>OX451377.1:10192007-12989014 GCA_949629185.1 Apamea crenata
CAGCTCAGAATCTGGATGTGTCCCTGTCTGTGTTAGGCACAGGTGTGCTATCGCCAAAGCCTATATCTGACCATTTTGAAAACAAAATCCCGTGCACATGATGACCACAGCTGCGTCCGGAAGTAAAACAAAAGAGGATTATTCTTAGGTCGACTATAATACGCGCTGCAAGCAGGAATAGTCCTTACTGTGGTCAGATATTGATTTTGGCGATAGTACATAATAACTACACCCATATAACATAACCACCGAAATGTGGGTGTACTACGGTGCACCTCTGCATAATTCTTCGGGGAATGCAGGCGTTATGTTATGTAATCTGTTTATAAAAAGCCTGTATTGTCCGTGCAGGGCAGAGGCTCTCCGTCTTTCCCACATACTTAGCGGCCAATGCAGGCTAGTCCGTTCGGTAGGAGTAAAGCTCGTCCCACCATTCTTACCTTGTCAAAAATCATAGCTAAAATCTATCCAGACCAGTATTATAAATCCGAAAGTAACTCTGTCTCTCGGTTACCTTTCACGCGGTAACGGCTGAACGGATTTGGATGAAAGGCAGCTCGGATCGATCATGACCTGAGTTTCCTGCAGGCCAAATACATCAAAATCAAAGTAATTCATTTAAACTAAGCTGAGAATCAGCACTTTTCGAACGTCAAAGTTACAAAAGACAGTCCCCCAAAACGCCAGCCCTTCACCACTTGCTAGTGCTTTCGCTGGGAAGAAGTGGCGCAACAAACTCCCCAGCAGCATCCCTCTCCCTCTTCCATATACTTCTCTGTTTACAGCTAATGCTAAAAGAATAGCTTAACTAAAAATATAACAAACGTAAATACCGAATGGCCAATTATACCATTTTAGCCCAGAACCCTGTACAAACGAAGACATCTCCAAGGCAATGTAACTGCTTTTCTTTCATTACGGCATTCATTTTCTAATACCGCAGGGAATCTGGTTGATAAATAATCTAACCGCGTCTGAGATAGTAGTCGCAATTAGGGAGTAAGCAGAGAAGTTTCACTCCAAACAATTGTTGAAAACAATTTGGTAAGAGGCAGAATTATCGCTTAATTTTAAGTAGGCATCAGTTATGTCTCCTGTAAATTACAGGGCCGTCTTAACATGACGCTAAAATGATTAATTGAAAATTTGAGATTGGTACACGGAGATTGTCCGGAGGCGAGATGGGCAAGCGACATTATTACCATTGCGAGTAGAACCTGGATGAGGCTCCTGGCTTGGGGACTGGCACAAGAAAAGCGGCCTATGGTCAGCCGTGGGTGAGGGCGGGCTGTGATGAAAGTCAAAGTCAAATAATTTATTTCAAATAGGCTTTTGAACGTCAAAAATTGATTCTAGTCGTCCCTTCCAAAAGGTAGATTGATGCTGTGTTCACAAATAAACTGCGATTCCGAGATTATGTCAAAAGGTTCAAAGATGGGTTCTTTGACCCTAAATAAATTATTATTATTATTTGTGGATACAGAAAAAGGCGGCAGGATTTAGCCTATCGTCTTAACAGACTAACATAATTATTGTCAAGACATGAAAACATAACGAAGAAATAAATTTTTCTGCTATATTTTTCTCATTGGTCCCATATTTAGATGCAGTACAATATTTTAGAGTGTTGTGGCGTGTGACGTACCTTGAAAGTCGGCAGCAGTGGACTGCGATGCGTCTGATTAGCTGACTGATACTACTCGCGTCACATTAACCTGTCTCCTAGAAAAATGCCCAGACTTAACCTTCTACATATCCCTGCCACATGACGATAACATCTTAATGGGTTCCCAGGAGTGGCTGTCAACTCCTGGACTCCCGCCAAACTGTCCAGATCACAATTATAGGTATTGTGAACAGATTCCATTGTTCCACCTTGATAGTCTCTGGTACGATGTATCTTTGTTTTGGTCCTGTGAGTCTAACAGGTAATCGCCTGAGATTTGGGTTTTGATTAGGAGCAGGTATAACAATTGATGTTGATTGAGGGAGGTAAGACAATTTGCTTGTAGAACTAAGATGGGCTAGTTTTCTCTCTGTCTTCTGACTTGTCTTTGAATTTCTATGTTAACAATAAATTAAATTCCCGCTACCCCACAAATATCCGCATCATCCTATCAAACTGTTACGTCCCCCATTCCGCAGAACTGTTTCAGGGTCTAACTCTCCAGTCCCGAGACTTTGCAGACTTTTTAACAATTGTGATGAAGGGATCGATATTTTTTCTTTCTGCGGTAGGTGAGCCGTAAGAAAACCTAAATCAGACAGGAAAATAGCGACACTCTTTTTCAGTGTAGCATTGCATTATATATATGACATACATATGATGTAGTCCTGCCTCCAGTCGTATAAAGGTCGCAAGCGTGACTGCTAAGCGCGAAGTCCTGGGTTCGATTTGAAGACTGGTAGTAACAGCTGCGAAATACGAAATACAGCGGCCGAAATACGGTCTGAAGGACTATTATTAGTATAAGTGGGGGTTAGCCTTACTCATTTTATGTCCCGTTCGTCACTCCATCTTCATCACAAATATCATTACAATGAACGCTTATACAGGAGATAACCATGACCATTATGCTAGACGTATTGTTGATTGCAACATTACCATTAGCAGACAGAAGAACGCTGCTGCTCATCCCTAAAACCCTTCCTCTTCTTTCCGACACCTTGAATAGAATCAATTTCGAACAAGTTAATTCCTACCCAAGCAAATAAAATTGCAAATCACTAAATCAGCTGCAAAACCAAATCTGGTGCCAGTGAGGTCACAAATGTCTGCCGATCCAATTTAGGCGACCTTTTGAACATGAGTTTGCTCCGCATAGCCACGTATCGGGTTTCATTAGACACGGAATGGAAACTGAGGAGATTGATTATCCCGGAGTGTAGCTTATGAGAGTTAGGTTTCACGGGTTAGCTCATTAGGGTCGGTTCTCATTGTGAAGATTGACTTGACATCTTGCAAATCTTCGCGCTCCTTTGCCAAAGTTACTCAGATTAGTCTTAGTGTTTTAATACGTAAAAAAAAAATCAGTTGATCCATACATTATGTCGAGGTATGCGAACATAAATCTATGGATTAACTGATTTTTTTTTCACGATTTCAGGGTTGTTCCCGTAGTAAAAGTTGTTCATAATGATGAGTACAATGACCCCTTTGAACGATAAAAATTTAACGGTATATACTAATGATAAAGTTGAAGAGTTTGTTTGTTTGAAGGCGCTAATCTCTGGAGTCGGATTAAAACAAAAAATGCATATGATAGCCCAATTCTTGCGGAAGGCTATAAGCTATTTATTATCACGATAGGAACGTTAGAACATGCTGGTTGCCTCACGATGTTTTCCGTCACCGTTTTGAGAGCAGTGGTGACTAAATAATTTACACAATTACTTTGTAAAAAAAATGGATGGATGTTTGTTACTCTTTCACTCGAAACACTCGGCACACAAACAGTTTATAACCTGGATTAACACCTAGGACCCTTTTCATCCCGCGCTTTCATTCAACGCGGGTGAAGCCGCTGGCAAAAGCTAGTTCTTTTATAAAATCCTTATCAAAATACTGC
The DNA here is from genome assembly GCA_949629185.1 of Apamea crenata. Lineage (NCBI taxonomy): Eukaryota > Metazoa > Arthropoda > Insecta > Lepidoptera > Noctuidae > Apamea > Apamea crenata. Next base: position 10,195,577 of record OX451377.1, read on the forward strand.
AGCAACATTACCAAACTGACGAAAACACACATACCTTTTAAACTAGATCGCTTTGATTCCATCCATATGACGATAAAATCTAAATAGGTCGAACGGCTGCCCCTCTGGCTGGACCGTCGCCAAATGGAAGGCTCCTAATGTAACGGTATAAGGAAGTCTGCGGCTGATACATGGATGGGAGTTTGATGGGGATTTATATTTTGCAAGGAAAGAAGGAAAATGTAAGACTACGGGGTTTGTGTAAAAGGATTTTATATTTTTCTCTTTAAAGATTGGGGTTAGTTCAAGCTGAAATTTGGGCATCTTATAAGTATTGGCTTGATATTGTGTTTTAATCCTTGATTAAATTAGGTGTCATCATCTGCCCAGCCTTTTCCCAACATGTAAGAGTCTGCTTCCTGTTTAACCGGATGCAGCTGAATACCAGTATTTTACATGGAGTGACTGCTTATCTGACCTCCACAACCCAGTTACTAAGGTAATACGATACTGGGTCATATGCTAATTAAACAAGGTGTCCTTTTCTTTATCAGGGTTTTCTTTAAGAATATCAGCGTTGTACCTAAGACCTAAAAAACGATGGATGGATTATGTGTTGTGCTGCTGGTGAGTTAATTGCCACTTCTTCTTCCCAGCGAAAGCACTAGGAAGTGGTGAAGTGTGGGCGACTGTTTTGGGGGACTGTTTTATGTAATTTTGACGTTCGAAAAATGCTCTCCCTAATGTCATCAAATAAATCAAAAGTCATCTAATCAAGATGACTTTTGATTTATTTTGTGAAATAAATTATGGCTAGAAACTGAATAATTACACGCTGACAACAAAATATACTGCGCAGACCTCAATTAAATTGGGTGATTATGATTTCGTTCAGTTCTGAAAATGAACTTAAAATGTCCAATTATGAGCCAAACCCAACGGATACATCGAATATAATATGGAAATCAACAATCAAATATGCATGAAAGCCAAAACCATAAATCAAAACTTCAACAATATTCGTACAAATATTATTACACATTTACAAACATAAAAAATCACCGTTTAAACATGATATATATTGCATTCGCTCACAAATTTGTTAAAAAACAAACAGACAGACGCACAATTTTTCATTAACCACATGACGCGTGGTTCAAGCGAGGGAATTTATAAAGGTGAGGACACATTAATACATTTACTTTTAACAAAATTATCGAGCCGAAACTATGTGAGACTCTGAACATTGAGCACGCACGATGCTAATTGTTTTGCTACAAATTGTTTTTTTTTTTAAACAAATAGAAAGAGAGCGTTCTAGGGCCGTGGGATAAAAACCACAAGCGAATTTGTATAACATTTCAACAAGGAAGGTGACGAGCGCGAGCAAAATGTATCTACGATATGGAATAGACTGCAAAACGAAAGGGCTATGTTACAAGTTTATGCTCAAACGCAAGGAGTATTTCGTCAAACGGTGTGTTTGGCGAAGCGTTCATCATCATCTGCCTAGCCTTCGACCAACTATGGTCGCCTTCCAGTCTGACCAGCGGGGTAATTGCGTTACACACTAACAATAGGAGATTTTGACAATTAATCAATATTCATCGCGTTATACACGTTGTTGAGCAGACAAATTTTTCGAACGTATGAAGCAATGGATTAGCAATATCCTTCAAAATGATTCAGATTGTGATTGATAGTGTGTTACGCAATTAGGATGTCGTTGCGGCTGGATACCATTATTTTACCTGGGCCGACTGTCTATCTGACCTCCACAACCCAGTTACTGGGTAGCACGATACCGGACGTCTGTTGAATAGAAATATTTTTTTGAATATTGAGCGTTTGTTCGAATCTTTCGCAAAAACGTTACAGCTTGAGTGTGAACCTACCTTAATAAGCAAGAGAATTTATAAAGCAAACGGTTTTTCTTCTTATTTCCGTAATTTGTTTGTAAAGGAAAGAGATACGTTATTGTTTTAACTTTTAAATTGAGTGGGGTTTTAAATTATGATGTGTTTTTTAACTTATGTTAATTTGATGACCGGGAATGTTTTTTGTAGTTGCAGTCTTGTTTATTTTCTAAAATAAATGGCGTAAAAAAATGTTTTTTTTTTGTTTTGTTACCAGTTCAAAATCTCTACCGATGCATAGTGTATAGCTAAAGGACTGGGTTCTTTGCTACGGGTCGCAGGTAGTATTCTCTTACGTTCACAGTGTAGTATTTGGGATGTGTGATTTATTTCTGTAAATGCCGCTCTGGGTGGAGCGGAAGGGAGTGTCAGACTCTTACTGACTAAAACCCACCCGTGTTCCTTCCTTAGCCCTTTATGTTCCAGGGCAGCGGTAACCCTTTCGGACGATCCCGCCGCCCTGGCATGTCTATAAACGCTCACACTATCATCATCACCATCATCATCATCAGCCTACAGCAGTCCACTGCTGGACATAGGCCTCTCCTATAGCACGCTATTCAACTCGATTTTCGGCAACTCTCATCCAGCTGCTAGCCATCCTGCGAAGATCGTCGCTCCACCTAGCCAGAGGGCCTTCCACCTTACGTGTACCGATATGCAGTCTCCACTCAAGATCACGTCTACCCCAACGGTCATCGGTTCTACAGCTAATATGGCCGGCCCATTGCCACTTTAGCTTGCTTATTTACACACTATAAAAGAGAAATATTATTTTGTTTAAAAAAAATATATAAGGAAGATTGTGTTCCTAAATGCAAGTAAAATCACCAACAAAAGTAAGCTAATAACAAACATGAATTATAGCAACGCAACCTTGATTCCTTACACCCGCCGACAAAACTTAGTATCCACTTCATTACAATGTACCCATACATAAGGCTGGCTACACGTCAACGGCTTGTCAGGACGCACCGACTGACATCAGGCTTGTCAATTAAACTGACAGCGGACTTATTATTTCAATGCACGCGAGGGGATTCAATGCCCGGCCAAGGTAATATGTAAATGTATTCTTTTTAATTGTAAATGTATTGAAATTGGTTCTTGCTTCTTGGCGAGGGGTTCTTTTTGTGGTTCATTCGGGTTTTGCTTTCGAGACTTGTGATTGGTGAGAAGTATTTATGTTGAGTATGGAAGGATAAAGGAGGACTAGTTGTTCCGGGTCTGGCTGTTTGTGTATGTGAGTTAATATGTATGTAAACGCACCCACGACACAGGAGAAATTCCTAGTGTGGGGTGTGGGGCAAAGTTTTTTATAAAAAAAAGGGGAAGGTGTAGTTTCCATATTTTTTTTGAAATTGGTGGATCAAGATCGATGTCAAAAATATAAAAAACACCACTTAAAAATCCACTTAAATAAAAAATGTATATTATGAGACATGGATGTCGGAGCTGATATTTACGAGCAGCTCGTTTTGCGTTGGTTGGGTTGTTTCACAAGGAAAGGCTTCCATATAAACAATCTTCTTTAATTACTTTTCTGCATCGGTTATACTTAATATTATTTGGAGGTTATATTTAATAGACTTGCGTGGTCTCACTTCGGAGTTCGTAGCGGTGTGTGTCTTGTCATGGCGGCAGGCGCGAGCCGCGCGCGCGCCTCTCCCGCGCGCCCCTCCCGCGCGCCCCTCAGCTCCCTCTAGTCCCCGCGGACCGGTTCGTTGCGTGAACATGGATGATTGGAGACTTGACTATTTTGCAACTTGAACGTTATGAGACTGAAGGATTTGCCCAGCTGTGGACTAAAAATGGCTAACAAATATATAACACAGAGGCATGAGCTATAAATAGCTCGTGCCGTCACGAGATAAGAAAACTACGTTCTATAATCATCACATAATATTAAGCAAACTACTGACACGTAGCAATTTCTTCAATATAGCGTTAGTGGTACACTCAACAACAGTAAAATATAGCGTCAGTGGTACACTCAACAACAGTAAAAGATTACGATATGTTTATGTGTAAAGTTTTCGATAGTTTTTTTTTTTGAAATATCATAGCTTTACAATCACATTCTTAAGAAAAACTAATTTTATTATAAGTAGGTACTGGCAGCGTCCCGCGGCTTCACCCGCATAAGTTTCGATCCCGTGTGAATAACGGGATAATACCCTGTGTGTTAATCCTGGTTATAAACAATCTGTAAGTATGCCAAATTTCATCCAAATCCGTGCAGTAGTTTATACATGAAAGACTAACAAACATCCATCCTTACAAACTTTCGCGTTTATAATATTAGTAGGATTACCTTTCATTCCGAGGCACGGAGAGGTCTTGGTATGTGAAGATGGTCACCCATCCACGAACTTAACCTGATCCTGATGAAAACTTAGCTTAACCTGATCGATCGAACCGTGCGGCTGTTATTACTTAGGCACAAGCCCCTCACATGCGCACATAAACAAACATAAAAACCACCCTTATTACAAAGGGAGGTTCTGCGAATATCGAGAACCCAGAAACTTGAGACGATACCTTAACGACAAGCGAAATTGCGCTCCTGAACAAATTAATGATGACGCATAACAACAGGTGCGGCACAACCCAGACACCACCAAAAATAAACTTTATTACTTTACAGTAATGTCGTTATTTGATTGGTGGAAATGGCGGACGCAATACGGTCAGGCCAAATTGGCAGTATTTCGATGTCTGCTTTTTTTTGGGTGCGTTTTAATTTACATTATTAAAACAACTGTATGTTTATTTTATTTATTGAAAGCAGTGGATTGGGAATTTGTGAGTGATTAAATGCGGATTTAACTTTTATTACTTTAAGCTCGACGATCAGCTTATTTCATCATAATACATAGGTATTTGGGTTTATTTATAAACGTTGCATATTGATAAAATAAATATCTGCTTGCTTTGCATTTTTGACGATTTAAAGTATTTTAAAGAGCTTTGTAGGTCCGTGACATACCAACCTGTCCGCCATTTTAATATTTTTGTCACCTAAATAAATCGATAGCTGTCATCAATGCAAACAGAAAATATTAATAGGACCAAACCCCGTAATGCGTTACGTTTCAGAGATATTAACGTTCAAATTTGATCACGTGACATCCATATTTTTAGGGTTCCGTACCTCGAAAGGAAAAAACGGAACCCTTAAAGGATCACTTTGTTGACCGTCCGTCTGTCTGTCAAGACCCTTTTTCTCAGGAACGCGTGGAGGTATCAAGCTGGAATTTATATCAAATACTCAAGTCTACTAACCCTTGGAACTGTGAAAAAATCAAAATTCTAAGCCAACGCCATCAAAAGATACAGCCGTTTATGCCGCAAATTTTCGACACTCGCAAGGGAATCAAAACCTACGGAGTACTTCCCGTGAACTCAGAATCTTGAAATTTGGTACGAAGCAACGTCTTAAAGCACAGATAAAGGAAGAATTTCGAAAACCGTAATTTTTTTTTTGAACTTGCGTAGATCTTGATGCATGTATGTTTGATTATTTTACAGATTACATTCAGAATGATTATTTCAGTGAAAATGTGTATGTGTGGTGGACGGGTAGGTATCGCCAGGCTCCATAAAACCTTTCTCAATCCCCTTTTAGCAACTTTCTATTATATTGCTGTCAAGGCCAGCCGTTCATGTTTTGTAAACAATACTAATTAGAATATCTAGTTTTGCAAAGTAGGTATTAAAACTTTGTAACAAGGTTTATTTTTTTAACACGCTTTTTTGTCAATCAAAACTTTACTGAACTCTTACTAACTACTTTAGAACTTGATCCTATTAAAATTCTTTATCCAATTAAAACTCGAAAATTATTTGTAGATTCCGTGGTAAAATTTTCCTCGCATGTTTATAATATACTTACGAAAATTCTCGACTTGAGAAATGTATAAATGATTTATTTTCTGTAAGCAGATTTGTACATACAAACACTTGTACGCACGTCAATCATATATTTTTTTAAACTAGATAAGTTCAGCGTTTCCTATCTTTCTACTCTGAGAAGAAAGGCCGAAACAAACTCAGAGACCAGTCTCTTTTAAAGTCCAGACATAATCTTGGTCAGATCATGTGAAGACCATGTAGATTGGTGTCTGAAATGGTCTTTTGAGGAAAGAACCACACACACTAAGTGGACCTGTCCAAATAAAAAGATTGGCTTTACTTTAAAAATAAAATCTAAGCCTTTTTTTGAAAATAGAAATGTTTTTCTTAGTATCAATTCCTTAGGGATAGGCTGTAACATTGGTAACCTAGATAGACTCTTTTAAAGTTCATGAATAATACATGCATAGACATAAAAACACGCGTTATCCCCATGGGGGTGAGATCAATCGACAGAACGCTACATGTTAAGATTTTTACATAGTCTTTACTATTCGTCCGACCTTCGACCGGCTTGCGTTTTCTAACAGACTTCATTACCAGCTTTTATGAAGTCGGTTAAAAATGTAAGCCAGCTGTAAGTAAAAAAAGCGGCGCAACTGACTTGACCTGACCTTTTCTGAAGGATTTCTATCACAATACTGGTTAGACACTGCCTTTGTGTTATCCATTCAATGACAATATAAACACAAAGACAGCCTTACTGTAATATACTTAAATACTACAACATCACATGAGGTATCGGAGTAAATCCTAGGGCAGTGCGTTTCCACTGTTATCAGTGAATAGTTATATTTATAAGGTATCGATACTAAATAAAATTAGTTTCATCAACTTCTTAGCTACTTAATAAACATCTTAAATTCATCCACTGACAGGGAATGCCAAACCTGGAAAGCTGAATCTAGAAGCATGAAATTTTGCAGAAGATTTCCTTATACAACGAACTAAGGAAAATTTTCAGAAAAATCATGCCTTAAAGGGTATTAGACAAACTTTTATAATATACTCCATATTATAAAAGTTTGTATTAAGTTCGTCATTTTTGCCGGTGGGATATCCCCTCGGGCGCATGGCTTGCCTTATACAGGAAAAACTCAAACATTTAAACACTACAACAATCACATTGAACACTATAATATTAAGTCATTACTATTAAATACTGCTCATCGATACTTCAATAACCAGAAGGAACAAAGTGGACGCGTGGCACCCTCAGGCGACGAACCGGCGCGATCTGTCATTATCTGCCAATTGAGAGCTTACGCGTGTTGCTACTGTATTTATTTTACTTCGAGTAATGCATGCATACATAGCTCTACATAAACTCAAGCCTTCTCCCCAGGGGGTAGGCAGAAACCACAGAACGCCACCAGCTACGATCCTTAGGTACATATTTCTTTTGCTTCGTTTACGTTCATGTATAATTTAAAGCGTTCAAAATCTAGTCGCAGTGTCATCTCGGCGACAAATAAATGTCAAAAATGTTGGGAAATTAAAGGTATTATTGACAGATTGAGACTGAGCCGATAACTCAGTAACCGGAAGGACCTAACTGGATGCGTGGCGCCCTCAGGCGATGAGCCGGCGCGATCTGTCATTATCTGCCAATTGAGAGCTTACGCGTGTTGCTACTGTATTTAGTTTACTTTGAGCAATGTCAATACGTACGTAAAATACACCATGTATCAAAAAGGTGTGTTCATATTTTAGGGTGTGGTACGGACCATCAAACTGAACAACTTTCTCCATGGAACCTACGTCGTAATCGCGAAAAAATAATCAACTGTCCCATACAAAACTTCAATACTTACTTGACCCACAGTACGGGAGTCGTCGACAATGAAGCTCGACGGCTCCCGGAGATATGATTCTTCATGTCAACTAAATTCATCAAAGGTTCAGCGGGAAAGCAAGAAAGTCTATGAATATAAAGAAAACATCATTCTTCATCTGCATAGAACAAACATACATTATTATGTATGTATATGTGTGTGTATGTTTGTTCATGTTCATATATCAATATAAACGAAGCAAAAGGAGTATGTAAGGATCGCAGCAGGTGGCTTTCTGTTGTTTCTGCCCATCCCCATTGAAATTAGGTGTAAGTTTATGTAGGTATGTTTATGTGGATACAAACATCTTCTTCTAAAGACACTTCAAAAATATCTGTAATCCAGTCTAAATTCAAGCAACTCAATAAGATGAGGTCCTTGATACATCGCGTAAAACTGAAGCACACACATTCAATATTGTATCCAAATCAGCATATACACATAAAAGTATACGGCCTGTATTCGCTCAGCATTAAATTAACACGACACAGAGAAGGTTTAGAAGGGAAGGAAGGAAGAGTACAATATTGAAAACAACCTAAATTAACCTTGCATGGCCCTAATTCATTCATCATCATCATCTGCCATCTGGCTTCCAGTCTAACCGGATGCAGCTGAACCAGTATTTTACATGAAGCGACTGCCTATCTGACCTCCATAACCCAGTTACTGGGTAATACCCTAATTCACTATGACCACTCAATGATTCCTTACTTCGAAACCACGTCAATTTCTTAGCAAATCACGCCAACCTCGCGTTCATTTCTCGCGGTTTCAGTCATTGTGTCATATAGAATACGGCCGCTGATTGGTAAACCGTTGGCTACTTTTTATTTATTACATTTATTTTTTAGACTTAACAGGTCAACCCAAGGCGTCTACAAACAAATTACATTTAGCAATATACGCTTAAATTGTACGTCACAACGTACGGTACGTTCTACTTTATGAGCTATTCTCGTACAACTTGTCACTTTAAGAGAAGACGCACATTGCATTTCCAATATTTTTGGATTGACTGCGTCGTTCTGTTATTGCAAGTTATGGTGTTTTCACCAGAAACAGCCCAGTGTCTGGGATTTGATTAGTGGGAAAAAGCTCAACCATTATATTATTGGGACTTAAACACCACTGGCAAAACGTAGACATATTACCTCTTCTACCTTCAGGAAATACAGCGGGGTAATTGCGTACCACACCATCAGTAGCAATCGGTTTCATTTTGACAGTTGAACAACATTCATTGCGTTATTTACGTTGTTGAGCAGACACCTTTTTTGAGCATATGAAGCAATGGATTAGCAGGATGCAGGACTAATGTTATGTTTCTCTTGGATCCTATGTATATTACCAGCCCGTGTTTTGTAGTACGAAGTCGATTTTCTGCTTATTATCTCTACAGTGTCATTACGATCTGTTTGTTGAACGTTATTAGCCATGATAGGGTACCGGCTGTGACGTCACGGAATGAATATCTGCCATCATTGGTATCGGGTTATATATTGGTGTTGTAAGTTGTAATTAACAATCAATAGGGTGTTGTTGTTCGAGTAATAAGTATGTGTAGCGTCTTGGTGTTAATGTTTATTCGAGTTAAGGATAAACGAGATAAACGTGAATGATTAACGCTTAGGAATATTGAATGCTGACGATATTTGTGCAGATAAATTATAATACGAGTATAATAGACAGATTTAAGCTCAGTTTTTATGTAAATAGGTGGCTTTGAAGGATAAAATCAGGAATGAACTTATCCGGAAAAGAACCGGAGTTACCGACATAGCTTGCAGCAAACTGAAGTGGCAGTGGGCTGGCCATGTTTGTCGAAGGACCGATGGCCGGTGGAGCAGACGAGTCCAGGGGGTCTACTCCGAAGTAGTATCGGCCGAATGTTCGGCCGTTTCCTGCTACGAAGTTACTATTTGGTTCGGTCGGTCCCGATCCTGCACTCCTACACTCTTTCGAATATTGACTATGGTCCCGACCCAACTGAGCCGATCCGAATTTTTTTCGCATTTTTCAATAATATTCGGTTCGGCCATGTGTCGGTCCGATCCGAACATTCGCACTTTGCACTTCGGAGTAGACCCCCTGGAGTGGAGACCGCGTATCGGCAAGCGTAGTGTGGGACGCCCCCCAGCTAGATGGACGGACGACCTTGAGAAGGTGGCTGGGACGGACTGGATACGGAAGGCGGAGGACAGGGTGTTCTGGCGCAGCCTAGGAGAGGCCTATGTCCAGCAGTGGACTGCGATAGGCTGAGTTGATTGATAGATAGGTGCCTAGTAACGAAATCGTTTGGGTAAGAAGGAGCGAGTATGAGTACCTAAGTAGATATACAGGGTGGCAGAGACATAACGCTAACTGAAACTATGAATTCAGCACAAATGATTATTATCCCCGACGATACCTAAGCGCCGAAATTGTTCGTACGGTTATCAAAAAACAAAATCAGCTGCTTCATAGAAAAGTGCAATTACCTACGCGATCAAAATGTATGGAAAAACATTTTTTTTTTTTAAATAACAGACTAAAAATATCAACGGAGGAGGTTCAGAATCATGTTCTGAATACATGGTAACAGGTTGCGCATCATGTCCCTAGTCTAAGTTACATAGTTTAAATAAAGAGCCAATAGTCTTCTGGCTAAATTACCCAGATAATCTAATTAGTAATTAATTATAAAAATAAAACCACTTATAAACAACCAAAATGTCCGCAAAGTAAAAGTCAAAACCCCTCTGCTCAACCCTTATGGGAACAAGGCGTTATGTTATTATGCTAGGCAATATTTGTAGATACACAGTCATAGAGCCTCTTAAACCAAATAAATGGTCGCCATTACTAAAAATCACAACACAAAAAAAACATAAAATACTAATACGAACAATTAAACTAAAAAAAGTTAATCAAGTGTAAAGCATAAAGGGTCACCGACATCGCTTCGGGCATCGTAAAATGTCCGTTAAGGGTGGACCACACGCGTGTGCCCGACCGCAGGCCCGTGGTGCTGGCTCACATCCGTCCGCTTAGTGGGGTTTCAATTTTTAGGGTTCCGTAATCCGTTGTAAAGAAATTGGGTTGTGAAAATATTTTCGAGATATAGGATCTTGCCATAGGAGAGGCATGTCTAGCAGTGGACTGCTATAGGCTGATGATGATGATGAAGGGCGGGTTGTTTCACGTCCATTTAACGCACGCCGATACGTCAAAAATGGCTCTAACTATCGCCAAACCAAAACAAGCGTTGTTTCACAAAATTACGGCCTTGTACGTATGTTATGTTAACCAACCGTTTGAAACAACCGGCCCTAAGTATTGGGTAGGTATAATTATGTATGCTAAAGTAAAATTAGGATAACAAAAAAATAATAGATATTTTAAATCTTAACATAATTTCTCCAATTTACTCTCAACGAAAACGTACTTAAACATGGGACAAGGGCAGAAAGATGACTCTAGTCAGAAACGTCCACAGCTGGGCAAAGGCTTTTTGTTCACTATTTCCACCTTTCGCACGACCTTATAAACCAATCATGTCTATGTACGTTCATAAATGCTAAATGAAAATTTAAATTTATTTTGCATATAAAAATAACTTAGGCCAAAAAAAATAAGAATTCATTCATTAAATAAGCCATTTTTAAACGAATCTAAGTATTCAACCAGAATAAATAAATCGATTGATTATACAAATAAATAACCCTCTTCAATAGATAGGTCCTGTGTAACATCAATATTTTTGAGCACAATCTAAAATTAGACAGTACACACGAAAATCCAATTACCTTAAGCATACGGAACCCACACATTATACAAAGCGACATTCTTGCCATATTTACATAAATTTTATTTTAAAACACCACAGCCGCGGCATCGAATAAAAATATTCTAGTTATAACCAGTTAAGACTACTTATAACCGCTTAAAACCAGTTTTTATTTTAAAAATAATTAACTATTTCAACGGTTATCAACGCACAGGTAATATTTATTCTATAATTAAATTTAATTTTATTTGTTTCGGTAACTAATTGAAACGGAACTGATTTGTTTGTTAACATTAACATTAAAAAACATATTAACAGGCCATAAAGTTCCCACTGCTGGGAAAGAGCTTTAAGGGATATCCAACATTAATTTGCATTTATATGAGTTGATTCGTAAATACAGCGTGGATCAGAAATACGTGGTCATATTTAAGGGTGTAGTACAGTCACGAGCAAAAGCATTTAAACACTCGGCTTTATTCAAAAGCGATTTACTCCTTTATATTTGAATGAAATTTTATGTTGTTACGAACATAGCCTTTTCGAACGCATAGGTTTATGTAATGTGTCGTATTTCAACGTTGCATTCGTTATTTCACGAAAAAATTGCAATTGAAAGTTGCCAAGTGTTGACATATTGGTGCTCGTGACTGTAAACCTCAGACAGAACAGTGGTGGCCAAGTAGTAAAGGCCCCAATTTACGAGTTGTAGATAGTGGGTTCGATTCGAACCCAGGCACGCGCTTTACTTTGTGTAAATAATTTCACCAACACTGCTCTCGAAACGGTGAAGGAAAACATCATGAAGAAACCTGCCTTCGAATTTTTGGTTCTAGGATATCCTAGAACGAAAAATTCGAAGACATGTGACATCTACCAACCCGCACTGGGCCCGCGTGGCAGAATACAGACCAATCCCTCTCGCAGAGAGTAGGCCTGTGTCCCAGCAGTGGGAACATTATAGGCTGATTATACTTATACTACACTACAGACCATGAAACTGAACAAGTTTATTAAATTATCAACCGTCTTAGGGGACGGTTGATAATTTAATAAACTTGTTCAGTTTTGTTCAGTTTTGTTTTCAATCGCAAAAAAAATATCAGACCCAAATGTATGCATTTGGGTCTGATATTTTTTTTGCGATTACGATGTTGGTCCCATGGAGAAAGTTGTTTAGTTTGATGGTCTGTACCACACCCTTAAATATGGCCAAACGTTTCTGAAACACGCTGTATAAACATCGGGAAGTCAATACTCGTATAAATATTTATGCCATATTAAATGAAAAATGCTGTTAAGAGCGTTGACAACGTACGGCATTTCATACAAACTTTCAAGTCCTTGTTTTTCGAAATGCATGAACCGATTTTAATGAAACTTCCTACGCAATAAGCACTTTGTTCATGCGTTATTTATTATGTGTGTCATTGGCACTATTATATTTACACTTTTTACACTAACTCAAACCACCTTATTACAAAACAAGGTTTTTCTTTCGATCAGGTTTAAACCACTGCTGACCCAATTATTGAATTAAGTACCCAACTGATAGAGAAATGCCGTTCTTTATACAAAAATGACAGCTTAGTTCGGTGCTAAGTTGTCATTTTAGTATTAAGAACTTTGCCTAAATCGAAATAAAGTTCGAAATAAAAGTACTGGCTCAATAGTTTAGGCTAGAACTAAAGTTAGGTTTCGTTTTGTAATAAGACGGAAAAGGTTTTGTCCGTTTTAGTCTTCGCACTATATTTGTTTGGTCTAACAGCTGAATTGCCTCGATGTTCACATGTCCAAATGGATGGATCTGGATTTTTACAAACCACTTTGTTTTAAAGCTTCTTCCATACAATGAAAGAATTTCTTAAGATGAGATTTAAGAACTATAATGAAACAACGATACCACGGTGTCTATATCTATACTAATAGTAAAGCTGAAGAATTTGTTTGTTTGTTTGAACGCTTTAATCTCTGGAACTACCAGTCGCATTTGAAAAAATATTTTTGCATATGATAGCCCAATTTTTGAGGAAGGCTAAAGGCTTAAATTTATCTTCACGCTACGAAACTTAGGAGCCGAGCAAAAAGAAAAAAAGTCTGAAAGAACGCTACGCGGAACCAAGTAGCGCGGGCGGGCAATGCGATGCGACGGGGTGGGTCGGGGTACAAGAAATTTCACGCGGAAGTCGCGGGCAGAAGTTAGTCTGTGATAATTATCGTCATACATTGACATAAGGATACTTCTGCCCATCCTATTTTATTTTTTTTCGGATGGGACATCACTATGACCCCTCCCGCTCTGGGTGGAGCGGAAGCGAGTGTCAGACTCTTACTGACCAAAACCCAGCCGTGTTCCTTCTTTAGCCCTTTCTGTTCCAAGGCCGCGGTAACCCTTTCGGACTCTGCCCATCCTCTCGACATTTTTCTCTCTCTTCTCGACATTTAATTATAGCATAACGACTACAATAAATGCTAAGAGACGCATTAAAGTCCACAGACGCAAACCGCCACAGTCAATTTCATAAGTAAACATTAAAAAACACTCACAAACTCCAATAAACATACCGTAAAATAATTCCGACTTATATTTTAAGGATCATAATCCAATATGGCGGTTGAACTCGTATCCAAATATAGAGCTCGGCTTTAGTACTTAATTGACACGCTAAAATAGCCCTTTTAACTAAATTACAGGCTCGTCGTTATTTCAAAGGCCATAAGTCTTGTATTACTATAAATCATTCATCGTGGTTAATAAGGCGAAGCGAGGCGGTCGCGTATTTCTGGAGTATGGAGTGCGAGTGCATTCTCTGTGTCAGAAATACTGTCGTGTCGTCATATTTTATGCAGCGAGATATGATGACAGTAAAAAATCCCTACGTGTTATTCTAAATTGAAAAATTACGGTTCCAGAAACATGAAGTAATTGGCTCAAATAATATTTAATTAGTAATATGTAATTGGTAGCCGATTGGCTCAAACAAGAAATCCCTTTATTTTTCATTTGTTGGCTTTATTTTTATAGATTTTTAACACACTTAAGCCCACGTTTAGCCAAGGTTACATTATGCTTAATGTAGGCTTGAACTGGATCTTTGGCTAAATAAATTATTCAGGACCTATAAGCATAGCTCGGGGAAATAATAGCCCAGGAGTAAGTAGCCTTCCTGTAATAACACACAGACAGATGAGTACTTTCCAACGACGCGTTTGTTCAGCAAAAAGAGGATCTTTTCCAGGCCAAGAAAATACAGGGTTTTGGTATGTAAGAAGTACACCTCAATCTAAACCACAGCACACTTTCACACCTAAAAATCCTACTCCACCTCAGCGCAAGATTGAAAACTACGCAACAAATATGACACATGGCTTCTCAACTCGCCGTCACGACACACGCTCAGTTGGCTCCACCCGAACCGATACACCGTGTAATAATGATATATTGAAGATAAACGTCTTTCGTATACTCGTAGTTAATTTATGATTCATTGTTGGTGTTAGCGCACAATGTTTGTTACGGGAAGGAGTTAAGAATAACTTGGTAATTCTTTAAGCTCAGCAACTATTCAACCCGTTTTACCTCACAATCAAAGCGAAAATGAAAAAGACGATGCTCATATAAATAATATAAAATAAAATTTATTTATTTTATCCCACAAGTATTAAAATGTACACAGTTTATATTTGAAAAAGTTTGAAGATGGGAGACAGGAGCCCATATTAGTATGGGCTCCTGTCTCCCATCTTCGAACTTTAAACCTGTGCTAAGGGTCTCCTGGTCTCCTTATTTCGAATATATTATAGAGAGCTTGCTAAGGACATAAATATCAGTAAAGAGATAAAAAATTACCTTAAAAAAACTATTCTGAATAGCTCGAACCCGAATCAACGGTAACTTAAGTAAAATATCCCATGGGAACATACTACCGGGATTATAAGTACCTTATGTGTTAATTCAGGTAAACAAAGTTCTGTAATACATTGGTTTCATATAACTCAATTGGTTTACGCATCGCACGACAGTAAAGCTCCCAGTCGGTATGATTTTTTTCCGACATCTTTAACAATTATCGTCATTTGCGCTAATTTACACAAAACCTTAATTAATTATACATCTAAACCTTGGTCATAAATCACTTCGTCCATTGGTGAACGCTCTATGAAAATCTGTTTAGTTTTTGAGTTTATCGCGTTTAGACAGACGCGGCGGAGAGATTTTGTTTTATAATATGTAATATGTGTATGTAATGATGCTCACTGTGAGTTAGCAATTTCAGACCATTTGCAAAGGAAATCAGTATTTTGGAACTGGCGATTCACTACCTGACTCCGACTCCAGAACAGACCTCCTTCAAAATCCAGGATCTAATTGAAATAAAACATATGTTTTTGACTTTGGTCTGAATCCTATAATACGATAAAATCCAAAGTCATTAATTCAAATTATGCTGAGTTTCAGCACTTTTCGAACGTCAAAAATACATAAGACAGTCCCCCAAAATGCTCGCCCTTTACCACTTCCCAGTGCTATGCTATCGCTGGGAAGAAGAAGTGGCGCAGTAAACTCCCCAGCTACTCCCAATATCATCCTGAATCTATCGACATAACTCACAGGTGGAAAATTGCCTTTGTCAACTGCCATAGAATATCCTAACATACAAATTGTAGGGCACATCAACTGTATCGAATATCCATCTAGCAAACATTAAACATACATGGACTCAACAGTATCACATACGATGCACATCGATTAACCTACATTACGCAGCTCTGTAAATATTCGGACGGTCGTTTAAATTCTCGATGGCGAAAAATCGATCGGTCAGTTTCGAATTTAGATTTTAGTTGACTCACTGTCGTGGTTTCGTTAGATTTGTTTATTTAGGGTAGTAATAAAAGCTCCGAAAAAAAATTAAAACATGAGCATACTCAATATATGAAATTTACTGCTTTAAATACTAACTTTTCGACAACTTATAAGCGAATACAAATAAACAAACGACCGAATAAAATGCTGAAAATTACGAAAAATTAATACAATATTTGCTGACGTTATATTTTTAACACACATTGACATTGATTACGTGACATTTTATATTATAAATTTAGAATCAATCTTACAAATTTTATAACTATAATAATAATAATAATAATCTCACCTTGGTTTATACCCGTGAGATTTTAATAAATACCAGGTTCTATGAATCTGAGAAAATAAATAAAAAAAAAACAAAATAATAATAATATATCCCTGGACATTTCACACAGCACCATTTGTCCCAAGCTAAGCAACCTAATGCTTGCGTTATGGTAACAAGATGGCTGATAAACTACTTATATACATTTTTTTTTTAACTGTGGCGCTATGGTTTGGTTTTACATTCAAAAATATGTTTCTGGCACTCACCGGCCGCTGCCGCGGCACCGCTCGCTGCGCTCGTGCGTTATGTGGTCACAGTTCTAACCTAACCTAGCTTTTTCGATTTAAAAAATATATATGCGTGTTACGTTGCAAATTTCACTAAACTATAACTTTTCGGAAACTTAGTATTTTTTCGGAAGTTTAGTAAGTATTTTTTTTTTTTTTTGGTTTAGTTTATTATTTGGAAGTATAGAATATTTTTCATAGAATTATAATCTGAATAAGCTTCATGTTTGTTTGTTAAATACATCATTTTTTGTCGGTTAATTTTGTATAAACTTTTCGTTAATTCATTTTAATACAGTTTAGTTAGTATTACAGTCAACCACAGATCGCTGGAAGTTAATTTGTTTTTCCGAAGCTTTATTATTTTCCGTTTATTTATAGCGTTGATTAGGAGTCGTTAAATGGAGCAGTAACAAGCTTTTTATTTACTATTACCAAAAATTTGCCCACATTTGTAGCTTTTAACGATTATATCGTTAAAAGCTACAAAAAAAGCAAAAGCTGTGAATCAAAACTTATTATTTTTCACTATATTTTTTCAAGTTTTAAATTTTCCTAAACACCATCATCATCTGCCGAGCCTTTTCCCAACTATGTTGTGATCGGCTTCCAGTCTAACCAGATGCAGCTGAGTACCAGAATTTTACACGGAGCGACTGCCTATCTGACCTCCACAACCCAGTTACTTGGTAATACGAAACCCCTTGGTTAAGACTGGTTGTCATACTTTCAGGCTTCTCACGACCCGTACCGACTGTCAAAAATCCACGAATGACAGCCGGAACCAACGGCTCAACGTGCATTCCGAGGCACGGAGGGGTCTTGGTATGTAAAGATGGTCACCCAGCCACGGACCAACCGCGGCAAGCGTAGTGTAACCTGACCGATCGCCTCGTGCAGCTGTTATTACTTAGCCACAAGCCACTCTTTTTCCTAAACACCAAATGAGTAGATTATTGGATGGTTTACGTAGACCGTAATTTATGTAACAGTAATTTAGACTGCTTATTTGTAGTATTCCTATTTATGCTTCCAATAAGCAAACTATGGTGTTCAATGCCCCGAGCCTTCTCAGTATAAGAAAAGCCTTGGGAAAATAAGAGGCTGGTATTAAGTATTAAGCAAAATATGACTGTAGGAGTGTACAAGGAGTGGTGCTTCGACCACAGATAATGCAAAAGATCAAGTTCAGGATCAGAACCTCTTATCACTATTGCATAACCAAAACGGTTCGATTTTTGGCGCTTTTTCCCAAAATTGATTGGGCAATATCAAAAGTTCTAGAAGTTTCGATTATGACATCTTAACAGCTCTTCACATAACACGTAATCAGTCTATGACGTTCCCACTGCTGGGACACAGGCCTCCTCTCGGTGAGAGGGAGTGAGCCGTAATTTACCACGCGGGCCCAGTGCGGGTGGGTAGATGTCATATGTCTTCCAATTTTTGGTGCTAGGATATGCCGGTTTACTCACGATGTTTTCGTTCACTGTTTTGAGAGCAGTTGTGATGAATAACGAAAAGCTCTTATAAATTTCCATACATATTCATAACTTATATTATAAATGCGAAAGTAACTGTCTGACTCTTCAAGCCTTAATGGATAAGAATTTTGAAGAAATTCGGCACAGTAGTACGTTCTCTTTGGATAAATTCCTAATCTGCACGAGGACCTAGTCGTGGGAAAAAGCTATTCTTCAACAATTTTTTTTACCGATAATGTTCCACTGCTGGACAAAAGGCCTCCCTACTCTCCTTCCACCTATCTGTCTAGAGCTGCCAAGGAAATAACGATCAATTAAATACGCAGACCTAAGATAGGTAACAGTAAACCATTTGATCCACGGTCCACGGATACACGATTGATTTATCAGAAGCGGCACGCGAGGAACTAATTACTGGAGTCAAACAATACGCCTTGAGTAGTGTCGTGCACACGATTAGTGGTGTACCGTGATACGGGGAGCGGTTATCGATAAAGTGCGGTTGTATCATCGGAGAGAACTTTGATATAACTATTGTGTTTGATAGTTTCTAATCTCGATTGTTGTGATGAGTTTATAAGTACTTAGGTTAGGAAATTCCGCAAATTGGTTCCCCATTTTTCCATTTCCATTCAATAGCTTTTTAGCTTGAAAGTTTTCACATTTTATGACGAAGCTGTGAACAAAACTCCGCAAGAATGTATTCATCGATTTTCTTTATAGTTTTTATTAATATATTTTTACGACTAGTAAAGGTCTTCCGATGGATGAACTGTGTGAATGTTGACATGGTTAGAAAGGGGGTGACTACCGAGATGGCGACTAATAGAGAAGGATGGAAGAAAAAGACATGGCGCTGACCCCAAATAAATTGAGACAAGAGCAGGAGAATGATGATGGTAGTGAAAGTCCTCCGGTTTGAAGAGAATGGGAACCAATAATTATAGGACAACTAGCTGACCCGGCAAACGTTGTTTTGCCATATACATTATTTCTAGGAAATATGTTTTTTTTTTGTATGAAAAATAGACGCTGGCCGATTCTCAGACCTACCCGATATGCACACAAAATTTCATACAAATCAGTCCAGCCGTTTCGGAGGAGTTTGATAACAAACATTGCGACACGAGAATTTTATATACTCGTATTAGATGACCAACAAATAGTTGTATGCACGACAAAATAAGCTACACATTTCCTGTATAAGCTGACTTCTCATTGTACGAAAAGCAATGCGAGGTCAGCTAAAACTGGAAATAGAACTTGATATGTCATCGTGTGTACCTGTAGGCAGTGACAGATAACATTTTCGATGAGATTGTTCGTCGGTTTTTACTTCGATATTTTTTACCGAAAGGCAATGGCCCGCAATGGCAGTGGGCAGACGAGGAAAAGGGAAACGGAGGCCTTTGCCCAGCATTGGGACATTACAGGGCTAAATAGAAAGAAAGATGTTTTTACTGTACGTTCTACTTTAAACGGTCGATCGATCAGGTTAAGCTACGCTTGCCGCGGTTGGTCCGTGGATGGGTGACCATTTTCACATACCAAGACCCCTCCGTGCCTCGGAAAGCACGTTAAGCCGTGGCCCCAGCTGTCATTCGTGGATCTTTGACAGTCGTTACGGGTCGTCAGTAGCCCGAAAGTCTGATATACAGGTGTATCGTTAACCCAGTAACTGGGTTGTGGAGGTCAGATAGGCAGTCGCTTCATATAAAATACTGGTATTCAGCTGCATTCGGTTAGAATGGAAGCCGACCCCAACATAGTTGGGAAAAGGCTAGGCAGATGATGATGTTCTAATTTAAACATAACTAGCTTCTGTTCGCTACTTCGTCCGCGTGTTTACTGTTCCCACGACCCACCCCTTCGCATCGCACCTCCTGCCAATGCTATTACTTTGTTTTCGTTTAGCGGTCTGTCTGACTTTTTGCTCGGCTCCTAAAGGACATAGCGTGATGTTAAATAGCCTATAGCTTTCCACAAGAATTAAGCTATCAAATGCAGTTTTTTTTTATCCGGATTTTTTCATCCGACCAGTAGAGTTCCAGAGATTAGCGCGTTCAAACAAACAAACTCTTCAGCTTTATCATTAGTATAGATTTAGAAAATCGTAGCTTCGTAAACCAAGGGCAATGTCCTCGTTTCTACATCATCATCATCATCTGCCTCGCCTTTTCGCAACTATGTTGGGTTCGGCTTCCAGTCTAACCGGGTGCAGCTGAATACCAGTATTTTACATGGAACGACTGCTTAACTATCCTCGTTTCTACATATGCGTCCTAAAGTAAATAGTATTGACAATAGGAAAGGCAAACACAGGATTGTTTTATCAGTCCTGTTTGCACGCGAGCGACTAATTAGCCAAGTTAAACAATAAGGTGCCACACTGGTAGTGTCGCGAACACGCCGAGCTTGAATAGGGATGAGGTGGTGTCGATGAATGAAGTTAAAATTAATTAGGGGATGCGATTTCAGGCTACTAACTTTAAGAAGTTGATTGCATTGGAAAGTTATTTATTTATTTAAACTTTTCGCACACAAAAAAAGTTACAAAGGCGGACTTAATGCCTTAGGCATTCTCTACCAGTCAACCAAGGATGGTGATCAGATTACATGCCAGGTGCATTGGTTGAGAGGAACAATGATAAAAAAAACTAAGAAAGCTATTGAATTATTAATAAAATAGGTACACAAACATAGGTCATTCATCATCATCTTCTACCATTCTTCCCTGTCAACCGTCACGCTATCATTCACTCCCTTTTCTTTCATATCATTCTTCGTGGAATGTCCATGCTAAAATTATTAAAGTTTTTACGTTTTTATTGCAATTATTGCGGTATCGGGTACAGGGTCCAAGCTACCGGTGATCAGGGCTTCAGAGAGAGGAACCTCCTGACAATGCGAGCCGTGTCCAGAAGTACCGCTGCCCTTGATCCAGCTGCCCAACGAGAGCCTCCTCAGGTACTGGTCGAGGCTCCTGGCTATTAAGCCATTGGCTGTCACGACTATCGGCACAATGATCGCTGAGTCCACATGCCACATGTCGACAACCTCGTGAGCCAAGTCAAGACACTATTAATTTATTATTATTATTATTATATTATTAAAAGCCTGTGATGTCCCACTGCAGGCCAAAGGCCTCCCCGCTCTCTTTCCACTTCTCTCTGTTTAAATCTTCTGAGGACCAGCACCCTAATTGAGTAACATACTATCAATCTCAATCTGAAACATTTTGGAAGATATTGCTAATCCATTGCTTCATATGTTCGAAAAATGTGTCTGCTAAACAATGTAAATAAAGCAATGAATGTTGTTGAACTGTCAAAACGAAACTCGTTGCTACTGATAGTTTGTTATGCAATCACCTAGCGGTTCTAGTTGAAGATGTCCAGTCCAGTTCAGCAATTACATTAAGTAAGCAAAATTAGTTTTGTTATTTTTAGCTAAAACTATTTGGTACTTTTAGTGGGTACTTGGTAGTTTTAGCTAAAAATAGAATAGTAGTATAGTTAATAGTAGAATAGTTTTAACTTATTATAGAAGAAAGACTACTTAACTAATTATTAAAGAAGTATTTCTATAGAACTGCATACTGAGATAGACTCAGTATGCAGTTCTATAGAAATACTTCTTCCACGGACAAACTGTCCGAGCATTATTTTACTGTAGATAACTACAACTCAACCACAACAAACAAGGGATACAGTTACATAGAAGTTAAAAATGTTACACCAGCGTTTTAACGTACTTAAATGTAATACAAAATAATATTTTCATACTAACTTATTTACTTCAAAAAGGTTTCCTTTCAACACACAGAATACACACTTTATTATAACTTTATTCAACAGTAAGTTTTACCTTACAAGAATAAAAACAAAAACGGAGTTAACACAACACAATCTATTAATACAGCATCGAACAAAGTAAAAGTAAAATTAGAGCTTACTATATCGATATTATAGTCGATAATATAAAATCGGCGACGTCGTGAACACGCCTGGTCGTCGCATTTTCTAGTGACGTGCATTTAAATTATCGATTATGTGAAAGGTAGACAAAGCGAGCAGTCTCCAAAGAATCTTGAACGATATCCTCGTGTCATGTAGTGCACACGGGTAGATGAATTTTTTAGAGATGCGGTGGATGTCGATACGATTTATGATGCATTTTTGATACATTTTGGGTAATTCAAAAAAATATGAGGCTAACGTATACTGATCATTTCTTACTTTTAGGTTTGCAGAAATAATATTGCTTCTTCTAATATAATATTTTAAATCAAAGATTTGTTTTAGATGTGTGAACTGAAATATATCCGGACCGTAATTTTGTCTGTTCGCTCCAGATCCATCAGTTAATCTCGTAATAAAACATAACAGTTAATGAAAAATGATAAATAAAACCTAAAGGGTTTATGCAAAATATCTCGAGTGATTTTTAAAATTATAATAAATAAAACTAAAAAAGTAAGACTACTTTGGAAAATCTTAAAAAAGCGACTAAATTCATTTTTCATCATCATGCAATGAGGTCATATTGATAGAATTTCATTAACTGAATAACTTAAAACAAAATTAATTACACATTAATTATAATCATCGATACCGTGCTCCCAGCCCTAGCCGTCAGCACACGACTAAAATAAGAATAACATCCCCGCAACAGGCGGCCAGGACTTTTTACTTCTTTTTCCCAGGCCCCGCTAAGCACGATCTAGCCACAACTTAGGTAATGTGTATTCAAATGGTTTCCAGCGAAAACCTTTGTAGTTCTAAAATAAATTCACTATCAGGACTTGTTTGAGGTAAGTATAAAGTTGTGTTTTTAGTTGGTTTAGTTGTAGTACGTTTGTGGGTGTATTTTATTTTTAGGGTAATGTTGCAAATGAGCTATGTTTGGTGTAGGAGAGAAAGCTGTGTAAATTTTCCTTATGTATTACGACAGATATATATGTAGCTAGAATTCAGCCCGTCTATTCTGTAAAAATCTCACCTTGAAAACTTAGGTGAGTTTGAAGTGAGCTTTCATTCCTATTGACAGCTTACTCACATAAG
Organism: Apamea crenata; assembly: GCA_949629185.1. Taxonomy (NCBI): domain Eukaryota; kingdom Metazoa; phylum Arthropoda; class Insecta; order Lepidoptera; family Noctuidae; genus Apamea; species Apamea crenata. The sequence continues at coordinate 10,218,966 of OX451377.1, forward strand.
CTTTTACGATGTCATTTCTACGGAATACCGATACCGAAAATTTACTGGGTTGAGGAGGTCAGATAGGCAGTCGCTCCATGTATAATACTGGTATTCAGCTGCATCCAGTTCGACGAAGTCTACCCCAACATAGTTGAGAAAAGGCTAGGCAGATGATGATTTGTACAGAATACATCGGCTGATATCAGGGGGTCTACTCCAAAGTAGTATCGGCCGAATGTTCGGCCGTTCCCTGCTACGAAGTTATTATTTGGTTCAGTCGGTTCTAATCCTACACTCGTACACTCTTTCGAATATTGACCATGGTCCCAAGCCAACTGAGCCGATCTTTTGAACTTTTTTCGCATTTTTCAATAATATTCGATTCGGCCATGTGTTGGTTCGATCTGAACATTCGCACTTTGCACTTCGGAGTAGACCCCCTGGTACTGTTGTACTCCTGGTACTCTTTGTGAGTTACCCATACTTTTTAATGGCTATATACCTATGAGAAAATGATGCCCATTCAAAGCTTTTAATTTGAAATGTTATTGTAATTAAGTGAGATCTTACACTGCACTGCATTGATAAGTTGAGATGTGATGATTTACCTGAAAACAAAAAATATCGGGTTAGAAAAGCAAACAATGAAATACAATAAAATATTTTGTTTCTTTAAAACTAATATGGTTTTAGTTTATATCACATACGCGAAAAAATAGACTGATCTCTACACATTTTGTAACAATATTACAACATAGGTACTATAAGGACTCCGTGCCCTTAAATGAAGGCTCCCGCAGACTGTCGCGACGCGATTCTGGTAGAACAATTTCAATGAAGTTTTCATAGAAATGAGTCTCAGTTCTTTTCTAATCTTCTGAATATGAAATAGTGTTATCTCGTTATTCATGCCATCGACTTATAAAATACTAGCTCAATAGCACCCCGTCACATTGCCTGCCCGCAATATTGCTTCATTTTAGCTTAGCGTTCTGTCTTTCTTATTTTCTTGCAGCTCGGCTTCTAAGAGTCCTAGTGTGATGATGAATGCATAAACAATGTTTCAAATCCAACTAGTAGGTAGTTCCAGAGATTAGCGCATTTAAAAACCAAACAAACTCTTCAGCTTGATTATCAGTATGTAGATTTAGATAGATAGATTCGAGCAGGTCGATTGTTAAAGCCTCAAAACCTCTACAGTACCTACTGAACAGTATTATCTGTAGAAGGACAAGGATCCTACAAGGAATGTTATCAATTCGAATGCTTTTAATTAGAAATCCGGAGATATACCACTGAACTACGAACTTTATTTTAGTGAAACGTTTGAGCTGATATCGGATAAATAAATAGTACAAATTAAATGTTAGACTAGAATTGTAACGGTACATAATAACATCACACCTGTTATCCCCAAACGGTAAGGCTGAGATGTATCTGTAGCCAGTCACACACACAACACACACGAACCAACTTGCTCAGCAAAGCGCCACTAACGTGCGCCTTGCACGAACTGAATGACACTGCTGAAAGGATCGATCTATTTACCTGCTCTTTGAATGAATTCACAAAAACAATATTATATTTATTTATTTAAACTTTTCGCACAAAAAGGTACAAAGGCGGACTTAATGACTTAGGCATTCTCTACCAGTCAACCAAGGGTGGTGAAGAGATTAGATGGCAGGTGCTTTGGTTGAGAGGGACAATGATTAAAAAAAAACTCTTAAAACTATATACATAAATAGGTTATATACACATACATACTAGGTATTACTATAATATATACTTATGATATATTATACAAAATCTATCTAATCAAATACACAAAATTGTATGTGTTATGTTATTTAAAATACACTGCCGAGCAATGAAAAGGTTCCACCCACAAAATGCCGATAAAAGACGACGCCGATGCCTTTGCCGTGATTTAAAATTTGAACACAATATTTACGTTTTTAGTTGGTAATATTCTGATGCGCTGTTAAATGTACTTCAATATTGCAGACGGCGTCATTAAGCTAGCCTTTCCCGTTTAGTAGTAATTTGGTGCTATGTCACTGGAACTTTTTCATTGCTCGCGAGTGTAAATAAGATAGTTTAATTAAGGACCACGCTAACGCATTAGGAATTCCCTGTTATGTTAGTAGTGTTTGTAATAAATAAATAAATCAATTTAGCCAGTTATAGTTAAGTCTCAGGGGGTGAGCTTATTGCCAAAGGGGAAGAAAACCAGGCTGTTATTGAGTAATTCCCTATGGAAAAACTCAATAATATTGTGATCGGCCTGGGAATCGAATCTAGGACAACGAATTCAACGAGGCAGTGAAAATGTTACACTGTGCTAGGCTAGGCTACACTAGGCTTTCATTCCAAAAAGCTAGATTCTTCCAACCACCAAAAATATTCACTAGAACGTTACAATGTTTGTTACTCGGTTCTGCCAAAACGGCTGACCAGATTCGGATACAATTTCGCACAAAAACCAAATAGATCCTCAAATAGCACATGGGGCACATGAAAAGAGAGGAATATGCTCAGCAGTGGGTGAAGTCGTGCTGTGGACGATGATGATGATGAATAAGTTCCTTCCGTATCCTTACACACACATAACATAATCAGCAAATAATGTTCCCACTGCTGGGACACAGGCCTCCTCTCAGTGAGAGGGAGTGGGCCGTAATCCACCACGCGGGCCCAGTGCGGCTTAGTAGATGGCACATGTCTTCGAATGTTTCGGTTCTAGGACATGCCGGTTTCCTCACGATGTTTTCCTTCATCGTTTTGAGAGCAGTTGTTATTAGATCTTACACAAAGTAAAGCGCCTGTCTGGGTTCGAACCCACGACCTATTCCTAAGCCGGGGCCGATGCCACTGGGCTACCAGTGGTCTCCATAAATTATGTCAGGAAGATATTAGGTCACATCGTTTAAGGCTCGAGCAGACCGGATGCGTATATGCGTAGACGTAAGCGTAGACGCGCACGTACCACTGAGTTGTAATGTATGGAACTGTATGAGACAGGACACACCGCCTGCGTAACGTACGTCTACGACGTGCACAGTCTACGTTACGCAAGCGGTGTGTCCTGTCTGATACAGTTCCATACATTACTACTCAGTGGTACGTGCACGTCTACGCATACGCATCCGGTCTGCTCGAGCCTTTAAGTTTTAACTTAGATTTAATTATAATGTTAAGTTAAATAATGATCCATACAAAATCCAAGGGAACCTACTGCCGACAAATAACTTTGCAACTTCTCCCAGCTCCGTTCCGTTCTTCTGTATCCTTAACCCAGCAAAACCTACTCCACAGTTCGCATTACCCCTACAAAACCACACCTGATTAACGCTAACCAACCAATACAAAAACATGGTCAGCCATTGAATTTTACACTCTATAATTAAATTAACGTAGGCTATTCAGTGTTTCTGTATTTAATTGTCCATAGCCAGCGCCCACCACTTATGGCCGATTTCAATTAACTATTCATTCTGCTTACCCTGCTCATATTATTGGCGTTCACCATGATTTTCGCTTCATATTTAATGGAGGGTGAATCGTTAATTAATTTATGATGTATCTTTATTTATTATGTACAAGGCCTTAATGTAACAGTAGAATTAATTTCATTCGGAAGTCTGTTTTGATGATTTGATAATAGTCTTTTGGACGCTTCATAATTAGATCTAAATTGGGTCATCATCTGCCTAGCCTTTTCCCAACTATGTTGGGGTCGGCTTCCAGTCTAACCGGATGCAGCTGAATACTAGTATTTTACATGGAGCGAAGCCTATCTGACTTTCATAACCCAGTTACCGTGTAATACGATACCCCTTGGTAAGACTGGTTGTCAGACTTTCGGGCTTCTGACTACCCGTAACGAATGTCAAAGATTCACGAAAGACAGCCGGGACCAACAGCTTAACGTGCTTTCCGAGGCACGGAGGGGTGTCGGTATGTAATGATGGTCACCCATCCACGGACCAACCGTGGCAAGCGTAGCTTAGCCTGATCAATCGACCCGTGCGGCTGTTCTTACTTAGCCACGGGACCCTCCCTTTAGATCCAAATTGAGTCCTAAGCATTGTACCGTTTGTAACTATTTCAATTCACTTTTCTATTGTTTTATTTTACAGAATATTTTATGTGCCTTTAGGGCTCTTTAGTCAACTGAGGCCGCTCGAACTTATCCCGCGGGATGAGTTGACCTAATGAATGTTTTGAATCGGTCAACTGATCCCACAGGATGTGTGCTTAATAAACGTATTTTCTATCTTTATAATTATTGTTTTACCAATTTTCTTAGGTAATATTCTGACATCGCTGTGAATCAGCATATTCGTGATCAGCATAATGGTGAAGCAATATATTCGTGAAAAAATGCGACATAAGGGTTTGGGTGGGATTACGAATATGCAGCAGCACTCAAAGTGATCAATGCTTGGTTCTTATTTTTAAAGTATTTTTACACTAGGATATGTATTTGACGCACTGCAAGGCACAAGGCAAATTGTACTGTAGCATTTGTAGCCACGCTGTTAAATAAAAAAAAAACACATATAAAAACAACTATTTTTTTACATAGGTACTTAAGCCTACATGGGCACTTATGAAACGTACGTCAGAAGGTAGTTACTTGCACACTTCACTTCTATGGAGAATAGAATAGAATATAATATATTTATTGTTAAACATGAGTATACATCAAATAATATGTGCGAGGTCTTGCTGGCAAGAAATTCTACAATTACAGTCCAATAAAATTATATCAATCTATACTAATAAAAAACCTAAAGAATTTGTTTGTTTGAACGCCGTTATCTCTGGAACTGGCAGTTGGATTTGAAAAAATATTTTTGCATTTGATCGCCTAATTCTTGAGGAAGGCTATAGGTTATTTATCATCACGCTACGAACCTTAGGAGCCGAGCAAAAAAGTCTGAAAGAACGCTACGCGAAACTTCACGCGGATGAAGTCGCAGGCAGAAGCTAGTCTATAATACAGGCTGATGTGACACAACCAGTCTACCTAATAATATCCCTATGACCAAACTAACCGATGCATACAACGGTTCCAAGAAACCACTGCCTTTCACAGACTACCCACAGTTCTGCGAATTACCAAGCAGTGAAGCCTGACAGAGAGTACTAGGAAACCAGGGAGTGGTTGGAGTAATTACTGGACAAAGATGGGCACTCATTGAGGCAATTTTATGCGTCAATACACAGGTGGGGAAGATGGCGAGACTATTAGGGAAATTGAATTAAAACCTATGCAAGCGAAGCTGTGCGAGTTTTTATATGGAGAAACTGAATATAAAGGCACCTAAGATCTATTCCAATTTATTTTTCCCATTGATTTTATTTCAAGTTAAACAAATATCAACTTTATTTGAATGGTTATCAAGTTGATTTCAGAGTGACTAGCAATATTGAAAAAGTTATGAAAATGTTTGAAGTTGTAGCGTAAACTGAACTTTATTGTGTAGGAATTAAAGTTATTTTTCCATCGCCTCATATTTGTTTACATTTTTGGCAAGTATATTTTTTTATTTTTTTTAACTTTATTTATTTGAAAGGGTTTTATCACTAAGTGATAATGTCACCCTTGCGAACGCAAATTACATGTTTTCATGGAGAGGTATGCTACGAGAACCTTATCCAGTGATGCTTCACTCAGAAAAGAACTAAAGTGATTTAACTAAAAGATATCAACTTGTGTGATATTAGTTAACGAATTAACCTGCCAAAACAAAAGTGGCGCCACATAATATGAAAATTATGGCACCGGGGTTTGTCTATACGGTGTCGAAAAACGCTCTCTAGGAGAACACACACCAACTTACTTCCTACTAATATTATAAACGTGAAAGTTTGTGTGGATGGATGGATGGATGTTTGTTACTCTTTCACGCAAAAACTACAGAACGGATTTGGATGAAATTTGGCACTCAGAGAGTTTATAACCAGGATTAACATAAATAGGATACTTTTTATCCTGATATTCCCACGGGATCGAAACTTATCCCGCATAAGTTTCGATCCCAAACGACGGGGCGTAGCTAGTTCATCTATAAGGTTTCAGTGACGTTATTCGGCGGTAAATTGCGGACGCTATATGGCGGACACCGCTGTGGTAGAACACCCAAGCTTTAGGATCAGTTTCGGCAGGTTAAGCCGTAAATTCAATCGAGGGCTAACTTTGTCACAGATTTGTGCACAAGACCTCACATTCACTCTATCAAGCCATTGGTTGATAGATAATTAATTATACACAATGATGATTATTTTAACACCACGACCCGGGTTTGAACCCACGACCTCTCGTACCTTGGAGTCGTTAGCATTGGGCTACCACTGTTATTCTTCTCATAATACCATTACCTAGCAATGCATGACACTGAAAATATCTGAGAGAAAAAGTTTCACATGATCTTTTGCCAGCTGTGACAAAATACATTAACATCCTTCGTGGTTGTGTTATGTATTTTTAAGTAAATAAATGTTCCATGTGGTCCATTTGGAAAGGCGTGTTAGTCACACATAGGACGCGCGTATGCAAAGTGCTGTTCTGCATTTGATGCATGCTCGTGATGCTTTAAATCCGAGTTCCGTTACACCGTAATGTAATATTTGACACGGATTCTAACACTACTATCATCATTCTCCTGCCATTTTCCAAATTTGTTTGGATTCGGCTCAATCTAGTACATCTTTAGGAGCTGATTTTTCAATCGACCGATTTTTTTGTTTGTAGAATAAAATGTACGTCTCACAGTTTATGTATGGAAGAAATTCGAAATTATTCCTCCGATGAAGTTATCTGGCGTTGTTGCGCCGACCCCAGAAACGTGGAACAAGATCAGCACCCTCATTGCGTAACACACTATCAATCATAATTTTCATCTTGAAGGATATTGCTAATCCATTGATTCATACGTTGGAAAAATTTGTCTGCTCAACAACGTAAATAACGCAATGAACGTTCTTGAACTGTCAAATGAAAGCCATTTCTACTGACAATGTGTTTATCCCGCAGGAAGATGATGTTTATAGGACGTTTACAGGTCAAGTAATCACTTGTACAAAGTGAACTATGTATTTGCTTCAGCCTTAAACTAAACCCTCACATAGTACCCCTTAAGAATTCAACCCTCCATTCGCCCCGGTGTAACAGCCCCCACAGTAACGCCTCACTTTAATATTCATGTACAAAGCTTATCCCCAAACGGAGCTGGAACGCGCTGTAGCTTGCAGGCGACTGTATGTAATGTGCGTCCATCAATTCCTCATACGTACACAGTTATTTATTATTAATAACCGTAGTTGAATAATAATATAAAATAACTTCCCGCCGATATTTCTGAAAGGAGTACGTAGAGCTAGTTACTCCCACATTTCGCGAGTTGTTTGAGTCCTACGTAATGGAGGACAAACGTACTGCTATACCCTGTCCATTAGGTAAACCGTTTTTTGACGGATGGATCTAGTGATTGCAGCAACACGCAATACATTGATTGATACACGTACGGTATTATAATGTGTGTAAGAAGACAGAAATAAGATAATTCAAAAAGATAAGGCAATTTATATATTTATTTTATTACGCATTTTAAAGTTAACTTTTACGTAATCTGGAATAGTTACGTTCTAAGACAGCTGTCAAAAAACGGTTGACCTAATGGACAGGGAGGGTATTATTGCTATAGAAAGAAAAAAGAAAGAAAGAAATCATTTATTTGCTGATAATGCAGGTAGGTATACATATTAGTTGGAATATTTATTAAGTGTCCCGATACATTTTACCTTACGGCATGCAAAATATTAGTTTTGAATTAAATAGAACTATAGATACAGATATCGATACGATTATTAAGCCATAGTCAAATTTAATAGGTAGTCAGACTAAAACAAAAAATAATAATAATAACAATCAAAATAATCAATGAATTCAATATAAATCTCTCGCAAATCATACAATGAAGAATATATGTCATTAACACAATAAAATAAAATATTCTATACTAACTTCTGCCCGCGACTTCGCGTGAAATTTATTCTTTCCCCGATCCACCACGTCGCATCGCATCACCTGCGCGCTAACACCTCTTTTTTACTTTGTGTTTATTCTGACTTTTTTTTTTTTGCTCGGCTCCTGTGGGTCATAGCGTGATGTTAAATAGCCTATAGCCTGTCTCAAGAATCGGGCTTTCAAATTCCAAAATAATGTTTTCAATCAACAAAGTTCAGCACCCTAATTGCGTAACACACAATCTATCTCAATCTAAATCATTTTGAAGGATATTGCTAATCCATTGCTTCATGTGTTCAAAAAATGTGTCATTTGTCGCAACGCAATGAATGTTGTTGAACTGTCAAAATGAAACCGATTCCGATTGATCGTGTGTTACGCAATTAGGGTGCAGCTTTATTATTTCAGTATAGATATAGATTGTATAATTGGCAAAAATCCAACTGCTATTATATTGAAAGGTACTTTGCCTGACTGAAGGATCGAATCCAGGGCTTAAAACTCTTGTAACAGATCTTTTTCATAGACATAAGTTAGTATTAGGTGTAATAAGCTTGGCTCGATATGCTAATCGAAACGGTGGATTCCAATCTACACAAATAAAACAAAGCTGGAGAGTTGGTTTGTGTTTTATTTGTAAACGCTAATCTCTGGAGCCAACAGTCGGATTTGAAAACATTTTTGAAGTGAAAACTTCTTTAGCGGCGGTGTGCACTTTAGTTGTGATGGGTAAAAAATGTTAAACTCGCGTCAGGACACGTGACCTGATCGAAAATTCGAAAGACAGAGCTCGCGTCAGGACACGTGACCTGATCGAAAATTCAAAAGACGGAGTTCGCGTCAGGACACGTGACCTGATAGAAAATTCGTAAGACGGAGGGAGAGTAGACCGCGTTCCAAAATATCAAAAAATGCACAACGTTAATATTCAAGTTTTCACTTCTGCCGGCACTCCCGGAGTGCAACCTGTTTTTTTTTGCTTTTGATAGTCGTTAGGAAGGCTATTTACCATCACGCTGGGACCCTTAAAACGAAATAAAGGCAGAAAGAACGCTAAGCGAAAACGATATAGCGCGGGCGGGCGATGCGATGCGACACGGTGAGCCAGGGGCTGAAATTTCACGCACTCGAAGTCGCGGCAGAAGTGGTGTAAGGAATTATAGCGGTAAATTCCGCCATCTTTGAATCCACATATAATCAGCCTATAACGTTCAGGACTCTCCTCTGTGAGAGGGAATGGGCCGAAATCCACCACGTGGGGGCCCAGTGCGGGTTGGTAGATGTCTTCGAATTTTTGGCCCTATGACATGGCGGTTTCCTCACAATGTTTTCCTTCACCAGTTTTGAGAGCAATGGTGATGAAATAAATTACACAAAGTGAAGGGACTGTCTGGGTTCGAACCCGCGACCTACAACTTGTAAGTCGGGGCCATCGTTACCACTGGGCCACCCCTGCTCTCTCATGAATGAATCCACATGATTCACCACATTTCCAACACGACACCGCATGTCACTGAATCATTGACAGAAAAACTTCCAAGTGACGACCTGTGAAATAACTTTGATGGAACCTTCTTTCATAAAGAATGAATCACACATTGACAACCTCTGAGTGACTTGACATTCTTCAGAAATAATCATGAGAATTTTTTAAAGAATTATTGGACTGTAAATGTGTCATACGTTTTACATAGCCTAGGGGTCTACTCCGAAGTGCAAAGTGCGAATGTTCTGATCGGACCGACACATGGCCGAATCGAATATTATTGAAAAATGCGAAAAAAGTTCGGATCGGCTGAGTTGGGTCGGGACCATAGTCACTATTCCAAAGAGTGTAGGATCGGGACCGACCGAACCAAATAGTAACTTTGTAGCAAGAAACGGCCGAACATGTGGCCGATACTACTTCGGAGTAGACCCCCAGGACTTTTTTTTAAAGATTCGTTTTTAAGTTTTTACTCAATGAAGATGACGATTTGCAGTGAATCATGGTGTTTCTCAGTCAGCTCTGGAGACAGTGATGTAGTCTTCCTAACTAGAAAATGTATGATTAATAGGTAAAACAGATCATAGTACCTTAGCCACTCGGAGGGCTCGTGGCTAAGTAATAACACCCGCACGGTTCGAACGATCAGGTTAAGCAACGCTTCCTGCGGTCGGTCCGTGCCTTGGAAAGTACGTTAAGTTGGTCCCGGCTGTCATTCTTGCATATTTGATAGTCGTTACAGGTCGTCCACCCATCTCGATTGAACTGTCTTAATTCGTTTTATAATATTGCATAAAAATGCCCCCAAAATCTTGCTCATACAAAGTAACAGCAACTACCACACAAATTCGTCAAAGAGCGGTTTCTCTTCGAACAAAATAAATCGTCAGCCTCCAAAACAGTCCCCTAATTGCAGGTGCCAATAAACCCTCAACTAAATGGTGCTCCATCAAAATTTTATCCTCCCTTCAAATAGAAATAAAGTATCAAGATTGGCAGTAAAAGCTAACTTTTACGGCTTCATTCATGTCCAGTGCAATTGGCACAAACGAAGCGAATGACAAAAGGAAGACCAGAGGTTTTAATTGGCACGTCCGGGACTCGTGTTGCTTTCCGGTTTTCCAACTAGATAAACACTGTGTTTGGATATTGCGTGTCTTGAGTTAAATGATGCAGTAACTGCAACTACCGTGCATGGTAACTTGTCTTTTTTATATGCACGTGTTTCTGAGACTGTCTAATTTTCTTTCGTTTTCTATCAGTAACTACCAAAGAATATCTCGGAGCAGTGGTGAACATTCGTAACTGCCGCGACTTACGAGTTCTAACCAACCATCGTAGGTTCGGACCAACCGGTCTAAAATCTCACCGTGAAAACTTAGGTGAAGTGAGCTCAAGTGCACTGTCAATAGTGTCAGTGTCCCTAGAATCAGGTGAAATGCACACTTCGCCTATGTTTTCACGGTGAGATTTTTAGAAAATCGACCGGCTAGAGGCGCTTTAAATAAAATCTCGCTGAATTATTTCATCACCTCTGCTCGCAAACGTGTCCAAACCTCGCACTGTCTGGACGCACTTTAATACTACACACCCTGCTCTGAGCTCTCACACAGATATAACACTCACTGTGTTTCAATTGTTAGAACTATGTTAAAGGGTTATGCATGAGGACAGATGTTTAGTCACGCTGATACAGATTAAATTGTACATATCACATAATGATGACTAAGTGTGCAGCCATGGAGCGTTCTATGCTGGCTTACCAAGTTCATAACGTCGAGATCCGAAGACGTACGAAGGTTATCGATATCAGAAAACGAGTACTATAACTCAAATGGAGTTAGCCAGGACACCTGGCAAGGTGCAGAGATGGCAGATGGAGTAAGGCAGTGACCGACTGACGGCCAAGGACTGGAAGACGATGTGTTTGTCGTCTGGCGGCGAGATGAGCGGGCGATATTGTTACCAGCGCGGGTAGAACCTGGATGAGGCTGGCACAGAAGGAGATTGGCATAGGAAAAGAGAGCCCTATGTTCAGCAGAGGGTGAAGTCGGGCTGTGGATGATGATGATGATAAAGTGTGCAGCAAAATATGCAACGAGATCCTCACTCCACAGGATTTCTATTCATCTTCAAAAATCAAAATTAATCAGCCAGAAAATGGACACTTATACCCTGTCCATTCGGTAAACCGTTTTTTGACAGATGGAACTAGTGATTGCAGCAACACACAATACATTGATTGATACACGTACGGTATTATAATGTCTGTAAGAAGCTATAAATAAGATAAGGCAGTTTATATATTTATTTTAGTACGCATTTTAAAGTTAACTTTTACGTAATCTGGAATATGTAGTTCTAAGACAGCTGTCAAAAAACGGTTAACCTAATGGACAGGGTATAACTAGCCAACATGAGAAAAAGAGCAAGCAATTGCTTAAAATAAAACTCGTCTATTCAACTGAAAACGTGTGAAAGAGAAAGCCAAAACTTCTCTTTTTTCTCCACATCTTCGCAGCGGGGTGGTCGGTTCTGGTTTTAATTGTTCGTGCCTTCCCAGACATCGTTATGACGGCTTGTTTTGTTAGCTTGTTCAACACATGAATATGCAGTTTCTAACTTGTAATTGCATTTGGCAATTCCCTTTTCGGTTTTGTACTAATATTTGTGAGGAGGGAAATTTGATTTAAGCTTATGTTGATTATGTGTATGTTCAATTGGGGCGTGGATTTACATTTTTGGTTAACACATTTTATTATTTTTTTTAATTTAATTTGTTTTCAAATAAACCAATTACATGCACTTTTGAATTGTCAATGGGTCGGTCGGTCAGAAAGATGAAGGTAGAGGCCCATTCCAAAGCGTAGTCGGTACTATGGAGAAGAACGGGCAAGAAACTCCATGGATGTACTATTTTAAATCATCTGTGGATGATAAACTTAATCAGCAGTCGCAATTTTTTTTTTTGTTTTTAATTGATTAATTGTAGAATTAATATAAATTTATGGAAAAATAACTTCAATTCCTCCACAATAAAGTTCAGTTTACGCTGCAATTTCAATCATTTTTATTACTTTTTCAATAGTGCTAGTCACTTTGAAATCGACTTAATTACTATTTAAATAAAATTTATATTTGTTTAACTCGAAATAACATCAATTTGAAAGAATAGACTTTAACTTAAACTATTAACAAACTAAAACATGGCGTCGAAAAATTCCCGCGCCTCGCTGGCGACATACTTTTAATTTTGAATCTATTGTTGTACTTATCTACCTAATTCCTATTCGGTACATACAATATACACTATAACAAACGACACTTAATTGAACTCGGAGCCAAGGGAGCTATCCTCAGCTAAATATACACCACAGTGAAGCCACGAATTAGTTTCATTTTTAAAGGGACGCGTACGAATTAATTCGAATTTGCGTGTCTGAATAATATTTCGACGGAGAATTTTTGTTGGAGTGAGAATTAATTAATTAAATTAATTAAGCTTTTGGAACTGTTGTGTTGTTTTGGGTTTAGAATGGAACACAATAATTCTTTTTTTTTTTTACTTTGTTGAAACTTGATGTCATTATAAATGATTTTATTTCTGTAGGTAAGTTTTTGTACTAACACTTTTACACGTCAATCATATTTTAAAAACTAGATGAGGTCGTTTCTTATCTGACTACTCTGAAATGAAAGGCTGAAACAAAATCAGATATCACGAGTCCAGACATAATCTTGGACAGATCATGTGAAGTTTAGATTGGTGTCTGAAATGGTCTTTTGAGGAAAGAACCACACAGATTACGCATTTGTCACGCGTACAGCTCAACTCAAAACTTAAGGAGCTAAACCATTATTTCTTCTTTATGAATTCCATACCTACGTGTTTTGATTATTGTAAAAGCTTTAATCAGAAATAACGTATTCTTTTCAACCCTTAATAGAAGTAGGTATTTAGGTACAGACGCCAGCACATCAATCTACTGACAATCTGTCAAATGTATTTAATAGATTTTCATTTTTTATCGCTAAAGCATTAAGGTTCAAAGTTGATTGGGAAAATGTGACAGTTTCGGGTAGCGTGACCTGCTGGCGTCTGTACCTAACCTATCGACCTATCCATTTAAGTTTATTACTAATAATATTTTAGATAATTATTATTATATACAAAAGCTGTTGGTGTATCTTCATACATAAATAAATGTAAAAATGTACATTATTATTATATTATATTCATATCATATTTTTGTACCCAATACAATTAGAGCAATCGATATTATTACGCTACCACACAAAAGGGGCAAGCACAAAATCACCGCATCAAACATCCTCTTTTCTTTCAATTTCGAACCATCTGCGTTTGAACCTTTTCATAATAAAAACCAAAACTAATAAAGGGTATTTAGCTCCAAAAATAAGCTTTTAAACAAATACTTTTAGACAACGATACATTTTCAGACACAACCAGCCTTATTCTAATCGAAATAAGATTCAAAACTATTTGTGTTAAGTAATAATTATGTTTGCAATCGAAACCTCATAGAAAACTATGATTAACCATAAATTTGCAGACACTGCCAACCTTATTTCTTTAACATTACGATTCATAATCATTTGTTTTTTGAATTAATGATGTTTGTAATCGAACCCTCATAGAGACCATGATTAATAAGGGCTCATCGTAAAAATATGATATTCTATAGAATTTCGGGTACACCCCTATTGTATGGTATTGTGTGACGTAGTTTGTCGATCAAGGGTTTCTGCAAACCCTCCTATTTGCTTTAGGTATGGGGTTTCAAATATGAAATGTTCGATATTTTTATTATATTTGAATTTTTTGTTGTATGTTATTTTTAGAAACGATGGCAGAATATCTATAGGAATTTTATCGCAACAAAATTTTATTGACGTGTTGTATTTGTTTGATTCACAGCGTTCACACTTTCAACATATATCTCTATTTGAATAAAAAAATATGAGAGTTACGGATACTTTTTTTAAAATTGAATCCACAATGTTACAGAATTTACTTTTTAATAATAAATCTGCCAAATTGAAAAGCAATTTTTCGGCAGTGGGTTCGCATAGATTTTGCGTGGATCCTTATAGGTAATAGGTAATACGGGCTGGTGTCCGCAACTCCACGACAATGCGCGTATTTTGCGTGGATCCTTATTTAACTTAACACTATAAAAATTAAAACTAAGTTAACACTTAGACGATGTACGATGTGATCTAATATCTTTCTGACAAACAGGGTGGCAGGGACATCGACGCGCAAACTATAACCATGGATTCAGCTCATGAGTTTAGACCCCATAGGATCGAAATTTTTCGACGGTTATTAAAAAAAAAAAATTGCTGTTCCATACATTTCGACCGCGTAGGTAGGTAGTGCACTTTTCTATGAAACAGAAGATTTTTTTTTATAACCGACGAAAAATTTCTACGCTATGGGGTCTAAACTCATGTGCTGAATTCATGGTTACCGTTTGCGCGACGTTGTCCCTGCCACTCTGTATAAGTGGAGCAGTGGTGGCCCAGTGGTATCAGCTCTGACTTCCGAGTTCTAGGTAGTGGATTCTAACCCAGTCAGGCGCGATACTTTGTGTAATGTATTTCATCACTACCGCTCTCAAAACGGTGAAGGAAAATATAGTGAGGAAACCGGAATGTCCTAGAACCAAAAGTTCAAAGCCATGTGACATCTCCCAACACGCATTTGGCCCGCGTGGTAGGTTATAGCCCACTCCCTCTCACAGAGAGGAGGCCTGTGTCCCAGCAGTGGGAACATTATAGGCTGATTATACTTATGCTAGGTTCTCATGGCTTTTACATGGATCTTTATTTAACTTAACATTATTAAAATTGAATCTAAGTTAAAACTAACAGGATGTGACATACAATCTTCCTGACATAATAAAAGTAGATATGAACCAAATATGTCTTTAGATATTCAGAATACTAACGCTTTTTTACTCGTATCCTTTGCTCAAACCACAAATTAAATCTAAAAATACAGGGCTAATCGCAAAATACAGGCCTGGCTGAACATCGACGCGCAAACTGTAACCATGGAAACAGCACATGATTCTTGAGACCCACTGACGTAGAAATTTTTGGTCGGTTATAAAAAAAATCTGCTGTCTCAAAGAATAGCCTAATTTACCTTTAAAACCTACGTGGTCAAAATGTACTGAACAGCATTTTTTTTAAAATAACCGACGAAAAATTTTATCGCTGTGGGTTTCAGAATCATGTTCTGAATCCATGGCAACAGGTTGTACGTCAATGTCCCCGCCACCCTGTATATGCAAAAAAAAAAATTTAGTTGCAAACACATTCGTGATAAATTTACTCTATTCTATCCGATTTATCGGGCAAGAAAATCGGCAAAGTGTTCTCAGCCTTAACTGAGCAAAGATCACCGTAATAAATGACCCAGTTATTACAAGTTTACAAAGATATTGCAGAAAGAAAAAAGGAAAGAAAGTATTACGGGCCGCACGTGTTTCGCCTATCGACACATGTCTACCTACGAACGAGTAACTATATCGAAGAAGTATCAAAGAACAAAGTTAGTTTGGGGAGGAAACAATAAATGTGGAAACTAGGCGATCATAAGCAACTGCACCCTAATTGCGTAACACACTATCAATCACAATCTGAATCATTTGGAAGGATATTGCTAATCCATTGCTGCATATGGTCGAAAAATTTGTCTGCTTACAACGTAAATAACGCAATGTATGTTGTTGAACTGTCATAAAGAAAACCATTGCAACTGTTAGTGTTTTACGCAACTAACCCCAATTAATGTATACGCAAGTTTTTGCCAAAAAAGTAATATTTTTATCAATCTAAAGGTCAGGCAACCACTAAGTACTGCCACTATTAAGTTTTTTTTCCCCTATTGCTGCAAAAAAAAAAAACGCAATGAATAATCTTTGTTGTAACGCCGAGTGGTGGATTACGGCCCATTCCCTCTCACAGAGAGGAGGCCTGTGTTCCAGTGAACATTATACACTGATTATGATGTTGTAACACCGAATTATTAAGCTTTCCTTCAATTTCTTAAGTATCGAAAATCCATACTAAAATTATTCTATTTATATGCGAAAACAATTCTATGTGTGTTACCTTTTCACTCCTAAACGACTAAACCGTCGTTATGAAATTTGACATATAGGTAGCTTGTGACCTGAAGAAGGATATGGGCTACTTTTCATTCTGGATCTCAGACGAAGGCACGGGCAATAAAATCGGATCGAAAGAGCTGGAAATTATGGGGACCCCTTTGCCCAGCGGTGGGAGTCTGCTGGCTAACATTACCAGTACTGTACAGTAACATAATGTAAGTTTAACACTTCACACACATAAAGAGTGTTAGGAGCAAGCAAAGCTGGTATCAGAGCCGGTGTGATGACATACGTTCAATGCGTGGAGTAAATTCGCTAGCGACGGGTGAGGACATAGTGTTTGAGCGGTAGCGATTAGCGGATGAGCTTTTGAAATGACAAGTCCATTGACGACTAGACATCAGCTGGACTATTCTGTAAATCTCACAGTGAAAACTTAGGTGAAGAGCTGTCAATAGTGTCAATCCCAGTATCAGGTGGAATGACAGTTCACTTCAACTAAGTTTTCACGAAGAGATTTTTTCATCACACATGACACCCTTGCTGATAGGTCACTGAAAATAACAGTAACCTATGCAATAAAAAAGCGTAAAATAAAATTTTGGTCTGTAAAATTAACAAATTCATCGGTAATAAATAATATATACCCCTTTTCCCATGGGGTAGGTAGAATTTCATTGGTGATTCTTCCTCAAAATTAGTACCATGTGTAAAACTTTTAAATTAATGGAATTTCTTATTCAGAAATACTCTTGCTATAACACTCAAAAAAGTTGATGGTTGAGAAAAACATCCTCCAAAAAAACGTAAATCGCTCATACCCCCACTCCGCTCATTACCAAAGCATACCCCCAAAAGCTAGGGGCGTTGCGCATTACAACTCAAAGCACGCGCGCTGCTAAGCGAGGACCTTATTACTCCAGACGCGATTTGCAAGTGAGGTTTGTGACAGCCCTAACGCACTGGGATCTGGGAAAGTGGGAACTAAGAGCTATGTCGCTTGCTTGTAGGGGAATTTAAATTATTCTGCGAAAAAGTCCGAACGTGTAAATATGTATCTAGGTATGTTTGGATCGGGGAAAAATCTCAGTAAAAATAGCAAGAAATATTTTTTTTGTCTTAGTTCCTCTGAAATGTTATTTAAGCTCGTACATTTCGTGGAATTGGGAACATAACATTGAGTTTCAAGTTTTTATGAACAGCTAGCCTATTCTGTAAAATCTCATCGTGAAAACTTAGGTGAAGTGAGCTGTCATTTCACGCCATGCCAGAGATTGACACTAATGACAGCTCACTTTAAGCTTACTTCACCTAAATTATCACGGTGATATTTTTACATGATAGTTCGACTACAGTCTTTACACATAATATTATAAAGGCGAAAGTTTGTGAGTGATTGTGTGTGCGTGTATGTTTGTTACTTCGTCACGCAAAAACTACTGAACGGATTTGGATGAAATTTGGTACACAGATAGTTTATAACCAGGATTAACACATAGGATACTTTTATCCCGATATTCTCACGGGATGGATACTTATGCGGCTGAAACCGCGGGGCGCAGCTAGTCTTCTATAAACACTCATCGTGGGTGAAGTGAGCTGTTAATAGTGTCAATTCCTAGGCTCAGCTGGAATGACAGCTCACTTGACCTAAGCTGTCCCGGTGATTTTTTTATAGACAAGACCAGCTTCTGCTGTTCTCAATATCGAAGTGTGGCAGCAATGTGCAGATAGGAGACGACGTATTAAACTAAAACGTATTTGACAAAGAATATGACATGAAAGGGGATGAAAGGGGTGACGAAAGCTAGATACCAATTTAAAATCAGTAACCTTTTCCACACATCGTTCCCAAAGGAATGTCAGAAAATATCCTGTTTACAACACCCCTCAAATAGGGAGATTGGGTTCAATCAATTTTGGGAATTTTCTTCTCAAATAGAGCTTATGATTACATACCTTTTTGAAATGCAACATGGCAGTCTTTTACGAAAAGTAAAAGAACCTTTGAGTAAGTTGTAGGTAGTATTTTGACTACGGATGACAGCCGGGACCAACTTAACGTGCTTTCTGAGACACAGAAATGTGTCGGTATGTAATTGATGGTCACCCATCTACGAACCGACCTTGAAGATCGACCCGTGCGGCCATTTTTATTTAGCCAAGACCCCAAATGAACCTAAATATACATTGCTAAAGGTATCATTTGCAAGCCTACATGTAATTACAGCCTTATTTCGACCGTTTGACCCGGCTAATTACCGAAACTAAATGTACACTTAAAAATAAATTACTTCAAAACGATTAATTTTAATCATCAAAATAAACTCACACTGTGTCCTAATTAGTAAACGATTATCTTAGTGTAAAACATAATGTGTGCTTTACGGATGATTTATGGCGTTTTTATTATGTAATAGTGTACCATGTTTCAAAGGATCGTCTATAAAAAAATATATTACAAACTCTTGTCCCTGGCTTCGCTCGCGTGGTATATCGATAAAAATAGCCTATGTCCTTCCACAGAGTTCAAAGTATCCCCACAACAAATTTAATCATAATCGGTTCAGCCGTTTAGCCGTGAAAGCGTAACAAAAAAACTGACATTCGCATTTATAATTTTAAGGAGGATTACCTTTTTCGGTTTCAAATTAGACTCCATTCCCTTTTAATATGGCTTGTGGGGAGCTTCTCATCCCGCTTCTCGATCACTAAGTTCAAAATTACAAGTATTGAACGACATGGCTAAAAGAGAAAAAACGGGTTGCACTCCGGGAGTGCCGGCAGAAGTGAAAACTTGAATATCAACATTTTCGATCAGGTCACGTGTCCTGACGCGATCTCCGTCTTACGAATTTTCGATCAGGTCACGTGTCCTGACGCGAGCTCCGTCTTACGAATTTTCGATCAGGTCACGTGTCCTGACGCGAGTTTAACATTTTTTACCCATCACAAAAAAGTGCACAGCGCCGCTAAAGAAGTTTTCACTTAAAAAATATTTGAAAAAATATGAATAAGCAATTTTTAAGCCAAGACACTAAAGTATATGACTCTAGAAGACCAGAACAATAATTTAAACTTTTATTTATACATTTTCAATTAAAACTTTACTTGATAAACAATAATCCCGTCAATTAGTCCCCGTCCTTAGTTTTAATGATAATGAACGGACAAACATACATTCATGCACAAAATAAATTATCACTTTTAACGATGGACCCTTAAATTCCTTTCATTATTTATTGGACTGGTAACATTACACCATACGGTTAGCTTGCAAGGCGCCTTCGAAACAATAAAATAAATAAAAAATAATGATAAAAAACTTACAGACGTTGTGCGCGACTGTATGGACATACTTGATTTTTTTTGTTAATGTTTAATTGATTTTTGTTTTGTTTGTTTACTGTCTTACTAAGAAAATTATGGTAGTATTGTCTGATTTCTGTATTATAATTATTTATGTTTAAGTACTTTAAATTCCTCTGTATTTCTCGCTTTTATTAGGAACAGCATGCAGAGTTCGCTCATAACTAAAATTCCTGGTAACCTCTGTGATTCCTTGTTAATACATAACGGGGGTGTAAAAAAATAGTATGAATGTAAAAAGCCTAAAACAATAAAAAAAACTATTGAAAAAATAGCCAAAAAAGGTATAAACGTGAAACCCTATAAAAAGAAGAAAATAACCTTCAAATTATGACTCTACGTAAGTATGTATGAAATTTTTTGATTAAATGTTGTCCCGTCGGGGGACCGCTCTAATTATTAGCCAAACGTTCTGTTAAAGTTTAAAATAGCAGCGGTCCCCCGACGGGACCACATTTCAGGACAGGACTAAACTAATATTTATCTTCTGTCCTTTTCATAATGAAATAGAAAGAAAAAGATGCACTGAACTTAAATTTAGTTTGTGAACAAGGGAATCGTCGCTAGTGAAGGTCAAAATTCCAACTTTTACTGATGTTTTTTTACGAAAACAAGTTTTTAATAGTATAACACAACTTTATACGAGCACCCTCCCGATAAGCACAATGTTTTTCATGTGTTACATTACACAATACTGCAAACAACAATTTTTCCAAAAACAAAAGTCGTTTCGCAGCAATTATTTTTGTGCAATGTTACTTAGTTTTCACCAATGGATGACATGATTCATGAGGAAGGTTATAGCCTATTTAACATCACGCTACGACTGTTTGGAGGCGAGGAAAACGACAAAATGTTGTGAGCGCGGGCCAGCGATGCAACGCCCAACGCGTCGGGGGAGTTTTATAAAAATATTGCTGTTATTTTAGAATATTGTGTATAAAACGACTTCCACGCGAACGAAGTCGCGAGCAGAACGAGATAAGTAGAAAAGCAACAAATGGGGTTTCGATCGCACGACCTCTCTTTCGCTAGTCCGACAATTACCGTTTCCTCACGATGTTTTCCTTCACCGTTTTTAGAGCAGTGGTGCTGAAATAAAATACACAAAGTAAAGCGCCTGCCTGGGTTTGAACCCACGACCTACAACTCGTAAGTAGGACCACTACCACTGGGCCACCACTGCTCTCTATCTATCTATACAGGATGTTATATTAATTTAATTTTCACATTTTATTCACTTGTATTTTTATGAATCCGTCGTAATTTAATAATTAATGGATTTAACACTGTTTTTTGTGTTAGCGGTGTTAACCTATAATTAATTGTTGCACCCGAAATTGTATCCTATTGTAAATAATAAGCTGCTAATGTACTGGTGTAAACAATTGTTGGTTAACCTTAATAAAAATAAATAAATTAAGATGAATCAGAAAAGGCAGCTACCCAAATGTCCTTTCTTTGATATTGTTCGTCGAATCTTTGAGCTCCTTAAGTTTTGAGTTGAGCCGCATGATTACTGACAAATGTGTGCACTGAGTGGACAGGCCCACTCAATCTGTGTGGTTCTTTCCTCAAAAAACCATTTCAGACACCAATCTACATGGTCTAAACATGATCTGACCAAGATTATGTCTGGACTTTAAAAGAGACTGTGACCTCCGAGTTTGTTTCGGCCTTTATTCTCAGAGTAGTCAGATAGGAAACGCCAACCTCATCTAGTTTAAAAAAATATGATTGACGTGTAAAAAATAAAATCATTTATCATTTACCTTAACCGTTGTCTATCATGAATGCGCTTCTATGACAAGTGCCAAACCATTTGGCGGCTGACGTGCCAATGTACAATTTCGCCCCCTCAATAAATATCTCTGGCAATTAATCGATGGACAAACTCCATCCGGTACTAGGGCAAGTTAATTATCAATAAGAGGTTGTTTAATATTCCATGCGCGTACACCCCCCAATCCTGCGCAATCATCTGCCCACAAATGAACAAATATTGGCCAGGTTTGAGTTGGCTCATGTATGAATTGATATTATGTACTATATTGTGAGAAAAGTAGTCTTGTTTATATGTGGTGGAACTTTTTTGATAATGGGGCCGTAGCTAAACAATAACAGCCGCACGAGTAGATCGATGGTTACGCGATGCTTGCCGCGGTCGGTTTGTGGATGGGTGACCATTCATTACATTCGACGACACGGTCAGCGCAGTGGCTGAGCGATCGAATGCTGCGTTGCGTGTCGTGGTTTCGATTCCCGCACGGAACAAATATTTGTATTACCTACAGGTAGTTGTTCCGGGTCTGGTTGTTTGTGTATGTGAGTTTAAATTCGTGTTACCCAGTAACTGGGCTGTGGAGGTCAGATAGGCAGTTGCTGTATGCTGTTGTATGCGCATGTAAAATACTGGCTAATATTTAGCTGCGTCCGGTTAGGTTGGGCAGTTGGGAAAAGTGTAAGCAGATTGGTTGATTTTTTTGTTGTTTATTTTAACGAAGAAAATCCGTTTGGATATCGATTTTAAACCATTTTTAGTCAATAGTCTTGTTCTAGATTTTTAGTTTATTTGGAATCGCTACCTTGAAATTATCCACAGGTCCAAAGATGTAAGTACTCAAAAAACTTTTTAAGTGATCAGTAATGCAATTATTATTCAAGTTACAATTTAATTGTACGTATATTCAAATCACAACTGTCATTATTTGACAGTTGTATAAAATGGATATAACACGCAGCCCCGGATCTTCAATTTTTTTTAGGCGGGGCAAAAACTGAAAAATGCCGCTCCCGCCCACTTACATTTATTTTTACCTTTATCATCCATATAATTTCAGCTATCAGATGTCCACTAATTGATTGAAATTTGACATAGCCTACATAGGCCTTCCGGAAATAATGCATCCATCGCTGTTCTTTCTGTGTTAAGCCTATTTATTTACAGATATATAGACATAAACGTGTAGGATACATATTTTATCAAATATATTATTGCATTTGTGAATTGAAATTATAATTTTACTCTTCGAGCTTTTTGTTCAGCAAATAAATCTATGGCCTTGTCATAATTTAACTCGTGTGTAATTCGATTTTCTATCGCTAAGATTGCAAGACTCGATAAGCGTTCCTGGCTCATAGAAGATCGCAAATAATTTTTCATTAGTTTTAGTTTTCTAAAACTTCGCTCGCAGGTTGCGGATGTAGTAGGAAGCGTAGAGTAAATTCGCAGGGCAATACAAATATTAGGAAAAGCATCCTGCAAATCATGCGCATAGATCTGTTGCAAGAGATAGAAACCGTTAGCCTTTTCTATATAACCAAATAAAAGCGAGCTTGCTCTTTAAAAACGTAAAGCTCCTGGTAGAATTCAACGGCGCTTAAATCTCGCTCGTATTTTCGAGCCAGATCTGCTCCATACTTTTGCAGTTCGTCAATTGACATTTTCAAAATATTAGTACCATTAAGAAAAGCAAAATTCAAATTCAGCATGGTAGCACAATCAAACCTCTTTTTAATTTTGATATGATTCGATCAAATACCATCATTATTTCTTTAGAAAATTGTTGAACAGGTTGGAGTGTTTGTAATTCGTCTTCACACATCTCATCAAAATGTTTTTTACGTTTCGGAATTCGTTTGTTTTGCAAAATAGGGTCAACACCACTTTTGTCAGCAACTTCTCCAGCCTCTTTTATTCAATATTCCATTGGATTTTGTCTCATTTTTTGCAAAGTTTTGAGCAGATCATCCATTAGTGCGACGGAACGGGCAAGGATAATATCTTCTTTCTGAATTTCTATATTCACTCGATTGATTTCGCGGAGAATATTCGCCCAAATAGTTAAATTAAGAATAAATTTAAAATCCTTTATAGCAGTTAAGAGATGACCTGCCTGAGTATATAAATGTTCGTGCAGCACGTCTCACTCCGCGCTCTGGGTATCGGTCGAGTTGATATGGCCATGAAATTTCTGTACTTGTACTATTATTTATTCCGTGGTCAAAGTTAAGTAAATGATGAGTTGTCCATTCGTGTGTAAAGTGTGAATTTGGCCGCCCTCTGAACTTGCCGCCCGGGGCATAGGCCCCGGCTTGCCCCCCCCTAGATCCGGGGCTGATAACACGGCAAATTGACGTCTATATTCAAATTGTATTTATGTTTAAAATTGACGTTATTTCAAGTTAAACAAATATCAACTTTATTTTAATGTTAGAGTGACTAGCACTATTGAAAAAGTTTGAAGTTGTAGCGTAAACTGAACTTTATTGTGTAGGAATTAAAGTTATTTTTCCATAAACTCGTATTTGTTTACATTTTTGGCGAATTTGTAGCGAGATTAGATTAGGGTGTTAGTTTTCATAACAATTCTTAAGAACATCTTTCCTTTCCCCAAAAAACATACCACTATAATCAAAGTAACATTTACAAGCTTACCGGGCTTATATAAAAATAAACACCATATTCTGAGGGACTTTTCCTTGTTTTTCGGTACATAATACATACTTGTTATCTAATACAATACATTGGCTTTACACAATAAGTAAAAGGGAACTGATCAGGAACGATATTCCGGTAAAAATATCAAATTTCACGGAAGCCGGGGTATAGACCTATTAGATTACAGGGTGGTACTCTTGGAACTCGAATTTAGAGTGAGACTCGATGATAACTCACTTAAGTCAATATTCGTTATTTATTTTAGAGGGTTATTTATCTAAAATAAATCGGTATTGCTTGCTAAAGCAGCGTTGGTTTGCAAATCTCTTCGGATGCAGCGACTCGGATAATTATGGTCAAACTTTACTAGGGTAAGTTTGTTTAACCTTTAATTATGACATTTACAGTATTTGGTTGGTGAGAAATAACCCTATTAATTTGTCAGATGGATGTATAGTTGATCGTAATCAGCCTATAATGTTCCCACTGCTGCTCTTCAAGAGGGGGTGGGGCGATAATCCACCAGGCGGGCCCAGTGCGGGTTGAGTTGTATCGATACGAAATGTTTGCCAAGGTGTTCGTGCTTTCAGTTGTTTAGTTTCAATTTCAACGTTAATCGAAGGCAATGAAGGTTTAAAAGAAACAGTATTTAAACCTAACTCATGTTAGGTTTAAATACTGTTTCTTTTTTGCGTGCAGTTATGCAGTGACAGCAGGTAAGTAAGACATTTCAATTAAGTAAATTATTTTGAGTAGAAGATCGCGGGGAATTCCTGGATGAGATTCGCACAGACGCCACAAAAGGAAGGAATCTTACACTCAGTGCACTCAGTGGGTGGACAAGGCTGCCAATGATTATGATGGTGACAACAACTCAAATAAGACAGAAAATAGTAAATGTTTATTCCCTACATTTTACAAACTTACAAATTGTTCTCATGCATTTTTTCATATCCTGTTAAAAAAAACTCGATCGCAACTCAACCTCGACACACAGTCGTATTTCGACCGCGAGTCGCGATCGAGTTCCCCCAAACAGAAATCGTAGTACCACCAATACATTCGCATAATATAACCCCCGCCGATCTCCCGGATAAAGTATTACCAACTTATGACCAATTCAATCGGACGGGATTATTGTTTCGGAATACTTCGGCTTTTTTCGGCGATTTCCGACGGACAGATGGTAATCGTGGTCTTACCGGGATTGTGCGTACAGCCATGTTTAGCATATTGATATTTATATTATACGATGGATGAGGTATCGACTTTGCTAAATTCGATTTTCGTTGGCAACTTTTGTCCTAGATTTTTCTGAGGCATTTTTGGTTAGGCATTGTATGGCAAATTAAATGATTTCGACTTCAATTTTATTCTATGGGTTGACATTGATAGATTAGATTTTGTATTGATTTTGTATTGTATGCCCAAAAGGCAGGACATAGCTGATCAACATCACTGTAACTCTTAACACCTGTATCTATTTCTGTACCTATGATCCACAATAAACATGATTGATTGATTGATTGATTGAGATTTCCTTTTTTTAGGGTTCCGTACCTCGAAAGGAAAAGCGGAACCCTTATAGGATCACTTTGTTGTCCGTCCGTCTGTCTGTCAAGACCATTTTTCTCAGGAACGCATGGAGGTATCAAGCTAGAATTTATATCAAATACTCAGTCTATTGACCCTTGGAGCTGTGAAAAAATCAAACTTCTAAGCCAACGCAGTCAAAAGATACAGCCGTTTATGCCGCAAATTTTCGACACTCGCAAGGGAGTCAAAACCTACAGGGTACTTCCCGTGGACTCAGAATCTTGAAATTTAGTACGAAGCAACGTCTTATAGCACAGATAAAGGAAAAATTGCGAAAACCGTAAATTTTTCGTTACATCACATAATAAAAATATTTTTAATAATTTTAAATTTTACGGAATTTCGGTGCGCGAGTCCGACTCGCACTTGGCCGGTTTTTTTAAATCTCATGTAGGTATCGTTGGTCTAGTCGCAAGCGCTACTGCTGTGCATGAGGTGCTGGGTTTGATTCCCAGGTCGAGCAGTATTATTGGACATTTTCCCGGTGGGTGGCAATGGGCCCACCCCCTATTACATGAGACTTAAACATGACTGGCGAAACGATGTAAAGTCACGAGAACTAATATGTCAACACTTGGAGACTTTCAACACCGATTTTTTCGTGAAATAACGAAAACAACAATGAAATACGACACAGTGCATAAACCTGTGGGTTCGAAAATACTATGTTCGTAACAACACAAAATTTCATTCAAAAATAAAGGAGGAAATCGGTTTTGAATAAAGCCAAGTGTATACATATTTATGCTCGTGACTGTACTTAGGTACACCTCTGCGTAACCGTTCGGGGATTACAGGCTTGATGTTATGTTTCTTGCGAATACCAAATACTATCTCGTGTTAAGCAGCAAACTATTAAAAGCCAACTTTCTCTATAATTCAGAATAAATTACGAAGCATAATCAGCCTAAAACTTTCCCACTGCTGGGACACAGGTCTCATCTTAGTGCGAGGGAGTGGGCCGAAATACACCACGCGGGCCCAGTGCGGGTTGGTACCTCACATGTCTTCGAATTTTAGGTTCTAGGGCATGGCGGTTTCCCCACGATGTTTTCTTTCACCCTTTTGAGAGCAGTGTTGAAGAAATAATTTACACAAAGAGAATCACCTAACTGGGTTCGAACCCACGACCTACAACTCGTAAATCGCGGCCGTTGCCACTGGGCTGCGACTGCTCCCTGCCGCTGTCCTAGATAAATTACATGTGAGTTAAAAACTGATCATCATCTGCTAAGCCTTTTCCCAACAATGTTGGGGTCGGCTTCCTGTCTAACCGGATGCAGCTTAGTACGAGTATCTTACATGGAGTGACTGCCTATCTGACCTCCACAACTGTGAGTAAGTTAAAAACTATTCTCACAAAATATTCACTAGTTTTGCTCCAAAACTCAAAAACTAATCACATTTGTACTACATTCTGATGCTCTCCGGAAATTCACTACCACTCGCTCATGCAAAACATAGTATATAGGCCACGTCCAACATCTGACAAAGAAACGGAACCACTCCCGAATTTAATGTCTGAATGAAATTAGTTATATTCCCAGAATTTCTAGACACAAAACTAGGGCAGTAAAGCCAGCAGTATCTAGAATTCGGTGGCACAAGTAGACGGGCTAAGAGCTTTTAATAACTGGGCCGACTCGCACGCTTGGACTGAGTCCCGTGATCCCGGGATAAGCTTGCACATCCCTATGAGACCCCGGGATATTTTTGTAACGTATCTTAAACTATACTACTTACCTTGATCTTTTGACACTGAAGTGGTTGACTATGAGAATACTTTTTGTTGTAGGTAGAGTCGGTAGGTGAAAATTAAAATCAAGTCTCGAATGTCTTTGATGATTTTTGTCATCTAAAATATCAACGTTTCTGAAATACCAAGTGAAATATTCATCAAGGTTTTGTGTAAATTGGCTGAAATATGGCGATCATGTGGAAGATGTCGGAAAAGCTTTACTGGCGTGAGCCGGAAATTTGGCACACAGATAGTTTATAACCTAAATTAACACATCCAATCAGCCTACAATGTTCCCACTGCTGGGACACAGGCCTCCCTATTTTCGAGAGGGAGTGGGCTATAATCAACCACGCGGGCCCAGTGCGGGTTGGTAGATGTCACATGTCTTCGAATTTTTGGTTCTAGGACATGCCGGTTTCCGTCACCGTTCGAGAGCAGTGGTGATGAAATAATTTACGCAAAGTAAAGCACCTGCCTGGGTTCGAACCCACGACCTGCAACTCGTTAGTCAGGGCCGGAGCCACCGGGTCACCGCTGCTCTCCACCAGCACATTGGAAACACATAAATGATAATGAACATAGAATTAACACATAGGCTATATTTGTACGTTGCCGGGGATATTTTCCGACATCGAGACAAGCCGCGGCTAGAAGCTAGTTCTTGATAAAATAGGAATATCAAAGTGTTATTTTGTAGAACTGAGCTCAATGTACCTAGATATCATCCAACATGATCTCACAACGCTTCTCAGAAAATGTAACGCGAATATGGATGAAATGGATGTGAACGATATTGAACACAATGGAGATAGGCACATTTAAAAATATGCAGATGTTCTTGTACACATTGTTTACAGGTTCGTGGTTCAACTGAACAGATAGCTGTGCTGCTGGGGAATTTGTTTGCAGACTTTTTCCCAGCGTAAGCACTAGGAAGTGATGAAGGCCAGCCGTTTTGGGGGGCTGTCTTATGTAATTTTGACGCTCGAAAAGTGCTGATTCTGATTTATATAAATGACTTTTGATTTCTATTCTAAGACGTAGGACGGGTAGCGGCTCTGAAATGGAGTTCAGCAGGACTCTTGGCTAAACGTGGTGAAGGTAGGTGGAGCAGAGCCCTAGCGGAATGGGCACCGAGAAACGGTAGAAGGAGCGTTGGCAGATCAATAGCCAGGTGGGACGACCTACAGAAGATCGTGGGGAAGACCTGGATGAGACTCGCACAGACCAGGGAAGCATGGCACGAAAGGCAGGAGGCCTAAATTCAGCAGTGGGTGACACAATGGTGCCAATGATGATGATTATACAGGGTGATCAATAAGACATTTATATTTTTCAATGATTTTATGATACAAATGTTACATACTGAATAATGGATCTATCCTTTAATTTAATGTACAGACGACAGCAGGCCAAGCTACCCGAAACTGTCAAATTTTCCCAATCAACCTTGAACCTTGATACTTCAGCGATAAAGTTGAAAATCTATGAAAGAAATTTGACAGATTGTAGTAGCTTGATGTGCTGGCGTCTGTACTAGTCCAACTTACGATAGGACTCGAGACAAAGTTGGCACATCCAATTCAGTTACATTGTAGGTAAATATTAATAAATTGTTCATCAAAATGTTGCATTCCAAAAATATAGAATACTAGCTTCTGCCCACGACTTCGTCCGCGTGAAATTTCTTGATTAATTAATCATGATTCGAAAGACACGTGGCGCCTTCTATTACCATAGTAACGTTATTTTTGTTTTCCTCGGGAACAGCACTTTTTTTCGAGATGAAGGTACCATGTCCGTTTCTGTACACCTGACAACGCATAAATGCAAAATTTCAGGATGATCGGTTCAGTGGTTTAGGCGTGAAAAGGTAACAAACAAACATACTTTCGCATTTATAATGAGGTTGCCTGGTAGAGATCGCAGTATTGCGATGAGGCCGCCCATTGTATATTTTGTAGTGTCACATGTATTTTTTATGCTATGTATTTTTGTGGTGTACAATAAAGTATATATAAATAAAAATAAATAAATAATGTTAGTTAGGATAATTTGTAGGTTTTTTTGTATTATAAAGAGATATTTGTCGAAAAAAAAAAATACCAACAACTGATCCGTTTCAGATATTATATAGTTCTTTTACTAATGGAAAGCAGTACCTATTGCCGACCGCCGATTGTCAAAGGACATATTTCATGTTTGAACAAGAAATTTCACGCGGACAAAGTGAACCTAAAAAGAAATACACGCGCTGTTTAAAACTATATACAGTGTCAAAGAATGTGTCACAAAGAGATCAACAATGGCCGCAAGGACTTTTAAAGTTAGCACTAGAATACATCTAAAACCAAGAATACACTTAGGCCCACAACCCAGAGATCTAAGCCAGACACACACAACATAAGCTCACTAGATAATACACTATACAGAGTGTCCGTATATCCGGATATATGGACTGTCTGAAACTGAAATATAACCACCATAAATATGGAAGGAGTTTAAACTTCCAGCATTTTTGTTTTACTGTTGAAACTGTTGGAAGTTTCGAGTTTTTTAAAGGTGTGAAAGTTGTTTACCATCTTAACATACCGAGACCCCTCCGCGCCTCGGAAAGCACGTTAAGCCGTTCGTCCCGGTTGTCATTCGTGTGTCTTTGACAGCTGTTATGGGTAGTCAGAAGCCCGAAAGTCTTACCAAGGGGTATCGTATTACCCAGTAACTGGGTTGTAGGGGTCAGACAGGCAGTCGCTCCATGTAAAATACTGGTATTCAGCTGCATCCGGTTAGACTGGAAGCCGACCCCAACATAGTTGGGAAAAGGCTAGGCAGATGATGATTTATTACCAAAATAAACGATTACAAAATGCCAAAAAAAAACCCAGCGTAGGGTTTTTTTTTTGCCAGTTATATTATAAGTTATTTGTAATACCCGGGCAGACTTTTCTAAGTCTGCCTATCCTCCAGGCAACAACGAACTATTTACTGTTTTAAAACACTCACAAGACTTTGTCCGATTTGGGAATGAAACTAGGAGCCTGCGGTCAAAAATCAGACTGTTATAACCCGCAAGAGGTACCGTGAGACTACGCTCAGATGACGTAACCATGCGGTACCTACTGAGGCGTCGACGGCGAGAGCGGTAACAGCGCGGGGTGGAGGGGCCGCTCGGGTCTCAAGTCAACACTTGAGGGTTGTATGAAAACGAGAGAGTCCTAATTATTTTCGATTAATACCTGAAAGTTACAGGAACAGCGGGTTAATTGCGTAACACCCTGTCATTAGCAATGGGATTCATTTTGACAGTTCAACAACATTCATTGCGTTATTTACGTTGTTGAGCATACATGTTTTTCGAACATATGAAGCAATGGATTAGCAATATCATTTCAAAATGATGATGAATTCGGATGCAGAACACAAAACGGACTCATTCGCAGTTATCTTGAAACATTTACCATAATTATTCTCGTTAGCGTACCTACTACTAATGAATCGGAGGTTTAGCAGAATTTATCTCTAGTTAGTAGTTATAGTAGCTAACCGGCGGTGAGCATAGAACCTGAAACTTTCAGTGCATAATTATTTACTCGCAAAACACTGAAATTCATAATTAGTATACTATCTCGAGGGTTGTAAATATACGGGAAGGATTAAGTGTCGCGGTTTTTATCTAAACAAAAATAGTAAAATAATCAAATATGCCTTTGCTTAGCAGTGGTAGATGATCCTTTAAAAAAGAAAAAAAACTTTCACACAATTCAAATAAATTACAAAAAAGGGCTTATGTTTAACTTACCACCAGATATAGTAACATATAACAGACAAAAATAGTAAATGGTCACCAAAATTAAACCCGCATTTTAATGTAAACTTATAACCAAAGTTTTAACATCTCTATTTAAGCAAAATTACTCCAAATAAATCATGTTCAGTTCTCGACAGCCTGCAAAAACTAATTTCTTTTTTTCCATATTTTTTTCTATACAATCTAGTCGTTTCTGACACTCGCCGGCCGCTGCCGCGGCACCGCTCGCTTCGCTCGCTCGGCTCGTGCGTAGGAGGTCACAGTTTTAACCTAACCTAACCATTTTTTTTTTAAATTAACCTCATCTATCTAGTTTGCAACAAGTCGGAGACATAACTTCATATGGCATCATAATTCTTTATTTGGTAATAAACCTACATATATAGCAATCATATATGTTATATGGCAATCATAGTGGTTTATTTAGGCAGAAATAGCGCATTAATTTGCTCGCTAAGATTTAGTGATCATTTACTACATTTGGTGTTCGAATACAATTTGAAGTGCAAGAACTAAGGGTATCAAAGCATTTTATGGTGGTCATTATATTTAACCCCAAAAAAAGTGTCAAAGTTACTTATAGGTGGAGTTTAAAGTGGAACCTTATTTTTTTTTTGCAGAAAATAATAAATAATTTTTCATTTTCATCATTATGTTGCTTAATATAAATGAAAGAATTTAACATAATATATTAATGAGTAAATTGGTTATACTAATTTTATAAGTCATGATCATCTACCTAGCTTTTCCCAACTATGTTGGGGTCGGCTTCCAGTCTAACCGGATGCAGCTGAATACCAGTATTTTACATGGAGCGACTGCATATCTGACCTCCACAGCTGGGTTGACTGGGTAATACGATACCCCTTGGTCAGACTGGACAAATTTTATAAGTATGAAGTTTTTTATGACAGACTTCTTTGATAATAAGAAGAGTCTTGAGTTATTTTAGTGTGAAACTTTGCACTTGAATCTATGGCAATAAAATTAATTCAGAATACTAACATTAGCTATGGGTTTCATTTTGACAGTTCAACAACATTCATTGCGTTGTTGAACAGACTATTTTATCTAACATATGAAGCAATGGATCAGCAATATCCTTCAAAATTATTCAGGTTGTGATTAAAAGTGTGTTACGCAATTTAGGGTACTGTTCAAAATACCGAACCCTATATTTCCATCGCAAAGCGGTCAAACAAAGTTCCATAACAACCCCAAGTTGCATTCCCTCACTTTTCGCTACTACTCGGCTTCTGAAGGCTCTACTTCAGCTAATGGATCATTTTCATTGAGCATGTCTTTGCTTTCTCTTGTTTATTATAAAAATACTGTTACCCTGCATCATCCCACTGTTCTTGACTCACAATCCCCATGACTTCCAACTCTTTCAATCCAGGGCTAAAGTAGACCACTGGTCACTTGTTTTGTCCATATCGTATTACCCGGTAACTGGGTTGTGGAGGTCAGATAGGCAGTCGCTCCATGTAAAATACTGGTACTCAGCTGCATCCGGTAAGACTAGAAGCCGACCCCAACATAGTTGGGAAAAAGCGAGTCAGATGATGAAAGATCGCTATTAGCGATAAGACCGCCCATTGTGACACCCTTATTATTTAATTATGTGTCTGACGGTACTTTGCCTCTAAAAAAGGATTCGTCCGAAACACCACTCAAAAATATTAATAATAATGAAATTCCTGTCTCGACCGGATCGGGCGAGACACAGCGGCCGAGTCGCCTACTAAGCCGTCTATTCTTGTGTCCGTAATTTATATGGTGTACATAACTAAGACTATTCTACATATAAGGTGATAATTCATAAACAAACACTTCCACATGATAGGCATAACGGACAGCCCCCTGTGCAGAGCTTGCATGGAGGCTGATGAAACCGTCGCGCATGTGCTTTTTGAGTGCACAGGCGTCACCCAGATTAGGTCGGAAACCCTCGGGACACCCAGATCTTACACATATGTTCTCAACAGACCAGGAGCCTTAATAAGCTTCTGGAGGGAGGTGGGCTAGTTGGAATAACCACCGACGGCCGCCATGGTCACGCACAATGGTCCACCTGAAGCACTAAGTGCGGAAACCAAAACCGTAACATAGAACATAGGTGATGATTTCTCAGCATCACAACGAATACCTACCTATATAACTCCTACAATTCTAAACCTACACCGATGTGATTAATTTCAAATCTATCCATAAAATTGTTTCAGAGAAAATCGTTTGTGATAGAAGAACTGACACTTGATTGCTTCTAATCCTGTACACTAAAGAAGCAATTAGCTATAAGGTATTAAAATGTTAGTTACATTAGTAAATAGCTTTAGTAGTTCTAGGTATTAATTTAATTCGTAATAAGTAAAGGCTCCCGTAGACAGGCGCAACGCCCGACGCGATAGCGCGATGCGATTGTTGTAGAAAGATTTCTTTCACAACTACCGGAACACTACCGGGTCGTTTAAATAAAAGATATATTCCTTATTTAACGCGAATATAACTTAAATGAAATTAATCTACATATAACATTTTCCGAGATAACTCCCTCTGTCAGTTCTCCGAGCTGAGTCCTTAATATCCCCCTTCCCCGATACCGTGTTCGAGAGTGGACGTGTTTTTCTGTTTTAATTAAAAATATTAGTTAGCATATACGCGACTTTAGCCCGTAATAATATAGACAAAGTGCCTAAACTATTCCTCCATTCTCCGTATTTAACTCATTAACGAGAGCCCGCCAGCCGCCTCCACAGCACCGTCGAACAAGCAGCGATACCACCTCGCTCCGCACGCGCCGCCTTCACCTCCGTGGGAACAGCGCAGTGTTCATAATTGCTGTCTCGCTTCCTCCAAGACCCTGCGTTCATCGCCGGCGGCGCAGCTTGGACTGCAACAATCAACAAACATTCGCCTCATACGAGCACGGTAATTTCTTTACCGTGATACGAGCCTTCACCAACTTTGTATAAGTATAACCGTGAGTACTTTCGGCCTTTTTTGCGTCGCCTTGCTGCTCACGTCACGATGCCTCGCACGGAGCGCTCGCCGCCACCGCCAAAAACTGCTGTATTAGAGTCGCCCGCGACCGAACATAAATCGCCGCTGGCCTCAAATCTCCACGCAGCATCATCCGAGCCGGAACTGAGCGCCCGTTCGGGAAATTTGGAGCGATTTAAAGATATTTTCGTTAACGCTAACCGCAGAACAAAACGCCGCCTCGGCGATGATAATTTTTTTGAGGATAGCGAATCGGACAATTCGCTGCTCTTATCCGAAATCACTAAACTTTTTACTGATTTTGAGTCCAAACAAAACCGAAAGTTCGATTCTATTAAGTCAACAATGGACGAAATATCGGAACAGAACTCTAAGATCCAAGCATCTGTGGAGTTTGTTGGCGGAAGGTACGATGAACTAATGGAACGACTGGATGCAACTGAACGAGAAAACACCACCCTTAAAAGGCAGATTTCGTCGCTGGAATCCAAAGTTGATTACCTGGAACGCTGCTCCCGCTCTGCTCTGCTGGAGATAAATAACCTGCCTGCCACTATCTCAGAAACTAAGGAATCATTAATGAAAAACCTTTGTAAAATTGGGACCGTAATTGAAGAAGAAATAAAACCCTCTGAAGTCAATAATATTTACAGATTGAAGAAAAAAAAGGACTCTGACACCGTTGGTACTGTTGTTGCTGAATTTAAGTCATCAACCTTGAAAGAAAATGTTCTAAAAGCCACCAGAAACTATAACAAGCAAAACGGTAACAATAAACTGTCGACAGCCAGTATTGAACTGCCAGGCCCGCCTAAGCCTATTTTTATAGCCGAGTCCCTAACTTCCTATGGTAAACATCTTTACTATTTGGGCCGCAGACTCCAGAAAGAAGGTAAATGTGATAGCTGCTGGCCGAGCCATGGGAAAATTTATATAAAAAAGTCCGCAGGCTCGATTCCGTTTTGTGTAAACTGCGAAAGCGACCTATATAAACTAATGGGCACCGCTTTGTGACTAAGTTCCTCCAAAATTATATTTATTCTGCCCCATAGTTATGCTTGTTTTAGTTTTAGTGTTTTTTTGCTTGTAATATCACACTCCACACAACACCACTCAAGGTCATACGCAACCTCAATCGCTTTCGATAACCGGTACGCTCCCATGGACATCAGCTGTTTTTACACTTATCTGCCTTTATTTCTACACGCACACAATTTGCAAAGCGAATCCATCGCCACCTTTTATAATCTCTGTCGCATTGGCTTGACGTTTTACCGTTGTTATAAAATTCGATAACTTGCATGAAATACAGACTGACCTGGATAATGTTTCAGTGGCTGAGTCTGCAACCTGTATGATTGAGGACTGCAATGTTATTGCTGATCTACACAGGAATGCTCTCTCACTTCTCTGTACAAATATACGTAGCATAATTAAGAACTTCGATGGCTTGACGATGCTTTTGGAAAGAAGTAATACATCCTGGGATTTTATAGTTCTTACGGAATGTTGGCTGTATAACTCTCCTCCCCTACCTTCAATCCATGACTATACCTGCGTCACTACCAATCAACATAGTTCGCAGAATGAGGGTGTGGTGGTGTTTTTCCGTTCCCACCTTCAGGTTTCTGTATCGGAACCCCTGGTCCAGGATGCTAACTGTTTGTTGTTAATACTCAACAACGATACCGCCTTGATTGCACTCTATCGCCCGCCTGCGGTTCGGAATGTCTCCGCGTTCGTGGACTCCTTGGATGAAGTACTAAAATCTGTATCTTCCTACAAAAACATAATCATAACCGGTGACATAAACATTAACATCTCCGACACCAGTCCTGACTCACGTGCAACTGAATATCTGACTATGCTTGCCTATCACGGTATGCTGCCGGCACACACTCTTCCTACGCGACAAAGTAACACCTGTCTCGACCACTTAATTTTAAAAACGAGAAGAGCTGCTTTTTGTTTTATCGCCAATACTTCGGTCACTGATCACGACACTGTTTTATTATTTCTGGAGAACAATAACCCTTCCAATATTTCACTGAAAAAAGCTAGACAGACCCGAGTTTTGGATTTTGACAAAATTGAATTAGACCTACTTAAGACCGATTTTAGCCCTGTGTATAACACCCCAGATGTTAATGAAGCAACTGACTTCTTTATCAACACCCTTAACCATATTATAGTTCAGAACTCTATTTTGAAGGTTGTGCCGAACCGTAAGAGACTGAGGAAACCCTGGATGACTCCAGGGCTCCTAAGATGCCTACGAAATCGAGACAATATGCACATGAAAATAAAAAAAAATCCCGAAAATAAAATACTTCAAACAACTTTTAAAAGATACAGGAATTTTTGCTCTAAGATACTAAAAACTACTAAAACTAATTATGATAAAGCCCTTTTAACTAACGCACAGAATAATAATAAAAAACTCTGGGATGCTATAAAAACTATCACCTATACATCAAAAATTAAAACACATGCCAACGCTCTTCTGTCATCCTCCGACCCAGAGCGCTCTGTAAATGAAGTGAACTCGTACTTTGCTAACGTTGGACGTACACTAGCTGAAAACGTACCATATGGCTCCACATGCTTTCCTCCACAAACCGTTGCTCCCCCACAATGTCATAACAGTTTTGTTATGCT
Organism: Apamea crenata; assembly: GCA_949629185.1. Classification (NCBI taxonomy): domain Eukaryota; kingdom Metazoa; phylum Arthropoda; class Insecta; order Lepidoptera; family Noctuidae; genus Apamea; species Apamea crenata. The sequence goes on from OX451377.1 coordinate 10,256,233, forward strand.
GGGAACAGACGAATCCGAATTAGACGTTTTGATTGGGAAACTGAGAAGTGATTGTGCGGTGGGTTCTGATGGTATATCGGGCGCGTTTCTTAAGAACTTCAGAAAATATCTCACCCCCCCTCTGACTCATATATGTAATTTAGCTTTTACCTCCGGCATCTTTCCAAATGCGCTTAAGCTGGCAGTAGTGCATCCTGTGCATAAGGGCGGGGACAGCGATCGATCAAGTAACTACCGACCCATATCAATTTTGCCTACACTTTCGAAACTAGTTGAGAGGCTCATGAATAACAGATTGGTCAAGTACCTAGAGCAAAATCATCTTCTCTCTTCATCTCAATATGGTTTCCGTTCCGGCATATCTACAAATAATGCTGTGCTAGACTTAACCACTAACATCTTCTCCAACCTGGATAAAAAGCAGAAGGTAATTGGTATTTTCTTGGATCTCGCGAAAGCCTTCGATACGATATCTGTCCCCAATCTTATTGCTAAACTCGAACGGATGGGTATTAGAGGCATTCAACTTGCTCTCTTCGAGAGTTACCTCACGGGTAGGCGACAATGCGTCAGGATCGGTGATTGGACAAGCGATGAGCTCCCCATATCATACGGGGTCCCCCAGGGCAGTATTATCGGCCCAACCCTTTTTCTCATTTATATAAACGAGCTCTGCCGCTTAACACTTCCCAATGCATCCATCTTCACATATGCCGATGATACTGCCCTACTTATCCATGGAGATTCCTGGGAGCTGGTATTCCAGGATGCACAATCCGGACTCAACCTTGTTACCAACTGGTTGGCTCAAAACTTGCTTACTTTAAATGTAGACAAAACGAATTACATAACCTTTTCATTTTCTGCCGCTGGGAAACCTCCTTCCTCTCCTCATTCTTTGATTGCCCACTCCTGTATTTCACCTCATCTTACAGCCTGTGATTGCTCCTGCCTTTCTCGCATCAATTGTGTCAAATATCTTGGTGTACAAATTGATGATTGCCTGTCATTCTCTGCACACATAAACACACTCACCTCACGTCTACGCAGGTTGATTTATGTTTTTAAATCTCTTCGTCACGCTGCTGACACTACAGTGCTAAGACTTGTATATCTCGCCCTCTGCCAATCGCTTATACAATATTGTATAATTACTTGGGGCGGATCAGCAAAAACTCACATGCTCAAATTGGAACGTGCTCAAAGGGCGAAGGTCGGATGGCGGTTACCATACCGCTTTCCTACCATCGATCTTTATAACACGTGTTCGGTTCTCTCTGTTCGCAAATTATTTATCCTTAACCTTATTTTAATCACACACTCTCAAACCACATACGCTCCAAGCAAATTTGGCTCCCAACGACGTAAACATTCTGTTTGTCCTTCCTTCCGCACAAACTGCCGTTCGGCCCAACGTAGTTTCCCATTCCTCAGTAGCTACGTCTATAACAAGGTTAATAATATTCTAAATATATACCCTATGTGCAGATCAAAATGTAGAAGAACTGTTACGAAATGGCTACTTGGATTAGATTATGCGGAGACGGAAAATATACTGAATATTATAAAATAATTTCGTCTATCGGAAATATTCAACTACTTAAAATAATCTTAGATCGCGTTTCACCTTGTTAACCACATACAGACACACACACACACTCTTGGGCAAGTGGGTGCTCGCGCCCAGTGCCCCTCGCGGGCGCTGGGCGCGAGCACTTATATTGCACTCACGGACACACAACACTCTCCAAAGACACACATAGACATAGCACATCTCTTGTTTTTTCCTACTAATTCTCTTCCTCTCAGTACTTGGAGCTTTTATAATGTTGTAGTACGTAAGTGCCATTAATATTGTAATTTTAAGGGTGTGAGCCTGGAGATCTGTCATACAGGTCCCGAACCCAGTATAGACTCCAGCTCTCACAAAGGATGAACTTTAAAATGTAACTCGATCCTATCAATCAAACTGTACCTTTTTGAGAGAAAATAAATTACTATTATTATTATTAATATGTTCTATCTTCTAAATACGAAATATTGTTTGTGTTGTATCTCAAATAAACGATTAAATTAATTTATAAGTATTTATTTCATACAGAGCAACATATGATATAGTAATGAAAAAAAAACAAAGTTATCAAAATCAGTTCAGCCATTTGGGAGTTCCGATGGCGCAGTCAGACACACAGATACACACGTTAAACTAATAACACCCTTCTGTTTTTGTCGGCGGTTAAAAATAAGAGCGAGAAAAAGATAAGAGCGAGTGAGGAAGGTAATCTTAAGGATGTGCTCCAGATCTTACAGCTTGTCTCATAATATTATAAAAATGCTCGCGGAGGTTACAAAGAAACGCCTTAGAGTCCTTGATGTAGGGACTCAAAGAAATTGTTCTAGAATCGCGTAGCACTGTCGCGTCGTCCCCGTCAGCCTTAGCTCTTACCAACTAATAATCTCGCCTCTACTAAAGATCTTTTAGGGTTACCCTCAGAAATCTAATAAATGTAAGCTGCTAAGTTCTGATCCCTCATTATTAGAAGTACTTGAATTAAATGGTTTAACGGAAAACTGTTAAGTTTCGAGGAAAGTTATATTTACTTACGAAATACTTCGGGATTGAATACTAGGAGAGATTGAAGTTGTACCTGAAACAAAAGTTACACATGTAAGGTTAATTTTAATTGAAATGAGTGAAGAATGGTGCGTCAATGTATGAATGTCGATGAAACAAAAGATGTCGTCCAGACCGAATTTCGGCCATGGCGGCCCATCAAAATCAAAAAGTCATTTATTCAAAGTAGGCTGAGAATCAGCACTTTTCGAACGGAAAAATTACATAAGATGCCAGCCATTCACTCCTTTCCTTCAATCTCAGCGGAGACTAGCCATGGACCCGAGGATATAGTGCACTAGTGTGTGCGCAGACACAGGTGCATTCTCTTTTCTCTGATTCTCATAGTTTGATGGATCGGCAATCCGACACGATCGAAGAGATATCAGGCGCAGGACCAACGGCTTAACGTGCTTCCCGAGGCACGGGGGTATCTCACCACCAGTTTCTAAACTCGGGGCTGAAAAACTCAATAACACTATGCTCGACCTGGGTATAGAACCCAAGGTCAGCAGACGCGCTTGCGACCACGAGACCAACGGGGTAGTTAAAATGAAGCAAAGTTATATGTAAGAATCGAAGCAAGAGGGATTCTGTAGTCTCTACCTACTTAGGTAGGTACACTACCAGTCAAGGATGCGGCGAATGTACTAGTATCTCCCGGGCCTCCGACTCATGTATTGGATGGAACCGAGGGATTTTAGTCGGTAAGAGTCCGACATAATCCTCCGTTCCTACCAAAGGGTATCCACGAGGATTTACCAAGAATAAAAAAAAGTGCACTACTTATATAATTATTTAAGCATCTGAAATCCATTCCCGAAAAATGAAAACTATCAATTTAAATTGCAGCCTTCGTGCGTCATATCTAAAATCATGAAAACGTACGCATAAAAAAATCAATCTGAGAGCACGGATCTCCAGAATTAAAAACTTCCAACAATATTCACGCGATCACAATAAAATCTCGATAATTTCCCGAAAACTTTTACCGATTGCCGACCGCGATGCGCCCAATAATTGCCGAGTACCGAGTAACCGAGTATCGATTGATAATTGATATGCAAACAACTTCGCGAAAATATCGAGACGAATGGAATTTCATCGGGGACTTAACATCAGTAACGATCATCGCGAATTAAAAAGGAACGCCTTTCCAGTCAGGATCGGAATAAAAAAAAGCGAAAACATGATACAGCCTTGGTGCCTATTGGATCCCAGTTACACCGTTGTGAATTTGGCCAATTTTTTAAATATATATAAAGTGGCCTCCAAAAGTTAGCCGACAGTTTTTCACTTAATCTGTGATGTGTCAGAGCTGAAGTGAAAAAATGCCAACTCCTGTCCAATCCTACATTATGATTATCCAGCTCATGTTCTACCCATGTGGAAAATTTCATCGAAAACCGTTCAGTCGTTTTAGCGTAAAAGCGTAACATACAAAAACAAAAATATTTTCTCTTTTTAGGTAATATTAGTTTAGAAAACCAGGTTTTTAGTTTCGATATATATTTGTAAGTGTATTTAACACTTACTCGTATTATATCGAAGTAAGTAACAGGCTAGGTGGATCGAGGATCTTCGCAGGATGGCTGGTAGCAGCTGGATGAGAGTTACCGAAAATCGAGTTGAATGGCGTGCAATAGGAGAGGCCTATGTCCAGCAGTGGACTGCTATAGGCTGATGGTGATGATGATATCGCAGTAATTAATCTACTAGCTGATTAAAACTTTTCTAAAAACTAAAGTTTTTTGAAAGCTTTGCCTAATTCCATTAATAGCGTTTCCCCTTTCTAATTATCGTTAAAAGTAAATGAACTGCAACTCAAGTACCCTCTAATAACTACTATTTCAGTCGTAAATCTTTGGTAATTTCACAAAGTGTATTGGATAGTTTATACTTACGTTTTATGTTAATTGTTATTTTACACTAATTATAGGCATTTTAAGTAACTTTACTATACCGTAAATTCAATGTTACATTTGTAATTTACTTGACTTTTACAAGTTTAGAAATACCTGCAATAATAGGGTAATAATTACCGTCATAAAGAAGTCATTAAAAAGGAGGTAAGGTTAGGTTTAGTTGAAGTATTTAAATAAAAATAATTAATAATATAATAGCCTATTATTAATAAGGTACACGCCAGCTCATCAAGCTACTACAATCTGTTAGATTTCTTTAATAGATTTTCAACTTTATCGCTAAAGCATTAGGTTCAAGGTAGATTGGGTAAATTTTACAGTTTCGGGTAGCTTGATGTGCTGGCGTCTGTAGAAGCATTGATAGTGATCAATGCTGGTACCTTCTTTGTACGCTTGCTCAAGACGGGTTGGCAATTTCAGACTTATGTTAATTGCAAGTCCAGAGGGGCAATTCTCGTAATTTTAAGAACGTTCACAGTCTGTCATCTGTCAAAAATACCTTTAATTTCCCTACATTTTTGAAGTTTTTGATATTTATTTGTCGCCGAGATGAGATTGCGACTAGATTTTTCACGTTCTAAATTACGAGAATTGGCCTTGGTTTCCTCACAATGTTTTACCTTCACCGATGTCAATGATGTCAAGATAAACTCAGAAGTTTACATATGAATTCAAAAAGTCACATTGGTTCTTGCCTGGATACGAACCCTCAACAAGAGGCGATGGCTTAACCACAATTATACTGTACCTTAACCACTAGGCCTATAAAAAAACACGACACGACGTAAAATTAATTACTTTAAATAATTGTTTTTTAGTCGTAAACTGGTGCTTTTAATAGTTTTTATCATAAATCATTACAGCGTTTAGCAGTTATAATTGTTTCATAATACGCCTTGTTTTGCCGTCAATAGGGTCAGCAAACCTCCATACAAACGTATATTCACAGATTACCACGACATATTATAAAACAAAGTCCCCTCGCCGCGTCCATCTATCTGTCTGAACGCGATATACACAAAAACTGCCGAAAAAATTCCCATACGAATTTCACCAATTGGTGGAGTGATTCATGACGACGGTTGAGGTGTATAATTAATTAAGTTTTTGTCTAAATTTGCTGACATCTGATGAAAATTGTTGAAGATATCGGAAAAAATCATGCCGACTGGGAGCTTTACTGGCGTGCACCGCGTAATAGAGTTATATCAAAACATAGGTAGTACGTTCCCATGGGGTATTTACCGACAATAACGCGGGCCAAGCCGCGGGCAAAAGCTAGTATTAAAAAAAGACTAAGTCATAAATATGCTCCGGTGTAACAAAATCCACGATGACGAAACCCGATACTCCCGATTCTTAATCTCGATCCATCCATCGCATCGAGAATCGATTAACTAACGGAATGCAGAATTCGCATCGATTCTCTCAAAAATTACCGAGACCCTTCCTTTAATAAATTACGGTGCAAAAGATCGGATCTCGAAAATTGACCGATGACGATACATCGGATGTGATCCGGAGTTCAGTAATTAAGGGGAGTTATGTGAAAGGGTTTTGATCTACGTGATCGATTTTAGTTGAGTAACAATCGATATTGAATGCGATAAAAGTAAAAATACAGCGTGTTTTAGAAATGTGTTGTCATTTTTAAGGGTGCGGCAGAGACCATCAAAGTGAACAACTTTCTCTATGGGATCTACATCGTAATCTCGAAAAAAATATCAGCTGTCCCATACATCTGTCGAATGAGTATTGTATTTTTATTGATATTTTTTTTGCAATTACGATGTTGGTCTAATGGAGAGATGAAAGGTGCTCAGTGTAATCGTCTGTACCAAACCCTTACATTATGACCACACCATTCTGACACACTCGGTGTAACGAGTAGGTAAGAGAATCTGCACCTCTAGCTGGTGTGAATTTGATTCTAGACTAAATATCACAACTCGATCTAGTGTTTCCCGAAGAAGGTATATTCAAAAGAAAACTTTATGTCAATAAGTAACAGGTAAATTAAAAATCTTTCGATTAATGTTGACGACCGTTTATATAGGATGCATCGAGACTGATGAGCCAGAGTCGTCAAACAGTGGGTGCCAGAAGACGGGCGTCGACTTCGAGGGAGGCCAAGGAAACGCTGGCGTGAAGACCAATGCCAGATTCCTATAATTCACGTAAAAAAAAAAGACCGTTTGGTTAAAATTAAGACTCTTGTACCTTTACCAATAATGAAGCAAAGACCTCATAGCTTTGCATAGCAAACCGTGCCATATGGAAGTAGCTATGACAGGTTAATTAGCTTACGAATCTATTTATATGCCCCATAGTTTGGCAATAAAAAATGCTACCATTGGTAAGCAAAACGATTCGTTTTTATTCATAGGAACAGAGCATAAGATGCGTTTACGGGAGGTTGGTCGGAGAAGAAAACAGACAAGGAATAGTGCAAAGTTATGAGGCAGACCTTTGCCCAGCAACGGGACAATACATAATCAGCCTATAATGTTCCCACTGCCGGGACACAGGCCTCCTCTCTGTGAGAGGGAGTGGGCTGTGATCCACCACGCGGACCCCGTGCGGGTTGGTATATGTCACATGTCGTCGAATTTTTGGTTCTAGGATATGCCGGTTTCCTCACGATTGCCTTCACCGTCTTCAAGGCGCAGCCGGTACCACTAGGCAGCCACTGTTCTCTAAAGTGGACAGTACCAGTTGATAAAAAAAAGTGTTAACGACAGCCAAATTGGGGCAGGGCAAAACGAAAAGTTAGATCGATTGAAATACAACAAATACCCAAAACACGAATGAAAACGGACAAAAATAATCTCGAAAACATGTACCAAACATTTTATAATTAAACCCACTTTTACCAATTCCTACTTTCTCCGTTACGGAAATAAAAGACCAATAAAATTATACCCCACATATTTTTATACACAACTACCCACAATATACGGTATATTGTATTTAAACGCAGCCGGGACTCGAATCGGCCACATTAATCGTATCAAGTGTCCCTTTTGTTTTGTCCTAACTTTATTTATATCGGCCGATTGCGTATCTTATGTATTTAAGAGCCGGATTTGGGAGAAGATATTTTTGTCCCTTTTTTCTGGAATTTCGTGAGGATGTGCTTGAGTCAGTGAATTGGTTTGTGTAGTGGCTGGTTGGAAATGCGACTGGAAGATTCTATTCTTGAGCGAAACATAACATCACGCCTATAAGACCCTGGAGGGTTAAATGATAAATAAATGATAGATTAATAATACTGAGAAATTCGTGATGGGAGAACCCAATAACACTTTGCCATAGTCGAACCCAGGACTAAGTGCCCGTTGCTGGTGTGTTCTAAGTGCCCTATCACCTGCACCTCGGATGACCTAAAGAATTACACTGATGCCGCAATCAATGTGGCCAACTACTGGGCTCAAACTATATAAAAAATAATAAAAACAACGAGTAAGAGTACATCGATACGAAAAGAAGAAGATCCTGCAAATACTTCTAGACTCTAGCTAGAGAAATCCTCGAGCAAAAAGTGATCATACTTACTCAAGTTTGTTTGAGCCGTTTGGGGTTGAAACACTAGGGCCTTGGGGTTCGAGTGCTCATCGATTTTTTCGGGACATCACCAAGCGGTTGGTCGACTCTTCTCGTGACCAGAAGGCTGGCCTATTTTTAGCCCAAAGAATCAGCATTGCCATCCAACGTGGTAATGCTGCCAGCCTTTTGGGCACATATCCCATTGACAGTGATACGGACGAATTTTTTGATGCCCAATGAGCTCCTGGCTTTTTCTATATTTTTTGTATTATATACTTATATACATATATAGTTTGGACCCATTCGCCATTCGCCTTAGACTTATTTTAATACTCGCTTCTGCCCGACACTCCGTCAGTGTGAAATTTCTTGTTTTACTATAAAATTTATCCTATGTTATTCTTAGCGTATCGATGGCAAAATGTAGTTTTTTTTTTCTTAAATTTGTTTGGCCCAAAATTCTGCAACGCGGATAGCATTCGCCGACGCAGCCTTAGGTCCTCACGTGTGGAGGTGACAGGGCAAGCGGTGCAAGTAGGGAAGTGAGCCATTGTGTGCATGAAAGGAGCCTCCCCGAGTGACGTACCATCCGACCTTTTGTTACGTCGGGCGCACCCTGGGCAATCGATTTCTGTCGATTGGACTTTCACCACGACGGCCAATATAAGTAAGTGACATTCTGCCTTACTGTAGATTCCCATTAGTGAAAGAATTTTCGGAATCAGATCAGTAGTTCCGAAGATTACCCCCTGCATACAAACTCAAAAACCTTACCTCTTTATAATATTATTATATACAAGACACTAGCCACTATTTCACAACACTTTAGAGTATAGACAAAGGCACTAGTTCAAACACTTTCATACTCATCACTTTCCATATAAAATACACGGATCAAAAATTGCTTTCTTCATATTTTCAACACTTCAATTCAAGTATTTTATCTCCCTTCACAACACTTTTATAGTATCGTAAAATTACTGCATCAGCCTGTTTACAACACATCCTCTCATGTATTATTGAAATCTACTGAAAATGTTGCTGAAATGTACCTAAGGCAGCTGTCCCACCGCCGACGGGGAAGCGACTAGCTGTATACCATTTTCGCGCTCATGAAACGTACAACGCACATGCTGAGCGATGGCCGTTTTGCGTGAATGTGACGCATGTTTACCTCCCACTTTTATTTTTTTTGTGTTTGTTCTTTTTTTTTTTTTAATGCGTCATGTTTGCCGCAAATAAATGTATTTTCTTTCTTTCTTTACAAAAACCTGTAGGTCCCGTGTACTCGTAAGTAAAAGAGATAGGTACGTATATTAATAGTTGATCGCTGACTTCCGATTTGTTGTAGATCGTGGGTTCGAACCCAGACAGGCCCTTTACTTTGTATAAATAATTTCAACAGCACTCTCAAGAAAATCATCGTGAGGAAACCGACATGTCCTAGAATCAAACATTCAAAGACATGTGACATCTACCAACCCGCGCTGGGCCCACGTGGTAGATTGTAGTCCACTCCCTGTCGAAGGGAGGAGGCATGTGTCCCAGCAGTGGGAACATTATAAGCTGATTATAATGATAAGAGCTATCAAAGAGAGTAGGTACTCGTTCAGCGACGCTCGCTTGGCGGAGAGAACACTCGCTGAGGGACTCACGCTTGGAGTTGATACATATGCATACAAGCGACTAATCGCTTGTCGCCGTTACGAACTAGCTGCTCGAAGCTCGTCAACTCGTTTTGAGTGGTTAGCTCTACTCGCTTCTGGTTAATCGCTGGCAGTGGAACAGGAGCCTAAAGAGCATAGAACAACTAAAAGTGGTGGTAAAAATCTGGAAGTGTCGTAACCTTGACAGAAATTTTAGTGCTGTGTTGATGAGGATTCAGACTTTTAGCTACTTAGTTGTTTAGTTATTATTATTGTTTTCTCTCAGATAAGTAGGTACTAAAGATTAAAAAATAAATAAAACTATTGCACTTCAGAATGCGCGTTTGGTTTCTGTCAATCGTTTAAAGATGAGTGAGGCAGAACGATGTTTTAACTATATTTAGCGTTTATTATTTATTTACATAATATAAATAACATAATCAGCCAATAATGTTCCACTGCTGGGACACAGGCGTCTTCTCGGTGAGAGGGAGTGGGCCGTAATCCACCACGCGGGCCTAGTGCGGGTTGGCAAATTATTTATTTATTTATACATTATAGTAAACCACAAAAATACATGGCAAAAATTACATCAAAGACTACAAAATATACAATGGGCGGCCTTTATCTCTTTCTGCGATCTGTTCCAGGCAACATTGGAATGGACAGTGATTTTCCTGGACATAAATTTGTGAAGCAAACTGGCCTTACAGGCGCATGCTTAGAAGGCCGGTCATATTATGAGCAGTGTGTCAGGAACAGGACCAAAACATACCCTTAAATAATAAACAAACCAATTTAAAATTTAAAAAAATCGTATAGACCATAATATGACAGAACATGCTCAAAAAAGTTACATAATTTTAAGACCTCTTTCAACAAAATAATTCATCTGATTTTACAAACAAGTTTCCAGACACTTTTCAGACATAAATAAACAACTCTTTGCTAGAAGTTAATTAGTTTAGAGGTGACAGTTTACTGTCACCAGACGGTTTTCTGGAATGAGACGGTTTTTTTTTCAATTGTTTCGGTATTTCTCTGAATTCATATTGTAACTGAAAGTTGTGAGGTTTTTTGAATGTCAGTGTTTGACAGACCAAATATGAATAATTAATTATTTGAATGTTTTTAGGGTTTCCTATGTAGGTTCTATGGTTCGATTAATTAAACTCAATAATATATTACAACAAGAAAAAATTCGGCAGTGGGTGATTCCGGGATTCTGAAATGATGATGATGAAGATGAAGATATTACAACGAATCCACTATTACACGCAGTTAGTAAGATTTAATCCTTCGAGTAAATATCGAATATTGAAGTTACGAAACAAGGGTAGCGGGGTCGTCCGAAAAGGTTACCGCTGCCCTGGAACATAAAGAGCTAAGGAAGGAACACGGGTGGGTTTTAGTCAGTAAGAGTCTGACACTCCCTTCCGCTCCACCCAGAGCGGCCCTCCCGCTCTGGGTGGAGCGGGTCATTTGATGACTTCCCATCCGCAAAAAAAAAAAAAAAGTTACAAAACAATAAAAATCAAACATTTATCTACAGCAGCCTAATAATAAAAAATACAGGCAGTCATGGGAACTGCCGAAGTGCCGAAACCATCTTAAAAAGATGAAATAACAGTGGCCTTTTTTATTTTACAATTATTTGACACTTTATCATTTTTTGCAAATTAAAATTATTATTTAAAATATATGCTTTCACTGCTGGCCTAGTGCTAAACGTCATACACATAACTTACAGATATACTAAGCATTTCGGTGACGAAAACCCATAACATTTTCCCCTACCAAAAATCACTCAAAGCGCCATAACTAACCTAATGTACATATTAAACAAAAATAGGTACATTTATGTTACATGAACGTCCTTACTTTCTGTATGTATAAATTATCTACGGTAACTTTTTAGTTTTTTAAGCGATTGTATTCAATCGCTTGAAAAACTAAAAATTATGATATATTATTTTATAAGTATACGGGGTGTATACTTATAAAATAAATTTAATACTTTTTCGAGTGCGTCCCTGCACACATTCAATATAATATATTTATGAAACATGGTTCCGTGCACTTTATGCGATATTGTATGCGCACAGTCTGGCTTTTTATTTGACATTTACGTTAAGTAGTCGTAAACTAAAGAAATAACTTATAATTTTAACTGCACTACGGTCATTGCTAGCGAATAGGGTAGTAAACTAACCCTGGTGTCTGATAAAGGCTTGCTTTATTTGATCTGTTTGACACGTTGACTTATAATCCATACTAATAATTAATTCCTTTCCTACCATAATAATATTATACACGTGAAAGTTTGTATGGATGGATGGATGTTTGTTACTCTTTCACGCAAAAACTATTGACCGGATTTGGATGATATTTGGCACACAGATAGTTTATAATCAGGATTAACATATAGGATACTTTTTATCCCGATATTCTCATGGGATCGAAATTTATGCGGGTGAAACCGCGGGGCTGAGCTAGTAATATTATATAAAAGTGAAAGTTTGTATGGATGGATGTTTGTTACTCTTTCACGCAAAAACTAATGAACGGATTTGGATGATATTGGGCACACAGTCAGTCGGCAGGCAGCAGGCAGCAGGCAGTCAGGCAGTCGTTTAATTTCCCTCTGCCTAAAATAATCATTAATTTTATTTCGAACAACTAATACCGAGCATTAGTTGTCCGAAATAAAATGACTGATGATGAATGATTTACGGCCAATATCGGGATATTGGCCGTAAACGCATCTTAAGCTCGGTTCCTATATAGAAAAACGAATCGTTTTGCATACAATTGGTAGTATTTTCATTGCCAAACTTGGCATATAAATAGAATCGTAAGATAAGTTTACCTGTGATAGCTACTTCCATATGGGAGGGTCTACTATGCCAAGCTTGATGTTATATGATGTCTTTGCTTCATTATTGGTAAATATACAAGAGTCTTAATTTTAACAAATCCTGTCCGTAAATTATTGTAGGAATCGGCCACCAGAGGTACATAAAATTTTAGTAAAAGTTTTGCATTTAAAATACTATACATTTGTCGGAGGATGTATCTGCCTACAGTTGCTCTGACATAAGCGTTTGTCCTTTTTGCAGCGTGCAGTTTTCGTCCGTGCGCCGTAACTTCGTTGCGGCGTCAACACCATGAAGGAGTTCCCTCTAGGATAATCAATCCCAGCTACAGTCAAAGGTCATCTCCACCAAATACACAGAACGGAAAGTGTGTACAAAGTTTCAACGAACTATGCCAAGAGCAAGTTGTCCATTTCCTTTTCCAAATGCTCAATAAACCCCGGAATTATTTCCGGAAAGCCGTTGTCATAACAGTGAGGGTTCAGACAGGACTGCTGACCTGAACGACAAATAAATCAACACGATTTATAATCAAAAGGTTGACAAACTCGACCTGCTACATTTAGCAATAATTTGTCGAAGAGTGATTTATTAATTAACAAACTGCGCAAATTAAATGTGGAGTTGATCGATTGATTGTGAATTTTAAACTTACGTGGCTGTGTCGCTAAAAGGTCATTTACACTTTCATTAGATAATACATACACACTCACAGATAGGCAGAAACTACAGAATGCTACTTGTCACAATCCTTACATACTCCTTACTTTTGCTTCCTTAACCTTCATACGAGTATATCTCAAGACCAAATCCCATAATCAAAAACGTTCAATATCTAGTCGCAGTCTCATCTCTCATGTAGGGAAATTAGAGGTATTTTTGACAGATTGAGACTAAGATTAGACTGGGAACGTTCTTAAAAATGCGAAAATTGCCCCTCTGGTCATACGCATGCTGGTTGCAAGGATCTAATTAAGTAACGAATTAATTTCCTTGCCTACACGTCGCATTTTTCAATAAAAAATGGTGCCGACCCCAAATTAATTGGATCGGGATAGGGGCAGGAGAATGATAATGAAAACCTCAAAAGACCATCTCCGACATCGATCTACATGGTCTTCTCATGGTCTCTGAGTTTGTTTCGGCCTTTCTTCTCCGACTAGTTAGATAGGACACGCCGACCTCATCTTGTTTTAAAATATGATTGACATGTAAAAGTGTTTGTACAAACTTACTTGCAAAATAAAATCATTTATCATTTCTTTTATTTGGGCTGACCCGAGCCTTGAATCTTTGGCAACATAATCTGCAGCCGTATAGGTACGGCAGCAGTCGTAAAATAAACAATAAGCAAGAAACAACACAATTATAAAGTATTTTCGAAGCACAGCGCGAGGACAAACTAGAAGAGAGTATCTTATTTTGAACAGAAAATAAGATAGTTACGTAAGATTCAGCCAATCCCATTAAGGATACTTCACGCTGCGGAGCGAGATCATAATTATTTCACTTGGTACCCCTACTAGGGGAAACAAGACAAACAGACGAACCCAGATGGAACTGACACAATTTTTTCCAGGAAAGCCAGGAAAAGGTGACCTTTTAAAAGACCCGACGAACTGATGATCAGTACAGTCAAGTAATTAAACATAATTTAATATTTGTGATGAAAAACGCATAAGTAGGTATAACATAAAAATAAATCCTGTTAATTTATTTTTATATTATACTTATGTTACACTGATGCGTTTTTGGGTTTTTTAAAAGGCCCGCCGCAGTACCTGCGTTAAGAAAGATGAAAAATCTTTTAATTTCTTGTTTTTCAAAGTTGTAGAAGAACACGTAACAAGGCGGTGGCCCAGTGGTAGCGGTCGCGACTAACGAGGCAGTCATAGGTTCGAACCCCGCCAGATGCTTCACTTTTTATACATTATTTCATCACCACTGCTCTCAAAACGGTGAAGGAAAACATCGTGAGGAAACCGGTATGTCCTAGAACCAAAAAATCGAAGACATATGACATCTACCAACCCGCACCGGGCCATTCCTCTCACAAGAGGCCTGTATCCCAACATTGGGAACAGCCAATCGATTCTGTAAAAATCTCACCGTGAAAAGTTAGGTGTAGTGAGCTTAGAGTGAGCTGTCAATTGTGTCAATGCCTAGCATTAGTTGGAATGACAGCGCACTCCACGCTTACTTCACCTAAGTTTTCACGGTGAGATGGTTACAGAGTCGCACTGCTGTCAATTGTGTGAATCCCTAGCATTAGTTGGAATGACAGCTCACTCCACGCTCACTTCACCTAAGTTTTCACGGTGAGATGGTTACAGAATCGCAGTCCAGTATTCTGCAGCTGATTATGCAAAATTAAAGTCATAAACTCACCCCACACACTGCGAGCCAGAGGTAGTGGTATATCAGTCAGAAACAAGGGGTAGACTTAATAGCTCTCTATTTTATTCTCTTTATCCTAACGCTCGCTTCAAACAGCGGTTTGACGTAAACATCCTATACCGTTTTATAATTACAATTTCTTTAGTTAAGCTTAACTTTGCAGAGTTAGATAATTAGCTAGAATAGTAACGCTTATGTAGCGTATGTTTTGTTTAAACCTCTCCTTATTTTCATTTGAACTTTCGCCAAAATTAGGAATTAGAGCTATTCTACAATAGTACCGCACCGTACCGTAGTAGTCAGTGTATTGTGTACATACGTACACAATACACAGTATTTGCCCCGTGTGGGTTTTGAACTCGTAACATGCAGCGCAGCAGTCAACTGCTTAAAACCACTGCGCAAACGATGCCGTCAATACTGTACCACTGTTGCGCAAAGGCATGGAGTTTGGCATTCTTCTCTATCCTTTTCTGGCCTATTTGATGACCATACAAATAAAAAAGAATATAATGTACACCATTCCAATTAAAGATATAAATGCAAAAAATTAACACGGGGTGAGATTATGGGTGGTCTGGCTAAAAGCGAACTTTTATAGACAACCTGTGGATAGATTTAGAAGGAAAAGTAGACAATACTGCAGGTAGTCTGTACATATTACATATTATTATATAACACATACATACATAAAACATAAGCTTATCTATAATATGCATGTTTAAATATCTATAACTACATGGTTATTAAGAGGGCATCGATGTAAGACTTGTGGCTAAGTAATAATAGCCACACGGGTCGATCGATCAGGTTAAGCTACGTTTGCCGCGGTTGGTCCGTGGATGGGTGACCATTTTCACATACCAAGACCCCTCCGTGCCTCGGAAAGCAAGTTAAGCCGTTGGTCCCGGCTGTCATTCGTGGATCTTTGACAGTCGTTACGGGTCGTCAGTAGCTCGAAAGTCTGACAAGTGACCCAGTAACTGGGTTGTGGGGGTCAGATAGGCAGTCGTTCCATGTAAAATACTGGTATCTAGCTGCATCCGGTTAGACTGGAAGCCGACCCCAACATAGTTGGGAAAAGGCTAGGCAGATGATGATCGATGCAAGACAAACAGCCAGATGGTGGAGGAACTACAAAAGATCGCAGGAACCTGGATGAGACTCGCGCATAGACTAATGAAGGTACGAAAGGGAATAGGCCTTCACTCAGAAATTGGTGAAACAATGATGATGATGAAGATGATTAATATTTACAACCTAATAACTAAAGCAGCAGTGCAATTCTGTAACCATCTCACCTGAAAACTTAGGTGAAGTGAGCATGGAGTGAGCTGTCATTCATATAAGCAAACAGTTTCAAACACGTCATATGAAATATCAACATAGCAACCCGTCCTCTTAAAAAATAAACAAACAGGAAAGAATATGATTCACTCGCATAAACAAACAAATTCTCCCCTCGCAGTGTGATTACGACACTAAGTAAACACACATATATCAAAGAATATTAAAATCTTAACATGAGTACACCTTTTATATTTTAAAGTAAAAAAGAAACCCTACAAACCACTTCCCGGCTGCACATCTTGAAAATCTCATAACTGATGGAGTAAAGCAAAAGGAAAAGATTAAACAATATTAGAAAACTGCATATTACACTGAATTTGTTTCAAGAAACAAGAATAAGTAGAGGATGTATGTAAAGGAACGGGAAGTTTACTAAGTAATCCGTTGGTGTAGAAATGTTCTTGAGTGAAGCCCGCGTATCGGCAAACGTAAGGTAGAACACCCTTAGGCTAGGTGGAGCGAATTTTGTAGAGTGGCTGCTAGCAGCTGGATGAGAGTCGCCAAAAATGGAGATGAATGACGTGCACTTGGAAAGGTTTACTTCCAGCAGTGGCCTGCTGTATGCTGATGATATTCCAGATTCCTCCAAACTGAATTTTGAGTAGAATCAGAATTCATGGATTTTGGGAAGAACTGCCATCTTTGGTAGCATAATCCAGAACGGTGATCCTGTTTTTGAGGTTAGTTGTTACAAGCTTAACGACCTTACTTATAGGTTATTCTGGGTGAAAAAATGGTTTATCAATATGCTTTGTCATTGGGAAAAGGCTTGGCAGATGATGATGATTCATTTTCTTTGTCATTTTATATTACAATTATACAGCACAAATCGGAACTGTGAGTGATATGTTAATGGAATCAAACTGAACTGACTAAACATATGTAGTTCGACTCCCGAATTCTCGATCATATATGGACTGTGGTTGCTTACTTGAGTCTGAATTTCCAACACTATAATAATAGTTGGGCAAACACGAATCAAACATAGGTTTATTTGAAATCAGGGTGTGTTTTGATATGGATCGTTTCATTAAAAGAGAAAATATTGATATGAAATGATCTTTGAATGGGGCAATATTGTCGATTAGTTCTCATACGTTTTCACATAAAAAACAAAAACCTTCCTATCCTGCCCTATGTGCTCGACAAAGTGCAGCCATAGTGACCTCTATGCTGCTACCGACGATGACATGGAAGTGGCGAAGTTTTGGTCCAACAAAATTTAATACACTGCCGTGCCATCGTCACGACGAAGGAGATATACAAACAATATAAGAATATATAAAAATAAAAACAAATGCAAAAGAAAAACTTAAGAACTTTGACACCAAGTTACTTTATCTTCACCTTGACAATGCTCCAAGAAGCCATCCAACATTTCAACAACATCCATTTTCTCCAGCAAAAAGAAATGTTATATATAAATATCTCCCGACCTTCAACCTTCCATAACACTGAGGACAGAATTAGTATTCCCAATTCGTTCAAAATGGCGTCTGTACCATAAAATCTGAATGGTTTTATAAAACATTTTGCGAAGTAGATGTGCTCGGGAGACACTGAAACGGAGCTGTAGCTGAAAATACAGGGTCTAGTGCACCGGCCATTTGACTAAGCCACTTTACTGAACTTTTGAAAGGATGGCTGAAGGGGCGAAATACAGCGGGTTGAAATTACGAAGTTGAATTCAGCAGTCTTTATCAAAGGCGACCGTAAAATACTAACATTTTTGACGATGTTATGGAAATACTATCTGTTGATTTACAGTATTGTGCTTGATACTTGGTTTTCTCGTATATCGCAATTGCATAAACGGTTTTTCGTTTTTAAGTTTTTGTGAATGGGCTTTTTGTTATCAAGTCTTTATTTAATGATCCCTTGATTGTAGTCTCACTTAATATCTACAATGGCTTCGAAGTCCAGTGAAGACAGCAAAGACTGGATTTTTATAAAAGAAAAAATTCAGTTCATAGTAAATGTATTGGTATAAAAAATGTGTACAAACAAAGTGAACCCCTGACTCCTACGCTAGGCAAAAACACCTGTGTTAGAGGAACCAGAGGAGTTATGCAACCAATTCCAATACCATTTTGCAAACTTACCGCCTCAGTCCATCCCTTTCCCCACAGCCCCGATCGTTTTGTACGGACCAAATATTATGCAAGGGAATCAGTAACGCACACTTTATATAAGAAATCGATTCCTCAAATGGTCTGCACTCAGTATTTGCACATTATCTTTTGATGGCCCAAACGTACTGCAGTAAGAGCTCCAAGCACTTTCCGATACAGACTTAAAGTAGTGTTGTTTAGATACACTTACGAAGAATTTTACTGCAGTAAAGGTTTTAAATGAGGTTGTTAAGGACTAAGGGACTAGGGTTGTAATCTATGAGTGCCTTAAAAGGGGCTTAAGTTATTATGGCCAGAGAATCTGCTGTAATATACAGGAGGTTAGTGATATTTTAGAAAGTCAAAACAGTCTTCTTCTTCTTAGCGTGGCGAAGGCAAAAATATTGTTTTTCTCTTTGTTTGGACCAAAATTCAGCAACGCGGATAGCATTCGCTGACACAGCCATTAGGTCCTTTTTTTTTTGCGGATGGGAAATCATCAAACGACCCCTCCCGCTCTGGGTGGAGCGGAAGGGAGTGTCAGACTCTTACTGACTAAAACCCACCCGTGTTCCTTCCTTAGCCCTTTATGTTCCAGGGCAGCGGTAACCCTTTCGGACGATCCCGCTACCCAGTCCTTAGGTCCTCACGTGTGTAGGTGACAAGGCATGCGGTGCAAGATCGGAGGTGAGCCACTGTCTGTGGAGAGATACCGCATACCCACCGGAGGTCTGAGCCTCCACTTGTGGAGGTTGTCCTCGCTGCGGACTACTTGGATACGAATTCTATTTGAGATTTTCTAAGTTGGCCACGGTAACTTATGCCCGGATGAGGGACTCTCTGATGGTTTAATAAAGAGATCAGGAGGTTTACGTAGTTCTTTCCAAAGATCACATCTTTCCGTGGAGAATTTTTGAGAAAATGGATTTTGATGGGTAGACATATAGAAGAGATAGATAGACAGCTACACGAGTTAAAGTTGAAGACGTGTAACATACTGCCATAAAGAAACTAATAAAACTTTTGCTTCACCGAGGGTCATACTCAAAACCTCAAGTGTATCGTCGTCTAGCACTGTTTCGGCCATACTTATTTATCTTTTACGTTTACTTCGAACTGTGCAAAGTTCAAAATATTCCTTACTAGCAGCGCTCCGCGGTTTCACCCGCATAGTTCCGATCCCGTGGGAATATCGGGATAAAAAACATCCTATGTGTTAATCCTGGTTATAAACTATCTGCGTTCCAAATTTCATCCAAATCCGTGCAGTAGTTTTTGCGTGAAAGAGTAACAAAAATTCATCCATCCATCCATATAAACTTTCGCGTTTATAATATTAGTAGGATAGGATATAGTAGGATATTTTATTCACCCCAGCAATATTGTAGAACGCCTAATATGCGTGACTCTTGAGCAAGAACATCAGCCCTGTAAGAGCATATATTTAATCTCATCTTCATAAATCAGTGCGTTCGCTCGACCTTTTCGAAATTTCTTTTTTAGTGGAACTCCTAACCATTTATTACTTGTGATAAATTTTACAACGCTACAGGACCTGTTACGTATGCTTTTACAAAGAATGGTTCGTTGATGTACCTAGTAATTTTATGGCTTTAATTTAGAAGTTTATGTATCCACTGAAACACTACAATTTAACAGCACAGCAGTATCTACAAAATAGATAACTTTTAACATCTATCGTAATTAGTTTTAGAGAAAATCGTCCGAGGCTAGACTGACTACAAATATGGAATTTCACAAATACAGTAGACACTATTCTATATATTTGAAAAATTCCTTGTAACACTTAAAACGTTCCTTAGGGTGTTTTTTATCACCTTAAGAGTGATGACAAATTTACACTTACTGAAAAAGGACTTACTGTTTTCCCCGAAAGGTTAACAGAGGTAGAAAAAAGGACATCATCATGTTCTTGCCCAGACCAGATAAATCCAGAATTCCAGGACCAGCAATAGAAATAACTCAGGAACAAATTCAAGCCATTGTTATTCCGTCGCATCTCCAGTTTCGATTCGTGCTCAAAGTTGATCCTGTACTTTTTGCATCCAGTCCAGTTTCCAAATGATTCATAAATTTAATTCAAGCTGGAATAAATTCGAATCAATGTCGCCTAGAAATACTGACGCTGAATCCAAAGTACGGTGCGTGGGTTGTGTACTGGCAACCTTTACGATTTATGAAGTTCTAGTACCATATTTTTGTCTTCTAACTCTGTTAATTTTGTGAATGTTTTCTTGGAGTTCTGTATTTATTTTGAGTGCTCGGTTTTGTTATTTTCTTTGAGAATTCAAATAAACTCTTTCCAAGGACTTTTAAGGTGCGAGCATCCCACATGGCATGGCATGGCTTAAGAGCCAAACATGGTAGCTTAAAGAACTTCTGCTCTGCTATGTATAAGAGCTGGTGGTAAGCCCCCTGGAAGACGGTTGATGGTGATGATCTTCTATAAGCTTTAGAATACCAGCGCTACAGTATTTATTTTTAAATATCGCAGCATTATGCTGATATAGTAACCTTTTTGGCGTCACACACGTATTTTTTTTTTCTTGGTTTTTTTTTGGTAGTTTATTGATATAATTTTATTACTTACTAGCTTCTGCCCGCGGCTTCGCCCGCGTGGATGTCGGAAGTTATCCCACGGAAACGTGCTACCAGGATAAAAAGTATGTGCTTCCCCAGGATGCCATCTACCTCTCTCTTTGCCAAATCAGAAGTTCAGTGGTTTAGGCGTGAAAATGTAACATACAGTTTCAAGTTCAAATCCTCCCCTAAAAACCGAATTAAGTACCACTTTTTGCCCTGTCAGGGGTCAATTTTCGACAACTTTACATACTTATTATTAATTATTTACTGTCAAAAGTATCAATACTGAGTTTCGAGTTAATCGGACCGCGCATTCAATTTCTTCCACACAAACTGCAACACCCCTATATCCCCCTTTGAGGGGTAGTTTTGAAAAACTTATAATGATAAACTTTATTACTTACTTAGGTAAGTATTGTTGCCAAGTTTCAAGTTTATTAACTAAATTAATAAGATGTTTCATATAAGCTGTATCCCCGCTTTTCACCCCCAAAGGAGTGGAATTTTAAAAAGTCGTTAGAGATATATTCATAACATGACTCAAAGATTATTTATACCAATTTTCTAATTAATCAAGCCACTTATTATAATCCTCCCATGTAAAATGAACTACCCCTTTTCAATCCGTTAGGGGTAGATTTTCGAAAAATCCTGATACATGTTATTCTTTATTTTTGGTCTTAAGTATAAACACTGAGTTTCGAGTTAATCGGACCGCGCATTCAAATTCATCCACACAAACTTTAACACCCCTATATCCCCTTTGAGGGGTAGTTTTGAAAAACTAATAATGATAAATTTTATTGCTTACTCGAGTATTCATGCCAATTTTCAAGATTATTAACCTAACGAATAAGATTTTTCATGTAAACTGTATCACCACTTTTCACCCCCACAGGGGTGGAATTTTGAAATATCTTTTGGAATGTGTTCATAACTTGACTTAAAGATTATTTATACCAATTTTCGAGTTAATCAAGCCACGCTGTAAAATCCTCCCCTGTAAAATTGACTACCCCTTTTTAGGCCGTCAGGGGTAGATTTTCGAAAAACCCTGATACACATTATTCTTTCCTTTCAATTTTAGGTATAAATACTGAGTTTCGATTAAATCGGACCCCGCGCTAAAATTCTTCTATACAAACTTTGAAACCCCCAATCCCCTTTTAGGGGGTATTTTATAAAAACTAAAAATGGTCAACTTCATAATTTACTTAGATAAGTATTCGTGCCAAGTTTCAAGTTTATTAACTCAAGGAATAAGATTTTTCATACAAACAAAATCCCCCCACTTCACCCTCTTAGGGGTGGAATTTCGAAAAACCCTTTCTTAGTGGATACCTACACTTCACGAAGAATACACCCTCCAAATTTCATGTCTCTAGGACCAGCGGTTTAGGCTGTGCGTTGATGTCTCAGTCAGTCAGTCAGTCAGTCAGTCAGGACTTTGAATTTTATATATATAGATAAATGCTCCTTTTTTACAAACAGTAAAAAAGGAGCATTTATAAGTAATAAAATTATTTCTTTCTGTGCGTGTCGCAAAATAAAAATATTGTTCATTCTTTCTATTCTTTCTGCTGGTAAATTGTCGTTCTATGAAATCTAAAATATAAAATTCTCGTGTCGCAATGTTTGTTACCAAACTCCTCCGAAACTGCTGGACCGATTTGTATGAAATTTTCTGTGCATATCGGGTAGGTCTGAGAATCGGCTAACATCTATTTTCCATACAAAAAAAAATATTTCCTAGAAATAATGTGACGGCACGGTTGGCGCAGTGGTTAAGCGATTGACTGCTGCGCTGCGTGTCGCGGGTTCGATTCCCGCACGGAACAAATATTTGTATGACCTACAATTAGTTGTTCCGGGTCTGGCTGTTTGTGTATGTGAGTTTATATGTATGTAAATGTAAAGGCACCCACGACACAGGAGAAATTCCTAGTGTGGGGCAACGTATTTAAAATATATATATATATATACAGTAAAACGACGTTTGCCGGGTCAGCTAGTTATTCTTATAATTTTGATGTTAGGTACAGACGCCAGCACATCAAGCTACTACAATCTGTCAAATTTTTTTAATTGATTTTTAACAACTTTATCGCTAAAGCATTAAGGTTCAAGGTTGATTGGAAAAAATATACAGTTTCGAGTAGGTTGACCTGCTGGCGTCTGTACTTGGTTTCATCACCGCCTTAGCAACTGTTGCTTTCAAAATTCAAATTATAGTGAATACGAGTTATGCCCAGTGGATCATTGATTCAAACATTCATTTATATAAATTCAATATAATCAATAATACTACTTTATATTAATCGACCTAATGGTAGTGCCATTCATTTCAATCAATAGTCCTTTACTTTACACGTCACCGTATTTTTATAATGCAGCTTGCTTCAAAGAGTTCAAAGTAACACGGTCAGGGTATCAATTCATTTCAGATGGAAATCCTTTGAAGTCTTTGAGAGTTGTGCCTATATTTTTAGTTTAGGTTTCAAAAGAAGTGGTATCGCTTACAGATTACTACAGTTGTGCACAGACTCTTTCACCCCGCGTTCGCTCCCATATACAAACTGTAATACCTGCCTACTAATATCATAAACGCAAAAGTTTGTGAGGATGGATGTTTGTTACTCTTTCACGCAAAAACTACTGAACAGATTTCGGTGAAATTTCACAGGACATCAGAATAACACATAGTATACTTTTTATCCCGATATTCCCAAGGGATCGACACTTATGCAGGTGAAACCGCGGGGCGGTGTTAGTCCTATTAATATTATAAACGCGAAAGTTTGTGAAAATGGATGGATAGATGTTTGTTACTCTTTCACGCAAAAACTTCTGAACGGATTTGGATGAAATTAGGCACATAGATAGTTTATAATCAGTATTAACACTTAGGATTCTGTTTATCCATATATTCCCACGGGATCGAGACTTATGCGGGTAAACCGCGGGCGCTGCTAGCAAGTCTTATAAAAGGCTTTGTTGATGACATGCCGTGTGTTTTTTTTAATTATTTGGTTCACTTTTCTGATATTTCTGACAAGTTTTGTATACTAGTCTAAGACTTGATTTATGTAGAGACAATAAGCAAAAACAGTATACAAACACAACATATAGAATATATATTTACAAGTCACGGTAAACGTTTTTATTTTATTGAAAACGTAAAACTGGTTGGTCCCATCGCAATTTTTCTGACAAAAGGGAAGTCATATGAAAAACTTATATTGTTAAAGCAGAATCTCGTTTAACGTCAAAATAATAGCGGGTCGCATGGCCATAATGCCATGATTGTACCAATTATAGCCAATTACTTACACTTTACGACTTGAACCAACAAAGTTATGGCTCATAAAAGTTATAAATGTTGTAACTTGTAAGTATCTAGTGTGGAAACAATCGAGTTGCTTTTATTTTTTATTAATTATGTTTTTTTTTGCTGTTAGTAGTTAACAGTTCTGGTTTGTTTTACGTTTTTATTATAGTTTTTAAATGAAGTGTTTATCCTTTTTTTATTTCATTTTACTGTCTTTCAATTGTTTTCTTGTTTTTACTACTGTTTTTTTTTTAAGTTAAAAAATAATATATATTTACGCCTTCTTTCCATGGCGGTAGGTAGAAACTACAAAATCGACACCTGCTACGATGGTTACATACTCCTTTGCTTTGTCTACATTCATACATCAGAAGGCCAATTCTCGTAATTTAAAACGTTCAAAATGAAGTCGCAGTCTCATCTCGGCGACAAACAAATGCCAAAAACTTGTCAAATTGAGCCTGAGATCAGACTGTGAACGTTCTTAAAATTATGAGAATTGCCCCTCAGGTCATACACGCACGATGGTTGCAAGTAGGTAGGTACTACGCGTCTGGCCTTTCTTAAGCACATCAGCAATAAGATCACTATACTTCCTTCTAGGGCGTCCCGGCGTTTCCACTCACTTTTGGCTTGTAAATAATACGCCCCCCCTCCCCCCCTTCTCCCTCTGCCTTGGAAATAATACTGGCCTAATATTTTTCTAATACTTTACAATAAACATCAACATCTACGCGGGCTGTGCTTTCCCAATAAACCACGCTCGAAAGAGATCAATCAATCTGCCTAGACTTGTCCCAACTATGTTGACGTCTGCTTCCAGTCTAACCAGATGCAGCTGAATACCAGTATTTTACATGGAGCGACTGCCTATCTGAACTACATAACCGACTTACTGGATAATTCAATACCCCTTGGTAAGACTGGTTGTCAGACTCTCGGGTTTCTGACGACCCGTTAAGCTGGGATCAACGGCTTAAACTGCTTTCCGAGGCACGGAGGGGTCTCGATATGGGCACCCATCCACGGACCGACCGTGGCAAGCACAGCTTAACCTAGCCACGAACCGCTCGAAAAAAATCGCACTCGCATATGAAAGAAAGAAAGAAAAAGTATTTATTGCGACTCGTACAGGAAACTAAATGAACAGGAATGAACGCACTCTTCCACATTTTAACGAGACATGAATCAACCCACGAATCCAACGGTTGTGAAGCTACCACAGAAATTTAATATCACAGCTAAGTATTTCATAACATCACATTTTACGATAAAAAATTCGACTTCACAAGCATTTCGCCGTAATCATTAAAAAACCTAATTAAAAAAATTCACCTCGGCTGTGGGTGTGGGTACATCAGACCGCCTGTGAGGCTTTTAATTATTTCTTCGTTGCCTTTTTTACTGGTTCTTTTATAAGGAGGATTTGTTTTATGAATGACATCAGGCATCCTTTAATTTGGGCTCAGGTTTATTTGTCAAGGAATGAGGACCACGGCCGGTGATTACGTTTTATTTGTACACCTGTTACTAGTAAAGAAGTCACGGATTTCGTCTGTTTTTTTAAGGCATTCTTGGGTATAACTATTAAGTCCAATGGCTTGATCTAGAAGGTTGAATTTCAATGACTATACCCTGTCCATTAGGTTAACCGTTTTTTGACAGCTGTCTTAGAACGTACATATTCCAGATTACGTAAAAGTTAACTTTAAAATGAGTAATAAAATAAAGATATAAACTTCCTTATCTTATTGAATGATCTTATTTATAGCTTCTTACATACATTATAATACCGTACGTGTATCAGTCAATGTTTTGTGTGTTACTGCAATCACTAGTTCCATCTGTCAAAAAACGGTTTACCGAATGGACAGGGTATAGGTTGAATTTGTTTGTGGACATCAGTCTGTCGAGACTTGATAAGCTACCTACAAGCTAGATTTCGAGTACTTATGAAGGAATTTAGAGTAAGTGCCCATCAAGTGGTCTTAAATCCAGAAAGTGGTCCTAAGTGCTCTTTGGACGAGAGTGACTTAGAGTAGGACCTGTCGTAGATAAAACAAATATTTTGAAATTGATTTCTTTTAGAATAGAATGAACAGAAAACGTTAATTTGCATAGAATGTAGGTATACAGGTGAGTTTTTCCAAAATATGAATATAATTATTTTCTTAGAACGTAACATACAGGATACATATTTAGCCAGTGCGAAAACTGTAACCATGAATTCAGCGTATGATTCTATATATAATTTCATAATATGATTGTACAGTGCAACCTCGATATAACAAATCGAAAGGGAACAAGTAAATTCGTTATATCAAGTAATTCGTTAAACTGAGGTTTGTTATATTGAGGTTAGGTTGGTCTAAAATTTGCTATAAAGAGGTAAAAACGTGTCGAAACCTGTCGCGACTGAATCACATACTATTGATAACGTTATATATAGGTTTTGGGTTGATAAAATTCGTTAAATAAAGGTTTACACTTTTTTTTTATATATGAAAGAGAGGTTGTTCGCAAAAAATCTTAGCAACGTAAATGTATATTTTACATTGACTCTTATGGACAATTCAAGGGGATTACGAAGAATTTGTTAAATCGAGGAATTCGTTATATTGAGTTATGTTACGAGTATATTAAGGTTGCACTGTATACAGTGCAACCTTAATATACTCGTAATCGATTTATAACCGATGAAAAATCGTAGTTGTATACAACTACGATTTTTCATCGGTTATAAAAAAAAAATGATGTTCCATACATTTTAACCGCGTAAGTTTTGCAGTTTTCCATGAAACAACAGTTTTTTTTAAATTTTATAACCGACAAAAACTTTCTACGCTACAGTTTGCGCAGTGGTTCAAATTTATCCTGTACATTGTTTTTAGAAGAAATATATTATACTCTATATTCCATTGTATGTTTTTAAGAGCAATGACGCATACAGTCGAAGATTTCTCATATCGAGGAAATATTGATTGCCTCGGAAACAAGAAATATATAATATTTCTCCTTAAATACACACAGCTTCCCATAATGACTCAAGCTTAACAAATCAGTGAGTTCAAATAAATTCAGATGATTAACAATGAGCCAAACTCAATATTAAGGGTTAAATCCAATATTTACGGTGAAACAATTATATTTAGAATCAAAAGCTTCAAATCAGTGAGTTCAAATAAATTCAGATGATTAACAATGAGCCAAACTCAATATTAAGGGTTAAATCCAATATGTACAGTGAAACAACTATATTTAGACTCAAAGATGGCTGCGGAACAACGCTTGGGGTCCGGAAGACCGAGGATACGTTTTAAGGGTTGTTGTCAAATTTGGCCTGGGTGTCCGATAACAATGTTAAGATACAGTAGCGTCTGCATGGTGGAAGACGAAGGATTTCGGCGATATTATTATACCTATACTAGCAGCGCAGTCGATACCGTGGGAATATCGGGATAGAAAGTATCCTATGTGTTACTCCTGGTTATAAACAACCTCTGTGCCAAATTTCATCCAAATCCGTTCAGTACATTTGCGTGAAAGAGTAATAAACATCCATCTATCCATCCATCCATCGCGGTTATAATATTAGTAGAATTATTGTGGTCCTACAAATAATCATCACTTCATCCGCTGCTCTTAAAACGGTGAAGGAAAACTTCGTGAGGAAACTGACATGTCTTAGAACCAAAAATTCGAAGACATGTGACATCTAGCAACCCGCACTGGGCCAGCGTGGTGGATTACAGCCCACTCCCTCTCGAAGAGAAGAGGCCTGTGTCCCAGCAGTGGAACTGGCTCTATGACTGCACTGTAGAGTTCTGTTTTTAGCCAGTAATATCAAGCTTTAATTTATAACCTAGACTCTAGGTTATAAATTACTACTTACTGGCATCATCGTGCATGCTATACTATAGGTCCTAGAGTAAAGCATGCACGATGACCGAAGGGTAAAAGTCTCCACACAATATAGGTGCCTGAAGATTGACGGCACCGCCGAGGCCGGCCCAGAAAGAGATGACCTGGACGCGTACCGCGAGGGCTGGTTCGAGGTGGCGCGGGAAAAAAGTTCCTGGAAGGATTTGGGGGAGGCCTTTGTGCAGCAGTGGGACACTAAATACTTACAAAAAAAAAGATTATTATTATTAGATTATTATTTTTTAGTTGTGATTGTGCGTTTTGTTTGGGCAGAATAAAATATTTTTCTTTCTTTCTTTATTTATTATAAATATATATTTATATGTATATCTATATTTTATATATATTTAGAATAATAAAATAAATAAATGAATTATAGCAATTCTTTTACTGACCGCTACCTACACATAATTCGATATGTAAAGGTAAAATCAAAAAACCTAACCTTTCTTTACAGATGAATTACCAAACTTAAGTGGCAGTGGGCCAGGGCAATTGCTCGCAGAACAGATGGCCGATGACGCCGAAAGGTTCTGGAGTGGCGACCGCGTACCGGAAGACGTAGCTTTGGAAGGCCTCCCACAAGGTGGACCGACGACTTTGTGAAAGCCGCAGGAACCCGTTGGATGCGAGAAGCACAGAACAGGTCGAAGTGGAGGTGCTTGGGTGAAGCCTATGTAAAGCAGTGGACGTCTTTTGGCTGAAACGTGATGATGATGAACTTTGCTATACAGACGTCATCATTCTCCTGCCCTTATACCAATATATTTAGGGTCGGCGCAACATGTCTCTTTCTTCCATACTCCTCTATTAGCCGCCATCTCGACAGTCACCCCCTTTCTAACCATATCATCATTCACACAGTCCATCCATCGTTTCTTTGGTCTTCCCCTACTCTTATAGCCATCGACATTCATACTCAAAACTTTCCTCACGAAATTTTCCTCATTCGTCCATATCACATGCCCATGCTATGACCACCGGTTTCCACACAACTTTTCAGTGACCGGCAAAATACAATATCACTCCCAATCGCAGTAATCTCCCCACTTGCACCACAACAAACACAATTAAATCCCGAATCAGAGCAACAAATTCGCAACTGAACTGATTCACGTTGGACTTTTTGATTAGGAGTATCCGTGGCAAACAGATTGATTACATTACTAACAGCAAATACCACTATATTGTTCTCACTTTGTTTTCTTTTTGTTGCCAAGTAATCATGTTTGTTTGATTGTTTCACTTTTTGGTAAATATTTGATGTGGATATAAAACCTATTTTTTTTGTATCGAAAATATTACGATAGAATAGAACTCTTTATTATGTACAATTGTACACCATATACATACATTACAGAACATAACTATGCAAATTTTACAAAAGATGACTCGATCTTATAGAGACAACCTTTGGATGGATTAAAATTATGGAGAGACAAATACTGTAAGTGGTGTACATAATTATACAATAAATATAAACAAAGTATATTATACTTATCCATATCAATATAATATACACATAATGATATACATTGGTTTGAAATCAGGCAACTGAAAAGCCAAGTCAAACTGCGCACCTTTTATCGTAAAAGATTTAGAAATTTCAGAAACAAAAAAAAAGTATAATAAAGAAACTGGCCCCACCTCAAGAGCTTAAACAAAAGAGGTTTCTATAATTATTAAATATCTATTTTTATTTGATTCACCAAAAGAAAAAAGCACCGAACTCGATATTTGAAATAAGAAAACCTGCCATTAATAAATTGCTATTCTGTGCTAGCCAAACATAATAAAAAAAAAGTTTTTGACAGCAGCTGTCAAATGTTCGAAACGTCCAAGTAAATTGAACAGTATGTAAGCGTAGTTTTTTCTTAAAAATAAATTAGTAGCTGACAGCTGAAAGGCATTTACGAGGGTTCCTTTCAATTTTACTGAGAACTACGTATTTGGGTATAAAGTGAATTTTCTTTTGTTTTTACTTGTGCTCGTGGATAGTTTCGAAAAAATGTTAGAAAGGGTTTCTCTGCAAACAAAATCGTGCATGTAGGGCTGAAATTAAATATAGCTCACACCTACAACAAATAAATTGTTAGTGATCGCCATGGCCGAAATAAAAATAACAAACACTTAAAAGAATTTTGGTTCAAAAATACCATGAATACTTACTGTGTTTTTATTTTCAATCAGAATTCTTTTGAGTGTTTGTTATTTTTATTTTCATATTTGCATTGGATTGACTTTTCTCAACTCATCTACATAATTATTATAAACTAGCTTCTTCCCGCGACTACGCCCACGTAAAATTTCTTGGTCCCCCAACCCACGCCGTCGCATCACATCGTTCTGACTTTTTCCATTTTGCTCGGCTCCTAAGGGTGCTAGCGTGATGTTAAATAGCTTAGAGCCTTCCTCAGGAATTGGGCTATCAAATGCAAAAGATTTTTTCAAATCCGACTGGTAATTTCGTAGATTTGCGTGTTTAAAAAAAAACAAATTATTCCCTTTATTGTTAGTATAGATTAAAATCGCTTTTTGTATAGTGCGACCGCGTTGTGTTTATAAGCTTCGCAAGGGATTTTGATGCTGTTTTTACCAACATTTAGAGAATTTATGAGTACTTCAGTATATTACATTAATATTAAACTTTGCTCCTTAAAATAAAGAAAACTCGATGTTTTATCAAGTAGTAAAAACCGTGCGAAACGGCTGCGGGTCGCTATTTATACATACCTACGATGGTTCATGAATGAACTTACTGATATTACTATCCACTTCATCATTTGTGTTTCCTCAAATATTCAATAACTTCAACATCAAAGTCTTAAAACAAAAAACTGCAATGAAAGTGAAATAAAATCGATTGGAAAGCAATCGATTTGACGGTAGGAAGGGTCCAACAAAAGGGAGCTGAACTACCCTCATTAAGACAAGTATTTCCAGTATTGTACAACGAAATGAATTTCTCTCTACAGTGTAAACGCTTTTCAGCTTCCATTGTCTTTAACTTGGAAAAGGCTGAGCAGGAATAGAAAACGGTGAATATTTTTGGTATTGCTTAATTATACTTATTTTTTTATTTCTTTTTGGTAGGTATACCTACATATAATTTTAGAGTTTATTTATAACTTAACCGTGCAGTTTTATTGATAACATATTAAAGTAACTTTTCAAAATGTCCGAATTAAACGAAAACATGAAACATTTCAATTTTGTTGGTGTTTGATTGGTTTTTGGATGACGTCTCTGCGTGTGAAAATTGGTGACTACATTGTTTTATTGAGTCCCACTTGTAAAAACAAATGTAAGCGATGATAGTAAACTATATAAATAAATGGTAGGTTCTTTACTTTTGCCTACACCCATGAGAATAAGGTGTGAGCTTGTGGATGTATGTAAATAAATACAAAAATAAAATCATTGTAGGCACAGAGTAAAACTATATTTTTGTACCGAGGGCTCCATTGAAGATCTAATTTCAAACTTCTGCAATTATTGTATACGAAAGTACATTATCTAAATTACTTATTTTTATTCCAATCTAAATCATTATTAACCTCATTTTAGTCGAATTACCATACACAATTACCATAGCTCATTTCGGGCCTCCACTCCCATGTTTTCCATTCCTCCCCTCTCTATTCCAAGCCTTGGAACAACTATAGCTACTATATTATTTCAGCGCGCTGTTTGCATAAGTTTTATGAAAACGCTCGCAATAAAGAGCCTCCCGACTCCTTATTGAGCCATTTCTTTAATATCAGACACTTTCAAATTTAAATCTTGGCGAGTTTATTTTGGTTGACGAAAATATTTGAGTTTGAGATTATAGGTAGAGCTTTTTCAGCTGTGAAGTGAGTTTTTGGGGATTAGCATTGATAATCGTCCACCAATAAATATAGGCCGCGTTGAAAATAGGGTTTTTGTTCGATTGGCGATTAGAATAAATTGTTTTTATACTCTGGTGTGAAAAGGTTGTCTGGACATCGTAATTTTAGAATTTTCCAGTAGACTTTCATTTCATGCCGATAACATTGATTTCCAAATACTAAAAACCGGCCAAGTGTGAATCGGACTCTTACACGAAGGCAAAAAACGCCGAAAAAATCACTTTTGTTATATGGAGGGAGAGGCTTTAATTTTCAACTTTCTTTTATTTTTATTATTTGGTGTTATTGCAGCGATAGAAGTACAAACTCTACCTATTACGGTTCATGAGACACAGCCTGCTGACAGACAGACAGACGGACGGACAGCGGAGGCTTAGTAATAAGGTTCTGTTGTCACCCATCATCAGCCTATAGCAGTCCCCTGCTGGACATAAGCCTCTCCTATTGCACGCCATTCAACTCGATTTTCGGCAACTCTCATCCAGCTGCTACCAGCCATCCTGCGAAGAGCGTCACTCCAACTAGCCTGAGGGCGTCCTACCTTACGGTTGCCAATTCGCGGTCTACCCCAACAGGCATCGGTTCTATGGCTAATATGGCCGACCCATTGCCAATTCAGCTTGCTAATTCTGTGAGCTATGTCGACAATGTGTGGGCGAATAAGTGGGTTGTCTGACGGATCACCTCATTCCAGATTCTATCCCTCAGAGACTCCAAGCAAAGCTCGTTAAAACGTCGGCGTCGTAGCAAATGCGTTGCACAAATCACATAAAATAAAAATAAGCATAAATATTTTCTACTTGAGTATTTTTATTTCAGCAAAAGTAAGATTGCAAGTAATTTAGTCGAGTCGAGATACTTCAGATAAAATGTGCAATCAAATTAGGTGGAAGAGCGTTTGTTTTGTCATAAAATTAGCAAAGTTTCGGAGTTATTAAGAGAGCGTCGTTTGTCTTATCTTGTGTTTTCTTTATTTTTTCTGCTCCTTTCGTATTTTGTTTGTTTCTTTATACGGTAGATTGTTGTTTATTTATATTTAATTTTATGACTGATTTTTCCAACCCCAGATAATTTTATCCGAGGAATAATTTTCAGTTTCCTAACAACAAAATAGACGCTACTAATGTACTTTCATTAACAATTTGTACATATTTAATTATCATTACCATTTCTGCTAAGTTCTGAGTTGGGAACCAAGTTAAGCGTGTTATAAGCTAATAAGCGCTTGTCAAAGGAGGAACTAAGTTGGAACAAGTTAGCACAATGTTGTTGATACGTTGCTTACTTGTGTAGTCAATACTTGGAACTACTGCTAAGTAGTTATGTGTTTATATATGTACCTAGATACTCAGCAGACGCGCTTGCAACCACATCACTTACGATTCGAGGCCGTTAATTGCAACCATTATGTTGAATTAAAAAAAACATACCTACCCATCATCTATTCCTCTGCTTACCCAACTTTTACCCTATTACAAACATCAGTGTTAGCTATAAACTAAATATAGCGGTCCCTACGTTACGAGCGCTGACAGAATTATTACTCTGTCAGAGTCGCCGCACACGGTGCGCATACAATATGCAGTGTGTGTCGCAACTAGTAGGGAACTTTATGACAATCTTCTTGTACTATCGCCAAAACCTGACCTGACCATTTTGAAAATAAAATCCCGTGCACATGATGACCACAGCTGCGTCCGTAAGTAAAACAAAAGAGGATCCTTTTTAGGTCGACTAATAATATGCGCTGCAAGCAGGAATCGTCCTTACGGTGGTCAGATATAGAGTTTGGCGATAGTACATGATTAAACAGTTCTGTGGCTGACTGATAGTCGAGCCTAAACTAATAAATACACACGCAAAAAAACCTTCATAATGTGCACTAGGAAATATTTAGGTACCTACTTACAAAAAATATCTGTATTGTATTTGTAATACTGCACGGTTGGCGCAGTGGTTAAGCGATTGACTGCTGCGCTGCGTGTCGCGGGTTTGATTCCCGCACGGAACAAATATTTGTATGACCTACAATTAGTTGTTCCGGGTCTGGCTGTTTATGTATGTGAGTTTATACGTCTGTAAACGCACCCACGAAACAGGAGAAATTCCTAGTGTGGGGCAACGTTTAAAAAAAAAAGAAAGAAAGAAGAACATACTCGAAAGCAGTTTCAGACAACGGCTAGTTCATATGGCTTAAGAATGGGGAAAAAAACAGCTGTTTTATAGAACATTACAAAACTGAAAAATTTCAACGCAGGTTTAGAATGATGCTGTTTAGAAGCGTCCTGCCACCCTGTATATACCTATACAGACAGGATATAGACGTAGGAATAGGAGATCAAAAGATAACAGCAGTAAACTTGGACACTAGGATCACAACATGATGAGGCACTAAAGTTAATCACTCAATGCTCAGAGCATTAAACCTGCAGGACAGCACACATACTACCCGTGACGTCACCAGTTCCACGTAGCCGCAGACTTTCTACAGACATACATAAACTAAGTTCTATACATAGACGGACAGACGTCGACTCGTCCACAAGTTTGGGATGATCCCGTAATCCCGGGATATCGCGGTGTAAAGGTCACGCCACAACAAACAGTCCCGGACAAGAGACGGTTTGTGTGAAGGGGACTTAAACAGGCTTGAGAAGTTTCGTTGTTATGCATTATTTATCGACGGGTATATTTTTCCGAGATGACTGAGAATTTGGTTGCGTATTGCGTAGTTGGTTGGGCAGAGGTGTACCGTAGTAATAGTACACCCACATTTCTCCAGTTACATTTTAGTCCTTGTTATAAGGGGACCACCCTGGTATCCTCAACCGGGCACAATTCGAAACTCCGGGCTGTTACTAAGAATTTCTAACAGAAAACCCAATTACACTGACGACCTGGGAATCTGACCCAGGAGCTCATACTCAGCAGTAGCAATTGCCACCAATCAATCTGTTAAAAAACATCAAATATCACACGATAAACCCGACATTAGTTCCCCTTAACCTTGTAACGAACAGAAGAAAAACAGACCGTGTAAAATAATATATTGTAAAATAATATCAACAAAATGCAACAGTTTTCCCTCAAGGAAGAAAAGTACCTCTGTAAACAAGATCAATTGTTTCCATCCTTTCCTTTCATATCTCCACAAAGACTCAGGAAGGTTCTAGGTGCGTAGTACTCGCAACCGAAAACGTCGCGATATTAGATTAGATGCCTACTGAATCCTGGCTTCTAGAATCAAAATATTTGGTACACATAAGCCCGTTTTCACTAACACTAGGCGACACCTAAATTAATGCCTGAATAGAAGCGCTCTGCTGGTTGGAAACGCTCGGCTCAGCGCCAGAAGTTCACTTCATGTGAGTGACAACGGTCAAAGGTTTTCAAAGATTCTTAAGATTAAATTAAACGAATTTTGGAATCATTCAGAAACCTAGAGCTAATACTTAACAAACCTTTCAACAGTCCTTTGATTTGTGACTATCCAAGAGACCTACTGACCTACCAGGGTCACATGACAGTGGTACAACCCCATCCATCCATCAGCATTAACTCTGCCTACCCTCTAGCTATAAGGATTATCGATGCCGACACTGATCTCCGACACTCTCGGTTGATACACGATTTATGTGTTTCGTGAAATAATCTGTAGAATAGGGTAGTATTGAAAACATAGGTTTCCTTAAAACAGATTTAATAAATAAAATACTATAAAAGTTTTTCATTTCATTATCATCTGCCTAGTGTCTTCCCAACTATATTGGGGTCGGCTTCCAGTCTAACCGGATGCAGCCGAATACCAGTATTTTACATGGAGCGACTGCCTATCTGACCTCCAGTTACTGGGTAATACGGTACCCCTTGGTAACACTGGCTAAGTCTTACCAAGGGGTGACGTACAGTTCTAAACATATTTTGAAACATCATTCTGTCTCTATCATCTTTAAATGAGTGACAGAAATAGAATGATGTCTGAAATTCGTTTAGCACTAAATGTTTAATAGTGATTAGTGAAGCAAGCGACTCTAAAAGTAACAGACAAAGTCAACTGCAACGAAGGTAACAATGAAATTGACGACGCCTTTATATCTTAGCAGTAAGAGTGGTTTTCGTAGTTCATTCAAGAGTTACCAGAGATATGAATGGTTCACTGTACATACCTAAGAAATTTCGAATAGTTAATTATTGACGTTATCTGTCTTTCATGCTCATAGACGTCAATTAAGTATTATTTGATGAAGATGAAGCTAGTTTATTTAGGTACCTACATAGACCACACACCCAAATGATATGGGCGACTGGCGAGCTACAGGTCACAAGTTCAGACCACACTGATTGCACCAAATAAACATACAATAGTCAAACTCAAAGTATTTATTTCAATTAAACCAATTACAGGTAGGTACTTTTGAATTGTCAAGGGGTCGGTCAGTCAGAAAAATGAAGCTAGTTAGTAATAGTGGTAATATATTATGTACAGATGCCAGCACATCTAACTACCCGAAACTGTCAAATTTTCCCAATCAACTTTGAACCCAAATGCTTTAGCGATAAAGTTGAAAATTTATTATATAAATTTGACAGATTGTAGTAGCTTGAATCCCTGGCGTCTGTACATCACGCTTGTAATATCCGAAGGGCTATTCACCCAATTTTTTTCAGTTATGTAATACAAAGCGCGCCTCTCGCCATCCCCGAGTTGCTACTGAGAATTTCCTAGTGCGAAAACCGAAACAATGACCGACCTACGGGGTACTTGCGTCATCATCATCATCAGCCTACAGCAGTCCACTGCTGGACATAGGCCTCTCCTATTGCACGCCATTCTACTCTATTCTCGGCAACTCTCATCCAGCTGCTACCAGCCATCCTGCGAAGATCGTCGCTCCACCTAGCCTGAGGGCGTTCCACCTTAGGCTCAATTTCCACCACCGCGGAATGAAATGGAAGCGAATTTTTGTAGCGATATTATACATAGCAAAATGAACTTTATGTCAATTGTCTGACGTACAAATTAACTAGATACGAGCTTATTACGGCCGGAATTCTCGAGAATGCGCGACGATTTCCCGGAAGACGCGCGACCTTTTTTTGGCTCCTATTTAGTTTGTATGTTATACAATTGTCATAAAGTTCATTATGCTATGTACAATTTCATTGCAAAAAGTCGCTTCCATTCCATTCCGCGGCGGTGTAAACTGAGCCTTACGTTTACCGGGTAATTACGTTACACACATAAAATGACAATTGACCGGAATGGGTTTAATTTTGACAGTTCAATCATGTTCATTGCGTTGTTTACGTTTTGTGCCGACGATGTTTTCAAATCTATGAAGCAATGGATTAGCAATATCCGTCAAAACTCTCGGATTGGGGGATTTGGGGGAGCCCTTTTCCCATAAGAGGGCCGGAAAAACAAAAAAAATAAGCTATAGGTAAGTAGGTATATCCAAATAGGGAGGTAGGTAGGTTGGGAGTCTTAGCAAGGGGTATCGTATTACCCAGTAACTGGGTTGTGGAGGTCAGATAAGCAGTCGCTCTATGTAAAATACTGGTATTCAGCTGCATCCGGTGAGACTGGAAGCCGACACCAACTTGTTGGAAAAAGGCTAGGCAGATGTTGAGGTAAGTAGGTATATTATTTTATATAGAACCGGGTAACAGTAAGTGCAATGACAAGGGTTTTCCCGGGACTCTGTTTTGGTAGTAAAGTTTATGAACCGTGTTAATTGGCAACACTGCTCAGTTTGAGATACGTCACTAAAATGCACTCGGGTTCGTATCCCGGACATATCATGATGACCCGGAAGTTTATGGCCCTGAGCACCCTACTTAAAACCTGGGTAGTAGCTACCCATATGTGTTGTACAAACATTTACTATTTAAGTTAAACTAAGACGCCAAAGACTTACAATTTCTGAAGACATTTTGAGGAAATCTGCAACCCGATTGTGTATAATATGTCGCAGCCAACTGATTTAATTAGCCGTTTAGCTAACCGCCTAGTCTTTTAACTAAACGGCGGCCGTTCAACTAACGGCCTGATTGATATTCAATAAATTATAATTTAGGTTGGAACTGACACCAATAACGCGCGAGCCGAATTTGTCGCAGCAACTAAGCCAGGGGACCCCGACCAAGTGGGTTAGGTTAGAACTGTGATCAACCGCGTGCGAGCCGAGAGAGCGAAGCGAGGCGAGCACTACTTCCAAAGGCCAGGCGGTTGACTAAAAGGCTAATTTAACCAGTTGGCTGCGACATATACACACTTTTTATCACAATCTGAAGGATTTTGAAGGAAATTCTTGCCTATTGCTTCACATGTTTGAATAAATCGTCTGTTCGACAAAGTAAATAACGCAATGAACGCTGTTGAATTGTCAAAATGAAAGGCCTTGCAATTAAGTACATACCTCGCTGATCTTCACGGTCTGAGATCGCCTATACGCAGTGAAAAAGTTTTCCAATTGTTAGTATGACAAATTTTTCTCATCAAGTTGTATCTAAAGGCAACTTGTGAAAATAACTTACGGCTTCTCTGGATACTGGATACATACCTGCAACAAAAAAATAAAACATTAGTATGAAAGAAATAAGAAAGAAACTACATTTATTTAGCACACACTAATAGACACACAATACACCAGATACATACATCAGATAAAAACAACAAAAAAAAAGATCAAATAAAAAGTGTAAAGTCCGATGTAAGAAATTAGCAGGAAAGTGTGAGGCTGCGCCATAAAGGCCCAGTTCAGCAAAAATGCCAGACTAGTACCTGAAGCTGGTTATCAACTGGACCTATGCAATAATCAGTAAAACGAAAAAAAGAATACGATTCCTAACGACCGACATATTAACAGCTATCATAGATGCGAGAATCAAACGTACGATCCTTCTCACAAAAGCCACCTCACTGTAATATAAGTAAACCCACGGGTATACATATCCGTGTATAACCCTTTAACCCCAGATTTTATTAAAACAAAGCCTACCCAAGGCAAATTTAACAAATAAACATTACACTACAGTACATCCGTTATACAGGTTGTTTTTTTTTTCTAGCCAGTATTTGTAATTTTTTAACTACGGAAAATGGTTTTTTTTTATTTAGCCTATAGTTCCTTTCAGCTTTTCTGTCTAGGACTTAGGAACTAACCCCACTTATTACTTAGGACTAAACAACGATTTTATATGGAATGCGTACGCATCCGTAAAGCTGGACGAATGCGTACGTACGCATTCTATACAAAATCCATGTTTTCTATGGACAAAAGCTGAACAGATGTGTGGTTAGTCCCTTATTAGGCCTTATTACAAAACAAGTTTCATGTTTTAGATACAGATTTAAGACATCGAGACATTTTTTTTTTAAGTTAAAATTCTAATTACAAAAACCGAGTCAAAGTTATCAATTTTCCATTAAGAACTTCGTTCGTCGGAATAAAGTTAAAAAGACGGTAACTGCCTCTAAGGTTTAGGCTAGTTCTAAAGTCAGAACTGGTTTTGTAATAAGATGGATAAATGTAGAATAGAATAGAATACTCTTTAGTATGTACACCATAAAAATTACAGACATAAATATAGAAATTTTACAAAGGCTGACAACACACAATGGGCGTCTCATCGCTACGAGCGATCTTTTAAATACAACTTTGGATGGATTAAAAAAGGGAAGGAAAGACAAATAGGTAGTCTGTGGTGTACCATTTACATAATACAATAAATACATACTCAAACTATTTATTTCAACTAAACCAATTACAGGCACTTTTGAATTGTCAAGGGTCGGTCAGTCAAAAAGTTGAAGTTAGTTGCCCATTCCAAAGCGTAATAGGTACCTATGGAGAAGAACGGGCAAGAAACTCCATGGACACTCTTTTAAATCACAACAATATGGTTCCAAAGTATTGGTTACATTACATCATTCATGTTAAAATTATGCAAGTGAGAACGATGCAGAACGTTAAAAGCGTCCGTAATGAAAAGATAAAAAAAAAATAATTCAAATATTAAATTATATCCAAATAAGACATGGCAGCAAAGAGTTGACCAGTCCCTACTGACGGCGCCCGTTCACGAATATGACATACATAAATTATATTATAATAATCTAAATAAATATATTATATAATAATAAAAATGAAACCGGAGCAAAGAAAATATAATGAAACCCTGACACGCTTGAAAAATAATTCAACCTGTATCCTAACAAAATCACACCCCTTTAAAGTCAGGTGCAAAGTATCAAAAACGACGTCTTTTTATCCTCGGGGGATCGCATTATCGCTAACACCAGTTACTGGGGATTAAAGGGGGAGAGAAGGGGATAGCCGACGTAAATAGATGTATTTATCGTTCAAGTATTTCAAATTGAATTTGCAAGCGTGTTGCGAGTGGGGAAAGTCCTTTCGAATTCACTTTTGAGTCTGGGACTGTGTTGGGATGGGATGGGTTATAGTTGTATTGTATGTAGTAGTTATAGAATAGAATAGAATACTCTTTATTGTACACCATAAAAGTTACAGAACATAAATAAAAAATATATAAAATTTTACAAAGGGTGACACAATGGGCGGTCTTATCGCTAAGAGCGATCTTTTAAAGACAACCTTTGGATGGATTAAAAAATTAAGGAGATACAAATATAGTAGGTAGTATGTGGTGTACCATTTACACTATACTATTAATACATACATAAAGTATATTTTACTCATCTAAATAAATATATACATATAATAATAAACATGACAAGAGCAAAGAAAAAAAAAAAAAAATAGAATAATAATAATAGTTATGGGGTTGTTATATGTCTAGTTGTTTTATCGTACCGCGATATAAAGTTACTTACTTAATCAGGAATTAATTAATACAATATACAATTGGATCTTAATGTACACGTCTGTAGATAGTTACCCGGGAAAGATCTAACGTCTAAGGTACAGGCTCGGCCTAGTTTAGGTGTTAGTGGTCATTCGAATTGTGTTCAATTGCAGAATTGTACCTACTGTTTACCAAAATCAACTTGTAAAATATTTTTGTGTCAATAAAGCTTTTTTATTTTTATTTATTATTTAATTAAATTATCCGGAAAAGAACCGGAGTTACCGACATAGCTTTCAGAGTAAGCAAAATGAAGTGGCATTGGGCTGCCCATGTTTGTCGAAGGACCGATGGCCGGAGGCGCAGACGAGTCCTGGAGTGGAGACCGCGTATCGGCAAGTGTAGTGTGGGACGCCCCCCAGCCTGATGGACAGACGACCTTAAGAAGGTTGCTGGGACAGACTGGATGCGGAAGGCGGAGGACAGGGTGTTGTGGCGCCGCCTGGGAGAGGCCTATGTACAACAGTGGACTGCGATAGGCTGAGTTGATTGATATAAACTTATGATATATAAAATGATGTGCAGTTAATAAAAGAAACCATTTCGTAAAGAGAGCTACGTACGGTCACGGTTAACGGTAGGCAGAGATGAGGTCTATGATGGGATTAGCGTGCCCAGAAGATGCCTGTTCACTCTTGCTTTGAAGGCAGCCGGGTTAAATGTGGGATGGAACACAGAGAGTTCCACTCTTTGGCTGTGCGCATAAGAATCGTGGAGGGGAAGCGCTGAGTACGACTGGTCGGGATTTCTATTTGTTTGGGGTTGTGTTTTCTTTTCTTACAGGAAATTAAACCCTGTAAGTCAAGGACGTTCAATATGGTACACGATCTTTAACTTCCAAGCAAGACTGTAGTCCTCTACGGGAATCAACCCAAGGACCAGCATACACTGTATCAATGAAGCATTCATCTTCCAAGTAAATATAAAATACTACCAGCGCCCTACGGTTTCACAAGTTTCGATCTCGTGGGAATATCGGGATGCAAAGTATTCTATGTGTTAAACCCTGGTTATAATCTATTTGTGTGCCAAATTTCATCCAAATGCGTTTAGCGGTTTTTGCGTGAAAGAGTAACAAACATCCATCCATCCATACAAACTTTCGGGTTTATAATATTAGTAGGATAGTAGAAAGTAGGATGAACATGTTAACGCCTTATTAAAAATACATTATACAACTTTGCTGAACCAATTCATATATGAATAAATTCCTTTTCATCTATAAAGCGACACTTCCCTTTAGCCGACACTTCCACACAAATTAATACAATAACTGAAACATGAATTCGCACCACTTTCAGGCGATCCGTTTGCATCAATAACACTAGTGAAATCACTCAACTTGCACGCACCGACACTACAAGTACACAGAAGGTTTAGTTCAATGTAATCACTCTCAAGAATTCACGACGAAATTATCGCTAGAAGATCGAAGTAAAAACTGGATATTTTAAACATGAATTTACTAACACAATACAGCCAAACTGATTAACTGTCAATTTTTTTGAGAACCAGTGAATCGTCACTGTCAAACTCACTTTTGTATTAAAACTCCTTTTGGTGACAACTCAAGACGAAGCCAGTTCCATATAAACTTTTTAGTGCAATCTAGAGATACAAAGGAAGTAAAGCAGTAGCAGCAGTTTTCATTTAGACAGTTAAACAACATTCGTTGCGTTATTTACGTTGCTGAGCAGACAAATTTTTCGAACATATGAAGCAATTGATTACCAATATCCTCCAAAATGATTCAGATTGTGTTTGAAAGGGTGTTACGTAATTAGGGTACAGATCTCTGAGATCTCTTAGAACTGGCACACACCACGCAGTACCTAAATATCAGGCGAATTGAAAGCATAGCCTATAAGCCAATAAGGTAATTGGGCAAGTCGCACGAAGTCCTAAAAACGGTGCTAAGCTACAGCATAGTATGATAGTAGCCTCCATTTATTTATTTATAATAAACACACCAACAGCACAGTCACTTACAATTCAAATTAAATATCATCTAAAATTAGCATTACAGTAACCATGCAAATAACAGGTATGCATGACATTTAACTTAAAAAATATTAGAGACAAAGGAGAACAATAAAAAGTGTGTCTAGTAGATCTTTATTTGAGATATTATACATTGTTTTTCTAACTTAACAGACGTATATGCTGCTTGTGAGTTTATTGCGCCACTTCTTCTACCCAGCTAAAACACTACAGTGCGAACAGCGACACACTACACTTATACAGTGCGGTTGACGAGAAAATAATGTTCTTGACATCTATCAGTTTTATACAAACGAATACGTGTTTTGCTAATTTGATATTTATTAGCTAGAATAATTGTCGCACCAGTCTTATCAAGGGGTATCGTATTACCCAGTAACTGGGTTGTGGAGGTCAGATAGGCAGTCGCTCCATGTAAAACACTGGTATCCAGCTGCACCCGGTTAGACTGGAGTCCAACCCCAACATAGTTGGGAAAAGGCTAGGCAGATGATGATGATGAATGGTCGCACTGGCAGGTGTCAGGAACGCTTTCTCTCGACGGTGGTTAGTGGAGGGCGTTTAGCGATTGTCTTATGTTATTTTGACGTTCAAAAAGTTTAGTGTTCTTATTCTAATTTTTATTTCGATTATATCACGAAACTTACGTACCAACTAAAACTGTTGGTCCTTCTGTATTTTTTCTCTATAGTGACTGCATGTTCTACAGCCGTAATCTAAATTGCTATGCATCCCCGTACCCAGTGAATATGTCATTAACGTTGTAACGGGGTTCGACTCCCGTGGGATCGCATTAACACTTACTAGAGTCGGATAGGGAACCCTATACACTATGTGGAGCAGGGGCGAGATATCGTTGCGAACGTTTTTGATAGTTTTGTTGGATTTTTATGGAAGTA
Organism: Apamea crenata; assembly: GCA_949629185.1. NCBI lineage: Eukaryota > Metazoa > Arthropoda > Insecta > Lepidoptera > Noctuidae > Apamea > Apamea crenata. The sequence goes on from OX451377.1 coordinate 10,300,230, forward strand.
TTTTGTATTTTTTTTTATTCTCTCTAGCTTCATAAATGGGATCATAGGTGGATGGAATACTTTTGCCCGTTTTTTTTAACAACACTAGGCGACACCTAAATGAACACATTATTAAAAGTGCGCTGTTGGGTTTTCAATCTACGGCGCTAAACCTAGCGTTGAAAATTCATCAGCACGCTTTTTAGGTGTAGTTTTAGTGAAAACGAACATTAGCAGGATGCATTAAAATTTCCTCCACGAGTTACGATAGGTATAAAGTAGTTTCTTAGGTCCTTTCTTTGGCATTGCTCGCCGAGTCGTTGAGTTCCTCAAGTTCTGTGTTGAGGTGAGCTACATGATTACTGACAAATGGCCACTGGCACGATTACTGGACTGGTCCACTCAATACTGTGTGGTACTTTCCTCAAAAAACCATTTCAGACATCATTACATGATCTGACCAAGATTCACGCACATGTCCACGCAAAACGGCGATTGCAGCATAATGCTAAGATCCTATGCGAGACAGAGCCCCAGCGCTGGGTTTCAACGACAGACGGCGTTGACGTGATGACGTCAACCGGTGCGGCATACAAAAAAAAAACAACAACAATCAAAATAAGAAAAATACAATCTGAACCTCAATACAGTCATTCATTAGGCAAATTACCAATACCTCATAACTTCACAATGGTGTACCTACAACCATAACAAACAATAAATCACACAGAAATAAGGTACGTCACCCAATTAGCGTCCGCACCAGCGTTGACAAACTATGCCTCACTTAATATCTAAGGAAATTATTCAATAGCACGCCCGACGCTCGAGAATTGAGATAGATTACTGTTTCCTCGTGCACGGAAGCTGTTGACAGATCATCCAAGACGCTCCTTGCCTGGTTGCGGTTGTCATCCAAACCCGGTGACGGTGAATGTTTATTTGCGAGTTTGGATGTTTGGTTTTGTGAATTTGTTGGGCAGTTTTGCGTTAGTTTTAATGCTGATGATCTAACTGAGCACGATTCTTATATATTTTAAGGTATTCAATTTAGGGTTGCGTAAATTACCCTAATTGGGTAATTTAACATCTAGCATATGATTACGCAGGATGACCCGCACCTGATCCAACAGCGCGCTGTCAGATTGTTTCCCCCCTCTGTAGCCCCATAGTATGAGCGCATGCCATTCTCATTGGTGGATCGTGTCCATCTCATGCGCTGCACACTTCCGCCGGGAGCTAGGACCCTATCAGAAGCCAGTGGGCCTCAAGGTTCTAAGCCGTCCGGCGGCCGGCGTCCACCCGACTCTCGTCTCTCTAGTCAAACTAGATTTACATATCTGGCAGATTCTTTTCATTCCGTTCCATGTTTACTTCCGATGCTGTAAAGCAGCACCGTAATTGCGTTTTTCAATTACAATCCATTGCTCCTTATGTTTGAAAAACTCGTCTGCTCAACAACGTAAATAACGCAATGAATGTTATGGAACGGTCAATATGAAATCCTAATAATGGCAAATGATAACCAAGTATGTTCAGCAATGACTCCGCTGTTCCACTAACTCTTGATAAACTCCGATTGAACAAAAATGCCAGATTCTTTTAAGCATTTAGCAAAACGTCTATTCTATTGTTTTTATTCAGAGCAATTGTGTCGATGTCGACAATTCTGCCAATGCCAGATGTGGCACAATGTCATTGCTTCATCGAGAAATATCCAAAGACTTTGACAGTTCAGCTTGACAATCAATGAGAATGACATTAAACGAGTGACAACCCTCGACGCGTGTGCCTTGCCTTCACAATTCAAGCTAAATGATCGAAGGGGAAAGTCAATTATGAAATGGGGGTTTCCAATTAAATTAAGATGTTTGTCAATAGAAGAGTGGGGGAAACTTCAACCTTATGGGATATGATTTCGAAGTAGTGTCTTGGGACAAGTAATAGGGATGTACTATGTTGTTTAGGCTTTTTGTTTTGATTGCTTTGTGAATTAAAGTGTAGTATCATGTTTCGTGAAAAAATATGGTGGTGAAATGCGACACGACACAATTTCTGTTAAAATCGGCTTAATCCTACTAATATTATAAACGCGAAAGTTTGTATGGATGGATGGATGGATGTTTGTTACTCTTTCACGCAAAAACTACAGAACGGATTTGGATAAAATTTGGCACACAGATGGTTTATAATCAGGATTAACATATAGGATACTATTTATCCCGATATTCTCACGGGATCGAAGCTTATGCGGGTAAAACCGCGGGGCGCAGCTAGCATTTTATACAGGAGTTTAACTGTCATTCTCTAATCATCATAATTTCATCCGAAAGACGTACACGGCTGGACATAGGCCTCTCCCAAGCACCGACACTTCGACCGGTTCTGTGTTTCTTGCAGCCTTTACAAGGTCACCGGGCCTTCAACGATACCAATGTCTTCCTTGTCGCTAACCCAGAACCTTTCGGCCCATCGGCCATCTGTTCATTCTCTAATAAAAATTCTCATCGTATTCTCATCGGCAATTAAATACCATCTGCAATTTCTACAATCGAATTACTTGAAATTGACCAGCACCCTAATTATTGCGTAACACTCTATTACCCTCAAGCTGAATCATTTTGAAGTATATTGCTAATCCATTGCTTCATTTGTCTAAAAATTCGTCTGCTCAACAACTTATATAGCGCAATGAATGTTGTTGAACTGTCAAAATTAAACCCATTGGTACTGATAGTGTGTTTCAATTACCCTGCTGATCGAGGAATTGCTATCCTGCCTGCTTCAGCAGTAGCTTTCCGATTAGTTGCAACAATTTGAAACGTGCGATTCTATCCATAAATGCTGTATCGGAGTTTTTACTGAACTCACGACTTAGATTGGAATCTTTTTATAAACGTCTTATTACTAAAGGGTATGAAGGGTAATCTATTACGAAAAGTTTGCTGTTTCACAGGGATTTTCTCCTGTATCGTGTTTTGCCTGGCCTTTTCCCAACTATGTTCGGTTAATTCATTTATTCATAAACAATTTACATCGTGTTGAACATTACATATTAAATAAAATTATCACATGCAGAAACGATACCTACATATAAAAGCCTAATTAGAATTGATGTGAAATGTTTAGTTCAAGGTCGGCTTCCAATATAACCGGGTGCAGCTGAATTTTACAATAAGCGACTGCCTATCTGAACTCTACAACCCAGTTACTGGGTAATTACAATACCTCTAGGTAAGATGGGTTGTCAGACTTTCGGGATTCTGACCCTCCGCAACAACGTAACAAAGGTTCGTGAATAACAGCAGGGACCAACGACTTAACGTGCTTTGGTCGGTATGTAAAGACGGTCACCCATCCACGGACCAGACGCGGCGTGGCTTAACCAGTTCGATCGACCCGTGCGACTGGTATTACTTAGCAAGTTTCGTTAATATCTAATTCTTACAACACACAGTTGTCACGACACGTCTCTTTTATTCTTATATCAGACGAAGCAATTCCAATACTTGTAATATTTTTATTTGTACGAGACAATTTACATATATTTCAATACTATTTTATTGGTACGTGTTTATTGCCCAATATATTTGTCGATATTTGATACCAGAGCACAATTTAGTTCTAGTATTGTTTGTTATTTATTGTAGTTTTGTTTCTCTTGAAATATATGTAAAACCTTGAACAGTCTTATTACGAAACAAGGTTTTTTTAGACCCAGGTTCAAACCTTAGATCCATTTAATTTCGAACTTTACTGCGATAAAGTTCAAGTTCAAAATACAAAAACTTATTTCTTACTTAAAATATATGCTATTGTTGTTTCATACCTGTATGTAGTTAAAATCCTACGATATTATGTACCTATTATAAATGTTATGTATGTATATGTTTGGATGTTTATTACTCTATCAGCCAAAACGGCTGAAAGGATTTGGATGAAATCTGGCACAGAGATGGGTAGGTAGTTTATGACCTGGATTTACACAAAATATATTTAATGCAACTATACGCGGGCGAAGCCGCACAAAAGCTAGTAAAAATAAATAGATAATAACCATTTCAGTTTATTTGATTAGGTCATTCCGTAATTTCAGACGATTCTTGTCGAAAATGTGGTGATTATTCCTAGGTGTAGAGAGAGCTATATTGAGCTGTGTTGAGCACAGTGGCTCAAGAAAACAAAGTTTTACATACAAAAGGCACTGGCTACATTAGCAAAACAAAATGGCTGAATAGGTCGTCCGGGAAAGCTCTTTGAAGTATCGGTTGGAATACCGAAGAATTGTGAGCAGGCAATTGGTTCACTGGTAAATGTGTCTGCATAGTGTGAAGTTGTGGGTTTGTATTCCAGGACGAGCTATTCTGTGAAAACTCAGGTAAAGTGAACTTACAAGTGTTGTCAGTCCCTAGCGTCAGCCGGAATGACAGCTCACTTCACCTAAGTTTTCACGGTGAGATTTTTACAGAATTCCCCTGCTGGTCTTTTTACATCGTTCTCACATGTTTTAACCAATATTTCGTTACAACATTTTGATTTATAAAATTTCTTTACAAAAAAAAAAAACCGACTACAAAAAATTTTGAGTTTGAGTTTTTCCAAATCGGCTTATAACTAACGGCGTACTGAGGTAACAAACAAAAAAAAACCAACTAATTGAGTACCTCCTCCTTTTTTTGAAGTCGGTTAAAAAGAGCGTCTGTGGAGTTTCTTGCTCGTTCTTCTCCATAGGAACCTACTATGCTTTGGAATGGTCAATTAGCTTGATCGACTCCTTGACAGTTGAAAGGTGCCTGCCTTAATTAATTAATTTAAAAAGGGTAATTGGCTTAATTGAAATAAATGCTTCATAGAGTAAAGATTGAGCTTGAAGTAGTTTTAGATTTTTCAATCTAAAGAACAACTTCTCAATAACTAGATATTTACTGTAGCCACTGTTTAAAGTCCTTTAAAAAGCTAAGCTTTTTAAATGGGTAATCCTTATAAGGGTTACCTTTTTAAGTGTTACCAACACTGTAGGCTTACAGGTGTTAATCCTTACCATAGTAATGGGGATGTTAATCCCACCCGTCAGGTTTTGATAAGTGAACTTTTTAAGCTCATTATAAATAATAAGCTTAATTAAATACTTCACTTGTCAAAGCCTGACGGGTTAAGAGAAATAATACGTTCTAATTATGACTTCCTAACCATTATTTAAAGCAGTACACATACATAATCTCACGCCTTATGGGTACTGAGGTAGGCAGAAACTACAGAATGCCACCTTACATACGTTTTTTTACTTTGTTTACGTTCATACTTCATAAGGCCAATTCCCATAATTAAAAACGTTCAAAATCTAGTCTCAATCTCAGCTCACCGACAATCAATTTGAAAAATGTAGGGGAATTTGAGGTATTTTTGATTTTCAACTTTATCGCGAAAGCATTAAAGTTCCAGGTTGACTGGAAAAATTTGACAGTTTCGGGTAGCTTGACCTGTTGGCGATTGTACCCAGTGCTTCCCTCCAAAACACAAATCGCTGACGTCGACCAATAAGCAGCCAAGCTTAATTGGGACATGTCGAACGACTCATGGTCCAAAACCACCATGTAGGTCTCAGAAAACGTCCGCCGACATCGAGGCAGACCCAGGAGAAGATGGCGGGATGAACTTGACGGCTACAGACTGGATAAGTCCACACTAGATCAAGACAGAGAGGATTTTAAAGAAGAAAGGGAAGGCCTTTACCCTGTAGAGTGTAGAGGGATAACATAGGCAGTAAATAAAATGAATATATATAATAATAATAACAGAATCAGTCCCTGTCTGGTGTCCGGTAAATGACGAGAGGTAAGCTTAGTATTCCAAGGGACTTAAAATCAGTGGAGTGGTTATAATACCCGCACACTTCGCTGGTTTCAGGGTTTGGTATTGTTGGATACATTCAGATTGAGTAGCTACACAATAATATCTATCTTTACTGACCTATTATCACTAAGTAGATATTAGAAACCTTTTATAATAGTCCCCTCGCTGCGTCTGTGTGTCTGACCGCGATAAACTCAAAAACGGATTTTCATACAGTTTTTACCAATGGACGGAGTGATTCATGAGGAAGGTTTACGTGTATAATTAATTAAGGTTTTGTGTAAATTGGCGGAAATATAACGCTGATTGTTGAAGATGTCGGAAAGAATCATGCCCACTGGGAGCTTTACTGACGTGTCGCGTAAATATTTGATGGAATTTGGCACACATGTAGTTTATAACCTGGATTAACAGCTAGGTTACTTTAAACCTTCCCGCTATGGCAATACTGACAGATCAATACGTCTCATCATTATATCTTTCGTGTTTAAACGAACTGCGTTGTTTTAGTGTACAGGCGGCACATTAACCTACTACAATCTGTCAAATTTCTTTAATAGATTTTCAACTTTATTATTAAAGCATTAGGTTCAAGGTTGATTGGGTAATTTTACAGTTTCGGGTAGCTTGATGTGCTGACGTCTGTCCTTAAATATGTATATTTTTTAATTTTCCAACATTATATTTCCCGTGGATGAATAAATAATTAGAAAAGATTTCGTATCGACACGAGTCGAGAAGAACCCCTAAAAATTGTAATCATAATCATAATGTTGCCATATAATGTAGCAACATTTTTCCCATAATCAAAGCCGATTGAAAATGTCAAGGACATATAAAAAGTTGCAATCAACGAAAACATGTGTGATGATGTTTGAAGACACACCTCCTGTCATTACACGAATGGCATACAAGTTGTATTGAATGCTATTCATCACGACTGACCTTCGGATGGATTGCGACAATGATGACAGGTAAAGAGATGGGCTTGATATGGCAAAGATGAGTGATTGTTCGAGCTTTGATGGCTGTAAGGAAAGTTTCCTTTTTTGGGTAGGGTCAGTATCTATGTGACCTGTGTCAACACCTCCGGTTGAGTTCAGACTCATATATTTTATTGCACTCATGTCATCATGTGGTAAGTATATTTTATATACAAGGGATCCACCACCTTATTTGAACCCTGTAAGGGCACAGTCATTTCAGAAGCTTTTAAATTAAAATGAAAAATCATTGTAATTTAAAAGCTTAAAAGAGAAAGTACCTACATATCTAGTTCTAAATCTCTTCTATATCTTACTAATATTATAAATACGAAAGTTTGTATGGATGGATGGATAGATGAATGTTTGTTACTCTTTCACGCAAAAATTACTGAACGGATTTGGATGATAATTTTGGCACACAGATAGTTTATAACCAGGATTACCATATAGGATACTTTTTATCCCGATATTCCTGCGGAATCGAAACCTATGCGGGTGAAACCGCGGGGCGCAGCTAGTACTAATATAGTAAAGCTGAAGAGTTTGTTTGTTTGAACGCGCTAATCTCTGGAACTACCAGGCGGATTTGAAGTTTAGCCTCCCACAGGACTTATTTATTGGTTTTTTTTTTTTTTTGGTTGTTTCTAATGTAACGTTGTTAGTTATATTATATAAGCTAACATTTAAAATAATAATATATACATGTGAAAAAATACGCTAAAGAATCATAGGGCATTCATAAAATTCGTCCGCATCGCTGTCAACAGGAACAGTGCCCAAAAGGCTGGCAGCATTGCCACGTTGTATGGCGATGCTAATTCTTTGGCCAAGAAACAGGCCAGCCCTGATCACGTGAAGAGTCGACTGACCGCTTGGCGATAAAATGGTTATTTAATGATCTTTTTTTACTATTTGTACTTCCAGTATGTGTCCCAAATAAATTATTTTTCTTTCTCTAAGTGAGGAAACAAGCAATACTCTAGTGTCAGAACATCGATCTGTTATCCGGGTAGATAAGTAAATATAGAGATTGTGTGAAGTACAATCAGAAGCTTTCAGATGTTCACGCCCATTGTTATAACATTAATTTGTTTGCGTAAAGGGTTCCCAATTAATAAAGGTATCCATACCTACATAAGAAGTTATTTGAGTTTATGCATCACTGACTTATGGTGAAGGCAAATATCGTGAGGGATGGGACTTTGTAGTTTGAAATCGCAAATACTCGGTGAGCAAGCGTGGTGTGTAATATGGTTTACAGACATCTGATAGTTTTTCCACACAAAAACTGTCATATGTCTATTTAATTTTTTTTAATATTATGGAATGACGTTTTTATTTATCGAACGAACACTAATATATACTATATACAATTATATACAAGTATATAATACGAAAAATATAGAAAAAGGCAGGAGCTCATTGGGCATTAAAAAAATCGTCCGCATCACTGTCAATGGGATAAGTGCCCAAAAGGCTGGCAGCATTACCACGTTGGATGTCAATGCTGATTCTGATTTAATTTTTCTTTTTCCTTTGGTTAAAATCAGCTCTTAGAATGAGAAACACTGGTTGCGTACAAATAAACGATCCTTGGAATCGTTGTTTAAAGTTAAAAAAGTAGGTAGATACAATATCATTATGTCGGTAAAATAAACTATTCTAAAAACATCCGAGTTTAAAATGTTTCTTTTCAATATTTTTAGTAGATGTAGAGAATCTGCAAACAATATTGAGACTAAGGGGTTCATTTATAAACGAAGATTAAAGATAAGTGACGTCCAAACGTCAAAAATGTTAAAGTTAAATAAACAGTCGCTAATCACTACTTCAATTTAAGCAACGCTTATGAATAAAGGGGTATGAGTCCATATCATAATATAGACTCATACCACTGTATTCATAAACTCGAAATCGAAACACAGCCGCCATTTAAAGCTTAATTACGTGTTTTTATTGAACTTAGTTTTAATTTTGCATTCTCCGTAGTAACACTGGTTCTTTATGTATGAGAAGAGGCCATTGCTTTACCGGTTGTTGTACTATTATACTGGCGCCACAATCATACTGTGTAAAAATAAATACCCAAGTCATTCCGCCCCTCCTAATGTTGACAGGATCCTAACACCACACCCACGTGACATCAAAGTCAACAGCACTGATTACCATAACTCATGGCACAACAAATACATAGGAAGGAGCCGTAGAACCGGTTTTAGGAACGACAGGGAAGGCTTGACATCGGTATTCATTAAAGTAGGTAGGTACAGTCACCAAAGGAGATAAGTAAACTGGGGGTCTACTCCGAAGTGCAAAGTGCGAATGTTCGGATCGGACCAACACATGGCCGAACCGAATATTATTGAAAAAAAAAGCAAAAAAAGTTCGGATCGGCTCAGTTAGGTCGGGACCATTGTCAATATTCGAAAGAGTGTAGGAGTGTAGGATCGGGACCGACCGAACCAAACAGTAACTTCGTAGCAGGAAACGGCCGAACATTCGGCCGATACTACTTCGGAGTAGACCCCCAGGTTCGTCGGATAAAGTTTTGTAAGAATCCGGTGGATGTTATAGAATAAAATTTTATTTAATTAATAGAAAACAGTTCATCTATCAAATTAAATTTCATTCGAAAAAATCTATCTAAACTTTAACTATATCCGACGACCCTGGTTACTAATCTCCTTTGGCGACTGTACATTTTCTTTTTTTTTCGAAGATTACCGACTGGGTTCTGGATTTAAGTTCAACAAGAAATCTTAACCGTAAAAATTCTTGACTAAAATGGAGTATTTTGCCCTCTCATTCATCATGAAAATGTCTAATAGAAGGGGAACATCTACTTTCTTACAAATCGAGGATTTGATTGAATTTGGAAGACAGACAACAGACGTGGATCCGAGATAAGGAATGTAACTATTTAGTACTTTACAGTTAGCAATATAATCTTCAGTTGTTTCTTTGAAGAGAAAATACGTTCTTCTCCTTATCTAGACCATAGATCATACGGTTGCTATATATTTAGTGACTAGTTTCTGCCCGCGACTTTGTCTGAGTGAAATTTTTTCTTCTCGTTCTCGTTCCTCGGACCCACCTCGTCGCATCGCATCGCCTGCACGCGCATTTACTTCGTTTTCGATTAGCGTTCTTTCTGCCTTTTTCTCTTTGCTCGGCTCCTAAGGGTCATAGCGTGATGTCAAATGTAGCCTGTAGCCTTCCTCAAGAAATGAGCTATTAAACGCAAAAATATTTTTTCAATTCTGATTCTGAGTAGTTCCAGAGATTACCGCGTTCAAACAAACAAACACACTCTTTAGCTTTATTATTAGTATAGATTACAGTCAGACCTACATATATGATAGTCTAGATTTCTTCACGATATTTTCCTGAACCTTAATCCTCTTCATTTTTACATGGCAATGAAAATAAACACGGTTCGTGCAAGGTTCAACCAATCTGGTACTTGACAAACGAGTCTAGCCTCTAGGACACAAAGTTTTAAAGTTGTTTTTTCCTTACAATCATTATTACTTTAATTTCCATTTTTCTATTCCTGTGTCGGTTCATCTGGGAGTGACAGAAGAGTCTACATCAGTGATTAACATAAATCACAACACAACAAATGAGTTAAAGGTGTGTTCAAACCGGTTGGAGGAACCCGCTCGGGGAGACGTCTGCTGGGATAGTTAGAGTGCGGTTATGTTAGTGAGGTGATAGCGATTTTAATAATGTGGGTGAAAATAGGATATTTTGTAGTATCGGAGGATCTTCTTGTTCTGAGCGTATTGGTGGCAAAAAGTTTAAACATTTTTGGCCCAAAATTCAGCGCGAATTCCGTGATTATCAAGTGCACAGGTGACAAGGCATGCGGCGCAGGAAGAAACGTGGGCCATTGTCTGTGGGGAGCTGCCACTTACGCACTTGAGATCTGAGCCGTCCGTGAACCCCCATCTGTGGAGATTGTCTTTGCTCCAGCCGACTTGGGTTCGAAGTCTAGTGGACGGAGGATTCTAGTGTTAGGCTGAAGCACTCATATTGAATACCGACGTTGGACGTGATACGTGTCTACATCATAATCAGCCTATAACGATCCCACTGCTGGGACACAGGTCTTCTCTCGGTGAGAGGGACATGTTTACATAATTCGTTTCAATTCAAACATTGGTTCATATTTTTAATACTAAGAAGAATTTAGACAATCCTAAACTTAATGTTCATGAAAGATTAGAAAAAGTGAAAAAGATTAGGATAAAGTAGTTTTTTTCGTACTATATTTTGTTTGACGAAAGGACTTATAAAAATATTTTCTTTTGTGGACTACAATACGCCTTGATCTATTTGTCAGTATCATACTTCTAAATTAATTACCTGGGGTCCGAGTGCCCACTTGGTTTTTAGAGATATCGCCAAGCGGTTAGTCGTCTCTTCACGTGACCAGAGGGCTGACCTGTTTCTTGGTCAAAGGATTAGCATCGCCATACAGCGTGGCAATGCTGCCAGCCTTTTGGGCACTGTTCCTGTTGACAGCGGCATCAAAAAATTCGTCCGCAGAATTTTTTGATGCCCTATGACTATTTTGCTTATTTTTTCACATGTACATATCGTTATTTTAAATGTTAGCTTATATAATGTAAATCTGAAATAAAGGAATAATAATATTACCTTTATATTGTGCAGACTAATGCTGCTACGCTTCGACAATGAAAAAAATTTATTTACCACAGACAATCCACAACCTCTGTTATAAAGTAGGTATTATTGTAATTTAAAACATTAAAACGTACAGTCTGTTGTCAACATTATCTGACCCACCCTAAAAACAAACGAATTTGGACCCTCTGCCTGTAGCATTAAGGTTTATTCAACTTATATGAGCTTGTCAGAGAAGTGCTCGAGGACTTGATGAATAAATACAATAACAATACAGACACGCAAATTTGATCTTTAACACGTAACACTAAGGTAAACCCACCTAACAATGTCGGTGCCACCGGCATTATATATCATTTTGTTAAGCTATTTTAATCATTATCTCGTTCACATTAAAGTTGAAAAGCTTATAAGTCACACTTCATAATTACAAACGAATCTTTAATTTCGCGTATTTCTAACAAGTTCATGTGGCTTAGCGGTTTGATGCTGGATTGGCGACGAACAACATGTGGGTTCGAAAACACAGTCCACCTATCATCAGTTTCTTTTTTAATTTGTTTTCATTTCTTTAATATATCTTACATTATTAAAGAACGACCAATATGATTTACGCCTAATAACTTATCTTGTAAACAGGTGGGTAAATTAAAAAAACTGTAAGTTCACAGAATTTATATTTACCAAGAATGGTTGGATACGAAGTAAAACATAATATATTTGCTCCGTGAGGTAGATAATAAATTCATCTAAGTGACAAAAGTTACACTACGCCTAATAGCAGTGACTGCGCACACATTTGTAAATCGTTTCACATAACTTGTTAAGTATTTTTAAGCAATTTGTTGTAAAAAAAGCATCATGTCGCAACTTAATGACTATACCAAACATAAAATCATATTTTGACATTGGAAACATTGGAATTAGAGAGATTGGTCGTCGACGTAAGTGTTTTTTTTATTTCTATTTTATTTGATTGATTGTGATTAATGAACGTGTAGTTGGCTATTTAAGCATTACATTTACTCCTTACAAGTTACATACACGGTTTCAAAAATTTTTATTTTTTTTATTTTAGAGAAATACGGTCAGACTATGGCTAAGACGTTATGGAGACAATGGCAACATTCAGCGGATTCGTCCAGGAGCAAAAGCCATCAAGTATAGTCCCGAACTCGAACGCCACCGGGCCATTGTTTCAAGCCATGTCGCCAAACCATTTTTGCCCATTCGTGTAAGCGCAATAAACCACAATATTTCAGTGGAAACAGTGAGAAGGCATTTACATGCTGCTGGGATATGGAATTATAAACCGGCACAGAAAATTGCATTGACATCTATGGGGTCAAATGGTTTTAAATTGGGACACAACGGAAGTCCGAAACAAACACAACTTGGTTGAGATTGTGACATCGACTTGGGAGCACATGAGAGGCAAAGATTTGTGTTGGAATATGGTGCGCGGTATGCGTAGCCGCTTACAGCAAGTTATAACAGGGGACGGTGCGCCACTCCGCTACTAATTAATCTAGTAGGTATTTTTAAACACACCATGTAAGTAAATGCTCAATGGATTGATTGTTGAACAATTAAAAGGTTGCAGATTATGTGGTGATGTTATTGTTACAAATAGATTTTTTCTATTTAAATAACATGTTTATTCAATACATATAGGCAGCTATAAATCTGTAAAGCATTTCACAGATGAATTCATTTTCTCGATAGCAAACTTTTAAGCATAAGCATGCCTTTCTTAATGTTTATAAATGGTTAGATTTGATTATGGCATACCAATATAAAATGTATATTAATTTGGAAATATGTATATGAGCATTTACTTACTTTATCTTACCTAAGTGTTGTAATGAAATAATAAACATTTTAAACTTGCAATTGTTTAGTTTTATTTATTTACAAACTGCCCGTTTAAAAAGACAAGACCCTACGTCATCCATTAAATAAATGTAAAAAAAGTGTAATAAAATAACAAAAAAAAAAAAACAGCAGAGCAAAAAGCTATATTTAGGTCAAACTTGGTTTCGAACGCAGACAACGATGAACACCGCACTACCTTAGTGACCACAAGACCAACTCAACTCTTATAAGAAGTATTGAAATTTGATCTTAGTTGTAATGCTAGACGGAATATTCTAAAGAATTTGAACCATATAGAATACTATCATAAAGTTTATTCTTGCACAGCACAAGTAGCCAACCTTCTCCTCCTGCAAATAATTATTTTTTATTTTAAATAATCACTCCATTGCGACATGATAATAAATAAAACTACCTACAAAATAGAAAATAAAAAATTGTAAAGAGACGTTGTTTTTGCAATTTTATAAAGCAAGAATATGTTTGCGCGTAGTCACCGCATACCCTTAGTAGCATTTGAATACCAGTTTTATACTGAATACGAATATTTATTTTTCAACTACCCACTTATTACAAGTTATGCGAAAATATTACCATTTTAGAAAGTTTATATTTGAAGATTATCCGTCTATAGTTCTTTACAATAATGCAAGAAATACTTTTGGAATAAATTCTAAATTGAAAGCAAAACAATATCATCGCCGCAGGATTTGATCTCGCAACTTGTTTTTCTCAGTCTTATACACATACCACGAGACCAGAATTACTTGATCGTAGTCATTAAAATAAGCTATTACACTAAATATATTATAACAAGTAGTTATAACATATAACTTAATGCTAACGTTATAAAGATCAAATTTGCGTGTCTGTATTATTATTGTATTTGTTCATCCTCGAGTCCTCGAGCACTTGTCTACTAAGCTCATATAAATTGAATAGACCTTAATGTTACAGGTAGAGGGTCCAAATTCGTTTGTTTTTAGGGTGGGTCAGATAATGTTGACAACAGACTGTACCTACTCCATAAAATACACTTAAAACCGGTCTTCTTTTTTATCCTTGCTTTTTCACCTGTTGTGTTTACATAAATAGTTAGTTAAATAATTTTAATTATGTAACGCCTCTACCCGCTCAGCTCACCAACATGTCCGCTACCAAACGCCGCCGGTGTCACTGACACGACGCACGCGCAGCCTTCGTCCGTCCGTGCTTCAGATACAACCTCACTAGATCACGTCTACAATACTTTTATGTTCTTAGATTTTTAGTTTTAATTTACCAGGCATACTATGAATTATAAGTTTAAATGATCAAAACAAAAAACGAAAATTATCAAATACGCTTATTGTTTTTTTGATTACGAATACTTTAAGACAATGTTGTAAATATTCTGTAGGCACTACTTGCTGTTGTGTCTTTTGTTGTTACTCTCCTCCTAGGGGTACTATGTGATTCATAAATACGAATGGTATAGGTTCCATTATATTAATCCAGGACAAGTGTACCTACTCGGTAAATTTCATCGAAATCGGTTCATCTGTTCTTGTGTGATTCAGCAGCAAACATCTTCACAAACTTGCCGAGTAGAGAGAAGAGAATTACTATATTGTTTAGTATTTATTGCTATTCAAATTCATACCTTCAAACTCAAAAAAAAATTTTCAACTAACCATTTGCACTGTTGAACTGTGAAGGAGTTCGTCAGTCGAAAAGATGAAGCAAGTGGTCCATTCTAAAGCGTAGTAGCATACTGACACTGTCAATTAATCTAAATGCTTGTGCTAGAAGTGGTTTCATATAAAGCGCAATGATGCGAATTCGCGACAATATTCAACCATATAATCATAATCAATCACAGTTTACCAAATCGTGATTACTTCCCATAGCTCCTGCAACATCGTTCGACTTCTCACAAATCGATGCATTTGCAATTACTGTTGCGATAAAAAAGTGACAAATAGCACCAATTTGCCCGGGCTCTGCGAATTGCAATCGATTACTATTTCGTAGTAAATGTTCGCAATTTCTTACAGTCCAATCATAGCTTCGAATCATAATAGGTAACTGCGTAATCTGTTGATGACTTCATACTTCACTTTACTAGCGACCAGCGCGGTAATTGCGTACAAAATTATCAGTAGCAATAATTTTCATTTTGACAGTTCAACAAAATTCATTGCGTTTTTTACGTGTTGAGCAGACACATTTTTTGAACATATGAAGCAATGGATTTGCAATATCCTTCAAAATGATTCAGATTGAGATTGATAGTGTGTTACGCAATCAGGGTGCAGGTTTCCTAGTTTAACTTGGACATTACGGACTAATAATTTCGTATGTTTGCAAATAAATAAATGATTTATGATATAGACTATTAAAAGCGCCAATTACGTCGTGTCGTGTTTTTTATGTCGTATAAAGGCCCCGCCCTGAGAGCAGTGATGCCCAAGTCGTAATGACCGCTACTTACTTACGAGTTGTAGGTCGTAGGTTCGAACCCGGACAGGCGCTTTACTTTGTGTAAATTATTTCATCACCACTGCTCGAAAATACACGAAAACGTCGTTTCCTCACGACGTTTTCGTGTGTCCTAGAATCAAAAAATTCAAAGGCATCTGACATTTACGAACCCTCACTGAGCCCGCGTGGTGGATTACCACTCCCCCCGCAGGGGCCTGTGTCCCAGCCGTGAGAACATTTTAGGCTGATTATGGTATGATATGTAAGGCCTTGCCTATCATGCATGTTTTACAAGAAATGGCCTTCTTATATGTAAGTAAGGGATGATATCTATAATTTATACGAATTAGTCGAGATCAGTATTTTGAAGCCCTATTTATCAGCTCAATATAACTGTCTAAATTACTTTGCCTACACAAGTACTTCACTTGAATTCAGAATTTAAACTTAATAACTATAATATGTTAATGTCCGTTGGTCCCGGCTGTCATTCGTGGATCTTTGACAGTCGTTACGGGTCGTCAGTAGCCCGTAAGTCTGACAGCCAGTCTTACCAAGGGGTATCGTATTACCCATTAACTGGGTTGTGGAGGTCAGATAGGCAGTCGCTTCATGTAAAATATTGGTATTCAGCTGCATCCGGTTAGACTGGAAGCCGACCCCAACATAGTTGGGAAAAGGCTCGGCAGATGATGATGAATTATAATATGTTAATGTATTATAATATCTATAATTGATTATAATTAATACTAAACTAACATTTCCAATACATAACTTACATACATACATAATCAGCCTATAATGTTCCCACTGCTGGGATAATCTTCTCGGTGATAGGGAGAGGGACGTAATCCACCACGCGGGCCCAGTGCGGGTTGGTAGATGGCACATGTCTTCGATTTTTTTGGTTCTAGGACATGCTGGTTTCCTCACGATGTTTTCTTTCACCGGTTTAAGAGCAGCGGTGATGAAATAATTTACACAAAGTAAAGCGCCTGTCTGGGTTCGAACCTACGACCTACAGCTCATAAGTCGTGGCCGTTACCACTGGGCCACCACTGTTCTCGCAACAAAATAATAATAATTATAATATGTTAAAACATTAAATAAATAGGTACTAAACTAACATGACTACAAAAACATTACCTACACATTAATACGAGTATAATCCCAGAATACCTCTTTCCTTCCTAAACAAGCTTTAATTCCCAGTAAACAAAAGCCGTCTGTCTATCTATTGTTCTCTGGACAAGGTAAGTCTCTACCAACCAGTTTCCCCGGATACCGCTATCCAAGATTATCGTTTAGCCTGGAGCATCAAACGGACCTCGAACGTGAACCTTCGGTCGTGATGCCCACTTCACCTAAGGGGATGTGTCATATTTAATATTTCTGTGGTTGATATTGGTAGGTTTGATTGGTATATCTTTTTTTAAACAATTGTGATGAGGACAGGAAGAAGGAAGGGGTTGTATGTTAATCTAAATATGTTTCACGACCGTAACAAATATGATTTTACAGAATTATAATCATGAGAATCAGCAATACAATTCCTTAAGTTGGAATTGGTCTCAAATGTCATGATTTCAAGAAATAGTCATTCAATAGGGTAATATGAAGATAGAGAGATGTATTGATGATTTTTATGATTATATTTTTATAAGTAAAATAGCTGACCCGGCAAACGTTGTTTTGCCATAAGTATACATTATATCTATGATTTTTTTTTCGTATGAAAAATAGATGTTGGCCGATACTCAGACCTACATTCAAATCCGTCCAGCCGTTTCGGAGGAGTTTGGTAACAAACATTGCGACACGAGAATTTTATATATAGGTATATTTGTTACGGTCGGAAACATACAGCCTGACACTGACCTGCACCCTAACTGCGTAACACACGATTAATCGAAATCGGTTTCATTTTGACAGTTCAACAACATTCATTGCGTTATTTACGTGTTGAGCAGACAAATTTTTCGAACTTATGAAGCAATGGATTAGCAATTTGCTTCAAAATGATTCAGATTCCGATTGATTGTGTGTTACGCAATTGGGGTGCTGTAATTGCTAAAAACGTAAGAATTTTTTTATGTCGCGGGCTACTTTAGCTAGTTAGTACTTTAGCTTATGCAAACTTTACTAGAATATGTGTAGTTTCCATATGGAAACTTACCAAACCGGTGGACGAAGTTTCACTTTCGCATTCGTAGTAAGTGTGGATTTGCGAAGAAGCATGTATACCAACAAATAACACACTTTGTATTTTAGCCCTCAAAATCAAGACAACTACTAAACAAAATAATGTTGTTTTGTTTGCACAATACTGCGCTCCAGAACAAAGATAGCTGACGTGGCTCAAAAGGCTGCCCAACTTAAATGGGACTGGGCAGGACATGTCTGCCGTATGTCGGACAAACTGTGGGCCCAAATAACACAGAACTGGTGCCCTGAGACAGTGAGGCGGGGGCGCGGCAGACCACGTAGGAGATGGCGGGACGAGCTGGATAGGTTCCGTCAAAACTGGAAGGAGGACGCGCGGGCTCGCGAGAGATGGAAGGAGTGGAGGGAGGCCTTTGCCCAGGAGTGGGACAGCGTAGGATAACATAAAAAGCAAATATACGACTACAGTGCGGCCGCTGAAAGAATGTGTTCTTGACACCTGTTAGTGTCATACAAACGAATAAGTGTTTTGCGAATTTGATCTTTATTAGTTACTAGAATTGTCACACTGACAGGTGTCAGGGACGCATTGTCTCGATGGTCGGGCTTTAACTTAAAATATTTTTGTTTCACAACTGTGTGTGTCTCACAGTTTTATAAAATGGCTGTAATACGGCAAATTGACGTAGGGTGATAATTTGCTTGACAATTAATTTTCCGAACTGTACAGGACCTAGTGTTTTTTATTACTATTTCTATATAGTTTACTGTACACCAGATATGATTAAACTCCTACGAAATTATTTCTGTTAAAAAGTGTATACTATTCCCCACAGTTTCTTTAAAAAAATGAATCTTTAAATCAAAACGTATTACAAGTTCATGCGCGCGCGCAGGGCTCACCGCATTCCCGATGCCGCCGAGATTATCTGATTGTTCTTATAGATATCGTAACGTAACGGTAAAATAAATTGTATTATAGCGGGCTTATGGCGTCCATTGTGGGTATAAACAATGTGCTGTATAGTTAAATAATAGTTTGAAAATGAATTTTATTTCAAGTTACTTTTTGTTAAAAAATGCTATCTACATATAGGCACTATGTTCATTCTAATAAGCTTCATATGATACAAACTAAATGCTTATTATGCTATAACATTGACCAAAAGACCACCACTTGCCAAGCGGTATCATATTACCCAGTAACAGGGCTGTGCAGGTCAGATAGGCAGTCGCTCCATGTAAAATACTGGTACTCAGCTGCATCCGGTTAGACTGGAAGCCGACCCCAACATAGTTGGGAAAAGGCTAGGCAGATGATGATGATTGATCGAATGGCAGTAAAAGTTTTTAAATTGAGAGATTAAAACAAAGGTCCCTTATGGGTTGCAGTCGACACACAGCACATCGGTGGTCGGTAGTAACACCTTGACCTGCACCCTAATTACGTAACACACTATCAATCTCAATCTTAATAATTTTAAAGGATATTGCTAATCCATTGCTTCATATGTTCGAAAAGTTTGTCAGCTCAACAACGCAAATAACGCAATGCATAATCAGCCCATAATGTTCCCACTGCTGGGACACAGGCTCTCTGTGAGAGGGAGTGGGCCGTAATCCACCAAGCGGGCCCAGTGCGGGTTGGTAGATGTCACAGTCATGTACTATAAATCTGTGCCATTTTACACTAACTTTATATTAATTATGATTAATAATTTTTTTAACGAAAATTAATTTAATAAAGTCTTTAAAAACGAGCTATCTGAAGTGTTAATTCCAATTAACAAAGCCCTCGGGTTATTGACGGGGGAAGTAGGAAAGTCTATTAAAAATGTCAACCGAAGAAGAAAATCGTGGGAGTTTCTTTTTAATTATTTATTTTAATCTAATCAGTTGTTCGTCTTGTTTTATTGCGTCCAACAATGAGTATCACAATCTTATAGTTTGGCGACGAATAAAGGTGCCTTTTAGCTGTCCCCATTGTTCGTCCTGAACCACCATCACCATCTTTCCGGCCCTTGTCGAAATCAAGAAATCTAAATATTTTATTTCACTCAAACCAACATTGCACTTATGAAACATCAGAAGGCAGGTGCACGTTCCAATTGGTCGTTTCCTATGGAGAAGAGCCGACAAGAAACTCCACGGTTACTCTTTTAAATATAATTGGCTTTTACAATGTTTTCAAATTACAGTAGGTATGGGAGGACAGCGTAGTCGTATTTTTTTGGTCCTATTCTCTCCTGTCAATCATCACGCTATCATTTACCCCGTGGTACCATTTCTCTTTCATATCATTTCTCACACAAATCCCCATCTTTTGTTTGGCCTTCCTTTTCCTTTAGTCACATGCGTTTCTTCCCGCCTCATCACATGCCTATAGCAAGCCAAAAGATTTCCTCTCAACTTTTCTGTCAAACTCAAACAAACAAACTCTCTGTGTTCAAACTCATTTCTTACTTTATCACTCACTTCACTCTACACATCCATCTCAACATTCTGATCTCCGCTGCATGTTCGTCCAGAAAGAGAAAATTAAAATATAAAAAAAATACATAGACATGAAAAATAAACATGAAAGAAAAATGAGGTATTAATCGCACTGTATAATATCGCAGATGACAATTAATCGTGCCGTAGTATTTCGAAAAGGTCCATTTAAATATAAGCACAAATCACAACACTTTGAACAGGACCTCTATCTGCCGTCACAACACTGTGGGACATGGCTTTATCTACCCTACACTATGGCCCATGTCACGCCATGACACATAAGTCGTGGTTCGCCCACTGTTACTTAGCAATGCGGTATTAACGCCCTCCACAAGGATGTAGCGTCGCTTCTAATTCAAATAGCCTCAGCCGATAGCCAGATGAATGTGGGGATAGAGTAGGAAGGGACAGAGGTGGCAGAATCTTTTGAAACGTAGAAACCTAGCACGCATGTCGACATATCAAATACATGCCCAGTATAAGCTGACTTGTCATTGTACGAAAAGCCTTCACTTACAATGCGAGGTTAGCTAAAACTAAAACTGGAGATGTAATGCTTATAAAGTTGCGTTCTTTTGTCTTCGACAAAGTATTGGAATTATTTATTTCTGTATATTTAAATTATATGCACACCATTACAGATTGAAACCCAAAGCGTTGTACAGTGCAATAAAAAACAAATAGAAAAAGAATTATTATGTAAATACATAAAAAGATTATGACAAAAATACTTATATAACACAAACAATGTTGAAGCAGCAGAAGAAAAATAAATGTTGGCGAAAATCAAGTAAGTATCTGCAGTGATATCGAGGAAACATATCGTTTTCCATTTTAGAAGTCTTAAAAACTCATCCGAGCAAAAAGAAAAAAAGTAAGAAAAAACGAAGTCACTAACAGAAGCTAGTAAAATATAGGTACACCTACTTTACCATAAAAGTACATGTGCCACCTCTACACCTCCATAATCTATGACAATTTACAACCATCATCCGTTGTCAATGTAAAAAGGCATTATATGAGGCTCATATCAGTAACTACCGCTCACAGAATTACCAAGTAGGATTAACATTATACATGCAAGATACAGATGCAATTAGATATGGTTATGTATGTATCTTTTTTGAAGCATGAGGAATACTAATTTTGTTTGGTCGGGTTTGATAGGCATGTTTATAGATATCGTGGCTTTTTTCTTTTAGTTTGGGAATTGGGTTTAAGTTCTAAAACAGGGAAAAGTTTTAAAGTAAATTTTGGGATCACATGGCCGTTTCATACTGCATTTGTTTTTAAAACTATGAACAGTGGTATGTTGACGTATGATCCTAATTTTGTACCGAACATTGTGTACTCGACAGAGCCGTTTGGACGGTCGAGTGGTCGACGTTTGGTACACGGCACGGTTTCTCTACGGTACCGCGCCATAGATGGGGTCGACTACCTATCTGACCTCCACAACCCAGTTACTGGGTAACACGATACCTCTTGGTTGTTAGACTTTCAGGCTTCTGACCCGTAACGACTGCCAATTAAAGATCGGAGGGGTCTTGATTGTATGATGGTCACCCATCCACGGACCAACCGCGGCAAGCGTAGCTTAACCTGAACGATCGACCCGTGCGGCTTGTATTACTTAGCCACAAGCCCCTCCGCGCGGCTCTGAAGAATAGTAATTATGGTTAAATAACTGTGAATGTGCACGGGTTTAGATACTTAGATAAACGCTGCGCTGCCCAACTGCGTAATAAGCCAACTGAATATACCAAAAAATCAAGCATAGTATAAACGAACGACAAGTCATTGCTCTGACTTTCGAGTTTGTTTAATAAAGTCCAAACATCGTTCTGCAATATCCGTCCGATTTTTCTCTACTTTCAATATTCCCAACTTTGATTAAACGTCCCTAAAACACTGCTAAAAGGCAAACTCGTGAGATTAAAACCCATATCCCCCAAAATTATGCCCTAAAAATAGTTTCATCCTAAAATTATGTATCCCAAACCGGTTTTCAGGACAAAATACAGCATATTAAGTTTACACAAGGCGGGTAGTGACTTCAGAGCTGAATTTTATCGTTGCTTTGACGGGTACGTACCCAATTCTGTTAATAGCCCTGTTGGAAGTTTTTGCTAAGTCATATCCAGGCATCCTACATGTTTGACCTGGTTTTGAAGGCTTTAGGTTCTTAGTTTTGTAAAAGGATGTGCTAGAAAGTTATGTTCGAATTTAAGGCCAAGAACATACTCTGTCCACTACGAGTAGGTTAACCGTTTTTTGACAGCTGCCTTAGACCGTAAGTATTCCAGATTACGTAAAATTTAACTCTGTAATGAGTAAAAAAATCTAAATATATATCTCAAAGGTGACTGACTGACTGACATAGTGATCTATCAACGCACAGCCCAAACCACTGGACGGATCGGGCTGAATTTTGCATGCAGGTAGATGTTATGACGTAGGCATTCGCTAAGAAAGGATTTTGATCAATTCTACCCCCAAGGGGATAAAATAGGGGATGAAAGTTTGTATGAAACTTTGTCAAACTATAGGTACTTCTTAACGCGGTCGAAGCCGCGGCCAAAAGCTAGTAAATATATAAACTGCCTAATCTTATTGAATTATATTATTTATGACTTCGTACATTATAATACCGTACGGATATCAGTATTTACATGAAAAATATAATTGCTCACTAGTTCTATCTGTCAAAAAACGGTTAATCTAGTGGACAGAGTAAACGGAGACCTTACTTTTCAGACTAAAATGGTTGTCATGACAACCTACAACTGTTTATCTTCGCCAGTGTCACATCGCTGAAAAGACAATACGACGTGTAAACAATGAATAAATCCTCTTGTACGATTGTTGCCTTATCAACCGATATTCCCTACTTGCCGAATGAAATAAAAGTACGAACAAGGATCTTTGAAACCAGTAGTGATCATGAGCTTCCTTTCACTGCTAGAATAAACACCTTTTTAGGAACACTTAAATGCCATTGGAAATTCTTTTGAAACAAGCCGTGTGCCTGATGTGATTTCTCATTGGCAAAAATGATGAACTTCTATACAAACTACCATTTCTTATTTATCCCCTTTAGGGGGTGAATTTTCAAAAAACTTTTCTTAGTGCTCCAAGGAAATTCTGAGCAAAATTTCATGCTTCTAGGTGTAGAGATTTTAGGCTGTGCGTTGTCTGTCAGTAAGTGAATGAATTTAAGGTTTTCATAAGGAAAACAATGTTTCACCCCTCGTCATTGTAATATTTAGCTAAATGAAAAGTCATTTATTCAAATTAGGCTGAAAATCAGCACTTTTCGAACGTCAAAATTACAAAAGACATTCCCCCAAAACGCCCGCCCTTCACCACTTCCTAGTGCTTTCGCTGGGAAGAAGAAGTGGCGCAACACACTCCCCAGCAGCACAGCTGTCTGTTCAGTTAGAAAATACTTGATTGCATACAATACTGGGTATGTAAAGTAATTAACATTACAAGACACAGAACTTTAAATTAAATTATTTGCCATATGTCAGCTAGCCACGCCAATATACCAAGTAAAGTTGGTAATGGCATTGTTATCCTTGCTTATATCGTTTATTTGTGCTGCACTAGCTATGCAGATTGTAGACCAACAATTTAAATACAGCTTGAAACAGGATGTCAAGCTAAAGTTCCGCGACATTAGACTACTTAGTTTTGTAATGCACACCTCGCTTAGCAACTGATTTAACTAAGTATCTCCCATGTTTGAACATATCAAGAGAATTAAGATGAAACTTGTTAAGTTATGAGTGTTTTTGGGACATGCATTAGAGAGTTCTCATCAAGCAAGTTTGAAGATGTGAAGTGGTTTTGCGATTAGATTGTGAACGGTAACTATTGCAGTTGATGTCGAGAGGAAAATTATGGTAAACAAAAGAAAAAGGTTGATGAGAATAAACAACTCGTTGGGTTCGTTTCCCGAATGCAATATGCTTTTACAAATAAACTAGAAGACTGACTGAACTAGGGACCTCCCAATGACTCGCAATGATGACATAGAACTAGTATAATCATCAAGCTGAAATTAACTGATAACCTGGCATCGTTGCCGTGTGAGCAGCTCACGTTGGTGACCTAATTAGTCTTGCAATACTAAAACATAGGCATGATTTATCCAAATTTGGAATCTATGTCCAGCAGTAGATGTCTTTCGGCTGAAATTAAAGAATGAATGATATTCATTAATTTGATTTTCATTTCTTGAAGCTGTAACAAATTCAACGAGGAATGGGGGTGAGCAGACCGCAGAACAAGCTTAAGCACCGCCCCAATAATGTACAAAGAATCTCCTTAAAGACCTCCCTAACGCCTAACGATACTTCGGCAAGTAAAATAAAACCTTTGGAGCAGCATATTAAGGTAACTCTTGGAGTATAAATTATCGGGAAGCGATGTACAGCCGTGTGTAATGGGCGAGTCGAGGATTATTTATCGCCAGCGCGTGGGGATTGGCGATGTGGGGACATGGTGGGAGCGGGGAGCGGGTTTGGTGTTAAAGAGCTATGGCATATCTGTGAATAAGTGAATGTGAGTGTCATACATACATAATCAGCCTATAATGTTCCCACTGCTGGGAAACAGGCCTACTCTTTTCGAGAGGGAGTGGGCTATAATCTACCACGCAGGCCCAGTGCGGGTTGGTAGATGTCACATGTCTTCAAATTTTCGGTTCTTGGACATGCCGATTTCCTCAAGATGTTTTCCTTCATCGGTTTGA
The DNA here is from genome assembly GCA_949629185.1 of Apamea crenata. Taxonomy (NCBI): domain Eukaryota; kingdom Metazoa; phylum Arthropoda; class Insecta; order Lepidoptera; family Noctuidae; genus Apamea; species Apamea crenata. The sequence continues at coordinate 10,325,454 of OX451377.1, forward strand.
GTGCCAATCACGAGTGTCATACAAGCCAATGCCCTAATAACAGCGAGAACACAACAGATACGGTACACATGATCTGGGTTGAGTTCATCCTGGGAAAACTCTTCCAGCAGTAGAGAAAAGAAAATTATTTAATGAATATTGTGAGGGTGGTTTGGTATGGGACTAATCACACTCTTTGATTTAACGCAATCTTTCCCGTAATAATAAAATGAAGCGGTGCGGAGCGGTGTAATAAAGAGTGGTTCAGCTGCAATGGATTTAAGAAAGAAAGAAACAAAATTCGTTTATTTAGCACGGACTAAAAGATAAAGTGAAAAATAGAAACGGGATGATAATGTGGTGTTACACGAATGGATAGAATAAGAAATGAGTACATAAGAGGAAGTCTGAAAGCGGCACCGGTAACTGAAAAGTTGTGTGGAAATCGGTTGTCATGGTATGGGCATGCGATACGGAGGAATGAGGAAAATGTCGTGAGGAAAGTTTTGAGAATGACTTTTGATGGCAATAAGAGTAGGGGAAGCCCAAAAACACGATGGATCGACTGTGTGAATGATGATTTGGTTAGAAAGGGGAGATGACGACTAATATATATATATATATATTTGTATATTTTGTAGTGTATCATGTGTTTTTTTATGCTATGTATTTTTTATAAAGTAAGTATATATAAATAAATAAATAATATGATAAAATACATGTTGCGCCGACCCTTAATAAATTTGGATAAGGGCAAGAGAATGGTGATGATGGGATGATAATGGTGACAGATAATGACCAGATGTCGTTCTTCTTAAAGAAAAAAATCTATTGAACCCATTAACTCTCTCGCTCGCTCAAGCACTAAGGTAGTACCCTAAGCAGCTTTAACAGCGTTAAGCTAAAGAGCGGCAGTATAATGACGATATTGATGTACTTACATTAATTATGTATACAATGCACGTGAATAGTGATGAGGTAAAAATGATACTTATGCAGACGGATTAAAACCACCAGATCATAGGCAAACCAAGATCACCTAACAAGAAGACACATAAGCACCTTTTTATGGTAACCTGCAACGACTGTCAAAGATCCATGAATGACAGCCAGGACCAACGGCTTAACGTAATTTCCCATTCCAAGACACGGAGAGGTCTCGGTATGTAAAGATGGTAACCTATACAGGACCTAGACAGGACGATAGCTAAAATGTCCAAATAACAGTTTCTTACTAAATTCATATGAATGTATATGTTACGGTAAGTGTGATTAATTGAAAATTATTAATAATTTTCTATCATTATTAATAATTACCGAAAGTCGAGGTAAAAGTAAGAAATTAATCACATTTATCGGTGATTATTAATAATGTAACCTTAGTACCGACATATGTAATACATTTTAAAAAATAATGGAAATCAGGAGGATTCTAAAGAAAATGTCAATAGGGAAGAAATAATTATCGAGGCGGAAAGCCAAGATATTGATAAAGAGGCTGTCTCATCAATCCCCACCACTTCCGAAAAAATTCAAGGAGTGCAAGGTTTTGCAAGAGTCTCTCCTGAAGCAAGCTGAAAAAATGTTAAAACGATCCAACACAAAATTTCCAGTTGCAAAAATAGGGAACAGTGTTAGGGTACGGCTACCAGAAGTAGATCGAGCCAAGGCAGGTAGCCTAAACATAATCGGTGTTTTTATGTCTGTTACTGATAATAACATAAACAAGCTGGGGACAAAGTATGGCGTTTTAAATCAACAGTATTCACGAGATTCTTTTAGTTATGTATTTGTAAGTACTGTGGTATTATAAATAAATACCTATTGGATAAATAACTTCGAATTTTATTTTATTACCTACTTTTAACGACGAGAGTAGTGAATTATTAATAACAACTGCTAAAAGTGATGAATTTCAATTTTATATTCACATTTAACAAATCATGAGGTAATTATTAATAATGATTGAAAGTTATTAATCATTTTCATTTAATCACACAAGCTTACCGTAACATATATATACGGTACTTAATATTTTTTTTTTAATTTTGTCTTTGATCGACTCAAAGTATCTGGAATATCTACACGTGGAACGACAACCTAAAACAGGACATGTACTTCGACAAGGGAATCGATTTTTGGATGGATACGGCTGAAGACAAAAACAAGATCAAGACTGCTGGTAGTGAAATATACAAAATGCATCATCATGCTTCATGTTTGCATGAAGTTTTTTAGTTAAATGTATGTTGTTGGCTTGTTGCGCGCTTTGGTGTGTACTGTAAGTGCAGCAAGCAATTGATATATAAATAAATAAATAAATAAAAAACCGGAAACGGATAGTAGCGAGAACTCCGACGACGACATTGAAAACAGAAACCTCTAACACAACATAACACAGCAGAGCAAGGACATACAAAAGAACCGAGAAAGCAGTAGAACCTCGCTAAAAGATTTACGGGTGAAGCGCGACCTGAAGCACCTGGCCGCGTAGTCTTTAAAAGATGGCGTCCATAGACAAATATCACCCATCTCTCCACTAATCCGATTTTTTTAGGCATCTAGCCTATTGTATCAGAGAGTTGGCTTTGGATGATACACCGCTGACGGTAAACATGTTCACATCATTATAATAACATCTAACGTGGTTAATATTTGATACCTACACGGTACACGTTACACGTGTCCCTGAGAATAGTATCTGACTATATAATTATGGCCTCATATAAATATGAGCAACATAATATACCTACGGAAAGTTTTAAGTATGAATGTGGATGGGAAGTTGGGGAAGACTCATCTGCCTAGCCTTTTCCCAACTATGTTGGGGTTGGCTTCCAGTCTAACCGGATGCAGCTAAATACCAATATTTTACATGGAGCGACTGCCTACCTGACCTCCACAACCCATTTACTGGGTAATACGATACCTCTTGGTAAGACTGGTTGTCAGACTTTCGGGCTACTGACCGTGAAGACAGTCAAAGATCCACGAATGACAGCCGGGACCAACGGGTTAACGTGCTTTCCGCGGCACGGAGGGTTTATGTGAAGATACTCACCCATCCACGGACCAACCGCGGCTAGCGTAGCTTAACCTAATCGATCCACCCATGCGGCTGTTATTACTTAGTCACAAGCGTTGGGGAAGGCTAAAGAAATTATATTGATTGAATGTATTATGTGCTAGATGGTTTCATCTAGCACATAATACATTACAAGCTGTTTAGCTTGAAGCGGGTGAAAGATGAGATGACGTCTGATAAAGTTAGGGAAGATGAAACCACCCGGAATGAATTGCGATATCTAAATCAAAACTGAGAAAAGAGTTAGTCAACATCTACAAGAAGAAATCGTTGTCAACGCTTAACTGCGTGTTTTTTAGCTAGTATTTTTATCTGCGACGCGTGTTTTACTTGCGGTATCCAATGTGATGAACGACTAGAAGCTTCAACACACACCCTCATTTCCTACTTTGCCAGTGTCCGAGAGCTCCTGCGCATATACATTCACAGCGTGTTTGTACACTTGGTTACCACAAGTAAAACGTCGCTTCGTGAGATAAAAACACTGTATCAACACAACGATGATATTTAGCAAAGGGAAAATCTGGTACCTGGCAAAAACACAGTGAACTTTTCATTCGGGCTTAAAAGCTTAAAAGCACACCGTTGCATCCACAGCCACAGCCTACGATGATAACCATCCGGTACCACAAAAAGACGACCGCAGCCTAACCAACAGAGCAACGGTTAATCCATAACACAGTCCAAATCCGCCGCGTTCTATCACAAGCAAAATATACATCTACCCTCTAGTCATAACCCCGAGTTTTACCTCTAAAGATAGGCGCACACGATGCGATAAAAGAAAAAAGATTTCTGTGTGTACGAGCTACGCTGTACATTGAGCCTAACTAACTCGTCCTGCTATTAGTGAAACGTTGCAGTTTGATTAACAACATAAAGTGTACATACACACTTTATAAAATAGCTTCTGCCCGATTTCTTGTACCCCCGACCCACCCCGAAACAAAATTTGTATTCGTTTGTATGGGAGTATAGAAAAGTGTTGTTTTTTAACTTTTTCAGGCAATTTTAAAAATTTTTCTTTGCGTAAGAACCATCCTCGTACTTCAAGGAATATTCTATAAAAATAATTAGCGAAATCGGTTTAGCTGTTCTCGAGATTTGCGCTTAGCAACACATTCAGCGATTCATTTTTATATTATAGATAAAACCTTTACACCAATTGGTTGTTTACTCACTCAACATAACAGCCCAAGACACAACATCAACATAGCATTTTCACTGTTGGGAGTTACGCCCCAACACTGTGCTTTAAGCTACCTCGTTGGTCTAGTCGCAACGGTACTGCTGGGCTCATGCCCATGCCCATGCCCATGTCCTGGGTTCGAAATTGCCCAGTACCAGTCCGGAGTCTTCATACGTGTCCGATTGCTGGCAATAGGCTCTAGAATGGGCCTCTAGAAGGCAATCGAATTCAAAAGTATAAACAGCATTCACTTGTTTAAAAACCAATTAAAGACATATTTATTGAGGAAGGGCTATTACAGTATCGATGAGTTCAAACATGACAAACAATGGATAGTGAATTTTAAATTTAAATGCAATGTTGGTGATTATTTCATTTTCTGTTACTGACATATAATTATTTATTATTGATATTGTTGCATTTTAAATGCGTAATGAATTTATTATTTTATTTATGATCAGTTGATCACTGTAATATATTCAACACAATGTATTTTGTTTTGAAATAAATGACTTATGAGGTACCTATTTAAATTGGACCCGTAAACGAAAGTAAAAGGAGTATGGAAGGATCGTAGCAAGTGGCGTACTGTAGTGTCTGCCTACTCTTTGAGAAGACGGCGTGAGTTTATGAATGTATGTACATATATTGGACCTTAAATGAGGATCATCAAATATCACATCAGCCCAAAAAAACCCAGATGTTCATGGAAATTAACTACGAGTATAATTCTGAGACGGTTGTATGAAATGGCTAAAACAGTATTGATGTAAGCAGTCAATTTGATTAACACCTAATTTCCCCGACTGTACCTACACAGGCCTCAAAATGCCTGCATTCGTGGCCTGTTATCGTCTAACCGCAGTTTCAAAACCACACGACTGTATGTATCTCTGCGACTAAAAGTAGCACACTTGCGCCTTTCACAAAGTTTCAGTAGTAAAGTATCTATTGTGCGTACAGGCTTACAGACGGGACACAGCAAAGGATTTGCTTCCACAATAACATGAAACCGTTGAACATTCTAACGTAATACCCAACACATTCTCTGAGAACCGAGATCTAGAGATGCTGGATCGTAGCTTTTATGAAAAGGAATACCTACTGAATAGTTTTGTTAAAGATTTGGAAAGGAAAGTACCTACAATAAGAGATTCTTGGTTGTGTTTTTTTTTTCTTTCTTTGCCAACTGGGCCGATGTCGACTATTCTGCCAGCGTCATGTGGTGACAGCAATGCAATAAGGTGAGCCGTCGAACTTTGCACTCCGTGGTAGATGTCAAGTTATAAATATTAGTTAGTCAAATTTTAACTTGACGTTTAAAAATCCTATCAGAAAATTGACACTCATACGACCTCTCTCCAGCATAGCATAATGTTCCCACAGGTGGGACACTGGCCTCCTCTCTTCGAGATAGATTCAGAGATGTCACAAGTCTTCGAATTTTTGGTTTTAGGACGCGTCAGGAGCACAGTTTAAAATGGTCTACGACATAAGAAAACAAGACTTTCTGCAAAAGACTCATTATAATCATCAGAGAAACTGAGAAAATAAGTTCTATGTAAGTACCTATTTAACCCTCCAAAAGCCACAGGCATAGAACACCCAACTACCGTCCTCATCATCCGCATTTCAGCCGAAAGACGTCCACTGCTCGATATAGATCTCCCCCAAGCATCGCCACTTGCACCGACCATTCTGTTCTTCTCGCGTCCAGCCGATTTCTGCGGCCTTCACTAGATCATCGGTCCACCTTGTAGGAGGTCTTCCAACTCTACGTCTTCCGGTTCGCGATCAATATCGTCTTTTAAAATGTAATAAAAAAGAATCTGTCTCTTCCACCAGCCCCGTATCCACGTACAGTTTGCATACAATAAAATGATACGACCACAATGAGATTCATAAGAAAAACACACAATGTCCCTAAACAGGGTACTTACACAAATGTGATATCTGCCTACCTGCCACAAAATAATGTACTCGGTATGGTTTCAGTGAGTTATTACCTAAAATAATGATCAATTTGTCTGATACAGGCTTTTTTGGAGAAATATGTCCTATTACGAATAGGAAAAATGTTTTTTTCGGTAAAATTATGTTGTAATGTAATCATGTGGTATTGTAGTTGTTTTTTGAAAGAAAACGGTTCATGTACTTATCAATACCAGTATGAACTTGGCCAATTATGTAGTAGGCTATCTCGACTTGTGTCTAAACGATCACGGGTCGATCGGTCCGTGGATGGGTGACCATCCATCACATTTCGAAACCCCTCCGTGCCTCTGAAAGCATGTTAAGCCGTTGGTCCCGGCTGTCATTCATAGATCTTTAGTAGTCGTTACGTGTAGTTAGAAGCCCGAAAGTCTGACAAACAAGGGGTAGGTAAGTATCGTGTTATCCAGTAACTGGTTTGTGGAGGTCAGATAGGCAGTCGCTGCATGTTCAACACTGGTATTCAGCTGCATCCGGTGAGAATGGAAGTCAACCGCAACATAGTTGGGAAATGGCTAGGCAAAAATTAATTGTGCATTACTGAATTACCGTTGGTCTCGTTATTGCAACCGCGACTGCTGAGCGTCGGGTCCTTCCCAGGGTGCAGGTTCAGGGTTCGATTCCCAGGGCAAAGTGTTATTAGTTTTTCCATTAGGAATTTCTTAGTAAAAGCCTGAAGTTTGGAAGTTGGAGGTTTAATACCCGCGTGCCTCGGAAAGCACGTAAAGCTGTTAGTCCTGCGCCTGATCTCTCCCCGGTCGTGTCGGATTGCCGTCCCATCAGACTATGAGAGTTAAGGAACAGAGTGCACCTGTTTTTGCGCGCACACTTGTGTACTTATAATATCTCCTGCGTACCTGGTTAATCTCTGTTGAGATTGCCACCGTGACCGAAATCGGTCGAGAGGAGATTACGGTGAATAAAAACATCGGAAGGTAACCTTGACTTATTCGAGTACTCACCATAATCTGAAATCGTTACCAAGTAGTGAATAAATTGGTTCTTAATGCTCACTTCTTGGAAGAAGTCTTTGCCCGAAGGCTTGCCTAGTTTGGGGCCAATGTAAAAACTCTGTAATTTTTTGAGCGATAAAGTTTTTTATTATTATTTTAGGAGACAGTTGGGTGTGGTGTACCTATTCTAACATAATAATCGGCCTGTAATGTTCCCACTGCTGGGACACAGGCCTCCTCTCTGCGAGAGGGATCTATTCTTAATGACGACTATTTATTATTACTGCAACAATATGGACATTGCGCCCGCTTGATGAGAGGTTAATGACAGTAGGCTCGCCCATATTACATAAGGTAGGACATAAAAATAACTAACGAAATGTGGGGGTACTATGGGTGTACCTCTGCCTCACCATTCGGGGTATACAGGCGTGATGTTATGTGTAATTTAGACAGAATCTTATACAAGTACGGACAAATCGCCCACCCATCTGAAAACTGACCTCACCAAGCGCAGCTTAACCTTTTCGTTCGAAGGTTACTCGACGGTTGTTATTTTAACGAGCCTATTAGTATTTATGTGTACACATTATTCATCATCATCATCATCATTTCAGCCCGGAATCACCCGTTGCTGAATATGGGCCTCCAAAAAACACAAACATTAAACAAAACAAAACAATAAAACAACACTTTTATAAACATTATTCAAATGACAATAATTTCTTTTTATAACAAGAAAAATAAATAGGTACAGCTGGTTACAGAATAGTAATTGGGCATTGAACATATTTTGCTTTTACAAGAAACATTTTTCTAACGAAAATACACATAGTAATTTGTGAATGAGAGTTATTATTTTTGTGTAGAAATATCTTGTGGTAACATACAATTATAATTTTGGCCGGTACAACCACAAAAAATGTTGCCAGACAAAAAAAAAATTCTTCTCATTTTAAGTTAACATCAAAAGTAACGAAAGCAAAACTTCTAAAACTAACCCAACAGATCTAAAACACACGCACCAACTCCCCAAAACTAACACTACATTCCAAAAACTACTAACGAATTCAAAGTTTCATACTTAACCCCCGAATGCAGCAGTGGGTATAAAAGTCACAAAACGGCGTTATGTTTATTGTTCACTGTTCGGGTTACCAGGCGGCACATTAACATCGTCATACACTTCCCGGGGTTTCCGAGGTGGTTAATTACCCGGGGAAGGCAAAAAGTGCAATTAAAATGGTCCCATGTTGGGCGCCACTCGGGTGGTGGGTACCAACAATAACACAGTAATGCAATTGTAACGCAATATAATTTTCGCAGAATGCCGGCTGTTTGTGAATAAGTTTTACTTATTCGCAGTTTGGAAGATAATTTTGTTTAACTGTTTTGCAGTTTGAAGTGCTTCATTTGGGAGGTTTTAAAGTTTTGGTAGACCATATGAATAAAGACTAGAATTAAACCATTTTTACATGCATTTTCTTATACTTTACATGCTCCTGTATCTTGGGGGCCGGAAAATATGATGTGAACTTATGTGTTGTTCTAGCATTTTATAGTAGTTCGTTATTTCATAGCCACTCATCAATCAACTCAGCCTATCGCAGTCCACTGCTGGACATATTTATTATTTATATACACTTTATTGTACACCACAAAAAAAAAAACATAAAAAAGGCCTGTCCCAGGCTGCGCCACAACACCCTGTCCTCCGCCTTCCGCATCCAGTCTGTCCCAGTCACCTTCTTAAGGTCGTCATTCCATCTAGCCACTTATATTGCTGGGTTAAATAGGTACCTATACTTTATAGCGATTAAACAAATCCCACAACATCTATAAAAAAATACTACACACATAAACATAAAATATCAAATTTCATTCCAAAATTAACATCAAAAAACCTGAACATAAAACGCCAAACCATTAATTCCATATAACCACAAATTCCTTGCAACATAAACTATTTCCATAAAAATCTTAATGCACAGAGCAATCCATCTTCTTTAAAAGGCGTTCTCAAAGCAAGTTAAAATTTTCAACCCGTAAATGCGAACAGCGGTCGAGGCGGCCCCTAGCGGTGACGGCGCACAACTTTTAGTGTTCACATTAAAACTGATAAACCCTTAATGCAAATTGAAAGCGTGCGGGCGTGAAACATGCCGCGGTAGTCCGACGAGCCTGCTGGCTGTTCGGGGAAAATAGGTGTTTGGTTTTGAGACGAGCGGATAAAGGCTTGTTTAAATTGCGAGGGTAGTTTTAATTAAACATCTGCTTGTTTGGTTTTTGGGTTAACGTTTTTCTGGGCTGATGAAGTTAATCAATAGTAAGCTTATTATACATCTAAGCCACCTCAAGAAACATGCCAAATTAAAGTTTTTTGGATCATCATCATTACCCTTTAACTTTGAATTCGTTCAATTTATTTGGGGACGGCGCAGCGTGTCTTGTTCTTCCATTCATTTTTGGTGATTTAAAACCAACACACATTGTCTCTAATGAACTAATTCAGTATAAAAGCGCGTCTTTTTTTAACAAAAACCACAACGATAAATACCAACAATTCATTTAAATAATTTCCCTTCAAATATCGTAATACCTCATTCAATTGACCAACAATTTGGTCGCCGAAAATCTTTAATATCCGCACTCTCATTCATCGCGTGGACCGCACTGGAAGCGGGCGGTTATCCCGACTAAAGGTTATTATGAGCGCAGCACGGCAACCCTCTATGCGGATATTCGGATAGATAGGCCACTTAGCAAGATATTGCCGACGAATTTGGTTAATGCACTCGCTCCCGGAACATTTTGCTTGTAATATTTTGCAGAGTGTTTTGTGTTTTAAAGTAACTTTGTAAAAACCTTTCTGTAAATATGCGGTGAATATTTTAATTAAAAACCGGGAGCTAATTGGTTTTGTTTTCAACGAAACAAATAGGTAGGTAAAAAAAATATGAATGTGTTAAACACACAATGAAAACGCGTTAAATGATTGACAACCACTGTTATCAGTTAATGAAAATACCTTTTAACATGACCATCACAAAAGCATCCGCCTACTCTTTAGCGCTTCATCATGAGATAATATATTAAACCAAACAACGAAACCACACGAAATTAATCAATCAACTGCATTCGACACGTTTTTAAATATATCATCATTCGGTGCTTTCGACCGGCAAGGGTTAATTATCTGTAAATCGTGGCAGCAACATCTGACCGCCGAGCGGTGTCGTATCCGAAATTAAAATTTCAATGTTGATATGTTGATTGACGCAGATTTTTTTTTATTTAAGTTGGTCGTGGTGACCCCGCCGCCGTTGAAGGGTTGATTGAGCGGAATCGTATTCGAATAAATTGTTTATGCATTAAAAATTCTGTTCTTTTTTGTGTTCTGGCAACCGTGAGTTTGCTGGCAACTTGAGATGTTACAGAGATAAAAAAGTTATGATATTCAATTCGAAATATGAAATAACTTTTTAACACGGTTTTATTCTTTTAAAGTATGGCTGCTCTTTGCTGTCATAAAATTGATAGTTCAAACCTTCTTGGTAGTTATGAAGGATGATTTGTAAAAAAGTTATATATAACGGTGATATTTTGCTAGCGAAGTTTTTAGAAATGATGTAAGTTTACTATAGTAAGTCATCATCTGCCTAGCCTTTTCCCAACTATGTTGGGGTCGGCTTCCAGTCTAACCGGATGCAGCTGAATACCAGTATTTTACATGAAGCGACTGCCTATCTGACCTCCACAACCCAGTTACTGGGTAATACGATACCCCTTGGTAAGACTGGTTGTCAGACTTTCGGGCTACTGACGACCCGTAACGACTGTCAAAGATCCACGAATGACAGCCGGGACCAACGGCTTAACGTGCTTTCCGAGGCACGGAGGGGTCTTGGTATGTGAAAATGGTCACCCATCCACGGACCAACCGCGGCAAGCGTAGCTTAACCTGATCGATCGACCCGTGCGGCTGTTATTACTTAGCCACAAGCCACAAGTTTACTATAGTAAGTGCACATACATTACGCATAATATCGATATGATTGAACGCTTCATAGAAAATTACCATGAACATAAGAATAGAATAGAATATTCTTCATTATTTACACCATAAATATTACAGCATTATTAGAGTAGTGGTGGCCCAGTGGTAACGGCTGCAACTTACGAGTTGTAGGTCATAGGTTCGAACCAAAACAGGCACTTTACTTTGTGTAAATTATTTCATCACCATTGCTCTCAAAACCGTGAAGGAAAACATCATGAGGAAACTGGCATCTCCTAGAACCAAAACATCGAAGACATGTGACATCTACCATCCGCACTGGGCCCGCGTGTTAGATTAAGGCCCACTCCCTCTTACAGAGAGTAGGCCTGGGTCCCACCAGTGGGAACGTTATAGGCTGATAGTGATTATGTATGTATGTTATGTAAATATTATAGATATCAGTGTAGAATTTTTACAAGACACAATGGGCGATCTTATCGCCCACAATCACAAGTTATAAGTACTTTTTCATTTTATTTTGATAGAGAGCGATGAAGTTCGGTTATGTGTGCTTCACATTAAAATTCTACAATTACCTTTCGATAAAGCAGGAAAGAAAACATTTCGTCGCAAACTCTTATTATCAGTAAACATTTGCAATCAATGATTAACGTATCCTTTTTCCCTCCAAGAAGTCTTATTTTTTCAAGGCACATTACTTTTGCCCTCAAAGTGCTCTTTTTTCAGGCTTTATCTAAAAGCCCCGTTTTACTTAACTCCAATTCATATTACCCACGACTTCAAGTCTGAAGGTGTTAGTATTTACTCGTATTTTATTAACTAGCTCACGAATCAGACGGAACAAGGCGGGCTAAAAGCATTCGTGTGTCTGTTCAGAGTTGTGTACGGTGTTAGAATAATTACTTCGTTTATAGAAGATATGCCCTTAATGGGTGGAAGGAGAATAAAAATGGTTTTTGTAGTGCTTTTCTGTAAATATAGGTAAAGTCTGACACTTTATGGCGTTTCTGAAGTGCGCTTCTCGCTGTGGAGTACCTCACCCCTCACCCCCGCTGACGCATGAATTTCTTACTGCGGAGCAACTCACCCCATGTTCAGAGCTCAGAGCCGCCATAAAGTTTCAATCGGGTTATAAAGTGCTTGAAGTGAGATGTCAATACCTAGCATCAAGTGGGATGACAGCTGCCTTCAAGCTCACTTCACTTAGGTCACGGTGAGATTTTTTCAGATCGGCTGTTCTGTGTATCAAATGTCTTTACTATGCGAACAGTGGTAGTGTGTGAATAGTGGTAGAGGTATAGTTAATTTTAGGAGGTTTTCTTTTTATCACCTTATTTCTAGGTAAAAGAGTTTGTCTGTTTGGGTATAAATCGATACGTGAGAAGGACCTGAATATGTAATAAGAATTTAAAAATCTTCTTAAAAGTACCTAGTAAGTAGTATAATATAACGCTAGTGAAAGATTATGAAAACTGTTTTTTGATACAATCGCAGACATACAACATACATAGATCACATACAGAACTGCATTTTGTTGTCGGCTAGCAAAATAATAAAAACAACAAAAAGGTTTTCATATAATTTCCTTACATTAATAACAGGGAGATGTCATAAATATCATTCAGCATGACTGGGGACAGAGCAGCTTGTATACTGTAGAAGAAAATGGCGGTGTAGCTCGGGTTTTCAACAATTATTATTATTGTTGTAGTCAGCAGGTGTTCCTGTAAGGCAGTCTAATTTAGAAGTGAGCAGCGATTTCATTTAGTTAAAACATACACCGTTTTATTACTAAACAAAATCTAACTTTAGTTCTAACCCAAAACCAGTATTTGTAGTTCGAACTTTATTTCTATTTAGACAACGTTCTAAATACTAAAATTACAACTTTGCACCGAACTAAGCTGTCATTTTTATACAAAGAACTGCATTTCTATAACAGTTACGTTCTTAATTCAATAACTGGTTCGGTGCTTTTAACCTGAGGGCAATTCTTGTAATTTTACAAACGTTCACTGTCTGAGGGGCAATTCTCGTAATTTACAGAACGTTCACAGTCTGATCTCAGTCTCAAACTGTAAAAATACCTCTAATTTCCCTACATTTTGTCAACTTTTTGACATTTGTTTGTCGCCGAGATGAGACTGCGACTAGATTTTGAACTTTTTAAATTACGAGTATTGGCCTTCTGATCCGTCTCAATCAGTCAAAAATTCCTTTAATTTCCCTACTTTTTGACAAGTCTTTGACATTGATTATCGCTGAGATGAGATTGCGACTAGATTTTGAACGTTTTTAATTACGGGAATTAGCCTTCAGATCTAAGGATCTTTGTAATAAGGGAGTAGCCTACTTCAGTCAATCTCGATCACTGCTGGAATTTTGGTGACTAGAATATTAATTTTAATGGTAAAGTGCTCTAAACTCTGATGGTAGCGAATGTTAGAAAATATTGTTTACTCATCAATAAGAAAAGAGTTAAATAACATTTTTTTTTGTGTGGGGTATCATCAAATAATTTCTGCTCTGGGCGAAGCGGGAGAAGTAAAGACTTTTACAATGTCAGACTTTTACTGGCTAAAACCCACCCGTGTTCCTTCAGTGGCCTAGTACCTACCCAGGGGCTACGGTAACTCTTTCGAACAACCCGCAACCCTGGCAGGCATCAGCCCTAGCGGACCCCGTCACTTTGAGCTGACATCTCTTTGAGGCGCGTTTTTATTTACAACATTTTAATATTTTTTTTTAACTTGTACCACAGCTTACAAGTAGCATTGAAATTAAACTAATTAGCAGCATTTGCGTGAAGAAAAGACGGCAACGAACAATACTACTCGCTAGTAATTATTTGTGAGTAAAAATGAGTATTTTTGTTATTATAATAACAACTTGCCAATTAAGTTTGATGAGGGTAGTTTTATAGGCTGTTAGGTCTTAACAGTTCTGTATGAGAGCTTTTTGTAAAATCGCCAAAAAAATTTGGATGGCGGAGAAAACTTACGGAACACTGGTACCTGCACCATGGAAGTTTAAGTCTTTGAAGATAAAATCAATGCCATAAGAAATTAATATGTGTGTATATAAAAAGGAGGGGAAATAATCAAAGGGCATCAAAAACTTCGTCCGCATCGCTGTCAATAGGAAACGTGCCCAAAAGGCTGGCAACATTGCCACATTATATGGCAATACTGATTCTTTGGCCAAAAAATAGGCCGGCCCTCTGGTCATCCTATAGGTAATCAGGATTGGAAACTATTTAATTTTTTGCCTGACATTTCCAAGATAGGGTCAATTTCATAGTCATAAATTATTTTTGTCCAGTAACTGGGTTGTGGAGGTCAGACAGGCAGCCGCTCCATTTTAAATACTTGTAAGTATTCAGCTGCATCTGGTAAGGCTGGTAAGACTGGAAGCCGACCCCAACATTGTTGGGAAAAGGCTAGGCAGATGATGATGATGAGGTAGTCATGATCCACAGTCACGAGTCTGCGCTATGGGTTCCTTGTTTTGCCACATAACCCTAAACTGTCAGTGTTGAAACACTATGTTATTACGAATATCAGATGAAGTAGAAATGGGTTTAATTGAGGTTTCAAACCTGTCAATGCGTACACGGCTTTGACATTAAGAACCGTATTTAACTTCAAAATAATATACAATTTCAAGGCTAAGAAGTGGTCATCTCGTTTCTTAGCTAGCTAGTAAATACTTGTACTGTACGCTACTAGAGGGGCTTGTAGCTAAGTAATAACAGCCGCACGGTTCGATCGATCAAGTTAAGCTACGCTTGCCGCGGTTAGTCCATGGATGGGTGACCATTTTTACATACCAAGACTCCTCCGTGTCTCGGAAAGCACGTTAAGCCGTTGGTCCCGGCTGTTATTCGTGGATCTTTGACAGTCGTTACGGGTGGTCAGAAGCCCGAAATTCGAACAAGCAGTCTTACCAAGGAGTATCGTATTACCCAGTCACGTGGTTGTGGAGGTTAGATAGGCAGTCGCTGCATGTAAAATACGATGCTAAAGTTTGTTCGAAATACTGCTTGGTCGGACTAAGTTTATTTTGTATGCTTTCATAACTTGGCTTCATCGTAGATTGAACAAAATTATCATTTATTGAATCCACGCTTAAGCTACGGTTTACACGAAAACAGATGACCGCACATAACGGCCACATATAATTATGGTACTTATAACAAAAAAAACAATTTTTAATATTTTCGTCTGTCTAACTGTTTGTTGTGTGTCTGTTGTCCGGCTAATCTCTGAAACGGCTCGACCGATTTTGACGGGACTGACTGTACTGAAGGGACTGACTGATGACAGATAGCTGATGTTATAAGGAGTAACTTAGGCTGCTTTTATTTTAGAAAAATAATTAGGGTTCGGCACAAAAAAAAAAATAACCACACGCGGGCAAAACCGTGGGCAGAAGTCAGCCCTCTCTAAAACTCCTTCCATGACACCTACTTTAGCGAGAAATGTATCTCTGCCATCTATAGGTTTGGTGTTAATTAATACAAATCACATATCCAGCAACTAACATTAGGTAGGTACATTACAGAGACATGTTCATGTAAATCGGGCCATGTTCGCTTAGTTTGCCACAGGAGAGACAATTAGTGGTTGCTGGGTACCTGGTTGGTAGCGGTAGTGCGTAACCTGGGAGAATGTTGGTTGTTATTGGAAATGTGCTCTTATGTATTTGTAATAGCTTGAATTAAATTGTGCTTTATATCTCATAGCAATGCATCACCCGCCCGCGCAATTACTTTGCATTCGCTTTGTGTTCTTTCTTACTTTTTTTTCTTTTTTCTCGGCTCCTAAGGGACATACCGTGATGTTAAATAGCCTATAGCATTCCTCGAGAATCCGAAAAAATTCTAATTAGTACGTCAGTTAGATTATCAAAAAATATCGCGCTTTATCTTTGTCATTTTTTGTTTGATTGACAAAAGAAAAAATACGTATCCATTATTTTTCGATAATCGAACTGACGGACTAAATATAAATATTACTTTTTACCCTATTGGGCTATCAATTGCAAAAAAGATTTTTTTTTAATCTGACTGATAGTTTCAGAGATAAGCGCGTTCTAACAAACAAACTAAGTTGGCATACATAGATATTATGATAACGTTGGTTTTTAATTACTTATAGGACAAAGTATTCATCAAAGGTATAAAACAGTGTAGAGATCATCTAATTTGAAAAAGCACGCACTTCCACTACGTGTTGCATACTTATTTTAAATATTTGTACAGTTTACCCGAGAGACGATGGCGAAGTTTTGGGACAACAAAATTTTAGACACTGCCGAGCCACCCATCCTGCCGTCAGTGCCCTAAATAATGCATCCATAGCGACCTCTGCGCTGCCACCGACGATGCCGTGGAAGTGGCGAAGTTTTGGGCCATCAAAATTTAATACACTGTCGAGCCATCGATGCGACGAAGTTTTTTTTTTTTTTTTGAGAATGGTATCTCGCAGTTCAACCTATGAGGTAGTCGTCTGCTTAACCGGACTTGCCTGTGGATGCCTCAAGAAATTGAAAAACTAAGAGACTACACGCTAAGGGCTCGCACCCCCTGTGGGGTACGAGGGCGTCGCTGGGAGCGGGCAGAAAGGGACAGGTTGGATCGGTATTAACGACGAAGAAGTGGAGAGGTATGCAGTATTATATAAGTCGACCCCCCCCCCCTCCCTATCTAGTATCAATATGCGAAGAAGTGGAGAGGTATGCAGTTTTATATAAGTCGACCCCCCCCCCTATCTAGTATCAATATGCGAAGAAGTGGAGAGGTATGCAGTTATATATAAGTCGCCCCCCCCCCCCCCTATCTAGTATCAATACGCGAAGAAGTGGAGAGGTATGCAGTTTTATATAATACGACCCCCCTCTATCTAGTATCAATATGCCACCTTGCCTTAAAATAGATTTGCAGAAGCATGTTGTCACGACTGCGGTTGCTAAATCAGCTTTGCAAATACAGTTTATCTCAAACAAATCCTTGGTCCTCTGGTTAATTCCACTTAAACGAATATCAACTTTATGCCAGCGTTAATTAATTTGATTTCAGAATTAGAAGCATTCACAAATTCATAAAAATGTTTGGTGTTGTAGCGCAAATTAAAATTTTATGAGTGGGTTTTAAAGTTGTTTAAACTCGTATTTGGAAACTAGAGTAAAACACGAACGGAGTACCTATAGATGCTCCGCTGTCCGTCCGTCTGTCTGTCAGCGGGCAGTATCTCATGAACCGTGTGTATATTTCTAATGCCGCTATAAAAAATAAAAATAAAATAAAGATACAAATTTAAGGGGCTCCCCTCGGCTTCAAGAAACGTGTTTTTTTTATATGTAGGTAGGGTTAAATTACTAACTTGCCCACCATCTTTGAATTGACTTATTAATTCCCTCTACGCCTATTCCTACAACTACATTCATCTCTAACAAGTACGTACTCCCAAGGGATCACTTTGTACCATTTACATCTAATCCCACATCGATATTAATTTGGTATAACACAAGCTCCTATAATTAGTTTTACAATGTTTATGGTACAAATAATTAATTGTTAAAGGCGCGTGATTGGGTGTAGTTATTGTTAATTAAGTATGGTTTTTAATGGTGTTTGTGACGTCAGTTTTGGGTGCAGTATTCACGGTGCTTTTTGAAGGGTTAAGTTTTTTTTTTTTATTTATTACTAGCTGCGCTCCGCGGTTTCACCCGCATAATTTACGATTCCGTGGAAATATCGGAATAAAAAGTATCCTAAATGTTAATCCTGGTTATAAACGATATGTGTGCCAAATTTAATCCAAATCAGTTCATTATTTTTTGCGTAGCAACAAACATCCATCCATCCATACAAAAGTTTCACGTTTATAATCAAGATTAGATTACATAATTTTGTTTGAGTTCTATTTTTTTTTTATGTTGACATGTCGTCATGTTGTGTGCTGAACACAGAATAATAAAACATAACATCACGCTTCTATTTTACGAAGAGGCTGAGGTTTATAGTACAGGAGCTTAGTCTTAGCAGTAACTATTTAGTAATCTGTGGTCTTAGCTTGTCCACTTAGTCCACTTGAAATTTCATGTCCCTTCTGGTCGCCATCACCTGCGCGCAGTGTCACTTCGATTTTGCTCAGTCTTCCTCAAGAATTGGGCTATCAAAAGCAAAAATGATTTTTTTAAATCCGACCGGTAGTTCCAGATATTAGCGCATTCAAACAAACAAATTCTTCAACTACGCTGAGAAACTTAGAAGCCAAACAAAAAAAAAACAGAAAACACAGTAGTAGCGTGGGCAGATGATGCGATGCGACGGGCAGACGAAGTCGCGGGCAGAAGCTACTATCCATGCCAAAAAGCTGTATAGAAGACTTACTCGTAACTTTGGCTAGATCCCATTGAGCTAATTTTTTTTTAATTTTAGCTTTAAACTATTTTATCTACAGAGCAAAATGCCACGTTCTAAATACCTGCACAGAAACAATGTACAGACACCAGCACATCACGCTACTACAATCTGTCAAATTTCTTTAATAGATTTTCAACTTTATCACTAAAGCGTTAGGTTCAAAGTTGATTGGGAAAATTTGACAGGTTCGGGTAGTTTGATGTGCTGGCGTCTCTATAAAAACGATACTACAAAAACTAGACGCTCCAACGCAAAAAACAACAAAAAATAAAAGAAAAAAAATCGATAACACCGCCTTCACAGCGAAATTAAAAATATTTCACACAATTACGAAACAAAAAGGTTCACGTACAAAATTAAAATTGTTGTCAACCGTAAGAGGGGTTGCCAATGTAAAAAAAAAAGTTATCTAAACAACGACCGGCCACCCCAACACTTTGAAAACTCGTAAAAAAGAAATTCGCTTGTAAAACAAGACTAAAATTATGACGATAAATTTTGAGGGGATCAACTATTCAGGGGAAAATAGAACAACGTAACTTAGGTGATTCATTGATTGAGAGAAATGGTTTATTAGAAATGGCGGGATCCTTTCGCATATACTTATTAGGTTTAAACGCGATTTTATAAAAAAAGGAACCCTTTTCTTAATGGAATTCTTTTAAAGATAATTTGTAGTAAGTCTGACTAACAGTGCGTGTGTTCTACTGGAAAAAAACATATTTATTCAAATATATTAAACCTTACCTAACCTAACCAAAATTTAATGGAAACATAATACAAAAAGCACTGCGGCCTGGGACGGAATAATTAAACTTTGCAAAAAAACTTTGATGACTGCCTATTTTGATTGTAATTTTCCTGTAACCTGGTGGTTAATTGCTTAACAGACTTTCAATCACAATCAGACAGTTTTGAAGGATATAGCTATCCATTGCTTCATAGGTTTGAAAAAACTGGGTATTCAACAACGTAAATAACGCAATGAAGATGGTTGCACTGTCAAAAAGAAACTCATTGCAATCAGTTGTCACTGTATGTGTGTTACGCAATTACCCCACTGCGCTGTTTTGATGGCATTATAGAAATTGATTTATTTATTTTACACAAAATTTATTTATTTATTTTACACAAAATTGATTTATTTATTTTATACAAAATTTATTTATTAATTTTGTTAAAAAACAAAACAACTTTTATTATTAATACGAAATTGTCATTGGACGAATGCGTTTTCAGAAAATGGTATGGTGGAAAATGTAAAGTTGTGAACATCGTGCAGCAAATTCTTGAGATGTCAAGTTGACTGAGATGACTGGTTGTCATCGTCATTCCTATGGTATGGTAGGTATGGTATTTGGTTCTGACACGAAACCTATACAAATAAATAAAATTGAAGTGTCTGTTTGTAGCTTCAGAATAACAGCTTTTTACTAAATGCTTGTGACTGTATACACGATACTTACCTATAAACAATTTTTAAAATTTTTGTCTGTTTGTTCCAACTAAATCTCCGAAACGGCTGGACCGATTTTGACGGGACTTTCGCTGGCAGATAGCTGATGTTATAAGGAGTAACTTGTGTTTTTATACTTTAATCAGGTCTTGCCCACGGCTCCGCTCGCGTGGAGAAACGTATTACCGGGATAAAAAGTAGGTATCCTATGTGTTAATCAAGGTTGTAATTAACTATCTGTGTGCCTATCATCCAAATCCTATTAAAAGCATAATACTAATGATTAGAATAGGTACTATCGTGAATTCATGCAAGCCTAGTACTTTTTGTTAGAATACTGCTCAGAAAATCGGGTCATATTTCAATCATGATTCGAAAGCCACGTGGCGCCACCTAGCTAAAGCAATTGTTATTGTTATTCTCCTCGAGAACAGTATTTATTTCTGAATGAACCTTTTCTATACCCCTGACAACGTATATGCAATTTCATGATGATCGGTTCAGTGGATTACGCGTGAAAAGGTAACAAACAGACTTACTTTCGCATTTTGTAACATTTAATTTAATTTTGGCAAACTGCCACAATATTCGTTAGGATTTTACAAAAAGAAACAAAGGTCAAGAGGTATTAATGTCACGCGAACGAATTCGCGGCCAGCAACTAATAATAATAAGAAAGTTATATTAGTTAAAGTTAAGACATTGGTTTAATATTGCTAAGGTTCGTGACTTTGGGGTTAATCCGGTGACTGCCCCTATATTTAGGGTACCTATTTTAAGAACTTAGTAACCTGATATTTTGGTACTTACAGATTACTCAGAACTTGTGTCAGAAGTCTAGACAATTTAGCTAGAACAAAGTACACTAGAATTAAACCACAATGAGCTACTTATTTAGCTACGATCTAATTTAATTTCTAAATTAATTGATTATTATTACTATTTATTTTACATACACAGATTAATTACTATTTTACAAGCTAACACTAATATATATTATATACAAGTATATAATACGAAAAAATATAGAAAAAGGCAGGAGCTCATTGGGCATCAAAAAATTCGTCCGCATCACTGTCAATGAGATAAGTGCCCAAAAGGCTGGCAGCATTACCACGTTGGATGGCAATACTGATTATTTGGGCTAAAAATAGGCCAGCCTTCTGGTCACGTGAAGAGTCAACCAACCGCTTGGCGATGTCCCGAAAAATTCGATGAGCACTCGGACCCCAAGGCCCTGGTCTTATTGATTGTTATTGATTATTATTCAATTTGAATGTCTAAAGTGCTAAGTATCCGAATTATTTCTTTTGTTAAATAAAACATAATTTAAAAAGCTAACAGCCTTAAAATAATAATATGTAGAAGTATATAAAAAGCAGGGGAAATAATCAAGCTTATTAGTGTCTCAGTGCAGGGCAAAACTCTCTTCTCATACAGAGAAGGCAGGAGCATACATCACCACGCTTGCTTCAGACGGGTTGGCGATTTCAGACTTATAGTAATTATATTACAAACTAGCTTTTGCCCGCGGCTTCGCTCGCGTTAAGAAGTATAGTTTGGCAAAGTTTCATACAAACTTTCATCACCTATTTTATCCCCTTGGGGGTAGAATTGATCAAAATCCTTTCTTAGCGGATGCCTACGTCATAACATCTACCTGCATGCCAAATTTCAGCCCGATCTGTCCAGTGATTTGGGCTGTGCGTTGATAGATCACTATGTCAGTCAGTCAGTCACCTTTGAGACTCAAAGGTGAAGGATCGGGTAAAAATGATTTGATTTTGATTAGGTATCATAAGTCCCCACGACGACGACGACGACGACGACGGTTTCCTCACGATGTTTACCTTCACCGATGTCTTAAATAAACTTAGAAAGGACAGCCTAACAAACATTTATTTATAAAACAAGTACACTACGATTAACACTACACCACAATTACATAGTGTTGCCATAAATTAAATCAATGCCACTTTCACATAGTCTGGCATTGAATGGGAAGCTTTTCATTAACACCGTAAGTTATGTGACAAGTGGGGGAGGGGATGGCCATCCTTGTTAAGTGGTAGGGGTGATGTTAGCCACCCCTAAGTAACCACTCTGTTTCTTTTATAATATAACGGAATTATGGTGTAGGTGTGTTCGTGTATTGGGAATGTTAAGAGGGGCTGACCGTCCATTGTGTCACTCTACGTCAAATGTCTACATATATCTATACATATTTGTATCTTTTTATCATGATCATCTGCCCAGCCTTATCCATATCTGTAATGTATGTTGTACATAATAAATACAGATACATAGGGACACCTGGCAAGGCACAGTGATGACAGGTAGAGTAAAGCTGTGAGAGAGTGGCTTCCAAGGACAGGAAGACGAGATGTCGGTCGTCCGGCGGCGAGATGGGCAGACGACATTGTTGCCATCGCAGGCACAACCTGAATGAGGCTGGCACAGGAGCGTGAGTAATAGAAAAAACAATAAACGCATCGCATTTAATTAAAGATTTTCTACGCGAGCGACGTCGCAGGAAAAAGATAGAACATTTAAATAAATAGGTTTCGTTGCCATTGCTTATTCTGTTGCACTTTGAGCAAAAAAATGTAAACCGGTTTACTTATCTGCGGTGTTGATTTGCAGTAATAAATAAGAAAGCGTGTCGTTTAAGTTTTATGTAAGTATATTATTTACGATCTGTGCATAAAAATGCATTAAATATATATGAAAAAATATTTCAAACTCAAACTGAAAGCATAACCAGCCAATAATGTTCCCACTGCTGGGACACAGATAACGACACCTCCAATGCGGGCTCAGTGCGGGTTGGTGGATGTCACGTCTTCAAATTTTTTCCTCACGATTTTTCCTGGTTTCCTCACGATGTTGTCCTTCACCGCTTTGAGAGCTGTGGTGAAGAAATAACTTACACGAAGTAAAGTGCCTGCCTGGTTTCAAACCTACGACCTCCAACTCGTAAGTCGGGGTCCTTTTCACTAGGCCATCACTGCTCTCAAACCATTTCTTTCAATTAAACTATTTACAGGCACTTTTGCATTGTCAGAGAGACTAACTGACCGACAGTTAGTCAGAAAGTTGAAGCAAGTTGTTCCTTCAAAAAAAAATGAAAATATATTATTTTATTCGGAACGTAGATCTCTATGGAGAAGAACAGACAAGAAACTCTAAGGACATTATTTTCTATCAAGATATCACAAAGTCCTGGGTACATTATTCTTGTTGAAAACATTTCTATGTAACCGAAAACTGCATCAATCGGAATGTTTTTAAATAATTTAGATTTGCTTTGAAGAAAACACATTGCACAGTGGAATAGCTTCCGCAAACATTGAGTCCTACTATCCTATAAATAACTGGATTACTTGCTCATAACTTGCAATTTGCACAGCGATATTGAATTTAGCTGCTAAAAGTCAGCTTTAAAGTTTACCATGAAAAGACCGAGAAATTCGAAATATGTTTTATTAAAGGTACAATGTTACTGACTAACAGTATTTATGTATAACGTACTGCACAGAAGATAGAGTTTTTGTAAAGGCTCCCGGCAGCGAAGCGCGATTCGTCAGTGAACAATTTTCAAGAAGTGTTCATAGAAATTGTTCTACTAGAGTCACATAGCGCCTGTCTGCCTTAAGTTATATGACTGTCGAATTTGATGGCGCCCCACAAAAGGATCACAGTTGCAAGTTTTATTTATTTTTCGTGCTTTTGACCCTCTATTTTTGCCTATGACCTCTCCTACAAGTCGGAGCAAATAAATATAAATATTTTAATTAAATAAGTAGATAATTTTATACTTCCATGTTATTTGTCCCTGTAATGTTGTTTTTCGTTTTTAGCATATAATTTATTTCCCTTATCAAGTCGAGTAGGTACCGATAGCCATTCGCCTACAATCCACCAACGTCCCCAATTTGTATGTGTATTGAGCCGTAATAATTTATTTGTTGAAAAGTTTAACAACGCGACGTATAAAGCAGAACATTTGCATACCTACCCTATTTTTTGGGGAACAAAAAAATATAAATTACAGGGGAAAACACGGTTGCTCAAACTTTTCGAGTTATAATCGTTAATTAAAACCCCCGGAATCCCCTGTGAGTTATAACACAAATCCCTCCTCCTGACATTTAAATAATGTGATCGCATACAAATTAGCGTTGCATTTTATTACGAAAAGTAAACAAATGTCTTTTGTTTTTCTTATAGGGGACCATAAAAAGCACGCGTCAACGTGTACTTTTTCTTTATTTTTGTTGGTTCTCTTTGGAACTTTTATTTTCACATTTTTTTATGAATTTACTATTTGACTTCGTAATACTACTAAAATATCGCTATTCCATCTAAAAAAAATACATTCATAGATCTTATATTGTTGTTTTGTAATTCAATATTCTAAAGAACTACCTAAACAAAAAAAAACCTCACTTTCTGTTAAAAAAATAAAGTATACGCGCAATCTACCAGAAAAACTGACCTGTAAAGTTAAAAAAAAAACAGTTCAAAATACCTATAACAATAGCAAAAACAACAGTGCTACGTACAGTTCCCGAGGTAAATACCCCAGGCTTTGGCGCGTGCATTTACATTCTATGCAAATAAGGGAATTCCTTTAATGCTACTGCGAATGCAATTAACTAATAAGTTAAAAGATAAATTTGGAACTAAATGCGAATAATAGACGCGTTAATTTCATTCGCATAAATCGTGAGATGGAGCACTGGGGATTTTATTTGCCAAACTAACTTAGGGTGATTTTTTAAATAGATTTTGGTGACTGCAAATTTTAAATACGAATATTAAAGTTTGAATATGAAACTAGAAGAAAAATCATAAAACGTGGAATTAATTTCAAACTCACTCATTTCGTTCAAAAAAATATATATTCGCAAGAAACTTCGCTTAACTTTTCTTAAGTAAAAATGAGAAAGAAATTGAAAATTTTAAACTAGGTTCACAGTTAAGTAGGTTTGAATCCAACTAAGCCCTAAGGCAATATTTTAGATTTTATATATTGTAATGGAAATTTACTAAAAAAATAAAAATGAAAAACCCTTACAGTTGGCTGGTTGCATTAAACTTACTTTTCTTTTGATTATACTCTTACTGTTTATGTAACTAACTAATCAAAGTTAAAATCTGCTAAGTACCTATAAGATTTTTAGAATCAGAAACAGAATCAGAAATATTTATTTGCTAACAATGTAGGTACAGGTTTGAGATGGTACAGAATACAAACAGAACAGAATTAGTTTTAAGTCCTGCGATTTTCTTTTGTTTTGTTCAAATTCAGTGTGTTTTTACCCAACTGCCTTAAAAGGAGGTTCAGTTTCCCAACCCATAGCTTACTTTTAAAATCCTAAAACATCTATACAAATATTATAAAGAGGTAAAATTTGTGAGTTAGTATGTAGGGGGTAATCTTCTGCACTACTGATCTGATTCCGAAAATTCTTTCATTAATGGCAAGCTACAGTATTGCCGAGTGTCATAGGTTATACGCGAACGAAGTCGCGGACAGAAGCTAGTTCGTCTTCCTCTAAGCGTGTCTATGACAAAAACCACGGATAAACAATACGAATAATATATTATGTATACAGTTTTTTGTTCGGACCAAAATTGTAATAACATTAAGACTATATTATTTTTGACATATACAGGTGACAGGTGGTGCAAGATGGGAGGAAAGCCGTGGTTGGTAGGTTGTCCTTACTGCGACCTACTTGGGTACGAAGTGTGTTTAACGTTTTCCAAATTGGACACGGTAACGTATGCCCGGATGAGGGGCTCTCTGCATCGCGTAAGGCATACCGCGCAACAAGCATATAGGTCAATCGTCCACTTGACACGCCATCCGTCTGGTCGGATCTTCCCATTTCTATGGAGGATGAGTAAACTTGACACCCTGTTCCTCATACCTCTATAAGCACATTATTTTCATTAGCACCTTAATCCCGACTCAAATCCCCAAACCAAATCAATACCAATCAAACTACCGATTACAATCACTCAGTAGGTACACACACTGCTTTCATACCATTACGTACATGTACACGTAACTACATCACATCGGTAAGCCAAGGAAATCGAATGTCAACATCGTCTTCTAATAGCTTTGTCTGGGGTAGAATTGTAGATGTATGGGGTAGAATTGTAGTGTAGTTTGCAGTGTGACTATCTTACTGGCGAACTCATGGACGGTAATTAACGGTTATGTTTATTGGGCCTTTGGTTTGGTTATGGAATTTAAGAGCTCAACTGTCACTAATAAAACACAATTACTTTTTCTATTGTTACCGAACTGAATATGCTTGCCTAACAGATAATACGGATATTGCAGACGACGAAATAGGCACCGACCGTTGCCGAAAATTGAGTTGAATGGCGTGCAGGAGAGGCCTATGTCCAGCAGTGGACTGCTATAGACTGATGATTATGGGAATAGGTCATTTATTTTTGTTTAACTTGTATTTGCCCATTTGCATAAATTATACCATTAATGAAATTATATCATTGACTAGCTTTTGCCCGCGACTTCTTCCGCGTGAAGCAACTTTCTTACATTCTTTTTCCGTAAGACCCATCCTCGTACTTTAAGGAATATTCTAAAACGGAATTAGCGAAATCATCTCTGCTGTTCTCGAGATTTGCGCTTAGCAACACATTCAGCGATTCATTTTTATTTGACATCTCCCATCCTCTCTGTAACTTAAGAGCACCACACCGTTATGTTTTTACAGACGCCAGCACATCAAGCTACTACAATCTGTCAAATTTCTTTAATAGATTTTCAACTTCATCGCTAAAGCAATAGGTTCAAGGTTGATTGGGAAAATTTGACAGTTTCGGGTAGCTTGATATGCTGGCGTCTGTACTTTTTAATACAGAGCATCAAGGATTTCGTATTTCTAAATGTAGTAAGTACTGCATAGAGAAGAATTTGCAAGATACGTTGTCCTGTAATAGTACGTAATCATAGGTCATTTCACTAACGTTATTCAAAGTCACAGTGCGGATTTAGAATTAAATTTACTTTTTGTCAGGCTACTCCTAATTAACATTAATTCGAATTGTATTCTTGATTCCCAAATCCACCAACATTTGCATAAAATAGTTACCACATAAAAAAATAACAAGCATTGTTTTTTTTTCATCAATCAAAACTGTCAACTGTCACTCTGACAGATAAAATTAGTGTCATACCATAGTTTTTGTTGTGGTGACTCAGTTTTTTTTTTAAGTTGTAGTGAGTATACCATGGTATTGCCATTATTATATTTATCTGTGATTGACAGATGAAATAATAAGAGCTCATATTATTTAGTTCACCGTGTAGGTTTATATTATATTTCGGTGGTTCTCGCTGACGTTTAATGACTGATATGATAATATAAGATGGCAGGCACTATCTCATGAATAAGTTACAAAAAAATGTATCCTATTGTAGCTCACATATTTTTTTTATACGTACAGATGCGTGATGGGATTTATAGGTATATTATATGTATCTACGAGTTGCGAATAAAATATGTTTTTTCAGAGGAACCAAAAACATTTCATACCACCATCATCTGCCTCGCCTTTTCCCAACTATGTTGGGGTCGGCTTCCAGTCTAACCGGATCCAGTACCAGTATTTTACATGGAGCAACTGCCTATCTGACGTCCAGAACCCAGTTACTGGGTAGATTTCATACCCATTATTTTATTATTTCAATAAAAGAAATCTATGATTGTGTTAGTAATGAAATAAATTATGTATGTACTTACAAGTTAACACGTTAGGAAACCTTAAAAGTATCTTGGCAAAGAAAATGCCAAAGTCCACTATCACTTTCAATATTAATTAAAAAGGGTTTTAAAGGCGCCAAGAGGCCAGTTGCTAATAAAAACATACTGCGAAAACTGTGATCACTACTCAAGCACCCAGGAATGGTAAGTAACTAAGTATGTGCAGATACAAATAGCTCATGCCAGTTCATTCACTGCTCCTATCCTGCCCTCTATGACTCAAAAATGCAGCCACAGCGACCACTGCGCTGCCACCGACGATGCCGTGGAAGCAGCGAAGTTTTCGTCAAAAAAAGAAATAGGTACACGTAAACATCCGAATTGAGAACCTCCTCCTTTTTTTGTTTTGAAGTCGGTTAAAAATAGCTCATTCGTCTGCAAACACATCCCACGTAAGAACAAATCGCCAACAAAAAAAAAAAGTTCAGAAAAAATACTCCATATAAAACTTGAAAGTTAATAAGAAAATGTCCTTTCGTCCGTTCTGGAACACTTGAACATCTTATTAAAGTTCTACGGCAAATTATCATGTCGGCCCTAATCCAGGAACCTCATTAAAAACTCCGCCATCTGACCTCTTCGCGAGTTTCTACGGCCGCTCCAATTTTTACCTGAAAAAGAGAAGAAAATTGTAATTAATATTATTGGATTTAATTTTCGTATTGTGAACAGGAAAAGTTTCGGAATTTGGTCTATTATTAAATTGGACACGGCTGTTCATAACATCCCTGCCTATAACCTGTGCTGTTAATTATGATGATAATAAAAAGTTGAAGAAAAAAATCCATTCTACTTTTAATATTGCAAGTTCTTTATTGGCATAAAAATGTGTACAAAGTGAAGTCCGACTCTTGCGATAGGAAAAACATTTCTTGTTTTACAGGAGCCAGGGGGTCTACTCCGAAGTGCAAAGTGTGAAAGTTCGGATCGGACAACCACATGGCCGAACCGAATATTATTGAAAAATACGAAAAAAGTTCGGATCGGCTCAGTTGGGTCGGGACCATAGTCAATATTCGAAAGGGTGTAGGAGTGTAGGATCGGAACCGACCGAAACAAAAAGTAACTTCGTAGCAGGAAACGGCCGAACATTCGGCCGATACTACTTCGGAGTAGACCCCCAGGATTTATTGATGTCCTAACACGGTAAAATTAGTTACGGCTTCTACTGGAATAACACAACATAACATCACGCCTGTAGGCCTCAAAGGGTTCGGCAGAGCTGTACCTATAGTTCACCCACATTTCGCCAGTTAGGTATGTTTAAGTCCCATGTAATAGGGGACGAGCCTACTGCCATCTACCGGCCACAAATCCAGACTGGAATGTGTTTGGCATTTTAGTAAGAGACATAAGACGCTCAAGTCAATCAGTTAAAAAAATAATCTTGATATCATGCATTTAAGAGTAAGCACGGAGGGCCTTGTGGCTAAGTAATAACAGCCGCACGGGTCTGTCGATCAGGTTAAGCTACGCTTGGTGGATGGGTGACCATCTTTACATACAAAGACCCCTCCGTGCCTCGTAAAGCACGTTAAGCCGTTGGTCCCGGCTTTCGTGGATCTTTGACAGTCGTTACGGGTAGTCAGAAGCCCGAAAATGTGACAACCAGTCTTACCATGGGGTATCGTATTACCCATTAACTGGGTTTGGAGGTCAGATAGGCAGTCGCTCAATATAAAATAGTGGTATTCAGCTGCATCCGGTTAGTTAGAAAGCCGATCCGATCCGATCCCAACATAGTTTACACCGGACATTTAAGAGTAAGCACATCCCTCACCTGAATACTATGCACGTCCATCTTAAAATATCACTTTCTTATACAGTAGTCAACTATAACTTTTACTTTATCATAAAAGAAACACAAAGACAAAATAAAGACAGACACACACACAAGCATAACCAAATCTAATATAAGAACAAAGTCTGAGAATGTCGCATCATTAAAAAATTTATAACTTCATAAAAAGTCTGACAATCTTAAGGTAAGTTTTCATTTAACTTGCTAAGTTATAAAGTAAAGAGTTCAGACTCATATAGCAATGTCATTCGCCAGCTCGTCAACTAGTAATAGGATTCCTTTGGAAACTGCTGAACATGCGTTAAAAGTAAGAAAAGATTTAACTATTGAATTTTAGACTAATTTTATAAATTGCCCTCTGAAGCAACTTTCAGTAAGAAAATGAAGGTACCTAAGAGGCTTATAAATTAAGTTTTTAAATATGTGCGTTGGTTGATTATTATGAGCGACTCTTATAATTTTTTTTTCTTAGCCTGCACAGGCCTACACTGCCCCACTGATGAGCAAAACCCTCCCCCAAATCCTTCCAGGCATCCTTTTCTAGAGCCTCGATCGAACCCTTGCGGATCTTGTAGTTAAGTTCTAAAAAACTTATACTAACCCACACTGAAATACAAATTTATTTCAGCCACAAATCTCCGTATAGAAGTAGAAACGTTATTCTTGCTAGCTAGAAAAGCTAGCCTTCAACTCTACGTAAATTACTTTATTTAAAGTAACAGCAACAAACGCCGAAAGATACACGTATCATGTAGGGGGCCTTCTTTAATTAAACTTAGTTGTTAAACCGGCCATAGCAGTAGAGACTCTGAGAACATTTTAAGTGTCTACCAATTGCAGTTCAAAATATACAGCAATGTGACAAACAAACGGACTGACAGCGAAGCCTTTAGGAATAGAGTCCCGTTGGCACTCTTTGGGTACGGAGCCCTAAAACAGTGCTTGAATATAGTTTATTTGACATTAATTTCGGTCCTAGTCTGATATGCCTCGGAAAGCACGTTGGTCCCGGCTATCATTCGTGGATCTTTGACAGTCGTTACGGGTATTCAGAGACCCGAAAGTCTGACAACCAGTCTTACCAAGGGATATCGTATTACCTAGTAACTGGGTTATGGAGGTCAGATAGGCAGTCGCTCCATGTAAAATACTGGTATTCAGCTGAATCCGGTTAGATTGGAAGCCGACTCCAACATAGTTGGGAAAAGGATGAGTCGACAGCGACACACGTTAAATAAACTATTTCGCAAAATATTCCAGCTAGCAGTGACTTCGTCAACCATTTTCCCGATCCCCCATTTTAGCTAAAGGCCGCATCCACTCCACTCCTTTTTACTCTTTTTTGAGTCCACAAAGAGGCCCGTTACCCAATATAAACTTGCCTACTAGGGTAGCCCACAGTTAACCCAATCTTTTTACTCGCTCAACGGAGATTAAATTTAACTGTAGTACGCTCGTAACTTTTATAATCGTCGTTCTTTTTGTAACTTGAAACTGTGAAGTGACAGGGAAATCGGCCCAGTTTTGGAGGGACATCAAAAATATTAAGAGGAAGATTTTTAAATCAAAGAATTTAAGAAACTAAATACGGCTTCGTTCATTGGTCTTGGCAGCTAGTACCGAGTCGTAAAGGACACTGAAATATTCAGGTTTTTATTATTTGTGTTTTATACTTTGGATGTATTATTAACTTTTTATAGGAGATGGAACTGCTGAATGTTTGCGTTTATATCTTGTGTTTGTCTATGTTTTCACTAGTTTTTGCCCGCGGCTTCGCCCGCGTGGAGCAAATTATATCGCAAATTATCCCACGGGAACGTACTACCGGGATAAAGAGTATCCTACGTGTTAATACAGGTTATAAACTACATGTGTGCCAAATTTCATCCAATTCCGTTAAGCCGTTTTTGCGTGATTGCGTAACAAACATCAAAACATACAGACTTTAACATTTATAATATTTGTTCTGGGGTTCTGTCTACTATCCCATCAAAGAAAAAGCTATCCACTGAAACTACGCAAATATGTCTAAATTTATAGTAGAAAACGAGCTAAGTAAATTGTTTTTTCATTCTATATTTAATGACATTAAAGAACTTTATATCAAACGTATTCCCGCCATAAACCGCCACAGCGGCCATTTTGTTACCACATTTCATTCCATTCGTAAAACTAGTGCCATTCACAACGTCATAAAAACTAATATCACATAGAATTTTAATTAAAACACATCAAACAACGTTGGAGTAATTAACATTACTATTAAATTAATAATCCAGACCCGAAATTGTAGAACAGAGCTACAAATTGGCCCTCAAAACTAATATAGGTCAAACTTCTAAAATTCTAACTGAAATGAGCCAAGATGTCTCAATTAACTGAATTACTAGTACTTACATATAGCTAATAACCTGAAATAATTAATAAGCTATTAGGCTTTATACTCGATTCGCACGAATTTACTCGCCCGAAACGGGTGAATCGTGACACTTCTTGCGAGTCGCCTATAGAATAAAACAATATTAGTTAATAGGACGATTCGCCCGTTTCGGGCGAGTACATTCGTGCGAATAAACTAACAAGCCAGTTATTTACTAACTAAGTTAATTCAAGGACGATGGAAGTGGGTTTTCGTGAATTTTTAAAGACCCTTATGTAGGGTTCGGAATCGATTTTCTTAAGTGTTTATTACTCCACTAACCTACATGCAATTGGCTTAGGTATTCACCTAATTGCTTAAGTAATTAGTTCCTATCTGGCTATCTACCAACCACCTGATGCATGCGTCAGGTCAATGAGAAAGTGATTATGAGGAGGATAGACTTTTTAGTAGCAGCAGAACTCCTGGTTAAAGGTTAGCAATGATATCTTAGAGGGTTAGTGCCGTTTGAATAACTGGCAGATGAGACTTATTGAATAAAACGTTACGAAGAACAGTATTTCAACTCCAAAAAATGCATGGAAAAGTAGGAAAAAATAGCTGAAAGCCAACGCAATCTCGTCAGCGACAACCAATGTTAAAAATGTAGGGAAATTAGACTAAAGAAGGGGAAGGAAGGGGGATTAAATGTAGGGGAATATAGGGAATTTGGGGTATTTTTGACAGATTGAGACTGAGATCAGACTGTGAACGTTCTTAAAATTACGAGAATTGCCCCTCAGGCACTCAGGTACCCCGTAACCGTGCGTAACCCGCACATAGCAACAAAATAATAATTAACAAGAGAATAGCAAAACAAGAACACATACTAATATGAAATTATCATTCCGACGCCCTGTTCCGGCGATAAATTAGAAGCAGGATGAAATCTGCCTTCCCGGGGGAGAGTCGGATGTAATAACGACACAAGGATACTTGGAGGTCATAGTGCCTAGTTTACACTATGAATGAGTGGGCTAGATTTATTGTAAGCAAATAGTTTGTCGGCGATGATAGGGTGGCGCTGTTGGTAAACATTTGTGCAATTGTTTTGTGAAATGTATGGAAAAAACAAGATGGCGTCGTTAGTTTCGAATTTGGTTACGCGGCAAAATAGATCATTGTACAGCTGGACGGCTAAAGACAGTCCAGTTTGACAAAGGGATTGCAGTGAATACTGAATACTTATATTGTTTTTTTCAGCTAGTACTTTATCATTTGTTGCTTATTTATGTAAATATTATATGAAGAAAAGGTATAGTGTAACGCCTCATCAATGTGTGATGTTCAGGGTGTAAGCATTCTTTCCTAAAGTTTACTTCAAATATCGTATCTAATTCTTCTTAGCGTGTCGATAGCAATCTAAATGGACTCGGCCAAAACTCGGCTACTTGTTTGGCACCATCACCAGCGTCCATCAGTTCCTGTAATGTGCAGCTGACAGGACACGCAGGACACGATATTAAGTGTCCCATCGTTTGTGGAACAGCACCACATCTACACTCCAAGGCGGAGTCGTGTATCGTATCTAATTGAATCTGCATTACTCATTTGCATATGAATATGGCCACTTGAAAATATGTAAAATTTCAACAGCAAATCTTTCAATTGGGACCCTAAAAAGGGCCGTTTAGTCTAATCCAAACTTTCCAAGTATAAATCGATACCCTTTTTAATTTAATTTACTCATTCCCAGCCCCTCAATTTACAGCGTCAGGCCGCGCCATACGTCATTCGGCACGCAGCAACGTAATGTTGCTAAAAGCCCGTAGATCACGCGAGATGGCGCTACTAGTCAAAACAAACAAATCACGTTCAGTCGGACGGCGACCTCCACCGGGGCCGCACGTTATTTATGTTACGCTCTTAAATGGCGATTGACACGCAAACGCTGTTAGAGTTTAGGATTTTTTGGAAATACCGTTTCGCGTTTGTTTCTAAAAGTGGATTTGGAATTGAGTTGTTGTCCCTGTTAAACCTATTATGTCGACAGAATAGTGATAAAATATTGCCTGACTACATTTTCAGCATTTTCTGTTAAATTATTTTCATTGTAATTCTTAAAAGAAGGATGGAGAGTGGAGGTATGCAGGTAGCGTTGTGTAGCTTCTGCCTATCCCCATGGGAAAAAGGCGTAGATTTTTGTATATGTATATACGTGCACCAATTATGGCGTATTGTGGAAACCCAGGTTAACACACAACCTAAGTCTTTCAAAATCTCATGTTTATTACATAGCAGATTATTCATACTTATCATTGGATCGGATTAAGACGATATTGGTGTTAGTTTACCCCCAAAATGTTAGCTGTATCAGTTTCAATATTGAAGCAATCTGCTTACATAAACAACGAAAGCAGTAACGTAAATACATGAAGCCTTGTGTTAACTAGTGATTGGCACTTAATTAGCAAATCTGTATTGTTCGTTCTGGGAAATCTGGTAGCAATTGTGTTTTCACGTAACAAAGCCGATACTGCGGTGTTTTGCGTAGTTTCCGAAAGTGTTAAGCCACCCCTCTGTTAGTATTTTGGCAGTTTTGACTAGGCGACAGCTAAATGGATGCCTAAATAAAAGCGTGCTGTTGGGTTTTCAACGCTTGGCTCAGCGCCGAAAGTTAAACATCCAACAGCGGCATTAGTCGTGAAACTCGAAGGGATGGCGTTGAGAATGGGCAGCACCTATAGAGCCTGTATCTGTTAACAAGTTGCATTCACTAATCCATTGTAACCCATGGTGATTGTGAGCGGTTTCGCCTTTGACTTCTGGTGTAGCGAGCGGACGATATTTGTTATTTTTCTGTGATCACTTTAGCGGTTGCATAAGTGACGATTTTTAAGCTGGTTGCACATAGACTTCTATCCTGTGAGCGATAGTAGCTTCCACTATTTTTCTGTTCCTGATGTGTCCAATGACTTACTTTTTAGCTGCATAAGCGACCGCTTACGCAGTCATCTCCGCTACCAACCTTGTCTAAGCATATACAGCATATAGTGTTCCCTCTGCTGAAACACTGGGATCCTTTCTTTGATAGGGGAAAACACCAATCTTGCTGACTGACTTATCTTTTGCCCATAGATATCATGAGCTATTCATGCGAGGTTAGACGACATGATGACTTCATATATTGCCTATAATGTTCCCACTGCTGGGACACAGACCTCCTCTCTTCGAGAGGGAGTGGGTTATAATCTACCACGCCGGCCCAGTGCGAGTTGGTAGATTTGACATTTCTTAGAATTTTTGGTTCTAGGACATGCCGGTTTCCTCACGATGTTTTCCTTCACCGTTTTGAGAGCAGTGGTGATGAAATAATTTACACAAAGTAAAGTGCCCGTCTGGGCTCAAACCTACGACCTACAAGTCTAAATTCGCGTCCACTACCATTGGGTCATCACTGCTGCCTTAGAAGACATTGTGACTTACTAAGTTTAATCTTAAAAACAAGTTACTGCTATCCACGAAATCTTCAGAATTTTTCTTCAAATATATTTTTTTATGAAATGACGAGTTGAGTAGGTACCTCAACCTTTTTTTATGCTCAGTAAAAAGATAATGTACTCGTGATGTCTGTTCAGACGGGCTCAAAAGTTTTAAGTATAATATAAAAGTGAAGTGGGACAAATTCTTGGCGATTTGTTATCGTAAGAAACTTGCCCTATAAACGGCGCCGTGGAGTCATTACATTATGTTTTTGGAGCGGCTCCGAAGTTTGGGATTGGGGATTTTGAGATCCCAAATTCTTTTGATGGCAACGATGGTGGAAATAGCTGATTAAGTTGCATAATTTACAAGTTCGCTTCAGGAGTTCCGTCTACGGAGACATGATATTGGAAATTACAATTTTGTAAGGCACATGAATGATGATAATCGCGCTCCACTTGCGCCTTGGCAGTATGATTGACTGTTGTTACAAGACGCGGGTTAATTCCCACGCTAAAAGATATTGGTACCTCTACAACTTAAGTTCAGAATTGTTATAGGAGTCCGTAGTTTTAACCTGGGGAATCATAGTGTGTCAACGTAGCTGATGCAAGCAACAATGTTTACGAAGTGTGTACCTAACTTCTACCTCCAAGTAAACTACAAAAGATTTGCGCTTCGGTAATCTTCGTGTTTCCGAATTAGTACGAACGTCACATCACAGAGTGACCCTCTATAGAGTTACAGCTTCTAATATTTTTACTGCCGCGCATCTACGTAGTGCACCTACATATTGCGAGTTTGTATGAAGCGATCTCTTTGTCGGGTTACAATAGTTACATACTCCATAATTTTGCAATCGTGGTAACAAAAAATAGGCAAGTACTTCCATGGTTGTAACAGCTCTATATTAGATCGCATCACTGCGCGCTCATATTTCCGACGATAGCCGATGATTCCCGAAGCGAATACTTGGGAAATCTGTATTTTTCGCTACAACCTCGTACTCCAGCGCTGTCTTCATAGCCCTACACAAGAGTACGCCCATCTCAACGCTTCGCCCTCAGATCTTTTATGACAAATGTTTAACGTCTCAGAATACTGAATAACTAACTTGTGACTAACGCAAACTTGTGAGTTAGTAGCTGACAATCATTTTATTTCTATCACTTTACTATTTCAAGTAATTTGTAAGCAATCACTGGTGATTTTGTGAATGATTGGGCGTGTTAGTGATTGTTATGAAAAGAAAATTAGGTTTGTAGAAGTAAAATAGAATAAATATTTATTAGTATTTGAGGGGCTCGAGGCTAAGTAATAACAGCCGCAAGGGTCAATCGATCAGGTTAAGCTTCGCTTGCCGCGGTCGGATTGTGGATGGGTGACCATCTTTATAAGTTAAGTTCATAAGTATCAATATTGTTTCTTCCTTTTAAAGCCACTAGACATAAATGCAATTAATTATAATTAGGTTTTATTTATTTATTATATATATATATATTTATTACCTAGGTATATGTGAAGACAACTCTATGTATGTACAAGAGTAAATGAATTTATTTTATACTTAATAGGTAAAAACTGTCAAAAATTAAGCAATGACAAAAGGTATAAAATTTTAATAGTTAAGAATAAATATGGCGGTTTGACATATTTTCTATGCAAAAGCTGTCACGCCGCTATTTTTATTCCTCGTATAAAAGTTATCTGAAAACTGAAAAATCAGCCCTTACATAGCATAAGAAGTTTATCTATTTATATAAATTCTCTCCTCTTTTTTATGGTGCTCACATCTGCCTAGCTTTTCCCAACTATGTTAGGGTCGGTTTCCAGTCCAACCGGATGCAGCTGAATGTATTTTACATGGAGCGACCGCCTATCTGACCTCCACAACCCAGTTACTGGGTAATACGATACCCCTTGGTAAGACTGGTTGTCAGACTTTCGGGCTTCTGACGACTGCCAAAGATCCACGAATGACAGCCGGGACCAACGGCTTAGCGTGCTTTTCTAGGCACGGAGAGATCTTGGTATGTAAAGATGGTCACCCATCCACGGTCCAACCGCGGCAAGCGTAGCTTAACCTGGTCGATCGACCCGCGCGTCTGTTATTACTTAGCCAGAAGCCCCTCAAGCTTTTATGGTGCTCACATATTACCAAATATTGCAGCCGTCAAGGGTTTTAACACGAGAAACGTCAACGAAAACTATTCCAATTAATATAAAAGAAAATAAAACCAAATCACTGCAACCCTAATAAGATGTCACATCTCCTTAAAATACTCTCTTCTTAAAATTCAATACATTTTAGTCCCTAGACCGAAGAGAATTTCATTAGTATTAAACCTACGTTCCAATTAACATTAAAAACAATGACCTCGGGTTAATTGTATTTCTTAATACGCAATTTCTACATATACTGTCTTTTTGTAGGGGTTTGCTTGTATGGACCGTTTTGTTTTAAAAGAAGACATTAGGAAAATATCAGGCTGTTATTATACTACTTCAGGACTAACGGTTTTTCTTATGTAGAGTAAGAATTCTAGGTAATGATAATAGACATAATCAGCCCCCACGATGACGATCCACGGTGATGTTCCCACTGCTGGGAACTCTCACCGAGAGGTCTGTGTCCTCTCGGTGAGAGGCAGGAGCCGTAATCCACCACGCGGGCCCAGTGAGGGTTGGTAGATATCACATGTCTTCGATTTTTTGCTTCTAGGACATGCCGGTTTCCTCACGATGTTTTCCTTCACCGTTTTGAGAGCAGTGGTGAGAAAATACTTTACACAAAATAAAGCGCCTGTCTGGGTTCGAACCCACGGCTACAACCAACAACTAGATACTAGGCTTGCTCAATGCGTGCTGGCAAAATCAGAAGGCCAATTCTCGTAATTTAAAATGTTCAAAATCTAGTCGCAGTCTCATCTCAGCGCCAAACAAATGTCAAAAACTGGTCAAAATGTAGGAAAATTAGAAGTATTTTTTGACAGATTGAGACAGAGATCAGACTGTGAACGTTCTTAAAATTACGAGGATTGCCCCTGCGAACTGTACCCTAATTGCGTAACACAATAGCAATCACGATCTGAATCATTCCGACATTGCAAATCCACTGCTTCATATGTTCGAAATAGGTCATTGGGCATATCTGACCCGCTTTGCGAAAACTGGCGGACATTAACCAAAATAGTTTTAAACCAAAGGGATAAAAAATCGATGGAGAAAGATGTACCTCTGAAACCGTTGTTGTGTCCGGCATGGGTATGGTTTCCATACTAAGATGTCCAACATTTGTCTGCTAATGACTTAAATAACGCAATGAATGTTGTTGAACTGTCAAAATTAAAGCCATTGCTAGATACTGTTAGTGTGTTACGCAATCACCCCGCAGATCTTTCCTTCCCCATAAGTAGTGTCTAAGTGGATGGGTGACCATTTTCACATACCAAGTCCCCTCCGTGCCTCGGAAAGCACGTTAAGCCGTTGGTCCCGGCTGTCATTCGTGGATCTTTGACAGTCGTTACGGGTCGTCAGGAGCCCGAAAGTCTGACAACCAGTCTTACCAAGGGGTATCGTATTACCCAGTAACTGGGTTGTGGAGGTCAGATAGGCAGTCGCTTCATGTAAAATACTGGTATTCAGCTGCATCCGGTTAGACTGGAAGCCGACCCCAACATAGTTGGGAAAAGGCTAGGCAGATGATGATGATGAAGTAGTGTCTAAGTTTACAAGGTAGCACTCACATAATTGAGACGTTCTTCTTCTTTCTTTTTCTTGTCTCCACGGGATTTGCGAGACAATTGGATCATGTCGCGGTTAAAATATCAACCTGGCAGCAGTCAGGTACCAGCCAGCTAACTGTTTGCTTAGGTAGGTTGGCAAGAGCCAGGTGGTAAAAAATCCCACACTCCCCGACCTTACTCCCCGGAGGTCGGGTGCCTTTTGAAGGTTTCGCCCAAAAAAAAAGGTAAAATGAAAACACCTTCTAGTAGTTCGGCTGACTGCCCACAGACGAAAGCTTAGTACTGTCATATTCAGTTGTACATCAGGTTCATTTGAAAACCAGCGTCAGGCACTAGTCGTCTAGCATTTTTGCTGAAAAGCTGGAAAGAGTGCCTCACGGCTGCACCAAGAAGGCTCAGCTTTTTGGTGCAGGCGTGAGGCACTCTTTCCTGCGATTTTCTTAGATCAGACTGTACACTTTCCATTTGATTCTTATTTGTCTGATTTGTTTGTTTGTTTGTCTGATCTATGTATCTGGGGTTATGGTATGGTGTGTCTTTTAGTCAGTGCTAAATAAATGTATTTTAATTCTTCCTATACGTGAAGGTCCTTTTGTACCACCATTTTTGACATTGTAAGAATCACCATAATTATCTCCTGACCATGATTCAATCATAAAAAGTAAGCCCTAAAAGCAACAAGAACAGAGACCCTTGTATTTCTACCATTAGCAAAGATTCATCAACATAAAAGTCAACGCTAATGAAGCAAAACCTTAATCTAATTAAATAAATACGCCCCGACACGGCAACATCGGAATTTACATCAAAACAAAACGTAATCCGCAAAAGTTTTTTAGCAAAAATAAACTTAATGTATTCGGTGGCAAGCCTACGCCCGAGTCGGTGGAACCCCACTTTAATGTAGTCTTTACAACATTAAACACTGAATATTGGGACATGGTGGCACTGTCAGCGGTTTAGAAGACAAGAAAGTTACAGCAGGTCATCATTGACGGCGTGTTTTTGAGCAGATGAGACAAAACTGGAGGGAAACCGGCATGTCCTAGAATGTTTCGCTTTAGCAGTTGAACGAAAATTCAAAGACATCTGACTTCCTCCTACCTGACCTGAACTCGCGTGGTGTGTTACGGCCCACTCTCTTTCATTGAGGGCCTGTGGTCCAGTAGTGGGAACAAAATTAGCTGATTATGACATGCTTATGTATGACGGAAACGTAGAGGAAACAAGAGGAGCAACAATCGTATGGGGGAGTTTATTTATAATATCAGCATGGAATCAACCTGTATACCTACTATTGTATAGAAGCAAGTGTGTTGCGCCACTTTTACTTCCCAGCGAAAGCACTAGCACGTGGTGAAGGGCGGGCGTTTTGAGGGACTGTCTCATGTTATTTTGACGTTTGAAATGTGCTGATTCTCAGCCTAATTTGAATAAATGACTTTTGATTTTGATTTACATATACTTCAGAACAAACATGAGCTCTGGCCTTATAAAAATGACAAATTTAAAAAAAAAAAATGGCACACATCGATACATCCATATATTGATACATCTATAGTGTAGCGGTATCTTCACGCCACATGCGACCTACGTGTCATACTGCAATCCCGCAAATTCCTGCATCTCGCAAGCAGAGTTTACCCACAACAACTAGCATAATGCTAGTTGTTGTGGTAAACTCTGCTTGCGAGATGCAGGAATTTGAGCCCAGTGATTCATATCGAGCCGTTGTATATACCTATATACAACGGCCCGATATGCAGTTGCCCGCCAGACACAACACCCGTCTGGTCGGACGATCCTCCCTTTTCTACGGAGGATGAGTGAATTTTATACCCTGTTTCTCATACCTCTATAAGAGGTATCGCTCCACGCTGTCAGTAGCACCCAACTTATTATGAAACAATAGCCACCCCAGCAGTTATTAATGAAAATACCCCTGTAGGTACAAACGTAATATTTTATTTTCCGTAAATTTCACCTTACCTGTGTTCAATGATCTATAAACTTTTACGATAGTCGCTGTCTTTTCGTTAACGAATATAAAATAATGCGACGGGCCGTCTCAATGTGCTTCGGTAACTATTTCGACGAGCTGAACGGATATTATTTTTTCTTTGTAGTATTTTTATCACCTAAGACTACAGAAGTATTATTTTTGTAACGGTTTTAGACCAGTTTTTTTGATCGCTCGTACCGTCAGGAGCATCTCAAGAATAACTCATACCATGGAAAAAGGATTAAAGTTAACAGGAGTTCTCAAACCCTGGATGGATCCTGGATACACCTGCTGGCTAATTACGTAACACAATAACAGTAGGAATAGATTTCATTTTGACAGTTCAACAACATTAATTGCGTTATTTACGTTTTTGAGCAGGGGGCTTATCACCAGCTCTTCCAACAGGGCAGAAGTTGAACTGTACTGCTTTTTTGTTAAGTACTAAGAATAAAAAAATAAAAAAAAACATGAAATGAAATGTATTTTCTTTCTTTCTTTCTAAAAAAACAGTGCAGATAAACTTTTATTATAAGAGCCGTATTAGAAGAGCCCTATTATAAGAGCCAGTGTTAAGGCCCCGTGACAATTTTTTGAACATAATATGAAGCAATGGATTAGCAATATCCTTCAAAATGATTGAGATTGTGATTGATAGTGTGTTACGCAATCAGGGTGCTTTGAAGACAACTCAACTCACTCAACAAGACAACTCAAAAACTAAATTCAATTACCAACTGAAAATCCAACTGCCCCAAAAATTCAAACATCGAACCACACTTAACCCT
Organism: Apamea crenata; assembly: GCA_949629185.1. Taxonomy (NCBI): domain Eukaryota; kingdom Metazoa; phylum Arthropoda; class Insecta; order Lepidoptera; family Noctuidae; genus Apamea; species Apamea crenata. The sequence goes on from OX451377.1 coordinate 10,367,548, forward strand.
GAAAACGCCGCGCGGGAGTTTTAGATAAAATTAATACAATTATTATTTTATTATCTACCCACATTTACCGAAGGACAGAATACGTAATGGCAGAGTACAGAAACCCTACCACTTTGCTGATTAAAATAGGAATTAATTAAGTGAGTTGTTGAATGGTATTTTAGATACGATTATTACGGGAATAGAATAATTGAGGCGTTTCTGCGTTAGTCATAATGAAATGGTGATGGTTTGAGTTTGTGATCACTTTGAAGGACTGTTTAAGAACCCTTTTTAGGGCTCGAGGACTTGAGAAAGACGATATTTTTCAAGTGATCTATCACGAAATAGTAGCTGTCAGGACCTCTAACATCCTATCTGTTTCCCATAATAGTACTTCTGGCTTATCCTTACAATAAACTACCACGACAAAGAAATGGAAACGTTTAAGAAACCCCTGCTTTATATCAAAAGAAAATGTACCCAATGTGTTAAGCTGTAACCGATGCAGGTCAAACTAGCTAAAAAGGAACATTGCCACCCAAATGGACGCTAATCAAAATCTCCAAAACAACTTCCGACGTCAAAAACTACTAAACAATACTTTCAAGTGATTTGGACAAAAGGAGTGCGCTGGAGTGTGTCTGACCATTAAAAATGAAGCTATAAATCGGGGGTCTTAATGACCGTTGTGTAATGGTGCGTTGTGGGCGCGCCGTTTGAGGGTTGAATTTGACGTTCCTAGTATTAATGTTGGTTAAAAGGTTTAATTTCTACTGTGGGGTGTAGTTTTAAGTTAAAAATGTATTCCCATATATTTCCCAAGAGGGTAGGCTTGTAGGCCGAAAGGTTGGAGTGTGTGCAAAAATGTTCGCTGAATATATTCCAGTTTTAAAACACTCTTTTGTGCTTACCTATAACGACGATATGACCTATCCTGTTAAAACAAAAGTAAATTGCCCTGTAAGAAGAGAATTTCAACGACTCTATGAAGGATGAACAGAAAATCAAAGGCACTATGAAGGTTTGTCTGAAAAATGGCTAGAACTGGTGAATAATTGAATACTGAGATGATGGCTGACGCCTGACAGAGGGGTAAGAAGAATGAAAAGACAAGACAACAGCGCCAACCACAAAGGTATTGGTATAAGAGTGTGATAAATCGTCCTGAGCACATAAGGAGGAGGAACCTCAAGAGATGCACTGAACTATTGGGATGAAGCAGGATGATGAGTGGTCTTGAACACATTAACAAGCAGAACCTCAGGAACTATCCAGTTATTCGTACAAGAGCCTAGAATACTTTAAAACACTACATAACTATTCATCATCATCATTCACAGTCCGACTTCACCCACTGCTGGGCATAAGCGTCTCTTTTCTTGTGCCAATACCCACGCTCCTTTGCCAGCCACATCTAGGTTTTCCCGCGATGGCAACAAGTTCGTCTGCCCATCTTATCGCCTTACGACCGACAGAGTGGCCTCTATCACAGCCTTACTCCACCTGTCATCACTGCACCTTGCCAGGTGTCCTGCCCAACTCCATTTGAGTTCCATAATACGTCTTCCGATATCAAAGAACTTCGTACGTCTTCGTATCTCGACGTTATTGTTATTTTAAGAACGTTTACAGTCTGATTTCAGTCTCCGTCCGTCAAAAATACCTCTAATCTCCCTACATTTTTGACAAGTTTTTGACATTTGTTTGTCGCCGAGATGAGACTGCGACTAGATTTTGAGCGTTTTAAATTACGAGAATTAGCCATCTGTTATCTATCCAAAACATTACACAATAATACAAATACTTCAAACACAACCAGACAATACACATCAAACGTAATTCAGTAACCAGTTACGTTTACAATGAGAAACCTGTTTTACAGCAAAGTGGAGGCCTTGAGACTTGGAGACTTACACAAGAGTCCTTGAGGTATAATGACTACGTGTGTGATCTCAGATCACATGTGATATTTACTTATATGCCAACTTGATTACATACTTGAGGGGTGGGATGTTCAAGGAGTACGCTTTGTGTAAGAAGTTACGTGATATCTATAGCCAAAACTCGGTCAAAAGCGAGCGAAATGTGGGTATACAATAAGTCTCTGCTTAACCCTTCGGGGATTACAGGCGTGGGGTTATGTTTATAACTTCTACAGGACAGGTGGACTCAAGCTGTGTGGTTCTTTCCTCAAAAGACCATTCCAGACACCAATCTAAATGGTCTTCACATGTCTGGTATGTCTGGACCTTAAAAGAGACTGTGACCTCGGAGTTTGTTTCGACCTTTCTTCTCTAAGTGCAAACTAGCTCGTGGTTCAGCTGCTGTTAAGTGGTTACCACCTCCTGAGGAAACATACAATACCAGAAGAATCGTAATCTAATATCGCGAGATATTCGCCAAAAATGTAAACAAATATGAGTTTATGGAAAAATAACTTTTATTCCTACACAATAAAGTTCAGTTCAGTCAAATTTTCCCAATCAACTTTGAACTTAATGCTTTAGCGATAAAGTTGAAAATCTATTAAAGAAATTTGACAGATTGTAGTAGCTTGATGTGCTGGCATCTGTACCCGGCGCGTACAACGAAATTCATATTAGTACGAGGAACCTCGTACGGTTGACTTTAACCAAACCAAAGCCGATAGTTAATAGTCATTAGACAAATAACTAAAAAAATCTAATGGTAACTAGTTTAGTTCAGCAATTAGCTCTGTAGAACCAGTCAAAGGAAACCCTCATAATTCATCAAACCAAAAACAATCGAATCCCATAACCTTGCCAAGAGTCTCCACTTAAAAACCGATACACAACAACAATAAAACAGTACAACATACTTGGGCAATTTAAAACAACACCGGGCAATAATTGTCACGGCTGGGCTAGCGCTAACCGTCCCGGGCTAAAGATTAAACAGTCTGGCACAGTTACCCGAACGGAACCATTCGTGTTTAATAGGAGTCGGATTATTGGTATCAATTTGGGAGTGTCCCGAAAAGTTAGGCTGTTTGAGCAATCTCTTGTTAAACTGGTTGTTCTCCTATTTGTATTTTACAGGTGATTTGAAAGACTGAGGGGCCCGTGGATAAATAATAAAAGCCGCACAGGTCGACCGATCAGTTTTAGCTACGCTTGCCGCGGTTGGTCTGTGGATGGGTGACCATCTTTATATACCGAGACCCCTCCGTGTCTCGGAAAGCATGAAGCCGTTGGGCCTGGCTGTCATTCGTGGATCTTTGACAGTCGTTACGGGTGGTCAGAAGCCCGATAGACTGACAACCAGTCATCTTCGTAAGACTGGTTGTCAGACTTTCGGGCTTCTTACGGGGTATCGTATTACATATTATGCCAAACGCTGGTACTCAGGTGACTCAGGTTAGACTGGAAGCTGATCCCAACATAGTTGGGAAAAGGCTAGGCAGATGATGAGGTGATTTTTGTAAATCTGTTTCTAGTTAACTTTGAAGGTGCAAATAAACATTTTTTTTTAATTTTTTTTATTTAAAACACTCTTCTGGGTCTTTGAGTTTGATTGCCAGGTGTTAATGAGTTTTTATATTAGAAAATGTTTAGCTTGGATTTATACCTGCTCCAGGTTTACTTCTGCAGTTGAAACCTTCTTTACTCGTTAACTGTTTTCTCGTGGGATATACATTTTATATTTCATTTTTGTTCCGCAAATGTTTTATAACATTAGAAAGAAAGAAAATACATTTATTTGCGGCAAACATGACAAGTTGGGGGTAAACATGCACGCAACACCTATTAGATTTTATTTACATTTTATATATCATTTTGGATCGATTTCTATTAAAAAAATATACGTATTTTATGTATCTTTTATTTCGATACACTGCTTAAATAATCAGCCGATAATTTTCCCACTGCTGGGTCACAGGCCTCCTATTGGTGAGTGAGTGGGCTATAATCCACCACGCGGGCCCAGTGAGAGTTGGTAGATGTCACATGTCTTCGAATTCTTGGTTATAGGACATGCTGGTTTCCTCAAGATTCCTTCACCGTTTTGAGAACCGTGGTGGTGAAATAATTTAGACTAAATAGAGCGCTTATCTGGGTTCGAACGTCGTAAGTTCACACAACCTGTAAGTTTTTGACGAGACGTTTAAGAGTTTGACGAGACTTTCACTGGCAGATAGCTGATGTTAAGGGAGTAACTTTGTTTTACGGATTTTATATTAGAAAACAAATCTCTCAAATCCAATATACATGACTAGAAAGAAAGAAAGAAAATACATTTATTTGCGGCAAACATGACGCATAAAAAAGAACAAACACACAAAAAAAAATAACAACTTGGGGGTAAACATGCGTCACATTCACGCAAATCGGCCATCGCTCAGCATAATGCTAAGATTACTACCTTTTCACGCTTATATTTATATGAAATTTGGCAAGGAGATAGATATAGCAACCAAGGGAAGGATACTGCTTTTTGTCCTGGTAGCAAGTTTCCGTGGGTTAATTTCGGGCGAAGCCTCGGGCAGAAGCTAGTAAAAAACATCTCAAGAAGTTAGCAAGATTAGTTTTCTTCCATCTTAACTTCTCGCATGTAAGCAAGCAAGTGCTCGCACAAGTATTTAAAAACAACTTTGTATGGAGAACAAGTTTCTCTACTTTGTATAAATAAGAAAGTTTTGTATCAAGTGTTTACTGCTCACAATATTTTCAAGTCGTAAAATCGATATTTACTATTTTATTTGATACTTTTTTTACTACTATAGGGTGGGTAGATCAAGATGACTTCAATCTTCGAATCGATCGTTTTACTATGAAAACTCATAATATATATTTTTAACATACCTACGTTATAGAGGCATGAGTAACAGGGTGTAAAGTTCACTCAGCCTCCATAGAAAAGGGAGGATCCTCCGACTAGACAGGTGTCGGGACGATATATATATCCTAGTTGCGCGGTAAACTCTGATTGCGCGATGCAGGATTTCGCGTGACGTCAGTTTGATGCGTAGTTCGCATGTGGCGGTATAGATGCCGTTACAACGTAAAGGGTTTTTGAATCAATTGAAGACACATGAACCTACCATATTTTTGCCTTTATTTAAACTGACTTAAAAAAAAAAAATAATCATATTGTGGGAATGGTTAATCAAACAGTTCCGAGATAAACCCAAAAACCAGCGGCCATGAACATTTCCAAATACCGATAGCAAAAACTCTCAATTAACTATTCGATGCCCATCTAAACCCGTCTTAAATCGATACATAATCGCTGCTAACTCGATTCAAAAACCATTTTCCCGCATTGACAGCTCAGATAAGATCGGTAAAACACTGTTATATTATGCGAATAAAAACATGTAAACTCGATATCGATATCGAGTTATCGAGTAATCGGTTACCAAAGCTCACACGTCATCGAGGCGACTTATCGCTATGTAGCGCCCCGGGTCGTAAAGTGGGTACACTTGCGGCCGAAGTAACGTGTAAACATGTTTCTGGGTTGATATTGTCGTGTTTGAGGATGTTATGAATGTTCTAAGCTGGGTTTTGTAGCTGGAATAAAATGGACTGAAATATTTTTCGAAGTGGTGGGGATTATGTTGCCGTTGAAATATGTTAAAGTTAACGTCAGGGTAAGCCAAGAACGAGCGTCGCTATTTCAAGAATGTTTGCTCTTCGTTCTAATTAATTGAGTGTTCTTAGAATAAACATTAGTAAATCAAGTTTTGTAAAAATTAGGTAAAAACAACATCGAAATTTCGTAGGTACTTAAAACATTCACCCAAAGCAACAAAGTTTACTTTTAATAAAACACAAACATAACGTAATCATCGCAGTTGCTTTTTCAGTTAATTGCAACCAAAAATAAATACACCAAAACGTATAAACCGAACCCAAAAATTCACACGACCATCGAAAATAAATATGCAACACAAAACAAAATCCGCTCGAAAAGTTTTATCGAATTTCGATACTGCTAAACTGTGTCGTTAAATGTGTCCTCGAGTGTAAAAAGCACATTATAAAATATTCAACTTGATGTTGCCATACGTTTTCACGTGGCAATCGGCTCTTTATGCCTGGGGTTGCCAGCCTAGCTGGGGTTTTTAACGGCATTTCGCTGCCAAGTTGCCAGCACTTAAAATATGACGCGAGCTGAGGTGTTTGAACATAATTGTGAGTAAATAATGCGAGTATTTGAGGAGGTGGAGTTAAGTGCTCTCTTAGAAGGAAAGTGTTGGATCGTTGACTTGGACCTTATTGCTAATAATAACAGGAGGTTTGCTTTGCATACAATAATCGTTTGGTAACTCACAAAGACAGTGAGGGAGTCCTCACCGGGGACATTTGTCTGTAATGCAACCATCCACGGCCATCCATTCATCTCTGTCCATTTTGACGGCACGGTTGGCGCAGTGGTTAAGCGATTGGCTGCTGCGCTGCGTGTCGCGGGTTCGATTCCCGCACGGAACAAATATTTGTATGACCTACATGTATTTGTTCCGAGTCTGGGTGTTTTTCTATCTATAATATGTATGTATTTACAAAAAAAAATGTATATAAGTAGTTTATCAGCCATCTTGTTACCATAACACAAGCATTAGGTTGCTTAGCTTGGGACAAATGGTGCTGTGTGAAATGTCCAGGGATTTATTATTATATTATTATTATTATCCAAGATTCCATGGCCACGGCTAGGGATTTGTAGGGCTGCGCAGGTTATCAATTAGACTAGATTTTCCATTTTTACGCAAGAACTGCTGAACGGATTAGGATGACATTTGGTACACAGATAGTTTATTACCTACCAGGATGAACATATAGGCTACTTTTATCCCGATATTCCCACGGGATCGATACTTATGCGGGTAAAGCCGCGGGGCGCAGCTAGTTATTATATAATCCATTTCAGAAAACTCGTACAGAAAATAATTACTCAGAAAACATTACTTAGATAAAACAAACTAATTTAGACAGCGACCTCGCGAAGTAAAATGGTTGTGTTAGTTCATGCCTTTTGTACTTGACGTTAGAAAATGAATAACGATATCAAAGAGAAGCTGGTAATTTCACCCGCCCTTGAATTAGTTACATACGGTTGAGAAAGTTTACAAACGTAATTAATAGTGAACTGTGCTTGACTGGGTTTAAAATTAAGTTAAATGTGGAAAGGAACTTTGACTGCCTCGTTGGTCGAGTGGTCGCTACTGCTGAGCATGAGGCATGAAGAATTTGCCTGTAGCAGCCCGGAATCTGGGTCTGTGGTCGGTTGATGGCAATAGGCTCACCCTGGGACTGAAAGATAACTGGGAAAATTAAATTAAATGTGGGTGTAAGAAAGAAAGAAAGAAAATACATTTATTTGGCACAAACTAAAAGACACAGTGTACAGTGTAGTGTGTACTGAAGGTAAACCTCTGCCCAATCCTTCGGGGAAAGAAGGCGAGGTGTCATGAGATCCCAAAGAGTCTCGTACTTACGTGTGATTTCAATTGATTCACTTGGTTAATTACTACAAATATGTTTTAATGCACAATGAATAAAATAAATTAATAATTACCATAAAGATGTACATCGAAATCTCACTAACATTCGTTACGGTCATACAATTTAATTTATAAAATTTAATACTAATATTATTTTTTTTTACAAAAACGCTGCCCCACGCTAATTTCTCCTGTATCGTGGGTGCGTTTACAGACATATAAACTCACATACACAAACAGCCAGACCCGGAACAACTAATTGTAGGTCATACAAATATTTGTTCCGTGCGGGAATCGAACCCGCGACACGCAGCGCAGCAGTCAATCGCTTAACCACTGCGCCAACCGTGCCATCAGTATATTACTTACTACTTATTCGCACAGCATAACTACTCACCTCAACTAGCTTGGTAACAACAATGTATTCACCTACCTACCCACTAGCTGCATGATATACTTTTAGTTTATATAATTACCCTATTATTCTATTTTATTTACTTGTTGTTTTGCTTTTAAGCCATGATAGGGAAAAAATTATTTATGGTTATATACCAGAATGTTTGTAGTAAACACATCATAGTGTCCTATAATGTATACTATGTACGATATTATTGTTTCTTTACTTGGGGACCGGCACTGCGGCACTGTACTCATTAACACAGGTTATCTTTTAACATAGCTAGGAATACAGCACATCATCCACCATTTTATTGTGGTATTTGTAAACTATAAACGATTTTTGTAAATTGTCATCATGTACTACAATGTTTTTGATGAATAAATTATATTATTATTATTAATTTGTACTCTAATATACAATATGAAATAAAAACACAACAATAACAACATTTCTATTATACGACTAAATAAAGCTACCTTATTATTATTATTAATAGATGTTAGATGAATGAGTAGAAGCTGTGAAGACTTCATTAGATGGTGTGCACCAATAAAGCATCGATAGAATAAAACACCGTACAACTGAATTATCGACACACCATGTTCGATATAATAAAAATCAAATCATCAACTTTCGAAATTAAGCAGGGGGAACCCGTTAAAAGAGATTTCAAGTCCTACTTGGGATCTCGTTCGATGCAAATCACATCGTGGACACTCCAAACATATAAACTGTGAGTATATTAAGCGACATCAAGAACACAAAGTGTGCACTCTGAATTATGTATTAAAAGCTCAAACGGAACGGCGCCCTCTCACAGAGAAGCCCGTGTCCCAGCAGTGGGAACATCATGGGCTGATTATGCAAGACCTAAACCACTAACAACAGTCGAAATATGTTATTCGTATCCACACTACCCTCAAGGGAACGCAAGCTTGATGTTACAAGTAAGTCGAGGACAACAGCAGGTAGTAAGATCATCCATTTAGCCCAACCTACATGTGTACATTGTCCCAGATTTCTTTGTGTCTGACGTCTCCAGCCACTGGCTCCGAAGTGGAACGCGTCTCCGTCGTCACGGCTTAGTTTTCTAGGCGTGTCGTCGCGGCCTGAGCTCGTAATAAATAGGGCCTCTAGAGTGCCCTAAATTCATAATTTCTCTAGAGACACTTAAAAAGAGATTCGATAAAGAACGTAATGGTATCAGAATCTTATCTAAGATTAAAGGCACAGGGGAATTTGTTTCTTGCCTATCCATACTAATATTATGAATGCGAAAGAAACTCTGTCAGTCTGTTTGTCTGTCGGTCTGCCTGTCTATGTGTTCGTCTGTCTGTCGGTTACCTTTCGCGCAGTAGTGCGATTCTGTAAAAAAAAAACATTCCGTGAAAACCAAAGTGAAGTGAGCTGTCAATAGTTTTAATCTCTAGCATCAACTGGAATGATAGCTAACTTCAAACTAACTTCACGTACGTTTTCACTGTGAGATGTTTACAGAATACACCAGCAGAACTTTGTTTGACGAAATTCGGCACCCAAGTAGATAATGACCTGAAGGCCAGTTATCGTAATTTAAAACGTTCAAAATCTAGTCGCAGTCTCATCTCGGCGACAAAGAAATGTCAAAATGTAGAAGAATTAGAAGTATTTTTTGACAGATTGAGACTGAGGTCAGACTGTGAACGTTCTTAAAAACACGAAAATTCCCCCTCTGGTTTAGGACATAGGATATAGGGGACTTTTTATTCCGGTAGAAACTTCCCTTAAGATAATTTCCGACATTCACGCGACGAAGCCGCGAGCAAAGCTAGGTGAGCAATCCGAGATAAGATCGAAACATTTTTTTGCTGGACAGTTCTTTAAAAATACTTCCACTACTTAAATAAAGATACTTCTTTAGCTACCGTTAACACTTGGCGTTACATTACCCATTAAAACTCATTTCAAATTAATCGACAGGAAACAACGAAACTCATCGACGTCAAACATCATTCCGGAACACTTTACAGGAACTTCCGACGGCTGAAAAAAACACTTACAGATTTCCGTTACAAACAGAGACATACAATACTGCCCTCCATTGCCCCTTTAGACAGCGGCAACATCAAAAACAATTTCGACCAATCACAAAGCAGTTAGTCACAAAATGGATGCACTCTTGTAATTGAAAGCGCATTCACACCATTTTTAATTTGACTGCACGATTTAAATCGTAGGCGTAGATTAATGTAATAAGTTTAAATTGAATTATTTTTACTGGTATCCTAATGTGGGTGGGTCAGGCTTTTACGTTTAATTGGATAAATACGAATGACAAATGAAATCAATAAAAATGTGCCCGTCTGTAATTTAGTATGAGGAAGGTGTGATATATTAATTTAATATTCAAATTAGTTATCTTGTTTCGTTTAACTGTATGTCGTTAATTAAAGTCACAGAAATAGTTGGTGTAATGTGATGCCATTCTTTTTAGATTTTTTTATTAACGTTTTCTGTTTTTTCAAATGAGTGTTTAATATATAACCCACTAGAGAGCTGCTGAGAAAGTGTGTGAGCATAACTCAGTTTACATTGCACCAACATACGTACTCAAAAGGAATGGCTTAGTTTATTTGTTTTGATGCAGGGTTTAGAATGTTGAGTTAGAGAGCTGTTCCGTGACCTAATTCATTTTTTGTTGGACTCTTTTCTTAGTTGTAAAAAAATATGAACAGAGGTCCACAATTTCAGACCAAAAACGCTGCACCATTTAATTTAATAAATATATAAAATCACAAGCAGTGCCCCGTGGTTTTACCCGCAAGAGTGTCGGTCCCGTAGGAATATCGGGATAAAAAGTATTCTATGTGTTATTCTGATATATGTAAGCCATATTATTGTAAAGTTTCATCAAAATCCGTTCAGTCGTTTTTGCGTGAAAGAGTAACAAACAAACATCCATCCATCCTCACAAACTTTCGCGTCTATAATATTACTAGCTGCGCCCCGCGGTTTCACTCGCATTAGTTTCGATCCCGTGGGAATATCGGGATAATAAGTTCCAAATTTCATCCAAATCCATTCAGTAGTTTATCCGTGAAAGAGTAACAAACAAATATCCATCCAGTCATCCATACAAACTTTCACGTTTATAATATTAGTAGGATTAAGTAGGACAATGCATGCAATAGCCTTTCTGTTAAAAACATTAGCACAAAATGTCAAAAGCTACGACTCAAAAACGATTGACGAATCAATAAAACAAATTACAACAACGATTACCAATTTCCCCAGCATTATCAAACAATTGTCGCTAATAAAAACTGTCAATCCATGTCTTATCTCGATCAAGAAACTAACAATAAAAAAAACTCAAATAATTTATTTAGGGGCGAATGCGATCGCCGAAACGCGATAAGGGTTTTGAGGGGTAAGTATGTACAAGGGAAATAAGTTATTAACTGAAATAACACGATATCATTTTGTGGGGATCGGAACAAGATGAAGGGATAGATAAGAGGGTAGAGGGATAGCGTATCACCCCCTCTTAATAGTGAAATTTCACCCTTGTGGCGAAATTAATGATTGTTGTTTTTAGTGAATGGTAATTCAACTGTTGCTAGAGTGTTCGTTAGACAGCCCTTTTGTTAGTAAGAGAATTCCATTGATCTTTTTATACGTCACTTCATGATCAAAGTGGGGCTCGTGGCTAAGTAATAACAGCGGCACGGGCTGATTGAACAGGTTAAGCAACGCTTGCCGCGGTCAGTCTGTGGATGGGTGACCATCTTTACATACGCATTGTGTTTGGAAAGCACGTTAAGCCGTTGGTTCCGGCTGTCATTCTTGGATTCTTGACAGACGTTACGGGTCGTCGGAAGCCCGAAATTCGGCGAACCAGCCTTACCAAGAAGTATCTTAATACCCAGTAACTGGGTTGTGGAGGTGAGATAGGCAGTCGAGTCGCTCTATGTAAAATATTGATATTCAGCTGCATCTGGTTAGACTGGAAGCATACCTCAACATAGTTGGGAAAAGGCAAGGCAGATGATGATGATTTCAAGATAAAAAAGTATTTAGTAAGAGCTTTAGCGTCTAACAACAAATTGGTGGATAAATTACCTAGTTAGTTTTAAAAAAAAAAAATTTTTGATGTGGTTTTCGATATGATTTCATCTCTTAAGCCTAAGACGTGTACAATCACGAGCAAAAGTATGTATACACTCCGCTTTATTCAAAGGCGATTTACTCCTTTATTTTTTAATGAAATTTTATGTTGTTACGAACGTAGCATTTTCGAACCCATAAGTTTATCTAATGTGTCGTATTTCAACGTTGCATTCGTTATTTCACAAAAAAAATCGCAATTGAAAATTGCCAAGTGTTGACATATTGGTGCTCGTGACTATACTTAGAAGCTTTTACAAAAAAAAAAAAAAAACAATATACTCAATAAAATTAAGACTTGTCAATCATGATTACCATCATTTACATCAGTAGGTACGGTTGTAGGTCGGACCTTTCTATTAATTAAACTAATAACGATTACATTGCGCTTTTCTTCTGGGGGGCGAAACGAAACGCATAAGTACCTCTCAAAATAGAAGCTTAACGTCATCACCACCTTTCACATTTCACCCCAGATGAAACAAAAAGATAAAAGATCTCGATCGAAAGATACAACAATACAAGTTTTTAATTAACACTACACTAATTGATGATACTTATCTTTAAATAATTATAGTTATTAGTGTAATTAAAATAAATGTCTATAAGGGGGTTTATAATTGCTTCATCACCGGGTTAAGGGTGATAATGAGGTCAATATTTGGATGGGCTGCAATTCCCATTGTTCTGTGTTAACTTTTTGAGGGTTAATAATTAATTTTCTCTGAAATCACTCTGCCAGGGGCAGAGGTGAAACACGTGATCGACGTAGAAGGAATGATATCGAGAAAACTCAATTGTTAAGAAGACTCAAACGAAACCAAATCTGGAATCGTGTGCTTCAAGGATCTTTAGGCGCCTGAATGACATTGAAAGGGGGCGTTGTGGGTATTACCTTTAAAAATGGTATTGTAAAAACAAGATGGCATTAGTTCCGATTTTGGCCACGCGCTAAAAAAACCTTGCCGCCGACCGAGCCGTCGTCGACGAGTGTTGCCGTCGATGGCTGCATTTGCCTTTTCCCTTGACACGTGTCGCTTGTGTGTATGCTATATTGATAATGTAGCTCCATAGTAAGTATTCAACTGTATCTGATTAGACTGGAAGCTGACCCCAATATAGTTTGGAAAGGAAAGATGTTGACTTAGTACTATCGATATTATCATGGATAATGGGACGAAGCGTTAGCCAAAAACAATATTAAACTAAACAATAGTCCACCCAAAGTTCCTAAACCCAGTAACCAAACCACGATTATTCCGCCACGCACCCACACGTGACAATTAGCGGCAAATTACCACCATTTCAAATATTAATCAAATCTATTACAACCACCATTTTACCTTGAACCTTTTTCAAGTACGAAGTTCATATAAATTAATCAGCACCAGAGTCCTAATTAGGCTGGTTACATAAATCAATCGATCACCGTGTCGGCGCCGATTCGGTTCTAATTGGCCCAACGAGATCCGACTTTGATTTAGATTTGATTTGTTCATTGGATGGATTTTGAAGAGAGAGCATGCTTTATACAGTTCTTCTGCGATATAAATTAATTTAATCACTAAGGTACTACACTAAAGCCCCATTTACACGAAGGAAGTTTCATGCTTGTGGCATACAATTAAATTAAAGCAAGGAATGACTTTGCATCTTTTATTGTTGCTTCATAACATAATAATCAGCCTTTAATGTTCCCACTGCTGGGACACAGGCCTTCTCTCTACTCTCGTCTCTCCTATAGTATGCCACATGTAAATCAGGCTTAGTTGGAGACGTATGTTTGCGTGACGTCTTTTTTTATTTTTATTTATTTTACTAAGGTTAACCAACAATCGTTTACACCAGTACATCAGCTTATTATTTACAATAGGATACAATTGCGGGTGCAACAATTAATTATAGGTTAACACCGCTAGCACAAGAAACAGTGGTAAAACCATTAATTATTAAATTACGACAGATTCATAAAAATACAAGTGAATGAAATTAATTTGATTATAAACCAGTAAACAAGATATAAATTAAATAATAATTGATATGAAAATAAGAAGTCTTCAAGCACGCTCCAATTTTTGTTCTCTACCACTCAACTAATATCAGCATGTAAACGACTCAACGATTACAGGTTAATAAGAGGCTCCCAATGAAATCATCATCTGCCTTTGTTAAGGTCTGGTTCCAGTCTAACTGGATGCAGCTGAATACCAGTATTTTACATGGAGCGACAGCCTATCTGACCTCCACAATAATACCTCTCTCTGCTCTGGGTTATACGATGCCCCTTGGTCAGACTGGTTGTTAGACTTGCGGGCTTCTGAACACCCGTAACGACTGTTAAAGATCCACGAATGACAGCCGGGACCAACGGCTTATCGTGTTTTCCGAGGCTCCCAATAACAATTGGAAGATAAAAAAGAAAGTGTCTTTAGTACGCTTAACAGAGGTTTGGTGATCGTAGTTTGTTTCAAGCACACAGGTGACAGATGTTCCTGCCCAATGCCTCTTAGTCACCTGCTATCGCTTTACGACACCCCACGTGTGTAAGAGTTATTTCTCTCCAGAAACACATACAGAATATCCAAAAGAAAGAAGCAAAGAAAAATTCTTTACTCCCTCACCATCAAACTTTATTAAAATGACACCAAAAATTGTCAATCCTTGTCAAACCAATTACAAGCGAAGTTAAAAAGTTCAGGGTACATCAATCAAACCACGATTTTCCCTTTACAATTAAAATCTTATTTTGGAGGACCCATCGGAGTTTTAAAAACGAATTACTCGCGGGGCATCCCCTACTTGCGTATGCATCGGGGGATGCGAACGTTTCAAGATTCGCGAAAAAAATTGGGTACCGCGGGACGATTTTGATTATGAAGATGTGACAATAGTCTTGTTATTTTGCGCAATATTTTTTTAATGCATAATTAGGTTTTAGGTTTTGGGAATGCAAAGTAGAAAGGTGGTCGAAGGTTAAGCTACGCTTGCCGCGGTTCGTGGATGGGTGACCATCCATTAGGTAGATAGAATATTCTTCTAGAATATCCTTATTCTTTTTCATTAGATATCGAGACCCCTCCGTGCCTCGGAAAGCACGTTAAGCCGTTGGACCCGGCTGTCATTCGCAGATCTTTGGAAGTCGTTACGGGTAGTCAGAAACTCAAAAGTCTGATCACAAGTCTTACAGCGACATTGAACAACAATTAACTACTTCATAATTATTTTGCATGCAATTGATACATATCCTGTACAGCTAAACATGTTGACTTTAAATTAATACTCGACTGTAACAACTTTATACCATGTTTAAAGCAAAAACAGACTTATCTACCAACGGGTAACCCAGTTATTGGGTAATAACCCAGTAACTGGGTTGTGGAGGACGATAGGCAGTCGCTCCATGTAAAATTCTGGTATGCAGCAGCATCCGGTTAGACTGGAAGCCAACCCTCAAAGTTGGGAATGATTGAACACGGGGCTTTGCTTGTGGAAATACATAGTAAAGAGGTGGCAGGAATTTAATTAAGTAGCTAAATTAGTGTTACGCTAAAATTATTTAGACAACGTTAGATTAAAGTGTTAGTTAATTTTAGTGTCATCACAATTTCAATCAACTCAGCCTATCGCAGTCCACTGCCGACATAGGCCTCTCCCAAGCTGCACCACAACTCCCTGTCCTCCGCCTTCCGTATCCAGTCTGTCCCAGGCACTTTTTTAAGGTCGTCGGTCCATTTATGTGAGGAGCGTACAACACTACGCTTACCGATACGCGGTCTCCACTCCAGGGCTTGTCTACTCAACCGGCCAACGGTCCTTCTACATACATGGCCAGCCCACTACCACTTTAGTTTGCTTGCTTGCGTACCTCCGGTTTGTTACGGATAATTTGATTTCTGATTTTATCCTCCATCCATCTGACTTGTAAGTCAGATGGATGGAGGATAACCGTAACCGTGATAAACGTATTCATCGTTAATTTTGCAGGTTCTGGCAGTTCAAGAAAGCACTGCGGAGCCTGTAAAAGGAACTGATCGGAAGTGTAATAGTAAAAAGTAGAACAACACTACCTTCACAGGGATGGGCGACCTTTTTGTTGACCAACGCGGGACAAACTAGACAGGGTGATTAAAATAAAGTGCTTCAAAAACAATTTGAATGAATAGATTGAAAAGGGTTAGCTATTTAAAACTCGAATAGGTACCTTTGACACGTAAAAACCGCATAAATTTCAAAACGAATTTCAATTTAAATCTAACCTACAAGACCTCGGAAGCTTCCCTTCTCGATTTTTTCGCAAAAAAGTCCTGAGTAACCCTCACCCGCCGTACAGGGTGACAAGTTTAATTTAAACTTCCCGGTTCCAATAGGCCCGCGGTCGAGTTTGAACGATTATAACTTTCAAGTGTTATTTTTAATGAGTTTTTGTGGATTTTGATATTATTAATGCATTGGATTTCCAAGTGCTAACTTACATAATTCAGTGACTTAGCGTCTGAGTAAACAAAAGTAATTTTCGGCTTTAAGTGGTCATCTGAGGATTGGCAGAGGGTGTTATATTTCATAAGGATAACGAAGTTAAGAAAACAATGTATTTGGAAAAATTTTGTAAAAAGAATTCTTATTCGCTGGGAATACACAAAGGGAATAAATGACTGTGTTTTATTAGCCGTGCCGTCAAATCAATTACAAGCTACAAAATATTCAACACGCGTTGTTATACATACAAAATCTATTAATATAACAGATTATAACATGTAGTTACATACTACATGAATGACTAATTATCTACAAAACGTGTAGCTTTTACAGAATAATAATTAATATCTTTCATTCCTCACATATATGCCAGATGTCCCATTGATTCCATATGCTACTACAATTATATATTTTATTTCAGAGACTTAAGAATGGTTTTTGATTGGCATATTTTTGTGGTTAGTTGAATTAAATCGTGTAGGGGTCAATAATACCGTAGATAAGTAGTGATAGGGTTAATGTGATGGCAATAAAAATCTGTCGGTTGTTGTTTGGACGATTATTTAACAGATGTACCTACTACTAGTTATATAAAGATTTTTTTTATAACAGCATCTGGCATAATATTACTATTAAATGCTTTCAGTGCCTGGAAAATTAAAAAAGTATTAAAAAATCTGAACGTCACAATTTTTTTTTTGCAATAAGACTCGTTTATTTTAGGAACGAAAGTTTTAAACTGATAATACTTTACTGGTTCTATTGGAACTGGTTTTATTTTATTTATTTTAAAGTATATTATGTAAAAACTCTTGTATTTTTTTTCCTATCTCAAAATAAAAACCCACTTATTTCCTGGCGAAGTCAATAGTATGACATTATCCGGAAGGCGGAGGACAGGGTGTTGTGGCAGCAGCTTGGGAGAGGCCTATGTCCAGCAGCTTGGGAGTGCACTGCGATAGGCTGTGTTGATTGATTGAGAGTTAACTTCATGTCTAATCTCAACCCAGAGCCACAACACCCTGTCCTCCACCTGGAGGACAGGGTGTTGTGGCGCAGCCTGGGAGAGGCCTATGTCCAGCAGTGGACTGCAATAGGCTGAGTTGAAAGTCAATAATAAACAAAAAACAAACAAGAGATTGACAGTCAAAAATTCAAAATTCATTCATTAATTCCTCAAATAAAACATCCATATTCCTCTAATACAACATCTTACAACAGCATTTAACTCCACCTTTCCATGCCTTTGAGTTCCGGTACAAAATCCCGGGATTATCCGGATGGCAGGTGAAAAAAATAAGAGTATCGTGTACAAAAGTTTAAAGAGAAGTTTTATCTGCAGTATGCGGCACTCGCTGAGTTAAGACGGCTGTCTGCGACCGAAGTTACAATTTAACTGCATAAGTTGGCAATGTAGATATGTTTTGGAGTAGGTTTAATGTGGACATGGATTAAGTTGGTGCACGTATGAGAGGATAGGTAGTGTTGTTAAATTTTCAATTGCAATTTTAGAAGTGAAAACTGCTTTAGGGACGTTGAGCGATCAAAATCAAAGTCATTTATTCAAATTAGGCTGAGAATCAGCACTTTTCGAACGTCAAAATTACAAAAGATGGTCCCCCAAAAACGCCGGCCCTTCACCACTTCCTAGTGCTACCTCTGGGAAGAAGAAGTGATTTTTGGTAGTTATGAGAAAATGTTATGGGTTTGCGTCACCAACATGCTAATGTTAACAGTATAAATGTAACTGTGGTTGCGCTTTCCGAGTAGTGAAAGCATACATATTTCAATCAATAATTAATTTATAATGAATCAGTTTAATTTAAAAGTTATGAAATTTAGTTACGTTTTATATCATTAGCTATTTGCCGGCGAAAGTCTCGCCAAAATTAGCTGGAACAAATAGGTACAGACAATTTTTTTTAAATGTTTTTTTTTATAGGTAGGTACCGTAGACACTTTCATATTCATTTAGTAAAAAGCTGTTATTTTGACATAGCAAACAGACACTTCAATTTTATTTATTTCTCTGTACTTATAAATAAGTTTGAAATCACCAAGCTATGATGATCTGATCAGTGCTCGTACCTTTTCTGAATGAGAAGAGGCCTTTGCCCCCCTTTTTTTTTTGCTGCGCGGTTGAAATCCTCATGGACTTCCTACATCAATGGGGGTGACAGAAGGGTATGCCGGACTCTTACCGGCTAAAACCACCGCGGTGTTCCACCTCTGCCTATGGCCGGGGGTGCGGGATTCGCATAAGCATTCACCGCTCAATCACTCCACATTAGATACGTCTACAACACAAATTAATCTACCAATACTATTTCCAAAATCAATAGGGTTGTTACTAACCGAAGCCTATCGAGTACCAACACACACAGTCTATTACGGGTAATGATAACCCGGTTACTTACTTTGGCGAACCCTAACTAAGTTAGTTTGGAGTTCATCAATCAACCGAGATCCATTTGAGTGGAACAGAGTTAGGTCGGTAAAAGAGTTTGCAAATCTAATCAATTTTGGTATGGGAAAAAATAAGCAAAATAATCATAGGGCATCAAAAAATTCGTCCGCATCGCTGTCAACAGGAACAGTGCCTAACAGGCTGGCAGCATTGCCACGTTGTATGGCGATACTAATTCTTTGGCCAAGAAACAGGCCAGCCCTCTGGTCATGTGAAGAGTCGACTAACCGCTTGGCGATATCTCGAAAAACCAAGTGGGCACTCGGACCCCATGGCCCTAGTGTTTCAACCCCAAACGGCTCGAATATATAATTCCCAATCAGGTTGCAATATTTTCGCCGTTTGAGGTTTTCTGCACCAGCAGCAGCCGCTCCAGCACAGCCCACCGTGCTAGGAAGATGGGATGGCGCAAGGGTGTCGACACATGTTGCATCCCACACCAAAGGTCTGCCTAACTTCCAGGGCATTATGGTCATTCCGTCTGGTCTCTTCCCATCGTCGCGTGCCAGGCCGTTGGGTTCTAAAACAGCTGGCACCCCGGCGGTGACAAGAGCACGACGGATGATGTCATTAATGCTGGCGTGCCGTGCTATCCGACCTGCGCTCCTACTGCAGGATAGGCCATGGTGTCCGAGGCAGTCGACAGCTTCACCGCACTGACAGCGATGCGGAGCCCCACAAGGAGCGCCCAAACGCAGACAGGTAGCGAGCCGGAAGGTAGTGTCACCCAGCATAGTGCCTAAGTTGGGTGACGGGAGTGCTTGAAGCCAGAGCCCCGACTCCCACTCACCCACAGCCAGCAGGCGGGCACGCTCAGCAGAATTGGTAGACGTATTGAGAAGATTATTCCGTACCAACCTGCAGAGCGGCTCATCCCACTGTCTCTGGGAAGATGGGTTTATGGGCCGATCTGGTTCCGGGCAAGCCGCTTTCCAGGCGTTCACCGCGTCGGTCAAGCAAGGCACTTCAGAGTCAACCAAGCAAGGGGCTAAGATTTTCCCGGTCAACTTTTCGGTGCTGTGGACAGAGGACAGGAACGCCGGTAAGCTAATACTGGTAATTTTGCGGACGCCGAGGCCACCAAAACGGATGGGTAGTGTGGCTTGAAGCCACGCTCGGTCGTCCAAAGCCACATTTAAAATGGTTGTTAATGTGCTACGAATGATATTGTCAATTTTGTCCAACAGATGTGAGTGCTTCCATAAAGGGGAAGAACGCAGAAAATATATAAAATTTGGGCCAAAACAACAGTATCTAATCAGTGTGAATGCCGAATGTAAATTAATTTTAGAGAGTCTGTCCGAAATGTCGTTGAAATTTTTAATTTTTTCATCGATGAAAGGAGAAAAACTATCTTCTAAAATTGGGGAACCTAGGAGGTGCAGTGAACTTTTGTCTAAAATTTTGATTTGTGGGGCTATTGCATTAAATTTATCTAGAGTCAATTGTCTGTCGGTAAAGTCAGAAAGGTATAGTTCACATTTTGAAGGGTTAAGGTCCAAGCCAATAGATTGAAATTCCTGTTTGAGGAGTTGTAGATCTTTCAAAACAGTGTCTACATCACCTCCTAGCGTCCCATCGTCTAAATACCACACATTAAATTTTGAATTTAGTTTCTGTAAAATTGGATGAATAGCTAAACTGAAAATGACTGGCCCGAGAGGGTCACCTTGTTGGCATCCAACTGCAGATTCTAAAACATTTTCCTTGTATAATAATTTGGAGGGGTGCCTGTAGCACTGCCACATAAAACCATAAATTTCTGGTAGTTCCTTTTTGACTTCAGCCAACAAAGTGTCCCTGTTCACAGAGTTAAAGGCGTTCTTAACGTCAACCTTGAGGATGACCTCACCTTTGTTGGACTTTAAAAAAGTGGAAAGGGCATGCACGGCAGCCTCACAGCCCCCTTTCGAGCCAAAACCAAGCTGCAAGGGCTGAAACTTAGTTGTAAGCGATTCACTGTAGAGCTTACAGCATATTTTGGCTGCCGTACGCCTGTAGGTGCACCCAACGGCGATGGGACGAATACCGCCGTCCTTCTTGCGCAGGGCACACAGGTTGGCCCCGTATAAGACATCGACGACAGCCTCGTTCACACCGCCGGTAAGCATGAGGTTAATCATGGCCGCAAGCTCCTTCAAAAGCGACTCACCAGCTTCCCCGGCGCCTGAACTCAAAAGATCCTTTAGGTGTTGTGGAGTCAGGCCGTCGAGGCCGCCGGCGGAACCACTTCGGAAGGAGCTCACGGCTGCAAACAGCTGGGGGGCCGAAACGTTGAGGAAGGTTGAATTTAGGTCGGGAGGGTCGGGGGGGTCGGGGAAGGTGAGACCATCCGCAGGCGCTGGATGTTTACTCTCTAGAGCTGTTAGTGTTTCTGGAGAGTAAGGCGCCACCACATCGCTGCTGAAAAGTATCCTGGCCGCACCCCTGATGTCACCTTCACTTAACTTGGATTCCACATGTGAACATAAACCTTTTTGAGATAGGTTATGGAATGCAGGTAATTTTGGATCTAAAATTAGGGCCGAATTTTTACAATTTTCTTTAATTTGGTTCGTTAATGTTTTTTTAGTTGCCAAATTTTTTTGGACATGTAGAATCCTATAGGGGAAGGTGAGTAATTGCTCCCAGGCACTTTGTGAGTTCTCCTGGGTCGCAAGACGGATACATTGCGCCAAACTCGCTGCAACAGATCGTCTCGCGCCCCGGGGAACTCTCTTTATTACAGGGGTAGAATTTTTTAATTTAGCTAGTTTTTTCCATATACTTTGTAGTAGTGGTGTTGATGTTGGGGATGCGGCTGGGGGGCATAATGGTACACTATGCGATTTGTGGATCTTGCCATAGTGTATCTTCAGCCCCCGTTCGCCTTTGAAAAAGCGTGCCTGTGAGCAATATGGGCATCTCACCAGCTGAACATCAAGCGATGTGGCAGGTTGACTAGCACAGTTTCCGGCGTCGCTACAGCCGGCATTGAACATATAGGTATAAAAAACACAAACTTACCTAAAAAATAATAATTATTAAACTATATATACACGCACTCAAAAAAAATAAACTAAAAACACTATTTCTATTATTTACAAAATGTCACAATGAAAATGTCATCAGTTGACGACTGCGGCGCAGTCGCGCTCGGGGCCTGGGGCGCTGCGCAAGCAGGGCGCAGCCTCGGCACCCGTTGCCTTGGCTGCAGGCGTCGTGTCTTCGTCGATGTTTGAGATTGAATTTGGTTGGAAAAAAACAGATAAATCCTTGAATTCGACTTTAGGCTGATGACGTCGACTTTTTGATTTCTTTAGAAAATCTCTTCTAGAATTTGGTCAAAAGCTGAGCAAATTAGTGCAATCCTGTCTTTGGTGCAATCGGATTTTAGCTCATTTTAATAGGAATTATATAATAAATTATATTTTATTTATTTAAATTGGTTGTAGAAATCATTTTTGCGTGTCAAATCATGACCAACCATTTTGGTTGAAAATTTATCGAATTTGGATAGACTTGAAGTATGAAAATTTTTAAAATAGTACCTTTCAAGGCTAAGGCTTGTGTTTCTAGGAAGACCCCTTCTGGCGTTTCCACTCACATCTGTCTTGTAAATAACTTTTGTTAGTTACCTTTCACTCATTCTCTCAACATGACCAACCCATCTAAGCATACTCTATTCATCATCATTACCTGCCTAGCCTTTGTCGAACTATGTTGGCGTTGGCTTCCAGTCTAACTGGATGCAGCTGAGTACCAGTATTTTACATGGAGCGACTGCCTATCTGACCTCCACAACCCAGTTACTGTGTAATACGAAACCCCTTGGTAAGACTGGTTGTCAAACTTTCGGGCTTCTGACGACCCGTAACGACTGTCCAAGATCCACGATGACAGCCCGAACCAACGGCTTAACGTGCTTTCTCAAGCACGGAGGGGTCTTGGTATGTAAAGATGGTCACCCATTCACGGATCAACCGCGGCAAGCGTATCTTAACCTGATCGATCCACCCTTGCGGCTGTTATTACTTAGTCACAAGCCAAAAAATCCTATCATGGTCTCGCAACAAAACGAAATGCAACCAGAATATTAATACCGGTGAATAATGTCCTCAAAGCCATAGGTGCTGATGCATCCCAGCATAAAAGAACCCACAAATCACACCCTTCACCCAGCGCAGACAACCGACAAACTAAAAATCTCGTCCAAGAAAAAATGACACAAAAGCGAAGTTGCAAAACCGAAATCCACACTTTCTGCTCCAGCAAAACTTATCTATTCATTTTTCACTTCCAGTATAATGGTAAACTAGTTAGGGAGCCTTTGCGACCCGTAGCTAAGTTAGCGGAGTCTTTGTAACATCTATCTGAATCGAATTATACGCTGGGACGGTCGTGTACCTCGGGGCACCGGACTGGACCGCGATTTGGGTTATGAGATGTGAGCGGGTAGTTTTAGAATTTATTTTGGCTACGAAAACGGGGAGTGAAATGTCAGAAGGCTTATTCCTGTAATTAAAAACGTTCAAAATCTAGACGCAATCTCATCTCAGCGAAAATCAATGTCAAGAAGTTGTCAAAAATGTAGGGAAATTAGAGGCATTTTTGACAGTTTGAATCTGATATCAGACTATGAACGTTCTTTAGATTACGAGAATTTCCCCTCAGGTTATAGAAGTGAGTGGCTGGCTTCGGGTGAAGTATATGATCAACCGTATATAAAATGACCTCAAACATGATAGGAAAATAGATACTTACACTTGATATAAAGCATTGCATTTTATTAAATTATATATTATCATCGCTTTCTCTTACCTACATGGGACTTAAACATAATTGGCGAAATGCGAGGGTACTATAGGTACCTACACGTACCTACACCTCTGCCTAGTTCTTCGGGAATTATTGGTTTGAAGTTATGTGATGTGATAAATCATCTATTCTCTGCATAGCATAAGCATAATCACCCTATAATTTTCCCACTGCTGGGACACAGGCCTCCTCTTTGTGAGAGGGAATGGGCCGTAATCTACCACCAGGGCCCAGTGCGCGTTGGCTGATGTCACAAATCTTCGAATTTTTTGTTCTAATACATGCCGGTTTCCTCACGATGTTTTTGACTATTGAAAAATCAGCCTAAGAAGTATTTAGTGTAACTATTACCAACATTGTGAGTTTGTGACCAACTTCTTCTAACTTACACCAACACCCAACAATGTTTGTAACAACACTTGTAAAGCTATTTTAATTATATCTTCGGCAAGTGGTTACTTCATTTCCACGTGTTTAGCCCGCCGTGTATTCAGTGGGGCATGTTTTAGTTACGAGTTAACTAACTAATTTTAATTAACCTCAAACAGAGGGTAGTCTGAGTTTTGTTCTGTTATTTACATAGTTTTGCTAAAGGAAATCTGACTTTTAAAAGTTATGAGAGTGGTTGAATTATTGTATAAAGATATTTTTTCGTTTTTGGTATGTTAAGAGAATTCACGATGGATGAGAAAGAATCATAGATGTATATTGTTAGGTTCGAATCAAAATGATTGATCTTATGTGAAATGGCCGAATAACTAGACATTAAACAGATTTTTATAGACCAGAGACCAGCAGCGTGGATAGGTACTGCAGTAACTTTAAAGTCACAAATGATGCTCATGACAAATTTAAACAATGTAGCATCGTCATCATTTCAGCCGAAAGACGTCCTCTACTGGACATAGACCACGCCCAAGCACCTCAACCTCGACCGGTTCTGTGCGTCCCGCGTCCAGTGGATTCCTGCGGCCTTCACAAGGTTATTGGTCCACCTTGTGGGAGGCCTTCCAACGCTACGTCTTCCGGTACGCGGCCGCCACTCGACCCTATCGGCCATCCGTTCTGCGAGCAAACAATACCACTTAACTAATGAGAATTAATGAGCATTATAGCACCCTCATCACCTTAAAAAACTAGACACTAAAGCCACATACCCTCACCAATCCCTCATAAACCTATTTTCCTTTCATTATTTTCTTTATCCCTTTAAAAAAATAAGCTTAGTTCACGCTCTCGTTCCAAAAACCAACATGGTCCTACAATTTTCCCTCACACACATATCGTGTGATCTCGACACAGACACGGACCTAAAACGGTTCCCCGTATCTACCATCACCTGTTCGTAGCGCGCTCTGAATTAGAATTGCTCCTGACAGTTTAAAAAAAAGCACCAGATCTCAGATTGTGGTAGAGGTGTAAGAAAAATCCTTGGCTTGAATTTAGCTGCTTCGTTCAAGGCAATGTTTGGCTTGGTTTCTTGAAATGAGATGGGTTTGCTTATGAGGGACTAGCTGCGCCCCGCGGCTTCACTCGCATGTTTCGATCCCGTGGGAATATCGGGATAAAAAGTCTATATGTTAATCCTGGTTATAAACCATCTGTGTGCCGAGTTTCATCCACATCCGTTCAGTAGTTTGTGCGTGAAAGAGTAACAAACATCCATCCATCCATCCATACAAACTTTCACGTTTATAATATTATTTAAACAAGCATAGTTGAGGTAGATTTGGACCCACTTGCAGCACAAATCACTAAATACTATTAAAGCTATTAATGTTTAAAACATAATTTTGTCTCTATTGTCTTCAAACAATTGACAGAAACAGAACGATGTTTTCAAATTCGTTTAGCGATAAACATATTTTGTGTTTTGTGGTGCTAGCGGATCTTAGTAGTATAATCAGCCTATCATGTTCCCACTGCTGGGACACAGTCCTCCTCTCTGTGAGACTAATCTACCACGTGGGCCCTGTGTGGGTTCGAAGATGTCACCAGTGGCGTGCATTGGTTTTCAGAATAGGTAGGCAGGAATTTAATTTCGTCGTATTAACTTGAACGAGTAACGGCCGTCTGGCGACTGCCTACTGCCGCGCGTTTGTATGAAGATTTTGTTTTTTGTTAGGTATGATAATTTTGTGAGTTTCTTCATTGTGAAAAAACACACTAAAATGTAATTGACAGGCTTATGGTGATTTATCGAGGTAGGCACTGCTTGCACTGGATGTCACATGTCTTCGAATTTTTGGTTCTTGGACATCGGTATCCTCACGACGTTTTTCTTCCTCGCTCTGAGAACAGTGGTGAAATAGTTGACACAAAAAAAACCTCTGCCTGGGTTCGAACACCACGACCTAAAATTCTCAAGTCGCAGCAGTTACTACTGAGCCATGAAAAATTACAAAACATCATTCCGTCTCTGTAATATTCAAACGTTCAATTCGTTAAGCGATAACCATATTATATTGTATTTTGTGGTGCAAGTCTTAGCACAGACAATAAATGGCTTGTATTGCTTCAGTTCCTGTGTTAAGAGGGATACGGTTGAGATTGATAGCAGATACCTAACAAAGCTGGTGATGGAGTTTACCTACTATTTGTGCAGATTATGGGGAGCTACTTCAATCCTGCCTAATCCTCGTGGGGGCCATATACTAAGGTTAGAGAAACTTGGTCGTTAAAATACCTATTTTAACGACTTTAGTTTGGCCATTAGTTGCACCTACGTTTTGGGTAATCACAATGGTCTTTATCATAGTTGTGTGTCTATAGTTTTGGTGGTCCAATTTCCAGTCTACTTTATTATCCATCAATACTTAAGTCTTAGGTAAGTGAGGGCTTGTGGCTAACTAATAACAGCCGCACGGGTCGATCGATCAGGTTAAGCGATGGTTCCCACTGTTGGTCCGTGGATGGGCTACATACCAAGACCCCTCCGTGCTTCGGAAAGCACGTTAAGCCGTTGGTCCCGGCTGGCATTCGTGGATCTTTGACAGTCGTTACGGGTCGTCAGAAGAAAATCTGACAACCGGTCTTACCAAGGGGTATTGTATTACCCAGTAATTGGGTTGTGAAGGTCAGATAGGCAGTCGCTGTATGTGAAATACTGGTATTCAGCTGCATCCGGTTAGACTGGAATCCGACCCCAACATACATAGTTGGGAAAAGGCTAGGCAGATGAAGACTTAATATCTTCAGTTGCCCAGCACTCCATTAATAGAGAGCGCTTGATTTGTTCGGATTTCGTATATCTCGAAGTGTTAATGTATTTCCATACGTATTTTATTCAGCAAACCCAAATTACCGAAACAAATAAAATAGTAACAACCAACAAACCGTACACACCTAAGTGCCATAAAAATTTTAAGACCCCGTTTTCTCATTTGTACAACAAATCAGAATATGTTGTTTATCCAAGATGGAGATACAAATAAATCAATAGAAACCGTTATTTCTGATGCAAAACACTTTTATACGCTCCTAAACTTCGTTTGACGTCCAGTCGGAGACATGAAGATGCAATTGAGATCGGCTTGGGCTTATTTACAGCCAGGATGGTCGTTGTTCAGACGTTTTTTCCTCTATAAACAGTGACCGGGTCTACTCTTTGTTGAGGTACAAGTTATGAGCGAAAATCTTTCGTAAGATTGAGCCCGATAAGCCAATTGTGTTCGCTGATTCAGAAGGAGTACGCACGATAAGAATCTTGAATAGGCAAAGGTTTATGAATACTTGGGAAGTAATTTATTTTTTTGTGTACGTGTTTGTAAGCGTTTTGTAAATAGAGTATAATATGTATTGAGGGTATTGACGCAACTGGAGTAACATTTATTTTTGAAAAGGTGAGGGGTTGATGGCCTGTTGTATTGAAACATGTTACTCGTGTTTACTGCCCGTGGATTCGCCCGCGTGGATATCGGAAATTGTCCCACAGGAACGTGCTACCTGGACCAAAAGTAGCCTTTGTCCTTCCTCAAAATGCCATCTATCTCCTTGCCAAATTTTATCGAAATAATAATCAAAAGAACATACCTACTTACAGGCAGAGTTACTTTCGAATTTATAATATTAGTGATAAATGATAAATGATAAATGATAAATGATTTTATTTTGTAAGTAGGTTTGTACAAACACTTTTACACGTCAATCATATTTTAAAACTAGATGAGGTCGGCGTTTCCTATCTGACTACTCTGAGAAGAAAGGCCGAAACAAACTCAGAGGTCACAGTCTCTTTTAAAGTCCAGACATAATCTTGGTCAGATCATATGAAGACCATGCAGGTCGATGTCTGAGATGGTCTTTTGAGGAAAGAACCACACAGATTGAGAGGACCTGTCCAGTCAGTGCACGCATTTGTCAGAAATCAGTGCAGCTCAACTCAAAACTTAAGGAGCTCGACGATTCGACGAACAATACCAAAGAAAGGACATTTGGGTAGGCCGCATTAATTACTCAAACTGCCAGACCATGACAAAACTAAGAGAACAGAGAGAAAAATAAAATATAATAAAAATAAAGTGACCCACATAGTATTCACATTCACAATAATTAAAATAATAGAATACTTTACAAAGTAAGCAAATGTCACAGTACTTATATATAGAATTCATTGATGTCAAAGTGTATATAAAAAAGAAAAACAACAACAAAACAGAAAAATAAGAACACTACATAGGTAAAAAATTGGAAGCATCTCAATCCCAAGCCTTTTTGTCCTCGATATAATCCTTAACGGTATAAAAGGCTTTCTGGCACAACTTACGTTTAATGAATGATTTGAATTTATTAAGGCTTAGATCTTGAACGGGGCTTGGAACTTTATTGTAAAAGCGTATACATTGGCATCTGAACGAGCCACCTATTTTCTTGAGCCTTGTTATAGGTACAACAAATTTGTGTTTGTTCCTAGTATTTATATCATGGATATCACTGTATTTTTTAAACAATTTTATGTTTCTATGGGCATATAAAAGATTTTCATAAATATATTGAGAAGGCACAGTCATAACATTAATCTCTTTAAATTTGTCTCTGAGCGAGTGTCTCGGACTTAATTTATAAATTGATCGAACAGCTCGCTTCTGCAAAACAAAGATAGTCTGAATATCGGCGGCATTTCCCCACAATAGAATACCGTACGACATTACACTATGAAAATAGCTAAAGTACACTAAGCGGGCTGTCTCTATATCAGTTAAATTACGAATTTTTCTAACAGCGTATGCTGCGGAACTTAGCTTTTTTGACAATTTATCTATATGTGGACCCCACTGAAGCTTAGCATCCAAAGTTATGCCCAAGAATACTGTGCTGTCTTCAGGATTCAATTCTTCGCCCTTTATCAACACATTCGTTTTCACCTGCCTAACGTGAGGTAGCGTAAACTTAATGCATTTAGTTTTTTTCTCGTTTAAAAGTAAATTATTAACATTGAACCAGTGGACTACTTTAGAGATCGCGCTATTTACATCGTCAGTAACCAGCTGCTGACGTTTAAGTTTAAATAAAAGTGAAGTGTCATCGGCAAACAACACTATATCATGATTATCCTTTATGAGGTACGGCAAGTCATTTATATAAATAAGAAACAAGAAAGGACCAAGAATTGAGCCCTGTGGGACTCCCATTGTTACTATAGATCCGGGAGATCTTTTTCCATTAACGACAACGCTCTGAATCCTGTTACTCAAGTATGAAGTAAGAAGATTCAGAGCATTGTTCCGAATTCCGTAGTGGCGGAGTTTCCTGATTAACGTTTCGTGAAGAACGCAATCGAATGCCTTGGACAAATCACAAAAGATGCCCAAGGCATCGCATTTATTTTCCCATGCATTATAAATATGTCCTAAAAGTTCAACACCGGCATCAGTAGTTGAACGACCCCTTGTAAAACCGAACTGTTTGCCATGTAATAATTTGTGTTTATTAAAAAATCTTTGCATTTGTTCTAAAATTAATTTCTCAAAAATTTTACTAAAGGTAGGTAGTACAGAAATAGGTCTATAATTTGTGGGGTCTGATAGTACTCGTAGTAGGTATGGATGAAGAATCTTAGATTCCTGAGGAATAATGCTGTAATCATTATGTTTGGCAAACGGATTGGGCATCACAGACAACGTCGAGCCCACTTCCTCTAGTGGCCTATATTAGAAGTTCTTCTAAAATTTGAACACGATCATCGATCAAGCCTAGCCTTTTCCCAAAAATGTTGGGTTCGGCTTCCAGTCTAACCGGATGGAGCTGATTACCAGTATTTTACACGTAGCGAATGCCTATGTACAATCCACAACCCAGTAACTGGGTAAGACGACACCCCTTGGTAAGACTGGTTGTCAGACTTTCGGGTTTCCGACTTACCCTTGATAGACACGTGTGGCTGTTGTCATTTGGCCACGACGTCCTCGTTAATTACCTTTACGTCACCGTCGACTTTTAATCCAAATGTCGAAATTGCCGTAAGAACATAATGCTGAATCTAGTCCCGAACATTTCGAAGTGGTTTAGGTTTTAAATGACCACTCATGTAAGCACTAATCCACCGCTTTCTCCTTTACCTTACAACTACCCTCTACCGTATTAAAAAGAGGGGGGAGGTAGAATGTAAAAAAAACGGAAGCCCCCAGCGGTAAGGGGAATACAAATCGAAGTATCGGATTCTGTTATTTTTTACCATAAAATCCTTCTCGGGACGTAAGGTGAAACTGTATTGAATAAAGGAAATCATTTATTTTTATGTTATTTTTACGAGAAGCCCCTATTATATTGTTTTGTCGCAATAACTAGGGCGCAGTTGTTTTCTCTTCATTTTTATGTGATTACAAGTCACGTATGAGTTTTAGCTATTTCTTTTTTGATGTTTCTGTATAACAATAAGCGTAAAATTATTTTTATTTGTACTGACAAGCATTGGCATAAAAACTACAAAATGAGTACTTACTTAGTTTTATATTCAAGACAGCTTATACTAATTTAGAAACGTCTATAACTAAGGTCTTGAGAAAAAGGGAAACTAAATTATATTATGGCGCCATTTTGAATTTCCATCATAATCATAATGGAACCTTACTTTTTTCCCATGTTTTTACCAAGTACTTACAAATAAATTCCATAGTATTTAACTAGTAAGCATACCATACGATCTGGATAAGATCGATATCGATCGATCCAGATCAATCTACATGGTCTTCATATGACCTGACCAAGATTATATCGGACTGTTTGTTTCGGCCTTTTCTGAGTAGTCAGATAGGAAACGTCGACCTCATCTAGTTTTTAAAATATGATTGACGTGTAAAAGTGTTTGTACAAACCTACTTACAAAATAAAATCATTTATCATTTATAAGTTCTGTCAAAACTGGAAGGAGGACGCGCGGGCTCTCGCGGACGATGGTAGGAGTGAAGGAGGGAGGTCTTTGCTCAGGAGTGGGACAGCGTAGGCTAGTAAAACGAAGCGTACCTAACGTAGTAGTCCTTCTGAACTTATAAATATTTTGAAGTTGACTCATTTCACTTAAAAACCCAACAAAATTCAAACAACAAAAATCTTCATTCCACTTACGCATATCATTTTCAAACCCACACGTCAAAACGCCCGAAGACGTACGAACTAAACCGAACTGACACGAACTTGACACGAACGCGCTGTGTCATCACGGGAACTCGCCGTCTGTTTATTTACAAGACACGGGAAGCAAAATGGATTTAGAATTGTAGACGTTGTGGAGGGTGTGTTCCTTTTAGTACCCTTATTATGATTCTATTAAAATTGAACATAGGTTTATGTCCTATAAGTTCGTTCCTTCATGGTTCCTTCTCTACAGGAGCAGTGTAACAATCGGAGGA
Source organism: Apamea crenata (assembly GCA_949629185.1). Taxonomy (NCBI): domain Eukaryota; kingdom Metazoa; phylum Arthropoda; class Insecta; order Lepidoptera; family Noctuidae; genus Apamea; species Apamea crenata. The sequence continues at coordinate 10,399,131 of OX451377.1, forward strand.
GACAAAGATGTTTGTTTTTCTGACAAGGTGCTGTCATTAGCCCAAAGTTTTATGCTCGGTAAAAAAAAACAAGATTCGTCTTCTATTCATGGTATGATGATTAATGAGTGGTATGATTTTAAGAAGTAGGCATAGGTGCTAACGATAGAATGCGGGTGTAGGTACTGCAATCACCAATGAATGCACCCGCAAACAATATAGGGGTTTTATTTTTTTGTTTATTCACCGTTCAATTTTGATCGTTTTAATCCTTAAAAGGGGTCACTGTACTCATCATTATGAACAACTTTTACTACGGGCGGAAACAACCCGGTAATCGTGAAAAATCAGTTGATCCATACATTATGTCGAGTTATGCAAACATAAATCTATGGATCAACTGATTTTTTTGTCACGATTTCAGGGTTAGTCCCGTAGTAAAAGTTGTTCATAATAATGAGTACAATGAGCCTTTTAAGGATTAAAACGATCACAATTTAACGGTGTATAAAATAAATCAATAAAAACTATTACAAACACGAAAAACTTTCCTTTCAACCCGTACCTAATCCAGCCTAAGGTCTTGTAGTATAACATACGATTAACTCAGTGTGTAAATACTTATAGGAACAGTTCGAAGTCCCTAATCTCGGATTATGAGCTCCCTTTGTTTGTCAGAAGCAGGCTGACATCACTAATTTCTGTTGAGAAATCGGATAACGGGAACGTATTCTGAAGGTGACAGGCTGAATGAAGTTAGTAAAGTGGTACTATAATAATATATGTAGGATTTACATAGCGATCGATTCTAATTTTAGGAATAGCGGGAGCGACTCGCTCTCAAACTTAACTTTATAAAAAATCTGAATATTATAAAAAATCTGAATATTATAAAAAATCTGAATTACTTACTTGGATTAGTAGAGGGTAACCCCCTCTACTAATCCAAGTAATTAAATACCTACGTTCTTTACAGAAAATGATGATGGTGTGATGAGAATGAAGTATGGAGGCTTAATACATTGATAAAAAATCCAAACCTCATCCAAATTGAGGGTTGTACAAATCTAGTCTTCAAACCATACCCCACTCCAAATACAGTCTACCATTTTTATTCCCATAGGCAAATTCATGGGCGGGGCCCTAATTCACTCATCTGCCTAGCCTTTTCCCAACTATGTTGGGGTCGGCTTCCAGTCTAACCGGATGCAGCTGAATACCACTATTTTACATGAAGCGACTGCCTATCTGACCTCCACAACCCAGTTACTGGGTAATACGATACCCCTTGGACTGGTTGTCAGATTTTCGGGCTACTGACGACCCGTAACGACTGTGAAAGATCCACGAATGACAGCCGGGAACAACGGGCTTAACGTGCTTTCCGAGGCACGGAGGGGTCTTGGTATGTGAAAATGGTCACCCATCCACGGACCAACCGCGGCAAGCGTAGCTTAACCTGATCGATCGACCCGTGCGGCTGTTATTACTTAGCCACAAGCCCTAATTCACTATGACCACTTAATGATTCCTTACTTCGAAACCACGTCAATTAGCACCTAATCACAACATCTGCTATGTATTATTACTAGCTTCTGCCCGCGGCTTCGCCCGCGTGGATGTCGGAAGTTATCCCACGGGAACGTGCTACCAGGATAAAAAGTATGTGCTTCCCCAGGATGCCATCTATCTCTTTGCCAAATCAGAAGTTCTGTGGTTTAGGCGTAAAAATGTAACATACAGTTTCAAGTTCAAATACGGGAAAAACCGAATTACCCCTTTTTGCCCCGTCAGGGGTCAGTTTCGACAACTTTACATACTTATTATTAATTATTTTCTGTCAAAAGTATCAATACTGAGTTTCGTGTTAATCGGACCGCGCATTCAATTTCTTCCACACTAACTTCAACACCCCTGTATCCCCCTTTGAGGGGTAGTTTGAAAAACTTATAATGATAAACTTTATTACTTACTTAGGCAAGAATTGTTGCCAAGTTTCAAGTTTATTAACTAAATTAATAAGATTTTTCATATAAACTGTATCTCCACTTTTCACCCCCACAGGGGTAGAATTTTGAAAAATCATTTGGGATGTGCTCATAACTTGACTCAAAGATTATTTATACCAATTTTCGAGTTAATCTAGCCACGCTGTAAAATCCTCCCCTGTAAAATTGACTACCCCTTTTCAGGCCGTCAGGGGTAGATTTTCGAAAAACCCTGATACACATTATTCTTTCCTTTTGATTTTAGGTATACATACTGAGTTTCGATTAAATCGGACCGCGCGCTAAAATTCTTCCATACAAACTTTGAAACCCCCCAATCCCCTTTTAGGGGGTAGTTTATAAAAACAAAAAATGCCCAACTTCATAATTTATTTAGATAAGTATTCGTGCCAAGTTTCAAGTTTATTAACTCAAGGAATAAGATTTTTCATACAAACAAAATCCCCCCATTTCACCCTCTTAGGGGTGGAATTTCGAAAAACCCTTTCTTAGTGGATACCTACTCTTCACGAAGAATACACCCTCCAAATTTCATGTCTCTAGGACCAGCGGTTTAGGCTGTGCGTTGATGTCTCAGTCAGTAAGTCAGTCAGTCAGTCAGGACTTTGAATTTTATATATATAGATTATTATTTATCGTATTCTCTATATCACAACGAACAAAACCGCGCGAAAAAAACGCAAAGTTGGCGTGATTTGAACTGTCAAAATACCACGCTTGACAACCGTACGTTGTTTGCACGTGGTAAGATTATACAATAATTACAATACTAGTAGAGTTGGGGCTCTTAAAACTGCAATTAACGCTCAGACGCAAGTAGAACAAACCGTCTGTATTCGTGCAACACTCTTGTTCTGAATGACACGACTGTTTTGTTCTCGCTCTTCAACGAAACGTTATTTACGTGAACACACGTAAAACTTACGACGTGGAACGTTTTGGATGTGCCTCCGTTTTGTATACGAGTACGTACGTGCAGTTTGTGATTATTATTTTATTTGATAGTTGTCGATCAAGGGTTAAGCCACGCTTGCCGCGGTCGGTTCGTGGATGGGTGACCGTCCATTACACATCGTGACATTCGTGACCAATCCGTGCCTCGGAAAGCACGTTAAGCCGTTGGTCCCGACTGGCATTTGTAAATCTTTGACAGTCGTTACGGGTAGAAGCCCAAAAACTCTGACAACCCTTCCAACCAAGTACTATCATGTTTCCCAGTAACTGGGTTGTGGAGGTCAGATAGGCAGTCGCTGCATGTAAATGCCTACCCCCATGGACAGAAGGCGTAAGATTATGTATGTAAGTACAGTCAACAGCAAAAGTAGATGATCAAAATCAGAAATTCAATACTAATTAACGGAGTTCGCGTCAGAACTGTGTGGCGTCGAAGTGATTCAAAAGTATGACACTGAGTCTGACATACTTTTGAATCACTTCGACGCCACACAGTTCTGACGCAAACTCCGTTCATTAGTATTAAATTTCTGATTTTGATCATCTACTTTTGCTGTTGACTGTACCTTGCCTTGTCCTTGACCTTGTAATTTTTTTTGTGTGTTTATGTTCTGTTTTATGCGTCATGTTTGCCGCAAATAAATGCCTTTCATCTTTCTTCTTTCTTTCTTACCTAAAAATGCTGATGATTATTAAATGATGATAGTATCTTGCGCCTAGGCATAGGAGAAATTCGGTCAATAGTAAGTGCTGTGGTAGTTAACTATGTACAGTCACGAGCAAAAGTATGTATACACTCGGCTTTATTCAAAGCGATTTACTCCTTTATTTTTGAATGAATTTTTATGTTGTTACGAACATAGCATTTTCGAACCTATAGGTTTATCTAATGTACGACACATTTAAACGTTGCATTTGTTATTTCACGAAAAAGTCGCAATTGAAAGTTGCCAAGTGTTGACATATTGGTGCTCGTGACTGTACCAATCTAACTATCAGAATTACAAGACTACAGTCTTACATTGGCGATCAAATAAATAAACTAGAGATTTCGAAGAAACCCTAGGTTGAAACGAAGTGCTTCGCTAACAAGAACCATCAATTGAACTAAGATAATAAAGAGTGCTAACTGCATTACTGTCAAAATCACAGTGATCTTTATTGCCGTCACAATAAAGTTGCTATTGGGTTGCTGCTATGTGTGGACTGTGTGTTGCTGTATGTGAGGTCTGTGTGTGGACTGTGTGCTGTGTGGTCTGTGTGTGTGTGTGTGTGTCTGTGTGTGTGTGTGTGTGTGTGATTATTTTTTTTATGTTAGCCTACGCTGTCCCACTCCTGGGCAAAGGCCTCCCTCCACTCCTTCCATCTTCCGCGAGCCCGCGCGTCTTCCTTCCAGTTTTGACGGAACCTATCCAGCTCGTCCCGCCATCTCCTACGTGGTCTGCCGCGACCTCGCCTCGCTGTCTCAGGGCACCAATTCTGTGCTATTTAGGCCCACAGTTTGTCCGGCATACGGCAGACATGTCCTGCCCAGTCCCATTTCAGTTGGGCAGCTTTTTGAGCCACGTCAGCTATCTTTGTTTTGGAGCGCAGTATTGTGTTTCGAACACGATCCGTTAACTTAACGACTAGTATACTGCGCTCCATTGCTCGTTGGCAGACCTTGAGTTTGGACTTCTGGATGTTAGTCAAAGACCAAGTTTGGGCACTATAGGTTAAGACCTAACCTAAGGACTAAAACCTAACCTAAGGACTGTAAAATTACATTATTTAAAGTTACAGGAAGTTCGGTTTCAAAATCGGCGTTACTTTATGATGATAAATGATTTTATTTCTAAGATTGTACAAACACTTTTACATATCAATCATATTTTAAAAACTAGATGAAGTCGGCATTTTCTGTCCGACTACTCTACTTCTGGCCGAAACATACTCAGAGGTCACAGTCTCTTTTTTAAGTCCAGATAAAGGCAACTAATTACCGAGAACAGAAACTATTACATGTACATTTTTACTAATTATGAAGTCACTAAGACACACCACAAAACCATTAATAAATATTTCTACGCCTTTCTACTAGGTACCCAATTCCCTACCAACTCACCTGTCACTGTCACACAGGTAACTCCGTTGTTTGAGCACAAACTAAGAGAGTCTTTGACAGCTTAACCACTATTACAATATGTACATACACAACATCGTGTAATAGCTCTCAAGTGTGCTCATGAAGTGACATGCAGGAAGCTCTGTATGCGTGATTAGTTATTCATTTGTCATCATGTCAGGACAACAGGTTTGTCCATGGATAAACTTTGTTCTTGTGATTTCTGGAGTATTACATAATCACTAATCACTGCTGGGACACAGGCCTCCTCTCTTCGAAAGGGAGTGGGCTGTAATCCACCTCTCGGGTCCAGTGGGGGTTGGTAGATGTCACGTGTCTTCGAATTTTTGGTTCTACGACATGCCGGTTTCCTCACGATGTTTTCCTTCACCGTTTTGAGAGCAGTGGTGATGAAATAATTTACACAAAGTAATGCGCCTGGCTGGGCACGAACCCACGACCTACAACTCTTAAATCGCGGTTGTTACTCGTACAACTGGGCCACCACTGGTCCTGGGGTATATGGAGCTAACATAAGTACCTACATAGACTTTAATATATAGCGGCCTCAGAAAGTTACTTGACATTATTCTACCTCAGCTTTGTCACACTACATTATGATTTAAAATTCTAGTGATCCAAATGTTTGAACTGCTATAACGTTTTTATTGACTACTTCAACGACCTTTGCCTTGCTGGTTACTGTTAGACTGCTTCATCAAACTGCTTGGCGAAGGCCTCTCCCCACGACTTCTAGCTCATCACCTTTGACTTAACACAAAAAAAATAATCTAGTAATCCCTTAGGAGTACCTGATAATTTTAAATCATAATGAGGTATCACAGCTGAAGTGGAAAAAGTCAACTAACTTTTGGAGGGCACTGTAAGTATCTGGGTCTATAATAAATCCCAGATATTTATATTAAAGTCTTTTTTGCAATGGTGCTAGGCAGAAAATACAGAACTCCAGATCCTAATCTTCATAACATACTCTTTTAGCGCTATCCACGTTCATTTCATAAAAGAATGGACAAAAATATTTAAAAATCTTACTTAATCAGTCAACATCAGAAGGCCAATTCTCGTAATTTAAAACGTTTAAAATCTTGTCACAGTCTCAGCTCGGCGACAAACAAATGTCAAAAACTTGTCAAAATGTAGGGAAATTAGAGGAACTACTGAATACAGAGAAATGCAAGAAAAAAAAAGAAATGAAAAAGCCATTTAAAAATCAAGTCAAAATATTTAGAAATCCATTGATAAAAATAATTCGCATTAGCATTATGCTGAGCGATGGCCGCTTTGCGTGGATGTGATGCATGGTTACCCCCAACTTGTTATTTTTTTATGTGTATTTGTGTTCTTTTTTATGCGTCATGTTTGCCGCAAATAAATGCGTTTTCCTTCTTTCTTTTCTTTCCAAATAAAAAGTAATCAAAATAATTCATCAAGTTAGCTTTAATCTGGTTCATAAGTTAAAGTGCATTAAGTTGGTCTAAAAAGCTTATAATTTCGTGTTAACGTAATTGGTTCCAACACTTTTTTTCATCTCCATATTTCGTCACGATTGTCTTGTCAAATTACGTTTAAAAATGTAAAAAAAAAATATCTAAAATAATATCAGAAAAATTCTAACATTTCATGTCAAAATTTGAAAGGTAAAGGAGCAGAAAATTTTGAAATTCAATTTGTCTAACTAAACCTAATATTATTGGAACTTTGATTATGTTATTTTTACAGACTACCCTCCGTTCATGATTGGCGGGTTCAAAAAAAAAGAAACTGAATTAAGTTTGATTTTCTAGCGAATATAGTTTTTGTGCCGTAATTATTTATGATTTATAATAGGGATGAAAATTGCGCTTTTAATACCTATAGAATTTTGTGATCATATGATTAAGTATAGGATCTTCTAGCTTTCTTGTAAGAAGCAAAGCTCATCATTTCTTGGAATGTATAATGTATATGTACTCATTGGCGTCAATTTGAATATATTTTTGGATATCCAATACTATTAAGATTTTAAAACACTCCATTTTTATAATAATATATATTTGATGTCCATCTTGGGCTTAGGAGACTATGGAGAGAAGGCATTCCCCTTTTTTTAGGTGTAAGTTGAGTTTTACTACGAACTATCGGATAGCCTCTAATAAATTTATTCTGAACTATTGACTACATACGGCATGAAAAGAAGATCAATAAAATAATACATACAGCCGAACATAGAACCTCCTTCTTTTTTGAGGTCGGTTAAAAATAAATACAGGTCACTGTTTCAAACTAAAAAAGTAAATATAAAATTAATTTAATTCAATAAAAAAATAATTTACGTGACCCTTTTAAGCACGAAGAAAAATCACGTGTTTTCAATTGACCTCTCCAAAAACGCGCCATAAAATATAAAAGATTTGTTTTAATATTCGGGTCACGACAGAAAATGGTTATTTTACTACTGAAAAAGGTATTATTGTGCAGTCCCTTCTGAAGTCACCTTTACCTCATCCAGTGATTTGAGAAAGGTGGCACTGATTTGAATTCTTGGCTTATTGAGTGTAATATGTATACCTACATTTACTCGCCCGAAAAGTGCGAATCGTCACTTTTAAATAATGTTATTTTCCTTCCTAAAAAAATATTTGAAAATAACGATTCGCACGTTTCGGGCGAGTAAATTCGTGCGAATCGACTAATACGCCAGCAAAAATCAAGGACAGCTTTAAAATCTTTGAAGGAAATCGTTTAATGTTTACGACCGATCGTTAAAAGAATCTTTGGGATTAATATAATATCCTTCGAAGAACAGTTTAGAAGTTTATGATAGTAACTAAACAATACAAGCAATAATTTTATCGCCATATTTAATAATAGCTATAAAGATCATTTTGTCTGGTAACAGTTTTCTGTACTAAAAGCTAACAAAGAGCTTTAAGGCTCCCGCAGACAGACGCGGCGCGACTCTAGTAGAACAATTTCCATGAAAATTGTTCTAACAGAATCGCGTCGCGTCGTCGCGTCGCGCCTGTCTGCGCGAGCCTTTATACCTTTAACATAAAAAAACAGTGTGTGAAATCAGTGGTCAGAAGTCCAGTAGCAATCTCACAAAACTATAGCATCAAAAGCAGCTCCACTTACGACCTATTTCTATATAAAGGCATTTTATTCACATACACCTTTAAGTATATTGAATCCGACCGCTTCAATGACAGTAAATGCTACATAGAAACTAGCGTTATGGATATTGTGTGTGGGCAAGTAATTTAAATTATTTTTTTTTTATCATTTCTATGATTTCTTTAGCACCAGGTGTATCTCTGAAAATATTTCGTGTATGAAATTATGAATTGAAGTGTTTCTTTAATTTAATATTTAATCTTGCCGGTGACTGTACCTATAGCCTTCTTAAATAAAGGGGATCGAAGATTTTTTTATGAAGCCTGGCATGACTACCTACTGTCGACTGTCGAAAATTTCGACCACGCTTGAAACCAATATAAATACTAACTGACATCAATGCAAACGGAAAATATAATAGGACCAACCCACAACTAAAGATTTATATGTAAAGGTCAATTTTGGATATAAAATAAAAATGGTGGACAGGTAGATATGCCAGGAACCTTCAAAGCCCTTTCAAAATGGCAATTGACAACTATTCTCATCAACCATAATCACAACTTTGAAACGCAATCAACAGGTCCAAAAAACCGATAGTCCCTATTTCCTAATACGATTTGTACGCCGGAGCGAACACAGCAATAAAATAGACCCGTTGACCACAGGGTGCCCTGTGTGACCACTAAGCACGCCCACTGTATTGAGAAAAGGGCCTAAAATTGAGGGAGAGAGCGACGAAAATGTGAGGATTTTTATCTGATGTGTGTCTTAAATTCGAGCGGGGCTCGTGGCTCAATGATAAAAGCCACACAGGTAATAATAATAATAATATCCCTGGAGGTCGATCGAAGGTTAACCTACGCTTGCCGCGGTGTCGGTCCGCGGATGAGTGACCATCCATTACATCTCATCATCATCATCATCTGCCTAGCCTTTTCCCAACTATATTGGGGTCGGCTTCCAGTCTAACCGGATACAGCTAAGTACCAGTGTTTTACACGGCGCGACTGCACAACCCAGTTACTGGATAATACGAAACCCCTTGATAAGACTGGTTGTCAGACTTTCGGGCTTCTGATGACGCGTAACGACTGTCAAAGATCCACGAATGACATCCGGGAGCAACGGCTTAACGTGCTGTCCGAGACACGGAGGGGTCTTGGTACGTAAAGATGTATTATATAAGAACAACTTGCTTCAGTCCGCGTGAAATTCTTGTTCAGTTGTTCCCCCGCCCCACCCCGTCGCATCGCATCGCCCGCCCGCACTACCACTTCGTTTTCGCTTAGTTCTCTTTCTGACTGTATTCATTTTGACCTAGCGTGATGTTGAACCGACTCGAACGTTATCATACCTATTTTGTTCCGGAGTTATTTTAAAATTATGACATCTCCTAAGATGTTGATTGAAATCAAGTGATGTCAAGGGCAATTTCAAAATGCAAGTTTGACAACCAGTCTTACCAAGGGGTATCGTATTACCCAGTAATTGTGTTGTGGAGGTCAGATAGGCAGTTGCTCCATGTAAAATACTGGTGTTCAGCTGCATCCGGTTAGATTGGAAGCCGACCCCAACATAGTTGGGAAAAGGCTAGGCAGATGATGGAAATACTAACACACTACGGTAGCTATTAAGAAGAACGGTTAAGAAACTCTAAAGCTACTTGCTTTCATAGTTATCACAACTACATTAGCAAGTAAACTATCATTAACATTAAAACGAAATAATTCAGAACAGAAACTAGCTAATTAGAGATCCAATTAATTTGTAATAGCAATTAATTTGGATACGTTTCCTAATCATCATATCATAATTGGACCGGGCCGCAACCTCCCAATAAGCCATACATCGCTTCAATGAATGCTTAAACTATTCCATTGATAATGATTAGGTACATAATTATTATTACCTACTGCAATCCTACTGTGGAAGATCAATTAACAAAATGGATACTCATCCTCAGGTAAGTTATAGTTTAATTCATAAAGGCTCCCGCGGACAAACGCGACGCGACGGCGCGACGCGATTTTAGTAGAACAATTTCCATGAAGTTTTTCTACTAGAATCGCGTCGCGCGCGCTTGTTAGCGGGAGCCTTAATGCTCCGAACATTTTATGGCAATCAAAGATTTTTTTTTTAAGGATTATCCTATCTACTTTATGTCCTTAGGTACTTACATTTTGACCAGCCCATAAAAAAACAAGGAACTTTCTTGCGTTTTGTGATTAAAGATGTTTTTTTTGAAAAATGTCTTGACCGTAGCCTTGACAAGAATTCTTCGAATGAACGTACCTGAAAATAGACAAAAACAATGGTTAGTACACTATACCTACTAAAGAAGAAACATGCCATAAGTAAAGCAATAAGACAATGAGCTTCTTAGGCCTAAGGCCAAAGTGCTTTCTCGAATACACCGATAAGTAATTTCCCAACTTAGAACCTTATTTTCAACAAACAACTCAAAAGTTTAAAGTTCGCAAAGAACAACTTCTTGAAACTTAGTTTGGACAAAAGCTATAGAAAGACAGAATAAATATTTATCTATTAAAATTAATCTCTAAAATACGTTCTACTACTAAATCCTACAAATATCGCAAAATGCTGATATAATTTTAGAATTTAACATAAATCAGGCTCAAATGAATGAATACCATAAAATGAGCATAATAATAATTATAGATTCAATCTAAAAATAAAAATGAAACTAGGCGAATAAAAACTGCGTTAGTCATACACAAAAAAGGAATTTAATAACAAAAACACAATTTAAAGAAACTAATTTGTAGAAATCTAATCAAAACCGGCATTACGGCACGCCCTCTAACGGGCATGGGATGAGACCCGCCCATGGTGAGTCAAGTTACAAAAGGAAGCGATGATCAAGGTTATTTATAAAAAGTTACGATAAGATGGTTCTTATTTATCTATACACACACTAGGGCTTTTTTTTTTTTTTTTTTTGTGGATGGGAAATCATCTAATGACCCCTCCCGCTCTGGGTGGAGCGGAAGGGAGTGTCAGACTTTTACTGACTAAAACCCACCCGTGTTCCGTCCTTAGCCCTTTCTGTTCCAGGGCAGCGGTTAACCTTTCGGAAAATCCCGCCGCCCCGGCAGGCTTCGGCCCTGTGGGGCCCCGTCCTCTGCTGACATCTCTTTGAGGCGCGCGTGGAACACAACGCGCCGTCCGGCACGGGCCTGGTCCTGATCGGACGGTGAGCTACCCATTACTCACCGCCCGCAGGCCCGCGCCTACGGTGGCCGGGAGTCGTCACGCGGCTCCCGACGCCCGGAGCGTCTCCCACGGCGGCTGAGGCGTGAGGTTCTCTCCCTCAGCCTCCCCGCCACCTCCTTCGCTAGCATGACTGCTTCGCAGAAGGAGGTGACTGCCTCCCACTCCCTCTCGCCCCGGACCATGGCTTGCACCAGAGCCGGACGCGAGAGGTCGCCGCCGTTGCCGATCGCCTCTACGAGGACACGGCGGGGCTCCGCCCAAGCAGGGCAGACCTCCACCGTATGCTCCACCGTGTCCTCTGGGCGATCCTGGCAGTGGTAACACCCGGGCGTCTCCTCCCGCCTGATGATGTGCAGGAACCTCCCGAAACATCCGTGTCCGGAGAGGACCTGCGTCAGGCGGTACGTGAGAACGCCGTGACGCCTCTCTAGCCACTCCTCAAAGAGGGGTCTTATCGCCACAATCGTGGCGTGCCCTGCGCTGGGTTGCGATAGTCGCGCCTTCCATTCCGCCATGAGATCGCGCCGGAGGTCCGTCCGCTCCGCAGCGATTTGCCGCGGGTGCAGAGTTTCCCCCCGGCATAGTGCCTCCGCGCGCCAGTCATGCAGGCGCGCGAGGACTATCGCCTCCAGATCCCATGGCGGCAGTCCGGCAAGGAGGCTTGCCGCCTCGCGCGAGATCGTGCGGTAGCCCCGGATTAGCCTTGTGGCTACCACCTTCTGGGGCGCGTTCAGGTAGTGTGCGGCTCGAAGCCGCAGTGAACGCGCCCACACCGGGGCCCCATATAGGGCCATGGACCGCACGATCCCCGCGTAAAGCCTCCGGCAGGAGGCGTTTGGCCCCCTCAGGTTGGGCAGGAGCCGCTTTAAGGCGGCCCCGGCCCGTTCCAGTTTGGGGGCCAAACGTCGAAAATGTTCGACGAAGTTCCACCGGCTGTCGAGGACGAGACCCAGGTATCTCATCGTTGTCTCGACGCCGATGTGAACCCCTCCTACCATCAGTTGGGATCCCGAAGGTGGCCCGTACCGGGGCCCATGAAAGGACATGGCCTCGGACTTGTGCAATGCCACCTCGAGACCCAACCGCCGGATCCTATCCACGACTATCGCAGCCCCGCGTGTCATCGCGTCGGCCGCCGCCTGATACGACCTCCCCTGCGCCAGGACCAGCGTGTCGTCAGCGTAGCAAACTACGCTGACGCCATCAGGGAGGTCTGCCCGCAGCACCCAGTCGTAACCGATGTCCCACAGGAGCGGCCCCAGAACCGATCCCTGTGGGACACCGCACGACATCTCTCGCCGGTTCCAGTTCCCGTCGCGACCGGGGTAGATGACGGCTCTGTCCGTCAAATACGCCCCGACTACTCGACGGAGGTAGGTCGGCACCCGGTGATACCGGAGTGCCTCCCCAATGCAACTCCAGGGCAGGGTGTTAAACGCGTTGGCGATGTCGAGTGACACCGCCACGACGACCCCGCCCCGGGACACCGCATCCCCCGTCGTGAGGGCTCTAACGCGCATGATGGCGTCCACCGTCGAGCGCCCCTTGCGGAAGCCGAACTGGCTATCCGCAAGGTCCGGCCCCGTCCCCACCAGGTGCCCGACGAGGCGGCCCGCAATCACTCTCTCACACACTAGGGCTGATCTTTACATCGCCAGATAACTTTTATTTGTGGAATAAAATTTACGTCTGACAGATTTTGTATGGAAGAACTGTCAAAAATTCAAAATTATTCCTCGGATAAAATTATCTAGCGTTGGAAACATCTACCCCCAATATTAAACCCCCAATATTAATTATTAAAGAGGTAAAATTTGTTTGTTTGTATGTAGGGGGTAATCTCCGGAACTACCGGTCGGATTTGATAAATTGTTTTTGCATTTGATAGCTCAATTCTTGAGGAAGGGAAAAGAGATAGCGCGAGTAGGTGATGCGATGCGACATGCGACGGGTTGGGTCGGGAGAACCAGAAATTTCACGCGGACGAAATCGCGGGCAGAAGCTAGTATTAATATAAAACCCTTAAAGGATCAAAATACTCATTTTACAAGTAGATTTTCGTGAGCCTCGACGCGACTCTAGGAGAACAATTTCTATGAAAACATCTTCTTAGAATTTTTTCTACCAGAATCGCGTCGCACAGTCGCATCGCACCTGTCTGCAGAAGCCTGAAGTTAGATTAAAGTGGAGCTTTTCTAGTAAGATTGAAGCTTAAATTAAGTTTCGTTTCAGATAGTAAGTACCTACGGCCTCTAAAAGCCTAAATGAGAAGCGATCTTGATCGTACAATCTAAAAAACTTCTATTCAACAAGACTTTTAAGCAAGTAATTTTTGGGTATATATAACGGTTCCGATCCCAATGTAATCCATGCTGTTAAAATCAACAAAGTCAAACAGCATTCATAAACGCCGCTTCCTCAAACTTAACCCAAACAAAATTCACTGTACCATAAAATATGAACGAAAAAGTGTACCCCGTAGCAATTACAAGCAAGACATGTGAAACCATTATATATAGATTAAGGCAGAAGTTGTTTATGAAAAAGATGGCTCCGATAGATAACGTGAATGCAGACACCTTGGTAATGAACTAAATTATGTTTAAGAGGTTAACAGATTATTATAAGGTGGCAATGAATTCGCTGATCGAAAACGCCTACGCGGATCTGCCCGTTTAAGGATGGGTGGGAATGGTAACTCATCAGTCTTACGAAATCGATAAAGTGATTGTTGATACCGGGGCTACGAAAAAACACACCCAGAAAAATTCTTTCCGCGATACATCACATCATAGAAATGATTAAGGACCTTGAATCGAGAGTTCAAGTGGATCAGTATTCTAGAAACCGCTGCAGCCACAGTTTGTCAAAGTGGGGGGATTTGTGACCCATCCAACACCCAGCGCAAGTGCGATTCTGATCATACCAAGCCCCACTTGCTGGAGTGGTTCTTTAATCAACTGAGGCCGCTCGAACTTATCCCGCGGGATGAGGTGACTAAAGAGTGTCTTAAGTGCCTGTTCACCTGCACCTCGGGTGAACTATACAATGTCATTATGTTACTGATGTGACTGATGGCTACCTACTGGGCTCAACAATATAAAAACAACGAAAAAGAGTAGAGCCGAAAAGAAGAAGTACCTAGGTCTCTTGAGCCTATTTTCCTATTTTGAGTGCAAAAGTAGCTAAGGCATAACACGATTGATCTCTCAATGATGAACCTCGTTCTAAAACTAAGCATTGTGGCGTTGAAGACGAGGCGCCAAATAATTTGAAACCAATGCAATCAAGAGACGTTATTCTGTTCAAACCAAAAACAATATCCATCGACAACCAACATGAAAGAAGCTCATTGAGCACAAGGCATTAAAACTGACGTCACAATGTGAAGTGTTTTTGCTTTGAGCACGCGCCGATCAACGACACAACTGTCATTTGTTTCAAAACAAGGGCTTAGTTGTGACTGCGCCGTCAATCGCGTGCGCAATGTTATTGAAGTATGTTTGTGCAGTCGTTTATGCATTATTGTTTGGATGAATCAGACATTAGAGCTAAGGCCGGGATCTACAAACGTTATTTAGCATGTACACACGGCTACACATCAACCTATACATTTCCAGTTTTAGCTGACCTCGCATTGTATGTTGTACAATCGGAAGTCAGCTTATACTGGTTATGTATAGCTTGATGTGTAGCCGTGTGTACTTTGGTTAAGCGTTATTCCTGTCACTGACACACAACTGTTAAACTACAAGGTAAAGTAATATAATAATGTGAATTGACTGCAATTTGGTTGGAAATAATAATAAAAAATGGGCTGTTTTCACGATAACTTTATTTAGGGCTGGTTCTTCAATCGACCGATATTTTTTATTCGTGGAATAAAATTGACGTCCGACAGTTTTTGTATGGAAGAACTGTCAAAAATTCGAAATTATCCCTCCGGTAAAGTTATCTGGCGTTGGAAAAACCAGCCCTTAAAGGTGTAAAATTTATGACATTAAGTCGAAAGTTCTCCAACAGTTGATGCACATTTGTGCTTGTTTTACAGTCATTCTCTACATCATACTGTATCAAATCACAATGACATTATAACGCTAGACGCGATTAGAAAAACTTATGGCACATTCACATTATGATATTACTTTTGCCACACCCGATAAAAGTGCAAGATGGGACAGAACATGTTTTAGTTCCGTCGCTGACAATTTGCTTAAGCCAGATGCTAGGATTTCCACTGTACTGTGAAACGTATTCAGGGAAACGAAACTGATATAGACCCGGAACTATTTAGCCGCAAGTCAGACAGTTTTCTCAGAAGTCAAGCCAGACACTTAGTAATCCGATTTGTCAGAAAGTTTCATACAGAATTTAGTCTAAACGTGTGACACATGTCATGATTTAACGACACAAAAATGTCACATGCGTAAATGATGCCTCTGCAAAAAAGGCAGTAAACAATTATACTTAAGGTGGCACTGGTCGATATGTTTTAAATTCAAAGTTAAACATGATATCGTTTTTTCTTATTATTAATTGTGTGTGTGCGGAAACCGAATAGTAAAATAAAAAGCTATTAAAAAGTTAAGAGCCAACAAAGATTTTTGTGTTTTTTGCTAATTTTAACGTAACTTTGGGTGTAAATAAGTAATAAAAGATGTGTAAAATCTTCAAAACAAAATCGGTACCGTCAAAGCTCAATTATCCAAGTGTTCCATCAACTTCATTTGTAATTGATTTATGCAGTGGTTTTTTCATAAAACTCGTTTTTCCAAAGGACTTTTCGTATTTTTTTACGCGCGTTTTAGTTCGGACCTGTGTTTGTGTGCGTGCTAGACTGCTCGTCACGGAGGCTATCTCGACTATCTCAGTCGGACACGATGCCAGGTGAGACAGCGTGCTTTTTGGCCATGCCCACCAGTGAGTTCGAGCTCGCGACTAGTTTCACCTTAAGATCGCTATGCATGGCATACCAAGGTATAATAGACAGAAAATTACAAACCATGGCCCACATAGCGTAATGACTAAGTTTCCCATAATTAACTCCGGCTTGATGACCAGAAGCTCAGCGGGACATTAAGTCATCAGCGGTCAAGTTGGGTTCGAAAACAGTAAAATGTGAACTACGACCACAGTTAAGGATTTTTTTTTTTTTTTAAACCTATATATATAGAAACCCTGTTTTGTTTTTAAGGTTCACGATCTTCATATAAATAAACGAAGCACCGGATGAAGTAACAAAAAGTAAGATTAAGTCATTAGTCAGTACTTCAATACTAGGGTAGAAGTACCGTTTGTGGCCACTGTACCGTTTATGGCCATTTATTGTTTAAATAAACGATAGAAATGAATTTATATCAAAAAACCATTAGAAACTCAATTTGTTTCAATATAAACTTTAAAACTCAACAAAAATATCGTTATAATATTATAATTTTTTATAAATTAATTTAAATGTTAACTGGCCAAAAACGGTGCTAAGGTGGCCAAAAACGGTACTTCTACCCTACATTGAAAATAATATCTTAAAGATTATTGGGTGTATGGTTCATTGAGTGATGATTATAGTACGAATTTAATTACATAGGTACTTCAATACATAGGTACTTCTGATTGGTATTAGGTTTAAGAAGGGGCTCTTGGCTAAGTAATAACAGCTGCACGGATGGATTGATCAGGTTAAGCAAAGCTTGCCGCGGTGGGCCCGTGGATGGGTGACCATCTTTTCGCACGATAAGCTGTTGGTCCCGAACGTCATTCTTGGATCTTTGACAGTCCTTACGGGTTGTCAGAAGCCCGAATGTCTGACAACCAGTCTTACCAAGGGGTATAGTGTTAACTAGTAACTGGGTCAGATAGGCAATCGCTGCATGTAAAATAGTGGTTCAGCTGAATCCAGTTAGACTGGAAGCCGACCTCAACATAGTTGGGAAAAGTCTGGGAAGATTGATTGATTGGTATTAGGTTTAATTGTCAAGCCATCAATCACACTTCATAGAAAACAAACTCAAGGATTTTTCGAAGTGAGTATTCATAGTGATTTGATCCGTTATGTTGCAGGTTTGGGATTCAATTTTATTAATGTTCCTGATACACACACACAATCATGATAAACATAAAATCAGATAAATAGTTCAGAGGACTAATTCCTGTATTTTTCGCATCCTAGTCTTACTGTCAATCTGTCAAAAACACAGCTATTTTTCCCACATTTTTGACAACTCGAAATTTATAGTCACTGAAACGAGATTGCGACTAAATTTCAACTTTTTTTAATAACGGGAATTGGTCTTCTAGTAAGTGTCATAATTAGCATTTAAAAATAATTTTCTTGTTACAAAATCTTTCGCATCACACAAAGATCAACAGATTCATCAACATCAACAGATATTAGATAATTACATGTTTTATACAAACCGTATCCAACATCTTTATTTAGCTATAACATCTTCAATTACCACGAGGTACAAGTCAAAAAAGTAATCGAATTCATTTTTTCATAGACACCTAATCATCCTACACACAGAACCCATCTAATAATTCTGATATTACTTCCGCTACACCGAATGTTTGTATAAACAAAAACTTTGATTTTAATGTTAGAAAAAATTACTAGCTCCCGGTCTAATGGCATCATCAGGCTTTGAATTAGTCTCGGAGACCGGCTCGGGTTATTAGCGAGACGCACTTCGTAGATTTGACGAAATAAATTATGAGGGACCGTTTATGTGAGGTGAAACCATTATCTAGCATTCGTTATTCTTGGGTAATTACCAAAAAGAAAAGACACAACATAATATAACTAGGGCATATAAATAGGGCACAAATGCAGACTCCGGGCTGCCTTACTGCTTAGACTTCGTACAACTAACTGATGACTCAAAGAAATTTAATCGTACCTTCGATAGAGACCGGTGGAGTACTTGCATAATACACTAACAGTAGGAATAGCTTTCATTTTGACAGTTCAACAACATTCATTGCGTTATTGGCCTTGTTGAGCAGTCACATTTTTCGAACATATAAAGCAATGGATTAGCAATATCCTTCAAAATAATTCCGATTGAGATTGATAGTGTGTTATGCAATTAGAGTGCAGATTGTTCAGATGGCATGATGCAATTTCGAATATAATAAGGATGCCACAGATCACAAGACCAATCAGACAGACGATTCCGCTCATAAGTATTCAGAAAAAGGCCTGAACTAAATTCCTGTGCTGCATCAATTTTAAACACAGAAAAAGCCCGGGCAGTTTCTCAAAAAGAAGTTACCCTCAGTGCAAATACTGAAAAACTATCGTAGTGCGTCCGCTTTTGACACATTTCAAGCAGAATAACGGACGTTGAATTTTTATTCTGTACTCAAACAAAGACACAACTGCCTGGCTATATGACTGGCTGCATAATGCCATCCAAAGCATAGTTATGCATTTTTCACGGTAGCTGTCATACCGAATGAGTAATTTGTACATACAACGTTATTATTCCGACACCTCAAAGTTTTTCCCACAATTTGCTCCCTATTGTAACACACAAGTTTTTCTGACTACCCTCTTAATAATACCTTTTATTACTGAGTGTTAAGAGTGGTATTTGATTAGCATGCATTTGAATGGAAGCAAAAACAATGCTTGCATTTATGAATGACAATGATAGATCTGTTTAATTCTTTGTTTCAACTTTTGGGGTTCTAACATCGAAAATCCTACTAATATTATAAAAGTGAAGGTTTCTATGGATGAATGGATGTTTGTTACTCTTTCACGCAAAAATTACTGAACGGATTTGGATGAAATTTGGCACACAGATGGTTAACCAGGATTAACATATAGGATACTTTTTATCCCGATATTCCCACGGGATCGAAGCTTATGCGGGCGAAACCGCGGGGCGCAGCTAGTGAAATTCATATATTATTTGATGGTTTATCGGCGAGTTCGTTTCAATAGCAACTGTTTTTGAACTTTGTCGGGAATGGTTGAATTTGGTCTGATATTCTAACGAATAAACTCATGTCGTACAATTTGAACTAACACGGGAACCCGTCAGAAAGTTAAAATAGAAACGTCACAAATTTAGGACATCGGTAAAGTCCGTTTGGACTAGTTGAGATTTTTGGTTGTACACACGGCTACACATAAAGCTATACATTTCCAGTTTTAGCTGACCTCGCATTGTATAGGTTTTTCGTACAATCAGAAGTCAGCTTATACTGGTTATGTATAGCTTGACGTATAGCCGTGTGTACGTTTGTTAATTGTTTGCCTACCTTTTTATTTAGCGTCGTTACTGGACATACAAACGGAAAGTGAGCGTTCCTTTTCTGATCGTACAGACGCCAGCACATCAGGCTACTACAATCTGTCAAATTTCTTTAATAGATTTTCAACATTATCGCTCAAGCATTAAGGTTCAAGGTTGATTGAGAAAATTTTACAGTTTCGGGTAGCTTGACCTGCTGGCGTCTGTACATACTAAGTTCATCACCACTGCTCTCAAAACGGTGAAGGAAAACATCATGAGGAAACCGGCATGCGGCATGTCGTGTCGCACTGGGACTTCGTGGTGAAGGTGGAGGCCTGTGTCCCAGCAGTGGGAACATTATAAGGCTGATTATGCTTATGCTACTCGTACTAAGTTAGTTCCTACTGGATTTATCGGAAATTAAAACCTATAAAAAGTGGAGTTATTTAAGAGTTCTGGCACAAGTGACAGTTACTTACTTCCCAAATTCAATATGCATACCATCTTCATTACGTACTTACCTAATTGATTGTATCATCGTCTTGTATCATCTTGTAATAACAACCGCTTCGATGAGAGGGAGTGGGCCGTAATCCACCACGCGGGCCCAGTGCGGGCAGGTAGATGTCACATGTCTTCGAACTATTGGTTCTAGGACGTGCCGGATTCCTCACGATGTTTTATTTCACCGTTTTGAGAGCAGTGGTGATGAAATAATTTACACAAAGTAAAGAGCCTGGCTGGGTTCGAACCTACGACCTGCAACTCGTAAGTCCAACCACTGCTCCCCAAGTACTAAGTAAACGTACGGAACTCCCTGCAAGTCAAACGATTTGATACAATTCAAAGAATATACCTACCTACTTAGTTTTTTAAGATGACTAACACTAATGAAATATACATTAGGATTATATTACATATTTTTTTGTGTTTTTATAAAAGAATCCTAATTGAGTAATTGATATTGATGTGATGTGTAATTAAATTTTTTGCTTCACACTTAACGGAATTTAATGAATTGTTTTAGATGTTTATAAATTAAGTCTGAATAAAAAATAATGATGTATTGCAGTTTTTCGTAACTGGATCTTTTTTGATGAGATGTTTGGGTATACCTAAGGGTACCTCGTGGTCGATCGTGGGCTCCAGCTGAAAATCAACGTCAGGTGGTACACCTTAAATTGACATGTGAAATTATACTGGAATAAGCCCCTTTTGGCATTATAAGCTTTTTGTTTTTATAATATTTAGGTGTTTCTAATCGCGCAATATGCTAATAAAAACCTTTTTGTTTCTTTATTACTCTCATATCGAAGAACAAAGTATAATACAGCTACGTAGTCAATAGATGCTAGCAAAATGTGAGTGACATCTTTAAGACAAGATTTAATCTCTTTTTCACCTGCCAGGCCAATTGGATACGTCTCGTGGGTTTCTACAGCTACCAATTCATCTAAGTAAAATTTTCATCCATAACAACGGTGTTAGCAATTTCTGCTGAAGCTTCTTGTGGGTGGGTCTTCTTCTTCTTTTCGTTTCCATGGTACATCTATGTTCCTTATATACTGTTTGGGCCCAGTGGTTACGTTCATTGACGCGTCAGAGGCGTTGTTCAGATCGTCAAGGGTACAAGTGAACGGACATTTGGGGAACTCGAGCAGATGGGATGTCTCTCTGTTCAGTATAGGTAGGGTTTTTTGTAAAGACCGTATTAGTATTTGAAACTGTCCTACGTGTAGCCTGAGAAGTGGACATAAAGTCCTGTATACAGAGCTTTTTTTATTTTATACGACGATTTCAAAATTTAAATTAAAGACAGAAAATAAAACGTCTGTAAAACAAACTCGATAAAATATTGAAATATTAAAAGATGTTTGGATATCCCTTAAAAATTCTGATATCAGTATAATTTTACTGTCGGGAACAGATCGGAATAGCTATACTTCTGTGGATAACTGTGTTTTTATTACTTTTGCACATATGGTAATGCTTTTTCAAACTTTTATAGTTTTCGGTTTTACGAGAGGGCCATTGCAAGTGTCGTTTAAGTAACTTTAAAGATGGCCGCGTTTCAAGTATTTATTGTGGGATGTAATTTGATAATCGTCGGTAAAGGCGATAAAGTGTATTAATTTACAAGGAACTAAAGTAATTTTATACCTCATAACAAGGTAAATTTAAAGCAGAAGGGTGTGAGAAGATGTTATTAATGATGCTGGTGAGTTTAATGAAGTAATTAAATACCTACTTATCCTACTAATATTATATATAAACGCGATCGTTTGTATGGATGGATGGATGATGTTTGTTACTCTTTCACGCAAAAACTACTGAACGGATTTGGATGAAATTTGGCACACATATAGTTTATAACCAGGATTAACACATAGGATACTTCTTATCTCGATATTGCCACGGGATCGAAACGTATGCGGGTGAAACCGCGGGACGCAACTAGTTTCAATATAAAGTTTCGTTTCGAAGGCTTAAAGTCTCCAAAGGGTAATGGAGAGGGCTATGCTTGGAGTTTCCCTGCGTGACCGAATCAGAAATGAAGGACCGGTAACCGTCATAGTCCCAAGCATTTCCAAACTTAAGTGGCAGTAGGCAAAGGCACATTGCTCGCAGAACATATGCGTACTGGAAGACGTAGAGTTGGAAGGCCTTCCACAAGGTTGACTGATTATGGCCTTGTGAAGACCGCAGGAATCCGTTGGAAGTGAGAAACACAGAACCGGTCGAAGTAGCGATGCTTGGGATATGTCTATGAACGGCAGTGGACGTCTTTCGGCTGAAATTATGATGATGGTTTTGTTGAAGCTGCTTGTTATTTGGCGTTTTGGTATTCTGTTTGAGCTTAAATCACCACGCGTAAGCTAATCTATGTTCTAAAACTGATACTGCAAATAAAGGCTTATTTGTGGATTCGCACGAATTTACTAGCCCGAAACGTGCAAATCGTATTATCTTTTCTATAGGCGACTCGCACGAAACTTCGTGCGAGTCGCCTATAAATAAATGAACTCATTTATTTGGGGACAAGACGAAAACAACGTGTTCTTAACTTAATTGCATAAAATTCAAAATGTGCCAATTGCCTAAGACATATTTGTATTAAACAAATAAATGAACTATATATATTATAAATATTATATAAAAAAGAAGATTCGCACGTTTTGGGCGAATACATTGGTGCGAATCGACTAAAAAGACGAATATAACGTAAAACTTGCCTGTTTTAGTATCACACAAATCTGAGATTTAAATCTAATCAAAATAGACAAGATCATAAAGTCTTTGATAGCCAATCCTCTCATATGATCCTAATTTAAGATAATAAGGATGGTTTTGGATTGATTCAGCAAAACAGAATTGCGTCTAGCTAGGTGGAATGCCAAATGATTAATTTTATGAGTTGTAAAGTTTTGATATTTCATAATTTTATGGCCCAAGCGTTTTAGTAGTTTATTTATTACTTGAATTGCTAGCATAGACTAGCAATTCACCTAATAAATAAAGACATGTTAATCGAATCTTAAATAAATCCCGTTTTGCTGTACAGTTTTTTTTTTTTTTAACATTCTAATATAATGAATGTGAACCTCAAAAAACTCATATTTTGGAGAAATAAGAACAACTGTAAAACTGAAAATATTTAGGGAACGCTGTTTCTTACAGGGTTGGTAAGTAGACCAACACCCAATCTATACTAATAATAAAGCTGCGAAGAGTTTGTTTGTTTGTTTGAACGCGCTAATCTCTGAAACTACCAGTCGGATTTGAAAAACTCTTTTTGCATTTGATAGCCCAATTCTTGAGGAAGGCTATACAGGGTTATTGGAAAAACACCAACAACCTAAAAAAAAATGAGCTGTTCCCTACATTTATGTTCGGTTAACTCGTCAAAATGTAGGCAACAGCTGTTTTTTTTTTCGCGATTTCAGGTTTGGTCCCATAGTAAAAGTTGTTCGAGACGAGTGCAATGACCTCTTAAGAGGTTGTTGGTGTTTTTCCAATAACCCTGTATAGGCTACTAGCTGCGACCCGCGGTTTCACCCGCGTAAGTTTCGATCCATTGGAAATATCGGGATAAAAAGTATCATATATGTTAATCCTTGTTATAAACGATCTGTGTGCTAAATTTCATCCAAATCCGTTCAGTAGTTTTTGCGTGAAAGAGTAACAAACATCCATCCATCCATACAAACTTTCACGTTTATAATATTAGTAGGACTTAACATCAAGCGAGGACCCTTATAGGAGCCGTGTAAAAAAAAAAACAAAAAAGGCCGAAAGAACGCTACGCAAAAGCGAAGTAATAGCGCGGACGGGCGATGCGATGCGACGCGGTGGGTCGAAGGAACAAGAAATTTCACGCGAACGAAGTGGCGGGCACAAATTAGTAAAAATATAATAGAGAAGATTTTCTACGAAAGAAAAAACGTTTCAGGGCAGGGATGACTTTCAGGAATGAAAGGGCAATTTGGGAAGCTATTGGAAAGGCTTCCGCTTTTACAATGACGTAATCAGTTTATCTGAGGTCCGACCTACCGTCATAATGGCGAAATGAAAAAGTGACCTTTGATTTCTTTAAAGAAATTTGCGCCTAAATTAAGTTAAGATTCTATATGTACGCACAGCTACACATCAAGCTATACATAACAAGAGGGGTAATTGCGCAACACACTTTCAGTAGCAATAGCTTTCATTTTGACAGTTCAACAACATTCATTGCGTTATTTACGTTGTTATGTAAACAAATTTTTCGAAGATATGAAGCAATGGTTTAGCAATATCCTTCAAAATGATTCAAATTGAGATTGAGAGTGTGTATAATAGCTTCTGATTGAACGAAAAACTTATACAATGCAAGGTTACCTAAAACTGGAAATGTAGAACATGATGTACCCTGTGGTATGTACCTACCTGTCCAGCCGATCGATTCTGTAAAAATGTCACCGTGAAAATTAGGTGAAGTGAGCTTAGAGTGAGATATCAATAGTGTCAATCCCTAGCATTAGTTGGAATGACAGCTCACTCCACGCTCACTTCACCTAAGTTTTCACGGTGATATGGTTACAGAATCGCAATGCAGTTTTTGAACCATTTTTACCGATTCCCTCAAGCAGAAAATATTAATTTTTGTTAAGACAATTTTAACCGACTTTAAACGAAGTAGGATGTCCTCAATTCGTCGAAATAATATTGTATTATGTATAGCATCTGTAAGATAAGGGACAAGATGGTGGTGACGGTAACAAACTTGTATTCAGAGAAAATTAGCCGTGTCTCCCTTGACAATATTTCAACCGAAACGATTTATTTTAAACTAGCTGTGCCTGCGACTTCGTTCGTGGCGTGGATTTGGGAAAACAATAATTTGTCTCTTTACCAATTATTTTCTAATAACATTATAATAGAGAGGACTCCTTTTTAAATTCTATCTGCGAGTGAAGGACAGCAGTTTCGGAGATTAGCCGGAACAAACAGACAAACAATTTTTTTTATAGTTTTTTTTTTTATAAATAGGCACCGTATACCTATAATTTCATATGCATGTAATAAAAAGCTGTTATTTTGACATTACAAACAGACTCCAAGTTTATTTAAGTGTAATTCATAATTGTGAAGTAAATTATACACTATCTCCCCTACTCCCCCACCACCTCCTCTCTTTCCTACTTATTTAAAACTAGCAGCGCCCCGCGCAAGTTTCGATCCCGTGAGAATATCGGGATAAAAATTATTTTATGTGTTAATCCTGGTTATAAACTATCTTTGTGCCAAATTTCATCCAAATCCGTTCAGTAGTTTTGGCGTGAAAGAGTAACAAACCTCCATCCATCCATACCAACTTTCGCATTTATAATACCCATTCATAATCTGTTCGAATTTCACCCCCTATTTATAAAGTACTTAAGAAGAGTTTGGTATCATCAAAAAGTGCTTTAAAAGAGTTCAACCCTTAAATGCTCAAGGCGCCTACAGACGTCGGTGTCACACGCGGCGTGACCTCGTAAAACGCTACGTTTTTATACGCGACTAACCGGTTGCGTGACGTTGCTTGCGTTTCTGAATTAAGTGACGTCTTGACAATTTCAGGAGTTTCGAGGTACAAAGTTTTCTATTTTTTTTAATTAAGTATACATTTTTATGCAAGACGTAGGTATGTTACACATACATATTGCTTTTAAGTAACAACGTTTCTATACTACAATATAAAGAGGTAAGTAAGTAAGTTTATTTGTATGTAGGGGGTAATCTTAACACGCGATCAATCAAAATCTTAATCATTTTTAAAGACATTGCTAATCCATTGCTTCATATGTTCGAGAAATGCGTCTGCTCAGCAACGTCAATAACGCCATGAATGTTGTTCAACTGTCAAAATGAAACCCATTGCTACTGATACGCAATTGGCCCGAAGATTCCGAGAATTCTTTCACTAATGGGAAGCTACAGTATTGCCGAGTGTGGCGAGTGTCATAGAAGGATATTTTATATTAAAAGAAAAAACTTCACGCGGAGGAAGTGAAGGGCAGAATCTGTAAATTCATAAGGTCAGCACCAAAATAGAAAAAGTTACCTGGTAAGTCAATCAATAAAATTCCCAATCAAAATCAAACAATCAAACAAAAAATCAAAAATCAATCTAATTTCCTCCTTATTTATCCCGACACGGTTACTAAATCCTAAATCCCAGTCGCGGACAAACAAACACCGCATGGTTTGGAGTATTTTAGGCGATTTTACATCCAAAGTTTACTGTCGGTAAGTAAATTTGCACGGAACGTATGCGCGTTAGTTTGCGATACGAGTGGGTTTGTGGCGAGCCGATGTTTATTTCACCTACTTTTTATAACAACGTTTAATGTTATTGGGGTTTAAAAGCACTTTTATTGATTGCATTTTATGTCGGCAGGTGGAGGGTTATTTCTGTGAGGTATCTACGATTTGTTTTGAATGCAAAATGGTGGACTATAAAGATTTAACTTGTAACAGAACATCGACCGTTCGCTGTTTCTAAATTTTATCGAAACACGACGTTCTATGTGGTTTTACAACCTGATTTTAAAAATCAACGAGCGTATTGGTGTAATATTTTATCGAGCAAAGGCACGAGCGCAAGAACGCATCAACAATGAACACAAGGTAGAAAGAAATGTTACAGGTAAATGTTCACTCGCCTTGAGCATTACGGCGAACGCATAGTTTTCACTTAGCGTTCTTTCTTACTTTTTTTCTTTTATCTAGACTCCTAAGACTCGTAGCGTGATGTTAAATAGCCTATAACCTTCCTCAAGAATTTGACCACCAAATGCAAAAAAAAAAATTAAATCCGACAGGCAGTTCCAGAGACTAGCGCGTTTAAACAAACAAACAAACTCTTCAGCTTTATTATTAGTGTTAGTATGTTAGATACACGCAAGTCAACACCAGAGGGCTACCTACTCGTAATTGCGTAAGGGCGCGTTCCCACTATGTCGTGACGATTAATTTATCGTTGGACCACTGTCGTCTCTAGCTGTTCCCATAAATCGACTATTTATCATCACTGTGTCGTCGAACTATTTTATCGTTGAACGACTATCATATCTTGCTGTTCCCATTGGATCGTGACGACATTTTTACTGTTCACGGCAGTCGCCTTGTCGTTTGTACATCAGTCGCCTCTATGTTCTTTTAGTGGCTACGAAAGATAGTCGCAATAACGACACATGTCCTTTTTTAATCGTTCTACGACTGTCGTGCTAGCCGTTCCCATTGACTTGACAATCTGTCGTCAAGCACTGCAAAAAATTGTGGACGACAGTAAATCGGGTCGTCCTATATGTGAACACCTCCATTTAAAAACACAAGCCACGACGCTTTATACGACATGATAATCTGTCGTCACGACATAGTGGGAATGGGAACGGGGAAACACACTGACAGTAGGAATAGTTTTCATTTTGACATTTCAACAACATTCATTGCGTTATTTACATTGTTGAGCAGACAAATTTTTCGAGCATACGAAGCAATGAACTGATCTGAATCCTTCAAATGATTCAGATTGTGATTGATAGTGTGATACACAATTAGGGTGCAGGTTAAGAAAAGTTACTGGCAATAAACTCAACACGAGTTAGTTGTTCAAACTGTACCTATAAATTGCAATTGTCTTTCAACAAACGCTATTCTCGGCAAAATATCATGGAAATTACATAATAATTATTCGTATCTCCAGCATGCATCTGGGCACTTTGTTCAGGGCACCCAAGCGTGTTTGGTATCGTGAGTACCTACATTATACAAATGGTAGGAACAACGGTTGTTTAATGATTGCTTAGCAGTCGTTTTTAGAACTTTGGTGTTTTTGTGAGTTTAAACTGTTTGTCATGATTTGGGATTGTTCGGTGTAATGACATACTTTAGTACGCATTTTGAAGAAATTGTAGACCTTTAAAAGTAGATAGTCTTGTAAGTACTCGTTAAGTCACTTAAAACAGGTACCACAGCTGTCTGTTTCATCATTTCTTTGATAACTAAGTATTCGTTTAAATTAGCAAAGCTGCAAAACGGGGCCAATTACGATATTAGCTTACATCCTAATAAAAGCACTAGCTACTGCTGCTAATTACCCAGTGGTTCGTTAAGCAAGCGCTGAGTAACCAGTTGCTAATTGCTGCATTTAAACAATAAGGCACAATTTAGATTGTTCCTCCTCTACGTACATTTTTAATGAACTAACTCGGATGAGGTTATAATTTATTATTTATTTTAGCCATTTTCTGTAATCATCCGCTGTTTTCATACAAAGTCTGGCGGCTTGTTTTCTCATCACTTTCGTTGTTTTTTAATTTTATATTTAATCCCGTCTTTGGATTACATTCGCTCCGTAATTCTGGAATTAATCCAGGGGTCGGATGTGCAGGGAATATAATGATAATTTAAAAACAACAGGATAAACTGACACCTCTCCTGATTCCATTTAGTTTTTTTACATTACCGAACTCGACAACGATGAGCTTCTCTCAATTAAAACTAAGCAATAAATTCAGAGTTTGAAACCCATTTTGATTATGACATAATTTACGCAATCTTGAGAGTAAGAGATACTCTCAATATTTGTGACATATACTGGCCCTTTATCTTCCGTTTTAGGGTTCCGTGCCTCAATAGGAAAAAACGGGACCGTAATAGGATCACTCGTGTGTCTGTCTGTCTGTCCATCTGTCACAGCCAATTTGCTCCGAATCTACTGAGAAATTGTAAAAAAAAAATACAGATTTCTTTGCTTACAGATTACAGGAAAACCTATAAGAAGTCTATGGTCCCAAAATAACATGGTAAAACTTACAATTGCAGTTGGAATATATGGGAGAACATGTTTTTCAACTATAATTTCAAGTTAGTTCTTCAGAACCGTCTTGGCAACCTACTTTACATGAAAAAAGAAACACTAAGGGCGTAGGTGGCCGAAAATTAAAAAAAAAAACAAATCCAGAGGCACCAATTTCCGAAATTAAAAATATGGTTAATTTTGTAGTGTTTGTTTATTGGAATTCGGTTGTTTTTTTTACGTACCTATAAGATCATTGGTCAGTAGGTATTCTAATTACCCGACTGCGCGACGCAAAGGAGTGGTAATGTGTTAATTTACTGAATGTAACTTATCAGCCACTTCGAATTAACATCTTTCCAATTCAAACATACCTAGACATATTACACCTATCGCATTAATACCTACCATGCTACCTATAACGATACCTACCTACCACAACCACATGTTTTACACCTGACTTAACCCACGACAATAGGTCAAGCGCTATCTCATTAGCCGTATCAGATCACGGTGGACAAGCCATAACAGACACACGTCACAGATGCGCAATGAATCTATTTGGACGAGCGAATACTGGATTAACTGACGTATCTACCTACCTATGGTACCTGTCCCACCGCCAGCGATTAACGAGAAGCGAGTAGATCTAGCAACTAAAAGCGAGTGCGCAACGGCGACGAGCGAATACTCGCTGGTACCTACGCGTATGTTGTAGGTACCACAACGTTTTTTGACATCGATTTTCGCTGAGATGGGATTGCGACTAGATTTTGAACTTTTTTAATTACGGGAATTGGTCTTCTCGTACACACGCACGCCAGTGGGGAGTACTACGCACCTGACGGTCAGGTGCGTAGTACTCGTAGGTCAGGTCCTGACCTATGGACATTATTTTATAGTTTAGCTACAAATCCGTGCTTGTGTTATCTAAAGAACTAAGTAATAAAACTTGAAACCTTGTAGGCAACCATACCAAACAAAAAAAAAAACCACGCCTCAAATCAGAGTTTAAAAACATAAAAAGTCTTCTTTGAACGCAGGAATATATTTCAGAGCTAACTTTAGAAGCACGCACGCAATGCTGCGTGATGAACGCTAAACATGTTACACGCTATAAGCACTCCTGCGGCCATATTCTTGCCAATTCCAATGGTTAAACGGCAATCCATATGTAAAACGGTGCATCCGAAAATATATTAAGTATCATGTGCTTAATAGCCGTATTTGGCTGCTGATATTCAAAAAATCAAAGTCAAAGCATTTATTTCAAATAGGCACATAAAAGGCACTTATGAAAGTCAAAATTAAAAAAAAAAAAAATTGAATTGATTCTAGTCGCCCCTTCCAAAAGGGTTTCGTATGGTCAAAAAACTCCACCGCTACTCTTTTAAAATATTTTGTATACACTGGTATAACCAAATTATACGTGAATTTCAAAAATATTCTGCTGAAATTTGGCGGCGAGATGGTCGGACGACATTGTTACCATCGCGGTTAGAACCTGGACGAGGCTGGCACAGGAGCGTGGGGATTGGCACAAGAAAAGAGACGCCTATGGTCAGCAGTGGGTGAAGTCGGGCTGTGGATGATGATGATAATTCTGCTAAAATTTAAGGATTTCTGATATTTTAGAGGTATGAGGAACAGGGTGTAAAGTTCACTCACTCTATAGAAAGAAAAGGGAGGATCCTTCAACCAGACGGGTGTTGTGTCTGGCGGGCAACTGCCCCACGACTGTTGTCGGGAAGTTTCTATGTATGCTAATTGCGCGGTAAACTCTTCTTGCGAGATGCAGGATTTGCGTGACGTCAGCATGACGCGTTGTTCGCATGTGGCGTTGTAGATACCGCTACAATATCATACTAAGGGTTTCTCCTTTTGTTTAAATTCTCGTAAAAGTGTAGGGAAGCTCTTAATCCTAATGCATTTGTTTTTTTATTACCGTCAGGCGTACTTTTCCATCCGTTCTTATAAATGGATATGTTCCTAAAGCCGTAATAGGTACTAGGAAGGCATCAGTTGAATCTGAGTTATTATTATTACCTACATCGTTGTTCCATCTATATCCTTTGTTAATAAGTACTAATAATAAAGCTGAAAAGTTTATTTGTTTGAACGCGCTTATCTCTGGAACTCCCAGTCAGATTGTATTGTGTACAATCTGAAGTTAATAAAGAAACTTATTTTTTTTAGATTCATAAAATTATTTTTACATTTGATAGCCCAATTCTTGAGGAAGGCTATAGGCTATCTAACATCACGCTAGGACCCTTAGGAGCCGAGCAAAATCAAAAAAAAAGCGCGGGCGGGTAATGCGATGCGACGCGGTGGGTCGGGCCGAAATTTCATGCGGACGAAGTCGCGGGCAGAAGCTAGTTTATAAATAAACAAGAACGAGAAACCTCCTTTAATAATTCCTCTAAATCCGATGACATCTCTGTCCCTAAATACCTCAAACCGTTAGAAAACATTACCTATTCATCATTCACGAAATTCAAATAAATTGTAGGCGTAGAAATAAGGACATGTTCCAGCTATTTCATATCTCGTCTAGTAGGTACGTCCCTTCGTCTTCTATGACATGTCATTTGTCACTATCTCACACCTCATGACGTTACTTGACGACATACCTACTTGTACATATTTCATAGAAATAACTTTCAGAATTGTTGGAAATATTGAACATAACTAATATACCTTCACGCCTGTAATGCTCGAAGGGTTAGGCATAGGTGTAGGTACTTAGGTAATAGATAATACGGGCTTGTGTCCGCCAATCCACGTCAATGCGCGTATTTTGCGTACGGATGGGAAAATTCGATCCAACCCAGCTCCTCAAGGAACGCCAGCAATGCTTTGATGTTACTGACCGTCTCACGGAGGGTTCCTGGGTTACCGAAGTGTTTGTCCTGTACGTGGCGACCACCGGGTAGTTTAGAAGCACATGTACTGCTGTCTCGACCTCCATGCAGACCCTGCAAGCGAACTGTCTGGTAGGTACTTATAGTATCCCCACATTTAGCCAGTTTTGTTTAATTCCCATTAAATAGGGGGCAACCCATTGCCATCTATCGGGCACGAATCCAGACTGAGAAATTCCAGATGAAAAAACCCAATATGTAACCTGGAAATCGAACCCAGGACGTCATGCTCAGCAGTGGCGCTTGCGACTAGACCAACGAGGCAGTCGCATATTGAAATAATTAGGTATTGAGAGATTTGGAACGATTAAACGACAAAAGGCAAAAATGATGAGAGTAAATACGAGGACACATAAATACAGACAGCAATAATGTAACACGTCCACCAACCCGCACTGGGCCCGCGTGGTGGATTACGGCCTACTCCCTCTCACAGAGAGGAGGCCTGTGTCCCAGCTGTCGAAACATTACAGGCTGATTATGCAATAGGTTACACTAAATACGTGTCTTAAAACCATATAATTGTTTATGAAATACAGAGAAAGGAATGATCAAACCCCACAATAAGTAGTCGACCTAATTTTGCCGCGCTGTTTTTAGATTCCACTCAACCGAATTTACCCGATACAAGCAAAATATTTTACAGTGTTAAACCGTTTATATTTTGAATTTCCACAGAGTAATTTGATGATCCAAATAATCGTATAACACTTAACGTATGTACGTAGCGAATCGTGTTGCGAATACGAAATTGTGAAAATTAATTCTCTTCGTCGACTGAATCACGAAATTAGCCAAGCGAGTTACAGGAAACATATACATGGAGAAATGAAAATATGTGACGTATTTGGAGAAATACTTGTAGCTTCACCGCGTTTGCGTTGAATATTCATTAAGATCAGTAAAAGTAGTCAAATTGAATCATGTTTATCTACTTAGTTACCACTTCAACAACGAAGTTCTGTACGTTTGTGCTTCCAGAATTTAGCATTGACGTAGTTTGTTTAGAATTTCACGTCAGCAAGATCCATAAAGAGCTTTCCGATCTGTAACTACAATGTTATGCTGATGTTTGTAGTGATTTCATCGGCAAACACACGTTTCATAGAAAACTCCCAAAATTAATTACTTCGCTCCCACAATCAAAACAGCACCTCATAAAACATTAAATCCAGCTAAAACTTGAACTAAACATAAACAGTCAACTCCACATACCATCTTGACCTCAAAACCGTCTCAAATTGGTCCCAAAGCTAACTAAATCATACGTGCGATGTTCCCGTAAACCCCTCAAGCCACTGGAGGACTGTGGACATGTCTGCCAGCATAATTGGAGCACGCCAGAGTCACTTATGTCGTGACAAGTTGACAGAACGTGCCCAGCTTGCTACTAAAATTTACCTAAAGTTGGCTTTTAAGAATTTAGGGAGCTTCTCATTCTGTTTTTCGAGGGTAGTAAGAAAAAAGTTTGGTACGAGTTTCGGGTAATTCGCTCGTTTGGACTGAAGGGATTGCTGTAGCTTCGTGGGTCATTAAATCTTTCAATATGCTGCCAATTAGGTCTAGCCTAAAATAATGTTCTGCCAATTAGGTCTAGCCTTGTGCGCGAACTCCCAATTAGCATTAAAAACTTCATGTTATTATAAATATATCCTACTAAGTACATTGGAAGAAAACATTAACGCACGGAGCACAAAAGTCGCTAATTATATACACAAAACTTGTTTCTGTTTAGACAATTCAAGTTCACCTCGAATTGTCAAAACAAACACATCAAAAACTTTTCACTTCCAAAATTAAACAAACATTCATAACGAACACTCAAAATAACTTCAAAAATTACTGACACTTCGAAACGGAAATCGAAATTTAAACTCAAATAATAAACAATTGGTGCGCGCCATGTTTGTGCTGGCAGCGCGTTTTCGACAACCGTTTAGACGTGTTAAATATTCAATCCGTGATTAGCAGGGTAAACAAAAGAACGTTGTCACAACACTCGCTTTGTAGGAGAGAAGCCGCCGTCTGGGTTATTTCCGGCTTTAGGATCTTATGATCTTGCGTTTGAATACCTTATTTGCTGTAAATTAGTGGCTTTATGAGTTTTATGCAGAGATAAACGTGCCATTTACAGCGTTCATTATCAGTTTTTAGGGTGTCTGGAATAAATCCTTTCTTTTAGAAATTGGTATAAATTTTGGCTGCTAAGGTTGCTTGCATGCCTGGGTAATAGAGATATCCAACGACAATTATTATTTATATGGTCATCTAATCAAGTGACATGTTTTATGAATAAATAAACATAGAAATAAAGCCTCTTTGAGAACCATTTGATAATTACTAAATTGTACGATTCAATTCGAATTCCCAATGCTAAAACCGATCACCTGCGTCTCCTAACCTAACATTTAATCCCTCTGCGCCAGACGGAATTGGAGCACGCGCAGCGATTCACAATTAGAAATTAAACATTCGCGTTGAATCGAGTCGTGTCGTCGACTTCGCGTCACACGTCGGACGTGACGTTCTGAAAACACCTTTAGCAAGAGACCAAGTAGGTACCTAATGATTATGAAGAACAAAAATAATCCCAAAGATTAGGATCAAATATGGTCATGGTCACTCCGTCAGCATACAAGCTGCACAGTCTAAAGACAAGACGTTTACAGACCTTTGATAAATAGCTATTGGTTGGTTTCTATGACCTATTTGTGCATTTAGAAACAGATGTTACTCGTTTTACCTAAACCACACACAGTATTTAATTATATTAGATTGGGATCAGATATTATTTTTAAATGAGACTGTTCATCTTTATCGTTGGCACTAGAAAATAATTTACATTTTTTAAATCTTTTATTTAGACAGTGAGAATAATATAATAAATTATCGATTGATTACTATTCGCGAGAATTCGGCATTAATGGACAATTAATAGAAAACAACCAATACAAATTTGGATTCAAAATAACTCGAAACCGACAACAAAACCAAAAATACCTTTTACCAAAATACCTTTCAAGTCATATAAAAATGAATGCTGTTGGAGCGGGTACCAGGTTCCAAAATTTTTTGTCCATCTTCGTTTACAGTGTGACCTTTTTAAGGACACAACATTCAGAGTAAAATGGAAACAAAAGGCATATTAAAACACCTTGACATTAAACCCTATTATACTCTTTCCTCATTTACCGAGTATTCAGATGAAAATACTGTCTAACATTCACGCAACGCATATTTCGTGATTATGCAAAGCAGTTTTAATTGCGTTTAGAGACGGCGCGGCGCGGCCATTACTGGCTCAAAATGTGTTTGACGAGTAATTAAATTATTTTATTGCGCTACAATTCAATTAGTTTATGGCCCACGACACGCTGAATTCGGTTATGTTCAAAAGTCACGTTAGGAGGGTAGTTTACGGTTTTATGAACTTGATGATTGATTTGCTTTGGAGTTTATGGATATATCCAGTTGCTAGGAAGGTGTTACCCGCATAACACCTAATTACACTACTAAAATTACATATATTTATATGTCTTTATTTTCCTTTCACAAAGGTTCACATATTTATAAACATAGAGACAAGAATTAGTGTTTTGACAACAATGCACAAAAAATGATCCTTTGTGAGAGACTGGCGTCCATACTAGGATATCCTGTGTGACGGGTCACCAGGCTCTCATCCCATATTAAAGCTAATTAATATTACAGTGGTCAATTTTAAAACTCTAGATAAATTGTTTATTGATGAAGGGGAAAAAAACAACACAATTATACCTCTCGATTGATATCCGCACCCGGAAAATAAGTTTTTCGAACAAAAGGAAGATAAATGATTTCACTATTAGGTATGTCATTGAGCAAAGCTACAGGATTATCAGGGCCATTTTTCCAAATGTAATGATTTCCTTCCCCATTCTTCGAAGAGATTTGACCTCAATTTGTCTCCAAAAGATATACCTAAAAGGATTGAAATTATGTATAAGTTACATAAGTATACCCAAAGACATATATTAATGCGAAAGAGCCACTCTCAAACGAGATGTAGGGCAGGATACATTAGCATAATGTCGTCGAAAAAGTAGGTTCAGCAAAATCATATTTTCCCGATGTAGCTGAAAATCGGCTTTTATCGAATGGTTGTGCTAATAGTTTTGATGCTGATGTATGCGAAAAAGTGTATTAACACTGGTAATCCTATCGGAAATCTATTCTGTTTAATCACCATAATGTATTTTGGAAATTTCTACAAACTAGGAAACCATCACATCCTGTTGCACCATAAGTAATCTCCATAAGTCCTGAAGATGTGGATTGAAAGCCAAAAGTTTTACAGTACGAATCTTTTTTCCCGTCGCAATGGAAAGTACAGTTTTTGTAAGCTTTTTTTTTGTAGCCTATATTTTGTCCCATTTCTGGGCAAAGCACTCTACTTTTTCCTTCTATACCTCTCTTTTTTGTGCGATCTCGGGCCATGTTAGCCCCCCAATCATGATTACGTCACACCACCTTGGTGTTGCTTGGACCCTGATCCCGATACCGCCGGACTACTATTTTTTTATATTTATAAATGTTTTTCATAAAAATATATCTGATATCTAAGAAAATATAACAACTGTACCTACAATAAAATAACAATTAACAATGTTTTGTCATGTACGAGTATTTAGGGAAACTACTGCGGTTGTAATATGGCTTAAAATGAAACACAGGCAGAAATACCCGAGAAATAGCCCGAGACCACAACGCAAACAAACTAAATTAATTAAGATCCAAAAATATCCTAGAGACCGCAGCGTAGGTGGAATATTCTTCGCTGTCTTAATAACATCAGCGAAAAGAAGCTAATAATCTTGGAGCAACTGTTTATGGGAATGGTAGAAATGAAGAAAGAAAATGGATTATCAATATATTATAAAATAAAGTCACTTTTCGTGTCCATTTGGGATCGCTCTTTTCTCGTAAACTGTGTAACGGATTTTGATGCGATTTTCACCATCATTTAGAGAATTTATTTAGGAAGGTTTTTGTGTACCTACATAAAAGATTAGATAAAGACTGACTAATTGATTATTTTTTAGAGTTACAACTGTAGTAATACTAAAGCTGAAGAGTTTGCCTATTTGAATACCTGGCGTCTGTACTATGGACCTAATCTAAACTAAGCGAAAATATTTGATTTTTTGTTAGTTTGTTAACCTCTGGAACTACCAGGATATGAAAAAATCATTTTGCCTAATTCTTGATAAAGGGCTATTTAATATTATGCCGTGAACCTTAGAAGCCGAGTAAATAGAAAAAAAAACAACAGAAAAAGCTCTAAGCGAAAACGAAGTAAAGCATAAAGCACGTGCAGGCGATGCGATGCGACAGATTGGGGAATAAGAAATGTCAGGCGGGCAGAAGCTAGTGTTATAATAAAGAAATCACGATGTTTTGTCAAGTCGTAACACCGTGCGAAGCAGGGGCGGGTAGCTAGACATAAATTAAATATACAATTAGGACCGTAAAAACAACTTGTTACAACAACAACAACTTTTAGAAGAAAATGTAAAGCAACATACAACTTTAGTTCAGTTTGGCATTATTTGACAGTGTTTACATAATCACCCTATAATGTTCCCACTGCTGGGACACAGGACTACTCTCTCTGAGAGGGAGTGGGCCGTAATCCACCAAGCGGGCCCAGTGTGGATTGATTGATAGGTACTGTAATTGATAGTGTTTGATTATCATTATTAGAGCTCCATGATCTTCATTCGATATTTCTTTTTCTGTACAGTTTAGACATGTTCAACTGGTATTGAAGGAAATGAAGGTAGAATATACATCTAATTAATTACCAAAGGTAGGTTGATGTGACAGGTGATATTGAAATTTTAATTACCTGCCTACTAGTCAAAACAATCATCCTAAGAAATGAGAATCTAGTAGTTCCAAATTAACAATCAGAGAAAATAATAAACGAATTTACAAAGCTTTTTAATTAAATCAAGACTACTCATTTAGACCAAAAATTAATTAAGAATCTAGTTCTAAAAGTACAACTGTACCCCGTAGGCGTGGAACTACAAAAAATATGATTTTATCAAAGAAATGACGAACAAAGGCACTTATTACATGAAGGTAAGTAGTACTTACTTCTACTTACTGAATGGAATTCTCCGGTTTTTTGTTGAAACGACTTTAAGAGCCATTAAGAGTACCGTTAACAGTCCAATTTTGCCACGTCAGCGACGGAATTGATGACATTTCGAGTGTTGGTGGGTGGAATCCTCTAGAGTCTGTTGTCTTTTTCAAGTTAAGGTGGGTATTTCGAAATTGTGACAATACAGCAAATGCGAGTGTTTCTACTCTGAAAGAAATTGTTTAGGAAGTGGCTGGATTTGCTTTTTGGGGCATTTCACGTGAAGCGGACAGGAAAAAAAATGTCAGGTTTTGGATTTTGTTCATAATTGGGTCAATTGTACTTCCATGAGACCTGAATAATCGTACGTAATTTTTTTTTTTTTTTTTTGCCTAGTTACGGATTTATGCGACTTCAAAGAATTACCAAAATTTGAGGAACTGATTTTTCGATAGCTATTTATGAAGTTAACCAGATGGATTGAGCAATATGTAAACAGTGTTTATTTGAGAATATTAATTGTTTTTCTTAGAAATTTATTACAATTTGTTTTTTTTTTTTTTTTTCTTATAGTAAACCGGAAGTTAACATTAAAAGTCAGTTTTTTTTCAACTTCGCATTTTTTCATATTTTTTATTTTTACCTGAAAACATACCTTGTAGTATAGAAATATCATGTGAAAAATTTCAGAATGGTATCTCGATTCGTTTAGAAGATAGAAGAACTAAAGTACGAAGGTGCCGTAAGTCGCGTAGTACTGGGCGGTACTTTAGTGTGGAAGTCTTACTCGCCAACGCAAGAAAACGATTCATGTCATTAAAAAATCGAATCTTATCCTGTTGTGACCTGTAGCGCCATCTCTTTTCTACCAAAAACATCAAATGATTTTTGATGAAAATCAAATGACAAGCGTGCAGTTTGAGCAATGGGTAGGCATTGCTCAAACTGCACGCTTGTGATTTGATTTTCATCAAAAACCATTTTTAAATGATCACGAATTGCATCCAATCTAGGACAAGAAACACAACATTCACTTGGAGATGATTTTGATGTCATCAAATAACAAATTGGTGTGGAATTGGGGCACATCATCATGCGCAAGCACTCTTTCCAAGATGAAACAGGCATGTTGGTTTCTGCAGTAAGCGAATCAATGTTTCCTCCTGCTAACATTAGTTTAACATTCATACGCATACAAGGTGTGTGCCAGAATCCCCAGCTAGGACACATTGTTTAGGTCTCAATGTAAAAAACTTGGTTAAGCCTACTTTAATACCAGGATATTCAATTTTGAATTTCTGATACAACTCATCGATATTGCACATTAAAAGTTGTTTTTGTAAGTGCGTCCTTTTGCCGTCGTCTAATTTAACTGAGATAAAATCCTTCTTGCCAGGCATCACTCTACTAATAATAATAATAATTACGTTTATTTCAGATAACTAGGATCCAGTGTGTTAGTAGTACAATAACTTAAACCTAGTGTTAGCAACATAACCTTAAACTAATCGCCCCCTGCCCGACCCACGAATCGAGGTATCAATATTTATGTGAGCATTAATACATCGACCCATGTATAGACAGTCAAGTCTACTAGCTATCATACTTAAAACGCTGTTGCGACTAGCCCGCACTCTGCTCAGCATTGACGCGCACCGCTTGCGCAGAGTAGAAAATGTGATGTCTTCTCAAAGATAAAAAGCTCTCACCAAATGTTCGGTTACCACTGGTACCTTACGACCGCTACGAGGATTAGGAGACAACAAAATACCAAATTGCGCCACAAGTTTCTTTGCTTTTTTCACTTGTCGTCGTGATGTTCGAAATTCTTCTGCGAGTTTATTTTCACTCCAAGACCCAATGTGCCCCAATTCCACACCAATTTGTTATTTGATGACATCAAAATCATCTCCAAGTGAATGTTGTGTTTCTTGTCCTAGATTGGATGCAATTCGTGATCATTTAAAAATGGTTTTTGATGAAAATCAAATCACAAGCGTACAGCTTGAGCAATGCCTACCCATTGCTCAAACTGCACGCTTGTGATTTGATTTTCATCAAAAATCATTTGATGTTTTTGGTAGAAAAGAGATGGCGCTACAGGTCACAACAGGATACGATTCGATTTTTTAATGACATGAATCGTTTTCTTGCGTTGGCGAGTAAGACTTCCACACTAAAGAACCGCCCAGTACTACGCGACTTACGGCACCTTCGTACTTTAGTTCATCTATCTTCTAAACGAATCGAGATACCATTCTGAAATTTTTCACATGATATTTCTATACTACAAGGTATGTTTTCAGGTAAAAATAAAAAATATGAAAAAATGCGAAGTTGAAAAAAAACTGACTTTTAATGTTAACTTCCGGTTTACTATAAGAAAACAAAAAAAAAAACAAATTGTAATAAATTTCTAAGAAAAACAATTAATATTCTCAAATAAACACTGTTTACATATTGCTCAATCCATCGGGTTAACTTCATTAATAGCTATCGAAAAATCATTTCCTCAAATTTTGGTAATTCTTTGAAGTCGCATAAATCCGTAACTAGGCAAAAAAAAAAAAAAAAAAATACGTACGATTATTCAGGTCCCATGGAAGTACAATTGACCCAATTATGAACAAAATCCAAAACCTGACATTTTTTTTCCTGTCCGCTTCACGTGAAATGCCCCTTTTGTCACTTAGGAACGCAGGCTTGATGCCCAAACGGACCAAAGATTTGAATTTCTGTAAATTATAGTAGTATAACTGAAATGGGGGGCTTATGGCTAAGTAATAACAGCCGCACGGGTCGATCGATCAGGTTAAGCTACGCTTGCTGCGGTTGGTCCATGGATGGGTGACCATTTTCACATACCAAGACCCCACCGTGCCTCGGAAAGCACGTTAAGCCGTTGGTCCTGGCTGTCATTCGTGGATCTTTGACAGTCGTTACGGGTCGTCAGTAGCCCGAAAGTCTGACAACCAGTCTTACCAAGGGGTATCTTATTACCTACCCAGTAACTGGGTTGTGGAGGTCAGATAGGCAGTCGCTTCATGTAAAATACTGGTATTCAGCTGCATCCGGTTAGACTGAAAGCCGACCCCAACATAGTTGGGAAAAGGCTAGGCAGACGATATATTTATAGTAGTAAACCTGAAAGTCTTATCTATACTAATATTACGAGTATAAAGAGGTAAAATGTGTTTTTTTTGTTTGTATGTAAGGGGTAATTTTTGGAACTACCAGACGGATTTGGAAAACTATTTTTGGATTAGATAGCCCAATTTTTGAGGAAGGCTATAAGATATTTAACACCTCGCTATGACCCATACAAGCCGAGCAATAACGTATTGATAACGCGGGTAGGTAATGCAATGCGACGGGGTGGGGTGGGTCGGGAGAACATAAAATTTGACACCAAGTCGCGGGCAGACGCCAGTTAAAAAATTAATTAATTTAAAAAAAAATCTGAATACTGCATACGGTTAGACTGGAAGCCGACGAATAGGCTTGGCCGATGATATTATGGTAGTTACGACAGTGTAATGGTGTACAGTAGATACCAATGATGTATGTTTAGGCTAGCAGTTAGTAATAAATGAGACGTTCCACTGGGCTATGCTATGCTGCTCACTGAGCACACGCATTGATTTATTACTCATATAAATCCTCACAATACACGCGTCAGAGAAACTTGCGGAGTGGCACGTCATTATGAAAAGTTTCATTCTGAAGATATAAGCTTAGAAGTTACGACATTTGGAGCCTTGAAGGACTGTCTCAAGGTTACTGAACTCATTAAAATATTAAGAACATTTGTCTGCAAAGGTATCAGAATAATGAAAGAGCAATTAAACGAACTGTGTCACAGTTTCAACGCTTGAACTTCTAATATTTCAGACTTTGAAATGCCATATCATCTGTCTTAAGTACTTTGGGGAGTAATAATTGTGAAAGTCACTGTAGTACTTAAGAGATTTAATTAGCTTTGATATTAACTTAGATTGTGAATAATTAGTGTACAGACGCCAGCACATCAAGCTACCCGAAACTGTAAAATTTTCCTAATCAACCTTGAACCTAATGCTTTAGCGATAACGTTGAAAATCTATTAAAGAAATTTGGGAGATTGTAGTAGCTTGATGTGCTGGCGTCTGTACCTAATTAGGGCGTTATAACTATGACGAAAACGTAGTAACAAAAATTCAGTAGCCTTTAACAAAATAACCGACGTCTGACCAAGGTTAGGTTATTTTGACCGTTAAAACTTACTGAAATCCCTTTGAAACTAAAACACACGGTGGTCTAAACAAATGTTCAGTATATGGTAAAAATAGTTTTATTTTTTATCTGCCAGTTAACCGTTCAGTTAAGGATGTTTGGTGAGCTTTTATTGAGCAGTTAAACTAAGTTGCTGACGATAAAAGTGCGGGTACTTTGTAGTTTGAATTCAGTTAACGTTTTGTCAATCGTTCGTTTTGCAAGAATACGAGTATAGTTAAATTTTAACGTATTGATAGTTATTTCAGGTTTAGAGGTGCACGTAACGATACCTCCCCAACTGACGTATGTTTTAACT
Organism: Apamea crenata; assembly: GCA_949629185.1. Classification (NCBI taxonomy): domain Eukaryota; kingdom Metazoa; phylum Arthropoda; class Insecta; order Lepidoptera; family Noctuidae; genus Apamea; species Apamea crenata. Next base: position 10,441,720 of record OX451377.1, read on the forward strand.
CGGCATCAGCTATTGAGAGACTGAAGAAGTTGAAATTGTAAGGAAATTGGTGGCCATGGTAGGAGCATGTGATACGGAGAAATGAGAAAAATGTCGCGAGGAAAGTTTTGTGTATGAATGTCGATGGCATCGAATGGTCGATGGATACTCTTACAGAGTAGGAGAAGACCAAAGAAACAATAGATAGACTGTGTGATGATGACATGATGATATGGTTACAAAGGGGGGTGAGAGTCCAGTTGAAAACCAGCGTCTACCAAATTACTAATTTAAGTTTTTTTCTGTTTTTTTGTTGTTTTTTGTGTGCCTCGGTCAAATAAACATATTTTCTTTCTTTCTGACTACCGAGATGACGACTAATAGAGAAGTATGGAAGAAAAATACATGTTGCGACGACCGCAAATAAATTGAGATAAGGGCAGGAGAAAGATGATGATCAGCTATTCAGAAGATTTTGAGGAGACAAAAAGTCTGGGGATCCAGACGCTGGCACATTCCATATCTTGGTCATAATTGTCTTTTTGTCTTAGCTGTTAATCTGCACTTAGGTACTTAAAGTAAATCTAAACGTTTTTGCTGCTTTATTTGCAGTCGTGACTTACGAAATTATAAAAATGTAGCTTCCTCATTTTAAGTAGTCACGTACAGGGAAAACCAGTCGGTTCCTCCATCAGATTAGTGCGTAAGTTGTCAGCATTGCTTAACTTTTTAACAGTTATTCTTAGTATTACCGTTGTAACGTCGGTTTATTGTTGTGGAAGATGACCACCTGATAGGAATCAACATAAACCATAATAAAAATATTACAAATGGCGCAGTGGGGAGTGGCGACATTTTTAAAAAGTGCTTAAAGGTGATAACATAATGAAATGGGAATTGGCTGAAGCAAAAACGATGTACGGAATGGAAGCAAGAAGCGTTCTTTTTATTATTTAGATCTGTAGTTTCTGCCTATTTTTGTGGGGAGGTATGAATTTATGACAAGAAGTTCAATCGGTATCTTAAGAGCAAAGAAAAAAACCTATTTGATTATAAAACTATTTAACTACTAGCTTTTGCTCGAAGCTTCGCCCGCGCGGAGGTCGGAAATTTTCCCACGGATCGTACTACCGGGATAATAAGTATTCTATTTGTTAATCCAAAAAAAAAAGGCTATGAACTATTTGTGTACTTAATATCATCCAAATCAGTTCATCCGTTTTTGCGTGATTGAGTAAGAAATATCCAAACATACAGGGTGGCAGGGACATCGACGCGCAAACTGTAACCATGGATTCAGCTCATGAGTTTAGACCTCATAGCGTAGAAATTTTTCGTCAAAAATAAAATCTTTTGTTTCATAGAAAAGTGCAATACCTACGCGGTCAAAACGTATGGAACAGCAATATTTTTTTTTGATAACTGACGAAAAATTTCGACGCGTCTAAACTCATGTGCTGAATCCATGGTTACAGTTTGCGCGTCGATGTCCCTGCCATCCTGTATTAACTTTCACATTTATAATATTAGTAGGATTAATTACTATTGCATAGTAAGTAGGTACAGTAGAGGGTAGAGTCATAAAAATCTCCCTAGGGCTGATTTGTTCAACGTAAGGTAATTTTACCCGAGGTATAGTTTTGAATTTTGGACAGTTCTTCCATACAAACACTGACAGACGTCAATTTTATTCCACGAATAAAAGTTATCTGTCGATAGAAAAATCAGCTCCTATTAAAATAACACCTTTCAAATCTTTGGTCCTAATATTCGATCAGTAAGTCTCGCCCTAAGTCTAAAAGAACAACATTCAAAATGTAAATATAACACCTACAGAGTTTACGTTACTTTTCGGGTCAAGATCAGCCAAACGACAAAAAAAAACTTCCGAAGACGAATCCATAAAATTATTCAGAATATTTTGTTTTCGCCTTTTTTCTTCCTGATTTACCGAAATCGACGACCTTTGGAAGATAATATACTCAAATATCAAAATACATATAGACGGTAAAAGGATCTGTCCGGACATTGAATGTATAGTTATCTGGGGATAGCTTTTTCTATGAAGGCAGTGATAAATAAAATAAAAAATCCAGCAGAATTCTCACGGTGCGAAAGGGAATGATAAAAGTTTATTGCTATGCTACTAAAGGCGCATACAAAACACATTTTTCTGCTTGAGCACAAGAAACATTATTCAATCCACGATGGATGCTTAGGGATTTTAAAGGCTCACTGAGTCACTGACGACACGCTTGGCGCAGTGGCTGAGCGATCGACCGCTGCGCTGCCTGTCGCGGGTTAGATTCCCGCACGGAACAAATATTTATATTGTCTACAGGTAGTTGTTCCGGGTCTGGCTGTTTGTGTATGTGAGTTTAAATGTTTGTAAACGCACCCACGTGGCAGGAGTAATTCCTAGTGTGGGGCAACTTAAAAAAAAGGCTCACTGTATTAAAAGGGATCGTAATAGTCTTAACAACGTTCAATTTCAAACATTTATCGTTGCCTCTATCATTATCATTACAATTCAACTAAGTACCGGACATGGGCCTTTCCAAAGTTTCATCAATTTAAAGATCCCCAACTTCACCCAATCCCCTTCATGCAAGGATAAGCGAAATTGGACTTTCAAGTGAAGCAAAGAACCATTAGATTACAATAGTTGGCGTATTTATCGTTCACAAGCACCACAGAGGAACTCATACAGTTGACTCCTACCCTTCACTCCTTATGGTAAGTAATTAAATCGATCCTAACTTTCCTCTATCAATTTTTTTTACAATTTATTATTATTACAATGAAGTTAAAAAAAGGACACGTTCTCGTCTCGCCTCAAATGAATTTGTTTTACACAAAAAAAAATATTTTCTTGCGAGTCGATTACAGAAAAAATAATATTATTTAAAAGTGACGATCCTCCCTTTTCGGGCGAGTAAATTCGTGCGAATCGACTAATGAGCCTTCAATTCGTGCTTTTAATAAATTTCTTACCTTCCATTCCAAGTGAGCAAACATCGAATCGCGTGATAGACTCAAGTATATAATATTATTATTCAGTAATTCACTCCAATAATTACGAATATTAATGAACGTGGAATATCAAACACGTCATTAATTACTGCCCTAGTAAGGCTATAATTACATTATCAAGTCGAAGAAGTGTGCGTTCGATGACATAAAAGGCACGAAATGATCCCAGAGTTGAATTAATTTGAAGTCTTCATTTGAATTTAAAAAGTTAAGTCGTGTTGAGTGTTAAGAGGGTCGAATGTTGACCTTTTCGTGTTGGGTTCTGGAGCTTTTCCGCTTTGGAAAAAAATACTGCAGTCACCACACCAGCAAAATAACAAGTATATTATGAGACTAGCTTCGTCCCGCGAATTCGTTTACGTGGAAGTCGTAAGATACACAATGCTTATACTAAAGTAACAGCCACATTTTTATAAAACTCCCAGTCGTTACTTCCTTTTCGCTTAGCGTTATTTATGTTCTTTTTCTGTTTTTGCTCGGTTCCTCTTGGTCCTAGCGTGATGTTAAGTAGCATATAGCCTTCCTCAAGAATTAGGCTATCAAATAAAAAATAAAAAAAATGTAATCCAACTGGTAGTTCAAACAAACAAAAAAACAAACTCTTCAGCTATATTTTTAGATATAGATAGATTAGTATAGATCTTATGCCTAAACGTTCAATATAATCTTCCAACAAGTCGATATCGTCTCTCAAACAAAGGAACTGATCCACAAAATCTACTTGGAAACGCGACCCACAACTACGCGAACCAGTAAAAATATTCATATCACAAAGCTTTGACATGCAAATTTTCTTGAAACATTAAAAATACATCATATTATGTTGGTTTATTCCCAACAGAGTTATTTTTCTATGGGAAAATACACGTGCCGGAAAATCCGTATTCCCGTTTACATTTATAAGTAGGTAATGAATACGTTATCGAGTAATTATAGGGCTTTAAACGTTTAAAGACTGTTTTATGGTTAGGTACGATGGCGTCGAGCGTGGTTATAATGAGAAAAATTATGCCTTTGTTTGGTGCGGATATGATGGGAAATGGTGTTTGTTTCATACCGCCAAAAAATTCAACCTGAGACGAAAATGAATGTGTGTGTTGGTTGAATTTTTTTGAACAAGCTAGGAGACTTTTTCAGTGACAGCTGGTATGATTGGCACTGAAGTCACAACAGGCCGATGCCTGACAGGGCCGCGGGTTGTTCGAAAGAGATACCGTGGCCCCTAACATAGGCAACTGAAGGAACACGGGTGTGTTTTAGTCAGTAAGAGTCTGAGACGCCCTCCCGCTCCACCCAGGGCGGGAGAAGTCATAATGATGATTTACCACCCAACAAAAAAGACAACACGTAGTTGAATAATAAATAATAACTAGCTGACCCGGCAAACGTTGTTTTGCCATATGCATTATTTCTAGGAAAAATTTTTTTTTTTTTTGTATATGAAACATAGATTTTGTCCGATTCTCAGACCTACCCGATATGCACACAAAATTTCATACAAATCGGTCCAGCCGTTTCGGAGGAGTTTGGTAACAAACATTGCAACACGAGAATTTTATATATTAGATAATAAACTTTTGGCGTTTTGATCATATTATTATACTAGCTTCTGCCCGCGACTTCCTCGCGTGAAATTTCTTGTTTCCCTGCCCCACCCCGTCGCATCGCATCGCTCGCCCGTGGTGTTACTTCGTTTTCGCTGGGCGTTCTTTTTGACTTTTTTTTCGTTTTGCTCGTCTCCTAAGGGTCATAGCGTGATGTTAAATACCCTATAGCCTTCCTAAAGAATTAGGCTATCAAATGCAAAAAGGTTTTTCAAATCTGAGCGGTAGTTTCAGAGACTAGCGCGCTTAAACAAACAAACTCTTCAGCTCTATTATTAGCATATAGAATTGATTAAGTTTAGAATATGAAATTGTAGTACTTTTTGTTACTCCCACCTTTCGAGTACTACCACACAGCAGACTCATTTAAACCAATTTGGCGCCCAACATCCACTACGGTCAACAAAAAAAACCTCAAGACATTCACGATAGCCATACTTCAGAAAGATCGATAAGCGATTCACCGTGTATAAAAAAGGAGCACCTTATACCTTGCGAGACCCCTCACCTTCCCGCCTCCCTATTATTAGGAAACATGTGTTCTCCAAGCCTTGTAATTTTCTGCCCGATACTCTTCATTATTCGGTTCATTTTACGCCTTTGTAGGAGCACGTATTGATACCACTTTTGAGACGTTTGTGGTAAGATTTTTATGTTCCCACAGAAAGGGAATTTTTTGATTAACAGCGTTGGTTACGTTCTTTACATTTGGATCGTTGAACGTTTTACATGTTTTTTTTTTTTCAAAACGAGAAATATTTCTCTCTTCCATTAGCAATTGGTTCACAGCTAAACAACATTGTTACCTTGCTAGCAAATAAACCCAGGCAAAAGAAAAAGTCAGGATTTAATCTAAGGAAACAAATTATTAAGCTCTTGTAGTAAGTAGAATTTTGAAAAGCAAAATCTAAAATGATTCTCATTCAAGGGGGAAACCGTTACTCCTTTGAAGAAACTTTATGAAAATAAGCGGGTAGTTTGAGAGTAATAACTGCGTGACTTGAGAGCGACTTCGAAGTCTTCATGAATAGTGAAGAAACTGTAGACTTAGTTTTTAGGGAGGCGGTGTTCGAAACGGGACGTATAGACAAATACTTTTGTGATGAAGTTCATGTAATACTATTTCAATTTGGGGTTCAAAGTTTTGAGACATTTACACAAAGTAAATTTTCTTATTTTTCTTTCTTGACTTTTGCCTTTTCCCAGAATACAAATGAAACAGACAGTATTCTCAAGTTAGAAAGATCTTTATCACACCAGAACGAATTACTTTATTTAGAAAATACTTTTATTAATAGGAAGGTGAATTAACTTTTATTATTGCTGCTATGATGTCATCGACATATTTATGGACTATGCACCAAATCTTTCTAATTAAACAAGAAAGCCTATCAAAAAGTATACGCCTACTCACTTCAAAATTGAATGTTTCTGCCACACGCAGGACGATTCTGGTGGTCTACTGTTGTAATAAAATTTGAACCCGCGAAACGGGATTCAACTGCACAACACTATTTCAATGAATGAATAAAGTTGATAGCGAAATTCATAGCGTCCATAAAACCACTCAGGTACCCACAAACTAATATTAGACATGAGCTGAGGTTATGAGTTTCGTCTGAATAACATTTCTATCCTCAAATTAGTTTAAAATACTTTCAAGTTTGACGCTCTAGTTATTGAAATTTTACCTTTGGGAGCTAAATTTGTAATTTCGAATGAAGCTTAAGCTTGGACAATTTTGGCAAAATTTTGGTTGTCCAGAAGAGCTTTGTGCTTTAAGCGAAGTAAAAGCCAGGTATTATTAACAGACTGCTCTTGCTTCTAAAAGCTAAGTATCTACCTCAGTATGCTGTGTTCCGAAGCTACAATAAAGGAATAACTTAATACTTCTGCTAGCTTTTGTATTTTGTATTACCTATGTTAGAGGAATTTATTTAGTTTGATGATGGAGATTTCTGAAAATAGGACACATGAATTAGGATTCTGGTCATATTTAGCCGATATTTCATTGTACTCCAAAGCTGAGGATCATCATCATTTCAGTCCGGATTCCCCCACGGCTGGGTACAGGCCTTCTCAGGCCTCTTCTGAAATACTTCCCTGTTCTATGCGTCTCTCATCCAGGTGTTTCCTGCGACTTTGACGATATCGTCAACCCGTCAAAAGCTGAGGATAATTATAATCAAACAGTCCTTTTTTCAGAGCTTTTGCCGATTCCGAGTTAATCTCATCAATCCCCGATTTTCACCTTGTCTTCGATAACGGTGCTCCGATTCTTCTTGACAATCCTGATAAAGAGTATGAGATTTAAGTAATTGCTTAGTATATTTGTTAATTAACTATAAGATTTAATGTATTGCACACGACGATATATCAAGCTAAACATTCCCAGTATAAACTGACTTCTCATAGTACAAAACGCCTATACAATGCGAGGTCAGCAAAACTGGAAATGTATAGCTTGATATGTCGTCGACGATCTTAGAATTTACCAAAGAATTTCTCGTTCAATAAATACAACATGATTTAATACTACGAATGACAAGAAATATAAAACAAAACTAAATGATGAGAAAACTATAACCCATAATTCTAACGAAGTGGAAACTAATGATGAATGCGACGAGTATGAAGCACGGGCAAGAGCTTAAAATTCTCGACAGCTGACAAACAAGTTCGGCAACAAATCTATTGGACGCTGGGCCTCGAAACTGAAGATTTACGACAAAGGATTTAGACACACCGGCTACATCCATTAGGGGTTATCATTCTAAAATATAAGGACATTATTTGGGAAAGTAGCTGTAGAATCCTGTTTATCCCGTATTTAAGCTGATTATATCACTACACTGGCTCATCATCACACCAAACCTCTCGTGCAGGCACGCTTCGCTCTCAACTCTTTCCCGTTCACTACTGATGTGCATGAAATAGTGTTTACATAAAATATATATTAAATAGATATACTACAGTAGCCAACGATTTAGAGAATAAGATTGGAAAGGGGATTAAAAATTTTATATGGAGCCTAGCATACCTACAGTCGCACCATTTTGAAAATGGCGGCCTTTAGAAATCGATAGCTGACATCAATGCAAACAGAAAACATACCAAGACCAAACCCCCGAAAGTGTCACGTTTCCGAGATATTAAGGTTTAAAGTTGATGATTGAGTCACGTGATCAAGTTTGAACGTTAATATCTCGTATAGGAAGTGACAAAAACTGAAGAGACACTGTAATAAGAAACAGTAATTAAAGCAGTATCTAAGTAGTGTCGATGAGGGCAGCATCTTCGTATCGCCAGATAACTCAACAGTTAATAAACATTCGTGGAAAGCTGTCAAACTAGTTTATCAACATAACTTTATGGATACTGCTGAGCAGGTGACGTAATGGCGATGGAAAAACATCAGAAGTACTGATACCAGAAAGTGTTAAAGGTAAAAATGAGATAAGGGAACGATATTGGGGGGTAGTATAATTTCTAGGGAAGTAGTAATGGCTGTTACTATCAGCAGTAGCTTGAAATGCTTGTCATACGCCTTTCTATTGATCGTCCTGTTAGGGACTGATATCGTAGGTAAAACACATCGTCCAGAATACCGTGAACGATGTGTAAAATGCAATTTGTAATTCAGGAAATGACTTTGGAATTGTCACGATTTCGTGACGAGTTTGTATCTTGCAAGTGAGTGTATGTGTATGACATTTAACCAAAAGTTTATATGGATGACTTCCCAGAAAAGTAAAAACATTTGAAATACGAAATTAAAAAGCTGCCAAGTGCGAGTTGGACTTGCACACAAAACGACGAAAAAACACGTTTCTTGTCTTTCATTTTGAACTTTATTTGATTTTTATTATTTGGTGTTATGGCGACCATAGTAATACAAACTCGGTGTAAATTTGAAATGTCTGCCTACTACGGTTCAAGAGATACAGACCTGTGACAGACGGAAGGACAGGAACGGTGGAGCCTTAGTAAAAGGGGCCTGTCGGCATCCTTTGGGTATGGAATCCTAAAAAGATTACTTGATGCTACTAACAATGCTGAAGATTGGTGTCTTACTATGTTTTAGATAGATAAGTTTAACTAGTTTAGCAATAAAACTAAATGAGTCTAAGTAACAGAGATGGTTTGCAAACGATCTATAAACGAGGTGATAACGCTATTAATAGAGATGTTAAGGCTGTTGAGAGAGAGATAACATCATTTATAGGAACTATTCCAATGTTATAGTTTTATGAGAAGTTGCGACAATAGATTTCTATTTAGTATGTGGACAAGTCAGTAACTACGCAAGTAATCTAATGATACTAAAAATGTGTACGCCTTTAAAACTAAATTTAATTCATTTAGGGCTGATTTTTCCAACGGATAATTTTATTCGAGGAATAATTTTGAATTTTTGACAGTTCTTTCATACAAAATCTGTCAGACGTCCATTTTATTCCACGAATAAAAATTATCTGTTGATTGAAAAATCAGCCCTTAATGGATTAAATTAAAGAGTTTGATGATAATGAAAATGAAGTTAAACAAAAGATGGCCGCCGAGCTTGATAATGTGCATCAAAGCTTCAAGTTCTGTAATAATAAAAGAAAAAGCGATGTTAATATCAAAATAAATGTAAAGGTGAGTAGAAGAGTACAGACGCCAGCACATCAAGCTACCCGAAACTGTAAAATTTTCCCAATCAACCTTGAACCTTAATGTTTTACAGATAAAGTTGAAAATCGATTAAAGAAATTTGGCAGATTGTAGCAGCTTGATATGCTGGCGTCTGTACATGTAACTTTTGAGTTGCTAAAGCTTTAGTTTCCGAAGAAAGCAATGACCTGTCACACAATAACGGCTGTACAAACACAGAATATTTTTTGACTCCTCATCTAAAGTCAAATCATCACAGGACTAAACTAATATTTATCTTCTGTCCCTTTCATAATGAAATAGAAAGAAAAAGATGCACTGAACTTAAATTTAGTTTAGTTTGTGAACAAGGGAATCGGCGCCAGCGTGACCCAAACACTCGCTGTTTCTAAGGCCACAACACACGACGTTTAAGAAGGTCAATTGACTTTAGCCGCTATATCATGCCAACCTTATGTCACTGCTTACCATAAATTCGCCGAAATATAGCTTGGGATAAAATACAATGAGTTGCTGAAGGGACTCGTGGATAAATCATAACAGCCGCACAGGTCGATCTAAGGTTAAGCTACGTTTCCAAGGTCGGTCCGTGGATGGGTGACCATGCATTACATATCGAGACTCTTATGTGCCTCGGAAAGCGCGTTAAGTTGTTGGTCCCGACTGTCATTCGTAGATCTTTGACGTCATTCGTTAGGTCACAATAGACTGGTTGTCAGAATTTCAGGCTTCTGACTATACAATATGTTTAAAGGGATATCGTATTACCCAGTAACTAGGTTGTGAAGGCCAGATAGACAGTCGCCCTATGTAAACGCCCGCCCGACGTGTGAACGTGTCGCCCTGTGTGTTTTGTATTTTGTGTTTCGCGAACTGTGTCCAAATAAACTTTTTTCTTTCTTTCTTTTCTTTAAAATACTGGTATTTATCTGCATCCGGTTAGACTGGAAGTGGACCCTAGCATAGTTGATAAAAGTCTACGCAGATCTACTAACAAATTAATTACCGAGTAATACAAGGGTCAAAACGGTCAAGGTTACGCTTTTAAATAATTCAAGAGCACGCACTTGTTTAGACATGCTTGAACAAGCGTAAACGTGTTTTATTTCACCCCTGTGCATGTGTTTAGAACTTGAGGTCAAAGTTTCGATCCCTAATTTAGTTACTTTTAGTACCTACTTGAGTAACTTAATACATACTATTCATTCATACATTCATATTAATCCTGCTATAATCAAACTAATATTATAAAGGCGAAAGTTTGTGAGAGTGTGTGTTTGTTACTTCTTCGTGCTCAAAGAGCTGGACCAATTTTGATGAAATTTGGTATGTACGTACCTGACACCCTGGATTAACACAAAGGATTTTTTATCCCGATAATCCCACGGGATCGAAACATTTTTATTAAAAATATTTTTATTACCTATATGATGTAACTAAAAATTTACGGTTTTCCCAATTTTTCCTTTATCTGTGAAAGACGTTGCTTCGTACCAAATTTCAAGATTCTGAGTTCACGGGAAGTACCCTGTAGGTTTTGATTCCCTTGCGAGTGTCGAAAATTTGCGGCATAAACGGCTGTATCTTTTGATTGCCTTGGCGTAGAAGTTTGATTTTTTCACAGCTCCAAGGGTCAGTAGACCTGAGTATTTGATATAAATTCCAGCTTGATACCACCACGCGTTCCTGAGAAAAGGGGTCTTGACAGACAGACGGACGGACAACAAAGTGATCCTATAAGGGTTCCGTTTTTTCTTTTCGAGGTACGGAACCTTAAAAATGATGAGTTTCCAAATACACGCAAACCAAACCGCAGGCAACAGCTTCTTAGTTCATTTTATACATATAAAAAAAATATGACGAACATTTCAAGTATTATAACAGTGGTTAGATCTTCTAATAAAAAATCTGGCCTATTGGTCTTTCCAACTAACCTAATAAACCTATTTATTTATGACTGAGATAAAGTTTTTATGTGCTTAAACTTCACTTAATTACAAATAGAAGTAAACACGCTCGACAGCACTTTACAAACTAGCCGAAATTAAACTCTTAATTAATTTACAGCTTAAACTAGGTTACACCGCAAAGCTAGACTGAATATAATTACTAAATATCTAGTTATCTATGAAAGCTTAGCATACTAGACTTCCAAGAATAGTCTGCACCTCGGATTACTTACCTAAAGAATGCCACTGATGTCGCAATTAACGTGGCCACCTACTGGGCTCAAACTATATTAACAAAAAAAACTAGGAAGAGTACTATTGACAAGAAAACAAGAAGAAAAGTGGATAGTTGAATTATTGCGTTCAGTGTTTCCTTTCCTAACTTAGGTATGGAGTACGATTGTTTCTGCACCCATCATCTGCCTAGCCTTTTCCCAACTATGTTGGGGTCAGCTTCCAGTCTAACCGGATGCAGCTGAGTACCAGTATTTTACATGGAGCGACTGCCTAACTGACCTCCACAACCTAGTTACTGGGTCATACGAAACCCCTTGCTAAGACTGGTTGTCAGACTTTCGGGCTTCTGACGACTCGTAACCACTGTCAAAGATCCACGAATGACAGCCGGTACCAACGGCTTAACGTGCTTTCCGAGCCACGGAGGGGTCTTGGTATTTAAAGATGGTCACTCATCCACGGACCAACCGTGGCAAGCATAGCTTAACCTGATCGATCGACCCGTGCGGCTACTTAGCCACAAGCACCCAAAAACGTTTAAATAACATAATATGTTTTTGAAGATACAATAATCATAAAAAGTACTTTGAGAATCCATATTATTATAATACTGACGACTACTACAAGTAAAGGAAGTGTATCAAATAAAACTTGCTTTCAAATTCCGCTTGAGTGAGATGAGTAGAACTGAAAGCTGTCTTCAAAGTCAAGGAAACAAAAAGAAACTACCCACCCATCCATAAAATAACAAACACAAGATACAATGACAGTTCTGTCCGACACGGAATGGTAGAATTCCTTACGTAAATAAAAGTTAAAGTTAATGTACTGAGATAAAAATACCTCGCCGGTCATTTAAAATATCAATAAAACTTATGACTAATACTATTCCGTATCGGGTCTGGGAAATAACTCTTTGTTTCAAATGTTAAGTGTTTTTAAGTGTTCGTTGTTTCAAATAGACTTGCGTCAAGTTCAACTTAATATTCAAGAGAAGTTTCATTTAAAATTTAAATGTTTCTTGGTATTTGTGTGAAAGTTTCTGATAATGACTCTACATGTAAAGAATTTTGTATTTCTAATACTGAAATAAATGAATGTCCAACAGTGCTTTTAGACTACCAGCTATCCAGATCTGGTTATGATCAAAAAGTATTGAAACTCGGAAAACTGATTCCCAAGTTAATATGAATAAATTAGGCCATATTGGAGATCATAAATTTAAAAACAAAAACATGAATAACTCTTAACAAGACACGTTGATAAAACACTAAATCCTAAATAAGTTCAGTTATAAACTTCGTATAACGAATACTAAAAACTCAAAGTAAGTCCTTTTATACGTACTCAATGTCAAAAACACTGTAAACACAGCGTAAAAACTAAGAAAATAAAACATATTACGAGAGCTCAACACGACTCACGTTTAACATGTAAAATCCCGTATCATACCGCTTTACACACAAAAAACGTCATTCCTCGACAAAAAATTCCCACAAATAAACATTTAGCTGTCAAGGGACACAGTTATGTTATATTTAGAAGCTTAGGGGCGTCCAAAGTAGATATTTTAATGGACCAGAGCCATTATTCAACGATGCAAGACGGATGTGTCAAATGGTAAGCTTAAAAAACCAAAAACATACCTTGTATCATGAAGATTAACTCCTCGTCTTAGTCGAGTGAAAATGGACTTAATGACCCGAATAATGAACAGTCGGGTTACAAAGTTTCCTCCTTTTATCTCTGTCCATTGTGCTTTTAGACGAGTTTCAGAGTAAATTCATTTTTAATTTCCACAGTCTAAGAAGCATTTTTAACTCAGTAAAGTTCTCCAGTACCTACTCGTTTCCACGTTCAGATTTTGAGCAACAAAAGGGTCGTCCCGTCCTTAATTTCTGGCGGAAGAAAAAAGCAATATTTGTCTTTAATGAAATTAAGTCGTGTTCTTGGGGATATTATGCAAAGAAGGACAAAGGCCGGGCAAAGGGAACAAGCTAATTGTCCGGACAAACGGATGTGACAGTCCCAAAGAATGGTAAGGAAATATTCGATGTCATGGCGGAAGCTATAGTAATGCTTTTACGAATATTATTTTTCCAATATTAAGGTTTAATGAAGCCGAATAAATGGTACGTTATTTGATATAAAGTTCAAAAATGACAGTAATAAAAATTATTCGAAACGGAGTTTTCCACTCTTGGTGTGAACAAAGGCAATTTATTCTCATCGTGACTAAAAAGATTATAAGTCTGGTAACATCCTTAGGACACAGATAAGGAATGCTCGGAAATACCTACTCCACTTACTATTCAAGCCAAGAACTCCACGTTTTAGAGGCAAACTCTAGCAATTGAGCTAACTAGGTCAGAATTTACTTATCTCTTGAGAATTTCCTGGTTCTTGTCTTAATATGTACAGCTACATTTAATTTCCTCCCAAAAATATGCTACCACGAAGTCTGCAGCTGCAGCTTTACAATAAATAATTGCAAATTAAATAGCTAAATCGAAATTATTATGAACTGTGTTTCTATCGAGATAAGAGTCAAAATGATCGTGCGATCTCGATAAAACGAGGGGTTGAAATCATCAATCACATTCGGAAATAGGTCGAACTCGGCATAGAGGGTTCTTTAAAATGTACTCTTCAACGAAATGCGGTATGTTCGAAACTCTGACGTCGCTTTCCAACCGACTCATTGGAAAATTAACCTTAGTCTGATATCTATACGTAGCAGTATCGCTGGAAGGCTTTTGGCGTACGACTTACGGTATCTGCTGGCCTATGACCCGAGATAGCAACCGTACAGATTAGGTAAGTACTCAGAACGGCTCTCAGTACATCCGATGGCTTAGATAAAGGGCTTCGTGTTCTAATAACTTTATGGATAACATCGGTATTTTAGTTCGAAAATGTTATTGAAGTTGCTTCAGAACTAACGTCGAAGCCAACGGAACTAAACAAGCTTTTGATTGAGTCACATCTGTTTTGAATGTGCCATTCATGGCTGAATGCATATTGTTTTTAATAATACTGTGTTGACATGTTTCTTTTTACGATTCGTTGAATAAAAAGCAATTTATCGCCAAATGCAAACCTAAATAGATAATTTACGGCCTCAACGACAAAAGGGTTCAACAGGGATCTAACAAAGGACCTCTATACGCTTGGGATTTTTTCTCAAATAGTTCCTGTGTCAACTAAAATAAAGTTGCAAATTGCATTTTTCATTTGATACGTGTTCATTTCACGCGTGTAAAATGTAATAAGCAACATAAATCTAGGACGGTGAACCTTAAGAAATTGCGGAAACAAATTCCGGCCCAAACACCAGTGGCGTAAAGTTTGTTTTACTATGAATGATTTGTTCGCAATTTCTGGCCGTATTATGAATAGAAACGACCCCTGCACAGAAGCAGGGGATTGTGAGTTAGCAAATAACATGTTGTAGCCCCATTGCATACAATATTTATTGCACACTTACACCGAACATTGGGGATAGGAGATTATGAAAATTTTAGATATATGGATACAGAATTCGAGGCTATAAATTATGCAGAACAAACTCGGCCTCGAGACTGACTCTGAGGATTTTAATATATTCCCCCGAGAAAGCATGAGTAATTAAGTAACTTAGCGAAAACATCATGAATAATGCTCAATTAAAACTTAAGAATGCTTGTTCAGCTAATGAAGTTAATAATCCAGTTTTAAGAGCAGATAAGAAGGATGTAGCGAAACTTCTTTTTCAACAAGTTCCAACAGTGACTGGTAAAATACTATAAGTTCTGCAATTTATTATTGTCTGAGGAGACCTTGCAGAATTCTTATCAAAGAACTTTGTAGACGTTATTGATGGAACTTTTTAATACGTGTTTTTCTCTAGGCACTGGAGATGTGCTAAGTAAAAAAAAAGATTAAAGCAACTGTATAAGTATATAGGCAGTCTGGAACAAGTAAATGTAAGCTCCAAGTTTCTTTTTAGTTCTAGTTCTTTTCATGCCTTTACTAGAATAAGTTAATATTTTACTAAGTTGCATTGTTGGTTGTTATGAACACGTATAACAAACATGTGTGTAATGGTCCTAAAGGGCTTGTGCTTGTGTGTGGGTACAATCGTTTTTATCGACGATGACAGACAACATAGAAAAATCATCGCACATCAATTTGACGGCTCAAAATAAAACAAAATGTATATGACCTTTTACAAAAAAGTCTATAGCAAAAAGTTCTTATACGAGTAGCGTCGCTTACAACGTAATATGTTGTAAGCGACGCCACTCGTATAAGAACTTTTTATGTTTGGGAAAAAGCTAGGCAGATGAGATGATGTTTAGTCTCCTGACATTCTTTACACTTAGTCACTGCCCACATCTTAGACCGTTTTTTTTTTACTTTTAGTCCAGGTGATCGCCGGTCACTCAAGCCTATATAGAACATAGTAGTAACTAGTAACAATATCTGGAGGAAAGCCGTTGAATATCCATGTAGTTATAAAAGCATGTTTACAAGCACCATTTACTAACGACCACCCTGTCCGTCCATTAAAAGTTCTAATACGGCACAATATTATTTTTATTGGACACTGATGAGAGTTTAGAGCTCAGAGCTAACACGAGATTCATTGTTGCCACTTGATGCTACGTAAAACATGCTCCATCCAATTGAGTTTAATGATCACAATAATACCTAAGTACCTAGTTGATGCTCGTGTTATCCTAGTCTTTTCCCAGGCCGAGTTGCCTTTTCTTAGACGATTGTAGTCTTGCAAGTGTATGACTAACGCCCTAATGATCATTAGTTAAGTGTACTGGATTTGCGTGGTCCGTTTAATAATCTTCTGTAATGTGCGGTTTCTATAACCGACGACCCGTTTATCGTTAATAGTTCTAATTACGGCTTGTGCTACTTAAAATCAAGTATTGTCTCCATAGTCCTCCATACTACACTTTGGAATGGGCAACTATCTTCGTATTTTCTGACTGACCGACTTCTTGACAATTCAAACGTGCCTGTAAATGGTTTAATTGAAATAAATGCTTTGAGTTTAAGTTTTGCGGCAGCGACTCCCAAAATCCGCATAACATCAGTATACGGAGCTAGTAGAAAACTTTTGTATTTACGAACCGGTCTTCCATCCACAAAATAATATCCAAGATTTAAACCTCTTATGACAGGAGCAGCAGTGATTAGTAATCTAGTTTAGCAACCAACGTCATAAGTAATTAATGCTATTAAACCTCACAGAGGCGCCACTGAAAATCACCGCCTGCATCGCTAATTGGGATGTAGAATCCAAGCTAGACGACACCTCTTTGATATTGCCGTGACACTAGACATGCCACAGTGTAACTAATCCAGCTCTCGGAGGCCTAAGACTGGGCTATTATATCACAAGCAGAGACGCGTGACGTACAGATTTAGGGAACAGTATTTAGAATTGATGGATCATAACAACCTGCCCCGAAATGGAAATGCCAATTAAGTTCTGGAAGTTAACATTAGATTTTTGCCCAGCTATAAAATGAAAAGAAATTGGTTACTCTGTAAACAGGATACCGGAATCACTTGAACACGTCATATTATAAAAAAAGCTAGATTAGGTCGGCGTTTCCTATCAGACTGCTCTGAGAAGAAAGGCCGAGACAAACCCAGAGGTCACAGTCTCTTTTAAAGTCCAGTGTGTGAGATAGATAAGGTTTAAATAAACTAAAAAGACGCAAGATCCATAAGAGAGAAATAAAACGTTGTCCTTTCTTAGAGCTATTCCTATCCGAAAAAAACTACAACGTTCTAGTCGGTATACTTGTGTACATAGTCCCCAAAAGGCTATTACGAAACCCTCAATTTCGATACGGACCCTCAAATTCGGACATCATCAATTTTTCTTGATCGCAGGTCGTGTTTGAGGCGTCAAACTGCTCGGGTGTCGCCAGAAGAATAAGTTTCAGTTATTCAGTGTTATTACACTGCCAGGTCACGATTCTCCACTGTATTGGATTTTTCATGATGTGGCAACGTTCAGACTTTCAGACAGACGCTAGATTATAATGTCGTTGGCTTTTATGTGGGTTGGGAGAGGGAACTTGGAAGTAAACATTTTCTTTGGTAGCTAGGGAATAGGTCCTCAGTTTTAAGCACCCTTTTATAAGTAGGTGCGGATTTTTGTGAGAAAATATATAATAAATCTGGGTTGTGAACATTACATTTAGATTTAGACTAGCTTAGAACGATAACAGGAAGCAGGAAAGTTTTCATCAAATTAGCTAAAATGCACTACAAAACGCCACTTCCTAGTGCTTTAGCTGGGAAGAAGTGGCGCAACCAACTCACCAGCAGCACATCTTGGTGTTCGTTTAGAAAAACTAACTATTACTTTATATAACTCTTTGTCAAGATTCGGTTCCTTGTAAAAACTAACTCCATTTCGAAACAACTATCATCGTACACGATTCCAATTAACCTCCAGCTTTTAAATCCAATCGGAATAAACTAGATTACTCACTCCTGAGCATCGCAACATTGTCTACTCAACTCATTTATTCGGTACTACATCAAACTACCCACATAAAAAATCTAACTACCAAATCAGTACAAAGTACAAAGCAAAGCAAACTTTATCTCGAACCAAATCAGTTTCCAAACAGTCAAATGACGTGTTGTTAGTCTGTTAGACATAAAGAGTGTTTCTAATGACATAGCTGATGTGTACGGAGGTGTGAGTCAATGGAGTGCTCATGTTGGTGGTTAGTTTTCTGCGCAGCGAATTTTTAAGGGCTGCGGGTAAGGATTGACTCTCATTAGACGACGGAAACAATTTCCGATCTTTTTTTTGCCATTTTTCAGCATATTATTATGTTTTCTCGAGGACTTAAGCTTAAAATTATACTGATCTGCGAATATCACCATACTCGATAAATATTACCAACTTGGCAATTCGATCGGAGATATTTTAGCGAGCATAAACCATAACTGTATTGAAGGCACTCTATTTACAATACCCAAAAGCTGACTGAATATTACTCTCTACAGTGGTAACGTTAAGTGACAAAATTACTGCGGTTTATGTTAATTCTCACTCCATTTACTACCCACTCTATGTGCAAACACGACTAAATGGCCGGCCAGAGTAAATGTTGACGAGACGCGCAAACACAAGCTGAATGCAGTTCAGACGGTCTTTACACTGTTTTATTTAAAGTTCTCTGCTTGAAACTACTTTGTAACAGCAAATATGAGCTGGCTTTGGATATGTTTGACAGACTGACTGTTATTTTTTGGCAAACAGTGGAAGGAATGGGAATTGCGAAGGGATGTTTTAGATCAAAGTTGCAATTGATGAAGTCTGCTTGAAATAAAACTGAAATGTTTACAATTGAAAGTAATTTTGTTTGTATTATCCTACTATTAATATTTTAAACGTGAACGTTTGTATGAATGGATGGATGCATGTTTGTTACTCTCACGTAAAAACTACTGAACGGATTTGGATGAAATTTGGCACACAGATAGTTTATAACCAAGATTAACATATAGCATACTTTTTATCCCGATATTCCCACGGGATCGAATCTTATGCGGGTGGAACCGCGAGGCCCAGCTAGATAGAGATAATAAACTAGGGGGCTGAAATCATTCTATTCTTACCATTCGATAGCTTGCTTTTGCGTGTTTATACTACCCGCCTCCAATAAGTCGCAAATCGTAACGTAATTATCAACTCAGCCTATCGCAGTCCACTGCTGGACATAGGCCTCTCCCAGGCTGCGCCACAGCACCCTGTCCTCCGCCTTCCGCATCTAGTCCGTCCCAGCAACCTTCTTTAGGTCGTCCGTCCATCTACTGGGGGGCGTCCCACACTACGCTTCCCGATACGCGGTCTCCACTCCAGGACTCGTCTGCTCCACCGGCCATCGGTCCTTCGACAAACATGGCCAGCCCACACGTACAAAAAAAAATCAAAATCTCTAAAAATAACCCATAAATACGTTTATTATTACATCCAATTCGCTCACATTCCTACCCACGCGGCTCTGGAGAGCTGGTGAGATTAACTTCCAAATTCCAGGTATATAAATCAACATTGAAATGTCTGCGAATTTTTTTATTGCAAAAAGTTGAAGATGCCATGAATTGTTTGGATTATTAAGTCATCCAAGCTCTGCACATAGGGGTCGTGGATAAAAAATAACAGCCGCACGTGTCTATCAAATATAAGGCAGAAGCCTGAAAATCTGACAACCAGTCTTACCAATGGGTATCGTGTTACCCCGCAGTGGCGTGCATTGGTTTTCAGAACAGGTAGGCACTTTAAAGGTAAAAATTAATTGATTTACCGAGTAGGCCGTCTGGCGACTGCGCTGTATGAAGATTTTGTTTTTTGTTAGGTATGATTATAATTTAGTGAGTTTCTTAATTGTCGGGCACACCCACTAAAATGTAATTGACAGGCGTGTGGTGATCGGGGCGGCGGGATCTTCCGAAAGGGTTACCGCTGCCCTGGAACAGAAAGGGCTAAGGAAGGAACACGGATGGGTTTTAGTCAGTAAGAGTCTGACACTCCCTTCCGCTCCACCCAGAGCGGGAGGGGTCATTTGATGATTTCCCATCCTCAAAAAAAAAAAAAAGGCTTGTGGTGATTTATCGAGGTAGGCACTGCTTATATGCCTTTATGCAATGCACGCCACTGTTACCCTGTAACTGGGTATTGGCGGTCAGATAAGCAGTTGCTCCATGTTAAATACTTCGGCTGCATTCGGTTAGACTGGTAGCCGACCCCAACATAGTTGGGAAAAGACAGATTGTTTTTGCTCTTTGACAAATCAAACTTTAAAAAGTATTCGACCCGAACGAGGATTCTACATACATGTTGCTCAAATAGGTTACTGCTAAACACATTATGCTGACACGAGTATCACAACAAAGATCCAAAAGTGACATATATAACGAAACCGTACATTTGCATACCCCGGTACCCGTAAGCCCAAAGTAAACATGAACGACTTTATCTACGATTTATGGAAAATATTGTAAACAGACTCAAATACCACTCCAGATTTGTCAACAAGGAACGAACAAATATAATGTACCTATTTACATTGTATTTTTGTTACATTTCCAATTTGGTAAACAAACATGGTGCCTACAACGAAAATCACAATTTTTTGCATCAATCACGCAGTTAAAGTCGGGAATGGACGTCTTCACCTTCGTATAATTTTTTTACGATATGAATTAAATCAAAAATTGCTTTAATAAACCATTCGGAAATACTCTATTTTTTTTAAATAAATTGTCAGTCACGACATATTTGTTTACCGAATATGACAAGTAAAGAAAAACACAGTGTACGGACAAAAATCAGGTAACATCGAAGAGTATTTTGTGAAGAACGATAATAATTGAGGGTATTTTGTTTTCATAGCAAATAAGTGCGCAATCAAGTGGGTAATAAAACCGTGAACGATGAAAATAAATATTTTCGCCCGTCATTCGAGTCATTATTGGTGTTTTCGTTTTATTTTTCGAGTTGTCCCTTTTCGTAGCGATGAATTGAAATTATTAACATTTTATGTTGTAAGTACCGGAAAGGAATATTAAATCAAAATAATGACAAACAGCCTTGTAAATAAGGGCTTCCTACGTTTGCGTTAAGAGGGCGCACACAGGTCCACTAGCGCCACAACTTTAAAAAAATATTATCTCGTGACTGAGAACGAATTATGAAAATCTGCTCAATCAGCGACCTCGGTAAGTGTGTCTAGAATTTTCTAATACCTTTTATTAAGTTTCTTATTGAGACACGAAGCAACTTAAAATACGATATATAGGAATGTGGTCGCTTTTCTTTAGATCGAATTTTGTGTTCAAAGATACTATATGTAAATTCACGTGAAAAACATAACCAATCTTTTCTGTCGCGCAGTCGGGTATAAAGTTTTAAGTAAGTACTCTTTACACCATTTCGATTCCAATTCAATCACAAGTGATGCGTGAGAAAAAGAACCCTACCCTAAGCCTCATTCATTATAGCTAATTGTATAATTGCCGCCTAACCACGATTAGTAACGCGATCCTGATTGCTTGTCTACAAAAACCGAGCCGTGAACAACGGCCTTTAGGCCCTGGCCGTATAACCGTGGCTAACGGCAAGTTACGGTAGTTTTGGGTTAGCGAATGTTTGTTTTTCTCATCCTTTTCTTCTCCATCGATGACTCGAAGCTTTGATTTATAAAGTCTTACTATATTAATGTCTATCAGTCGGCCTTTCTTCTCAGAGTAGTCAGATAGGAAACGCCGACCCCATTTAGTTTTTAAAAATATGATTGAAGTGTTTGTACAGACGCCAGCAGGTCAAGCTACCCGAAACTGTCAAATTTTCCCAATCAGCCTTGAACCTTAATTATTTGGCAATAAAGTTGAAAATCTATTAAAGAATTTTGACAGATTGTAGTAGCTTGATGTGCTGGCGTCTGTACAAACCTTCTTACATCAAAAACATTAAGTGGTTAAGAGTTTTGAACTTTAAAAATGATGCACATAATATTTCTAAGCGTACACCACTGCCTATCCTTCGGGGAATACAGATGGATGTGACGTTATGTTATTATATTCCTGAACCAGCCGGAAGGACCATCATGGGTTTGACAAAGACCTTTCATAATAGTACCTACACGCCATGCGGTCGGTGTTATTGGGAACAGAAGAGGGGAGGCAATTCCCGAACTTTAATGAACGTTTACATTTTAATCTGCCTTGTGTCATGTGTTAAATATACCTCTAATTTACCTGAATTTTTGACATCAAATTGATTGTCGCTGTGAAGAGATTGCGCCTAGATTTCGAACGTTTATAATTACGGGAATTGACCTTCAGAGAGTACAGTATTTTCCGCATTCTCGAGATGATTTCAATTTTTTTTTGTTTGCTTTCTACACAAGTAAGTCCTCATTCTCTCATAATTTTATTGTCTTTTTATTATTCAACAAGTAATGAGAAGCGATGTTGTCTAGCATTAAAAATGTCACAAAAGCGCTTAAAGCTAGACTCTTTTTCTTACAGCCGCTTTAAGCCTTTTTCTTTCACATTGTAACGAAGTTTAATTATCAAGGTATTCAAAGCTATTGTAGCCACATAAAACAACATCTTATCAGATTTTATAGCAGTTGAATAGTGATAGATTTTTAGCTTAACACAGCGCCACGGGAACCCAATTCGATTGCTTATCGCCTCATGTACATCGTAAAAAACAACTCGGGAAAACAGGTTGGTTTTACAACTTACAAGTGAAGATAGTCGAGACAATCGATACTTTGGACTCCGATTATATTTTAAATCGATATTACTTAAGTATTGGAAAATATAATGGTTTCTGCTTAGGAAATAATAATAATAATAATAATAAATAAACGTTAGTAATTAGTAATACATACATAAATCCCGTGCCGGTTTCGGCTACGGTGACTGTTATTGTTTCCAACAACTATAGGTCATGGGCGTGTGATCAGCACCCTAATTACGTAACACACTATCAATCTCAATCTGGATCTTTTTGAAGGATATTACTAATCCATTGCTCCATATGTTCGAAAATGTGTCTGCACAACAACGTAAATAACGCAATGAATGTTGTTGAACTGTCAAAATGAAACCCATTGCTCCTGATAGTGTGTTACGCTTACCCCGCTGATGTGGCTAATGTGTATCTTGACTGTGCTTACAGTCAAGATACACATTAGCCACGTTGTGGGTACGTGCACAGTGCGGACACGTTAGAATGCCATTGTGGTAATGATATTGTATGTTGGAGGGTGGTTTACTCTTGAGGTGATCTCACCTACTATCGAGATAGTAATGTTCAAGGCCGAAAACGATGAATATTTTGTTCCATTTATTCTTGGCGCATCGATGGCAAATAAGAAAGTTTAGCCTAAACCTAATATACAGCCACGCGAACTACTTTAGCTGACGCAGTTATGAGATCCTTAAGTCCGCAGGTGACAGGGCATGCGGCGTAAGAAGGTTCCACTGTAAAGTGCTAAACTGTTTTGGGTTTTTTTGTCTTGTTTCTTTAGGAACTTCCTAATCCAGAAAGAGGTGGCCTGAGTCCCAGCAGTGGGAATACTAGACGCTTATTAGGTTGTTCGTATCCTGAATTCCAACATGACATAGGTAGTTGAGCAGTAGTGGCCCAGTGGTAACGTCCGCGACTTACGAGTTGTATATCGTGAGTTCGAACCCACACAGGCGCTTAACTTCGTGTAAAAATGTCATTTTTATGTCCATAAAAATGTATAATAAATTACCAAATATCATTAGAGAAGTAAACAAAACAAGTATATTTGTTAACAAATTGAAACAATTTCTGGAATCCAAGTCATACTACTCAGTAAAGGAGTTTTTAGAGGACAAATCGATTGTAAAATAAAATTACCTATATATCTCGTATACACCAAACATTATGAAATATATATATAATATAATATGGAATATAGAAAATATAATATAGATATGAATAAATAAATAAATAAAAATTAATAAATACCTAAATAATAACA
Organism: Apamea crenata; assembly: GCA_949629185.1. Classification (NCBI taxonomy): domain Eukaryota; kingdom Metazoa; phylum Arthropoda; class Insecta; order Lepidoptera; family Noctuidae; genus Apamea; species Apamea crenata. Next base: position 10,465,738 of record OX451377.1, read on the forward strand.
TAATTTTATAATAATTAAAACACTTTTAAGAATTACAAAATTACTACCTGTATATTCTTACGCAATACATAAAATAACTTATATACTATACCTATATACTTACACAAAACATATTTATATATATACATAATTATAACCTAATTAAGCACATGTTATATTATGTTATGTTATATTTAATTGTTTGAATTGCCACATAGCTCTCTTCCTCTCTCCTAAATTTTGCTGTGCCCGACAGGGTCCATATTGATCTTTTACCTTGTATATACCATCTATGTAACATATGGAATGCAATAAAGTTTTGAGTATTGAGTATTGAGTATTAAATTATTTCATCACCACTGCTCTCAAAACGGTGAAGGAAAACATCGTGAGGAAACCGGCATGTCCTAAAACAAATTCGAAGACATGTGACATCTACCAACCCGCACTGGGCCCGCGTAGTGGATAACGGCCCACTCCCTCGCACAGAGTAGCAGTGGGAACGTTATAAGCTGATTATGGTATAGATAATTAACTTCCACTTAAATTAAAAGCCATAGCCGGAAACAAAACGAGTAATCAACTAAGTTCATTCAAAACAATTAACATTCTCCGCGTAGAGAAAATACAAACGATAGAATCCTATTAAGTAATCAAATTAAATTCAATAAAGTCCTGATTAATATTCCACTCTTGTGCAACACCCATTTTTACACAACAAAGACAATTGTCATAGTGCAGTTTCGCATAAAAATTAACCAATCAATGTATGCAGGCATGCATGGTGAATTATTATGAAATATGCCAGTGAATACTGATGAATGGACGATGCAACTATGACGCATGAGTGGGTAGTCTGATATTTTATTTAAAAATTGGATGTTTGTAACTGACATGTTGTTTTTGAAGGTTTTATTTAGTTTTAATAAAAGACTTTAGTAAGATAGTTTCAGGGGTCGTTTTTATACGACCTATAAATGAAGTTGACACTTTAATTGTTTTTTTACCTTCATCTATACTATACTAATAACTAGCTGACCCGGCAAACGTTGTTTTGCCATATATAAATTATTTCTAGCTGCCCGGCGCTACTTCGTTCGCGAGGTGTCCTACCCCCTACCCTACTCCTACCCTACTCCTACACTACTCCTACCCTACTCCTACCCTACTCCTACACTACTCCTACCCTACTCCTACCCTACTCCTACACTACTCCTACCCTACTCCTACACTACTCCTACCCTAGGGTGGACATCTCTTATCACTTAAGGGTTTGAAAAAAAAAAAAAAAAGTAGATAGTAGCCGATTCTCAGACTTACTGTATATGCACAAAAAATTTCATCAAAATCGGTCAAGCCGTTTCGGAGGAGTATGGCAACGAAAACTGTGACACGAGAATTTTATATATTAGACTAGCTGACCCGGCAAACGTTGTTTTGCCATATATTAATTATTTCAAGCTGCCCGGCGCTACTTCGTTCGCGTGGTGTCCTACCCCCTACCCTACTCCTACACTACTCCTACCCTACTCCTACCCTACTCCTACACTACTCCTACCCTACTCCTACACTACTCCTACCCTAGGGTGGACATCTCTTATCACTTAAGGGTTTGAAAAAAAAAAAAAAAAAGTAGATAGTAGCCGATTCTCAGACTTACTGTATATGCACAATAAATTTCATCAAAATCGGTCAAGCCGTTTCGGAGGAGTATGGCAACGAAAACTGTGACACGAGAATTTTATATATTAGACTAGCTGACCCGGCAAACGTTGTTTTGCCATATATAAATTATTTCTAGCTGCCCGGCGCTACTTCGTTCGCGTGGTGTCCTACCCCCTACCCTACTCCTACCCTACTCCCACCCTACTCCTACACTACTCCTACCCTACTCCTACACTACTCCTACCCCAGGGTGGACATCCCTTATCACTTAAGGGTTTGAAAAAAAAAAAAAAAATAGATAGTAGCCGATTCTCAGACTTACTGAATATGCACAAAAAATTTCATCAAAATCGGTCAAGCCGTTTCGGAGGAGTATGGCAACGAAAACTGTGCCACGAGAATTTTATATATTAGAAGATAAAGCTGATGAGTTTGTTTGTTTGAACGCGCTAATGTGTAGAACTACCAGTCGGATAGAAAAAATATTGCATTCGATAGCCCAATTCTTGAGGAAGGCTTTTTACATCACGCTATCACCCTGAGTAGCCGAGCAAAAAGAAAAATGTCAGAAAGATCGCTAAACGAAAACGAAGTGATAGCTCAGGCAGGTGATGCGATGCGACGGGATGGGTCGGGGGAAGAAGCAAGTGGACGTAGTCAGAAGCTAGTTGTTTCAAAAAAAGCTAAATCGTCTTATGTGTCGAAGTAGTAGCATTTGCTTCTGAAGTCAAACTGTTTTCTTGTACTCACTTAATACCGATCTTACTGAATACAGTGAATACTATCTTTAACAAAATAGATTCGAGACGGATTCGATTCTTTTGCCTACCCCTTTTCGGAAGCATAAAGCCACGGAAAGGAAGCCTACTAACTCAATTTCTATGAACACCTTTTAGTAATTTTATGAAATCTTTGATGTACGCCTTCCTGTCTCAAAATGAAGGTCCACCACAAAGTGACGGGGTCCGCTAGGGCCGATGCCTGTCAGGGTCGCAGGTTGTTCGAAAGAGTTACCGTGGCCGTGCCTATGTGACCGCGTTGTTTCTTCTAAACTACGATACGAATTTTGGTGCGGTTTCATCATTTAGAGAATTTATTCCGGAAGGTTTATGTGTATTAAATAAATTAATCGTAAATTAATAATAAAATCTCTATGTTTTGTCAAATCGTAAAACCGTGGGAAATGGAGGCGGGTCGCGGATTTTTGTATAGAAAGGGAACTCGTGTTGGCAATGTTTAGACTACTGGGAAGGAGGGTGCTTTTGCAAGCTCTGAAATAAGTAAAAAAGTGTGTATACCTAATCAACGCTCATGATTATGATGGCGACGACGCTTCAGCTGACAATGCAGCTTCTGCGCTCCTAACACCGTTGGGGCTCAGGGCAGGATCTAGGGCTAATTTATGTATACAAAAATTAGCCCTAGATCCTGCCCTGAGCCCTAATGAAACCCATTGCATAATCCCATATTATACAATAATTTAAGGGGCATGCGCGAAATTCTAATTATCTTATGTTTTTTGCAATTTGCAAGTCAGTTTCAGCTTGTATGTTAATCAAAATATATATGATTCACGACCGTAACGAATAATGTATTACATTTAGAACAACCATCTTTCCTCGTCCCAAATTATTAATTCAAAACCGTAATATCGAAAACCGATCTCAGGTAGGTAATACCTTAGCACATAAGCGCTCATCTGAGGTTGTACTTGTAACTCATCTGATCAAGTTATTAAGTTTCATAACGAGACTTACTATAATGCTGTAGATAATTTACGACTATACTATTGTTCTTAAGAAGTTAAATGTGAGGTCTTTATGAGAATTAAGTGTGCTTCTGTGAGTTGAGATTAGACATGAAATTAACTCAATCAATAAACACAGCGTATCGCAGTCCACTGCTGCCAGAACACGCTGTCCTCCGCCTTCCGCGGTCATCAGTCCATCTATCTAGGGGCGCCCCTACGCTGGCCGATACGCGATCTCTACTTCAGGTTTCGTCAGCTCCACCGGCCATAGGTGCTTCAACAAATATAGCCAGCCCACTGCCACTTCAGGTAGCTTACTCTGCTACATATGTCGGTAACTCCGGTTCTTTAAAAACGTTTAGTGTAAATCAATGTTGCTGGAGTGAAGACATAAATTCATAACATCTCGCATGTAACTAGTACCTATGAAAGAGTAGCCAGACTTCAGAATATGCTAAAAAAAGGTTTAGTTGTACGTTTGTGGTGTTACGTGTTAGTGCGATTATGCATTTTGGTTTATGGTATCCAAATTCCATTACAGCTCAAAATGCTTCCAACGACCATAACAAAAGGTAGCCGAATATAATTTTACTAATGAAGATTATTCCGACCGTAAATTGTATTTAATGAACAAGAGAGGGCCTTTAAATGAAACTGAATTCAAATTAAACATTGCTAGTAAAATGTCCATTTTAAATGAACGGTGTTGCAAACGTTAATAAATTAAACGCGAATCTTGTGTTTTATTCGTTAATTAGCAATGATTTTATTATAGAAGCTATTTATTGATACCATGGAATTGTTTGTTCCGAATATAACTATTGGAAATGTGGGTGGCCAGTATATTTTATGATCAAAGTTATGCAAGGTACTTAAAAGGTACACCTAAAAGTAGGTTTTAATCAAATCTAGTTAACTAATCGTATCCAACCAAACTTCTGCACCCTGATTGCGTACCACACTATCAGTCACAATCTGAATCATTTTGACTGATATTGCTAATCCATTGCTTCTTATGTTCGAAAAATTTGTCTGCTCACCAACGTAAATAACGCAATGAATGTTATTGAACTGTCAAAATGAAACCCATTGCTACCTACTGCCAGATGCCTCCCGCTGCATATAATTTCAAAATAGGCATCTCATGTTACTTACTTACAAGTTGATACATTTATCACCTAGAGAAACGTAAATTCGTAGATAACAACATCTCGAAATCTTGTCACTAACGTAAGTGAATACCTAAATTGGCGTTAAGTTATTCAATCTGTGGCAAATAGAGTAGGTGAATAATATTTACGTGCAATAAAAGCTAGTTCAGTGTTTTAATAGTCTAATTACGCACCTACTTGGCTATAAATCCGGCTTAAAACACGTTTTATAGTGATTTTCTCGTAAATTACGACATAGTCCAACATAGCTAGGTTCAAGTAGACCGTAAGTAGTAAGTATCTAATTTTGATAAACCAAAACCCATTATTAACTAATGTTATATTTACTGATAATAACAATTATGTAATAAACAAACAACTTAGTCAATAATGTACCTAACTACCCTACTTACTTTTTAAATCCCCGATAAATTATAGCTTCTAAATTATTCTACAAGAATATGATTAAAGTAGTAGTATCCAGTACCTATTCCTTAACACAAAACTTTCGAGCAATTAATAAAACCATGGAGGCTTTATGTCGGCATCACGAACGAAGGTTCAATGACCACGAAAAAAAGTTATGTATGAAGGCTTTATTGGTAGTGCGCTACTAATAAACTGGGCTCCAATTTGATAATCTTATCTTGTAAGACGGAAAAAAGGTAGGTATTCAGTTAAAAAAACTAATTTGAATAGTTAATAGGTAACTTGTATTGTACCTGCCGATCTGAAATAAGTTCAAGGAAGCGTTATCAACGGTCACAAAAAATACGTAAGTTATTTAATTCGTTTCAAGCAACAAGAATTCTTTAACGAAACAATAGGTTAGCAAAAGAAAAAAACACGAGCAAAAAGTTTTCTGTTCAAACTTGGAACTATTTATTCCGAAGAAACTTTGCCTACGAACTGAACATGCGCGGTAGCGCTTTCCGATGTAAACAAACTTGAAGTTTCTAAAAGTTTTCCAAAGTTAGAATAACCTACCTTTAGGGCTGAATGTGGCTGTAGCAAGTCCAAACTCCAGTATTATAGACACAATCCACTTGGATTCACAACATTCCTAAAAACACTGGCTCAAAACTAGTTGGTTCACTCACACTACTGATGCCGCACTTTTTGACAGAAATTTATCATAGAACACCGTGAAAACACTCCAAAGATCACTTTTAAGGTCAACTGAACAACTTTTTCACTTATTCTATGGTCAATTATATGGATTCGTATTATAAAAACTTAAAAAATCGTCGTAAACAATCGGAGCAACACTCGGCACGCGACGGCCATCTTCCGCCAACGCGTAGTTTGAGGTTAATTTCACTAGAGGGAGTTACGATTCACCGAACTAAAAGTTTTTATTTTAGGCAAACTTTATCACCGTGTCCTGTATTTGATAGAAATACAACTGAAAACTGTTTTTAGAATAAAAACAATATATTTCAGTTAATAAGACACACTTTAAGCACATAAAATCATAAAATGGATTATTTTTGCCGGTGCGATAATTTAGTTATTGTTTTGTTCGGTTACAACACTGCGTGTTGCAGTGTTGTCATAATAAAAGATATCCGCCCATTGGTAGTTTATCAATAAAAAACTATATGTTTTTATAAGTAATTTGATGAAAAAGTAATATTTAAAAATAAAGAGGGAGGGACTAATTTATTTATATGTTTTGTTACTGTATAACATCATATAGTCATTAATTTAAAACTCTAATTTGATACCTTAAAATTGTTTTTTTTTTCTTTAATTTGTATGATGTGGTTTACGTTTAACTAACTATCATACCTAGTCTATCTATTGAAATGTGTCTATTTAATGGAATGAATAGGTATATCGAGTGGAATGTGCGTTTCTCTTCATCTTTGGTACCTACCACATTCTATGCAAAGAAGAGATTTTGATTTGATTTCGATTGTTTTTTAATTAATTACGTACGTGTCTGAAAAAGGTCGTGCCAAACATTATAGTCATATATTTTCTGCGTACGCAGCGTCGATTTACTCTAAATCTTATTTTACCTACTTAAAATAGTAGTAAATAATAAACGGCGCGAATACCTACCTACTACGTATTGCTAAAAAACTAAATAAAAGCTTGTAAAAAAATAGATGTTGTTTGCTCTCCATATTTGATTTTATTCGATTTTTTAACGTGAGCCGGCCCGCTTGGCAATAATAATGCTTGAATTACGAAAAAGAGACCTGACAGCAACGAAATTAAGGCGGTGTCAAAGTCATACTGTTATCATTTAATCGAGGACGTGCGTTTGACTGTACTTATTATACAATAAGTGATTGTGCCCTCAGTCTGTTAGTGATGAATCTTTTCGAGCTCTTAAGTGTAGGTGATAGACATTTTTTTTAAAATTTGTCTAAGCTTTAGTCGAGTAGTTCTCTTTGTTTTTAGTTTCTGAAAAAATAACTTGTTATCGGTGTGATGAATGTTGATTTGTTCTCAAGTGGCAGGAGTTTAACTATTACACTTCTCAGTTTTATCCAAATATTATTTATGTCTACACATTGTTTTTGGAACGAATATCAACGACGTGTCATAATTTAATTCAATAATTATATCAACTGATTTGATGACAATGACCGTTGATTATTCAGTCAACCAATCACAGCAATTTTTGTTCCAGAAATCGGTTAAAAGACTTCGCAATGGTTTTTAGTATGTTTATATTTCTATAAGCTGGTAACACCAATTCAATCATGTCATTGTCAGTGTCATGATACAACCGGAGCATCATGGTGTGGTTTTGTTTTTATTTACACAAAAAGTTTAACATTCCGGGGTTAGTAATTAGAGAGAAAACAATCGAACAAATCTAATTGAAATCTTAGTATGACAGGTAAACATTATTTTCAGCATGACTATTTTCACGACTTCATTTTCATTCTAATATTTATAAGATGACTCCATTTCACAATGAATTTTATCTATCCTGTTTTATTTATGGGATAAATCTATTACGCTTACAGACTTATGTAGTCAGGACTTTTTTAGAATCTGATGTGTAAATATTGAGTACCAATCTTAAATTCATCAAATAAAAAAAAGTCAAAAGTGCGATGTAAGAAATGAGCAAGAAAGTGTGCCTCACCAGCTGCGTCAAAAAGGTCCAGTTCTGCAAAAATGCTAGCAGGAATGATAATGGGTCAATTATTTTAATATTCAGTCATTGTGTAAATAAAACTTGACAGGTTGTTGATTGTATATTCTCAAAATATCAGAGGGGCAATTCTCCTAATTTTAAGATCGTTCACAGTCTGATCTCAGTCTCAATCTGTCAAAAAATACTTATAATTTCCCAACATTTTGAAAAGTTTTTGTCATGTTTTTGTTGCTGAGATGAGACTGCGACTAGATTTTGAACGTTTTAAATTACGTTTTGAATTGGCCTTCAGAGGGGACATTCCTGTAATTTCGCAATCTGTCAAAAATACCTGTAATTTCCCTAAATTTTTGGTAAGTTTTTGTCATTTTTTTTGTTGCTGAGATGAGACTGCAACTAGATTTAGAATGTTATAAATTATGAGCATTGGCCTTCTGGTATATAGTTTCATTGCCTACTGTAAAATACTTTGATGATCTTAGCATTTTAATAAGGAAACAACAAGAATAATGCACTTAAGTTTTTGTAATTATTTGATTTAAAAGATTGTCCTTACAGTTTCTTGCCCATTCTTCACCATAGAAATCTATGTTTTGAAATGGGCAACTAGTTTCAACTTTCTACCAATTAACCGACTATTCAAATTTAAAAAGTGGCTTAACAAATATAATAATAAACAATAATAAAATCAATTGTGACTACGGGAATTTTGGGTAGCATATAATTTAAAGATGTTTTTTTCACATACCAAGACCCCTCCGTGCCTCGGAAAGCACGTTAAGCCGTTGGTCCCGGCTGTCATTCGTGGATCTTTGACAGTTGTTACGGGTCGTCAGTAGCCCGAAAGTCTGACAACCAGTCTTACCAAGGGGTATCGTATTACCCAGTAACTGGGTTGTGGAGGTCAGATAGGCAGTCGCTTCATGTAAAATACTGGTATTCAGCTGCATCCGGTTAGACTGGAAGCCGACCCCAACATAGTTGGGAAAAGGCTAGGCAGATGATGATGATAATTTAAAGATGTTTTCCAGATTGTAACAGTTTTGCTCTTGTCAGTACTTAATGCACTCCACCAGAGTTGAATTCCCATATTTTGTTAAATGTTTGCAAACTTTATATTGTTAGTCTGTCAAATTTTTAACCAACTTCAAAAAAAGGGAGGTCCTCAATTTGGTTGTTTTTTTTTTGGAGTTTGAATGTTTTAAGTTTTAGAATTGGCTTTCAAATTTTATTGTCCTGGTGTTATTGTTTCTGGTTAAAGTATTCTATGGTCGATAAAAGATACAACCAAGTCGAGATCAGAAAGCAAACGGTTTAATTCCTTTTTACCCTCATTACAAAAATGTTACACTTGACAACTAGTGAAAACAATCGGCAAGCTTCATAGATAACAGTCGGTATTACGGAATCTCATTAAAGACTCAAGCATAAATTAAAACTATCTTGAAGCCATTTGATTCAGGTAGCGGGATCGTCCGAAATGGTTACTGCTGCCCTGGAACAGAAAGGGCTAAGGAAGGAACACGGGTGGGTTTTAGTCAGTAAGAGTCTGACACTCCCTTCCGCTCCACCCAGAGGCGGGAGGGGTCAATTGATGATTTCCCATCCTCAAAAAAAAAAGCCATTTGATTCATTGAAACTTTTTTTAAGTAACGCTTGAGTCTTGAGTTCCGTAGTTCATAATAATTGATTACGATCTAGCCTAATAATATCCAGCTTAATAGCCAATCTACCATTAAGTAAGGTTCTAAATGACAGCACATTAAAACTTTGGTTAACGGGTTTACTTATCATAGACTTGATCTAGGTTTCTGGAATCAGGGTTGTGTGGGTAGATTCAAACCAGAGACCACCCTTCTTTTTAATTCTATCTTCGAATTCGGACCAACAAACTTTATCGGCAGGTTGCGGACTCATTGGCAATCATAGAAATCAAATTATATCTCTTTCGTTGGATAATGATTACTTTTCTTCGCATTTTACAAGAACTATCTAGTAACTAAATGAGAGTCAAGGGAAGAGTCCCTTATTTCACTCAGAGAAGGTAATAATTCACCTTTAATCTAGTCAACATTTTAAAAGTCATGATCGTAAATCTTTATTTATCTCAACATCGGCACCGGTTAATAAAATGCACAATCTTATATAGAGAAAGGTGTCTGAGTACGAAAGTCCTGTAGGAATTGCGTAACATACACAGTAGCTATATATATATACTATTAGGTTAAGAATGAGTTTCTGTACAGCTGTCATCTGAGACGTCACTCCAACGCCTATAAAAGCGGTTGTCAACTGAGCCGCGGTCCTTTTTCCTGTCAGCGCTCGCGCAGAGAGGTCGTTGGATTTCGCCTTGGATCACAGCTAAGTCTCTGTTTGGTGGTCATTTCCTTTTTATGTGCAAATATTGCCTTTGTTTACTGTGTTTTATTGAAGTTGATTGTTTCCTATTAAATAGTGCGTGATTATTTGTGTTAATTATTTAGTTCGTTATTTAAATATGAGCTAGGCCGACTTGACAGTTGTTTTTTTTATTTAAATACCACTCCTGGTCCCTAAGATCAGAAGTGGGATTCGCCCTGGTCCACTAAATTTGATTTACACTAGGAAACAATCAACTTATATCAGTGTTTTTGAAAAATGCCTCGATCAAGATCGCGTAGTGTGTCCAAATCGAACTACCCACAGAAACGCATACATAAACGTAAACAGCACCGTTCCCGCTCCCGCGATCGAGCCCGTTCCCGTTATCGTTCTCGCGATTGGTCGCGTTCTCGTTCTCACCGCGTTTCACGTTCGCGAGCTCATCATAAGTCACGTGAACGATCGAACCGAAGATCTCGTAGTCGGGAAAGCTCCGTAAAACAGGCATTGCAAACGATCGTCTCGCGTTTGAATGCAATCGAGGAAAGTTCCGCAAGCGTTCCTCAAACTCCACCGCGACCCGCTGGTCACAGCACGCCTCAAGATGTCAGTGTACCCTCAACCACACAAACATTAACCGAGATACTAAACATGTTAAATCCTGCAAAGTCACATGGTTATTACGTATCCAATTTTGATCCCGCTATCCATGACATTGAGGTGTGGTGTGAAGAGGTGGAACGCGCTAAAGTATCAAATCATTGGAATGATTACGAATGTCTTTCGCGAGTGTCTAACTGCCTTAAAGGCGATGCAAAAACCTGGCTTAGTGAGTGGAATACCAATGACCGTTGCTGGTCTAATTTTAAATTGGAATTTAAACCGTTGTGCCCCCGCAAACTCGACTACGCCAATATTTTGTTTGAGGTTATGAATTCTACTTCAGATAAATATTCGACTTATGCAGAATATGCCCGGCGTTCGCTGCTACGGTTGCGTATTGTTAAAGGTCTGAGTAATGAGCTAATGGTGCAAATCGTAGTACGTGGTATTACCGACCCACATGTTCGTGCAGCGGCCGCGAATGCCGACTTAACAATTGATAATTTGGTATCGTTTTTAGCAATTTATGTCAAGCCTGCCCGTACCAAGAATGAGGCACGCGTGTCGTCCTCTAACACAATTAAAAGGCGCCATATGTCTACTAATGATAAATGCTTTTCTTGCGGTCAGACTGGACATAAAAGCTACAAGTGTCCGAAAAACCAGAAACCTTCAGAAGGTGCGGCAAAATCTTCAGAAGGTCTTTCAAAACCAACATGCTCGTTTTGTAAGAAGATTGGGCATAAGGAAGTGGACTGCTTTGCTAAACAGCGCTCAGAGGCACGGAACGATAAGCAAAGAAAAGTTAACCTATGTAGGGAACTCGCGGGTAGTTCTAGTGGCAGTGATGTATCTACTGCTGTCGTTCAAGGTATTCCAGTAGATGTTCTGATAGATAGCGGTGCGATTAATATTTCTTTAATCTCTTCAGACGTCGCCAAACTATTTTCCTGTCCGCGTAGGTCCACTTTTTGCGTTATTAAAGGGGTTAGCGATAGCGAAATAGTTTCTCGAGAATACGTGACTCTCACTATCGAGTTCGAACACATTTCCCTCGAAGTAGACTTAGTAGTCATACCCTCTTCATGCATGAATGCTCCAATTGTTATCGGCACGGATGTTCTTAACAGGAACGACATTGTTTACGTTCGTACAAAACACAAACAGTACTTGAGCCGTGCCCCAAATGAAGTTTTGCAAGTAAACTCCACTCAAACTGATATGCGAATTAAAGTAGATACGCCCGTTCAGGGAGACGATCTTGCTGCGTTAATGGTCGTCATTAATGAGTTCTTAGAGTTTCTAATATCTGGCACTGCTACCACTACGGTGAAAACAGGACAGATGCATATCAGTTTGACAAGCGAGACTCCTATAGTTTATCATCCCTACCGTCTTTCCTACCAAGAAAAAATTAAAGTAAGAGAGATCATACAAGATTTGTTAGATAAAAACATAATTAGAGAATCGGAATCCGAGTACGCCAGTCCTATTTTACTGGTCAAAAAGAAAGATGGCTCTGATAGGTTATGCGTGGATTTTCGTGCTCTCAATCGGATTACCGTTAAGGACAGATACCCACTCCCTCTCATAGACGACCATATCGATCGCCTAGGATCCTCCAAATACTTTTCCTGTCTTGATATGGCCTCAGGTTTTTATCAGATTCCGATTCATGAGGATTCTATCCACAAAACTGGTTTTGTTACCCCCGAAGGCCATTTTGAATTTTTGAAAATGCCATTTGGCTTATGTAATTCTCCCACCGTTTACCAGAGAATAATAAACAGTACTCTTCGGAAGTTGATTGAGGCCGGGAATGTCCTGGTGTACGTCGACGATGTGCTCCTTGTGAGTAAAACCATTCCCGATGGCATAAAATTATTACACGAAGTGCTCCAAACACTCACCGAAGCTGGCTTCTCAGTCAATATCCGAAAATGCTCGTTTCTAACCACCGAAGTAGAGTACCTAGGCCGCATCATATCACATGGTCAGGTTAGGCCGAGTCAGCGCAAAATCTTAGCCTTGGTAAACACGCCGGCCCCGACCAACGTTAAACAAGTCCGGCAGTTCTTGGGTTTAGCTGGGTACTTTCGACGTTATGTCGAAGGTTACGCGACGAAAACAGCAAGTATCTCACGTTTAACTAAAAATAATGTAAAGTTCGAATGGGGACTCGAACAGGAGACTGTTCGACAAGACCTATTAAAGAGACTAACAAGTGAGCCCATACTTGCTATTTTCGATCCTAGACGACCCACGGAGCTCCACACTGATGCTAGCAATGCTGGATATGGGGCCGTTCTAATGCAAGTCCATATCGATGGCACTAAACGAGTGGTGGCTTATTTTAGTAAAGTTACACAAGGCGCTGAAAGTAGGTACCACTCCTATGAATTGGAGACGCTGGCTGTCGTCAGGGCATTGCAGCATTTCAGACATTATTTGATTGGGTTAGAGTTCAAAATCATAACTGATTGCAACGCCCTGAAATCAACCGAGCGCAAAAAAGACTTGCTTCCTCGAGTGGCACGCTGGTGGATTTACCTACAAGATTTCAACTTCACCATCGAGTATCGGAAAGGCGCACTAATGTCACATGCCGACTATCTAAGCAGGAATCCACTGGTGGCGCATGTAAGTCAGGTTGACAGACCTCGCAACTGGGCTCAGATTGCACAAAGTGCAGATAATGAGACCCAGGAGCTCATTCAAAAGTTAAGTGAGGGTAATCTGGATCCGCGTCGTTACGTCTGTCAACATGATGTCTTGTATTACCGTTTCTCGCCTACTGGTGAAGAGTCTCGTCTGTTGTGCTATATCCCCAAAGGCCACAGGCTAAGCCTGCTACGGATATATCACGATGAGAATGAACACATCGGGGTAGAGAAAACATTGGATCTTATCCTTAAGCACTTTTGGTTTCCCGGACTTAAAGGTTTTGTGTGCAAATATGTTTCCCATTGTCTTACATGTATTTCCAAAAAACGTGTACCTCGAGCCCCATTACAGCCCATAACATCGTGGGAAAAAACAGATATTCCATTTAGCACTATACATGTCGACGCTTTGGGTCCTTTGCCAGAATCGAATGGTTACAAGTTTGTGCTAGTGTTGATCGATTCGTTCACAAAATTTTGTCTGCTTTACCCTATGAGTCGACAAGACGCAGAGGAATTAAAGCGCGTGTTTAATAACGCGATCTCACTGTTTGGTACTCCAAAATTAATAGTTTGCGACCGTGGTCGTATGTTTGAGGCATCTAGTTTTGTGAGTTTAGTTACCGAAATGGGCTGCAACATCCACTATATCACACCCGAGATGCATCATGCAAACGGCCAGGCGGAGCGTTATATACGCACTGTTTTGAACATGATTCGCATAGAGACAAGTAATAAAAATACTCGTTGGTCTAATTTGTTATGGAAACTTCAATTAGTTTTAAATATTACGAAACATAAAACCACGAAATCATCCGCTTTAAACCTGTTAATTGGCATTGAGGGGACCACACCTATAATTCGTGCGCTGGTGCGAGATTTGGCGGTGGAGGACGCTAATCCAAATCGCGAGGCTTGGCGTGAGATATGCAGGAGCCGCGCGAGTGAGCTCCTTAAAAGGAATCAGGACGAACAAGATTCTCGTGTTAATCGACACCGTAGATCTCCTAAGGGATTTAAATTAAATGATTTAGTGTTTGTAATTAAGTATTCACAGAGCACTGGAAAGTTGGACTCCGGGATGAGAGGGCCGTACAAGGTCACAAAGATCTTACCAAGTGACCGATATGAGCTCAAATTACTGACCGGTGCTCGAGGCAAGACAACCCAGGCTGCGGCGCAATATATGGTGCCGTGGAAAGGAGAATGGTGTCCTGACACCTGTTCAGCCTTTTTTGAATGTGAGTAATTGTTTGATTGGTCACAGATTGGTTCGTGTATGTGATGCTTTTCGTCGGCTGCCCTATCGGAGCTGTGATGAAACGACGCGAGTGCGAAGCTGGCAAGCTACTGGCTTGATGCGCGCTGCGGTGCGACTGCTCAGGCTCGCCGCCATGTGTGGTGACTAGTACTGCGGTGCTGGTTGAGAAGACAGATATGCGCTGCGGTGCTTCTGCCTTATGTGTTGATGATGGATTAGTGCTGCGGTACTCTTCCACTAGTTTTTGGACATGCGCTGCGGTGCCTCTGTCTTGCAGACACGGCTTGTACGTGTATTATCGGACATGTGCTGCGGTATCATGATCTCGATATTGTGTAGAAATGCGCCGCGGTGCATTGGTTGCGTAAACACTTTCTAATAATAAGAATGTGTGGCGCCGGATGATATAGAATGATGGATGTGAGAACAATATAACTGTGATTGACTGAAAGCGATTTGATATCTTAGCTGGATTGTTTCATTGAAAGAGGGCCTCAAATGTGTGATGAATGATTGATTAGGCAAAAAAAAAAATAAGCTTTTGGGTCCTCACTAATCATGTCATGATTTCAGGCGAAGATAATGGTGTCGACCCGCAGGCAGGACCCTCGGCTGATCCACCTGCAAGCCCAGACGAGGAGCCAGCTCAAGATGCCGCCACATCAGACGTGCCCGAGGACGGTGCACAGTCAGGAGAAGCCGTATTAGGTTAAGAATGAGTTTCTGTACAGCTGTCATCTGAGACGTCACTCCAACGCCTATAAAAGCGGTTGTCAACTGAGCCGCGGTCCTTTTTCCTGTCAGCGCTCGCGCAGAGAGGTCGTTGGATTTCGCCTTGGATCACAGCTAAGTCTCTGTTTGGTGGTCATTTCCTTTTTATGTGCAAATATTGCCTTTGTTTACTGTGTTTTATTGAAGTTGATTGTTTCCTATTAAATAGTGCGTGATTATTTGTGTTAATTATTTAGTTCGTTATTTAAATATAAGCTAGGCCGACTTGACAGTTGTTTTTTTTATTTAAATACCACTCCTGGTCCCTAAGAATACATATATGGCTTTCATTTTGACAATTTAAATAACATATGTTGCGTTATTTAAGTTGTTGAGCAAACAAATTTTTCAAATATATGTAGCAATGGATTAGCAATATGATTCAGTCTGATTCAGATTGTGATTGATAGTTTGTTAGGAATTAGGGTGCTCGTGCTGAGTTACAGATCACCCGGCTCTTTTAAAGGACATGATAATTTACAAAATGGTTTAGAGTCAAGTTATAGTATTATATGTCAATAGTATTATATGTATATAAGATATTATATAATCTGAAAGATTATCATCTGAAGTTAGGAAGCAGAACTTACTGTTACCTACTACTAGTTTACAAAATCCGAAAGTAATTTAAAACATAAAATTAAGAAAAGCAAGTCAACCATAAAATTCAAAGACTTTACTGAGACCTACTTTTATAATTTAACTTGTTACTTGTTAGTAAAGAAATGGTATCAAGCAATATTTTGAAAACAAAATAATTATCTACCTATTCAATTCATAATATTGATGAATAGATTTGTGATTGTTTATGTTTTTAAATCCCTGAAAAAGATAAATTTCATTTTACTTCCTTAAAAGAATTTCATTTTATCACAAGTATCAAACAAAAAACAAACATTTGCCAATAACTCGGTACAAAACTTCTAAAAAGCAATATCTAAACTTGCGCCTGACTACTATTGCAATTGGAAAATAGCATTAAAACTGGAATAGACTTTGGAACCACTTCCGAAGTGTTAAAACCCTTGGGAGCTGTGTTATTGGGGCCAGCTGAAATTGTATGGCCTTACTGACGTACAATAAAAAGTCACAATAATATTATTATGAAACTATTCTACTTATGTTATGGGATTAACTTTGTGTGCCAAACGACGCGTAGACCTACGTGTCGTTGTAT
The DNA here is from genome assembly GCA_949629185.1 of Apamea crenata. Lineage (NCBI taxonomy): Eukaryota > Metazoa > Arthropoda > Insecta > Lepidoptera > Noctuidae > Apamea > Apamea crenata. The sequence continues at coordinate 10,482,240 of OX451377.1, forward strand.
GAGACGTGTTTGAGTAAATGAGATCGATTTGGCTTTTCTGACATAGTTTATTTGATCGAAACTTTGTCATTTATTGAGTCTTATATATAAATAAGATTAGAATCATATTTTATGCCTCACGACTAGACTTAGCCTTAACACTTAAGGCTTAAACTGAAGACTAATTTTAGTCATAATTATTGATTGAAATAACACAAAGGGCTGGTGTAGTTAAGTTCCGGGGATTGGCTCTTAAAAGAGCAGTCTGGGATGGGCCTTGAGAAAGACCGGTTAGTGCCATCGTGGTGAAAGGATTAATCACCTAGACTCTGCGTTACCGAGTGCTAGGTGGGCAGGGTGCGCCGAACGTTTGAGGGATTGGGTAGGTACCGATTTCTAACGTCACTCGCGGAGGCTCCTATCCTGCCCTCTGTATCCCAAAACATGAAGTCAAAGTGACATCTGCGCTGCCACCGACAACGCCGTTGAAGTGGTAAAGTTTTGGGAAAACAATATTTAAAATACAGTCGTGCCGGCGATACGAAGAAGTAGAAGTTATAATTATAAACCTATGAATACTTTTCACTACAACCTCTTACTCTTGTTACAAGGAAACAAGCAACAGCCAGTTTTTTAGCAGGTTAATTAGAAACTGGCAGGTAAATTAGATAAGGTAAAACGGGGTGAATAGGGGTGCAGGGGTGAATCGGGACGAAACTTGAAAATGGATTTGTACTTTAAAATAATATAGTTGCATCCCATGCACCTATGGTCTCCACGGCAATGGGCAAAAAATGATAACGGATATATGAATATCTGTTCAAATCTATATCAATACTAACTAATAATAAAGTTGAAGAGTTTGTTTGTATAAACGCGCTAATCTCTGGAGCTACAAGATTAAAAAAATCTTCTTTGCTTTTAATAGTCCAATTCTTGAGGAAGGCTCTAGGCTACTGAACATCACGCTATGACCCTTAGGTATGAGCCGAGCAACAAGAAAAGCCATAAAGAACGCTATGTGGAAACAAAGTAATAGCGCGAGCAGGCGATGCGATGCGACGGGATGGGTCGGGGAAATAAGAAATATCACGCGGACGAGGTCGCGGAAGCTAGTATTTATTTTCCTATATAAACTTTGACCAGAATTGAGCCACGACAACTGTACGTGCTACTGTAGGTGTTAGTGCACAGAGAGCAGAGAGGTAATATTTTGCGTAACACTTAATTTTGACAGTTCAACAACATTCATTGCGTTATTTACGTTGCTGAGCAGACTTTTTCGAACATAATAATATGTAGCCATGGATTAGCAGTATCCTTAAAAATGATTCAGATTGAGATTGATAGTGTGTTACACAATTAGAGTGCAGGACAAGAGATGAGAGATCGTTTATGAACATTGATTTACGTCGGGTGGATCGTAAATTAGTAGGTACAGGCAGATGATGTCTTGATCCTGTGAGACCAAATTGCAGGTCGGGAGGGCATGATCTGAGTGTTTCTGGGGTTTCGTGATTCTTATATACTTTGTGACGATTGTTAGGAGATATGAACATTACTCACGTCGTGGTTCATAAATAAATGATGTTTTTCAGGGTTCCGTGCCCACAAAGGGTGCCAACGTGGCCCTGTTACTAAGCCTCCGCTGTCCATCCGTCTTTCTGTCAGCGGGTTGTATCTCATGAACAGTAACAGGAAGATAGATGACATTTTCATAGAGTGTGTATTTCTATTGCTGCTATAACAACAAATAATAAAAATAATATAAAGTAAAACATTGAAGGAACACACTCCATAAAATAAATGTGTTTTTTTTCGGCGTTTTTTGCCTTATGGTATGGAACCCTTCGTGTTCCCGGAGTGCCACTTGCACTTGGCCGGTTTTTTAATTACTCCAACAGCTGTATTCGTCATGGTAAGCACCCTAATTGTGTAACACACTATCATTCGCAATCTGTATAATTTTGAATGATAGATATTGATAGGAAGCTAATCCATTTCTTCATAAATGTTCTAAAAAAACATTTTTGCAAAAAAAAAAAAAACAACCGTCTTCCAAAAAAGACACTACAGAGTGAAAAACCGGTGTCGTTGGGTTCGCATTTTCGTTGTTTGCCACCGACTTCCGAAATTAAAGTTATTTTTCACTTTGTAGTGTCTTTGGAAGTCGGCGGTTTTTTTTTGCAAAAAAGTCTTATTTTTCACTTTTAAGTTGTCATTTTTACCAGTAGGTAATTTTGGTTTAAAAACCAAACTACTGTACCGTTGTTGATGAAATTTCTATGAGACCAATCTGACAGTAGGTATATTATCCTTCCAAATAAAAAAGAATTTTGCAAATCGGCTTATAAATAACGGAGTTCTGAGGTAACAAACATAAAAAAATTCAGTCGAATTGAGAACCTCCCCCTTTTTTGAAATCGGTTAAAAATGTGTCTGCTCAACAACGTAAATAACGCAATGAATGTTGTTGAACTGTCAAAATTAAACCCATTGCTACAGTCTTACGCAATTACCCCGTAGGACATCTGTATCTGTGCCTGTAGAGTATGTGTGTGTGTATAAAGATGCCTCCAGTACCTAAAATAGTTCCCTACAAGTTGTAATGATCCGAACGAGTCCAAACTTATTCGCAAGTGATATCGAAGGTACGACTTTTGTTAGAAATACTTTGCCAAGTCACTTTGTTGTAGATTCGCTGACAACTTTGACTGTTATTTGTTGTAATATTTTGATTGTTATACGTCTCTCAAGGCGGATTTTTCCTACGCCAGATAATTTTATCAGAAGAATAATTTTGAATTTTTGGCAGCTCTTCGATACAAAATCTGTCAGACGTCAGTTTTATTTCACGAATAAAAATTATGGGTACACAATTACACATTTTTGAACGTCGAAAATTAAAATACCTACGGGTAAAATGTCCATGTTCAACACCTCGAGAATTTAAATATCGTTTGTACTTATCGAAATATCGAAAATTGTTATAGGTACTTACCTAAGCTTAAAGGGGTTTATTCATAAACGATGACTAAAGTTAAGTAACGTTTAAACGTCAAAAATGTATGGTTAAACAGTCGCTAATCACTGCTTAACTTTAAGCAACGTTTATGAATAAAGGGTAAAATCTCTAAGATTGAAGTGCCGAGTGATTAAAATATCGAATGATTAAAAATGTTTGGTTTTTCATTCACAAATATGTTTCTGTACCCGCATGCGTAACACGCATACTATATCTTTTTTAAATCGAAACAGCTAGGTTAGGTTAGAACTGTGACCACGCAACGCACGAGCTGAGCGAGCGAAGCGAGCGCTGCCGCGGCAGCGGCCGGCGAGTGCCAGAAACATATTTTTATAATCGCCCAATGGAAAACGGTAAATACATAATAACATAGAAGAATATCCTAGATATATAGAGCTCCAAATTAATTTTTAAAATAAAAACTCACAAAAGACTGAAGATCCGTGGCATTACATACTGTCGCGCCGTTTTGTTCAAAATGGCGGCCACGCATGAAAACAGAAATGTTAAAAACTGAACTTCTTTCCTATATCTATGCATGAAACCTATATGGGTATACTTAAATCGATAGCTGACGTTAATGCAAACTGAAAACATAATAGGACCACACTCCGTAAAGCGTCACATTTTCGAGATATTAAGCATCTATCGATTTATATAGGTTACATGCATGGCCGCCATTTTAAAATAACAACAAAATGGAGCGCCGGTAGATATGCCATGCTCCATATAAAAATCTTTAGTCCTCTTTAAAGAAGGCATCGGTTGCGTTTGAAAATCGAAAACAATAATGTCTACCTACCAACTTTTTATCACACTGAACTCTTTCTCTAATTTTTCGCTTGGCATGTTAAAATGATGAATTTAACGGAAGGGTCGGCGGATAAAACAAGAGATTACCTTCAGAACGGCCATTAGGTGACGGTGCGGTATTTTTAAAGCATTTATTCAAGTGTAATGTGTTACGTCAGCAGGTAATTTTCAGGGTAATTTGGGTTGATCTATTTTATATAGTCGGAGCTGAGACTAGGAACTTATTTCAGGATTCTTCTTTTAGGAGTATGTAGTTGCAGAGCAGTGTTGGCTCTGTGGTAACTGCGACGACTTACAAATTGTAGGTAGGTGTGAACGCAGAGAGGCACTTTACTTTGTGTAAATTATTTCATCACTACTGTACTCAAAATGGTGAAGGAAAACACGGTGAGAAAACCGGCATGTCCTAGAACCAAAAATTCGAAGACATGTCGACATGTCTACCAACCGGCACTGAGCCGCGTGGTGGGTTACGGCCCACTCCTTCTCATCGAGAGGAGGCCTGTGTCCTAGCAGAGGGAATATTATAGGCTGATTATGTAGTACATTCATAGATTTTTGCTTTTGAGAGCATGGGTGTGGTAGACAGTCCGTTTATAAATCAACAAAATTGTAGATTGATGGATATAATCCAAAGCATAGATGTGACGATAGTGAACATTTTCAATTTCCGAACGAAATATTTGTGAACTACGTACATTCGAAGCAAATAAATATATTTACCTTGAAGGAAATGGAATATCCTGTAAATGTCCAATGTGATTTTATCAACACGTTTAATTATTTGTAAATGATGCGTTTTTCGACTGTTTGATGTATTGGTTTAAAATTATAAAGGTGTTAGCGAGGCATGCGAGGAAATAAACGCCACGGTTTATTTGCTCAAATTCATGATACATTTGTAATGTGTATACATGTAACGTAACCTCATGCTACAGCGTAACCTCAGGGGCAGTTCCCGTAATTTTAAGAACGTTCACAGTTTGATCTCTGATCTCAGTCTCAATCTACTTACGTATAGTTTCCCTACATTTTTGACAAGTTTTTGACAATGATTGTCGCTGAGATGATATTGCGAGTTACGACATGAATTTGAACATTTTTTAAGTACGAGAATTGGCCTTCTCTGTGGTTACAACCTATTGTTTTCCAATTCATATAGCTGACGCAAAATTAAAAAAAAAATAAAAATAACAAATTGATATTTGGAATTCATTTGATTATTGCAAGAAAAGTCAGTTGCTGAAAAATATGTGCTGAATGCAGTCAAACCCTATTATTCGAATCATCATTTTAAATTCTGCCATGTGAATTGAAACGAACATACATCACCAGGCTTCATGCTTGTAATTTACAATGGTGATATAGGTACGTTACTTTGCGAATTTAGTATATATTTTTCCTGATTTGCCCTCTCAGCGGAAGACTTAGCCTTTTCTCTGGTGTATTACCCTATTTTATTCGTCGTAGATGTAGAACCAGATAAAAAGGGCTGCTTCCGGTCCTTTTCCTGGGTACCGGGTATTCACCAGGCTTGCGAGTTCTTGGGTCGCTTTTACCAGCCGCATAGAACCCGTGGAGCTCGAGACCAGCAAATCCGTTCTGGCCCGCGACATGATAGTCGTATCACCTGGGATGCCGTCCGATTCGAGGTGTGCTACACTTCGAGCTTGCGGTTCGTCAGGATCGGCTAGGCGTGCTATAGGTATACGCTTTGGGACTGCGGTTCATCAGGATCGACTTGTTACTTTAAACCGTTACGCTTAACTATTATTAATTTTATAGAGAATTTTAAGAACGTTCGCAGTTTGAAAGCCAATTCTCGTAATTTAAAACGTTTATAATCTAGTCGCAGTCTCATCTCGGCGACAAACAAATGTCAAACACTTGTCAAATTGTAGGGAAATTAGACATATTTTTGACAGACTGAGATCAGACTGTGAACCCTCTTAAAATTACGAGAATTGCCCCTCATATCTCAGTCGCAATCTGTCAAAAATACCTCTAATTTACCTGCCTAGATTTTAGGCAAGTTTTTGACATTGATTGTCTCTGAGATGAGATTGAGACTAGATTTTGAACGCTTGTAATTACGGAAATTGGTCTTCAGGACTGTTTCTAATGGGATTATAAATAAGTTTCATCTTTGTAAGATAATTATATTCATTCGAAAGTTTACGTAATTTGATCACGAGCTAAAAACCGATTGCAATCGTTTTTTCACAGGTTCGGAAAAGAAATCCTTCCAGTGTACATTAAGTGTTCTCATATTCTCGTTTTAACCAAATTACGTGTTACTACTATTTTTTAATAATAGCTTATGATATTGATTTTTTATTTTGATGCAAGTTAAAAAAATATTATTAGATTATTGAATACTAGCTACGCCCCGCGGTTTCACCCGCATAAGTTTCGATCCCGTAGGAATGTCGGGATAAAAAGTATCCTATATGTTAATCCTGGTTATAAACCATCTGTGTGCCAAATTTCATCCAAATCCATTCAGTAGCTTTTGCGTGAAAGAGTAACAAACATCCATCTATCCATCCATCCATCCATCCATACAAACTTTCACGTTTAACGTTGAAGTATAATATTAGTAGGATTAAGTGTTAAGGTAATTAAAAGGTTGTTAAGGTAATTTTTACTTCGCCACAATACATATCTCCTGCAGGTACACAAGAATGCTGGAAACATTAATATTGTAGATTGTAAGCATATTCTGTCTATAATGTTCCCAGCGCTGGGCCACGGGTCTCCGATACTCGTAAGTCGCCGCCGTCTGCAGACTGTTAAAATGTAATGTAACGTTTCACTAAGTACAGTCAGGAAAATTAATGGTTAAGAAAATTAATTCCCTTCGTCAATTTGCCGTGCTATGGCCATTTCATACGACCGGAGAGAAATCAGGCACAGGACAAAGGCTTTTAACGTGCTTTCCGAGCCACGGGCGTATCACACCGCCAACTTCCAAAATCCGGTCAGTTACTGAGAAATTCCTAATGGAAAAGCTCAATAACACTTTCTCCGACCTGGGAATCGAAGCCAGGACCCCACGCTCAGCAGTCGAGCTTGCGACCGGTGGGGTAGTTGCGTAACAAACTATCAGTAGCAATGAGTTTCATTTTGACAGTTCAACAACATTTATTGCGTTATTAACGTTGTTGAGCAGACCTTCGAACAAATATATAAGTAATTTATATAAGTAAGTAATTTTAGCTATACCTAAGTAATTTTCGTGTATTGTATTCTGATTTATTTTAATGTGTTATTGTTTTGTTTATTTTAAGCCGATGTCATCTGTTAGGCAAGATGACATCTCAAAATTTTCCGTTTTTTTTTCAATTTTAATGAATTACTTTGAAAGATCATTGAATTTCAAAATTTTCAATGAATGTGCGCAATATGGAAGGAGTGATGGGGGCTATGGAGAAATGCTGCAGTTGCACGCTGTGTGAGCGTGCGTGATCCATCGTCACTTATTCGATGTCCACCGCGCACAGGATGGATGGAAAGCAGCACATGAAGTGATTTTTTGCTCCATTGCATTGGTGTAATTGCTGTATGTATGGCGTTCCAATGTGAGGATAAATAAATAAAGCCGAGTGTTCGTCCTTCTCAAACTTGTTGTACCTAGTGAATGATGTGGTCGCCTATAATTGGAGGCGCACACTTGTATTTGTCCTTGTTCATGTTTACATGCATGGAACTGTGTAGCCTCTGTTGGCGATCCAATAAATAAATAAAAATAATGAAGCAATGGATTAGCAATATCCTTCAAAATGATTCAGATTCAGATTGATAGTATTTCCGCAATTAGGGTGCAGGAGACCCAGGCGCGGTCGCAGCCCAAGATTTGGGGTGTGCCCCCTCCCCCCACCCCCCAAATCAAGTAGTAAGTTAGTAAGGCAAGTAAATCATGCAGACTCTCGACACCGCTTGAATGATTTTGTTGGGGTCATGACCCCCATGACCCCCCTCAGACGGCGCCTGAGGAGACCAACAACGGGCCCCGTTGAGGCTGAGGAGTTGGTACCTCACCTATTCAATGAAAGCAAACTGTAAATCTAAAATCTCAATTAAACCGTAACTAACAGCATAAATAAATACCAACATGAAAATCAAACGGAACTACAGTTCTAACCCACGGATAACGTATTTAGCGAGGCGACGAACTTTGTAACACGTATAATTGAAATGCGGCCAGCGGTGGCGGCGGTCGGTAGGACTGAAATGTCTGAATTTTTTACAAACTCGTCCGTTTCAGGACCCTGGAGCAAGCATTCTGAATTCATTTATGTATATTTAGCAACTCAACTTTCGCGACGGCTGGTTTTTTCGAGTTTAGGGTTTTGTTTTTATGTCTCACCTTTTTTTCTTTTGGGTCGGTGGGAGTAATAATTGTGGGTTTTGATTTCGCTGATAGTCGATTCATTGCGTTTCTTGTAGTTCAGGCGTCAATGACTAGATAATTATGTTTATTGTGTGTCAGCTACTTAACTGAGCGAGAGGACGGCTGATAAAGGTGGACCTATGCTTACATAGGTCCACCTTTATCAGCCGAATATACTCGTATGTGTCTTAACATATACGAGTATATTCGGCTCCGATACAAAATAGTTTGGAATATGGACAGGGGAATAATCAAACAAACTCAAAGCATTTATTTCTATTAAACCAAGAAACGGGCAAGAAACTCCAAGGACACTCTTTTAAACCAAGATTTTACAAAATAAACAGCATTTCGGCCAAGCCAACTGATTCTGCTAGTCCACCTATTGTATAGTATTTTTTCATACATAAAACCGAACGAAACCTTGCTCTACACCAGATAAGGATAAACATGACAGTTAAAAGACGAAATGTTTCTTCAGTAATTTTCTCTATCAGACCAATTTTAACATGGAAAATAAGAGTACCTATACCCTCGAAACTGTTATTAACGGCATTAAAATTCATACGGCGTACACAAAATTAGGGCTATACAAAAATGCAGTGTACAGCGAGTCTTCTTTATTTAATTTTCCAGCTACCGACCAAATTGAATCCCACTTTGTCGCCATTTTTTGTATATTTTTTGCCTGTTTTCTAATTGGTTGGGGTGTGTGACGTTAATTTGATTAGCTCATGGTGATGTTGCAATGTCTGGGATGTGTCGCTTACAATCTTTTGCGTATTTTTTTTTTAATATCAAGCTTTCACACTCTAGTTTGTCAAATTGGTAATTGTTTACGTTACGGTGCGCTTTTATTTTTAAATAAATGAATTATATTTTGTTGTAGACATGTTCGACGAATATAATATTTATGGGTTAACAACTAGATTTAGGTCCTAAGTTCGTCCGTCTATTTTATGGCGCTCACAATCACAATATTACCGCCTGATAAAAAGTGAATAGCAAACTTGTACATGCGAAACACACATGGCAAGGGTTGCTTCCTTAGGCACGAATTCGGAACATACCAATTTTTAGAACAATTTGGTCTTTGGTCTGACCAAAGACCAAATTGTTCTAAAATCAGTTGAATGGTCAGGTTAGTTAAATGAAGTCATAAAAGGATAAATTTTGCAGCAATTACCGCCCATCATGGCATATCTGCTGGGGAGTTTGTTGCGCCACTTCTTCCCAGCGATAGCACTAGGAAGTGGTGAAGGCGGGCGATTTTGGGGGACTGTCTTTTGTAATTTTGATGTTCGAGAAAGGCTGATTGTCAGCCTAATTTGAATAAATGACTTTTGATTTTAATTTTATACTGACGTAGGTAATTATTTATTTTACTTAGATACCTATAATTCTATAAGGTATTGGCTATCGTGACCCCCATTTTTATCATAGATAGAATTTCATGCATTTTCAATTCAGAGGATCGTTTGGGCCTTATTAGGTAGGTAGCTAATTAAATTTCAAACTGTGGTTTTACTGTAAAGTTTCAAAAGCTGTTTCGAAAGTACTCAAAACTATTCAGACTTTAACAACGGGCAATTAAACCTTAGACCTCAAAGTTTCAAGTTATTCTAGTAATAAAGGAATTTACGAAATACTCATAGCGGACGCAAATAATCACGATACGAAGAAATTATTTCAGTTGGTCTTAACTAAAGAGCTCTCAAAGATACTAACTATTTCGTCCAGAGAATCTTTGACATACAAAGTATAGTGGATCAAAGTCTTTGATACGGGATCTAAAGACCAGAATAATCTAAGAGAATGAACTAAACCATTTTCAAAAGGATTTTATCCAGAATAAGCACAATTGGAGAGATAATTACGTCAGAATCAGAAGATTCCAGGTGCAGGAACGAAGTATGATGTTCCGTCAATGAAAAGGAAGGTTACCTACGCCCGCCGGTGGGATAGTAAAATAACAAACCCAATTAAATAAAATTCCTATAATTCAAACTTTATCAATGTCCATTCTTTGTTAGTAGGTATTACATTATCTTAAAACTATGTCAGACATGAGGAGATTAAATATTTAAAATAACATTGAAATCAATCAAAATTAAATTGAAATAAATTATGCAGACCCCTCTACATGCACGATGAAAGATTGTGATGGCGCCATCTACAATATTTGTTGTACACTAGCTGATTACTTAGTACACCATCTAGTCGTATAGGTGTCGCTACACTCCTAACTTAAGTAAATAGCACCCAGCGCGGTTCGATCGTCTCGTCTTCGAAGTAAAGCTGCACTTGCCGAGGACAGTCTGTCGATGGGTGACAACACCTGTTATTCGTTATGTTTCATTATTTTCTGTTATTCTTTGTCTTTGTCTTTGTTAAACTCAAACTCAAATCATTTAATTCAACTAAACCAATTACAGGCACTTTTGAATTGTCAAAGGGTCGGTCAGTCAGAAAGATGAAGCTAGTTGCCCATTCCAAAGCGTAGGTACCTATGGAGAAGAACGGGCAAGAAACTCCATGGACACTCTTTTAAATCATAAAATTCTTACAAAATATTTGATTAGGTACATCATTCGTGTTGAAATTAACCATGTGAGAACGATGTAGAAAAGACGTGAACGTTAAAAGCGTCCGTTATAGAAAACATAAAAACAATTCAGAAATTAAAAATTACAATAAGCCGTGGCAGCTAAGAGATGACCAGTCCCTACTGACGGCGCCCGTTCACGAACATGACATATGGATCAGCACCATTCAGCTCAACCATTTTGAAGGGAACTTAATGATCCAACACACACGCCACCACCAGCGAGACATTAGAGTGAGCATGACATACTCTCAGCCGCCAGAGCACATTTAAGTCAATGAAAGACGTACCCAGTAAATGGTAGCTTTATAGAAAGTACATAGTGCTCACACGTGTGGTATGCAGTTATACAATACTAAACAATTGAGTTTATACACTGCAAATATAGTTTTCTTCCAATGTTCCGCAGCTCCAGCAATGTTTCCGAATGCTAATTAGTTTAAGCGCCCCTGTGGAGCTGGACCAGCATTGAGCCAAGCATTTTTGTCAGCGATGTAATCCCCTAACTTATAATATGCTTGGCTACATAGTGTGCGTTTAATACAAGATTTAAATTTCGTTTCATTCAGTTGGAGTATGTGGGGAGGAATTTTATTGTAACATTTTAAACAGTACCCCATGAAGGTTGAGTCTACTTTAGCCAGTCTGAAACCTGTTTGAACTAATTGGTCCCTATTTCTAGTCCTATAGTTGTGTTTTTCACCTCTTTTGTTGAACAGATTTAAATTTTTTCTTACGTACATGATGTTTTCATAGATGTATTGACAAGGTACCGTCATGATGTTAATATCTTTAAACAGTTCCCTTAAAGAATCGCGCCTGCGGAGGCCATATATTGCTCTGATGGCTCTTTTCTGCAGAATAAAAATGGACTCGATATCTGCAGCCCGTCCCCATAGTAAAATACCGTAAGACATGATACTATGAAAGTAACTAAAATAGACTAGCCTCGCGGTATCTACATCAGTAACTTGACGGATTTTTCTTACAGCGTAAGCTGCTGAACTTAGCCTTCCTGCAAGAGATGTTAAATGAGGACCCCATTGCAGCCTTGAGTCGAGCGTGATCTCCAGGAAAACAGTTTTATCGACGAATTCTAGTTTCTCTTTGTTCAATACTATGTCACAATCACTACTTTTAACATTTGGTAAAGCAAATCTTATGCATTTAGTTTTTTTCCCATTTAATACCAAATTATTAGCAGTGAACCAATTTAGTACCTGCTGTAGGGCGTTATTTACGTCGTCAATATTTGGTGCACGTCTATTTATCTTAAAAATTAAGGAAGTATCGTCAGCAAATAACACCATTTGTGGTTGGTTCTTTATTAAATGGGGTAGATCATTAATATATACTAAAAAGAGGAAAGGACCTAAAATCGAGCCTTGAGGAACACCCATGTTTACTTTTAAAGCAAGAGAATTGACACCATTTATTTGAACTTTTTGCTGTCTATCATTTAAATAAGATTTGACTAAACTGAGCGCAAGTTGACCTAGTCCGTAGTGCTCCAGTTTAAAAAGTAAGGTTTCGTGATTGACGCAGTCAAATGCCTTGGAGAGGTCACAAAAGATTCCTATGGCATCTTGGGCCTCCTCCCACGCTGTAAATATGTGCTTTAATAAGGTGACACCGGCGTCAGTCGTACAACGTCCTTTGGTGAAACCATATTGCTGATCATGTAAGATTTTATTGGTGTTAAAATGATTAAGCATTTGATTGAGCATTACCTTTTCGTACACCTTGCTGAATACGGGCAACACGGATACGGGTCTATAATTGTTGGTGTCTTTGCTGTCCCCAGATTTAAAAAGCGGTATAACCTTACTGTATTTCATTAAATCCGGGAAGACTCCTTGATCTACACACAAATTAAATATCAAAGCTAGATGTGTACAGACGTGAGGGGCAATTCTCGTAATTTTAAGAACGATCACCGTCTAATCTGTCTCAATCTGTCAAAAATACCTTTAATTTCCCTACATTTTTGACAAGTTTTTGACATTGACTGTCGCTTAGATGAGATTGTGACTAGATTTGAATTGGCCTTCTGCTCATGGGTATAGCCGCGATAATGTTGGCAAAACTAAAAAGTTTACAGCACTAGATACTTAGCCTATAATGATCCCACTGCTGGGACACTGGCCTCCTCTTTGTCAGAGGGAGTGGGCCGTAATCTACCACTCGGGCCCAGCGCGGGTTGGTAGATGTCACATGTCTTTGAATTTTTGGTTCAAGGACATGCCGGTTTCCCATCTATCTATGTACCCATATTCTTTAATAATATGCGGTTCCAGTCCATAAACTTAATGACAGTTAACACATAGGAAGCCAACAAACATAAAAAATGGTGTTGAAACCAAGCACATGCCATTTCAGTATTTATGTAAATCTTGATTGTAATCGGTACAGTTGTTTTTATAGGAATTTATAACTAATTTAGTGACTGCCTCGTTGGTCTAGTAGTCGCTGGCGCTACTTACTGCTGAGCATGAGGTCCTGGGTTCACTCCCGTGTCGGGCAAAGTGTTTTTGGGTTTTTCCAACAAATCTAATTTTTTGCACATATATTGCCCGTGAAAATGAATGACCATCTTTACATACCAAGAATACATACGTGCTTCGGAAAGCACGTTAAGCCGTTGGTCCCGCCAGTCATTCGTGGATCTTTGAGAGTCGGTACGGGTCGTTAGAAGGTAGAAAGTCTGACAACCAGCATTACCAAGGGGTCGTATCGTATTAGGGTGATTACATAAAGAAGCGGGTTGTCGGGCCCGACTTCCGGTACAGGTCTCTGCAGGTTGGTCTTCGGAAGGAAACGGTTACATGTTTTACCTGTTCCTTTATGTATGAGCGCAAAAGTTAATGTGTGACTATTTTACCCGCACCGATCGGTACCAACTTGCTTACCGAGAACCCGCTTCTTTCTGCAAGCACCCTTACCCAGTAACTGGCCCGTTGTACCGTATGCACCTTTGACCTGCACCATCAATGATGCAGAGGAGACTAATTAGTTTCGTTTGCACCATTAATATTAATACAACTATTTCACCATACTTTTGCCGTATGCACCTTTGACCTGCGCCATCAATGGTGCAGAGGAGACTAATTAGTTTTGTTTGCACCATTAATATTAATACAACTATTTCACCATACTTTTGCCGTATGCACCTTTGACCTGCGCCATCAATGGTGCAGAGGAGACTAATTAGTTTTGTTTGCACCATTAATATTAATACAACAATTTCACCATACTTTTGCCGTATGCACCTTTGACCTGCACCATCAATGGTGCAGAGGAGACTTATTAGATTCGTTTGCACCATGAATACCTTATACAACTAACTTCTTCGCCATACTTTCCATTTACTTTCCACTCTAGTTCCAAATGTTTGAATAACGTTTTATTGACTAATTCAAGCTATGATTTATCATACAAAATCATCAATTATAAAAAAAACCAGCGTTCTTTCTCTTTTTTTTTGTTTTGCTCGGCTCCTAAGGGTTCTGGCTTGATGTTAAGTAGCCTTCCTCAAGAATTGGGCTATAAAAGGCTAAAAAAAAAACAAATCTGACCGGTATTTCCAGAGATTAACACGTAACAAATGCTTCAGCTTTATTATTAGTATAAATATACATCAGTTCCCTCAAAAATAAAATATTATAACAAAAAAAACTAAAATTCCTTGGTGAATTACTAGCTCATAGCTACGACGTTTGACATTGCTCACGGTAACTAGTATAGATGAGATGAAATTGGAAAATACAAACAATTTCTTAGTTTAGATAACTAACTAAATAGCTGCATCAACCTTACATACTAACCTTATCGACATAATAAACTCACTCAAATTACTCTATGTAGTAAAAATGAATACCGAAATAAAAGCGCGCAGTTGGATTTTCAACACTCGGCTCAGTGCCGAAACTTGAAAATGCAACAGCTAGCTTTTATTTAGGCATTCATTTAGATGTCGCCAAAACGGGCAATATCCTACTACTAGTAATATTATACACGCGAAAGTTTGTGAGGATGGATGGATGGATGGATGTTTCTAAAACTACTAAACAGATTTTGATGAAACTTTACAGTAATATAGCTTATACATTAGAATAACACATAGGATACTTTTTATCCCGATATTCTCACGGGATCGATACTTATGCGGGTGAAACCGCGGAGCGCTGCTAGTTCTCTATAACAAAGCATTAGTTTCATCTTTACATATTGCTATTTTAACACCTTTGATCTCATCCTCTATCTGCTGCAGTGTCTTATCTTTAGTCTCTGGTACTCGTACCACAGAGTACAACAGACCCATAGACACAGCCATGCAAACTCCGTACACGGCATAAGTACCTCCTACACCACTACGTTCAAGCAACATTGGTGTGATCTTTAATGTTAAAGTGTATAATAAGGTAAATACTACCCCAGAAATGCATGAGCCAACACCCTTATACTCCAAAGGAAATATTTCTCCAATAATTACAAACGCAACGGGTATAAGACCAATATTAACCACAAAACTTTGTAAAACAATAATCGAAGGAGTCAGCCACACTAAATGAATTCCAATGTTATATGATTTAAGTAACATTAACAAACTAATTATCAACATTAAAACAACAGTAAGGATACCCGATGAAAATAAAAAGGTCCGTCTTTTGAAACGTCTTATGACGAAACAAGAACATACAAGAGCAATAATAGTTAAACAATCAACCGCTAAGGAACAATATATCGCTAAAGATTTGTCTCCTAGCAATTCCACCATGATTTGAATAATGTAAGCTACGAAGTAGTACCTGCCACACAGATCTAAAACAAGCGTAAGAAGGCAGACGATCACTAAGGGTTTCCAGAAATCCTTCTTCAATAAGAACTTATAACGTTCTTCTGATTTACGGATTTTCATCCTCTCCATGTGCGTCGTTAATAAATGATGAAGCTCATTAAGATTTGATCCACCATTCAGCCATATAAATGACTCTTTGCAGTCTTCAAATCGGCCTTTCATTGCCAGGTACGATGGGCTTTCTGGCCAAAAAAATGTCAAGATGATGCCCACAGTAGGTAGCAAAATTGCAAATGTTGATATTTGTCTCCAATCCCAGAACAATGACATGGAATGGCAGGCTAGAGTACCAACAGCTATAGCCACTTTCTTGATTGTCACGAAGTACCCTCTTCTTTTAGAGTCAACATATTCACAGATAATCATGGCCTGGATGTAGACTCCACCAATAGCGAGGCCTTGGATGATTCTCGCGGCGAACAGGACTGGAATGCTATTGGCTAATGGGAAGATAACCCAACCAATAAGTAGTAATAGATTGCAGCTGATATGGACGACTTTTCTTCCTAACTTTTGTAGGACGGGTGATAAGATGAAGAATCCGCAAATGCCTGCGAACCCATTGCTGGCAGCTGGAAAATAAAAGACAAGAATGAATATAGGAAATACTTGCGACACAGTAAGAGGCTCTTCACGACATATTATAATCTAGAAATTATTAAGGACCTCGTATCGCGTTCAAGAGAGCAGTGGAGGCCCAGTGGTATGGGCCGCGACTTACGAGTTGTAGGTCGTAGGTTCGAACCCAGACAGGCGCTTTACTTTGTGTAAATTATTTCGTCACCACTGCTCTCAAAACGGTGAAGGAAAACATCGTGAGGAAACCGGCATGTCCTAGAAGCAAAAATTCGAAGACATGTGACATCTACCAACCCGCACTGGGCCCGCGTGGTGGATTACGGCCCGCACCCTCTCACCGAGAGGAGGCCTGTGTCCCAGCAGTGGAAACATTATAGGCTGATTATGTATTGTGATTTACAAAGAGTATTTTCTTACGTACTGCCTCGTTGCTCTAGTGGTCGCAAGCGCTGATGCTGAGCATGAGGGCCTGGGTTCGATTCCAAGATCGTGTAAAGTGTTATTGGGTTTTGACATCATTTATCAGTAGCAGCCTGGATTTATGCCCGGTTAATGGGAATAGACACCTTTATTACATTGGACTTAAACTTACTGATGAAATATTGGTCTGCTATACGTAGGCATTGTATATTTGCATCTAACTCGATAGCAACTGTATGAAGCATCTTCACATGGCGATATCGTCGCGGCGAGAATTTGATGGCACGGCGAGAGTATCGCCGCGATTCTCTCGCCCGTGGAGATGGCGCCTTAGGGTCTCACACTTATTCAGCTCAATAAGTGTGTATAGTCTCTTAGTGTTACGCAATTACTGCGCTGGCCTTATATTCTATTGAAACTCCGTACTACGCTAGCCCAGCCCAAAATCAAAGTGTTACTATCGACGAACAGCCTACTGTACCAGAAATCTTCCCTATCTAGAATAATAAATGACGCTCACCTATCCAAGAAGCTTGGCTGGAAGTAGCTCGGATGTCGGTGCTATTGGAAGAAATCAGGGCAGGAGTGAGCACTGATGGAAATGAGAGCATGAGGCCCACGCTGACAGAGTAAAACAAACCCGTCGCTAGGATGAACACCTGGAAGAAAAGGAAGAAGTGTTTATTTATGGGATGCGCGAAGGTATCCCGTGAAATTCGTTCATCATCATCGAAATCACTCTAGAGATCATTCGTTTTGGGATAAATTATGAAAGTGCCAACACAAAAAAAAGTTATAAGTATTTCGTTAGATTATGTAAATGAAAGAAAGAAAAAATGCGTTAATAGGCATTACAGCAAAATTTACACCTTAAAACTATAAAAACAGAAAACAAATATTATAATGCCAAAAGGGCCTCAGCATAATGTCAGATGACAACACAAGGTCTAAGTGTGTAGATGTGGGTGTGTGTACTTCTCTTAACTTTTCACTATTGGACCAAATCTGTAGGTTTATTCCCTATACCTACTGTTATACAAGTTTTAATAAAACTGTTTTCAGTAGGTGTATTTTAGTTAAAAGAGTAATTATACCCTGTACATTAGGTAAACCGTTTTTTGACAGATGGAACTAGTGACTGCAGCAATACACGTACGTTATTATAATGTATGTAAGAAGCCATAAACAAGATAATTCAATAAGATGGCAGTTTACGTATGTATTTTATTACGCATTTTAAAGTTAACTTTTACGTAATCTGGAATATGTACTTACGTTCTAAGACAGCTGTCAAAAAACTGTTAACTTAATGGACAGGGTATAATTATAATAATAGCTTTTATGCCAGTTAACATCAGTTATATTTTTTAACCAACTGCAAAAAAGGAGGAGGTTCTCAATTCGACTTTATTTTTTTTACTTCAGAACTCTGTTAATTATAAGCCGATTTGCAAATTTCTCTTTTTATTTGTAAGGATATACTTTCAGATTGGTCACATAGAAATTTCATTAAAAACGGTTTTTAAACGAACGCTTAATAATATGTTTAGGTAAGTTATACTTTGCGCGATTAATAATTTGCTAAGTAGTTTTAGACTTAATTTTAGATGCTTTTATTTTGTGCCGTTTGTGTTAAATGAATATTTTTTTACATAGTTTAATTCCTTTAGACTATATCTATTTTTATTAATTTAATTTGAAAACATAAATCGTAAATAAGTTTGAATGTATCAAGAAATTGTTTATACGCTAGATTTAGATCATCCATGTCATACATTTCCGAAAAAGACAGACATTTTATGTAATCTTTAAAATTTGCTAATATTTTCCTTATTATAATCCCTTCTAGCCGTATACCAATAGTTTATTGCATATATATTGTTTGCGCTGGACACTGAAGACCGAAGAAGATGATCGGACAACGCAAACTAAAAGACATCCAGTTTTAAATGATTTATTAATATTATGCGTAAAGTTGTCTAACCATGTCAAGCTGGCCATGCGGGTCGGTTGTTTTAATGCTAGTTTCAAGTTATAACTTAATAACAGACATTCAAATGCATTTGTGTGGCTATTTTGTTTAAGCACATCTACAGTGTGAGTCTTCATAATGTGCACATATCGAAATGATGAAATCTATGCTTAATTTTATCGACGGGAAAAATATAAAAAAAAAATCTAAGTATTTTTTTTAATTTTTTCATGAAATTTTTAAAAATTGTGTTCGCTGTGATCCCAGTGTGAACAAAACGGTGTAACTTTTAAACTAAACGATCTATCGCGATGAAACAAACTTCATAATGATCGGAAGTAATTAGGCGTTCTCATAAAATGAAAATTGTGGAAAAAAATCTACCCTCAATTGATAATAAACATGTTTTTTTTTTTTAATTTGTTGTTTTTTCATAAATTATACAATAATCGTAAAATTTCATAAATACATCATCATGTCATCGTGTGTGTGTGTTTCATGTTTTATTTTCGTTTTGATTAAAATTTTTAAAAATTTCATAAAAAAATAAAAAAAATACTTACTTAGATTTTTTTTTATATTTTTCCCGTCGATAAAATTAAGCATAGATTTCATCATTTCGATATGTGCACATTATGAAGACTCACACTGTATATTAAAATCACCACCAATAACAATGTTCTTATAGGGAGAACGTGATATTTCTTGCAAAAGAGTTTCAAGTTTATCAAGGCAGTAATTAAGATTGTTCACATTTGGTACTCTATAGATACAAATGACAATTATCTTATAATCGGTAAGCTCAATAGCACAACATTCAAAATTTTAGGCAATTCCTTCCATTAAAGATTGCAAGGATACATGCTCCTCCCCTTCTTTGCTCCTTTCTACAGTACGAAGTGGCCAGACAGTAATTCGGTACAAGTAATTGATTCTGATATCCTTCCTTATTAAAATGCTCATTTACATTTATGTTTTTTTCACATAGCTCACCTAAACATACAATACCTAAGTGCGTTGGACGTTTTTTTATTAGGGCGGCAATATTTTGTCATGTCGCATCCGCCGTGTCATCTAATATATTTTCAATCGGTGCACGCCGTAAGCTGTTACGGGATAGCTTATCCTGTAACTTCACTTCCTAGTGTAAAGTATAAAAGTTTTTGATGACATACGAAAGTAGTTAAAGAACTTCGTATTCATCGGAGCTCAAGTCTCCATATAATGAGATAAATGTTCCACTAAGTAATCTCTGAGCAAGAAACTTTTACGTTATTTTATCTTACCTTAATTGTATCTTTAATAGCCCCAAAACTCCAGAGGAGCAATTCTCGTAATTTTAAGAACGTTCTCTGAAAAATACCTTTTCCCTATAATTTTGACAAATATCTGACTTAAACTGTCGCTGAGATGAGATTGCGACTAGATTTTGAACGTTTTTAATTACGGGGTACCGATGACCCCTAGGAACAATGTTTTGCGTGCGTTACATTGCGCCTGCCGTAAACAGCGATTTCTCACACCTCAAGTTAATAGTCATTTCCCAGCAATGATGTATGAATGTGATGGTCTTTTGAAATCGTATATTTCCATATATATATATGTATAACGGCAAATGGCCATTATCGGTTAATTCGGGGTTCATCGTGGCTGCCGAGCTACCGTGGGTAGGCGGGCGAGGAGAATTAAAACCACTTGTTGAAGATGAACAACGATGCACGATTATTATTTTAACAAACAGAATCACAACACTTTCTAATCAATTGGTACAACGACGCTCCACCGAACACGTTTTGCTTGGACGCGATGCAAACGGATCCTTGATCCATCCGACGGCCATGAGCAAAAGAGCCAGGAGTTGCGTCAGAGTGAAGAAACGTCAACCTGCGGTTGTCAAAATGTCCGCGTCCGCTTCACGTTTCTTGACACTCTCGAAGCGCCGTTATATATATAAAAAATGCAACAAAGATGAAAACAAACATAGCTCCAAGCTCCATGGTCTAAGCTATTGTCATCTGTTTCTAGCCGGTGCGTAAGAAAAATACGACGAATTAACTACAAGCCCTTTAAAATATCCGTATTATTACAATAAAACGGCAATTTCATACTTTAACCCCTATTTTATAGAATAATCAATTAAATTCATGAAATCACTCTCAACTAAGTATGATAATAGTGATTTTAGAAACACGATACATGTAACTTGACGGAGGATGACCCAGGTTCACAGGTTTGGTGTCATAGTGAAAAATGAGGAGAAAAACGCATTCTTTTGGAATATAGCTTTTTTTGGCACTTTCACATTAATGGCCGATTTTTCAATCATCTGATAACTTTATTCGAGGAATAATTTAGAAATTTTGACAGATATTTCATACAAAAACTGTCAAACGTCAATTTTATTCCTCGAATAAAAGTTATCTGGCAATGGTACCATCAGCCCTTAGTCAAAAGATGTATGGACGGTGAATATTGTCCTTTACTTTTGTTTTTTTACATTATGTAGAACAAACAGTGTTTGGTTGTATGTACATTGAAATTTCAAATGTGATTCGCGACCGTAACAAATATGGCTGTACAAAATTATAATTAGAATCAATAATACAACTCGAATGTCATCATTTTATGAAATAGTCATTCAATAGGGAAATATGAACTTAGAGAAAAGAATACTCTTTAATAAGTACGGTAACCAAAGGAGATAAGTAACTAAACGAAATGTGTGTGAATGTAAATGAATTAATAGAAAACAAACAGCTCATTTAAATTTCATTCGAAAACATCCATCGGTTTCTTACTAAACTTTAATTATATCCGACACATCCGGCTGCAGTCTCGACATTCATAGCGATCGCTTTACGACCGAATTCGGTCGCAAAGTCCCGGATTGACAGGTGTAATGTATGGAGTGACAGGAGTTTGCGACCGAATTCGGTCGTAAAGCGACTGTACACCATATTAATTACAGACATAAATATAGAAAGTTTACAAAGGGTGACACAATGGGCGGTCTTATCACTAAGAGTGTTCTTTGGATGGATTAAAAAGGGGAAATGAAATGAAATTAATTTGCAAGTACAGACGCCAGCACATCAAGCTACCCGAAACTGTCAAATTTTCCCAATCAACCTTGAACCTAATGCTTAAGCGATAAAGTTGAAAACATATTAAATAAATTTGATAGATTGTAGTAGCTTGATGTGTCAGCTGGCGGCTGTACATTACAGGTGGTCGGGGTTTTTTTAACAGTTTCTAAAACAATTCGCTAAAACTAGCAAAATAATTGAATACATTGACTTAAATAAATTAAGCTAATACAATTGGTACATAAATTATCTGGCTAGCCGGTTTCCAACTATGTTGAGGTCGGCTTCCAGTCTAACCAGATGCAGCTGAATACCAGAATTTTACATGAAGCGACTGCCTATCTGACGTCCCCCCTCCCCTTGGTAAGACTGGTTGTCAGAGTTTTGAGCTTCTGACTACCCGTAACGGCCGTCAAAGATCCACGAAAGGCAGCCGGGACCAACGGCTTAACGTGCTTTCCGAGGTACGGAGGGGTGTTGGTATGTAAAGATGGTCACCCATCCACGGACCAACCGCGGCAAGCGTAGCTTAACCTGAACAATTGACTCGTGCGGCTGTTATTACTTAGCCACAAGCCCCTCTACTCCTACTAAATATATTTGAAAAAAAAAACATACGAACCTGTCTCCAAAAATACAGATCTCCACACATTTTAGAAGAAAGTTTTATGACACTATTTAGCACAATTTAAAAATAAGATACAGAACTGAAAGTTACTTAATTATTTTTGGAACAAAACGTTGCTTGTTATTATTACATTATCGTTTTTGTCTAAAATAACTTAAATATAAAAATAACATTATGTAGGTATATGTTAAGGCCACAAGTGGTTGGAACGAGTATGCAATTGGCACTGGTATAAGTTATTCTTGTTTAGATTCGTAAGGATTCAGACCAGGGGTGTCCAACCTTCTTTAATTGTAGGCCGCAGTTTAATTTTCTGATGTTTTGACTAAGAAAAAAGTTGAGAGGGGGAGGAGAGATGGTTCGAACGAAGTTCCTTTCGTTGTATATTATGTATTAAATAAAAGGCACAATTAAATAAATTAACAATGCTTAAGAGACATTTAGGGAAAAAAAATGTCATTGTACGCACGGCTACACATCAAGTTATACAAAACCAGCGTAAGCTGACTTCTGATTGTACGAAAAACCTATACAATGCGAGGTCAGCTAAAACTGGAAATGTATAGCTTGATGTGAAGCTGTGTGTACGGACAAAATTCAGGAGCAGTTGTGGCCCAGTGGTAACGCCGATAAAAAGCAGGCCTCCTTCACTCGGCCGTACCTACAGCGATTAATGCCAACACGCGTGGTGCCGTGGCCACTTCACTAGTCGGTTGTCACCGCTCACGTATTTTAGATTTGTGTTGTTCACAAATAAAATTCGATTCCTTTTTTATTGAATTAGACCCAGTTTAAAATAAATTTAACGTTCAACGTTTGATAAGACAGTTTTTAAAAGAATTGTTACGCGTTCCATACATGTTGGATAATTACAAGAGCAACTTAAAAAAGCGATTTTTTGTTTGTTGAGATATCTCAAACATCATGTGACATCTGCCAACTCGCACTGGGCCCGCGTGGTGGATTACGGCTCACTCCCTCTCACAGAGAGGAGGTCTGCGTCGCAGCGGTGGGACCATTATAGGCAATATAGGCTGATTATGGACAAAATTTAACAGACAACCCTTTTTTCGGGCTACGTCTCAATCGCCAAGTAGGCGGATAACGGACGATAAGGAACATCGTTTCATTAAAATGAAGGAAATGAGTGTGTGAATATTTTAGCAGTGGGTGGAACGAGGCTGCCAAAGATGATGACGATCTTCTCTTTATTTGAGACTAGCAGCGCCCCGCGGTTTCACCCGCATAAGTTTCGATCCCGTGGGAATATCGGCATAAAAAGTATCTTATGTGTTAATCCTGGTTATAAACGATCTGTGCGCCATAAGTTTCATCTAAATCCGTTCAGTAGTTTTTGCGTGAAAGAGTAACAAACATCCATCCATCCACCCATACAACCTTTCGCGTTTATAATATTAGTAGGATGATAACGGGTGTAAAAAGACACTTACCGAACCCGAGAGTCTCTTGTACTGGACCATACCTGGGAACCTTCTGATTATGGAGATATTGAAGGTCAAAATCCCAATTTTTACTGAGTTTTTTTAGGAACAAAAAGTTTTTAATTTTTAACACAACTTTAAATACCCCGTACGACCCCTGTACTGTTGCATGCACCCATAAGCACAATGTTTTGCGTGTGTAACATTGCGCACTACCGCAAACAGCAAATTTTTATACCAAAAATAAAAGTTTAACAAGCCTATATATTAGTTAAGTACAGCTGTATTAAATAAACTGCTTTTGATGTCAATTGTAAATCTAGTTAATTTTTAAACGTTTATTTGGCAAGTAATATTTTAATCACTCGCTTGCTTAATATTCACTACATGCCGTTTTAGGTCAGCTAGGTACTACAAATGGAAATCGTGTCTTTATCGTAATACGTCGCCGACCCAACGTAGTTAATTAATTTGTAGAATTAGGTGTTTGTATGTATTAGATTATTATCGTATAAGACTATTTTGTGTATTTTGTCTATGGGCCTTAGTTGCCTGAAATAAAGTGAATTATAATCTCCATTTCAATACATCTAATTTTCATTTTTAAATATAGACAGGAACCTCCTCAGAATGCGAGCCGTTACGAGGAGTACTGCCTTTTGAATCAGGCCCTTGATCCAACTCTTGAGCCACGATAGATGTTGATCGAGGCTTTCAACCATCAGGCCTTTGGCCGATATGACAATCGGCACAGTGATAGCCGAGCTGACATTCCACATGTCAACAACCTCGTGTGCTAAGTCGAGATATTTAATTCGTTTCTCTTTCTCAGCTTTCACGAGGTTCCCGTCATGTGAAATGGTAACATCGACAATCATTGTGCGGCGCGCTAATCGATCTATCACCTGATCCCAGTAAAGCGTGACATGGTCATTTTCAGATACTGGGTCGGGCACATACTTGTAAT
Organism: Apamea crenata; assembly: GCA_949629185.1. Classification (NCBI taxonomy): domain Eukaryota; kingdom Metazoa; phylum Arthropoda; class Insecta; order Lepidoptera; family Noctuidae; genus Apamea; species Apamea crenata. The sequence continues at coordinate 10,507,007 of OX451377.1, forward strand.
ACGGTACCTCAGAATCGATGATTTTATATTTCAAAGCAAGTTGCTGGTGAATAATCCTGGCTACTTGGTTATGCCTGTGCAAGTACTAACTCGCCGTTAGCCGGACGAAAACAACCAGAGATAATATGTCTGATGGACTCACCCGGACGTTGGTATGCCCGACACACGTCAACCGTCCCGTCCTTCATAATATAATATGTCTCTGGTAGTTATTCGTCAAGATAACTTCGTCCATAATTGCACAGACGAAACTTTCAGTTTCCCCGAAAAGGAACACAAAACGTAGCCAGGATACGGACGCTAAGAAGTCTACACCCGGCTCATGAAGAGCCCGATAGAAGCGCCATTGCGGTCATCGGTAGTATTACAGGTTTGCGCCAGTTCTCTTTAGCCATGGAGAGCGGGGTGAGCCCCTTGTCCACTGCAATCACATCACGGTGCATAACCACTTCGGCTTTAAAAAAATATTCTCTGAGATTGCACACCTCTCGGTTGTGGAGGGTCTTCGGTCGCGTTTAAAAAGCCTCGACCCCCGCATTTCCGCGGGATGTACAATCTCATCACTGATGATCGTGGGTGATGCATCTGGTTTGCGGTCAGTAGTGTACGGACCCTTCTATCCAGGGCATCGAGTTCGGTCTGAGACCATTTGAGTATGCCGAAAGAGAACATCAAGACCAGCATGACCCAACTGTTGAAGGCGCGCACCTTGTTTCTGCCTGAAAGAAGTGTAATTAACACTTTCTTCAGGCGACTAAAGAAGTGCTCCCTCAATGCTTGCTTCATGTCAGCAACGTTGATGCCTAACGCTTCCGACATACCCAAATTCTTATAGCTTTCGGATTAGGAGAGGGATCTAAGATTGATCTAAGATTGTTCAAAACCGATTTACTTCTTTATTTTTGAAAGAAATTTTACGTTGACGGGAATTACGTTTAATAATTTTCTGTAATTACTGAACTTTGACACGCAGAATTGCACACTTAAACGTTTTGCATAAATTAATTATCAATACAGCGAGTCAACTGTAGATTTTCATTCTACATTTTCTCTGTGTGTCGTCCGTAACAGAAATAAATAAAACAAGTAATACGAGTGAAAATGACCCTAATGAGTGAAAATGACCCTAATGAGTGAACTTTACACTAATGACTGAAAAGGACCCTAATGAGTGAAAACGACCCTGATGAGTGAACATGACCCTAATTAGTGAAAATTACCCTAATTAGTGAAAATTACCCTAATGAGCGAAAAGTAGCCTAATGAGTGAAAATTACCCTAATGAGTGAAAATTACCCTCATGAGTGAAAATGACCCTAACTCAAGTCAAAACATTGATTTTGAGGATCATTATTTGTGTATCTGTGTGTCTGTCTGCGCCATCGTAGCCCCGAAAACGGCAGAACCGATTTCAATTTTTTGTTTGTTTGAAAGGTGACTTGATCGAGAGAGTTCTTAGCTATGATCAAAGAAAATCAGTTCAGCCGTTTGAAGGTTATCAGCTCTTTTATAATTGATGAATTGATGTGAGCATCTTCCACAGGTCTGATTGAGTCGAAAATTGGCATTTCGTTACTTCAATCATATTAGAAGAACATAATAACTACGCATTTTAAAAATAGTGCATTTAATAATGAGCAATAACTACTATTGCGGTTTTTTTCAAATTGTTGTGAGAAAAAACTATTTCACAAAAAAAAAAACAACCGACTTTTACAAAAACACTACAAAGTGAAAAATAACTTCAATTTCCGATTTCGTTATCGTTGGTTCTGCATTTTCGTGTTTTGCCACCGATTTCTTACATTCTTAAATAACGTTTCAGTGTCATAATTCACGGGTAAATGGCAGGTGCTATGTGGCGGCCACCGCTTTTCTAGGATATTGAAGCATTCGTTTGGTGGAGCTTATGTTAGTACTTCAAACATTTAAACCTACATGGTACTCTAACTTAGAAATCCATAAATTCTTCACCTCCCAATATTTTTATGAAGTGGCCTCTGGCCAAACTTTGTCAAAAAAAAAATAGGAATGAACAACCAAAACACACAAAAATCCCCCCAAAAAAAAAGGACAAGTTTTAAACTTGTTTTGACAGAAATGTTAATAGCACCTGTTTTGAACAATACATGTTTTGGGTCTTGGAAACAAGTTATTTAAAAATGTTCTATAATTAGGAAAATACCCAATAAAAAACTTGAATGTGACATATAAAGCCTCCTACAGACTATCCATCTGTGTTTTCCGCAATATACATTTAACCAGCACATAATACAGACCTGCAAAAAATCCCGCAAAAACTTAGGTTTTGTCTTGCGTCAGGCCAAAATTTTCAGTGATCGTCAAGCCATAATCATACTGTACAACTCTTTCATTCGCAGTTTGCTAGAGACTAACAGCGCAATCTGGAACCCTCATGAAGGAGTATATACACTGGTCATCGAAAAGATTCAGAAGTCTTTTGTCCGCTACCTGTACTAAAACTTTAAGGTTATTACCCGTACATGTCCCCAACATCTTTTGCGCTGGGTATGGTGGGGTACCAAAGTTTAGAAGTAAGGAGAAATCTTTGTCTGGTTAAATATTTCATCCGCCTAATATTTGTCCAACCTTACCAAGGAGTCCAAAAATCCAACCAACCTTATTAAAAATAAGGTTGCATTTGTTATAAAAGAAGGCCAGTGTGTTATAAAAGAGACCAGAAAGGTTTTGTTGGGGCTTCAAGTGTCTTCAATGAAACTCCCGTATCGTGGTAGATATTTAATTGAGGATATAAAAGACTGTATTTTACATGGCTGTACTTGTTTCGATGATTGTATAAAATTTTGACTGATATTATAATTAGTGAAGGTAGATTCGTAAAAGTAAAAAATATGTATGGGGCGCCTGGCCCTTTAAATTAGCAACGCGGCACGCACTGAACGTCTTCCGTCGTTTATAATTAAGCCAGGCGTAAACATCCTCCCCCCGTTGAAATTCAGAGGTTTCAACCCTTAAGTAGCTCCTCTTCGGTTGGTAAAGGGCAGATGCGAACCAAGGGGCGTCGTATAATTCCTCTTTTCGTGTTTATGTCGGCTACTCGTGCAACTCCATCTTGTCCCGGGAAGAGCCGTTTAATACGTCCGAGCCTCCAACATAGGGGTGGGACGCCATCTTCCTTCAGTAGCACCAAGTCCCCAATTTTGACTGCGTCAGCGTTGGTCTTCCATTTACGACGAAGTTGTAACTCGGCGATGTATTCGGATTGCCAGCGCCGCCAAAAATGTTGGTATATTTGCTGCAGTCTGGCATAGCGCTGCAAGTTGGTTGAGTGGCAATCTTCCAAAGGTGGTTCAGGCAGCGCGGTGAGAGCCCGACCAATGAGAAAATGCCCAGGAGTAAGGCAATGGAAATCGTCAGGAGAGGAAGATAAAGGACAGAGAGGTCTACTATTTAACACAGCTTCTACCTGAGCGAAAAGAGTTTGAAGTTCTTCAAAACTTACATGAGAATTACCCATTACTCGCCTAACATGAAATTTTGCAGAACGGATACCGGCCTCGAAAATACCGCCAAAATGAGGAGCGTAAGCTGGTGAAAAGTAAAACTGAATGCCTTCCGAACATGCAAAATCAGCCAGATCGTTTTTGTAAATCTTAAAAAAATCGTTAATTTCTTTAGCTCCTGCGACAAAGTTGCGTCCATTGTCGCAGAATACCTCCGCTGGCCTGCCTCTTCGTGACACAAACCTACGGAATGTCATAACAAAAGCGTCCTTTGATAGATCGCTCACGGCTTCGAGGTGAGAAATTTTATATCGAAGGCATATGAAAAAACAAAGATAGCATTTGACTAACGATGCACCACGTCCCCTTCTGTTTACAATAAGGAATGGGCCAGCGAAATCAATTCCCACGGTACGAAATGGAAAGTTTGGCGTGACACGTTGTGAGGGCAAATGTCCCATTATTGGCACAATCGTCTTGCCCTGCAAGCGTCTGCACCTGGCGCAGTTATGAAAAACGCGTCTAGCTAAATTTCTGCCGTTAATCGGCCAAACGTATTCCCTAACAACGGCCAACAATAATTGTGGTCCAGCATGTAATCCGCGTTTATGTTCGTATTCGAAAATCAATTTAGTAAAATGATGCGAAGCATGCAGGAGAACAGGGTGTTTTTTATTATAGTTATAGTCAGATGAGCCTAGTCGGCCACCAACGAGGATGACCTTGTCGTCACTTAAAAATGGAGTTAATGATAAAATATTTGATTTAGAACTTAAAGCTTTATTGTTGCATAGTAAATTATATTCAGAGAAGAATGATTCTTGCTGGGCGAGACGACACAAAGAAAGAAATGAATTATTTAATTCATTAACAGTCAAGGGACCGAGAAATTTATCTTTATTAGTTTTTAGATTATTAATAAATCTTAGCACGTAAGCGAAAGATCGTTTTATTTTAGTTAAGCTAGAAAAGTCCTTAAAATTAATTATAGATTCATTGTGAGTAGCAACATGAGTGGTAGTACAGTTAGGTTTAGTTTCCGGTAAGTCATTAGAATTAATTTTATTAGGTTTTAAGATAGGCCAATTATATTCAGGCTCCGTGAGGAATGGAGGGCCTGACCACCACAGCTGGGTACTGTGGAGCTTATCTGGACTGATACCTCTAGATATGAGGTCTGCAGGATTGACAGATGTGGGCACATAGCGCCACGAGGAGGCATCTGTTAGCTCACAGATCTCCGAAATCCTATTAGCTACAAATGTTTTCAAATTTATAAACCCGGTGTGGAGCCAGGCTAGCACTACTGTCGAATCACACCAGTGTACTTGATGCTGAACTTCATATCGGAGTGACTCTCTGACAGCTTTGCATAACCTTGCTGCCAGTAGGGCAGCGCACAATTCTAGACGAGGGATAGTCGTACTTTTAATCGGAGCTACTTTGGACTTAGAGCACAGCAAACTGACTGTGACTTCGTTCGAAGCATTAATTGAACGTAAATAAATGCAGGCACCGTATGCATGTTGTGATGAATCACTGAATGAATGTAATTCAACAGAGGCGGGTTCATTACAGAGTACACGCCGCGGAACTTCTAGATCTAAAAGAGAGGGTAAATACTGCATAAAATTGTTCCAGTCTCTTTGAATTTCATGTGGGACTGGCGAGTCCCAAGTCAACTTATGTAGCCACAGTTGTTGTAATAACATTTTCATTTTAATTACACACGGACTAATCAGTCCCAATGGATCAAAGATTTTAAAAAGAGACGATAGAAAAGATCTTTTAGTTAAATTACTGTTAGATGAAAGGGGGTATTGGATAGGGAAATGTAACTGATCGGTTGATGGGTTCCATCCCATGCCTAGAGTACTAGTGGACTCACTTACTAAAAGATTATCATCAGTTGGAGTATTTGAATCGAACAATGATGGTAAATTAGTCTTAAACTTACGAAGATTAAAACATCCTTTCTTTAATTCTTCAGTTACAGATTGGTGAATATAACGTAGAGTAGCCTCATTTTCAGCACCGGTAATGAGATCGTCCACAAAGAAATCATGTTGAATTATGCCCTTAACCATAGGATCAGAAGATTCTTCACCAATCTGCCATAGACACCGAGTGCTTAAGTAGCTGGAACTTGCCATTCCGTAAGTCACAGTACCAAGCTGAAGCGTTTTGATGGGCATAGACTCATCCTCTCTCCATAGAATAAGTTGAAGATTGCGATCCTCCTCATGGACCCGGACTTGACGGTACATTTTCTCGATGTCACCCGTGAGGAGGAACTTATGCTGTCGAGCTCTTATTAAGATAGAGAACAGTGAGTCCTGCATATTAGGCCCAACCATGAGGATGTCATTGACAGCTTGACCCGATGAAGTAGGAGCTGAGCCGTCGAATACGACTCTTATTTTCGTGGACTCACTACTGTCTTTGAAAACAGCGTGATGGCAGAGGAAGTAAGATGTAGAAGGTATCGGTACAGCGGATTCTGAAAGATGACCTAAGTCTGCATACTCACGCATAAATTCTACGTATTGTGATTTCACATGTGGTTGTTTGCGAAATCGCTTTTCTAAATTTACCAAGCGTTTCTTAGCTAGTGAATAAGATTCACCAAGACAATCAGGGGTATCCTTTAAAGGTAGACTAACTGAGAATCTACCAGTTTCTAAACGGAGGGTGTGCGATAAAAAATGTGTTTCGCAGGCCTTCTCGCTATGACTCATAAGTGGTTTAGTTTGGGGAATATTTTCTAAGTCCCAGAATTTTGTTAGTTCTTGGTGTATTTTGTCATCAGACGATACATAAGAAACGACTGAATGATTAGAATCTATATTATTATCAATTTCTTTTAACTTACCTTTTGTGGGTAAATTAAAATACATTGGACCTGAAACCAACCAACCAAAATGAGAACTTCTCAGTACAGGTGAATTAAGACCGAGAGAGAGTTGATCGCGGCCAATAATATCCCAGAAGATATCGGCACCGATGACAACATCAACAGGTGCTGGTTGGTGGAAGTAAGGGTCCGCTAAAAAGTAATCACTCGCAATATTAAGCCCTTTAACGTCAACGGGTATTCTAGGTATATTACCGGTCAACACTGGCAACACCAAAAAAGAAGAAGTGATGGTAAAATGCTTCATCAAAGATTTCAACTGAACTACGCAGGTTTCCGTAGCCTGAGTGGTGGTTTTATTGCCTATGCCAATTATATTGACATGTAAAGTGGTAGTCGGTTCTAGAAGCAGTTTTGTTTTAAGAGATTGAGTAATGAATGATGATTGACTACCGCAATCTAAAAGAGCACGAACCTTCTGTGTTTGATTGGTCACAGGATTAACTACTTCAATATAAGCAGTAGACAGTAAAACTTGATGGTTATTTTGATTTGAAAAATTGACGATAGTGTCGTCAGTGATGTCGGGTGATATGGTGACAACACTGGAAATATTTTTGTTACCAGATTGGTTATGCAAGAGCCTGTTGTGCCTTTTATTGCACAAGCGACACGGATGCATGCGACAATTGCGTGCAGAATGACCAGATCTTAAGCAGTTATGACAAAGCTTCAATCTGCTGACCTCACTGATACGGTCATCCACACTCTTAGCCAAAAAGGTGGGACAATCATAAAGGCGATGATTACCATTACAAACGCCGCACGTTATATCAGAAACATTATTGTTTTCATTAGAAATGTATGACTGATGAGATTTTATTTTATTGTTAGAATCTGTAGGCCTTGAAGTTGCCGGAGTCTTAGGTTTAGAGTATGGATGGCTGCTATTTATTGACTCAAGTACATCAGCGCGATCAATAAGAAACTTGAAAAAATGTTGCAAATTAGGTATATTAGTATCCAATGTGCCCCGGTATTCTTCCCACTTTGCTTTGGTGTGGCTATCAAGCTTGGGGGTCATTATGTGAATGAGTAAAATATCCCAGTCACGTGAACCTTGACCGAGACTGGTTAAAGCACGTAAGTTTTTATTAATATGATCCACAAGAAATCGTAATGATTTATCAGACTCACTCGTGATTGGTTTTATGTATAATAATGAATTTATATGATGAGTTACTAATTGTCGTGCATTGTCATATCTATCACATAATAGTTTCCAAGCACACGCATAATTTGCGCTGGATACCTCTAAATTAGCAATAATGCGCGCTGCATCGCCAGTCAAGTACGAAATAAGATAATGGAATTTGTGAATGGGCGCGATGCGGTCGTTATTGTGTACTATAGATATAAATGTGTCACGAAACTCAAGCCAACGAAAGCAAGACCCGTCGAACTTAGCAACTTGAATTTGAGGTAATTTAAAACCTATATCATGATGGTCATGATTACATGGACCTGTAGTTATCTGACTTGAATTTAAATCCTTATAATTACTTTCATCATGACGATTAGAGTTATGTTTTTGTGTAATACTTTGAGCAATTGCAATGTTGGATATAAATAGTTGTTCGATAGTATCACGTTCATCAATCTCATTAGATAAATGGTCAGAGTTTAATACTTCTATCTGATTTTGCAAGTCATCAAAACGGCTGTAGATAGACTCAAATTTGCTTAGTTTTAATGTTAACTCAGCTAACTCAATCTGAGTAAGCGCTTCTTTAGAGGTAACATTTGATAAAAAGTTTCTAAATTTAGTGATTTGACCTTTTATGGAACTACGTTTCACCAAAAGATCCTGTAATTCTTGAGGATTGTTTGTGCTGGATTCACCTCCACAATCTTTACCCATTGTGAACTCAAACCTTGTTAATATTGTAAATGTTAAATCGGAATGAATAAACAATTTGATTTCAAATAGGTTTGACTATGGAAATTACAGACACGATGATAATATAAAAAACTAAAACTTAGCTCACGCTCCTCGCCTAACGTCACCTGAGGCCGGTCCGGCGGCGGCGCAGCTGTGGGTAGGGCTCCACTCCGATCACACGGGGCCCGCACGACGTTGCGTTACACGAAGAGATCGGCCTGGAATGTTCGGCGAGGTGGGTGAAATGTATGCTTATAGTACAGTTATAAGCCTGTTGTGAAACACGGTTAAGAACTATGATAATATCTTAAGAAGATAATTTAACCTACTATTAGGTATATTCGTATGGACAGTAAAAATGTTTACCAATAGATAATGTGAATTTAGGTACTATATGACCTGCCTATGGTGTATTGATGTGATTATTTAAAGTCACTACAATGACTAAAGGCACCAATGCACTCTTAAAAGCTGTTTTAAATAGGTATTGGATGGATTTATTAAGGTTATAAAGGTAAGGGTGAATAGGTAACAGGGAATTCACAAGGAAAAATGGGCACTTAGCTGCATTGGCCGAGGCTGCGGTACGATGCTGAATGCTGCTCGTTGACCGGCGGTGGCTGCAATGGCTGGTACCTCCAAGGAACCCACGTACAAAGCTTGATTTGGATGACAAGTAGCTGCGGCGCAATGGCTACACCGGCAGCGCGTGGTCGCAATGATCGAACTTGGTTTTTCGCCAAAATTACAGGTCTGTCCTGGTCGCCAGATGTTGGGGCTTCAAGTGTCTTCAATGAAACTCCCGTATCGTGGTAGATATTTAATTGAGGATATAAAAGACTGTATTTTACATGGCTGTACTTGTTTCGATGATTGTATAAAATTTTGACTGATATTATAATTAGTGAAGGTAGATTCGTAAAAGTAAAAAATATGTATGGGGCGCCTGGCCCTTTAAATTAGCAACGCGGCACGCACTGAACGTCTTCCGTCGTTTATAATTAAGCCAGGCGTAAACAGGTTTTTTTCTTCATATTGGTTTTGAATTTTGAATCTAAAAGTGCACAAAATGTGTTCAAAGGCCATTTTCACTACCTACCCCAATATTTAAACTAAATAACTGGTTTTACAAGTGCGAAGTCGTATCTACTTCATAACACCTACTTCTAACATTTAGTACATACCTACCGCTTTAATTGGATAAATTACCATGTCTTTTCTCTTACCGAGATTTTTCATTTGATGGATTTTTGGACACAGGATGGAAGTCTTAAATTATTTTTTTCTGCTTTCACAATGAAATTATTTCGCAACAATATTAACGGTAAACTACAACGGTTTGAACGTTCGATTTCTGTGCGTTCATCTACTGGATCCAAGGGTATGTTTGCTTTCCTATTGATTATTCAAATGTTCTTATCGTTTCCTAAATTTTATTCCATTCTTTTCTTTGCATAGGCATAGTTCCCGAAAATAAACGAATTGTACATCACTAAAAAGTGGTCTCGAGGCGAGTAACATGCCATGAAGAATCGGTATGTAATTGAACATTTCTTCAGCTCTTTTGTTACGAGTATAAAAGATTCTGCCTGCGTCTCGGATTATAATTTTTCGTTATTTTCTGTAGATTTGTCCAAAGACAGTAGGGGCGATCTAGAATTCGCCCTACCCGCCATCCTAGTACCAGACGTCTACAAGCTTCCTGTTGGGAATCGAACCCAACATAACACCTTGCGCGCGACCTGCACGCTTAAGAGGATTCTGATTCCGGCCAGAGAGGAGCCTTCCGATTGCCAGCGTGGAGCCTAGGACCGGATTTTCATATATTTTGTAGCTTAGTTTTCAGTAGAGCCTATTACTTGATATACTACCAATTAGCCGTATATTATCATCGTTACAATTTTGATCAAGCGGTAATTTAAATTATTATCTTGCTTCCTAATAACGAATTGACTTGGTGCCAATTACCCACTTAGGACGTCCTTGTATTTATTTAGTTACGTATCTTAATCGACGCATAACAAGAATACACACAATTTATTATAGTGCTCGAACACCAACGACGTCATGTCGATGTCACGACGTATTCCTTTTTAATAATAATATTCGTTCTGTGTCTTTTGCTAAGTTTTTATAACTATCTTATTTTACTTACAAAAATTAAAACGTGCTCAAGCGAAGGTTTCCCTCTTTTATTTCGCTACAATAGGTACTAACAACTGAAATTGAATCAATATTAATTTGCTTGTAATAAAAGCTTTATTTTAAAGAATTTGTAATTATGTCGGAGTCATTCGTTTGAGTATTCGGAACGCCAGCGCCATCTGGTGGCGCTAGACCGAGTCTAGCCAGAGCTCGTGGGGGTGGGTGGAGGGGAGCTACCGCTACAAAAGCAGTGTGGAGCAGAGCTCTCTGGATCATCGAACATTGGATATCGTACGGACAACATGTGCTTAGACACTGTCTCGCGTTCCGTATCGTTGAGTTGTGTACCTACAGTGTGTGATTCGCTAGTAGAGTGACTAACTTGTTCGTAAATTATAATCTTTTTAGAACTGCAAACCGTTTTTATATTGCGCAATAACCAACACTACCTATAGTACGTCCACAGTATTAAAATATACCTGATGTTAACGTGAGACAGACATATAACTTCTCCGTCATACACATACATAAATACATACGCACATTATTATATTATGTTAAAGTCGTTTTTCCAGTCTAACTGTGTGACTGCGTTTTTCTTCTAAACTACGCAACGGATTATGGGACGGAGTTGGGGCAAAAGTAAAGTCATAATGTGAATTGGCTGCAATCTTGTTGGAAATGAAAAAAGAAATTGGGCCTTGTATTCACGGAAAGTTTATGAAGGTGTAAAATTGATGAGATTATTGAGCTCGTTTTCCGGTAGGTATTTTAATCCATTCTTGTCTGAGCTGTACACATATTATGTGCATCGCTCAATTGCGTTGTCAATAATATATAGTACTCTGTGCAACTAATTCTCTATCTGTCTACCACTTACGTTTCAAACTGACACTGACATTTTGACGCCATTTGCGAAAATGATGGCGCATTCACATTATGATATTACTTTTGCCCCACCTTATATACCAATTACATTCATATTTACTGCGTAAAGTATTATTTTACTGTAGTTATAGTGAATGTACACACGGCGACACGTCAAGCTATACAAAACCAGTTTGTCTTGGCCTCACTTTGTATGATATTTTCTCACAATGAACGGTCAGCAATACTGGTTTTGCATAGCTTGATGTGTAGCCGTGTGTACTTACTTTTTTTTCTTTTCCTGTTATTTTTAATTTTGGTCTGGCTGTTTGAGTACTTACTCATGCGCCCTACCCAAATATCCTTTCTTTGTTATTGTTCGTCGAGTCGTTGAGCTCCTCAAGTTCTGAGTTGAATTACACGTTTCAAGTGAGCTGTCAATAGTCTCAATCCCTATCATCAGGCGGAATGACAGATATTGACAGCACACTTCAAGCTCACTTCACCAAAGTTTTAATGGTGAGTTTTTACAGAATAGGTCGGCAGGCGTAACTGCCCCGTTAGTGTCGTCTCGCAAGCGCCGAGTTCGATTCCCGGGTCGGCCAAAGTGTTATTAGGTTTCTTCATAAGGAATTTGTTAGTAACAGTCCGGAGTTAGGAAGTTGGCGGCCCAACGAAAAATCTGCGCCTGACGTAAATTGACTTATTTTTAGTAGCCAATGTTTTAATCACGTCTAACTTATCTATGGAAAATCTTAATTTGACAGACCTAAACTAATATTTATCTTCTGCCCTTGTCTTAATGAAATATAAAGAAAAATATGCACTGAACATAAATTTAGTTTAGCTTGTCAAAATGAAAAGTAATTTATTCAATTTAGGCTGAAAATCAGCACTTTTCGAACATCAAAATTACAAAAGACAGTCCCCCAAAAACGCCCGACCTTCACCACTTCCTAGTGCTATCGCTGGGAAGAAGAAGTGGCGCAATAAACTTCCCAGCAGCTCAGCTGTCTGTTCAGTTAGAAAATACTTGATTGTATACAATAATAGGTATGTTAAGTAATTAACATTACAAGACACAGAACATTAAATTGAATTATTTGCCATATGTCAGCTAACCACGCCAATGTACCAACAAATATAATAAAAACTATACGTACTCAAGCTAAAAAATAATTAATTAAAATTAAAATGTAAATAAAAACTTACTACCTAAATAAAAGTCTCCAGGCATAAAGGGCGTGACAGCTTACATATTTATGCATTGCTGGGTTCTGTTCACATAGCTGTCACTTGAAGTCACAAATGATAAAGTAGAACCATCGAAGTAAAATAAATAAATAAGTTAATACTAATAACAACAATAAAACCATGGTCTGCAAGACGACCAAGCAGCATCCGTTCACGAGCATAACGCAAAGTTCAGCCATTTCCCCCATCATCAGCCATTATTTGAGGGAAGGAGGCAACCCGACCTCCGACGCTGTGCCATCTAAGGGAGCATGACGAACTTGCTGCCGGTTGTTCAGGCAAGAATAATATGATCAATCGTCGAGGTCACTGGCTAACCACATATTGCAATCAACTCATTAAAAAACATTAAAATTAGTAGATTACGTCAGTAATACATTAAAATTAGTGTTTAGTGTTAAGTTTAGTGAGCCAATTGTGCCATAATTCATTTTTATATACAAAAAGAAAAAAAAATATTAATAATAAATATATATATTCATATATTTCAACAATGCACGTTCTAATTGCTGAGTGGAAATATTCACAATGTTAAGAAAAAATATTTAGTTTTTCCTTTTTCCTTTCGTTAATTTAATTAATATAGTCATAGTATTTAGGGTTTGACTTTTAGTGAGTAATGAGTCAACAATCGCATTTTACCTATTATTGATAGCTATTACTAGTTTTAGTTTCTTCTTTTGTTTTCTTTCGCTACTTTCTAGTTAACCTAGCTTTATCAATGTCGTGAAATTCTATTATTGGCTTAAGTGATAAATTGTCATCATTTCGCTATCACTGAGCAGTGTATGCAGACTGTAAGAGTGAGTTGCATCAACTAACTATAGCGATAACCAACGTTTTGACAGCCATCAAATCTCCGGTTAAGCGAAATTCGAGTTGCATCATTTTGACAATTATTGTTCTATTGACGTCGTAAATACAAGCGATTATAACGATAGTCAATGCTTTGACAGCCGTCATATCTCCGGTTAACCGAAATTCAGGTTGCATCATTATAACAATAATTATAATTGGTAAAATTACGTCACAAATAACTATAACATTAATCGCCCAACTTCAGGCGGTTAAGGGCTATAGTTACGGTTAGTGTCATCATTTCTTTGGAGTTTGTCATTGAATTCCTTTGCAATGTTGTCCCATGCTTGTTTTTTTTTTGTTGTTTTGTGCTAGTCTCGTCTGTTCTTTGCACATCAATAATGTGTTTTTCTGCAAAGACTTGTAATCTAGTAACTTCTACGTTGCTAAACTTTAACAATTCAGTGCAATGATCATATTGGTTCCATTTAGCTATAGGATATGCCGGTTTCCTCACAATGTTGTCCTTCACCGTTTTGAAAGCAGTGGTGATGAAATAATTTACACAAAGTAAAGTTCCTGTCTGGGTTTGAACCTACGGTCTACAAGCTGTAAGTCGCAACTGTTACAACGGAGCCGCCAGTGCTCAGCGATAAATAGTAGGATTAAAGGGTTTTTTGAACGGTCTAAAATCAAACATCGCATAGTGTACTTATCAAAGCATTTTTATTACTGTAAGTACTTATATTAATTTCAACGTCAGACGAGTTAGAAGTAGGTAATATTTTCATGAAAAAAAGAAGCAGGTCGCTCTACCGATAAAAACTTAAATACCGCACGCTCCACATTACAAGTGCACAACAGCCAACAGTACCAACGTCTGCCCACCAAACAGTTGCAACAGTATCCAACAAGAGCAGCTTGCTGTTAAAAATTGATGTTCTAGTTACCTAAATAATGTACCTAAAGAGACAGATAAGATTTGTGTTAGACAATACACGTATTCTAACTAATATTATTATTGTTCTTTTTGGTGTGCTGGAATCCACTGCAAAATAATGTTCTTTCCCGTAGTCATCAGGCACAGTATGCGTTTGTTGTGAAAATCGGCACAGAATATAATATTCCTGTATCCAAATCTCCGTAATGTAGACATTGCCCGAGACTGCTGCAGATGTGCGGTAACTAGTGAACGCAAGAATTCACGAACACAAGTCAAACCATCTCTAATGCAGTTTAACGAAAGTGCGTTTAGACGATGCATGAAAGTATTGAAACCGTTTATACATTATGGAGATTTGGATACAGGAATATTATATTCTGTGCTGATTTTTACAACAAACGCATACTGTGCCTGATGACTACGGGAAAGAATATTTTGCAGTGTATTCCAGCACACCAAAAAGAACAATAATAATATTAGTTAGAATACGTTTATTGTCTAACACAAATCTTCTCTGTCTCTTTAGGTACAAGAACATCAATTTCTAACAGCAAGCTGCTCTTGCTGGATACTGTTGCAACTGTTTGGTGGGCAGACGTTGGTACTGTTGGCTGTTGTGCACATGTAATGTGGAGCGTGTCGTATTTAAGTTTTTATCGGTGGAGCGACCTCAACGACCATGGTCGTTGAGCGACCTGCATCTTTTTTACATGAAAATATTACCTACTTCTAACTCGTCTGACGTTGAAATTAATATTAGTACCTACTTACAGTAATAAAAATGCTTTGTTATGTACACTATGTGATGTTTGATTTTTAGACCGTTCAAAACACCCTTTAATCCTACTATTTATCGCTGAGCACTGGCGGCTCCGTTGTGACAGTTGCGACTTACAGCTTGTAGATCGTAGGTTCAAACCCAAGCAGGCACTTAACTTTGTGTAAATTATTTCATCACCACTGCTCTCAAAACAGTGAAGGAAAACATTGTGAGGAAACAAGCATATCCTAGAGCTAAAAATCGAAGACAGGTGACATCTACCAACCCCCACTGGCCCCGCGTGGTGGATTACGTTACGGCCCACTCCCTTCCATCGAGAGGAAGCCTGTGTCCCAGCAGTGGAAACTATAAAGGCTGATTGTGCTTATGGAACCAATATGATCATTGCACTGAATTGTTAAAGTTTAGCAACGTAGAAGTTACTAGATTACAAATCTTTGCGGAAAAACACATTTTTGATGTGCAAAGAACAGACGAGACTAGCACAAAACAACAAAAAAAAAAACAAGCATGGGACAACATTGCAAAGGAATTCAATGCCAAACTCCAAAGAAATGATGACACTAACCGTAACTATAGCCCTTAACTGCTCTAAGATGCTGTAACTGTAACTTTAACTTTGACGCAACTGCATTGAGCTGTTCATTGATAGTGGGGTGATCATTCATAATTTTATTATAAGCTCTTGAGTTTCCAAATAAATAAAATAAAATTAAACTGAATAGACTTATACAGTCAAATAAAAATAAAGAATTATATGAACTCATATAACCTGTCAGTAAGCTAATTCTGGAGAAAGAACATAAACATTGTCTTAAGTTAATCAGGGCGACCACGGGAACAAGGGAATCGGCGCCAATGTCAAATATTAAATCTAAAGTGTGGTGTCGTTTAAAAGATAATTTATTGATTTATAAAACTTGTCAAGTAACATGCCTATCAGTTTCTTATTAAAGATTTGGAATGGAAAAAATAAAGAAAACCGTATAATTATATTGTAGTATGAGCTTGTTTACGTCAGGTTGTGTCTAGTCTTCAACCGTTGTTTTCATTAGCGGTGTCGGTTACTAACCTACTTAAAGATATGTTTTTCCTTATAATACTATTTACCTCTTATTCCTGATTAGTAACTGTTCAACTAAAACCAAAACCATATCAGTAAACTGTACCTCAGGGCATTTGCGTGGACGTGTGACATTGTATGTAATAGAGTATCCTGTGTACCATAAATTTAAAGCTTACTGACATTTCCATCAGACTGAGAGTTTCCAGCTTAGAAATTCAGCGTTTCACTAAGAATTGGGGCGCTTTGCCTGAGTCTGTACTTCACAAAAAACTACAACCTGGAAGCCTTTAAATGTCTCAAGTGTAAAGGTTACTTTACGCGAGCATTACGGTTGCCCGCATCATCACACTATCGTAGGGAGGCTGCGGATGTGGCTTTATCACCTCTTATTCTGTCCTCAGTGGGCTCTGTGCCCCTAAATCTGTAACCAAAGTGACATCTGTGCTGCAACTGACGACGCTGTACAAGGGGCGAAGTTTTGTGCTAACAATGAAACACTGTCGTGCCATCCACACGAACAAGAATATTGGATGATATAGTGTTCAAAGTAGAAAAAGTAAATGTTCCAAGTTTAGTGAAAATCACCATCATCATCATTTCCAACGGGTTCCTGCGGCCTTCATATGATCGTCGGTCCACCTTGTGGGAGGCGTTCCAACGCTACGTCTTCATACGTTCTTCCTTCTTGTAGAGGATGAGTATGTTGCCGGGTACTGAAATCTGTGTGCACATGCATATTTAGATAGAACTCGGATGCGGCGATTAGGATATCCTCTCCTCCCCAGAACGTATTGCTCGGAACTATGGGTTAGGGAACCAATATGAAATTTTTGAGCTTCGCTCTTTATTTATATTTAGAAATACATCTTGTTTGTTTCACTGTGAGATTTTTTTGGTTGCAGCGCGGATGGATATAGAAACTTGACTTACAAGCTAGAAAATAGATATAGAATAAAAATATTATTTTGTTTGGGAAAATTAAAGTATTATTAAATCAATAACATAGGAGGAACATAACAAAAAAAAAACCGGTTTTGTTATAAATGTTTGTTATCAAGGTTAATGACTACTTCTGTAACATAGGCAAACTTCTTGCTGAAAACATCACAACTTCCCAGTCCTCAGCAGTAAATAATATCAACCCTGACTCATTCTCGACAGAGAGTCCATAGGCCGCATTTCTTGTCCTTCTCGACACAGACTCCGGCGAAGTTCGAGCCACACTAATGAGCTTGAAATCGGATAGCGCTCCCGGTTGGGACAACTTTCTAAAATCTGCACACGAACAAATTGTACCAATCATAACGCACTTAATTAACTTATGCTTCGCGCAGGGAGTTTTTCCTGACGCTTTAGAAGTAGCCCTTATAACGCCTGTGTACTGACTTGTCTGGGGATAAGTCTGACCCGTCTAACTATCTAATTTCGGTCCTTCCGTCCATTTAAAAAATCGTTGAGAAACTTATTAACTCACGCCTAATTAAATTCCTCTCTAATTATATAAAATACTGTCGCCTTCTCAGTTTGGGTTTAGACAAGGTAAGTCTACTGAGGATGCAGTTCAAGTGTCTAGCTGTTTTTCTTGACCTCAAAAAGGCCTTTGACACAGTGTCTGTGCCCCTACTCTTACACAGGCTAGAACGCATCGGCATAAGAGGACTCTTGAACTTTTTAACCTACCTCAACAACCGCAAACAAACGGTTAAAATTGCGAAGTACACCAGCTCCGATTCAACCGTCACCTTCGGAGTCGGCCAGGGCAGTGTCCTTGGGCCGACCTTATTCCTTAATAAAATAATAATAATATCTTTATTTCCCAAAAATATAGATAGAGAACATTTACATAAAACATTTAGATGCTGTAGAAGTCTGTACACAATAGATTAATATCTGTCTCTTAAACTAGGGTATCCTGTATCTTAAGAGACAGAAGTCCTTTGTCTACATTAATAACCTCTGCAACATGAAGATTGATGGTGAGTTCATTTTATCATACGCAGATAATCACTGCTAAGATTTGGGCTAATGTTGCTGAGCTGACAGAGAGTGGCCTTGCGAAGATAGTAGCCTGGCTAAACCATAGTCTCCTCACACTAAATGCCTCCAATTCCAACTACATCTGATTCACTAAGTATAATAATTCACAACCGTCCCAAGATTTCCAAATATAAATCCACAAATGTCCCAACCCCCCAACCCCCGACTGCCCATGTTTAAAAATTGACAGGTGTTATGGTCGATTGCATCGCAACCACAACAAACGCGGTACTACTTCTGCAAGCGGGGATTTTTGAGCTGTAGTGCCCAGTTTGCTCCCGTACATTTCCCGGTTGGATCGACAGATATCGAGAGAGAAAGAGCCAAGGTCTTATCAGTGCCGAAGAAAGGCCGATGCAGTCGAGCTAGAACTACGAATTTTGACCGGCTGGAGTTGTGTATAGATGTTACAGAGAAGCATGACCATAAGTAAACTCCCATGTGTGGTGTGATAATAATTATGTTTTTGTGGTTTATAGAATAGAATAGAATAGAATACTCTTTATTGTACACCATACAAATTACAGAACATAAACCACTACACACTCTCTCACTCTCTTATACTTGGATGTGTACTGAATTTATTTATGAGTCTGTAAGGTAAGGAGTTAGGAAACTGATATGGACTTTCAAAACTCTCCGACATGTGACTTGAAAGCAACTGTGATACCCCATCCACACCCTCTACATTTTATCTGATCTCTTGTCCGTAAGAAAGCTTTATTTGCTTCAACTTATATAAAAACACACATCCCGCCCGTATGATCCCTCTAAGCCTAAAAGCAGACGGAGCTACTTAAGTCGCTCCTACTGTCAAGGTTAGATCTACTTTCACTAAAGGGCAACACCCAAGGCAATCATCTTACATGTACACTCGGCTTCAGAGTAAAGGTACCCCCTTTGTTAATGACATCAAACGGTTTTAGTTTTTTGTAGCTTATCGTAAATGGCGCGTTAGTCTAGTGGTTAAGACTGCGGCTTATCAATGCGATGGTCACGAGTTCAAATACGCGAGTGAGACGACTGATTTTTTCCTATTTTTAGTTCTTTATTTATTTATTTTTTATTTTTAGGTGATTTTGTGATTTTCGTTAATTATTGTTTAAGAAATCAAATGTTAAATTAGGAATGAGATTTGTAAGAAAAGCTAGGCATGTTGCATAAACAATATTCATTTATTTCTCTAATTACATTTCTAGGACTTCATGGAATCCACATCCTGGTTGAGTACCTATACAGTTTTCTACCTGTGTTAAATTAGGGTTATTTACTTAGAATATTTACTAAACACAAAATGAGGTATAATAGGTGAGGTATAATGGTCCGCTTATAGATATTTCTAGAAACATAACTACAATATTTATTTATTTAAAGTTGTGAAAAAATATTTTTTTTATACTCTGTATGATCTTATGGGACAAAAACCCTTGTTAAAAAAAATGAAATGTTGTCATTCGTGCCTGTGAATTATAGAGGAAGAACCAACATGCTAAACTATACAGTATAGCAATATACATCTTTCTCTTTTATCACATTTTCTGATAACCCTTTTAACACAATATTAGAAAAATATGTGAGGTCAGATGGTGCATCGTTAACACATTATAAGACTACTTGTAAACAGGAGTAACTGGATTGATATTAATAAAGGTTGTTTATTTTTTATTAACTACTAATGATCCCACAAATATTGGGAATTATTAACACTTGATCATGTTCCAATGAAATTTTATCAGATAAGTTACACAATGAATCTGCTGAGTAAAATGCCTATTAATAACGAAGAGGATGACCGTCACTGTCTATCACTTCTTAAAGTCGAATTTTCATACCCGAAACCATATTAAAGCATGCAGCACATCACACGCTACATCAGTGCTAAGCGACACTCCAAAAGTTTCAGCACTTGAACGCGTAGTTTTGAAGGGTTCCACCGAGAGAACTTCCACAATGTTACGGTGTCGCTCCAATTCATTAGTGTAAGCAATTGGGCGAGGGCCTTGGCGATCACCATTTCAAATCATCCGTCGCTTGATGCCTTTGTATCCATCTACGAACTGTTTTTCTCTGTAATGAAAATGATAATATTAGAAATACATTAAAAAAATCAACTTGTAAGTAATAGTGCAATAAATCTTACCGTTATGCCCATATCTCGTGCTATTTTCTTCATGCTTTGTTCCTGTTCTCTGAGAACAACAATTTTAGCCTTCAAAGTAGTTAATCGCAC
Source organism: Apamea crenata (assembly GCA_949629185.1). Taxonomy (NCBI): domain Eukaryota; kingdom Metazoa; phylum Arthropoda; class Insecta; order Lepidoptera; family Noctuidae; genus Apamea; species Apamea crenata. The sequence goes on from OX451377.1 coordinate 10,527,409, forward strand.
CATACTATCGGTTAATTTAATCGACTGTCCAAAAACTTAATAAATCGGATAATATTACGACGAAGATATTACACACAAGCGGATCGGCACGAAAATGAAACGATTTGTAAAGTAATTATACCCTCAATCACAGTTTAGTAAATAAGGCGAAGAAGTATTCTAAATTCAACCTTAACTCGCAGTTCATACAGCAGTTAAGTTTCTGAAGTAAAATGACGGTAGTGCAACAATCGGAATCAAGCACATTCTATTCAACCAAACAAGAAATCGATGCTAATTTCAACCTTATCTTTTAGTTAATTGAGGAGTTACGTGGATGTTGAAATTTAAACCTTAATATCTCGATGATTAGGTCGTTACCAACCTTGTTCGATAAAAGGAGTAATGCTGTTCGAATTTTCGGTGAGATTGACAACTGAGCCAATAGCCTAGTGGTATAAGGCACGGTCTAAATGATCGGCTGGCGTCTGATGATGCGGGTTCGTATCCTCATCAGTACGTAAAGTGTCTTTTTGAAAGTTATTCTTGGTATTTGGTTCGGCCAGAAGCCGAAAAAATACGATATTATTAAAAACATGCCGATAATATGTGATCGGTGGATCGGTGGATGCTCGGGCAGATATGGGTGCGGCGGCAGGGGAGGGAGCTGCTCGGGGCCAGAGTCACGTGACGCGCCTGCCGTCGCTCGGGCGATAATCTTTAAGTGTTGGGATGGTACCTTTACTATGACGCCGACTGTACAACTTACTGAATAAAGAATTGCGTATATATTCCATGACGTTCAGGGACTGTAAAAAAGTTGTAACCGAATGGCTTAAAACTAAATCCTACGACGATATTGAGTCTATTGTGTTAGTAGTAATCTAGTAGTAATCTAATCTATCTCTAGTCTATCTAACCACTTTGCAATAACCAAAGTGGTTACTTTTGGGTTGTTTTGCGCATGGTTAGTGAAAGAAGACTTGTTTCGCTTCTTTCGATCCCAAGACATTGTCGCAGGGCTAACCGACAACCGACAACCTAAAGTTGAACCTACGCCTATACCTACCTATACTAGCAGCGCCGGCTAAAAGTATCTTGTGTCCTAACCAAGGATATGATCTATCAAAGTCCCAAATCTCAAATTTCATTAAGAAATCTTATAATTCAGCCGTCTAGGCGTGAAAGCGTAACTAATAAACAGACACACTCTCGTATCGTCTCTCGTACTGGACAGGATATTAATTGGGATAAGTGAACTCAGCATCACTTATTACAACTCATACACCCCACAACCTCACTACTCACACTCGTACTCACTCACACACTCACTTGTGACACATACATCACACGTACTCGCGCGATCTGGCACTTTTCTGCGCAACGCTCATTCTTTTGCAGAGTATTTTTATTTTATTTTTATTTTATTTATTTGGGAAAACAAACAGTGACACATTACATTTTATAGGAAGAAATACAAAAAGATACCGCCAAATGTGTAACCAACCACATTTTCCACGGAATACACATAAAAAATAATAATCTTTACAAACCATGCTATTTAAACTAAAACCTACAAACTACAACAATTTAAGTTAAAAAAAGAAAAGAAAACGTTTCTTGTGTTATATAGTAAAACATAAGTAAATTTAGCAAACAAAGCAAAAACTTAGAAGGCAAATCTTAATCAATATTAAAATGACTATTGACCAAGTGTTTTGAGTACAATATTTTTGAAACTACCAGCAGAAAGAGCAAACATATCGATATGATGGAATTGTTTGTTGTAATTATTAGTAAGTCGCCGCAGGGGTGCCCGCATACCTGCGTTACTCCGACAAGAGGTAACTGCAAACAGCGGCCGTGCGCGCACCCCGCGACCTACTGTCGTTCTAGGAACTATGTAACTTATTTTATTACGGATATTAATACAGTCATATACATTGCTACACAGATCAAACAAAAATACTGTCTCTAGGAGAGTGCGTCTTGATTTAAGGTCAAGTAATTTATATTTCTTAAGCAAATAATCATAAGATAAATCTGTGTGGAAGCAACGGTAATGCATGGCTTTTAAAAATTTTCTTTGAACCTTTTCAATGCGTTCTGAATACTTACTGTAAAAGGGATTCCACACTGGCACTGCGTATTCGAGCTGTGATCTGGATCAGAGACTTGTACAAATATAAATAGGTAGAGGGGCGCACAAACTCCTTCGCAGATCTCATCACAAAACCGTACATTCGATAGGCATTATTTACAACTTTGTCAATATGGGCATCAAGGTGTAGTTTATCGTCAAGGAGAATACCAAGATCACGAATAAGGGACACCCTTGATAGTGAAGTATTATCCAAAGAATATGGGTGCTTGAAAACATTCTTATTTTTCGTGAAACTGATACAACAGCATTTAGACAGACTCAGTTGCAATTTATTATATTTGCAATATTCACTGAAGCGATCCAGATCTTCCTGTAATAATGTGCTGTCTTGCAAATTTTTGATGGGCCTATAAATTTTGAGTGATGGGCCTATAAATTTTGAGTAGTTTGTTTAATGTTAAGTTAAGATACCCTTTTATTTTTAGTCTTGCATGCTTACATTGTCTACATTTCAATTGCATTAAAAGTGATAAGTGGAAGTGTGGATACTCCTAACACAAGCAATCCCTTGCTTGAAAGGTGATCTCCAAATATATGTATCTAAATGCCCATTGTGATTGAAATAAACATTTTTTTTAACATCTGGCGCCCGGCCGTCTCTCGCGGTGATGACCTAATCTGACCTTCACTATACCTTTTTTATAAGTTTCCCACACTTCGTCGCGTCAGCGGGTATTTCATTTAGTAGATAGTCGCTTCTGTTGGTGTCTGGTCATCTCAAATCACCTGCCATGTCTGATAACGACACACGAGTAGTTCACATCCACGAAGTAACACAGGACCACCAGCTCCGAGTATCCTCAGTCTTCGACTGGTCCGTGGTTGTGTTGTCTCTGGCAGTGCTCATATACGGAGTGACGTCATGGTTTCTCATACAAAAGTTCCGACACTTCAGAAACTATGTGTATCTAAATGCAATACTAGCGTGTTTGCTGCGTTTATTAACATTTTCTATCATCTACCGCGTTTTTGGAGACTCGACTATTGATGGATCCGTTCCTAATGTAATAGACTTTTTTCTTAAGTATTTTACGTCGGTGCAAAGTTACTGGTTGTTGGTGATTTGTTGTATATTTTACGTTGATATTGTAAAAGTTTTCAATGGAGATGTCAACAGGAGATTTCTAAAGAGTAGCCTCTTCGCTTGGGGTGTTCCTTTAGTGACAACAATTCTTTGTAAGTTTGTGTTACCTCTATGTTTGACGGATGACGTGTATTTTTATCTCCAAATTGTAATTATAAATCTACCTTTATTTGTGAACTTAATTTTATACATGAAGTTTATACATTCTCTTTTCTGTTGTTGGTATGGGAGCTCTGAGAACTCTGGGAGCGCGTGTACATCTATAAACTACTGTCGTCGCTTCTACATAGCTACGTTGATATTTCTATTTAGCGATGTAGTGATGTTGTTTACTGTGGTAATTACAAACATATTGGAACTTTCACTCATCGCACAGTCAGTGTTATCAGATATACAAGTTATAGCAATAGATTTGTTTGTTCCTTTAGTTAGATGTAATCGAGAATTATGGAAAGCTTTTCATGCAAAGCGATTGGAAAGAAATGTTTTGTGAACACTTATGTCGTCTATTGATTAGTTTATAGATTCATTTGAAAATACTCAATTTTATACGCATTTTAAAGGATAGGAATGTAATAGAAGAAATTATACAAGCAGGCAAGTAGATATTAATGTATGTCATCATGAATGAGGTTTATTTATTTATTTAACACTTCCAGTACACAAATGTACACAGAGCCGGGCTTAATCCCATAGGCTTTCTCTACCAGTCAACCTTTGTATTATGAGGTTTATTTAATATCTAAGTATTCTTACACACGTCATTCATATTACCTTCTGTAAGTGACGCACATTGTGTTGAATAATTTAAGTAATCAGAATTAAATGCATAATTGTGTGAACTTTGTTTTTTGTTTGTTGCAAGAATCGTGTTTACGTTCTGCTTATTAAATGGAGACATTGATACTGATTCTTCTTCTTCTCACTAATAAGACTCAGCTATGTAAGAAAAGCTAGTAATAGCTAAGTATCTGATATAAATTCCAGCTTGATACCTCCACGCGTTCCTGAGAAAAAGTCTTGACAGACAGACAGACGGACGGACGGACGGACAAGAAAGTGATCCTATAAGGGTTCTGTTTTTTCCTTTCGAGGCACGGAACCCTAAAAATGTGATATGATAGTGTAAGTAGACAGAAACTTCAGAACGCCACATGCTACGATCCTTGCATACTCAATTTGCTTCGTTTGCGTTTCTGCCTAACCCCATGGAATAAGGGCGTGAGTTTATGTATGTAATAGCTGCGCCCCGCGGTTTAACCTGCATAAGTTTCGATCCCGTGGGAATATCGGGATAACAAGTATCCTATATTGCAATCCTGGTTATAAACCACCTGTGAGCCAAATTTCATCCAAATCCGTTCTGCAGTTTTTGCATAAAAGAGTAACAAATATCCATCCATCCATCCATACAAACTTTCACGTTTTATAATATTAGTAGGAAGAATGTATGTGTGTGTGTTTATAATTAAGTACGTCTTTGGCAATCGCTCCATATAAAATACTGGTACCTATTTACTGGTAGTTTTTTTGGAAGACGACCCCAACACATAAGGTCGGCCTTTTAATTAGCTGCAGTAAAATGACAACTTATGTGTTACCACTGTTTTACGAATTTTAAATAGTGATGTAACAAAAGAATCGGTTCATTTAATTAACATTCAGTTGAAATCGACCAATGTTAAATTGATTTTGTAAAGAGGATAATATTATTAGGGGATGATATTAAGGTTAATATAAGTTTACAATAGAAAAAAAATGGCAATGCTTAATTATTGGTTTGTCATCACATCACAAATTAAAATTTTGTATTTCTGTTGCACGATGTCATTTTCGATGTCCATCGCGCACAGGATGGATGGAAAGCCGCACATGAAGTTATTTTTTGCTCTATTGGTGTAAATTTTGCTGTATGGCGTTCCAGTGTGAGGTTAAATAAATAAATAGACAATAAATCAGTGATCGAATTGATTTTATAAAACGCATTAATTCTAATCACAAACTTTTATTTTAAATATTCTTATGTTTGAGGGTTTTGGTGTTTTGCAAGTAACCCTGTATGGTAAACGTTATTCATAGTGGAAACTTTAATTAAAAAAAAAAAATATTTCTTAGATCCATATAAGTAAGATTTTTAAACTAAAAAAATAAACAAAATTATCTTTAGTACCTAAACTATGTATTAACGCTGTTTTTTTTTTACTCCTGTATCGTGGGTGCGTTTACAAACATTCTAAACTCACATACACAAACAGCCAGACCCGGAACAACTACCTGTAGAGAATACAAATATTTGTTCTGTGCGGGAAACGAACCCGCGACACGCAGCGCATCAGTCGATCGCTCAGCCACTGCGCCAACTATGTCGTCCACTTTGAAACTACAACATATTTTTTTCCGATCAATACAAAGAATATTTGATTGTTTACAGTTAAATCAGAATTGGTCAATTTCGTATATCTAAATTGAAACGATGTTTCATTGCGTTTTAGCCAAATGACTAGTAGAGATAGTGTGGCAACATTTTTTAACGAAATGATAGTAAGAAATGTCATTTTACTGCAGCTAATTAAAAGTCCGTTGTCTTTTCAGCTACTACCATTAACAAAAAGTAACAAGTAAAGTAAAGTCTACGGCTCAGTTGGCAAAAAAGAAAAAAATAAATAAAAAAAACCGGCCAAGTGCGAGTCGGACTCGCGCACGAAGGGTTCCGTACCATTATCTATAAAAACCACGTCTGTTGTATGGCAGCCCCTTAAATATTTATTTTATTTTGTTTTTAGTATTTCTTGTTATAGCGGCAACAGAAATACATAATTTGTGAAAATTTCAATTGTCTAGCTATCGCGGTTCTTGAGATACAGCCTGGTGAAAGACAGACGGACGGACAGACAGTGAAGTCTTAGTAATAGGGTCCCGTTTTTACCCTTTGGGTACGGAACCCTAAAAATTGTTAGGAAAAGACTAGGTACCTAGATAAAGTTGTGAATATGAAAATCCCACAAACAACATTAATTGATGTAAAGTAGGTAGCCAAATCAAGTGCAAAGTGTTGCGGGGTTTTTCCATCAGGAATTTCTCAGTAGCATGGACTGGATGTGCAACCGGTAGATGGCAATAGGCTCGGCGCTAATTACTTGACTTACACGTAACTGGCGAAATGTGGGTGTACTACCTATATGTACCTACTATCGCCAAAATCAATATCTGACCACAGTAAGGACTATATTCCTGCTTGCAGCGCATATTAATAGTCGACCTAAAAAGGATCCTCTTTTGTTTTACTTACGGACGCAGCTGTGGTCATCATGTGCACGGGATTTTGTTTTCAAAATGGCCAGATATATAGGTTTTGGCGATAGTACCCACACCTCAGCCTAATCCATCGGAAAAAAACATACGTGGTGTTATGTTACTTCTAGCATAGTCGAGTAAAAAATATATTTTTTACACGCCAGCAGTTACTTTCCTCATAGCCAACGAAAACCAGTTTCTTCTTTGTTGTTTATACAGGGTTATTGGAAATACAATAACAACCTCTCAGGACTAGATATTACTAACATCATAAACAACAACTTTTGTTCTATGACTTTATTAATTCGTCAAATTTTAATTCATCAGACTTACATGCAAAAATAAAAATATTTTAATTCTACGAATTGAAATATTCGGTTTTCGGTAACGAACTCTACGCGAAGCAAAAGACAGCGCTAGTTAGGTAAACAAACTGCCATGTTTGTTTTTGGTAAATGTATTATGTTTTGCAAAAAGTCATTGAACAAAAGTTGTTGTTTAGGATGTTAGTAATTCAGTCCTGCAAGGTTGACTATGAGAGTAAAGGAACAGAGAGTGCACCTGTGTTAGCGCACACACTTGTGCACTATAATATTTCCTGCGTACCTGGCTAATCTCCGTTAAAACTGGCCATCGTGACCGAAATCAGTCAGGAGGCTATTATTGAACTAGCTTTCATAACAAATGGAAATGAAAGAAATACAGACTTGCACCTCCCTTTGGGGGTTAGACCGTGAAAGTTCCAAATTTTTTATTTTTTTCGTTATTTGTGTGCAAATCCTAACCTGCATACCTTCAGCTTTCTAGGACCCCGGGAGGTGCCCGAGAGGTTCGATGAGTGTGACAAAAATTACGTATTATTAAAACCTAAAATACGTCGATTTCGTCACTGATTCCAAAACATAAAAGCTAGAGAGACAAATAAAACTTACTGTGTGTTCTATAAGTCTGCTGACTACATCTTATCCTGAGAATTTGCGCACTCTAGCATTATCCAGGCCGTGGAAGCAGGAAGCGTTGCGGGTTTTTAAATATGAGTGACCCTGCCTTTTGTTTTTGGCTGTTCTTGAGCCTAAATCAAAAAGCAAACCCAAACTCAAAGCATTTATTGTAATAGTCTACTTTCCTAAAAAAATCTAATTAGTCCGTCAGTTAGATTATCAAAAAATATTGAACCCCTTTTTTTTCTTTTGTCAATTATATAAAAAACCAGCCAAGTGCGAGTCGGACTCGCGCACCGAGGGTTCCGTACAATTACAATTTACGATTTATGACGTATTAAAAAAAAAACTACCTACTAGATCTCGTTCAAACCAATTTTCGGTGGAAGTTTACATGGTAATGTATATCATACATTTTTTTTTAGTTTTATCATTCCCTTATTTTAGAAGTTACAGGGGGGTGGGGAAGGGACACGTTTTACCACTTTGGAAGTGTCTCTCGCGCAAACTATTCAGTTTAGAAAAAAATGATATTAGAAACCTCAATATCATTTTTCAGACCTATCCATAGATACGGGGACACGTATGGTTTGATGAAAAAAATATTTTGTGTCAAGTGTAGGGAACCCCCAAAATTTATTGTTTTTTTTTCTATTTTTGTGTGAAAATCTTAATGCGGTTCACAGAATACATCTACTTACCAAGTTTCAACAGTATAGTTCTTATAGTTTCGGAAAAAAGTGGCTGTGACATACCTACGGACGGACAGACAGACAGACATGACGAATCCATAAGGGTTCCGTTTTAGCCATTTGGCTACAGAACCCTAAAAATGATGAAGATATCGCCCGTTAAAGTTCCACGTGACGCCACGCCTGGCTATACTTTTTAGCATGGCGTGACGTCACGACCTCCCTCTCCCGAATTTAGACGCGCTTTATCTTTGTCATTTTTTGTTTGATTGACAAAAGAAAAAATACGTGTCCATTATTTTTAGATAATCTAACTGAAGGAATAAATATAATAATTATTTTTTTACTCAGGCATCTACCCTATCAAACGATTTACAGACACTTTTGAATTGTCAAAATTAAATAGCGCATCATCATTGTATTATTTTTGTCCGTAAATATATGTTTACAACCGGTTTAATTTTGTGTAGCTAGATTGACCTATGGTGCCAGACCAACGGGTTCCTTGAATATAAAAGTCAGTCTTTTATTTGTATTATCTTGGGTATCTTGAGATAATCATATTATTTGTAATAATATGCTTCATCATCATCATTATCATTTCAGCCGAAAGACGTCCACTGCTGGATATAGGCCTCCCCCAAGCACCTCCACTTCGACCGGTTCCGTGCTTTTCGCATCCAGCAGGTTCCTGCGGCTTTAACAAAGTCGTCGGTCCAACTTGTGGGAGGCCTTCCAATATAATAATAAGCTTGTTTACTTACAAAGTTTACCTACAATAAAAAAAAAACTGGATAAACACATACCTACACTACGAACAAAAGACATATAAAGTATTAAATACTACAAACAGTTTCCAAGCATTTAGAATTCGAATAGATGGGTTTACCCTCCCATATCCATCAAACAGACAACAACTACGTAGCTATAGTGGTAGTATTTCCCCGAACAAGCTGTTATACTATTTATTATAATATGACAACCGGCCAAGTACGAGTCGACCCCGCACACGAAGGACTCCGTACTTTTAATTTTTATTGTATTTTTATTATTTGTTTTTATATAGCGGCAATAGAAATGCACACTCAGTGAAAATTTCCACTGTTTACCTATTACGGTTCATGAGACAGACGGACGGACGGACGGACGGGCGAACGGACAGCGGAGGCTTAATAATAAGGTTCCGTTGGCAGCCTTTGGGTACGGAACCCTTATAAACGTCGTCATGCTCAAATTACTGATTCAGGAATTACACTGTGCATCACAAGTAAGTACGTACAAATACTTGTTATATAATGGGTGTAGTAATTCCACCGGTTTCATTACGCTGTGCGGCGCGTGCTAGAGAGGACGCGTGTGGAACTGTCTATATGATACTCACCATGGCCGCAAACGACACAAGTGCATTTGACACTAGTGCATATGTAACAAGTGCTTACAAAATCAGTGCAAATGACACCCCTCCAATTGATACCAGTGCAAGTGAAACCAGTGTATACAACTCCAGTGCATACAACACTAGTGCATACAACACCAGTGCATACAACACCAGTGCATACAACGTTAGTGCAATTGATACCTTCGACGCACCCTGCGTTCCCAGTGCGTATTATCTCGTAGTGGTTGCCTGCATTATTGTTGTGCTAAGCGTGGCTGGATTCATATACGGTGTGACATCGTGGTGTGTCATCAAAAAGTTTCGACATTTTAGAAACTATGTGCTTCTCAACTTGATGATAACGAATGTGATACGTTACTGTTTGTTTGTATATGTAGAAACAAATTGTTTTATTAATTACGTGAACCTTGTAAGAGTTCAGTTTTTTCTGTATTTATTTGAGTTTTGGGCACTTACTTTCAACTGCTGGTTACTAGTGTTGTGCTATATATTTTACGTTGATTTTGTAAAAGTTTTCAACATTGATATTCGTAGGAGGTACCTTAAGAGTAACCTATTTGCGTGGGGAGTACCTTTTATTGCAGTGCTCTTATATTTCATTACTGGTAGGTTACTTTATGTGTATTACTCGATGGAAATACTTACGACTCCTATCGGAATATCACTGTTATTGTTACCTGTAACGATAAGTTTTGTGGTTTACGTTATGGTTGTATATTCTCTGTTCCGTAGTACTCAAGCTGCCACAACTACAGCTTCAGACAAAAGGCGTCGCTTTTACATATCAACTTTAATATTTGTAATTAGTAATGTTATGGTCTTGTACTGTTTACGAGATTTATTTGAAAAATCTGATAAATATGTCAATGTATTAGGAGTATTTGGAGAGTTCATGAATATATGGGCATTGGATATGTACTTTATTATAGGAAAGAGCAATCGGGAGTTATGGCAAATGTATTTTAAAAAGAGATCCATTCGAACGTCCCTGCAAATATGAGGATGTTGAGCGTAATAACAGCCTGCTATCCTCCCACTGCAGGGGAAAGGTGTATTCTCATACATACAGGGGACCAGCATGAATTACCATGCTTTCTCAGTACAGGTTTGCGATTTCAGACATATATTAACTATGTTTTCTGCACCGATGCCAGTAATGTCTGAGATTCAAGTAAATGCATATGATGCATATGAATTGCAAAGTCACATTGGTACTTGGCCGGAGTTGAACTATACGTTTGAGGAAAACGAAGCTGGTTACACCACTTATGAAACCAGTGTGCGTGTGTGGGATGTTTACCAGTTGATCTTACATTTAGATCTAAGTATAATTATAGAATTATGTGTTCGTGCAGTTTTGAGCCGTCTGGAGTCGAAACGCTCGGGTTATGGGGACCCACACGTCTCCTTTTTTTGGCCAATGAATTAGTATTGCCTATGATACATAGGCAATTCCAAAACAAAAGGTTGTTTTATAATTTATTTATATAGTGTTAAAACGCTTGTGTCAAATAATACCAAACGATTATAAATCTGATTTCTTTTCAAAAATTATATTGATTTGTAATAGGTTATATTAGGTATTTTATACGCTGTTACAATAAAGTTCGTTCAGCTAGTAACATTTAGGTATGTAGATTTAAAATGATTGTAAATAGATAAAGATAAAGATTATTCCATAATTAATTCAGCTGGTAACATTTAAAACATTTTGTATTTATTTTATGCCAATTTTATTGTAAATAGAAAAAGAAAAGATTATTCATAACTAATTCGGCTGGTAGCATTTTCGTTCGTTGCTTATTGTAAGAAGAAGAAAAAAAAAGGAATATCATGTTGAGTCGTTTTTATCGAAGATGTTAGTTCGCGCCTTTTTTTTAAATAAAGATGTAAATGGTTAAATTATCTCTGTGTTGTTTTGTAATATATATAATAATGTAATGAATGAGTATAATTTAATTTATTTTATGTTTGTATTGTTGTTGAAATTGTGTGCCTAATAATTTGTATGAGTCTCTTGTTGCTTGATTAATAAAATAATAATTAAATTAATAATTAAATTAAATTTGGAGTTTTAGAAGTATTGTGAATTGTACTGTAGTTGCAGTGAAATAAACTAGTTATCTGTAATATGTGGAATGGAATTATTTTAACAAGTGATCTAACAATAGGTACTTAGGGCTGATTTTTCTAATGCCAAATAATTTCATCCGAGGAATAATTTTGAATTTTTGACAGTTCTTCTATGCAAAAGCTGTCAAACGTCAATTTTATTCCTCGAATAAAATTTACCTGGCGATGGAAAAATCACCCGTTAGTCATTTCATTTAGTATCTAGTGTAAATAGTTGAGTAATAATTTTATAAAAGCTTTGTAATGTTTCTGAGAATGAATGAGTCATTATAATTAAATCTTTACAAAACATGTTTGTGTGTTTTCTTTCCTTAGAAATAATAATACAGATTTTCTCAGCTGACAAGGTTTGCGGTCCCTTGCACGGGAGAAAAGTTCATACTGCTTTGCCAAAGCAATCAAGAAATACCTACCAAAGTATTGCCGCTTAACTTAAAGTATATCTATCTCGCTTTCAAAACCCTAACATCCTGTTCACATTTACCCTGTTCATTAGGTTAACCGTTTTTTGACAGCTGCTTGAACATACATATTCCAGAGTACGTAAAAGTTAACTTTAAAATGCGTAATAAAATAAATATATAAACTGCCTTATCTTATTGAATTATCTTATTTATGGCTTCTTACAGACATAAATTTATAATATTGTATGGCTGTAAGAAGCCATAAATAAGACACGTACACGTACGGTATATAATACCGTACACTTACGGTATTATATACGTAACGTCAATTTGAAACATAAATAAAATTTGACTATAAGTAGTCTCACACTCCTTTAAGTACGTACAGACGCCAGCACATCAAGCTACCCGAAATTGTCAAATTTCTCCCAATCAACCTTGAACTTTAATGCTTTAGCGATAAAGTTGAAAATCTATTCAAAGAATTTGACAGATTGTAGTAGCTTGTACGTCCTTACGAAAACGCTAATCACTTTCGACTTGGTGACATAAAATTCGATACTTGCTTTGTCCCTAGATGAAATACGTCATATTTTTCACGTCACTACGTTTACATCGTTTTATATGACAAGGTTCTAAATACAGTTACTGTTTTTATAAGTCGACCGTACAGGGTAATGAAATAACTAATATTTAAACAACACTGGTGTGTTATGATGCCATAATAAGCGCATTTACCGCATTGGGTTAAATCCTGTAATGGTACATGTAAGTAGATAAATAAATAAAATAAATAAATAATAAAACAAAAAAAAACACATTAAACCTACATGGTCACTTATGACGCATCAAAATGATTCATTTCAATTGGCAACCTGCACCCTAATTGCGTAACACACGATCAATCGGAATCGGTTTCATTTTGACCGTTCAACAACATTCATTGCTTTATTTACGTTGTTGAGCAGACACATGACACATTTTTTGAACATATGAAGCAATGGATTAGCAATATCCTTCAAAATGATTCAGATTGAGATTGATTGTGTGTTACGCAATTAGGATGCTGTTTGATATCCTTTAGTTAGAGTGACATAAGGAGCAGGACTAACTGGTTTCCAGCATAATATATAGTAACCGATTTTAAAACTAAGCTTGTGCTGCCATCTACGCTAAGTATGTGTAAGTATTATAATATGTGTAACGCTCATGATACATTTAAAGAGACCAATGTTTATGTATGGAGAAATGTATTTTGTTCTTGGCGATTTTTAATTAAACTTTTAGTAAATTGGTACAATAATGTATAAAACTACTATCGAAATTACGGTAAATCAGTCTGAATTGCATTATTTCAGTTTATACGGGGTGAGTTTTGCGATGGCACAACAGGGCTAAATCTAAAACTATGCGAAGTACTACAGCAGAGTGGTCAAAGGAATCATGACCTAGGTTTTAGAGGAAAATAAAACCGCATTTTTATTTTCTTGAAAAACCTTCTGCCCGAACCAGAAATCGGTTTCCATCGTGTATGAATCACATAAAAATTAATATTAGCTTCGATAGCCACTAGACTGACAACATAGTACGGGACATAGAACTGTATTTCAATCACAGTTACATTCTTATTACAAATACTGGTTTAAACCATGCCAAAAGGAAAACTTTGTTGGAACGAAGTTGTTTATTGTGGCTTACGGTAGTAGTAAACCGGTAGAAATCGTCACGTACCGAAAAATCGGAGCCCCCTCCATGCGATTTTCGCTTAATAGTCGGGAACAGTTTATAAGTGTATAGTCTATGGTCGGGAAGGTATTCATCGTTTTCGAGGGTGTTAAAGCCGATAGCGAGGTCAAAATGAGAATCCAAGATGGCGACAACTTTATGAGAGTTTCTAAAAACTTATACTAGATGACTCTGTATTTAAAACGCGTATTGAGGTCACACTTTTTCTGTCTCTTTCTACATATTACGAGTGTGTGTGCGTCCGAGTATCGCGTAAAGAACTTTGTTCTGCTCACCATGGTCAACTACGATACTCGTGCATACAGATGGTACGAGAAGTAGCTTGATGTGCTGGAGTGTACCTTTTATAATATTGCTCTTACGTTTTATTGGTTCATAGTTATTTTATCTGTATGACAATGAGAAAAAAATAACAGTATATTTCATCATGTTTCTAGAGGTTTTACCTGTGGCGATAAGTTTAGTTATTTACATATCAGGTTCTATATTCTCTGTTCCGCGGTAGTGATACTGGCGCGAGTACTACTAACAAATGGCGTCGCTCCTACATAGCTACGTTGATATTTATTCTCAGTAATATTATGCCATTGTAGACTAGTCAGGAAATATTTGAAGTGAGGAATAATTTAGTTGCACTTTTAGTAGCGTGTACAGAAGTTCTGAATTCAATAGTATTGATTGTGTACCTATTTGGTTGTAGGAAATCGAAAAGGAGCGATCATCTGCCTAGCCTTTTCCCAACTATGTTGGGGTCGGCTCCCAGTCTCACCGGATGCAGCTGAGTACCAGTACATGGAGCGACTGCCTAACTGACCTCAACAACCCAGCTACTGGGTAATACGAAACCCCTTTGTAAGACTGGTTGTCAGACTTTCGGGCTTCTGACGACCCGTAACGTAACGACTGTCAAAGATCCACGAATGACAGCCGGGACCAAAGGCTTAAAGTTTTTTCCGAGGCACGGAAGGGTCTTGGTATGTAAATATGGTCACCCATCCACGGACCAACCGCGGCATGCGTAGCTTAACCTCATCGATCGATCCATGCGGCTGAGCGTAATCGGGTATTATGGGGAGAATATTAAAAAAAGCGACTGATCGTCGTAAGAAATGAGGTGAGGTCATAAGTAACATTTTTGAGAATTTTGAAACTTGTTGGACCACTAATGAATCCAGCAAAAATTACAAATTAATCATCTGCATTACGACGTTAGCGCTCTGACTATCACTACCACTGCGACTACTTCATCACTACTACTTAACTGCCGCTGTGTAAACACCGTTATTAGTTCAGTTATGAGGATTAAACATAATATATGAAACTTTTTGGAACTGACAAATTATAACCCAATAGTAATAAAAACCAAGCGACAAGTGATCAGTGATTAGTCATCAACTACGAGTAATACTAACCACTTGAAAGTGGCGTCTCAGCTTGCCACCTGGTTGCGACGATCTAGCTTCATGACGTAGAAATGATTGCTGGGTGATGAGGAGGTAAAGGGATAACGAATTAAGAGATAAGTGATATTTAGTGACGAATTTTGGGAAATTTTCAAAAAACATGAATATCGGTTTTCTCGGATTCGGATCGGACGGTGACGTAGCATATCGACGACCTCTGGTGTCCGCTATGCTACGGAATAACTACGCGCCAAGGTACGGTTTCGCTACGTAAAGAATACGTACGGAGGTAATTTGGATTTTTGAGACTGCATCTTTATTTAGACTAATCACTTTACCGGTTTCGTAGCACTGTGCGACTCGGGTTGGTGTAAACGCGTATCACTGCTCACCAGCGTGCGCTGAACTGTGCTAACGACGCCCACCATAGCCGACAACCACACCCATATAAGCAGCAGTAGTGTATATATCACCAGTGCATACAACACCAGTGCATATAACACATGTGCATACAACATAAGTGCATATCAAACAAGTGCATATAACACAAGTGCATACGACGCTGAAGCCGAATATGAAGAATTGCTAGATAGTTTTATAATTATTGACAGGATTGTTGCAGTGTTGGTACTGGCTGCTTTTATATACGGAGTCATATCGTGGTTCAACATAAAGAAGTTTCGTCATATCAGAAACTATGTGCTTGTCAATGTAATCTTAGCGGATGTGCTACGTCACTTTCAATTTGAATTTTTTGACACATCTATTAGATCTCTGTGTGAATTTGTTACGTGAAATGGTTACCGTCAATGGCAATGGTTATGATTATAGGATCCAGTGTGTTGGTTTCCTTAGATATCCTTTCTTGTACTGTGTCTTTACTTTTGATTATTGGGTATTAGTGTTGTGTTATATATTTTATGTTGATTTTGTAAAAGTCTTCAACGATGACATTCGTAGGAGGTACCTTAAGACCAGCTTGTTTGGTTGGTGTGGCCCTTTTCTGACTTTGCTTTTATTTTTTATTGTTTCATAGTTATAATATCTGTATGACAACAATGCAAACTTACTGACTAGACCTGTGATGATGAGTTTCGTTATCTACGTTATAGTTGTATACCTACTCTTTGTTCTGCGATGGTGAAGCTGACGCGAGTACATTTACTAAGAAATGGCATCGTGTCTATATAGTTACATTGATATTTATACTCAGCAATAGTATTGTTCGATATTCAGATGGTATTTGCAATAATTAATAATGTTATTCTACTCTTGGGGTCATGTGCAGAAGTACTGAATTCAACAGCATTGATTTTGTATTTCGTTATAGCGTAAGAGTAATCGTGTAATATGGAGAGAATATTTTAAAAAAGGTCGATACCAACATCGTTGGAATCGACGTGATGTAATAGACAAAATTCCAGAAGATACCGACGCTTGTTAGACCGGTAATGAATCGGGCAAAAACTAAAAATAAACTAAATATGAGCGTTACTAGTTCTGATATGTTATTGACAATAAAGATCATGATAATTATAGAATAAACATGATATTTCCTGATAAAACCTGCCTCGCAAACCAGTATTTGCACGTGTTCCATCTTGGAGCAAGTTTTTAGGGTTCCGTAGTCAACTAGGAACCCTTATAGTTTCGCCATGTCCGTCTGTCTGTCTGTCTGTCCGCGGCTTAACTCAAAAACTATTGGTACTAGAAAGTTGTAATTTGGCATGAGTATACACGTTCATGACGTCGAAAAAGTAGTAAAATAACATTTTGAAAAAAAAAATATTTAGGGTACCTCCTCTACATGTAAAGTGGGGATGATATTTTTTTTTTTCGTCCTTCCCATAGTGCAGGATGTCGTTAGATAGGTCTTTCAAAAATATTAGGGGTTTAAAAAGACCGTTTTTTGAATAAGTAAACCGTTCGTGACTTATCAAGCTTTAAAGTACCAATTTTCGTTAGAGTCAAGTGTCCCCCCCCTCTACCAACTAAACGGTTGTAGTTAGAAATTCAATTGTCACGGTAGTAGTACCTATATATAACGAAGTTTAAAGGAAAACTATCACACTTAAGTGGGCTTTACAAGTTTACGAGTAATAGTCGACCAATTGTATTTGACTCGAAAATTTCGAACAACTCCATAGAACTCCTCAATTTTATTTTTTTGTGACGAGTGAGTAGTGTAGCTCTGTGTCCTGTATTTAAATTCAAAACACCGGCTATGACAAGTCTTATCCAAATCTCAAAAAAAAAAAAAATTAAAACTTTCCGTGCAAAATTGTCGGACCAGGTGAGGATTTGTATAGGAAGTCAAATCAGTTAGGTAGTCATGTTTGGCTTTTAGTTAGAGCATGGTACGAAACTTTCAGTCAGCGAATACGACCCTCACTTGGCTGTACATTTAAGTACATACTAAACGATTACAAATAAATACATACTAAATTAAGTATCTTATTAAGTTTTAAAATGGTTCCACTACTTAAAATTAGTTGAAATAAACTTCCAAAAGACTAAACTCATAACTTTCCATCCCCACCAAAAAACTCCTCTAAATGTACTCTTTTCCTTCAATAACCATATAATAGAAACAGTTAATGAATTCAAACTTTTAGGCATAATCATAGACAAAAATATAAATTGGAAGTTACACATACAAAACTTAAAATCAAAACTATCGAAATTTTCATATGCTTTCCGGGAAGTTAAAAAAACCACAAATTTACAGACTGCTCTGGTTATGTACTACGCCTATGCTTATGCATGGCTTAGCTACGGCATCATAATGTGGGGATACAGTACAGATGCCCCAACACTATTCACCGTTCAAAAGAAACTTATCCGTATCCTGGTAAATATACAACAGACAGATAGCTGCAAACCCCATTTTATAGAACAAAATATCTTAACTCTGCCTTGTATGTACATACTTGAAATATGCAAATTTGCTCACAAACACCAAGACTTTTACACTAAACGAGAAGACATACAAACAAGGTACACACTCAGACACAAAACACGACTCAACCTGCCATCATCCCGCTTAAAAATACATGCTACAAGTCCTCTGGTAATGTCAGTAAAAACATATAATGTGCTACCAGAAACAATAAGAAAAGAAAAAAAACTCCATTTATTCGTAAATAAATTAAAAAAGATATTACTAAAAAAATCTTACTATAGTGTCGACGAATATCTAAATGATAAATCTCTAAAACTTGAAAAATAAAGTCTTTTGCAATTTTAATTCTAATGTTAATGTTATGTCTATGTTTTTAGAATAAGTTGAATTATTATAAGATACTTAAATGATAAGTCCTCTCCAAATTTTATTCATAATATCTTCTGCTGTGCCCGACAGGGTCCACGATTGTTACCTACCAAATAAATGTTTACCACCTAAGCCTACATTGTGGAATGCAATAAAGTATTGAGTATTGAGTATTGAGTATTAGTTAATTATTACTTAAATTAGAAAATGACGATCTGGGATTGGTTAAAAATGACGGCATTGTTGGATTTACAGACGCCAGCACATCAAGCTACTACAATCTGTCACAATTCTTTAATAGATTTTCAACTCCAATAGAGTTTAGTAGTAAAGTATTAGGTTTAAGGTTGATTGGGAAAATTTGACAGTTTCGGGTAGCTTGATGTGCTGGGGTCTGTACTTGAGTAATATTGGGAGACTATAAACATACGTGTACCCGCCAATTCTGGGAACTTTTTGATACAACTGTGATGAAATATAGACTAGGTACTATAATGTTCATATAAGTTAATTGATCATATTCCTTAATTATTTCAGAGAGGCAATTCTCGTAACTTTAAGAACGTTCACAGTCTGATCTCAGTCTCAATCTGTCAAAAATACCTCTAATTTCCCTACATTTTTGACAAGTTTTTGACATTGATTGTCGCTGAGGTGAGATTGAGACTAGATTTTGAACGTTTTTAATTACGGGGATTGGCCTTCTTCTTCATATCTATGCTCCTTCTGTATATGTCTTATGTGTTATATCCAGGGATCAACAAGATTTAAACTCCAGTCGGGTCAACGACACGTAGAAGAAGAGAATGAGAGAGAGAGTGTGTTACATCGAATTAAAGAATATTCATAAGGCCACCTATTATTATATTGTACTAGCTGCGCCCCGCGGTTTCACCCGCATAAGTTTCGATCCCGTGGGAATATCGGGATAAAAAGTATACTATGTGTTTATCCTGGTTTAAAAACTTGGCGAAAGTGTATCGTTTCTGAAGGAGCATACTTTGAAGGCGATACAATAAATTTGGATGAATAACTAATATTTTGTGTATTATTGATCTTTTCCCGGTACTTTCTTGACAGAGTAGTATGTCACCGGAAAATAACAAGAACCGCAAATTTATAAATTTACTAGGAAATTTATAAACTTTCATAGGATACTAAACGAGAGATAAATTGTATTATTTTACGCCCACATTTTCGCAAATTTACCAATTTGCGACGTCTCGTGGTCTTGTTATAGTCCGGTGACATATACACTCGTATATTGTAATGGCAATTTGTGCCCGTCATAGTTTTGGCACTTTATGATCATGAGAGAATTTTTCTCAATAACTTGTTTGAGCTGTCTCTGATTGCATTCGTATACGGAGTGACATCGTGGTGCGTTATCAAGAAGTTTCGAAGCAGAAACTATGTGTTTCTGAACGCAATATTTGCAGATGCGTTCCGTTTATTATTTTGTGTAATAATAATTCTTAATTTAACGACAGAAGAGATGATAGACAGATAGTGTTAATATTATCAATGTTTCTAGATGAAATATGTCTGTTTTCGTTCAATTTTGGCTGCTCCTGATGTGTTTCATTTTTATATTAATTTCGTAATGGTTTTTTAATATTGTCATTCGTAGGAAGTACCTCAACTGTACGTTTGTACCTACCTTCTGGCATAACATAGCGCACACTTTCTGTGCCATTGTTAATGTATCTGTATTAAATAAATAAATAAATGATTTATCACCTATAGCTCATTAGTTACACGTACAAAAAACTATTGGTTGCTAATTATTTTCTGACAGGCGTTTTTGTACACGGATAGCTATCGAATTTCGGAAAAGTTCTATTTTTAACTAATTTACTAGAAATATTTAAGAAACAAATAATGTTTGTAGAAATAATAGAAATAGTGGGAGAGTTATTTAATGTTTTAGCTGTAACTGTATAATTTAACAATAGTTAAGAATAATCGGGAATTATGGCAAGAATTTCGAATACAAAGATCGATGCAAAAGTTTTAAACGCAAAAGTTAAAAAAGCTTGAGTATATTAGCCCTAATCTTAAGATGTTCAGCCTGTATAAAAATAAAAGAAAAAAATATTTTTGATGTGATTGCTATGCGCTTTTTGTTAGGCGTTGGTGGCATATCACATTTTTACATGGACTGTGCAATAAGATCCTCACTGTTCTTGAACTACAAATTTACATTGCGTCGTGTGTTTTTCAGGTTTGTTGTACATTTATTTTACTTTGTATTGATACTGAATAGATCAACTTTTGGATTCGAATTAATTAAAGTTGTGGTAAATAATCTGTTCGATGTTATTACATTGTGTTTTTCGTAAGGCGTTGTGGCATATAAAATCATATTTGTCTGGACTCTGTGATATTTTTTAACTACAACCTTGCATTGTACCATATCCTTATCTTGTTTCATAGGAATTTATGTTATTTTGTATTGATATTACGTCGAAGATATACGATAAATATACTATCTCGACAAATATATCTACCTGGGCCAGCTAGTTTCCTTCCACAGTAGACAGGACAAAGAGATCCACCGTCGAGTCGAAAATGCCTGGAGAAGTTACTGGTCCATGAAGGCGCTAATGAAGGGTGACCTTAATATTTCACTAAAGCGCAAGCTCGTCGGCATGTGTATCCTGCCTATCCTAGCCTATAGCGCCCAGATTTTGTCTTTGACAGAGGCTCAGAAGCCCAAATTCAAGGTTTGCCAAAGAGCGATGGAGCGTAGTATTTTAAAAATTAAAACTCACCTACCAAATTCGCAACACCTCAATACGCTCCAAGACAGATATCGCCGACGTTGGCAGCAAGTCTGCGAGGCAGAAGTGGGACTTGTAGGATGGATCCAGACAAATGGGTCAAAATCGTCACACAGTGCCTGAAGACGGGCGCCGTCACCGAGGCAGGCCTAAGAAACGCTGGCGTGACGATTTGGACTCGTTCCTAACCGATTGGACGGAGAAGGCACAGCACGAGGAAAGGTGGAAGAATATGGGGGAGGCGTTTGACCAGCAGTGGAGAAATATAGGCTAACGGAAAAAAAACTTGTGACTACAATGCTATTGTTGATTTTAATATTCACAATGGATAATGCTGGCACTATTTTATTCTGGATAATATAATAATATATTACCAAAATTGCAGGGGTATCCGTACGAAACTTTCTATTGTTATCGTATCGAGTTATGGCATTAGTGGTTCCGGCAACAAACACCTGTGACAGACGATCAAGACGCACCCTTTTTTTTTAAGACGCACCTTATGTGTCCCTTTTTACCGGTTTGGCACGGAACTCAGAAACAGAAAATATAAAAAAACAGTCTGATATCCGATGGTGTTAGTTATAAATTAATTCTATTTTCAGTTTACACTGCAAAATTAATGATCAATTAATTATTTTCATAAACTTTGAGAAGACTGTGTAATCTCCCCATGATTCATGTTTAATACGACCCAGTAACACGTTACCCGACCTAGGAGTCGAACCTGGGACATAATGCTTAGCAGTAGCACTTGCGACCATTACACCATACTTGTAAACAACATTGACTATTATGATGATATAATAAAGTAATAGGTATTAGGTACCATCGCGGATACTGGCGGTGGACCACTTTTCAAACTTATTACTGAGGGCATAAGGGTAAAAAGTGGTCGACCGCCATTGGCCGCGGTGGTACAGTCAACAGCAAAAGTAGATGATCAAAATCAGAAATTCAATACTAATAACGGAGTTCGCGTCAGAACTGTGTGTCGTCGAAGTGATTCAAAAGTATGTGATTGTAAATTATACCAAACATTTACTACTAGTACAGCTGTTATATATTCGTGATCAGTTTTCAATTAAATTTCAATTTCTGATTTTGATCATCTACTTTTTTTGTTGACTGTACATCGAAACAGAAATTTGCTCTTAGTATCATTTTATTTTTAGTTCTATCTTTTTAGTAACATCTTACGTCCATGGCGACAATGTAAGATAAAAATAAAAAAAAGATTCTAAATAATAAAACCTTAACGTAACACATTTAAATGCAAATGAAAATATTCTTATTCTACATTTATTTTATATATATTTATATATACATTACCTACATAATCTTATTCTATACAATATTTATACATGATCCAATAATCCTAAATCGTAAAGTTCAGCTAATAGCTAATACACAGTCATGTTTTTCTTTTGTAATATACTAGCTTCTGCTGGCGGCTTCGTCAGCGTGAAATTTCATGTTCCCCGACCCACCCTTACCCAAATGTCCTTTCTTTGATATTGCTCGTTAAAGGGTCCTAGGTGGTTTTAAATAGCATATAGCCTTCCTCGAGAATTGGGCTAACAAATACAAAAAAAAAAAAAAACCATCCGGTATTTCCAGAGG
The DNA here is from genome assembly GCA_949629185.1 of Apamea crenata. NCBI lineage: Eukaryota > Metazoa > Arthropoda > Insecta > Lepidoptera > Noctuidae > Apamea > Apamea crenata. The sequence goes on from OX451377.1 coordinate 10,550,325, forward strand.
TTAGCGCGTTCAACCAAACAAATATATTATACAGGGTGTCAGGAGAACGCTTCCGAAGCCAGAACGTAGATTATATACAACCTTTATGCAAACGGATACCACTAACCTTTCGCCTGAAATTGATTATTTTCGCGCGTCACGTGGACTTGGGGTCGTCAGCCGCACAGCTGTCGGCGAGCGCGCGCGCAGTTTGAACTTGAGGTCACGCGCAAGCGTCAGATGATATTTATTTACGAATACATTGCTTGTTAGAGTTGTAAAGAAAAAAAAATGTGTTTAATAGCAAATAATGGTTTAATTTAACTGTTCTCACAGCATAGTGTACGAAAAATGCTAAAAAAAATAGGTAAAATTATTCATTTTTTTTTCTCATTTTTTTATGGTATCGTATCGAGAATCAGTAGCCCTATCACCTGTCTTCGTTTTCGGAAGCGTTTCCCTGCCACCCTGTATTGTGTGTATCTGTTCTGTGGTGTGCATGGTGTACATAATACAGAGTATTCTATTCTATTCTTTTAGTGTACATAGATTTGGACATTATTCGACATCATTTCTCATTTCCAGCGATGTTGTTTGTACCAATCTCTTTCTTAAACATTCCATTTCTGGTGGGATTTTATTTATAAAAAAAACCGGCCAAGTGCGTGTTGGGCCACGCGCAGGGTAGGGTTCCGTAGTTTTTATAACAGCCACGTGCGGGTCGTATTCGCTGACTGATAGTTTCGTACCATGCTCTAACTAAAAGCTAGACATGACTACCTAACTGATTTGACTTTTTATTTTACCACTTTTTCGGCGTCATTAACGTGTATAGGTGCCAAATTACAACATTCTAGTACCAATAGTTTTTGAGCTAAACCGCGGACAGACAGACAGACAGACGGATATGGCGAAACTATAAGGGTTCCTTGTTATCTACGGAAACCTAAAAACTGACATGTTTAGTGCGACATCTATATATATAAAATTCAAAGTCCTGACTGACTGACTGACTGACTGAGACATCAACGCACAGCCTAAGCCGCTAGTCCCAGAGACATGAAATTTGGAGGGTGTATTCTTCGTGAAGAGTAGGTGTCCATTAAGAAAGGGTTTTTCGACATTCCACCCCTAAGAGGGTGAAATGGGGGGATTTTGTTTGTATGAAGAATCTTATTCCTTGAGCTAATAAACTTGAAACTTAACACAAATACTTATTTAAGTAAATTATGAAGTTGGGCATTTTTTGTTTTTATAAACTACGCCCTAAAAGGGGATTGGGGGGTTTCAAAGTTAGTATGGAAGAATTTTAGCGCGCGGTCCGATTTAATCGAAACTCAGTATTTATACCTAAAATTGAAAGGAAAGAATAATGTGTATCAGGGTTTTTCTAAAATCTACCCCTGACGGCCTGAAAAGGGGTAGTCAATTTTACAGGGGAGGATTTTACAGCGTGGCTTGATTAACTCGAAAATTGGTATGAATAATCTTTGAGTCAAGTTATGAACACATCCCAAATGATTTTCAAAATTCCACCCCTCTGGGGGTGAAAAGCGGGGATACAGTTTATATGAAAAATCTTATTCGTTAGGTTATTAATCTTGAAAATTGGCATGAATACTCGCCTAAGTAACCAATAAAGTTTATCATTATTAGTTTTTCAAAACTACCCCTCAAAGGGGATATAGGGGTGTTAAAGTTTGTGTGGAAGAATTTCAACGCGCGGTCCGATTAACTCGAAACTCAGTATTGATACTTTCGACAGAAAATAATGAATAATAAGTATGTAAAGTTGTCGAAAATAGGGGTAATTCGGTTTTTAGGGGAGGATTTTAATTTTAAACTGTATGTTACATTTTCACGCCTAAACCACTGAACTTCTGATTTGGCAAAGAGATAGATGGCATCCTGGGGAAGCACATACTTTTTATCTTGGTAGCACGTTCCCGTGGGATAACTTCCGACATCCACGCGGGCGAAGCCGCGGGCAGAAGCTAGTTGAAGTATAAATAAAACAATTATCGTTTAGAAAACCAGCCAGGTTTGAATGAAAGTTAAACTTAAACTATTACTTACTAAATGCATACTATTTTGCAAACTTTTCTCATATTATTTTTCAGAAAAAAATAATAATTCTAAATATACTGTTCACCTTTTCCTTGTGGCGTCAATGTAAATTACCTTCTAAACTGATAATAGGCGTTTATGTTTTGCGTTCTGCACCTCATTTAAAGCGATCTGACCAGCAGTGCGATTCTGTAACCATCTCACCGTGAAAACTCAGGTGAAGTGAGCGTGGAGTGTGCTGTCATTCCAACTAGTGCTAGGGATTGACACTATTGACAGCTCACTCTAAGCTCACTTCACCTAACTTTTCACGATGAGATTTTTACAGAATCGATCGGCAGTTTGTTTATCCTCAAAGATGACGTCAAGGACATTCGCGCCAGTTTAGTTTCGATCTTCTATTTAAAAATTCTTGCCACAATTTCCGATTACTTTTCACTATGATTATGAATACGTCTAATACTATTGTATTCAAAAATATTCCTAACTCTCCTATAACAACAATTACAAATATATTCAAATCAATTATTTCTAATATAACAGTTAATTGTAGAACATTGCTGAGTACAAATATCAATGTAGCTATGTAGAAGCGACACCATTTGTTACTGGATGTACTCACAGCAGCTTCACAACCACGGAACAGAGAATGCACAACTGATATATAAATTACAAAATTAATCATCACAGGAATCGTTAATATTGTCTTGGTTAGAGCCTGAAACATGTATTCTGTAACTATTTCACTTGAGTTATAAACATGACAATATAATGCAGCAACGAAATATATGACAGATGATATCAAAGGTAAGCCCCAGGCAAACAGACCACTCTTTAGGTACTTCTTACGAATTTCTACACGGAAAACTTGTACTAAATCGATATAAAAATGATAGCACAACACTAGTAACCAACAATTTAAAGATAGTGTACAATACATTATTAGAGATATAGGTACAACGCGCAGCACTGGATACTGCATCACCGCGTCAACAGTGACCAGAGCCATGCACAACTCAAACACCAACAAACGGATCACATTCGCTAGGATAGCACTGAGAATCACATAGTTTCTGAAGTTACGAAACTTCTTGATTAAGCACCACGATGTCACGCCGTATATGGACACTAACAGCGTTGGCACAAACAAAATCCATCCAATTATGACGACGTTTTCAGTGGAAAATATTTGTTCGATTTGATCGGAATCGGAATCACTGGGTCGGATCGGATTTGGATGGGTGGCGGCCATGGTGAGGTTCGTTCGCGTGCGCAGGTTGGCGCACGCTGTTGAGTACTGACTCGCGTCCACACCGGTTACACGCGTCACACAGCGCTTTGGGACAACTTTAATTTTTAGTGACATGTTCTAAGACCAGTATGAATGAATCACCCCCACCAGACTCGTCCACGTCAGACACATTGATCGTACGCGAGTCTTTTTGCTTTTAACGTCGATTATATCGATACTGGCAAAAACAGAAAAGAGTATGCTTAGATGGTATTGTCTCGCTGACAGGATATAAACGCCGGGGTAGGACATATTATACTGTGTAGCGTTGTATCGTCATGTATCATGCACACCCTTAAATATGACCATATCTTTTTAATACCCGCTGTGGAGACCTTATTGGTGATGGTCTTCGGGGTCACGGGAAGTGTCAACCAGCCGTTTAGAGAGTTCATTGAACAAGCAATGAGCACTCGGACCCCACGGCCCGAGGGTTCCAGACGCGCGTTCCAGAGACTCGCACAGATGGTTTCGCGGCGATCTTACGCAAGAAAGCGGCGTCACAGCTGCACAGAGTGCGTATGAGTAGCAACAACATCCTGAGTGTGTTAGCGGACAGGTATGACTGTCCGTTCTTCAAAAATTGTATGCGTTTATATGTGAACTAACTTAGTTTTAAGAATTTTGTTTACTAACAAAATGGATCTTGATGTCTGAAATATAAATAAATAATAATAATGCAGTTTCGTACGGATTCCCCTGCAATTTTGGTAATATATTATTATATTATCTGTCATTGTAACGTTGAGCTATCCAGAATAAAATAGTGCCAGCATTATCCATTGTGAATATTAAAATCAACAATAGCATTGTAGTCACAAGTTTTTTTTCCGTTAGCCTATATTTCTCCACTGCTGGGCAAACGCCTCCCCCATATTCTTCCACCTTTCCTCGTGCTGTGCCTTCTCCGTCCAATCGGTTAGGAACGAGTCCAAATCGTCACGCCAGCGTTTCTTAGGCCTGCCTCGGTGACGGCGCCCGTCTTCAGGCACCCACTGTGTGAGGATTTTGGCCCATTTGTCTGGATCCATCCTACAAGTCCCACTTCAGCCTCGCAGACTTGCCGCCAACGTCAGCGATACCTATCTTGGAGCGTTTTGAGGTGTTGCGAATTTGGTAGGTGAGTTTTAAGTTTTAAAATACTACGCTCCATCGCTCTTTGGCAAACCTTGAGTTTCGGCTTCTGAGCCTCTGTCAAAGACATATTCTGGGCGCCATAGGTTAGGACAGGCAGGATACACATGCTTGCACGAGCTTGCGCTTTAGTGAAATATTATATTATATTATTATAGTGCCCCCTTTCACCGGCTTCATAAGGTTCATAACTCATTTGTTGGGCTTGGTATAACCTTTTATAACAAGATACCCTCTTCTTTTCTAGACTTGCCTTTTAATGCGTTTAAAGCTCAACTAAAATCCAACCTTTGTTCAAAGGCATACTATTCCATCAACGACTACTTAGACGATAAGAATAGTTGGTCACCCTAGTTTAACGCAAGACAATGTTTATGTTCTTTCTCCAGAATTAGCTTACTGACAGGTTATTGTTATTAACTTATTTTACTTCAATGGTCTTACTTTATCTTTTTGGGACTTCAAGTGACGGCTATGTGAACAGAACCCAGCAATGCATAAATATGTAAGCTGTCACGCCCTTTATGCCTGGAGGCTTTTATTTGGGTAGTAATCTTTTTTATTTACATTTTAAGTAATTATTTTTTAGCTTGAGTACGTATTGTTTTTATTATATTTGTTGGTATATTGGCGTGGCTAGCTGACATATTATGGCAAATAATTTAATATTATGTTCTGTTTTGTAATGTTAATTATCGAACATAGGTACCTAGTATTGTATACAATCAAGTATTTTCTTTTTAATTGAACAGATAGCTGTGCTGCTGGGGAGTTTGTTGCGCCACTTCTTCTTCCCAGCGATAGCACTAGGAAGTGGTTAAGGGCGGGCGTTTTTGGGGACTGTCTTTTGTAATTTTGACGTTCAAAAAGTGCTGATTCTCAGCCTAATTTGAATAAATGACTTTTGATTTTGATTTTAATTAAGGTCACCCTTCATTAGCGCCTTCATGGACCAGTAATTTCTCCAGGCATTTTCGACTCGACGGTCGATCTCTTTGTCCTGTCTGTTGTGGAAGGAAACTAGCTGGCCCAGGTAGATATATTCGTCGACATAGTATATTTATCGTATATCGTCGGCATAGATATTTAATAAAAAAAAAATATAGGCATTTAATATCAATACAAAATAACATAACTTCCTATGAAACATGATAAGGACATGGTACAATGCAAGTTTGTATTTCAAAAATAATATCACAGAGTCCAGACAAATATCATTTGATATGCCACCAACGCCTTACGAAAAACACAATGTAATAACATCGAACAGATTATTTACCAAAACATCAATTAATTCGATTCCAAAAGTTGACCTATTCAATATCAATACAAAGTAAAATAAATGTACAAAAAACCTGAAAAGCACACGAACGACGCAATGTAAATTTGTAGTTCAAGAACGTGAAGTGAGGATCTTATTCCACAGTCCAGGTAAAAATATGATATATGCCACTAACGCCTAGCAAAAAGCGTATAGCAATCACATCATAGCATCATACATATTTTTTACTTTAATTTTTATACAGGCAGAAAATATTAAGAGGGCTATACACTCAAGGCAGTTTTTTAACAGTTTAATTTGGTTTTTGGTATGTATTTCCAAATTAATTTACTAACCAATATGTACACTAACTCTGCATTATATACTTTTTGCATGATCGAAATCAGACATAGTCCACCTAGAAATATTGATAATATTAACACTATCTGTCTATTATCTCTTCTGTCGTTAAATTAGGGATTATTATTACATAAAATAATAAACGGCCGTTTATTATTTTATGTAATAATAATCCCTAATTTGCATCTGTATCTGCAAATATTGCGTTCAGAAACATATAGTTTCTGTTTCGAAACTTCTTGATAACGCACCACGATGTCAATACGGAGTGACATCGTGGATGAATGAATGCAATCAGAGACAGCGCAAACAAGTTATTGAGAAAAAATCTCTCATGATCATAAAGTTGCCAAAACTATGACGGGCACAAATTGCTATTACAATATTTATTATTTAATAATATTTATTTCCTATAAGAATTAAAATTCAAACACATCAGAAATATAATCCGAGTTAAAATAAATAGAACACGAAAATGTTCCAGCGCAGAACCCGAAACACAAATCAAATAATATCTATTTAATTTTCATATTATTACTTTGATGATGATGATGGCTACAAAAAATAGGGGATTGTTCTATTCATTACTCAAAAAACGAGTTCAACTTGACAGAATGAAAGGCCCAGTTGAAAACTAGCATCAGTGCAGTGCGTCGTAGTGTATCAGGAGGCTACGTCGTAGCACCGGGCAATGCTACGGTCTGTAGCATTGGGCAATGCTACGCCGTAGCACCGGTTAGTGCTACGGTCTGTAGCACCGGGCAGTGCTACGCTTTGTAGCACAGGGCAAATCTACGCCATAGCACCGGGCAATCCTACGCCGAAGAGCCGGGCAATGCTACGCCGTAACATTGCGAAGCTTACCCATATTGTATATGTATGAGTATAATAAATAATTAAGCCTGTGGTTAAAGTCCTTTCGTACAACGAAACAGAACATTTGATTATATTTTCCTTTTATTTTTAATTCACATTTTTGTGTACAAATCAAATCTTAGGTTGGCGCTTTTCGGAAGAATAGAAAAGGATAGAATACTGTTTATTATTGTCTACACCATTTGAATTACATACAAATATAAATGTAGAAATCGCCTCTTCATAACCTTTCAGCCAGCCAGCCTGCAAGCAAGGCATGTAGGCGATTCAAGCGGTGCGAATGGAACAAACAATGATACTCTATTCCACTTGGATGCGAAACGAAGCGGACGTGATCAGTTGGTTTGATATTTTTGCGCGAACTCTTGCGGTGCGGTGGCAGTTGTTTTAAATAAATTAAAATATATAGAAGCTTAAACTGGTGCAAGTGAAATTTTAATGAATACTATTCAAGAACGCCCTATACTATGGGATGAGAGGAACAAAAATAAAATTTTCCAGTAAAAATTGTTTCCGTCCGTCCATGACAAAAATGTAGGGTAATGGGAATGGCAGCGGCGCCTGAAGCGGCGACTCAAAATCAAAAGTCATTTATTCAAATTAGGCTGAGAATCAGCACTTTTTGAACGTCAAAATTACAAAAGACAGTCCCTCAAAAACGCCCGCCTTTCACCACTTCCTAGTGCTATCGACTTCGCGCGCACGTAGGACAGAAGCGCCGCGTTGCGTTGCGCCCAGGTAAGACGCTGCGTAGTTTGGTAATTATTTGGACTACTCGCCGTGTGCCCAATGGGATTTTCCATCGCCAAAAATGACGAATTTCCATATAAACTATTTAGTAGACGTCTGGCTCATTTGACTGGCTTGTATTTTTGGTACAATATCATAGTTTTATTGGCCCTCGATGACATCCCATAATATTTTCGTGTTAGCTATGATTTTAATTGCTAAAGCACATAGAGATTATTTCCTCCTGTTACTATTGCCTTTCAATATTAAATAATAAATAATGCTTAATAAAATGTTTTACTTCGTCATGTTGTAAATATATCACAATGGCAAAAATACAATTAAGGCTGATTTTTCCATCGCCAGATAACTTTTATTGAAGGAATAAATTTGACAGTTTTTGTATGAAATAACTGTCAAAATTTCAAAATTATTCCTCGGAAAAGTTATCAGATGATTCAAAAATCAGCCCTACGGCTGATTTTTCCAACGCCACATAACTTTATCGGTGGAATAGTTTTGAATTTTGACATTTCTTCCATACAAAAACTGTCAGACTTCAATTTTATTTCAGTCCTTATTGTAATTAAAGCACAAAAAAGGCTTTTTTAAAGCACAAAAAAGGTGCATTAGGTCAATGTTCAGACTTCAAAATTTAGATTCTTGCAAGCCATTTTTTATCAAGTACAAATTGTTGACATTTCCATGTTTATATATTTTTGAGGTAGCTGTATTTGTTAAGACAAATCCAAACCTGTTTACCAGAATATCATTTTATAACACACGAACCCGACCACAGAACAATAACTTGTGCGTAAAAAGGTCCCACACAGCATTGATGCATAAAAGTGTTTTTTGTATGGCACCAATCATATACAACCACATATCTAGTTCAATTAAGGAATTGAACATACGCTTGTTTAAAAAAAAGTTTAAATCTTTGCTGCTGAATAAAGCATATTACAGCATTTCGGAATTTTTGACAGATAAAATGTAATGACTCTTTTTGACTTTAGTTAGTACTCATTGACCTAGTACGTTATTTAAGTTCAATTCTATTAACTTAACATTGCACGTGACATTTTTGTATTATTTTAATTATTATTATTGTTTATTGACATTATTTTAATATTTTTCCTTTTGACATTTTTTATTGACATTATTTTTATATTTTTCCTTTTGACATTTATAATTATATTTTTATTTTTTTTTATTTTTGTCAAATCAATTAATATTATATGTACTCCATTATTGTAGTTATGTTATCAATTTTAATGTCATTGACCTCTATAAATATTTGTACGCCTTCGGGTATAACATAGCGCTCTTGTAAATTTCTGTAACAACCATTTATTGTACCTGTGTTAACAAATGAATAAATGACTTATGACTTAATTAAAGATTTTTAACATTTGTTTTTTTTACAATGCGCGCTTACACATAATATGTTGTTGTATTGGCAGCTTTTTTCGTATATTTCAAGTTACATATAGGTACGTTTCTAACTTTCATTTCACATAAAATTCGAGCCATAAGTTCCGATTACTTCTAACAAACGTAAAGAATATGTCTAGTACTATACCTGCGAGTCTGATAAAAGTGTTGTGCAAATGGTGAAAGTTCCAATAATTGGTTCAAAATAAAACCGGTCAGAAATTATGACATCGCTAAAAATAAATATCAACGTAGCTATGTAGAAGCGACGTCAGTTGTTAGTAGCGGTACCCGCACAACCGTTAGAACAACAGCACAGAGACCATACTATAGTTATGTAAACGATCACGTTAATGAATAAAGGTAATAAAGGTGCATTATAAATAGAGAAAGGAGCGTTGTCGTCAAAGGCACACCCCAAGCAAAGATTGTACTTTTCAGATATCTCTTTTGGGTCTCTCCATTAAAAACTTTAACAATATCAACGTAAAATATTGTTACGAGCTTCGGGTTCGTGACAATAAAACTGCCGATATAAATTACCAAAAATTACACTTTAATTAGTTAACACTAATAACAACTCATACACACTAATTATAAAACACAATTACACTTAAGTCGCACTTGAAGATCGCTTCAGTATTCGCCTGTATCGCTTATCGAACACTGTCTCGATCGCGGCTATCCCCAGCCTTATATCTATAGTGCCACAGATAGTTCTAGAACCTTCTACTGTAGAAACATCTAGAATGTTCGAGTACATACCGGCCCCGACCGACCAGATGTCGATAGATCTAGTATCGAAAATTCTAGAAGGATCTATTAGTTCTACTACTCGATACTAGATGGCGCTAGTGCTAAATTAGTTCTGCCACTCGATACTAGATGGCGATAGTGGTAACTAATGTCACTATGTACCAGGCATTAATCGTGGCGCGCAACAATGTATAGCATATCACCAACAACCAATAACACTGTGCTGACGCAAAGTAGCAGAGGAAAAAATGTATTGCAGTTACTCCGGACTCATTGTAAAGGAGAAACGACGCTTGAACGAAAACACGATCGATCACAGAATATGTAAATATTAAAAAAAAAATTTGCTAATATTGAACTTAGAAACACATAGTTTTTGAAATGTCAAAACTTTCTTAAGAGACACCATGACGTCCCTTCGTATATAAGCACTGCCAAAGACAGTACAGTCACAGACCAGTGGACACTAAACATGATGAGTGTGCAGACTTGCACTTAGGACGCGCACTTATGATGTAAGTCTCAAAACCGGTCATTTCAATTAATATAACAAGTTGCAATTCTTGTTTGTCCACATATTTTAAATATATATTTTCCTTGTTGATGCAAAAATAAAAAACGTCTGCGGTCGGGGGAAACCCGTCAGAAACGAAGTTCCTTACACGATGCTCGCACGCACACACACTTGTAAAGTAAAGTAAAGAGAAAGTATAAATTGAATACGCGTTTTTAATACAGAGCTATCTAGTATAAGTTTTTACCAGCTCTTCCAAAGATCCTTTCAGCAGATCCTTCCAACGGCATGCACAACCTCTGCCAGCACCAGTATGACGGCCTGCCGGTGCTTTTCCCGCGGGCCGTAACTAGTGTGTCATCGGCGTAACAGGTTACGTCGACGCCGTAGTGTGGAGTGTGGAAGTGCACCGCCCAGCACCCAGTCGTCACCAATATTCTAAAGCAGCGGCCCCAGGACCGAGCCTTGTGGCACACCGCACGATTTGTCTTGTGGGCTCCATCTTTCCCGGGTAGATTACGGTTCTCTCCACAAAATAGTCCCCGACACTGCGACGGATATAGGCAGGCACACGATGATTTATGAGTGCCTAAAAAACTAAACTAACAAATCTAACTGTCTCTTTAATAGCTTGCTCGCCTCGTCGAAGAGCATAATGAGCGTGTATATTGACGGAGAGTCTGTACCTCTCCTTCCTCAGCAGGACCAAATTGCCTGCTTTAGTAAAAAACTAACTAAAACTTTTTTTTTGATTCGGGTTTTATTTTAAATTTATTTTTTTACAATAGTCAAAAGCGGCCTGCATACACTGATATATGTTGTACCTATATCCTTTATGGGCAATTATAACATTGTTGACCTTGATAAAAATAATATTAACGTCAAATTTAAGATAAATCCTTCCAGTTATTTGTATGTTCTTAATTGGCAAATGAGCGCCAGGAACTTTGAGAGTCCCGGATCCCGGAGCCGACGAAGGTGTTCAATATTCTTCTGGATGAACGTAGAAGATCGAACCCAAGTTCCGCAATTAAAATTATGTTGAATACCGGTTTCCAATACACAAAATACCAACCTCTTAAAATCATGGAATAACGTTTGTCACCACTCCAGCGTGTTCAAAGCCAATAGCTCGACCTTTTCAATAACCCTGTCATGGGATGTACAACCGGGCCACTATGTCAAAGACATTGCACAGATTAAAAATGGTTTTATTTGACAACGAAGTTTCTAGAAAGAATTCTCTATAGAAAAAATAATTACACTTCCGTATTCGGTTATTTACTTTATTATGAATTTTTACTGAAAGCTGAAAATTATTACGATATTATTTCGATGGTTGGCAATCAATATATCGATTAATCTACAACTGTGAATCGGCGACCACCAAATGTCGCCTTTTACTATATTAATCTATGCCTTTAACTGTCAGAACCTGACGTTGTCGAATGTCATTTGAAACGTAAACAACTTGATTACAATATTAAGATCTAATTTATTTTGCAAACCTGTATAATAGGTTCAGAAAAATGATTTATTGTGAGAAAGTGTTAACCAAACATTCCAGTGACGAAATATAGTTGAAGGAATGAGTCCTTCAATCAAATGCAGGCCAAAGTCAATTGTACAAACTACAATGCATATAACTCGGAAACCTCATGATGTTACTAAGTTTCCAGGTAAATGCTACCCTATTTATTAACAACGCAGCTGTGCAATACCAACCCGTGGTAGGTACAAAAAAAACAACATAACACGGTACAGCGTCCTAATAATTGTTAGCTTTAAAAATAAATGTTTTAATAATTGTTGATGAACAATTGTTTTCTGTACCGGACGACGTCATTAACGGCCGTTCCCAATAACCTATCTATCACCAGTTTTGACCTACTAAAGATAGAAAATTCTATTTATCATCGGTTTTGATGTCCCAATATAATACTGATGGTTAGGACAACTAACCGCCATACGCTAACTATCGATGGGAGGGGCTATCTCATAGTGCAGATAGATATTTCTATGAAATTGCAACATTATGCGTCCCAATAATATTTTGACAGCTATCTGTCAGTGATGTCAATACTAAAGATAACCAAATTTGTCAATCCGTCGAATTGCAGGGATATGCATTGTTTATTCAACTAATATTTGTAGAAGTGCAGTATTTTCATCATTCTTAATAATGTCTGAGTCTAGTGAAAGTGATTTATCAATGTTAATGGAATTATCTGATTGAGACAGTGATTTTGAAGATGAATCCCATAAAAACTACAAGACCCGCGTAAACCATATGAACGAACTAAATAGTAGCGAATTCACGTATAGATTTCGCTTAAACAAAACTGCTGTTGGTAATTTATTAACAGAAATATATTCTTTGTTAAAAGTAACCTCAGAAAGGTAAGCAGCGGGGCGTAGTATAGCCAATGTCTCATCTGCAATAGCAAGGTTATATAGAAATTATATACATATACATAGCAATACTCAGGAAGATTTTTACAATATTAGCCAATTTCCAAGAGTTCTGGGTGCAATTGATGGCACACATTCTAATACAATCACCAAGTAAGTACATTGTATTTTTAAGAAAATTAACTTTTAATATTCATTCTCTACATTGTGTGATTGTTTTAATTTATAGATTCTAATATTGGAGAAGAATTTAGAAATAGGAAAGGATATTTCTCTATGAATGTGCAAGCTGTGTGCGATGCACATTTAAGATTTATGAATGTTGTTGCCCGTTGGCCTGGATCAACTCATGATGCAACAATCTTTAACAATTCAACACTGAGAGGTACCTAACAAAGTGTTTAGTTGCTTCATACTACCTTTTTTTTTTTTTTTTTTTTTTTTTTTGTGGATGGGAAATCATCAAATGACCCCTCCCGCTCTGGGTGGAGCGGAAGGGAGTGTCAGACTTTTACTGACTAAAACCCACCCGTGTTCCGTCCTTAGCCCTTTCTGTTCCAGGGCAGCGGTTAACCTTTCGGAAAATCCCACCGCCCCGGCAGGCTTCGGCCCTGTGGGGCCCCGTCCTCTGCTGACATCTCTTTGAGGCGCGCGTGGAACACAACGCGCCGTCCGGCACGGGCCTGGTCCTGATCGGACGGTGAGCTACCCATTACTCACCGCCCGCAGGCCCGCGCCTACGGTGGCCGGGAGTCGTCACGCGGCTCCCGACGCCCGGAGCGTCTCCCGCGGCGGCTGAGGCGTGAGGTGTTCTCCCTCAGCCTCCCCGCCACCTCCTTCGCTAGCATGACTGCTTCGCAGAAGGAGGTGACTGCCTCCCATTCTCTCTCGCCCCGGACCATGGCTTGCACCAGGGCCGGGCGCGAGAGGTCGCCGCCGTTGCCGATCGCCTCCACGAGGACACGGCGGGTCTCCGCCCAAGCAGGGCAGACCTCCACCGTGTGCTCCACCGTGTCCTCTGGGCGATCCGGGCAGTGGTGACACCCGGGCGTCTCCTCCCGCCTGATGATGTGCAGGAACCTCCCGAAACATCCGTGTCCGGAGAGGACCTGCGTCAGGCGGTACGTGAGAGCGCCGTGACGCCTCTCTAGCCACTCCTCAAAGAGGGGTCTTATCGCCGCTATCGCGGCGTGCCCTGCGCTGGGTTGCGATAGTCGCGCCTTCCATTCCGCCATGAGATCGCGCCGGAGGTCCGTCCGCTCCGCAGCGATTTGCCGCGGGTGCAGAGTTTCCCCCCGGCGTAGTGCCTCCGCGCGCCTATCATGCAGGCGCGCAAGCACTATCGCCTCCAGATCCCATGGCGGCAGTCCGGCAAGGAGGCATGCCGCCTCGCGCGAGATCGTGCGGTAGCCCCGGATCAGCCTTACGGCTACCACCTTCTGGGGCGCGTTCAGATAGTGTGCGGCTCGAAGCCGCAGTGAACGCGCCCATACCGGGGCCCCATATAGGGCCATGGACCGCACGACCCCCGCGTAAAGCCTCCGGCAGGAGGCGTTTGGCCCCCTCAGGTTGGGCAGGAGCCGCTTTAAGGCGGCCCCGGCCCGTTCCAGTTTGGGGGCCAAACGTCGGAAATGCTCGACGAAGTTCCACCGGCTGTCAAGGACGAGACCCAGGTATCTCATCGTTGTCTCGACGCCGATGTGAACCCCTCCTACCATCAGTTGAGATCCCGAAGGTGGCCCGTACCGGGGCCCATGAAAGGACATGGCCTCGGACTTGTGCAATGCCACCTCGAGACCCAACTGCCGGATCCTATCCACGACTATCGCAACCCCGCGTGTCATTGCGTCGGCCGCCGCCTGATGCGACCTCCCCTGCGCCAGGACCAGCGTGTCGTCAGCGTAGCAAACTACACTGACGCCATCAGGGAGGTCTGCCCGCAGCACCCAGTCGTAACCGATGTCCCACAGGAGCGGCCCCAGAACCGATCCCTGTGGGACACCGCACGACATCTCTCGCCGGCTCCAGTTCCCGTCGCGACCGGGGTAGATGACGGCTCTATCCGTCAGATACGCCCCGACTATTCGACGGAGGTAGGTCGGCACCCGGTGATACCGAAGTGCCTCCCCAATGCAACTCCAGGGCAGGGTGTTAAACGCGTTGGCGATGTCGAGTGACACCGCCACGACGGCCCCGCCCCGGGACACCGCATCCCCCGTCGTGAGGGCTCTAACGCGCATGATGGCGTCCACCGTCGAGCGCCCCTTGCGGAAGCCAAACTGGCTATCCGCAAGATCCGGCCCTGTCCCCACCAGGTGCCCGACGAGGCGGCCCGCAATCACTCTCTCGAAGAGCTTGCCAACCTCGTCGAGCAGCACAATGGGCCGGTATGCGGACGGAGAGTCCGCAGGGCGCCCTGGCTTCTGAATGAGGACCAGCTTCCCTGTCTTCCAACGGAGTGGAAACTGGCCTCTCTCCATGCATGCGCTTAAGAGCGCCTCCAGTCGAGGCCCGAGAGCCGTCGAGGCCAGGACCCAGGCTTTACCCGGCACGCCATCGGGTCCTGGGGCGGTATTTTTGGCCTTCAGCCTGCCTACCGCCGCTCCCAGCTCTACCCCGGTCACTTCGGGTGTGTCGTCGTCGTCGTCCATGTGGTCCGCTTCGGACACCGCTATTGGCGGAGCCATAGGCGGGGGAGTATGCTCCCCCCGTGAAGGGAACAGAGCGCTCACCACCTCCTCCACCAGCTGTGGGCGGAGACTCTGTGTCAGCGGGGGGGCCCAGGTGCGGAGTTTATTCCGCACCATCTTGTAAGGGCGCCCCCATGGATCTCTGTTCAGAGTCTCCAGCATCTCCTCGCGGGCCAAGTCCTTGGCCCGCTGGACAGCCTCTCGGAGGGCGGTCTTCGCCGCTCTGTACCCCCCGTACAGCTCCGCCTCCGTGGCTTCCGCATCCGGAGGGCGGATGCGGCGCCTGCGGTGCCTGGTGTACCGGTGTCGCGCGTCGACGCACGCCTTGCGTAACGCCGCGATCTCCTGCGACCACCAGTACACCTGACGTCGGGCGCGTCCTGGCCGGACTCGGGGCATTGCCACGTCACAAATCTCGGACATGGCCTCCCGGAACCACTCCGCCTCATCGTCGATATCAGCAGGCCTGTCCGGTGAATACACCCAGGCCTGCACGATCGAGGCTTCCAGGAGAAGCTCCCGGTCCAGCTGCTTCAGCGCCCACCGCGGACCACTCGGGGCCTGTTGGACCAGCGCGCTGGAGGTCTGGGCGGAGACATCGAACCGGATATACCGGTGATCGGAGTAGGTCTCCACCTCCTCCATGACGCGCCAGTCAATGACCTGCTGCGTCAGAGCGGGGCTGGCGAACGAGATGTCCACTACCGACTCGCCCCGCATCCGCACACACGTAGGAACAGAACCCCGATTTAGGACGACCAGGCCTGTTTCCAGAGCCCAGTCCTCCACCATCCTGCCCCGCACGTCCGTGCACCGGGAACCCCAGGCCAAGTTCTTGGCGTTGAAGTCCCCGAGCACTAGCACGGAGAAGGGATGGTTCCTGGCGACGACGACACTCAACTCTGTTAAAGAGTTCTGGAGCTCGGCGAGAGTTCGGCTCGGAGAGAAGTAAACTCCCACTACTACAATCTCTCCGAACCGTGCTGCTACGCACCCCTGTCCCTTCGTGACACATTCGAGGGACGGGGTACCGGCGGCAGCCGACGAAATTATGGCCACTGAGCCGCTAAGGTCCTCCACCCAGTCATCCCTGGGCGGGACAAAGTACGGCTCAGCGACCACGGCGATATTAATCGACCACTGCGCCATGGTCTGGAGCAACAAGTCCTGAGCGCAGGCGCAGTGGTTGATGTTCGCCTGGAGGAGGCGTAAAGGAGCCATTACTCCTCCATTTCAACCCCCTCCCGGGCCTCTTGAGGAGGCCCTTCAGCAGCGGCGGCGGTGGCGGCGGCGGCGGCGGTGGCGGCGGCGGCGGCGGTGGCGGCGGCGGCGGCGGTGGCGGCGGCGGCAGCAGTGGCGGCGACGGTGGTGGTGGTGGCGACGGCGGCGGAGGGCCTGCCTTTCCTCCTGGCTTCGGTGGGTGGGGCGCAGGACTTGCTCCCCGCCCGGTGATCGGCCGGCTTGCCAGCAGCCGCACATGCGACGCAGTGCGGCGTGGCGTTGCACGAGCCGGCCTTATGTCCGGGCTTACCGCAGCGAAAGCACAGAGTGCTGCGGTCCTCCGAGGTGCACATGGCGCTCGCGTGGTGTCCCACGAGGCACCGATAGCACCTCAGAGGTCTGGGCTCCAGCAGCTTGACCTGCGCTGACACCCAGCCCACCAGGAGTCTTCCGCCCTCCACTATCTGCCTCGCCGCCGTCACGGGACAGCTTACCGTAATGGTTCGCATGCCCGTGAAGTCGGGACGTATGGTGCCCGCCTTCACCTGGTCGGCCAGACACCCGCCCGTCCCGACGACGGCGGCTACCACCTCCTTCTCCGTAATGGAGTCATCCAGGCCCATAATGCGCATGTCTGCACACTTGACGGGCCTGGAGACTCGAGCCTCGTCCGCATTGAGGGACGCCCTTAGCTTCTCAGCTAGGGCGTCAGCGGTGGGGCCACTCGTCGCACCGGGGATCTCCAGCATGCGGGCACCAGTGGCGGTCACCCTATACCGGAGGCCCCCGGTGATCCCCAGCTCCTGGAGGTCCACCGCCGCTTTTGCCTTCGTGAGCACGTCGCAGTAGGTCACCCCCCCCTTAACCGCGTCCGGCTGTAGTGTTATGACTACAGCCGCGGTCTTAGGGGAGCGAAGCCTAGCCGCAACGGCTCGCTCCTTGCGGCGCCGCCTTTGCGCCTTTTTTCTGGCCGCCTTGGCCGCCTTCCTCCTCTCCCCGACCACTTGCCACTCTGCGTTGGTCGTGGGAGGTTCTTCTGGGAGAGGCGAAGGCTCTGGGGCCCTCGCCTTCCCAGCCGTTTTGCCCTTCTTCTTATGGGCCGGCGCCGGTTTTGCAGGCGCCGAGGCTCCGCCAGCCGACGCCGGTTTCGCCGGTGTCGGTTTCGCCGGCGCCGGTTTCGCCGGTGCCGGGGCTCCTCCTGCCGACGCCGGTTTAGCCGGCGCCTGGGCCCGGCCAGACGGCCCTGGCTTAGGGGCGGCAGCGGCCGCGTACGAGGCCGCCTTCGGCCCCGGAACCGTCCTACCCGCCAAGGGGGGGCGCAGGACTATACCCTCCAGGACGTCGAAACGCGCCTGGAAGGTCGCCAGCTCCTGCCGAACCAGGTCCAAGACCTGGTTCTCCACCGGCACGGGCCGGCTTGACGGTTCCGCCTGCTCCTTGTCAGGGACCTTCAGGCCGGCCAGGTCTTCACGGAGCCTCCGGTTCTCCTCCTGGAGAAGCTCCGTGGCAGCCGTCAGGCGAGCCACATCCGCCCGTAATGCGGCCACTTCGCCAGCCGAAGGACCGGCGTAGTTGGCCGCCTCCGCTGCCGCCATAATGGAGGCCATTGCCGAGTCGATGGCCTTGTTCTTCGTGTCCTGGCGCTTTTTCAAGGCCACGACCCGGATCGCGGCCTCCACGACCGCCGCAAAACTCCTTTTGCGGTCCGCCTCGGGGCCGCCAACCTCAACCGCCTCGTCACCTGAGGGCTCCGAGGCGACCGCGCGACCGGCCTCCCCCTCCTTTGCGGGCTCCTCCGCACGCTCGGCCGCCTCCCGAGCAGTGAGGCCCCTCCCTGTGCCTCGGCCCCGGACTCCTCCCCGCCTCGTGGTGGGGATCTTCCTGGCCAGCTCCCAGTCAGAGGACGACCCCTGGCCGCCCACTGACCTTGGCCGCTTGCTTCGTCCCTTTCTATTAGCAGCGGCAGCCATCTCCTTCGCACGGCACGGGCTCCCTGAGCCTTCCGTGCTTGATCCTCCCGATGCGGCGTCGGACTCCGACCCCGCATCACTCCTCTCCTCTGTGCGCTCCTTGCGCGGTACCTCTGCGTCGCACAGGCGCTCCAGGCTAGCCCGGAGCTCCTTTTCTTGCGACGCAGGTTGACGCGGGTCGGCGGTGGTGTGCCGGCCCACGGGGCTATTGGTGCCCCCCCCATATACGGTGGGGCGGCCTTCCGAAGAAGGACGGGATTGTGCCTCCTTGTGGAGGTTGCCCGCCTGGGGATTTTTTCCTTTAGCCGTGTTATTCATGATTTCCTTTTAAGGGTGAGGTCCCTATTCGCGCTAATGACCGGATCCCCTCCGGCCATTCATCCCCTCGGCACGCTAGACCTTGGGATTGGGGTGATTTTTTAGAGAGGTTGTCTTCCTCGCGGCCCGGGCCTCAGTGGCCCGGACCCCCGGTCCTGAACTCAGGATTACGGTGTGGCCGGCGGCTGGGCAAAACCAACCGCCGCCCCGGCGTCCCCACGCTGCCGCCGGATACCGGACAGACGCAGCGCGGACATGGACTCCCTTCACCACCCACATTCCCGTGGGTGCAGCGGCGCGAACCGCCCCTCCCCAGTCTACGCCCACTCACCTTCCTCTGTAAGCAGAGGGGGAGTAGACGTAATGTAGCCCGGTTCCCTTCACCGACCATCGAGGATGATCGGTGATTGGAACCGTGACCCTTCCCCGTTTGTTGAAGATTAGCCGCCAGCCCCAAGTGTCCACCAAAATAATTGGTGGGCACTTGGAGCCGACGTTGCCCAGGGTGCGCCACGAGGAGGCTCTTCAACATGCACCCCTTCATACTACCTTCATATTATTATAGTGCACAATCTTTAGTCACTTTATTCCATTCTAATGAGACATCTCATTGTGAGTCTTATCTATAATCTACCCTTCTTGCAGGTGTTTTGGAGTATGGAAACGGAGATTTCCAGTCATATCATTAAAAAAATACGGCTATCATTATCAACTACACAGTCAATAATAATAGCAACAGCTATACTGCATAACATTTGTAGACAGATGAGAATTGAAGATGTAATGCCAGAAGTAGAAATACCTAATTATAATGCAGTCCCAATGATATTACATGAACCTAGTGATAGTAATATTGATGAGCGACAAGACTTGATAAACCATTACTTTGGAGGGTAAGTTATTTGTGATCCCATGTCTTTCATGCAGGTATTCAATATTTTATTGAATCATAATACATAAATTATTAATGTTATATTTTATTTGTTTCAGATTTGATTTGAGTGAATAACTTTGAATTATGTGTTGGGCATTCAATAAAGAAAAAGAAAACTTTATTTTAATACTTATTTATTTTGCTCTAAGTCTAATTTTAACTTTCTATTTGTTAATTCCATGTTTTCCAACTGAAACGGACAACCGGGGTACGTCCAGTACCTACGGTCGTACCTGGGACAGTCTCCCACGTTTTGACGTATGCTCAGCCGGTCGATTCTGTAAAAAGGTCACCGTGAAAACTCAAGTGAAGTGAGCTTGATGCGACTTGTCAATATAGTGTAAATCCCTAGCATTATTTGAAATGACAGCTCACTCCACGCTCACTTCACCTGAGTTTTCACGGCGAGATGGTTACAGAATCGCACTGCTGATGTACTACTTCTGAGTCGGGTGACTCCGCTGGTGACATACGTCCCACGCACCCCTGAATGCGTAGTCTGTACAATTACTAGGAAGGGCTTCTTAGAGACGGGCAGCTAAGAGGCGGTGAAATAAAAAAAGATTTTTTGTTGATATTTGCTTGCAGATTTCGGCTTCTTGCTTGTAGTGTTGCCTCTTCGACGGCTGAGCTGCGACTGACTTTTCGTGCACTGTAGAGATCGCGTCGCCCCTGTAAGGGGGCGAGGCGAGCAGTACCGGGGCTTTGCCCCCCGGCCGCAGAGCGCTATGCGGTGGCCCGTAACTACGGGCCCCTCCTCCTGTTTGCGCTAAGGCTTGTAGCCTGTCGGGCGCGCGTGAGTTGCGCGCGCCTGTGTGAGTGATTGCTATGTGTTTTTCTGTAGGCGCGCCGCGGCGCTGACTCACAGCGCCGCTATCTTCACGACACCTCGGCGGTCTGTCCCCGCCAGGTGAGACCCCCAGTTGCCTGGGGGAGGCCCGGCGGGGGACGACCAGCGACAGAGGTGCCGACTCGACGCTCCTACAGAATATAGGGTGTATTGCTCCCGCCCGTCCCGTTTCCAGAGCCAGCCGGTTACGTTCCGGGCTAAAGAGCAGTCGTGTGTGTGAGGGCGGTATTGTGTTGTGTAACACCGCCCGGTGTCTACGTGTATCGCGGCCCGCGCTGCGCATACACGTGTGAGTTTGGCGTCTGTGCAGTGGTGACTGTATTTGTACGCTACGTAACGCGCCTATATTAACTTAGCACACGTTACATAGCGATACCGAATGTATATTATGTATGTGGAGTTCAGTTGTGTCTAGTGAGCCGCGTGAGCCGCATTTTGATTATAAAAATTTCTTTATAACTTTGGAACCCGTGGTCCGATTTTTATAATTCAAACGGTATTATCGGTTTTATATCTAGACCTTTCATTTAAAACAAAAATTATTAAAATCTACCCATAAACAAAAAAGTGATTTTCCAAGTTACGTAATTATGTATGAACAAAATTTTACTTATTGGAATCCTTTCAAAAACAGTCTTATCCGTTCGGGATACAAAATCTAATAACAAATATCGACAACAAATACTAATTAGAATTTAGAAAACATAAAATAAATCTCTTTAAAGTTTTAACTATGAACATAGAATTATTTACATTACGTTTTCTTTGTAGCGGTCCCTCCACTACTTGCGCCCTGGTACCCAGATAAGGTCTCGTCGCCGACACCAACTCTAATTCTCTAATGCGTTGCGGACCATAGTTGACGCTCCTCGCTACGTGAGGAATGACGTAATCCAGCGCGACCTCGGGATTGAGAGCCTGGATGAGTTCGTGCGGCACCTCGCGAAGGGAATGTTCGCGCGTGCCGACGCATCGTCCTGGCCGCATATCCAGGACATTGCGCCCTGGCACGCGCGCCCCCCCGACGCGAAACCCTTGCCCCGCGACCTGGTAGCCGACGACGACCCCACACCACCGGACTGACGCCTCTGGTGAGCCGCACCCAGGTTACACGCGGCTCACTAGACTCAACTGAACTCCACACTCACAACACACATTCACTACGTAACGTGTGCTAAGTTAATATAGGCACGTTGCGTAGCGTACACAGACAGCCACCACTGTACTGTGTACAGACGCCAAACTCACACGTGTATGCGCAGCACGGGCCGCGATACACGTAGACACCGGGCGGTGTTACACAACACAATACCGCCCTCACACACACGACTGCTTCTTAGCCCGAAACGTAACCGGCTAGCTCTGGAAACGGGACGGGCGGGAGCAATACACCCTATATTCTGTAGGAGCGTCGAGTCGGCACCTCTGTCGCTGGTCGTCCCCCGCCGGGCCTCCCCCAGGCAACTGGGGGTCTCACCTGGCGGGGACAGACCGCCGAGGTGTCGTGAAGATAGCGGCGCTGTGAGTCGGCGCAAGGCGCGCCTACAGAAAAACACATAGCAACCACACACATGGACGCGCGCAACTCACGCGCGTTCAACAGGCCTTCTGCCATAATGTGCTAACACCATGAGGGGCCCGTGTTTACGGGCCACCGCATAGCACTCTGCGGCCGGGGGGCAAAGCCCCGGTACCGCTCGCCTCGCCCCCTTACGGGGGCGACGCGATCTCAGCGAACTCTAATTCTAATTTCTTCCTTTTAACAATGTAATAATCAGCAATAGCTTGATTCCGTGCAGCTCGAGTCCTTATGTCTTCATCCAGTAGCCTATGTTTTTGTTTATCTGAAAATAAATATGAGTATTATTTAAAAAAAACTGGTTTTATTGCAATTATGTAAATTAGTTTTTCCAGATCACCCCAAATTTACTTAAAACTGTTTAGATTACACATACATAAAAATGTAAATTACCCAAATGGACAATAGGGATGCAATAATGAATTGAGTATAGTTAGTCATGCAAATTGTGAAATCCCTCATTTTACAAATGCTTGTTACTTTGGTAATATTTGAATGGTAAAATGTATAATTGTAAATAGACAATGTTGTTGGTAAAATGTTAAATTGTACATTTTGCTGACAGCAGATACATACTAATATTGTTGCCACTGGGAGTGTTAAAAAAGAATTTCCTTGGTTTAGGTGTTGTCACAACCAGCAGTTGGTTATTCCCCGATGATCCACTCTCATTTTCAACGCTCATCAATTCTGAATCACCATCACCCATGCCACTGTCAATCACCATATTGCCACCACCATCACTCAAAACCTCTGAATCCACCGTCACCTCAGCATCTCCTCCTAATGTTACATTGTAACCCTCACACGTTGCACCTAAAATGGATGCCACTCTGTCCAGTGCATCATCTGGTGGGATGTAATCTGGCTTGCCACCACCTGTCTGCAAGTATAGTTACATTAATACCTACACTATAACACATATTTAAATAAAGATAATATCTATCACATCCTGCGGTTCATAAACACCACACACAAGAGTAAGGACGAAATGATTACCTTAATTTGGTTCATCCTAATTTTGGTGGATCTTTTTCGAGCGGTTTTTTTTTAATTCTCCCATTTCAATTTTAATTGATCGGTTCTTCGTGGGCAACTTGAAATCGATGCATTGAATGCATCTGTCAGTTTAGACCAGGCAGCTTCTTTAAGCTGATTATTTGTAGCATTTGTAGCCTTGCTTGTTATCACCTTATTAGCTTCAACAAGATCAATAAGCAAGGCCACCTCATCCTTGGCTAAAGGTACACCTTTTGTCTGAAAACAAAACAAATATTAAATACAGGGTTGATCTTAATTACATGTAGAGAAAGACGAAAAAAATATCAAATTGTTCCGAGGTTTAGTTTGCACTGTAATTTACTAAATGTCATATAAAAGGCCTCTGTCACTTAATAGGAACGTATATAATAATGTCTGGTAATACTTACAGTGCTCATTATATGTAAAAAAATAAGCAGAATTCACTAGACAAACTTGATAACACAACAATAATAGCGGTAGCGTCTGACGTCTCTACGAGTTGAAACTTGAATTGACACTTGACTACGTTTCGTTCTTCCTTTTTACGCGTGCAATATTTGTTCGCTAAAATAATGTCAATGAAACAGATCACTATGATTACCAATCTTATTTTAGCATAAAAATATCACCAATGCTATAATTTGATCAATTTGTATTGTTTTACGAAAAAGTTATATGAAATAATATTTGTTTAAACGTTGTTCTTTTTTGTAGCTTTTGTAGTAACAAAACGTATGGGAGGGCTGGATAGCTGAGCTTAACTACCGATGTCGATGCCTCAATAGACGTTATCGTCACTTGTGGGACGTAAAATAAGGATAGATAGAAGTCTACTATTTATCGTTCATAACAAGATACCGCTTACTGAGGATAGGTTATTGGGAACGGCCATTAGTCGGCGCCGGCTGTCGCTGAAAACCCTCTGCTTGCCTTTTGTTGAGGCAGTTGGTGGACCTGAAGGATCAGTGCAGAGGAATTGCGCTGATTGAGTGCCTTTACCCTTGCCCTTGCGTTTCTGCACTTGCCAGACGCGTGAGAACGCGTCCTCAGTGCAGCCGACCGTCTCCGTTTGACCGGTGACGGCCGCCTGATGGGAGGAGGCTTGAAGAGCCATAGGAGAAGGAGGGTGTCTGTCGGGGACCCCAGTGCCGGTGTTTGCCAGCAGCTGGGTCTGTGTGGAGAGGGTCTGACAGACAGTGGTATTAATCGTCGCCTTGGTCTTCCCCTGAGTTTTAGAAGGGTCGGTACTGGTCGCAGTCAGCGCCGACGTCCTTTGTAAGTATATTTTGGGACTTTTTGAGGTTAGGTTACAATATAATTTGCTTTTCTCAAGAACGATGCGTTACATTAGAAAATTAGTTAACATGAAAGTTAGGTCAAATGAACATTATAAATATAAAAAGAGCATTATAAAATTTGAAAATTATATGACATGAACGTAAATGAAATTAGAGAAAATGAAAATTATATCAAATATAACATTAGATCATATGAAATTAGGTTAAATGTTTATATATCATAAGTAAATTATATCATAATTATATGAAAGTTATAATAATCCATATTTATCCATGAATAGAAATATAACTTAATAGTGGGGCAATAAAATTGAAATTTCAACGGCAACGATACCGCGGTATCCTAAATAAACTGATCCGGTTTCATAGCGCTTTGTGGCGAGTAACTTAGTGGACGCGTGTCACTCCTCAGCGCATCGGACTGCGCACGCGACGCTCACTATGTCCGACAACAACAACAGTATTACCGGCCCACAAAACTTGGCCGACCTCATTGGTGGCTCTTGGATGAACGTTATTACATGGATTTCGTTCGTGCTGAATCTCGCGGCGGCCACATACGGAGTGACATCATGGTGCCTACTCAAGAAGTTTCGCCATTTCAGAAACTATGTGCTCCTCAGTGCAATTATAGTGAAAACTGTATTCGGGATTTTCGATTTCATATTAGTACAAGTAAATACTAACTTACACGACAACTTAGTACTGACTTTTTTTCAACTAGTTTTAAAAGAGTGGCTGTGTGTATCGTATCATTGTTGGTTAATAGTGTTGTGCTACATTTTTTATGTTGATTTTGTTAAAGTTTTTCGTCTTGAAATTCATAGGAGGTACCTCAAGAGTAGCTTATTTGCTTTGGGTCTACCTTTTATATCAACCTTATTACTTTTTGCTCCTGGGTTATATGTTTTTATCTTTGTCTCGAGCAACACAATTACATATGAAATATTTGATGTTTTCCACACGTCGCTGCTGTGTATGCCCGTCGTGATTAGTTTTGTTATTTATATAAGAGTTTTATATACTTTATGCTGCGTTAGTGAAGCTGGTGTGAGTACATCTTTTAACAAATGGTGTCGCTTCTACATAGCTACGTTGATTTTTGTACTCAGTAATGTGATGGTGTTACCAATTATGGCTACAATGTTTAATGTACATTCATTGACCATTAATGTTATAATATCCTTAGGAGCTATTTTGAACGGAATGGCATTGCCTGTGTATTTAATTATATTAAAGAGTAATCGGGACTTATGGGGAGTATTTCTGGATAAGAGATCAAAACAAAAGTCACTCGAAATGAAGTGACTATATATATACTACATCTTTCATACTTCAACTGTTTGACCGCTTAGAAATAAGGAAAAAACTTTTTTAAAACAAAAAAAAAAAATATCCGACTTCCCAAGAAACACTACAAAGTAAAATATAACTGTTACTTTAGTATCGGAATTCGGTGTCTTTGGTTTTTGTATTTTCGTTTTTTGTCACTGAATACCTAAATTTAGCAACTAGTTTTTCGTGGCCGAACTTAGTTATTCTTAGTTTCACGTGGACATCATTATATATTTACACGTGAAACGCTCCAAGATAACTGTGATCGCACCAAAAACCATAGCTTTCTATCAGGCGTGATCGAGGTCACGAGTAGGTCTGCCCATTTAGCAAACAAAAAAATTAACAAAACTAAACCAAGTAAATTAATAAATGTTACGTACATTTCGGATTCGTACTGATAAATGATTTTATTTTTGTAAGTAGGTTTGTACAAACACTTTTACACGTCAATCATATTTTAAAACTAGATGAGGTCGGCGTTTCCTATCTGACTAGTCTGAGAAGAAAGGCCGAAACAAACTCAGAGTTCACAGTCTCTTTTAAAGTCCAGACATAATCTTGGTCAGATCATATGAAGACCATGTAGATCGATGTCTGAGATGGTTTTTTGAGGAAAGAACCACACAGATTGAGAGGACCTGTCCAGCCAGTGCACGCATTTGTCAGAAATCGTGCAGCTCAACTCAAAACTTAAGGAGCTCGACGATTCGACTAACAATAGGGTAGGGCGGGGCTAGAAGTCCGGTGGGTAAGAAGTCCCAACATACAATTATCACAGTATCTATCCGCGCTAGAAACAGACGGTCTACGTGACCTGAAGTGGGGTGAGGGGCGACGACGAAGCCGCGAGCCGCCAGTCGTCGCGGAGCGCACATGCAAGTAACACGGCTATCGGAATTTTTTCGCGCCCAAAAGTAAAAAAAGTGTTGAAAAGACTGATTTTGTGTATGTTTACAAGCAAAGCTCAAAATAATTCACGTGTTTTGTTTAATGATTTTAAGTTGGGATATTATGTTGATTATATTACTAAAATATTAAGATTTGTTGATTATATTGATATTTTAATAAACAGAAATATTATTAGATATTGATTTTAAAATAATGCATTTTGATTTAATCTTATAATTGATCACAAATACCTAATTAGCTAGCCATTAGGATGTATGGACTTCTTACCCCAAACCTGGGACCCACCCCCCCCCCCCCTGGGAATTCCATTTTGCATTCGTTGCTAAATTTTTCGGAAACCAAATAAATATTCACACTTCCGACTATTTGAGCGTTAAGCTGAATTGTGTAAGGTTTCATACAACATTTTTTGTTGACAGTAAGTACTCGATTTTAAGACATAGGTATAGGTCTTAGAGTGAAAATTGGGACTATTAGCCCCGCCCTACCCTACTAAAGAAAGGACATTTGGGTAGGCCACATTAATTACTCAAACTGCCAGACCATAACAAAAACTAAGAGAACAGAGAGAAAATAAAATAAAATAAAAATAAAGTGACCCACATAGTCTTCACATTCACAATAATTAAAATAATAGAATACTTTACAAAGTAAGCAAATGTCATAGTATATATAAAATTCATTAATATTTATATAATAAAAAAATAAAAAAAACAACAACAAGACAGAAAAAAAAATAAAAATAAAAACATTCAATATGTAAAAATTGGAAGCACCTTAATCCCAAGCCTTTTTGTCCTCGATATAATCCTTAACGGTATAAAAGGTTTTCTGGCACAACTTACGTTTAATGAATGATTTGAATTTATTAAGGCTTAGATCTTGAACGGGGCTTGGAACTTTATTGTAAAAGCGTATACATTGGCATCTGAACGAGCCACCTATTTTCTTGAGCCTTGTTATAGGTACCACAGGTACAGCAACTGTTATAGGTACTATAAAACAACAGTCTGAATATACCTTACCTTGTAGCCTTAATTATTATTTAGCACAATAAATACAATTTTATATTTTTAACAAGCAAAATCTTTTCTTTGGTTTCATCATCATCCTCCATTGTTTTCTCCTTTCCATCCTGTGTGTGTGTGGTTGTGTACATTCTATCAGTTCGGATGCATTCATACAAGCATCTCTGTTTTTTTCAACGAATTAAAGGTTTCCGTCCTTTAAGTATATGGAATTCATTTTCAATACACAAGTTTTTAAATAATTATTACGTATTTAATTAAGACAGAATAAAATTGCTTATAAGTCTTAGGGTACGATCATACGTACAACAACCGCACGACAGCAACAACATGTACACGGGATTGTATGAAAATGAATAGTTCATTCACACGAACCACATTATTGGCAGTCAAAATCAACCGGGGCGATACCGACCGGCGATTCCATTCTGTAACCATCTCACCGTGAAAACTTGGGTGAAGTGAGCGTGGATTGAGCTGTAATTCCAACTAATGTTAGGGATTGACACCATTGACAGCTGACTCTAAGCTCACTTCACCTAACTTTTCACGGTGAGATTTTTACAGAATCGATCGGCAGATCAAAGTCACGCCGCAGCCACAACGCAACCACCAGCGAGACCACGCACCAGTGGTCGGCCACATCGCAAACAGGAGTCGATCTGTACACTATCCACAACGTAACCACACCTACAAGACGCTGCAGTGACACTATAATGTATACACGTAACCACTGCTCGCCCACATTTTGACGTGACCGCATTTGGTGGTTGTGGTACGTGTGATCGGGCCCTCTTCATTCTATCCTACTAATATTATAAACGTGAAACGTTTATAACCAGGATTAACATATAGGATACTTTTTATCCCGATATTCTCACGGGATCGAACCTTATGCGGGTGAAACCGCGGGGCGCAGCTAATAGTCTATATTTTAATTAATTATTTAGGAACCTGGGGGTCTACTCAAAGTAGTATCGGCAAAATGTTCGGCCGTTTCGTGCTACGAAGTTACTATTTGGTTCGGTCGGTCCCGATCCTACACTCCTACACTCTTTCGAATATTGACTATGGTCCCGACCCAACTGAGCCGATCCGAACTTTTTTCGCGTTTTTCAATAATATTCGGTTCGGCCATATGTCGGTCCGATCCGAACATTCGCACTTTGCACTTCGGAGTAGACCCCCTGGTTTTTTTTCTGGTACAAAAAGAAGTTTCGTCATTTCAAAAACTACATGATGTGCTTTCACATTGCAAGCGCAGCAACCCCCCGGGCGGTGTTGCGTGTCGGCGCGGCGCGGCGTGGCGACGTCCTGCCGTAAGTTTGAAGACGCCTCGGAGTTACTGAGCCAATCCGGTGAAGTTCTAAGGTTGGGTTGGCGCCTGGTTATCGAGGAGCCGATGAGGAGAGGTAATGATGCCGACCCCGAACTGATACATGTGTGGGATGATACAAACATTCAATTGGATACGGACAGCATCAAACGGATGTAACATCAAATTCATTTTAAAATTTTAATAAACAAGTTATGCACACTATGTTAAACTGGATTCACTGGTTCCAAAAAATAATAAACGATAATAAATAATCTGTATACGTCTTAAATCTGTACAGATAAATTAAATTGAAGTGTCTGTTTGTAATGCCAACATAGCAGCTTTTTATTAGATGCATATGAAAGAACCATAATTATACATACTTACAGTACCTTTAACAAAAAATATTTTTTATAGTTTTTTTCTGTCTGTTTGTTCCGGCTAATCTCCGAAACGAACAAACCGATTTTGACGGGACTCTCACTGGTAGATAGCTGATGTTATAAGGTACGCCTCAGTAACTTAAGCTACACACCTTTTAATTTATATTTTTCAAAATATAACTATATCATAACCTAACTAAAACTGCTAACAAGATAAAATATGGCGTCTAAAGATTCCTCCTCATCGTTGTCGATTAGTAACGCAGCAATACATGTATGCATGTTAATTTGGGACGATCATTCCGAAAAGTCATTGAAATTTTGCCCGATATATTAATTATTATGCGGATAACGGTGCTGGTTGCGTTATTACTCAAATGTCCTAAAATCTAATTGTACTAGTATTAGAAGGGTGTCTGTATTATTGCCAAATGATATTACAGATTTTGGCTATTTCTTTTCTAGTTTCTGCAAGTAAAGTGACTCGCGACCTATAATGGTGAGGGAATGGTAATCAGGGAATCAGGACCAGGGGGTTTAGGATACTACTGCTAGAATGAAAAAGAAAAAGAGGCAGGGTTTGTGCATATATCGGAACGAACTGGCGGGCACAGCTAGTTGATAATATAACTGTTCCGGCATCATAGCGCTTTGTGGCGTGCAACCTTGTGGACGCGTGTGTGCAAACATCACTGGTACCAGCTGTGCTCATCAGCGCATCAGACTGCGGACGCGACGCTCACCATGGCCGACAACGACACCAACATTACCAGCCCACAAACGTTTAGAGAACTCATTGGTGACTATAGGCATAACATTATTGTCTGGATTTTGATCGTGCTGATCCTCACGGCGGTCATATACGGAGTGGTATCGTGGTACTTTATCAAGAAGTTTCGCCATTTCAGAAGCTATGTGTATATCAGTGCAAATATAGCAAGAATGCTAATGCTTTTACTCTACTCTATTTTGGTATCGATCCAAACTCCAGAACTGCGTGTTTACACTACAGTTTTATTAATGTATTGTGAACTATCGTTTCGATGCTGGTTACTAGTGTTGTGCTACGTGTTTTATGTTGATTTTGTGAAAGTTTTTAGTCTTGACATTCAAAGGAGGTACCTTAAGAGTAGCCTATTTGCGTGGGGGGTACCTTTTATATCAACCGTATTCATTTTTGTTCCTATGTTGTTTTATTATTTCTATGTCTCGAGTGAAATAATAACACAACATATGATGGAGGTTCTCATCGATTCAATGTTATTAACACCCGTGGCGGTAAGTTTTGTTATTTATATAACAGTTTTATATAGTTTGTACCGCGTTAAAAAATCTACTGCGAGTACATCTCTAAACAAATGGCGTCGCTTCTACATAGCTACGTTGATTTTTGTACTTAGCAAAATAATAGTGTTACCTATTTTAATTGAAAAATTGGATGTAAAGATATTGACCCTTAGTGTTATAATTGACTTAGGAGTTATCTTGAACACAATAGCATTGCCTGTGTATTTAATTATATTAAAGAAAAATCGGGAATTATGGCGAGAATTTCTGAATAAGAGATCAAAACAAATATCACTCGAAATGAAGTGAGCATGTCCAATATGCTTGGACAACATCTTAAATAGATTGACTAAACCACCAGTCCACCAGACCAGTTTGCGAAATAAAGCAAAAAAGCAAATCGGCAATGTTTGTATCCAGTTTGGTTAGATGATTGACCGTTACGCTCCATGATAAATATGTAAATAAATGTTGTACAAATGTCGGATTCAAAGGAAAAACAACAGTTTGAATATACCTTACTTGTAACCTGTATTAGCACCACAATAAATGCAATTTTATATTTTTAGCAAGACACGTCTTTTCTTTAGCCATTCGATCATCCTTCTTTTTTTTTCCTTTCCCTCCTGTGTGGTCACATTCGTAGCAATAATTAAGTTCGTAGTAATTTTACTTTTAACTTTTAAACTGTTCCATTTTATTGAATTGGTACCTCTACCTACAATGTTAATTATTTTGATTTACAATAAATAGTTATCTCAATCTATTCCTGTTTATTATTTTATCTCCTAAAGTGTTTTCGCTGCTGAAGTGAAAAGTTATGTGTGTTACACGAGAGCAAAGTTTTTTGTACCTCGTGCCTTTGAATCCCTCGCCACACTCAGGATTCAAAATCAGCACTCGCAGCAAAAAACGACTTTGCTCTCTTGTTGCACAAATAACTATTGCTCGAAGTACCAAACCATCACTGGTACCAGTTGTGCTTGTCATTGTGTAAGAAGGCTGAGCATTATTGTCACGTGTATAATAACACTTTTGGAGAATCGAAATCTCTTTTTAAAACAATCTTCTGAATAGTCGTGTAATGGATCCACACGAAAGTAAACTTTGGGATTTCTAGGTTCAGCAGTTTAAACCTCCTCCACCTCCACCTGTCCTCTAATATAGTATCATCTATATTGTCTACAACAGCAAAAATCGCTTCAATGCTATGCAAAGTTTCCATTTTTATCAAAAATAACCTCAAAGCAGTGCTTAAGACATGCTTAAGTAA
Source organism: Apamea crenata (assembly GCA_949629185.1). Lineage (NCBI taxonomy): Eukaryota > Metazoa > Arthropoda > Insecta > Lepidoptera > Noctuidae > Apamea > Apamea crenata. Next base: position 10,582,557 of record OX451377.1, read on the forward strand.
AGGAAATGGTGATTATTACAAGGCTGAGAATTCTAACTTTTGACAGTTCTAACTTCGAGCAATTTCTTAACTACAGAATACAAATCGTTACTTATGTAATTACTTTTACTTGACTATAAATATGGGTGTAAAACCTGCTTTAACTCAGTTGTGCGGCGTGTGTCGGTGAGGACGCGTGCTCATATTACTGTACTCTTTGCGCGGGATATAGTTCAGTTAAGTAGTTACGACCTCTCAAGGTCAACTACGAGATGCCATTTATAAATAAAAGCGCGTGGCGGCACTGCACATGCAACGCTCACCATGTTCAACAACGCTGTATCAAGATACTCTAGTACATTATTTACTGGATTTTGTTTATGCTGCCTCTGACAGCTGTCATATACGTAGTGGCATCGTGGTGCATAATCAAGAAGTTCCGCCATTACAGAAACTATGTGTTACCAAGTGCAAGCATTGCGAACATGCTATACATATTTGTTATTGTGGTTCTTCATGGCCTATCCCGATAAACTTTTGAAATACTTTCAAGTGTTAGTTTAGTAAGTATTGCTCTATGTCTGTGCTGTTTACTCTGGCACAATAGTTGGTTAGTGGTGTGCTATATTTTGTACGTTTATTTTGTAAAGTGTTCAACATGGACATTTATAGAAGATACCTTAAGAGTAGTATATCTTGGTGGGGTGTACCTTTAGTGACATTCTTCTTGTTTTATGTTGCTCCACGGTTACTTAGAGCTCATGATATAATTGACACTGCACTTTCTGCGTTCGTAGCAATGTTTGTAGTAGCAATACTAATTACAGTAGATATCATTTTAAACTTTGTTATTTACATAAGAGTAGTATATTCTCTCATGCGCGGTAATGAGTCTTGTTCTAGTACATCTACTTACAAATGGCGTCGATTCTTCATAAGTAGTTTGGTATTTGGTTTAAGCAATGTTTTCGCGCTTACCGTTTTACTGCGTTTTTCGTGGTAAAGAAAAAGTAATTCTAGGAATGTTCGTGAATGTTATGGCATTGAATGTGTATACAATTCTAGGAAACAGTAATAGGGATTTATGGAGAGACTTTTTAAATAAAAGAAGATGCAAAAAAAACTTACTTGAAATGACATGATGTTTCTTGAGGAAAATAAAACTGGTTGGATCGCTTGTATATCCTGTTATAAAATGTTATTGCTTATTTTATTGACGATTGAACGTTTTCACCCACATAAGTTTCGGTCCCGTAGGAATATCGGGATAAAAAGTATCTTATATGTTAATCCGGGTTGTAAACCATCTGTGTGCCAAATTTAATCCCAATCCGTACTGTAGTTTTTTCGTGAAAGAGTAACAAACATCCATCCTTCCATCCATCCATTCTTCCATCCATACAAACTTTTACGTTTATAATATTAGTAGGATTATTGTTGTGTATTATTCGAGTAGAAGAAACACTTCTACGCGAATAATACACAACAATTAAAAAACCAATTAACCTGTTAAAAATATTACAATTTAAGTAAATCTATACTACAATTTCAGAAAAGAGTCCTTATACGATAAATTATGGTACTATTTTCTTTTTTTTTAAGTATGTGTTATTTTTTGCATTACCTATATATGTAAATTTGAAATGCGACATATTCGCCAAAAATGTAAGCAAATATGAGTTTATGGAAAAATAACTTTAATTCCTACACAATAAAGTTCAGTTTACGTTACAAATTCAAACATTTTTATAACTTTTTCAATAGTGCTAGTCGCTCTGAAATCAACTTAATTTTCATTAAAATAAAGTTGATATTTGTTTAACTTGAAATAACGTCAATTTGAAACATAAATAAAATTTGAATTATAGGTATATAATGCAAAAAAAATACTTCAATAAATTTTAGTTTAAGACGTCACAAAATGTAATTCTGCTCTTCTTGTTCTCACACACTATATTGTCTACATTTCTTTTTCATTTCTCCTTTCGCAGGTCTGCTGAAAGAAATTTCTAAAGAAATTAGCAGTACCTTCGTACCCAATACTAATATGTCGTATCTGTATCATTTACTGTGTATATGTCGCAGCCAACTGGTTTTTAAATCAGCCGTTTAGACAACCGCCTGGTCATTGGAAGTAGTGCTCGCCTTGCCTCGCTCTCTCGGCTCGCACGCGGTTGATCACAGTTCTAACCTAACTTATTTGGTCGGGGTGCCCTGGCTTAGTTACTGCGACCAGCTCGGCTCGTGCGCGATTGGTAACAATTCCAACCTAAACTATAATTTATTGAATATCATCCAGGCCGTTAGTTGAACGGCCGCCGTTTAGTTAAAAGGCTAGACGGTTAACTAAACGGCTAATTAAACCTGCACATATACATAAATAATATAGCAGAACTAATCAAAATTTGCTAGAAAATGAATTAGGTAAGTGATGTTACAAATCATAGAAATCACATAAGAGGAAAATAAAACTGGCATGACCGCTAGTATATTATCCTGTTAAAAATGTAAATTAATCATTCATACTAGTTAGTTTCGCTAGACATTTTCCTTAAACCTACACGATAATATCTTTGATAATCTTTAGTGATTTAAATAATGTTATATTACAAATATACCATACCCACAATATTACAGCTCCCCCCTATTACTCACCACTCATTAAGATGTGTGAAAATCTTAATTCATTTAATAAGTCCGTACCCGAAGCGGATATATGTATTATACTGGGTGGCGCAAAAGTACTGGCACTAAAGAAAATACTTTCTTTTTTTTTATATGACATTTTCTGTCATTCTGTTGTTGAAAATTGTGTAGTGAACAAATGTAAAATACACTGAAAATAAACATGGACCGTTTTACTCCCCAAGAACGTGGAATAATTGTGTCAATGTTCTTACGGAATAATTCATCAGTGATAAGAACACAACGTGAATTTCGTCGACGATTTCCCCACCGTCCGGCACCGATTGGTCGCACAATTCGACGCTTTGCCACACGCCTTGAAGCAACTGGCTCAACATTGGATAGACCTAAGTCTGGGAGACCAAGAACAGGCCGTTCAGCTGAAAATATCGATGCTGTGCGCGAAGATGTGGAAGAGTGTCCAGAAACATCAACGAGGCGACGTGCCACGCAATTGGGCATTTCCAGACGGACCCTGCAGCGTATTTTGGTGAAAGACTTAAAGATGTTCCCGTATAAAACTCAAATGACTCATCAGCTGCTGCCTGCTGACCACCGAGCTCGTCTAGATTACTGCCAGCGCGTCATAAACCTCAACCTTGAAGAGGATGATTTTCCTTCAAAATTGGTTATGAGTGACGAAGCGCATTTCCATCTCTCAGGGCATGTCAATAAGCAGAATACTCGGTTCTGGGGCACTGATAATCCGCGCATTATTCAAGAAACACCTCTACACCCACTAAAAGTTACTGTATGGTGTGGCATCTGTGTTGACAGAGTGATCGGACCCTATTTTTTCGAAGACGCTGGAGGCAATGCGATTACTGTCACTGGAGAGCGCTACAGAACCATGTTACGTGAGTTTTTGATACCCAGTTTGGACGAATTGGGGCTGGAGCACATCTGGTTTCAACAAGACGGCGCTACGGCACACACAGCGCGCGACACTATGGACTTAGTGAGGGACGCTTTTCCAGGCCGAGTTATCTCTCGTTTTGGCGATTTGCCTTGGCCTGCAAGATCACCCGATCTGACCAGTCCAGACTTCTTTCTTTGGGGTTTTTTGAAATCTCGGGTGTATGTGAACAAGCCACAGACTCTCGCAGCTCTAAAAGAAAACATTCGTCAAGAAATAACGAACATATCGCAGGAAGTGTTACGGCAAGTTATGCAAAATGTCATAAATAGGGCTCAAATGTGTATCAACTCTGGAGGTCACCATTTAAAAGACATCATCTTTAAATCCTAATGGTACGAAATTTAATGGCACAAATATACATTTAAAAAAATCTAAATCTAGTTTTCTAATTTAGAAAAAATGTTATAGCTGAACCAAATAGGGTCTTTACTTTTGCGCCACCCAGTATAATGACCCTAAGGTGAAGTTTAAATCAAGAATCTTGGCCTCCCGACACACCAATGAAACGTAGTCGAATTTCTGATTACGAGGGCGACACTGAAAGTTCTTAGAACTGGCCACTTGTAAACGATATAATAAAAAAAAAATAAGTATATTTGATTGACATAAACTGCTGTGTTTACGTCAATCCTGGGCCCCAACTCTGTTACTGTTAGCCTGTTACATCTCTATGCCAGGCAGAAGCCTCTCTCCATGACTTCCGGCTCTGTCGATCCAGGGCTAAAGTAGACCGACCGACCGACCGACCGACCGTAGACCGTATAATCGTTTGTTTTGTCCAGCTCGTCCCGCCATCTTCTACGGGGTCTGCTGCGACGCCTTCTAGCTGTGTCAGGGTTCCACGTGGTGTTTATTTTAGCCCACAGCTTATTGGGCAAACGGCAGACGTGGGCAGCCCAGTCCCACTTCAGCCTAGCGGCTTTTTGAGCAACGTCAGTAATCTGTGTTTTGGAGCGCAGTGTGGTGTTGCGAATGTGGTCTGTCAATTTGACGCCTAGAATGCTGCGCTCGTTGGCAAACCTTGAGTTCGGACTTTTAAATGTTTGTCGAAGACCAAGTCTGGGATCCATAGGTCAGAACCTGTATGGTAATTATTATTATCCGCGTCATTTTACCACGTGCAAACCACGTACGATTGTCAAGCGTGTATTTTGACGGTTCAAACCACACCAACTTACCGTGGTTTTGTTCACTGTGTCATAGAGAATACGTTATTAGCAGATTTCGTGATATGCTCAGGAATTTAGGTGGTTCTGAAGTAAGGAATCATTAAGTGGTCATAGTGAATAAGGCCCTGAGAGGTCCGTGGCTATATAATGACAGTCGCACAGGTCGATGGATTAGGTTAAGCTACGCTTGCCGCGGTTGGTCTGTGGATGGGTGACCGTCTTTACATACTGAGACCCCCCGTGGCTCAGAAAGCAAGTTAAGCCGTTGGTCCCGGCTGTCATTCGTGGAGGTTACGTTATAATAATGAATTTCATATTAATACCATCGAAAAATTTTAAAGCCTCCTGAAAATTGTTTGTTTTTTTGAGATTCAGCATCCTAATTGAATCATTTTGAAGGATATTGCTGATCCATTGCTTTATATGTTCGAAATATGTGTCTGCTCACCAACGTAAATAACGCAATGAATGTTGCTGAACTTTCAAAATTAAACCCATTGCTATTGATAGTGCGTTACGCATTACCCTGCAGAAGCCCGAAAGTCTGACAACCAGTCTTACCACGGGGTGTCGTATTATCCAATAACTGAGTTGTGGAGGTCAGACAGGCAGTCGCCCCATGCAAAATACTGGTATTCAGCTGCATCTGATTAGACTGGAAGCCGACCCAAAATAGTTGGGAAAAGGCTAGGCAGATGAGATGGGTGAATTAGGGCCCTGTTGAATGTCGCTGTAGAAATACAGAACACTTTCAAAGCGATTGTTGCTTCTCTAGGCCCTTTCGTTGAGTCAGAGTCCAAAGTCAAAAAGTTTTTCTAAAAAACTAAAAATAAAATAATGACAACGTTTCATAGCTGCAAATATGATTCGTTAACTTCACTGTAGTTTGTTGTGTAGATTTTTTTTATCGTTAATGTTAGCCAAAAATATGTTGTTTTGTACGTCAAAAATGGCAAAACTTGCAGATCTACCTGTTATTTTAAGACCTCGCACATATTATTTGATGTATACTCATATTTTGCAATAAATATGAAAACTATCTCTATTCTCTATTTAAATCTTTTATTTTAAACAGGTTCAAATTATCAATATCTACTCACGATAAAATATTGACGATGTTTTTTGTGGGTCACCGGCCGCTTGTGTATGTATTCAAAGTATGAGTGAGAGAGATAGAGAGAAAATCTGTTTTCTTTTGTTTTATCGTGTTAAGATGTTTATAACAATCACGTCTATGAAGTTTACACAAAGAAACCTGTTTTTAAAACAAATTTTTCAAGTGAATACATTCCGAAATAAAATGAAATAATAATATGTATTAACACTAATAAGTTGTTTATATCCTTACTAACAATGGCGCCGATTCCCTTGTTCACAAACTAAACTAAATCTAAGTTCAGTGCATCTTTTTCTTTCTATTTCATTAGGAAAAGGGCAGAAGGTAAACATTAGTTTAGTCCTGTCAAATTAAGATACTTTCCATAGACAAATTAGACGTGATTAAAAAATTGGCTAGGTACTAGAAATACGTCAATAATAATAATAATAAATCGTTTATTTATAAAAAGGGAACACATTTTACATTGATTACCTTAACAATTAAAAATAGCGCACAGTTGCTAATTTGCCTGAACTAGGTTGAACCTGTGCTTCAGGCTAAGAAGTGCATACATACTTAAAATAATAAATTAATAATGCGTATATCGTAAAAACTAAATTAAAACTTAGGTAAATAAAAGTAAAATAGCGTGTTAGCAGTTTTATTTGCAGACAATAAGTAGGTCTTCTGTCTGTGCATAATTGTTGGTTAGTAAATAATTAAGAATAATTTTTTTACAGCTATAGTAATTTAGTTTATAGATACTTAGTTTTCTATTTAATCTATTGTACAGGAATGGACCTAAGAATGTTATAAATCTTTCTACAAAGACATGTTTTGAGGCTGCATTAGACATGCATACCAGATCATTCCGTCTCTTGTTAGTGTTGTCGGCATTGTAGGTAAGCATGGTGTGCTGTTTTAATACTAAGTGCATAATGAAAAGCTGGCGAACCGTTAGTACATTGCAGGATTTATAAAGCAGATCTGTGGGAAAAAAGAAGGGATGGAAGTTTGCTACCTTCAAAATGGCTCTCTGAGCTCTTCAAGAGGAAGCAAATTAGTTTTTGGTGCGCCACCCCAAGAATTGATGCAGTATTGAATTATAGATTGACAATTCACGTCAGGCGCTGACTAATTTGACAGGACTAAACGAATGTTTATCTTCTGTCCTTCTCTTAATGAAATAGACAGAAAAAGATGCACTGAACTTAGATTTAGTTTAGTTTGTGAACAAGCGAATCAGCGCCAATATTGGATTGTACTGATCTGATAAATAAATAATATTATTATTAACTGCGGTCGATTACCCCACAGTAAAAAACATCTTTTTTTTTTTTGTTTTATCATGTTTAGATATTTATACTACTAGGTAGGTACTTAACTAAAAACTATTTTTTAGATTTATTTATTTATTTTTGATTTTTCTACTTTAGATTTTATTACGAAAGTGTATTTAAAAAATATATTTTCTGGAAACTACTGACTATAGGAATTTCAGAAACTCCAATTTCTTTTTGAGAGAGCTGTGGCAAGTAAGTCGCCTTTCGGTAGCGAGGGATTCCAAAAATGTAGTTGTAAGCCTTCTGTAAATAGGGCGGCGGGATCGTCCGAAAGGGTTACCGCTGCCCTGCCCTGGAACAGAAAGGGCTAAGGAAGGAACACGGGTGGGTTTTAGTCTCAGGTGACCAACCACGCGCGAGGTTAATTTTCTATTAAAGCCTTCATGTCGCAGATGTAATCCCGAATTTCGTAGAGCAAACATTATCACTATAATGTGCGCTTGACGAGATTGAAAAAGAATATGAATGACTTGATAGCAAAAAATACGCGTTATCGGTGCGTATTCACGGAGCCAATTTAGCTTTTTATATTAGTCAGATTCGCGTTCTTAGTTTAGGCATACTTGTCTTGTGATGATAAAAATAAAACTACTGTAGAGTTGCAGGGCGTGTCGGCATGAACGCGTGGCGACCGGCGTCGACACTACACACTACACATCAGCGTGCGCCGGACGCCGCACGCGACGTCAACATGACCGACGACGAATATGACGATATTCGTGAAATGCCAAAGAAGTTAATGGAAATCGTCGGTGAAGCCGTGACAGACACAATTGCCTGGATCTTCTTCGTGGCTACTCTGTTGACGACCTTATTTGGACTGATATCGTGGAGCGCCCTCAACAAGTTTCGTACCTTCAGAAACTATGTGCTTCTCAGTGCAATCATAGCAGATATGCTACTCATGTTAATTCTTCAATTATCTGACCGAATTTCTGAAGAAGCAGTGGAAAATAATCCGGCGATTCGTGTTATACCATTAGCTCTAATTGTGTACTTCCAAATGTCATTCCAGTGTTGGTTAATAGTGTTGTGTTATGTTTTCTCTGTTGATTTTGTGCAAGTATTCCATTATGATATTCGTAAAAAATACATTTGGAGTAACCTGTTCGCGTGGGGTGTGCCTTTTATAATAGTGTTGTTATATGTGATTGTGGGATCCGTTCTAATTAATATGCCTGGTGATGATCCGACGGACATATTTGTATCTCCTATCGCTATGTCACTGTTACTAATACCTGTAGCTATAAGTTTAGTTACTTGTATAGCAGTTTTAAGCCGTCTGTTCTGCGGTCCATCTACGAACAAATTATGTGGTCGCTTCACCATCGCCATTTTGATATTTTTACTCAGCAATGTTGTTTTGTTTACCGTTGTCCCGGAAATATTGGAAAAAAATATTTTAGCCGTTGATATTATTGGAGAGTTGTTAGAATATTTGCTTACAATAGCATTGATTGTGTTTATAGTTGTATTGAAAAGTAATTGGAAATTATGGCGAGATTTTTTCAATAAAAGATTAGCACCAGAGTCTGGGGTAATGTTAGGTGATCAACGAATCTAGTCACACTACATACTTATAAATTCAGTTAAACGCGCAAATTTTGTAATTTGCGTAACCAGTTTCGTTAGACGAGTGACCTTTACGCATCAAGATAAACTTGTTCCCACCAAATATTAAAATAGTTATGATGAAATAGTATAATTGTAGGTACATACAGACGGACGCCAGCACATCAAGCTACTACAATCTGTCCAATTTCTTTAATAGATTTTCAACTTTATCGCGGAAACATTAAGGTTCAAGGTTAATTGGGAAAATTTGACAGTTTTGGGTAGCTTGACTTGCTGGCGTCTGTACAAATGCTCTTCCATAGATAATAATTGTGTATCGTTTGTAGTTATATGTAATAGATAAGCAAAACAAAAAGGTACATTCAAATCTGGTTTTTTAATTGAACCTAAACTAACCTGATATATGTAATAATAACACAAAAGTAATTATATAATCAGTCAAGTAAAATAAAGTCCATACTGAATATCTGTCTATTTTTATTTTATAGCAAGTTTATCGAGCCATTTTCTCCACTTTATAATTAAATTATATAGAAAAAGAGTACCCCTCTTTTTCTATATAGTCGAAACTTCAAATCAATTCAACAAGTCTCCGTCACAATAAAATTATAAATTTGCATTAATGTCAATGAACGCTTCGCCTGTATGAGTCATCGAAAACAATTAATGGCAACGATGATTTTGTCTCATTCCCGCACAAACAAAAGGACGTGTCAATGACAGAGACACGTCATGGTGGCGCCAGCAACTAATTCGTTTCGGGAATGCGCGGAAATGTCAAGGTTACGGAGGCCTTGAGAGGCCAGAGCGGGAGGGAAGACAAATGAAGCGTGTACAGGCGACCACCGCGGTTTCATTAACAAACAGAAACACAGAATAGAATGTAAGTATAGAAGATTGGCTCCATATACTAAATTAAAACGCACACACGCGTCACGTAAGAAATATCATAAGATAAAAACACACGCTTTACTAAGGTAAAGGCTCTCCCCCACAGGCGTTTTTCCGTCCCGATTCCTTGCCACACAGCCAGGCGCGGTCGCACCCCAGATTTTGGGGGGGGGGTCACCAAGTAGTAAGTTAGTAAGGCAAGTAAATCATGCAGACTCTTGACAGCTTGAATGATTTTGGGGGGTCATGACCCCCACGACCCCCCCCCCCCCCTCCTCGGACCGCGCCTGCACACAGCTGTGTTTTTATCTTCCGATATTTCTAACGTGTGCGTGTAAGGTATAACCTACAGTACAGGCAGGTTTTGATAACTGACGAAAAATTTCTACGCTGGATCTAGAATCATGTGCTGAATTCATGGTTACAGTGCGCGCGTCGATGTCCCTGCCACCCTGTATATGCTGTAAAATGAATACATAAATAAATACATAATAAATATACATATAAACCACGAAAATAAATTAATAGTGACTACAGATTATTTATTGCAGCAACGAAAACAAGATCACAACAACAAGTAATGATCCTTCACGAGTCTCTTAAATACTGCGGGTTAGGCGACGAGAAGACTTGATGGAGTTTTCCAAATGCTGCCCAACCCAACTGAATCCTTCTGTCGGCTTCTTTCTCAAAGTTGTGTCTACCAAGCTGGATTATTTGCCCTAGGTAGACAAAATCCTTCACAACTTCGATTAGCGACCGTGATGTGTGTTGGACTCGGCAACAGGATACCGTATCATAAAGTACACATTTTCGGTTACCTGATTTGCTTTACCCCGACATCAATTAGCTATAGGTAATACGAGCAATAGGGGGTCGTGTATTTTATTTAAAATTTTAAACTGTCCACATCCTTCGTTAAAATTGATTGGTCTTGGATTCGACGCGAAAGCGTGTAGAATAACTATGCAGAACATAAGAAACTTTGGAATGTGTTATTTCGATGGACGTAGGTGCGGCCCGAGCATATGAGAACAAAACACAATAACATTATAAACAGGTATTTTAGCATTTTTTAATGTTAGTAGATCTTCTTTCTATCTTAAAACTTTAAATATTAAAAGGTCAAGCGAAACAGGAAAATATATCTCATTTATTAAAATTAACTGTTTTTACAAGCGGCCCCAACTAGTTTTAAAACATCCTCAAATATGATGCCAAGATTTATAAATTAGGCACATATCAGCGGGGCAATTTTCGTAATTTTAAGAACGTTCACAGTCTGATCTCAGTCTCAATCTGTCAAAAATACCTCTAATTTCGCTAGATTTTTGACAAGTTTTTGACATTGATGGTCGCTCAGGTCATTGCGACTAGATATTGAACGTTTTTAGTTACGGGAATTGACCTTCAGATTTTACACTTTTTGTACATTTCTATATTCCATTCGGCTGAACACATATATTATAACATAACATAATCAGCCTATAATGTTCCCACTTACCGGACACAGGCCCCCTCTTTCTGTGGGAGGGAGCGATTGCGGGTGGGTGGATGTCACATGTCTTCGAATTTTTGGTTCTAGGACATGCCGGTTTCCTCACGATGTTTTCCTTCACCGTTTTGAGAGCAGTCTGAACACAAATAAATCGATATTTTTTTAAATTAATTCCTTAGTCAACGTCATGGTCAAAGCATTTATTTCAAATAAGCACATAACATAAAAGGCACTTTAAAACTAAAATTGCAGCAGAAAGAGCTAGGGTCGTTTTTTTTCCTCTAGTAGCAGTAGTTCGGTTGTTAGTCCGGTTGACGAAGTTGCGATAGTACAGTCACGAGCAAAAGTATGTATACACTCGGCTTTATTCAAAAGCGATTTACTCCTTAATTTTTGAATGAAGTTTTATGTTGTTACGAACATAGCATTTTCGAATCCATAGGTTTATGTAATGTGTCGTATTTCCACGTCGCATTCGTTATTTCACGAAAAAATCGAAATTGAAAGTTGCCAAGTGTTGACATATTGGTGCTCGTGACTGTACATAGAAATCAAATCAATCACGTAATTTATAACATTTGGTATTGTACAAAGTCGGTGAGCCCGAACATAATTAGGTATTGTTTAAAAATTAAGTTAGTATGATTGTGTTTATGTATGTATGTATGTGGGCATATAAGTGGGTGTGTGTTGTGTATGAGAGTGTGATTATGTGTGCGTGTGTGTGTGTGTGTCAGTGAGTGTGTGCTCGTTGTCGTCATAATTTATTTCTTGTAGGAAGGAAGTTATTTTCATTTTACACATGGTCTTATTAAGATTGACTATCGGTAGCATCGCATTAATTTTATTATAAAGAAACCCACCTAGATGGCAGAAGAAACGCTTGGAAAATTGGGTTGAAATGCGAATTTCAGGGCGATCTACGGGGCTATATCGTCTCTTACCTTGTGAAGCTGAAGGGTGGTATGTTAGCAGTGAGTGTTGTTTAAGTATTACGCTTTTAATGAAAAGTTGGCGTACTGTCAGAACCTTCGCTTCTTTATATAGGAGCTCAGTGGAGTAACGGTAAGGTAAAAACAAGGACACCTTCAATATGGCCCTTTGCGCTCTCTCCAAGACAAGGAGATTAATTAGTAAATGGGCGCCAGGGACTTTGAGTGTCCCGAATCCTGGACCCCACGAAAGTGTTCTATATACTTCTGGATGAACGTAGAAGGTCGAACCCAAGATCCTCAATTCAAATTATGTTGAAGACCGGTTTCCAATGTTGAAAACCGGACTAAGATAACCAACGGTTTCTTACAGAAACCGTATTAAAATTTAAAAAAATATTATAAGGAATAAAAAAAAACCGTCCCGACTCCGACAGCCGCACATTCGTCTCCGCAAAATGCACAGCACAGCACACAAAATGTTGTTGGGCTCGTTGGAGTCCGTGGATTGGTTGGAGTCAGTGGAGACGAAAAGAATGCACGGAATCGCCCGACGAGCCCAAAAAAAAAAACTAACAAGTCTAACCTAGGATAAACCAGTCAATCCCCGAAACGACCTTTAACTGTTAACATATCAACCAGTTTCGCTAGACGACTGGCCTTTAAATCAAAGCAGAAAACCCCCAAAATACCTGTATTTAAATTAAGTCTGACAGTTTTAGCAACTGTTTAAAATTATTTTGTATGGTGGGATTAAAAAAATAAATAAAAAAATAATCATTTATTTCAGCAAATTATTCCCATAATAAGCACTACAAAATACATAGAACAAATACAACACAAATTACATACATAAAACATTACATTACACATTTACATTTTGTCACCTAAGTATTCTTAAACCACTGGTAACAGATTCTTATTTTTTGTGTAGGAATCCGCTGTTAAGAATACATTATATATACATACATTATTATTTGTTATTGTTAGTACGAAATACGTATTAAACCCCCTTTTAATACGTATTTTGTACTATTATTCTTAACAGCGGCTTCCCACACAAAAAATAAGAATGTGTTACCAGTACTTAAGCTACAACATTTAAAACTTGTTTGTGTTCGAAAACGTTAGAAAAATTGTAACTTTGACCATTACCATTACCCAGGTTTGGTCCATTACAAATAAAACAATGACGAGAAGAATACGTGACTCTAGGAGTCATTGAGCGTCTTTTACACCCGTTATTATTTTAGTGCTGTAACACTACCAAAGAACGTTACTGTGAATGGCGAGCGCTACCGTGTGATGATTGGCGATTTTTTTTTGCCCAAAATGGAAGAATTGGACATGCCTGACATGTGGTTTCAACAAGACGGTGCCACATGCCACACGGCACGCGAAACAATGGCCCAATTGAGAGCCGCCTTCGGTGAACAGTTTATCTCACGTTTTGGGCCCGTCAATTGGCCGCCTAGATCGTGTGATCTAACGCCTTTGGACTATTTCTTGTGGGGCCATGTTAAGGCTCATGTCTACAGGGATAAACCAGCAACGATTGACGCACTGGGAGCCAATATTGAAGCATTTATTCGTGATATACCGGCTGATATGTTGGAGAGAGTGTGCCGAAATTGGGCCTTGCGAATGGGCCATCTAAACTGGAGCCGCGGCCAGCATTTGCATGAAATCATCTTCAAACATTAAATTATATTGATCGTTCTATCGATTCCAATAAAGATTTCATCAAATTTTTCAAATTTTTTGTGTTTTTTTTGAAAATCAAATCCTATACCTCTTAAAAAATCACCCGTTATATAAAATACCAGTTGTTACACTTGTATTAAACTACAGTGCGGTGCTTGTCTTGGACGTGTATTAGCTGGTGGCATTTAACCATCGACAGGCGCTGAACTGCGTACGCGACGCTCACAATGCAAAACCACACCAGAGTTCCTGATACGTTTATAGCTCTCGTTGGCCTCAAAACGTTGAGCTATATTGCCTGGAGTTTGTTCGTGCCGACTCTGCTTGCACTCATATACGGAGTCACATCGTGGTGGCTCATCAAGAAGTATCGGCATTTTAGAAACTACGCGATGCTCAGTGCGACCCTGGCGAATACGATGCGTTTGTTTGTGTTTTCGTTGTCCACTACTCTAGTTACCAAAAAACTAATGACATGAAATGTTAAAGTGCGCCTTGTGCCTTCATCTCTATTATTGTACTGTGCTCTATCGCATCATGGTTGGTTACTTGTGTTGTGCTATATTTTTTACGTGGATTTTGTGCAAGTGTTTCGTCTCGACATTCATAGGAGGTACCTGAAAAGCAGCCTGTTTGCGTGGGGCGTACCTCTTATATCAATGTCTTTATATTATTTATCTGGTTGGTTGCTTTATTTGTATTACTCAAGAGAAATAATTACAATTCCAATCGCCAAGGCACTGTTACTAATACCTGTGACAATGAATTTTATTATTTATATAGCAGTTTTATATTCTCTGTTCCGCGGTCGTGAAACTGGTAATAGTACATCTACGAATACTAATAAAGGGCGTCGCTTCTACATATCCACTATGATATTTGTACTCAGTAATATTATAATGTTAATCTATATTTCAGAACTGTTAAAAATAAATTTATTGATAATTGATATAATAGGCGAATTGTTTGAATACTTAAATACATTAGCATTGGATGTGTATATAGTAATATTGAAGAGTAATCGGGCATTGTGGAGTGAATATTTAAATAAGAGATCGAGACAAAAGGTGACAGCAATGAATTCAATTCAAAATGCACCTAAATAAAAAATAATTAAGAATACCACAGCGTAAAATAAAAAATAATCAAGAATACCACAGCGTAAAATAAAAAATAATTAAGAATACCACAGCGTAAAAACAGAAATGTCAATTTAACATTTTTCTTCTTATTTTTTTTTATTGTCTATATATTCTGTGTTTTTATTGTCTCTATGTTTTATATTGTAGCTGTTTGTTGTTCCTTTTGAATAAAAATAAACATAAATTTTAATAAAATTGAAATACATTTTTGAAAGCGTTCACCTTCCGGGGGCCCGGGAAAAGAGTTCCTGGAAGGATTTAGGGGAGGCTTTTGCCCAACAGTACAACAGTCATAAAAATAATGACTGTGACATATTACTTTGAATTCATAAAATTGTTATTCTATTGTAAATACTAAAATATCATAATTCAAAAAAAAAAGAACGAAATAAAGATATATTCCGTTAAATACGCTGACATTTGACGCTAGCTGTCATCTATCTCAATGAGGTCGAAGTTTTTTGCACAATCTTACTAAATAAAGCTGAATCTTGACTATCGCAAACTACAGTAACTTATAAAATCCGTTTTAACTGACACGGTTGATGCTTAGTAATTTAAATGTTATTTATATTTACAAAAAATGCCTGTAACGTTGTTTTTTTCGGGTTTTTTTTTACGTTTTCTGTTTTGTCATAATCTCCTTTATTTCATTTAAATATTATTTATTTATTTATTTATTTTTTATTTATTTATTACAATTTACACATAGTTCACAAACATACAAGTATTTAGCATGCAGTTCTAACCAACAGAAGACTTGACTGATTTAACAGCGGGTCCCAAACTAGGCACAGCCTGTATCTTGGTGACCCAAACACTACACAGAGTTACTAATTAAATCAGTTCTGCTAGCGCAAGATTGGTATTGATAAATTCATAATAATTAACTATTATTAATACTTATAAATTACATTTTTAAATATTTTGATAAACAAAACGATAAAAAAAAACATTAAAAAATATAAAACTAGTAGCCCACCGGTATCGGGAACAGGATCCAAACTAGGTCAGGGCTCATAACTACTATTATGGCATAAAAACCTGAATTTATGTAATTGAAATAATAATTTATGTACGAGTATGTCATTAGAATTTGTGTAATGTAGTTGCTCGGAATTTGTGTAATGTAGTTGTTTGTTGTTGCATGAGGATTAATGTGGATATAGTACATATTATGTGTAAAAGTAGGACTTATAAAGAATGATTTTAACAGGAAAAAATATGGAACTGAAAACCATTTGAATTTTATTTCGCCCCACAACTATATTACATATTTATGTATTAAAAAAGCGTTTATATGACTTCCCACTTCGACGTTCAGAAGGAAGAGTCCCCCGTCGTAGCGGTATGCTACGCGATGGCTACGCGCCACGCTACGGCGTAGCTCACACTTGGCTACGAATCCGACTCGTGAAGCTTTCTCGGTGTGATGTGCAAGTACACAGTGTATTTGCGTATTTCTACTTCATAAACAATTCAAGCGTATGGGTTTTTCCACATGAGGGGCTCATGGCTAAATGATAATAGAGGCACGGGTTGTCTTTTATAACGGGCTAATTTTCTTCCTTATCCCAAGGAACTCTTAAACAGTTAATAGTATACCAGTAATTGTTTAAGATATCCATCACGCGGAGACGTTTTCCGTCACACAAATAATACTATGATGCAGGCTGTATAGAAAAGTAAAATTGCGCCAGACAATCAGGAGTATGATGTGCACTAAGAAATATTTTTCTTGCTTTAATAAACGAACTTTCTCGCTATCTCTTACATATGGTGCTCAAACCGGAAATGAACCGAAAATGGAATCGGAATCACTGGTTTTGTTTGGATGGGTGTCGACCATGGTGAGGTTCGTTCGCGTTAGCAGGTTGGCGCACGCTGTTGAGTACTGACTCGCGTCCACACCGGTTAATTCAACAGCTTTAATTCGACGGCACGGTTGACGCAGTGGTTAAGCGATTGACTGCTGCGCTGCGTGTCGCGGGTTCGATTCCCGCACGGAACAAATGTCGTCGCAGTCGCAGTCTCATCTCAGTGACAAACAAATATCAAAAACTGGTCAAAAATGTAGGGAAATTAGAGGTGTTTTTGACAGATTAAGACTGAGATCACATTGTGAACGTTCGTTCACACGAGAACTGCCCCTCTGGTCTTTGACAGTTCAGCAAAGGACCAAACTCGAGGTTTGCTAGCGAGAAATGGAGCGTACTATCCTTGAAGTTCGTCTTACCAACCGGATACGGAACACGATACTGCGCTCTAAGACCCAAATCGCAGAAATCATCCCAAAAGCAGCCAAGTTGAAATGGGACTGGGCCGGACACGTTTGCCGCATGTCGGATACATTGTGGGCCAGATAAGCCCAACACAGCATGAGTTCCTAGTCCCTGAAAACGTCCAACGGCATCGCGGAACACGCAAGCATAGATGGCGGGATGAACGTCAAGATCATCTATGTATGAGGGACTGGTTCATATTTGCTCAAGATCGAGTTAAGTGGAAAAAGGAAAGGGCCTTGGAAATTAAGGATCTTGGGTTTGACATTATAAGTTCATCCAGAAATATATTGAACATCTTCGTCGGCTCCCGGATCCGGGACTCTCAAAGTCGCTGGCGCCCATTTACTAATTAATAACATTCAAATAACTGGAAGGTTATACCTTGAATTTGAAATTTATATTATTTAATTCGTCTCCAACTCCCCTCGACCCTAGCTCTTTCTGCTGAAATTTTAGCTGGCTGGCAATATTATGATACAGCTAAAGTCACCTACCGAATTTGTTAATGAAAAGGTAAATTAGTTTTTTAAGGTTCACCTTTTATTGCTTTAGATTTTTTTTATAAATATACGGTGTTTGAGATAGTTTGTTGTTTCCTTATATATCGATACCAAACCACCTGTCCTTTGGGCTTATGTTAGCTTGCCGTAAGAGGCCACAAATTTTAATTGGTAACAGCGGCCTTTCCAGGGCACCCCCTTTTTTTTGGGTGGGAACTCATCAAATGACCTCTCCCGCTCTGGGCTGAGCGAAAGGGCGTGTCAGACTCTTACTGACTAAAAACCACCCGTGTTCCTTCAGTTGCCTGTGCCAGTTCACTCCACCTCCTCCTTCGCGAGCATTACTGCTTCGCAGAAGGAGGTAACGGCCTCCCATTCACGGCCCTGGTGGCCGGGCCGGACGCGAGAGATCGCCGCCACCGATCGCGCCACGAGGACACGGCGGTGCTCCGCCCAAGCTGGGAAAACCTCCACCGTAGGCTCTACCGTGTCCTCCGGGCGATCCACACAGTGGTGACACACTGGGGTTTCCTCCCGCATTATCCTGAACTCCAGGGCACACCCTGGAGTGGGACAATACAGGCTGATTATTATTATTAATAATGAACGAAGTTAAAATAATCATTTAGTTTCATTTTGGTCTCATAATGTCGGACGAAAGACAACCACTGCTGGACATAAGCCTCCACCAAGCATCGCCACTTCAACCGGTTTTGTGCTTCCCGCATCCAGCGGGTTCCTGCAGACTTCGCAAGGTCGTCGGTCCACCTTGTGGAAGCCCTCCAACGCTACGTCTTCTGGTACGCGATCGTCACTCCAGAACCTTCAGAACCAGAAAATCAAAAAATCATACATTATCATGAAAATGAAGCGAGTAAAAAAACCGGTCGAGAGGAAGTTGTGGTAAGTAAGGTTGCAAATGTCGAAACAAAACCTGGTAATAAAAACACCAAATATTTTGTACAATCATTTATTTTTCACAAAGATCTTTTTTTTATAATAGCTAGATGGACGGACGACCTTAAGAAGGTTGCTCGGACAGACTGGATGCGGAAGGCGGAGGACAGGGTTCTGTGGCGCAGCCCGGGAGAGGCCTATGTCCAGCTGTGGACTGCGATAGGCTGAGTTGATTGATTAATTGAATTTTTTACAATAAAATTACCTGCGGTTTCGGATCATTTCAATTACAAAATGCATAAACACTACAACAAATTATATACAATTATCTTGAGTCATTATCATTATAAACCGACCAACAGAACCGGTTTCATACACTGTTTACTATTATTTTTCCTGTAGTGGATTCCTACGTATTGAAACCAGTTTTTTATCCTCAGCATGTTATTCTGTAACACATACAGATTTCTTCATTTATATCGTTTTTCCTTTCACCCTCTTATTCACCAATTCACGCCATAACTCCCGATTGCTCCTTACTACAGGGAAATATATATGCAATGCCATTATATTTATATATTCTGCTATATCTCCTAATATGTCTACTAAAATAAGAACGGTACTTGAATGAATTGTAACAAACCACTTAGTACTAACATTGCATCGCTGAGAACAAATATCAACGTAGCTATGTAGAAGCGACGCCATTTGTTAGTAGATGTACTCGCGCCTTTATCACTACCGCGGAACAGAGAATTTAAAACCGCTATGTAAATAACTAAATTAATCGCCACCGGCATTAGTAGCAATAACATGGGCAACTGCGAAATTTCGTTGTGTTATTTTAGTTTTTGAAACGTAGTAAATAAAAAACGCCATGAAGTATATAAGACCTGTTATTATTGGACCACCCAGCGCAAATAAGCTACTTTTAAGGTACCTCCTACAAATTTTAACTTTTAAAAAATCTACATAAAAAATATAGCATAACACTAGTAACCAATAATTATACGCTAGTACACAGTATAAGAATACACAAACACATATGTATAAGACGAACTAAATTAGGTTTTATCGTCTCCGGCCTTATAACATAAGACATCACTCTCACTAAAAATTGTAGCACATTTGCAAAGATTGCACTGAGAAGCACATAGTTTCTGAAATGTCGACACTTCTTGATGTTGCACCACGATGTCACTCCGTATATGAATACCGCTAGTATCAGTGCGAATAAGATCCACACCCTAATTGCGTAACACACAATCAATCTCAATCTGAATCATTTTGAAGGATATTGCTAATCCATTGCTTCATTTGTTCAAAAAATGTGTCATGTGTCTGCTCAACAACGTAAATAACGCAATGAATGTTGTTGAACTGTCAAAATGAAACCGATTCCGATTGATCGTGTGTTACGCAATTAGGGTGCAGTTTATAATCTCTAGATATGGCACAGAGTTGTCACTCGTGTTGTTTATACTAATGTCATTTACACCGATATCATTTACTCTGGCATACACACCGGTGGCATTTACAGTGGTTTCGAATAAATTGGTGGTATGGTTGGCCATGGCAATGCGTCGCATGCGCAGTTCGGCACGCGTCCACACTCATAAACGCTTCACAGGGTTATAGGATAAAATACCAGTGAAGGTACCTATTGGTATCATTAAAATACAAGTGTGGAAATAACCTCCACGTCATAAGGTAGCTACGCCCTACGTACAGACGCAGACGCCAACAGGTCAAGCTACCCAAAACTGTTAAAATTTCCCAATCAACCTTGAACCTTAATGATTTAGCGATAACGTTGAAAATCTAGTAAAGAATCTAGTAATGATTTGCTTGTTGTGGGCGTCTGTACATTGTGTTTTTCCTAACATTTTTGATAAACAAACACGGTAAGAAAATTACGAGTTTTCAAATGAATCACAAAATAATGTGATGTCAAAAGAAATGCCAGTTTAATTTTTTTCTAACTTATGTTTTTTTTTGGAAAACTCTTCATAACTAGCGATGCTTGTGCCGAACGCTTTTCTAAATATTCTCCCCATAATTCCCGATTCTTCTTTATTATGACTACATACACATCCAATATTATTGTATTCAAGATTTTTACAAATATTCCTATCCCTACGAATGCATTATTTACATTAAGCGTTTGTAATAAACTGGATAAAAATATGAAAAAGCTGATAACAAATATCCACGTAGCTTTATAGACGCAACCCCATTTGTCACTAACTTCTCTACCGCAGAAAATAAAATATAAAATTGTTATATAAAGAACAAGATTACCTATCATAAGGATTGCTAATAAGACATGTCTACTTACAATAAACAGATCGATCAAACCATAGGATGCTAAATACGATCCAAGAATTACTACGAGCCCTAATATAAAAGGTATGCCCCAGGCAAATAAGTTACTTTTAAGGTACCTCCAACGAATGGCAACATTGAAAACTTTTACATAATCGAGATAAAAAATATAGCACAACACGAGCAACCAGAAATTTAAAACTAATGAAGAAACAAATTGTCCAAAGCAAAAAAATAATGCTGTAAGAAAATTAGTTGTGTTATGTTTTCCATTTATAATCTTAGCTAAGACTAGCATTAACAAACAAAATATATAATAAAGCATATTCGCTAAGAAAATGTTAAGATACATATAGTTCCTGAAATGACGAAACTTTTTGAAGGTGCACCACGATATCACTTCGTACGTGAACCCAATTAGAGCCAGCATGAACCCAATCCACAAATAAGTTCTCATAATTTCTTTAAAGCCGTCGTCACTGCTGCCGATAGTATTGTTGTTGTATGCACTGGTGTTGTATGCACTGGTGTTGTATGCACTGGTGTTGTATGCACTGGTGGTGAATGCACTGGTGTTGTATGCACTGGTGGTGAATGCACTGATGTTGTTTGCACTGATGTTATCTGTACTGGTGTCGTATGCATCAGTATAGTTAAAAATACTGTTGTATATTTCAGTAGTATAGTTTTCGTAGTCAGTCATGGTGAGCGTCGTGTCGTAGTTCTGCGTGCGTCGATGAGCAGTGACCCCATGCGTCTACACAGACATATGCCGTACAGTTCGTTGGAAAAACAAGTTTGCAAATCATTGTCATAGCTCCCACCATTTCTGAAACTCGTAGAACGTATGCTGTAGCAGTTAATGACAGGACAGGTTTTATCTGCTATCAACTTTGTGAGGTGATTTTTACTTTATAAAAAACCGGCCAAGTGCGAGTCGGACTCGCTCACCGAGGGTTCCGTACAATTGCAATTTACGATTAATGACGTATTAAAAAAAAACTGCCTACTAGATCTCGTTCAAACCAATTTTCGGTGGAAGTTTACATGGTAATGTACATCATATATGTTTTTAGTTACATTTTACCACTTTGGAAGTGTCTCTCGCGCAAACTATTCAGTTTAGAAAAAAATGATATTAGAAACCTCAATATCATTTTTGAAGACCTATCCATAGATACTCCACACGTATAGGTTTGATTAAAAAAAAAATGTTGAGTTTCAGTTCTAAGGATGGGGAACCCCCAAAATTTATTGTTTTTTTTCTATTTTTGTGTGAAAATCTTAATGCGGTTCACAGAATACATCTACTTACCAAGTTGCAACAGTATCACAGACGGACAGACAGACAGACAGAAAGACATGACGAATCCATAAGGGTTCCGTTTTAGCGATTTGGCTACGGAACCCTAAAAATGTGTCGAACCTTGAATAATACGCGGTGGAAGAAACACTGTCACGAAAACTAACAATGGGTTCAGCACATGATTCTAGATCCTGGAGCGTCTGCGTATATAACCATGTATGGACCAGCTGACATTTCTTATAATAATAAATCAGTTTATTTCTGACAACTAAAGATTCAAAGTGTTAGTAACGGGTTTACACTTAAAATACTTTTGTTTAGGATATTGTAAGCAGAGAGGCTTACAATATCCTAAACAAAAGTATTTTGTTGAGCGAGTTATTGAAATTGCTTACATTGAGCTTGAGCAGTTCATTGTAATGAGCGTGTACAGGCCCCCATGTGCTTCATATGATGTTTTTGACACATATTTCGAAGAAGTATTATTGCAGACTTGTAACAGTAATAAAATAGTTGTTGTTTGTGGAGATTTCAACACTAATACATATCCCGGAAAAATCTGCAGCAGTAAATAAATTTATGACTTTATTAAATTCATATAACTGTACAATACATTCTTTAAGCCGACTGCCACTGGCGCTACCTGTATTGTATCAGACGCTGTTCCTGCACATGTTTTTTAGATACCCTTGTATCTATATAATATAAAAATCAATTGCTGTTCGTTTGTCTGGCTAAAACTCGAGAACGGCTGGGCCGATTTAGCTGATTTTGGTTTTGAAATGTTTGTCGTAGTCGTAGGGTAGTTGTAGGGTAGGGGGTAGGGTAGGAGTAGTGTAGGAGTAGTGTATGAGTAGGGTAGGAGTAGGAGTAGGGTAGGGGGTTGGGTAGGGGTTGGACACCACGTGAACGAAGTAGCGCCGGGCAGCTAGAAATAATTTATATGGCAAAACAACGTTTGGTCAGCTAGTCTTGTAATAATTATAGCATAGACTTAACGTATGTGTACCTCGAACAAGCGCTTAAGAGGAATTGCGGTTGAAGAGACTTTGAAAATAGGTATTTGAAGAAACTATCGCTGTCGCTCCGCGAGCGCTCGGCGTTCGGCCGCCCCATCCATGTGTGTAGGTTGACAGTGTGTGCGTGTCTCTGATGCACACTCCCGCCCCCCACCGCGTGTCGTGTAACGTGTAATATAATCGCCCCAGTCAATCGTTGTATTTTTCGGTGTTCGGCTTATGTTTAATGGACATCATGTTCCTGATATACTGTTTTTGACTCAGCTATGTATACTGGACTGTGCCTTTTATAAGACCCAAGAACGCGACACTACTTTGCAGTTATACACACTTAGTGGATTTCGGTGAGTAACTACTTAAAAAAATTTGAAGTTATTTAAAAGCAATGTAGGTACATACAACCTTGTTCACGTCGACTTAAATCATTTTATGTGATTATGAAATTTACCTTCTAAAATAAATAATTTGCGTGTACCTACTATACAAATCGGCAAGGTTTGAATGCTAAATCCCCCCCCCCCCCCCCCCCCCCGCCCTGCCTCGGAAAGTACGTTAAGCCGTTAGTCCCGGCTATCATTCTTGGATCTTTGACAGTCGTTACGGGTCGTCAGAAGCCCGAAAGTCTGACAACCAGTCTTACCAAGGGGTATCGTATTACCCAGTCACTGGAGGCAAGATAGGCAGTCGCTCCATGTAAAATACTGGTATTCAGCTGTATCCGGTTAAACTGGAAGCCGACCCCAACATAGTTGGCAAAAAATTAAGCAGATGATAATGATTGAAAAATAAGATGTCGGGATTAAATCCAATTTTGCCCACTCACAAAAAAATCTTTGCAACGTTGCAATCGGATCGGGTCAGCACTTCTGAAGGCCGCCCACTAGGCGGCACGACGCAGCACGACGCGGCATGGTATGGCTCAGCAAGCCGATGCCGGCTTCTTCAGTTCAAATCGCCTAACATTATCAAGCTGCCCGCCCACGTCAGAATTTTTGAAGCACCGATAATCGGGTCGATTTTTCCTCCGAGTTTGTAACCGACTCAACGTACACATCCGCCACTTTGTCTGTGGCACAACGTCCTTCCCTAGCAAGTACATGCGGGTGACTGTCGGTGAGTAGTGTGCGTTAGTTAACGCACACATTTCCGTACGTTCTATTTTTCACCGATAATCGGATCGGTCGGGATGCACCGATTTTATTTCTGACCGACTTTTTGTAGGACATGTGCGTTGTACTATTGCCAGTACGTTCTATTTTTCTCCTACAAAAATCGGTCACCGACTATCTGGCGTGGGAGGGCAACCTTAAGCGTATGAAGTATGAAAACAAGTTTAACATCATATTAGTTAAACGAAAATTCTTTGCCATGCCATACCGCGCCGTGTGTTGACCTTCACCCGTAGAAAAAACATATATTGTTTGACGTAACCATAGTTCTGTGATTCTTTGGCTGTCGCAGCCAACGTGCCTAATTAGCCATTCAGTTAACTGCCTAGCCTTTTAACTAAACGGTGCTTTTAAATAACCGACCAATTTTCTTTTTAAAATATTTTAATGTTTTAATTTAACAACCGCCGAAAAATAAAATGATTGCCCGTTATTTTTTTGCAACTGATCATAATAACCTCCCCAATGATTAAATAACAGTACCCATTTAACCATAGTAATTCTTTTTTCCCTCACTTTTTCATCTAAATGGCCTAAGCATCAACCAGCCAGTTAAATAAATGTATTATTTTATTCATGTTCATTTAATGTTAATTAAACGCATTGGCAAAATATCATTCAGGCCGCTAGTTGAACGGCGCCGTTTAGTTAAAAAACTAGGCAGTTAACTGAATGGCTGATTAAGCTAGTTGGCGGCGACATGGCTAAGGTAACCGGTGTTCTTATTACGCTTAACAAAATGATTAAAAAAATTACTATACATGGATGGAGGCTGTTGTCATTATAATATACATACTTGATACTCGTATATCCTTCTCCGTAATAATCATTAAGTTAGTCGCTAATAAACTCCATTGAAGACAGTCGTATTTGTGATAATATAACAAGTTTACCGTACACACAAAAGTGAACCTAAACCACATTATCATTGATAATAAATATAACTGATCCGGTGTGTTAGTGCTGTGTGGCGTGTGACTACTCATTAGTACATCAGACTGCGCACGCAACATCACAATGGCCGACAACGACACTAGTATTACCGACCCACATACTTTAAAAGAACTCATTGGTAACTCTTGGTACATCAATTTCAAATGGGGTTTTTTCGTGCTAACTCTCGCAGCAACCATATACGGAGTGACATCGTGGTGTTTTATCAAGAAGTTCCGTCATTTCAGGAACTATGTGATCCTCAGTGCAATTACAGCGAAAATGATAAGCTTATTATTCTATCACTTAGCAGTTATAGATTCCTTCGAATCGATCCAGTATCCAGAAGTGTTGGTTTTAGGAATTTTAACTGCAGATTTATTATTGTATTTTACGGTTTCGTTTCATTGTTGGTTACTAGTGTTGTGCTATATATTTTATGTTGACTTTGTAAAAGTTTTTAGTCTTGACATTCCTAGGAGGTACCTTAAGAGTAGTCTATTTGCGTGGGGTCTACCTGTTATATCAAACTTATTACTTTTCATTTCTACGTTCTTTTTTTATGACTATGTCTCAAGAGAAATAATACCATCTGAAGTAAGAATTAATCTCGTCATTGCAATGTTTTTAACACCACTGGCGATAAGTTTTGGTATATATATAACAGTTTTATATTGTTTATGCCGCATTAGTGAAGCTGGTGGGAGTGTAAATTTTAACAAATGGCGTCGCTTCTACATAGCTACGTTGATTTTTGTACTTAGTAATGTAATAGAGTTACCTATTATACATTACATCATATTTGATGGACATATATTGATAATAGCCGTTATAATCGAATTAGGAGATTATTCGAACACAATCGCATTGGCTGTGTATTTAATAATATTAAAAAGTAATCGTGAATTATGGCGAGAATTTATTGATAACAGATCGAAACAAAAGTCACTCGAAATTAAGCACCGCTCCGGATCGGCATCGCCTCAATTCACGTTTGTTAGCATTATTTCTAAGAAACTCCATACTGTCAGTCTGTAACGTACACTTATCAGCCGAGCCGATAGGATATATGTATGTACTTTACCTTAAAAAGTCAGCTGGGTAGGGAACCCTTAAATTATATCGAAATAAATTGCTACAAAAAAGTTAAGAATTAATATTAAGCACACAACGCGCAAAGTGGACTGTATGGTTCCAAAAACAGAGTGAATTCAAATAAAAGTAATCTGTATACCTGTCATAAATTTAAAATATAACTGATCCGGTATCATAGCGCTTTGTGGCGAGTAACTTAGTGGACGCGTGTTACTACTCATCAGCGCATCACACTGCGTATCAGATTGCGCACGCGACGTTCACTATGGCCGACAACGACACCAGTAGTATCAGCTCACAAAACTTTAGAGAACTCATTGGTGTCTCTTGGTACAGCATTATTAAATAGATATTGTTCGTGCTGACTCTCGCAGTGGCCATATACGGAGTGGTGCTTCATCAAGAAGTTTCGCCATTTCAGAAACTATGTGTTCCTTAGTGCAATTATAGCGAAAATGTTGAATTTATTATTCCATCACTTAAATGTCCTATATTACGCGGAATGGATCCAGTATCAAGATACATATGTTTATTTTAGCTCTATTAATGTATTGTGCACTATCATTTAATAGTTGGTTACTTGTGTTGTGCTATATGTTTTTATGTTGATTTTGTTAAAGTTTTTAGTCTTGACATTCGTAGGAGGTACCTTAAGAGTAGCCTATTTGAGTGGGGTCTACCTTTTATACCAATCTTATTACTTTATGTTCTTACGTTGCATGATTTTTTATTTCTATGAATGGAGTGGTATAATAACACCACGAATGGGACGTGTTGTCGTCTGTTTAATGATATTTATACCCGTGGCGATTAATTTAGTTATTTATATAACAGTTTTATATTGTTTATGCCACGTTAGTGAAGCTCGTGCCGGTATATCTTTTAACAAATGGCGTCGCTTCTACATATCTACGATGATTTTTGTACTCAGCAATGTAATTGTAATATTCGATGTAATGACACTGACCATTGATGTTATAATTGAAGTAGGATTAATCTTGAACATAATAGTATTGTCTATACATTTAATTATATTAAAGAGTAATCGGGAATTATGACGAAAATTTCTTGAAAAGAGATCAAAACAAAAGTCACTCGAAATGAAGTGAATATGTATTTAATAGTTCGGGCTGATTTTTTCAACGCCAGATAACGTTATCGGAGGAATAATTTTGAATTTTTGACAGTTCTTCCATACACAAATTGTCAGACGTCAATTTTATTCCACGAATAAAAACTATTGGTCGTTGAAAAATCATCCCTTAGTGAACATACTTGGACCACATCTTTGAGGATAATACCGTAACTAAGTTGAGAGGTAATAAAGTAAAAACAGGAAATGAGTTATGTTTGTAACCAGTTTTTTTAAACGATTGACCTTTACTTAAACGATTGACCTTTACTTAAACGATTGACCGATTGATCAATCGTTCGATCCCACCAAAAATTAAGTAAATACATAAATTTTGAACTCATTTCGGATTCGTAGTTAAAGCAATAGCTTGAATAGTTTACCTTTTAACCTTGATTATCCAACACAATAAATTGTATTTTATATTTTAAGCGAGCAACGTCTTTTCTTTTACCGTTTTTCTTCCATTTTTTTCCCTCCTGTGTTGCCACATTCCATCAGGTTGGATACAATCATCTTACATTTCTTCAACGAGTGGAACTTTATGGACAAGTATAAGGCCGTTGACCTTGACTATACATTTGTATGGTCATTTTACGGTTAAAGTTCAACGCACACATTTCAATTCCGAACCGGATCGGCATTGCCTCAACACGAGCCATTCAGCATTATTTCTGTATAAGGGGGTATAAGTATGGACACGCCACAATAGCGGCGATAAGTCCCCTCTTTGAGGAGTGGCTAGAGAGGCGCCATGGCACCCTTACCTTCCGCCTGACGCAGGTCCTCACCGGACACGGTTGTTTCGGGAGGTTCCTGTTCAGCATAAAGCGGGAGGAAACCCCAGCGTCTCACCACTGTGTAGACACGGTGGAGCATACGGTGGAGGTCTGCCCACGATATTTTTTTTTGTTTGAGCTATATAAACGGAAGGTACCTAATGTTTTATGTAGTTTAAGTACTGAGTTTATAATATAAAGTTTTCGAAGTGACAATATTTTTTGATTTAGATATAGTTCGTCAGTAGGAAATCTAAATGGCTTAAAGAACATTGTTTTTATCAAGCATCTCTGGGCTCTTTCTGCTTCAAGGAATTTAATTTTAGTGGCACCACCCCAGGTGGGAATACAATAACACATAACTGTTTGTGCCAATGCAATATAAGTACGATTTAGGAGGTCTTGAGAGGTGAAATGGCTCAACTTTTTAAAGACCCATATGAGTTTACGGATCCTATCATTTATAGCTTCAATTTGAGGGTGCCAGGAAAGTCGGTGGTCCAGGATTACTCCAAGGTATTTAGTGGATTTAACACATCCAATCTCTTCGCACCCACATTGCGTAGTATAAGTGAAGTCACAAGTATGAATCCTTAATACCAAGTTTGGGGGGGAAGTGTACGCTTATTTATAGCAAAGCAAATGTAGTTTGTTTTTGGCGATATTTAGGGTAAGAAGGGCAGACTTGAGCCAGTTTGCAACCTTATGGAGACCATGCTCAGCAGCTTCAAAAACGGAGTTCCAGGAAGTACCATTAAATACAATGGCAGTATCATCCGCATATGAGAATACTTGCCCTCTCTCAATTTCATGATTAGTTAATTCGTTAAGGTATATCAAGAACTAGCTAAATCCTAGCTAAATCCCACAAACACAATTAATTTGACAGATGATGATGAATCTAAAATATATAATTCAGTGAGGGTAGTAAGCAGAAAAAATAAAATTAAAAAATACATCAAAATTAATAAGTACATTGTTAAAACTCAAAAAATGATAAAAAGACAAAGGTTCTTTATCAAAAATGTTAAATTGAATAGAGAAAGGTTGAATTTGCTCAAACAATTAGACATGTATTCCTATAACTTGGAGCAGAGTACTAGGAGGTACAACATTGACACAGATGCCATGCAATCAGAACTTGACCATCTACAGGAGAAACTTAGTTCAATGACTAATAAGTATAATACCTCTGAAGACCTAATGAGGGAATATGTGTTGGCAATGAATGAACTGGTAAACTCACAAAAAACTAACTGTGAGCATTGTCTGACACCATCCATTGATCTTACGCCGGATCATTCATTGACAACATGCAACACCTCCTTACTGCAGCCCTGTGTTGATTTGATAATTCCTACTACTAATAGCTCCAATAAACCTTGTAAACAAAGTCTAAAGGATGATATTGTGTTATTTTGTGATGAGATAGGTAAAGACTTAGGTCACTTATTGACACATGAGTATCCGGGACACTCAATATTAAATTACTGTATGCCTGGTTGTTCTTTGTTTCATATTATGAAAGAAATTACTAAATGTAACTTTACCCAGGATACAACATTATTAATTTTTATGGGTAATAGAGGAAATGTAAACAAAGGAGAACTGCTTGAGTATCATAGAACATTATGCAAACTTAGTTTAAGAAAAGTTGTGTTGTTTACATTCCCTTACAGTAACAGTTTGCCACAGGAAGAAAATAGGTTAAGGTTTGAATTGAATATGACAATGCATAATTTGACATTTAATGATAACATGTTCCATTTGATTGATACTAACAATTATGTTAGTAATAATTTATATTTGACAAAAGATAGACATAACATTGTTATGTACTATCTTCCTAAATATTATAAGAGACAGATAGCTATGTCGCTATCATATTTTTTTTCTATCACAGCCAAAAATTTGGCTAAACAACTTGCTTCTTTTGAGCAATGCAATGACAGTATAAATAATTTGGTCACAATTACTGACATTGCCAATAATTTAAATTAGAAATTAAGACAATAGAGGCAATCTCTAGCTATAATGTTCAGAATTGCAAAAACAACTCAATAAAAAGTTTAGAATCAGTAAATAGTATCAACCTGGTGCATCAAAATATTCAAGGATTTATGAACAAAGATTTAGAAGTAGAATTATTTATGAATTTTAATAGTATTGATATTCTTTGTTTAACAGAACATTGGCTGAAAAGTCACCAGTTCTTGTTCAATTTTAGTAATCACCAGGTTGGTAGTTCGTTCAGCAGAATAAATGCTATACATGGTGGCTCTTTAATTTTAGTAAGTAACCAGCTCAAATTTAAAGATCGTAACGATATTGTGAGCCTATCTGTTGAGCGTACAGTTGAAATTGCCTGTATAGAATTGGAGCACTTGGTTGTATTAAGTGTGTACAGACCCCCTTCAGGATTGTATGACTGCTTTGAAAAGGTAATGGATGAAGTGTTACACAGGATTTGTAATTCAAGCAAGTCCGTTATCATTTGTGGTGATTTTAATGTCAATTTGTTAGAAAACTCAGGTTCTTGTAGTAAAATTTTAAGCCTGTTTCAGTCCTACAATCTTGTAAACCTATTTTTGGAGCCCACAAGAATAACACCTACTAGTGCCACATGCCTAGATAATATTTATACAGATATTATACCAAGCCACAAAGAAATTATAAATTTACTAGATTCTGATCATTGCGGGCAAAGGATTACTATTCAAAACCAAAACAAAAAAGTGGCTAAAAAGGATATCACTGTTAACCCCAAAACTGCGAGTCGCTTGGAGGCTTTTAAAGTTAAACTCATTGATAAATTACCAGTTTTGTCTACTCATGCTGATCCTAATAATCTTTATGATATTTTTTTTAATATATACTGTAAACAATTTGATTCCACCTTCATACCCAAGACTATCTCGGTTAATAGTAACGCATCTTTCAGTGATTGGGCTACCATTGGTATTCATAAAAGTAGAACACGGCATTATGAACTGTACAATGAAAGGTCTTATGTTAACACTGATGAATTTAATTTGTATGTTAGAAATTATTCAAAATTATTTAAAAAAGTTTGTTATATGGCCAAGTCACGTTATTTGGGTTCAAAGATTAAAAACAGCAGTAATGTAATTAAAACGACCTGGACTATTATTAATAGTGAAGCGGGGAGATCTAGCAATCGAGATACTGACTACAGCCTGTCTATTAATGACAACATAATAAAATCTGACTCACAAGTCGCCAAGGCATTTGAAAATTTCTTTTCGGATATTCCCGTTTCAACTACTAAATCCCTAAACTCATCACCTTCTGTTGCTGAGTCTTTGCTTAAGGAAAATGTTAATGGTTGCGATTCGGAATTTCATTTTGAACATATTACCTGTAGAGATATAATTAAAACCTTTCACACTTTAAATGTTAAAAAGACTGCAGATTTGTGGGGTAATTCTGTAGAAGTTGCTAAGTCTATTATTGACATTGTGGCACCTGCTCTAGCTGTTATCTTTAATAGTTGTATAGACAGTGGGGAGTTTCCTGATCTCATGAAAAATAGTAAAATAATACCTTTGTTTAAATCGGGTAGTACATCAGACCCCACAAATTATAGACCTATTTCTGTACTACCTACCTTTAGTAAAATTTTTGAGAAATTAATTTTAGAACAAATGCAAAGATTTTTTAATAAACACAAATTATTACATGGCAAACAGTTCGGTTTTACAAGGGGTCGTTCAACTACTGATGCCGGTGTTGAACTTTTAGGACATATTTATAATGCATGGGAAAATAAATGCGATGCCTTGGGCATCTTCTGTGATTTGTCCAAGGCATTCGATTGCGTTCTTCACGAAACGTTAATCAGGAAACTCCGCCACTACGGAATTCGGAACAATGCTCTGAATCTTCTTACTTCATACTTGAGTAACAGGATTCAGAGCGTTGTCGTTAATGGAAAAAGATCTCCCGGATCTATAGTAACAATGGGAGTCCCACAGGGCTCAATTCTTGGTCCTTTCTTGTTTCTTATTTATATAAATGACTTGCCGTACCTCATAAAGGATAATCATGATATAGTGTTGTTTGCCGATGACACTTCACTTTTATTTAAACTTAAACGTCAGCAGCTGGTTACTGACGATGTAAATAGCGCGATCTCTAAAGTAGTCCACTGGTTCAATGTTAATAATTTACTTTTAAACGAGAAAAAAACTAAATGCATTAAGTTTACGCTACCTCACGTTAGGCAGGTGAAAACGAATGTGTTGATAAAGGGCGAAGAATTGAATCCTGAAGACAGCACAGTATTCTTGGGCATAACTTTGGATGCTAAGCTTCAGTGGGGTCCACATATAGATAAATTGTCAAAAAAGCTAAGTTCCGCAGCATACGCTGTTAGAAAAATTCGTAATTTAACTGATATAGAGACAGCCCGCTTAGTGTACTTTAGCTATTTTCATAGTGTAATGTCGTACGGTATTCTATTGTGGGGAAATGCCGCCGATATTCAGACTATCTTTGTTTTGCAGAAGCGAGCTGTTCGATCAATTTATAAATTAAGTCCGAGACACTCGCTCAGAGACAAATTTAAAGAGATTAATGTTATGACTGTGCCTTCTCAATATATTTATGAAAATCTTTTATATGCCCATAGAAACATAAAATTGTTTAAAAAATACAGTGATATCCATGATATAAATACTAGGAACAAACACAAATTTGTTGTACCTATAACAAGGCTCAAGAAAATAGGTGGCTCGTTCAGATGCCAATGTATACGCTTTTACAATAAAGTTCCAAGCCCCGTTCAAGATCTAAGCCTTAATAAATTCAAATCATTCATTAAACGTAAGTTGTGCCAGAAAGCCTTTTATACCGTTAAGGATTATATCGAGGACAAAAAGGCTTGGGATTGAGATGCTTCCAATTTTTTACCTATGTAGTGTTCTTATTTTTCTGTTTTGTTGTTGTTTTTCTTTTTTATATACACTTTGACATCAATGAATTCTATATATAAGTACTGTGACATTTGCTTACTTTGTAAAGTATTCTATTATTTTAATTATTGTGAATGTGAATACTATGTGGGTCACTTTATTTTTATTATATTTTATTTTTCTCTCTGTTCTCTTAGTTTTGTCATGGTCTGGCAGTTTGAGTAATTAATGCGGCCTACCCAAATGTCCTTTCTTTGGTATTGTTCGTCGAATCGTCGAGCTCCTTAAGTTTTGAGTTGAGCTGCACTGATTTCTGACAAATGCGTGCACTGACTGGACAGGTCCTCTCAATCTGTGTGGTTCTTTCCTCAAAAGACCATCTCAGACATCGACCTGCATGGTCTTCATATGATCTGACCAAGATTATGTCTGGACTTTAAAAGAGACTGTGACCTCTGAGTTTGTTTCGGCCTTTCTTCTCAGAGTAGTCAGATAGGAAACGCCGACCTCATCTAGTTTTAAAATATGATTGACGTGTAAAAGTGTTTGTACAAACCTACTTACAAAATAAAATCATTTATCATTTATCATTTAGCTGCGCCCCGCGGTTTCACCCGCATAAGTTTCGATCCCGTGGGAATGTCGGGATAAAAAGTATCCTATATGTTAATCCTGGTTATAAACTATCTGTGTGCTAAATTTCGTCAAAATCTGTTCAGTAGTTTTTGCGTGAAAGAGTAACAAACATCCATACATCCATACATACAAACTTTCGCATTTATAATATTAGTAGGATAATGTGGGGCCTAAGACGCTTCCCTGGGGCACGCCGTACTCAATTTTAGTGTCAGAACTCGTGAAACTGTCAATTTTTAAGCGCTGGGTACGGTCTTTTAGGTAATCAGTTAAGATATTTCGTGGCATACCCCTAATGCCCATATACTCCATCTTTTTTACAAGAATGGGGACAGAAACAGTGTCATATATGTTATAGTCAAAGGTCGGTATTTAGCCTCTTCGCGGATTGCGAACTCACACAAAGAGCACGAAAAAATATCCAGTCTCACATGGACTTTGTTCACCACACGGATTGTTCGATAAGACTGGTTGTCAGATTTTCGGGCTTCTGATCTGACGACTCGTAACGACTGTCAAAGATCCAGGAATGACAACCGGGACCAACGGCTTAACGTGCTTTCCGAGACACGGAGGGGTTGACTGGTTTATCCTAGGTTAGACCAAAGCCTTCCGGCAAATCCCGATATTTAATAAATTAACTTAGTTTTTCTTTTTCAACCCGAAGCAATATTCTATATCTTGGCATCGCTTGTCTCGTCAGATAGTTTTGGTATTCCCTCGATGTCACATATTTCTGTTGTTGCTTGTAAATGTCTTCCACAAATTATCACATAGTATATTTACCGTCTTCTTGATGATAGATAGATATGATCAAAATCAAAATATTTTATTTCTCATAAACCTACATGGGCACTTATGAAACGTCAGAAGCAGGTGCACCGTTCCAATGAATTGGTCGTTTCCTATGGAGAAGAGCCGGCAAGAAAGTCCACGGTTACTCTTTTAAAAATAATTGGCTTTTACAATGTTTTCAAATTACAGAAGGCCATACCTCTGTATGATGAATATGATGAATCATGAAATCAGATTTTATAGCCGAGTAGTCCATAGTAATATATTTATGCTCGTGACTACTATATATAGAGACTATAATACATAGTATTTTATTCATAAGCGAGAAATTTATTGATTGCTCGTCACTTCCTTGTTGGCAGTGGGACATGTGCCTTATGATCCGCCATTGTTTTTTATGGTACCAAATCACTGTGACATGACTGGTATCAAAAACATTGAAAACCTAAATTATTCATAGTGCTTTGTGGCACCAGTCTGTGTGGACGCGTGTTACTGCTCACCTGCGCGCCAAAAGCGCACGAGACATTCACAATGGCCGACAATGACACCAGTGTTAACAGCCCATATTTATTTATAGAGCTCGTTGGTGACACTGCAATGGACGTTATTGCATGGATTCTGTTCGTGCTGACTCTGACGGCAGTCATCTATGGAGCAACCTCTTGGTACATCATCAAGAAGTTTCGTCATTATAGAAACTATGTGCTTCTCAATGTTATCATAGTGAATATGCTACGATTATTAGTGTACGATCTATTCATGATTCTGCCTGATGAAGCATTGGCACGTTATGCAGTATTGCGTGTTCTACCCATATTTCTATTGATGTTCTTCTATCTGTCCTATCATTGTTGGTTACTAGTGCTGTGCTATATTTTTTACGTTGATTTTGTGAAAGTGTTCAACGTTGATATTCGTAGGAGGTACCTTAAGAGTGCAATATTTGGCTGGGTTTTACCTTTTATAATAGTGTCCTTATATTATCTTGCCGGATGGTTACTTTACCTGTACGACTCAAGAGACATTATTACAATTCCTATAATCATTTCAATGTTATCAATTCCTCTAGTAATTAATTTTGTTATTTATATCACAGTTGTATATGCTTTGTTCCGTAGTAGTAATTCTGGCGTGATTATAACTACTAATAAATGGCGTCGCTTCTACATATGTACTTTGATATTTATATTTAGTAATATTTTGGTAATAGCCGCTTTATTAGAGATTTCGGAAATATCGAACTTGTTTATTGCGGTAATAGCAGAATTGGGAGAATACTTGAATACAGTAGCACTGAATGTGTATATAGTTATAGTAAAGAGTAATAGGGTAATATGGCGTGAATTTTTAAATAGAAAAAAGGCGAAACAAATCTCTCTTGGAGTGAAGTAATGTTATTTATTTCTTAGATAACGTTTATAAAATATTGAACAAAGATGGGATGCTTGCGATCAAATAAAACACTCAAATAATATGTGATAACCAGTTTCGCGCAGCTCCGTGACCTTTAGACATTACAAGATACAACTTGATGCTATCAGAAATCCAAAATGCCTGTGAGTATTTGAATTCGCTTTGATTCGCTGTTTATGTAATACTTTTTTTTTTGTTGGTCATCATCATCTGCCTGGCCTTTTCCATGTTGGGGTCAGCTTGTATCATTTAAATAAATCGGGTAATACCTACCCGATAATAAAAACACACAAAATTATTTTGTAACTCAATGTGTTTTTTTTATAAGAATCTGATAGGCGTTCTTCACTTTCATGTACAGACGACAGCAGGTCAAGCTACCCGAAACTGTAAAATTTTCCCAATCAACCTTGAACCTTAATACTTGAACGATAAAGTTGAAAATCTAATAAAGAAATTTGACAGATTGTAGTAGCTTGATGTGCTGGCGTCTGTACTTTTTTATTAACTTTTCATACGTAGCAACAAATCATCATCACCATCATTTTTTTTTTTATGATAAAAATTATCAAATGACGTCTCTCGCGGCGGAGCGGGAGGGCGTGTCAGACTTTTACTGATTAAAACCCACCCGTGATCCTTCAGTTGCCTGTGCCAGGGGCCACGGTATCTCTTTCGAACAACCCACGGCCCTGGCAGGCATCGGCCCTAGCGGACCCCGTCAGTTAGTGCTGAAATCTCTTTGAGATACGCGTGCAACGCGCCGTTGACCCGGGTCTGGTCCTTACCGGGCGGCAAGCTGCCCATTGCTCGCCGCCCATCATCATCACCATCTCACACATTTCTTTATTTAAGCTTGTGCATTTTGCTAATAATAAAATAATGCATAACTTGTCTTGTTGGGGCTATTCCGCTTCTGTAGCGCATCAGAGATGTTTGCTGAAACTCGTGTCGATTGCATCTACGCTACGATGCGAAAAAGATGCCATTCTATGGTGCGCCGATTGCGGGCCAGCATTCAACATTATATCGCGATCAGACTGGACTGCTTGTGTGCGAATCGCTGCTGCAAAATTTCCACATCGGTGTTGAGTTTGTAGTAGGGATTCGCATAAACTATGTGTAGTGTTAGGTTAAGTCTAGGTTATGTTTACTAACGTGGTTGTTAAGAAATATTGTTACTAACATATTATTATTTGAATCCTTTGTTACTTGATGATTTATTATTAAATATAAATTGAAAAAAAAATAACCAGTGCCTGCTAATAAATAAAGATTTAAGTAGGTATGGATTATCTGTCGTTTTTTTCAAATTCAAAGTTATTTAGTTGTGATAGATAGATAGATAAAACGTTTATTCAGTGCAACTAAAGACAGAATACAAGTAACAAAAAAAAAAACAAAGATTCAAAAGATAAATCGACCCATAGACACCTCGTAAATCCATAACGGTCGATCACTACTGGGCGGTGTGTGTCTCATGGTTGCACCAAATAGGAGTCCAGCTCAGCATATGCCAAGTACAATACCTGACGCTGGTATTCTGCTGCATCCCGTTAGTGACACACGGATGTCGAGAAGACACATCTGATTTTAACAAAATGTTACATAGTGCGGCGCGTATACTTTATGTTGGTAAGTACCCACATCTTTACATGAACAGTTGCCTCAATCTTTGTCTTCAGGATAACGCGTAGACAAACATGTCGTGTGGAACAGAGCCCCAGCCATCTGCTATATTATGGACGTGTTTGTGACGGTCAAGCCCAGTTATTTTTGAGAGTCGATCAGATACTGCCGCAGTCGACTTCTAAAGGTACCAATTGTTTTTAGATTCCTTATCGGCGGGGGTATGTTGTGACAATGTTATATCACTATGTCGTGTGTAGTATAGCCGATATTAATAAAATAATAAAACACTACTAAGTAACCGTTTCAAATGTTTAGGAAAAAAATAAACATAAACAAAACATCATACAGAAAGGTAAAATTGATAGCTACTTAAACTCAAGTAAACTTAAGTAAAGTAAAGAAGGTAACAGTTAATAAATCTGAGAATAAGGCATAACACACTATGGGCTGCTTTTTCCAACGCCAGATGATTTTGTCCGAGGAATAATTTTGAATTTTTGACAGTTCTTTCATATGTGGCGATTAGGTCATCACATAAATTGAAACCAGTATTCTACATAATGTATAATATTAAACATACACAATTAAAAGAAAATAATAACAATTACCATTTTAGTCGTGGGACCTTTTATCGTTTCAGTACCTATTTACCTAACAACATTAAACTTAATTTGAGTTTACTTAGTAACAATAACATAAAGTTTGTGTTTAATTCTTGATACCATTGCCTCACGCGTGTCTAGTGACTATCAATGGTTTATTTTATGACAATTTTTACGCTAATTATTTTATTTGTGTTTTTCTTTTCTATTTTTAGTAATATTTAAATTTTATTATTTTAACAGACTTTTAACAACTTGTAATGACCGCTGTATTATTTAATCTGATAACCTAATCGCCACTCTGTAATTCTGTATAGACTGTCAGATCTCAATTTTATTCCTCGAATAAAAATTATCTGTCGATTGAAAAATCATCCCTTAGTGTTATCCTGTTTATCTTGTCTTATTAGTACAGTTTGTAAATTAGGTTTGTGTCTTTGTATATAATGGAAAAGATATGTATATGTATAACTAAAACTATTTTGAGATCCTCAATTATTTATTTAATAAATCAAATTAATATACCCATACATACTTTTGACGTCACTATAATTACAATATTTTTTTGATGGCAACACTAAAACGGTGACTTAATATACTGATAAAATTACTGGTAGAAAGCTCTTCAAATATTCCAATAGTAAAAGGGATTATCAAAATCTGTCTCAAATCCGCTAATTTATAATATTGAATAATGTAATGGTGCATTGTTTTTATTTAATAACACCATCATATTTACATTATACAATCCAATAGTCTAAAAAAATTATAAGTTTATAGGTACGTAGTTTAAAAGATAAGTAACCAGTGTGGTCGGATATAGTTGAAGTTTAATAAGAAACCGATGGAGGTTTTCGAATAAAATTTAATTTGATAAAATAACTGTTTGTTTTCTATTACTTATCGGTTACTTACTTTGGTTAGTTTTCGGTTGCTTATCTCCTTTGGTGACCATACATTATAAAGTAAGCTTATATGTACAAAAAAAAAATCATCCAAGAGTGCCCCAAAGTGTGGCAACATTGCCACGTTGTATGACACTGCTGATTATTTGGCCGAAAAAGAAAAACAGACCAGCTTACTGATCACGAGAATAGTGGACTAATCGCTTGGCGAATTGCCTGTAATTTAATACAGGCAATTCGCCAAGCGATTAGTCTGTTTTTCAGTAAGCTGCCTGTAATTTAAGTTTGGGTAATTAGTAAGTATTATAACGTTTTTACGACTTTTAAGCACTGGCCAAATTGAAGCAAATCCCGCGCACGGTTAACTTGCGTCATTCGCTCGCACCGGTTGTGTCAACTAACTTGTATGGAGGCGTTCAAACTATCGCGAATACACGCGTGACTTAGGCCTAAAACTGAGTTAAGCGCGCGCCCGCGACGGGCAACCTTCGTGTGGACGCGCTGCTTGGCTCCGTGGATTTCGACGATGGGGATTTCACCCGGGATTTATTCATATTATTATTATAAGGGACGCGCGCTGATTCCGTCGAACGGAGGCGGGCTCCGTTGCCCGGACACGGGTCTCACCTTCCCGCGACGGACGCCCGTGCGGGTCGCCGCGACGGAGCACTTTTTTATGGAACCGCGCCGGCGTTCACTTAACGCAGTTTCAGCCCTTAAAAATCGACGCACTCAGTCTTCTCCCGCGTCCCGCGCGGAATTAGCCCCAGTGTGGCCTGAACTTAAACGTTTCCGATAACCACTACAACAATAAACACGAGATAGTCCTTTTAATCGGTTCTCATAATACTCGTGCCAAATGGCCCGGTTAATCTTTAATAAAGGAACAAACAAGGCTATCGCAATTATTTGCAAGCTTAATGTAACAGCTCGTATCATGATTGTAAATTTAAATATATCAAATAAAACAAATGTCAGCACGAAGACGTTGCTGAGAACAAATATAGCCGTTGCTGTAAATAAACGACGGAAAATTTCCTTCCTTCTATCTTTTTTAGAGACCGCACTGGCGTTTGTGTCTTTACAAAAAAATAGAGAATTCACAAGTTTTATAAAAATAATCAAGTTTATCAACGTTGGTATAATATTGCACGTGAATAACGCGCCAACAGCGATAAACAGGAACAGTAATTTATCTTTATCGCCTTCTACTGCTACTTTGATAGTAAATAAAAATAATAAACATATTACCCATATTATCAGAGGCCCAGCCCAAGCAAAGATGGAGCTTTTGAGATACTTCCTTTCGATATCTTTATAGAAAACTTTAACAATATCAACGTAAAACATGTAACACATAATCAACAGCCAACAATTATACACAGTCGTTAAATAAACCAGGATACAAAACCAATATAAACTAATGCACTGTCTGAAATCAATAGTTTTTTTTTCGCAATGCATTATAGTAATTGATACAACAGTTAAACGTAATATATTCACTAGGATTGCATTGAGATACACGTAGTTGTTGAAATGGCGAAACTTCTTGATGAGGCACCACGATGTCACTCCGTATATGAACGTAGCCAGACACAGGGCGAACTGAGTATAGTGTCCGATCAGATACACGGGAACGACTGCAGGTTCCAGATAACAATCGCTTACAGTAGAGCAGACGGGCACGCTGTGGTCATTGCCAGTTATGACAGGAGTCATACTTGGTACTCTCATTCAGATATTGTTCATATTGTTGTAGTTTTCTATTATTGTGATCCTAAAATCAAAATGTAGGCGGCAGCACAGTCACTATCACCAGTCGATTAAAAAAAAGTTTTAGACCGATCATAACTTTAACAAGGACAGAAACCAACTAATATCATAAAATCTAATTTTGTGCACTTAGCGAACTGGATACCGATCCTGATTATCAGCCTTATCAGGCGTGATTGTCAATAAAACCTATGATAACGTGGTTACATCGTCATCACTCGTAAAAGGCTTTGTTAATGCTACCTTTTTATAAACAGTAATATTACCGAAACGAGGTACATTCTGTAGCTAGATATTATGATACTATTACGCTGAAATAAGCGCTACAGAAGAGCATTGGTGGCCCAGTGGTAACGGCAGTGGCTTACGAATTGTAGGTCGTAGGTTCGAACCCAAATTCAAATTTTCAAATTCATTTATTGGTGTGATTTTTGGTACATTTTAAATGAGATCTTAATAATAAATAACCAGTTCCTCAAAAATCTACTAAACGTGGCTTAAACCCAAACTGGGCGTCATTGAGTGCAGCTGCTGATCAACCAGACTGTCCAACACCTTTGCACAAGCTAAAAAACATTGCTAGCATTCGCGGTAAGTGCTTACCAGCATATAGTAAATGCTCTACTTTAGGCTGTCATGACCCGGTGACTTGCCTCTCTTTCCAGTAGCTACCGCCCAGGCCGCAAACCTAATAGGCATTTCTTCGGACCCCCACACCACCTCCGGCCCGCCAGACGACGTACCTAGGGGAGACCCAACCTTAAAGGCTTTGCTGAATAGGTCGGTGATATCATACGGATCACTAAGGCCCTCAACACCACGGGCATACCCGACCTGGGATTCAACCTGTTCGTGGCTTTCCAAAAACTACCAAAATTCTTTGCGTCGTGAGGACTTACAATGATGTTCATTTTTAT
This sequence comes from Apamea crenata, assembly GCA_949629185.1. Taxonomy (NCBI): domain Eukaryota; kingdom Metazoa; phylum Arthropoda; class Insecta; order Lepidoptera; family Noctuidae; genus Apamea; species Apamea crenata. The sequence continues at coordinate 10,624,543 of OX451377.1, forward strand.
TTGGTCCTTATTATTTTGACACCATTTCAATTTACTCTTAAAAACCCTTCTACTTTCCACCATTTTTTCATACAAATCATCATTTTTCGGCCTACCAAACGACGTCCAGGATTGAAAATCAAGCCGAGCCTGTCCGTGTGCGTCCTTCACATGCTTTTTCCAGCCCGTTATGTAACGCTACATGCGCGTTATGTAATATACGTTACGTTACGTGCGTTACGTTATACTACGCTATTTGTCTCTTGCGTAGCAGAGACACAATACATGATGCTGTGATATGACTTATGTAACGTTACTCCTATCACCTACGTTATTACTACTCTGCGTAAATGTCATGCACGTCACTACTACACTGCGTAACTGTCATGCACGATGCCACTACAAAAAAAAAAAATGATTAGCTAGGCTGAGCGCAAACAAAAACAATTTATAAGAAGATATGAAATTATTTATTTGGTACAAATTACACTAAAATCACAATATCAACACACAAAAACATTATGATGACAATCATAAATTACTATAATTAGCAGAAAAGACGTTACCGAAATAAACAAACTTCACAATACTAATCACGACATGGTTATGACCTATTCATTCGATTCACATAGTACTCGTACCATAATGTCCGATTACTCTTTACTAACGGAACGAATAATGACAGAAATATTGTTTGACAGCTAAATGTAACAGCCCGTAATGAAAATCTAGTATTAAAGAATCCCCACATTAAAAAGATCAAAACATTGACATTCGTCAACATAAACATGGCCGTCGCTGTCAGTAAACGATGCCAGTTTTCTTTCTTTCTTTCTTTTTCAGGAACCACAGACGCGTTCTTATCTTTATTAAAAAACAGAGAACGAATGATCTTTATAAAAACTATCACGTTTATTATCAAAGGAACAAAGTAACTCATGACAGTAGCGGCTATGGTGACAATTAGAAGAATTATTTTTTCTTTATCACCTCCTACTGCAAGTTGAATAATAAGTAACATCACAGCACAAATGGTTAATCCTATTACAGGAACACCCCAAGCAAAGAGGAAGCTTTTAAGAAACTTCCTTTTTATATCTCCACGGAAAACTTTTACAACATCAACATAGAACATGTAGCACATCTCCAACAACCAATAGTTGAACACTGTTGAAAAAAACATAAAGATTAAGAATTGATGGAAGGACTTAATCGTTTCGTAGCAATGCATCTTGGTTATTGACACAACAGTTAAACGTAATATATTCACTAGAATTGTATTGAGATACACGTAGTTGTTGAAATTGCGAAACTTCCTCATGATGCCCCACGATGTTACTCCGTACATGAACGTAGCCACAGTCAACGCAAACTGAACATAGTGTATGATTATTGCGTGACGAACGAATGATGAGCCATGGTCATCACTTACACTCACTGTAGAGTTGGGTTCACTGGTATCGTTTTCAGCCATGATAACCATCAAATGTGGTGCTGACACTCAGATGCAGTCATTTTTCATTATGTTTTTACTTAAATACAAAAATATATATGTCAGATATTGGTTTGACACTCGACAGAAAGTATGTCAAAAGTTATACATCGAACATTACTTTAACAGCGACAGAATCTAACTAATGTGATTAAACCATATTTTGCGTATATAAACTTATCTACTAATGGATTTTGTTAACATTAGCTTATCTTGTATAGTTTGTAATGGACCTAGCCAATGATATCACAGGGGAGCGCATCCATTGGTTATCTTGAATGAGTAATTGCAAAATAGAACCTTTAATTTTGTCTCTTGAATACTTAGAGCAGCACCCCAATTGCGTAACACACAATCATTCGGACACAGAATCATTTTGAAGCAAATTGCTAATCCATTGCTTCATAAGTTCGAAAAATTTGTCTGCTCAACACGTAAATAACGCAATGAATGTTGTTGAACTGTCAAAATGAAAGCGATTCCGATTAATCGTGTGTTACGCAATTAGGGTGCAGCACCCCAATTGCGTAACACACAATCAATCGGAATCTGAATCATTTTGAACCAAATTGCTAATCCATTGCTTCACAAGTTCGAAAAATTTGTCTGCTCAACACGTAAATAACGCAATGAATGTTGTTGAACTGTCAAAATGAAACCGATTCCAATTGATCGTGTGTTACGCAATTAGGGTGCTGGTTGAAGATAAACAAATAGATCCAGAAATCATATTCTACTAATATTATAAACGCGAAAGTTTGTGAGGATGGATGGATGTTTGTTACTCTTTCACGCAAAAACTACTGAACTGATTTGGATGAAACTTGGCACACAGATAGTTTATAATCAGGATTAACACATAGGATACTTTTTATCCCGATATTCCCAAGAGATCGAAATTTATGCGGGTGAAACCGCGGGGCGCAGCAAGTAGTTTATAATTTTGTAAGATCCACGAGGCCACGAGAAGTACAGAACCGGTGGAAGTGTCGGTGCTTGGTGGAGGCTTATGGTGATGATAGTCTTGAAAACAATTAAAGAATAGAATAGCACACTCTTTATTATGTACATGTACATATGTGAAAAAATTACAAATGGTGACAAAATGGGCGGGTTAAAGCCAGTCATGTAGATTTGACTACACCGAAACATGTTTAGAAGCAAACTAATGTAATTAAAACCAGATTTCAGTCGGTTAACGTAGTAATCGACGCTGTTTATCTCGTGCCTACGATAACGTCAGATTTTATTGGGAAACCTGATAGGTATTAAAACTGTATAAAAAATGTTGTAAGCATGTGTGTTAAAATGCATTGAATACCGAGTAGTGCGAGTTTTATCCCGATATACCAACGGGATCGAAACTAATGCGGGTGAAACCGCGAGACGCTGCTAGTAATATTATAAGCGCGAAGGTTGTGAGGATGAATAGATGTTTGTTCCTCTTTTTGTGATTGTGTTGAAATTTTACAGGAATATAACTGATACATCAGAATAACACATAGGATTTTTTTATCCCGACATTCCCGCTGGGTCGGCACTAATGCAGGTGAAACCGCGGGGCACTGCTAGTTCATTTATAACCAAACACTAACTCATTCATAGCGTTACCCTGGTGTCGAAAAGCCTAATTAGCTATCCATTATCCCATTAATTCTGACGCCATCTAGTTACGAGTGGCATAAACAGAAGGATACACTCGAACATTGCTTCCGTTGCTCAACGATAGAGGGCGCTACTATGTATATCATAAGCTTAAAAGTCGAAACACTTTATCCCACCCGCTGAAGACCTCCCACCTGGACATGAGTTGCCTTGGGTGACCTGGAAGTCTTTAAATAGACTCCGGACCTAGGTTGGCCGAAGCAAGGAAAACCTGTTCAGGTGGAAATTCATAGACGATTCCGCCTTCGAGTGTAGATGTGGTGCTATTCCGCAAACGATGGGACACTTAACATCGTGTCCTGCGTGTCCTGTCAGCTGCACGTTACAGGAACTGATGGACGCTGGAGGTGGTGCCAAACAAGTGGCCGAATTCTGGGCAGAGTCCATTTAGATTGCTATCGACACACTTAGAAGAAGTCACATTTCTCCCTCTGTGACAGGTTTGGGCAGTATTTGAATTACATGTAATTAAAATACGTAATTGAAATACAAATACGTATTTGGTATTTGTATTTCAATTACTTCCTTAAAATGTAATTTGTAATTCGTATTTCAAATACTTAGAAGAAGTCACATTTCTCCCTCTGTGACAGGTTTGGGCAGTATTTGAATTACATGTAATTAAAATATGTAATTGAAATACAAATACGTATTTGGTATTTGTATTTCAATTACTTCCTTAAAATGTAATTTGTAATTCGTATTTCAAATACCTAACGGCGAAGTATTTTGTAATTCGTATTTCAAATACTTGAGGCTTCAAAATACATTTTAACATTATTAATACATTTAATCTTCATTAAGCGATCGTGAGTGTGAGTGCGAGGCGAGAGTGCAATGATGGTAAAGCAGCTATTAGAGTTGGCAACACTACACCGGTTATGTACACTGTACGCTATAACTGTACGTCAAAATTGGCCAACAAAACGCAAAAAATGTATAAAAAATGTGTTCATACAATTTAACACAAGTTTGTGCTCATCAGGACCTGTAGAAAGATTGTTTTCTTTAGCAGGTTTTATTCACTCTCTAACAAGAGGCTGTTTGTCTGACAGTACATTTAAAAATCTAGTGTTCATGAAAGGAAACTCTGGTTTTACTGATTAATTAATCTTGTTTTCCTCTACTTTTCAGCCCATGCTGGTCTAGATTACTTACTTTGTAATATGTAATTTGTATTTTGTATTTTAATTACTTGCGATATTGTATTTTTTTATTTGTATTTCAATTAAAGCAAAGCATGTATTTTGCCCAGCCCTGCCTCCGTGTACATAAAATGTACATAACTGTACTACTCTAGTGACTGGTAAACCTACACTGTACAGTGATAAATGATAACAATTTTTAGTTACTCTAACTTAATCTTCCAAGTGCTATATGAAGTAAGCACTTGTACTTCAATCAATTAATAATTTGAACCATATACATACTCGTATAAAGTTAAGGTAGATGCTCCAAGGTAGCCCGCGAAATTCAAATTTTCTTAAGTTTTTTGCAATTTGCTGGTTACTAAGTTGTACGTTGATTAAAATATGATCCGCGGCCGTAACAAATATGTATTTACAGAATTATAATCATTAGAAAGTTTAACTCCAAGGATACTGCGCTCCATTGCTCGCTGACAGACCCCGAGTGCGGTCTTTTGACGATTGGTGTCTGCGGTCCCTAAGTGAGGGTAGGAAGAATGCACATGTCCATGAGTTTTCTATTCAGTAAGAGGGAGAGTTCCTTTCATTATTTGCTTCATCGACCAACAGCTCCTCCAGGCGTTCTCGGTTAAAAAAAAAATAACCGTGGAGTTTCTGGCCGGCTTTTCTCCATATGAAACGACCAATTAGAACCGTGCACCTAGCTTCTGACGTTTCATTATAAATGCCCATGTATTTTTGATTTCAAGCGACCACGAACATCGCAACAAGTTGTTGTAGCGTGAATTGTTGTGATTTATGTTGTCATATTCGTACTTACCAGCATCATAGTGTGTGCTCGGTTATTTTTATAAATGGCATCTCGGAGTTGACCTAGAGAGGTCATGACTACTTAACCGGGCTATCCTGTGGTTGCCTTAAGTAAACTTATTCCCCTTTATTCATGAACGTTGCTTAAAGTTAAGCAGTGATTAGCGACTGTTTAACCATACATTTTTGACGTTTAAACGTTACTTAACTTTAGTCATCGTTTATGAATAAACCCCAAAGCCTCCAGCCAAGGCTTAAAACTAATTAAAACTAAGCAGCTTAGGGCGTCGCTGGGAGAGGGCAGCAAGATGGGACAGGCTGGATCGAATTTGTTTTTATTATTTATGCTTTGATGAGCACGGCGTTTCCTAGGACTATCTCTGAGAAGAAAACAAACTCAGAGGTCACAGTCGGGGATTTAAAGCCACAGGCTCAGCTACGGCGCGGGCTGACACTTCATCGAGCAAGGGAGAATTTAGAAATTTATTTAAAAACGAAATATATATTTTTAGGAATTTTATTTTCAGGGGGGGCAGGGAGAATTTACTTGGGAACGTCGCGTGGGTCCTCGGCGGCGAGGTCGGAATGTCGGTATCTTCGCTTCGGTAATCCTACTATTTATAAAATGGCGGCGTTATAAAAGGGCTTTTATTTATATTTAAGGTATATAGCATTAACAAAGCCGTCACGAGTGATGACGATGTTACCACGTTATCATGAGTCTTGTTGACCATTCCGGCTGATACGGCAGGTAATCAGAGTCGGTATGAATTGCTAAGTGCACAAAATCTGGTTTAATCACATTAGTTTTGATAGTGGGACCTACACTTTTATAAGTGATGTGCACGGAACCAGGAGATGGTTAGATCACTGTCTGGTATCAGTATCAGCTTGGCACACTATTGCAAATGTGGATGCATCGGAGGATGTTCACGTTTCAGATCATCTACCGATACATCTGGATTGCGACTTAGAATTTGTGAGGCCTAAATTGATGACTGGGGGTGCAGGCCGCAACAGAGGTAACTATCGTCCCATTTCTCTTTCGACTATAATAGCCAAGTAGTTTGACGGTATGCTTGATTCTTGCTTAAGTAATTATATATATCTTCATGATGCACAGTTCGTGTTTCGCCTTCGGACTATCAACTGAAAGTGTGCTATTTTAAGCCTCAAGCATACTGTTCAATATTATAAAGATCGCGGTACGCCGGTGTACGCCTGTTTCCTTGATCTCTCCAAGGCTTTCGATCTTGTCTCATACGATGTGCTCTGGAGAAAGATGGGAGACAGGGGTATACCTGCGAAAATATGCGGGCTATTCCAGTATTGGTATGGTAACCAAGTCAATCAGGTGAAATGGGATGATACCATCTTTGAGCCGTACAGATTGGAGTGCGGGGTGAGGCAGGGTGGTCTGACGTCTCCCAGGCTCTTCAACCCCTTCGTGTATGACCTGATAGTCGCACTCAGCAGCATACGTGTCGGATGCAGTGTTGATGGGGTTAGAATTAACGACATCAGCTAATCAGATGAGATGGTGCTGCTGGGTCCGTCGGCGGGAGCAATCGGAGAGATGCTTAAAACGTGTGAGACCTACGCTGCCGCACATGGATTAAAATATAATGTAAAGAAATGTGAGTACATGGTCTTTGAGGTCAGCGGCAAACACCTTGGAGAAGGGTCCGTGTTGCTTATGAACGGGTGACCGAACGGATCACCAATTAATAGAGTGTCAACTTTTAAATACCTGGGGCATTGTGTGGCCGCTGACCTCAGGGACGATGTAGACATTGAGAAGGAGCGCAGGGCTCTAGCGGTCCGGAGCAATATGTTTTCCCGTAGATTTGCGCGGTGTACAGACCAAGTAAAAGTAACACTTTTCAAGGCTTATTGCCAAATTTTGTACACGGGCAGTCTATGGGTCAATTATATATACTAAGAGATCGCTGGATGTCCTGCGCGTCCAATAGAACAATGCTTTTAGGATGTTGTTGAGGCTGCCTCGTTGCTCGAACATGTTTGCGCAAGCCCGCACCGACGGCTTCTATGCAATTATACGCAAAAAAACTGCGTCGCTTCTGAGGAGAGTGAGGGGCAGTCATAACAGCATCTTGAAAACTGTAGCCGAGAGTTTCGGCTCTCCGATTGTACCTACAGCAGTTTGTGCGGAGGTTGATTTTTACTAACACTAGGCAATAAGTTATTTTTTTGTTTAGTTACTAACACTATATGGATATTTTGTGTCCGAAATAAAGCCATTGTAGTCTATTCTATTCTATTAATTTGTTTCAATCCTTGTTAATGTAATGATTGGTAAGAAAGTTTTATTATACTACTTACCGAATGTGTTGTTGGTCACACCTCCAACACGCGGGCCCAGTGCGGGTTGATAGCTTCATCATTTTATTCAATAAATATTTTAAATTCATATAGTTTTTTTTTGCCTGCATGTTTGCATGAAACATGATGGTTTGACAACAGTTTAAGTACAGTCAACCGCACGTCCATGGTTACAATATGACATTGACAGCGTCTATTTCAGCAAGTAATTAGTCGTAACTTAGGCACGCTGTGCCTAAATTTTTTGCTGCAAAATCAATAAGTCTGCCTATTCCAGCTACGTTGTAGTCAGCTTCCTGTCTAACCGGATGCTACTGCATACCAGTATTTTAAATGGAGTGACTGTCTATCTGACCTCCACATCCCTGTTACTGGGTAACACGACATGCCTTGGTAAGACTGGTAGTCAGACTTGGGCTACTAACTACTCGTAACGGCTGTCGAATATCTACGAATGTCAGCCGCGACAACTGGCTTAACGTGCTTTCCGAGGCACAGAGTCGGTTTGTAATGGATTACCCATCAGCAGGGAGCAGTGGTGGCTCAGTGGAAAAGGCCGTGACTTACGAGTTGCAGGTCGCAGATTCGAACCCAGGCAGGCGCTTTAAATTGTGTAAATTATTTCATCACCACTGCCCTCAAAACGGTGAAGGAAAACATCGTGAGGAAACCGGCATGTCCTAGAACCAAAAATTCGTAGATATGTGACCTCTACCAACCCGCACCGCGGCGCGGGCCCGCGTGGTAGATTACGGCCCACTGCCTCTCACAAGGCGGCCTGTGTCCCAGCAGTGGGGACATTATAGGCTGATTATGATTATGATGATGATCACCCATCCAAAGACCAACCTCGACAAGCATTGCTCAACCTTCGATCGACCCGTTGTAATTATTTAGACCAATACCCGGAAAATCATAATCATAAATCTTTATTTATCTCAACATCATATTACATTCACTGATGCACAATCTTAGATAGAGAAAGGTGACGGAGGGTCCTGAGTTACCTGCTCTCTTAGATAGGACATGTTACTTTGCATAACGGTTAGAGTCCAGCTATCAATGTAATAAAAGTTTATAATTGAATTAAGTTTAAGCAAGTACAAAATTAACAAAAAATTCAAAGTACATATACACAAATTATGTATGTCGCTGCAGGAGGCCATAGTTTAAGAAAGTTCCAACATGTGTTACAAGATGGCGGTAGTGAGGTTATTCCAAATGTCTGTCAGGTGTCACTGTCAAGTAATGTCAGGTTATTCCACTCCTTTTCCATCGCGGATATTTGCGATTATCATAATTTATAAAGTTTGTGAAATAATAAAAGAAAATCAACGCTATCTGTTCGTGGTATGATTTCCTGTTTTCTGAAGATTGTACGAGGAGGAAAGCTTGCCCGAAAATAACATTGCTGTTTCATCCCCGTCATGTAGGTATATTACTATCACTGATACGTCCTGTAAAATGGGGTGAATAGGGATGCAGGGGTGAATAGGAACGACACTTTAAAATGGATTTTAACTTTGAAATTAAATGTCCTTGTTAGCAACAAACTATATTATTTTAAAGTACAAATCCATTTTAAAGTTTCGTCTCGATTCACCCCTGCATCCCTATTCACCCCGTTTTACCGTATCATAATACATACATCATCATCATTTCAGCCAAAAGACGTCCACTGCTGGACATAGGCCTCCCCCAAGCACCTCCACTTCGACCGGTTCTGTACTTCTCGCATCCAACGGCATCCTGGTAACCGACATAGCCCGAAGAATGGCCAAACTTCAGTGGCAGTGGGCAGGGCACATTGCTCGCAGAACAGATGGCCGATGGGACCGAAGGGTTCTGGAGTGGCGACCGCGTACCGGAAGGCGTAGCGTTGGGAGGCGTCCCACAAGGTGGACCGACGATCTTGTTAAAGCATCGTGACTTGGCTCGCTATGTTGTCGACGTGTGGCATGTGGACTCAGCAATCATTATGCCGATAGTCGTGACAGCCAATGGGTTAATAGCCAATAAGAGCCTCGACCAACACCTGAGGGGGCTCTCGTTAGGCAGCTGGTTCAAAGGCTTGATTCAGAAAGCGGTACTTCTAGACACAGCTGCATTGTCAAGAGGTTCCTCTCTCTGGAGCCCTGACCGCCAGTAGCTTGGACCCTGTTCCCTATTATATACCGGTGGGCCACTATTTTTTATATTTTTAAATGTTTTTTTTTATCTTTTTGTTTATAAAAATATTTAAAAATGTAATTTATAAGTATTTCAATGAAATAAAGGAATATTAATAAAGAATGTTGAGTGTATGATGTTTGAAAGTGTAGGTGTGTGAGTGTAAATTCGACTGGTTTTAATAAGTTTTCAGTAGCAATGTAGTCAAGATTTAATTGTCAAATGCTTAGTTTTATTTTACAGATTTTACTAGTGTTTGTATGCGTTTAGGTATTTTGTTATTTATTGAGTTATAAAGAGAGAGAGGAGAAACTGGTGTTATAACGTATCATTAAACAAACATTTTTTGATCGTCTATTTTGTGGTTGGAAATCGTGATCTAAGTGGAGTTGGGAGTGTTTTTTCAGTACTGTCATTAGAATCTACAACTGTCGGATCGATAGCACTTGGCAGTGTTGGTTAAGTTCGAAAGTTGGATAGAGGACTGGGAAAAAGGAACTCACTTTTAATATACCTAGCTCTTGGGCTCTCTCAAAATTGATCATTAAAGTTTTAGATGCGCCCCGAATGGTAATGCTAACAAAGATTGGGATATTGCAAAGTAAACTATCTTAATTACTGATGTATCAGTTAGATATCTAAGATTTTCAAATGTATAAATTAATTTTTGGATTCTTTTAACTGGTGTTTTAATTTTTCAAGGTATTTTATGGAATTCGTTTTAACTAATATAGGACAAGAACAATGGTTGATGAAATTACATGAGCAGGCTTTCATGTTGAAGTTTGACTGATCCTGCGGTCTAAAGGAATATGTCATATAATTATTTTGTTTTATCGACATTGAGGGTAAATTGGAATATAATCATTGATACACCGTAACAAAACCTTGTTGAGCATAATTTTAAATCTCATCCCACGTCAAAATAACCTTAAAGCTAACGGTATTAAAAAATAAATAAATCATTTATTTTGAACCAAACACTTGTAGGTACGCATCTTATAAACCGGCCAAACTGCGTAACAGTTTGTCGGCAGGATTAGCACTCGTCTTAAAACATTTGGTATAACAATCTGATTAATAATAATAATAATAACGAAGGTTCCTCTCTCTGGAGCCCTGACCGCCGGTAGCTTGGACCCTGTTCCCGATACCGGTGGGCTACTATTTTTTATATTTTTAAATGTTTTTATAATTTTTATATTCAAATATTTAAAAATATAATTTATATGTTTAAAGGAAATAATAAATTCATTTATTTCAGGTAAATATAACCCATTAAAATCGAACACATATTAAAATCAATAAAATCAGATAAAATTGAAATAATATCAAATCAACACAAATCAAATTACTTATACGGAAAAAAATAATTATAATCACAATAAATATAAGTATATAAAAATAATTATTAAATACCTAATATAAATAAAATTAAAAAATAATTAAATTAAATTTGCATCATAAAATAAAATAAAATAAAAATGATTAATAATACGCCTAAGCAATAAACATCTAAGTAGGTATATGTATACAGATACTTTAAATGTGTCAGTAAGAAAATTATAATTGAAATATAGATCTCAAATATTAAGAGCGGATGCATACGGCCTCCGTTTTCTACTTTTACAGAAATTGAGGAAGAGGTTTGGTTAGACCACACCACCACCTGATAGTAATAGCAATGAAGGCAAGCATGCTCAGCTGTAACCTTTTATCTTGAGGCCTAGAAATACCGAATTCTATCGAACTGATACTTGTTTTATTTTTATTTGCGATGCAGATGCGATCTTGAAGATTAAAAGGTCAATTTTCATACAGAACTGGTTGCAAACGTTATTCATTTGCATTTTTAACTCGATACCTAAGCGGACATACTGCTTTTTGAAGGTTGTGTGTATCTTTGACTTATTTTTTTTTTCATAAGATCAGTGTTTAAAATTACTTGAACAACCACTAATCAGAACTATGTGGTTTCATCAACATGTTGGTGAAACTAGTTCTGATGTTTTGGTTGTACACTTCATTTCGAGCGAGTTTTGTTTCGATTTATTATCAAGAAATTCTCGCCATAATTCCCTATTACTTTTTACTATAATTAAATAAACAGACAATGCTATTGTGTTCAAGTGCTCTCCTAATTCTCCTACTACATCAATAACCAATATCGGCACTTCGAATAGTTGTGGCAAAGCGGTTATCACAATAATATTACTGAGTACAAATATCAACGTAGCTATGTAGAACCGACGCCATTTGTTACTAGAAGTCGTTAAACTAGCTTCACTACCGCGGAACAGAGAATGCAAAACTATTACGAAAATAACCAAATTAATCGCCGCTGGTAATATAAGCAAAAACGTTAGGAGAGTATGGAACACTTGACTTAACATAACTTCTTGCGACTCAAAGAAATAAAGAAGCAAACTAGGGATACACGTTATTAGGGTCTGTATAAAAGGTACTCCCCAGCCAAATATGCTACTCTTGAGGTACCTCCTACGAATGCCAATCTTGAAGACTTTTACAAAATCAACATAAAAAATATAACACAACACGAGTGACCAACAACCGAACGATAGTGAACAATAGTACAATACAAACAGAATTAAGTATTGATAAACTGAATTAGGATAAACTACTTCTTCAATATGATACAACAATAAAAATAACGCTTTCACTATGATTGCACTGAGAATCACATAGTTTCTTAAATGGCGAAACTTCTTAATTATGCACCAAGATGTCACTCCGTAAATGGCCGCAGGTAAAGTCAGCACCAACAAAATCCAGGCAATAATGTCCATCACATTTTCACCAACAAGCTCTAAAAATAAGTGTGGATTGTCGACACTGGTATCGCTGTTGCTCATGGTGACGGTCACGTACGCTGATGAACAGTAAGGCCTCTGCCGCGAATCTTGCGGGCAGCGGGGCGGCGGCGGCGGCGGCGCGGGAGCGGCAGGATCTAATGCGTAAAATCAAATGGACCAGTCCTCGAAAACAGCGGCGCGGCGCCGGGCAACGAGCGGTGCACTCCAGTCAAGCGGTGACCATAGACTATACACTTATGCGGTGACCGCCCGCGCGTCTGCATTGCGGTCTTTTGCCCACAGTAAATCGAGCGTTAGGAATCAAAAAGATGTTGTCGCCGTTGTTCAGACATTCCGTTCGCGAATAAAAACAAATATCTCGACGACACAACCACGAACACAACACTACGCCGCTATAGTGCCGGGCGATCTGCCCTCTGGCCCCTCTGGTTTCGAGAACGGGTCTGCATTGCCCGCTCCGATCCCGCGCCGCCGCGCGCCTTCACCGCCGCCCCGCTGCCCGCAAGATTCGAGGCAGAGGCCTTACGCGTCCTCACCGATACGCGCCGTATAACGTTATAAAATATTCGAATAAGTTGAATGGTAACTTTAGTTAATGGTATATTTATTTTAAAAAGTATGCAAACCACTATGTTAATGAGGCTCATTGTCGCCAATCTATTTGATAATAATCGCCTGATCTCTCTCCGGTTGTGTCGGATTGCCGTACCATCAAACTATGAGAGTGAAGGAAGAGGGAGTGCACCTGTGTGTACGCGCACATTTGCGCACTATAATATCTCCCGCGCCGAACGCAAAGAATATATACACTACCGAAGGCTAGTCTCCGTTGAGATTGGCCGTGGCCGAAATATGGTCTGGAGGCTTTTTTTTTTTAAATCATTCACTGATAGACAACACACGATCTAAATCGCCGGGTGTACAAGCATAAAATTTTGCGCGAGAGTTTCTTACTTCTATAATGAAGGTAAGCACTAAGGAAGGATTTTTTAAAATTCATCCCAAGAGGTTAGGCAGTGGATGAAAGTTTATAAAAATAAGGGTAATCCTTTCAGGATTGTAGTATCGGAAATGAGAACAAATAGGTTCATAAAGTTCAAATTTTCGGTACCTAGGTGAAACTGATGATGATGTTGGCCACCAACCTGGTCGGAACCGTCAAGACGTCCGACAGCGGACTGTGCTGCCTCCGTGCCGCCGTTAGTCCCGGTTATCATTCGCGGATCTTTGATAGTCGTTACGCCGTCGGTAGTCAGAAGCCCGAAAGTCTGACAACCAGTCTTACCAAGGGGTATCGTATTACCCAGTAACTGGAGTCGTGGAAGTCAGGTAGGCAGTCGCTCCATGTAAAATACTGGTATTCAGCTGCATCCGGTTAAGATGATTTTACGACCATACAGTATAATGATCTCAGTTGCACATTTATGTTATGATAATAAATCGCAAATGATTTTAATAGAACGTGGCTTCTTTTAATGATAATAATAATAGCTTCAATTGTACAATAATATGATGGGTGATTGTTATATAATTGTATATAATCTAGCTGTGCCCCACGGAACTCAATTGTTTAGTATTGTATAATTGCATAGCACACGTGTGAGCACTATGTACTTTCTATAAAGCTACCATTTACTGGGTACGTCTTTCATTGACTTAAATGTGCCCTGGCGGCTGAGAGTATGTCATGCTCACTCTAATGTCTCGCTGGTGGTGGCGTGTGTGTTGGATCATTAAGTTCCCTTCAAAATGGTTGAGCTGAATGGTGCTGATCCATACGTCATGTTCGTGAACGGGCGCCGTCAGTAGGGACTGGTCATCTCTTAGCTGCCACGGCTTATTGTAATTTCTGAATTGTTTTTATGTTTTCTATAACGGACGCTTTTAACGTGCACGTCTTTTCTACATCGTTCTCACATGGTTAATTTCAACACGAATGATGTAATCAAATATTTTGTAAGAATTTTATGATTTAAAAGAGTGTCCATGGAGTTTCTTGCCCGTTCTTCTCCATAGGTACCTACGCTTTGGAATGGGCAACTAGCTTCATCTTTCTGACTGACCGACCCTTTGACAATTCAAAAGTGCCTGTAATTGGTTTAGTTGAATTAAATGATTTGAGTTTGAGTTTTGAGTTTGAGTTTCAGCCTTGTGGAGTTCGTGTTGAAACCATAAAACAACACATACATACTATGTAATCATACTATGTTGTAGCACAATAGCATACAGTAGCAGATGCTACCTAGTCGCACACAATTAGCTTATATACTAAAAGAGTACGATAAATGTATGATGTATGGTATGAGTGTGTACAGAGTTTGAGGGGCTTGTGGCTGAGTAATAGCAACCGCATGGATCAATTGATCAGCACCCTAATTAACACACGATTAATTAAATTAAAAATTAAATTAACACACGATTAATCGGAATCGGTTTCATTTTGACAGTTCAACAACATTCATTGCGTTATTTACGTGTTAAGCAGACAAAATTTCGGAACTTATGAAGCAATGGATTAGCAATTTGCTTCAAAATTATTCAGATTCCGATTGATTGTGTGTTACGCAATTGTGGTGCTGGTTAAACTACGCTTGCCGCAGTTGGTCCGTGGATGGGTGACCATCTTCCTATACCAAGAGCCCTCCGTGCCTCGGAAAGCACGTTAAGCCGTTGGTCCCGGCTGTCATTATTGGATCTTTGACAGTCGTTACGTGCAAGTATAAGTTAAGTGCAAGTATTTCGTATTCAGGAATATTTCCTAAGATTTTTATACAGGTATACAAACTCTTACACAACTTTATTTCTTTAAAATACTAAAGGCGCAATAACACTTGCTCGTTAGCCCGCATTCAGAGGAGCAATTCTCGTATTTTTAAGAACGTTCACAGTCTGATCTCAGTCTCAATCTGTCAAAAATACCTGTAATTTCCCTACATTTTTGACATTTGTTTCTCGTCGAGATGAGACTGCGACTATTTTTTTTTTGAACGTTTTAAATTACGAGAATTGGCCTTCAGGTTTTTTTTTTCAATTATACGAGAACCCAATGTTTTTTATATGTGGCACGGTTTTCATCTCACTGGTCAACCCAGGTCAACCGATGCTGCTTAACCAGGCTATCCTGTGGGTGCCTAAGTAAATTAAAACCTCCAGTCAGGGCTTCCTTCCTGATAACGGACAACCTACACTTTTTTTACACTGGCAGCTCTGTCGGCATCTAAAGTATTGGATGCCGAAACTAAACGAACTTACCCGAAGTCAGGCGTACTCGAAATCGTTTACTCTTGCTTACTTGCTAGCTTGAAGCCCTTTATGCCTGGAGGCTTTTATTTGGGTAGTAATTTTTTTTATTTACATTTTAATTAATTATTTTTTAGCTTGAGTGTGTATAGTTTTTATTATATTTGTTGGTATATTGGCGTGGCTAGCTGACATATTATGGCAAATAATTTAATTTTATGTTCTGTTTTTAATGTTATTTACTGAACATAGGTACCTAGTATTGTATACAATCAATTATTTTTTTTTAATTTAACAGACAGCTGTGGTGCTGGAGAGTTTTTTGCGCCACTTCTTCTTCCCAGCGATAGCACTAGGAAGTGGTGAAGGGCGGGCGTTTTTGGGGGACCGTCTTTTGTAATTTTGACGTTCAAAAATTGCTGATTCTCAGCCTAATTTGAATAAATGACTTTTGATTTTCATTTTCATTTTGAATACCGTAAGTCATCCCAGTACGGTTGAACGACCGAGTGTCTATGCGCTATGTAGGTATAGGAGTAGCAGGTACGAAAACATAACATACTTTCACGTCTCTTTTCCCCGAAGTGTTAGGCAGAGGTGTACATATTATATAGTAATAATAAATAATTTGCAACTGATGGAGCTACTGAAAGTTACTGAAACTTTCAGTAGCACCATCAGGATGGAATTTGGTGTGGACAAATGTGCGGTTATGCATGTAAAGCGAGGGGAGATTGTGGAATCCGTGGGAACCCAACTCTCGGATTCCACAAACCTTAGAGCCCTCTCCGCATCCGAAACCTATAAGTATTTGGGTATGTCGGATGCGTTAGGCATCAATGTTACTGACGTAAAGCAATCGTTGAAGGAGAGCTTCTTTGGCAGCCTGAAAAAAGTACTCAATAGTCTTCTATCTGGCGGAAACAAGGTTCGTGCCTTCAACGGTTGGGTCATGCCGGTTTTGATGTACTCTTTCGGCATACTCAAATGGACTCAAACCGAACTAGACGCCCTGCATAGGAGAGTCCGGACGCTGCATGGACCCGATGTAGATCTACTAGCGTCCGTAGCCTGGCTGCGTTTCGGTAACCTCTTTGGAGAAACCGAAGGTTTTGTGTGTGCAATTATGGACGAAGTTATGATGACGAACAATTACCGGAGATTTATTGTGAAAGACGGCACGGTTGACATCTGTCGGGCATGCCACCGGCCGGGAGAATCAGTCAGGCACATTATCTCCGGGTGTCCTCGTCTAGCTAACGGAGAGTACTTGCATAGACACAACCTTGTAGCCAGGATAATCCATCAGCAACTTGCTCTGAAATACGGCCTTGTGGAATCTGAGGTGCCGTACTACAGGTATGTGCCCGACCCAGTTCTTGAAAATGGAAATATCACATTGTACTGTGATCAATCCATCATCACTGACAGGACTATTGTTGCCAATAAGCCTGATATAGTGGTAGTGGTAGTGGATCGATCAGAGCGGCGCGCAATGATTTTTGACATAACCGTCCCGCATGATGAGAACCTCGTGAAAGCCGAGAAAGATAAACAAATCAAGTATCTTGAATTGGCTCGCGAGGTTGTCGACATGTGGGATGTGGACTCAGCGACCACTGTGCCGATAGTCGTGACAGCCAATGGCTTAATAGCCAAGAGCCTCGACCAACACCTGAGGAGGCTCTCGTTGGGCAGCTGGATCAAGGGCTTGATTCAGAAAGCGGTACTTCTGGACACGGCTCGCATTGTCAGGAGGTTCCTCTCTCTGGAGCCCTGACCAGCCGGTAGCTTGGACCCTGTTCCCAATACCGGTGGGCTACTATTTTTTATATTTTTAAATGTTTTTATAATTTTTATATTCAAATATTTGAAAATATAATTTATATGTTTACTTTTAAATAAAGGAAATAATAATATTTTATTCGGTATTAAATTGGTAAAATATTTACTTACATAAAGTCTTAGAAATAACTTACAAAGGTATAATAATGTTAGATGCCTATACTACATAGGATTGTATCACAGGCGGCATGAGCATACTTTAGGCACACAGCTGTAGACCACCGGTACAATACCATAGATTTATCGCCTAATCAAGCGTAACTGCAATGTTAAATAAGAGTTTTGCCTTTATGTTTTTGGCAGGCACTAAAAATATTGTTATACAACACTTTTTTCGTTATCTTTATTGCCGTGATAGTTACAGTATTATCGTTGTAAAACATTGAGAGTAGCAAACGGGAAGTAATTAATGGCCACCGTGAATTTCAATAATTCTATTTAACAAGGACACTACGACTCGGTGACCGACCGTCCTGACGACGTCAGAATGAACGGTCACTCTTAAAATATATTTTTTTCTTCTAGAATACGATGGAAGCAATTGTTTGAGAATAGGAAGCAAATAGAAGCAATAGGGAAGCAATTGTTAGGCATAAATTCAACGTTAAATACGCCTAGTGACCGTTCATCCTGATGGAGACAAAATGCGACGTTGTCATATTTGACTTTAGGGTGTTTTACATTAATAATCGTGTCTTGACTTTGTCTGCCGTTTTTGTTCACCCAGTAACTGGGTTGTAGAGGTCAGGTAGGCAGTCGCTCCTTGTAAAATACTGGTGCTCAGCTGCATCCGGTTAGACTGGGCTAGACCGTGAGCCGGCCCCAATATATTGTAGTTGGGAAAAGGCTAGGCAGATGATGAATCGTGACTTTGTCGAATTATTTTGTATGAAAAATTAAAACAGCCAATGCCAGTTGATTCTTTGATATAGTCTCATTCATACCCTAGAGTTATGGGATGTAAAAAAACACCTTGTATATGTGTGTACATAAATGGTAATATAAATGAGTACTATTTACGACACAAAATGGATGCAGAGGTACGGCGTAAATAAACACTGTTTGTATAGTTTTAACATATTTATTTTCTCACTTTGATGTCTATTCATTACACCACTATTTTAAAACATAAGTATTATTTCCCCACACAGACTGGTTACTGTAATCTTGCGTTTTTTACATTGATGACTCAACGAACTTTTATTACCTCCTAAGCTATAGGTAGGTACTTACAAAAAACAAACACACGTCAAAAAGGACTTCCTTCTTTTTGTTTTTTGAATTTTGTATCTCGTGTCAAATATTGACATACATAATTCCAATTATGCATTTTTTTTTTAAAACATCTTATCACGGAATATTCGTAGCTAATTTCTGTGCGTAATACTGCTGCCATAGTTCTCTATTACTCCTAACTAAAGGAAGAAACATGCCAATTGCTATTTGTTGCAACTTAGACATAACTGCTCCTAATGAAAATGTAATGCTCATTGCGTCCCATATGAATGAAGACAACACTATGACGTCACTCAAAAGAAACAACAATGTAGCTATGTAGAAGCGACGCCAGTTGTTAGTAGATGTAGTCGCTTTTGGCTTAAAACAATTACACAGAGAAAACAAAACCGCACCATAAAGACAACAATTAATCATTAAAGGCGAAACTATTATAAAAACTTCCACAGAATCAGCGACAAAATCCGAAGTAGAACTTAATAAATAAATGTGTATGTGTCGCTCATTAAAGTATATGAACACATAATACGTCAGAAAGGTTACAAAAGGTATGCCCCAAGCAAACAGACAACACTTCAAATACTTCCTTTTCACATGTCCTCGAAACACTTTCACAATATCCACGTAAAATATATAACATATCACCAACATCCAGTAGTTCTGCACTGCTGAAAAGTATGCACAAATATAACGACATATCTCTAAGATTTCTTTGTCATCAATCTCAATGATTTGCATAACACCAGGAATGATAAGTGACACTGTTGTTAAGCGCAGTAAACTTGATACGACGGCGTTGATGTACACAAAGTTTCTGAAGTGTCGAAACTTCTTGATAAGGCACCAAGACGTCACTCCGTATATGAACGCGGCGAGAGTCAGCACGAGCACGAGATACTCCACCACAATGGACACGAGTGGTGGTCGGAAGGCTGTTGTGTTGGGTACGGGGATTTTGCTGTAATGCACATCACTGTCAGACATTGTGAGTTTCTCGCCAGAAGCTGCAGATCGAAACACGA
Source organism: Apamea crenata (assembly GCA_949629185.1). Lineage (NCBI taxonomy): Eukaryota > Metazoa > Arthropoda > Insecta > Lepidoptera > Noctuidae > Apamea > Apamea crenata. Next base: position 10,644,326 of record OX451377.1, read on the forward strand.
CCACACGGTCTCTGCGATACAGTCACAAATCGAGGTTTGTGACTAATAAAAACTTTATATATACGAGCCACAGGAAAAACCACCGGTAAAACTTGCTTGGTCCGCTCATAGTTGCCAATCTTCTCACGTCGGGTTCTTGCGCCCGGTGAACCCTAACTGGTACTTATGTTAATTATATTTCGACGTTAATAATTATATGTTTCTTCTCAAAGAGCAGAGTTTATATCCCATAGAAAAAATACGGAGGCCGGCGGAAACTTGTGTGTGTGTTGAAATGTGGAATAAGTTGAATTACCGGATTAGATAACTAGGCTACCGACCAATATTCTCCCGTTATACGGTGAACAGCCGTGATTAATTCAAAGTGTTTTTTGAGTAAATGAAAGTTTTGTCTGAAGTGTGGTTTGAAACGATATGCATCTTTTTATTTTTATACTCTCTCCTGATTGGCCGGTTTTTATTTTTGGACACTTTAGTGTCCAAAAATAAACGCCGGCCGCAAAAAGAAACAATCAGGAGAGAGTATAAAAATTTGCTAATTGTTAGTGGTTCCGATACCGCCCTATTAAAGAAAAGTATTAAATGTATGGGTCCGATCATTTTTAACAAAATCCTGATGTGACATTTCCACTTTTCATTAAGAAATTGACAGATCTATTAATTAATTATTACTCAAGTGGCGAATTTCTGACCGTTATGAATTTAAATTGATAATTATGACATCTCCTGTCTTCCTGACTTGTACAAAATCATTTATATTTTCAATTTAACTGTATTGGCCCTGAACTAGACCAATTTATAATCCCATTTTATTAAACTTGACATTATGTATTGTGTTGCCTATTTCAAATTATGTACTGAATTTCATCTTGACATGTATATTAATATATATAGGTAATGTATATTAATTAGTCTTTATTATTATAGCTAAACCTGTTTGCATGCCTTGGTTAAGGTAGTTAGTATAAGGATCATTTTAAACTTAACATCTGTAACTTACTTTCTGTGCAAATAAAGATCTATTCTATTCTTAACACTGTTGATGGACTTCACATGATTGAACTAATGATAATTCGTTAAATAATATGTAGGTAATTTCAAGTATGCAAACTGGCTTTACTAATAAGAAAGGGCTTAACATGGAAATTACAGCTTTTCATTTTAGAGAGCAATGTTTTCGGGGCTTATTTTACTAAGTTTTCCCCTTCAGCTAAACTAAGTTTTACTACTTGTAAGTTTGGCTACAAACGTATTACAGTTTTATCACCAAAACTATTGTCTACCTTTCTATATTCACACATCAAAAGTGTCTAGGGATCAAGTACATTTTAACTATTCAATTAATATTTACCAAATCTAGTCTTCCAGACTGTCTTCTTTATCCCTGTATTTTGTAAAAATTAAGAAAAATTGCATTTTTCGCAAATTGTGGGAAATTAACCTTTTTTTTTTTCTGGATGGGAAATCGTCAAATGACCCCTCCCGCTCTGGGTGGAGCGGAAGGGAGTGTCAGACTCTTACTGACTAAAACCCACCCGTGTTCCTTCCTTAGCCCTTTCTGTTCCAGGGCAGCGGTAACCCTTTCGGACGATCCCACCGCCCTGGCAGGCTTCGGCCCTATCGGGCCCCGTCCTCTGCTGACTTCTCTTTGAGGCGCGCGTGGAACACAACGCGCCGTCCGGCACGGGCCTGGTCCTGATCGGACGGTGAGCTACCCATTACTCACCGCCCGCAGGCCCGCGCCTGCGGTGGCCGAGAGTCGTCACGCGGCTCCCGACGCCCGGAGCGTCTCCCGCGGCGGCTGAGGCGTGAGGTGTTCTCCCTCGGCCTCTCCGCCACCTCCTTCGCTAGCATGACTGCTTCGCAGAAGGAGGTGACTGCCTCCCACTCCCTCTCGCCCCGGACCATGGCTTGAACCAGGGCCGGACGCGAGAGGTCGCCGCCGTTGCCGATTGCCTCTACGAGGACACGGCGGGGCTCCGCCCAAGCAGGGCAGATCTCCACCGTATGCTCCACCGTGTCCTCTGGGGTGGGAAATTAACCTAAATTAATCAGAGGATTAATCAGGAGTCAGATGTCAACTGTCAACTGTCAAACACACTTTTTACATTAGCGGCATATTTATAATTAAGAAATAATTGTTATTGTATTCTAAATAGTTTAAAAAGTGGTTAGAAGGAATGTTAGAACGACGAATAAGAAGTGACATCATTGGTGATAAATAACTACAACTGTAATAGCAAATACGACGATTTATGAGAACAATAACATTTTAGTGCAAGACGGTATATTAAAAACAATTCTGTGTACGTGATAGCAAAACAATATCTTTACGCCAAACATAACGGCTAAATAATTACATTGAGTGCAGTGTTATAATATTTTTAGGTGAATTACTTAAAATACAAAACACTATAATACCGTCTTACAATAGATTTAAAATATTGGACTTTGGACTCTTATACATGTATGACAACTACTGCCAATACGGCCCCAAGTGGTGCGTAGAGTAACTAAAAAGTAGTACTACTGGCCGCCAGAGGGCGTAAAACTGTCAGTTGGTGTGACCATACTAAAAAAAATATTTGTAATTGGTAGTAATTTTATTGAACTTTGAAAGAGCCAATGGGGTCGAAAACAAAAACTATTAATAATAGTGGCTATAAAGAGCCATTACTAGTTACTTGCCACAAATGCAAAAATCAAGTTGAACACAGAAGCACTTTGTTATGCACCGCATGTAAAAACCACTTTGAATTTGATTGTGTTGGTTATCCTGAAAAAGTGTACCGGTTAAAAAATTTTGAAGAGAGGAAAAAATTCAGATGGGAATGCAAAACATGCACCAAGAAGGCACACCCAGCGGTTAATAAACAGCAGAATACACCCAGCTCTGTTGTATCCAACGTGACAACGAGGAAAAAGCGCTCGTCTCCTAAATCATGCGTTGCTGCTATTTCTAACGCCCCGAAGGAGGCTACACCCTGCTCTACTCCAAAAAGCACTACCTCCGAAACATACGACTCACATGTACTGACAATAGATCATACATTTGATGAGGGTACGTTCACCGATAAAACATTGTCAAGAAGTATGGACTATACAGAAATTGACCATATCCATGCCCAAGAATTTAAGGAAACAATAGAGCTACTCCAGACGCAACTAAGTAGTTCTCAAAATGAACTTGAGAATGTCATACTCGAAAACAACGAACTTCGCGCACTAAATGATAAATTACTCAAGGATAATGTAACTTTGAAAGGATTCCTAAGCCTACCACCACACAGAGAAAACAGCAGTGTAGACTCTGTAGATGCAAGAAATGTGCATACATACGCTTTCTTGCACTCAGATATACTAGCCTTCTCTACGCCACCTAGATCATGGCTACATGTAAAACTAACACGAAAACACAACTCTATTGCAATATCCCGAAGCTACAAAAAGATATCGCAGATCTGGAGGACCAGTTAAAACAAGCGGGAAGTGAAATAAAAAACCTTAAGGAACAAATTCTAAACCTCCAAAAGATAGTAAAGGCAAAAGATAGGAAAGAAAACCACAAGGGAAAAAGCTTTTCACTGGATGATCTAAAGGAAGATTGCGTGAACAAAATATATATTTTTGGCACACAACAATGTGTTGGACTTTCATCTGCATTGATACGATCAAGAGTGGATACACCTTACGTAAGTTATACCATCACGTCTGACACAAAACCACACGCGCTTACTAGTGACGTCTTTAAAAGCTGTCAAAATATTAAGTTATCGCCTAATGACAAGCTCATAGTTTGTGTGGGTGAAAATGACTATGACATAAAGATTTGTCTTCTCAAATTCGTCAACTCCTCAATGTATTTAGTAATAATGATGTGATAGTTCTGAGTCTACTGAAGAATATGTATATTAATGTAAATGACTTAAACCAAACTATACGCAATATTTGCAATTAATACAAAAACTCAAATTTTGTTGATTCCAATCATAAATTGTTTAATACCTGTAAATTTATTAATTATGTTATTGACTATGGCGACTATGAGAAAAAATATTTAAATGTTAAAGCACTAAAGAAATTAATATTGCGTAACCAACAAAATCACAAAAAATCTGCCAATAAATGTGAACTCTATCGAAAAGGAACAATCCCATATTACTTTGCAAGAAAACAGTCTGAACACGATGCCATAAATGGACCCGGTATTGACAACCCTATTGCTACAAAAATGGGTACTATACCTTACTATTTTGAGATTGTAGGCAGGAATAAGCTTTTTCGTGAAAAACAGTCGTAAGTCACAACCCTTTAAAATATTGCACCAAAATATCGTTAGCATTTTATCTAAAAAAGAAATTTTAGAACTAACGTTGCTAGAATTACGAGACGCGAACAACGAACCCGATATTTTATGTTTTTCCGAGACTTTTATGCGTGCCGGAAACGAAAAATTTCTGAAAATAAATAACTTTACCTTGGCCACTGCATTTAGTAGAGACCAACAGAGAGGGGGAACCTGTATACTGGCAAAACAGGGCATTACTTATAATGAGCTTACTTGTGTTAAAAAATATTCAACGCTAAAGTCTTTTGAGGCCTGTGGCATTGAAATCCCATTGCATAAATTATTAATAGTGTGTGTTTATAGAACACCAACGTCTGACCCTAACGTATTCCTGAATAAGTTGGACCTATTGATGTGTGAAATACTCAAAAAATATGGTTCAAGTGTAAAAGTAGTTATTGCTGGTGACTTTAATATAAATACTCTGAAACCTGGGAAAGTCACTACCTATCTAACAGATCTATGTAATACGTACAAGTTGCAAATTCACATTAATGTCCCCACTTGTAAAGACTCTTGTATAGACCACATATTAAGTAACATCAAGACTACATCTTCTAACGTCTTGCCTCTTCACTTATCTGACCATAACACAGCACAACTGTTAGAATTTCCGGTAAAAGAGCAAAGTTCAAAGTGTAAATCATACTTTATTTGTAGGAAAGATTACTGCAACGAAAATATAAAAAAATTCAAAGAATGTCTAACAAATTTAACATGGTCAGATCTCCACGTAGAAACTGACCCAAATAACGCTTTCAATCTATTCCATGATTTTTTATGTTTAATATATAATTTATGCTTTCCAAAAATTAAAATAAAGATTAAAAACTCTAATGCATTTAAGCAAAAATGGATCAGTAAGGGTCTTAGAAATAGTTGCAAAACTAAACGATTTTTGCGATATCACTATTACAAGAATAAAACATTATCATACAAAATAAGATATCAACAATATTCAAACATATTGAAAAAGTGTTTTTATAAATAAAAAATGAATTCTAACATAAATTTTATTAATAATAGCAAAAACAAATGCAGAGCCACGTGGTCGGTTATTAATCATGAATTTGGGAATGCGAGATCATGTATTAATACTTTTTCTGAAATTAGATTAGATAAGCAAGTACTGACAAATCCCACTGACATAGCGAATGCTTTTAATAATTATTTTATTGACTCGACTAATACCTTGACATCCAAAAATCAACATTATTGTAATGCCACTAATTATATGTCAATCTCTAACTCCATTTTTCTTAGCTCCATGACTGAAGATGAAGTTAAAAAGGAAGTGATGGGGTTAAACAACACTAACTCTGAAGGTTATGATGGAATAAACACAAAAATAGTTAAAGCGTGCAGTACAGAATTAATTCCTATTTTGACATTTTTAATTAACCTCTCGTTTTCGGCAGGTACTTTTCCTGATGCTCTAAAATTATCAGTCGTAAAGCCACTGTACAAAAAGCACGATAAAAATGACGTCAAAAACTATCGCCCGATCACACTTATTCCCATACTGTCAAAGGTTTTCGAGAAATGTATGCTCAAGAGACTGGTCGACTTTTGTAGCAAATTTAATATTATATCAAACGAACAATTTGGATTCCAAAAGCACAAGTCAACCACACAAGCAATATTTACTCTTGTGAGCAATATCCTGAGTAACTTAAACAATAACAAATTAACAACAGGTCTATTTTTCGACCTGTCACAAGCTTTTGACTTTGTAGCACATGACGTATTATTGAGAAAGTTGGAAATCCTGGGTATAAGAGGAGTTGCACTGCAGTGGATTTTGTCTTATATAAGTGATCGAAAACAATACGTTGTTATAGACAAAGTAAATGAAAACTTACTTACTTCCTACTATTCAAACTCTAGGATAAATAAATGTGGCGTCCCTCAAGGAAGTGTATTAGGTCCCATATTATTTTTATTATATGTAAATGACATACCACTGGTGACTAATCATACATTTATATTATTTGCAGATGACATTTCAATTATCGTGACATCTGATAAAAAATCAATATCTGATCATGAAATTGACATTAATAATACTATAGACAAAATTTTACAATGGCTACAGATTAATAAATTAAAAATTAATTTAGATAAATCAAATTACATACAATTTAATAAATCGAAACATGCCAAATACAATTTTAAACTTAATATTGACAGACTCAAAGAAGTAACGCAAACCAAATTCTTGGGTGTACTCATAGATCAAGACTTAAATTGGAAAGTACATTTAGATGATTTATGCAATAGGATTAATAAATTTACTTACGCCCTCAGACAAGTAAAGAACGTAACAAACGTAAAAACGGCAGTTACTACATACCATGCATATATTGAATCAATTTTAAGTTACGGACTTATTATGTGGGGGAACAGTACGGATAAAGATAGAGCATTCATTGCACAAAAGAAGTGCATCAGGGCCATATGCGGACTTCGTCCTGACGAATCTTGCCAATCATTTTTTAAGAAGTTAGGTCTGTTACCACTTCCTGCACTTTACATATACGTAATCTGTAAGTTTGTCTACAGTAATAAGGGATTGTTCAAAAAAGCATATGAAGTAATCACTCGTCCAACAAGGGATCCACACAGACTTGTAACAAAGGATAATCCCAAATCAGCCAAGTATGCTAAAAGCTGCCTTGTGATGTGTGTACGCATATACAACAAAATCCCTAAAGAACTAAAATGTATAAATAATGCTAATTCATTTAAAAACAAGCTGTATAAATGGCTGAATGGACATAATTTCTGACATTAAGGATTTCTTTGACATACCTTTATAATATAACTATTAATTTGAATTATTTAATTACTACTTACTGTTATTTTGACATCATAATTATTTTGCATGCAATTGATACATATTCTGTATAGCTAAACATGTGGACATTGTATTTAAATAAGACTGTAACACCATTATACCATGTTTAAGGCAAATAAAGACTTATCTTATCTTATCTTATCTAATGTCGTCAGTTAAATGGCAAAAAAGGCAAAAATTTGTATTTTTTAATTTTTATTGTGATGATAAAAAAAATAATAATCTGTGTTTCCACCATTGATACGAATCACACCGTTTTGGCATGCTTAAAATCAGTTGCATCAAAATCACTTTGAAGGATGGCCGACCGTTCGACGTTCTTTCTAAAAGTGAAAAAGTTGTTGTGGCGGCAAAGCTCTTCTTTGGAGCATTTCCCATGCGTGCTCAATTAGGTTGAGGTCTGGTGAGCAGGCCACGGAAGAATGTTGATGCGAGCATCGGCAAGTGTGCGTGTTACGACTCTAGCCGTGTGTGGACGTGCATTAGTGCGAAATGAATCACCCAACCGGCTTTACAAAGGGACGATCACGTCTGAAACAATCCTCTCCGCATAAATAATAATCAATGAGGTTGCCCCTGACCCAAATGAGATCGGTTCTTCCACCGATCTAAATACCGGCCCAAATTATTATTGCTCCCCCTCCATATGAATGAACTTCCTGACAAAATTTCAAAAGTTCTCGACGTCCAGAGGTCCTCCAAATTCGAGTACGTCTTGTATCCGGCCTCATGCCGAAACGAGATTCATGGAAAAAGCAAACACAACGCCAGACTTCTTCCTTCCAATTTCTGTGTTCGCGAGCCCATTGTAAACGGGCGTTACGATTGCGGAGTGCTATAGGTAGAACTCTCAGGGGCCATCGGTAGCTCAGACCCACTTTACGTAAACGATTTCGGATGGGTTGGTCGCTTATTAGCAAGCCGGAAGAGCTATGGAGCCTCGTAGCCAACATCATGGCGGTCATGGTACGATTCCGGTCTGTATGCGAGTGGTGATGCGAGATCGTCCTTCATGTCACTCGGCTACGCAACCCGTGATACGACAGCGTGTCTAGAGACGGCTTATGACGCTCTGTGTAGTGCCAAGAGCGACAGCCACAGTACGTTGCCTGGAACCAGCTTCCAACGTTCCGTCCGACGGCGTTCATCATCTCTACTCCTGTCAAATGATGTCGTCGCTCCATATCAATTTAATTCTTTTCAGTTCCGATGCAAAAATTGTAATGGTTTTTGTAAAAACGCTATTACACACTTTTGTAGAAATCCTGATTTACAGTTGATTTTCTATTTTAATGAAAAGGGATTTGTCCATTTTCGGCTCCGCTTGGACACGATGCTCGAAAAAATACAAATTAATCAAAAATCATACTTTGTTTTAAAACGCTTATTTATTCAATACTCATGTATCAACTTGCGCCCTCGAAAAGTGTATTTAATAAGTAATTAAATTGTTTTTTTCTTCGACATATTGACAGTAATTGACTCAGTAATTGACCTTCACAGTGTTGCCAGTTGCCAAAAATTAATCGTATATCTTAAATAATTATTTATAAATCGATTCTGATTGTTATTTCTGAAGTTCATTTAAGCCCTCCTCATTCTTATAAGAGTCTAGAGAGTTTACAGTCAGTTAAAACTGTTATTTGTAAACACTCACATTAATTCAAACATGTTTTATCCGTATAATTAAAAAACCCAAAATATTGAAGCTGGTCATAATAATCGATAAAAATCGATTAAAAAAAAAAATGTTTATGTCAGTTAATCTTGACTTTTCAATGTCATTCACTTTGTTTCTTGGCATCGCGAATGTTGTTTTCCTTGTAATTTATTTGTTTTGGCTTTGAAAATGGACTCTGATACCCCTTCTCACGTTGACCCTGGCACGCCTATGGACTCCGACACCAATCCCATCGTTGACCCCAGCTTGAATACGGATATTGAACTCACCGACCTACATCGTACCTTGTAAAAAACAAGTAAGCAAAACAAGTCTTACAGGCATCTTGATACAACCTTATTACAATATTCTCTTCCCTATGGGTATGAGCTGTAAGACCTGTATTATATTTATACTTAAAGTGCCTGTTCATGCTGAGCCAAATTCCCATACAAAGTGGACAAATCCCTTTATGGAGATTCTTTATTCAAATAGTGAAATTAACTAAAAAATATCAATCACGATTCAAAAAGGTTAAAATAATAATCCTCCATTGTGGCGATACTCTTAAACGTACTTGATCCCTAGACACTTTTCATGTGTGTAGAAAGGTATACAATGTTTTGGCAAGTCCGAACCTATATTTAAGTAATCTATAATATAATTATATAATCTATATTTATGAAAATGAATCCCTATTTCCCTTGGTCACGTCATAACTTGAGAACGACTTTACCGATTTCATCCTTCTTTTTTTTAAGTTTTTTAATACTTTGTATTAAGTTCTTACGAAAAAAAAATTAAGATAGTTGCTTCACGCGGACGCAGTCGCAGGCGAAAGCTAGTTTTTGATAAAAATGTTAATTACGGCTTTTCACCGTAATACGGTAGTATTAACTGTGTCAGTTTACAATCAGTCACAGTTAGTGCTACGTGGCTTAAGAGAAAGTATTTTAGGGCTCGATAAGGTTATTCCACTTTTTTAAATCTGGGGACAGCAAAGACACCAATAATTATAGACCAGTGTCCGTGTGGCTGGTATTCAGCAAAGTATGCGAAAAGGTAATGCTCAATCAAATGCTTAATCATTTTAACAAAAAGTAACACTGGCGTCAGTCGTACAACGTCTTTAAAATTAATCATTTTAACAACAACAAAATCCTACACGATCAGCAATATAGTTCACCAAAGGACGTTGTACGACTGACGCCAGTGTTTTTTTATTAAAACACATATTTACAGCGTGGGAAGAAGCCCAAGATGCCATAGGAATATTTTGTGACCTCTCCAAGGCATTTGACTGCGTAAATCACAAAACCTTACTCTTGAAACTTGAGCATTACGGACTAGGTATACTTGCGCTCAGTTTAGTAAAATCTTATTTATATGATAGACAGCAAAACGTTCAAATAAATGGTGTCAGTTCACTTGATTTACAAATAAAAATGGGTATTCAACAAGGCTCGATATTGGGTCCTTTCCTCTTTTTAGTATATATAAATGACCATTTACCACCACACACCACCATTTACCACCACCACCACCACCACCACCACCACCATTGACCATTTATTAATAAATATATATATTATAAATATAAATTCAATTTCTTAGTATTGTATACTTGCATAGCACACGTGTGAGCACTATGTACTTGCTACCATTACCATTACAAGCTACCATTTACTGAGTAAGTCTTTCATTGACTTGAATATGCCCTGGCGGCTGAGAGTATGTCATGCTCACTCTAATGTCTCGCTGGTGGTGGCGTGTGATCATTAAGTTCCCTACAAAATGGTTGAGCTGAATGGTGCTGATCCATACGTCATGTTCGTGAACAGGCGCCGTCAGTAGGGACTGGTAAACTCTTAGCTGCTACGGCTTATTTTAATTTCTGAATTGTTTTAATGTTTTCTATAATGGACGCTTTTAACGTGTACCTACGTCTTTCTACGTCGTTCTTACATGGTTAATTTCAACACGAATGATATAATCAAATATTTTGTAACAATTTTACGCTTTGGAATGGGCAACTAGCTTCATCTTTCTGACTGACCGACCCTTTGACAATTCAAAAGTGCCTGTAATTGGTTTATTTGAAATAAATTATTTGAGTTTGTGTAAAGAGTATGAGGGCCTTGTGGCTAAGTAATCACAACCGGACGGGTCGGTCGATCAGGTTAAACTACGCTTGCCGCAGTTGGTCTTTGGATGGGTGACTATCTTCATATACCAAGACCCCTCCGTACCTCGGAAAGCACGTTAAGCCGTTGGTCCCAGCTGTCACTCGTGGATCTTTGACAGTCGTTACGGGTCGTCAGAAGCCCGAAAGTCTGACAACTCGTCTTACCTAGTGGTATCGAATTACCCAGTAACCGGGTTGTGGTTGGATAGGCAGTCACTCCATATAAAATACTGGTATTCAGCTACATCCGGTTAGACTGGAAGCCGACCACAACACAGTTGCGAAAAGGCTAGGCAGATAATGATGACTAAAAGAGTATGATAAAATTTGTCACACATGGAGACTGGAGAGCATACCTACTTTGTGTTAACGCCATAAAATGTATATTTATTTATGGTTCATATTTCATGCCTAATTACTGGCAACTCTCATTATTAGTATCTGTGCGACACAAATCCTTTCCGCTTTCCCTCTCCCTTCCGCAACCTTTATAATGCCTGAGCGAGAGCGAGAAGGAAGATTCGCAATGCGCGAACGCTGCCGCTATAAATCAAACCGCCAGTTTTCAACCGCTATCGACGCTTGCGGGTCATATATAAACCCCAAGTCGAAAAGAACTCAAACTTCACCACGAAGAACGAAGATTGTCATTAAACTGTGCAAGTGCGCGCTTTGCGTGTTGTGAAAAGTGTAGTGCAGTCCGTACGTGACATCCTGGACGCGCCGACGCCACGTGGCTAAGGAGTCCTTCTCATCGAGTCTCACCATAGCTCACCAGGCAGGTACCATTATCATTTTGCACTTGCATCATCGAACCGCCCCTCATACAGTCCACTAAAGAAAATTTCGATCTTCCCCCAAGGCTATAAGCCGCCGCATCACTTTGAATGAGCATGATACTTACTCCCAAACAAGCATGCTTCTTAATAGTATGACGTGTATTTCAGCCTTTAATGCGAATATAAATAATATCCTGTGTCACACCAAAATTATTGTACAGACGAGACGCCAGCAGGTCGGGAGGACGGGACGCTAGCAGCCAGCTACCCGGAACTGCCAAATTTTCCCAATCAACCTTGAACCTTATGCTTTAGCGATAAAGTTGAAAATCTATTTAAGAAATTTGACAGATTGTAGTAGCTTGATGTGCTGGCATCTGTACTTAGAGATAGCTGCGCTATTACGTCTTTCTCTAAGCGCAACTATTTCGTATTCAAGAATATTTCCTAAGATTTTTTTATACAGGTATACAAACTCAAACACAACTTTATTTCTTTAAAATACTAAAGGCGCAATAAACACTTGCTCGCTAGCCCGCATTCAGAGGAGCAATAATCTCGTATTTTTAAGAACGTTCACAGTCTGATCTCAGTCTCATACTGTCAAAAATACCCGTAATTTCCCTACATTTTTGACATTTGTTTGTCGCCGAGATGAGACTGCGACTAGATTTTGATGGACCTGAATACGAGAAGCCAATTTTTTTAATATGTGGCATGGTCTTCATCTCACTGGTCAACCCTGGCTGCTTAACGAAGCTATCCTGTGGGTGCCTAAGTAAATTAAAACCTCCAGTCAGGGCTTCCTTCCTGATCCCGGACAACCTACACTATGTTTACACTGGCAGCTCCGTCGGCATCTAAAGTATTGGATGCCGAAGCTAAACGAACTTACCCGAAGTCAGCGTACTCGACATCGTTTACTCTTGCTTACTTGCTAGCTTGAATACCGTAGGCATCTCAGTACGGGTGAACGACCAAGTGTCTGTGCGTCATGTACTTATGTATAAAAGTAATAGGTACAGATAAACATAACATACATTCACGCGTCTTTTCCCCGAAGTGTTAGGCAGAGCTGTACATATAGTGTATTATAAGTGACCTATGACCAGCATCCAGACACAAATTCAGACTCTGGGCTGCTACTGAGAAATTCCTGATGGAAAAACCCATTAAAAAGAAACTCTGCCCGACCTAGGGATCGCAACCAGCAGACATAACCAGCAGCGCTATATTATCATACAACTTTAAGTTGAATTACCCATTAAACGTAAACCAACTTAACCTACTTTCCTATCGCAGGAAAGCTGGAGGACATTTCTCTAGAAATAAACATCACCTTTGTACCTAATTATCTATTTTTTTTCTTGTCTGTTTATTCAACGTGTTTCTTTTATATCCCTCAGCTAGGGGTTACATTCTACAAGTAAAAATTTTACAAAAAGTCCTAGAATATGTGGTCCAAAAATGTATAGTTTCGAAGATATAACATATGTGTGTAGGTATCTAAGTTTCATTGATAAATACGTGTAATTGATTTTCATTCAAACCAATCATTCATATTTAAAGCTAAGAAAATGCCACGTTGTCATATTTGACGTTAGGGTGTTTTACATTAATAATCGTATCTTTGTCTTTGCCTGTCGTTTTTGTCCACCCAGTAACTAGGTTGTAGAGGTCAGGTAGGCAGTCGCTCCTTGTAAAATACTGGTACTCAGCTGCATCCGGCTAGACTGGGCTAGACCGGAAGCCGGCCCCAACATAGCTGGGAAAAGGCTAGGTAGATGATGAATCGTGACTTTGTCGAATTATTTTATATGAAAAATTAAAACAAAAATGCCAGTTGATTCTTCGATATAGTCTCATTCATACCCTAGAGTTATGGGATATCAAAAACACCTTGTATATGTGTGTACATAAATGGTAAAATAAATAAATAAGTTGTACAGATGTACTATAGACACAAAATGGACGCATAGGTACGGCGTAAATAAACACTGTTTGTATACCTACATAGTTTTAACATATTTCTTTACTCACTTTGATGTTCTATTCATTATACACTAGTATACCTACGTAGCTTCTTAACACTATTTTAATACGTAAGTATTATTTCACCACAGGGACTAATTTTATTATAATCTAGGGTTTTTGACATTGATGACTCAACGAACATTTATTACCTCCTTAGCTATAATAGGTAGGTACTAACAAAAAACAAACACAAGTCAAAAAGAACTTCCTTCTTTTTGTTTTTTGAATTTTGTATCTCGTGTCAAATATTGACATAAATAATTCCAATAATGCAATTTTTTTTATATGCATCTTATCACGGAATGTTCGTAGCTAATTTCTGCGCGTAATATTGCTGCCACAGTTCTCTATTACTCCTAACTAAAGGAAGAAACATGCCAATTGCTATTTGTTGCAACTTAGACATAACTGCTCTTATAGTAAATGTAATGCTCATTGCGTCCCATATGAATGAAGACAACACTATGACGTCACTCAAAAGAAACAACAATGTAGCTATGTAGAAGCGACGCCAGTTGTTAGTAGATGTAGTCGCTTTTGGCTTAAAACAATTATACAGAGAAAACAAAACCGCACCATAAAGACAACAATTAATCATTAAAGGCGAAACTATTATAAAAACTTCCACAGAATCAGCGACAAAATCCAAAGTAGAACCTAATAAATAAAAGTGGACGTGTCGCTCATTATAGTATATGAACACATAATACGTCAGAAAGGTTACAAAAGGTATGCCCCAAGCAAACAGACAACACTTCAAATACTTCCTTTTCACATGTCCTCGAAACACTTTCACAATATCCACGTAAAATATATAACATATCACCAACATCCAGTAGTTCTGCACTGCTGAAAAGTATGTACAAATATAACGACATATGTCTAAGATATCCTTGTCATCAATCTCAATGATTTGCATAACACCAGGAATGATAAGTGACACTGTTGTTAAGCGCAGTAGACTTGATACGACGGCGTTGATGTACACAAAGTTTCTGAAGTGTCGAAACTTCTTGATAAGGCACCAAGACGTCACTCCGTATATGAACGCGGCGAGAGTCAGCACGAGCACGAGATACTCCACCACAATGGACACGAGTGGTGGTCGGAAGGCTGTTGTGTTGGGCACTGGGATTTTGCTGTAATGCACATCACTATCAGACATTGTGAGTTTCTCGCCAGAAGCTGCAGATCGAAACACGACCACACCGTCTCTGCGATACAGTCACAAATAGAGGTTTGTGACTAATAAAAACTTTATATATACGAGCCGCAGGGAAAGCCACCGGTATAACTTGCTTGGCAGGGGAATAACTAGTGTGGGTTCCGCTCATAGTTGCCAATCTTCTCACGTCGAGTTCTTGCGTCCGGTGAACTCTAGCTGGTTTCACTTCACCATCGTATGTACTTATGTTTAATTATATCCCGACGTTAATAATTATATGTTTCTTCACAAAGAGCGTAGTTTAAATACCATAGAAAAATACGGAGGCCGGTGGAAATCTAACTAGTGCGTGTGTTGAAATGTGGAATAAGTTGAATTACCGGATTAGATAACTAGGCTATCGACCAATATTCACTTAGACTATTAATCTGTTAGTGCCACGTGGCTTAAGAGAAAGTATTTTAGGGCTCGATAGTATTGTCAAGCCCTACCAAAAGGGTAGCGGGATCAAAATCAAAATCAAAAGTCATTTATTCAAATTAGGCGGAGAATCAGCACTTTATGAACGTCAAAATTACAAAAGACAGTCCCTCAAAAACGCCCGCCCTTCACCACTTCCTAGTGCTATCGCTGGGAAGAAGAAGTGGCGCAACAAACTCCCCAGCAGCACAGCTGTCTGTTCAATTAAAAAGAAAATACTTGATTGTATACAATACTAGGTACCTATGTTCGGTAATTAACATTACAAAACAGAACATAAAATTAAATTATTTGCCATAATATGTCAGCTAGCCACGCCAATATACCAACAAATATAATAAAAACTATACGTACTCAAGCTAAAAAATAATTACTTAAAATGTAAATAAAAAAGATTACTACCCAAATAAAAGCCTCCAGGCATAAAGGGCGTGACAGCTTACATATTTATGCATTGCTGGGTTCTGTTCACATAGCCGTCACTTGAAGTCACAAAAAGATAAAGTAAGACCATCGAAGTAAAATAAGTTAATAACAATAACTTGTCAGTAAGCTAAAGGGATCGTCTGAAAGGGTTACCGCTGCCCTGGAACAGAAAGGGCTAAGGAAGGAACACGGGTGGATTTTAGTCAGTAAGAGTCTGACACTCCCTTCCGCTCCACCCAGAGCGGGAGGGTTCATTTGATGATTTCCCATCCACAAAAAAAAAAGCCCTACCGAAAGTGGACGATACTTCCACCCTTACTGACAGCTGCCACGTTTCTGATGTATCAACTACGAATTCCACGTGAAACATTATAAACAAAGAGCTTTTAGAAATAATCCAAAAAATAATGTCCAATTTTCTTACTAAAACTCTAAGCTAAAGATTACTGAATATCAACGTCTTAACTTGCTGTCAACCAGTGAACCTGCTTACTACTGTATTTCCCGGACAATAAATATTTTGTATTTCTATTTCAATAAAGTAAGTAAATAAAAAGAAAAAAACTTTTTGCAAAAAAAAAAAAAACAATCGACTTCCAAAAAAGGCACTACAAAGTAAAAAATAACTTTAATTTCGGAAGTCGGTGTCGTTGGGTTCGCATTTTCGTGGTTTGCCACCGACTTCCGAAATTAAAGTTATTTTTCACTTTTAAGTTGTAATTTTCACCAGTAATTTTGGTTTAAAACCTAAAAAAAAAATTCTATGGGAACAATCTGAAAGTATATCCTTGTATAGTAAGTCCAGTTTAATCCTACAAATAAAAAAAGAGTTTTGCAAATCAGCTTATAAATAACAGAACTCCGTTACTGGAGACTGAAGGTAACAAACATTAAAAAATGCAGTCGAATTGAGAACCTCCTCCTTCTTTTTGAAGTCGGTTAAAAAGGAACGAAATTGACATTGAAAAAGATCAATCCAATAGAAAAAAAACAAATAAGGCATTCAGAAATTGCACAACAATTGGTAAAAGATAACAGAGTTGAAACGTGATAAACGTGCAATAATAGAAAACATAATATGTAATATAAAACCACCGTCCAATATTGATAGCGGTGCTAAAAGCTACATTGGTGCAAGCACTCAATATTCGTACCGGGTAGCGAGCAGCTAAGATAAAGAAAGCCGTTTATCCTCGTATCTACAAACATAAGTAGCTGTAAAACTACTTGGCAATAATCTAAACGAGGCAAATGAAGCAATATTACTTAGTACAAGTCGTTGAACACATAACTTTTATAATAACTAAGTTTTGCCCGCGGCTTCGCCTGTGTGGTTGTCGGAAAATATAGTACGGCAACGTGCTCCCGGGATAAATAGTATCCTACCATCCAAATCCATTCAGCCGTTAAAACGTGAAAAGGTTACAGACACTTAAAATAAATGCAAATAACCTTTTTTAATTTTTACAATGTGATTAAAAGTTTCGGAGAAATGTGTGGACAAACATCTTATTTCTTACTAATATTATAAACGTGATAGTTTGTATGGATGGATGGATGGATGAATGTTTGTTACTCTTTCGCGCAAAAACTTCCGAACAGATTTGGATGAAATTTGGCACACAGATAGTTTATAACCAGGATTAACATATAGGATACTTTTTATCCCGATGTTCTTACGGGATCGAAACTTATGCGGGTGAAATTGCGGGGCGCAGCTAGTACATACATAAAACTATAAAATATTGTATATTTGTTTGGAAGCCCTAGATTGTGATATCTATCATATGCATATGATACATATCATATGCAATCTTATGTGAATAGCAGTTCCAGTAATATTACATACATAGATTCTTGTCGAATTGATAACCTCTTTCTTATTTGTAGTCGGTAAAAAAGAATTAAGGACCTGTTTCATAGTCTCCCGATAATCAATATCTTACAAAGATATCCGAAACTGGAACAGAATATGCATGACACACATTAGAATTTTCACATTATCTCCAGACACAGACATACCAGAACTTTACCGGTGATAAATGAGTTTAGTTCTGTAAGTGTTTGTACAAATCAATCAATCATCAACCAATCGTCAATCGTATCTTTTTTTAAACCAGATGAGTTCGTTTCCTATCTAACTTCTCTGAGAAGAAAGGCCGAAACAAACTCAGAGGTTACACTCTCTTTTAAAGTCCAGAGATAATCTTGGTCAGATCACGTGAAGACCATGTAGATTGGTGTCTGAAATGTTCTTTTGAGAAAAGAACCACACAGATTGAGTGGCGCATTTGTCAGAAATCATGAAGCTCAATGCAGAACTTAAGGAGCTCAACGATTCGACGAACAATACCAAAGGAAGGACATTTAGGTACGCTGCATAAATTACTCACACTGCACGATCATGATTAAAACTAACTAAGTAGGAAAAAACGAAAAAAAAATAACCCACATAGTCCATCATCATCATTTCAGCCGAAAGACGTCCACTGCTGGACATAGGCCTCCCCCAAGCACCTCCACTTCGACCGGTTCCGTGCTTCTCTCATCCAACGCGTTCCCGCGGCTTTAACAAGGTCGCGGTCGCGGGCATAGTCCTCACATTCGCAACCATTAAAAAATAAAAACTTTACAAAGTAAATATTCATGTCATTCTTTGTATACACCGTGTTCCGGATGATACACATACACTTCGACCAGATGTACAGACCATGGAAATAAGCCTTTTTCATTATGGACACCATAATGAATTCTTATTTTTTGTTAATTTTCATACAAACTAAAAACCATGACGAAAATCACCCGATATGCGTGCTTCTTTATCTCTTTATCCGAAGCATTTGATAGATTTATCATTTTAATTGCACTAAGCGGCAACATACGCCAAATTAGGACCCTTTCTTTTCAATTTCAAATAAATTTCATTAAATGAAATTACAAATATCTTTGTAACGAAGCCTTTTTAAGTAGATACTACTTCCTTTGATAGATTTGATTTGTAAAAGCTATAGAAGCGTTTGCCAAAGTTTATGGATAACGTGCAGAACACGGTGTATACAGGGTGGCAGGGGCATCGACGCGCAAACTGTAACCATGGATTCAGCACATGAGGTTATTAAAAAAAAATATTGCCGTTCCATACATTTTGACCGCGTAGGTATTGCACTTTTCTATGGAACAGAATTTTTTTTTTTCGATAACCGACGAAATATTTCTACGCTATGGGGTCTAAACTCATGTATTCTTTGACCAACCCCACTTCAACAACTATACATGGTGGCTCATTAATTTTAGTAAGTAACCAACTCAAATTTAAAGATCGTAACGACATTGTGAGCCTATCTGTTGAGCGTACAGTTGAGATTGCCTGTATAGAATTGGAGTATTTTGTTGTATTAAGTGTGTACAGACCCTTATCAGGATTGTATGACTGCTTTGAAAAGGTAATGGATGAAGTGTTAGACAGGATTTGTAACTCAAACAAGTCCATTATCATTTGCGGTGATTTTAATTATTAGAAAACTCAGGTTCTTGTAGTAAAATTATAAGTCTGACATTTTGCACTTGCATCATCGAACAGCCCCTCATACAGTCCACTAAAGAAAACTTCGATTTTCCCCCAAGGCTATAAGCCGCCGCATCACTTTGAATGAGCATGATACTTACTCGCAAACAAGCATGCTTCTTAATAGTATGACGTGTATTTCAGCCTCCTATGTCACACCAAAATTATTGTACAGACGAGACGCCAGCAGGTTGGGAGGACGGGTCGCCAGCAGCCAGCTACCCGGAACTGCCAAATTTTCCTAATCAACCTTGAACCTTAATGCTTTAGCGATAAAGTTGAAAATCTATTTAAAAGACGGATTGTAGTAGCTTGATGTGCAGCTGGCGTCTGTACTTAGAGATATTACATCTTTCTCTAAGTGCAAGTATTTCGTATTCAGGAATATTTCCTAACATTTTTATAAACAGGTATACAAACTCATACACAACTTTATTTCTTTAAAATGTCATGACAATACGAACTTAAACAGTACCCTTAATGAAATTCTCGGGAAAATAATAACCTGGATGAATGAGCACAACCTTGAAATAAACTTCCAAAAGACTAAACTCATAACTTTCCATCCCCACCAAAAAACTCCTCTAAATGTACTCTTTTCCTTCAATAACCATATAATAGAAACAGTTAATGAATTCAAACTATTAGGCATAATCATAGACAAAAATATAAATTGGGAGTTACACATACAAAACATAAAATCAAAACTATCGAAATTTTCATATGCTTTCCGGGAAGTTAAAAAAACCACAAATTTACAGACTGCTCTGGTTATGTACTACGCCTATGCTTATGCATGGCTTAGCTACGGCATCATTATGTGGGGATACAGTACAAATGCCCCAACACTATTCACCGTTCAAAAGAAACTTATCCGTATCCTGGTAAATATACAACAGACAGATAGCTGCAAACCCCATTTTATAGAACATAATATCTTAACTCTGCCTTGTATGTACATACTTGAAATATGCAAATTTGCTCACAAACACCAAGACTTTTACACTAAACGCGAAGACATACAAACAAGGTACACACTCAGACACAAAACACGACTCAACCTGCCATCATCCCGCTTAAAAATACATACTACAAGTCCTCTGGTTATGTCAGTAAAAACATATAATGTGCTACCAGAAACAATAAGAAAAGAAAAAAAAACTCCATTTATTCGTAAATAAATTAAAAAATTTATTACTAAAAAAATCTTACTATAGTGTCAACGAATATCTGAATGATAAATCTCTAAAACTTGAAAAATAAAGTCTTTTGCAATTTTAATTCTAATGTTAATGTTATGTCTATGTTTTTAGAATAAGTTGAATTATTATAAGATACCTACTTAAATGAACTTATCATTTAAGTAGGTATCTTATAATAATTCAACTCTCCAAATTTTATTAATATCTTTTGCTATGCCCGACAGGGTCCACGATTGTTACCTACCAAATAAATGTTTACCACCTAAGCCTACATTGTGGAATGCAATAAAGTATTGAGTATTGAAAAAAAAAACAATTCTAAAGGCGTAATAACACTTGCTCGTTAGCCCGCATTCTGAGGAGCAATTCTCGTATTTTTAAGAACGTTCACAGTCTGATCTCAGTCTCAATCTGTCAAAAATACCTCTAATTTCCCTACATTTTGACAAGTTTTAGACATTTGTTTGTCGCCGAGATGAGACTGCGACTAGATTTTGAACGTTTTAAATTACGAGAATTGTTTAATATGTGGCATGGTCTTCATCTCACTGGTCAACCCTGGCTGCTTAACGAAGCTATCCTGGGTGCCTAAGTAAATTAAAACCCCCAGTCAGGGCTTCCTTCCTGATCCCGGACCACCTACACTATGTTTACATTGGCAGCTCTGTCGGCATCTAAAGTATTGGATGCCGAAGCTAAACGAACTTACCCGAAGTCAGCGTACTCGACATCGTTTACTCTTGCTTACTTGCTAGCTTGAATACCGTAGGCATCCCAGTACGGGTGAACGACCAAGTGTCTGTGCGTCATGTACTTATGTATAAAAGTAATAGGTACAGATAAACATAACATACATTCACGCGTCTTTTCCCCGAAGTGTTAGGCAGAGCTGTACATATAGTGTATTAGAAGTGACCTATGACCAGCATCCAGACACAAATTCAGACTCTGGGCTGCTACTGAGAAATTCCTGATGGAAAAACCCATAAAAAAGAAACTCTGCCCGACCTAGGGATCGCAACCAGCAGACATAACCAGCAGCGCTATATTATCATCCAACTTTAAGTTGAATTACCCATTAAACGTAAACCAACTTAACCTACTTTCCTATCGCAGGAAAGCTGGAGGACATTTCTCTAGAAATAAACATCACCTTTGTACCTAATTATCTATTTTTTTTCTTGTTTGTTTATACAACGTGTTTCTTTTATATCCCTCAGCTCTGGGGTTATATTCTACAAGTATACATTTTACAAAAAGTCCTAGAATATGTGGTCCAAAAATGTATAGTTTCGAAGATATAAGATATGTGTGTAGGTATCTAAGTTTCATTGATAAATACGTGTAATTGATTTTCATTCAAACCAATCATTCATACTTAAAGCTAAGAAAATGCAACGTTGTCATATTTGACGTTAGCGTGTTTTACATTAATAATCGTGTCTTTGTCTTTGTCTGCCGTTTTTGTTCACCCAGTAACTGGGTTGTAAAGGCAGGCAGGTAGGCAGTCGCTCCTTGCAAAATACTGGTACTCAGCTGCATCCGGCTAGACTGGGAGCCGAACCCAACATAGTTGAGAAAAGGCTAGGCAGATGATGAATTGTGAATTAGTCGAATTATTTATGAAAAATGAAAACAAAAAATGCCAGTGGATTCTTTGATATGGACGTTCATTTATACCCTAGAAATATGGGATATAAAAAAACACCTTGTATAAGTGTGTACATAAATGGTAAAATAAATAAATAAGTTGTACCTACAGATGTAGTATTCACCGCAATGTTAAGTACCTAACGCTATTTACGACACAAAATTGACGCAGAGGTCGGCGTAAATAAACACTGTTTGTATATTTTAAACATATTTATTTTCTCACTTTAACGTTCTATTCGTTACACTAGTACACCTACGTAGCTTCTTGACACTATTTTAAAACGTAAATATTATTTCACCACAGAGACAATAATATAATGTTATTGTAATCTTGGGTTTTTTACATTGATGACTCAACGAACATTTATTACCTCCTAAGCTTTAGGTAGGTACTTACAAAAAACAAACACACGTCAAAAAGAACTTCCTTCTTTTTGTTTTTTGAATTTTGTATCTCGTGTCAAATATTGACATAAATAATTCCAATAATGTATTTTTTTTAAATGCATCTTATCACGGAATGTTCGTAGCTGATTTCTGCGCGTAATATTGCTGCCACAGTTCTCTGTTACTCCTAACTAAAGGAAGAAACATGCCAATTGATATTTGTTGCAACTTAGACATAACTGCTCTTATAGTAAATGTAATGCTCATTGCGTCCCACATGAATGAAGACAACACTATGACGTCACTCAAAAGAAATAACAATGTAGCTATGTAGAAGCGACGCCAGATGTTAGTAGACGTAGTCGCTTTTGGCTTAAAACAATTACACAGAGAAAACAAAACCGCACCATAAAGACAACAATTAATCATTAAAGGCGAAACTATTATAAAAACTTCCACAGAATTAGCGACAAAATCCAAAGTAGAACCTAATAAATAAAAGTGTACGTGTCGCTCGTTATAGTATATGAACACATAATACGTCAGAAAGGTTACAAAAGGTATGCCCCAAGCAAACAGACAACACTTCAAATACTTCCTTTTCACATGTCCTCGAAACACTTTCACAATATCCACGTAAAATATATAACATATCACCAACATCCAGTAGTTCTGCACTGCTGAAAAGTATGTACAAATATAACGACATATCTCTAAGATATCTTTGTCATCAATCACAATAATTTGCATAACACCAGGAATGATAAGTGACACTGTTGTTACGCGCAGTAAACTTGATACGACGGCGTTGATGTACACAAAGTTTCTGAAGTGTCGAAACTTCTTGATAAGGCACCAAGACGTCACTCCGTATATGAACGCGGCGAGAGTCAGCACGAGCACGAGATACTCCACCACAATGGACACGAGTGGTGGTCGGAAGGCTGTTGTGTTGGGCACTGGGATTTTGCTGTAATGCACATCACTATCAGACATTGTGAGTTTCTCGCCAGAAGCTGCAGATCGAAACACGACCACACCGTCTCTGCGATACAGTCACAAATGGAGGTTTGTGACTAATAAAAACTTTATATATACGAGCCGCAGGAAAAACCATCGGTATAACTTGCTTGGCAGGGAAATAACGAGTGTGGGTTCCGCTCATAGTTGCCAATCTTCTCACGTCGGGTTCTTGCGTCCGGTCACCCTAGCTGGTTTCACTTCACCATCGTATGTACTTATTATTTTTATATTCCGACGCTAATAATTATATGTTTCTTCTCAAAGAGCGTAGTTTATATACCATGGAAAAATACGGAGGCCGGTGGAATCTTGTGTGTGTGTTGAAATGTGGAATTAGTTGAATTACCGGATTAGATAACTAGGCTATCGACCAAAAATTCACTTAGGTGGCAAAAGAGAAAGTATTTTAGGGCTCGATAGTATTGTCAAGCCCTAACGAAAGTGGACGATACTTCCACCCTTACTGACAGCTGCCACGTTTGGTTTCTGATGTATAAACTACGAATTCCACGTGAAAAATTATAAACAAAGAGCTTTTAGAAATAATCCAAAAAATAATGTCCAATTTTCTTATTAAAACTCTAAGGTAAAGATTACTGAATGCTGAATATCAACGTCTTAACTTGCTGTCAACCAGTGAACCTGCTTACTACTGTATTTCCCGGACAATAAATATTTTGTATTTCTATTTCAATAAAGTAAGTAGATACTTAAATAAAAAGAAAAAACCTTTTTGCAAAAAAAAAACAATCGACTTCCAAAAAAGACACTACAAAGTGAAAAATAACTTTTAATTTCGGAAGTCGGTGTCGTTGGGTTCGCATTTTCGTGGTTTGCCACCGACTTCCGAAATTAAAGTTATTTTTCACTTTTAAAATGTAATTTTTACCAGTAATTTTGGTTTGAAAACCAAACTACTGAACCGTTTTTGATGAAATTTCTATGGGAACAATCTGAAAGTATATCCTTGTATAGTAAGTCCAGTTTAATCCTACAAATAAAAAAAGAATTTTGCAAATCAGCTTATAAATAACAGAACTCCGTTACTGGAGACTGGAGGTAACAAACATAAAAAAATGCAGTTGAATTGAGAACCTCCTCCTTTTTTTTGAAGTCGGTTAAAAAGGAACGAAATTGACATTGAAAAAGATCGATCCAATAGAAAAAAAACAAATAAGGCATTCAGAAATTGCACAACAATTTGTAAAAGTTAACAGAGTTGAAACGTGACAAACCTGCAATAGTAGAAAACATAATATGTAATATACAACCGCCGTCCAACATTAATAGCGGTGCTACATTGGTGCGAGCACTCAATATTCGTACCGGGTAGCGAGCAGCTAAGATAAAGATGGCCGTTTATCCTCGTATCTACAAACATAAGTAGCTATAAAACTACTTGGCAATAATCCAAACGAGGCCAATGAAGCATTATTCCTTAGTGACGACTTTGACGGCACGGTTGGCGCAGTGGTTAAGCGATTGACTGCTGCGCTGCGTGTCGCGGGTTCGATTCCCGCACGGAACAAATATTTGTATGACCTACATGTATTTGTTCCGAGTCTGGGTGTTTTTCTATCTATAATATGTATGTATTTACAAAAAAAAAATGTATATAAGTAGTTTATCAGCCATCTTGTTACCATAACACAAGCATTAGGTTGCTTAACTTGGGACAAATGGTGCTGTGTGAAATGTCCAGGGATATCATTATTATTATTATTAGTACACACGGCTACACATCAAGCTATACATAACCAGTATAAGCTGACTTCTGATTGTACGAAAAACCTATACAATGCGAGGTCAGCTAAAACTGGAAATGTATAGCTTAATGTGTAGCCGTGTGTACAAGTCGTTGAACACATAACTTTTATAATAACTAAGTTAAAAAAAAAATATTGCTGTTCCATACATTTTGACTGCGTAGGTTTTTAGGGAACAGAAGATTTTTTTTTCGATAACCGACGAAATATTTCTACGCTATGGGGTCTAAACTCATGTGCTGAGGTTACAGTTTGCGCCTCGATATATCGGCCACCCTGTATAATATGTGGTGCTGCAATATGTCATTATTCTTTGACCAAACCCACTTCAACAGGTTCATGTGAACTTGAACTTGGTTAAAGAATAATGTCTTTAACCAAGTTCAAGTTCACATGAAGTGTGTCAACGAACCCATTATGTATGTATACATATCTAGAAAAGGTGTGTCCAACCAAGGCTTTTACGTATAAACTTTTGACCTCAATGATGCAGTTATTGTGACTAATGATTCAAGCTGTGGAGGGGTGCGTGGATAAATAATAACAGCCGCACAGGTCGATCGATCAGGTTATGCTACGCTTGCCGCGGTTGGTCTGTGGATGGGTGACCATCTTTATATACCGCGACCTTTAGATATCTCGGAAAGCCGTTAGTCCCGGCTGTCATTCGTGGATCTTTGACAGTCGTTACTTTAGTCAGAAGCCCGAAAGTCTGACAACCAATCTTACCAAGGGGTTATCATACGATAACCCCTTGGTAAGATTGGTTGTCAAACTTTTATAATTTTTTTTTTGTATTTACTTACAAAAAAAAATTAAATAAAAGTTTAAATTAATTCTCTCAATTTATTATAACGGGCACACACTTCCCTATGTGTTTGTTATTCCAGCGTATGGCACTCGTGGGTTGCAGCTGAAAGTCAGCGCCAGGTGGTACACCTTGTGTTGTCATCTGACATTATGCTGAGCTGAGGCCCTTTTGGCATTATAATATTTGTTTACTGCTTTTATAGTCATAAGATGTATTAATTTTGTGTAATGCCAATAAACGCATTTTTCTTTCTTTCTTTTTTTATCGTATTACCCAGTAACTGGGCAGTGGAGGTCTGGTGAAAATACTGGTATTCAGCTGCATCCGGTTAGACTGGCAGCCGACTCCGACATAGTTAGGAAAAGGCTAGGCAGATGATGATGATTCTAGCTGTATTCACAATGCAATCAATAGCTTCGTTTAGATCTTCCTAAGCCCATGTTCCGTAGAAAGTTTGACTTTGATGCAGCATGGTATGGGATTCCATATATATATATAATCCCTTTTATTCATAAACGTTGCTTAAAGTTAAGCAGTGATTAGCGACTGTTTAACCATACATTTTTGACGTTTAAACGTTACTTAACTTTAGTCATCGTTTATGAATAAACCCCATTAAGTTTATGAATTTATAGTTTTAAAGTTAGTCCTTTTATATTAAGTTTAAGAATTTATAGTTTTCATGACAAATTAATAGACTGGTAATGTTAACTAATATCATCTAGGAAGCGCACACCTCATCTAGATACCAAATATTTGTCGGCTAAAATCACACTTCACACTAATATTATAAAGGCGAAAGTTTGTGAATGTTTGTATGTTTGTTACTTCTTCACGCTCAAACGGCTGGACCAATTTTGATGAAATTTGGTATGGACGTAGCTGATACCCTGGATTAACACATAAGACATGCTTAGACTATGGACATAAGGATAAATTTATAATAATCTATTAGTTATACCTAGAATTTTAAATAATTTCGACATTTTGCCGATGGGAAACCCATCGGGCGCAAAGCTTGTTATTTAGCACTAACTATAAAAAAATAAGGCAAATTGACACCCTGCGTCAATTTACCGTGTTGGTTGTAGCCGTTTCACAAAACTGTCAAAGATTGACAGTTGTGATTTCAATATACGGACGATTGAAGTTGGCAGTCAATTTACCTATAGTTCGTTCGCGTTAAGAATGCAGTGAGTCATCAGTTAAATTCAAACAAATTATATTTTAAAAGATTAAGTTAAGAAAAGATTAAGACTTTGTAATTTGAAAAGATTTGATTGGTTAGGGGGCGGGGCTAGGCCGACGGATAATGATGACTCACTGCATTCTTAACGCGAACGTATTTACGGTTTAAAGAAACTTTATGCTTAGTGAAAAATGTCACTTACTTGAGAACCATAGTAATCATAATTTAAATTTACAGAAAGTTAGACATCACCAGTTACGGACTAATCAATATATCCGAAACCCGACCCACCCAACTCATTTATTTCTCCAGAAGTTTAACATATTGATTCAGCTGAGTTTTAAATGCATTGAATGAGTGTAGGTACATTTATTATTCGTGACAGTATTTTATTATAAAGTTGTGCTCCTTCAAATGTACCTAAGCATTTTTTTTGTATTTTACCTTACAAGTCATTTCCCTAAAGTATATTCAAATGTCTTTGCATTTCCCTGACTTTCCGTTTTAGTATTTTCACTTGTAGAGTCAATCTAATTTCATGTTTAATTTGATGATCTATATTACCTACTTAAGATCGGATCAGACATACCGCCATTTTCATTGCACGTTAAAGGAAATGATTGTCTTGACTAACGTCATGCCGTATGCTATTGCTATGACGTTATTCGCCTACGCAATTATCATTTAAAGAGCAAACACTTCACAGATCCTTTTATTTGGTTGCATCCAATGGAAATAGACTGATTTCGTACGTCATATTGTACAATGAGTAATGATAATGAGTAAGGTTGTCATTCTGATGGGATCTTTGGCAGTCGTTACGGGTCGTCAGAAGCCCGAAAGTCTGACAACCACTCCACAACCCAGTTACTGGGTAATACGATACAACGGGTATCGTATTACCCAGTAACTGGGTTGTGGATTCGCTTCATGTAAAATACTGATATTCAGCTGCAACCGGCTAGACTGGAAGCGGACCCCATCCTGGTTGGGAAAAGGCTAGGCAGATGATGACTGGACAATGAGTAATGCGAATTCGTTGACCAGCTTGTTTACTTAGAAATTAATCATTTTAATATGAGAAACTGGATCCAAAGGTTAGTTGAGGTTTGCATCTCGTCACCATATGGGGGGAGCGGGGAGGGGGGGCGTATGTGGGGAAGCTTCGATTCCCAGGTCGGACAAACTGCTTTTGGGTTTTTCATTAGGAATTTCTTAGTAACAGTCCGCAGTTTGGAAGTTAGCGGTTAAATACCCCCGTGTCTCGGAAAGCACGTAAAGCCGTTGGTCCTGCGCCTGATCTCTCCCCGGTCGTGTCGGATTTGATGTCCTCCCTTTGATGCTTGGATGAATTAAGACCTCCGGCCAGGTCTTGAAACTTATAAACGCACTTACATTTTTATAAAGGGGTTTATTTATAAACGCTGCTTAAAGTTAAGAGACGCTTAAACGTCAAAAACGTATGGTTAAACAGTCGCTAATCATTACTTAACTTTAAGAAATGTTTATAAATAAAGGGGTACAGTACTCGTTTAGTTGTGTCTTCAATGAAAAAAATATGCGGCTACAAGCTAGGGGCACCCCCTGTGGGTTACAGATCTCTGCTAGGGCTTCGCTGGGTGGAGGGCAGCAATATGAATGACTATTGCGTAAACTTGTCACAGCCTGTCGCTTTTGAATAAAGCCGAGTGTATACATACTTTTGCTCGTGACTGTACCGACCATCTTTGTACCTACCATATCCGACGAATAAATGTCTTGGTCTTTATCTTTGTCGCGTTTTTAATTAAATCAAAAATAATTGAGTAGGTTTCTATTAACAGGTACAATCGGTTTTACCAGATCTTTTCCGTAGTTACAGGGAAAATACGAGTAGGTACTACGAATCATCATAAAACTGTGGAATCGTTCGTACCTACTTACATACCGAATCACCGCGCAGACCGCAAACTACTGCGTCTCTATGAGAACCAGTCTTTCATCTGTATGTACCTACGTCATTAGACCCACGTATTCTAAAAATAACTTGGATTTTATTGGCTACGAAGTTACCTGATAGATTGTTTTATTTTTATTAATGAATGGACATGTTCTTGACCTCGATCGCGCCTGATGGTAAACGATGGATGAGGACTGTGATGGAACGAGCGTGCCCAGAAGATGCCTGTTCACTCTTGCATTGCAGGCAGACGGGTTAAATGTGGAAGGGAACACAGACGCTGGCAGAAAGAGAGATGATTTATTTTATTGATACGAAAATTCTGAAACTGCTTGAAATTCGATACTTTTCGATCTGAAGTGGTATACATTATAATACGTTTAAGGGCTGATCTTACCAATGTTACATATCTTTTGAAAATGGACGTCTGCCCGTTCTAGTACCTATAGAAAAACTGTTAAAAATTCCAAAGGACATTGTCCGAAATCGCCCTGTGCACAATAAATATCGGACATACACGATAATTAATTGTCTATTTTATTATGTTAGTTGCAAATACTTTTGTAACAGGGACTAGCTGCATGCCAAAATGAACATTTTAAAGAATTTTACGTGACTAATAACATTAATCGCCGCCATCTTCGCCAAACGTCTTGTCATATCGAAAAAGAAAAAACTGCATAGATACCTACCTAATTAACTAGGTAGGTAAAAAATAGCTGAATGTATTAAATGTTATTGTTTTTTGGTTTCTTAAAAATCACTCGGAGCTATGAAAAACTATACATAATATTCGTTGTTATGGTTCGATTATAACCTCAAAATCTGATACTTTTTTTGAAATATATCTATTCTGCAGCTAGTCCGATATCTATACAAATAAAATCTTATATGATTTCACTAATGATCGACAATACAACACATTCTTTTCCGATGCTCTTGGTTCCAGAGCGGAGCTCGCGTCAGGACACGTGAACTGATCGAAAAAGACGGAGGGAGATTATACCGCATTCCAAATTATCAAAAATGCACAACGTTAATATTCAAGTTTTCACTTCTGCCGCATCATTCTGCTGCATCATTCGTGGATCTTTGACAGTCGTCACGGGTAGTTAGAAGCCCGAAAGTCTGACAACCAGTCTTACCAAGGGGTATCGTATTATCCAGTAACTGGGTTGTGGAGTTCAGATAGGCAGTCGCTCCATGTAAAATACTGGTATTCAGTTGAATCCGGTTAGACTGGAATTCTACCCCTACATAGTTGAAAAAAGACTAGAAAGATGATCTAGTAGCTAGTTCATTGACCTACGATATGTATTACATTGCACATAAATACATACCATTCCGGTTCTGATAAACTTGCAGTCAACTTGTTTCACTTTCCTCATATTATAATATATGTCGCAAATGGATTGGTCGAATCCGCTGTTTTACAAAACCGCTAGGCAGTTGTTTTACAAAACAGCTCCGTTATGTAAAACCACTGAATGTTGACTACTCAACGCAGCAGGTCAAGAATTAGAGATTTTGTAAAACAGCGTGAAATTATACGTCGCGCGTCGGTGGCAGTTTTGTTAAACGTAGCGCAATTGCAATCCAGGTGAACGTTGTTCAGTTCTTTTACATAATGGCGCTGTTTTGCATAACAATTAGCGGTTTTGTAAAACAGCGGATTCGACGATCCATCTGTGACATTATTATATATTATGTTCTTTCTTGTAAAGTCAAGGTCTTTGGGCAAAACTGGTACATAGTATTTTTTGTACGTTGTTGACTTAAAGGAGCATTGCAGCTGCGAGTATGTCATGCTCACTTAAATGTCTCGGCGGCCCGTACACAGTCAATCTCGATCGCGATCCGCGATCAAAATCAAAGATCGCAATCCAGATTGATAAAGTACGAATTAGATTGACGGAGTGATGCATCTGATCTCAAATATCTAGATATTTGGAAATCCAGATTGTTCCGCTGATCGTGATCAAGACTGAACGTGTAAGCGCAAGATCGCGTCAGTACACGCTGTGCGCATATAAAAATGTACTCTGTGGTGTGGTGCGATCTTTGAAAATGGACGATGATGACACGCGCTCCTCGTCGCTGCCGATCGTACCGGCGAATTCACCTTCACTTCCACAATTGGAAGAAGATTTCATCATCCTTTTAGAAACGTTACCCGAGCTATGGAATGCCCAGCATAAATATTACACTAACATATATATGAGACAAGCTGGATACGAAAAGTTACTCGATGTTTTTAAGAAAATCAAGCCACAGGCGACTGTAGATGATGTCCGCAAGAAAATAAATAGGTCTTTAGGTGTTATACTCGTACTTTTCCTCATACAAGTATCTTGTTAACTAAGGAGTTATCATTTGTAAGTCATCGAAACATTTTTCCCCCATCCTGAAGTAGTTTTTATAATCGTCAACTTCAGCAGTTAGTTGGATTTCAATGTTGATTAGTAAATTTAAATGAGTGTACAACTCTCGTTTGAGTAACGACTGTTTAACCCAGCGCCTTTTTCGAATCCTTTTCTTCAACTTTAAGGCCAAAAAAAGGGACACTACCGTTTTAACTTTATGTAAATCCATGACAACAGGTGTTAACGTGGCAGTTACGATACATGAACTGAAGAAATCCAGATTGACTGACGAGACTGTGATCCAAGATTACGATCAAAGCTTAACTATCGCGATCGAGATTGACTGTGTACGGGCCGCCTCATGATGGTTGCGATGGTGCTGATCCACGCGTCATGTTCGTGAACGGGCGCCGTGCGTTGGTTGAGACTGGTCATCTCTTAACTGCCAGGGCTTATTTTAAAGTAAAATCGTTTGATTCCATAATTTTAATCTTATATTATATTTAGAATTGTGTCTTCATTTTATTTATCTTATAGTGTTCTCACATTAAAAGCGACAAGATCAATTTACCCAGGATTTTGTACCAGTTGATTTAAAATAGTGTGCTTGGAGTTTCTTGTCCGTTCTTTTCCATCCACGATCCACGTTATGGAATGAGCAACTAGCTTCTACTTTCTGACTAATTGATTGTCTTTTTGACAGTTCAAAAGTGCCTGTAAATGGTTTAATTGAAATAAATGCTTTGAGTTTGAGTTTTCTGTAGGTTACTTATCTTGGCAAGTTGAGAAAATAATTCATGTGTAACTTCCTCAAAGATTATCCATAGTAGCACGTATTGCAGTAATCTTCTTTTCCTGCTCCATCTTTATTCTTGCGTAACACACTATCAATCTCAATCTGAATCATTTTGAAGGATATTGCTAATCCATTACTTCATATGTTCGAAAAATTTGTCTACTCGACAACGTAAATGACGCAATGAATGTTGTTGAACTGTCAAAATGAAACCGATTGCTACCGATAGTGTGCTACGCAATTACCCCGCAGATCAATCGTGTTTTCTCTGTAGGTACTGATTTTTGTACACACGGCTACACATCAAGCTATACATTTCCAGTTATAGGTTTTTCGTACAATTAGAAGTCAGCTTATACTGGTTTTGTATAGCTTGATGTGTAGCCGTGCGTACCTAATCTTCTTCGTAGGCACATACAGTGGGCTCCAAATACTTAGTGGACAATTTTCCACTTCAGCTGTGACGCCTGTGACACACCACATTCATCATCATCTGCCGAGCCTTTTCCCAACTATGTTGGGGTCGGCTTCCAGTCTAACCGGATACAGCTGAATACCAATATTTTACATGAAGCGACTGCCTATCTGACCTCCACAACCCAGTTAATGGGTAATACGATACCCGTTGGTAAGACTGGTTGTCAGACTTTCGGGCTACTGACGACCCGTAACGACTGTCAAAGATCCACGAATGACAGCCGGGACCAACGGCTTAACGTGCTTTCCGAGGCACGGAGGGGTCTTGGTATGTGAAAATGGTCACCCATCCACGGACCAACCGCGGCAAGCGTAGCTTAACCTGATCGATCGACCCGTGCGGCTGTTACACATTATGATTTAAAATTCTAGTGATGTAAAATATGTTTGTGAAATGTTTGAACGGCTATAACGTTTTCATTGAATTCAACTACCTAAAACTTATCACAAAAAATAATCAAGGAAATCCTTAGGGGTACCTACCTGATTATTTTTTATATTTTAAATCGTAATATGGCATAACAGCTGAACTGGAAAAGTGCCAACTTTTGGAGGCCACTGTACATCAATAGAAAAATTAAACTAATTGCGTAACACACTATCAATCTCAATCTGAATCATTTTAAAGGTTAGTGCTAATCCATTGCTTCATATGTTCGAAAAATTTGTCTGCTCGACAACGTAAATAACGCAATGAATGTTGTTGAACTGTGATAATGAAAGTCATTGCTACTGATAGTGTGTTACGCAATTACCCCGCTGATTACAATTACCCCGCTGATTACAATTACCCCGCTGATTACAATTACCCCGCTGATTACAATTACCCCGCTGATTCCTCAACGGTTATCCTAACTACCATGCATACTGGTTTGCAGTCAGGTTCAAATGTGACTCACTCTCAGTTTAAAACAATAGTTGAATAATTGTATGTGTAGTTGATATCATCAGTGTGCGCATAAACATGATCAATGAAGCTATTTCCAGCATAATTAGCAAAAACACACATAACAACTAGTCTTCTAGGTTATTAAAACAATTGACTTTATAATTAATCAAACCAGTTTCCTCGTTACTTGCGTCATATGACGAGAAAGATGTGGTAGGTGAGATTTAGCATTCGTCACTCGCACGCTGAGTGCCGTTGAGTACGCGACATGTACAGCGCTTCTGTAAAAATCTCGCCGTGAAAAGTTAGGTGAGCTTACAGTGAGTTGTCAATAGTGTCAATCCTTAACATTAGTTGGAATAATAATAATAATAAATTTAATTCCCAAAAAACTTAGTTCAGTGTTACAAAACCGGAATGTCAGCTCACTCCACGCCCTCTTCACCAAAGTTTTCACGGTGATATTATGGTTACAGAATCGCACTGCTGACGCCAGCACATCAAACTACTACAATTTGTCAAAGGAGATGTTTCAGCAATGTATGGAGCCTGGGCCAGCACTATGTCTACTAAATGTAAATATTGCTATACAATACAGTAAGGCCGCGTGTCCACGGCTAGAAAAATCGCCGGGTCTATTCAAGAATTCGTGTCGTTTCTTCTTCACCTAACTTTTCACGGTGAGATTTTTACAGAATCGATCGGCTGCTGTAAAAATCTCGCCGTGAAACACAATAGCCGAAAATAATAGATTTTCAAAAAGGAATCCCATCTATTTTGTAACAGCACTCTCCACTACAGAAACAAAATACACAACCATATTCCAAATGTAATAAGAGAGCTACCAATTCATTTTACAAAAAAATAAATCTAAAAACTTGGCTTCTCCAAAATATTTTTTATATTTATATTAGATTATTTCCTTAGTTTCAATAAATACACATAAATTATATTTTTAAATATATAAAAACATTTAAAAATATAAAAAATAGTAGCCCACCGGTGGCTTGGACCCTTCCTTCCTTCCTGTCAGTGATGATTGATCGATCCCAGTACAATGTGATATCTCCATTTTCGAGAACTGGGTCGGGCACATACCTGTAGTACGGAACCTCCGATTCCACAAGGCTGTATTTCAGAGTAAGTGGCTGACGAATTATCCTGGCTACAAGGTTGTTTCTATGCAAGTACTCTCCGGTAGCTAGACGAGAACACCCAGAGATAATTTATTTATTTCTTTAATGCACAATGTACACAACCATAGTTACACGCTTAAGCTAGTGAGTACATGACCCTGTTATGGTGCAGCAAGATAATTTGCCTGATTGATTCCCCCGGCCGGTGTCATACCCGACTGATGTCAACTGTGCCGTTACACTATTATTCTTTTCATTTTAGATTTATTTATTTGTATAGAACAAATTTAATGATTTTTATTCTTGTTTTTATTTAAATTCTAGGTATAACTAATAGATTATTATAAATTTATCCATATGTCCATAGTCTAAGCCTGTCTTATGTGTTAATCCAGGGTTTCAGCTACGTCCATACCAAATTTCATCAAAATTGGTCCAGCCGTTTGAGCGTGAAGAAGTAACAAACATAAAAACACACACACACAGTCGCTCACAAAATTTCGCCTTTATAATATTAGTGTGATATTAACCAACTTTGTACCTACCATATCCGACAAATAAATGTCTTTGTCTTTGAACCTGGCAAAGGAAGTTGAGCGCGCGTTAATTATGCGCGCCTATGTGTGTGGTTGCTATTGTTTCTGTAGGCGCTAGTTACACAGCGCCGCTTTCTTCACTACACTTCGGCGGTCAGTCCAGGCCAGGTGAGACCCCCAGTTACCTGGGGCAGGCCTGGCGAGAGACGACCAGCGATCCATGAGGCGGGGACGGTCCCCGTGCGCAGTATCGCCGTGAACAATACCGTATTGATGTTGGTGACACCGTCAGCACCGGGGGCTTTTCTAGACTTCGTCTTTTCGATTGCGCCTCTGACTGGGTCCTCCTCGAAGTAGTCAACTGCTGGTCGGGTTCGGTTTAAACCAGCGCTCCAAGTGCTCGGCAAAGACCATCTCCCGGTCCTCCGCTACATATTTAAGCGCCCCGGCGCTGTTGAGCAGTGGACGCACTGGGGCCAGGGTATTCGTTAGTTGCTTGCAGAGTTTGTAAAAGGACGGGCAACTATTCGTAATGGCGTCAATTCGGTCCTCCCAGCCCACGGCGGTGTGCGCCTGAAGCTCGCGCTTCACCTTCTCCGCGAGACGGTTTAGCTGTGTATTATATGTGCGCCAATATGGGCGGCAATAGCCCTCTCCCCTGCGGCTTTGTCACCGAGTGTAAGGCTTTGAATGCAAGCAGTGACATCATCCGCCGTCTGGTCTACGTCTGCGGAGGTAACGATAGGCCCATTCGACGTCGCTACCTTCTCCGTAAAGGCTGTCCAGTCCACTGATCGACGTGGCGCCATGGGTTTCAGTCGGGTCAGCATACCCGGTAAGACGACGAGTACAGGTTGGTGGTCTAACTGTAACTCGTCGTATATCACGTGATCTGGCAGTGTAACCCTCGGTGGACTACGATGTCCAGTACGCGCACTATACTTTAACTTTATTTGTTTTCTTTTTTGTGGTATTATCTTTATGTCCGGCATGTACCGTGTAGCGTCTCTGGGCCAGACACCGTGTAGCCGAAAGCTTCCGTGTCCACGCAGAGCTGTCTCCCCTCGGTGTTAATGCTGTATGAGTTCCACACTGGGTTTTTACAATTCAAATCACCGGCGAGGATAGTTGCGCGTGGTGATTTTCAACAAGTGTATTTCGCATGGTGTCCTGATGTGTGTAAATATAGTACCAGTACACAAAAAAGGATCTAAGAATGACGTGGAGACGTATAGCCCAATATCAATATTATCACAATTTTCTAAACTCTTTGAAAGGCTTGTTCATATTGAGATTTACCCATTTATCCGCCAGGTCTTATTAAGAAACAATATGGTTTTGTTAGATAGATGAAGATAGATCTGTCTTGGGTACATAACCAGTCGACAGCGATGCGGATGAATTTTTCGACGCTATATTTTAGTTTGTAAATAGTTTTAGTTAATTTAGGATAGATAGATCTTGTATAGGTAATCTCTTAATATTTACAACACAACTTTTCTACAATATTTATAACAGGCAACAAACTGACGCGATATTATGTATACTGATTTTCAGAAAGCATTTGATAGAGTTATTCACAGATTTCTGCTCGATAAAATCGCATACAATGATATCCGACGGGATCTCCTTCGCTGGTGCCCTACATAAGAAATAGAACCCAGAAGGTTTTCATTAATGGCTTGACCGCTAGCATTCAAGTCACACCAGGAGTGCCACAAGGTTCAATTTTAGGGCCTCTATTATTTATTCTGTTTATAAATGATGTTCAGGTTTATTAGGTTGATCAGGTTTTACGATAATAGTGTCAAATACTTAGTATTACCGCTGAAAAATTAAAAAAAATACACGGCACATAGAATTGAGGAAAAGTATTGGTTCGCTTCGATTTCAACATAATAGTGATTCACTCCATAGATATCCTCAGGATGAGAAAAAAATAAAACAATTTGCATGTTATTTTGTTACATTAATCTTATTTTACTTTTATCGTTACATTTGTAGTCTTTGGGATATAGTTACATAAAAGCGTAGGTGCACCGCACACTGACAATCCTATCGCTTTCCACGACTTTATTCACAATCTTAGAATACACTTAACTGAATGCTACTTGGGTTGTCATTTCATTCTTAACGGTATTAAAGTATTTTTAATTTTTCTGTCGTAGTATTTTTTCCACACAGTCCGATTCAATCTTACTATGAAGAAGTATAAATTCATGACAACAGGTTGCAATAAAACCACCACCATTGACAAATAACGTGGAAAAACAACGTAACGCCTTAACGGCAATAAGAGAAACATAATTCCACTTATTAAGAATATGATTGTAGCTACTTGCACACGGCGACACCAATCACTATTATTACGGACTTCAGTCTTCAACAAAGCGTACAACACTCTAACATAAATGAACAAATTGATCAACAAAGGAAAAAACAGGGTCCAGTGAAATGTCATCGCACTTATGTCTTTAGAATTGTATAAGTAAGGCATTACGGCCACACAAAAAACTGTGAAAAATAAAGGTAGTCCCCAGGCAAATAAATTACTCTTGAGGTACTTCCTTTTGATATCACCACCAAGCACTTTCACAAGTTCAACATAGAACACGTAACACAGTAACAGCAACCAATAGTGAGCAGTCAGTTTAAAATATAAGAACGATAACAAATGTGTATATTTTATCGCCTCACTTTTACTCTTCATCACATTATCGACCCCGACGTAATCCAGCGCTATGTTCAGGACATTATTGAAAATTATGTTAAGGAACAAATAGTTTTTGAAATGCCTGAACTTCTTTATTAATATCCACGAAGATATGCCAACGATGAAGGTGATTGTTGATAGCACAAATATAGCCAACGTAACGCATTGTTCTGGACTGACTCTTCTGATATTAGAAGGTGAAGAACCATTTGTGTGTGTAGAGTTGAGAACACTAGTGCCGTTATCAGACATGGCAAGTATGGGAAGCTGTGCAAGCACATAATATGTATATATATGTATATCGCGCGCACTTTACGGCACCGAGCGTACGAATGGCGAATGCTTAGCTTACCTGACAGATTTTTCTACACATTGACGCAAATACTGAGGAAAATAAATATGTTATTAAAAGCAAAGATTATACACATACAATAAAGGGTTTTTTGTTTTAAAAGCGCAATTTACCTCCTAAAAATGGCGACTATTCACCTCCAGTCCACAACAACATTTTAATTTACTTACTTACTTTATCAACGTGGTTTGACAATTTATATATTAAGGTAAACAAATCAATAAAATCCAAACAACTCCAAGCGCGTCCTGATTACGAGCAAGCGTTGCCAACGCACTGAATAATCGCAGTGGGCGTTACTGGATTATATTACCTTACGACGAGCCACGGTCGATACCGAAACCGTCTCCAGTACTGACCCAACCATGGTCCTGTTCACTTATATCATACTACTAGCTATCCTAAACATCACGCTTGCCGATGATTGTGTCATCAACAACGTGCCAGAACAGATGGCGTTCGAGAAACAGCTCAGGAAAGACCTAAAGTGTAACTACATATCGTACGAGCCGCCAGGTGGGAACAGCTCAACTTTAACAGTCAACGTCTGGTTCATTCTGAAACGGTTCAACCTTAACAGTGACCTCGGAGTGCTCTCAATGCAAACCTGGATGTCCACCTCCTGGAAGGACGAGAGGCTGAAGTGGGACCCAGAGAAGTACTACGGGATTAAAGAAACGGATATGCCCTCTCTAAGAATTTGGACTCCGGTCTTACGACTGTTCGACGGCTTCAATTCCAATTACTTCGCCAGATTCAACGAGGAGTTGTGCCATTTGAAGTACACTGGAGACGTTATCTGTGTGCAAAGGGTTACCCACGAGGCGTTTTGCAGCATCCAACTCACTAAGTGGCCCTATGATCAGCAAGAATGTAGTCTAGAATTCGGTCCGTGGACAACAAAATCGACTCATTTTAGGATGAACTTTACTTCTCGTGCTATAAGCATGTTAGGAGCGGAGTATGAAGCTGAATGGTTCATTTCTGATTATAGACAAGAGGCGAATCACAGTTCTGAACGTCAGTTGAAGATGATCTTTGTTTTGGAGCGTGAATCTGGTGGATTAGCAGCCATTGTTGTGTACCCTGCGGTGATTCTTACTGTTCTCAGTGTCACATCCCTGTTTTTAGATGTAAGGCGTTTCGTACGCCTGGCTATCGCTTGCTTCAGTCTTCTCGGTCATTATTATTTCGTGACTGAGTTAGCCGCGAATATACCGAAGCAGAGTTCCGGTCCACCAAATCTAGTAGTGTACTATCGTGGCTCAGTGGTTTTAACAGTTCTGATTATCTTGTTCACTTTCTTACTGAGAATTTTATGCAAGTTAAAGTTAACGCCACAAAATTATATCTTATCTATAAACAATGCAGTGTTTGAGGGTTATGGGAAGTATTTAATATTTCCTTT
Source organism: Apamea crenata (assembly GCA_949629185.1). Classification (NCBI taxonomy): domain Eukaryota; kingdom Metazoa; phylum Arthropoda; class Insecta; order Lepidoptera; family Noctuidae; genus Apamea; species Apamea crenata. Next base: position 10,684,465 of record OX451377.1, read on the forward strand.
GTGGAATGTTGACGATAATACGATTGATATCAAACGATTTAGTCAAGACTGGACAAAATTCGCGAACATTGTTAACAGTGTTTTTTCCGTTGTTATTATTATTGCTTATGTAAGCATGTACTGTGCACTGGTCCCTCAACCTATCCCGATTAATTATTAATTAAATATTATTTTTGGCATTTTAATTTGTTTGCTTACCTACTGCACCTTTGCATGAGACTTGGATTAGGAATTACAGGCTGATAATAACTATACAGACAGATAACACATACACAAGTTCAAATTAAATTACCTATTAAAACTCTACAAACACGATGGGAATCGATATCATGATACAACGAAAAAAAAAATTATTTGGTGATCATTTATTTTGAGGTCAACGAGCGCCGGTAGTGCGCTTACATGAAGTTTAGTTTAGAAAATCAGTTTTTTTGTATCTACCCATCACGCCTGTGAAGTGTATAGAAGCTGATGAAACAGAACTGATGTTTCAAGTGACTATACTAATTGTGGTAGATGACCCCACAAACTAATCATCGAATTAAATTCTTTTTGTTCTATCATGTTTAGATATCCCATCACCCATCACGTTTGTGGAGTTTCACTAGCTAATTAAATTTGACCCCGTACCTACATGACGTTATTTCCACATAATACTTGTAAGTAGGTTTAATAGAATATGGCTTTCCTTCAAAACCGGTTACTATTGAGACATGTGGGTGTCGTATGTGGCTTTTCTAAGGAAACGATTCCACAATAGGGACGTATGATCTTTTTCTGACAGTATGTAACAATATACCTACTAATTAATATTAAATCTGAGAACGTTAAACATGAACTTGGGGTTTAGAGTAAATATGCGAGAAAAGGAGAAAAGCAATAGTTGTGGTATTATTATTTTTGTAAAGATAAGTGCGATTTTCTGTAAGGGTGGGTGGGCATCTAACATGGTGCAGTGAAAACAGATGGAGTAAGGCAGTGACCGAGTGGCGTCCAAAAACTGGAAGACGAAGCGTCGCTGTCGGTCGTCCGGCAACCGTGAGATGAGCAAACGACATTATTACCATTGCGGGTAGAAACTGGATGAAGCTGACACAGGAGCATGGATTGGCACAAGAAAAGAGAGGCTTTGGAAAAGAGGAAGTCGAGCTGTAGATGATGAAGAAGATGCAAGATGATGTGATGATGTTGTAGAAGATAATGATGATAAGTACGAATTTTATCTCTAGTTCGACAGTACAGTAAAGGCTGATCTCCACCACAGGCGCATTATTATTTAGTACATTTTGTATTAACACATGTTACACACTGCTGCGATTATAATGACACAACAGAAGTAGGACGCTTGCGTTCCTCCGTCCTGCGACATTCCGATATTAGTTCTTAGAACATTTTGTATTAGGACGCATACGATCTTACACACACCTTCGTTAATAACGTAGTAACGCGTAGTGCGGGCGGGGGGGCTGTAGTGTATGTTACACGCACACATTAGAAATATCGGACGATAAAAACGCAGCTGTGTGGCAAGGAATCAGGACGCATTATCGCAATAACGCTTCCGATATTATCGACTGATAATAACGCCCGTTTGGGGGAGATACTTAAATTTATCAAGAAACGCCCACTAGTTAATATTCATAGCGCTGTTATCCCCCATTTTATGTATCGAACCATTCAGTTTAGTTTAAGTTATAGCTAGGTATCTAATATGACTGCGACGATCATACAGTTCTTGATATCTCATGACATGACAGATCTTGGATACCTACGACGTCCAAGGTGGTGGAATCAAAAGCTAAGTACTGCGGGCTAATTGCGTATCACAACTATCAGTAGCAATGCGTTTAATTTTGACAGTTCAACAACATGCATTGCGTTATTTACGATGTTGAGCAGACACACTTTTCGAACATATGAAGCAATGGATTAGCAATATCCTTCAAAATGATTCACATTGAGGTCGATATTGTGTTACGCAATTAGGATGCAGGTAATTGTTGATCTCGATTTGACATTGCAAGGTTTGTAAAATAGCGCAAATGTTTGTTTTTAACCGATTTCAAAAAAGGAGGAGGTTCTCAATTCGACTGTATTTTTTTTATGTTTGTCACCTTAGAACTCCGTTATTTATAATTATAAGCCGATTTGCTAAAAAAAATTTTTTTTCAGATTTGTCCATAGAAATTTCATCAAAAACGGTTTAGTAGTTTGGTTTTTAAACCAAAATTACTGGTAAAAATTACAACTTAAAAGTGAAAAATAACTTGAATTTTGGGAATCGGTGACAAACCACGAAAATGCGAACCCAACGACACCGACTTCCGAAATTAAAGTTATTTTTCACTTTGTAGTATCTTTTTTGGAAGTCGGTTGTTTCTTTTTTGCAAAAAAGTTTTTATTGTTAGTGGATAATACCTAGAAAAGAGTAGATTTTTTTCGTAAAATATTCCCTTACCCTAAAACCAACAGCACTATAAAAGCTGCATGGGACTATTGGAGGACTAAGCTGGTCGTGGTCGTTTCCTATGGAAAAGAGCCGTCAAAAACTCCGCGGTTATTCTTTAATATTTTCAAATTACAGTGTTAATAAGCATAGAAGGACAGTGTAGGCCTGTTGACCGCGACGATAGGTCGTGGTGGAGCAAAATGAAATTGCAGCGGACTGTATAACAAGTATAATGAATACCTAGTTAATGATATAAAATTACAACGGTCGGTTAAAATATGAAACAAGAGCTATTAAGACGCGCAAGCGCAGCCGTGCACGAAGGAGAGCAACAGCTGACTGTCGTGGCACTCGTGGCGGTGTGGCGCGGGGGCCCGCGCTCGGCTGTCAGCCGGCTGGCTCCCCGCTGTCCCCGCACCCCTCGTTCACTGCCGCCAGCGCGCGGCGATGTTGAGTGGAGCGCGAGCGGTCTCAACACCTGTCAGAACATCGTAAGGAAACCAGTATGTCCTAGAACCAAAAATTCGAAGACATGTGACATCTACCAACCCGCACTGGGCCCGCGTGGTGGATTACGGCCCATACATCTCACAGAGAGGAGGCCTGAATTAAAACCATATGACATAACTTGATGAGCCGGTGGGTTACTTGGGTACCCAATGGGCTACCCCCGTGGTTAATGAACCACAACAATGAAGGATCAATGGAAATAACCTATGACAATCACGCCAAACAGACGTACTTAGATATATTTATATTTCACTAGTAACTAAGTATTTATTTGTTTTCAATTGAACGCACGTCACATGTGGTCAAAACATTGAAATATAGGAAAATAATAACTAAGATTTAAATAAAACATGAATGAGATTGTGTGTAAGTATATGAGTATTTAAATATGATTTTCACGTAGGAAAACCACATTAAAATATTATAATAATGATGTAGGTAAATACGTATGTAAATTGTATAAAAACTGGGCTACATATGTGCAAATAATTGGCCCGTATGTGACTAGCCACTCTTTCGTATTACGTCAATCTGTTGATCGCTCTGGTGGCCCATGGACCCCACCAGCCTCGTCTTACTGGAGTTGTATGATGATGCACTGGAGTTGCGAAGGAAGAACACCTTTATTCGTTTTTTAACCGACTTCAAAAAAGGAGGAGTTTCTCAATTCGGATGTTTATATTTTTTTTTATATATGTTCGGGCATAATTCCGTTATATATTACGTACGGATTTGCAAAATTCTTTTTTTGTTCGAATGAGATTTATTCCGAAATGGTCCCATTTAAATTTGACTCCTTCGATGGGCCAATCTTCACATACAAAGCCCCCTCCGTGCCTTGGGAAGCACGTTAGGCCCAACGGCAACCACGAATCCACGAATGACAGACTGGATTTCAGACTTTCGGGCTACTGACGACCCGTATTCGTGAGTAGCCCGAAAGTCTGACAACCAGTCTTGTCAAGGGGTATCGTATATATCGCTCTATGTAAAATACTGGTATTCAGCTGCATCCGGTTAGACTGGAAGCCGACCCCAACTTAGGAAAAGGCTGAGCAGATGGTGATTGACCCACTGCAATAATTTCCCCTTTGTCACGCCAAAACAATACAATTTCAGCATGCAACATTTTATGCGTCACCGTAAAATGGACAACAATTTTTCGAAATTAGCTGGTGTTAGAGAGGGTAGAATTTTTTCTATCATTCCTTCACCTGACTAGGGTTGGTAAGTTAAATATAACAAAGGTTAGCCAGTTTGTAGCGTATGTCGTCACCGTTTCCGGCACAAAGAAGTCCAGTTAGTTAGACAAGAATTTATTGTTCACACAATGGTAGTAGTAGAATATATATAGGACGAACCCACACAACCTTTTCCCAGAAGGGACGAAGGATAAGGTGTGCTCTAAACCAAAAAAAGACAATAAGTCTATAGGCTAACTTTGTAGCGGAGCCCCGTGTAACTATTCCAAGTAGGACGTAATTCACGGATGCACCACTAGTTCAGTCTTCAAAAAAAACAAATATACCACCGGAGGTCATTAACTATCGGAGACTCTCGACACCGCGATTCAGAAACGTGACGTATTAATTGGACATCTTATTTCTCATAAGGTAAGGTAGTTTTTATTGATTTTGAATTGTTCCTCTTTTTACACCATCTGGATTAAAGGAATTGTCCCTGAATCGAGTAGTACCTAACTGTATAGAAGCAAGGTTTTTTTTTAACTAAACAGAGAGCTGTACTGCTGGGGAGTTTGTTGCGCCACTTCTTCTTCACAGCGATTCTCGAAAAGTGCTGATTCTCAGCCTGATTTGAATAAATGACTTTTGATTTGATTTGAGTAGTGTATTAAGGCATTTATTTTTTTATTAAAAAGGCGGATTTCAATCAACCTTCGAGATGCAGAGACTCAACATGGCAGACGGTGCAACATACGGGATAAATAACTCGGAAATGACTATAAAATACAAGAATAAATAGGTACTAATAGATACTTAAATATAACAGAATATACTTTTCTGTTATCTCGTGGCAACCCTACGGGGGACCCGTCCGTCAGCGGTCGCAAGGCAGACTGATAAACGACCCGAATGAGGAAAAAAACAACATTTGTTATACCTTGGCTTGACATCTCTTGAAACCTCACCTGCAGGTTCCCGAGAATGTTTTGATGAGTGGAATTTTTAGGTGGATGTTATATTGTTATTATTTGTGTGTATGTTAAACTAGCTACCTACTGCCCAAGGCTTCGCCCGCGTGGCTGTCGGAAATTATCCCACAGGAACGTGCTACCGGGACAAAAAAGTGGCCTGTGTCCTTCCCCAGGATACTGTGAGGTAGTAGCCGTAAGTCATCATCATCATCATCTGCCGAGCCTTTTCCCAACTATGTGGGGTCGGCTTCCAGTCTAACCGGATGCAGCTGAATACCAATATTTTACATGAAGCGACTGCCTATCTGACCTCCACAACCCAGTTAATGGGTAATACGATACCCCTTGGTAAGACTGGTTGTCAGACTTTCGGGCTACTGACGACTGTCAAAGATCCACGAATGACAGCCGGGACCAACGGCTTAACGTGCTTTCCGAGGCACGGAGGGGTCCTGGTATGTGAAAATGGTCACCCATCCACGGACCAACCGCGGCAAGCGTAGCTTAACCTAATCGATCGACCCGTGCGGCTGTTATTACTTAGCCACAAGCCCCTCGGTAGTAGCCGTAAGTATCTACATTATATAAACCAATGTTCTATTATATTAAAGGCAGTATTATAACAGCACTCGTTGTATCATTTACTCCTAGAATCTACCCTCCGTACATGGCGAGCGTGACAATAAAATAGGCGCGAATAGTATTTACATTCCTTTGACCAAAACGGAACAAGCGGTGTTATAAAGTACAGCATCAATACCAATCTTCTGCGCGCAGTCGGCCTGAACAATCTTTTATTTTGTCATTTCAAGATTCTGAGTTCACGGAAAGTACCCTGTAGGTTTTGATTCCCTTGCGAGTGTCGAAAATTGCGGAAATTTGCGGCATAAACGGCTGTATCTTTTGATTGCGTTGGCTTACAAGTTTGATTTTTATCACAGCTCCAAGGGTCAGTGGACCTGAGTATTTGATATAAGTAAATTTCAGCTTGATACCTCCACGCGTTCCTGAGAATAATTAATTAAAAAATCCAGGGATATTATAATTTGACCCTGTACTTATAGGTAAGTCTGAAATTGCCAAGCCGCTTTGAGCGAGCGTGGTGATCAATTTTATTTATTTATTAATAACCAACTTACATTAACGGTTTGCACCACACATACAAGTTATTAGTCGATATTAGTAATTATAGTTACACATGTAAAATAAATTATATAATGAAGTTATCATAAAAATGGACAAATTTTGATGAAATTAAATAAAATGAAACAAAAATTTGTAAAAATTAGATAAAATAAGATAAAAATTAGACAAAATAAGATAGAATTAGGTTAAATATAAATAGAATTATTAATAACAAGAAACTGTTTTATTTAATTAATCTACTCTTAGGAAATTGTACTGGGAGTGGCAATGGACTCCAGGTATCGAGTAGCAGTGTGCAGGAATTCCAGTTCAGTACTCGCGAAGACATCTGAGGACTCATCATATAACAGAATGTTGTTGATATGGGTGAGGGCTAGGTACAATGGACTGGTCTTAAGGGTTATGGTACCGGTTTGAGGTATTTCGAATAGAGGACGTCGGCGAGGGCAAAGTGTGTGTCTAATGGCTAGTGGGATGTTAAAGGAGATGTGCTGAAGTAAGGATGAATGGAAATGGGTACCACGAATTAGGCGGATGAAATATTTAACCAGACTAAGATTTCTCCTTACTTCTAAACTTTGGTACCCCACCATAACCAGCACAAATGGTGTTGGGTACATGTACGGGTAATAACCATAAACTTTTAAGTACAGGTAGCGGACAAAAGACTTCTGAACCTTTTCGATGACCAGTGTATACATTCCTTCATGAGGGTTCCAGATTGTGCTGTTAGTCTCTAGCAAACTGCGAATGAAGGAGTTGTACAGTATGGTTATGGCTTGACGATCACTGAAAATTTTGGCTTGACGCAAGACAAAACCTAAGTTTTTGCGGGATTTGTTGCAGGTCTGTATTATGTGCTGGTTAAATGTAAGATGTGGATCGAAGTGAGCACCCAAATCGCGAACGGTTAAGACGCGTTTCAGGGGTTCATTATTCATAGTGTAGATGTTGTGTATATCAATGCTCATGCCTACTCTGTATGAGCAGAGGCATTTGCCCTGCAGCGGAACTATAATATGATGGTATTATTATTACCTCTAATATTATTATAGCGGTAACTACAACGCCACATGCGAACAACGCGTCATACTGACGTCACGCAAATCCTGCATCTCGCAAGCAGAGTTTACCGCGCAATTAGCATATATACATATACAAACTTCCCGACATCAGTCGTTGGGCAATTGCCCGCTAGACACAACACCCGTCTGGTCGGAGGATCCTCCCTTTTCTATGAAGGATGAGTGAACTTTACACCCTGTTCCTCATATCTTCATTATTATTACATACATACATAATCCCCATAATCCCCGAAGGGTTAGCAGAGTTGTGCCTTTTGTAGTTGCACCCACAATTTACCAGTCAAAGTCCCATGTAGTAAAGGGTGAGCCTAATACCGTCATCCACCGGGCACAATTTTAGATGCCTGCTTCTACTGAGAAATTCCAGATGGAAAAACTAAATAACCCTTTACCTGACCCGCGGGAATCGAACCTAGGACCTCATGCTCAGCAGTAGCGCGACCATTAGACCAGCGAGACAGTTTTTTTAACTTTGCCCCACTCTAGGAATTACTTCTGTATCGTGGGTGCATTTACAAACATTTAACCTCACATACGCAAACAGCCAGACCCGAAACAACTACCTGAACAAACAGTAGTATTGACAAGTTTTTGACATTGCCTGCGACTAGATTTAGAACGTTTTAAGTTAAGTTACAAGGAAACCTACATTTGGTTTCAGTTAGTTAAATCAAAACGGTCCGGTTAGATCCTGAAAACGGAGGCTGGAATAACGGAATAATTGAAAACCGTCGCCGGCCTGCGGAAACTGGAAATGCAACGGGAAATTGACGCAACTTCCGGTCATAAAATTTCGACCGGCCATGTCGTTAGTCTGGTCCTCGGGTTTATGGTTTTGATAACTTATTTATTACTAGCTTTTGCATGCAGTTTCACTTGCTTGCTAGGGAAACTAGGTAATCATCGTTCGCGATTTAGTATAAACAAATATGAGATTTTACAAAATAACTTTAATTACTACACAATAAAGTTCAGTTTACCTACGCTACAACTTCAAACATTTTTATAACTTTTTCAATAGTGCTAGTCACTCTGAAATCAACTTAAAGTTGATATTTGTTTAACTGGAAATAACGTCAATTTGGAACTGTATAAATAAAATTTGAATACCTATACAATATACACACGGCTACACATCAAGTTATAATTTCCAGTTTTAGCTGACCTCGCATTGTATAGGTTTTTCTTACAATCAGAAGTCAACTTATAATGGTTGTATGTATGTGTGTTTGCTTGGGCGCACGTGGACTGTTTTCATGCGACCATGCGGAAGCGCTGCGCGTCTCTTGTGCACAGAGTGCGGGCCAGCTCCAATATCGTTCTGAGTATGATAGCAAGTAGGTTGGACTGTCCATTATGTGCGACACTCCTGTGACAGACAAGTTACATAATAATAATTATAGTGTCGCTCGTAAGAGACTAATGTAGGTAGGTAATGTATAATTAATAATGATTGAATAGTCATTTTAATTTGTTTTATCTAATTTATGTGTTGATGTTGTATTTTATATTGTATTTATTCGTTTGTATTTATTGATGTGTGATGTTTTTAATTTATGAAATTGTAATAGTTTTCTAATATGGGTTATGTGGTACAGACGCCAGCAGGTCAAGCTACCCGAAACTGTCAAATTTTCCCAATCAACCTTGAACCCTAATGCTTTTAACATAAAGTTGAAAATCTATTAAAGAAATTTGACAGATTGTAGTAGCTTGATGTGCTGTACCTGAAATAAATGAATTTGATTTGATTTGATTTGATAAAGCTTGATGTGTAGCCATGGCGGCGTGCCGTTCGCAAATTAAAAGGTATTTTTTATTATTTTTTTTTCTTTTTAGGGTTCGATACCTATATATACGGTAATTATTATATTTTTTTATAGGACTCACTTTCGAAGCCTAGACAGAACCCTAATTGTGTAACGCACTATCAATCTCAACCTGAACCACTTTGAAGGATATTGCTAATCCATTGCTTCATATGTTTGAAAAATGTGTCTGCTCAACAACGTACCTAAATAACGCAATGAATGTTGTTAAATTGAAAAAACCAAACCGATTGCTACTTACTGATAGTGTGTTACACAATTACCCCGCTGATCTTTTCAATAATAAAACATACTTACACGTGTGCTGAAAGGGGCAGCTTAAAACCTCACTACGTATTACCGAGGATAAAAGTGATCTAAAAAACCTCACGCGGATAAAGGATGGCTCCTTCCTTAGTTAAACAGTCACCATTAAAGTGCGGTTGACTGAAAAAACGGTTGGATAAAATTAACGGTTAACAATTATTTAATCCTCTCAATAAAATCATTTTAAAAACGTGTTGTGATGATTCATTCATAAACCCCGCTATTTACCTCCACGAACATTACGATTAAAAAACAATAACATTACGATTCAAGGTTAAAACGTCTTGTTTACTGTATTTCGAGAAGTCAAACTCGTTATCGAACTCTATGAAACTACACACGTAAGTAATAACAGTTGTAGGGTTGCTTGTTGTGAAATTAAAGCCCCGTTGAACTTGATGATATTTTATTGGCAACTTAACTTATTTTACGTTACACGTTACAATTTATATATATATCATGAGGCAACCCTAAGTGGAGGGATGAAAGGGACTGCGTGGCTATCTCCCTTCAGACCTCCCCTAGCTGGCTAGTTTCCTGAAGACTGCTAGGCTATCGAAGCAGGGAACTAGTCGTACTAAGGATCAGAGCTGGCTGCGTGGCTACCGAGCTCAGAAACCTCTAGCTAGTGACTGACGATTTGTTCGAAGACAGCTCTGCTTATAAAGGCGGATTGGCTGTACATGTGTGCATATTCTACACGTAGTCATCTGTAGTGGTGGTGCAGATTACTCGCGGGGTGGCGCTTGCGCAGATTATTGCACACGAAGATTGTAGATGGCGTCACTTGTCTACAGAAATCGTTTGTAGTTGCTGTCTTCTAGTTTATGATGCCGCTCATCATAGTGCTTTGGATAGATTACACTAGATGGCGCTGTATGTTTGTTACATTCTCCCCCTCTGGTACTCTATAGTCGTCCCGACAGAGTACCAGGATCTTTATGTATCTTCCTTGGTCTTCCTCTTTTTCTTATGGGATTTAATGGTATGGGCACATTGTCATCTCTTTGTTCAAATTTACATATTGCTGAAGTATGATATTTTCCCATGGATTGTTCTGGTGACTTTGGGTTTGCTACCTCATATGTGGATGCTCCATGTTTTTTTATAACAATATAAGGACCATCTCTGCGTGGAGCAAATTTTGCTGTGAACTGTTTTTCATTACTGCTTATTGGATGTGTTTCAACCAATACTAAGTCTCCTATTTTATAGCATGGATCTGGTCTTCTTCTTTGATTTGCACGTTGCCTATTATTTTCTTGCATGGTTTCTATGTTTTCTTTTGCAATGAATAAATCTTCAGCTAACTGTTTCAAAGTAGGTGTGATTTGTGATATAAATTTTTCTTGTGTTAAAACTGTACTGAAATCATGTGTAAGATCATAGGCAGTTCTTAATTCACGTCCGAACGTTAAATATGACGGTGAGTATCCCGTTGTTTGACATACAGCTGAGTTCATTGCAAATCTGATTGCTGCGAGTGCTTTTGGCCATTTCTGGTGTTGATTCTTCACCATAATTGCGATTTGTGTTTTCATGTCTTTATTTTTCCTTTCCACAATATTAGGTTCTGGGTGATATACTGGTGTCAGAATGTGTTGTATTTCTAGACAATAAGTAAGTTTTTGCATTATTGCCGATATAAATTGCACCCCATTATCACTTATAATTTTCCTTGGTAAACCATAGCGCAGAAATATTTCATTTAGAAGAGTGAGTGCACAGGTTTCAGCTGTAGCTTCAGTTATAGCAAAGAGTTCAACCCAACGAGAAGCTGTGTCTTCAACAATAAAGATCCATTTTTCTCCTGTTGTTGCTTTTGGTAAGGGGCCGAACAGATCAATAGATAGTACTTCGAATCTGTGATTATTTGCAGTTGATTGATATAAGCCCGCTGGTTTTTTATTTGATGGTTTATATTTCTGACATTCTACACAAGTTTTCACATACTTAATTACATCCTTTCGTAATCCTTTCCAGTAGAATTTATCTGTGATACGTTGAACTGTACGTTCTACTCCCAAATGTCCAGCTGTTGGATCATCATGATATGCTTTTAATATATTTGGTCTTTCTTGTATTGGTATTAATAATTTTGCATTATCGTCCTCTTGTTCTGGTGTATACCGATATAACATGTTTTTATTAAGTATGTAACCTTTTTTAGACCATTCTATATAATTTTCTGTTTGTTTTTCCTCTTCAAGTGCATTTATTATTATCTTAAGCTCATCATCTTTAAGTTGTTCTTCACGTATTTGTTTTTCACTGTGTTTTGGTAATTCAATTTCTACATAGCATAAATTACATTCTTTACTGTCATGTGTGCATGGTGGTCTTGATAGAGTGTCTGCTACCACATTGGTACGCCCTGGAGTATATTGTATATTGAAATTATAGGGCTGTAGTTGCAGTGCCCAACGAGCCAGGCGACCGGTTGGTGTTTTCAAATTCATTAGCCATTTTAATGGTTGATGGTCAGTGATTGTAATGAATTGTGTACCCTCAATGTAACCACGAAATCTTGAGACAGCCCAAACAATTGCTAAGGCTTCTTTTTCAGTCACAGTATAATTGCATTCCGCTGGTGTAAGAAGTCTGCTTGCATATTCAACTGGGTGTTCGTTTTCGTTCTCCCCCTGCACTAAAGCTGCTCCAATTGCATATTGACTTGCATCCGTTTTTATTGTAAAACGAGTATCACATTCTGCTTGTTTCAGTACTGGGGCTGTAGTTAACGCTGTTTTTAGTTTTTCAAATGCCTCTTGTTGTTCATTTTTCCATTCCCAACATGTTTTCTTTTTAGTTAAGTTTGTTAGTGGTCGTGCTATGTCTGCGAAGTTTTTTATAAATCTTCGATACCACGAAGCAGTTTGTAGAAATGTAATCAATTGTTTTATATTTCTGGGTTTTGATAAATTTGCTATAGCCGAAATCTTTTCCGGATCTGTTTTAATTCCTTCAGGAACTATTAGATGTCCCAAATATTTTATCTCGGAACAAATGAAATTACACTTTTTCCTGTTAGCCTTTAGGTTAAATTCTCTGAGTTTTTCAAATATTTCCTTCAGATCCTCAATGTGTTGTGTGAATGTGACTGATCTTATGATCAAATCGTCTAAATAAGAAAGTACACACTTTGGTGTCGTTCCTAAACTTTGAATAAATTTATCTATTAATCTTTGGAACGTGGCGGGTGCGTTCCGCAACCCAAATGGCATGCGTTTAAAACGGAACGTTCCAAATGGTGAGACAAAGCTAGTCTTGTCTTGGTCTTCGGGATGTACCATTATTTGCCAGTAGCCTGATTGTAGGTCGATTGTGGACATGTATGGCATTGCCTTTGCTTGATGTAATAGATCGTCAATCCGTGGCAATGGATATCTATCTGGTTTTGTTATTTCGTTGAGTCGCCGATAGTCGATACAAACTCTAATATCGTCTGTACCTTTAGGGACCATAATAACAGGAGCTGCCCAGGGTGAATCGCATTCTTCTATTATATCATTGCTTAGCATTTCATCTAATTTTTGTCTTAATTGTTGTTGTCTGTGTGGTGATAATCTGTATGGCTTTTGAGCTATAGGTAGATGACTACCTGTGTCTATTCTATGCAAGATAAATGGTGTTGGTTTTGTGTTTTTATCAAATATATCACTATATGTAGTTAGCAATTGGTTGAAATCTGATTTTTCAACTTCAGACAACAGTTTTCCCTCACAGGAGCGTAATAAAATATCAAAAGAATATAATGACATTTGATTTATTGTTACATAATCAATGCGTGGATCTTTTTGAGATGCTTCATCCGCTGGTTCGCGAGGACGGACAGGACGAGGTGGTGTGGCCATTCTCTGAACTGACCATTTTATAATCTTCTTAGGCGGTGGACTGTCTTCAATATTGTTCAACGGTGACGGTGTTTGTGGAAGTGGAGAAATTATTTGTAGTTCTCTAGCCCACTGCATAAAGCTTGATAGGGATTCCGGTGTTGACTGGCCTGAATTAAATGTTAGACATTCAGCTGCCTTCAAGGGAATCTTCTCATTTTTCAATTGCAGAAAGGCGTGTAACTCACTAGGTTTATCTACGAAGTGCCAAACTCGTTGTGCTAAATTGAGCATTATTCCCGCAGTTTCTAAGAAGTCAATGCCAAGTAGTGTACGGTTATCAGTGGCATCGGGTATCACTGTGAACGTTATCGGTAGGGAACGTCCACCAACTGTGATGTCCACGTCTGTGGTTAGTAATTTTCGGGTTTGAACCGTCCCATCGGCTAAGATTGTGTCAGCCGTTTTCTCATTAAACGTTGCTCCCCTTCTGATGAACAACTTGTATAGCTGTATGCTTGCCACACTCGTTCTTGCAGCAGTGTCTATATAAGCATAACCTTTTTCATTTTTCCAGATGATTTCTATCGTAGGTATCTTAACATGGTCCTGCATTATCTCTGTGGTATCCATTGTGTAAAATGAAACCGGTTGTGGTGGAGTTTCTTTACTCTGGCATTTCTTGCAGTTACTCCTGAATACCCCTGGTTCACCACACCCATAACACGATACCTTTGTAGTCTCGGTGGCTGCAGCTGTAGCTGCTGATTGTTTTTTAGCCTCTGCCAAGCGTTTTCGACATTCTTCCGTTGTGTGTCCTTTCTTCGCACAAAACGCACAACGTTTTGTTTTTTTATCATCACGTTCTCCCGTCGATGATTGAAACGGACAACCGGGGTACGTCCAGTACCTACGGTCGTACCTGGGACAGTCTCCCACGTTTTGACGTATGCTTCTGATGTACTACTTCTGAGTCGGGTGACTCCGCTGGTAACATACGTCCCACGCACCCCTGAATGCGTAGTCTGTACAATCACTAGGAAGGGCTTCTTAGAGACGGGCAGCGAAGAGGCGGTGAATAAAAGAAGATTTTCTTGTTGATATTTGCTTGCAGATTTCGGCTTCTTGCTTGTAGTGTTGCCTCTTCGACGGCTGAGCTGCGACTGACTTTTCGTCAAAAACTGCGCTCTATTTATACCGGCCTAAGTTCCCTTAAGGCGGACCGTGTATTTTGAGCCCTTTTTTACCGTGATTTTCGCTAAGCCGAAATCTGTCAAGCCCTTGTTTTATTTATTTTTCCTTATTATTTCCTTACAATTTTCACATATAATATTCCTTACATAATCCTTAATCTAATTATAGCTTAATAATTAACTTAATTATTCACAATAAAAAGTTTCTAGAAGAAAAACTGTTCAAATTCTTAACTTGGTACATTTTGATTATAAAAAATTCTTTATAACTTTGGAACCCGTGGTCCGATTTTTATAATTTAAACGGTATTATCGTTTTTATGTCTAGACCTTTCATTTAAAACAAAAATTATTAAAATCTACCCATAAACAAAAAAGTGATTTTCCAAGTTACGTAATTATGTATGAACAAAAATTTTACTTATTGGAATCCTTTCAAAAACAGTCTTATCCGTTCGAGATACAAAATCTAATAACAAATATCGACAACAAATACTAATTAGAATTTAGAAAACATAAAATAAATCTCTTTAAAGTTTTAACTATGAACATAGAATTATTTACATTACGTTTTCTTTGTAGCGGTCCCTCCACTACTTGCGCCCTGGTACCCAGATAGGGTCTCGTCGCCGACATTCTCCCCCTCGTGCGCAGCACCGTCCTCCTGGCTCGGCGAGACTCCCGGCACCAACAGCACCACTCTCGAACTGGGTCTTCTCAGCACTCCACCTCGTGTCTCGATGTCGACGATTCTGGTCCGCCCGTCTGGTCCCGGATACACCCGCTGAATTCTGCCGCGCGGCCAGGTGCATCTTGGTAGGCTGTGGTCGACGATCAGGACGACGTCCCCGACGTGCAGATCTGTGGCGCTGCTCCTTCCCGTCGTTTTTCTTGGCAGCAGAGTGGGCAGATATTCTCGCAGCCAACGTTGCCAAAAGTGGTCGGCAAGTCGCTGCGTTGTCTTCCAGGTGTGCCTGCCCACGAGCTCGTCGTCTTTGAAGCTGCCGATTCTCGTTGCGCCGCAGGATCGCCCGAGGAGGAAGTGATTTGGAGTGAGTGCCTCCTCCTCAGGGTTCTCGGAGAGGTGGGTGAGAGGCCGAGAGTTGACTATGTGCTCGGCCTCTAGTAGGAGGGTATGTAAAACCTCCTCTCGTGGATGCTTTTCGTTGAGCGTGGCGTTCAGTGCGGTTTTTATTGATCGCACCAAACGCTCCCATGCGCCTCCCATGTTGGGCGCACCAGGAGGGATGAACACCCACCGCACGCCGATCTTCTCTGCTTCTGAGGTGAGGTCTTCTTTCTTCAGGTTGTCTAATGCTTCTTTCAGTTCTTTACTTGCGCCGACGAAGTTGGTTCCGTTGTCGGAGTAGATGGTCTTCGGCATTCCTCTTCTTGCGGCGAATCGTCGTAGCGCCATGATCATGCTGTCGGTGGAGAGGGAAGGAGTGAGCTCAATGTGCACAGCTCTTGTAGTTAAGCATGTGAATAGAGCACCCCATCTCTTTTCTTGACGTCTTGCTACGGTGATCATCATTGGGCCGAAGTAGTCTATCCCGGTGCACGTAAAGGGAGGGTTACTGTGCATCAATCTTTCTTTGGGTAAGTTGCCCGTTGGTAGTTCTTGGGGTCTTGCCTTCTTCGTTTTGCACCACTGACATTGATGCTGAACTGATTTGATTGCTGACCTCAGTCCCAGTACCCAGAAGCGTTGCCTTACTTCGTTCATCACTGTTGCGTGGTTTCCGTGGTTGAAACGGCAGTGGAACTCTTCGATGATGAGTTGTGTTATCTTTTCCTTGCTATCGAGCACTATGGGACGTTTGTAGTCTCTGGTTACGCCCTGTATTGCGTCGATTCTTCCTTTTAAACGCAGAAGACCTTCTTCTAGTACCACGTCGAGCCTCTTCAACTTGCTGCTTCCTTCTAGCTGCTTCCCTTGTTCCAGACGTCTGATGTCTTCTTTGAAGCTTCTCTCTTGACTTCCTTTCAGTAGCAAAGTCTCAGCTTGTTCCAGCAAGTCTATGCTTAACGGTACGTAGTTCCTTTCCATTTTCTTTCTTGAAGACTGTTGTCGTTTCTCGACAGTTTTCATCTTCTTTCCTTTCGTGTTTTTCCAGACGGGATCTTCCTTGCTGACATTGACCTTTTCTTTTGTTCTGCAGAGTTGTATGAACTGCAGTACTCTTGCTGTGGCTCGCCAAAGTCTCTTCCATGATGAAAACCTCTCAGGATCTGGCGATGGGTGAGTGATGCTGGCTGTTGTCGCGACGTCTTTTGTCTTCTCTTCGCCGGTGGTTTCCTTCTTGAATGTTCTTGCTTCAGGCCAGTAGGTTTCTTCTTTTCTTAAGAATTCTGGGCCGGTGTACCATCGGTGATTGCAGTCGAAGTTCTCTGGTACGTCGCGTGTCGAATCATCTGCCGGGTTCTGTGCTGTAGGCACCCATCTCCAATCTTGAGGCCTGGTGAGATCTTCTATTTCGGCTAGACGGTGAGCCACGAACGTTTTGAAGGTTCTCGGGTCTGTCTTGATCCAGGAGAGCACGATGCTGGAGTCTGTCCAGAATGTTTTCTTTACAATCTTTAGATCCATTTCTTCTTCTACTGCACGTGCTAATCTGCTTCCGAGGAGAGCTGCCTGTAGCTCCAGTCTTGGGACCGATACCGGCTTCAATGGCGTCACTCGTACCTTCGCTGCCACCAAGCTGACGTGGTATGTTCCGTTGGTATCTTCTGTTCGCCAGTAGACTGTGGTTGCATACGCTGTTTCGCTCGCATCTGTGAACGTGTGCAACTCCCCCTCGGTGCGATGTGGCGCCAGACATCTTGGGATCTGAAGATCTTGTAGTAGCTTCATCTTTTCTAGATATGTTTTCCAAGCTTCGTGTTCCTTTTCTTCGATTTCTTCATCCCAACCGACGCCGCTTCGCCACACATTCTGAAGTAGCTTCTTTCCTTGGACGAGGACCGGCGATGCTAATCCTAATGGATCGAAAGTCGACATCACTGCGCTGGTGACTTCTCTCTTCGTAGGCACCTTGAAACCCTTTGCTATTTCTTCTGGAGTGTTCCGGAGGTTTGCTCGGAAGCCGATGGAGTCCCTTTCTGTGAACCAGCGTAGTCCCAGTGTCTTTTCTTCCTTCTCACCAAGGTCCACTTCTGTCTTCTCGGTTGTTTCAGTCTTCACGCCTTGCAGCAACTCAGGTTGGTTTGATGCCCATCCTCTGAGTTCGAAGCCTGCCTTCTTGTGTATGAAGTCCACCTGCGCTGTTATCTTTCTGAAGTCCTCTTCTGAATGGAAGCTGTGTAAGTAGTCGTCCATGTAGTGGTTCAGCTCGACTGCCCTTGTTGCCTCTGGATACTGTTCCTTGTAGTCTGCTGCGTTTCGGTTCTTCACGTAGATAGCTGTGCTCGGAGATGATGTTGCACCGAAGATAACCGATGTCATCCTATACTTCTTCGGCGATACGTCACGCTGATCTCCACGCCACAGGAACCTCAGGCTGTTTCTGTCTTCTGGCCTGATACGAACTTGTAGAAACATTTCCTTGATGTCGGCTGCCACTGCTAGGGGTCCTTGTCGAAACCTTAGTAGAACACCGAAGAGCGACTGTAGTAGATCCGGTCCAGGCAGCAGAGCGTCGTTGAGGCTTCTTCCTTTTGACTTGGCTGCAGCGTCGAATACTATCCTTATCTTCTTCTTTAATGGATGAACCACGGAGAAATGAGGGAGGTACCATAATTTCTTGGAGTCTTCTTGTTCATCAGGTGCTTCTTCTGCGTACTTGTTGTCGATTAGGTGCTGGATCTGCTTGCCGTATTCTGCCTTCAATTCAGGATTCTTGTCTATTTTCTTTTCGATGTTGATTAATCGGTTCCTGGCAGACGTGTAGCTCTCTGGCATTTGTTCTTCTTCGTTCTTCCATAGAAGTCCAGCTTCGAATCGACCGTCTTCGAGTCTTCTGCAGGTCTTTTCTAGGATGGTGAGTGCTCTTCCTTCTGCATCTGTAGTAGGTCTTCTTGGTTGCACACCAAGTGCTTCGATCGCGAAGTGATCCTTGATGGCTTGATGCATCTCTTCTTCTGGTGTGCTGACATGTAGACATGTGTTCAGGAAGTGTACCGGTTTCGCACCTCCGATGTCTGACCCGTGGAGCACCCATCCAAGTCCTGTTCTTGAAGCAACTGGTTCTCCTGGTTTTCCTCTCTTCACTTCTTGAGTCACGATTAACTCCCAATTATCTTGACCGATGAGCAGTTGTGGTGACTCCCCTTCATAATATAGAGAGTCGGCGATCTTCTTCAAATGTTGATAGTCTTGAATCTTCTTCTTATCTAGGAACTGTGGTGCAAGCTTTAGGTCGTCGATGGTGCGGACTCTCTTCAGTGTCTTCTTGACTTCTTGATGGACTCCTTTCACTGTAAGGTCCAGTATCTGAGAATCCTTCTTCCTTATCAGCCTGCCTCCCACTGTTTCGATGACCAGTTCCTCCTTGTTTCCATGAGCGCCGACTTCTTGTGCCACCTTCTCATCCAGAAGTGACACGGTTGATCCTTCATCCATAAGGGCCAATATTCTTTTGGATCCTTTCGACCCGAAGACTTCTACTGGAACGATCTTCAGGTATGCTCTTGCGTTGTTGACTGCATTCACTGATGCCGGGACACTTCTCTCTTCTTGTGGTGTCTCAATTCTTCTTGCCTCCGAGGTCCTTTCTTCTGACTCGACGTGCAGCAGATGATGATGCCACCTCTTGCATTCTTTGCATGGTGGTTTTCTGCAACTCTCCTTCCTGTGTTTTCCTTGTAGACATTTGAAGCAGACGCGATTCTTCTTGACCATCGCCCACCGTTCTTGCACCGACATCCTCTGGAACTTCTGACATTCGACAAGAAAATGTTCGCCCTCACACATGGGACAGGTCTTCTCTTGTTGTCTTGTATCCTTTTCTTTGAAGTTCTTTTCCTTCGTTGAATGCGTTGCTTGACGATTGGTCTTCTTGAATCCGCTTTTCTCTTCTGATGTTGCGAATGCTCCACATTTGTCTGCTTCTGTGTTCAGGAACCTGGATACCAGCGTTAGGTTGGAGAAGTCGCCTTCTTCTGATGCTGCTGTGAAGTCGTACCATCGGAACTTGAGAACCGTCGGCATCTTCTCTGTGATTTGTTTCACCATCTCCGGTGAATGCAGGTACTGTGGTTTCTTCAGTCCTTTTATTGCTGCTACGCTGTTGTTGATCTGGCTCGCGAAGATGCAGATGTCTCTTGGATTTTCTGAAATCTTCGGTAGTGTCTTGACCTTCTCCAGTTCTGCCAGTACCAGCGCATCAGGTCTTCCGTATCTTCTTCTGAGGGCTTGCATCACTTCTGATGGAGAGGCTTCAGAGTATAGCAGACTCTTGATGGCTTCTCTTGCGTTGCCCTTCAGTGCTCTTCTTAGGCGTGCCATATTCTGGACTTCGTTGAACATCGGTGCTGTATCTTCATAGACAACCTTGAAGGCCAACCACTCGCTGCTGTTGCCGTCGAAGTAGGGTAGCTCGTGGATGTAGCTTGGCTGTGCTGCTGGTCCTCCTCTTGTGGAAAAGGCTTCTTTCAACGCAGTCGCCAGTGCTTGAATCTCGATCGTAGCTCCTTTCGTTGAAGAGTTCTCTTCAGGCTTCATCTTCTGTGGCTCTTCTGTGGTGTGTGTCCCTCCACTACTTGCGCCCTGGTACCCAGATAGGGTCTCGTCGCCGACAATGATGTATTTGTTCGTGATTCTTTCTCCAAACTTTCTAAATGGCGTACTTTTTCGAGTAGTTCTGTAAATGACTTAAAATCGGATCTGGCGACTTCCTTTTTAATGCTCAGCTTCAATAAACCATATATGAAGTCGAGATGTTCCTCCTCTTTGTTACGTTTAGATGGCAGTTGAGAAAGAAGCGCACGTTTCACACAAACAAACTCGTCTATTGTTTCATTAGTTTGCTTCTTGCCGAAGAATTCTAAGTAGATTTCATGTGGTTGCTTCTTCGGAGCAAACGCTGACCGTATTGCATCTAATGCGTTATTCCACTTTTTGATGTCCGCTTTCACACCGTGCCACCATGTTGCTGCCGTGCCGCCTAACAATAACGGCAATCCTTCTAAAGCATCTTCATCGGAGATGTGTTCCACTTTTTTGTACACTGAGATACTGTTTATAAATTCTTCTACTTTATTGTAGTCTCTTTCACCTTCGTATTTTCTGGTACAACTTGCAAAACTTTTCCCAGACATGGTACTTTGAGTTGAAGCAATCGCGTTCATTAACGCAGTGAACTGTTCTTGTGTCATAGTGATTGACATTATTCCAAAATTATGTGGGTAACTTTTAGTAAGTATGTGGGTACTTCACACAATTTGAAGGTAGGCTGTGCCAAACTTGAGGGTAGACCGTCCAAATATGTGGGTATCCGTAGATTATTTACGTTGGGCGCCAATGTAGGGTTGCTTGTTGTGAAATTAAAGCCCCGTTGAACTTGATGATATTTTATTGGCAACTTAACTTATTTTACGTTACACGTTACAATTTATATATATATCATGAGGCAACCCTAAGTGGAGGGATGAAAGGGACTGCGTGGCTATCTCCCTTCAGACCTCCCCTAGCTGGCTAGTTTCCTGAAGACTGCTAGGCTATCGAAGCAGGGAACTAGTCGTACTAAGGATCAGAGCTGGCTGCGTGGCTACCGAGCTCAGAAACCTCTAGCTAGTGACTGACGATTTGTTCGAAGACAGCTCTGCTTATAAAGGCGGATTGGCTGTACATGTGTGCATATTCTACACGTAGTCATCTGTAGTGGTGGTGCTGCCGGTCGATTCTGTAAAAATCTCACCGTGAAAACTCAAGTGAAGTGAGCGTGATGTGATTGTCAGTAGTGTCAATCCCTAGCATTATTTGGAATGACAGCTCACTCCACGCTCACTTCACCTAAGTTTTCACGGTGAGATGGTTACAGAATCGCACAGCAGATTACTCGCGGGGTGGCGCTTGCGCAGATTATTGCACACGAAGATTGTAGATGGCGTCACTTGTCTACAGAAATCGTTTGTAGTTGCTGTCTTCTAGTTTATGATGCCGCTCATCATAGTGCTTTGGATAGATTACACTAGATGGCGCTGTATGTTTGTTACACAGTTATTTTTGTACTGTATTCACTATCGTCACGAACGGTAATACGGCAAAATAATCGTGCCCTATAAACCGCATTTATAACGCTCCTTCACTAAATGTGGCTACGTTTTTTATCGTTCCAATCAATAAACATCGTGGATGCGTCGTTTCATTCGAAAGCGCGGCGTACCATCGCCCTTTCTCACTCACTCTTGTCAGCCATCTTGCTATTCACAATTCAGTACACGTTTATTTTTAGACGAGTGAACACGTTTGACGTTTCTCATGTCATTTAGAAACAGAATGTCGATTCCTCATAATTTTAACAAGTTGCTATTAATTAAATTAGTGAATCAGAGACCAGCTTTGTGGGACAGAACGGTGGACAGCTATAAAAACAAGTTCTTGAAGACGGCGGCGTGGCACGAAGTTTGCGGAATTCTGAAGAAAGATTACAATAATTTGAATGGAACGGAACGACAAAAGTATTGTAAGTTATTTACTCGTATCGCGACTATCTATAAATAAACCACAATAAAATAATTATCAATATCGTTCGTTCGAACGTCATTAGCATCGCCTGCAGTGATTATCAACGCTGATACCTCCTATGAATGGAAAGAGCCGGTATGACGTGCAGGTGGCGCGAGCGAGACAGAATATGCGTATCTATACAGCACTCGCGATTACCAAGAGAGAGATAGAAACATGGAGCTTATTACGTAGTTGCATGGCTGCGATAATAACTTGACTTTCATAACGCCTTTATTTTGTAGCAGTAAAGTCGGTTTTCGTAGCTCATACGTGTTACTTAACAAAATGACTTGCTGCACGGATTTTATAGAATTTGCTTATCTGTCCATTTTTGTGGTGTGTCGTGCGTGACTCGTGACGCTTAGCTCTCGTTCGCACGGACGTAAACATATCGCGGCGGAATTTTATCGCGCACTGGACTTTCAACTCTCGGTATTAAGCCGAGCATTGACAATCCAACAGAGCGCATTCCAGTGCGTCAAAAAACACACTGTTTTCGGATTTCAACAGTGCGTTGAAAATAAAGTGCGTGAAAAAACATCACCGCGGGAAAAACTCGCCCGTGGAGTAATTACGTAACACACTAACAGTACCAATGACTTTTATTTTGACAGTTCAACCACATTCATTGCGTTATTTACGTTGTTGAGCAGACAAATTTTTCAAACTTAAGAAGCAATGGATTATCAATATCCTTCAAAATGATTCAGATTGTCTGTTACACAATTAGGATGTTAAAGTTAACACTTTTGACATGAGGCTCAAATAGATGCATCACAACTCTCGCGAATACTGGTGAATCTGCCGATCGTAAATGGATGTAAAACGCATCCGATGACATCACGACGCAACGTGTTAACTTGGTGGTTGACATTGACATTTACTAGCTGGTTGTACGGACGCCAGCAGGTCAAGCTAACCGAAACTGTCAAATTTTCCCAATCAACCTTGAACCTTAATGTTTTAGCAATAAAGTTGAAAATCTATTAAAGAAATTTGACAGATTGTAGTAGGTTGATGTGCTGGCGTCTGTACTACATTGCGACTACTAAACTTTCCTACATGTATCTGATTTTTCTGCCCTGAGTAGGTAGGTAGGTACAGTCAACAGCAAAAGTAGATGATCAAAATCAGAAATTGATATTGAATTGAAAACTGGAAAACTGATCACGAATATATGGCAGCTGTACTAGTAGTAAATGTTTGGTATAATTTACAATCACATACTTTTGAATCACTTCGACGCCACACAGCTCTGACGCGAACTCCGTTCATTAGTATTGAATTTCTGATTTTGATCATCTACTTTTGCTGTTGACTGTACCGAGCAGGACAAAAGTTCAGCAGAATAGCTAACGATTGATACAGACGCCAGCACATCAAGCTACCCGAAACTGTCAAATTTTCCCAATCAACTTTGAACCTAATGCTTTAGAGATAAAGTTGAAAATCTATGAAAGTTTGAAAATTTTAGTAGCTCGATCTGTCTGTCTGTCTCAGTCTGTACCTACAAAGATTGATTGTTAGGCCTGCAGCGCTCTTAGTACATTTGTAGTGTACCTGAGTGCCTACCCATAGACCTATATTATAATTACTAAAATGCTTTTTTTTTTCATTTTTACAGACAAGTTAGTCATTAAAATATGGACTCATACCAGGGACAGTTGGACGAGAAGTTTAAATGCAAGAAAAAATTCTAAAAAGAACGGAGCATTTGTGAGACCATATAAATACCACAACGAAATGTTGTTTTTAAAAAAAGTAAAAAATAAAAGAATTGTTGAAGAATCAGATAACACCGAGGATGAAGAACAACAAGAAGAAAATGAAGAAATTGAATCAGATTCCGGTGCGGTTTTTGAAAACGAATGGAATGTCGACTCAAAGGAAGATATAGATCTAATAACAATGAACGAGGACAATACAACAAATGATATAGATGATACAGAGAAAAGCCAGGATAATCACATATCCGGAAATATGCTTAACGCAGAAATGCAAGCATACATGAATAACCAAATGAAACAAATTTTAATGAGAATGCCAAGTGACACACATGACGACCGCCATTTTGCATTTTTCAAGAGCATTCATCCTACGTTAACTTTGCTTGATGACGATCAAATTTTGGAATTCCAATCGGGCGTTATAAATCTGTTACGAAATATCAAAAGTGGAGGAAGATTTAATAACGTTGCTAACAACCAACCTAGTTCGAGTAGAGGTTACTATAGCCAACCAGAAGCTCCGGGCGTATCGCAACAACCAGTAATTGGACCAAGAGTGATACAAATATCGTCTAGTTCAACCGGGGCTGGTAGAACACAGGCCAGAATAGAACGAGATCCATTGAAACCTGAATGATATTCAAGACATAGTGCTTGAAATGGTAACGAGTAGATACTTTCAGAGTTTATCTTGAACATTAATGACATCAGTGAAGGAAAACATCGTGGGGAAGCCTGGGCTTTTAGTCTGAAACCGCCAACCCGTCTTGAGCAAGCGTGGTGGGATAATAACGGCCGGTATAATATAGGTCACTACATCTTACATTCAATTCAATTCATTTATTTTTCAGATCATAACATCCAATTTGTTAGTAGATACATACACAACAAGACAGTACATCCATAATAATAAAATTGTTAGTTAAAAAGGTTTTAAAAACTATGTTACTAGTACACTACAAACTAAGTTAACAAAACAGCCGATCGATTCTGTAAAAATCTCATAGTGAAAAGTTAAGTGAAGTGAGCTTAGAGTGAGCTGTCAATATTGTCAATCCCTAGCATTAGTTACATAGAATGAGAGCTCTCCACGCTCACTTCACCTAACTTTTCACGGTGAGATGGTTACATAATCCCACTGCAGTAAGCATAGAGCATTTTCTTCAAGTAATGATAAATGATTATTAAGCCTTTATTGCTGAAAAACTAAACACAAATATAATATATTAGTATTAAAAGAAACTTAAATCTAACACATCGGGTTTTCCTGTTTAGTGATCAGCGTGTCCTGTAACACATATATACCTAGGCCTCTTCCAGCTGTTTCCACTCATTTCTGTCGCTAGCTTTTATAGATCAGGTAACGCCTCCAATTTTTCTTATGTCGTCTATTCATCTGATGATCAAATGATAAATGATTTTATTTCTGTAACTAGGTTTGCAAACACTTTTACACGTCAATCATATTTTAAAAACTAGATGAGGTCGGCGTTTTTTTACTAAGTAAAGTACTAAGTAATAGGGAAGTAATTATAATTTTTGTGTTATTGCGTTGCAATAGTACCTAATCGATATTGTAGTAGTGTTGTATTTAGAAATAAATACGTCTTTGAACTATGTTTTTATGTTAGTTTAAAGCTCTGTGTTACCCCGCGTCCCAAATATAATATAATAATAATATCCCTGAACAGTACTGGACTGTATGAAATATGACATTGAAACGCGACTTGATTGACCGCGCGGTATCGCGCGGTCGCGCAACGACCGCGTATTCGAGCGAATGATCTTTTTGGTTCGCCAAAAAGATCATTCGCTCGAATACGCGGTCGTTGCGTTCATATGTCACTCATTTGTACGGATAATCGGAAAGCGCTCTCTGTCCACGCGACCACGCGTTCGGGTTCACGATGACCGCATATTCGCGCGACTACTGCCTTTGGGTAGGACACGGCCTTAGGCAAAGACTACCTATTAAGTTTATAGCACTACTTAAATAATAACCCTGTTCACATCTGGATCGTTACCGACTGTTTTTGATACGATAATTGTATGTTATTAAAACTTTTCTACGAATCTTCTTCTTTTCGAATCGATGGTAAATAAATGTATTATGTTAAATGAGTTGGATCCTCGAATCATTTTGAAGGCTATCCATTGTTTCATATGTTCGAAAAAATTGTCAACTGACAATTTTTTTTATAACGCAATAAATGTCGTTGAACTGTTAAAATAGAAAGAAAACACACAAAAAGAAATATCAAGTTGGGGGGGGAGGTAAACATGAGTCACATTCACGCAAATCGGCCATCGCTCAGCATAATGTTAGGAACCTATACGAAAATGACAGCTATCGCTACTGTTGCTGTGTTACGCAATTGCCCGCAGTAGGAGGCCCAGCACCCCAATTGCGTAGCAAATTGCTAATCCATTGCTTCCTAAGTTCGAAAAATTTGTCTGCTAAACACACAAATAACGCAATGAATGTTGTTGAACTGTCAAAATGAAACCGATTCCGATAAATCGTGTGTTACGCAATTAGCTCATAACTCATTTTCATTATTACGTTTATTAAAATCTTTTTTTTTTTTTTTTTTATGTTAGCCTACGCTGTCCCACTCCTGGGCAAAGGCCTCCCTCCACTCCTTCCATCTTCCGCGAGCCCGCGCGTCCTCCTTCCAGTTTTGACGGAACCTATCCAGCTCGTCCCGCCATCTCCTACGTGGTCTGCCGCGACCTCGCCTCGCTGTCTCAGGGCACCAATTCTGTGCTATTTGGGCCCACAGTTTGTCCGGCATACGGCAGACATGTCCTGCCCAGTCCCATTTCAGTTGGGCAGCCTTTTGAGCCACGTCAGCTATCTTTGTTTTGGAGCGCAGTATTGTGTTTCGAACACGATCCGTTAACTTAACGACTAGTATACTGCGCTCCATTGCTCGTTGGCAGACCTTGAGTTTGGACTTCTGGATGTTAGTCAAAGACCTTAAAATCTTACTTTCAGATAATTGTGAATGTTGACAATGTCGCTAATCTTACTGCCTACCATTTTGGAAAATGTAGGCATGATGTTATGTGGTAGATAAAGGATAAATAAATAAATAAAATAAATAAATATCCCTGGACATTTCACACAGCACCATTTGTCCCAAGCTAAGCAACCTAATGCTTGTGTTATGGTAACAAGATGGCTGATAAACTACTTATATACAATTTTTTTTTTGTAAATACATACATATTATAGATAGAAAAACACACAGACTCGGAACAAATACATGTAGGTCATACAAATATTTGTTCCGTGCGGGAATCGAACCCACGACACGCAGCGCAGCAGTCAATCGCCCAACCGTGCCGTCGATAAGTACATACTTATGTATACAACGAGAGCAGTGGTGGCTCAATGATATCAACCCCAACCTACGAGTCGTAGGAAGTGAGTTCGAACCCAGGCAGGCACTGTACTTCGTGTATTTAATTTCATCACCACTGCTCTCAAAACGTTGAAGGAAAACATCGTGAGGAAACCGAGATCTAAAAATCCGAGTCTTAAAATCAAAAATTTAAAGACATGTGAAATGCACCAACCCGCACTGGGCCCGCGTGGCGGGTTATGGCCCACTCCCTCTCATAGAGAAGAGGCCTGTGTCCCAGCAGTGGGAACAATATAGGCTGATTATGATACATAATCTGCGTTCGCGATTTACTTGCAAAACATGTAAACAAATATGAGTTATTGGAAAAATTACTTTAATTCCTACACAATAAAGTTCAGTTTGTTTACGCTACAACTTCAAACATTTTTAAGACCAAAATAATGCTAGTCACTCTGAAATCAACTTAATTTACACTGATATAAAGCTGATATTACTATCAACTTTATTTTTTTTTCTTTTTTTGGTTGTTATTTCGTTAACCACGTAGTACGGTTACCCACGTGGTTAACGAAATAACAACCACATTCCCACAGTGTGGCTATGTGGTTTTTACTTCGTGCGAAACAGGCGCATAGTTTTTTAAATCGGATAAAGGTTTTAGAATTCTTCACCAAAAATAAAATAGTTGAACCCAGATTGAAAGCTCTGATACAATTCCTCTATTTTTCGTTACCCGTTTTTATTAAAAACAGAAGTTTCTGTTGTAGGCTTTTAGGGGTCCGTGTTGTGGTTTTAAATCGCAGGGCCTTGTCGATGAGAGTAGAATAGGATCGAGGAAAGGTAAGGTCACATACATAATAGGTATATACAATGTGTAACGGAAAGGGTATATATACATACCAAGGGCACGGCTTCTTTGGATGATATCAAACGATATTGGAAGGGTTTTTTAATGCTATCTCTACATATTGGGAAGTTATGAGAATTTTTAATACATTGATACCAGAAACCAAACTAGGCGCGCAAAATTACGGAACAGATTTATCGTGATATTGGCCAGTAACGTGGAAAGTTATTGACGTACGTAGTGCGGCGACACGTTAGTTATGATTTGAATTTAAGAAACATATGAAACCGAAAATTTGGTATCAAGGCTTAGGTTTTTTTTTTCGAGTTGAAACTATGTAGTATAGTGATCCTATACCAGCTGTTATCTTTAGTGCTTAAGGATAGCAATAGGGTTTCTGTTACACATTGTATAGAAAAAAATATAAATAAATAACATTCTGCCTATTGCCTGCGACCCGCCCCTGCTTCTCTCGGGTTTTACAACTTGAAAAAACATCGAGACTTCTTCTAAATTGTGATTATAATTAAAAAGATATTCCCGGAACGATTAGACAGGGGTATAATATAAGTCTCAAGACAATAAAGGGATAAATTCCTAAAAACCACACAAATTCAAACTGGGCTGCTACTGAAAAATGCCTGATGGGTAACCCGGCTATGTCGAACTGGGGAATCGGAAATTCGGAACGGGTATTAACCGGAAAGTTAGAAAAATAGACCGCATTAGACCACAGATGGCATTAGCTGTTCGCTGTTTAGAAGTCTCTTAAAATACAAGATTATTTTTCTTTATTCTATAATGGACGGCGATGGAGGTTGGTCCAGAAAGAGATGGCGAGATGATCTGGACTCGTACCGATCTAGAGTTCCTGGAAGGATTTGGGGGAGGCCTTTACCCAACCCAACAGTGAGACAGTATGGGCAAACAAAAAAAATATACAGGGTGGCAGAGACATCGATGCGCAAATTGTAACCATGGATTCAGCACATGAGTTTAGACCCCATAGCGTCGAAATTCGTCGGTTATTAAAAAAAAAAATGGCAGGCATGGCAGCTGCAGTAAATAGTTGGTATTGTAACCACTTTTTTGCTTTTAATGCCATCCTTATGCCTACGGAATAGAAGTTAAAATCGGTTGAACGGACTGTAAAAAAGGTTTGTTTAAGTGTCTAATCTTATTCCGAATGGAGTATAGGTACTTCATAATCAGCCTGTAATGTTCCCATTGCTGGGACACAGGCGTCCTCTCAGTGAGAGGGAGTGGGCCGTAATCCACCACGCGGGCCCAATGCGGATTGGTAGATGTCACATGTCTTCGAATTTTTGGTCCTAGGACATGCCGGTTACCTCACGATGTGCCTAGGTACTTAGTTGTACGGAATCCTCACCAATAGCGTCATTTAAACTTGACCGTTTCCTTGTCCCAGTGTTCGATATGCTCGGATATTTTCCGTCGCTCGGGACGTGTATGAAATATGTCAGTTTGTACCGCGGACGGCAGGCCGTTTGAAAAACAACACTTTTTTCGGGAAAACGTTTGGAAAACAACTATCTGTGCTTGTGCGGATCTGTTCAAACGTGGGTTTGTGTCAACTGTAGGTATTTAGGTCATGAAGGTTTTCTGAGGACTGTAAGATGATGTTTTAAGGCAATGTAGGTACAGTCAACTGCCCGTCAGTGGCCTAGGGTGGTCTTCTTCTACTTAGCGCGTCGATGGCAATCTAAGTACAGTCACGAGCAAAAGTTTGCATACATTCGGCTTTATTCAAAAGCGATTTACTCCTTTAATTTTGAATGAAATTGTATGTTGTTACGAACATAGCATTTTCGAACCCATATGTTTATGTAATGTGTCGTATTTCAACGTTGCATTCGTTATTTCACGAAAAAATCGCATTTGAAAGTTGCCAAGTGTTGACATTTTGGTGCTCGTGACTGTACTCTCGGCCCAGGATTCGGCTACATGTTTGGCGCCATCACTAGCGTCCATCAAAGAAAAGAAAAAGTATATCAGTTCCTGTAACGTGCAGCTGACAGGACACGTAGGACAGGATAATAAGTGTCCCATCGTTTGTGGAACAAAGCGCATCCCACTTACACTCCAAGCCGTAGTCATGAATTTCCACCTGAACAAGTTTTCCTTGCTTCGGCCAGTGGGTTACCCGAGGCAACTCATGTCCAGTGGGAGAACTAGAGAAAGCCTAGCGTAAGGAGTTTGAGTTTCTACTCAAACTCCTTACGCTAGGCTTTCTCTAGGAGGAGGCCCGATTATTTTTGTTTTGATACCTGAGGGTTTCTAAAGGACTTCATGCCCGTTTTCACTAACATTAGGCGACACCCTAAATGTTATGCCTAAAAGAGCACTATCGGAATCAACGTTCGAATTGAAAATCCAGCAGTGCAATGAAGTTTAGGCATAACGTTTATGTGTCGCCTAATTACTAAAAGTAGGCATCAGCAGTGCGATTCTGTAACCATCTCACTGTGAAAACTTAGGTGAAGTGAGCGTGGAGTGAGCTGTCATTCCAACTAATGCTAGGGATTGACACTATTGACAGCTCACTCTAAGCTCACTTCACCTAACTTTTCACGGTGACATTTTTACAGAATCGATCGCCAGATCTTTTTTAGAAAATAAAGTAGGTTGTGTAGAGGATTATAATTATAGGTACTATCAGCGCCCCGCGGTTTCACCCGCAGAAGTCTCGATCCCGTGGGAATATCAGGATAAAAAGTATCCTGCATATTAATTCTGGTTATAAACTATCTGTGTGCCAAATTTCTTCCAAATCCGTTCAGTATAGTTTTTGCGTGAAACAAACATCCATCCATCCTTACAAACTTTCGTGTTTATAATATTAGTTTGTGATTACTAATATTGAATGGTCATTATTGTGAGTATTATATAGGTAACATCATGATTAATAATGGCACTAAATATTAGTAGTAAAGTAAAGTGCAAATAAAATCCATTATCATTCTAGTCATTTCTAAAAACAAGGCTGTTTTTTTTCAATTCAATTAATTTCTTTGTTTCAGCCCAAAAAAACTTACTTTAAATAAGTCTGATTATATTATTATAAGAATAATAATTCTTGTAAGACCTCTGAGAAACCTAGAAAGCCAGGTCTTGCGGCTATTAAATAAATTCGGAGTCCACAAGCTCGGAAAATTAAATTTGCCAGGGTTACTGCCGTCTCGTCTTACTTTCAGTGTTTTATTACTTAGGAATTCTCTTTGATAACTTGCTGCGGATATTTTTGTTTTGTTTGGCTTTATAATTTTTAACGTGGCTTACTAAACTCACTTAACTTTTAAAACTAAATCAGGTACGCTAGGTACACTTCATACGCAGGCCTACCGCCTTGCCTAATACAGGAGCTATATTAAGTGTAATAAAATTGAAAAACATTGCTATAAAAATTTTAACAGGCGAATGTTTGCTGTGTAAAAGTTAAATTTAAATTCAGTACCTTTATGGACTGACTCTGTTGCCATCAAACGGGCACACCAGGCTCAGGTTTGCTTCTGAGGATAGAATAGAATACTGTTTATCATGTACAGACACCAGCACATCAAGCTACTTCAATTTGTCAAATTTATTTAATTGATTTTCAACTTTACCGCTAAAGCATTTAGGTCCAAGGTTGATTGGGAAAATTTGACAGTTTCGGGTAGCTTGACCTGCTGGCGTCCGTACGCCATATGGATTTTCAGAAGTCCAGGAAACAATCCCTACTAGCATGGAACCACGGGTAACGAGTGGATTCAAGACATAGAGAGGCTTGTGGCCATCCGCACGGATCGATCCGAACAGGTTTGGCTACGCTTGCCGCGGCTGGTCCATGGATGGGTGACCATCTTTAGATGCCAAGACCCCTCCATACTTTAGAAAGCACGTTAAGCCATTGGTCCCGGCTGTCATTTGTGGAACTTTGTCCGTCGTTACGGGTGGTTAGAAGCCCGAAAATCTGACAACTAATCTTACCAGTACCTACCCCCCGGTAAGGCTGGCTATACTATTACCCAGTAACTGGGTTGTGGAGGTCAGATAGGTAGACGCTCCATGTAATTCAGCTGCATTCAGTTTGACTGGAAGCCGAACCCAACATAGTTAGGAAAATGCTAGACAGATTGATTTTGATTTAATAAGAGGCCTAAGTCCAGAACTTCCCTTTGTTCCCGTTGAGTTACACCATCACACACGCAGCTTCTTCATGAACATAGAGCGGAATATAATTATCCAGAACTGAATCCTAGTCAAACTGTATTCGTGTTGATTATCTCTGAGATACAAGGTGCTATAACATTCATGGAACCAGCGTTCGATCGTGGTAACTAAGCCTTTAATGTAAACTATATTGGCTTCATTAACATATGTAGTCAGTGTAGTCTATGAGTAGTATATGAGTGCGCTGTGGTTATTATGTAGGTGAAACGGTGAAGCATTACCTAGTTATTATTATGCTAAGGTTTTACCAACGCTAGATAACTTTTATTCGAGGCATAGACAGTTTTTGTATGAAATAACTGTCAAAATTTCAAAATTATTCCTCGAATAGTGATTAGATGATTGAAAAATCAGCCCTAAGAAAAATGTTTTATAGTCACAGTACACATAATTATTATACTCGTAACATTCACTGCACACAATGCAATAATACCCAAACTCGAAACCAACATGATTACAACAACAACATATTTCGTGATAAATTTTAGTCCCGTCGTCATCATTATTATCTCAGTCGAAAGATGTCCACTGGTGGACTTAGGGCTCCCTCTAAGATCGCCACAACGACCGGTTATGCGCTGGTATCATTTTTTTTATGTATGGCAACTCGCAGTTCAACCTATGATGTATAACCGGGCTTGTCTGTGGATGCCTCAATCGTTTAAAAGTGTACCACGTGAGCTCGACAAATGGATGTGCGAATTAACACTTTTTTTTTTTTTTTAATCTCAATTTATTTACGGGATTTTTTCTTTACAGAATATGTCACCCCGATTATTGAATACAACTTATTTATAAATACATATTGTATACTAGTCTACCCGCAACCTTATAGCCAAAATAATAATATGATAAAGCGTTCTAGCCTCAACTGATAATGGTGAGGCCAGAACGCTATTATAGAAGACCACATTAAAATTGTTGACAAAAGCTTGACGCCTTTGGACCCCAACACGAACACACTCCGACAGGATATGATGCACATCTTCTATAACTCCACAGACCCCACAATTGGGAGAATTAACTTTGCGCATCATGAATCCAAAACTATTGAGTGGTATGTGACCGGATCGGAGTCTCAAAGCCGTCACAACCTCCTGTCTACTCATCCTTCCCTCGCTGAACCAAAGCATCCGTGGGAGAGATGGCTGAATAGTTCTATACCAAATGCCTTTAGTTAAAGACCTTTCATCAAAGTACACTTGTGCGACAAAACTGTCTGTGACTCACGATAGTTCGAATGCTCGCTTGTGCGACAAGCAATAACATTAAGGGATATTATAAATTGCATATCAAATAAATAATCGCCTATCAATACATACTCATCATTTATAATATTCTTTTTTACATCAAATAACTTACTTCACTACAAATAAACTAAATGTTTAACAAAACTCAAACTGCAGATAATTCGAAATTATACATCAATATGACATTACTTTTTTCCTCATAATGCAATACAGTTAAATTTATTTTTGTACAAAAATACTACATAAGTACACAGCATAAATACTGACTGCACAGCAAATTTTCCATATTTCATAGCGAAATAACTATCCCAGTCGCATAGGGTGTGAACATAAACTTAAGATTAGCCGGCTAAACTTTGGTTTATCTTTGAGAAGCAGCTAAAGTTCGATATCATGTTAGTTTGTGTCGTGATATTCCATCTTTAGCCGGCTAATGTGCACATTAACCGAAATGAAACGGCTAAAAATGAAATCGAAAAAGCTAGGTTAGGTTAGGTTAGAACTGTGACCACATAACGCACGAGCCGAGCGAGCGAAGCGAGCGGTGCCGCGGCAGCGGCCGGCGAGTGCTAGAAACATTTTGCTTTAGGAAAAATCGCTGTACGCTGCGAAAATAAATTGTAGTGTGTTTAGTGATATTTTGAGTTGAATATTTTGCTGTGCAATCAGTAATTTTGATGGGAATTCGGAATCTTATTGCATAGAAAAAGGATATTTTTTTATTTGCGTTTAAATACTACCCTAATATTAAGTCTTCGACGTCAGAGGCACCCCGAGGTTCGGTTTGGTTAGGTTCCTTTAAACCCTGCAGACAGAAATAGGGGTCCCGGGCTCCGTCGACTAAGTCTTAATAATATGCTTGTCGCACAAGCGTGCATTCGCACGATCGTGAGTCGCAGTACTCGCAGTACAGTTTTGTCGCACAAGTGTTATTCGCCCATCCATTTGTCAATCTCACGTTAAGGGCTCCAGCCAGGGCTCAAAAAAACTAAAAAACTAAGCGACTACACGCTAAGGGCACTCCCTGTGGGGTACGGACCTCGGCTTAGGGCGTCGCTGGGAGGGAGCAGCAAGGGACAGGCTAGATCGGAATTAAGTGCTGGTGTACCCACGGGTTTCTCTTTATATAGAACACAATATCCATTATCTTCAGTTCCAGTACTTTCTCAGGTCGACTAGCGGAGTAAACAAGAGGAGCACCACCACTCCGGAGCGTGCTATGCGTGCGTCACAGGCGCAGCTCTATAGGATCATGGAGTTTAGGGGGAACCGAGCTAAATATACCTACTTGAAATGTTTCAGAATACGTTGAGGTATACTTTTACTTGATCTATTCCACATTATAAAAAGACAAGATGGCTAGCCACTACAATACTTCTTAGACTGCCTAAATCCTCGTCGGATCGGAGGCGTGGTCCGAGTTGGGATATCAAGTCTCCCGAGTACGTTGTCTTTATAGCAGCGGCGGATAAAAGCCCGGCTTGGCCTAGTAGAATCATAATTCACAACAACAAACATTGATCATCCTAGTACATAATATTTTATATCGATGACAACAAACGTTCATCAAAAAAATATAATTATAATATTTATGACAGCTCGGCTGAAGGTTTTGCGGTTACACTAACTTGATTTTGGAATGAATTTGAGAGCTGTCAACTTGATGTAAAGGCATGTTTACACGACGCCAATGCTAGTCGTACTGTCGTACAGACTTTCCTGCGCTGGCATGGCCGGTGTTGTTTACACAACGCATTTCTAATTTTATCTTGCGGTACAAAATCCGCTGTTACAATTTTTTTTCTAAATTACTTGCGTTATTACGGGTGCAGTTGAAGCTCATGTTCGCACTGACCTAAAAATATCGCGGCGAGATTTTATCTAAATTTTCAACTCTCGGTGTTAAGCCGTGCGTCGAATACCCAGTGCGCGAAAAAAAAATAGCCAAGGGAATAACAAGCCCATGCGACTGGCCCGTTTGTGTTTACACGGGTCTAACCGCCTGGCGCAGGGGATGAGGGGGACACGAACGGATGTCACTGGCTAGAAAAATACATAGGTACTCTATTCGCTGGCTGCCAGTGCTGGCCTGGCAAGAAAAATTGGCCAATTGCCAATAGCAAGCCCGCACTGGCTGCCAGTCTAACCGACGCGACGGCTTCGTGTAAACCTGCCTTAACCCCGGGTACTGCCGTGACAGACCGCTAACGCCAAAGCAAGAAAAAAATATATTTGAAGATTTTTTTTTTAATATTCGGCCAGTTTTTTCTAATACTCAAACCTCAGTGGGACCTTCATTCATCCTTAGGCGAGCCCTAGACGATCAATTATATTGCAAAATATCATGAATTGCGCATTGTTCTCGGCCGTCTAGGGTTAATACCTATTGAAGATGGCGCAATGATGGAACCAAAGTTTGAGCTAGTTTAATTTTATTGTGCAATATTTTTAAGCCTGGCAGGCGGGTAGAAATTTGACGCGAACAAAGTCGCGCGAAGAGCTATTTCTTTCATATTATTCACATACTTTCATTCATGAACGCTTCTGAAATTAAGCGATACCAGAACTGCCATTCTTATTTTGAGCTGGCGTGCAAATGTTTGAAGTAAACAAGAAACTAATGAACATTAATTTGACGAATGAAAAAGGTTTGTTGTTCGTCATTGATCCTGGAATTTACAATTAATTTACTTAGTTTGAATTTCCGCGCATTATTTGTGAAAAGAGCAGTTAGATCAGTGATGGCCCAGTGGTATCAGCCAGACTTACGAGCTACATGTCGTGAGTTTGAACCCAGGCTTTTACTTTGTGTATTTAGATAATTTCATCACCACTGCTCTCAAAACGGTCACCTCGTGAGGAAACCGGCATGTCCTAGAACTAAAAACTTGAAGACGATATGTGTTAACTACCAACCCGCACTGGGCCCCTTTTGCAGGTCGCTGCAGTAATGAACAAATAATGAATTGATGACTTAGGTATGTTGAATAAAATACAAAATATTTTTAAAGCGTGTCCATAATTTGTTGGTTTAGACGGACCCTACACCTATGTACAGTAACACTATGCAACACTTTAATTGTTCAATAATATTGAATCACCCATTGCAGTCAAACGATCAATTATATAATTATTTACGTACTTAATAACAATCACACTATCGGCTCATGCGTCAATGTTTTCACGTGAGCAAGACTTGCTAAGTGCTCATGGCAGGTTTTCAACCAGGTTTTAAAATATTGCGCAATACTGATCCTACGGCCCAATGAAAAAATACGGTGAAATAAAAATTGAAAAAAAAAATATGGTGAAATATAAATTAAACTCAACTTAAACTTAAGTTCAATCATCGCGCAATCTTCAATAATGACCCGAGCTAGACGGTCAAAAACATTGCGCAATTCGCGATATTGTGCAATATAATTGATCGTCTACGGCCCCCCTTATAGAATGAAATGCATACTAAATTAAGAAAACAGAAAAATCGAATATGAACTATTTTTTTGAACTAGAATGGTACTGTCAACTAATAAACAATATTTAAAAAGCAAATCTCAAATTTCTGTTTTATTTTCTCTATTCAAACGCCATCCGAGGTGTTCTGTAGAAGTACAATTCTAATAAAGGGTAGTACAATCAAATCGCTTGCGTAATACACATTATAACAAAAAGTAAAAAAAAACCTTCATCTTTTTAAAAATTTATTAAAAAATAGTGACTTTCCACAACTTTACGTCTACTTTCGAACCTATTTTAGGCTCTTATTCAAGTACTCTTTACTTTCCATAGGAAAAAATGTAAGTAGAAATTTTCCTTTCGTGTTCATAACACACGAGCGGTGCGCGTCAAGGGCTGAGGCATTTGCAGCCGTCGACAGCCGTCATCGTCGCGTCGGAGGCTGCCGTCGACAAAGTTGCCGAGCGGGGCAAGTTGCTGACCACAGCCGTAGACGCGATCAACGGCTGTATTTGCTTTTGACGCGTGCCGCTAATGTATACACTCTCGTCACGAAGGTACCTGCAACCATCGACAACCTGCTGCTCGTGTACTTGAGCACCGTACTCTTGCGGCACGTTGTCGACGGCAGCTGCCGACTATAGGGTGGCAGAGACATCGCCACGTGAACTGAAACCGTGTCGTGCTATTTAGTTTGCGTGGATGTCCTTTTACGGATTACTTGTGGGTAAAAGAAACCCATGCATTTGGTTCGTTTCTTTTGCTTTGCGTCTAAAGTCAGCGTCTACGGGTGAACAGCTGCAGTTGCCTGTCGTTAGTAGTGTATGCACAATTTCTCCTGATAACTCCTCGAGCCATTGCCAATTTTCAGTATTGCCTTAGAAAATAGAACTTACTGATTGTAACGCACGTCCTAACATGACGTGTACGTAGTCAAAATGTGTCGAATGGGAGAGGGGAATCTGCCAGATTATTGGTGCTACAAAAAGTCGCGTGGGCGAGCAGCCTTAAATACCATTGCAAGCCAGTTCATGAAGTTTTTTTTTATTGTTGCAGGTGCGGAGGTTGTGGCTGTTGCGGTGGCTGCTGCGGTGGTTGTTGCTGCCCTTGCATCACTATCTACACATGCTGTACGAAGATTTGCTAGTGGCACCGAGTTGCGCCACTTCGCGCAGACAAGCCATGGTGTCTACGTCGAAGATGGCGCACCGACGCCTCCGATGTTCGTGTCTTCGAAGTATGCATTCCAGTGCCGTTTTGTGGAAATAAACTACTATAAATAAGCGTATTTGCCAAGTTTTATTACCTCGATTACCTGCAATTTAGTTAGGCTGGTGTCCCTCTTCTCACAGTCTGGCGGCTTCCTCATACAGTGCATCCCTCACACGGTCTGCCACAGCGACCCTCGCACGGTCGGGCGCAGCATCCCTCCTCGCACGGACGGGCGCAGCGTCTCTCCTCACATGGACGGGCGCAGCGTCCCTCAACACACTGACGGGTGCAGCGTCCCTCCTCACACGGACGGGCGCAGCGTCCCTCCTCACACGGACGGGCGCAGCGTCCCTCCTCACACGGACGGGCGCAGCGTCCCTCCTCACACGGACGGGCGCAGCGTCCCTACTCACACGGACGGGCGCAGCGTCCCTCCTCACACGGACGGGCGCAGCGTCCCTCCTCACACGGACGGGCGCAGCGTCCCTCCTCACACGGACGGGCGCAGCGTCCCTCCTCACACGGACGGGCGCAGCGTCCCTCCTCACACGGACGGGCGCAGCGTCCCTCCTCACACGGACGGGCGCAGCGTCCCTCCTCACACGGACGGGCGCAGCGTCCCTCCTCACGCGGACGGGCGCAGCGTCCCTCCTCACACGGACGGGCGCAGCGTCCCTCCTCACACGGACGGGCGCAGCGTCCCTCCTCACACGGACGGGCGCAGCGTCCCTCCTCGCACGGACGGGCGCAGCGTCCCTCCTCACATGGACGGGCGCAGCGTCCCTCCTCACACGGACGGGCGCAGCGTCCCTCCTCACACGGACGGACGCAGCGTCCCTCACACGGACGGGCGCAGCGTCCCTCCTCACACGGACGGGCGCAGCGTCCCTCCTCACATGGACGGGCGCAGCGTCCCTCACACGGACGGGCGCAGCGTCCCTCCTCCCACGGACGGGCGCAGCGTCCCTCCTCACACGGACGGGTGCAGCGTCCCTCCTCACACGGACGGGCGCAGCGTCCCTCCTCACACGGACGGGGGCAGCGTCCCTCCTCACACGGACGGGCGCAGCGTCCCTCCTCACACGAACGGGGGCAGCGTCCCTCACGTTACTAGGGGCAGCGTCCCTCACGTTACTAAGGGGCAGCGTCCCTCACATCACTCTAGCGGCAGCGACCCTCCTCGCATCACTAGGGGCAGCGACCCTACTCGCCTCGCTCGGTCACGGGCAGCAAAATATGGGCCCTCAATCCAGATGCACATGCGTCCCTCCCTCAATCCAGATGCACATGCGTCCCTCCCTCAATCCAGATGCACATGCGTCCCTCCCTCCTCACACAGCACACACAGCTCCTCTATAATTATCTATTTTATACTGTAATAAAAATATTTTTGGCATTTTCAATCTCAAATACCAGCCGGGGGTTAATCGTATACTTTTTATGTGACAAAGGAGAAGAAAAAGAACCAGAAACAATTTTTCATTCAACTGTACTTCTGGTATATTGCGAATCGGGTATTTAGATAATCTGGTATTTTGAGATTGAGCCAAGGAAACGGTGCGATTCTGTAACCATCTCACCGTGAAAACTTAGGTGAAGTGAGCGTGGAGTGAGCTGTCATTCCAACCAATGCTAGGGATTGACACTATTGACAGCTCACTCTAAGCTCACCTAACTTTTCACGGTGAGATTTTTACAGAATCAATCGGCAGTTCTCTAGACAAAAAAATATATTTCTTGGTTTTATTTATACCAACTAACAACACCTAGCTATGTGAAAACCTGCAAAAAAGCTCTACCGATACTTATCATCAGGGTTAGGAGCGGGAAAATATTACATATAAAAGGGCGAGGCCACACGGGCGTTGCTAATAATGCGTTGCGTCGGCGCTGCGACGTCTGAGCGGTGACGTCATCGCAGCACTCGTGTGGCAGTCGCTGCATCGAAATCACTGAGCTGCCACGACGCTAGGCAACGCCCGTGTGGCATTGCTCTAACTCTGCGCGACACATGAAAACAATACCTTATAAAAGCGCACTGTTGGAATTTGAAATCAAAAGCGGAGATCAGTCCGTGGATGGGTGACCATTTATAACATATCAAGACCCCTCCGTGCCTCGCAAAGCACGTTAAGCCTTAGTCCTGGCTGTCATTCGTAGATCTTTAACAGTTATTACAGGTAGTAAGAAGCCGGAAAGTCTAACGACCAGTCTTACCAAGGGGTATCGTGTTACCCAGTAACTGGGTTGTGAAGGTCGGATAGGCAGTCATTTCATGTAAAATACGAAGTCTTCGATCTCAAACTATATGCGTTGAGGCTCAGAATGTCAACTTCCCAAAATGTCTCCTGGTACCAAAATGTCAACTTCCCATAATGTCCCTTTCCCAAAATGTCCCTTTCCCAAAATGTCTCTTTCCCAAAATGTCTTTTTCCCAAAATGTCCCTTTCCCAAAATGCCGCTTTCCCAAAGTGTCCCCCATTCTTAGAATTATGCGTTGTAACCCAACTAAAAAATAAAAAACAATAATTATAATCGTCCTCGCTTGTGATTGGATGTAAAGAAATGTAACTACCAACATCATAACAGCTGTTAGAATGTATTTTGTTGGTCACATTTAGACGATCTTGTTCGTCCAGAAATTAGCAGCACAGGGATTTAGCATCGGATGAAAATACTACAAACATAGTACCGGTTATATACGCCCTCTTACCAAACAAATCGGAACAAACATATATGCGCCTATTTAGTCTCATAAAAGAGAATTTACAGATCCAAATTAAAACTTTCAAATCGGATTATGAAATTGCCATCATGAACGCAGTTTCGGCGGTTTTTCCGCAGGCTAGAGTGACTGGTTGTTACCATCACTTCAATGCAGCGATTTGGAAATATTAAAAAAAAACTAAATTGAATAAATCAAGAGCTGGTCGTAACGTGACTAGAATGAGTGCCATTCTTCCTTTGGTGCCGGCAAATCATATACCAGGCGCATGGAATTATATTTTGGAAACGGCGCCAAATACATCAGAGATGAGGCGTTTTCGCAGTTATTTCGAGTCTACCTGGTATCCCAGAAAATCACCGTTAATATTAAGCTGCGCTGGCCAACGCCATAGAACCACCAATGCTCTAGAAGGATGGCACCGACGTGTAAATAGCCTTATACCAAAGAATCCAAATTTGTATTTTTTTTTATAAGTATAAGATAAAAAAAGAAAGCAAATACTGGGATGGCCGTATACAGGATTCACTATTTAAGCAGACCAACCGCAGAAGAAGGCTCAGAGATATTGAGTTCGATAGAAAATATTATGCAAGATATTTAAAACAATTACAAGGAAATCATCTCACAATTCAACAATTTTTAAAGAAATTGATATTTT
Organism: Apamea crenata; assembly: GCA_949629185.1. Classification (NCBI taxonomy): domain Eukaryota; kingdom Metazoa; phylum Arthropoda; class Insecta; order Lepidoptera; family Noctuidae; genus Apamea; species Apamea crenata. The sequence continues at coordinate 10,726,122 of OX451377.1, forward strand.
TGAGACTTGCTTTATTTAATTGAATTTCTTTCTAAATTTGATAATAGTTTAACGATTAATTATCAGTCTGTATCTGACTATTGAAATCCTATTGAATTACTGTGTACTTGAACGTATTAGTTCTAATTAGAGTTATTTTTTATTGTTTTTTATAATATGTTGATAATATATAACTATATTTCATTTCAAATTCCTAATAAAAAATTGACGAAAGAGTTGATACCACAAAGTAAATAAAATAAAAAATTTGATTATTATATTGTTTTTTATTTTTTAGTTGGGTTAAAACGCTTAATTCTAAGAATGGGGGACATTTTGGGAAAGCGGCATTTTGGGAAAGGGACATTTTGGGAAAAAGACATTTTGGGAAAGAGACATTTTGGGAAAGGGACATTATGGGAAGTTGACATTTTGGTACCAGGAGACATTTTGGGAAGTTGACATTCTGAGCCTCAACGACTATATGGGCTGATTTTTCAATAGACCGATAATTTTTATTTCTGGAATAAAATTGATTCATTTGATTGATTTATGTACTGTAGCATGTACCTGTACCTACATTCGAAGCAAATAAAGTTCTGATTCTGATTCTGTAAAATCTCTATTGTCGTGGAGTTGATTACCTACATAATCGTCGACGAAATTCTTAATCTAGACCGAAGTATGTTTTACCTAAGTAACACATAATGCTGTTTATAGTTAAAAATGTCGATCAGCAACTAGTTCGATGGAAATAAACAATCGTTATGACTCAAAAATATTGCAAACTCTGCTGTTTAGAAAATCTTTAATTAGTCAACAATATTCACAGTCGAATTAGTTCGTCAGTTTCATGTCACAGGTGCTATATTTTATGGTGAATGTTCTAAATTATTTAATAAGTGAAAATACAAGTTAGTGTTCGCGAGTTTATTTCAAAAGTTTTACCTCGTGTCAAAAACAAAAGAAACTGTGTAATTTAGTAGTCGTACAATCTGCCTTCGACCTTCGTTGTATCTATTCTGCACAAAATGCAAATAATTAAAATCATTCTAATCCTACAATTCACTCTAATCTCCGGAATTAACATAACAGAATCGACAAACAAAATCAAATCAATTCCAGCGAAATATAAAACCAACAGGAATGCTAGATGTAGCAATTTCGATAAAACCGAAAGTATTGTTGCAAAAACGATCAAATTGGTCGAAAAGAATGCAGGCTTGGGCGAGTTTCTGAAGGGTTTCAATGTTACCCAGTGCTCATTGGGCACAAGTGCTGACTATGTTAATAGACACATATTGAACGGATTGATCGTACATTCTGATTTACCTGACTGGCATTGGCATGAATATAAGGTAAGTTTTTATTACATACATAAACTCGGCGTGAATTTATTCTTCCCGTGGGGGTAGGCAGAATCCATGGAATGCCACCTGCTAGGATCCTTACATATCTACTCCTTTTTTTTGGTGGGAAATCGTCAAATAACCCCTCCCGCTCTGGGTGGAGTGGAAGGGAGTGTCAGACTCTTACTGACTAAAACCCACCCGTGTTCCTTCCTTAGCCCTTTCTGTTCCAGGGCAGCGGTAACCCTTTCGGACGATCCCGCTACCCTGGCAGACGATCCCGCTACCCTGGCAGATCCCGCTACCCTGGCAGACATATCTACTCCTTACGCCTCGTTTACGTCCATACTGCGGGGTAATTTCGTAACACACTAACAATAGCAATGGGTTTCATTTTGACAGTTCAACAACATTCATTGCGTCATTTACGATGTTGAGCAGATAAAATTTTCAAACATGTGAAGTAGGTAATGGATTAGCAATATTCTTCAAAATGATACAGATTGTGATTGATAGTGTGTTACGTAGGGTGCTGGTTGTGCGCGCACGCCGGTTGTGAGTACTACGCACCTGACTTTTCTGAACAAAAAGTTCTAGTTACTAATATCCTCCTAGGGCGTCCCCTCGCGGCGTTTCCACTCACATCTGCCCAGTCAATAACCATTTGTTAGTCGCCTTTCATTAATTATCCTCTCAACATGAACAAACCAACTCAGCATACCTTCTCTTTTGAATTAAGATTTTGTTAACGACTAGCTTCTTTTGAATTTAGTAAAAGCATTTTTAAAATTTTGTAAATGAAAGAACCATGAATCCGCTATGATGATTATGTTGATGTTGACTTCAAAGAGCATGGCACTTTGATAATGATAATAAGTCATGCTCACTTAAGTCTCACTGATGGTGGCGCGTGTGTTGGATCATTCGGTTCCCTACAAAATGGATGAGCTGGATGGTGTTGATCCACGCGTCATGTTCGTGAAAGGACGCCGTCGCCGTCGGTTGACACTGGTCATCTCTTAACTGTCGGGGCTTACCTTTAATCATAAATTTTGAATTGTTGCTTCAGTTGTTTATTTTTTTACATTGTTCTCACCTAGAGAAGCAACAAGAATACCTAATGTACACAGGATTTTGTAATATCTTGATTCAAAAGAGTGTCCTTGGAATTTCTTGCCCGTTCTTCTCCATAGAGATATACGTTTTGGAATGGGCAACCAGCTTCAACTTTTTGACTAACTGACCGACTATTTAATTTTCACAATTCAAAAGTGCCTGTAATTGGTTTATTTGAAACTAGCTTCTGCCCGCGGCTTCGCCCGCGTGGATGTCGGAACTTATCCCATGGGAACGTGCTACCAGGATAAAAAGTATGTGCTTCCCCAGGATGCCATCTATCTCTTTGCCAAATCAGAAGTTCAGTGGTTTAGGCGTGAAAATGTAACATACAGTTTCAAGTTCAAATCCTCCCCTAAAAACCGAATAACCCCTTTTTGCCCCGTCAGGGATCAATTTTCGACAACTTTACATACTATTATGAATTATTTTCTGTCGAAAGAATCAATGCTGAGTTTCGAGTTAATCGGACCGCGCATTCAATTTCTTCCACACAAACTTCAACACCCCTATATCCCCCTTTGAGGGGTAGTTTGAAAAACTTATAATGATAAACTTTATTACTTACTTAGGCAAGTATTGTTGCCAAGTTTCAAGTTTATTAACAAAATTAATAAGATTTTTCATATAACTGTACCCCGCTTTTCACCCCCACAGGGGTGGAATTTTAAAATATTCTTGAAAATTCATAACTTGACTCAAAGATTATTTATACCAATTTTATAATTATTAATCAAGCCACTTATTATAATCCTCCCCTGTAAAATTAACTACCCCTTTTCACCTCGTATGTGTTATTATTTATTTTTAGTCTTAAGTACACACACACTGAGTTTCGAGTCAATCGGATCGCGCGTTCAAATTCTTCCACACAAACTTTAACACCCCCATAGCCCCTTTGAGGGGTAGTTTTGAAAAACTAATAATGATAAACTTTATTGCTTACTTAGGCGAGTATTCATGCCAATTTTCAAGATTATTAACCTAACGAATAAGATTTTTCATATAAACTGTATCCTGCTTTTCACCACCACAGGGGTGGAATTTTGAAAAATCATTTGGGATGTGTTCATAACTTGACTCAAAGATTATTTATACCAATTTTTGAGTTAATCAAGCCACGCTGTAAAATCCTCCCCTGTAAAATTGACTACCCCTTTTCAGGCCGTCAGGGGTAGATTTTCGAAAAACCCTGATACACATTATTCTTCTCTTTCAATTATAGGTATAAATACTGAGTTTCGATTAAATCGGACTGCGCGCTAAAATTCTTCCATACAAACTTTGAAACCCCCCAATCCTCTTTTAGGGGGTAGTTTATAAAAACAAAAAATGCCCAACTTCATAATTTACTTAGATAAGTATTCGTGCCAAGTTTCAAGTTTATTAACTCAAGGAATAAGATCTTTCATACAAACAAAATCCCCCCATTTCACCCTCTTAGGGGTGGAACTTCGAAAAACCCTTTCTTAGTGGATACCTACTCTTCACAAAGAATACACCCTCCAAATTTCATGTCTCTAGGACCAGCGGTTTAGGCTGTGCGTTGATGTCTCAGTCAGTCAGTCAGTCAGTCAGTCAGGACTTTGAATTTTATATATATAGATAAATGCTATAAGTTTGAGTTTGTAACAATTTATGATATAAAAGACTGAATGGAGTTTCTTGCCCGTTCTTCTCGATAGGTACCTACCACGCTTTGGAATGCGCAAGTAGCTTCATCTTTCTGACTGACCGACCGGCCCCTTGACATTTCAAAAGTGCCTGTTTATTTTAAATAAATGTTTTGAGTTTCAGTTTGATAATAAAAGACGTTCCCATTGTTCTCTTTACAGTCAGTCCACAAGAAAACTTACGCAACACCTCACCAGGAATTAGAAGCACTATCCCAGTGGCGCAACAATCTTCAGATAGTGGCGCAACACAACCGCGACTTTTTGCTTGGAAAACAGTCGTACTCGCTGCATCTGAATCTTTTCGGAGACCTGGTAATATCAAGTTGTCTATGTCTACAAAATATTTTTTACATAATTTAAAAAGCTAACAGTCTTTTACTAGTAATATGTACAAGTATATAAAAAGGAGGGGAAACAATCAAAGGGCATCAAAAAAATTCGTCCGCATCGCTGTCAATGCCGCAAGGAAACGTGCCCAAAAGGCTGGAAGCATTGCCACGTTGTATGGCAATGCTGATTCTTTAGCCAAAAAATGGGCCAACCCTCTGGTCACGTGAAGAGTCGACCAATCTCTTGGCGATGTCTCGAAATACTAAGTGTGCACTCAGACCCAATGGCCCTAGTGTTTCAACCCCAAACGGCTCGAACATATAAGTTCCAAAGAGATTGTAGTATTTTCGCCGTTTGAGGTTTTCCGCACCTGCAGCAGCCGCCCCAGCACAGCCCACCGTGCTTGGAAGATGGGACGGCGCAAGGGTGTCGCCACACGTGGCATCCCACACCAAAGGCCTACCTACCTTCCAAGGCATTATGGTCATTCCATCTGGTCTCTTCCGGTTAAGATTTTTCACCTGAGTCCAGATTATTATTAGGCCAACTAACTTTATGAGATCTAGCACTTTAGAACCTACTAACAATGCTTTACTGAGCTTTGACTGCTTGAGTACGTTTGTCCACCGCCACCACGGGACGACAACGATGAGTGAGATTATTCGAACCGAACGTGGTGGTGGTGTGCGGTAGACACGCGGTCATAGTAAATGTTACATATGTATTTTCTTCCTACCTCGTTCCCGTCCAGGTACCGTTAACGGTGCCACATATAGGTGTAATTCTGTCATCATCATCATCTTTTTAACCGAAAGATGTCCACTGCTGGTCATAGGCCTGCCCTACTTACTAACCTAATTGCGCAACACACCATCAATCTCAATCTGAATCATTTTGAAGGATATTGCTAATCCATTGCTTCATATGTTCGAAAAATGTGTCTGAACAACTACGTAAATAACGCAATGTATGTTGTTGAACTGTCAAAATGAAACCCATTGTTACTGATAGTATGTTACCAAATTACCCCACTGTATGAGGGTGGCACAGGAAAGGCTGTAGGAAATCTCCAAAATATAGTGAACAAGCGTAGTAATCAGTGCTTAATCCTTGTCTGTATGGAAAGAGGTCCTTCAGAGGTGTTTTTTCACTGCAGACAGTGAAAAACACGTCATGTAAGACCTACTAGCAGCGTCCCGCGGTTCAGCCGCATAAGTTTCGATCCCGTGGGAATATCGCGATAAAAAGTATCCTATGTGATAATCCTGGTTACAAACTATCTGCGTTCCAAATTTCATCCAAATCCGTTCAGTAATTTTTGCGTGAAAGAGTAACAAGCATTCATCTTTCCATGCAACCATCCAAACTTTCGTATTTATAATATGAGTAGGATAGTATTAATAAGGCCGGTTATTGAAGTGTTACCACAATTTGTATAAGCTTTTGTTCTTCCTTTTAGGACGTAAAAGAATACTTCAACAAGTTTCTGAAGCTGTTCCACACGTTTCCACTGTTCGACCCGGCAGAAGATCACCGTAAGAGTGCTTACAGAAAGAGTTTACATCGCAGTGTACCTGAAACGGTGAGGCATTTATATTGCTAAAGGGAAAAATTACTCAAATAAACAACAAAAACATCACATAAAAGTGATATGTAGATATTAGACCAGAATTAAAGAAAAAACACACGGCGACACAACAAGCTATACATTTCCAGTTTTTAAAATTAAATTAAACACTTATTTGTTTATTAAAAGCAACTAGGCCCAATTGTTAGTAGCATTGTTCTTAAAAAACTATTCTTACTAAACAAACACAGAAACAAAAACTAAAAGAAAATTGTAAGGTTAGCTCCGACAACCAAGGTGGGTCGTACTTTTCTATCAACATACTTAAACTAGAACGCGTTCTTGACAAGATGGAATTTGTTTTTTGCGCACTATGGTGTAGTAAAAATCATTGGTATGCGCTTTACGCGGCTTTTTTAGCTGACCTCGCATTGTATAGGTTTTTCGTACAATCAGAAGTCAGCTTATACTGTTTTGTCAGCTTATATTGTATAGCTTGTTGGTCTACCTAGGAGTAAGACAAAGAAATAAAACGCCATTTTTTTATTAAAAGAGTAACCGTGGAGTTTTTGCCAGTTCTTCTCCATAGGAAACGATCAATTGGAACCGTGCACCTAGCTTCTGACGCTTTATAAGTGCTCGTGAAGGTTTATGTAAAGTAAAATATTTTGCCATATTAGCCATAGAACCGATGATCGTTGGGGTAGACGTGTTCTTGAATGGAGACCGCGAATCGGTAAACGTAAGGTGGGACGCCCTCAGGCTTTGTGGAGCGACGGTCTTCGCACAATGGCTGGTAGCAGCTGGATGAGAGTTGCCGAAAATCGAGTTGAATGGCGTGCGATAGGAGAGGCCTATGTTCAGCAGTGGACTGCTGATGATGATGAAAATATTTTGATTAATTATGTTTAACAGGTCGACTGGCGGACAACAGGCTTCAAGCCTAAACTGGAAGAACAACAGCACTGCGGAGCTTGCTACGCTTTTGCTGTCACACACGCGTTGCAGGCGCAACTCTACCGGCGCCATGGCTTCTGGGGGGAACTGAGGTAACATACGGCCGCTACTTAAGGTAACGTCGGAAGTACGTGTAGTCAGAATCCCGAAAGTCTGACAACCAATCTTACCAAAGGGAATCGTATTCAGTAGCTGGGTTGTGGAGGTCAGACAGGTAGTCGCTCCATGTAAAATACTGGTATTCAGCTGAATCTGGTTAGATTGGAAGCCGACCCCAACATGGCTGGGAAATGGCTAGGCAGATGAGGAGAGATTAGCTGTTGCAACTGACTTTTATAAAATACTAGCTTTTGCCCGCGACTTCGTCCGCGTGAAGCAACTTTCTTACATATTTTTTTTTTTTTTACAATATAAAATATAATATTCTAAAAAAAGAATTAGCGAAATCGGTTCAGCTGTTCTCGAGATTTGCGCTTAGCAACACATTCAGCGATTAATTTTTATATTATAGAAGATCTAGACTTCTGAAAGTATTGGGTGCAATTGATTGTATTCATATTTAAAAAATATTTTCCAAGTAAGAACCATTCAGCTGATTTAAGTTATAATGAACATAACATAATATCACGCCTGAAACCCCCGAAGAATTATACAGAGCTCTTGTACACCAGTTATATGTAAGAGGGCTGATTTTTCCAACACCAGAATGATAACTTTATCGGAGGAATAATTTTGAGTTTTTGACAGTTCTTCCATACAAAAACTGTCGACTTCAATTTTATTCCGCGAATAAAATTTGGCGCCGATTCCCTTGTTCACAAACTAAACTTTTAAGATCAGTGCATATTTTTCTTTCTATTTCATTAAGAAAAGGACAGAAGATAAATATTAGTTTAGTCCTGTCAAATTGAGATACTCCATATGTCTATGGAGTATCTCAATTTGTTTTAAATTTGTCAATTTAGACGTGATTAAAAAATTGGCTACTTTATTGATCGTTTTTGTAAATATAATGTCTAACACTTTTCTCAAGTCTGTACTTGTATTAGTGGGATCAGTTGACCGATTCAAAACATTCATTAGGTCAACTCATCCCGCGGGATAAGTTCGAGCGGCCTCAGTTGACTAAAGAGCCAAAATACGTCGGCCGCTGACCAAAATGACAGGACTAAACTAATATTTATCTTCCGTCCCTAAAGGTCCGTCGTTGAAGAAATGTGTGGTGATTGTATGTCTGTATCCGAACGAATGGAATGTGGCAACACATGAAGGAAAGGAAAAAAATGGAGGACGATCGAATGGCTAAAGAATAAACGTTGCTTGCTAAAAATATTGACGGCACGGTTGGCGCAGTGGTTAAGCGATTGACTGCAGCCGATCGATTCTGTAAAAATCTCACCGTGAAAAGTTAGGTGAAGTGAGCTTAGAGTGAGCTGTCAATAGGGTCAATCCCTAGCATTAGTTGGAATGACAGCTCACTCCACGCTCACTTCACCTAAGTTTTCACGGTGAGATGGTTACAGAATCGCACTGCTGGCCTACAAGTAGTTGTTCCGGGTCTGGCTGTTTGTGTATGTGAGTTTAAATGTGTGTAAACGCACCCACGATACAGGATAAATTCCTAGTGTGAGGCATCGTTTTTAAAAAAACATTAAAAAAAACATATAAAATTGTATTTATTGTGCTGCTAATACAGGTTACAAGTAAGGTATATTCAACCTTGTTTTTTCTTGGAATCTGACATTTGTACAACATTTATTTACATATTAATGATGGAGCATAACGGCCAATCGTCTAACGAAACTGGATACAAACATTGATTTGATTTTTTTCCTTTATTCCTCAAACTAGTCTGGTGGACTGGTGGTTTGGTCAAACTATCTATGATGTTGTCCTAGTATATTGGACATACTCACTTCATTTCGAGTGATATTTGTTTTGATCTCTTATTCAGAAATTCTCGCCATAATTCCCGATTACTCTTTAATATAATTGTATACACAGCCAATGCTATTGTGTTCAACATAATACCTAATTCAATTATAACAACAATGGTCAATATATTTACATCCAATATTTGAACTACAGCAGGCAACGATATCACATTACTGAGTACAAAAATCAACGTAGCTATGTAGAAGCGACGCCATTTGTTTGGAGATGTACTCGCACCAGATTCACTACCGCGGCATAAACTATTTAAAACTGTTATATAAATAACAAAACTAACCGCCACGGGTGTAAATAACATTGTAGAGATGATAACGTCTAATATGTATTGTGTTATTATTTCACTCGAGACATAGAAGTAATAAAACAACAACGGAACAAAAATTAATACGGTTAATATAAAAGGTACCCCCCACGCAAATAGGCTACTCTTAAGGTACCTCCTCCGAATGTCAAGAGTAAACACTTTCACAAAATCAGCATAAAACACGTAACACAACACTAGTAACCAGCATCGAAACGATAGATCACTAAACAAGATTGAAGCTGTGGTGTAAAGACGCACTTCTGGACTCTTGATCCATACCTCAGTAGAGTAGATTAAAAGCATTAGCATTCTTGTTATATTTGCACTGAGGAACACATAGTTTCTGAAATGACGAAACTTCTTGATCAAGTACCACGATATCATTCCGTATATGGACGCCGCTAGGGCCAGCACGAACAAAATCCAGGTAATAATATTGTATTCGTATTTATAGTAACCAATTAGTTCTTCCAAGGATTGTGGGCTGGTGTCGTAGTCGGCCATGGTGAGCGTCACGGTATGATGCGCTGATGAGCAGTGACACGCGTCTACAAAGTTACTCGCTACAAAGCGCTATGATACCAGATCAGTTACATTATTTATCAACTAGCTGTGCCCGCGTCTTCGTTCCCGTGCGCAAACTCTAGATCTTTTTCTTTTTCTAAAATTAAAGTAGTCTAAGTAGTAACTTAGGCTACTTAGCCGTACCTTATAACATCAGCTATCTGCCAGTGAAAGTCCCGTCAAAATCGATCTGGCCGTTTCGGAGATTAGCTGGAACAGACAGACAGACCAAAACTTTAAAAGTTGTTTTTTTTTTGTTGTAATTACCCTATTTACTTTGATTATGCATTTAGTGAAAAGCTACTATTGTGACATTACAAACAGAAATTTCAATATTATAATTTTTTTGTTTTTTTTTTATAGTTTGAAGATTATTATTGTATTTTATTGGATACACTTATTTTTTGGAACCAGACAGTCCACTTTGAACGTAGCGTGCCGAACTTGCTTATTTAAATTTAAAAATAAATTTGATGTTAGGTACTTATGAAAGAGTTCCGTGTTTAACTGAATTTTTGTGTCATACCACACATGTATCAGCTTGGGGTCGGCATCATCAGGCTCCTCGATAACCAGGCGTCAATCCAAATTTGAAACGTCACCGGATTGGCTCAGTAACTGTTGAGGTGTCTTCAAACTTACGGCAGGACGTCGCCGCCGCCGGTTACTGAGCTTGCACTAAGAAGCACATCATGTACTCGTAGTTTCTTAAATGACGAAACTGCTTTTTGTACTAAAAAAGAACCAAGTTCTTAATAATTCATTAAAATATTACCTATGAGGGCCCGAACGCACGTACCACAACCACAAAATGTGGTCTGCGACGTGACCCTGAACTGTAAAAGTCTCTCCGTGAAACCTTACGTGAAGTTAGTGAGCTTAAAGCGAGTTGTCATTCCACATGCTTGCCCGATGCTTGGAATTGACACTATTGACAGCTCACTTCACCTAAGTTTTCACGATGAGTTTTTACAGAATAGGTCGGCAGATATCCCTTATTAGGTGGAATGACAATTCACTTATAGCTCAATTCACCTAAGTTTTCAAGGGAATATTTTTACAGAATACATCAGCTGTTCCATTTAAGTTTATATGCTATGCTTGGAGCCTCTTTCAACGATAAAATCAAGAATTAAATTATGCGGAAAAGAACCGCACCCTAATTGCGTAACACACGATCAATCGGAATTGGTTTCATTTTGACAGTTCAACAACTATCATTGCGTTATTTACGTGTTTAGCAGACAAATTTTTCGAACTTATGAAGCAATGGATTAGCAATTTGCTTCAAAATGATTCAGATTCAGATTATTCGTGTGTTACGCAATTAGAGTGCTGGTGTTACCGACGACGTAGCTTAGAGAGTAAGCAAACTGAAGTGGCAATGAGCTGGCCATGATTGTCGAAGGACCGATGGCCGGTGGAGCAGACGAGTCCTGGAGTGGAGACCGCGTATCGGCAAGCGTAGTGTGGGATGCCCCCCGGCTAGAAGGACGGACGACCTAAAAAAGGTGACTGGGACGGACTGGATGCGGAAGGCGGAGGACAGGGTGTTGTGGCGCCGCCTGGGAGAGGCCTATGTCCAACAGTGGACTGTGATAGGCTGAGTTGAATAATTTAAGTTTATTCATTGTCAATGTCACATCTGTAATTTTGGGCTTACATCTTTTATTTGATAGTTTGATTTTGTCCCGTAACTTGGTGCTTAGAAATTTTGAAAGCATCTCTCCCTTTTATCCATCCCTTCCTCCATTTTATTTTGACAGACTAGTTCTGCTCCATGTTTGTGTATTGTCTGTTTAAGTGTCGGTATCACGAAATTAATTAGTGCATTTTTCATAATCAATCCTTGAGAACCCCGTTGATGTCTGCGTCAATGTTTGCACACATAAAAACGCACTGAAAAGGGTTGTTCTGACCTTTAAGTAACCCAAACTTTTGTTTGTCCACTAGTCCCCAGCAGATAGTGGACTGTAGTTTCAAGGACGGCAACGCGGGCTGCGACGGAGGATCGTTGCGGGGTGCGCTCCGATATGCAGCCAGAGACGGACTGATCACCGAAGCGCAGTATCCTTATGATGGGAAGGTTTGTAATTCATTTATCATTTTAGCCAGTGTTCAGTGTCATTTTGCTTGATGGTATTCAGAACCGTTACAATAACAATTTATTAGAACTACTTTGATCATAAGCAATAACCAGGTACAAACCCAAACGACTAGACAGTCCAGTTTAGGTTGACCCACGGCACACCTGTGGGGTAACTGCGTAACACGTAACACTATAAGTAGCAATGGCTATCATTTTGACAGTTCAACAACATTCATTGCGCTATTTACTTTGTTGAGTAGGCAAATCTTTCGAACATGAAGCAATAACCTTCAAAATGATTCAGATTGTGATTGATATTGTTGCGCAATTAGGGTGATGATGGGAATTGGACCCTGTCGCCTATGGAGTAGGTAGACATAACATGTTTTTGTCTGGCAAACTCTGGGCAGTCATCACTGTCAGGTCAGCTAAATTAATTTGAATCGCGACATATTCGCCAAAAATGTAAACAAATATGAGTTTATGGAAAAATAACTTTAATCCCTACACAATAAAGTTCAGTTTACGCTACAACCTCAAACATTTTCTTTTTCAATAGTGTTATCCATACTGAAATCAACTTAAATACCATTGAAATAAAGTTGATTTTTGTTTAACTTGTAATAACGTCAATTTGAAACATAAATAAAATTCGAATATAGGTACTAACTTTGCAGAGTGACAAATATTTTGACCGGCATAAAGCAATTGCAGTTTAAGCAGTCTACGACGCCGGGGAAGGCGATCGCAAGGCGATGCGGAGAACATGATCGATGGAGTAAAGCGCATGTGACCGAATGGTGGTCAAGGTTAGGCTAAAGAAACCAGAGCCGTCCAAAAGCGCACTGGGTTGACAATATCGTCAAAGTCGCCGAAACACCTGCATGAGAGACGCACGGAAACGAGCCCAACAGTGGGTGATTCCGGGCTGAAATGATGACGACGATGATAAAGCAGCTGAAAATCTTTCATAATCATAATCATCATAAAGTCCAAAGCTGACATAGGAGTCTCCAATCACACGCCAACAAACTCAATCCTCAGCAACACTCATCCAGTTGCTACCAAGTGCCCTAAATCCTGTCTTGTTATCCTCCAGGATGGTAGCTGCAAATACAATAGTAACCTCGTGAGGGTCCGGGCTCGAAGATGGGCAACCCTGCCGGTTGGTGACGAAGCGGCCGTAGAAAAGAGCCTCGCGACCATTGGACCTCTAGCTGTAGCTGTTAACGCTGCACCGTTTACATTTCAGCTCTACAGGTATTTATGACTAGCAGCTCCCGGCGGTTTCACCCGCATAAGTTTCGATCCCGTGAGAATATCGGGATAAAAAGTATCCTATGTGTTAATCCTGGTTATAAACAATCTGTATGCTAAATCTCATCCAAATCCGTGTAGCAGTTTTTGCGTGAAAGAGTATTTATTTATTTATTTAAACTTTTCGCACAAAAAAGGTACAAAGGCGGACTTAATGCCTTAGGCATTCTCTACCAGTCAACCAAGGGTGGTGAAGAGATTAGATGGCAGGTGCTTTGGTTGAGAGGGGCAATGATAAAAAACTTAAAACTATGTATATAAATAGGTTATATACACATACATATTATTACTATAATATATACTTATAATATATATATACCTACAAAATCAATGAAGAGAGGTGTTAAGATGACTATTTGTTTTGAAAATAACTCTGCAATTTCCGCTTAAATGCATACCGACTGGTGGCCGTCCTGATATCAAGAGGAAGCGCATTCCAAAGAAGAATGGACTGAATATGAAAAGAAGTATGAACAAAGTCAGACGTATGAGAAGGACAGAGTAAGAGGAGATTGTTAGAAGAACGCAGATTCTTAGTGTGTGAAGAACATAGATATTGGAAGTGAGATATTAGATAAGGAGGAGTGGGAGAGTTGAGAAGGGAGAAAAGCGTGGTCAAAGCGCGCAAACTTCTTCTTTGGCGAATGGACATCCATTTGAGCTCAGACCTATAGCTCGACACATGGTCATATTTCCTGAGGTTGAATATGAACCGGATCCCATTGAGTAACATCCATCCATCCATCCATCCATCGACATCGACCGCGACTTACGAATTGTAGGTCATAACTCATAGGTTCGAACCCTAACAGGCGTTTTACTTTGTGTAAATTAGTTCATCACCACTACTCTCAAAACAGTGAAGGAAAACAGTCTGAGGAAACCGGCATATCCTAGAACCCAAAATTCGAAGACATGTGATATCTACCAACCCGTACTGGGCCCGTGTGGTGGGTGGTGGACGGCCCACTCCCTACAACAGAGAGGAGGCCTGTGTCCCAGCAGTGGGAACAATATAAGCTGATTATCTATGGCTCTCGGAAATCAGGTTAAACAACAAAAAATATATTTGTAAACTTTTGATTGCTATTTCTCAATCAGGAGCGGTATCTACGACGATCTGTTCTGCACTTCATGGACGCTGAACCACGCGATGCTTCTAGTGGGTTATACGCAGGAATATTGGATTCTTCTCAACTGGTGGGGCAAGAACTGGGGAGAAGATGGCTATATCAGGTTAGTGGGACAAGAAACCCTTCATAATAATCTGCTTGGTCCTCATTGCGATCTTACCAAGATGAATGGACTTAAACGACTGCGACCTCTGAGTTTATAAGAGCGTTTTCGCATATCCGATCCGAATCCGAATTCAAGATCCAAGTTCACGCTGCATTGGGAAGGTTCTAAATTCGGACAGAATTCGGATCTAGTGTGCAAACCCCATACAAATAGAAATATAAAGGTATGAAGAACAGGGTGTAAACTTCACTGATCCTCCTTAGATAAGGGAGGATTCTCCGACCAGACGGGTATCGTCTCTGGTCCAACTGCCCATCGATTAATGTCGGGACTTTGTATATATATGCTAGTTGCGCGGAAAACTCTGCTTACGCGAAGAAGGATTTTGCGTGACGTCAGTGTGATGCGTAGTTCGTATGTGGCGAGGTAGATGCCGACACAGTACTATGGGTACTTAGGACCGGCATTTTGTCGGTTTCGGATCATTACCTAATTGTAATATTTTTTTTTGACGAGTAAAATTGCTTCTAATTTTACATTTCTAAAAACTCGAATGTTTTATCCGTTCTCTACTTTCATCTTAACTTACTGAAAATAATTTAATTCGCTTTTTTTTGAGGTGAAGGGTCACGGGTTGGGTGCCAGGGTCGGGTAAAGTGTTATTGGGTTTCAGATTTTGTAACTGGTTTGTGTGTGTGTTTATTACAGAATATAGGCTCTAATAATCTAATAGGCTCACCCCCTATAACATGGGATTCCGACATGATATGAAATGTGGGCGATTTTTAAAACCCATGCCCACTCCCTCAGGTCAGACATTCACGGACATTCGTGAAGTGATGTTGATTAAATACGGCGTTTATATGATTTTTTTAAATATTGTTTTCAGGGTCAGACGAGGACTCAACACATGTGGAGTAACAAACATGGCGACTTATGTCGAATTGTGATTTTATGTCCTGTAAATAAATGAATAAAACATTTTAGCAGTTTTTAGTACTTTTTATATACGTTCAGCGATAATTATTTACCTCGTGGACTGTTTTCGATAATAATCTATACTAATAATACAGCTGAAGAGTTTGTTTGTTTTTATGGTTCCGTACCTCGAAAGGAAAAAACGGAACCCTTATAGGATCACTTTGTTGTCCGTCCGGTCTGTCCGTCTGTCTGTCAAGACCCTTTTTCTCAGGAACGCGTGGAGGTATCAAGCTGGAATTTCTATCAAATACTCAGGTCTACTGACCCTTGGAGCTGTGAAAAAATCAAACTTCTAAGCCAACGTAATCAAAAGATACAGCCGTTTATGCCGCAAATTTCCGCAAATTTTCGACACTCGCAAGGGAATGAAAACCTACAGGGTACTTCCCGTGAACTCAGAATCTTGTTTGGTACGAAGTACGAAGGAACGTCTTATAGCACAGATAAAGGAAATTGCGAAAACCGTAAATTTCTAGTTACATCATATAATAAAAATATTTTTAATAATTTTAAATTTTACGGAACCCTCGGTGCGCGAGTCCGACTCGCACTTGTTTTATTTGAACGCGCTAATCAATGGAACTACTGGTCGGATTACTAAAAATATTTTTGCATTTCATAGCCCAATCCTTGAGGAAGGCTATTTAACATCACGCTAGGAACCTTAGGAGCCGAGCAAAGTGAAAAGAAAGTCGTAAAGAACGCTGAGCGAAAACGAAGTAGTAAGAAAGAAAGAAAATACATTTAATTTAGCACAAACTAAAAGACACAAAATACACCATATGGAGGAATGAGGAACAGGGTGTAAAGTTCACTCATCTTCCATAGAAAAGGGAGGATCCTCCGACCAGACGGGTGTTGTCTGGCGGGCAATTGCCCAACGATTGATATTGGGAAATTGTATCTATGCTAACTGCGCGGTAAACTCTGCTTGCGAGATGCAGGATTTGCGTGACGTCAGTATGACGCGTTGTTCGCATGTGGCGTTGTAGATACCGCTACAACCAGATACATCAGTAGTGCGTCCGGGCGATGCGATGCAATGGGGTGGGTCGCAGGAACAAGAAATTGTTATCGGACGAAATCGCGGACGGAAGCTAGTTAAGTATAATACAATGTGGTATCTTCATCGGTCTCATATTTTTGTTAGCAGGGGCGTTAAGGAGGGTTGAAATATACCGTTTTTCATTCATAGAGGTAAAATATATTCCTTTATATAATTATAAAGTATATAATTATATTAATATAATTTAAATACTTATAAATTTCATTTTTAAATATTTTTATAAACAAAAAGATTTAAAAAACTTTTAAACATATTATAAAAAACTAGCAGCGCCACGCCGTTTCACCCGCCCGTATAAGCTATCTGTGTGCTAAATTTCATCCAAATCCATTCAGTATTTTAGTTTATTCAGTCTTTTTCATTTCCATAAAGATTTGGAAAACTTGGTGTATTATAGTATAGTCTATTATTATCGACTGGCACAACGTCGAACAAAGTGTTTAATGTTTTGAGGTAAGAATTAGTAAGCTTTCAATTAAAGACTTACTAATTTTTACCTAAAATATCACAAAATAAATAAAATACATGATGCTTTCTATATTTCATTGAAAGTATCATATGTATCTGCGTTTATGTAACAATCAATCTATCTAGCTTATAAGTAAAATCTGTTTTGTTACTGCATTTTCTCCTTCTCTGTATAATGCATGCCGTGGCAACCTTTAAATAAGTTTACACTATAAAATGTAAATAAAAACATGTAATCTTTAGCATGTATTACGGTGTATGCTTTGTTGGTTGTTCTTAAATACATAAATAAGTAGTTTTTGCGTGAACGAGTAACAAACATCCATCCATACAAACTTTCGCATTTACAATATTAGTAGGAAGTAGGATAAAATAGGATAGTAGACCACCGGTATCGGAAACATTGTCCCAGCTACCGGCGGTAAGGGCTCCAGAGAGAGGAACCTCCTGGCAATGCGAGCCGTGCCCAGAAGTACCACTTTCTGAATCAAGCCCTTGATCCAGCTGCCCAACAAGAGCCTCCTCAGGTGTTGGTCGAGGCTCTTGGCTATTAAACCATTGGCTGTCACGACTATCGGCACAATGACCGCTGAGTCCACATCCCACATGTCAACAACCTCGCGAGCCAAGTCGAGATACTTGATTTGTTTATAAGATAATAGGTATTATCATTAGTTGTCTTACATTATAGAGGACTATACCTGCGCCCCGCGGTTTCAGCCACATAAGTTTCGATTTCGTGGGAATATCGGGATACAAGTATCCTATATGTTAATCCTGGTTATAAACCATCTGCGTGCCAAATTTCATCCAAATCCGTTCAGTAGTTTTTGTGTGAAAGAGTAACAAACATCCATCCATCCATCCATACAAACTTTCACGTTTATAATACATATCAGTAGGATCCTTCTTATATATAAGTACCTATAGGTATAATTCTTCTGTACGTGTGTTTGTCACCTAACTCCTCTTAAACGGCTGAACCGATTTGGATGAAATTTTGTGTGTATTTTTCAATGGGTTCTTGGATGGTTTGAAAACACGGTTGGACCCGGTAGGTAGCGCTGCTATTCCGGGCAGGAAGACGTCTGTCGGGTCCGCTAGTATACCTAGGTACATATAAATATTTTCATAATCTTTTAACTAAATATTTACACTAGGTATTAAATTAAAAGACTACTAACTAGGTAACTATATGAATAAATACAAAAACAAAAGGATATTTACGCCGAATTACTCGTCCGCATCGCTGTCCGCATCCGGAAAACTGGTAGCATTAATTATTTTTTCCTTTTTTATCGTACAATATATTTACTATACATAATTATGTATATGGAATGTACCTTTTCGTCCATGTTTTTTGATGATTTAAGTCTATATATAAAAAAAGCAATAAAAAACGTTTAGAATTAATAATAAGCTCACGCAGCGCAAAGTGGACTGTCTGGTTCCAAATCTGCAAACTTGTCTTAAATCTACACATATCTACAAATAAATAAAATTGAAGTGTCTGTTTGTAATGGCAAAATAACAGCTTTTTACTAAATACTTATGATAGTATACACGTTACTTATAACATTGCCTTCAGCAGTGCGATTCTGTAACCATCTCACCGTGAAAACTCAGGTGAAGTGAGCGTGAAGTGAGCTGTCATTTCAAATAATGCTAGGGATTGACACTATTGACAAGTCGCATCAAGATCACTTCACTTGAGTTTTCACGGTGAGCTTTTTACAGAATCGACCGGCTGATCTCGGTCTCAATCTGTCAAAAATACCTCTAATTTCCCTGCATTTTGACAAGTTTTTGACATTTGTTTGTCGCCGAAATGAGACTGCGACTCGATTTTGAACGTTTTAAATTACGAGAATTGGCCTTTCGATGTTATAAGGAATAACTTTCATTTTAGAAAAAGAATTATGGTTCCGCACAAAAAAAATTAGAACCAATGAAATTTCCGACGTCCACGCGGGTGAAACCTCGGGCAGAAGCTAGCAGAAGTTGATAATATAACTAATCCGGTATCATAGCGCTTTGTGGCGAGTAACTTGCGAGTAGTGGACGCGTGTCACTGCTCATGAGCGCATCAGACTGCGCACGCGACGCTCACCATGGCCGACAACGACACCAGTATTACCAGTCCAGAAACCTACAGAGAACTCGTTGGTGACTTTTGGTACATCAATATGGAATGGATTAAGTTCGTGCTGGCCCTCGCAGCGGCCATATACGGAGTGACATCGTGGTTCGTAATCAAGAAGTTTCGTAATTTGAGAAACTATGTGCTCCTCAGTGCAATTATAGCGAATATGCTAACTTCATTATTCCACAACATATTAAATCTATATTCGGAGGAATTGGTCCGGTATCTAGAAGTTTATATTATATATACAGCTCTATTAATGTATATAGCGCTATCGTTTAATAGTTGGTTACTTGTGCTGTGCTACATGTTTTATGTTGATTTTGTTAAAGTTTTTAATCTTGACATTCGGAGGGGGTACCTTAAGAGTAGCCTATTTGCGTGGGGTCTACCTTTTATAACAATTTTATTACTTTATGTTCCTACGATCGTTTTTCATGTCTATGTCTCCAGTGAAATAATAACATCTGAAATATTAACTGATGTCATAATTTTAATTCTATTAATACCCGTGGCGATTAGTTGTGTTATTTATATATTAGTTGTATATTGTTTGTTCCGCGATAGTGTAGCTGGTGTGAGTAAATCTTTTAACAAATGGCGTCGCTTCTACATTGCTACGTTGATTTTGGTACTCGGTAATTTAATAGCAATATTGGATCTAACTGTAACATTGAAAATAAAGTCATTGACCATTAATGTTATACTTAACTTAGCAGGGTACTTGAACGCAATAGCATTGTGTGTGTATTTAATTATATTAAGGAGTAATCAGCAAATATGGCGAGAATTTCTGAATAAGAGATCCAAAACACAATTTACTCAAAATGAAGTGATTATGTCCGATATACTTGGGGAACTTTTCCTTCTTAGTTAGTTAAAATAAAAGTTTTAATCTTACATATTGGTGCCGATTCCTTTCTTCACAAACTAATGTAAATTTAAGTTCAGTGCATCTATTTCTTTCTATTTCATTAAGAAAAGGACAAAATAAATATTAGCTTTGTCGTAAACACAGAGGGCAGGATAGGAGGTGGAGCATGGTGTGTGACATAGCTCCACCATCACACCCTACTGCCGTTCCTTCAAGGTAGCCCCACTTTACCAGGTTGGACTTACATCTTCCCACTTGTGTTTTTCTTTTTCATATAGGTAGGTACTTACTTAATGTCAATTATCTTCAGTCTCATAACACCACCCAATGTCAGCTTATACATATGAAGCGGCGTGGGGCCCTGGTGACTTGTAGGTATTACAGGCGTTGCTTGCAATGACTATTTCAAGCACCAGTCTCTCACAAATTTAAAGAAAGAAAGAAAAATGCGTTTATTGGCATTACATCCAAATAAATACCTACACCTTAAAACTATAAAAACAGAAAACAAAAATGATAATGCCAAAATGACCTCAGCTCAGCGCATAATGTCAGATGACAACACAAGTTGTACCTACCACCTGTCGCTGATTTTCAGCTGCAACCCACCAGTGCCATACCCTCGAATAATAAACACACAGGGAAGTGTGTGCTCGTTATAATAAATTGAGAGAATTCACTAAATGCAATTAATTAATTAAACTTATCTTTAGGCTAGTTTTATGCACTATACCACCGTACATTTGTGAAGAAAAAATAAATAAACTTATTATTATTTCTTATGTCTTTTACATATCTCGGGACCCGGACCTTTGGAAGGCGTACCAGGGGCTGAAGCCAACTCGCAAAGGCCCTTTAGATAATTATTATTTTAAATTATTATGAGGCACCAACCGACGCGCGATTATCCCTGTATGCACTATGCAAGTGCACCCAAGGAAAACCCCTGGTTGGTGCAGGACTATTGCAGAAAATGGAAACAAAATATACTGGGCTATGGGTTTGGGTGGCTATAGTGGTTCGGTTACTTTGTACTATAGAAAAACTATGTCCCATGCCTGACCAATGATAAAATACATATAATATTCACAGATAAAATGGCAGGGGGTGATTTACTCAATCAATAATGGACCCCCGAAAATGGTCGCTTACACATAGTATCGTAGCGACAAGGGGGCAATTATTATTAATCATGATCTGGCAGTTTGAGGAATTTATGCGGCCTACCCAAATGTCCTTTCTTTTGTTTTTTGTCCTTTCTTGTTGTTCGTCGAATCGTTGGAAGTTGAGCTGCACGATGTCTGACAAATGAGTGAACTGACTGGACAGATCCACACAATTTGTGTGGTTCTTTCCTCAAAAGACCATTTCAGACACCAATCTACATGGTCTTCACTTGATTCGACCAAGATTATGTAATATCTGGACTCTGGACTTTAAAAGAGACTGTGACCTCTGAGTTTGTTCCGGCCTTTCTTCTCAAAGTAGTCAGATAGGAAACGCAGAGCTCATCTAATTTAAAAAAATATAATTGATGTGTAAGTGTTTTTACAAACCTAATTACATTAATAAAATAATTTATCATTTAAAAACTTTGAAAATAAAACCTTATAGTTTGACTGTTTAGAAAAGAAGTAAAAAAAAAATCAAATGAGTGATATTTGTAACCAGTTTCATCAGAAGGCCAATTCTCGTAATTTAAAATGTTCAAAATCTAATAGTCGCAGTCTCATCTCGGCGACAAACAAATGACAAAAACTTGTCAAAATGTAGGGAAATTAGAGGAATTTTTGACAGATTGAGACTGAGATCAGACTGTGAACGTTCTTAAAATTGTGAGAATCGCCCCTCAGACGAGTTACCTTTGCTCCGCAATATACATACATATTATTATGATCGCAAGGAAATACAAGTACCTACCTACCTAGGTATATAAATAAATGTTACCTAAATTTTGGATTCGTAAGTAAAACTATAGGTTGAATATAACTTACTTTGTAACCTTGATTATCGAGCACAATTTTTATATTTTTAGTAAGCAAAGTATTTTCTTTATCCGTTCAATCATCTTCATTTCTTTTCTCCTTTCCCTCCTGTGTCACATTCCATCAGTTCGGATACAGACGTACAATCATCTTACCTTCAACGATCGGATATCACAAACCCTAATCCCCCATTTTTATGCCTACAGTTTATTAATTATATCATTAATCTACTCTCCCATGCACTGATACCTGTTAAACCTATATCCTTTATGGACAAGTATAACGCAGTTGACATTGACCATTCAAATGCAAAGGATGCTCAAAACACGTGTATTTTTACGGATAAAGGTCAACGCACACGTTTCAGTTCGGAACCGGATCAGCATCGCGTCAACACGAGCTATTCAACATTATTTCTACAAGTCTATACTGTAACGCACACTCATCAGACGAGCTGTTTTAAATACTTATATCGACTTCAGTTTCAACTATCAATACCCACATAAGTTCAGCATTAATAACACAGGTCTACAAAATTAATACTTACATTATAAGTATATTTTTTATAAAAATAAATTAAATTAATTTAAGTAGTTTGTACCTAATTATCAAAATAATAGGTTTTTACTAAATGCATATGAAAGTATATACTTATAAAAAAACATAATTTCCGAACTTCAAAAGGAAAAATAGAAGCCTTATAAGATCACTTCGTTGTCCGTCTGTCAAAATCCTTTTTCTCAGGAACGCGTAGAGTTCACCATCATCTGCCTAGCCTTTTTCCAACTATGTTCGGGTCGGCTTCCAGTCTAACCGGATTCAGCTGAATACCAGTATTTTACACGGAGCGACTGCCACACGACTGAACGCGTAGAGATATCAAGTTGAAATTAATATTAAATACTCTGGGCTGCAATCCCTTGAAGCAGTGAAAAAAATCAAACTTATATGTAAACGCAATCAAAAGATACGGGCGCTTATGTTCCGTTTATGTCGCATTTTTTGACACTCGCAAGGGAATCAAAACCCGGGTACTTCCAGTTGACCTAGAATCATGAAATTTGGCGAGAAGCAATATCATGTAGCACAAGTAAAAGGAGTGATCCGAAAACCGCCACGACTCGTCGCGATACCCGATACAGGCAAATGTCTGGAAATCAGACTGCCTGGTATTATGAATTTTCTTAAGAGACCAGCCCTGCGATTCTGGAACCATCTCACCGTGAAAACTTAGGTGAAGTGAGCGTGGAGTGAGCCGTCATTCCAATTAATGCTAGGCATTGACACCATTGACAGCTCACTCTAAGCTCACTTCACCTAACTTTTCACGGTGAGATTTTTACAGAATCGATCGGCAGCAGTCGCGCTTGGGGCCACTAAACAAACAAGCCTACCCACTTAGATACGAAAAGATCTACTTGCTATTTACAGTTCGGCTGTCGAGAAAATACGTTCTTGATGTTCGACAATTCTAGTCTCAATATATATAACTCAACGGTGACTGACTGACTGACATAGTGATCTATCAACGCACAGCCCAAACCACTGGACGGATCGGGCTGAAATTTGGCATGCAGGTAGGTAGATGTTATGACGTAGGTATCCGCTAAGAAAGGATTTTGATCAATTCTACCCCCAAGGGGATAAAATAGGGGATGAAAGTTTGTATGAAACTTTGTCAAACTATACTTCTTAATGCGAGCGAAGCCGCAGGCAAAAGCGAGTAACTAATAAAGATCAAATTCGTGAAACACCTGCCTATTCGTTTGTATGAAACTGGGGGCTTACCACCAGCTCATAAAGCAGGGCAAAAGTTGAACTGCACTGCTTTTTTGTTCTATGAGGAAGTAAAAAATAGTAGTGCAGTTCAACTTCTGCCCTGCTCTAAGAGCTGGTGGCTGACAGGTGTCAGGAACACTTGCTCTCGACGGTCGCACCGTAGCTTCAACCCGTCCTGGAAGAACAGCATCCACGCTTGATTAACGAACGTAACAACATCAAAACAAAGTTCTCCATAATTACTTTATCCACCGCCTAATAAAACTTGCCACTTTATTAACATTAGCGAAACTGAAAATAAACTGAGCAGTGCGCAGAATAAGGCTAATTTGGCTGGTCGTCGGAGGAGTTAAAATCTTAATTCATTTATACCAGTTTTCTCTATTCGCCCGCAATGGATGGCGAACTATTTTGCCGCGTTCGTTTGAGCATAGTCTGCGGTTTCATTCATAAGCTGTAGCGATTTTGCTTCAAAGTTGCCGATGATTTTGTAACTAAATCTTTGCTTAGAAAGTTTATTGCTGGAAATTTTATCGACTTAAACATATGCCATAAGGCGTCACATTTTATGGAAGCCAACCCCTCTTCCTCGGCACATGGAGTTTCGATGATTCTACTGTTACAAACGCACTATAGAAACGTGGCACTTTCCTGCATAAGTTTACGTTACTTGTTGTGAATGTATGCGGAGGTGTAAGTAACTTGACAACAGTTGACAACTTATAAGAAGGTACAGAGATACGCGGAACTGCATCTCATTAATACCTGCTAGTTATTATTCAAATATATCTACCTACTATATTTCTGAAAAAGTTGTTTTCCTGAGATAACCTCTCTCATAAAATCATTAATTATTATTGGTTTTATTTTTGACGGCGCAGTAAGTGTTACTGGAACCACCGAGAAGGATAACAGTGACACTGACTGATTACTGTCACTCTAGCACTATCATACAAGAGCGTCGCGCGTCGGTCGCATCCATCGATGGTTGCATATCGGCTGTCATCTGATGACAGAGATGATGTCAGGGGAACCAACCTCCGCGAGTCAGTTAAAAGTTATTGGCATTTAGAGGTAATGCCGGAAATTAAGCGACCTTGTGTTTATAAGAGGTGTATTGTGCAAAACCAATATTATAATTTACAACGTTGAGATTTACGGAAGGGCGGCGGAATACAAATCAAGAACGCGAGTCTAGCGCGGTCGCGCGGAGCGTAGCGAGTGGCTTCGATCGTGTTTCGGTGTGCACTGGCGCGGGCGCCGGCCGACTGCCGTCGCTGGCCGGTCCGCTTCCTCTCGCCCCTGCGCCGCGGTGTTCACCCCTCCGGCGCCTGGGCGGTTTGGAGTGTAGTGATGTGCGATGCTACACCACCCCCCTTGGAGAATCAAAGTCCTGTAAATAATTTGGAAAATTAACTCGGCGACCTGAACGTGTAGTTCTAACCGGTGGGTCGTCGCTCTGTTTGCAAATCCTTGCTTCCTTTTTATCATCAGCCATTATGTAAGCTGGCTTCACTCTATCGATGGAAACCGTCACGGGTCCTCTGTTTAGCAGTAAAGTGATTGTTTTGTCTGATCTTGCGGTGACCTTATGTGGGCCTGTGTATGGTGCTTCTAGTGCTCCACGGAGGGCATCTTTTCGTAGAAAAACGAACTCAGAGGCTTTGAGGTCTTTGTGAACGAAAGTTGCCTTTGTTCCATGCCTAGACGCAGGTGTAGGTCTGATGCGAGAGATGTGTTCTCTGAGGTCGTGTATAAAGTCTGCTGGTGGTACTCCTGTGTTAGATTTGGAATGAAAGAACTCACCAGGCATCGTCAAGGTCTCACCATACACTAGTTCAGCGGCCGAACACTGTAGGTCTTCTTTCCAAGACGCCCTCATGCCAAGTAAAATGCTAGGTAGCACGTCAGACCAGTGGGGAGTGTTGTGTGACATGATAGCGGCCTTCAACGTTCGGTGCAGTCTTTCCACCATGCCGTTGGCCTGCGGGTGGTAAGCCGTTGTGTGTCGCAGCTGGGCCCCACACAGGTCACTCAGCGCCTTGAAGATCTGGGAAGTAAATTGTCGCCCTTGATCAGTCGTTATTGTTTCCGGACAGCCAAACCGAGTAATCCAGGTCTCATAGAATGCTTTGGCGACAGTCTCAGCAGTGATATTTTCAAGTGGTGTCACTTCCGGCCACCTGGTGTACCTGTCAATAGCTGTTAAGCAATATTTGTAGCCTGCAGAAGGTGGGAGTGGTCCTACTAGATCGATGTGGACATGAGAAAACCTGGTACCAATGAGCTTAAACTTCCCTAATGGTGCAGATGTGTGGCGCTGAACTTTGCTACGTTGGCAGTCTTTGCAGGTTCGAACCCAGGCACGGCAATCTTTCCGTACGGAGGGCCAGACGAACCTCTCTGTGACCAGTTTTGTTGTAGCGGTTGCCCCTGGATGGCTCAAACCGTGTAGCTGGTCAAAAATTGTCCTACGATGATCTCTCGTGACAAAAGGTCGTGGCTTGGTTTGTGTGACATCACAAAATATTTCAAATGCCGTACCTGGGATCGGAACCAGACGTAGGTCTAAAGAAGTGCTACCCGATAAAAGGTTCTTCAGCTCCTGGTCCTCTTTCTGTGCTTGCACCAGCGTAGTCAGATCGAGCGTGGAGATGGCCTCAATTCTGGAGAGGGTATCGGCAGTCAGGTTGTCTTGGCCTGCGATGTGCCGGATATCTGTAGTGAATTGAGAAATGAAATCTAGATGATTAAACTGGCGGGGAGTACATTTACGGTCCTTCTGTTGATATGCATAAGTGATGGGTTTGTGATCAGTAAAGATAACAAAGTGTCTGCCTTCAAGCATATGTTTAAAGTGTTTTACGCTTTCATATATCGCGAGCAACTCCCTATCGTAAGCGCTGTACTTTATTTGCGACTTGGACAGTTTTTGCGAGAAGAAAGCGAGTGGTTGCCATTCACCGTTGATTCTTTGCTGCAAGACAGCACCTAGAGCTGTGTTAGAAGCATCAGTAGTCAAAGCGAGCGGTGCATCGTGTGCAGGGTGCGACAGCAGAGTTGCATTGCACAGCTGAATTTTGCATTTCTCAAACGCAGTAGCTTGTTCTGTGGTCCAAGTCAGGGCTGTTGAACCCTTGACGTTTGGACCGGACAGCATATCGTGCAGAGGCGCTTGTGCTTCAGCAGCATGCGGTAAGAAACGCCTGTAGAAGTTAATCATGCCTAGGAAACGACGTAGGCCTTTTGCGGTTTTTGGAAGCGGAAAATCCTGGATTGCTTTGATCTTGTCGACCAGGGGGCGTGTACCTTTCGCGGACACGGAGTAACCAAGGAATGTGACCTCGTCTTGCCCGAAAGAACACTTACTTTCGTTCAAAAGTATTCCAAATTGATTTAGACGTTCAAAAAGTTTTTCCAGGTGTTCTAAGTGTTCTGCTCTGCTCCTGGAGAAGACCAAAATGTCATCAATATAAGAGTAACAGAAGTCTAGACCCCGCAGCACCTCATCCAAGAATCGTTGAAAAGTTTGGGCTGCGTTCCTTAAACCAAACGACATATTGGGGAACTCGAACAGGCCGAATGGGGTTGTGATCGCAGTTTTCTGAATATCTTCCTGGGAAACTGGTATTTGATGATATGCTTTGACTAAATCAAGAGTTGAATATATGCAGCTACCATCTAACATCAAGGAATAGTCTTCTATGTGTCTGATGGGGTACCGGTCCGGGATGGTGCGGGCGTTGAGTGCTCGGTAGTCCCCACAAGGTCTCCATCCATCCTTTTTCGGAGCCAGGTGCAGCGCTGAAGCCCAAGGTGAATCGGATCTGCGAGCAGTTCCGTCACATATCATCTCTTCAAACTGTTGTTTAGCTATTTTTAAGCGATCTGGTGCAAGCCGACGAGGCCTACAGAAGACAGGTGGTCCTGGAGTAGTGCGTATGTAATGTATGGTTGAATGCTTTACCTCTTTTAGGATGCCAGCAGGTTTAGTCAAAGTTGGGTACCGTGAGAGCAGTCTGTGGTATTCAGTGGTGCCAGAAATAGCCTTGATGCTGTGGCATTTAGCTGAAGCTGGCACTCCAGGTGTCGAGAGGTCAGTTACACCGTCCAGTAAACGCTTGTATCTGCAATCAACGAGCAAGTTATAGAATGACATAAAGTCGGCGCCTATTATTGGTTTGTCTACGTCAGCAACCACGAAATTCCAGGTAAAATCGCGGCGGAGTCCCAGGTCCAGGTGCAACTTTAAACAACCGTACGTTCGTATGATGGTGCCGTTTGCGGCGACTAAGTGGTATTTGGTGTGCTTTGTGTTCTTAGTCTGCGATTTCAGGAATTTCCTTGGTAATACACAAAGATCCGAACCAGTGTCTATTAAAAATTGTACCTTGGTTTTTCTGTCTGTAACATATAGGCGGCTGGTGGATTGCAGACAGTCAGACGCCGCTTCTATTGACTGTCGGGGGCGTTTCCCGCCTTAAAATTGCATGGCGCGATACACTTGCGCGCTTTCCCGCCAAAATTATCATGATACCAACAAATACCTGGTGTCCGGCTCTGTGAGTACGTTCTGCGGCTCCGGGAACGGTTTCTGTCATTGTTACCAGCTCTTTGTTGCGTGCGACCACGTGTCTGCTGCCCCACGCTTAGTTGCGCTAATTGTTGCATGACGCCATTTTGTAAACGCGCCATGACGCGTTCTTCCACTTTCTGTAACATGTCATCGAAATTGTTTGAATTTGAAGCGTCACCCTTACTAGTACTAGCAGTTAGTTGCGTGTTTAACGGCATCACCTCGCAAATTTTATCAGCCATGTCGGCTGCTTCATCCAAGGTCAAACTCCTCTGAGCGGCTAAAATTGCCTTAACCTGTGTAGGTAGGCGGCCTGACCACACGCTAAATAAAAATTCATCCTGCACGTCCGATCCAGCGAGCAATCGTAGTGCACGTAAAAATTGGGAGGGTTTACGGTCTCCTAGTTCCTCTAAATAAAGTGCTTGCTGTATGCCCTGGTCACGGGACATGGATAATCGTTTAATTAATTCAGCTTTTACCTTGTCATACTTCCCGGTAGCGGGTGGGTGCAGGATAATGTCACGTACCTCCTTGGCGAAGTTATGTTCTAGGTGCTGTATTACCATATTGAATTTAGTGCTGTCCGATTTAATCGCAGAAGTCTCGAACTGGGCTTCGACTTGCGCAAACCACACCTCCGCGTCGTCGGCCCAAAATGGCGGCAGCTTGACGGTAACGCGGTCCACGGACGCCGCGTCGCAATCTTGAAACTCCTCCTTAGACATTATGCGGATTTAGCGGCGTGATCGGTTACTTTAATTGACTACTAACGTCGCGGGTCACCACTTTAGAGGTAATGCCGGAAATTAAGCGACCTTGTGTTTATAAGAGGTGTATTGTGCAAAACCAATATTATAATTTACAACGTTGAGATTTACGGAAGGGCGGCGGAATACAAATCAAGAACGCGAGTCTAGCGCGGTCGCGCGGAGCGTAGCGAGTGGCTTCGATCGTGTTTCGGTGTGCACTGGCGCGGGCGCCGGCCGACTGCCGTCGCTGGCCGGTCCGCTTCCTCTCGCCCCTGCGCCGCGGTGTTCACCCCTCCGGCGCCTGGGCGGTTTGGAGTGTAGTGATGTGCGATGCTACAGGCATGAAATACGAGACAAACATGAAGTTAGTCTAAGATTAGAAGAGATTAGGCGTCAGATTTACCTGAGAAGCCAAATGAAGAAGTTAAAAAATACGTAAAATGATTTCTAATAATAATAATTTATTGAACAGACGTTATAAGCCATGGTTCAATTTATTCCTCACGGTACCCTGAAGCTCGTAGAGAGCATCACAGTGTCCACAACAAACTGCTTTATTCCAACACAATCCACTGAACTAATAACACGATGACCACTTCTGGTAAAGCGTATCCTGCGCCTTTATAACTCGCTATATCTCGTAACTTGCACCTACAAACTAACCTAATTTTATTGTGTAGGTTGAGGAAGCGGTCAGAGAGGCACAAATGCGATTTATCTGTTCGCGAGTCACTCACTAGCTTTTTCACTGCTTGCATTCACTCGGATATCTTTGCTCTGGCACCTTGGCTTTTCTCTTTTATTTTATGTACTTAACTATAACTCTGTCGCGCTTGGAGCAGTTGGATCTACAAAGGGTTGTGCAGGAATTTGAGTTAATAATTTTAATATATTGTACACACCGTAAAATACATAAGGAAACAGCTTATATCTTTGGTTTTCTGTCCGTTATGGCACGCTGGTCTAGTGGCCACAAGCGTGGCTGCTGATATGGTCCTGGGTTAGTAGATCCAAAGGTCAGGCAAATGGCTAATAGGGTTTTCGGAAAGCCTAATGGAATTTATTTTTCCGTTAGAAATTTCTCAGTGGCAACCCAGAGTCTGAATTTAGTCCTGAGACTGAAAATAACTTTATACACCAATCATTCGCCTGTGAAAATTTTCATAGCAATGTTTTTCTATTACACGGAATATTGCTCCTGTATTAGGGTTAGATAGGCGGCAGGCGTCTATTCGTATAGCGAATGAAGTGTACCCAGTGTACCCGATTTATTTTTTAAATTAAGTAAGTATAATAGTAATCGAGTTTATGAGCTGGACTCCTTTAATAACGATTAGTCCTTGGCAGCTCTGGACGGGGAGAGGTGGAAAGTAGGGAGGCCTTTGCCCACCAGTGGGACATTAATGGCTAATAAAAATAAAGTATAATAATAAGCCAAGTTTAAAATAAAGCCAAATAAAACAACGATAAAAATATCCGCAGTAAGTTATCAAAGAGAATTCCAAACGTACACTAAGTAATGAAACACTGAAAGTAAGACGAGTCGGCAGTAACCCTGGCAAATTTAATTTTCCGAGCTTGTGGACTCCGAATTTATTTAATAGCCGCAAGACCTGGCTTTCTAGGTTTCTCAGAAGTCTTACAAGAATAATTCTTATAATTAACGGAAAAAACACTGTCTCTCTTTAGATACAGTGTTTTTAAGCTAGGACTTGGTTAGTAAGTATTTTTGGACTGAAACAAGGAAATTAATTAGATAGAAGAAGACAGGCTTGTATTTATAAAGGTGTAGAAAACATAATATGTAGGTAATGGAATTTATTCCTCACTAGCTGACCCAAACTTCGTGCAAACTTCGTACCGCCTCAGAATCAATAACAACGAATGTATGAGAAAATTAATGACTAAACTTACTTACCTTTTTTTCGTGAATTCTCCTCATGTTTTTATACTTAGTTATTCTGCTATTACCATCTGCCCGCGACTTCGTCGCGAAAAACGGGTAGCGAAAAATAGAGGAATTGTATCAGAGTTTTCTATCTGGGTTCAACTCTTTTCAGCTCTCTCCACGCTCACTTCACCTAAGTTTTCACGGTGAGATGGTTACAGAATTGACCGGCTGAACTGATCGTCGCGCTCATGTGTATGAACTCAAAAACGTACATAGATTTAAGAAATATTTATTTCTAATTACAAAACTACTACAAAATCGATTACTATTGCAATGCAATAACATAACATTTATCTTCCTAATCATTAGGTGCCTGTCAGACATCATTAATGGATACCTAAAGGATGTAATAAGGCATATTACCATCATCATCATTTCATCAAGCACCTCCAATTCGACCGGTTCTGTGCTTCTCGCCTCCAACGGGTTCCTGCGGCTTTAGCAAGGTCGTCGGTCCACCTTGTGGGACGCCTTCCAACGCTACGCCTTCCGGTACGCGGTCGCCACTCCAGAACCTTTCGGTCCCATCGGCCATCTGTTCTGCGAGCAATGTGCCCTGCCCATTGCCTACCTACCCTATATTATACCCGCCGATTACTGTCCCACCCCGCTTGCTCAAGACGGGTTGGCGATTTCAGACTGTAAGCCCAGGTTTCCTCATGAAGCTTTCCTTCACTGAGGTCAGATTTGTCCAAAATAAACTTCTCGTTACCATTTCAAGCACTAGGTCTTGAATATCATTCAGGTTTCAATGGATCTCGTTCTCTTCTGGGCTGTGTTCTACCAGCCCCGGCTTAACTAGACGATATTTGTATCACTCTTAGTCCAACCAATGGTAGTTGCTATACACCCGGTGCTTCTGGTTGACCATACTAACCTTTGCTCGAACTAGGTTGGTTATTAGCAACATTATTAAATCTTCCTCCACTTTTGATATTTCGTAAAAGATCAATAACGCCCGATTGGAATTCCAAAATTTGATCGTCATTAAGCGAAGTTAACGTCGGATGAACGCTTTTGAAAAATGCAAAATGGTGGTCATCATGTGTGTTACTTGGCTTCCTCATTTGTTTCATTTGGTTATTCAAGTATGCTTGCATTTTCGCGTTAATCATATCGTCAGATATGTTAATGTCTTGTCTTTTCTCTGTATCATCTATATCGTTTGTTGTATTGTCCTGGTCCATTGCTGTTAGATCAATGTCATCCTTTAAGTCGACATTCCATTCGTATTCACAAACCTCAGTAGAATCTGAGTCACTTTCTGCAATAATCTCTTTTTCTTTTTCTTCATCACCCTCGGTTTCATCTGAATTTTCGACAATGCGACCAAATTTTACTTTTTTTAAAAACAACATTTCTTTATGGTATTTATACAGACTCACAAATGATCCGGCCTTTTTAGCATTTCTTCTTGCATTCAATCTTCTCGCCCAGCTGTCCCTGGTATTCGTCCATATTTTAATGACTAACTTGTCTGTAAAAATGAAAAAACAAAACATTAAGAAAGAACAATTTTACTGTTCATTCTGCACAAACTAAATGTACATTACAAAAAAAGACTTAAAATACACAAATACAAAGCAGTCAAAAGCCTCGTATTCAACCAATTAAACTATGACAATTTTGACGATTGCTTCACGTCAAGGACCAAAGACAATACCTGTATAGGTATTGTCTTTGGTCTGTGGTACACAGCGTACCTAAATGTTAACCACTGGTAAATGACAACAAACAAACAATAGCCTTCAATCTATATTAATATTATAAAGAGGTAAAATCTGTTTGTTTGTTTGTATGTATGTAGGAGGTAATCTCCGAACCATCAGTCAGATTTTAAAAAATCTTATTGCAGTTGATAGCGAAAGGAAGAGGTTATAGGGATTTGAGGAAGGTTATAGGGTATCTAACATAACGCTAGGATGCATAGAAGCCAAGCAAAATGAAAACAATTATATAACATAGTTCTGTGGTGTAGGTAATTACACTACATACTAAGGTAGGTACCTAATAAAATAGCAGCAGACCTATCAATCTTTGTACAGTATTTTTAAGCTCGGCACGCTTTACTGATGGTAAACAAGTGTACAAACACACTGAATGTATGCGTGCAGACGAGTAGCGTCATCAGGGTAGAAAAAACAAACGCTACATTAAGGGAAAGTACAGCATTCGCAATCTAGTCCAACCAGCAAGTCAGCACGTCACGTTGTGCCGTGTTTCTGACGCGTTATTACGTCATCGCATGCGTTTTACATCCATATTTACAATCGGCAGATTCACGAGAGATCAAACTCAAAAACTCAAACTCAAACTCAAATCATTTATTTCAATTAAACCATTTACAGGCACTTTTGAATTGTCAAAATTAAATAGTCGGTCAGTTAGTCAGAAAGTTGAAGCTAGTCGCCCATTCCAAAAACGTAGATCTCTATGGAGAAGAACGGGCAAGAAACTCCACGGACACTCTTTTAAATCAAGATATTATTACAAAATGCTGGGTACATTATTCTTATTGCTTCTTTATGTGAGAACAATGTAAAAAAGAAACAATTTAAAATATAACATTAAAAATAAGCCCTGGCAGTTAAGAGATGACCAGGATCTTTGAGCGTCACTACGAAAATCAACCTTACTGCTATACAACAAAGACGCTGTGAAAGTCAAATTATTATTACAGCCATAACAGTCACAAACAAAAATGTTTGCGACTCTTTCTAGGTGATTGCGAGTGTGGTAAAGTTACGTATGTTCTGTCTTCCTCGCGCTGTCTGCGCGTCATACTGGTTCGCTCCATTCTCAACAACAGGTTTGCCAGCAGTGCGATTCTGTAACCGTGAAAACTTAGGTGAAGTGAGCGTGGAGTGGTATCTCTACCTTCTAGTACTACCTACCTATAAACCTATAATTGTGTAAGTAAGGACGATTGATTGAGTGAGATATTGGGTTGTTGTTTTGTGATTTTGTGTGTTCATAACGGACGAAAATTTCTAGAAGGAACAGTGATTTGCCAATATGGAACTTTTTCGAAAAGCCTATTCATGGCAGTAAAACTGCTACATGTAATTACTGTCGTCGACAGTTATCTTTTAAAACGATTGTTTTGGTCAACATTTAAAACAAAAACATATTACGGTGTACAACAATCTAATGAATTTTGGCAAAACCCTCGAGTCAACAGCAACTGAAACAGTGAGTAATATTCCCTTGTCGTCTGAAATCGAAGGTTAGCATGTGGAAAATGTTGGTGATGGGAATAGGAACACTGCATGCAGTGGTGGTGGAGAGACGAGGAGGCGTGTTAACAACAACGGCGATGGTAATGATTATGTACCTCCTAAAAAAATTCAGCGAGTTATGCAAGCGTATATACCAAAAAAGCTTAAATCAGAGGAAAGGAACAAAATTGATCTATGCCTTTTGAAAATGATTGTATACGATTTTCAACATTTTTCCATTGTAAATTCCAGTGAATCCTAATTATGAAATACCGGACCGAAAATCTTTGTCAGTGAATCTTCTGCCAAAAGTTTACGAGAAGAGGCTAGAAGAAGTCAAATCATTCGTCCAGATGAATGCAAAATCAGTGTGCATCACCATTGATTATTGGACTTCCCGTACTATGGACAGCTATATGGGTATAACGGCGCACTTTATGACGGAAGACCCTATAGAATTAAAATCTGTACTAATTCAATGTGGCGAATCAGAAGGGCACCATACGGGCTTAAAAGTATATAAGGAACTGAAAAGGTTATTAGAAAACTGGGGCATTTATGACAAAGTTAACTTTTTTGTCACTGACAATGTCTCCAACATGGAGAGCGCCGCAAAATATTTTGAGTTAGATGGCTGGCATCATTTTGGATGTTTTGCGCATAAACTAAACCTCGTTGTTCAAGATGCACTTGCCGAAATCAAAGAAACTGTAGAGAAAGTGCAAAGAGTCGTAAAACACTTCAGAAAAAGTACTATATCAAAAGAAAAATTATTATAATACCAAACAAACCAACAGAACGTAAATCAACCCAAAACTGTGATAAATTCGGTTCCAACACGATGGAACTCGGTATACCTAATGCTAGAAAGGTTCGTTGAAATAGGAGAATCGTTGAGGGCCACCATTCCTAATTTAGGAACCGATCTTCGATCTTCCAATAATCCCTATGGAAGAGTGGAAGTGTATTGAACAAATTTGCGTTATACTCAAACCATTTTATGAAGCCACTGTAGAAATGAGTGCCGAGAATTATTTAGTCGCGAGCAAGGCGATTATTTTAACTTCAAGCCTCATAAACATATGCGACATTTACACCAGGCTGCAAGAATTATACTCCCCAGAAAAAAAACTTGCTATAAAGTTAAAATAGCTCCTAGTCGTTTTGTCATACCCATGACAAAAAGACTAGGAGATTTAGAAAAAAATGACACTATATGTTTGAGCACAGTTTTGTATCCTCGATTCAAACTAAAAGCCATAAAAGACACAGAACGCATTGAAGACCTTAAAAAAATCCTAAAATTAAAAATTAAAAAATAAACAAGAAAATTCAACAATCAACCAATTCAGATTTCCATTGTAAATTCCACTGAATCCTAATTATGAAATACCGGACCGAA
Source organism: Apamea crenata (assembly GCA_949629185.1). Lineage (NCBI taxonomy): Eukaryota > Metazoa > Arthropoda > Insecta > Lepidoptera > Noctuidae > Apamea > Apamea crenata. The sequence continues at coordinate 10,761,757 of OX451377.1, forward strand.
AAACTTTGTCAGTGAACCTTCTGCCAAAAGTTTACGAGAAGAGGCTAGAAGAAGTCAAATCATTCGTCCAGATGAATGCAAAATCAGTGTGCATCACCATTGATTATTGGACTTCCCGTACTATGGACAGCTATATGGGTATAACGGCGCACTTTATGACGGAAGACCCTATAGAATTAAAATCTGTACTAATTCAATGTGGCGAATCAGAAGGGCACCATACGGGCTTAAAAGTAAATATATAAGGAACTGAAAAGGTTATTAGAAAACTGGGGCATTTACGACAAAGTTAACTTTTTTGTCACTGGCAATGTCTCCAACATGGAGAGCGCCGCAAAATATTTTGAGTTAGATGGCTGGCATCATTTTGGATGTTTTGCGCATAAACTAAACCTCGTTGTTCAAGATGCACTTGCCGAAATCAAAGAAACTGTAGAGAAAGTGCAAAGAGTCGTAAAACACTTCAGAAAAAGCACTATATCAAAAGAAAAATTATTATAATACCAAACAAACCAACAGAACTTAAATCAACCCAAAACTGTGATAAATTCGGTTCCAACACGATGGAACTCGGTAGGATACCTAATGCTAGAAAGGTTCGTTGAAATAGGAGAATCGTTGAGGGCCACCATTCCTAATTTAGGAACCGATCTTCCAATAATCCCTATGGAAGAGCGGAAGTGTATTGAACAAATTTGTGTTATACTCAAACCATTTTATGAAGCCACTGTAGAAATGAGTGCCGAGAATTATTTAGTCGCGAGCAAGGCGATTATTTTAACTTCAAGCCTCATAAACATATGCGACAATTACACCAGGCTGCAAGAATAAAAAAACTTGCCATAAAGTTAAAATAGCTCCTAGTCGTTTTGTCATACCTACCCATGACAAAAAGACTAGGAGATTTAGAAAAAAATGACACTATATGTTTGAGCACAGTTTTGGACCCTCGATTCAAACTAAAAGCCATAAAAGACACAGAACGCATTGAAGACCTTAAAAAAAATACTAAAAACAAAAATTAAAAAATAAACAAGAAAATTCAACAATCAACCAATTCAGAGCAAGTTCAACCTGTACCATTGCCAGGGCAGCGGGATCGTCCGAAAGGGTTACCGCTGCCCTGGAACAGAAAGGGCTAAGGAAGGAACACGGGTGGGTTTTAGTCAGTAAGAGTCTGGCACTCCCTTCGAGGGGTCATTTGATGATTTCCCATCCTCAAAAAAAAAAAAAAACCTGTACCATCGACATCAGCTGCAAATTCTGTTACATCTCAAATTTTCGGATGTGACATAGGTACAGTTTGTGGTGTGAATTCGACAGTGAAGCCAACAAAGAGTTTGAACCTAAACCCTCAGATGTTCAGGCTTCCGAAGAGTTGGAAAAATATTTAACTGACAACATAATTAAAAGAACGGAATGTCCCTTCAAATATTGGCGAGAACACAAATTCATTTACTCCAATTTGTACACATTATTTATAAAACACTGCAATATCATGGTAACTTCGGTTCCTTGCGAACGAATATTTTCCAAGTCGGGGTATCTCATTAATGATCGAAGAACACGGTTGTCTACTACGAGTAGCACAGATAATGTTTCTGCATGTAAATAAAATGTACTTAAATAAAAATTAAAAGTAAATAGTGTACTATAGTGTATATAAAAAAGTAAAAAATGACAATATGTACATAGCTGATTATTGTACATACAATCAATGAACTTCTAAATACTTACGCCTACAATTGCTCTAAAACTAACTCATTTTATTTCGTAATAACATTTATTCAATTATAGACAGTCCTAAGCCTGGCAAGTATGAAGGAAAGTTCATGGTATTTTTAACGGTTCTGTTTTATCGTAATTCATAAACGCGATTTAATATTCTTATAAAGCATGCTGTCAGTCACCGCGCTTGCTTTAAGTCAAGTACCTACGCGTATAAAAAAGCATGCTTTAATAAAGCATGTAAAAAAGTTTGCTTAAAATATAAAGCATTAAGCAAGTGATTGCCATATAGCAAATTTGAACACTACTATCTATTACCTACGGTCGCACGAACCATATTGATAATTATTTTTAAGGGTTAAAATATATATAGTCTTATTACGGGAAAATAACTTACAATACTTTTGTCGCTCCGCTCCATTCAATTTATTATAATCTTTCTTCAGAATTCCGCAAACTTCGTGCCACGCCGCCGTCCTCTTGAATTTGTTATTATAACTTTTCACAGTTCTGTCCCACAAAGCTGGTCTTTGATGCACTGATTTAATTAATAGCAATTTGTTAAAATTAGTAGGAATCGACATTCTGTGTCTGAATCTGAATGATAAGAAGAACGTCAATAATCGTGTGCACTCGTCTAAATGTAAACATGTACTGAATTGTGAATAGCAAGATGGCCGACAAGAGTAAGCGAGAGGGGGCGATGTTACGCATCATGGCTGTTGAAACAGAGTCACTCACTCGACTCTGTTTCATAACTTCATAAGGCTTCAATAGCTGAAAATAAATTATCGGATGCGGCTGACGGACGCGGCTTTCAGCCGCGACTTATAGGTATCTAGATAATGAATGTACACCGAGCTGTGCAAACTATCGGATGTAAGTCGTGGACGTAACCTTAGGCTGATCTTGAGCGTTCGGACGTCCGACAGAAATCTGGCGCACTGGATGTTTTTGTCAGCCGAAAACGTCCGGAATGCGTCCGCAAGCTACGTCTCAAAAGACTGTGTACACTTATCGGTCGCAACTGTCAGCCGCGTCCGATAATTTGTTTTCAGCTTAAGTCTAAGACTACTATCCGAAATGCAGCTTCGTCATTAACATTCGAGTCTAGTCTAACTGAATTCGTGTTGATTATCTCTGAGATACAAGGTGCTATAACATTCATGGAACCAGCGTTCGATCGTGGTAATTAAGCCTTTAATGTAAACTATATTGGCTTCATTAATATAGAGTCGCTGTGGTTATTATGAAGGTAGATACGTAGTGTAGGTACCTTTTTAGCTATTAATAGGTACCTAAGTACATAGGTACTATGAAAATCGTTTTGCAGTCAGTTGTGTAGTTAACACGACGAAAGCTACCCCTGAAATAGTTCGGAGTCGGCTACCCTGATGGGTTTAAGCCCTTAATAATAAATGCTTTTATTTTTCTTCTAGAAAGTAATTAAATTTAGGGATGCTGCAAGCTGTGTATTACTATACTTGTGTGCCTTAAAATTTGCCTACATACATATTTAACAGAGCTTTTAGAGAATCAAAGTTTATTTAATAAAGCAACAAATTTCCTTCTAATTAATGATCGAAATACTTATTTATGTAAATATTTACGGTCGTGTTAATTCCAAGAGGAAAATACGCAAACCAGGCCGGGAAGTCGCGGGTGAAGAGCTAATAAAGCATATATTGTATTGCAAGTAGATTCCGATTGGCACAACTAAATGTTCAGATGAAAAAGTATACAACTTGATATTACCGGATTTCCAAGAAGGTTCAGCTGCAGTGAGTATGACTGTTTTCCAAGCAGAAAGTCCACTATGCGAAGATTGTTGCGCCACTTGGATACTGCTTCTAACTCCTGGTGAGGCGTTCTGAAAGCTTTTTTGTGGACTGACTGTAAAGACCACTGGGAACGACTAATAATTTATTATCAACCTCCTCCTACGCATTATATTTGGTGTTGGCGTACCGAGCATGCGTTGCGACGATCTTCGCAGGGTGGCTGGTAGTAGCTGGATGAGAGTTGCCGAAAATCGAGCTAAATGGCGTGCCATTGGAGAGGGCTATGTCCATCAATGGACTGCTTTAGGCTGATAATGCCGAGCACCGAGCCGAGCTGCCCTGCTATAAGAGCTAGGGCTGCAGTCTCGACATTTATAGCGATCGCTTTACGACCGAACTCGGTCGCAAAGTCCTGTCACTCCATACATTACACCTGTCAATCCGGGACTTTGCGACCGAATTCGGTCGTAAAGCGATCGCTATGAATGTCGAGACTGCAGCCCCTGGTGGTAAGCCCCCAGACGAATTTATGAAACCTATGAAGCAATGGATTAGGAATATCCTTCAAAACTCGCTGATTGTAATTGAAACTGTGTTACGTAAATAGATTGTTGTTGTTGATTTAGATTATAAGTTACTTCAACCTGTCTTGCTTTAGTCTTCAGCGGAATAATTGCATAACACACGAAAAGTAGCAATGACTTTCCTTTTGACAGTTCAACAACATTCTTTGCATTATTTACGTTCCTGAGCAGACAACATTTTCAAACATGAAGCAATGGATTAGCAATATCCTTCAAAATGATTAATTGTTACGAAATTAGGGTGCAGATGACTGGGGGCAATTCTCGTAATTTTAAGAACGTTCAGTCTGATCTCAGTCTCAATCTGTCAAAAATACCTACCTCTTATTTCCCTACATTTTGACAAGTTTTTGACATTTGTTTGTCGCTGAGATGAGACTGCGACTAGGTTTTGAACGTTTAATTTACGAGAATTAGCCTGCAGTCTGTAGTTTAGGGTAGTCTTGTTAAGTATAAATAAAACGAAGAAATAAATGTTTTGTCTAGAGAACTGTTTCCTCTTTCACAACAATATACATTCACTGTTATTCATAATTTACAATAAATCTTTTATACTATAAGTATATACCAATCGCTCATACTTGTCGACTACTTTAGTTTTCTATACTATAAGTATTATTATTATGTCCATTTTTAAACCAAACACGAAATTAATTTACTAATATTGCTGAACATTGATTTGTGTTCTATAAATAACCCATTTTTACCTAAATATGCCTCAATAGGATCAAATCCCGTCACCCTGTATAGGTGACATATTTTTCTAAATATACAAAATTTTACTAAAAAGTCGTTATTTTTTTTATAGTAATAGAAAACTTAAGTAACCGATATACATCACCAATATACAATAAACGCTTGTTAATTAAACCGTGAAGGCGCTTCCATTTAAATCTAATGTGCTCCTACGAGAAAACATCTTAATAAGTTAATTAACATCAAAGGCTTAGTAAATTAATGTGGCAATGGCAGCTCGTTCACTAGAAAAAGTAATTTTAATATTCATAAAATGTCGAAGTTAAATATACAGACGCCAGCAGGTCAAGTTATCCGAAACTCAAATTTTCCCAATCAACCTTGAACCTTAATGCTTTAACGATAAAGTTGAAAATCTATTAAAGAAATTTGACAGATTGTAGTAGCTTGATATGCTGGCGTCTGTACGCACGACGACATTTATTATCAAGCTATACCTTTCAAATGAGGTTGTTTGCTGCTTCGCCGCGAGAGGGCGCTGAGGGCTTGTCAGTTGTCAAAGTATGTTGAATGAAAAGCGATCAGTCGGTGACAAGACCACCAACGTTGCTGCCTGTCAGCAACGTTTCTAATAAGGAATTCCATTGGCAGCCGAATGAAAGTAACAAACCCTAGCGCCATCTACGTGGAACTAATTTGACAGTTTTTTCCCCCATTAAACTGACCCGTCATTGTACGTTGCCAGCTCAGCTTATACTAGAAGTGGATAGCCTGATATGTTGTCGTGTGTACCCGTCTCATGGTCTGTTTCACCACATTGAGATAAGTACTGACTATAACTTATGTACCAGATAATTTAATACAAATTCTATTCAATATCTTTTTCATAAGCTGCGCTTGAGTCGAATGTGATGTATGAATAAATAACACAAAATCAACAAATGAAAAAGATTTCGAACGCATTTAAAATGTAGGTTCAAAAAGAAATTCAGACTACAAATAGAACGGTATCAGGCTAGCGATAGATGAATAAATGAATGATGAAAAAAATAAGTCAATTGGTGAATGATGAGTGAATGAAGCTAACCCGACTCGTTCTATTGACGCCAACTGCTCTTTTGGAACTCATTGAAATATTCTAGCTCATAGGTTCTTAACTTTATTTTGCCCACTCTGAGATTTTTTCTCTAGTTGTTTAGGGTTCCGCAGCCAAATGGCTAAAACGGAACCCTTGTGGATTCGTCATGTCTGTCTGTCTGTCCGTCCGTATGTCACAGCCACTTTTTTTCGAAACTATAACAACTATACTGTTGAAACTTGGTAAGTAAATGTATTCTGTGAACCGCATTAAGATTTTCACACAAAAATAGAAAAAAACAATACATTTTGGGGGTTCCTCATACTTAGAACTGAAACTCAAAAAAAAAAAATTCACATCAAACCTGGATACGTGTGGGGTATCTATGGATAGGTCTTCAAAAATGATATTGAGGTTTCTAATGTCATTTTTTCTAAACTGAATAGTTTGCGCGAGAGACACTTCCAAACTGGTAAAATGTGTGTGTGTCCCCTGTAAGTTCTAAAATAAGGGAATTATAAAACTAAAAAAAATATATGATGTACATTACCATGTAAACTTCCACCGAAAATTGGTTTGAACGAGATCTAGTAGGTAGTTTTTTTTTAATACGTCATAAATTGTAATTGTGCGGAACCCTCCATTGTGTCGATGTCGACACAATGTAAAAATTGTTTTGTTTTGATTCGCGAATCTGAAACAGCTATAGCCAATGGGTCTTCCAATGCCCCCCCCCCAATTTCAGAAACGCCCACATTGAGAACCTAAGCACTAGCTTTAGTACTTCTATTTTTCGTACCTACCTATTTTTTTATGATAGTTAAGGTAAGAATTATGAACAGGAAGAAAAAAAAGCATAATATTACTTTTTACAGTGAACGAGACGCCTTCTATCATGACTGAATAGTGCATTATACTTAAAAACTTGTAGAAATTAAAACATACGTTAACCCTTTAAAATATCACTGATTTATTTCAAAACTATAATAATTACTGTTAGTGCCCACAAAATCTATCATTATAAAAAAACGTCCATCGGTTATGGTTGCACATTTTAAAGGGTAAATGTACATTTTCTGATCCATATTAATAATATCCGCTAGAAACATTAACCGGGCGAAGTCGACATTATACAATCATAGCCTAAAAATACCCGGTCATTGTTGATACAGAGTCGAGAAATTTTGTAACATATATTAAAATTATACAGTAAGTAGGTACCTATGTATAAGTCAAAATGATTTTCCTTCTGTATAGAAAAATATTTAAGTTTTCATCATATCATTTGCTCATGTCGGATAATAAATATATTTATCATAATTCGTTTTATTTCATGTTCTATTATATGTTACAAAATAACGTAATCTTCGAAAAAATATGGACGTTACACACGAACGCGACACATCTATGAATATAAAATTATTATATGAAAAACACACCCTGTTTTTTTTTTGCAAATGAGAACAAGCCGTTTAATACAGACGCAAAAAATATCTGTGTGCAATACAATTACACGAAAGACAGAATTTTTCATTCGTCTTTTAATGGGTAAGGATAAAATTTTAGAAATAACAGACATGTTACAATTTCACTTTTCAGTAGGTATTTAGGTTTTTATTAAGTTAACTAGCAACGCCCCGTGGTTTACCTCGCATAATTGCCGCGGGAATGTCGGGATAAAAAGTATCCTATGTGTTACTCTGATGTATAAGCTATATTACTGCAAAGTTTCATAATAATACGTTCAGTAGTTTTTGCGTGAAAGAGTAACAAACATCCATCCATCCTCACAAATTTTTGCGGTTACAATATTATAGTAGGAGTAGGATTATTATTATTATTTTAGTTGTCTTTGACATATCTCGGGACCCTGGGGTCCCGGACCTTTGAAAGGCGTACTAAGGGCCGAAGCCAACTCGCAGAGGCCCTTTACAGAATACTAAATGATAAGGAGACCAACCGACGATTATCCCTGTATGCACCATGCAAGTGCACCCAAGGACAGCCCCCGGTTGGTACAGGACTATTGCAGAACATGGAAACAAAATATACTGGGCTATGGGTTTGGGTGGCTATAGTGGATCGCTCACCTTGAACTATGGAAGGTCTATGTCCCCTGCCTGACCAATGATAATTATAATATTCACAGATGAAATGGCAGGGGGTGACTTGCACACTCAATAATGGGCCCCCGAAAACGGTCGCTAGGACATAGTGTCGTAGCGGCAAGGGGGGGCAACATGTCCTGAGGTACTTATGAGGAGTGGAGAGGTGTTCCACGGCTATCAGGACAATCCCGGAATATTATTATTATTTGGTTAGACACACTAGCAGCTGATTAGCTGATGCCTGTGTTTCATATAGCTTGGAGATGTTTAATCTGTCCAGTCGATTCTTGAAACAGTTCAGTGTGGGAGCCGTCACTATATTAGAGGATCAGTAGGATAATTTAACCATTGTTATCTTCCATTTACAAATATCCAACCAGGGTATAACAATCAAGCATATTTCAACGTCTCTTAACATCATGAATTTCCATATAATTCTATTGCACTGGCTTGATAAAAATATAAGTTCATTCTGCGTCCGTATTAATTCTGATACAACAAAATAACATTGAAAACACGTCCTTATGTACTACTATCACTAAAAACATAACAAAAATGTCCATAAGTAGCTAAAGCAATTTTTTTTTTGTTGTTTTTTTTACGTTTATTTTTCAATTCATTTTTATTTACATAATATTCGGTGGTTGGTTTAACACTTTCTTTTTTAATGAAAAATAATGTCTTTTTATTTATATTTTTTTTTCGATAATTTACCAAGTTGTTTTATAACAGAATCAAAAATGTCGAGTATTTTTTATAATATAGAAAATGGATTTAATTTAGAAACAATTACGCCATGTCTCTACAACGCTTATCAAAAAGACATAATAGCTTAATCAAATATTAATTTAAAGACAAATACACAAACAAAGTGAGAAATCAGATCTTACTCAAAAACAAGAAGTCCGTGGAAAGTCTCTTCAACTTCAATCCTTTTTACAAGATTTTAATTAACTTGCTTCGATCGTAAGTATTACAGCGGGGACATCGACGCGCAAACTGTAACCACGAATGCAGCACATGATTGTAGACCGTACAAATTTTGCGTAGGTTTTAAAAAAAAATCGTCTGCATCATAGGACCTACGGGCTCAAAATGTATGGAACAGATTTTTTTTGTATAACCAATGAAAAATTTCTACGTATGGTGGGGTTTCAGAATCATGTACCTACTGAATCCATGGTGAAAGATTGCGCGTCGATGTCCCTGCCACCCTGTATGATATAGTGTTAGTAGAAAATATAAAGGTATACAGGTGTTGCATTTTACGAGAGTGCTCAATCATTGTAATTTAAACCATATGGCAATGTTTATTAAACTCACCTTACGCACGCTCATAATACGCAACAGCAACCATAAAAATCATAAATTCACTGACAGAAAACCAACAGCCTAAACCGCTAGGTCTAGAAGCATGAAAGGGGATTGAGGATTTTTATATGGAGCCTGGAATACCTTCTGACGCGCCATTTTGACTTTTTTTTTTAAATGGCATCCACGCATGAAACCTATATAAATTGTAAGCTGACATCAACGCTTTTTATTCAGCTGCATTTGGTTAGACTGGAAGCCGACCCCAACATAGTTGGGAAAAGGCTAGGAAACGGAAATAAAATAGGACCAAACCCCACGGACCTTCAAAGAGGGTTCCTTACATGACGAAGGGGAGCACTAAGGAAGGATTTTAGAGAATAAAACAGGGTAATAGGGTATAATATTGTAAAGTTCGTCATTTTTGCCGATAGGAAATCCCATCGGACCCCGTACTTCAATAAATAACTAACATCAAATAAAATGACTTTTTTTTATTGCTGAATGTGCTCATAACCTCCATAACCTCTTATGGAAAGCGATGGATGAGATCTATGATGGAACGAGCGTGCCCAGAAGATGCCTGTCGATCGATTCTGTAAAAATCTCACCGTGAAAAGTTAGGTGAAGTGAGCTTAGAGTGAGCTATCAATAGTGTCAATCCCTAGCATTAGTTGGGATGACAGTTCACTCCACGCTCATTTCACCTACGTTTTCACGGTGAGATAGTTACAGAATCGCACCGCTGTTCACTCTTACTTTGAAAGCAGACGGATGAAATGTGGAAGGGAACACAGATGCTGGCAGCGAGTTCCACACTTACGTATTATGTGAAACAAAATATAATAGAATAGATGAAATAAAAGTGACTGGATGCGGAAGGCGGAGGACAAGGTGTTATGTCGCAGCCTGGGAACGGCCTATGTTCAGCAGTGGACTGCGATAGGCTGAGATGATTGATTGAGATGAAATAAATGCAGATAAATCATATTGATAAGACACAACATAGGCTAGTATTCGAGTATCGAAATTCATGTTCGTCATTGATATTAATCAAAGAGACTTTCCACTGCACTGAAAACATTTGATATCAATCGAAAGCCTACTGATTGAGAAAATACGCTTTATTTCTATTGTTATTAAATATAAAATCACAATTTTAAACCTGTGTGCACATTTAAAGCCGCACACGCACTGAGAAAATACGTATTTTTAAACGCCATACGTTATGTTCCAGAAGAGTATATAAGGTCATAAGTACCCTCTATTATAGAAAAGAATGTAAAGCCAAGAAAATTCATTACTTATCAAAATTCACTACCTACTTTAATTGTCCGTATATTCAAATCAAAATCAAAATATTTCATTTCACATAAACCAACATGGGCACTTATGAAACGTCAGAAGCTAGGTGCACGGTTCCAATTGGTCGTTTCCTATGGAGAAGAGCCGGCAAGAAACTCCACGGTTACTCTTTTAAAAATAATTGGCTCATGTTTTCAAATTACATTAGGTATGGGAGGACAGTGTAGACCTGTCAACAAGTACCAGGTACTTGATAAAATAAAAAATGGTCTACAGATCTCTACAAGGCTTAAGTCTACAAGGCCTACAAAGTCCTCGCATTAAAATCACGCCTATCATTCTCTGTCAGTTCTACGAAATGGCTATAACCCCCGGCAAATAACGTAGTGTGTAATTTTCGCCGACTGTATTTGCAAATTGAAACTTTTCGTTCCGTGGGTGTACTGTAGGCACCTCCTGTCCCCACTACCGATTTGTTGACTGGAATATTTGAATTCGATCATACCACTGAATGAACTATTGAGAGTATGTCATGCTCACTTAAATGTCTCTGATCTCTGGCTGATGGTGGCGCATGTGTTAGATCATTCGGTTCCCTTCAAAATGGTTGAGCCGAATGGTGAGGATCCAATGCGTCATGTTCGTGAACGGGCGCCGTCTGTTGGAGTGGTCTTAGCTGCCATGGCTTATTTTTTTTATAATTACTATGAGATGAGACACTTTTAACGCTTTCGGCTTGAATGATGTAATCAATATTTTGATTTAAAAGAGTGTCTCTGGACTTTCTTGCCCGTTCTTCGACATAGGTACCTACTACGCTTTGGAAGATAGTTGCCCAAACTAGCTTCATCTTTCTGACTGACCGACTCCTTGACAATTCAAAAGTGCCTGTTAATGGTTTAATTGAAATAAATGCTTTGAGTTGAGTTAGAGTTTATTGGCATATTGGGTGCCGATTCGAGATGTATTTTTTTCACCCTGATTATGTTTGATTGCATTCTTTGTCAGTGCGTACGCGGCTTTTAGGCAGATAAGAGCTCATCACTGGGTTATTATGAGACAAGCGTGTGTGTTTGTTAAATACCAGGTGGAAATAATGAAAAAGCTTAATAATGTAACTACCTGTTCATCCATTTTTTTAGTGAGAAGCAAACTTCGTCATGATAAAAATTAGTGTATAGAGGTATGAGGAACAGGGTGTAAAGTTCACTCATCCTCCATAGAAAAGGGAGGATCCTCCGACCAGACGGGTGTCGTGTCTGGCGGGCAACTGCCCAAAGATTGATGTCGGGACGTTGTATATAATTATGCTAATTGCGCGGTAAACTCTGCTTGCGAGATGCAGGATTTTGCGTGATGTCAGTATGACGCGTTATTCGCGTGTGGCGTTGTAGATACCGCTACAAGTGAATCGTCGATGAGAATTAAGTTTTAGTCACAAAAATGATTAGGCGGACTTAGTGTTACGCTGACGTCGGTCGCGAACCGTCGGCCAGCGTACCAATACGCTGACGATAAATGGACGTGGGTTGTGTAGCACCGACGGTCGGCCAGCGGGAGTCCAGGCGGGGCAAGGCGCTGACCGTCTGTCGAGCACTAAATCGAGCCTTAAGGCTATTTCATCAAATTCATGTTCTTCAATACTTAGAATTTTAAAATAAAACGACAAGAAGCTTATGTTAGGTATCAAAATGGATTATTTCCGAGGCAAACAGTTCAATTTTAGAAACTGAACTGCACGACTACTGAAAACAAAATACTTAATTTTAAATTAATTTCCACCTGGTAAATAACTTCAGAAAGTGAAAAAATATTGCACCATTCATAAATCCCTTCCGTCTTAATTATTGACTAATGAGAGGCAGTCGCTCCATGTAAAATACTGATATTCAGCTGCATCCGGTTAGACTGGAAGCTGACTTCAACGTAGTTGGTAAAAGGCTAGGCAGATTAATATGAGTCGAAAAAGGCATAAATAATTTTATTATATATACGTGTCCATCTAAAGGTGCCTACAGATTTGATTGATTTTTCATGATCGACACGTGTTATCAAATAAAACCGAGTAAATATGTAAGCAACAAGATCACAAGATCAGAGAGAGAAAAGCAGTGCAGTTCAACTTCTGCCCTACTCTAAGAGCTGGTGGTAAGCCACCGGGCCAGATCTTATTGGTCGTCCAAACACAGCATATCGGGTGACAATCATCATCGTCAAAAATCGAAATGAAAGAATTAAGAATCAAATTAATCTATTAAGCATTTACCGTTTTCTGTGTTGTTCAATAACAAGCCAGCAATTATAGTCTATTCAAACGTATATTTAAATTGATGTTATAAACAAAAATCAACTTTATTTCAATCTTAATTAAGTTGATTTCAGAGTGACTAGCACTATTAAAGAAAAAGTTATAAAACTGTTTGAGGTTGTAGTGTAAACTGCTCTCAAAACGGTGAATGAATCTCATGCCTAGAACTAAAAATTAGAAAAGAAGACATGCTACATCTGCCAACCCGCACTGGCCCCGCGAGGATACTGTGACTACGGCGGTGGTACAGTGGTGCGGTGTGTACTGTACTGTGATTACGGCCCACTCCCTCTCACAGAGAGGAGGCCTGTGTCCCAGCAGTGGGAACCTTATAAGCTGATTATACAAGTGATGCAATATTTTCTCTAATGCATATCGCTTAAAAAGATCCATATAGGCAACTAGTGATCGTCCGACCACGACACGTATTGGTCCGTGCTTATATACAATACATATATAAAATATACATCTACATACGTCCGTCTGTCACGCGTAATCTAGTAAACTAATTAATTATAATTAATATATCATTTTGTGTATCTTAAGGATTTTACCGAGACGCTGCTTCGCTGTCTTCATTCCTTTCTTCAGTCTTGCATCTGGAATTTTGTCTGGATTAAAAAAAAAATGTTCTTATTAAGTATACACAAACTTTAACATCTATACTAATATTATAAGGAGGTAAAAGTTTGTTTGTTTGTATGTATGTAGGGGGTAAGCTCTGGAACTACCAGACGGATTTGAAAAAATCTTTTTGGATTTGATAGCCCAATTCTTGAGGAAGGTTATAGGCTATCTAACATCACGCTACGACCCTTAGGAGCCGAGTAAAAAGAAGAAAAGTCAGAAAGAACACTAAGCGAAAACGGTAGTAGTACGGGCGAGCGATGGGCCGAAATTTCAGGCGGACAAAGTCGCGGGCAGAAGCTAGTTTCATATAAGAGTACAGACGCCAGCACATCAAGCTACCCGAAACTGTCCAATTTTACCAAACAAGGTTGATTGGGAAAATTAGACAGTTTCGGGCGACCCAAATGCTTGGGCAATAAAGTTGAAATAGGTTTTCAACTTTATCGCCAAAGCATTTGGTTTAAAGAAATTTGATAGATTTGTAGTCGCTTGATGTCCTGGCGTCTGTACAATGAATTCTATCTTTACTTACATGGTACAGAGGTTGAAATAGAGAGGAGAGAGGGAGATTGAGACTTGTTAAAGTAAAAGTAAATATGAACTTTGAAATTATTGCAGGCATAGGCTAAGTTGCGGGTATTCCCTGCTCTGTCTGCGCTAAATAAGCTATGGCTAAGTGAAACTTTCAAGTTACAAATCTAAGACTAGAGATGAGATTATATGGTGGTTAAGAAACTTTTATTTTTTTATTTATTTATTAACTATGGATGACTTACAGCTAAAACAAGCAAAATAAAACATAGTATGTGAGATTGACAGCCAATTAAAAGTAATCACTTCTAAAAACAGAATGGAATGAAAGAGTGTGAACAACACAACACAGCTTCCCAAAAAAGAAAGATGATATTTGGAAAGTTTAATTGTTTTGTTTGAGAATTCGGAAAATAATCAGTAAAATATTGCTAAATCGAGCTCTTGTTATGGTACTCGTGAAAAGGATATCTTTTCATTTGACTTTTTAGCTTATAGAATATAGTAGGAAGTATACTCACTCTTATTATTTGGCGTATTGTGTACAGGCGGAGGCGGCCGTCTGCTTTTTGTGGCTAACACGGCTCGCTTTGCGTTGGGCTGTTAACAATAAAGGACGGTTAATGTTATTTCTATTATCTGTTTAATGTTTTGAAATTAAAGATATAAAGTGTTTACAGCTCGTTAATTAGAAACGGTTACAATATGGAAATTGAGGAAAAAAACAATAGACGCGTGGTTAATTGCTGACAGAGAAAATTTCGTTGAGTAACACATTTAAGAGATATTATAGCGGGCACGCGAATCGTTCCGGAACGAGGTTAGGTTTATGTTCATATTCCAATACTGTTCGGTGTCCCTGTCGCACGCGGTCTCGGCGCTCCTGTGGCGTGCTGTGCATGTGCTGCGATGTGCATGTGGCGCGGCCGTGTCGTGCGCGTGCAGCTTGTCGGGCGCGGCGCGCGTGGAGGCGGCCCAGGCGCTCCTGTTACCTGTGCATGTGGCGCGGCCGTGTCGTGCGCGTGCAGCTTGTCGGGCGCGGCGCGCGTGGAGGCGGCCCAGGCGCTCCTGTTACCTGTGCATGTGGCGCGGCCGTGTCGTGCGCGTGCAGCTTGTCGGGCGCGGCGCGCGTGGAGGCGGCCCAGGCGCTCCTGTTACCTGTGCATGTGGCGCGGCCGTGTCGTGCGCGTGCAGCTTGTCGGGCGCGGCGCGCGTGGAGGCGGCCCAGGCGCTCCTGTTACCTGTGCATGTGGCGCGGCCGTGTCGTGCGCGTGCAGCTTGTCGGGCGCGGCGCGCGTGGAGGCGGCCCAGGCGCTCCTGTTACCTGTGCATGTGGCGCGGCCGTGTCGTGCGCGTGCAGCTTGTCGGGCGCGGCGCGCGTGGAGGCGGCCCAGGCGCTCCTGTTACCTGTGCATGTGGCGCGGCCGTGTCGTGCGCGTGCAGCTTGTCGGGCGCGGCGCGCGTGGAGGCGGCCCAGGCGCTCCTGTTACCTGTGCATGTGGCGCGGCCGTGTCGTGCGCGTGCAGCTTGTCGGGCGCGGCGCGCGTGGAGGCGGCCCAGGCGCTCCTGTTACCTGTGCATGTGGCGCGGCCGTGTCGTGCGCGTGCAGCTTGTCGGGCGCGGCGCGCGTGGAGGCGGCCCAGGCGCTCCTGTTACCTGTGCATGTGGCGCGGCCGTGTCGTGCGCGTGCAGCTTGTCGGGCGCGGCGCGCGTGGAGGCGGCCCAGGCGCTCTTGTTACCTGTGCATGTGGCGCGGCCGTGTCGTGCGCGTGCAGCTTGTCGGGCGCGGCGCGCGTGGAGGCGGCCCAGGCGCTCCTGTTACCTGTGCATGTGGCGCGGCCGTGTCGTGCGCGTGCAGCTTGTCGGGCGCGGCGCGCGTGGAGGCGGCCCAGGCGCTCCTGTTACCTGTGCATGTGGCGCGGCCGTGTCGTGCGCGTGCAGCTTGTCGGGCGCGGCGCGCGTGGAGGCGGCCCAGGCGCTCCTGTTACCTGTGCATGTGGCGCGGCCGTGTCGTGCGCGTGCAGCTTGTCGGGCGCGGCGCGCGTGGAGGCGGCCCAGGCGCTCCTGTTACCTGTGCATGTGGCGCGGCCGTGTCGTGCGCGTGCAGCTTGTCGGGCGCGGCGCGCGTGGAGGCGGCCCAGGCGCTCCTGTTACCTGTGCATGTGGCGCGGCCGTGTCGTGCGCGTGCAGCTTGTCGGGCGCGGCGCGCGTGGAGGCGGCCCAGGCGCTCCTGTTACCTGTGCATGTGGCGCGGCCGTGTCGTGCGCGTGCAGCTTGTCGGGCGCGGCGCGCGTGGAGGCGGCCCAGGCGCTCCTGTTACCTGTGCATGTGGCGCGGCCGTGTCGTGCGCGTGCAGCTTGTCGGGCGCGGCGCGCGTGGAGGCGGCCCAGGCGCTCCTGTTACCTGTGCATGTGGCGCGGCCGTGTCGTGCGCGTGCAGCTTGTCGGGCGCGGCGCGCGTGGAGGCGGCCCAGGCGCTCCTGTTACCTGTGCATGTGGCGCGGCCGTGTCGTGCGCGTGCAGCTTGTCGGGCGCGGCGCGCGTGGAGGCGGCCCAGGCGCTCCTGTTACCTGTGCATGTGGCGCGGCCGTGTCGTGCGCGTGCAGCTTGTCGGGCGCGGCGCGCGTGGAGGCGGCCCAGGCGCTCCTGTTACCTGTGCATGTGGCGCGGCCGTGTCGTGCGCGTGCAGCTTGTCGGGCGCGGCGCGCGTGGAGGCGGCCCAGGCGCTCCTGTTACCTGTGCATGTGGCGCGGCCGTGTCGTGCGCGTGCAGCTTGTCGGGCGCGGCGCGCGTGGAGGCGGCCCAGGCGCTCCTGTTACCTGTGCATGTGGCGCGGCCGTGTCGTGCGCGTGCAGCTTGTCGGGCGCGGCGCGCGTGGAGGCGGCCCAGGCGCTCCTGTTACCTGTGCATGTGGCGCGGCCGTGTCGTGCGCGTGCAGCTTGTCGGGCGCGGCGCGCGTGGAGGCGGCCCAGGCGCTCCTGTTACCTGTGCATGTGGCGCGGCCGTGTCGTGCGCGTGCAGCTTGTCGGGCGCGGCGCGCGTGGAGGCGGCCCAGGCGCTCCTGTTACCTGTGCATGTGGCGCGGCCGTGTCGTGCGCGTGCAGCTTGTCGGGCGCGGCGCGCGTGGAGGCGGCCCAGGCGCTCCTGTTACCTGTGCATGTGGCGCGGCCGTGTCGTGCGCGTGCAGCTTGTCGGGCGCGGCGCGCGTGGAGGCGGCCCAGGCGCTCTTGTTACCTGTGCATGTGGCGCGGCCGTGTCGTGCGCGTGCAGCTTGTCGGGCGCGGCGCGCGTGGAGGCGGCCCAGGCGCTCCTGTTACCTGTGCATGTGGCGCGGCCGTGTCGTGCGCGTGCAGCTTGTCGGGCGCGGCGCGCGTGGAGGCGGCCCAGGCGCTCCTGTTACCTGTGCATGTGGCGCGGCCGTGTCGTGCGCGTGCAGCTTGTCGGGCGCGGCGCGCGTGGAGGCGGCCCAGGCGCTCCTGTTACCTGTGCATGTGGCGCGGCCGTGTCGTGCGCGTGCAGCTTGTCGGGCGCGGCGCGCGTGGAGGCGGCCCAGGCGCTCCTGTTACCTGTGCATGTGGCGCGGCCGTGTCGTGCGCGTGCAGCTTGTCGGGCGCGGCGCGCGTGGAGGCGGCCCAGGCGCTCCTGTTACCTGTGCATGTGGCGCGGCCGTGTCGTGCGCGTGCAGCTTGTCGGGCGCGGCGCGCGTGGAGGCGGCCCAGGCGCTCCTGTTACCTGTGCATGTGGCGCGGCCGTGTCGTGCGCGTGCAGCTCGTCGGGCGCGGCGCGCGTGGAGGCGGCCCAGGCGCTCCTGTTACCTGTGCATGTGGCGCGGCCGTGTCGTGCGCGTGCAGCTTGTCGGGCGCGGCGCGCGTGGAGGCGGCCCAGGCGCTCCTGTTACCTGTGCATGTGGCGCGGCCGTGTCGTGCGCGTGCAGCTCGTCGGGCGCGGCGCGCGTGGAGGCGGCCCAGGCGCTCCTGTTACCTGTGCATGTGGCGCGGCCGTGTCGTGCGCGTGCAGCTTGTCGGGCGCGGCGCGCGTGGAGGCGGCCCAGGCGCTCCTGTTACCTGTGCATGTGGCGCGGCCGTGTCGTGCGCGTGCAGCTTGTCGGGCGCGGCGCGCGTGGAGGCGGCCCAGGCGCTCCTGTTACCTGTGCATGTGGCGCGGCCGTGTCGTGCGCGTGCAGCTTGTCGGGCGCGGCGCGCGTGGAGGCGGCCCAGGCGCTCCTGTTACCTGTGCATGTGGCGCGGCCGTGTCGTGCGCGTGCAGCTTGTCGGGCGCGGCGCGCGTGGAGGCGGCCCAGGCGCTCTTGTTACCTGTGCATGTGGCGCGGCCGTGTCGTGCGCGTGCAGCTTGTCGGGCGCGGCGCGCGTGGAGGCGGCCCAGGCGCTCCTGTTACCTGTGCATGTGGCGCGGCCGTGTCGTGCGCGTGCAGCTTGTCGGGCGCGGCGCGCGTGGAGGCGGCCCAGGCGCTCCTGTTACCTGTGCATGTGGCGCGGCCGTGTCGTGCGCGTGCAGCTTGTCGGGCGCGGCGCGCGTGGAGGCGGCCCAGGCGCTCCTGTTACCTGTGCATGTGGCGCGGCCGTGTCGTGCGCGTGCAGCTTGTCGGGCGCGGCGCGCGTGGAGGCGGCCCAGGCGCTCCTGTTACCTGTGCATGTGGCGCGGCCGTGTCGTGCGCGTGCAGCTTGTCGGGCGCGGCGCGCGTGGAGGCGGCCCAGGCGCTCCTGTTACCTGTGCATGTGGCGCGGCCGTGTCGTGCGCGTGCAGCTTGTCGGGCGCGGCGCGCGTGGAGGCGGCCCAGGCGCTCCTGTTACCTGTGCATGTGGCGCGGCCGTGTCGTGCGCGTGCAGCTTGTCGGGCGCGGCGCGCGTGGAGGCGGCCCAGGCGCTCCTGTTACCTGTGCATGTGGCGCGGCCGTGTCGTGCGCGTGCAGCTTGTCGGGCGCGGCGCGCGTGGAGGCGGCCCAGGCGCTCCTGTTACCTGTGCATGTGGCGCGGCCGTGTCGTGCGCGTGCAGCTTGTCGGGCGCGGCGCGCGTGGAGGCGGCCCAGGCGCTCCTGTTACCTGTGCATGTGGCGCGGCCGTGTCGTGCGCGTGCAGCTTGTCGGGCGCGGCGCGCGTGGAGGCGGCCCAGGCGCTCCTGTTACCTGTGCATGTGGCGCGGCCGTGTCGTGCGCGTGCAGCTTGTCGGGCGCGGCGCGCGTGGAGGCGGCCCAGGCGCTCCTGTTACCTGTGCATGTGGCGCGGCCGTGTCGTGCGCGTGCAGCTTGTCGGGCGCGGCGCGCGTGGAGGCGGCCCAGGCGCTCCTGTTACCTGTGCATGTGGCGCGGCCGTGTCGTGCGCGTGCAGCTTGTCGGGCGCGGCGCGCGTGGAGGCGGCCCAGGCGCTCCTGTTACCTGTGCATGTGGCGCGGCCGTGTCGTGCGCGTGCAGCTTGTCGGGCGCGGCGCGCGTGGAGGCGGCCCAGGCGCTCCTGTTACCTGTGCATGTGGCGCGGCCGTGTCGTGCGCGTGCAGCTTGTCGGGCGCGGCGCGCGTGGAGGCGGCGTGCAGCGCGGCGCGCACACACTCGCGCCGCACGCCCGCGCGCGCCGCAGTGCGCAGGCGCGGCACCAGGCGACCCAGGCGCGCGCGCGGGGACCACGCCTCGTCCCTGAGGACAGGAAGGAAACACTAGTACAAAAGCTGACGACGCACACTTGTCCCCCCCCCCCCCCCTTTTATGGCTAACCCTCCGCCTAACACCCTGTATAATATTCAGCAAGGTAATGCTCAAATTGAACACTAACCAAACCTTACACGATCAACAGTATCGTATTACCAAAGGACGTAGTATGACTGACGTAGTTTGACGGCACGGTTGGCGCAGTGGTTAAGCGATTGACTGCTGCGCTGCGTGTCGCGGGTTCGATTCCCGCACGGAACAAATATTTGTATGACCTACATGTATTTGTTCCGAGTCTGGGTGTTTTTCTATCTATAATATGTATGTATTTACAAAAAAAAAAAATGTATATAAGTAGTTTATCAGCCATCTTGTTACCATAACACAAGCATTAGGTTGCTTAGCTTGGGACAAATGGTGCTGTGTGAAATGTCCAGGGATTTATTTATTATTTATTTATTTATTATTACTGACACGTGACGCCGGTAATGTATATAACATTACCGTGCCCAAGAAGCCATAAAAATCTTTTGTGACCTCTCCAAGGCATTTGATTTCGTAAATCACGAAACTCTTGAAACTTGAACATTACGGACTAGGTAAACTTGCTTACTAGTTTAGTAAAATCTTATTTAAATCATAACCATCATCAAGTTCAAATTAATTATGTCGATTCTCGGGGTTTAAAAGAAAGTACGAAAGGGAGTTCCACCAGGCTCTATATTGGGACCTTTACTCTTTCTAGTGTGTATTAATGACCTATCCCATTTATTATGACACAACCACAAATGGTATTATTTGCTGACGATACTTCTTTGACATTTATGACTTTTCTATTCTATTACTTTAATATCAGTTAGTCCAATAGAATATCTCAATGTAATAGGTTGGGGAAAAAGTTTCTTCGCATTTTTTTAAGAAAATTAAAAACATTTTTAATATAGTTTATTTACATTTAACTAAAGTATGTAGGTACCATTTTGTTCGATAACTTTTTGCCATCTTGTAGGTAGGGACATGATCCCATTGCTATAGAAATTTTGGGACTTATGATCAAAATACCGCGACTAGTGGTTTTGGCAGTCCTCTCGTAATGTTAACCTGACACTGCCTAAAGAATTCTGAAGAGACCGAAACAGGTGGAAATCTGAAGGTGCAAGGTCAGGACTATACGGCGAATGCATTAACACCTCCCAGCCAAACTCTCTTAATTTTTGCTGAGTGATGTGTGAGGTCTAGCGTTATCACGATGAAAAACCACACCCCGTCTGTTGATTAATTCCGGCCGCTTTCTCTCAACTTCTTGCTTTAATCTCATCAGTTGTTCGCAGTTGAGTTCAGAATCGATGGTCCTGCCTGGTGGTAACAGCTCATAATGAATAATGCCCTTCCAATCCCACCAAACACACAGCATCACCTTGTTGCGAGTTAACCCGGGTTTCGCCACAGTCTGTGAAGTCTGACCGGCCTTTGACCTCGACCTTTTTCGCACGTTCTTGTCGTACGTGATCCACTTTTCATCACCAGTTATCAGCTTCTTCAAAAATGGTTCGGTTTCATTACGTCGTAATAAAGAATCACAAATGAGTACACGGTTCATTAGGTTTCTTTCAGTGAGCTCGTGAGGTACCCAAATATCGAGCTTTTTTGTGTACCCAGTTTTTTTCAAATGCGCCAAAACTGTTTTGTGGTCAATTCCCAGTTCTTCAGCTACGTCGTAACTACTGATATGCCGATCTTGCTCCACTTTTTCAAAAATGGCATCCATTTTATCCGTAATAGGGCGACCAGAGCGACGTGCATCTTTGACATCAAAATTTCCGGATTGAAAACGCGTAAAACAAATTTGTGCTACTCTCACGGACACTGCACTAGGTCCATAAACATCGCAATTTTTTTTCGCGGCTTGCGTTGCGCTTTTAGCTTTTTTGTAGTAACATTTTAAAATGTATCGAATTTCTTCATTAGATTCACTCATCTTGATAGTACGAAAAACAAATGAAAATCACACATTTTCCTAATTTGAATTTGGAATTATGTTCTTGAAAATTTAAACTTTCAATGATACCAAAACCAGCCAGATACAAATAGCCAAAGAGATTTTATTACAAGTTCATACATACTATAATGCGAAAAGACTTTTTCCCCAACCTAATATGATGTATGAGTTTGAATTAAATCTTAAACTCATAGGTACACCCTATCTAAAATTACTGCCCTGTATAATTAAAAAATTACTTACTTATCCCCTTTGGACCGCGAATCTACCCTGTTGCGTGAATTTCTTCGTCGCTTCGACGCCGTCCATTCCTCGTCTTCATCCGAGCTCATTTCTAACGATGGATACACTGGAACAAGAGCAATACACTTTAAGTTTATTTAGTAAGTATTTTATTAGCAAACAAAAACGTAAGCGTAGAAGTTTTTGACCATAGAAATTGCACAAATTCCCCAGAAAGTCGGATGTGACATCGAGGTAGCGAGCTAACCGCGACGCGTCATCTTCAGCATTATCTTAAAAACCTGGGTTTTCTCTCCTTTGGAATATTTGTACAGAAAATAACCCTACAGCCCAGAAATAAAACAACAATCATCTCAGTCAACTCAAGCCTCAATAATCAATGAAAATCAAAATTTGACTCTTACCATACTCCTCATCCCGATGCACTTCTTTTATAACATCCTCTTCATCAGCCACGTCCTGCACGGGCGGCGGTTTTCGAGATCGTTTGCCGTCGTGTTTCGAGGTCGCGGGCTGCGGCGAGTCGCTGGCCAGTCCGAAGGTTCGAGGTGGGGCTGTGAAACGTTCGCTGATGCTCAGCATGCCTGCTACGGCGGCGTCTTCTGGTTCCCTGTGAGGTGGATGGTTTGATATAATTAACCTCTTTAAGGTTAGTCAACGGTATCGTTTGCAGAGTTATCGTGCGAGGGTTGCGTGGGGAAGTAGACGTAGTTTTAACTTGGTCGCATTAACTGTGCACGTGGAGTTGATGAAGTCATTTCGACGCTTTGCTGTCCCGAATTACGAGACAGATGTCCCGGAAATATTTAGTCCTAAGGAAGTCTCCGTTTCTTGTCTCTGTTCTTCGAAGTTTAGGCAAATAGGCACTACCTATTCCTATCACTGGTAATTACGGCAAAAAAACAATGTTGGTTGAGGGGGCACAACTGTTTAATGATTTACCGGATGATTTAATGAATTGTGATAGTATAAACATATTTAAGGCAAAACTTAAGAAACATGTATGTACCCTGTAACATCGCCAACGCCCCAGAGGCAAATATGATATTATTATTTAGATGTAAGCACTTTGTATCTAATTTTAAGTGAACCGTTATTTAGCTCTTATGATAAATAAAATATCTTTAAACCTAAAATGTATACACTTCCAAATCCAAGAGGAAAAATAAGACATTTTTTGTTATGAGTATCGATTTACTCACGTTTCAACCACGGGCTGTTCCTCCTCGGCCAACACAGATGCTTGTATGAGAGACTCGATACCGTTTGCGGGCGCTGGCCTCGCTGCTACTTGCTTATAGCTGCTACTCGTTATGTTTGTGGATGCTGTAACAAATTAAACGATAACATTGTGACAAAAAGTAATGCATAAAAGATAAAATAAAGTTAATAAAGGATTTATTTTTTTATTCTAAAAGGTTACAGTATTTTTATCTCGCGAAGCGACGCGCGCTTTCTTTGTGGTAACCAAGTGTACAAACACGCTGTGAACGTGTGCGTGAAGACGAGTAGCGTCAGCACATCACACACATACATATATATATTATCTTGGTCATTTATATTGTGCGTTTTGTTTGTGCAGAATAAAATATTTTTCTTTCTTTTCTTTTACATACACACTTCTCACTTCGCCATTGTCTCGGACGGTACCGAGAGCTCCTGCGGTTACAAACACATTAAGTGTGGTTGTGGATTTGGTAACCACAAGTAAAGAGCGCGTTGCTTCGTGAGATAACATACTATAACCACTTTGTACCCGGCCGTTAATATACCACAGTAAAATACGTCTCTTGTCTCTGTCACTCATACCCGAATGGTCTCTTTCTGAAGCTTGATTTGTCTGATTTACACCCAGGTATTGTTTACTTATAAATAGTACTTTATTTGTGAGAAAGAATCCTTACTTGAATAACTGGCTGCAGAATCTGTTTGAAGATCCAGTTAAGCGTTGAAAAAAGTAACAATGAACAATTAGTACTAAGTTGTACATAAAGGGGAGGAACAAATTGCTGCGCAGTACGCTACCGAATAGTAGATTACCGGTCCATGGATACTTTCCGAAGTACAGAAGGGTCTCCGTCCCGTGTATCAGAAAGCACTTTAAGTTGATCCCAGGTGATAGTCGTATCTTCGTCGATCTTTGACAGTCGTTACGGGTATTGAGAACCCCGGAAGTGTGACACCAAGTCTTACCAAGAGTACCGTGGTACCCAGTAACGAGTCGCTCTAGTTAAAACATTGTTGTTCAGCTGTATTCGGTCTGACTAAAACCCTACCTTATCATAGTTGGAGAAAAGGCTAGGCCGGGTAATGGTAGGTGGGTGTACTATAGGTCACCTCTGCCAAATCAGGGGGGCCATTCTCGTAAATTTTAAGTACGTTCAATCTGCTCAATCTGTCAAAAATACCTCTAATTTCCCTACATTTTTGACATTGATTTTCGCTGAGATGAGATTGGGACTAGATTTTGAACGTTTTTAATTACGAGAATTATTGGCCTTCAGGGGCCTCTTGATTCTCTATGACACAATGAACGAAACCGCGCGAAATGAACGCGAGATTGGCGTAATTTGCTAAGGAGTTGACGTGGTTGTAAGGAATCATTAAGTGGTCATAATGAATTAGGGCCCTGGTGTGTTGTTATGTTAAGGCTAGGCTGACTCACCATTACTGCTGCTCTCATTCCGTCTGTAAGTGGTATGTTTGCTGTGCTTCGTCTTCCTGGGTCGCGGTGCGGGTGTATCATCGATGTATAAGTCAGAATCTTCATAGTCATATGTGTTTGAGACTCGGCGTCGAACGGGACGCTCGGAACGACGGACTGGGGTCGGTGGTGTGGTGGATACGCTGGGTTTTGATTCTTCTACCACCTGGATATAATGGTGGTGTTTACAATTAACTTTAAGCATTAATTCGTAATGATTCTTGGAAAAATAATGTAATTTTTAAGCTACAATAAAACCTAAGAAGGACAAATGCAGCAACCACACCGATTATCGAAGCAAACTTGTGTTAAGGTAACGTTCCCACCGCGAACTTTCGTTTAAAGCGAAGACGTTACAGGCAGCGAATTTTCGAGCAATTCGGGAACTATCACTTATCAGTACAGCTGCATCATGAAAATTCACGTCTAACATGTGCACATGAAGGTGAAGTATAACGATGTTTTGAGTATGGGTGAAACCATCTTTACGTCATCGAAACATTATGTATATATATTTTTTTATTTTCAATTTCACACAGTCCGTCCATCGTTTCTTCGGTCTTCTCCTACTCTTACAGCCTTCGACATTCATACCCAAAACTTTACTCACGACATTTTCCTCATTCCTCCGTATCACATCATACTTGATACTGAATTTACTTACATAGTTAGTGGTTGCTGTATACTGGTGTGCAATCGCCGCGTCGTACGACGGCAGCTGATTGTGATGATACTCTCCGTTCACTGTCTCTTGAACTGCCACATTACTGTAACTTGCTGTTTGCTGTGAACGAAGTATTAAAATATTGTAAGTACCATAGTTTCATAAGTTCGCACACTAAATAAATTCTTTATTGCCATAAAAACAGGTTACGGAAAAATATGAGACCCTGGCTCCAGAGCTAGGTTAGAGTACGTATGTCAGGAGCCAAAACCCTGTATAATAATATCAGCATATTTTAATCTAAGCTGAAATGGGATTGAACGGGTCATGTCAGCCGCCTGCAGTGACCGCTGGGCACCAGTCACCACACCGTGCTGCCTGAAGGTGGATGGCACCACTGAGGTTTCAGGAACAGCTGGCGAGACGACCTAGACTCGTGCCGCAAGGGTTGGATTGAGGTGGCGCTAGAAAAAGATGCACGGAAGGATTTGGGAGAGGCCTTTGTTCAGCTGAGACAGTGTAGGCACAGATTACTAAATAGTTACTTAGTAACAGATACTTCACTCAGTAGAAAAATTCCAATACCTACTGCTATAAGCCTACTCCGCCTATATATAGCCTACTCCGTCGCGTCAGCAACCTCTGCATGCTAAAATGTGCCTAAATGCTCACACGTACAGTTGTGGATTGCTTCGCACCGCGCGATCCCACAGTACTGAATTTGGTCCGCAAACGGCCCAAGACCGCTCGGCCAGGCGGTAGGTAATTATAGCGCGCAAGTACATGGAGTGACGGAGGCCTGGTGTAGGCTAATAAAAAAAATCTTAAATGAAAGAAAAGGAAGCCTGTTGTGTCGAACAATTGCGTAGTACAATCACTTTAAAAGAAAGTTGATCTCTTGTGGATTTCCTCACAATTTATTACTTGTCAATATTACATATCACTTGCGTATGACTTTGTTAACGCATACTTTTTAAGGTCGGGCAAATTTGGGTTTTCCGTCAGGGATTTCTCAGTATGAGCCTGGAGCTGGGATTCGTGGCCGGTTGATGGCATTGGCTCGTTCCCTACTACATGGGACTAAAATATAACTGGCGAAATATGGGTGTACTACGCCTTTGCTTAACCCTTCGGAGATTGCAGGTTTCGGCTTCGGGGATTGTTATGTAGGCATACAAAACACCCGTCTGGTTGAGGATCCTCCCTTTTCTATGGACATCCTCCATAGAAGTGAACTTTACACCCTGTTCCTCATACCTCCAAAGTTATGTAATTTTTGACGTTTCCATTTGCATTGTACAATGGAAATATATATTTATTTGAGTATTTGAAAGTTCTAAATATTTTCTAGGTTTTAATAGTCCCCTAGCCTTAGATCAGTAGGCAGCTGGAGGTTACATGGCATTTACCTGATGCACTGAGGGTACTTCTTCATATCTCTGGTAGTTATCCACAGTGGTGTACGCTATATGTTGTGGCTGCTGGTAGCTGTATACTGAAGGCTGGTAGGACCCTGGCTTCGCTGATTCTGAGTACTGGTAGTCTTGTTGAATGTCTTCTGCCGAGTACATGCCTGAGAAAGACATAAATATTTGTAAATCATTGGTATTTATTAATATTATTAATACACTGGATTAACTTCTTATACTAAAATAACTAATAAACTATTTAAATATTATTAGAAAATAACAATATAATATTCTAACTTAACTAAAGACTGAAAATGAGAATTAATTTCCAGAAAATCTCTATTTGGGATTAATCTTCGACCTGGTGGCAGCTGAAATTTGTAACCAACTTTGTAACTAAGTAGTAGTTACAAAGTTGGTTACAAAGTTTCAGCTACTACCTACCACTGACTAATGTAGTGATTAGTCTAAAGGTCAAAAATTTCAACAATTTCTTTTTTAGTTTTTTAAAGAATATTTTTTTTTTTGTTCAACTTACCAGGCCCGTAATTCATCTCCTGTCCATCAATCCTAACGTTAGCCTGCTGAAGATTCTCATTAGTGAACAGTATCTGTTCCTCATGATAGTCTCCTATGTCCTTCTTAGAGATGGTCCACTGGTGTATAGGCTTCAAGACGGGAGGTCTGTCTGTACGAATGAGGTGGGATTTGAGGATCGAATGCTCCGGGAGGGAGTACGGAGGGGGCGCGTCCTCGCGGGACGAGGACGGGGAGTTGCTGAAACAAGAGATTTTAGATTAGTTGAACGATAGAAAGATAGCTTTATTTGCCACAGAAACACGTGCACGTAAAAAGATAAGTTGGAATCCTCTGGGATGCCTTAAATTGAGGAGGAACGGACGTTTATGTCGGACGCATAACCACAAAATATGCAGTATTTCTACTGCTACCATGACTTGGGAGCGCGGGATACAACAATTTCGCAGAGCCAGGAAAGCCCTGCCCTAATATGTTTACACAAATGGCAATTGAATTGCCATCTCAATTATATTGGTTAAAAAAAATTAATGAAATGTTTATTGTGAAAATTTCAGGGACCAGCTGAAAATTAGTGCTGTATTATGCTGGGATTCGAAAAGAAAATATATTTATTCTGCACAAACAAGACGCACCTTCGGACGCGGATTTAGTTCAGTTTTCGCTGGCCATCTGATAACGTGGCTACATTATTAAATGGCCAGCGAAAACTGAACTAATATACCTCCGCTCCTATCTATAATAACTTTTTTTATTATGTATCTTTGTTTAGCATAATCAGCCTTTAATGTTCTCACTGCTGGGACATAGGCCTCCTCTCGGTGAGAGGGAGTGGTCCATAATCCACCACGCGGGCCCAGTGCGGGTTGGTATATGTCACATGTCTTCGATTTTTTTAATTCTAGGACATGCCGGTTTCCTCACGATGTTTTCCTTCACCGTTGTGAGAGCAGTGGTGATGAAATAATTTACACAAAGTAAAGCGCCTGCCTGGGTTCGAAAAACTGTTAATTCGGGGACGTTACCACTGGGCCACCACGTCATCTTAGTTTGTGACAAACTAAATTCTAAAATAATCCACGTACTTCATCTTAATCTTCAAAGTTGCCTTCTTATCAGTTCTCTCAACGTATGTTCCATCCTCCGGGTAGGAGACCTCCTCGTACGTCTGATAGGCGTACCCTTTGTCCGGCATCACCATCTCCTTGCCTTCGACCACGTACTTTGTGTCCGGTATACCGTTCGCGTACTTGACGTCTTGTGTTGTTACGTATCTTTCTTGGTAGACTACCTCCTGGGGAAAAGAGATTAGGTATTTGTTATTTGACTACAGCATACGAACTCTGAAAGTGGCATCGGTACCTGAAAAGTTGGAAAATGGCGTGAGGAAAGTTTTGAGTATGAATGTCGATGGTTATAAGAGTAGGGGAAGACCAAAGGAACGATGGATGGACTGTGTGAATGATGATATGGTTAGAAAGGGGGTGACTACCGTGATGGCGACTAATAGAGAAGTATGGAAGAAAAAAACATGTTGTGTGTTGTGGGATAAGGAATGATGACACTAAAGAAATATCACTAAGACCGTGAGTCACACATAGAATAGAGTGAGCATACAGGTCGCGCGTGCTACTTGGCCCTTAATAAGACACATAGAGTTGTACAAAAATAGTCTTGGTAGTGATGTCTCTTTTACTCATAACCTGGCTTTCTCTTTGTAAAACTCGACTTGTCACTATTAACGCCCGTATCTCTTCGTCACGAAGGCCACCTTTCAGTAACAATACTCTCGATTATTGATTTATTTTCTACAACGTCTATGTAAAACAAAAAGGATGTTATCCAGTCCAGTCAATAACATTTATTTCAGCCATCCAGTTAGGCCAAGCCCCCATTTCGTTCTGTAGGTGTGGTTCTGCGAAGACGCGGCAAGACAAGAGCTCTATTTCGATATTTGCCATACAATAACTTACCTTATTATCAATATAAAACTTGTCAGCGAACACCTTCTCTTCCACAAACTCTCCGTTCTGCCCCATGTGCATGATAGGCTTCGGTAGAGTCAGCTTCAGGGACTTCTTAGAGTTGCTTGCTGCTTTCTTTGAATGCGACTTGGTGGGAGACGAGTGGTTCTTTACCTTGAAGTCCTAGAAAAATACTTGTCATGATTAAAATCAAAAGTCATTTATTCAAACTAGGCTGAGAACCAGGGGGTCTACTCCGCAGTGCAGAGTGCGAATGTTCGGATCGGACCGACACATGGTCGAACCGAATATTATTGAAAAATGCGAAAAAAGTTCGGATCGGCTCAGTTGGGTCGGGACCATAGTCAATATTCGAAAGAGTGTAGGAGTGTAGGATCGGGACCGACCGAACCAAATAGTAACTTCGTAGCAGGAAACGGCCGCACATTCGGCCGATTCTACTTCGGAGTAGACCCCCAGGACTTTTTGAACGTCAAAGTTACATAAGACAGTCCCCCAAAACGCCCGCCCTTCACCACTTCCTAGTGCTTTGGTTGGGAAGAAATGGCGCAACAAACACCCCAGCAGCACAGCTGTCTATGTAGTTAGAAGACCTTGATTCTATACGATCATAAGGAATTAACATTACGAAACACAAAACATTAAATTAAATTATTTATCATATGTCAGCTAGCACACGCCAATATACCAACAAAAACATTGAAAACTATAGTCAAGCAGAAATAAATAGTAAAAACGTAAACAGAACTTAAAACCTTAAATCTAAATAAAAGCCTCCAGGCATAAAGGGCGTGCCCGCTTACAAAGGACATTCCAAAGAAAATGATTAAGAGTCGTCTCCACTTTTCAGAGATAATTCAATTTCCTTGACAAAGAAATGTACCCATGTAATGTGTGTGTGTTGTGTGTGTATTTTGCTGTACCCGACAGGGTCCATATTGATCTTTTACCTTGTATATACCATCTATGTAACACATATGGAATGCAATAAAGTTTTGAGTATTGAGTATTGAGTATGTTGCGATGCGAACTATACGTTTTAAAATAAAATGGCTGTTCCTCAAAGAGCCCCAAATAGCAAAGCATTTGAACAAGTTCACGACATGCTTGGTTGATATCCCGACGAGTCGTACTCAGCGCTCCTCCTCCACGTTTATTATGCGCACAGCCAAAGTGTGGAACTCTCTGCGTTCCCTCCCACATTTAACCCATCTGCCTTCAAAGCAAGAGTGAACAGGCATCTTCTGGGCACGCTCGTTCCATCATAGATCTCAACCATCGCTTTCCATCAGGTCAACAGCAGGCCCATTTAGCAATAAATATAAATAAAAATGCTAAGAGGGGCTTAGCATTTTTATTTCATTAATAGTTTAAGTTACACATTAATGACTAATAATGTCAATTAGTGTGACGTCGTATTAAATATCATTATTATCCAGATGGAATCTCCACTATCAGCAACTGCGTAACACACGATTTCTAGCAATTGCTTTCATTTCGACAGTTCAGCAACACCTGCGTGATTTACGTTGTTAAGCTGACAAATTTTTCGAATATATGAAGCAATGGATTAGCAATATCACACTTTTGACATTAGACAAAAGCCCCAGACAAAGGAAACAATCTGATGGACTAACCTTATCTTTATTAGTAGTGGTGGTGGAACGTTTCTCCAAGGTTCTTAGTTCCTTGCACAGCTCCCGGACTAGTTGGCCGGAGTTCAGGCATTTGGGTACGTTGTCACGTTTCGCTGTGTCTGTCTGCAAGAATCAATTATTGATTTGATTAATAGTGAAAGAAAAAAATATTATTTATTTTTTCATTCGCACATTCATTCGTTCGTTTTTTTATTAATCCACTCATTCATATATTCATTCATTCATATCTTCTTCATTATTTCATTAATTGCTTCATTCATTTGTTTCTTCATTTATTCATCGGCCTAGGGTAGGCAGAGATGTAACGACACACATAATATCGCCAGTTATATAGTAGAGGGCGCGAGCATAGCCATATTATTCACGAACTATAATAGGGTGTATAAAAGAAATTGCGTGCCATAGCATAGGGGTAGGTTCAGTATCGATAAAGGAACCCAGAAAAAAAAAAAAAATTAAAAATTTTTGCAAGATCAACCCAATTTATTTTCTCCTTCACTTTTCGCGTCCTACTGAAAACGGCTCGCGCGACAAATGGCGCAAGATGTGCGCCCCTAACGCTACGACGATATGTAAATTACAATTCCAATTTTCCCTTCGTACTTTAACGGGCTTAGGACCGTCAAAATACCAAAACCTACAAAAAAGATTTTGTTTAATTAGTATTCAACAGATATACGAGTGGGTATTGTATTAAGGAAGAAGAAATAAGTATTTGGAATTGGAATTGTAATTTACGTTATACGTACCTACCTAGTTACCTAACCTTCACCTGGCGTTATCGAAGTGTTCGGGTGTAGGTATTTCATTGCGTTCGATAGTAGGTAGGTAACTCTAGGAAATGATTAATTAGCATATAAACAAAATAAGAACTTATTTTAACCAATTTTATAATCAATTCTAAGCGATTGCTATTTAATTAGTAGGTACAGTCAACAGCAAAAGTAGATGATCAAAATCAGAAATTCAATACTAATTAACGGAGTTCGCGTCAGAACTGTGTGGCGTCAAAGTGATTCAAAAGTATGACACTGAGTCTGACATACTTTTGAATCACTTCGACGCCACACAGTTCTGACGCAAACTCCGTTCATTAGTATTAAATTTATATACTAATGAACGGGACGTATACCTACATTAGGTTCATCTTATGATAATTTTCGGTTTTTTTTTTTACGTGTTCTTTTATCGATACTGAACTCACCCTGAAGCTATGGCACGCAATTTCTTTAACACCCTGTATATACTATAATGTATTACTTACACTTTTAAGCGCGTGCCACTCTTTGAGCGCGTTGGCGAGTATTTTGATGCCGCGCAGCAACAGTGGCGGCAAGGCGGCCGGCGTCAGGCGAGGGCTGCTCTCGCTTAGAGTGAACTCTTCGTCCTGCACAACATTATGACAATCTTAAGTAATAAAAAATACGAAAGCGAGTTTGTTACACTTTCACGCTGAAACGGCTGAACGGATTTAGATGAAATTTGGCAGACCATGACCTGGATTAGGACATAGGATACATTCCTGGATTAGGACATAGGATACATTTTATCCCGGTAGTATTTTCCCGTGAAATAATACCTGACTTACACGCGAGGGAAGCAGGGAGCAAAAGCTAGTAGTTTATTGCTTTTCAGTCTACTTCTCGTCTAATCCACTTTACTATTCTAAATTAGCCGAGTAAAGTGGATTTTTGGAGAAAACCTAAACTACTGTAGCGGTATCTACAACGCCATATGCGAACAACGCGTCATACTGACGTCACGCAAATCCTGCATCTCGCAAGCAGAGTTTACCGTGCAATTAGCATAGATACAATTTCCCAATATCAATCATTGGGCAATTGCCCGCCAGACATAACACCCGTCTGGTTGGAGGATCCTCCCTTTTCAATGGAACTTGAAAAGGGAGTTGAGTGAACTTTACACCCTGTTCCTCATACCTCCAAACTACATTTTTAGATTTTTGTAAAAGCTAGGCGCTTTTATACTTATCCAGGAATAGTTCGCAAAAAAAAACTGTTTTATAATACTTAATATTTACTTGCTAAAATATAACGGTCAGTGAGCAATAGTATTGCTCAATAAGGATACAACTCTGCGAATGACTGTTGTCTTGAATCATACTTTAATAAAATTGTTTAGGCTGTATACAATATAAGAACAAAGAAAACCTAGATAAAAAAAAAAGGAGAATCAAAATACCTTCCAGACCACAGCAAGCGAAATAATATGGTCATATTGAGCAAAAGATTGTGCATGCTGTGGTGTCATTTAAGTGAATTAGTACACCTACTTAATACCAGAGGGGCAATTCTCGAACCTCTAATTTCCCTACCTTTTTCACAAGTTTTTGACATTGACATTTTTTGACATTGTCGCTGTGATGAGATTGCGACTAGAATTTGAATGTTTTTAATTACGGGAATCAGGCTTCTGATGTTGGCCATTCTTTATGTGACATGTATGATGAATGTTTTATTGGAAATCCTAAATAAATAAGAGATAATAAAACATGCATTTTCACGATACCTGTGTCTCCTCATTGTGCCGACGCAGCATGGTGAGTAGATGTGCTCCTGCGTACCAGTGCATCGCCTCGAACAACGGGTACCGGAACATTGTGGGCGTTTCTACGCGACGCTCTATCTCATATATCCTGCAAGGAAAGATAAACATATATAAATAAAAAATAAAAAAGATTTTTTGTTATCTTCAGTTGTACAAAAACACTTATCTAAACACTATGCGGCGATACAACTAAGGGATCCTTCCCTTAGTTGTATCGCCGTATCACACTCCTGTGTTTTCGATGAACTCTGGCACCCAAGGTAAGATTTAACTTGTGTTTGGAGTGCCAGCGTCCTCGCCTATGATTTGAACATATATCAGTAGAGACCATGTAAAGGTTCTAATATTCAAGAATTCAAAGATTATGGCCAGGAGTTGCCTCAAAGATATGTCAGATTGTGCTATTCAGAGCTTGATTCGTTTTTTAATTACATGGCAACACACTTGGACCCTTGAACCATTCCTAGATGCACATAATATGGCTATTCTTGGATCATGCCTTGGTTTTTATTTAGTGAATGTACTTTAGCCGAATTCGGCAGTAGACCAATAACCGATTGACTTATAAGTTTAATGACAGTCATGATGAACCATAGCCCGAGATTTGCCCTGGGCCCGTATTCCCGTTATTAAAAACGTTCAAAACCTAGTCGCAGTCTCATCTCGGCGACAAACAAATGTCTAAAACTTGTCAAAATGTAGGGAAATTAGACGTATTTTTGACAGATTGAGACTGAGATCAGACTGTGAACTTTCGTAAAATTACGAGAATTGCCTCTCTGGTCATATTATACGGTGTATCAGAAAAGTGTGGTCAAATTTAAGGGTGTGGTACAGACCATCAGACTGAACAACTTTCTCTGTGGGACCAACATTTGAATCGAGAAAAATGATCAGCCGTCGAGTAGGTATTGAAGTGTTGTATGGGACAGCTGATAATTTTTTATATAAGCATAATCAAAAGAAAGAAAGAAAAACGTTTATGTGGACACAGTTCGTGAAACACAAAATACAAAATCAGCCTATATTGTTCCCACTGCTGGGACACAGGCGTCCTCTCAGTGAGAGGTAGTGGGTTGTAAGCCACCACGCGGGTCCAGCGGGAATTGGTAGATTTAACGTCTTCAAATTCTTGGTTCTAAGACATGACGGTTTCCTCACGATGTTTCCTTATGTTTTATAAATACTGCGAAAACTTATTTCTCTTAATCCTTTTTGTGATAGATCAAGTTACTTACTGCAACTGCATCTCGATAGCATAGGAATGCAAAAAGTTCCCCCCGAACACGAGCGAGTCGCAGGGCGTGAGCACGGCGTGTATCCAGCCGCTCGGGATGAACAGCGTCTGTGCCGCGCTGAGCTCGGCCGTGCCGTACCACTCCACCATGTCGCCGAAGAAGCGCTCGTTTTGGTTGTTAGCGGCCGACCATTGTTGGTAGAGGGCGAGGTTTGTCGCTGTGGGTGGGATTAAGTAGAATATCTGGAATAGAAGTGAAATTTAATTAGGATTATGATATTAGCTGACGTCACTTGTATTTGGCATTTTAGTAACTATGTGTGACTCTGGTAATAGCTGGTCTCTCAATTGTGAGTTTTAGACTGATTTGACATACAAAATCTCAAAAATTCACAATGGTGATAACTGCAACGTTTGTACATTTATTAGACTTAGGCCCCAGTCATAATCAGCCTACAACATTCCCACTGCTGGGACACAGGCCCCCTCTCTGTGTGAGGGATTCAATAATAGTTAAAAGTAAATTCCATCGTTACCTTCCGTCCGTGCAGCACATGATACCAGACAGTGGTCCCGCCGAAGTCCACGTGGAAGTCGGTGTAGGCCCCGGCGGGCGACATGAGGCAGTACTTGCGCACCTGCGGCGCGGGCGGGCGCTCCCGCGCGGCCCACACGCGCGCCGCCCAGTCCAGCGCGCGCGCCGCGCCCGGGGGCTCCACGCAGCGGGACATGCTGCGGGGGGGGCGGTTAACATGCCTTTTGTCTGTTTTATATTTAGCGATATCTAACCAGCCTGCGTCCTACTGCAGGCCAAAGACCTCTCCCTTTTCGAAGAAAGAAAAAGTATTTATTGCGACTCGTACAAGCACACAGGCAGGCAGGCACAGGCAGGTGGGTTTTCCACAATATTCTGGCTTTTACTAAAACAGTCTTTTCGTCTCGGCCACAATCAATCATTCTCTTAACCCATTTGTCATCTGGCATGCGGCAGACAGGTCCAGGCCAGTCCCACTTAAGTTTCTTCTCTCCAACGACTTTCTAGGTAACGTTAACGTAACCTTTTACGGTCCGAAATTCAAACCTCTAGGATGCGCTCCATGACTCACCGGCAAACCTCGAGCTTTGACCTCTGCTGAAGTGTCAAAGACCAGGTTTGAGCGGTTCCCTATCCATTTGCATAAAATTTTAAGACATAAATATAACATAGCATACTTTTGTTTATCTTAATTATATTTACGCATAACATTATTTACGCACATATCCGTTACGAAATATGGGCCACTGATCATCAAACAATCATCACTCACTTGGTCTCGCTGAACTCCAAACTGAGCACATTCAACACCTTCTCATCGCGGTGCTCGGGTGGCGTCTCGAAGTAGTCCACGAAGTCGCCCAGCGGCATGCGCAGCGTCGACTGCTTGCGGACGTCTATCACTTCCACCTACGAAAAATAGACATACAAGTTTATAAAGGTCTCGGCAAAAGTTCTTATTTAATCATAATCATCATTTATTGCATTCATGTAGTTTACAAGCTGTTACAAATATATAGGTTTCATACATGAACCCTGCTAGGGCACAGCAATTAAATAGTTTAAAGCGCTACAGGTCTTGGCGAAATATCATTGCTTCGAAAGTGATGATTGAGATTGGATCTGTTAAAATTACTGATACAATTTGCTACAATATACAGTACGGATTTTGAGGCAGTAAGGACAGGAGACTAACCTTTACTTAATGAGCAATTTTGATCAACATTCACAGATTGAAATAAAATTACAGTCAGCAAGAAAATGGGCAATTTTCACAAAACTTTTTTTATGCCAATCAATCATCGTTGATCGTTTCTTAAAAGGAGCAAAAAGCTTTTCAAAATTTGTGAATGCAGGTAAAAATTTCTCAAAAAGTTAAAGTTACCCTCATGCAATGGTTAAAGTACCTGTACTTCTATCTCATCTAGATTGATCGAGAAAAACAGGTTTTGCTGAGACTCTGTTGTTTTGTTTTTTAATTTTTTTTTTTCTTATTTGTATTTGTAATAAATAAATAAATAAAGAAACTACATACCGTACATGATTACTAGTTTATTTATTTATTTATAAGTATGTATGAGGTATGTTGAAACTGTGTGTACTCCCCGTCACTTTTCCCTAAAGGTTCATTAGAAAACTAGCGTCAGACAGCATCTGTCTGGCATTAATGCTGAAATGAACCTTTTTGGCGCCGTGAGGCACACTATTGTTGTCTGAAACATTATTTTTTATACATATTATTAATTTTGTATTTTGTGTTACACGAACTGTGTCCAAATAAACTTTTTTCTTTCTTTCTACTTACTGCTCTGTCTCAAAAATCTACTCTGTACTGTATAAAAAATAGTTTACAGGATGTACGAGTCATGTATCGTACATGCCACGCGCGCATTGCATAGATCAGCACTTTTCCGTTGCCTTGCACAAATTATACTGTAAGGCGACAGTACACGGTCAGCGTTCATAGTCAGCTGTACTCATTCCCACAACATTCATATAGCATTAGTTACGTGGTAGTTAAATATATTCAATAAAACATCATCTTTGGCTATCCGTGACTTATCATTCAAGCTAACATACAAGGTGTGTGCGACCCATTCAGCAGCGCATACACAGGACAACTGGTGCTTGGAAAGATCACTACAGTCAAGAGCATAGTTATTTGGTGACAAAAGGGTTTCTTTTGAAAGATGGCATTATGCAATATGGACAGGAGCCATTGTCCATTGTGCACTACCGAAAGGTTCCTTTTAAAAACCATGCCTTAAGCAGGTATGGTTTTTAAAAATTACAACTCGAAAGAATTACTATTACTTACCTCCAGTTGTGCCCCACAGAACCTGAGTACTGATCTGACTGTGAACGTGCCAGGGTTAGGAGTCTTCATGTCCAAACCATCTGAAGTTGTGAATGTTACTGGTCGTGTGAATCCTGCACAGAAAGAACAATGAATAATTAATCAATTTATTTCAATAGAACTTAGAAGGCAACGAAAAATACGAAGACAATGTTATGCTCAATATGGAGCGGTATCATTCTTTGAATTGTACTATGAAGGATTGTATTGGCATTAAGTACTACTTAGAACTAGTTTCAACCAATCAAAAGGCTTTAAACGAGCTTTAAGTACTGCGTGAATTTTGAGTGAGGTTCTATAATGCGGGCCTTAGTATACACTGTAACAGCAGTACCATATGGACATACAGTTTAAAATTAAAGCTTTTCACTTAATTAATTTCCTGGCGGGACGAGCTGGAGAAAACAAGCGACCAGTGGTCCACTTTAGACCTGGGTCAAAAGAGCCCAGTAATGCGGTGATGCAGGCTAATAGTAACAGTTATTTTTCTGAATTCGGTGGAAAGGCCATCAAGTCAAAGCCGATAAGCTACGTTTCTGAGCACGGAGATTTTCTCTGTAGGGCTTGTTGAAGTACCAAAGTAAGTATAATAAAAACTTTTGAATTCTGAGGGTGTTAAAAATTGTATGTTATCTCTCACCATTATCTCTGATCAGCTCCTCATTGAACTGGTGCGGGCTCATGCGCTGCAGCGCGGCCGGGGCCGGGCGCAGCGGCCGCGCGGCCAGCGCACGCACCCAGGCCGGCGTGCCCACCTGCGACGGGCGAGTCTCCGCACCCAACTCGTAGCGGTCCGCCCGGTGGTTGTTTGTGGCGATTTTTACTGGAAAACAAGTTGTTGATTTTTGTCAATATTTGCTATGACAATATTCAGGAACAAACAAAAGATTATTTTTTTCTCTCTGTTTAGGCATAGTCAGATAATCTGCTGAACTAACAGAAACCATTAATTATTTAGAGGATTTGAATTAATTAAATTGAAACAGGGTAACAGGTTGCGCGTGATGCCCCTGCCACCCTGTAGGTATAAAATTCTACACAGACCTCTGATTAATGCTATAATTTTAATCACCTAAAATTAGTTCCACATAAATGCTCAGCTTCTATGATATTTATGGTTTGTAATTATTGTTATAATTTACTTACATACTGAAGGCCCGTAAGTCTGTGCACATTTTGGACAGTGATACTTGTCTATGTCATCAGAATGATATATTTTGACATCAACACAACTGTAACAAAAATATCGAAAGTATTAGTAAAAAAATCTAACAAAAGGTATTATTTACAAGTCAGATAGATGTGAGTGTGAACGCCGGGAGGGACACCCTAGGAGGTCATAATTATAGTGAGTTTATTGGTGATTTTAGGTCAGGTGTGTTGTACTCGCAACAGGCGTGTGTGTTTACCAGATGTATGAATGTAAACGAGGCAAAAGGATTATGAAAGGACCGTAGCAGGAGGCTTTCTGCAGTTTCTGGCTATCCCCATGGGAAGGAGTGAGTAATGTATTAGTAAACATTGAATAATTTTAAATCATCTGCAGAGTATAAACGCCAGTAATAAGGGTCATATCCCATGCCTATTCTCATCAACCAGGCACGAATCCAAACTCCTGACTGCTACTGAGAAATGACTGATGGAAAACCCAATAACACTTTGCCCGACCTGGGAATCAAACCCAGGACCTCATGGTCAGCAGTAGCGCTCGCAACCACTAGACCAATGAGGTGGTATTCCATTCATTATGGAGTCAAAGCACATAATATCAACTTCTAAAATAGGTTTTCAATATCAATAATGACTGATGTTTACCAAACTCAGATATCTTTTATCCATGGAATAAAATTGACATTTGACAGTTTTACTACGGAAAAACTGTCAAAAATTCCAAATAATTCTCAGGATAACACTTATTCTCGGTATAAAAGTTTGGTGAAATTGGCCCTAAATAAGTTACTATCTAAGTATATAAATAAAAATGGATCTTCGAAATGTATGTAAGCCCATAACTTTCGATCGACTGCACAAAATTGGATGATTCTTGGTTTTTATGTATTCGTTATTGTTAGGACAAGGTTTGTATACAATTAGACCCGGTAGGTGGCGCTGCAGTAGGGTAGAAGTAGTGTAGGAATAGGGTAAGAGTAGGGTGGGGGTAGTGTAGGAGTAGG
The DNA here is from genome assembly GCA_949629185.1 of Apamea crenata. NCBI lineage: Eukaryota > Metazoa > Arthropoda > Insecta > Lepidoptera > Noctuidae > Apamea > Apamea crenata. The sequence continues at coordinate 10,801,544 of OX451377.1, forward strand.
GTAGGAGTAGTGTAGGAGTAGGGTAGGAGTAATGTAGGAGTAGGGTAAAAGTAGGATAGGAATAAGGTAGGAGTAGGGTAGGAGTAGTGTAGGAGTAGTGTAGGAGTAGGGTACGGGGTAGGACACCAAGCGAACGAAGTAGCGCCGGGCAGCTAGAAATAATTTAAATGGCAAAAAAATGTTGCCATAGTTTCTCAGTAGCATCCCAGGGTCCATATTATGACATGTTAATGCCATAATTTTTCTTGTGTGAGAGTGAGACAGAGCTATAGACGACCGATAGCACCATATCTTTTATGCAATGGAATAATAATGGTATTAAAACTTTATAATACACCCCGAGTCTGGATTTGATTCTGGTTAATAACAATAGGGTTGCCCCCTGTTACCTGGGACTTAAACATAACTGGCAAAATGTGGGTGTACTATAGATAAACCTCGGCCTAACCCTACAGGGATTACAGGGGTTCTATGTTACGGGTTAGGTTTCCGCACTTAGCCCTTCAGGTGGACCATTGTGCGTGGGCCATGGCGGCCGTCGGTGGTTATTCCAACCAGATCACCTCCCTCCAGAAGCTTATAGTCTCCAGCCGATCGATTCTGTAACCATCTCACCGTGAAAAGCTTTGAGTGAGCTGCCAATAGTGTCAATCCCTAGCATTAGTTGGAATGACAGCTCACTCCATGCTCACTTCACCTAAGTTTTCACGGTGAGATGATTACAGAATCGCACTGCTGGTCTATTGAAAAGATCTGGGTGTCCCGAGGGTTTCCTACCTAATCTGGGTGACGCCTGTGCACTCAAAGAGCACATGTGCAACAGTTTCATCAGCCTCCATGCAAGCTCTGGTTACAGGGGTGATGTTATATTTTTAAGTTACTATATCTGAATGTATATAATACAGTATACCAATTGAAAATACTATATTCATAGGCTAGTAGTCATTCATAGGTGTACTTTTATAATTATGCAAAGATTTAATTATTCAACGACACAGTTTGCATTATTCATAACTTTTTGATTTATTCTTAGTGCTCTATTTTTAATACATGAGTAAAGTAAAGATTCTTGTAGTATGCATGGCTACACATCAAGCTATACAAAACCAGTATAAGCTGACTTCTAATTGTACGAAAAACCTCAAACCAATGCGAGGTCAGCTAAAATTGGAAATGTATACCTTGATGTGTAGCCGTCTACAACCTACTAAAAAAATGAACATTACAATAATGTTAACAATAAAGATAATTTAACAAAAAAAAAATTGTTGTTCTCGTTTCTGTGCCTGACAATGAATGCCCTAAATGAATATGAATTATATATCTTCAATCATGTAGTATCATTAAAAATATTTTCTTATCCGAATAACCCGTCTTAGGAGATATTTCCTTAATCATGAAACTTTTACACAGATCAGTGTATGTTTGAAGTTATTAGCAGACAAGTTGATGGAGATGCTAATATTTTCAAAAACATGCCTTCATGTTATGATACTAAATATATAATATTATAAAAATAATGAACCCATAGAGAACATCTATGTTACAATCACATCTAGTCCTGATATAATATACCCAGCATATTATCGTCCCACTGCAGCGCAAATGCCTCTTCTCATACAGAGAAGGTGGAAGCATTGATCACCACATTCACCATGATAGTTAGAGGCGAGTTGGCAATTTCAGACTTATAGTAATTTTAAGTCCAGGTTCCCCCCAATGTTTTCCTTTACCAATGTCAGTGATGTCCAAGAAAAACTCAGATAGTACAGATGAATTGATTGATATACTCCGGTAATGAATGATTGCGGACTAAATAGGTTTTGTATAGTATGTTTAGATTACAGCAGAGGAATATTGTATGACAAAAAATATTTGATTGACTGAAAGATTTTAAATTATAATCAATCAATAGTATTACAAGAAAAATAATTATGTTTCATGTTTTAATTGCCATCTATGGCTAGAGTATGTGCAAATGAAGGTTTTTATGTGCATGTTACATAGTAATTTAACACCTCAAAGTACATAATCATCACAAAATTCATTAAAACATTAATTTGTAGATACTGTGTGCACTTCACATAGTTGTGCCCAGCCTAACTAACCATAGTGCACTTAAGGCTACAAGGGGCGGCCAAAGTCCTCAAAGCGGAGTTCTTTTTTTTGACCCCTGCCTTCTTTTGACCCCTGCCTTCTAAGCATCTAATTAGTCATAAGGATTTCACAACAGTTGATAGGGGCTACTCTAACTTCGTTCAAAACATTAAAAACGAAGGTAATAGTAAAATAAATAATGCTACTGTATGATTTTGCCGTTAACAACACGATAACAGACTTAAAATAATATAAATAAACACAAAGAATGCACGATAGAAAAGCGCATTCTCCTATACCCATGGCGACCACTGATGTAAACAAACAAGAACTCTTAGAAAGCGCCGCAGAAATCCTGGATAATTAAATAGAACCTGTATCGTGCCTAATAAATGGTAAAAATCACGCCAGAGAACAGAAAATTATGAAATATTGAGTAAAACATTCGCATACAAGTGATGGCCGAACGCGCATACACTGTCAATCTTAATTGCATTTTTTTAACACACAACGAAACTTTCACTGTGAAATTTATATAATTTCCTCATTACCTGCCATGAAACCACTCACGACAGCAATCACATTCTATCATAAATTGTCCAATATTATAAGGTTGACCACACAAACAATAGGTTTCCTTCGATGACGCCATTTTAATGGCGAATAGACAATTTGCTTCTTTTTTCTCCACGTAGATTTAGGGTGACCATATCAAAAAAATATTTAATTTTGTAACCATAGATTTCATTGAAATGAGGTTATAGTCTGCATAAAAATCTCAACTTTTTTGATAAAATAGCACGTAGCACCAAGTATTTTCAATTCAATGTATCATTAATTTAGATGAACCATAGACTCAAACGACAATTAATCAAATGACGTCACGCCTGGGATGATAATAATAGCAACAACAACAAGTGGAAGATTGCGCACCTGGCTAAGTGGCGGTGCCGATTAATATTGAGATTTTATTTATTCACAATGGGCACGCAGCGCTCTCGGTTCTCACAGTAACCTCACGCTCACGCCATGACGCCACACACAATAGATCCAATAAGACGATCCCTTTCGGGTATAAGTTACATAATTATCTCATAAAATATTCCTCATCTGTTACAATTTACAAAACTTGGATATACATCTAAAAGATGGTATTTACATGATCTCCTGTGGGTTCAAAACCGGGAAAGTAGGTAGCAATGTGACTTTTTCAATTCATTTAAACTTTCTTCGTTTATCTTGGACATACTGGCATCGGTAAAGGAAAACATTGTCAGGAAACTTGGACTTGACTTGTTAGGCGCGTAGCGCGTGAGTGCGTGTTTTAACGTTGCTTGTAAACTTGTAAGTATCTCAGTTTGTATAGAAAACACGCACAGTCCAACACACAGAAAATGCATCCACGCGCGTTCATTCAGATCACGCGTCTAAAAACGTAGAAACATGCGCACTCGCGCGTGGGTGCGGGGCGAGACGCAACCGCAAGATATGGCACACCGAATCTCGCAGTGCCGTGCGTGATTTTGGATGGGCTTGAACGGCTTTGAATTAAATGAATCAGAGCCGCCGTGAATCCACAAAACGCAACTACGCGCCTGAGTGCGTAAAAAACCCGCACGATGATGTAGATCTGCACTCCCGCAAGTACGCGCGTTGCGTTGACACGCAACCTGCAGCGTGATGAGTGGCAGTGTGATAAGTTTGAAATGGCCAACCCGTCTTGAGGAAGCCTGGTGATCAATCTTCATGCCTTCTGCAGAGAAGACACGAAGATTGATCGAGAGAAAAAAGACCTATAATCATACAGATGTGTAGAGGTATTTGTTCTGCAGTGGGACAGTAATATTTATGTCTAATAGGTTTTATTATTACTATAAAGGTACATATATAAACTCACGCCTTATATATACTTCTATACTAATATTATTATAAAGAGGTAAAATTTGTTTGTTTGTTTGTATGTATGTAGGGGGTAATCTCCGGAACCACCAGTCAGATTTAAAAAAATCTTATTGCATTTGATAGCCCAACTTTTGAGGAAGGTTATAGGCTATCTAACATCACGCTACGACCCTTAAGAACCGAGCAAAGTGAAAAAAAGCCAGAAACAACACTAAGCGAAAACGAAGTAGTAGCACGTGGTAGTAGCGATGGGATGCGAGGCGATGGGTCAGGGGCCGAAATTCGCGCGGTCGAAGTCGCGGACAGAAGCTAGTTCACCTACCTATGTATTTAAGTAGGTAGATTCCATGCAATAAAACTCATAATGTGTATTGTTATTGCATTTAAATTAATAGATACCTAATACACGACAATTAGATCCGTAGTTTTTATTATCTATACTTATAATAATCTATATCTATACTTATAATAAATCTGTAGAGAGGTCAATTCTGTACATGAAATATATTTCCAAAATAACTATCAGGGGGTGATTAGGGATCGATACTGATGCCAAAAATGCAATCAGTAAAATTTTTGTCTGTCTGTCTGTCTGTCTGTCTGTATAACCGTTATAGAAACAAAAACTACTCGACGGATTTTGATGAAACTTGGTACAATTATTTTTCATACTCCTGAGCTGGTTATAGTATACTTTTCATCACGCTACAATCAATAGGAGCAGAGCAGTGAAGGGAAATGTTGGGAAAACGGGAGAAGTTACTCCATTTTTTACGCTTCTGTCGCGTGTGCAACCTTAATGGTTAAAGCTACACAGAAATCATGTATGACGGAAATGTTCTCCTTAAAATTATATAAAAAATATCCCACGACAGCATATGTCTATCTTTTATGGTTGACTCACAATAACACGTGTAACTCCCGATAGCTTAGCAGTTCGAAGCACTGACTAAAACCCACCCGTGTTCCTTCCTTAGCCCTTTATGTTCCAGGGCAGCGGTAACCCTTTCGGACGATCCCGCTACCCCTTCTATAGGTACTTAAGCCTCATGTGAACGTGATCTAAACAATATTACCAATACATTAATTTAATAACACACAAGGAGTTACACGCTGACGGAGTCGCGGGCACAGCTATTAACAATAATATTGTGCGGTTCCGTATTGCGATATTTTTCAACAGTATTGTAGATTGACATATTATATTTCCGTACTAAAATACGAAAGTTAATCTGTCTGTTAGGTACATCAAAACCACTGAACCGTGAGGAAGGACATAGGCTACTTTTTTTTACGAAAAACGGCGGAAACGTGGACGAAGTCGCGGGCAACAGCTATAGGTACTATATAAAATTATATATTCTGTCTGTAGGTATGTTACATTTTCACGCCTAAATCACTGAACGGATTTCGATAAAATTGCCTGCCAGCAGATGCCAAAGAGATAGATGGCATCCTGGGGAAGGACATACTTGATATCCTTTCCGACATTCACGCGGGCGAAGCCGCGGGCAGAAGCTAGTTAATAATAAGACGTTACTTGACAATTATTATGAGTATAATAATTAAATACGATGCATATAAAGATGTTATCATTGATTTATTTAGAAGGTAGATATAACTTATTAAAAACAGTGACACAGCTAAGATTACAATCATCCCAACTAATAAATAATGTATTTCTGCATTAAAAACGGTAAAGTAAACGAGTATGTAAGGATCGTGACAGGAGCTGTTCTGTAGTTTCTACCTACCCCCATGGGAAAAGGCGTGAGGTTATGTATGATCAGTGGCGCAGCTAGCATGGGTGTGACCGGCGGGGTAATTGCGTCACAGGGATGTTGCGAATATTCACATCCGCATCCGCATGCGGAACATCCGCATCGATTTAGACATCCGCATTCGCATAAATCGATGCGGAGCTGATGCGGATGCGGATGTGTACCAGGTCGCCGGGTCGCGACAAGAAAGAAAGGGGCCGGCGAGTGGCGCGTGTCGACCGCGCGTGCTGATTCAATCAATAAGAAAGCAATAATTTTGTTTTGGACTTCAGTGAATCGGTGACGGTGACGCGGCTCACTATTGTTTGTGTTGTGACAAGATCTGACGCGCACGTTTGTTTTTGTCGTAAATAGTCAATCACAAGTTTATTACTTTTCTATTGTGCTTTTTGTAACTGTATTGTTTAGGTATGTACGTACGTAAGTAGGTACTACGTATTACGTTAAATAAAGTGAGTGCTGCTTTTTAAATTCAAATTGACTTTTGTTAACCTATTGGACAAGTGAACTATGCCACCACTTACGCAAAGTGAAATTTGGACCTATTTCAAACCTGTTGAAAATGACCGGGATAAATTTCAGTGTAAAATAAGTAGTAAAACATATTCTCGACTCGATTTGTACAGATCCGCATCCGCAGATGTGAGCTTCTTAAAATCCGCATCCACATCCGCATCCGCAACATCCCTATTGCGTAACACAATATCAGTAGGTAGCAATGGGTTTAATTTTGACAGTTCAACAACATTCATTGCGTTATTTAGGTACGTTGTAGACCAGACACATGTTTCGAAATGAAGCAATGGATTAGCAATATCCTTCAAAATAATTCAGATTGAGATTGATATGTGTTACGCAATTAGGGTGCAGGTGCGGTCGTCATGGTGTCACCCCTACACAGAAAGCTGTCTATGAACGTAAGATTCGTTGAAGAATCTATGCATTTACTAGTAAGCAGTTATCATAATAATAATATACTGTGCTCGTCCTAAAACTACTGCTAATATGTTTCAAATTATAGACGAGGACGCTGGCACCATAGAGACAAGTTAAATCTTACTTTGGATGCCAGAGTTCAATCAATTTTCCTTTGTTGTAATGCAGCATAGTGTAGCTATATGTGTTTTGTGTACTACAACTGAAGTTAATAAAGAAACTTTTTTTTTTTTAAGAAGCGACCGTGGCTGAATGGTAAGAGCGGCCGACTTTTTTCGGGGTTCGATCATCAGGCTTTTCCTCATGTGCTGATTAATGTAATCACCGTTCGCTGTCCGTGCTTTAGCTTAACGACTACTACCTAGGATGGCAAGGATAGTTCCTTACCAAAGACATTAAATTATTTAGGTACTTGACATTACTATCTTAAATCTCTTTGTTCCTTACCATCCTAGGTAGTAGTCTTTAAGCGAATGGCGCCGATTCCCTTGTTCACAAACTAAACTAAATTTAAGTTCAGTTCATCATTTTCTTCAGAAGATAAATATTAGTTTAGTCCTGTCAAATTAGTCGGCGCCTGACGTAAATTGACGTATTTTTAGTCGCCATGTTTTTAATAACGTCTATACTTGGTAAGGAACTAAGGAGTATCTTAATTTGACAGGACTAAACTAATATTTATCTTCTGTCCTTTTCTAAATGAAATATAAAGATAAAGATGCACTGAACTTTTTAGTTTAGTTTGTGAACAAGGGAATCGGCGCCAATGTCAGAGATCCAAAACTCTGAGGCCTAACCAGAAATGGGTATGATTTTCACTTCTATGTTGCAGAGGTGTGATGCACTGTGCGTGTGCGTGCTGTGTGTGTGTGCGGTGTAGTCGCACTGTGTAAAAGACAGGACCCTGGTCAAAATCTCCTGGTTTAGGTAGCCCACCGCGAGAGTTACGAGAAAAGGCTGGAAAGACTATGATTTGTATTAATTTTTTTTAATTTTCTGATTGTTATATTTTTTCACGGTCAGCAGGGTAATTGTGTAACACACTATCAGTAGCAGTAGGTTCCATTTTGACAGTTGAACAACATCCATTGCGCTATTTACGTGTCTGAGCAGACAAATTTTTCGAACATATGAAGCAATGGATTAGCAATATCCTTCAAAATGATTCAGATTGAGATTGATAGTGTGTTACTATTACGTGATAGGGTACGGAGCCGGAGTCTGGATTTTTGTCCGGTTGATGGTCGAAGTTCATAACTTCATACATATAATCCTATTTATTGATATTTCACGATATAGTCATTCGATAGTAAGTATAATAATTATGAGCTTAGGGTTTGTATTGATCCCGGGGCGGGGTCGTCGTGGCGGTGTCACTCGACATCACCAACGCGTTTAACACCCTGCCCTGGAGTTGCATTGGGGAGGCACTCCGGTATCACCGGGTGCCGACCTACCTCCGTCGAGTAGTCGGGGCGTATTTGACGGACAGAGCCGTCATCTACCCCGGTCGCGACGGGAACTGGAACCAGCGAGAGATGTCGTGCGGTGTCCCACAGGGATCGGTTCTGGGCCGCTCCTGTGGGACATCGGTTACGACTGGGTGCTGCGGGCAGACCTCCCTGATGGCGTCAGCGTAGTTTGCTACGGCGGTTGGGTCTCGAGGCGGCATTGCACAAGTCCGAGGCCATGTCCTTTCATGGGCCCCGGTACGGGCCACCTTCGGGATCCCAACTGATGGTAGGAGGGGTTCACATCGGCGTCGAGGCAACGATGAAATACCTGGGTCTCGTCCTCGACAGCCGGTGGAACTTCGTCGAGCATTTCCGACGTTTGGCCCCCAAACTGGAACGGGCCGGGGCCGCCTTAAAGCGGCTCCTGCCCAACCTGAGGGGGCCAAACGCCTCCTGCCGGAGGCTTTACGCGGGGATCGTGCGGTCCATGGCCCTATATGGGGCCCCGGTGTGGGCGCGTTCACTGCGGCTTCGAGCCGCACACTACCTGAACGCGCCCCAGAAGGTGGTAGCCACAAGGCTAATCCGTGGCTACCGCACGATCTCGCGCGAGGCGGCAAGCCTCCTTGCCGGACTGCCGCCATGGGATCTGGAGGCGATAGTCTTCGCGCGCCTGCATGATTGGCGCGTGGAGGCACTACGCCGGGGGGAAACTCTGCACTCGCGGGAAATCGCTGCGGAGCGGACGGACCTCCGGCGCGATCTCATGGCGGAATGGAAGGCGCGACTATCGCAACCCAGCGCAGGGCACGCCGCGATAGCGGCGATAAGACCCCTCTTTGAGGAGTGGCTAGAGAGGCGTCACGGCGTTCTCACCTTCCGCTTGACGCAGGTCCTCTCCGGACACGGATGTTTCGGGAGGTTCCTGCACATAATCAGGCGGGAGCAGACGCCCGGGTGTCACCACTGCCAGGATCGCCCGGAGGACACGGTGGAGCATACGGTGGCGGTCTGCCCTGCTTGGGCGGAGCCCCGCCGTGTCCTCGTAGAGGCGATCGGCAACGGCGGCGACTTCTCGCGTCCGGCCCTGGTGCAAGCCATGGTCCGGGGCGAGAGGGAGTGGGAGGCAGTCACCTCCTTCTGCGAAGCAGTCATGCTAGCGAAGGAGGTGGCGGGGAGGCTGAGGGAGAGAACCTCACGCCTCAGCCGCCGCGGGAGACGCTCCGGGCGTCGGGAGCCGCGTGACGACTCCCGGCCACCGTAGGCGCGGGCCTGCGGGCGGTGAGTAATGGGTAGCTCACCGTCCGATCAGGACCAAGCCCGTGCCGGACGGCGCGTTGTGTTCCACGCGCGCCTCAAAGAGATGTCAGCAGAGGACGGGGCCCCATAGGGCCGAAGCCTGCCGGGGCGGCGGGATTTTCCGAAAGGTTAACCGCTGCCCTGGAACAGAAAGGGCTAAGGAAGGAACACGGGTGGGTTTTAGTCAGTAAAAGTCTGACACTCCCTTCCGCTCCACCCAGAGCGGGAGGGGTCATTTGATGATTTCCCATCCACAAAAAAAAAGGGTTTGTATTGATAATTTTAATGTTTAGAATTCTGTAAAGTCATATTTGTTATGCTCGCGAATTATTTTTTGTTCAACATACAGCCTGGCAAGTACAGACGCCAGCAGGTCAAGCTACCCGAAACTGTCAAATTTTCACAATCAACCTTGAACCTTAACGACCTAGTGATAAAGTTGAAAATCTATTATAGAAATTTAACAGATTGTAGTAGCTTGATGTGCTGGCGTCTGTACCTGCAAATTGCGAAAAACGTAAAGAAATTTGAATTTCACGCGCTACCCTGGCGCTTCCGCCTTCAATTTTATTCCTAGCGAGGTAAGAAAACCCAGCTAAAATGTTAAATCATACTTGTTAAATAACTGTTTTAATCGTTTACCCACTAATCGAAATCTCAATTTTAATTGATTATAATGTTATAATATCATCATAAAACGTCATAACAACATGTCTAAGAATAGATGAGACTGCATTACTGTTATAAACAATTATTTCTATGATTTGATTGACCCGTAACGACCCGTTGAACACAAAAACCAATTTTTGTTATGTAAAAATTCCGAACGCAACCTTGAACGAGGTGTATTACTGAAATCACTTCCTTGAAACTAAAACGTTTGTTTTTTTTTAGATTTTACTATAAAGCAGAATCGTTTTTTTTTATTATTTAACAATGAAAATAAATTGATTCCTATGTGGCGCATAACGATATGATGTAATTTAAAGTGCGCGCTAATTTTAGTGTTCCGCGTCAAAAAATTTGGATGTTTTTGTTAAATCTGAGGGGCAATTCTCGTAATTTTAAAAACGTTCACAGTCTGATCTCAGTCTCAATCTGTCAAAAATACCTCTAATTTCCCTACATTTTGACATTTGTTTATCGCCAAGCTGAGACTGCGACTAGATTTTGAACGTTTTAAATTACGAGAATTGGCCTTCTGGTCACTGGCGTCTCTATTTCGTCCTCATAGACTGATGATTTTTTTTTGTTCTTAGAGGACTGATGTATTTTTTCGCACCTATTTCCATCTAGGCCCTAAATGTTGCCAGAATTTTAGGAAAAACATTTTTACAAAATACACTCACACTAGGTTTAGCCAAATGCTAACACTTTGTCTGACCCAGGACCCAGGAATCGAATGCAGGACCAATACCAATATGACAGTCTTTGCCTACAAAGAAAGCCCAAGTGCTAATATTTTCAAATCCGGGTAATTACCATACAAACTAATGTGACTGTTTCAATTCATAATAATTATGTAGCTAGTTTCCGAGTTAATCTTGGACCTTACTGACATCGGAGAAGGCAAACATCGTGAGGAAGCCAGGGATTATAGTCAATATAAGTTTGAAATCGCCAACCCATCTTGAGCAAGCGTGGTGATCAATGCTCATGCCTTCTCTGTAAGAGAAGAAGCCTTTGCCCTGCGGTGGGACAGTACTAGGCTGGTTTGGTTTGGGCTGATTCTAAACGCCAGATAATAAAAAAAAAAAAACACCAAAATTTATCGAAGGAATAATTTTGAATTTTAGAAAGTTCTCTACAAAAACTGTCAGACGTTAATTTTATTCCACGAATACAAGTTATCTGTTGATTGTCGAATCCGCCCTAATGGTAATAGACGGTAATAGTCAATTAAAACTACTGACAATGGCGCCGATTCCCTTGTCTACAAACTAAACTAAATTTAAGTTCAGTGCATCTTTTTCTCTCTATTTCATTAAGAAAGGGACAGAAGATAAAATATTAGTTTAGTCCTGTCAAATTAAGATACTCCATAGACAGTTTAGACGTGATTAAAATGATTGACACGGCGACTTAAAATACGTCAATTTACGTCAGGCGCTGACTAATTTGACAGGACTAAACTAATATTTATCTTCTGTCCTTTTCATAATGAAATAGAAAGAAAAAGATGCACTGACTTAAATTTAGTTTAGTCGGTGAACAAGGGAATCGGCGCCAGTGTCCGAAAAACGCCTAATTTCATTTCACGGTACGGAACTCGAAGCACACAGTTCCGACTCGATTCGATCAGTGTTTTTATCGATTCCGTTGAATAAATCGTTCAGTAGTAAAGTACAGAGTCATTCTGCTATTGTAAAGATCTCGTAAGAGGTTGAAACTAGGCTTGTAGAAAAAAATATCGATCTATCGATATAAAATATCAAGTATCGAAAATGTACCCAATAAGTACGATATATTTCCAATGGCAACACTGTTGTCGCCACTGACTAAAACCGCTGGAAAACCGCTGGAGAAAAAGAAATATGATTTTACATTACTGTTACTTGAATAGTAGAAATGATGTTCCTAGTAAAAATCAAACACAACAGAATTTCATAAAGTACAAATATTTTTTGAAAATTTCACCGAAATGTCGGTTTTTTTTCGATATATCGAAATCGATATTAATATTTTTTTAAATATCGATATAGATACTTTTTGACACTTTTTACAACCCTAGTTGAAACGTGCAAAAAATCGTTTAGGAACGCCTCCGAATGCCTACTTCTATTCGTTTACAAAAAAAGTCAAAACATTGACCAAAAGTTGTTATCGTAAATAAATTGGAAGTACCTACTTTATCTTTCCCACCAGCCACGGGTAGAAATAGAGTACCATTATCAAGCGTCAATAGTAGGTACTATTTAAGTATTTATAGTTGCTTGCTTACTTACTTACTTTGCTTTGTACAGACGCCAGCACATCAAGCTACTACAATCTGTCAAATTTCTATAATAGATTTTCAAGTTAAAGCATTATGGTTCAAGGTTGATTGGGAAAATTTGACAGTTTCGGGTAGCTTCATCTGCTGACGACTGTACTACAATAATCTACTTAAAAATAACTTAGGTACCTGGCTATGACGGTATTTAAAGCATTGATCGACCTGTATTTATTTATAGCGTCAGATATCATGCTTCAATAATGTCTTACGCATTTGCAATGCGCTATAGTAACTTTTATACCTAGAACTTTAAATAATCACGTTTTTGCCTTTAAGTTGTCGTTTGCATCTGCGTCTTGCCGCTGCGACTAGACGTTACGACAGACGTCCTGCAGGAAGCGATCATTTTCTTTGAGTATTCGAAAGAGACGGTATCGTATTGTTCATCTGGTGAGTGAATGTGGAGCCTGTACTTAGTTGCCTTTTCTTTGGTGCATCTTGCGAAGACTGACGAACGCTGACCAGCCGATCTCATCATCATTGCCTAGCCTTTTCCCAACTATGTTGGGGTCGGCTTCCAGTCTAACCGGATGCAGCTGTATAGGTACCAGTATTTTACACGGAGCGACTGCCTATCTGACCTCCACAACCCAGTTAATCGGTAATACGATACCCCTTGGTAAGCTGACAGCAACTGACCGGCTGACCAGCCGATCTATTCTGTACATATCTCAAAGTGAAAAGTTTAGGTGACGTGAGCTGTCATTCCCCATGCTATAGGTATGACATTCATCCACTTCAATGACAGCTCACTTCACATAAGTTCTAATGGTGAGATTTTTACAGAATCGCTCATCTGTAGCATGCGACTGTCGCATGCACCGTGCATCTAGTCGCTGCGACAAACAGAGAGAGCGTACGATAACCTGTCGTTGCGACTCTGCAAATCGATGCAAAGTGGACCTTTGAAATTGAACAAAATTTATGCAAATTGTCAGCCGCAGCCATCGTTGCATCTAGTCCTCGAGCTGTCGCAATCGCATAGTGTACGAGGCAGCTTATTAATCAAGTTTTTTCTTTTAATTTAACATAAAAAATAAACAAAAGCCAACTGTCACTTCAGTGTTTTTAACTCTGCGTCACTTTGCGAGAAGTCGTGCGTAAACGCATACTTATCTACATAATAATTTTGTACAGACGCCAGCACCAGCACATCAAGCTACTACAATCTGTCAAATTTCTTTAATAGATTTTCAACTTTATCGCTAAAGCATTAAGGTTCAAGGTTGATTGGGAAAATTTGACAGTTTCGGGTAGCTTGACCTGCTGTAACCTTTGTAATTTGGATAGTTACTGTATACTTAGTTATTTTATTTGACACACCACAAGATTGTCTAGCCTTGACCGCCATCAACGAAGAAGAGAGTGTTGCTACATCTATAATTAAAAACTACTTTTATAATTTAACTACCTTTGCCCGCGGCTTCGCCCGCTTGGATGTCGGAAAATATCCAATCATTGTACTCGTCGCTCATAGCCCAGAGACAAAACCAACCAAACCACACACTCGCTCGTTGCTCGCTGACTCGTTATTTGCTAGCTCTACACGCTTTTCGCTAATCGTCGGCGGTGGGACAGGTGACTGGGGACTACCGGTCTCCGTATAGGTACTTCAAACGGGTATGAAAGAAAGAAACAAAAAAAGAAAATACATTTATTTAGCACAGACAAGACACAATACACCAGAGGGGCAATTCTCGTAATTTTAAGAACGTTCATAGTTTGATCTCAGTCTCAATCTGTCAAAAGTTCTTCTAATTGTCCTACATTTTGACAAGTTTTTGACATTTGTTTGTCGCCGAGATGAGACTGCGACTAGATTTTGAACGTTTTAAATTACAAGAATTGGCCTTCTGATACATAATTATGTAGTTAAGATAAAAACAAAAAAAATAAAGATCAAATAAAAAGTGTAAAGTCCGATAGGAAGAAATTAGCAGGAAAGTGTGCCTCACGGCTGCTCCAAAATGTTGTATGCAATGTTGCTAGGTGGCAAAAATATAGTGGCTAGTAATTCCCCAGACGAAGTCCTGCACATTATTCACAGATAATTCTGACGGAACCAGGTAAAATAGATTTAAAACTCATAAAATGCAGTTCAATGATCGTTTTGTACGCAAACCGGATCACAGTCACAGCAGCTTATTTAAATACTTTTTATTTTTATTTTAATCATTATTGCGAATGCAACGACTCTTCGAACGTGAGCCTATGAACGCACAGGAAATTTTTTGACGCGACTAATATTTAGGGCGTGTACTGGATTTTCAACTCTCGGTGTTGGGCCGAGCATTGAGAATCCACAGCACATCCTAGCCCTAACCTCGGCGCGTTAAAAAAGCGCACTTTTGGATTTTCAAGTATCAGCTCAGAGTTGAAAATCCAACAGTTGGGCCGATTCCCTTGTTCACAAACTAAACTAAATTTAAGTTCAGTGAATCTTTACTAAAGTAATATTTTATCTTCTGTCCTTTTCTTAATCAAATAGAAAGAAAAAGATGCACTGAACTTAAATTTAGTAAAGATTTAGTAGTTTGTGAACAAGGGAATCGGCGCCATTGTCTTATTGACGCGCTAGGATGCGCTCTTTTGGATTCTCAATGCTCGGCTAAATACCGAGAGTTGAAAATCCAATGCGCCATCAAAAATCGTCATAGGTATTAAAAAATCGCCCGTGCGTACGACGGCAAAGGGTTTTTACGGAGTTACCAATGGCAACTAGCTACCGACATACTACGTTATTTTTTAAAGCCTGTCTTTCGTGGCCTGAGGTGTTGGCTGTTTACCAAACTAGGTTAGCAAATAAAGCTACAACAATCTGTCAAATTTCTTTAATATATTTTTAACTTTATCGCTAACGTGTTAAGGTTCAAGGTTGATTGGGAAAATTTGACAGTTTCGGGTAGCTTGACCTACTGGCGTCTGTACCATTAAAAAAAAATGGGTGCGTGTACTTATGTACGCGCGTCAGAAGTTATACTTTAAAAAAAACAATTTTTAATTGCATGCAAATATTTAATTAATTACAAAAAAGGTTAATATTACAATAAAGTTCGTTGTTTAGGCTGAATAATGTTGGTAACAAGTCACGGGCCTTCTAAAGAAATTAAAAGCATAATAAAAAACCAGAATTTTACGGCATCCAATTTTTTATAGTGAAATATGTCCAATGCCTTTTTTTTATTATCAAAAAAGGTACAGGCCGGTTTATGCTGAAAAAAGTGACGTGTAGCTTTAAAAATAATGAGTGGTTTCGCGGACTTCAACCTGTGCATTTTGTGTTTTCATAAAGCGCTTAAAGAAGTATAACTTCAAAAACAAAGGATAAAATTATTGGTTTGCATTCCATTTCGGTTTTATAGAAGTAGTGTTAAAATTTCTCTGTGTCAATATTGCAATGGATGGAAAACGTAAACCTGTGTCTCGGCTTTCTCATTTGGTTGTCAGGCCGCGTAGGTACCTACCTTTGTACAGTTAGGCGCTTCAAATTGTTGTTTGTTTTCCGTGCAAACATAAAATATGTATGCAACATTTTGGTGCACTGCACTGTGTCACTGCGAGCTAAAGTATGCAGGGTCAAAATTAATTAGCTAGCAAAACTCTGCAGACGTGATGGGAACTATAGATATCTAAACATGATTACTTATAATTTAAGAAAAGATTTGATTATTTTTATTGTGTCGATTACTTTAGTTAGGTTAATTACTTGATTGTCATATCTGTTTAAAAAAAACCGGCCAAATGCGAGTCGGACTTGCGCACCGAGGGTTCCGTAATTTTTTTTTTTTTTAAATCTTTTTATTATAATGATGTAACAAAAAATGTATGGTTTTCGCAATTTTTCCTTTATCTGTGCTATATGACGTTGCTTCGTACCAAATTTCAAGATTCTGAGTTCACGGGAAGTGCCCTGTAGGTTTTGATTCCCTTGCGAGTGTCGAAAATTTGCGGCATAAACGGCTGTATCTTTTGATTGCGTTGGCTTAGAAGTTTGGTTTTTTCACAGCTCCAACGGTCAGTAGACCTGAGTATTTGATATAAATTCCAGCTTGATACCTCCACGCGTTTCTGAAAAAAAAGGGTCTTGACAGACAGACAGACGGACGGATAGACGGACAACAAAGTGATCCTATAAGGGTTCCGTTTTTTCCTTTCGAGGTACGGAACGGAACCCTAAAAATACGTGTTTTTATGTGTAAATTTAACGGCTATCACGCACGCGTCTAAACACGATAAAACACAAGTCAACCGATTCTCACAACTTACACTTCAAGTAACTACTTACACTACCAGGGGTCGTTGAACTCAAAAATGATTGTCATCATCAAATCATGGACACGGTGGAGCATACGGTGGAGGTCTGCCCTGCTTGGGCGGAGCCCCGCCGTGTCCTCGTAGAGGCGATCGGCAACGGCGGCGACCTCTCGCGTCCGGCCCTGGTGCAAGCCATGGTCCGGGGCGAGAGGGAGTGGGAGGCAGTCACCTCCTTCTGCGAAGCAGTCATGCTAGCGAAGGAGGTGGCAGGGAGGCTGAGGGAAAACACCTCACGCCTCAGCCGCCGCGGGAGACGCTCCGGGCGTCGGGAGCCGCGTGACGACTCCCGGCCACCGTAGGCGCGGGCCTGCGGGCGGTGAGTAATGGGTAGCTCACCGTCCGATCAGGACCAGGCCCGTGCCGGACGGCGCGTTGTGTTCCACGCGCGCCTCAAAGAGATGTCAGCAGAGGACGGGGCCCGATAGGCCCGAAGCCTGCCAGGGCGGCGGGATCATCCGAAAGGGTTACCGCTGCCCTGGAACAGAAAGGGCTAAGGAAGGAACACGGGTGGGTTTTAGTCAGTAAGAGTCTGACACTCCCTTCCGCTCCACCCAGAGCTCGAGGGATCATTTGATGATTTCCCATCCACAAAAAAAAAAAAAAAATCATCAAATCATCTCTTTCTTTTATCATATTGAAATCAAACGTGGGTCTTCTCTCTAAGTCCGTCAAGATACGGATACCAAGATACGGGTCCTTCCGAAAATAGTTGATCCGTCAAAACCAGTGACATAAGTATTCAATTTTTGAACGGGCAGAAGACAACTGTCAAATCATGTTGTGACATTCATTCTTCATCTTATGTCCGTAGGTGACACGGAGTAGAAAACGCCCGTAACTTCGGCCGAAACTTCGTATTACGTGCTTAAGGAGTAGTCCTCATAAGCCTGTCTCGCATTGTCTTGCTAAGCTGCCCTATTATGACGATCTAATGCCACCATGATTCTAGCGTAAGAGAGAGACGGAGCTATACATGACCGATATTACCATCCCGTTTTCGGACTGGAATCACGATGGCATTAATACCTACTTCGTAATAATGGCCTGGTCGGAGTTTTCCCCGCTGACTGTACTTACTGACGTTTTTTAAAGTCGTTATTCATAGTTATGTCATATAACCTCTCTCGTTGTGCAAAATTATGAGACCTGCGTTTTGCACAATGTGTTTTACGTGCCGAGGCGACAAACAAACCATCCCAACTATTTAGCTAACGCTAGTGATGCGAATTTGTTCCGCTGTCTATCGACTGTCGATTTTATGCGCAAATTATTCTTCTTAGAAAGTTATTATCATTAAATGATTGAATAAGACATGTTACTTAATTTATATAAGTAAGTCAATTAGTTATGTAAAAGGACTTGCACTCAAATTACATGCTCATTATCCAGGCCAAGTTTACTAAGCATGCTTGTAAAAGTGCCTACTTAAGTCCCTATTGTAGTAGGCAATAAGGGAAAAAATGATGAGGCAATGTAGAAATAACAATAATAATACGTAAGTTAGCATCACTAGATGAAAGACGGGGTTTCGTAACAACTCGACGAAGTCAGTCGATGTTAAGGCTACGGAGAAATCGACGCGTCCGCTTTCCCCGCACTACGCAGCGCGAGTTTAAAAAAAAGAACGATAGGAAATTAAAAAAATATGAATCGAATGCAAGCTTCTGTATATTAAGATTTTATTAATTATATTTCTAAAAGTGTGATTATGTTAATAACTAACTGATTACTGACGTGATAAAATTAAAATGGACTTCAGTGACAAATGATTTAAAAATGTGGAAGGAATTTTGTGATTGATGTAGGTAAGTTTTTTAAAAATAATATTTTTTGATTATCTATGGTTTAATTGACTGATTCATTTTATAACTATATTTTGGCGGTAAATACTTTTAATTGGTGTCAAGGTGCTGTTACAGAACACAGAACTTATGTGATTTTCGATATTTTTATTTAGGACAATATTAATGTAACTGGTACAAATCTACTAAGTATATACTAATCCTACTAATATTATAAATGCGAAAGTTTGTAAGGATGGATTGATAGACGGATGTTTGTTAATCTTTCACGCAAAAACTACTGAACGGATTTGGATGAAATTTAGCACACAGATAGTTTATAACCAGGATTATCACAAAGGATACTTTTTATCCCAATATTCCCACGGGATCGAAACTTATATGCGGGTGAAACCGCGCACAGCTAGTAGATATTATAGTAAAGAGGTAACATTTACTTGTGAGTTAGTGATCTTCGGAACTAATGATCCGATTCTGATAATTATTTCACTAATGAGAAGCTACAGTATTGCCGAGGTTCATAGAATTTTATCATCATCTGCCTATAATTTTTCCAACTATGTTGGGGTCGGCTTCCAGTCTACCCGGATGCAGCTGAATACCAGTATTTTACATGGAGCGACTGTCTATCTGACCTCCACAACCCAGTTATTGGGTAATACGATACCCCTTTTTACGACTGGTTATCAGACTTTCGGGGTTCTGACTACCCGTTACGATTGTCAAAGATCCACGAATGACAGCCGGGTCCAGCCGCTTACTGTGCTATTCCGACGCACGGAGGGGTCCCGGCATGTAAAGATGGTGACCCATCCACACTCCAACCGCGGCAAACGTAGCTTAACCTGATCGATCGACCCGTGTGGCTGTACGGGCCCCTCTTTCATAGGATTTAACGCGGGCGAAGACGCTGTCAGAAGCTAGTGTCTCATAAAAAGGAAAGTTATAAAATAAACTTTCGATCTTGTTAACTTTTATAAACTCTAACTTTTCATTGTAGAATGTAAGTAGATACGCAATGGACCGAAGTTAATTTATCATAGATATTTACGTTTGGAAAGCGTTGAATAAACCTGATTGTCATAGGAAAGGAATATATAAATACAATACCTAAGGCTAAATACCTAATAATAGTCACACGGGTCGGACTAAGGGTAAGCTACACTTGCCGCGGTCAGTTCATGGATGGGTGACCATCCATTACATACCTATCGAGTACCTTCTGTACCTCGGAAAGCACGCTAAGCCTTCTGACTACCAGTAATTAACGTTACTGGTAGTCAGAAGCCCAAAAGTCTGTCAAACAGTCCTATCAAGGGGTCGTGACGTGATACCCAGTACCTAACTGGGTTGTGGGGATCAGGTAGGCAGTCGCTCCATGTAAAATACTGGTATTCAGCTGCACCCGGTTAGACTGGAAACCGACCACAAAATTATGCTACTGGTTATTATGCTGACTTAAATATCCTAGGTAGCATACTGCAGCAGGCAGCTGGGACCAACGGCTTAACGTGATTTCCGAGGCACGGAGAGGTCTCAATATGTAATGGATGCTCACCCATCCACGAACTGACCGCGGCAAGCGTAGCTTAACCTTCGATAGACCCCGACCCGTGCGGCTGTTATCATTTAGCCAAGAGTCTATTAAGTATGTAAAAGTAGTGTTATTCTGCTTTCATTGCAGACCGTACCTGTTTGCAACACATTTCATAATCAAGTGCGTATCGCTGACCTAGTGGCCAACAGAACCGCACTTCGTCGTAAAAATATTCTCTTACTGACCCCAGCACATCAAGCTACTACAATCTGTCAAATTTCAACTTTATCGCTGTAAGCATCAAGGTTCAAGGTTGTTTGGGAAAATTTGACAGTTTCGGGTAGCTTGATTTGCTGGCGTCTGTACCTACTTGGCTAAAAAGAAAGGTAGCAGCAATTATTTGTACGTTTTAATCACCAGAAACAAAAGGATAGACTATATGTATGAACAGAGTGACGCGCAGCACGATCTGACTTAGTGACAAAATAGGTACCTAACAATTATGTATTTTTGGAACTGTTAGATAGTTAGTGATTTAAAATAAGTGGAAATAGCTGCTTTTACTTGTCAAGAACTCCCTTTTGAAACTTAGTTATGCGTTGGAGTGGCATATTAGAGTACTATAGGCTTTAAAGATGCAATCATGTTAGTCACTACAGGTGATATAATGCTTTATTAAACTACTCATTTGGAAATAGAGGTGCCAAATAAGGGTACGTTACAGCCTATATGTAACAGTTCTTTGCTTACAAGTGATTTTAAGGCCCCCACCGTTGCTTCTAAATCAGTAACAAATAAAACCTGTTATCAACTTTAAGTAACAAAATCGACTTTATGCAACCATAAGAATTAAAGTAAGTATAAACAAAATACATTCATACGCAATACGCAACTACGACACAGATTACTGAATAGTTACTAACTACGAGTGATAGGAGGTACTCATATACAAATATAAGTAGTGTTTGAAGCTATAAGTTTTATCAAACACTGCTAATCCACTCATTAGCTTGTTTGTGCAGAACAAAATATTTTTCTTTCTTTCTTTTCCTTTTCTTTCAAACGTCAATTTTATTCCTCGAAAAAAAGTAATCTTGCGATGGAAAAATCAGCCCTTAGGGTAGATTGTCAGGCGGCGGGATCTTCCGAAAGGGTTACCGCTGCCCTGGAACAGAAAGGGCTAAAGGAAGGAACACGGGTGGGTTTTAGTCAGTAAGAGTCTGTCACTCCTTTCCGCTCCACCCAGAGCGGGAGGGGTCATTTGATGATTTCCCATCCACAAAAAAAAAAAAAACTGACAGTTTGTGTATGTTACAAAATTCACTAATGTGCTACTTGGGCTGCCGTCATTGTCATGTTGACAACAAAAGGTCAATCGCAGCTGTCACTTTAGAAACCGACTTCAGGTGACCGTGTTACGGTAATAAACGAGAGTAAGGCCCTTAAACGAAAACGATGCGCCGGTTTCCGAATTCCGGAAGTCTTTGAAAATATGTAATAAGAAAATAAAGGCATTTTTTGGCATCATGTTCCCATATGAACTGTTTTTTTTCCTTATCTTATAAATCCTATTACTTTTGTGCTCTTTCCGCTATTTCTATTGTCTACTTCCGAGTATTCTAAGCGTTAGGTAACAAAATTCAAAACCCGATAAGATAATAATTGTATCGGAGGAGTAATTTTGAATTTTTGACAGTTCTACCACACAAAAACAGTCAAACGTCAATTTTATTCTACGAAAAAAAATTGTCTCTTTTTTTTCGTAGAATAAAATTGACATAATATATTCAATCGAGAGACAATTTTTTTTCGATTAGGTATACCTACACCTAATCAGCCCTAAATTATATGACGACCACTATTCTTCCGACAGCAACTATTATGTGCCGTCTAAACGCCAATCTGGACACGACAGCCCTTAGTCTGTGCGACAGCCTGTCGAATGACAGCTATGCAGACCACAAAACTGACGGTCTAAGCATGACATTGCCATGACAACCAAACAAACGTTGACATTGAAAATCATAACAACGTCACACAGCCTATAAAGTTTTAATACGTTCTGAGTTAGCATTATTATAGAATGCTCCTGTCATAATATTTTACTACTAATACCTAATTATTATTTACGGTTTGTTTACTAGGATACTATAATAGTCACCAGTTATATCATGCAGTCACTGTAACGTTTATTTAAGTACTTCCTTCGATCTGTGGGATCCACAAACATACTTATTGCAAGATAACAATGTAGGTTCAAACCGCTAATTAGCTAATTAACAGTCACTTCCCCATTTTATAATGACTTAGTAATACTGCCCTCGATAATCAGCTTCTGGGACACAAGCCTCCTTTCGGTGAGAGAGAATGGGCCGTAAATCCACCACGCGGGCCCAGTGCGGGTTGGTAGACGTCACATATCTTCGAATTTTTTTATTCTAGGACATGCCGGTTTCCTCATGATGATTTCCTTTACCTTTTTTTAGGGCAATGGTGATGACATCATTTACACAAAGTAAAGTGCCTTCCTGGGTTCGAACCATAGCTTTAGGAAAGAATTCTATGTATTCTCGAACCATCGAACCTATGGCCTACAACTCGTAAGAAGCAATGTATGCAATATTGTTAAGTTTGATAGAGGATAGTTAAACAACAGAAAAGTTAAAAGGAAATCGTTTAGCTTGGTATGGGCATGTGATGAGAAGGGACGAAACGCATGTGACTAAAAGAGTGATGAATATACATGTTGATGGATGGAGAGGGAGAGGAATGCCGAAGAAAAGATGGATGGATTGTCTGAGGAATGATATGAAAGAGAAGGGAGTGCGTGACAGTTGACAGGGGAGAATGGAAGAAGAAAACGTGTTGCGCCGACCCCAAGTAACTTGGGATAAGGGCAGGAAAATGATGATAGAGGATAGTTAACTCTGTTAGCTTATCACTTAATTTTTAACAAAAAAAATAATATTTAATTGTAACATCGTATGATTTTTTGTAGTTTTACTTGATATCTGTACGCCGTGAACGGCAAAACCGAGATCTCATTACCTATTCTATTCCAAACGGCTATTTTTACACCTATGTATAACGAATAAAAACTTTGACTTTGAAGTTATTGGCTAGACAACTCGTAAGTCGTAGCCTTTAAGAAATAGTGGCTAGTAATTCCCCACAGGAAATTCTGATGGAACAGGTAAAATATTGGATTTAAAACTCGTAAAATCACTCGTAACATCTTCGAAGTATTGTTATTATGACATGACGGTTTCCTCACGATGTTTTCCTTTCACCGTTTTGAGAGCAGTGGTGATGAAATCATTAACACAAAGTAAAGAGCCTACCTGGGATCGAACTCACGACCACGTATGTCGCGGCTCGCTGGGCCACCACCGCTCTTTTATAAATGCATTTGATTCCAATTGTGGAAATCGGTTGCCACGGTATGTGATGCGGAGGAATGTAGAAAATGTCGCGAGGAAAGTTTTGA
Organism: Apamea crenata; assembly: GCA_949629185.1. Taxonomy (NCBI): domain Eukaryota; kingdom Metazoa; phylum Arthropoda; class Insecta; order Lepidoptera; family Noctuidae; genus Apamea; species Apamea crenata. Next base: position 10,825,148 of record OX451377.1, read on the forward strand.
GTATGAATGGCTATAAGAGTAGGGGAAGACCAAAGAAACGATGGATGGACTGTGTGAAAGATAAATAAATAATAATATCCCTGGACATTTCACACAGCACCATTTGTCCCAAGCTAAGCAACCTAATGCTTGTGTTATGGTAACAAGATGGCTGATAAACTACTTATATACAATTTTTTTTTTTTGTAAATACATACATATTATAGACTAGCTTCTGCCCGCGGCTTCGCCCGCGTGGATGTCGGAAATTATTCCACGGGAAAGTGCTACCAGGATAAAAAGTATGTCCTTCGCCAGGATGCTATCTATCTCTTTACCAAATTTTATCGAAATCCGTTCAGTGGTTTAGGTGTGAAAATGCAACATACAGACAGAATTTATAATAATATATAGTACAGTACTCTGCCCGCGACTTCGTCCGCGTGTACTTTACTCTAAAACTATCGAAGATGTATGTTTACGATCTTTATCGTTTATTTTAATTCGGGTTAATTTTAAAGTTTATAGATCAATATTTTAGTATACTATAGCAATATGTTACGGCTTGTATGTGCACAACACAAATTTTGTTATAAGTCTAAACGCGAAGACTTGTAATTGGCTTTCTGTCGACTATTGTTTCCTATTTTTAGTTTGTTTTTTTAGCTGTAAGTCTTCCATGCTGTAATAAATAAATAAATCAAATGAATTCGATTTTTTCAATAAACCTTGTCGTCCCGTTTTACCACGACAGAATTTGTTTTTAAAAAAGCGTTTGGTAAGTTCCCATTGCATGACTTAAATATTATTTATACCCATTTTTGAGTTAATGGAAGCAAGTAGTAAAATCCACCCCTTAAACTTTATTACCTACCCTTTTCTACTCCGGTAAGAGACGATTTTTGAAAAATCCTTAAAATATATAGTTTTCATTTTTGTTCCAAGTTTAATACTTAGAACAAAAATGAAAACTATATATTTTAACCGAGTTTCGACCGAGTTTAAACCGAGTTTCGAGTTAATCTGTCAGAGGGGCTTAAATTTTTTTCTTACCTATTAACTTTTTCATCCCCTCAATCCTGTGTGAGGAGTTTTTTTAAACTAAAAAGTGACCATCTGTATTAATTACCAAGGCAAATATTGCCAAGTATCAAGTTTATTAACCAAAGGAAAAAGGTTTTTCATATTAATTGTATTCCGTCTTTTCACCCAACAGGGGTAGAATTCAACAACAAATATTGGGATGTTTCCATAATTTGACTCAAAGATTATTTATACCCATTTTCGAGTTAATCAAGCCACGCATTATAATCCTCTTCTGTAAAATTAACTACCCCTTTTCACCCCGTTAGGGGTAGATTTTCGAAAAACCCTCATACGTATTATTATTTATTTTTAGTCTTAAGTACACACACTGAGTTTCGAGTAAATCGGACCGCGCGTTCAAATTCTTCCACACAAACTTTAGCACCCCTATATCCCCTTTGAGAGATAGTTTTGAAAAACTAATAATGACAAACTTTATTGCTTACTTAGGCGAGTATTCATGCCAATTTTCAAGATTATTAACCGAACGAATAAGATTTTTCATATAAACTTTATCCCCGCTTTTCACCCCCACAGGGGTGGAATTTAAAAAAATCATTTGGGATGTTTTCATAACTTGACTCAAAGATTATTTATATCAATTTTCGAGTTAATCAAGCCACGCTGTAAAATCCTCCCCTGTAAAATTGACTACACCTTTTCAGGCCGTCAGGGGTAGATTTTCGAAAAACTCTGATACACATTATTCTTTCCTTTCAATTATAGGTACAAAAACTGAGTTTCGATTAAATCGGACCGCGCGCTTAAATTCTTCCGTACAAACTTTGAAACCCCCCAATCCCCTTTTAGGGGGTAGTTTATAAAAACAAAAAATGCCCAACTTCATAATTTACTTAGATAAGTATTCGTGCCAAGTTTCAAGTTTGTTAACTCAAGGAATAAGATTTTTCATACAAACAAAATCCCCCCATTTCACCCTCTTAGGGGTGGAATTTCGAAAAACCCCTTCTTAGTGGATACCTACTCTTCACGAAGAATACACCCTCCAAATTTCATATCTCTAGGACCAGCGGTTTAGGCTGTGCGTTGATGTCTCAGTCAGTCAGTCAGTCAGTCAGTCAGGACTTTGAATTTTATATATATAGATAGAAAACACCCAGACTCGGAACAAATACATGTAGGTCATACAAATATTTGTTCCGTGCGGGAATCGAACCCGCGACACGCAGCGCAGCAGTCAATCGCTTAACCACTGCGCCAACCGTGTCGTCAAAAGGAATATAAAGATGATAAGCACCAGAGATTATGAATTGATTGCAATTCAATCAGTCACAATTCTATAGGCACGCAGATTCTGAAAATCACTCACCGTTTAAATGATATCAAATACGTGCGTAAATATTTCCCTGTCAATTAACACTGACAACAAAAAGATCTTTGTACCGATAAATTAGTTCCTAACTTCCTAGATATTATTTTTAAAGAAACGTGCAAGCATGCGAATTGTTACCGGTGTAAGTTGGACTTTGATTTCTTTCACTTTTCATGTTGTTGGAGGTCTTCGAATGGTGGTGTTGTCTATTGTCATTCCCAGTTTACGTGTTGTTTTATATACTGAAGGTCTTATGACTAAGATTAAGACACCCGTTTCCAATGGCTGCATGGGTCTGAATAAAGAATGCCTTTTTCATTTATCTTCCAGCGCTTTCTCTTGATCAGTCACCTCGGTCCTATGGAACACATATCCAGCGGGGTAGTTGCGTAACCCGTAACACACTACCAATAGCCATGGCTTAAATTTTGACAGTTCAACAACATTCATTGCGTTATTTATGTTTGAGCAGACAAATTTTTCGGACATTATGAAGCAATGGATTAGCAATTTGCTTCAAAATGATTCAGATTGTGATTTACAGAGTGTGACGTATGGTACCTACAGGTTGGATCTGAGATTTTTCTCAGGACACCACTCAGTCTTATCCTGCCAGCTGTCAGCATCATGCTTTCCTAAGTATCGTTTCCCAAACTGTCGTTCCTGAATCGTGATCCTAAATCGTAGTCATTTGTTGTTACATATTTTGTCACCGAGAGAGTCCATTTAGATTGCCATCGAAACGCTAAAAAGATGGTGAATCCCTTCAACACTACCTACGCAAAAACAGGTGGCGATTCGCCCGTTTTGGGCGAAATATTTTCGAGCGAATCGACTAGTCGCCGTTTTCAGCAGCGGATGTCAACAAATATAATTATATAAGTAACTAGTAGGTACCAACTGCATTATTATAAAGCAAAAATGGATAGTTAGTTACGTACTTACACTCCCAGTTAACGTAGACCCGCCTCGTCATAATATTTCCGTACATTCCAAGGTCTAAATAAAATAGTCATGTTCCAATGTCAAGGTCAGGCTTTATGAAAAAAGCTTGCGGTTTAAAAGCGCGGGCGCATGTCTGTATTGGTTTAGTCGATCAGTATTGGTTCTGTGGATGAGTCTTTGAATTTTAAAAATTCAATAGGTACAGTGATATTAGTAGGTAAGGTCTATTGTTTTTATTATTTTTAATTTTATATAAATGTGACGCATGTATTTTTTGTAAGTATAATAATTTTAATGCATGAAATATAATTTTATACAATTTGACAAAGAAATTCGTAAATAATTTACTAATTTTCCCATTCCACATTCTTTTTTAATTTAAAATTGACAGTTAATTATCAAAAGTGAAGTTATTTCAACTAAAAATTAATTAATATTAGGTACTTACCTACCCAGTTAATATAATTATTTTATTTATTTTATTTTACTTAACACAACATGTAAACATACTAAAAAAAAAAATTATAATGTAGGTACCTACGGAGTAGGTAAACCTCACTGTGCAATTTTAGATTACATTTAGATTAGGTACCTACTTCATAATCAGCCTATAATGTTCCCACTGCTGGGACACAGGCACATACCTCCACTCGGTGAGAGGGAGTGGGCCGTAATCCACCGCGCGGGCCCAGTGCGGCGGGATAATAACGTAGCACACCAGTACTGTAGGCATGACTTTATTTTGACAGTTCGCGTTATTTACGTTGAGCAGACAAATGTTTCGAACATAATTATAAAGCAATTAATCTATAATATATAAAAATTAATCCCTATTTCCTATGGTCACGCTATAACTTGAGAACGACTTTACCGATTTCATCCAACTCTTTTTTTTTTAAATTAAGATAGTTGCGCAATTACGCTTTTACGCTAAAACAGCTAAACGGATTTAGATGAAATTTGACACATGGGTAGACCATGATCTGGACAAGGACATAGGCTGCTTTTCATCCTGGATCGCAGACGAAGTCGCGGGCAACAGCTAGTTAGCAATAATATATCCTTCAAAATGATTCAGATTGTGATTGATAGTGTGTTACGCAATAAGGGTGCGGGTTGGTTAATGTCACTTATCTACAAATTTTGGTTCTACTGTCACCGTCTTATACATATAATAGATTACCTCCGTGGTATTTGAAACAATGGCATTAATTGGATATTAATTAAATTTTAATAATTGCCCTGAGGAATCCATCAAATCCATACTAATATTATGAATTCGAAAGTAACTGTGTCTGTGTAACCCTTTCACGCCTAAACCATTGACCAGATTTCGGTAAAACTTGATACGGAGATAGATGGTATCACACTATTAATCTCAATCTAATTCAGATTGAGACTAATAGTGTATCTTTATGTGTTCGAAAAATGTCTGCTCAACAACGTAAACAACGCAATGAATGTTGTTGAACTAACAAATTGAAAGCCATGGCCTATATACTGTCAGTTAGTGTACGCAATTACCCCGCTGAGGAATCCATCAAATAAGTAAATATTTCTAATTAATCTTGTAATTACTTACTTTTTTTAGAACTAAACCATTCGTGATTTCGTACCATCTATTTTACCTACTATTACTGTTTCAGTAATTTAAATACTAGGTAAACAATAAATAATTGGACTGTAGGCAATCGTGAGTTAGTCTTAAGTCAGGGATTTTAAATTTTTTACTTGCAATGTCATCGTGTTTTTGGTAAAGATTTAAATTGTTAGACTTGCCCTCACCGTACTAAGTCGCGCGGACCTCGGACTATGAGAGTGAGGGAAGAGTGAGTGCACCTGTGTCTGCGCACGCACTTGTGCACTATACCTAAGTAATATCTCCCCGTTGCGATTGGCTGCCATGCATGACTGAAATTCGGTCTGGATGACTCATCTACCTAGCCTTTTCCCAACTATGTTAGGGTCGATTTCCAGTCTAACCGGATGCAGCGGAATACCAGTATTTTACATGGTGCAACTGCCTATCTAACCTCCACAACCCAGTTACTGGGTAACACGATACCCCTTGGTAAGACTGGTTGTCAGACTTTCGGGCTTCTGACTACCCGTAACTAGTAACTATTCAGTAATCTGTGCCGTAACGACAGTCAAAGATCCACGAACGACAGCCGGGACCAACGGTGTAACGTGCTTTCCGAGACTCGGAGAGATCTCGGTATGTAAAGATGGTCACACATCAACAGACCAACCGCGGCAAGCGTATGTAGCTTAACCTGATCGATCGAGCTGTGCGGCTGATAATATTTAGCCACGGACGGACCCCTGTCGGTCTCTCGATTATGATCGGTCTGGATGACTATTGTTACTAATTCGCGCGAAAAAGTGTCCTTATTAAAAAGAGTCACATAATGATAATGGCGTTTCCATGACAAGTCAAGTCTCCGCGACATTCTTGGTCACCCAGATGTCAAAAAGAAAGAGAAAACCGCGCCCATTTCACGCGGCAGTGCGAATCTATGATTGCAATCTTTGGATTTTTGTTAAAAAAACAAACGCTTGAAGATGCTGAAGTTCCAATTTTCTAGTGTAGTGAACTTGGTTCATTCATTAGGCATTTAACATTTTATAGATTTTTCTTTAGACAGAATAGTGGTAGGTAAGCAGTTTCAGATACCAGTGATATGATTTTTTACGTGCAGTCATTATTTCTTAAGTTTTTTACTGATAGTATGTGGCTATAATCCCGTGTTCTTAGAAAGCGATCGTTGCGTTATATGTCACTTGTTGTTTCACATTTTTTTAAGAGGAAGTTTATAAATGTTATACATACTTAATTAGTTCAATAAAATAAAAAATATGAATAAGTATATGCACGTATATACCTAATCACTACAATTCATATAATAATATATTATCAATGATCACTACATAATAATTAGGGAGGGTTTTTATGAATTATCGGCGACTTCGGAGGCTGGTCTCAAAAGCAAAAATGATTAAAAAGGGGGCACGATTTTTTATTGCATATCACACATAGCGCGGAAGATGGAAGGAGTGGAGGGAGGCTTTTGCCCAGGAGTGGGACAGCGTAGGCTAACATTAAAAAAAAAATCACACATAAAGTGACAGCAGTGGGGTAATTGCGTACACACTGACAGTACCAATGACTTTCGTTTTGACAGTTCAACAACATAATGAATGTTGTTGAACTGTTAAAGCGTTATTTACGTTGTTGAGCAGACACATTTTGACGTAACAACGTCTATAAATCGATGAACTGCCGGCTGTATGCACGAAAAAGGATGACTCAGTCCCGTTACGCTCATTGTACGCATGCGCGTTTGCAATCATTTCATCAATGTTTTTTTATGACGTTGTCACGTTAAACTCGATATTGATGATGATGATCGTTGATGAAAGTTGGTTTACGGACGATTCCGTAAACCAACTTTACAGACAACCATTTTTCGAACATATGAAGCCATGGATTAACCTTCAGTGTGTTCCGCAATTAGGGTTCTGGTCGATATGCCTCAGAACCTAAAAGGAATACAAAACCATACAAGTGCAGGTGTAATATTGTGTGTTGCCTCTATCAATAATGGCCGGAAATCGCCTGGTGGCAATTCCCCTACTTTTATAAGAACGTTCGTATTCTACCAATCTCGGTCTCAATCTGTCAAAAATACCTCCAGTTTGAATTTGAATACATTTTTGACATTGATTGCCGCTACAGTGAGATTGCGACTAGATTTTGAACGTTTTTAATTACGAGAACTGGCCTTCTGTATTCAACAGCTAAACTCGGTTTTAAAACTAAAATGTTGACTCAATTCTTGTCATTGAAATCGTAGACATTAAATGACTAGGCAAAATGTACAACAAACTGTGACATTATCTGTGTTTAAAAAAATAATGTGATACTCATGAGGAAACCCTGCGGTCGTTATAAAACACGTCACGTGAGAGAATGGACGATTCATGGCATGTAATGACGGTGCGGTTGCGTATGCGTCGCATGAAAGGTGCGTTTGGAAATGACACCCGAAACAGATGTTGTGGTGCATTCGTGATCATTTTGATGGATAGGTGTCTCTACCTACCTCAATTTCAGATTTATATCTTCGCGTGGTACGGACATGTGTTGCGAAGCATCGAAGAGTATATGACATCAATAAATTATGTCTCAAGGAAAGTTTTGAGTATGAATGTGGATGGCTATAAAAGTAGGGGAAGACCAAAGAAACGATGGATGGACTGTGTGGAAGATGATATGGCTAGAAAGGGAGTGACTGCTGAGATGACGACTAATAGAGAAGTATGGAAGAATAAGAATGATGCGATGGCCTCAATTAAATTGGGTAAAAACAAAAGAATGGTCACGATGATGATGGATGACCGACAAGATATGTGAAAGGTATGTAGATGGTTAAAATAGAGGCAGACTAAAGAAAAGATGAATGGATTGTGTGAAAGATGCCATGAAGGCTAGGAAGGCTATGAAGCCTGACAATAATGATTGAAATTGTTTATTGAAATAATTGATTTACACAAATATTTACAAAATTGAACAAATGTCAAAAACTTGTCAAAATGTAGGGAAATTAGACGTATTTTTGACAGATTGAGACTGAGATCAGACTGTGAACGTTCTTCAAATTACGAGAATCGCCCTCTGTAGTCTTCTTCTTCTCTGTAGAATCTTATTGTTGATGTTCTTCATAAAAGTCAGGCGTAGTAATTGCAACCGGCGTGCGTGTATGACCAGCACCCCTAATTGCCCAAAACACGATCATTTTAAAGGATATTGCCAATCCATTGCTTCATAAGTTCGAAAAAATTGTCAGCTCAACAACGAAAATAACGCAATGAATGTTGTTGAACTGTCAACATTAAAACCTTTGCTGTTGTTAGTGCGTTACGCAATTACCCCGCAGATGTAGGTATGAACGTAAACGAGGCAAAAGGAGTATTTAATTAAAGGTTTAAAAAAAAACTTGAACCCTTGAATTAAATCTTATCCATAGGAAACCTTTTAACAATACTTTATTATTCTATCAAAGTATGCCACTTTTAATCCAATTATTCAATTGTTTTGTACAGATACAGATGGTATCTTTTGTTAGATTAATTAGTTTCCCTTTTCCATCGATAAATCATGCCAATAATATTATAATTGTTAATCAATTAACTCCTTAGATCATGATTATTTTTTTAATTTGCTGTAAAAATTCAATGTTAAAGATTTTTTAATTGTCTTTGAAAAATAAATCCTAGTCATGTTTTAGTACTAGCGTGAGGTTAGACAAGTTAGTGGCGTAACAATAGGGTGGCAGGAGTGGCAAAATGCCACGGGCCCCCAGCCGGAGGGGGCCCCCGGCCCGAGAGGGCCACGAGCACAGGAGGTTCCTAACATACCTAAGTATAAGGCTGCCTGTCCATTGAAGCGGAGCGAGGCTGCGGAGCGGAGAAACGGAGAAATATTAACCAATAGGATTGCATAAAATCATAAAATCTCCGCTCCGCTCAATCCTATTGGTTAATATTTCTCCGTTTCTCCGCTCCGCAGCCTCGCTCCGCTTCAATGGACAGACAGCCTAAAAATGCAAACTTTTTTCGACCACTAAACCAACGAAGCTGTCAGGTATTCAATTTTGCAGGGGAAATTACGAAATCTACGCAGACGAAGTCGCGGGCGAAGTGTCAGTGAAAAAAAAAAATATAACGTTGGTTGAGCTTCTTTACATTGAGGAAGGGCCCTATCCCATGAATTTGCCACGGGCCCCAAAGGATGTGGTTACGCATATGCTACAAGTACTTGGGGCAAGATTTACAGATCGCTCTTTGACTTGACTTTGCTGAGTCAACTAAGCAAGTGAACATGAACGGTATTCGTATACTTAACGATATTTTACTCAAGAGTTCCTATTACAAACCTAGTGGTGAAAGAAAGCATCGTGAGGAAACCGTCATGTCCTAGAACCAAACATTCGACGACATGTGACATCTACCAACCCGCATTGGGCCCTCGTGGTAGATTACAGCCCCCTCCCCCTCACTGAGAGGAGGCCTGTGTCCCAGCAGTGGGAACGTGAGGAACCTTATCTGAGTGACGATAAGTATCTCCATGGTGTGACAGAAGTTCACAAGGCAGTAACATGATGGCTTCAGATAAACTCTTCTTTTATTCCCCGTGTCTATACCTACCTACCATTATAATGAAACAATGTTGCTCTTGGAATAAAGGAAGACATTGATGGGAGTCACGGTCAGGCCGCCACGTGCCTTCGGAAGAACGTAGATACATTGTGTATCTGGAAAATACGAGTTTTTCTTAGACGAGATCTGAGGGACAATTCCCAACGTTCGCATTCCAAATCTCAGTCTCAATCTGTCAAAAACACCTCGAATTTCTCTACATTTTTGACGAGTTTTTGACAGTGATTGTCGCTGAGATGACATTGCGACTAGATTTTGAACATTTTTAATTACGAGAATAATAATTATTGGTCTTCAGATAGCAATGTTATATTATTATTCAAGTCTACACCCTGATTGCGTAACACACTATCAATCACAATCTCAATCTTTTTGAAGGATATTGCTAATCCATAATACATGGCTTCATATTATGTTCGAAATGTGTCTGCTCAACAACGTAACTAACGCAATGAATGTATCTACCGTCAGTGTGTTACGCTATCACCCCACTGATGTTTAGGGACCATAATAGTGGAGATATAAATCTATGGGGTTGTCGTTTTGTTGTTGCCGAGGACTCATGGATAAACACGTAAAAATAATATGGGGCGCTGACCTAGGACCTAGGTACAGCCGATCGATTCTGTAAAAATCTCACCGTGTTAAGTTAGGTGAAGTGAGCTTTGAGTGAGCTGTCAATAGTGTCAATCCCTAGCATTATTTGGAATGACAGCTCACTCCACGCTTTCTTCACCTACGTTTTCACGGTGAGATGGTTACAGAATCGCACTGCCGGTGGCACAAGACAGGAGTAAGGCCACTAGAATGAAGGCAATTAGTATCACCCATAAAAATGTAAAAAAACTTCTTTCATATATCTATGGTATCACCCATAGATATGAATCATCACTCTCCTGTCCTTCTCCCAATTTATTTGGGGTTGGTGCAACATTTCTTTTTCTTCGATACTCCTCTATTAGTCGCCATCTCGGTAGTCACCCCCTTTCTAACCAATATCATCATTCACAGAGTATGTCCATCGTTTCTTTGGTCTTCCCCTCCTCTTACAGCCTTGACATTCATATCTACTCAAAACTTTACTCACGATATTTTCCTCATTCCTCCGTAACACATGCTCATACCATGACAACCGATTTCCACACTACTTTTCAGTTAGGTACCGGTGCCGCTAGACATGAACAAAGTTTTGAAACTAGGGAAATATCATGCGCAAAACGAAACGAGGATTCTCAATTTTAAAATCGTTCGAATTTACGTTGCGTTTACTATGCTTTTGAATTTGCGTTTGCGCTAGGCGCACTGATGATTGGCTGATGACTTTTCCAATACTACCTAGAGGGTGACAGGGACATTTACTCGGTTATTAAAATATATATATATATGAAACAGCTGTTTTTTTTTTTGATGACTGACGAAAATTTTCTACGTTAAGAGGTCATCATGTGCTGAATTCATGGTTACTGTTTGCGCATGTCCCTGCCAGCCTATAAAGCAGTGCAAACTATCAATGATATAGCAAGGTTCGTTTTACCGAGGAAAAACAAAAAACCTCGAATTTAATTAATTAAAATCCTAGACAAGTCTCATCACTATCTTTAATAAAAACAATAGTCTGACATGACACTGACACACAAGTTCGATCCTTGTCCAATTAGCAGTAGAATTGATGCGATGCTAAGATATTTTTTAACAATTAACGTTTTACATTAATTAAATGTTATGCAAAATGTTCGTGAATGTTATAACTAATTGTATTCAAATAGATTCAGTATTACGTAATGATGGTCATTAGTAGGATTTAATTAGTCTTACTTCATTCGTGATCTGACGACTTTATTAAACCTCCTAGTTTTCCAAATCGGTCAGACTCTACTGTGAGCCTCCGTCATCCCAAACTTATCATCATCTGCCTGCCTTTTCCCAACTATGTTGGGGTCGGCTTCCAGTCTAACCGGATGCAGCTGAATACCTGTATTTTATATGCAGCGACTGCCTATCTGACCTCCACAACCCAGTTATTGGGTAATACGATACCCCTTGGTAAGACTGGGTTGTCCGACTTCCGGGCTTCTGACTACCAGTAACGACTGTCAAAGATCCACTAATGACAGCCGGAACCAACGGCTTAACGTGCTTTCCGAGGCACGGAGGGTTCTTGGTCTATAAAGATGGTCACCCATCCACGGACCAACCGCGGCAAGCGTAGCTTAACCTGATCGATCGACCCGTGCGGCTGTTATTACTTAGGCACAAGCCCCTCATGCATCATCCCAAACTATTAATAGGTAAATTATTTCTTAGCCTTGTCGATGAGCAACGCGTCAATAAAATTAAACGCGGTAACTACTGTTATTCAATTAAGTTGAATGGACGAATGCCATGAAAACAAGCATCAACTACTCCAACAAGCTCAAAATGATCGAACCGGGAAAATTCATTAAAACTATTAATACTACCTATTCACTTTTTTTTAATTGAGCGGTTGGACTGGGCTGGCCATGTCTGCTTTATGCCCAACTAGCTTTTGCCCGCGATTTCGTCCGCGTGAAGCAACTTTCTTACATTTTTTTTCCGTAAGAACCATCCTCGTACTTCAAGGAATATTCTAAAAAAAGAATTAGCGAAATCGCGGTTCAGCTGTTCTCGAGATTTGCGCTTAGCAACACATTCAGCGATTCATTTTTATATTATAGAAGATTATAGATGAGCCCTGACACAGTTATAAGGCCTCGCGTCAGACCCCGGAGAAGATGGTGGGAGCTGGAGAAAACAAACGACCAGTGGTCTCCTTTAGCCCCGGATCGAAAGAGCTGGAAGTCATGGGGAGAGGCTTTTGCCCAGCAATGGGAACATTATACATTATTATTATACATTATACATTTTATCAGACGAGACGGTTGGCGCAGTGGCTGAGCGATCGACTGCTGCGTTGGGTGTCGCGGGTTCGATTCCCGCACGGAACAAATATTTGTATTGCCTACAGGGAAGTTGTTCCGGGTCTGGCTGTTTGTGTATGTCAGTTTAAATGTTTGTGAACGCACAGATACACGATACAGGAACAATTCCAAACTTGGGGCAACGTTTAAAAAAAAAAATAGGCTGATTAATGCTTATGCTACAAGTTCATATAGAAGTTCAAAATCCTACTTTTCTGAACAGAAACCTTGACTGTTTGCGTTGGCACAAGGTGAATGTTAAGGCCACTTTGATTGAAGATAAGAATAAAAAGAAATTCGACACAGTTCATTGACCCAGTGCGTTAGAAAAATGAGATAATTTAGCGAATCTTTGTTAGGGCTTAGCGAATCTTTGTTAGGGCTTAGCGAAGCTTTGTTAGGGCTGATTTTTCCATAGTCAGATAACTTTTATTCGAGGAATAAAATTGACGTTTGGCAGTTTTTATATGAAATAACTGTCAAAATTTCAAAATTATTCCTCGAATAAAATTATATCAGATGATTGAAAAATCAGCCCTTAGAAAAATATCTGTGACAATGAAAGTAAGCGTACCTATGTCAGATAAATTAGGTTGATAAACGTTTTTTCTAAAAAAAAAAAAAATTGCGTACCCTGGGCTTTTAGCTAACTCCTAGGGTAGAGGCCTACCTAGGAGTTAGCTAAACTAACTCATAGAGTAGAGGCCAACCTAGGAGTTAGCTAAAAGCCCAAGCCCGACCTGAAAATCTTCCCTTCCTCCTTTTTACGCGATTTTCGGTTGATTTAATCCAACAATATCTTGTCAACCAATGCGAACTCTTTACGTATTAAGCCGGACGTCGTGTATTTTTTTTTTATTGCTTTAGCGTAGTCAGCCATTTTTATTCCACGTGCAAACAAAACTACTAGGTAGTTCATTCTACTTTTATTGTGGACTAGCTGAGCCCGCGACTTCATTCGCGTGACTGTCGGAAAACAAATTAGATTTCATGGGTTTTAATTTTCAACCAGTCTTACCAAGGGGTATAGTATTACCCAGGATGAGGAACTGGGTTGTGGAGGTCAGATAGGCAGTCGCTTCGTGTAAAATACTGGTATTCAGCTGCATCCGGTTAGCCTGGAAGCTGACCCCAACATAGTTGGGAGAAGGTTAGGCAGATGATGATGGGTTTTCATTTTTTGCGCGGAACCCTAATTCTTTTTCTAAAATAAAATTACCTAAGTTATTCCTTACAACATCAGCTATCTGTGTATCAGCTATCTAATCCCGTTAAAATCGCTCCAGCCGTTTCGGAGATTAGCCGGAAGAAACAGACCAAAAAATTTAAAATAGTTTTTTGTTATAATTAAGTACCGTGTATGCTGTCATATAATGCATTTAGTAAAAAACTGGTAGTTAACATTACAGACAGACACTTTAATTTAATTTATTTGTCTAGATAATATCATACTGTGTTTTTTTTTTGCTATAAAAACGTGCAACCTAACCAACTACCTACCTGATGACTCAGTTTGAACCACGACTGACATTCAATTTATGCGTTGCTTAATTAAATAAGTACTTGCCCAGTACACTGCGCACGTACCTACGTAGGTAGGTATTTTTAGTTCCTATAAGTTCCGTGAATATGCAAATGTAGGTTCTTTTACTTTTTTTCAAGTGTCAGAATCAGAATAAAATGTAAAATTACTGTGGGAATAACCTACCTTGCGTAGGTACATTTCTGAAGTCGTTTTTGAGAGTGTGCCAATTATTCGCTGGTAGGCCTTGGCTTACATAATCAGCCTGTAATGTTCCCACTGCTGGGACACAGACCTGAGGGGCAATTCTCGTAATTTTAAGAACGTTAGTTAGTTATTTTTTTTCTCAAGTAAATATCATATCATTTAGGTAATATCTTTTGCCGGCCCGCGTCTCTTCACCCTCGTGGAGGTCTGAAATTATCCCACGCGAACGCATTATCAGGATAAAAAGTATCCTATGCCCTTACTGAGGTAATGGTCTATCGGTGAGCCAAATTTAATTCAAATACGTTAAGCCGTTAAGGTGTGAGAAGGTAACAGACAGACAGAGTTACTTTATTATTAGAATGGATTGATTCTGTAACCCGTTTGGGTACTTCGAAGCTAACAGGTGCTATCCTTTTATTTTTAAAGTGAAATGAGCCAGCTATTAACCTCAATCTCGCCTATGTCTATGATGGAACGAGCGTGCCCAGAAGATGCCTGTTCACTCTTGTCTTGAAAGCTGACCGGTTATACATGGAAGGGAACAAAGACGCTAGCAGAGAGTTCCAAACTTTGGCCAGGCGCATATTTCGGACAAATGCACTTCCTTCTGAATCCTTCATGGAGTTCCGAGGCTCATTTTCCCACATTTTCTTCACCTAACCCTATTCAACTGATGTATTGCAAAACATTGCGATAGACATGATTGTGACGATTTCGTAATACTCCTTCCATTGTTTCCTCAGCGTCATAAATAACATGACAACTACATGATTTCATCATCATCCACAAAGATTGTAGATGGATGGATGCGGAAGGCGGAGGACAGGGTGAGAGACCTGTGTCCAGCAGTGGACTGCGATAGACTGAGTTGATTGATTTGATCATCCACAGCCGCACTTCACCCATTGCTTGCATTATTTTACCAATTTAATACTGAATAAAATATTTATTTATTTATTGCTGGGTAGGCCTCTCTTTCCTTGTATCCTTGGGGGCTGGTTCTACCCATGAGTTGTATTTTTCATGACTTTCATCATTAATTCCTCAGCCTATACTTACTTATAAGCAACCTTAATGACTACCAGCCGCCAGCCTTAACAGCTACGACATATGGTATCTAGGACGGGCTGGCTTCCTGTCAATCGTGTAACGGATACTTAGGAATCGAACCTGCGACCTCTCGCTAGCTGTTCCGCGCTTTTAACCGATGCGATCCGTTACACAAACTGGCTGAAAAACTGACTTCTAGTTTTTTTTTCCTTCTTTGGCAACTGCGCCGATGAACTTCTAGTTATTATGGGCTTTATTTATAAACCATGATTAAAGTAGTTAAGGGACGTTTAAACGTCAAACAAGTATGGTTAAACAGTCGCTAATCTCTACTTAACTTTAAGCAACGTATATGAATAAAGGGGTTCATTTTTATAATCCACCATAAGTCATAACGACAGTGTCATTGCACTCCATAGATAGGTTTAAAACATTTCAATGTTGCAATCGTTAGCTTTAACTCGATATAATTTGCAGACAACTGCATATTAAACTGCACTTCCTAGCAAAACTATTGACTCGTAATAACATCACGCCTCGACCCCACGGCGCCCGGCAACACTACAAATGTCAGTAAACGACGCCAGATATTCTGACTCGGTCACGATCTTCGTTAAGATTGGCGCGGTGCATACATAAGTAATTAGTTGTTAACTAACGAGTAAGGTAATTGTTGTCTTTGTTCGTTTTTAGAATCTGTGGAGGTACCATAGACAAGATTCCAACTAAAGCTAGTAATTAAATGGCGTAACACATTGTCAGTTACAATCTGTTAGATTTTGAAGGATATTGCTAATCCATTGCTTTATAAGTTCGAAAAAATTATCTGCTCAACAACGTAAATGAATGAGAAATGAATGTTGTTGAACTGTCAAAACTAAAGCCATCGCGCTACTGTTAGTGGGTTACGCAATAACCCCCTCT
Source organism: Apamea crenata (assembly GCA_949629185.1). Lineage (NCBI taxonomy): Eukaryota > Metazoa > Arthropoda > Insecta > Lepidoptera > Noctuidae > Apamea > Apamea crenata. The sequence goes on from OX451377.1 coordinate 10,841,358, forward strand.
GACGTTGGTACCGGCTGTCATTCGTGGATGTTTGACAGTCGTTACAGAAGCCTGGATGTTTGACAACCTGTGTTACCAAGGGGTATCGTATCACCTAGTAGATAACTGAGATGTGGAGATCAGATAGGTAGTCGGCGCGCTCTATGTAAAATACTGGGGGTCTACTCCGAAGTGCAAAGTGCGAATGTTCGGATCGGACCGACACATGGCCGAACCGAATATTATTGAAAAATGCGAAAAAAGTTCGGATCGGCTCAGTTGGGTCGGGACCATAGTCAATATTCGAAAGAGTGTAGGAGTGTAGGATCGGGACCGACCGAACCAAATAGTAACTTTGTAGCAGGAAACGGCCGCACATTCGGCCGATACTACTTCGGAGTAGACCCCAATATAGTTAGGTTAGGAAAGGGCTAGGCAGGTTGTTTTGAGCTGATGCAAGGCTAGGGTAGGCTTAGTGTGTTTTTAAACGTGCTGGCTATTAAAACTTTCATATATTCACTTTCTTTTCTTAGGTATGTATACGTATGTGAGTATACGTTCCCACTTCGCTACTGGGTTTTACCCTACCCGGTAGCAGAAGCGTGAAAAAAGGCACTTGAAATACTACCATAACTTCCTCCTTTTTTTCTCAGTTTAATAGCGATATGGCAACATTATCAACATACGATCTGATTGTTTACTCTTTTGTACAGACATCGTGTCTAATTGATCGAACAAACTTTTTTCTATTTAATGAACTACACGTTTCCAACTTCCTGCCTGCTGAATTACTTTAACACTTAACTATTTTAAATGGGTGTTATAGAACATTAATTTTATCTGTGAAGGGCGTTTTATATAGGTAAATTACTGAGAAGTCCTGACAAAGGATTGTTCACTGTTCAATTTCCTCCCGCCAGCTTGAAACAGATGAATGCGATGTCCAATGGCAAAAAGTAAAAATCTTTGCCCCATTTTATCTGTCTTGCGTATCGAATCAAGTTTTAAAAAGTCATTCGGTATTCTTAGGCTCATCGTTCACGATGCTACTTAAAAGTAATATCAACTAGTTGACTGGTACCTATTATATCGAATGACTTTTTTGACGTAGAATTTGTAGACGACGGCGACGGGCCTTACCCCACGTTCTAACCTAAAGCGTAGTACGCGATCGTACCCTAATTGCGTAACACACTATCAATCACAATCTGAATCATTTTGAAAGATATTGAAAAGCCTTTGCTTCTTATATTAAAAAAAATTGTCTGCCAAAATGAACTGTCAAAATGTACCTAAGCCATTCCGCCGGCCTTAAGAGTGCGGTTAGGTGCACAGGAGACTTTTTGCAGCGATACAATCGCTGCAAAAATTCTCCTGTGTCTCGCTACACGCGCGTTTTTGGTACACGCCAGTTCATCGCGACAATAGCAGCACGGTAAAGATGAATCGTTTCTGCATCGCAGCGCTGCAAAACTCACCGTGTATTGCCTCCCTTAGGTATTTACTTAGCAACGTTTTACTCGAAACAAAAACCAATCGAGTCATGAAAAATACAAAAAATACTTAGTTTTAAAAGCAAACACATAAAATTAAATCATGAGAATGAATAAATGGGCATGTCGATATTAATTCTCAGAACGAATAGGTACGGAAATGCACTGGGGACTACAAGGTCACTTTAGTATTGTGAAAAAGTGTTACTATGTACGATGTAGAGACCATTGTCGTTTTGATAGGTACGTAGGTACCTAAGATACTTGTAGGTATCATGTATTCGGGAATAAATAATATCGTGAAATTCATAACAACCAGTCATGGCCGATCGATCGATACGGCTAGTAGATGCTCGCACGAATTTACTCGCCCGAAACTGGTGAATTGTCACTTTTGTTTTCTTTAGGCGATTTGCACGAAGTTAATTTATTTGCGGGCGAGTCAACCCTCTCCAGAAATTTGTATTAAGCAATTAGCATATTTTGAATTTTATGCAATAAAGAAGGTATAGAAAAACGGGCCAAGTGCGTGTCAGGCCACGCATAGAATAGGGTCCGTGGTCACCCATAATGGCACTTTACAAGTTATGCTTCTCTAACTCCTGAACTAACAAAGTTATCTAAGCCGTTATAGTTTTCCTTCAAAGTTAATCACATGGACTACCATCATGAATTGATTTTTTTCAGATTTTCGCCCTCATCATCTTCCTGCCCTTATCCCATGTTATGTATGCATGGCCTGACACGATTGGGCCGATTTATGTATGTACGTGATTCTTTCATTTGGTAGGGGAAGCTCCCGCGGTAGTCCCATAATAAATTGTATAAAACTTTGCTTTGTTTGATAAGTTAGCTTCAATAATAATAATTGTCTGTGAATCTTACAATGAGAGATGTTGCGTTAATTAATTAGCCGAATAATAAATATATTAACTCCTGTCTAACATGAGTATACTCAATTTAATAATGAAATAAGTAAACAATGGCTCCTTAATTAATTCATCATCATTCGTTCCGTAGTTCACGTCTCGGAACCCTTAGGTATAGTTTCGTCATGTTCGTCCGTCCTTCCAAACGGTTAGTTCTAGAAAGATGAAACTTTGCATGGATAAGGATATGTGTATTTACCACGTCGACAAAGTGCTAAAATAAAAACAAAAAATTTTTTTGGGGTACCTCCCCTACACGTAAAGTGGGGATGGTTTTTTTATTCTCGCGTCTACCGCGTAGTGTGGGGTATCATTAAATAGGTCTTTTAAAAACATTGAGAGCTTGCTAAAACGAGATTTAGGTATCAGTTTGCGAGATATTCCACATAAAAGCGCATTTTTTTGTTAAAATAGCCGGGGGGATCATGTGATGAACTTTGAAGGAAAACAATAACGGCTTAGATAACTTTGTTAGTTCAGGAATTATAGAGGCCTAACTTGTAAAATGCGCTGACTTGGAAAACTTCATATTCAATTAATTGATTCATAGTAATAAATACCAACCCCGCCTTCTAGATCCACGTGCCATTATGAGTGAACTACGGAACCTTATTCCATGCGTGGCCTGACACGCACTTGGCCGGTTTTTTAATAACTATTAATTAGATTTATTCATCATTCTGTGTATTTTATTTTTATGAGATTATAAACTTTTTTAGTAGAACTCATAATTAAAAGTTATATGTATATTGTAAGTACTAGCTTTTGCCCGCGACTTCGTTCGCGTGAAATGTCTTCCTCGACCACCCCGTCGCATCGCATCGTCTGCCTGCGATCTTTCTGATTATTTTATTTGTTGCCTTTGTTAATGAAATAAATAGCCTATAGCCTTTCTCAAGAATTGGGCTATCGAATGCTACAAGTTTTTTTTTTAATTCGAATGGTTGTTCCAGAGATAAGCGCGTTCAAACATACAAACTTTTCAGCTTTATTAATTAGTATAAAATAATGTATGTTTAGATAATTGCATAGTATGTACTTTTAACCATAACTCAATCGATAATCTCACGAAAACTATCTTTCTCGTATTTCTCCGCTTCCAGACTGAGAATTGAGGTGATTTTACATAATATTCTAAGATAAAATATAGGACTATTTTTTTAGATATTATTTTAGGTAGTACATTATTCTCGACATAGTACATTTGGGCCCACCGTTTCCCATCTCCTTTTAAGTCCCGTCAAAATCAGTCCAGCTGTTTCGGAGATTGACCGGAACAAACAAACCGACAGACAAACTTTTTTTTGTTTTGTTATAACAATAAGTACCGTATAAACATCATAATTATGCATTTAGTAAAAAGCTGTTACTTTGACATTGCAAACAGACACTTCAATTTGATTTATTTGTATGTATAGGTATGTACTTAGTTTCTCATGGTGTAGGTTTACAACTATTTTTAATTGACATAAGCAGATGAACTCACAGTTATTGCGTCTTTACATAACAATGGTAACATTTAATTATTTTTATAGTTACAGATTCAATCTCCTGCATGAAGCCACAGTGCGATGAAGCCTTTTATAAAGCAGGTAAATATGTTAGCAATTTTATTTTTAATGGCTGTCGGAAAATTTCAATTCGAAGTTCGAAGACGTTGTCCTAATAGAACGCGATTACGCAACCATCCCAAGTTCGCGCGAGTTTTGTTCGAAAGAACCCGCGCTAACATACTATCACTAGGAATGGGTTTCATTTTGACAGTTCAACAACATTCACTGCGTTATTTACGTTGCTGAGCTGACACATTTTCCGAACATATGAAGCAATGGATTAGCAATATCCAAAATTATTCAGATTGAGATTGATAGTGCGTTACGCAAGGTCGTAGCACACAAATATCAACTCGGAAAGGGATCGTCACCGTATCGCCTAATCGCCTCGACGCCAAACAGGTGTCAACCTAACGTAAGCAACCAAACCAAACGTAACCAAAGCGGATCAGCAGCTTCGATCAGCTGGTTGACCTGGTTGGCACCAGATCAGTTTGAATGCAAAAATGAAGTGTAGCGCACGGTTATGTTCCGGGTCACAATACGCGAGATGGCTATCTTAGCCATTGCACTGGACGAAGAGACGTAAGCTTGGGTATGGAGAGATGTAAGCGCGGGGACGTCGAGCCATAAGCGCGGGAACTGCAAGTTGACCACGCACCGCACCACGGTTTGTAAGCTTGTCCCAAGGCGAGGCGATTACGTTACGATTCCGATTAATGTGCGTACAGGGTAGTAGGGAGTTTCATACAAAGAATACTAAATGCCTTGAGTTGATACCGTGACGATCCCTTTCCGAGTTGATATGTGTGCTATTTCCTTTAGGGTGGGTCAGCACGCTACAATCGCGCGATGGTCGCGTAATCGCGTTCTATTAGGACAATGGCTAAGGTTCAAGGTTTCATCAACAGAACAAGGTTGGCACCATTGTATTAGGTAGATACCTACGTCTGTAGAATCGCCATGCTGCGTTGGACATTGAGGTTATTAACAGGACATAAATTAAAGGGGATAAGATACATTGACCAAACATTGTTATCGGCGTATGATTCGAAAATACGATGAGATACGTAGACCATGATTAATTTTATAGTAAAATTTAATTTGTAAAATATAGAATTAAAATTGTTGTTTTTGATGTAGGTACCTATATAGTTTATGTAGGAAGGCTGTGGATCCACATAGCTGTTATTCTTTTTGTTTATATGATTGTATAAAATTGAGTAAATACCTATAAATATATTTTTTACTAGCTGCGCCCCGCGTAGGTTTCGATCCCGTGGGAATATCGGGCTCAAAAGTATCCTATACTTATTAATCGTGGTTATAAACCATCTGTGTCAAAGTCAAATTTCGTCCAAATCCGTTCAGTAGTTTTTGCGTGAAAGAGTAACAAACATCCATCCATACACTTTCACGTTTATAATAATACCTACATAAGTATGACTTTTGCATGCCGTAAAGTAGAGTGTGTCGGATCCGCTTTTACAATGTTTACATCTTATTTTGTACCCACATTCATTGCAAAATAAATTATTTCTGTGTCTGATTATCATGATTCACCTTGTAAACAAATAAAGGCCATACCACTTCATTGCATAAGAAGCTTCTAGGTTCCCACAGATAATTAAGTAAGTACCTTCGTAAATACTACTTGTATAGTTTATGGAGCTAACTGCGCAAGAAAATAACAAACCAGTCTATAGTTGAGCTTCAATGGAATTTTTCAAACGAATAGAAAGAAAGAAAAAAAAATTATCGTGACTTGTGCAGGAAAATCACAAACTAAACTAAACAGTAACAAAATATACCTACAACGTGTTTTTTTTTTATATCCCATAACTCTAGGGGGTCATTGTACGTTTATGTTCGTATAACTCGTCAAAATGTAGGGAACACTAGATTTTTGTTTCGCGATTTCGGGTTTGGTCCCATAGTAAAAGTTGTTCATAATGATGAGTACAATGATCCCCTATATAGAGTTATGGGATATCAAAAAAAACACGTTGTATAAAAAATATTGGTACAAGTGTTATAATTGTTTCCGATCTACGAAATTAGTCGCGTCGTGCTTTCTATTCTAAGCTAGCTGTTCATCACTTATTTATTTATTTATTTATCCTCACACTGGAACGCCATACAGCAATTACACCAATGTGGAGCAAAAAATCACTTCATGTGCTGCTTTCCATCCATCCTGTGCGCGGTGGACATCGAACAAGAGACGATGGATCACGCACGCTCACACAGCGTGCAACTGCAGCATTTCTCCATAGCCCCCATCACTCCTTCCATATTGCGCACATTCATTGAGAATTTTGAAATTCAATGATGATGAAAATTGAAAAAAAAAACCGGCCAAGTGCGAGTCGGACTGGCGCACCGAGGGTTCCGTACAACCACAATTTACGATTTATGACGTATTAAAAAAAAAAAACTACCTACTAGATCTCGTTCAAACCAATTTTCGGTGGAAGTTTACATGGTAATGTATATTTTTTTTAGTTTTATCATTCCCTTATTTTAGAAGTTACAGCGGGGGGACACACATTTTACCACTTTGGAAGTGTCTCTCTCGCGCAAACTATTCAGTTTAGAAACAAAATTATATTAGAAACCTCAATATCATTTTGACGACCTATCCATAGATACCCCACACGGATGGGTTTGATGAAAAAAAAAATGGAGAGTTTCATTTCTAAGTATGGGGAACCCCCAGAATTTATTGTTTTTTTTTCTATTTTTGTGTGAAAATCTTAATGCGGTTCACAGAATACATCTACTTACCAAGTTTCAACAGTATAGTTCTTATAGTTTCGGAAAAAAGTGGCTGTGACATACGGACGGACAGACAGACAGACATGACGAATCCATAAGGGTTCGGTTTTAGCCATTTGGCTACGGAACCCTAAAAACGGAAAATTTTGAGATTTCATCTTGCCTGACAGATGCTTTTTTCTCTGTCTCTCTGTCAGGCAAGATGCCATCTCAAAATTTTCATCAGCGGTGCGATTCTGTAACCATCTCACCGTGAAAACTTAGGTGAAGTGAGCATGGAGTGAGCTGTCATTCCAACTAATGCTAAGGATTGACACTATTGACAGCTTACTCTAAGCTCACTTCACCCAACTTGTCACGGTGAGATTTTAACAGAATCGATCGGTAGCATACAGCAGTCCACTGCTGGACAAAGGCATCTCCTATCGTACGCTATTCAACTCGATTTTCGGCAACCCTCATCCAGCTGCTACCAGCTATCCTGCGAATATCGTCGCTCCACCTAGCCTGAGGTAGATGACCTGATCTATTTGCTCTCTTGTTTGCTGATAAGCTTAGTTACTTAGTACATTGCAAGGAGCTAGATGCACTGGTAACTTTGTAGATTAGATTCGAAGATTAGTTTCAGGGGTTTAAAAAGTTTGACGCCAGGGATTGCGAAGAAAATGGTCGTGACTTAGAATCCATAATCAGCCTATAATGTCCCCTGGGGCCTCCTCTCGGTGAGAGGGAGTCGCCCGTAATCCACCACGTGGGCCCAATGCGGGTCGATAGGTCACATGTCTTGGAATTTTTGGTTATAGAAAATGGCGATTTTTTCACGATGTTTTCATTCACCGTTTTGAGAGCACCCGTTCTGATCAACAAAACAATTTCCTATTCAAAATCGATCCGACATTTTGTTTTTCATATGGAAGCTGTCATGGATACCCTCTGTACTGGAAAAGACAAAGGGCAATGTCAGACTTCTACGAACTTTGTAACCACGATGCTTTTTCAACCACCAGGCAAGGACCTGAGGATTTCTTCTGCATTCACACGGTACATTAAAGATCTATTCTAAAATGCACAATACATTGCGTTTCAGGCGTTCGTGGTGAGCGGTGCGGCTCTAAACATAGCAGGACATGGATGCGCACACGGCTACCCGGCTGTTCTGTTCGCTCAGCTCACCAGAGATGGCGGGCCCGTCACGCTGACGGATCATGACACTTCATGGATTGGTAAGCGAAAATATTACGTTATGAACTATTTGGGGACAACACCAAAAAATATAGTCTTCCAGTCTAAATGATAGCTATGCAAGTCAATCTGTAAGCAGCGGCGTATTTGTGTTACACACTATCAGTAGTAATGGGTATCATTTTGACAGTTCAACAACATTCATTGCGTTATTTACGTTGTTGAACAGACACATTTTTCGAACATATGAAGCAATGGATTAGCAATATCCTTCAAAATGATTTAAATTGAGATTGATAGCGTGTTACGTAATTAGGGTGCTGTGGAAGCCGAAATTAAATTATTTATTCCGTAAATAAAATTAATAACCTAGATGAGTTCGGCGTTTTTAATTTTAATTTTGACAATTCAAAAGTGCCTGAAATAAATGATTTGAGTTTGAGTTTCCTATCTGACTACTCAGAGAAGAAAGGCCGAGAAAAACTCAGAGCCCACAGACGAAAGTCCAGACATAATCTTGGTCAGATCATATGAAGACCATGTCAATCTACATGGTCTTCATAATGATGCCTGAAATGGTCTTTTGAGGAAAGTACCACACAGATCCAGCATTTGCCAGTAATCGTGTAGCTCAACTCAGAACTTGAAAGGCTAGAAGGAAGATGAGTTTGGCACTATTTTATCTATCTCGTGACGGGTAATGACAAGGGTCAGACAAAAAGTAGATACCACAAGTAATGGTTGCAAGTTGCTTTTGCTTTAGAATTTGTTAATCCAAGTAAATACCTACCTGAGCAGTTGATTTGCAGGTCGTGGGCTCGAACCCAGCCTGGCGCCTATTTCATCACCAATGCTCTCAAAGCTGCCATGTCCTAAGATCCAAAAAATCGAAGTCATGTGACATCTATCAACCTGCACTGCATGCACTCATGTCTGTGGATCGTGGTCAGCTTCAGAGTTGCATCTGGAGCGGATGATCCGCCTCCACCGGTTTCTGTCCAGCACATAACACCCATAACACCGTGTAGAATTTAGAGGACGATGATTCCTTCACCTGATCTGTCCATCGTGTTGGTGAACGACCGCCCGCGTGGTAAATTACAGCCATTCCCTTTCGAAGAAAGGAGGTCCCAGGTCCTTTGTCCCATCAGTGGGAACATTATATGCTGATTATGCTAAGCATTATGCTATAGGTATAACCTTAGGTATAATATAAAAATGATACAATCGATATTTAAATTTTCGATGTTTTGAACATTGACATTTTACCCGTACCTAGGTATTTTAATTTCCGACGTTCAAATATGTACCCAAATACCTTTCTATCTGGGTAGGTACAATGAATTGCACAAAATATATTAGGTAACTGAATATAGAAACCTACAGCCACAAAAAACTGCTTGACGCTAAAAAAGTAAATGGAAGTTTAACAAGAAAAGAATCCCTTTTGATTGGAACCAGTAGATAATAAGTAAAATAAGTCTACGAAGTAAGTACACACGGCGACAGCGACACATCAAGCTATACATTTCCAGTTTTAGCTGGCCTCGCATTGTATAGGTTTTTCTTACAATCAGAAGTCAGCTTGAACTGGTTATGTATACTTAGCTTGATGTGCAGCCCTGCGTAAGTACGGTCAACAACTACCCATGAACTCTCAAGGTCTCTGACTGTCAAGGTTTTTATTTTAAAACAAGTTTATTGTAAACGAGATTATAAGTATTTGCTATTTGCACTAAAAGTACGACATGATGTTTGCTAACAAAAAAGTATTTTCCTGTCACGTAGGCAGAATCTCATGTTTTTGTACTTAGCATGACTTTGTTACCCAAAGGCTCACAAAAACAGCGTAGATTCTGGAAGTCCCATAGGGTTGTCCATAGTGTCGGAACGCAACCTCAATTCTTGTCTATGAGACTACTTCGCACAAAAAGTAAACTGATGTTCTTCTTTCGTCAATAAATTGAGAAAAATACGTTATGCTTGTGAAATATTATAGCGATACCTCCAAATAAAGAAGTTACTCTATGATTAATTACCCTATTACCTTCCCCGACACTTAGGACTTTAGCGAAAATGTGACTGTCCAGATAGACAGTTACTATTTCAATTCAATTCAGTAAATTTTACTTTGTAACCTATTCTTTACTAGTGATAATTAACACATTTCCAAAATTGAATTGAACAGTAGGAAAAGGTCTTACCAAGGGGTTTCATATTAATTAGTAACTGGATTGTGGAGGTCAGATAGGCAGTCGCTCCATGTAAAATACTGGTAGGTACTCTGCTGCATCCGGTTAGACTGGAAGCCGACCCCAATATAGTTGGGAAAAGGCTAGGCAGATGATGAGTAGGGAAAGAAAGACAGTAGGTAGTGGGAAATGTCGTGATGAGTATGAATATGGATGGGTGAATAGTAGGGATTGACCAAATAAACGATGGATGGGCAGTGTGACAGATGATAAGGATAAAAAGGGGGTGGCTACTGAGATGAGGACTAACAGGAGTATGAAAGACGTAAATAACAAAAAAAATTGTAAGTATATCTAAGGGAAGGTGAACTAGTCAGACAGAATCACTTCATAGTGACACACTGTGTGCTTCTACCGATCTATTCTGTAAAAATCTCACCGTGAAAACTTAGATGAATTGATCGTCATTTTAGATCGTCCACCCTAATTGCGTAACACACTATCAATCACAATCTGAATCATTCTGAAGGATAACTAATCCATTGAGCAGACACATTTTTCGAACATATGAAATGTTCGAAAAATGTGTCTGCTCAACAACGTAAATGACGCAATGAATGCTGTTGAACTGTCAAAATAAAAGCCATGTTAGTGTTTTACGTAATTACCGCCGCTGGTTAACAAGCGTTGAAGTGATTGGCAATGGAGTATAAGGAAATAAGCATCATACATTATTCTACTACTATGTAAAATACTCACCCTTGATTTTTTTCTTTCAGCGTCCGTAGTCGGCGTGATGGGCATCGTGGGCAACTTCGTGTCTCCTGTACTGATGACTAGATTTGGCCGCCAACGCGCTCACCTCATCTCCACCCTACCTGCCTTACTAGGATGGATAGTCTTCATCTTCGGAAACAGCGTCCCTCTCTTCTTACTGGCCAGACTCTTGCACGGACTAGCATTAGGACTTAGGACTCCTTTAGCAGCTATTCTAGTCGCGGAATACACTGATCCGAAGTATCGAGGAGCCTTTTTGGGGACTTTCGCTATTTCTCTCGGAATGGGGATATTTTTGTCGCATTTGTGGGGAGCGCATATGACCTGGAAGATGACAGCGGCAGTATGTTCTCTTTTTCCGTTGATAGCTATGGCAATTATAAGTCTATCCCCAGAATCTCCTAGCTGGTTGGTATCTAAAGGCAAGTTTGCCGAAGCCAGAAAGGCTTTCAAATGGGTCAGAGGCGAAGGAGCTGAACAACAAGAGGAACTTGAAGCTATGATCAACGCACAGAAGATAGAGAAGGCCGAGAAGAGACCAGAATATGCTGAAACTCACGTTTGCAACAATGTTTTCAAGAAAATAGTCGAAGCTATCGGCGAAGTAGTAAAAATATTCAAGAAGAAAGAGTTCTATAAACCAGCTATTATAGCTATAAGCATGTTGGTTGTTTTTGAGTTCGGTGGAGCACATATGGTGGCTGCATACGGCAATATAATCCTCCAAGTGGTGTTGGACAAGAAAGATGCCAAAGATGTTGCTTGGCAGTTCACAGTGATAGATCTATTGAGGACAGTGTGTGCGTTCTTAGCTATATTCTTACTAAAATACTTTAAACGAAGGACTATTTTATTCTCGAGTGGTGTGATGACTATTCTGTCCATGTCAGCGATTTCGATCTTCGTTTATTTAAGGAGAGCGGAAGTTTTTACTGAACCATGGATGTTGGACATACTTCCAATGGCGTTAATGGTTCTGTACACTTTATCTTTCTGTTTAGGTTTAGCACCTCTAAATTGGGTGATATGTGGCGAAGTGTTTCCTTTAGCCTATAGAAGTTTAGGGTCAACACTTTCCACGTCATTTTTGACTCCTTCTTTCGTGATTTCAATGAAAACTGCACCACATTTGTACTCTTCAGTAGGAGTCGAAGGTGCTTACTTAGTTTATTCAGCGGTTTTGACTGTGTTCCTAGGTGTAATGTATATGCTATTGCCTGAAACGAAGGATAGGACTTTACAGGACATAGAAGATAGTTTTAAAGGTAAAAAGAGTAATGATACGGAGGCACAGATGAAGCTGATTATAAAAGAAGAAGGAATTGTAGTTAACTAGATATTAATGAGTACTCAAGTCATTCCTGGCGATTTGTTTTAAGCTTTTAAAGTACCTACCAAATATAAGTACGAATTTTGTAAGTTTAAAATTACAGGGTATATTTGTATCCAATCAAAACTAAGTAAATACCTACCTAAATATGTAGTTGTGAACTAGGAAGTGAAAGGAATAGGTTCTTTCAAATAGGACATAGGTACATCTAGACTAAATAAGCAAAAAAAAAAATTGAATCTCTAGGCAAGTAAGGAACAGAACATGTACGATGTGTATAACGCGCGTCGCTAGAAAAATGTGTGAAAGTAAACACCCTAATTGCTACCTCTACCTCTAATGAAAGCGATTACTACTGTTAGGTGTTACGCAATTAACGCGTTTATTTTTTTATAAGCGCCGTAGGGGCGCGTTCGATAGAACGCGCGTCCGCGGCATTTGTAAAAAAGCCTTTAGGTTCCTTTCTAAAATGAGCCAAGAAACAAAAGAATTTCGTTTTAAGAGATTATAACAAGCCATATCTACTTATATGTGTTGCTATACTTGTATACTTCCTGTGACGAGTGATTCAATTATTTTTAGTGAGATTAAAATTATTCTTTAGTCCTAACATTAACCCAAATATAATATTTTTACGAACAAAAATGTACCTACTTTAAAGACAGTTATTTTTAAGATTACAATATTGTACAAATAGACATAGATTTGTTTTATATTTTTGGTTTTATTTATATATTAGCTTCTGTCCGCGTGAAACTTCCTGCAGTGCGATTCTGTAACCATCTCACCGTGAAAACTCAGGTGAAGTGAGCTGTCATTCCAAATAATGCTAGGGATTGACAAAATCAAAATCAAAAGTCATTTATTCAAATTAGGCTGAGAGTCAGCACTTTTCGAACGTCAAAATTACAAAAGACAGTCCCCCAAAAACGCCCGCCCTTCACCACTTCTTAGTGCTATCGCTGGGAAGAAGAAGTGGCGCAACAAACTCCCCAGCAGCACAGCTGTCTGTTCAATTAAAAAAAAAAAAAAAACTTTATTGTATACAATACTAGGTACCTATGTTCGGTAATCAACATAACTTAACTTACAAGACCAGAACATGAAATTAAATTATATGCCAGCTAGCCACGCCAATATACCAACAAATATAATAAAAACTATACGTACTCAAGCTAAAAAAATAATTAATTAAAATGTAAATAAGAAATAAAAAAAAAAAAACAAAAAAAAAACTTACTACCCAAATAAAAGCCTCCAGGCATAAAGGGCGTGACAGCTTACATATTTATGCATTACTGTGTTCTGTTCACATAGCTGTCACTTGAAGTCACAAAATGATAAACGACCATCGAAGTAACTTAAATAAACTAATAAGTTAGTACTTAACAATAACATGTCAGTAAGCTAAATCTGGAGAAAGAACATAAACATTGTCTTGCGTTAAATTAGGGCGACCAACTATTCTTATCGTGTAAGTAGTCGTTGATGGAATAGTATGCCTTTGAACAAAGGTTGGATTTTACTTGAGCTTTAAAAGCATTAAAAGGCAAGTCTAGAAAAGAAGAGGGTATCTTGTTATAAAAGGTTATACCAAGCCCAACAAATGAGTTATGAACCTTATGCAGCCGGTGAAAAGGAGCACGTAGTTTGTCCATTTCTTGTGTTAACACTGTGAATATCACTGTTTTTAGTGTACAAGTGTAAATTTTGCCTAATATATAAGATGTTGGCAAAGATGAATTGTGATGCAACCGTGATAATACCAATATCTTTAAAAAAATCTCTTAGAGAAACTCTGGCACCTAGCTGGTAAATTGCTCGAACAGCTCGTTTTTGAAGGACAAATATATTTTGTATATCAGCGGCTTTGCCCCACAGCAGAATACCGTAGGACATAACGCTGTGAAAATAACTAAAATAGACTAAACGAGCTGTATCAACGTCAGTGTATTGTCTTACTTTCCTGACGGCGTAGGCAGCCGAACTGAGCCTTCCTGCTAGACTTGATATATGAGGTCCCCACTGAAGTTTGGCATCTACTGTTAGTCCTAGAAAAATTGCCGAGCCTACAGTTTCAAGCACCTCTTTATCTAAGACGATGCTGGGTCCTAGATTTCTAACATTCGGTAAGGCGAACTTTACACATTTTGTTTTCTTGGCATTGAGAACTAGATTATTTGACGTAAACCAATCTGTAACTATTGAGAGTGCACTGTTTACGTCGTCAAAATCTTGTCTATTCCTGTCTACTTTAAAAATAAGAGAGGTATCATCTGCAAACAGTACCACGTCACAGATGCCCTTCAAATGGAATGGTAAATCATTGATATACACTAAGAACAAGAAAGGACCCAGTATTGAGCCTTGCGGAACACCTAACTGAACTGGTAGCCCGGAAGATTTCACACCATTAACATCTACACATTGGACCCTATTATGTAAATAAGAAATGATTACGTTGAGAGCTTCGTTTTGGACACCGTAATGACGTAACTTACGCAAAAGCGTGTCATGGTGCACGCAATCACTTTGACACTATTGACAACTCGCATCAAGCTCACTTCACTTGAGTTTTCACGGTGAGATTTTTACAGAATCGACCGGCTGTTCCCCCGAGCCACCCCGTCGCATCACATCGTCCGTCCGCGGCGTCCGCGCTATTACTTCGTTTTCGCTCAGCGTTCTTTCCGACTTTTTTTGTATTTGCTCGGCTCCTTAAGATTCCTAGCGTGATGTGAATTATATGCAAGAAGATTCAAATCCGGCTGTTAGTTCCAGAGATTAGCACGTTCAAACAACCAAACTAGGGTCTTCAGTATTGTGACCAGGAGGGCCATTTAGCCCTATTTATAGTAATCTATAAATAGGGTCAAATGGCCTTCCTGGTCCTGAAGGGGTGGCCCAAATTTTGAGAAGTACCTACGTACTTTTAAATAAAATCCTAAACAAGGTCAAAATATGTTGAGAAAGAGGCACTTTAGATTTAGTGGCCGCGTACGTATCCAAAATATGTATAAATGTAGGGAGCTAAGATTTTCTAAACACATACTTACTTCAAGTACTTACGAGTAACTATATAATACATGCGATCGTACAAAATTGCATTAACGTCCATATTACTGAAGCAGCGATTCAGTAGTCAAACATCTGCCATTATACCAAACACGAGTGAAAGGTTTTGAAGGAAATTCCTAATCCATTGCTTGACAGGTTTAAAAATATCGTCTGGTCACTAATGTAAATCACGCAATGAACGTAGTTAAACTGTCAAAATGCATTTTACGTGTGTACAGACGCCAGCACATCAAGCTACTACAATCTGTCAAATTTCTTTAATAGATTTTCAACTTTATCGCTAAAGCATTAGGTTCAAGGTTGGTTGGGAAAATTTGACAGTTTCGGGTAGCTTGACCTGCTGGCGTCCGTACCAATACAGATAACAACTAAAACAAAGTGCAAAGTTCGACGGCTCATTTTGGTGTGCTGGGGGCTTACCACCAGCTCTTATAGCAGGGCAGAAGTTGAATTGCACTGCTTTTTTAGGGTTCCGTAGTTCACGTCTCGGAACCCTTATACTTAGTATCGTCATGTCCGTCTGTCCGTCCTCGGCTTACCTTCCAGACGGTAAGAGCTAGAAAGATGAAACTTTGCATGGATATGTGCAGTTACCACGTCGACAGTGCAGTAAAACATAAAATCACGAAATTATTATTTTTTATTTTGGGGTACCTACGTTCCCTGCACGTAAAGTGGTTTGC
This sequence comes from Apamea crenata, assembly GCA_949629185.1. Lineage (NCBI taxonomy): Eukaryota > Metazoa > Arthropoda > Insecta > Lepidoptera > Noctuidae > Apamea > Apamea crenata. The sequence continues at coordinate 10,857,332 of OX451377.1, forward strand.
AAGTTTTTCTTGCATGCGTCTAACCCAGTGTGGGGCATCATTGCAGTGCAGTTCAACGTCTGCCCTGCTATAAGAATAAGAGCTGTTTGTAAGCCCCCTGTGCAGTCAATACATGACGCTGGCAGAATAGTCGACATCGGCTCAGTTGCCAAAAAAGAAAAAAAATAGTTAAGCTGTAGTTGAATAATTTATATTGTTCTCAAGGCACATTATTACATATTTCATCCATTTAATAGATACATACACTTTTAATAGGTACAAAATAAAATTAATAACACTTATTTAAGTAACAATGAAAGTTAGTAGTTACAATTCATAAACATAACATCACGCCGTATTTCCTTGAAGGGATAAGCAGAGTTGTATCTATAGTATACCCACAGTTCGCCAGTTAAGTTCGGGCTGCTATTGAGGAATTCCAGATAGGAAAATCCAAAAACAATGCCCAAGCTGGGATCCAACCCAGGACCTCATGCTCAGCAGGAGAGCTTGCGACGAGGCACTTAAATTCTTATTTGCTATATTTCGACAAAAATATTAATTATTTCATTCTTTACACATAAATTATATTTTTAAATATTATGAATATAAAAACATTTAAAAATAGTAGTCCATCGATATCGGGAACAGAGTCCAAGCTACCGGCGGCTAGGGCTCCAGGAAGAGGAACCTCCTGACAATGCGGGCCGTGTCCAGAAGTACCGCTTTCTGAATAAAGCCCCAATATTATCAATAATTTATCAGATTCTAAACTCCATTCTCATAACATATCTAAATTTCCAACAGATAGCAAGTTTCAAGCAAGCACAGCTTGAAATAAATTTCCGAATTATTATTTGGTTTATTTATTTACTTACTTATTAAATACATTTTTAAATATCTGTATAAAAAATTTGGTTGTCTGTAAAGTTGGTTTACGGACGATAGTTTAACGTGACAACGTCATAACAAAACATTGATGAAATTATTGAAAACGCGCATGCGTACAATAAGCGTAACGGGTCAATTTTTCGTGCATGCAGCCGGCGTTCATCGATTTATTAAACGTTGTCACGTCAAAACATAAGAAAAACATTTAAAAAAAAATAGTAGTCCACTGGTGTCGGGAGCAGGGTCCAAGCTACCGGTGGTCAGGGCTCCAGAGACAGGAACCTCCTCACAATAAGAGCCGTATCAAGGAGTCCTTTTTTTTTTTTTTTTTAGGATGGGATATCATCAAATGACCCCTCCCGATCTGGGTGGAGCGGAAGGGAGCCTCAGACTCTTACTGACTAAAACCCACCCGTGTTCCTTCCTTAGCCCTTTCTGTTCCAGGGCAGCGGTAACCCTTTCGGACAATCCCGCCGCCCTGGCAGGCTTCGGCCCTATCGGGCCTCGTCCTTTGCTGACAAGGAGTCCTGTCTTCTGAATCAGGCCCTTGATCCAACCGCCTAACGACAGCCTCGAGAGATGTTGATCGATTTTTTCCTAATTTATTAATATCATTTTTACTTAAGTACAAAAAAATAAAATAAAAACCTTATCATGCTAAACATAAGATGCATATTTCCCTAACAGTTCTTATTCATAATTTGGGCATAATCTTTGGTGATGTAATTAACACAATTTCGAAACGTATAATACCAATGACTAGTTATACCCTGTCCATTAGGTAAACCGTTTTTTGACAGATGCAACTAGTGATTGCGGCATCACACAATACATTGATTGATACACCTACGGTATTATGTCTATAAGAAGCCATAAATAAGATACCTGATTCAATAACATAAGGCAGTTTATATATTTATTTTATTACGCATTTTAAACTTTAACGTAATCTGGAATATATGTACGTTTTAAGGCAGCTGTCAAAAAACGGTTAACCTAATGGACAGGGTATAGTAACAAATTCACAATATCTTTAACAAGACAGGAAAGCCAACCACATTAAAATTTGTGGAGATAGAACTTACACTACGCTAAAAAAATACGCCAAAAAAGAAATCTGTCAAATTTCTTTAATAGATTTTCAACTTTATCGCTGAAGAATAAAATTACGCACACCAAAGCATAGAATACATAACGTATTCTATGCTTTGGTGTGCGTATTTTTATTCTGCACATCAAGCTACCCGGAACTCTCAAATTTTCCCAATCAACTTTGGGGATTAAAATATGATTCGCGATCGTAACAAATATGACTTTACAGAAATATAATCATTTGAATCAGCAAGAGTTCTCAATCAGTAATCCTCGAGTTAGAATATTGACACAATGATGTCATGATTTCATGAAATAGTCATTCAATGGGGTAATAAGCACTGAAAGGGTTGTATTAATGATTTTTATGATTATAATTCTATGAATAAATATTTTTTGCGGCCGCAAACCAAATTTAGATAAACATACAACCTGACTGACCTGTAAATTGCAAAAAAATAATAATTGAATTTGACATAATTTGAGAGAAACTTATTTCTCCATTGTTTCAAACAATGGGGCTAAAAAAAACAATTTTAGTTCCCGTACTTGTAAAAGCAATTGTAATGAAGCTTACAATTGCTTTTACAAGTGACATGACAGTGGACCTAACAGACACAAACAATAGAGTCATCATCATCTGCCTTTTCCCAACTATGTTGGGGTCGGTTTCCAGTCTAACCGGATGCCACTGAATACCAGAATTTTACATGGAGCGACTGCCTATCTGACCTCCACAACCCAATTACTAATAGTAGTAATACGAAACCCCTTGGTAATACTGGTTTTTAGACTTTCGGGCTTCTGACTACCCGTAATGTTTGTCAAAGATCCACAAATGACAGCCTGAATCAACGGCTTAATTTGCTTTCCGAGGCACAGAGGGGTCGATGTATGTAAAGACAGTCAGTCACCCATCCACAGACCAACCACGGCAAGCATAGCTTAGCCTGATCAACTGACCTGTGCAGCTGTTATTATTTAGCCAGGGACCCCAGAGTCAATGGTTCCATTTTAAAGAGCAACAAGACATACCTTTGGTAATTTTAATAATGTGTGGAAGATTTTGTCAATATGAGCACAAAAAATCTGCTAAAAGTGTACAACAAATTGCAAGATAAACAAGGAAAAAAAAAAGTGAGAATTTGGGGAAGGCTTTGGTCCATAGTGTTGGCTACATAAAATAAAAACTGTAGGTTTACATAAAACCTTTTAGTGCGAGTTACTACTTAGATGAATATAAAAATTATGCAGGAATAGAAGTCCAAATCTCCATAATCTTCCCAGAGCTTAGATCAGGTGGACCGAGAACAAACGGTCCAACGTATTTCGGTCCAAGCACCTTCAATTGTTTTACATTGGCTGGAGTCAATATTAGACTGGATAGCGGAGTGCGGGCTACACCAATCTTCTCTGCCATTACACCAGTTATGTGGACATCATCTATCCAGAAGTATGGAGTAGACTGCGCTTGTTTTAGTAGTCGTGGTATTACGTCTGTAGAGTAGAGGATGGCCCAACCTGAGAACAGTTAAGAATTTGTGTAAGTACAAGGTTTTGAGAAGGAAACTATGATTCTATGAAAATATCTAGAAAGCTTAGCATGTAGCATTTCTTTCATGTAGTATAATAAACATATATATATTGTATATATATAGGTAGCATACATAGTTGCCAGCCTTTTGGGCATTTTTCCTGTTGACAGCAATACTGACAATTTTTTGACACCCTATGATTCTTTTCTTTCTTTTTTTATATACATGTACATAATTTTAATATTATTTTGTGTCAGCCGGTCAGTTTACATTATGTAAATACTAGCTGTGCCCTGCGGTTTCACTCGCATAAGTTTAGATCCCGTGGGAATATTGGGATAAAAAGTATCCCATATGTTAATCCTGGTTATAAACCATCTGTGCCAAATTTCATCCAAATGCATTCATTAGTTTTTGCGTGAAAGAGTAACAAACATCCACCCAGTCATACAAACTTTCACGTTTATAATATTAGTAGGATAGTAGGATTATCTTGTTTGAAAATAAATAAACTACAACTGTTTTGTAGTATAATGTTAGTAAATAATATGTCCAGTAAAATAACAATAGGTAAAACGGGCTGGTGTCCGCAACTCCACGACAATGCGCGTATTTTGTGTACGGTGTAAAATAACAAGCATATTACTATGAATAAATTAAGAAACAATTATCACGAACCTGCACAATAAGTTGGATAATAAGTTGATGCATACTCTTCAGTAGTCACCTTCCATTTTGACTTCTTCGACCTCTGAACCTTGGCATTTTCCAACACCTGGCATGTAATCAGGTCCTTGGCACCCCACGGAGACAGTTCCCTTGCTAGAAAGTGCGTCATCTCCCGAGAATTCACCACAATATCATCATCAGTTTTCAGAACATATTTAGCTTTTGGGCAATGGTGTGCTACCCATTTCAAACCCATAACATGTTTGTAAGTCATATTCCTATATACATCTACGAAGTTTCCTTGTACTATATCCCCGTACATTATACTTTCATTCTTTACTCGCTGCGCTACAGTCACATTTTCTGTTTCGCCGACCAAAAACACGACTTTAGTCGAATCATGATTTCGACCCCAAGTATTCCGTATAACCATTCGGTTTTCACGGTTATGTGGGTTGGACGATATAATTATCATTAGCAGCAAGCCTGCAGGATAGTCCTTACACGGTTGTGGGTTAATTTTGAAGGTAAAATTACTGATATCTATCAACTGAGTGTAATTATCCTCAACCGTTAGCTGAGTCGTGTTAAAAGGTCCTAAAGTACAGAATTTTGGATCTTTTATCCGTATAATGTTAATCGCACTGCTAGTATAGTACTTATAGATGATGGAGAGAGCGCAAATAGTAAATAAGATCTTGTGTAGAGTCATCATTTCTAGTTTTTCATTGCGTTGTCCTTCAGCCATAGCAAATGTTTACCAAAAATAAAACGACAGATTTTCACTGGTCCGTCGACAGAATCATATTCCAAAAGCAGGCTGCTTCACTTATATAAAATCTTAGGTGGCGCATATAACAAAATTAGAGAAATAAATAATAAAAACACTTCCTCTATCGACTGAAAAACACTGCCATTCAATGAAGAAAATTAAATGACATTTTGAATTGAGTAAATAATAAAATTCTACTTCCATCCAATTGGTATACTTGATTTTAAGCATGGATGATACACACACAGCCTCTCTCAGTCATTTCAATTAGACAAGACAAGGATGGCCTGAATGGGTTTTAGCCTGACGTACCCTTCCGTTCAAAATGTGGATTGTACGGGTTTGGAACGGTGTATAACGTTTCGTTTCACGAATGGAAATGAATACGGAAAAAGTGCAAAGAAAAGCATGCTAGCAAATTCAAGAATCTATCTGTCCATCTTTGAACTTCAATGATGTAGCATTCTAGCTTATTCAGTGGCGGGCGACTGAGCATCTCTAAGGCCCGGGGCAGTAAAACTAAATTGGGCCACCGCGCTGTATGTAGAAAAGTAGGAGAATGTCGCAAGGGCGAGCGAAGCGAGCTCGAAAATAGCACCCCTCCTCGGAAAGGATAGGCTTTCTTTCGATTATTCATACAGAAATGGGAGATTTAGTTTTAAAGCCGAGAATATTATTTTCACCTTGTATAAGTCACCAAGTGTCTTTATTTGTGTTATCCCCAAGAAGTGTGTTAGTAGTCACGCTTCTGTAGCGGTATCTACAACGCCAACGCGTCATACTGACGTCACGCAAATCCTGCATCTCGTAAGCAGAGTTTACCGCGCAATTAGCATACATACAAACTTCCCGACATCAATCGTTGGGCAGTTGCCCGCCAAACACAACACCCGTCTGGTCCTTCCTTTTCTATGGAGGATGAGTGAACTTTTTACCCTGTTCCTCATATCTCCAAACTTCTATTCTCAGGTAGGAGTCAATGTGGGACGGTGCGGGATGTTTTAATTCCATGCGTGGGATCCATTGATTTTATATTTAGTGAGATTTACTATCGTTGGTTCTATTAAGCCCATAGCTGATCTGACATGCGACACTCGACAGAAATAACCGCGGGCCAATCCCACTAATAATTAGGCTTATTTATTTTTATTTCGCGGTGGAAATCCTCATGGACTTACTCCATCGTGGGACGGAGGGGTATGCCGGACTCATACCGGCTAAAACCACTGCGGTGTTCCACCTCTGCCTATGGCCGGAGGTGCGGGATTCGCATAAGCATTCACCGCTCCCGCTGATAATTAGGCTGCGGACACGAAGTCAGCAGGTGCGGGGCGGCGGCGCGGGGGGTCGGCGCGGCTACGCAGGCCCCGGTCTCGAAGCCGTCAGTCAGTCTATTTAAAGCACAAAATAAAATGCACAACACCAGACGCAGACGCGCGGGCACCGCTAGACTGGTGCTCACTGCTCGTACGCCGCCCCCGCGCCGCGGCCTTCGTGGCCAGTTCCATATAAATCTATGCATTGGAACGCGCCGCGCCGCCGCCGCCACCGCCCCGCGCCCGCTGACTTCGTGACCGCAGCCTTAAAGGATAGGTTTCTTTAAAAAAAAAACACGCAAGAAGAATTAATATTATTTTAATATTGTAAGTATATTATTTTATTTTATTATATAAAATAATATATAATAATAAAATAATACAGTATAATTTATTATTTTATTATTATATATTACTTTATTTTTGTGAACCTACTTAATTACAAGTTACAAAAACACAAATAATTTTTACAACTACGTTTCTATGATCCTGATTGCTGTGCGGCCTATGCACTATGTTGACGTTTCGCCGCCGTGGTAACTGAAATAAATAATTACTAGTTTTAGGGTTCATTTTTCAATCGTCAGATACCAAATTTTGGGTGAGAAAGAAAGATAATGGTGCCGATTCCCTTGTTCACAAACTAAACTAAATTTAAGTTTAATGCATCTTTTTCTTTCTATTTCATTTAGAAAAGGACAGAAGATAAATATTATTTTAGTCCTGTCAAATTAGTCGGCGCCTGACGTAAATTGACGTATTTTTAGTAGCCATGTTTTTAATCACGTCTAATCTGTCTAAGGATTATCTTCATTTGACAGGACTAAACTAATATTTTATCTTCTGTCCTTTTCTTAATGAAATAGAAAGAAAAAGAGGCACAGAACTTAAATTTGTTTAGTTTGTGAACAATTGTCTAATTCGAAAACACAAACACAATGTGTGCGTGAGTGTTGTGGTTGTGTATGCGTGTGTGTTTTGTTACAATACATTTTGAGATGTCTCCGCAGAGTGCTTCGCTGCGAGTACTGCTTGCCGCAATGAACGCAAGTGTGCGACTTATCACCAGTATGGATACACATGTGAAGTTGCACGTTGTACTTCTTCGCAAACTTCTTTTTGCATATACTGTAAAACAAAATTTAGGGGTCAAAAACAGGCTTGACAGTATGTAAAAAAACGAATAAACATATTATATTTGCCGTAAACATGGCGCAGAGAAAGAACACAAACACAAAAAAATAACAAATTGGAGGAAAGTATGCGTCACTTTTCATTCACGCAAAACGGCCATCGCTCAGCATAATGCTACGACCCTATGCGAGACAGAGCCCCAGCGCTAGCTTTCAGCGACAGCCGGCGTTGACGTCATGACGTCAACCGGTGTAGTATTATACGAAGGGATACAAATAACGCAATAAGAAATATATACAAAAAAAAAACTATTTTTGAGGTACCTAATCCAAAATAATTTCATGCATAGTGGAGTTTTTTAAAAAGTGTCGATTCTTTCTCATAACATATTTCATAATGCCAATATCATGTATCAGACACTTTGTTTAATTCCACATTCACAGGACACTGACAAAATTATACCAGCTGACTTTTTTAGCCTCTGGACAAAAACAAGGTTTTACTGACTCAGGTAACTGACTGAATAGGCAATGTCTGGTTGGGTCAAAACAGCCAAATACTTCAAACTGCCTATTAACTTTTGATAAGGTAGTCTGTTTTCACAAATATTGGAGTTTTCGACATTCAATTTGCATTATATAGGAGTTTCAGCAATATTAGACCAGGGTAGAAGCCTTTAAAAATAATAAAAAGTGAAAAAAAATAATAGTAGAATAAAACCCATTAGAAAAGGAGGGGAATATTATAAAAATGAAAGGAAAAATAATTTACGGGCGATCTGAGGTCGGGAAGGGGATGGGGGTGAGTTTTTAAGGGAAAAAACCGTTTTTCTTGATTTCCGGCAAAACTAATAGTCCTATCGAAAAAAGTCAAATGGCAAAGTTGTAGGAAATAAAAAGATCTAAAACTTTTGTATTTACACTTTCTTCACATAACCTCAAAATTTATGTGAAAAATTCAAAAAACCAAGTTTTTGGTTTTTTATTTTTATCTTTTACAAAAATTTTTTTTTTTTAACGAAATTTGGTGAAAACTTACCTTTTTATGTCCCAAATACGCTGTAATTTATTTGATTAAAAATATTTATTATTTCACCTTATTTTGAATTAATATCAAAAAAGCACCCTAATTTTCAATCGAAAATTCACCCGTCAAAATATCAGCTTTTTTCAAAAAGTTGGTATGTTTTCTGTTCGTTGAAATCTCTATTTTCCGATGGTGAAAAAAAAAATATGTTACTATAGTAAATCTTCTCAGAAAATGCAAAAAATCGAAACAAACTCGAATTCGAAAACTGATAATCTGAAAAGACAAAATCGAATTATTAATGCCTTCACTATTTTATCGTGAGTATACCGCCATGAAAAAAAAATATTGAAGAAATAAATGTCAAAATGTATAAAAAATATATTAGGTAATAGGTAAAACGGGCTGGTGTCCGCAATATATTATAAATATATTAAAAATGTATATATAAATAAAAAATATGAATAGTAAATATATTTTTAATAACTAACTTTTGGCCGATTTTTATATATATTTTATACATTTCAAATATATTTCAGATACATTCAAAATATATCTTAAAAGACATAAAAAACATAGCTAAAAATATAAAAAAAATATATTTTGAATATATCTGAAATATATTTGAAATGTATAAAATATATATGAAAATCGGCCAAAAGTTAGTTATCAAAAATATATTTACAATATATATTTTTTATATATTTATACATTTTTAATATATTTTTTATACATTTTGACATTTATTTCTTTAATATTTTTTTTTCATGGCGGTATACTCACGATAAAATAGTGAAGGCATTAATAATTCGATTTTGTCTTTTCAGATTATCAGTTTTCAAATTCGAGTTTGTTTCGATTTTTTGCATTTTGTGAGAAGATTTACTACAGTAACATATTTTTTTTTTTCACCATCGGAAAATAGAGATTTCAACGAACAGAAAACATACCAACTTTTTGAAAAAAGCTGATATTTTGACGGGTGAATTTTCGATTGAAAATTAGAATGCTTTTTCGATATTAATTCAAAATAAGGTGAAATAATAAATATTTTTAATCAAATAAATTACAGCGTATTTGGGTCATAAAAAGGTAAGTTTTCACCAAATTTCGTTAAAAAAAAAAAAAATTTGTAAAAGATAAAAATAAAAAACCAAAAACTTGGTTTTTTGAATTTTTCACATAAATTTTGAGGTTATGTGAAGAAAGTGTAAATACAAAAGTTTTAGATCTTTTTATTTCCTACAACTTTGCTATTTGACTTTTTTCGATAGGACTTTTAGTTTTGCCGGAAATCGAGAAAAACCGTTTTTTACCCTTAAAAACTCACCCCCATCCCCTTCCCGACCTCAGATCGCCCGTAAATTATTTTTCCTTTCATTTTTATAATATTCTCCTCCTTTTCTAATGGGTTTTATTCTACTATTTTTTTTTTTAGTTTTAAAAATTATCGACTCTGGTCTATATTACAATCAGACATATCAAACTTCTAATTAGTTGCGAAAGGCCCGTTTTGACATTGACAGGTCTAGTCTAGTAGTTAATAAAGATCAAATTCGAAAAACACGTAATCGTTTGTGTGAAACTGACAGATGTCAAGAACGCATTCTCAAATGTCAAAACGGGCCTTTTATTTTTTGACAAATTTAATGGTCCTGATCAATGATGTATAATACGTCATTGGTCCTGATCTATTGTAATTACAAAACCTTGTTTTTTGTCCGGTAAAAAAGTCAGCCGGTCAGGGAGGGGTGTGGTGACATGATGCGAGAGCTCAGTGATTCGTCAACTTGTGTCAACTATCTCCCCTCCCGCACCGCGCAGCTACCTCAGGCAACGTCTCATTAAGCAGTCGGCTTATAGGTTACGCAATTGCCCAACTGATATATAAACATAAACGAAGCAAAATGAGTATGTCATGATCGCAGCAGTTGGCGTTCTGTGAGGCACACACTATTGTTGTCTGAAACATTATTTTTTATTTTATTAATTTTGTATTTTGTGTTTCACGAACTGTGTCCAAATAACCGTTTTTCTTTCATTCTGTAGGTTCTGCCTACCTGCATGGAAGAAGCCGTGGCTTTATGTATATGTGTACGTATTTAAATTAAGTTTAATGATGGTACATACGTGCATGAGTATGGCTTCACTCCCGAGTGCATCCTATGATGGTACTGCAGCTGTGAAGCGGACGCTACAATCTTGCCACAAAAGTCACAAAGACAATTAGGTTCTCTGATTATACCATGTTTCTGGAAGAGAGAGATTAACACCATTAGGGATCCGTCACTAAACAATAACAGCCGTACAGGTCGATCGATCAGGTTAAGCTACGGTTGCCGCGGTTGGTCTGTGGATGGTCCTTACATACCAAGACCCGTTCGTGTCTCGGAAAGCACGTTAAGTCGTTGGTCCCGGCTGTCATTCATGGATCTTTGAGTTGATCTCGAGTATTACCCAGTAACTGGGTTGTGGAGGTCAGATAGGCAGTTGCTCCATGTAAAATACTGGTATTCAGCTGCATCCGGTTAGACTGGAAGCCGACCCCAACATAGTTGGGAAAAGGCTTAGTAGATGATGAGAGATTAACACCATTAATCTAAACTAATCTATACTAATAATTAATAAAACTCTAGAGTTTGTTTGTTTGAATGCGCTAATCTCTGAAACTACCACTCTGATTTGAAAAATCTTTTTACATATGATAGCCCAATTTTTGAGGAAGGCTATAGGCTATTTAACATCACGCTAGGGCCCTTAGGAGCTGAGCAAAAAGAAAAAAAGTCAGAACGGAAGCGTAAACCAAGTTATAGCGCGTACGGGCGATGTCGGGGGAACAAAAAATTTCACGCGAAGTCGCGGGCAGATGCTAGTCATAGATAAAGGTTTATAATTTACCTGCAAATGTATAGTGAGACTTTTGGTACTGTCGCACTTTTCGTCACAGTGGACACATTGGTACCGTTTCAAGCTTGACGACTGCGGATGCAAGGAGCTCTTGTGAGTTTGTAGATATCTGAAAACAAGATCGTAAGATAATCCTACTATCTATATCTCTAAAATATATAAAATTCAAAGTCCTGACTGAATGACTGAGACATCAATACACAGCCTAAACCGCTGGTCCTAGAGACATGAAATTTGGAGGGTGTATTCTTCGTGAAGAGTAGGTATCCACTAAGAAAGGGTTTTTCGAAATTCCACCCCTAAGAGAGTGAAATGGGGGGATTTTTTTTGTATGAAAAATCTTATTCCTTGAGTTAATACACTTGAAACTTGGCACGAATACTTATCTTAGTAAATTATGAAGTTGGTCATTTTTTGTTTTTATAAACTACCCCCTAAAAGGGGATTGGGGGGTTTCAAAATTTTGAATGGAAGAATTTTAGCGCGCGGTCCGATTTACTCGAAACTCAGGATTTATACCTAAATTGCAAGGAAAGAATAATGTGTATCAGGGTTTTTCAAAAATCTACCCCTGACGGCCTGAAAAGGGGCAATCAATTTTACAGGGGATGATTTTACAGCGTGGCTTGATTAACTTGAAAATTGGTATGAGTAATCTTTGAGTTAAGTTATGAACACATCCTGATGAATGATTTTTCAAAATTCCACCCCTGTGGGGGTGAAAAGCGGGGATACAGTTTATATGAAAAATCTTATTCGTTAGGTTAATAAACTTGAAACTTGGCAACAATACTTGCCTAAGTAAGTAATAAAGTTAATCAGTATAAGTTTTTCAAACTACCCCTCAAAGGGGGATATAGGGGTGTTGAAATTTGTGTGGAAGAAATTGAATGCGCGGTCCGATTAACTCGAAACTCAGTATTGATTCTTTCGACAGAAAATAATTAATAATAAGTATGTAAAGTTGTCGAAAATTGACCCCTGACGGGGCAAAAAGGGGTAATTCGGTTTTTAGGGGAGGATTTGAACTTGAAACTGTATGTTACATTTTCACGTCTAAACCACTGAACTTCTGATTTGGCAAAGAGATAGATGGCATCCTGGGGAAGCACATACTTTTTATCCTGGTAGCACGTTCCCGTGGGATAACTTCCGACTTCACGCGGGCGAAGCCGGACAGAAGTTTGTTTTTTATATAATTGTCAAAAGAAAAAATACGGGTCCGATATTTTTTGATAGTTTAACTGACGGACTAATTAGAATTTTTTAGGAAACTAGCCTGTTAGATCTCATCATCGCGAGTTGGTATTTTCGAAGATAGAGACTGATGCCCGAAACGCATAAGTACCTACCTACTTTTGTAATTTTGTTTAGATATTTGTAACTTTTCTTGTAATCGGCACCCTAATTGTGAAACACACTATCAATCTTAATCTGAATCATTTTGAAGGATATTGCTAATCCATTGCTTCATATGTTCGAAAAATGTCTCTGATCAACAACGTAAATAACGCAATGAATGTTGTTGAACTGTCAAAAAGAAAGCCATTAACTCCATGGGCCGGTTGTTTCAAATGGTTGGTTAACGTAACATACGTACGGGATGTCAAAGAATAACTATTACGTAATCGTTATTATTGAACGTACGTCAACAAGGGCATAATTTTGTAATTGTAATTTGAAACAACGCTTTCTTTGGTTTGACGATAGTTAGCGCCATTTCTGACGTATGCGCGTGCGTGAAGTGGACGTGAAACAACCCGCCCTTGGTATGTTACGCAATTACCCCACAGGTTTTAGTTTCTTTTACTTAATCACTTGTACAAATTAACCTGGCCAGAGGGAAGGCGACGCCACATATGTTGCAGACGAACGGCTTCTGTCCGGTGTGGAGGTTCTGGTGCTGCTCATACCAGGTCTTTGTGTTGAAGCCCTTGCCGCATGTCTCACAAGTATACTGGAACAGGTATGATAAATAGGTAAGGGTGGAAGATTTTTTTTTTAAACACAAGTCAATTATCTATAAATATTATGAAACGAAGTTGCTTTTCATGTGTTGTTCTGATAAACTACGCCACGGGTTTTAATGCAGTTCTCACCATCATTTGGAGAACTCATTCCGGAATATTCATATGTGTGACACATTAATACTAACCCTACTGATAAATGATAAATTATTTATTTATCATTCATCAGTAGGATTACTAATATTATAAACGCGAAAGTATGTGAGGATGGATGGATGGACATTTGTTACTCTTCACGCAAAAACTACTAAGCGGATTTGGATGAAATTTGGCAGACATATAGTTTATTATCTGGATTATCACATAGGATACTTTTCATCCCGGCAGTACGTTCCCGTGGGATAATTTCCGAACTCCACGCGGGCCGGGCGAAGCCGCTGGTAAAAGCTAAGCTTGTATAAGATAATGAAATCTAGATGTTTTGTTGAGTCATAAACACCGTGCGAAGCAAGGGTAATTATTGTTATGGCAGCTGATGATGGCAGAAGAAACAGCGAGGTAAGAATAACTTGTCACTTTCTGCAATAGATAATCTGATTGGATTGATAACCATAAAGACATGGGCAAATTGGGCAGTATGACCCCTTTATATGGCAAATCAATGATTGCTATACTATAGCCATTAAAAGAGAGCCAAGATGGGAATCTATTTAATAATTTAAAGAGGTAAAATTTGTTTGTAAGTTTATATGTAGCAGGAAATCTCAGGAACTGCCAATTCTTTTTGCATTTGATAGCCCAATTCGTGAGGAAGGCTATAGGCTATTTAACATCACGCTACGACTCTTAGGAGCCGGGCAAAAGGAAAAAAAAGTCAGAAAGAACGCCAAACGAAAACGAAGTAGTGGCGCGGGATAGCGAGGGGGAAAAATTTCGCTCGGACGTAGTCGCGGGCAGAAACTAGTAGGTTAAGTATAAATTATTGCTACAAAATGTACACAAACCTTATACTCATCCAAGTGTCTACTCTTATGTTCTTTCATAGCGCCTGCGTAAGCGGTGGTGTACCCACAGTTGTATGGGCACTGCAGTTTAATGCCGTTGTGGGCTCTAGCGTGGCGAACTATATCGGGAACTCTCCGGTATGTTCTGGCTGTCCATGAAATAGATATAGGGCATAGATTAAATAATAAATAGTATACTCTAAAAAAAAATCAAATTCATAATGTATTATTTACCATCCGGTCATTTATAGAACGTCAGAAGCTAAGTAAAGAAACAGTAGGAAACGCTTGATTTTATTTTTTCCAAATTTGCCCTGTCCCACTCCTGGGCAAAACTTATGCCCAGGAGTGGGACAGAGCAGGCTTAGAAGATAGGATTGATTACTCTTTTAAAAATAATTGTGTTATGCAAAGAGTTAGCTAATCAATGAGGTTACTTTCTTAGTACAATGGTCTCATATAAGTTATCTAAGTATACCAATCTGCGAAGAGGTCCAATCATTATTTTTTAAGAAGTACTACGGCATATAAATATAAATAAATAAAAAAAATCTTTAGAGATTCAGATTTTTCATTTACATAAAAGATGATATAATTATAATTAATGTATACAAAATATAGTAAAAAAGCATTTAGTTAAAAGAGTAACAATGCGAGTTTCTTGTCCATTCTTTTCTGTACGAAACAACCTTTTGGAAGAGGCAGCAAGAATCAATTCTATTTTTATGATGTTCAAAAGTGCCTTCTCTTGCACTTGATCAAAAGTGATGGATAAGGAACAAGCGTGCCCAGAAGATGCTTGTTCACTCTTGCTTTGAAGGCGGAAGTGTAATCACACTTTGGCTGTGTGCATAATATACTTGGACCTGTTCTTTGTACAGACCTTATGAAAAGCTGTCCTGAGACTCGATGGTTGAGCCGAAGTTGAGATCCAATGTCAACTCCATGCCCAAAAGCTGTTTTAAGTGTTTTGACTTTGAATAAAATAACAGTAACAATATCTTACCACAAAGTTTACAAATCAAGGGTCTCTCATCTTTTTCGTCATCAGTATGACTTGTAATATGTTTTACAATATCTTTCTTCGATTTACATGTTTTCACACAACTGTTACAGCTGTACGTAGTCTTGTCCTCCGATTTATGTTCTGTATAATATTTATCTTCATTTTTTTTCATGACGTGGTTGGCATAGTAATGGTTAGAGAGGTCTGCTTGAGAATGACATTCTATTAAACATGTCAGACAAGTGAATGGTTTTACGTATTCAGGGTTTTCTGGTTCTTTTTTCTTTTTCCTTTTAGGAATGAGACTCTTTATAGGTATAAATTTTGTTATATTTTTTAATGGAGCAGTGGAATTAAGTTCATTTTCTTTCTTGATTGAGGACAGTGTTATTTCATCGTCAGAACTGCAAAGGCTGTCATTAATATGATCAGACAATTCTTCATTTTTTAAATGATCATAATCCCCGGAATTTGTATTTGTATTGTTTTCAACTTTCAGAATATAACGGTCAGAACTGCAATGGCTGTCATTTATATCATCGGAGAATTCTTCATTTTTTAAATGATCATAATCCCCGGAATTTGTATTTGTATTGTTTTCAACTTTCAGAATATAACGGTCAGAACTGCAATGGCTGTCATTAATATCATCGGAGAATTCGTCATTTTTTAAATGATCATAATCCCCGAAATTTGTATTTGTCTTATTTTCAACTTTCTCAAAATATGGTGTTTCTTTTTTTAACTCTTTTTGTTTGTGTTTAATCTGCTGGTTATTTGTAATTTCTGAATAATAATCTTCTAATAGGCCATTTATTGAATAATATTGTAATTTGTCTTCATTGTCTTTGAGAGTTATACAGAATTTAATAATTTGGGATATTTCTTTAAAGCATTCCTTGCATAAATTGCTCGGGAAGGAATCTTCAGCTGGTATCTGAAAAGGACGAATAATCTTTAAAAACTAAACTCTGGGTAAAGCTGAGGTTAAAACAAGAACGTTAATATAATATTTTACAATTACTTGTGTTCTTATTTCAGAAAACGACTACATACTTGTATGTACTATAACCTTAATGATTTAAAACTTTATACACGATCATAGCACACAAATTTGCTAAGCAAAGCTTTTGTAAACGATTACTTACTTCTATCGTTAGAAATTTTTGAATGCTATAGAGTATGTCGCATTCTTGTAAACTGCACATGTTTTTAATAGATACTTTCAAACAAAATCTGCATATGTTCTCCATGTTTCATTTATTTTCAATTGATTTATTTTCGAACAAACAAAAAATACTCCTCAAAAATACTCCTCCTCTCAAAAAACACAACACGACACACGTTCCAGGTATCGACATCGAATGAACACAAATTATCAGCATTGCGTTCGGCTTTTTCTTTCGAGGTAAGTGGTTTATTTATTTCAACCAAAAAAATGTTATTTATTTACATTTCATCGAACTAACACTAATATATACTATATACAATTATATAACACGAAAAAATATAGAAAAAGGCAGGAGCTCATTGGGCATCAAAAAATTCGTCCGCATCACTGTCAATGGGATAGGTGCCCAAAAGGCTGGCAGCATTACCACGTTGGATGGCAATGCTGATCCCTTTAGGGTATATATGTTCTGTGATGCTGATTCTTTGGGCTAAAAATAGGCCAGCCTTCTGGTCACGTGAAGAGTCAACCAACCGCTTGGCGATGTCCCGAAAAATTCGATGAGCACTCGGACCCCAAGGCCCTAGAGTTTCAACCTCAAACGGCTCAAACATATAGCTCCCAATAAGGTTGTTATATTTGCGCCGTTTGAGGTTTTCTGCTCCTGCAGCAGCAGGAGCAGAAAACCTTTCTTTCTAGTTTTGAAATACAAATGAAACATATAATGCAAAAATGCAATTCGTGGTTGCTGGAACGTGAAAGGCCGAGTTATTTTGACAACTGGTTTATTAATGTTGCCTTATTTTAAGTGTAGATTACCCCTGAAACATACACTAGCAGTTTTCTGTGACTTCGGCCGTATGTGGTTGGTAACTTTAAAAATTAGAACAGCTAAAACACTGAAACTCGTTGGCAGTTATTAAAACATTGTTATAGCTAAAATAATGTAGCTAGCTGCAAAAATAATAACTTGAACCCTTTAGTTCAACATTCCAGTTTTCATTTTGATTAAGGAACAGCCAGTTTTACTGGGTAAGCTCAGTTGATGGGTATTAATTTAAATGAAAACGATTCAAATTCGTCTCATTAAGCATTTTAGATATCCGTTAATTTTATTATAATAGCGTAGGTACAGACGCCAGCAGGTCAAGCTAACCGAAACTGTCAAATCTTCCCAATCAACCTTGAACCTTAATATGCTAGAGATAAAGCTGAAAATCTATTAAAGAAATTTGACAGATTGTAGTAGCTTGATGTGCTGGCGTCTGTACCTACTAGACTGGCGCGCACCTCGCACTTGCAAAATTAAAAATGCAGTCACATCACGCCAACAAAATGGTGTCCAGAATACCTATATTCGATTCGGTATTCGAGAATATCTCGTATAGATCAGCTATAGGTTGTTAGCGGGGATGGCTGACCCCACTTTCCCCCAGAGGGCGCTCCCTCGACTTATAGAGATGCCACACGGGCGTTGCAAATGCGTTGCGTCGTCAGCAAAGAGTATAGTCGAACACATTTAGAACGAAGATTATTTATTACCTATTAAATTTATATAGGTACTCGTACAACTACGGAGCATCACCGCACAGGCATCGCAGCGCCGCGCCGCCGCCGCGCCGACCACAGAGTACATTATACTATATGAGGCGCCGACGCAACACATTGGCAACGCCGCCGCCGGTGTGGCATCGCCCTGTTCTTGAATACTGTAGGTAGGTATGTACTTATACAGAAACGATGGTCCTTTATTCTTGTAGTAACCTAAAACATTCAGATGACGGAACTGATAATTATAATTTGTCATATCCTGGCAAAGTCATGAATTTAATAGGAATGTAAAAAAGCCCAAAGTGAGTCAGACTCAGTGTAATGGTTTAAGGGTATTATATTAAGCGATAAGATAAGAAATTAGCTACAATAGGTCTACTAATCAGTTTTTTAAAAACCACGGATGGCTGATAGTATTCAATGGAATATCGGTAGGAAAGTTTAAAGGAAGCGCCCTCTGATAAATGTACATCCCGTTCAGTGCATAGATTATAAAAATAAACAGAAACGACATTACGACTTAAGGAATTTAAACGGGATGTGTACCTATTTAATCGCAACTCAAATAATTCCCATTTTGCTTGCTTGAAATATTATTGAACACTCTAATATAATGAATGCGCGGGTTTTTGTGAACTTGAAATAATTTGTATTTTAATGTACTAAAAATACTTACCTAATAGCCAAGTAACAGCGACCAACTTGGATGTAGCACTCGCCAACAGCTGCCAACCTATCCTAACCCGTTTGAACACGGCAGCCTACTAGCTGGGTTAATGCGAACAACTGAGAGAAAGGGCCAAAAAGTTAAAGAGATGCTCATTTATTTAAACAAGTGTGCATCATTAAGGTCAATAAGTTTTTTAGTGAAGCAATGACATAGGTATTTCCCAATTTAAACTATAATTTATGTATTCAAATATGTTTTCAGTACGTTAATTGACATTGTTATAATAAGAAGTATACGCAGGCTGAAGTTACAATAAAAACTTCGTTAACTAAGTTGTTTCATGACATACAATTTAGGGCTGATTTTTCAATCGACAGATAATTTTTATTTGTGGAATAAAATTGACGTCTGGCAGATTTTGTGTGGAGGAACTGTCAAAAATTCAAAATTATTCCTCGAATAAAATTATCTGGCGTTGGAAAACACCGCCCTTATAGAAATGGACAAAGAAAACTATTTTTATTAATCAGATTCAGAATCTAAACTGCAAAGAGCGTCCTCTGGCGCGGGTTCGTTTGCTCTCATAACTGAAAATAAAGTTCATTATTCAATATAAAAAATCCTCTGCTCCCGCTCTTCGTTGGTCCGCAACTCCGCACTGAGCCGTAGGCATTATATAAATCCAACGTAGGATCTGCAGTCGAGTTTACTCTTTGTCGGGTTCGATGTGAACAACATACCACAATATAAATGTAACAACACTTAAAATGAGTACGTAACGACATCCAGTCTAGTCCTAAAATATGAAGTAACATAAACATTATTTATTATTTTAATTAAATAGTTTAAAATAACAGAGAAATAATATTGTGCTACATCAGAATAGTATTAAGGTGCAAAATGTTTCTAAAGTGTTTATTATTGTTATTTGTGCTCAGTTTTGTTGAAGCAGGTAATTTTTTTTCTTTTTAATTATTAATAAGTTATCTAATAACTAACTGAAAATATATTTTGTTACTTTATTATTATTTTAAATACGAAGAGCATGATTTATACTTCTTCTATAGTCCAATTATATATATTTTTCATACCACTTGCTCAAAAAAGTGACATTCTATGCCACAAAAAGCGAACATAACAATAGTGATTTTTAATCTGTTAAAAACAGGGAAAGAAAATTGTACTGAATTTCATTCATCCTCTAGGGGGAGAATGTGATTTAAATTTGGAATACTTACCGAAATTTATACTGAACTAGGTACATCTGTGTTTACACCATTGAGTTTGTATATAAAGCATTACCTATACATCTTTTTGAAAAAGGAATACGTATTTATTATGTAGTTATGATTATTAAATAAAATTACGAAAACTGACGAGGCCGTATGAGCTTGATGCCTTTGCTTTTCCGTCAAAAAAATATTAGTATAGGAATTTACCGCGTTTTTGTTTTCTTCAAATACATAAACGTTAAGTTTATTTTTTCGCAAATGGTACGAAAAGTAGAGTATTTTCCTCGGTGTTAAAGCTGTCTTAGGCTTGGGTGAACTTAAATCCCTCGCTACACTCAGGACTCGTCTTCAATCCCTCGCTTCTCTCGTGATTTAAGTTTTTAACACCCTCGCTACGCTCGGGAGTAAACCTCGAGTCCTTCGTTACGCTCGCGATTTAAACCGTCACCCGCGACAGAAGACACTGCTTTATCCCCTTGGTTAATAATCTACTATTTTTAAGTTCAATTTTCGATTTCTTGTCGGGCCTTTACCTTTTTTGATCGGCAGCAAATACCTGAGGGGCAATTCTCGTACCTAACTTTAAGAACGTTCATAGTCTGGGCTTTTAAAAACTTTCAAATTCACGTCGCAATTTCATCTCGGCGACAATCAATGTCAAAAACTTGTCAAAAATGTACCTATGGAAATTAGAGGTATTTTTGACATTAATCATTATAATAACACAAATTGTAATAAGTGGGTAGTTATTTATGTGAAGCTGTTTTCAGCGTTTGATAACACCATACAGCGAGTGATTTTTGGTTTCTGTTCACATCCGTTGCTATCTCGGTTATGTCCATCCGCCTGTGACTGCGTGGGTTTCTTTCTCGTGACAAAAAGAAAAAGAACTAGGTACTCAAAAATATTTAATCACGAGCAGTAGTGGCCCAGTGGTAACGCCCCCAACTTACGAGTTTGTAGGCCGTGGGTTCGAACCCAGACAGGCGCTTTAATTTATGTAAATAATTTCAACACCACTGCTCTCAAAACGGTGAACGAAAACATTGTGTGGAAACCAGCATGACCTAGAACCAAAAATTCGAAGATTAGTGATATCTACTAACCCGCACTGAACAAAAATCTGGTGTTCCCTACATTTTGACGAGTTATACGATAAATATAGGGAACAGCTCATTTTTTTCGCGCTTTCAGGTTTGGTCCCATAGTAAAACTTGTTCATAATGATGAGTACAATGACCCCCTAGAGTTAGGGGATATAAAAAAAAGACACGTTGTGTATATTTATCCCATTTTCTTAAGTCATCATCTGCCTAGCCTTTTACCAACTAAGTATGTTGGGGTCGGCTTCCAGTCTAACCGGATGCAGCTGATTACCAGTATTTTACATGAAGCGACTGCCTACCTGACTTCCACAACCCCGTTACCTACTGGGTAAAACGAAACCCCTTGGTAAGACTGATTGTCAGACTTTCGGGCTTCTGACGACCCGTAACGACTGTCTAAGATCCACGAATGACAGCCGGGACCAACGGCTTAACGTGCTTTCCGAGACACGAAGGGGTCTTATTATGTAAAGATGGTCACCCATCCACGGACCACCTTAACCTAATCGATCGACTTGTGCGGCTGTTATTATTTAGCCACAAGCCCCTCCTGAAATTGAATATGACTACA
This sequence comes from Apamea crenata, assembly GCA_949629185.1. Taxonomy (NCBI): domain Eukaryota; kingdom Metazoa; phylum Arthropoda; class Insecta; order Lepidoptera; family Noctuidae; genus Apamea; species Apamea crenata. The sequence goes on from OX451377.1 coordinate 10,878,931, forward strand.
GCTTTTTATTATTTAAGTATCTGTATACCTTTAATTTGTTTTTTTTTTTTAATAAAAAATACCAAGTGCTATAAAGTTCGTTTGTTATGTTAGGTAATTGGCTTTTTGAAAACATATTGTGTTGTGTATTGTAATAAATAATTAATGATAAAGCATATTAAGTATGTTTATTAAAATGGATTAATGGTGGTGTTAATATGATTTTCCTTGAATGTTATAGTAAACTCATTTATACACCATTGCAAGGAAAATATATTTGACGGCACGGTTGGCGCAGTGGTTAAGCGATTGACTGCTGCGCTGCGTGTCGCGGGTTCGATTCCCGCACGGAACAAATATTTGTATGACCTACATGTATTTGTTCCTAGTCTGGGTGTTTTTCTATCTATAATATGTATGTATTTACAAAAAAAAAAAATTGTATATAAGTAGTTTATCAGCCATCTTTTTACCATAACACAAGCATTAGGTTGCTTAGCTTGGGACAAATGGTGCTGTGTGAAATGTTCAGGATGTTATTATTATTATATTGTAGAATAAAACTCATGCATGGAAAATAGGTTATAAGTATTTATTACTTTTATAAAATTACAAAAGTGGAAATAATGGAACTGCCGGTTGGAAGATTGAATGCAGCACAGCTCTTCCTCTCTCTACTTATTTAAAAATTTGCTGTGCCCCACAGGGTCCATAATTGTTTGTATAATTTTTTATTTTACCACGTGTATGTGTACATTATGGATTGCAATAATCGATTTGAGATTTGAGCAGAGAGAGTGTTGCTAGACAAAAAATAATGTTAAGCTTGATCACAATGTTGCAACTTTATAACTTAGTAATCGATTACAATTAAACTTACTAAAAGGACAACTTATTGCAGATTGATTATTAAATTGATGTACTACAATTAAGTTTATAATTTAAATGTTGAATTTACTTTAACACCTATTTACCTACTGATAAACAAGTAGGTATTCGAGGAAAATGCATATTCCAAACATCGCGCCTGTATTCCCGAAGACATAGGAAATGGAAACGGACATACAAAATGATTCAGATTGATATTATAGCGTGTAACACAATTTGACGGTGCTGGTTTTATAAAGTTTGGCATAGTTTATCTAGCTGTAAAATCAGAATAAACTTAATTCATTCCGTTGACTGCGCATCAAAACATTGTCATATCTGCCTATCCTACCATGCCGTAATAGCTATGTTTGTATTATTTACCTCTAACAGCGCTTTTAAATTAATTAACTTTAAGTCCTTAAGGAAATATGAGTAGATTATCCTCGTGCATAGGGGGCAGCCGTCTAGTTAAACTACCTAACCACAGACATTTAATGAGACTCATAAATGACACCTCGTGATAAATAATCCCACCAAAAATATTATTTAAGGTAGTAAATACGACATACGACATAATATAAGACATAGGAAATGGAAACGGACATACAAAATAAATGAATAGTTTAAAAAACACTAGAAAAACACGCTTTTATAAATGCACGATGCCATAGACTTTTCTAAGAAATCCAAAACAGCTATGATACGATTCCCCATCATGAAGTTCCAGTTCATATCTTCCGGCTCCATCAGCAGATCAGTTCGACAGTACCATATTATTGTATTGTCATCAGAACTACATACAGCTGCCAATTTTCATTACGCTACGACCCTTGGAAGATGTTTAAATTAGTTAAGTAGGTACCTTAGATTCCATTACATAGTTAGTTACATACAGGTCGAACTAATAAAAGCGTGTTAATGATTCAGATTGCCCAACCTTGCCCCCCCAGCTACACCTATGGTTATCCTCATGTGTAATGGCTATTTTGGTATTTACCACAATGTTAAATGGGGTATACAAATAAAACAATATTTTGTTACCTTCAGTACCTACCAGGAATGTCATATTATGTGTCCTAACTGTGCAAGCAAAAGCTAAATTGTAACTACATTTACTTTTGTCCAAAACAAATTCCACTCCGTGTCGACTTCGCATTATACTAGGCAATTTTTTAATGGGTTGATCTTATACAGATTAATATTATTTATAAACAGTTGTAGAAACGAAGAAACCACTGATAACAAAGTCACTTACAGATAACAACTTTGAACCACATAAAATAATAGCTTTATTAGTAGGTTTTAATGATTCATATTAAATAATCAAATTAATTGCATTTCCCTTTATTAAAAATCAATTTATCGTAAATTGACTGTATTTAAAAAGTAGTAAAGCATGGGGGTGGCAACATAAAAGTTTGGGGATGTTTGTTAGGGCACGGTGTTGGGCCAGTTAAAAACGATTGAAGGCATGTTAGACCAATTTCAATACATTACAGGCAGCCTATGTTTCCTTATGCTAAGGAGACGTTGCCTGTAGTTTGGATATTTTAACATGATAACGACCCCCAAACACACTGCTCATTCAATGAAAAAGTTTCTTAGCGATCAACAAGTCACTGTGTTAGATTGGCCTACAAACAGCCTAGATCATAATCTTCTTAAAAATCTATGGGAAAAGGTAAAGAAGAGTGTGACTGCTAATAGGGCGAGTAATTTGAATGAACTGTATGAAGTCTTTGTCGAATCTTGGAGCAGTATTTCTATTGAAACTTGTAAAATTGAATACATTCCAGGCACCGTCGCTGCAGAGCAGTTATAGTATAATAAATGCAGTCATTTTATCCGTTCCTAATTATTTGTCCACGGTTAGGAAGTTTCGAATAGGTAGTTAAATTTTTAATAGAAGTCCAACTATTTTGCGTGGGTATCTTGTTTGATGTTGAACCATGTTGTTAAAAGTTATTATGTATCAGTAAATTAAAACAAAAATAATAGCAACTGGTTTATCGAAAAGTGACTTCGGTATTAGTCGTTCATAATTATATATTATATCCACAACTGTGCTTATGTAGGTATATTCTTTATTTCAGACAATAACTCAGGCTACAAGTATTCACAATCACTATAGTATTAGTAACAATGACTTTCAAACTGTGTTAGTAAACTTTTACAAACTAAAACAACTAAAAATGACGGTGCACGGGGCACGGGGCACGTGCCCGTACCCAGTGCCTTAAACTTTTTTTTTTTTTTCTGGATGGGAAATCATCAAATGACCCCTATCGCTCTGGGTGGAGCGGAAGGGAGTGTCAGACTCTTACTGACTAAAACCCACCCGTGTTCCTTCCTTAGCCCTTTCTGTTCCAGGGCAGCGGTAACCCTTTCGGACGATCCCGCCGCCCTGGCAGGAGTGCCTTATACTTAAAGGGCAAAAAGAGAATGACTTTTCATTCAAATTAGCACACCACGTTAATTGATTCCTTATTGAAGTTTGTAACATCAGTTAATTAAAAATATCGAGAATTAATTCTAGGAGCCAGGAAACAGATCTTAAGCATTAAACATTATTAATAAACAATAATATAAACTTATCTAAACGTTAAAAACATGGTTTATAAACTTTATCAGCCGGACGCACGCTCTTGGCGGTACGCGTGACATCAAACTTCCGTCCTCATGGAAATAATATAACAGCGTAGGTGGCGTTACAGTCCTGTAGTAAAAAAAAAACACGTTTTTAGCTGATCTCATACCGAATTATACACAGAATCACCCACTTGGAAATATTAAATGGGCGAGGGAATACCCGTCACGTTACTAGAAACAGCTAGAGAGAAGCTTTTTGGAGACCAGCGGACTAATTGCGTAATAAATTATCAGTAGTAACGGTTTTCACAGGTCAACAATATCCATTGCGTTATTTACGTTGTTGAGCAGACACATTTTTCGAATATAATAAGCAATGGATTAGCCTTATTCCTTCAAAATTACCCAGATTGAGATCGATAGTGTGTTACGCAATTAGGGTGCAGTTCTTTATATACTGTAATAGGTACTTGAAAAATTCGCAAACTAAATGCTAGTGGGCAAGGCATATTGCTCGCAAAACGCATGGCCAATGGGTTCTGGAGCAAGGTGCAGCGTTGGTAAGCCTCCCAAAGCTGACCCGATGACCCGGTGGTAAGGTCGCAGTAATCCGTTGGATACAAAACGCACAGAACCAGACTATGTGGCAACGCTTTGGTTAGGCCTATGTCCAGCAGTGGACGTCTTTCGGCTAATATGACACGTAATAATGTATTTTTGTGAATGGCGTCTTGCAGGCTAATCTAAGAGGTTGCTTAACCGGGCTATCCTGTGGGATGCCTTAATAAATTCAGGCCATCAGCCAGGGTTACCTATAGGGAAACTTATAAAATAAGCGGCTTACTATTTGTTGCAGAATATCCTCAATATTACCGCGGCTCAACGTCATCGTGCGCGCTTCCTCGACTTAAGAACGGCCGAGCTCGGCCGAGGCAGAGAGGGACATTTATCAAGTATTCTTGCAGCGCTCGATATACGCTGGTGGGCAACAAATATGCCACGTGTAGGTTTGGACAATGGGACGTGCCCACACCAGTATGTGTTAGTAAGTATCATCCATGGTGATATCCAGCCTAACAATTACAAATAGCTCTAGCTCTTTATATTTCAGTTTATTTTAGATTTGAAGACGCAGTTGCTAAATAATGTTTCTGCATTCTGATTCCTGTGTTCGATTCCCTCATTAACCGCAACGTAAAACGCACTCTAATAATATAGGAATAAAATCTAATTTTCTTTTTGTAAATTACCTTAGGAGTTACAAGTGTTTTCTTTAATTTTTTAAAGGATCGGGCTGCCAACCGCTGGAAGAAGTTAAGAATGCGGTGAATATGACATCTCATAAGGACGCGTGGGTAGTTTTCTTCTGTTTACCCGGACATCAACTCGTGGGTTCACCGGTTATTTACTGCGATGGATCACAATGGAACTCAACTGCTCCTGGATGTTATGGTAATACCTAGTGAAGATTTAAATGCTATATAGTTAATACACGTTGACAAACATTACTTATGTTACATGCCAATATTTTTTGCAAATTACCCATAATTGGGGTAATTTTTTAGGAAACTGGTATCATTATAATTTCAGGTTTGGTTTTTTTTTTTAACATTTTAGTCGTCAATTTTTACTGCTCTGCCTGCCTGCATTACAGTATTAAAAAAGGTTTACTGGTTTGGATTAACAAAATGAAAAATAAAACATTTAGGCTGATTTTCATTTCAGTCGATATTCGTGGAATAAAATTGACGTCTGACAGTTTTTCTATGGAAGAACTGTCAAAAATTCAAAATGATTCCTCGGATAAACTTACCTGGCGTTGAAAAATCAGCCCTAAGTACCTGAAAAACGGTATCTACAAAATTAAATGACTGTGTGATGTTAAGGAACGACTTATGAAAAAGTGGCGATTACAATATTACAATTGGGATACTTAGTCGAGTCCACACCACATAACACAAACATGTACTCTCAGGAGAAGACTATCAACTCCAATGTCATAGAACGCGATGGCGACAGCGCCATCTGTTGCACGGTCCAGGTTCCAGCTCAAATCATGAGTCAGGTCCAGAATAAAACGCGGAAACGGTTTAACATCATAGCGCTTGGCGGTTTCCGATACCTACCGCGCTTGCTTATCCTATGATTTTATATTAAATTATCATATTATGGATTATAAAATATAAGAGTCATAGGTATAGGTATGATTTATTTATTTATTTATATGATATAGACAATATTAGGTTTCGGTATACATATATTTCGTAGGTATTCTATTAAAAGAATGATATTATGATAGTGTAATATCCTCCTATGTCAGTACTCTCAATAACTCATGCATATCCGACTACATGAAACAGACCAATGGATAAATTAATTAATTCTTTATTAATTAACAGAGACTTCAACGAAACAGACAACTGAAACAGAATGTGACTTCGAGGAGCCTAACATTTGCGGTTGGAAGCCGGATGAGTTTCACGACTTTGATTGGAGGAGGTTGAATAGGAAGACCCCTAGTTCTTTCCTACAGACGGGACCTACGTACGACCATACTTATGGGAAGAATGGATCGGGTAAGTACCATATAGTTCGACGAACAGCCCTATACCCTGCCCATTAGGTAAACCGTTTTTTGACAGATGGAACTGGTGACTGCAGCAACAGCAACACACAATGCACTGTTTGATACACGTACGGTTTAATAATGTCTGTAGGAAACCATAAATAAGATAATTCAATAAGGTAAGACAGTTTATATAGATATGTATTTCATTACGCATTTTAAAGTTAACTTTTACGTAATCTGGAATATGTACGTTCTAAGACAGCTGTCAAAAAAATGGTTAACCTAATGGACAGGGTATAGGGGAAGTTTTCGTAGTTTTAAGAACGTTCACCGTCTGATCTCAGTCTCAATCTGAGATGAACTGGCGAACTGACTGAAAGAGACTGGCGAAATTCGAGTGTAAAGCCGCGAATACACTAGGGCACAAATGGAGCGACATGTTGGGTAATATAGCGTTCGACAACTACGTGAATGTCCCGAGAGAATGTCGCGAAACATTTTGCAGGCCTACAAATGGCGCGACACTGAAGCGGGACCCGTGCGCTCGCTCTCGGAGCGGGAGCAATCAACATGTCCTGCGTCACGTAAAATGTTGCGGAACTTGTTGCGGCGACTTTGCAACGTTGCAGCTACACGTAGATTGAGTGTTGCGCGTCATGTTACGGGACAAAAATGTCATAATAGGTACTTAAGTATCCTGCCTACCCATCCAAGGATACAGTTGTAACTGTATAGGTACTTCCACCCAACTCTTCGAGAAATAAAACCCCATTCTTATTTATTCCAGGATACTACATGTACATAGAAAGTACGGGTCGGATAACGAATGAGACCGCTCGCCTGATGTCACCCGTGTATGATGCTGACCTGGCCAAGGACGGGTGCTTCGTCTTCTGGTATCACATGTTCGGAAGGTAAATAATACAACGATTACGAAATACACACAATTATAGAGGACTATGCTCTGTTCCAAAAGTATGTAACGAAAATGTAAGCAAATGGATCAATTAACGTACCCGTTGCAATTTGGAGAGCCACTCACAATTTTATGTTCCCTTTTTGATTTAGGGCTGATTTTTCCATCGCCACATAACTTTTACTCGAAGAATAAATTGACGTTTGACAGTTTTTGTATGAAACATCTGTCAAAATTTCAAAATTGTTCCTCGAATAAAGTTATCAGATGATTGAAAAATCAGCCCTAAATACGTACAGTACATTATAATACATAAACCCGAAACTCTAATTTTAAATCTTCTTAAACATGTTTTTCATTTGACAATTCAGGTTAATTTTATAACCTCAATATTCGACGATAATTTTCCAATTGCAAGCTGAAGAGTTTGTTTGATTGAACGCGCTAATCTCTGGAAGTATAACCAGTCGGATTTGAAAAATTCTTTTGGCGTTTCTTGAGGAAGGCTATTTAACACCATGCTAGGACCCTAGGAGCCCTTAATAATATTATTTAAACAATGATTGTGGGAAAACCGCGGTGAGATATAAAGATTAAACCTTCCAAATACAGATGATGTGTCAATAATTCCCTTTAGTCAGGGATTGAACTAAACAGAGTCGGCTTACACTTTTGTCAGATACTTTTGGAACAGAGTATACAGGGTGGCAGGGACATCGTCGCACAAGTAACTGATAAATGGTTACATAAAAAGCGGGTATTGCTCTTTTGTAGGTAACAGCTGTTTTTTTTATAACCACTAAAAAATTCTATGACATAGGTCACATACAGGCAGGTTTAGGTCCTATTAGTGAACTGGTACAGGTAGGTATAATGTTTTTTTTTATCAACCTGTAGGAGGTTGATGATGCTAAATTAATGTTCATTACAGGAGTATGGGTGGTCTCGTGGTATACCAGAAGCCTGACAAACTGTTTATGTATCAGCTGCAAATGCTGCGATCCCAGTCACAAGCACAGAATTTCACGCTGTTCGAGCAGTGGGGAGACCAGGGCAATGAGTGGTACAGCGCTGTCGCTATGCTATCTGATGTTGGTGATAACTTCCAGGTCAGTATCGGTCAGGTAACTTCTTGTTTGCTTCGCGTTTGACGGGGCGGTCGTGGTCACGACGAGGCAGGACGATGCCCTATTGCTGGATGGAGGCCCTGTTAATGAATTCAGTAGGATGTTGTCTAACAGGCAGAACTAGATGGAGATCTGTCTCCATCTAGTTCTGCCTGTTAATCGGTCGGTCCACCTCATCGATGACCCACCACTCTCATTGTCATGTGCCTACCCTTTTCCCAACTATGTTGGGGTCGGCTTTCAATCTCACCCTGACCTCCACAACCCAGTTACTGGGTGATACGATACCCCTTGGTAAGACTGGTAGTGAGACTTTCAGGCATCTGAAGACTCGTAACGACTGAAATCAGATCAGATAACATAAAAGGAAAACACAACGTTTTATAAATTAATTATGCTGATATTATTAAGATATTTTCGTTCACAGATCGTTATCGAGGGCATCAGGGGTGAGAACTTTATGAGTGACTTAGCCATCGACGATGTGTCCATTCAGCATGGTGAGAACTGCACCAAAGCCATGGTGCAAGCCACCACACCACCCTCTGTTTTACGTAAGTAGAACTGAATAATAATAATGTACTGCGCCCCGCGATTTCGCGCTTCGACCTATCTTAGCACAGCAGTGCGATTCTGTGACCATCTCGCCGTGAAAACTTAGGTGAAGTGAGCGTGGAGTGAGCTGTTGCACTACTGACCACTCACATCAAGCTCACTTCACTTGAGTTTGCACGGTGAGATTTTTACAGAATCGACTGGCTGGTGGTAATCAGTTATGTTTAATATCTACTTATGTTACTATTACCTATAAGTACGATAGAATTTACAAAGAATAAAACAAAGAAAAAATACTTTTAAATATTTATTATATATACAAAATACAAAGTTATTGCTTTTTTGTTACACACAGGCTACAACATAAAAATAATACTAAATAAACTAACCCGTGTCTATGCAATTTTGCTTTGTGTTTTTAAGTAGGCGTTTTCATCATATTAGACCAAATAAGTTTTATATCTTTTGAGTGGTATGTCAAACGATTTTATATTTAATGTATGTTATGTCAAATGATATAATATTTAATGTATGTTAGGCTTATAAAAATTATTTAATTTAAAATTATATCAATCGTTCATTATATTAACTAATCGCTTTAGTAAATAAAATTATAGGTTCCGTTGTTCTACGTTGTTAATATTTGAGATTTTGTTGGTCTAACATAGATGATTTAGCAGGCGAGCTTTCATTGTGGGGTAAGTAATAGATTACTTACCCCACAATGAAAGCTCGCCGCCCTGTATAATAAAATACACACTCGGTTAAAAATGCATGTATGTAGGTAAAAAAGATGCATAATGCTTGCACCATTAATGTCGCATCATCTACTGTACATATAATGGATGTTTGTCATTTCCAGAGGAGTCTTGCGTCGGCCGCTGCGACCTGTACGCTGAGGCTACTGGCTACCGTGGCTGTAGCTGCAGCATTGTCTGCGTCGTCACTCAGAACTGCTGTCCTGACTTCTTGGACGTTTGCGATTTTGATGGCAGTATGTATACTTTGCAGACATTAATAACATTGATTATTAAGTACTCTCCTCCACGCAGAGCCTTGACAAAATGAGAAGGTGTTGGTAAGCTAGATAAAACAAGCAAAGAATGGTCTACATTATTTCATAATAAATAGTATTCTATTCTGAACTGAAATAGCTGCAGCCATTCGGGGAGGCCTTTGTACATCAGTAGGCTGACAGTTAATTCTCTCATCATTTCTCCATCCGTTCGATGTCCACCGCGCACAGGATGGATGGAAAGCAGCACATGAAGTGATTTTTTGCTCCATTGGTGTAATTGCTGTATGGCGTTCCAGTGTTAGGATAATTAAATAAATCATTCGAGAAGAGTTCTTTCCACTTTCATTTACCCAGAGTTCAAATCCCCAGAAAAGAAAAAAAAAGTGCACACAAGAGTTCAAAAAATATTTATAAACGACCCAATTTAATAAAAGTTCTTATTTTAAGGAGTGACATCAGACGACGACTCAAACTTGAACAGCTCAGTAGCACCACCGCAGACACAGAAACTGATAGCCACAACCACTGAAATATTGCCACCTAATTCGACCACTACGACTACGCCTAAAAGAATTTCCACTACCACTTCAACTACAACTACAAGAAGACCTCCTCCACCAACTACTATAAAAACTACTACCACTACAACTACTAAAAGGCCTACTACTAAAACTTCAACTACCACTACAACCACCATCACTACTACAACTACTACTCCTAGGCCTCTAGTTCCTAAGAAAACAACTCCTACGACTACAACAACTGCGTTAAAACCAATCTTCACACGTAAATCAACTACGTTGACTATTGAAATAACGCCGATTTCTTCTTCAACCATTTTCTTCATGCGAACTACGAAACTTGATGATGGAATTAAAACCAACGATGAAAAGACTACAGAGAAAGCAATACCAGATAAAATGGTCGCGAAGAAAACTGGAGGTATGATAACTTTTCTAATGTTTTTTTTATCAGCCTTTCTCTGCTGAAACCTAGATAAATCTTTTCGTATAACTCTCTTACTTGGCAAAAGATAGTCTCTTCCGGAGATTTTATTTTTGTTTATCACACGTAGTTAGTTATCCCAAGTTTGACCCCTGAAAATAAGTTGAATTTATGGTTACGTGTGCGGTCTATTTTTTCCCCGTCTCTGGTGGAGCCGATGAGTGTGGTAATTTATATCGTAGGCATTGGCTCACGTTTGAACTACTACTTAATGCCTCCCGATGTATCTGTCGACAAAAATGGAGACGCTTGTCTTGAAGTGAATGTTTTCTCTACAGGTATGAGTGGAGCAACGGTAGCAGTAACAGTGTTGCTGGTCGGTGTGGCAGGTGTTGGCGCACTGTGGGTTGCCTACGTCATGAAGCGATCAGCGCGTGGGGTGGCTGCGATTGCACTCATGCGTGGACGCACTACAAGTGACCCTGAAGTGCACTATCTTAAGACCGATGTTGAGGATGAATAAATTATTTTTTTATTGTATCTTGTTGTTTTTTTTACCCTGTCCAAAATGAAATATATTGCTGTTTTCAACTAACAAATAGAGCTAGACAGAGACAGTGACACTAAAGTGTATTTGCAATAGGAATGGTCCAAAGATAGAACCTTGAGGGATACCGCGTGATATCTACTTCTTGCTTTCCATACTTAAGATTTAGACAGAATTTGTTCTTAGCTTATCGCTTACCTATTTCAAGAGGAAAGACACTAAGTAAGTACGAAGTCTTAAGTATGAAACGAAATACATAATCAGAGTATTCATCGCAGCACAGTATCGAAGGCTATTGTCAAGGTATTATTGTAAGAGAAATAAAGATAAAACATGGATGTGACATGTAAAATAGGGCACTCAAAAGAATCCAGAGCTAACTAGAGTATTCTGATTCCCATAAAATCCTGTAAGTAAAATAATGAACATTGCTAAATCCATTACTTACCGAAATAAATAAAACCCTAAACTCGCCACTGACTACGAAAAATATTTTCCATTTTTGCAATGGCAACAAATATGCTGGTATCACCGTACCACGGAAGAGCGGGCTAATATGAAACGGTGACCTCGTTTTTATGTTACCCCGTTCGCACAATGTCACCCGGCAATGGTGGCGCAGCCTTCGGAACGTTATCGCGCGCTATCGACCCGCCTCGCGGCCGCCATCTTGCCCCGCGCATGCGTAAAACATATGCGACACCACTGACGTTTCAACAAACCCCAGTATCATTCCGAAAATTACGGATAACTGTAAATAAAATTGTAAATAGAATTTAGACAAAAAACGTGATATTTTTTATTTATCAACGTAATTTTAAAGTAATGTCAGTGTGTGAATAAACTTTAAAAAGTTCGCGGTGAGAAGAAGTGCTTGAGGGTAAGTTAATTTTGCCATTATAAACTATTTTTAAATCGAATTATTGTACGACAAATTGGATTTTGTATATGTTGGGGCGCAGTTTTGTTATAAAGACGATTAAGAGGTCTGTCTGTTTCCTTTATTTTATGTAACAGGGCAAGTTATGAACGACTATACTTAGTTATGTATATAGGAAGTGCGGTACTCGGTTACTTTCTGCGAATTTTGATAAAACACTGAAGAATTTTTTGTCGAGTGATATTGGAGATTCTTTATTGAAAACCTGGAGGTCATTGGAGCGGTTTAAACAAGGTTTGTGTTAATGGTTTCGTATGTGGAAGTGCTCAATGCCTTGCCAAATTTTTAGGTCAAGATTGTCGCTTTTCTTACGAACTATAACAAAATAGTGTAGCGCCTGACTTATTTTTAGAACTAACTTGGTATGTAGACTTATCTACGAGTATCGTATATTCATTCTATTTTTAGTTTTTTAAGCTAACTAGTGGAGTACATACCTACTATAGTTTTAGTTTTTTTCGCCAACCCGAACTACCCCGCTTTATATATTTGGTATTACGTACGATCTTCACCAAAGACTCCAAATCGCAAGAAAACATCGTGACACATTATTTTATCGGATTTTTTTGAATGTAAAGTGGGCCATTCAAAGAAATTCACGTGGAAGAGGAAGATAAAATCACTTGAACAGCCGACCTTTTCTCCAGTTTTCTTAAGCGTGGGTGCATTTTCTTCATATCGAGGTCCGTATGTGTGAAAAACAGATCAAGTAGGTAGATTTTTTTTCTTTTGTGGTTCGCTTCGTTTAAATCAAGAGCCATAAGCGTCACTGCGGCATCGTTCCAAGGCCCAAGGCCTTTTTCTGTAGGGGAGTTGTCCTTGAAATAACAAAAATCGCGCATAGTCATGTCTATGCTCTGCTATATTAGGTTCCAAGTTCCGTCATGCATGATTCATATAATCCAGTTTATTACCCAAACAGATAATATGGGTTTCAAAGTCATACTCCGCTTCACGTGTTTATATTCCGGCCTTATCTGACTTCCTTCTTATGTACTTACCTAATACTTGTTTTTTATTGACTACATAGTCACTTGTTTGTTTGCTTGCTGGGTGGGACTCGCGGATAACTAATAGCAGCTGCACAGGTCGATCGATTAGGTTAAGCTACGCTTGCTGCGGTTTGTCCGTGGATGGGTGACCATCTTTACACAACGAGAGGCCTCCGTGCCTCGGAAAAGACGTTAAGCCGTTCGTGATTCTTTCACAGTCTTACCAAGGGGTATCGTATTGCCCAGTAACTGGGTTCTGGAGGTCAGATAGGCAGTTGCTTCATGTAAAATACTGGTATTGAGCTGCATCCGGTTAGACTGGAAGCCGACCCTAACATAGTTGGGAAAAGGCTAGGCAGATGATGAGTCATTTGCAAGCACTTTTTTTTTCTTAACCATTTCTAATCCACTGCTGTACAAAGGCCTCCTTGAAGTACAAACAGTACAAAGTCTACATAATTTATTTTTACATAAGCTTCGTAGCACACGCGTAGCAGAACACGACTTTCGTGATTTGTGTTCTAAGATTTTCGTAGCGGGTCGTAGCACAGAGCTACGCGTGCTACGAATCTCTACGAAAATCTCGACTTGGTATATTATTTTGAAGGTTGAAACTAGAAATCAATCACGATTGTTCTTTTCTTAGTTCTTTTGGTTTTTAAAGACCAGTAAAGTCACGGATATAATTGTTTACTAACTTAACATTACATACCATAACATCACACCTGTTTCCCCAAAGGTTTAAGCAGAATATTAGTACATCCACATTTCGCCAGTTACATTAAAATCTCATGTAATACGCGAGCGAGCCTATTTCCACCAAGCGGGCACAAAATCAGACTCCAGCTGTTACTGAGAAATCCTTGATAGCCCAATTACATTTTGCTTGACCTGGGAATCAAAACGAGGACCTCATGCGCTTGGAACCGTTACACCAAAACGGGGCAAATGCCGACTTAAATTGTCCGTATATTCAAATCACAACAGTCATTCTGTGGCAGTTGTATGAAATGGCTATAACACGACAAATTAACGTAGTCTGACTGTACGTTGATACAGTCAAAGCATTTAGTTCACATCGTACTAATATTTTAACCGCGAAAGTTTGTGAGGATGGATGTTTGTTACTCTTTCACGCTAAAATTGCTAAACGGATTTTGATGAAACTTTACAATAATATAGCTTATACATTAGAATAACACATACAATACCTACTTTTTATTCCGATATTCTCACGGGATCGACACTTATGCAGGTGAAACCGCGGGGCGTTGCTAGTAGGCACATAAATGGCACGTTTGAACGTCAAAATTTACAATAAAATAGAATTTATTCTAGTCGTCCCTTCCAAAAGGTAGTTTTCGTATGGAGAAGAATGGGCAAGGAACTCCACCGATTCTTTTAAAATGTTTTACAATATTTAAGAAGTATATAGTGTGTAATATATTTCAGTAAATAATAACTTTGGATAGAGAAAGAGCCTTTCTTCCTCGGATAACCCAATATCTGCTATTAATATCAAATAAGCCGACAAAATATTCGATCTCTGCTCGATATTTCTAAAGGCTTCCTTGAAGAGATAATATTCCGTTTGTTCATTGAACTGATAGTTTACTATTAAAGGGAATTGGGTTTCAATGGTTTTTGTTTGTTTATTACATACACTGGTACTCCAGGTTTTATTAAATCTATATACTAGAAGCTGCAGAGTTTGTTTGTTTGAACGCGCTAATCTACGGAACTACAAGTCGGATTTGAATAATTATTTTTACATTTGATAGCCCAATTCTTGAGAAAGGCTAAAGGCTATTTAACATCACGCCAGCACTATTAGGAGCCGAGCAAAATTAAAAAAAGTAAAATAAAAGCGAAAACGAAGTAAGTAGTATCGCAAGCAGACGATGCGATGCGACGGGTTGAGTAGGGGAAAAAAGAAATTTAACGCAGACGAAGCCGCGGACAGAAGCTAGTAAACTATACAACGTGTTTTTTTATATCCCATAACTCTAGGGGATTATTGTACTCATCATTATGAACAACTTTTACTATGGGACCAAACCCGAAATCGCGAAACAAAAATCTGGTGTTCACTAAACTAAGGTTTTTGTGTTAATAAACTTATTTTTATTTTTTTTTTATTTTTTTACTACATTTTGACGAGTTATACGAACATAAATGTAGGGAGCAGCAGATTTTTTTTTCGCACTTTCAGGTTTGGTCCCATAGTAAAAGTTGTTCATAATGATGCGTACAATGACCGCCTAGAGTTATGGGATATAAAAAAAAACACGTTGTATATCACGTCTTTGTTACCTACTTACTTCTTATGTAGATGCTAGTTTAGATTTATAAACCCAGTGGAAACAGCCCCGACTTACGACGTGTAGGTCATGGGTTCGAACCCAGCCAGGCACTTTACTTGAAGGCGGTCACTCTGACCTCTAGAAAGGTTGTGGGTACGCATTTCTGTTTCCCAGAGAGCTCCTTCAAGTAGTTAATTATTCAAAACGTTTGTTTCGTTGTTTAGACTAGGAAATCAGCGCAAACGAAGTTTTGGTTAGTGTGGACAAGCAATTTGTGGAAAAATTCAACATGGAAAGCGGAAGGTCGGGAATGGAAAAGGACTTTGTTATGGCTCAGGAGTGATTAAAAATTAGTCGTCTCAGACTGTTTATCGCAATCGCTTTTAATAGTCATGTCATTAGTGGAATTTTGCTGTCAAAACGGTGAAGGAAAACATCGTCAGGAAACCGACACGTCCTAGAACCAAAAATTTGAAGACATGTGACATGTAACAATCCGCACTGGGCCCGCGTGGTAGATTACAGTCCACTTCCTCTTGAAGAGAGGAGGCCTGTGTCCCAGCAGTGGGAAATTGTAGACTGATTATGCTATATATATACAGTGTGTAGATTTTGATAGTTTGTCTACGTACCCCCATGTTATGTCGTTGGTTCCGGCAGGCATTCGTGGATCTTTGACAGTCGTTACGGGTAGTCAGAAGCCCGAAAGTCTGACAACCAGTCTTACCAAGGGGTATCGTATTACCTGGGTTGTGGAAGTCAGATAGGCAGACGCCTCATGTAAAATACTGGTGTTCAGCTACATCCGGTTAGACTGGAAGCTGACCCCAACATGGTTGGAAAAAGGCTAAGCAGATGATGAGTCTACCTACCCCTATAGGCAACCTGCCCCTGTCCGCACTAGTCGAATACAAAATCCAAATCCGCTCCGTCAATTCGGTAGGTATAATAAAGTAAAAAATCTAAAAAGAAACATTCAAACTGTTGCAGTCGCAAGCAAATCTTATTTTAAACAAAGGCTCTTAGTTTTTCCTTCAACAATACGAAGAAACTCGAACAAAATCCTCTCTAAAATGTTGAAAAAGAAAACCCGAAACTGCGTAGTGTTCTCTTAGCCTTCAAGTGCTTGGCATCGAGCCGAGTTGAGTTAAGGGCATTAAAATACGATTCTCCGTAACTTCACTAAGCAGCCATCCAGGGAAACTGCAGCTTCGTCTGGCGGGCTGGCGTATTTTTAGACAAAACGTAAAAGGTCAATCTCGAGCACTACGGCATTTCGCCTCGTGAATACGCCTAGATTGTTCTGGCGTATTTAATTTGTTTGTCTACGCTTTTGCGATGTTATTTGTGTTTATGCTGTTCGGTAAATGAAGCAATTTCGTTTTGCGAGAGCGTGTTTTTCGTCTGTTATTTTTAGGATGGGAGCACTTTTTAGGGTTCCGTAGCCAAATGGCTAAAATGGAACTCTTATGGATTCGTCATGTCTGTCTGTCTGTCTGTCTGTCCGTCCGTATGTCACAGCCACATTTTTCCGAAACTAAGAACTATACTGTTGAAACTTTGTAAGTAGATGTATTCTGTGAACCGCATTAAGATTTTTACACAAAAATAGAAAAAAAACAATTTTTGGGGGTTCCCCATACTTAGAATTGAAACTCAATTTTTTTTTTCATCAACCCCATACGTGTGGGTTATCTATGGATAGGTCTTCAAAAATGATATTGAGGTTTCCAATATAATTTTTTTCTAAACTGAATAGTTTGCGCGAGAGACACTTCCAAAGTGGTAAAATGTGTCCCCCCCCTGTAACTTCTAAAATAGGGGAATGATAAAACTAAAACAAGTATATGATGTACATTACCATGTAAACTTCCACTGAAAAATTGGTTTGAACGAGATCTAGTAGGTACTTAGTTTTTTTTTAATACGTCATAAATCGTAAATTGTAATTGTACGGAATCCTCGGTGCGCGAGTCCGACTCGCACTTGGCCGTTTTTTTCGTATTTCGTATGTTTCGCTCACATATTCACACAGAGAAAACTGTTTATTTAAAAAGTTAAGTAAGGTTTTTGTACAATTTGATTAAACAGAACACGATTACTGAAAACATGATTTTATAAAATCGCGTTCTTCTGACTGTTTTCTTTTTACTCAGCTTCTAAGGGTCATAGCGTGTTGTTAAGTAGCCGATAGAATTCCTCAAATCCGAATGGGAGTTCCAGAGATTAGCGCGTTCAAACAAACAAACTCTAGAGTTTTATTATTAGTATAAATAGATAGATATATTATGTATGAGGGGCTAGTGGCTAAGAAATAACAGCCGCATTGTTCGATAGATCAGGTTAAGCTACGCTTGCCACGGTTGGTCCGTGGATGGGTGACCATCTTTACATACTAAGACCCCTCCGTGGCTCGGAAAGCACGTTAAGCCATTGGTCCCGGCCGTCGTTCGTGGATCTTTGACAGTCGTTACGGAAGCGTTCGTCGCAAGCCCAAAAGTCTGACAACGAACGATATCGTATTAGCCCACAACTGGGTTGTGGAGGTCAGATAGGCAGTCGCTCCATGTTAAATACTGGTATTCAGCTGCATCCGGTTAGACTGGAAGCTGACCCCAACATAGTATGGAAAAGACTAGGCAGATGATGAGATAGATAATTATACTCGTAATAATATCTGTGGTTGGTGACTCACAACAAAACAGCTATAATATTTGGCAGCAGCCGTAGTAAGTTTTTTTAATTAAAATGCGTGCCCTAAACTTTTAAATGAGTTTGATAAAACCAACAAAACGTTCTGTAAATTCCTACCCATAAATTTGTAATAAAATTACAAAGTCTACAACTTATTTTTCAATATGGCAACTTCCCACTTTAATTATTTCCACGGTGTTCTTGATGTTAATCTTTCACGTAACCTTAAAGATTACATAACATAACATAACGCCTGTATGCCTCGAAAGGTCAGGCAGAGGCGCTATACAGGGTCAAATTAAATAAGCGAAACTCCACAGACGTGACAGCAAAATCCTACTTATATATATTATAAACGCGAAAATTTGTGAGGATGGATGGATGTTTGTTACTCTTTCACGCAAAAATTACTGAACGGATTTTGATGAAACTTTACAGTAATGTAGCTTATACATCAGAATAACACATAGGGCACTTTTTATTCCGATATTCCCTCGGGATCGACATATAAGCGGGTGAAACCGCGGGGCGCTGCTAGTATAGTGTAGTATAGCTAGACATATCGATACCCATCATGTCTGTGAAGTTTACAAAAAAACTGATTTTTAAACTGATATTTTAAGTGACTGAAAACGCAGTTGATGACCTCAAGAAAAACCATAATCAAATTAATTTATTTTTAGGGTTCCGTACCAAAATGATAAAACGGAATGCGACTCAGTCTGTCCGTCTGTTCGTTGTATCATGTTTAGATCTATCGATACCCATCACGACTGCGGAGTTTCGCTAGCTAATTTAATTTGACCCACATTTCGCCAGTTATGTTAATATCCTATATGGAAAATCTTGTTTCTTATTACATATTATTAAATTAATTAATGTACCTATGCAAAATATTGGAAAACATTTTAAAAGAGTAACGGTGGAGTTCCTTGCCCATTCTTCTCCATACGAAAACTACCTTTTGGAAGGGACGATTAGAATCGATTCTATTTTACTGTAATTTTTGACGTTCAAAGGTGCCATAGAAGTGCCTATTTGAAATAAATTATTTGACTTTGACTTATGCTAGGGTTTAAAATGTGGCATTACTTATTTAGGATATACGAGCAAGTATTTCATGCTAAAACCTTCATGCTTTATTTTCAAAGAGAACAAAGGGAATTAATAATAAGGAGTTTTAGCAGATGGTCTTAGTAAGTTAAGGTGAATATGCTTTGATGTCGAAAATCTCAACGAAAATAGCGTTCTGCCTCTTTTTGCGTTGGTATAATCTGAAACTTTCGGTACAGCAGAGTAATTGCGTAACACACTGTCATTAGGAATAATAATAATAATAATAATAATATCCCTGGACATTTCACACAGCACCATTTGTCCCAAGCTAAGCAACCTAATGCTTGTGTTATGGTAACAAGATGGCTGATAAACTACTTATATACATTTTTTTTTTGTAAATACATACATATTATAGATAGAAAAACACCCAGACTCGGAACAAATACATGTAGGTCATACAAATATTTGTTCCGTGCGGGAATCGAACCCGCGACACGCAGCGCAGCAGTCAATCGCTTAACCACTGCGCCAACCGTGCCGTCTCAAAAAAAAAAAAAAAAAAAAAAAAAAAAAAAAAAAAAAAAAAAAAAAAAAAAAAAAAGACGGCACGGTTGGCGCAGTGGTTAAGCGATTGACTGCTGCGCTGCGTGTCGCGGGTTCGATTCCCGCACGGAACAAATATTTGTATGACCTACATGTATTTGTTCCGAGTCTGGGTGTTTTTCTATCTATAATATGTATGTATTTACAAAAAAAAAATGTATATAAGTAGTTTGGAAGAATGGGTTTCATTTTGACAGTTCAACAACATTCATTGCGTTATTTACGTTGTTGAGCAGACACATTTTTCGAACATATGGAGCAATGGATTAGCAATATGCTTTAATATCATTCAAATTGAGGGTATTAGTGTGTTACGCTATTAGGGTGCGGAATATAATTTGGTTACATTGCATTGGTGTTTGTCTATACTAGTGTTTTTCAACCTTTTTCATGGCATGGCCCCTTTAGTACGGAAAATATTTCACGACCCCCTTCCCTCCGCTGCTTCTAACTTGGAATTCAAGTCTGTCACAGAAACGGCGGCCCCATTAAAGAGGCTTGCCGACCGCCTAGGGGGTCGCGACCCACACGTTGAAAAACACTTGTCTTTAGTGATATTATAAAGAGGTAAAATTTTTGTTTGTAAATTTGTATGTAGGCAATTAACAATCCGGCCGGAACTACCACTCGGATTTTGAAAATTATTTTTTCATTTGATAACCTAATTCTTGAGGAAGGCTTTTTAACATCGCGCTGTCACCCTTAGGAGCCGAGCAAAAAGACAAGAAGTTAGAAACAATGCTAAGCGAAGACGAGGTGATAGCGCGGTTAGGTGATGCGATGTGATGCGATGTTGGGTCGGGGAACAAGAAATTTTACGCGGACGACGTCACGGGCAGAAACGATTCATTTAATAAATTGCGATTTATGAATTTTACAAATTAATACATAATGTCGGCTACAGATTAATGAATCGTAACATGAAATTAAACACAAATGTTGAAACAAATTCGCCTTACGCCCTTTGTACAGATGCCAGCAGGGAAAGCTACCCGAAACTGTCAAATTTTCGGAATCAACCTTGAAGCATAATGCTTTAGCGATAAAGTTGGAAATCTATTAAAGAATTTTGACAGATTGTGGTAGCTTGATGTGCTGGCGTCTGTAAACACACGTTTTTCTTGCCATGAAAAACTACGGTTTATTTGCCGTGTATTGTATGGATTACTATGGAAGCTCGTTGACGGATACGTTTTTCTACGACGCGATTTATACACCGCACCGTAATGAAACCGTGCCGTGTACAAAGGGACTTAGTGGTGTGTTACATTTCATGTTGCATTGCATAATTAGTGTTACATTTCACCAATCTCTACCCGGCGTCACATACTTTAAGGTTAGGTATTACATTTATTTATTACGTTTAGTACTAGGCACGCCATGCAACATGAAACGTAGCACACGTTGAAACAAATTCGCCTGTATTTGGGCATGTTCGGCCCTTGGCTAAACAATAATAGCTGCACAGGTCGATCGATCAGGTTAAGCTACGCTTGCCGCGGTTGGTCTGTGGATAGGTGACCACCTTTATATACCGAGACCCCTCCGTGGCTCGGAATGCACGTTAAGCCGTTGGTCCCGGCTGTCATTTGTCGATCTTTGACAGTCGTTACCAGTAGTCTGACATTACCAGTCTTGCCAAGGGGTAACACGATACCCAGTGACTGGGTTGTGGAGGTCAGATAGGCAGTCGCACGTAAAATACTGGTACACAGCTGTATCCGGTTAGACTGGAAGCCGACCCCAGCATAGTTGGGAAAAGGCTATGCAGATGGTTTGGTTCAGCCCATAATGTTATTACAATTCATGATACGTTCCAAATAATTATGTATACCTCTAACCGCCATTAGATTTCCGTCGAATCACTCACCGAACAGACAAAAGACTTCGTGTAAAGTGTAAACACAGCCCTACCCACTTTACAAATTACCGTTATTGTGTATCGAGTAATTGACAGGTTAACAAAGAGTCTGTAACTTGAAGGATAGTTGATTGTTTACGTTTAGACTTTAGCTCCCTGAATAAGGTAGCCTTCTACAAAGGTAATATAGCAATAGTTCGATAGTAAGAGCAGATGTGGCCCTAACGGCCCTGACTTGCTTGGTCATGGGTTCGAACCCAGGCAGACGCTTAACTTTGTGTAATGCATCACCACTTCTCCCAAAACGGTGAAGGAAAACATCGTGAGGAAATGGCATGTCTTAGAACCAAAAATTCGAAGGTATGTGACATCCAGCAACCCGCAATGGGCCCGCGGGATGGAACACGGCCCACTCCCTCTTCAGACACAACCCTGATCATGTGAAGACCATGCGGATGGTTTTAAAAAAATAGTAGTAGTAACGGTAGTCGTTAAAAGTAATGCTTGAAGCATGCTTCTTGGGAAATTCTTGACTATCGACATTTGATTAATTAGACTCGTCTATTATGCAAAAACTTTGAAAGAACAAGAGCAATTTAACCGCTTAAAGTTTCCATGTCGATACTTATCCATATTTAATATCAAATTATTAAAAGAAAAGTTCTTTGGAAAAGGTTTTTGAAGTTACATAAGGTTAAAGTTTGCGTACCCAAATTAATAGTCACTGTGCCTTCGAAAGCGTGTTATTTAATTTACTTTTCTGAGATGACAGACAGTATTCAGTACGACCTGACATGCCAAGCAGAACCGAACCATCTGGCGAAGAATGACGAGGAGAGCTGACCCCAAATGTCGCAGCACCATGCTGAGATAGCAGCCTAATGGCCTCGTATAGAACTTCCTCTATCATTTTTTTTTGTTACTTTTTAGGGTTCCGTAGTTCACGTCTCGGAACCCTTATAGTTTCGTCATGTCCATCCGTCCGTCCGTTCTCGGTTAGAAAGATGAAAATTTGCATGGATATTTGTATTTACCACATCTACAAAGTGCTAAAATAAAATCACGAAAAAAAGTTCCTCCTTTACTCGTAAAGTGGGGATGATTTTTTTTTCTCGCGTCTACTCCTTAGTGTGGGATATCATCAGATAGGTCTTTTAAAAACATTGAGAGGTTGCTAAGACGATTTTTTGATTTATGTATCCGTTTGGGATTAGGAGATATTCAACTGTAAAGCGCATTTTTTGTTATAATAGGGCGCCCCCCCCCCCTCTAAAACCTAAACAGCTGGCTCGAAAAATCTGGAAAATTTCATGATGGTAGTCCGTGTGATGAACTTTGAAGGAAAACTATAACGGCTTAAATAACTTTGTTAGTTCAGAAGTTATAGAGGCCTAACTTGTAAAGTGCCACTATGGGTGACTACGGAACCCTTTTCTATGCGTGGCCTGACACGCACTTGCCCGGTTTTGTTTATAGGAACCGTGCATTAATAAGGTTGGCCTAAAAACTTCGCAGCGTGAATAGGATTTTATTGCTTTTATACATACCTCCAGTAAGGTTCCGAGACGTGAACTACGGAACCCTAAAACGAATCGTTTTGCTTACCAATAGTAGCTTTTTATTGCCTAACTGGGCATATAGCACATAGCTTACGAATCTACGAGTATTTCGTAAATTCGTAAGCTAATTTTACCTGTGATAGCTACTTCCATATACTACGAATTACGGGTCTACTACGAAAAGCTATGAGGTCTTTGCTTCATTATTGGTAAAGATCAAGTCCTAACGGTCCCTAAATCATGGGAATCGGCCATAAAACATAACTCCTATAGGTACGGTCACCAAAGGAGAGAAAATTAAATTTCATTCAAAGATATCCAACGGTTTCTTACTAAACTTCAACTATATCCGATGCCCTGGTTACTTATCTCTTTTGCCGACTGGAGAGAAATAGGATTATTTCACTACCCGCACTAAAAGCCTGTATTAACATGATTTCCCACAGGAATATCATCACCTAGCCTTGAAAGTAATAGCACTTAACGACATGCAATTAATGTCTAAATTGGCGGAGCTAGTATCGTGCTGAGCTAATCATGGCTTTTATACATAATTGCTGGGTCTAGGTTGAAAGAAATGGCGGTTGATCTTCTTAACATTATTGGAAAATTAGCACTATTCTTTTTTATTATGGTTTTGTGACGTAGTTATTATTCGCCTCCGTGCCTCGGAAAGCAGCCGATAGATTCTGTAAAAATCTCACCGTGAAAAGTTAGGTGAAGTGAGCTTAGAGTGAGCTGTCAATAGTGTCAATCCCTAGCATTAGTTGGAATGACAGCTCACTCCACGCTCACTTCACCTGAGTTTTCACGGTGAGATGGTTACAGAATCGCACTGCTGTTCTGTATCTGTTTTTGGTACATTTTTTATTAGGAAGGCCACGAAGTTACACATTTGCAGCTTACTTGTATAATATACTAGCTTTTGCCCGCAGCTTCGCTCGCGTTAAGAAGTAATACAGCCTGATCGGTTTAAAATTGTGAAAAAGTTTCATACAAACTTTCTTCCCCTATTTTATCCCCTTGGGGGTAGAATTATTGATCAAAATCCTTTCTTAGCGGATGCCTACGTCATAACATCTACCTGCATGCCAAATTTCAGCCCGATCCGTCCAGTGGTTTGGGCTGTGCGTTGATAGATCACTATGTCAGTCAGTCAGTCACCTTTGAATTATATATATTTAGATAGATTTAAGCTCTCAATTAACCAATCTACTTTGCCTATCGCAGTCCACAGGCCACAGCTGGACAAACATAGGCCTCTCCCAGGCTGCACCACAACACCCTGTCCTCCACCTTCCACATCCAGTCTGTCCCAGCCACCTTTTTAAGGTCGGCGGTCCATCTAGCTGGGGGGCCTCCCACACATCTCTATTAGTCGTCATCTTACAGTATTTACCCACTTTCTAACCTTATCAACTTTCACAAAACCCACCCAATTTTCTGTGACATTGTTATTCAATTAAGTTCGTACTGTTATTGAAATACTGCTTAGTGACGTCATAGATAACATTACCGTGACGTCATCGTTGCTGTTATCTGCCTACTGTTCTGTTGTTGCGTAGGATGTACTTCATGTACTAAACATTTTTCTTATCTCTGTACGTTCAGTAATTTTATCTCACGAAGCGACGCGTGGTTTACTTGTGGTTAGTGTACAAACACGTTGTGAATGTGTGTAAGCGCAGGAGCTCTCGGTACCTTTCGAAACAATGGCGAAGTCGAAAGTATGTGAGTGAGGGTGTGTATGCGTGCTATGTGGTGACGCTACTCGTCTTCACGCACTCATTCACAGTATATTTGTACACTTGGTAACCACAAGTAAAGCGCGCGACGCTTCGTGAGATAAAAATACTGTACTTGTATTGTAAAACGGCGATAGGCTAATAGATTTATGGTATGTTACTCTAGCTTCTAATAATATACGGTTAACTCAACTGGCTGATAATTTCATAGAGGCTCTGGTCATTTATCTGGTAGATAATGCCTATCTGGACTCGAGAAACAGGCTCTAGGTAAAGTTCTTTTGTAGAGCGGTGAGCGAGATAAAATCCCCTAATGTTTTGTTACACTAAGCTACCTAAAAATGTTTTTTTTTTTTGCATTCGTAGTTTCGATATCGAACCAGCAGTAAGACAGTCCAGTTATTCTACAAGACTGTCGTGTGTGTGGAGGCAAATATTGAAAAGAAATAAAACGGGTTTGGCTTAAATATTTACGGAAAGGCCTACCCTCTAGGAGAAAACAGTTTTCAACCTACGACCTACCTAACCTTTTGAAGAAAACCAACATCATTTGACATTTCTCTCGTCCGTAGCCCCGGGCAACGGGGAAAAGGTCTCGGTTTGCAAAGCTATCGACCCTTTAGGCGAATGGCGCCCAGTCCCCCGCCAAATTCAAATAGCCCTTTCCCTCTCGAAGAGAGGAGGCCTGTGTCCCAGCAGTGGGAACATTATAGGCAGATTAATGATTATGATGAATCATTAGAATCATCAATACAACTTTCACAGTTACAATTGGCCACAAATATCAAAATTTCGTAAAATAGTCATTCAATAGGATAATTTTAATTTAAAGAGGTATACTAATGATTTCAATGGTTATAATTCTGTAAATAAACATATTTGTTACATCATATATATATTATATTATTATTGTTATATCATATTCAGATCAACATACAAACTGATGTATGCTAAACATGTCAAAAAACGTAAAGAAAATTTGAATTTTGCGGGCTACCTCGTCGCATGGGGATGCGACGACTCAGGTGATGAGAACGGGGCTTAGTATCACATGAGTCTTGTAAAACCAGCCCATAATGTTTTTACTGCTGGGACACCGGTCTCTTTTCTGTGAGAGGGAGTGGGCCATAATCCACCACATGGGACCAGTCATATCCAGTGCGGGTTGGTGAAATTCACATGTCTTCGAATTCTTTGGTTCTAGGACATGCCGGTTTCCTCGCGATGTTTTCCTTCACTATTTTCGCACCCCCTTAACAAGATGTCAAAGTTTTCGAGGAGATTTCGGGTCAACGATTAAACAATCCAACTTCGATTTATCTTGACTTTCGTAATAAGACGTGAGACAGATTCTTTTGAACAAATCTTTTGATTCCTTGTTCCCGCATCAATCATTATTTTTCCACAGCTTATGACAGTTATACCCGTTTGCATTGAAACTAGCCGACATCTAAAAGTTATAAGTAGATATTAAGCAGGTAATTAGCGCAACAAAACACGTTTCACGAGCCACTAGGCCATCACTAAAGCTAAAATAACGATTCGTCAATGCGTAATACTTACTCAACTCTTGCGAGTTGCCTAGTAACAGAGGGGCAATTCTCGTAATTTTAAGAAGGTTCACAGTCTGAGCTCAGTCTCAATCTGTCAAAAATACCTCTATTTTACCTACATTTTGACAAATTTTTGTTTGACGCCGAGATGAGACTACGACTGGATTTTGAACGTTTTAAATTACGAGAATTAGCCTTCTGATATCTAACAAAACTTACGGGCACCGAACTGGCTTAAAAAACCACGGACATGTGCTAAAAATTCGGACAGGGCTACCCCGTCGCACCCAAGGTGTTTTCCCTGACTTTTCGTATCCCCCTTAACAAGAAATATGTCGGAGTTTTCGAGGAGTTTTCGGGTCAATCATTGAACAATCCAAGTTCGATTTATCTTCCCTTCCGTAATAAGACGTGGCACAGATTCCTTTGAACAAATCTTTTGATTCTTTGTACCCACGTCAATATTTATTCCTACCTAAGTGTTTTTTATTATAACTTGGTCACTGCTTATTCGGTATACAGCGTGCCGCTTTAATGGCGACATTAATTTAACGCACGTATACGGTTTAGCATTTTAGTTTTATGGACATATTTTAATTTCTATAAACGTTATTTATATTTACAGTTTTCTAAAATAGCGGGAGCAATCTGACTTAGGGCGAATTTCAGAAAACTTTTGCACATAGAATACTTAAGTCTTATCCTTAGAATAAATTACAATTTTACAAGCTAACACTCAAATATATAATTATATAAAAAAAAAAATAAGAAAAATGCAGGAGCTCATTGGGCATCAAAAAATTCGTCCGCATCGCTGTCAATGGGATAAGTGCCCAAATGGCTGGTAGCATTGCCACATTGGATGGCAATGCTGATTCTTTGGGCTAAAAATAGGCCAGCGCTCTGGTCACGTGAAGAGTCAACTAACCGCT
Source organism: Apamea crenata (assembly GCA_949629185.1). Taxonomy (NCBI): domain Eukaryota; kingdom Metazoa; phylum Arthropoda; class Insecta; order Lepidoptera; family Noctuidae; genus Apamea; species Apamea crenata. Next base: position 10,906,287 of record OX451377.1, read on the forward strand.
TGGCGATATCCCGAAAAATTCGATGAGCACTCGGACCACTCCTGAGAATAAATTATGATTTATTGACAGTTTTTCCATACTAGAACGGTCGGACGTCAATTTTATTCCACGGATAATATATATGTATATGACTTTATTAAAATCAGGGGTCATTTGCCGGGGTCACGGATCATAACATCGCATCAACGAAAATAACACGAATAACGTGAAAATAATAAGCGAATTGAAAAAAAGAGAAGAGCCCTCTGTCGACGCAGGCGGTAGTTTAATGACGAATTACTCGTATTATGTATAGATATTGCTGTTATAATTTTTATGATTACTGCAATGGCCACTCGCCCTACTCGTGTGTTAAATTAATGTCGCCATTGTAGCGGCAAGTTGTAGTAAATCGCTTAAATGTACAAAAAAAAAATACTAGCTCTAGCTAGAGAAGAATGCAAGTATACGCTCTCCTCCCACGGGGTTAAGCAGACGCCACCTGCTACGAGCCTTTTAAGAATGTGTGTACGATTAAATCTAAAATCACATACGCATATTGGATATGTGGCGCACGATTTACAAGAGCTCTAACGAACATACAACAAAGAGACGTGACGTTCCGTTCAGTTCTCATTATGTAAAGATATCTCGTTCCAGATCACTACCACACACACATTCTCGAACCACCCTTTATCCATGGATGGGTGGCTAAAATATTTCCTAATTAGGTTTACGATTTCACTGCCATCATCCTGTAGAATGGAAGAGCATTAGTGGCCCAGTCGTATCTAATTCAAATTGTGTATTTTATTATATCACCACTGCTCTCAAAACGGTAAAGGAAAACATCGTGAGGAAACCGGTATGTCCTAGAACCAAGTTCGAAGATGTGACATCTACCAACTTGCATTGGGCCCGCTTGGTGGATTACGTCCACTCTCTCTGGAAGAGAGGACGCCTGTGTCCCAGCACTGGGAACTTTGTAGGCTGAATAGGTTTAAGGATTAGTTTCCTCCAGTTTTTATCTTTCTAGATTGTCTAAGACTTCCAGTCTTTTGACCGAGATTAAGCGACTAGGTTTTGCATAAGTAAGACTATTGAAACTCTGCGTATTCAGAGAGAACTGGCATAGTTTCAAGAATTTAATTCATTGTTATTTTATGCATAAAGCTTGAACGTAATATGTAAATTAGTTCTACAACACTATTTGTGTTTGTAACTTAGTAACGGTTGTTAGAAAGCCTATTTGCCTGAAGTGCCTATAAATAGATAGCTAGGCATAAACGACTCTGATCGATCAAACTGTCCTGTCAAATTAAGATAAGTACCTCAGATAAGTACCTACTCCATAGACAAGTTTAGACGTGATTAAAAACATGGCTACTAAAAATACGTCAATTTACGTCAGGCGCTGACTAATTTGACAGGACTAAACTAATATTTTATCTTCTGTCCTTTTCTTAATGAAATAGAAAGAAAAAGATGCACTGAACTTATATTAAATTTAGTTTAGTTTGTGAACAAGGGAATCGGCGCCATTATCTTCTCGTCTAAATTCAAATAAGTATATTTGTTCTTTCTTCTTTCTTTCGGCAATATTATTTTTACACAATTATAATAACAATAGTGATTCTTCATTCGTAAATCTAGGCATTAAAAATGTATTTTTACCCAAGCTTATATAATCGGTCTATAATGTTCCCACTGCTGGGACACAGGCCTCCTCTCTGTGAGAGGGAGTGGGATGGAATCCACCACGCGGGCCCAGATCGAGTTGGTATCTTAGAATTTTTGGTTCTAGGACATGCCGGTTTCCTCACGATGTTTTCCTTCACCGTTTTGAGAGCAGTGGCCATGAAATTATTCACACAAAGTAAAGCACCTGTCTGGGTTCGATCTTCTTCAACTCGTAAGTAGTGAGCATTACCACTAGGCCATCACTGCTCTCAAACCAAACGGACTCCATGTTAAATTTCCGAGAATATTTTAACCAAACCTAAAGTTATTTCCAAACCTCTCAAAATTGAGGTCAACGGTTCAAAATGATCTCCACGCCATCAAGTAAATTGGTTTTGTTTGTTTCAATTTAAAAACTGTAAAGCAATTTGTGGAAAATTGTTTGCAATTGAAACATAGAAGTGGGTCGTTGTGCAGTTACACGGAAACCTTTTGCATTAGTAATGAATTTTCACATATTGGTTTGCAGAACTGTTTAAATCAATCGTTGGCAGGCCAATGGCCTTTAGTACGCCGTAGTACGGATACTTGAATGGTTATTTATGTATTGGATCTATTTTTGTTAGGTTCTATACTTACCTACTTAATTAACAAAGAGCCGGGATTGGGGAAAAATAGAAATGCCGATAAATAGAGAATGTGAGTGTGCTTTTATGTTTTATTTTTGTGCTATACGTCTTGTTTGTGCAGAATAAACCGTTTTTCTATATATCTTTCTTTTTCCTTTAGAGGCTCTAAAGAAAAAAGACGCATAGCACAAAAATAAAACATAAAAGCACACTCACATTCTCTATTTATCGGCATTTCTATTTTTTAAGTAATTCAAATAATTGGCTTCATTACTTAGATACTTGATACTTCTACAACTACTAATTATTATTAAAAAAAACATACACATGGTGGCTTTGGAATATTAAATACAAAAATACCACTTTAAAGGACAAGTACGGCTGTAGCCGTCATAACAATAAAACTTCTATTTTGCCTCGTTCACCGCGCCGGAACCTGATACTAATCAAAATGTATAAAATATACATAATATATGCTTCTTCACTTTATGGGGAGCATACACTGACCTATGTTATACAAGTAGGTACGCATACTATCGAAGACAAAACGAAGACATTTGATTTTCGCCATTTTGGCGCTGATAACAACGTGAGCGTCCATAGAACTAATATTTTAGATAGTGAGTTTTACAAAATGCGCATACTCTCATGATAAAAATGTTTTAAATATCTCGTAGTAAACACAAAGTACACAAAAAAGTCTTATTCCACCATTTATACCTAAATCATCAGAGACGTAACAAAACAACACGACGTCCATTTGCAACAGTGTGTCAATTTTAGTTCCTGAGACGCCCGAGCGGGGCGCATTAAATCGGCACAAAGAACAACTCTCGTTTCGTATAAGTAGTATATTTATTCCAGCGTACTTGTATAATAGAGGTCAGTGCCACCAAAGAACAAACATATAGCCGACCTATTTACTAACACGGAAATTAGCCAATTATATAGTAAATAACCAATACAATTCACTTTTAAACAGCTAGTTATTAGAATAACCGGTCTGTTTAGTAAAACGTTATAACATAAGTTGTCATAGTTTTTACAGTGTTTTCATAATGGGTCTATAGGTACTTAACGTGAGTCATGGGGCTTACGGCATTACACGAAGGGGAAAATTAATTTCTTTGTAACACGTCACCATAGAGTTTGTATGGTCTATTTTTCACTATGATCATGGAAAAAAGGCGGGCTACAATAACTTTATGGTACGTTTGTTGCGGTCATTTGTTTTTCTATAGTTTTTAGTTGATTGAGTGATTATTTTTAATGTGATAGCTAGAGCGTTTTGTTTATCTGATTTCGGCAGTTTGTTAGGCATTATTTCAAATAAAAAATCAATTAAGATTGTGTAATTTCGTGTCTAATAAAATCGTGAGAAATTCATCATGATAAAAAATTTCTTCGAGTTTTAGAAGCAAATAAAACGTATATGATCTGCACCCCAATTGCGTAACACACTATCAATCACAATCTGAATAATTTTGAAGAATATTGCTAATCCATTGCTTCATATGTTCGAAAAATGTGTCTGCTCAACAACGTAAATAACGCAATGAATGTTGTTGAACTGTCAAAATGAAAGCAATTGCTATTGTTAGTGTGTTACGAAATTACTCCGCTGATAGATATGAGTTCCAATTGAATGTATTTTCAAACCTGAATATGTTACTACACACAACTCACGATAACTGTAATATGGGATAAAAACTACTACCCACATTAATTTATATCTGTGTCGTTCAATAATAATTATTTTTAGATAAACTAGACAACAAACTCCTCATGTACGGTCACCAAAGGAGATAAGTAACCAGGGTAATCGGATATAGTTGAAGTTTTGTAAGAAACTGATGGATGTTTTCGAATAAAATTTAATTAATAGAAAACAAACGGTTTATTTATCAAATTTTCATTCGAAAACATCCATTGGTTTCTTACAAAATTTCAACTATGTATATCTGATTATCCTGGTTACTTATCTCCTTTGGTAACTACAACTCGGTCCTAAAGCCATTACGGACCTACGGGATCCAATTGTGGGGCGTTATCAGCAAAACCAACATTATTCTGCCTACAAAAAAGTCCAAAATGATATATAACTTAACATCGACGAAATCCACGACTATGTCTGCAAATGCCATCAGTAAACTCTGAAATCGAGCGGTACAAAAGACAACAAAAGGCAAGGAACGCCTAACCTTGCATCCAAACCCACAAGTTACTGAAGTATTAAACCCGACAACGACAATGAAAAGGCTGAAGAGGAACCACCTTCTACAAGTGTGAGGCGCAGCATAGGCTGCTCCACCGTCATTTCTCATGGAATGAATTCGCTTATAGTCCGGCGACCGATTGCAAATGGAATGAACCAGAAGAAAAAGAAAAACTAATCACAAACTAGTACCAATGCTGTTGTTAACAAAACTATAACAACTCCAAATCCATTGACATTTCCTTTCGTCCGATGTCTCCTAAACCAATGTACTTTATCTCATTCCCAGTCGAGTCGTTCGGTCGAACCTTCTTCGTTACGGCCTGTTTTTCCATTACTAAGGATCTCAGCGGTAATGGGATTCTGAATTTCTCATCTTCTTGGGAATCCAAGATGGTATTAAGATAAACAAAACCGTTTTTGAGAGCTTTCTTGAATAGAAGTTCTTTGATAAGTGGGATAAAAGATTGTATCTGTGACATTTTAATCAGTTTTATAACAGTTAATTGCTTCTAGGCATCCTGTTTTCTTTGTATTTTATTAGGTTGCCTATCTATGTAACTGTACTCGCCTTTTGTTAGGAAACACTTCCACTTGACGCACGCGTAAACGTCAAAAATGGCGCTCACTGTCGTATCACAAACAAGCAAAAAACCGGCCAAGTGCGTGTCAGGCCACGCATAGAATAGGGTTCCGTAGTCACATAGAACTTTTTTCGATTTTTCAATAATATTCGGTTCGGCCATGTGTCAAACATTTTCTTTCCCCTTTTATAAAGTACCACAATTGGTGATACTTTCTTTACATAACAATCTAGCCTATTAGCTAATAAATAATTTAAATACAACTTAAACTGCTAAGTAACTATATCATTAAGAAATCGTCCAATAACGTCTTTCTTATTCACTATAAGTTATGGGGAAGACTTGTTTCACGTGTTCTTTATAAGATTCAGCACTTGCACTACAGTTTGAGTTCACTTGCACTAAACTAACTCAAAAGGTTTTACCCTTTTCAGTCTTCGCACTAATTCAGTGTTGTCAAGGAGTTGGATTGCCTCGACATTCACGTGATGATGAAGTCTGTGTTCATGAGCTTCTGCATATTTTTGTATAACTAAGTTTACGACATTCATCTTGAGGATTTGAACATAACTGGCGAAATGTTAGTGTACTATAATTACATCTTTGCCAAACCCTTCGGGGATTTCAAGCGTGATGTTATGTAGAGTTGAGTAACCTACCTCATAAAAAAAATGTTCTTATACGAAGCAAAATGATGTCTTCAGTCAAACATCACGATTTTCGTAATAATTTGCACAAGGTCGGTTTAATTGTGAATTGGACAAATTGCGAATTGCACGTCGTTGTGAGAATTGGACATTTAGAGCCCTGTGGACATTTTGCGAATTGGACATAATGCGCCCAAAGGCCTAGAAATTCGTATTTCTGAGACATGCAGTAGGTCGATGATTAGGTAGGTGATTCGCATAAGCATTCACCGCTCCCCCGACAGGCCTCGACCCGCTGTTCCTCAGCGGGTCCCAACTCCCCGTGCGGCCATACACAATGTTCGCACCCACTCTCGAGTGGCTCGCGTGGAACACTGCGGCGCCAACTCGGGAACCTGGGTAAAACTGCCTACCCCTTCGATGAACACAGGCGTGTTGTTATATTATGTACAATTCCAAGAAAAGTAATAAAAAACTGGGTAACCTTGACCGTTGCCAACTTTCCAAATATTAACAGTACCTAACTCGTTGTTTTAATCAGAAAATTAATGCAAATAGCCCATAGACAGCGTGGCCAAGTTTTTTTCTTTTAATTCAATTGTGTAAAGCCAACAGGGTCATTGGGGCTGACAATAAACCTGATATCTTTAGTATGCTCCCGGGTAAATGATAGGGGTGCGCAAAAACGGCTAATTTTCGTTTAAACTGGTACATACCCATTTAGACTAAAATTGTTAGTGGCCCAGGAAATTAAAAGGTAAATTAACGACACATTTTTATTTTCTTGGAATGTTAAGTAAGTACTTAGGAGGAGTAGGGATAATCGTTGATGTCGTTAGGACTTTCTTCGTTAACTTTTTGGAAAAAAAAAACAAATTAACAATGTGGAGATTACAAGTCATTACTATTTATTTATTAATGTACACTACAAAAATACATAACAAAAATACATCAAACACTACAAAATATATCTACAATGGGCCGCCATAACGCTTTCTGCGATCTTCTTTGGAGAGAACAAAGTAATATTTAGGAACTTGTCATCTGTAAGTTGATAGATTTGCAATGTTGTCACAATAGAAATACAACATGCCACTACAATGGCGACATTAATTTAACACACGGGTAGGGCTAGAGGCCAGTAATCATAAAAAATATAACAACACAAAATAATTCGTAAGTTAAAAGCTACCGCCTGCGTCGCTTGCCGACATAGGGTAAATATCTCTTTCCTTCAATTCGCCTTCTCTTTGCACGTTATTCGTTTTCATTTCATTGATGCGATGTTATGATCCGTGCCCCGGGAAATAACTCCTGCGTTACAGTTCTTTAAGGTATTAATGAATAAATAATAACGTTTAGTGAAATTAAAATATTTTCGTATACGTGTTTTAAATGAATGTGGCCATTAAAGCGGCTCGCTGTATAAAAAATATAATTCACTTTATACTGCCGACTGCTAGTAAATGACCATCCTTTATCCGACTTGTTTTCAGCCGTAACATGATCTGAAACTAGAAAGTTACACACACAACTGGACTAATCTTAGATAATCCATATTACACCCAGTAACTAGCGTTAAGATAAAAGGAGCTCTATTTTAACACTAAAATTCAGTCCAATCCGATTATACGGTACAGCGACCCCGATTAGATGTAAGTATAAAGGTTAGCGGATGGATGGAATTAGTCACCCAAAGATAATTATCAACATTATATGCTGGTTATAGGCTGTGACGAAGACATGACTGTACCGACCCCAAATAAATTGGGATAAAGGCAGGAGTGCGACGATAATGATGGTTTAGGTTTAATGTTCATCCTGAACTCTGAAATGCATGATATGTTTAATCCTAGCTAAACATGTTTATGCCATTATAATTTTATTTTAACACATTGTTTACCATGTTATAAGCAAATAAATGATTTATTATTACATCGGACTTCACCCTTTTTATTTAATCTTTTTTTATTTTATTGGTTGTTTTATCTGATGTATCAGCACCCTAATTGCGTAACACAATCAATCTCAATCTGAATCATTTTGAAGGATATTGCTAATCCATTGCTTCATAATGTTCAAAAAATGTATCATGTGTCATGTGTCTGCTCAACAACGTAAATAACGCAATGAATGTTGTTGAACTGTCAAAATGAAACCGATTCCGATTGATCGTGTGTTACGCAATTAGGGTGATGGTGTATTGTGTGTCTTTTAATTTGTGCCAAATAAATGTATTTTCTTTCTTTCTGTATTATTATTAAAAGTGTCTTTGACTTATCTCGGGATCCTGGGGTCCCGGGCCTTTGGAAGGCGTACGAGGGGCCGAAGCCAGCTCGCAGAGGCCTGTAAGACGTTTTCAATGATTAGATATTATTATTCAATCTTAGAAGTGAACAAACAGTGGGGTAATTGATTCTGAACACACCTGCGTTGAAATTTTTAGTCAGTTCTTAAAACAAAATTGCCATGCCATATATTTTGACCGCGTCGGTATTTCACATTACTATGAAACACTCGATTTCTTTTCTTGCTAACCGAACTTGATTCAATAGTTATAGTTTGCGCACTGGTTAAAAATTTATCCTGTATATGAAGCAATGGATTAGCAATATCCTTCAAATTGTAATTGATAGTGCCTCACGCAATCAGGGTATTGTTTGCTAAGGAAATTGAAAAGCCTGAAGAACAAAACAACTTCATGCAAATTAAATTAAACTCTACCAGCATGACTCATGCAAAACTACACATTTAATCATGAAACGAGTTTAACGGCCTTTTACATATAACTAAGTAGGAGGTGAGGTAACAACTATCGACCGGTAAGCCGTAGTTTAAAATATTAATACTTTAAAGTATAGGCTATATATATAAATATAGGCTTATATCACAGAAAGTGCAGAAGTTTGGCTCCCATACAAAGAACGAAAACACACGCACACATAGACACGCTTCGCGTACAGCGAGTGCAAGCGCACTCGCGACCGGCACTTCCTAATCGAACACACTATCAATCTCAATCTGAAACATTTTGAAGGATATACTCCTAATCCATTGCTTCATATGTTCGAAAAATTTGTCTGCTCAACAACGTAAATAATGCTATGAATGTTGTTGAACTGTCAAAATAAAAACCATTGCTATTTGCTAATAGTGTGTTCCGCAATTCCCCGCGTCTATGTTCCTGTTTTCAATCCTTGTAAGGAGCCAAAACTGCGTAGCCTTCTCCCAACTATGTTGTGTCCAGTTTTTAGTCTAATCAAATACACCTGAATACCAGTATTTTACATGTAGTGACTGTCTTTCTGACCCTCGCTATCCAGGAACTGGGTAACACGATACTCCTCTGCAAGACTGGTTGTTGGACTCTTTGGCTGACTACCCGTAACGACGTTCCGAAGCATTAAAGAGCATCATCATCTGCCTAGCCTTTTCCCAACTATGTTGGGGTCGGCATCCAGTCTAACTGGATGCAGCTGAATACCAGTATTTTACATGGAGCGACTGCTTATCTGACCTCCACAACTCAATTACTGGGTAATACGATACCCCCTGGTAAGACTGGTTGTCAGACTTTCGGGCTTCTGACGACCCGTAACGACTGTCATAAAGACCCACGAATGACAGCCGGGACCAACGGCTTAACGTGCTTTCCGAGGCACGGAGAGGTCTTGGTATGTAAAGACGGTCACCCTTCCACGGACCAACCACGGAGCGTAGCTTAACCTGATCGATCGACCCGTGCGGCTGTCATTACATAGCCACAAGCCTAGTTACTCGTATGTAAGGGAGGAAGCCAACCTTCTGCACTTTTCTGTGGTTTTACAGAGAAACGTGTTAACGCGTTGAATTAAAAATGAAAAACTGTGTTCCAGTTACCCACTTACGGTCGTGTGTCTCGGCTGAAAGAAATTTATTGCAACCGCGACTTAACTGTCGTTACGGGGTATTATTTTTATTTCCTTCTTTATTTATTAGATGGATCGTTGGAGTTTTATGGCTTGGAAGGAAATAAACTCCTATTTATTATATGGGGCTTATGTTTTCTTTTCCAAACAGTGAAGCATTTTGTTCTTCTCGCTTTTGATTTATCAATTAAAACTTTTCGCATACAAAAACGGTACAAAGGCGAGTTGGAAATGTCTCAGAACTCGATGTCGCTAAGTTGACCCTACCACCGCGCCACTACTACCTACCTACACAATCATGTACTTCAGTAAAAGCAATAGATACAAAGTCTTTTTTCTGTTATTTTTTCGTTTCTATGATTAAATCTTTTCGCATACAAGAAGTGTACAAAGGCGGACTTAATGCCTGGTTTTCTGTTCTCTGCATTTTTCTAATCACTCACTGGTGCATCTCTACCAGTCAACCGAGGGTGGTGAAGAGATTAGATGGCAGGTGCTTTGATTAACAAGAACGATGACAAAACTATTGAATTATAAATAAAATAGGTACACAATTACATAAATTGGTTATAAACCTATAATACACATACATACTATTTACTACAATATATACTTTGATGGCTAATTCTTGGAACCCTTATAAGTCGTGACGTTAACTTTCTTAAGGCCGGTTGTTTCAAACGGTTGGTTAACGTAACATATGTACGTCAAATATTAACGAGTACGTAATCGTAAAATAATATAATTCTGTAATTGTAATTTGGTTTGACGATAGTTAGCGTCATTTTTGACGTATACGCGTACGTTCAGTGGACGTTAAACAACCCGCCCTAATTAGCTTGATGTTGTTTTGTTGTTACAATGCCATGACACGTAGTCTCAATGAATATTATGTTTATTTGTACGTTTGTTTGTTACGCTTTCACTTTAAAACGGCCAAACAGATTTAGATGCTATTTGCCAGATGGGTAGACCAGACCACCTTTATTAGGGCAAAGGATTTTTATCCCGATTTTCCCACGGGATCGAGACGTATGCGGGTAAAACCACGGGGAGCAGCTAGTGGCTAATATTTTGCCTTGCCTTTTGCGGTATCGTAACACGAAAAACATAAATTGCACTGTAACTTGGAGTGCCACAGCCGTAAGTACCTACTGATTTCGGATCCAAGTTATCAAGGCGTTCTTTGTATAATATTAACTGTGATTAGAGACTGCCTAAATAGTCTTCCAAAATCCAACTTAACTTACCATTTTGATAAAAATTCCTTTTAATAAACCTCGAAGCCATTTTATTATATTACCTCCAAGAAGTAATAATATATCACCGTAATTAATTATATATCTCCACAATATCCCCCGGAAGTATAACTCCGTCCCTCCCAGGAGGTATAACGCGACACGTATCGTCCTTCATCCAGTCCTTCAGGGGTTCGCGCTGAAAAGCCTACAAGTGCTGAAAGTTTGACGTTTCCCTGGGGGCTACCTGAAACAAGACGCGTGTGTTTCAAAATTACAGGAAACTGTTGTTTTGTTTATAAAAGAGTGTGTAGGTAGAACTGTTGTTTTGTTTATAAAGGAGTATGTAGATTGGGCGATGTTTCATTATATTTTCTGTTTCTCAGAATTTTTCTAATCACTTTTATTTAGTTACAAGCCGTGCTCAAGTGCATTCCCATCGGTAAAAATGACAAAATTCCTTACAAACTTTCATCCCCTATTTAACACCTATAAGGGATAAATTTTCAAAAATCCATTCTTTGTGCTCACCTTCGTTGTGTAAGGAACTCCTATTCCAAATAAATAAAGTCCTGCAGACCGTCGACCACCAGACCAAACTGGCTCTAGTAAAACAATACCTAAATACGAGTGTACGAGCCTAGGCAGCCATTTTATGATTTCAGCGTTCCTTTACGTACCTATGCAAAGCAATTGTGTCAATTAAGATTATCATTATTAACGTAGTGTCGCTAATTGAACTTTAGATAAGAAGTGATTTAAATGGGAATGGGGACTTTCCTGCTAACAATTTTCTACAAGAATATAAATTATAGAATTAGCTTTTCATTTTGTAAGCGGATTTTCCTTACCTCTTTCGAGAAAGCCACGTGATATCACGAGATTTTGGTATTTTCTTTATTCTTAGCCGTCAGTTGCAGGTGCTCTTTCCTTCTCTAACTCCTACCCTCGTCTGTGTCAAAATCTTCCAAGACGAGAAATATAGTTTTGAACGTTGTGAGGCCATATAGGTACAGGATGACAGGACTGACAGGGGACATCGACGTGCATCCTGTTACCATGGATTCAGTCAGTACCTACATAATTCTAAAACCCTTGTGTAATTATTTGTCATAAAGAAACAATTACTGCTCCACAAATTTTTAGACTTCGTGAAAACACACATAGTGTTTTCGCGAAGTCTAAATGCGAAACCCAGATTACAATGTAGCTGCCTTCTTTAAATCCGAAATCTACAATATATTTGACTAGCTGCGCTCCGCGGTTTCACCCGCATAATTATAAGTCTCGATCCCGTGGGAATATCAAGATAAAATGTATTCTGTGTCCTAACCCAGGTCATGGTCTCCCCATGTGCCAGATTAAATTCAAATCTGTTCAGCCGTTTTAACGTGAAAGCGTAACAAACAAACACAAAAAAAATATAATATTTAGTGAGTGTACTTATCGACATATTGCAACCCATGTCCATCTACCTCGACCCTACGTTTCGTGCTGTTGGTCATGACCTGTGTCTTGGATCTGTTCATTGAAAGTCCAACCTCAAGACTTGCCGTGTTCAGGGGACCTAAAAAGGTCACTCTAAGCAATACCTCTAAAAGCTATTCATTTCCTGAATTCCCAGCAGATCATTAGCAATTCCTCTAATTTTCGTTAAATGGTTACACATAATAGTTTAATCACCTACAATTAATTTCATATTCAATCATATTTGGTGTAAACATTGGTTGACCATTTTACGAATTTCCATACAAAACTGTCAAACAGGTAAATTCCGTGATATGAATTGCACACAGATCATATTTATAATGAATTGTCAGTTTGTGAACATTTTGCGATTTTTAATATGCTTCATATTGTTATCCTATTATGATTCTGCCAAAGTGGCCTTTTTAGGCCCCTAGATCTTGGTGCATTTAGCTTTTAGCATCATGGCCAGAGATCGTACAACACAGGGAGGTTTGGAAGAAAAAGGGGGAGGCCTTTTAATATTTACAATATTACAATATTTATTTATTATTTATTTATTTATGATTTATTTATTATTTTATTTATTATTTATTTATTATTAAGGCACTTCAACAACACAATGGTATTATTATTTAGTTTATGATCCTGTACGAGTCGCAATAAAAACTTTTTCTTTCTTTTCTTTCTTTCTTTACACAAACACAGACATTTACAAATAACAGAGAACAGCGACATGGACTAGTGTTTACGTCAATTACAGACGTGCACAGCATTCACAACAAAAGAGAAGAAAAAACACAACATTCACTACAAAAAAAAAAAAAATAACATTAAAAGAAAACAAAAACAACAAAAGAACAAAAACTCTAGCTAAAATCTCGGTAGTAGAGGGAATACCCTCATCGACTTAAACATTGACTTAAATATATATGTACATAGGCTAACAAAAAAATAATATTAGTTTATATATGAGATAACTGTCCCTAATGAGAAACAATTACTTTTCTATTGTTACCTAAGTTAATAAGTATGCCTAACAGACGAGAGGATATAAAATTAGCATAACACTTTGACATTTCCTTTCACAAGCCCCCTAAAGTACCAAGATATAGTAGACAGCCCGCACTTGTGTGGTTAAGCCGAGCCATCGGAGCCAGCCGAGTCATAATCGTGATTTATTAGCTTCTGACAGTGGCTCGTCCTTGAAGACAAAACGGTGGCTCAGAACAGTCGAACTTTATGCGCAATATTATGTAAGCCTTAGATCTAGAATGGTTTTGGTACGGTGTTGTATTTAAAGGAACATTATACGGCTTTAACGAGTTGCAAGACAGGCCGTACACACCCTCCCTATGGAATTTCTTATGGATAAAAATGATAAAATTCCATACAAATTCAGCGTAAAAGGGGACAAAAGGGGATGAATCCCTATCTAACAAAAACAAATCCTTCTATAGTTCTCACTTTCGTTACACACATATTTTGATGTCATGCTCCTAGGCCCAGCTGTTTAGGCTGTGCGTTGTCTGTCAATGAATTAATTTAGGTTTTTTTTTATTAAATAGGAGATACGAGTACATCTATTCATTCTCATCATAAAGCTGTCCATTGCTGGACATGGGCAACCCCAAACATCGCCAAATCGACCGATCCTGTACAAGTCGAAGTCTGATCAATCTGGGCTGGGGCTCGTCTCGCATAGGCACACAGAGCACGCAGAGGCATTAAGGTTCTGGCTCATAGCATTATGCTGAGCGATGGCCGTTTTGCGTGGATGTGACGCATATCTTCCCCCAACTTGTTTTTGTGTTGTGTTCTTTCTCTGCGTCATGTTTACCGCAAATTAAAATATTTTCTTTTTTTCTTTGATCAATTTCGAGATAATGAATTAACTTTTTAATTCCGTAGATAAGTTCCTTACAAAAACTTTTGTAACGTTTGTTAGCTCGAGCACAAAGGTAGCGTTATCAATTTATCAATTTTAATGTGAATGTTGCATTACGCAATTAATTCGGCTCGAAATCGTCGACGTGTGCCTATAAAACCTATTGAACAGAGCAACAAAGCTTTTTGCATGGAAGAGGGTAATAAAAGATAGCCTTTAATAACATTAGACTGTAGGGGCTTGTAGCTAAGCAATAACAGGCACACGGGTCGATCGATCAGGTTAAGCTACACTTTCCGCGTTTGGTCTCTAAATGGGGTCTCGGAAAGCACGATAAGCCGTGGTCCCGGCTGATGATCTTTGACAGTCGTTACAGCTCGTTAGAAGCCCGAAAGTCTGACAACCAATCTTACAAAGGGGTATCGTTTTACCTAGTACTTGGGTTGTGGAGGTCAGATAGGCAGTCGCTTTATGTAAAATACTGAAGGTAAGCTGCATCCGGTTAGGCTGGAAGCCGATCCCAACATAGTTGGGAAAAAGGCTAGGGGGATGAGACTGTAGGTAATTACTCCACGGCAAAGGAAGGGGGCTTTTCCAGCTTCACTCAGGGAATACAAACATGAGCATTGATTAGGTATACGCACTTAGTCATTGCGTATTAGCAACTAGGTGTGCCCACGAATTAGTTTGCGTGGACGTCGGGTATCAAAAAGTGTCGGTGAAGGTAGGTACCACTCGTCCATTGAAAAGGAAGAATATTTTGTTTCTTTTTTATTTTTATTTTGCGCGGAACCCTAACTCTTTTTTTTAAATAAAAGCAGCCTTAGTTACTCCTTATAACACCAGCTACGCCGTTACGGAGATTAGCCGGTACAAACAGACAGACAGATCGACGAAAATCTTATACATTGTTTTTTGTTATAAGTACCGTGTATACTTTCAAAAGCATTAAGTAAAAAGCTGCTATTTTGAGATTCCAAACAGATTCTGAAACCAACAAGTGACAACTTTCAGCTTCGAATCGAATTATCCTAGGCTCCTAGCTAGCTTTAAAGTAGGCTAAGATCTGACAGAGAGACTGCTAGTAACCCAGTAACGGAATAACCGGTCGATACTGGTATTCTAAAGTTAGCCGTACTTGCCAGACTATCTACGGAATCAAAACGGAACTAGGACTGTGCCGGATGACTATTAAAAATTACTGATGTAGGAATCTACATATATAGTCCTAAAATTTTAGGCGTAGGCAGCAGAGAATATTACACAGGTTCAAATAAAATTAGCTAGCCAAACTCTGCAAACGTTGCGGGCGATATCTACATAAGAGAAAACAGAAAAAAAAATTAGATTTTTTTTAGGTTTCCCCGACCATAATTATGTAGTGTTCTTTCTTATAGCTAATTGTCTCTACCCGATCCGGATATCGACCCAGGACTCCATGTTTAGCAGTCGCGCTTGCGTTCACTAGACCCACGAGGTTTGCGAGGTTTGGCGAGTTCTGTAAAAGAAAGAAAGAAAAAAAAAGTATTTATTGCGACTCGCACAGGATAATAAGCTAAAGTAAACTAAACACAATTCAAAATAAAAATAAAACAAATTACATAAAAAAAAGTACCAAAGGAAAAATGAAACAGAAAGTCCTGGGGCGCGGCGGCGGCGCGTGAGTTGTTCCCGGAATGTAAGCATTTTATGAATATAATAATATCATGTGTATACAAACATTTAGAACTATTTATTTTATTTCTTATTTAGATTGTTGTTTTTTTTTTTTATCTCAACGTATGCTACACCGGTTAACGTCATCACGTCAACGCTGGCTGACGCTGAAAACCAGCGCCGGGTCTGTCTCGCATAGGGTCTTAGCATTATGCTGAGCGATGGTCGTTTTGGCGTGGATGTGACGCATACTTTCCCCAATGATACAAACAAATGTTATTTTTTTGTTTTTGTGTTCTTTCAAAACATTCATAAAAACAAAACTCATATGTAATTAATTGTGTTCCAATGTCAGAGCAAAACTAAAGCTATAATATAACTAGGTTTACAAACAGCAAATTTCTCCAGCTGCGACAGTAGCGCTGTGTAATTTGCGGCTAGCAAAACGACACTTCAGTTTAGTCAAATTGTGTGCGTATCTGGGGCACAATTTGTGAGGCATTTTGTACGACATGTCCGGTTCCTTGGGTACAGTATTTCTTAAGGGGAATGCGGTCTGGTTGTTATGATTGGCACAGAATAATCAGCCTATAATGTTTTCACTGATATGGGACACATGCCTCCTCTTTATGAACGGGTCGTAATCTGCCACGCGGGCCCAGTGCGGGTTGTTAGACGTCGCATGTCTTCGAATTTTTGTTTCTAGGACATGCCGGTTTCCTCACGATGTTTTCCTTCATCGTTTTGAGAGCAGTGGTGATGAAATAATTTACACAAAGAAAAAATCGTGAAAGTCATTCAATCGAGCATTTTGAACTCTAGAGAGTTGTACTGATGATTTGAAACATATTTATTTAAGCTCACTGATGTGGGCGTAATACACCTCTGCCGAACCCTTCGGGGTTACAGGCGTGAAAATATTTTATATATTTGTTAGAGGCGCGTCTAGCTTTTATATCTTACCCTGTCCATTAGGTCAACCGTTTTTTGACAGATGGAACTAGTGATTATTTACTATTACACTTACGGTGTTAAAATGTCTGTAAGAAGCCATAAATAAGATAATTCGATAAGGCAGTCTAAATATTTATTTTATTACGCATTTTAAAGTTAACTTTTAAGTAATCTGGAATATGTACGTTCTAAGACAGCTGTCAAAAAACGGTTATCCTAATGGACAGGGTATAGGTAGTATATCACACAACCTGACACTGAGCTGCAAATGCAAAACAACGTAAGAAAATTTGAATTTTACGGGCTACCCCAGCGTTTTCGGCTTAAACTGAGTCGTGCAATGAAATACATACATAATCTCACTCAATTTTCCCATGGGGTAGGCAAAAACAATAGAACGTTACCTGCTTCGATCCATCATCCTATCCCACTAATATTATATGTAAACGTGAAAGATTGTATGGATGGATGGATGTTTGTTACTCTTTCACGCAAAAACTACTGAACGGATTTAGATGAAATTTGGGACACAGATGGTTTATAACCTGGATTAACATATAGGATACTTTTTATCCTGATATTCCCACGGGACCGAAACTCATGCGGGTGACACCGCGGGGCGCAGTTAATACAGTCATACTCCTTTTGCTTCGTTTACGTTCATAGAACCTACCCAACCAAATGATGACGTAGGAATTATATATATCGCTTCTTCTCTCGGACTAATAGTACTGTATATTGCAGAAGGTCAGACAGTAATTGCTAAAATATTTCGTCTTGAAGTTGAAACAGTCCCCAAAGATAATTGGGATATCGTACAAGGGCTTATATAAGTCAAAGCTGAGAATGCTGAGATACTATTACTTATTTCAGTGCGTACCGACTGTCTTTAGACTTCCCAAGAGAACAGTATTATAGCAACATATCTTCTGTAATTAAATTCTTACGTTAATATGAGTTACGAAACTCGTTGGCTTCTTGTTACGAGAAGAAGTTATATACGAGTATACGTTTTTTTCTTACTCTTCCAATTTTCTTTTCTGATTATTTTTGTCGAGGATTCAGTGACGTCACTCTCGTGGCTTATGTTATATTTTTTTCTGATGTGTTTGTTCTCCACTGTAGATTGTTGCCGTGGCTAGAAACTTGTGGTGTGTTTGTTCATCACATCAAAAACTATGGACTGGATATAAGGAGTCGTTTTAAAAATGCTTATTTTGTTCTTCTATACATTAACATAAATAATAAATTAAAGTCGTTTTTCTTGGCTGCCTGTGTGAAAAGTTGTTCTTTTAAACTATGATTTTCAGTTTGTTCCAATATTTAGAGAATTTATTCCTAAAACGGCCTACTCTATAAAAAGATATGCATGGTCATACATAAAAATATATATATATATATACACACCATGTTCTTCATTTGTTATCCATAAACATTGGCAAACACTTCTATAGCTTTTACAAATGAAATCTAACAAAGGAAGTTAGTACTTAAAAAGGCTTCGTTACAAAGATTTGTAATTTCATTTAGGTAATGAAATTTAATTGAGCTACGCAGTAAGACAGGGTCTTAATTTGGCCTATGTGGCCGCTTAGTTCAATTAAAATGATAAATCTATCAAATGCTTCGGTTAAAGAGATAAAAAAGCATGCATATCAGGTGATTTATGTCAAGGGTTTTAGTTTGTATAAAAATTAATTATCCTTCTTCTTTCTGTGTCGATGGTACTCTTCTTCGACATTTTATATTGTTTGAGCCTAGTACGTGGCGACGTTAATTAATAAAAAATAAGAATTCATTAATGTATTCATAATGAAAAATGCTTGTAGCAGTATCTACAAAGCCACATACGAACAACGCGTCATACTGACGTCACGCAAATCCTGCATCTCGCAAGCAGAGTTTACCACGCAATTAGCATAGATACAATTTCCCAACATCAATCGTTGGGCAATTGCCCGCCAGACACAACACCCGTCTGGTCGGAGGATCCTCCCTTTTCTATGGAGGATGAGTGAACTTTACACCCTGTTCCTCATACCTCTAAACGCTCATTTCCATGGTCTGAACATCTGGTCGAAGTTAAAAATATATCGTCCGGGACACGTTGTATATGTTCTCAATACTTACGCGTCGTATTGAGAACATCCCCCTTTTTTTCGTCGGTTATAGAGGCAGGCACTTAATGATTACTTAGTATGATATGTATGTACCTATGTGTGTCATAACAATAGCAATGGTTTATGAAGAAGCCTTATAATACGAAGTGTTCGGATATGAAAATAGAATAAAGTCTTATTCTATTACTGTAAGTGAAGTTGTAGTACTTCGGAATGGAAGATATTATGGAAACAAGAATACGAATCAGTAACGACATTAAAAATACGTTTGGGAGAAAAAATATTTTGTCGCGTAAATGTACTATACCTATGAATAAATATGTAGGTATAGATAACAAAGAATGCTTTGTAATTATGTCCACAACTCTAAACACCTAACTTATTTGTATCATTACGACTAGGAATTTCCCTAAATTAATGTTTGAACATGTTTTAGCTAGACGAGGGTAGAACCCTTAAATAAACTGGTCTGAATTTTGAAATTTTCTGCGGCATTGTGTTAGGTCCACATCCTAAACAAAGTAATGTGTCCTTTACTGCTATTGTCCTCTGAAACTGTTTATTATGCAACAGAAATTCCTCTTTTCAGCCATGGTTCAGACCTTTTGACTTTAAGTACCAGGACTTTAGCTGAGGACGGAGCTGTGCCCGCGACTTCATTCGCGTGCATATTTGATTTCATGGGTTTTTTTTTCTTGCGCAGAACCCTAATTCTTTTTCTAAAATGAAATTAACCGAAGTTTTTTTTTTGTTATAAGTTCTTACCGTATTATGCATTTAGTAAAAAGCTGTTATTTTGGCAACTAAAATTGAAGTTCGAAACTTCAATTTTATTTACGACGGCACGGTTGGCGCAGTGGTTAAGCGATTGACTGCTGCGCTGCGTGTCGCGGGTTCGATTCCCGCACGGAACAAATATTTGTATGACCTACATGTATTTGTTCCGAGTCTGGGTGTTTTTCTATCTATAATATGTATGTATTTACAAAAAAAAAATGTATACATATAAGTAGTTTATCAGCCATCTTGTTACCATAACACAAGCATTAGGTTGCTTAGCTTGGGACAAATGGTGCTGTGTGAAATGTCCAGGGATATTATTATTATTATTTATTTATTTATTTGTATCGTGGGTTCGTACCCAGGCAGGCTCCTCGCTTTACTTTTTGCAAATAATTTCATCACATTGCTCTCAAAACGGTGAAGGAAAACATCTACACACAACAACACACACAGGAACCGAAAATTTGAAGACATGTGACGTCTACCAAGCCGCACTGGGCCTGCGTGGTGGATTACAGCCCAGTCTCTCTCAAAGAGAGGAGGCCTGTGTCCCAGCAGTGGGAACATTAATGTATGACTATCCAACTCTATCAACAATTACTGCTGCGTAATACTCTATTTTCAAAAAAGAGTAAACAACGTTTACCGTGTTTCAAAAAGAGACTCTAAATAACATAACGCAAAAAGCCTAAAGATACGAAAACAACATCACCTTTTACAAAGTAACCAGGCCATTGTTAAATATAAATATTCCTATTCCTTGATTATTTTCCTCGAGTCGTTACGAACAACGAATAGCGAATGGGTACAAACGGAAGTAATTGAAAGAAAATAAAGATATCTCAAGACCCGATATCAAATAGGATGCTGGAGACAATACTCGCTTTTAAACCATACGGTGAGTATATACTAGAGCCACTTTGGTCATGTGGAAGGTTTAATGCCCATAGTCACCACGATTGGCATGCGGGTTGGTGACCGCAGAGCCAATCCTTTCGCAACGATGACGCTGCTGCCCGTCATCATCCTGAAAAATTTAGGTTAGCTTGTGGGACGACCTAAAGAAGGTGGCTGGGACAGACTGGATGCGGAAGGCGGAGGACAGGGTGTTCTGGCGCTGCCTGGGAGAGGCCTATGTCCAGCTGTGGACTGCGATAGGCTGAGTTGAGACTAGAGCATTTACTAGCTTCTACTACTACTTCTTATTAATTTTTTACCAGTTTCAACTTTCTGACTAACTGATCGACTATTTAATTTTGACAATTCAAAAGTGCCTGTAAATGGTTTAGTGGAAATAAATGCTTTGAGTTTGAGTTTACTCGGAACAGAACATCAAGCATTCGCCGTGCTTAAATTTTATCGAACCGCACTTTCTACACGACTCTCGCTGCTTTGTTACAAACTGATTTTAAAATCCAACAAGCGTATTGGTATAACATTTTATCGAGAAAAGACACGAGTGGTACCTCATTCCGGTCAGATCCGACATTTCAACAATGCACGCAAGGTAGAAAGAAATGTTACTGGTAAATGCTCACTCGCCGTGAGCTTTACGTCGAATGCAGCGTTGAACATTCGCAGAAAAGTTACATTACATGGAAATGCTTTTGGAAACTGAGCTTTTGCCTGTATTGTACCATTCGTAAGAAAGTTACATTACATGGAGATGCTTGAGAAAATGCTCTAGTGTATACTCATCCTTAGGTTTGTGAAAGGCTTTTCATTCATTGGACAATTTCCTGTGACTGGATGATTGGTCTAGCTGTCGCAAGTGCTATTGCTGAGTTTGAGGTCCTAGGTTCGATTTCTATAAGAGGGTCGGGCAAAGTGCAATTGGGTTTTACTAGGCTCGCCCACCATTACCTGGGACATAAATATAACTGGCGAAATGTGGGTAGGTATACTATAGGTGTTAGTCGCTAATCGTAACTTAACTTTAAGTAACGTTTATAAATAAACCCCTTAGGGTTTGTTACTCCATTCCAGACGACTGGTGAGATTGACTTATTTTGAAAAAAAATATCTTCTATTTTTTCAAGATTTAGGTATATTTTTGAAGTGAAAACATGTTTAGCGCACTTTGCGTTCTTTCTGAGCAGTGAATCATACTCAGCTCCAGTCGGTCGGTGACGCTCACTCGCGTATACTCGCCCCCAGTCGTAAGTTTTCACTTGTATTGCGTGGTTAAAAGGACACACCCTCTTTTAATGAGATGCTGTTGGTCGAGAACGATAAAGACTTTACTGTATTATATGATACTACAAATACACATCTGCCAAACTCTTCGAGGAATACAGACGAGATGTTATTTCAGACTCTTCATGAATTCTAATTGGACTATTATCTTTTGACAAAATTTTATCTCACGTCTTTGCCTTCCATCTTAAAAAACTTTTTCATTTCTAATCTTCGATCAAGAATACTCTCTCTAATGATCGTCGGATTTTGACTCTTCATACATGACATATATTCCAAGTTGCTTATGCTACGGCTTTTGAGAAGAACTGTGGCCGCCTCATAACGTGCTCATTCTACATTTGCCGAATCAAGAATTCCACTAACGACATTAAAAGCGATTGAGATCCTTCAAAAGCGAGCTGTTCGAGCAATTTACCAGCTAGGTGCCAGAGTTTCTCTAAGAGATTTCTTTAAAGATATTGGTATTCTCACGGTTGCATCACAATTCATCCTTGCCAACATTTTATATATTAGGCAAAATTTACACTTGTACACTAAAAATAGTGATATTCACAGTGTTAACACTAGAAATAAGGACAAACCACGTGCCCCCTTTCACCGGCTTCATAAGGTTCATAACTCATTTGTTGGGCTTGGTATAACCTTTTATAACAAGATACCCTCTTCTTTTCTAGACTTGCCTTTTAATGCGTTTAAAGCTCAACTAAAATCCAACCTTTGTTCAAAGGCATACTATTCCATCAACGACTACTTAGACGATAAGAATAGTTGGTCACCCTAGTTTAACGCAAGACAATGTTTATGTTCTTTCTCCAGAATTAGCTTACTGACAGGTTATTGTTATTAACTTATTTTACTTCGATGGTCTTACTTTATCTTTGTGCTATGTGAACAGAACCCAGCAATGCATAAATATGTAAGCTGTCACGCCCTTTATGCCTGGAGGCTTTTATTTGGGTAGTAATCTTTTTTATTTACATTTTAAGTAATTATTTTTTTAGCTTGAGTACGTATAGTTTTTATTATATTTGTTGGTATATTGGCGTGGCTAGCTGACATATTATGGCAAATAATTTAATTTTATGTTCTGTTTTGTAATGTTTATTGCCGAACATAGGTACCTAGTATTGTATACAATCAAGTATTTTCTTTTTAATTGAACAGACAGCTGTGCTGCTGGGGAGTTTGTTGCGCCACTTCTTCTTCCCAGCGATAGCACTAGGAAGTGGTGAAGGGCGGGCGTTTTTGGGGGACTGTCTTTTCTAATTTTGACGTTGTCAAAAAGTGCTGATTCTCAGCCTAATTTGAATAAATGACTTTTGATTTTGATTTTGAGACGATTAATTTTTAATTAGTCCTGAGCAGTAATAAAGTCCTTTTCCATTGCCGTCCTTCCGCTTTTCATTTTAAACCTTTCCACAAATTGCTTGTCCACACTAACCAAAACTTCATTTGCGTTGATTTCTTAGTCTAAACAACGAAACAAACGTTTTGAATAATTAATTACTTGAAGGAGCTCACTGGGAAACAGAAATGCGTATCCACAACCTTTCTAGAGGTCAGAGTGACCGTTCAAACGAAAAGCTTTGTCTAGCTTTTCATATGGATAACTCCGTGAATACAGAATCTACGAAAACGTAATTTATAACAGTACGTTTGAAGTTGGGAAACTGCTTTTACTCTATGAATATTTTATGGTAGATAAATATTAAATCGTTCATGTATATTTGAGAAACGAAAATAACGTCCTATCTTCCGTAAATTCATATT
Organism: Apamea crenata; assembly: GCA_949629185.1. Classification (NCBI taxonomy): domain Eukaryota; kingdom Metazoa; phylum Arthropoda; class Insecta; order Lepidoptera; family Noctuidae; genus Apamea; species Apamea crenata. The sequence goes on from OX451377.1 coordinate 10,930,004, forward strand.
CTATTACCCTCATATTAATTACAATAAAAATAATAAATGTGAGAAAAAGTTAAAAGAATGTCCAATGACATAATTAAAAGCAATTCAGGTCCTGCAATTGTATGTACTATCTTTAAATTGAATGCGGTCCGCTCTCTGAGGCTTGCATATCTTTTTATTTGCATCCATTCAATTCAATGCAATTGAATATATAAAGCTTCCATTGTACAGGCTGGGGTTCTATTTATTGAATCCTGCCGATATTGGATCGACATTTTATGGTAATGGACAAAGCATTATTAAGCGAGGAACTACGGCAAGAGGGGTCGAAAAGCAATCTTCCATTTTACAAACAATTGGCGCCTTTATATTGGCAATAAATGGGCTCCCTTTCTTCAGGCCTGTGATTCCACTAAGTATCTTATTCCGCAGCTAAATATCATTTTCAGTATCGGAGATCATAAGAAACAGATGGACATTTTTTTAATAAATCCAATATGGCGAATGCGAAAGGGCGATGCGTTGTTGTGCCCTAAGGTTTGCCCCGTAGCGTTTTGTTAAATATCTTCTAACATTACCAAATTCAACGTTCCATGTCAATTACATAAAACATTTTCCTTGTCAAAACAAAATTTAACAAATGTTTAACTTACAAAGCCTTGGAAATTGATTCGATATCTTTGTGTGTCATCAAAGAGGATCGTTCGAGAATATCCGACAACAAAATAGCACTTGATAATAGGGGAGTTCGGATCCGGATAAAATCAATCATACTGAGTAGCTTTCTAAATATAGAAAATTGTGTAACCTATCAATTTAGGATAATCGGTGTGGAAATTGATATTGAATATGAAATAGGGGTAGATTTATTGTACATACATTATGTAAAAGATACGTACCCTAGGAGAGTAGGGATCAACGGAGTGTCTTCGCGATGAATAATTTAGTGTTCAATACATCTTTGGGTCGCTTTGATGGAATATGCGATGACACTATTTTAAGTAGGGTCCATAATGATACCAAAATCAGTCTTAAAGATAAGGTCTATGATTTAAAGCATAAAACGATTGAATCTCTTTGTTTGATTCATTTTTTTCAGCATGTCAATCAGATTTGGATGGATTTCACCTAGTAACTGTAGAACGGCATTTTAAAACTTCTCAATATGTAATTTTCCGTTATTGGTATATTCGATGAGCTGTTCCATTCGGTTGCAAAAGTTAAATAAAGCCTGTATTGATTCGCTAACTCGCCTATATTTTGTTTCGAAATAGCACCCAACGTCTTGGAAACTTTTTCAATCGCTAGCAATGCTTTTCACGTTTCCTGTAATAAGTATACTGCCAGTCGATATAACCCGTCTATATTTTTAGATTCACCTACAAATGATATGGTTCCAAAATAGTCATTATTTATCATGGGAAAAACAACTGAAAAATCACTCTTCATGTCGATAACATCGGCACGATTACAAAGTTGAAATGAAAGAAGATTGAAAAGAGAGTGAGTGAGTGTGTGAGTGTGTGAGTGTGTGTGTGAGTGAGTTGAATGTTGATGATGTTGAAATTGTATTTTCTTTCTTTCTTTTTTCTTTAAGTTTATGTAAAATATGATTCTTAAAAAGACATCGGTATAGATTTCAAACCAGCTTATTTTCCATAACCCATTAGGTTTTCAGCACTCATACAAATATACATAGATATGAAAAGTAATTCGAGCATAGCCAGACATAATGGTTGTGCAGGCCTTGTAAATTATTCATAGCGGTTCGTAACCCCGACATACATATATAGCGTAGGTAGTATTTTGCTCGACATTTTATGTTTCATACACTTTATGTATTATAAATTGATGTATTTTGTATTCAATCCTGTTTTATAGGCGACAGCTCTTCAACTTTTGAATATTTTAGATGATTTGGAAAAAAAGTAACGGCTTTTATGAGTTACTTTGTTCCCTTTAAGGTTACATGAATCCTGATATTTTGCTGCGTTTGTTTAGGCCGGAAGCAAAACGTAACGAAAAAAAACACGAAAGTAGAAATACTTGTTTCAGCAGTAGATTTGCTACAACATACTGATCGCTAGGCGATACTGAAGCCATTGGGCCATTTATAGCCGAAACTAGAAATATACTTGTAGAATTAGACATAGACCTGCCAAGTACCAATATCTGCTTTAATCTATTCTTTTGGATGTTCGATTTTACTAAGGAAATGTTTGAGTCATGGATGCTATACGAATATTGGAGCAATGGTGGCCAAGTGGTAACGTCTCCGACTAAAGAATTGTTGGTCGTGGATCCGAACCCAGGCAGGAGCTTTATTTTGTGTAAATAATTTCATCACCACTGCTCTCAAAACGGTGAAGGAAAACATCGTGAGGAAACCGGCATGTCCTAGAACCAAAAATTCGCAGACATGGGATATTTACAAACCAGCACTGGACCCGCGTGGTAGAGTACAGACCTCACCCTCTCACTGAGAGGAGGCCTGTCTCTAAGCAGTGGGAACATTATATGCTGATTATGCTATAATAATGGTATAGGCATACTTAGCCAGGTGGTGGCGGAAACACCTGGATGAGACTCGGACAGACGAGGGAAGCATGGCACAAATAGGAGGAAGGCTATACTCAGCAGTGGGTGGAACAAGGCTGCCAATGATGATATTGATGATGATGATAGGAATATTATATTAGCAAACGTAGTCTTAACCAACCCAGTTAGACTAGTTTCTATCTCATTATGGAAGAGAACTGCTGTAATAGGTTTATTGATTGCAGAGATCTATCAAAAACTCTGCCCCTAGTATATCATATATCATAGAGTCATTATTAATATGGGTTTATTTATTAGTTATTAACCCTTCTAAGGGTTTGGGATCGCATGGTTAATAGCAGTTTAAAGATGTTTATGTAGGATATAATTAGAGGGTATCTGCTAAATTACTAACAGACGGACGGATAGTTTCGAAAATAAGGTAAAGGAGTATTTGCCGAATTGTGTTTTTGTTCATAATGTACAACATAATATGCATTCAAATCACTCAATGTAAAAAGTTACCAACCAGGACGTTTTGTAATAATAAATAATAAATCCCTGGACATTTCACACAGCACCATTTGTCCCAAGCTAAGCAACCTAATGCTTGTGTTATGGTAACAAGATGGCTGATAAACTACTTATATACATTTTTTTTTTTTTGTAAATACATACATATTATAGATAGAAAAACACCCAGACTCGGAACAAATACATGTAGGTCATACAAATATTTGTTCCGTGCGGGAATCGAACCCGCGACACGCAGCGCAGCAGTCAATCGCTTAACCACTGCGCCAACCGTGCCGTCAAAGTGTAAGATTTCCTTTTAGTTTATTTAGGAATCCCTAACTAGAAAAAAAAGAAAAGAAAGACAACACGTTTACACGCGGTAAACATGACGCATAGAAAGAACACAAACACAAAAAAATACAAGTTGGGGGAAGACATGCGTCACATCCACGCAAAACAGTCATCGCTCCGCATAATGCAAAGACCCTATGCGTGACAGAGCCCCAGCGCTGGGCAGCCCTAACCTAGCCCTTTTCGTTCTGTCGGAGTGAAAATCCTCATAGATGTCCTCCACCCTGGGGTGGGCAGAGGAGTCTGTCAGACTCTTACTGACTAGAACTACCCCGTTGTTCCCTCGTACACCTGAGTAACATAAACTGAAATTTTGTATTTTGTTCTAACAGAAGCAGAAAAATGATCGACCCAAGCTCATCGGAAGAAGACAGTGAGGATGAACACAAGAAACAGCCTTCTAAATTGCCAGGTACACGATCATTTCTAATTCAAGTTTTGTTATAGCTATGTGAAATGTTGATTCACAAAGATAGAAGCTAACGGGTATAAAAATACACTTTACGAAGCCGAGAGTCACTTGTTTTTCCCGTCATTGTGATATTTTTTTTGTACTGCAGTGCGATTCTGTAACCATCTCACCGTGAAAACTTAGGTGAAGTGAGCGTGGAGTGAGCTGTCATTCAAACTAATGCTAGCGAATGATACTATTGAATTGACAGCTCACTTCACCTAACTTTCACGGTGAGATTTTTACAGAATCGATCGGCTGGACCATAGATATAGGATAGTAGGTATGTACTGGACCATACCTGGGGACCTTCTGCTTACGGAGATATTGAAAGTCATAAATTCCAACTTTTAGGAAAACAAGATTTTAATGTTATAACACAACTTTAAATACCCCCACGACCCCTGCACCGTTGCATGCACGAATAAGCAAAATTTTTTGCGTGCTCAAGTTTTGTTGCGTTTGTTTCATTGCGCACTACTGCAAACAGCAAAGGACAATGACCAAAAGTTGTACCAAAAAGTCTCATCAAAATATTATAGTAATTATTTTCATATTTTTTTACGACGTTACGCGTCGTGTTTGACTTTGATGCAGCATGGTACGGGATTCCATACATCCATGAGCATTGTCTTTTTTCAACAAAAATAAAAATCGTCGCAATTATTTTTGTGCAATGTTACTTAGTTTGATATACAGAAAGCGTATTTGACGGCTATGTGATGTGTATTTACACTGTATAGCTCCCTATAACATCGAAGCAGGAATAAAACTGATTAACCATATAGTGGATATTCTTTATGGGAAACCGTATAGGCAAACACAACTATAACTTTGCCCCCTGTTGTGTCATTCAGATGTGTATTTTATGGAGCAATCGTAAAAAGCTTATGCCATTTGGCTGTTGCTGTTCAAAGCATATTTTTACAATGTACCTCTGTTACAACAGTTATGCCACCCGGTTCCCTGGCGGGTGGAAGACCATCAGTACGAGGGAAACCAGAACTGCCCAGGGGGTCCACAGCTGGCCTGCCAGGTAAAGGTGAATTCACTTTTGAATCTATATTAATTTTTGTAGTAATAACACCAGAGTTGAATGCGAATGTGGAATGAGTCTTGAAGTTGACAATAGTAACAAAAGCATCCATTGTGAAGTCTGATTCAATTGAACGTAATAACTGAACTATGAAAGTTTTCATTCATTCACTAGTTCGGCCGTACGACGTCTATTGTTGGATGTAGGCCTAGAAGTAAAATCCGACTTTCCATTTCCTATTCAGTTTACTTCGAGAACTGTTCAAGGTTCTTGGTGTAACCAAGCATTAACTACCGAGTGAAGTTTTAGACTTCATGAAAACAAAATATTTCTGTAAAGGTCCCAGTCCACTAACAACGGCACCATTAGCAGCACCTCTACATCCTGCTACAAGACAGAGAGAGGCTGCTGCGTTAGCACCTCCTCCTCATGCGTAAGTATCTAAACTATCATAAAAATATCTATAGCTCACGTCCATTTCCATTCACGACACATTCTAGAAACAATCTAGATGCTACTTTAGAAGTAATTATTTGCCCTTGACCTTCCCTTTACCTGGACCCTATAGAATATGCCCTAGATTTAGAGGTTATTTAGAAATCAGTATGAGAAATTATATTTTAAATTATCGAATTAATAGATCTGTCGTAGAAAGTTTTACAGTTATATTTAGTGCTTTCGATCTTGCTTCGGGATATTATCAAATGTTACTTGTGCTAAATAGTTTGTAGTGTCAAGCATAACCATATGTCTATATACACTGACTAACCAGAATATATTCTACCAACTTATGTCTGTATAAACCTATAGGAGTATCTGAAGAAGGAAGTATATTAACCCGTGTCGGTGTGTAAAGACCAATTCCACTTACATTTATGACTTAATGCTATAGATCGAGTAGATCATTCTTGCGCAGGACGTCGACTGGGAGTGCAAGCTCTGGAGAAGCACCAGCACCTTCACCAAGTCCCTCTGGTGCCAGCCATTCTGATAAAGACCAAGACCCTCAGGTATGTCAGAATTACAAATGAAATTACATTTATGTAATCGCAAACTACAAAATTGAAATCAACGACCATATTAATCTTGAGCTTAAATACGAGTTTTGTAATGCTAGAAATTAATTTAGAAAAGATTTGGTATTGACCAAGCAGTATTAACTTTTCGCTTTTTGGTGTAGTTTTAGTAAATTGCTTGCCTTTTTCTTCATAGGAAAAGATCGAAAAACTAGAGGAAGACAAAAAGAAGCGTATACAACTATACGTTTTTGTATCTCGATGTATCGCTCATCCTTTTAACGCGAAACAGCCTACCGATATGACCAGAAGACATACAAAGCTTACTCCTCACCAACTGGAGACCATTCAGGCTCGGTTTCAGGTATGAATGTATTTTTTTTTACTATTATAATGTGATTTTAGATTTTTTACGAAAAGTAGTAACGTTATGCCCAGTAATTTATCTGTATCTTTTCTCACATACTTTCATAATATTATTGCTTTAATGGAAAACAAAGGGTTGTAATTCATTAAAATTGTGTTTTCAAGAAACCTTTGATAAAGTTTACTTTGATAACCTCTTTTAGTACAATATCGAAATAAATAATGAGAATGACCCTTTTTAAATTATAATAAAATGTAACTTCTTTTTTGTAAAAAGCTATAAGAGCTGACTTTGTTTTACCAAGGATTTAGGATTTGTGTCAAGGATGTTTTCTTCCCTTACATATAAGTCCGTTTTCCGAAAACAAAAGTATAATGTAAAATATACAATACAAGACCGAATCCTCGAGCGCTACGGGCAATATTCGCAGTATCTCCCAAAAGATTTATCCGTTTCCGATATTATTCTAGCGTACCGAATTTCATACTTTATCTATTCTCTCATGAATCTACCGACTTTATGTCTTTTCTAACCATTCTACGTAGCCTATACGTAAAGCATATTTGTTCGGAAGGAAACAGTTCGGATATTTACTATTAGGTATATTACCTTTTACCTACTCTGCAGCGGGAATACTTTATGTAGTATCATCAAAATCCGTACCCGCTGCTGGAAATAGGCCTTCCCCAAGTATTGCCAATAAAGAACTATGTGTATGTCCGATCAGGCCTTCCTCAAGGGTGAGACACAGATCTTGGCAGATGAAGCATTCCAGAACGCAGTACAATCTTACCACGACGTGTTCCTAAAATCTGAAAGAGTGGAACAGATGGTGAAGTCAGGAGCCTGCTCACACCATGACTTCCGGGAGGTGTTCAGGAATAACATAGAGAAGAGAGTCAGGTTTGGAATGTTAGGATGGATCTCAATTTGGCATTGCATGCCGGTGGTTTTTTAATTACTATTGTATGTTCAAGTTTTGATTCTTATGCGTTGTTCGGACAGAGGCAGTGGCAGTAACAGACGACTGTATGTTGACAGAACCTAATGTACTATCTGACATATCTGACATGATGTCAGATAGTACAATTACTGTGAACTAATGATAGTCGCCACCGCCTCTGTCTGAACAACGTTTACACATTGGATAAAGAATAAATTGCTATCTAGTTTTCTTTATATCTTTAGTGGATTCTTTAAGTTAAAAGTTATGAATTTTTGATTCCTGAATAGACACTTTTTCGATCTTCCTCTTTTTTCAGAATATAGGGCAGCTCCTAAAATATAACTTTTACAGGTCTCTCCCAGAAATAGATGGATTAAGTAAAGAGACAGTTCTATCATCATGGTTGGCAAAGTTTGACTGTATCATGAAGGGGACAGGTAAGTGTCATGATTTAATAGAATATATAAGAGTGGAAATAGTTGAGAAGAGCGAACCTCAAACCCGTCCAAACCAATTGCATGATAATTGTACTAAAACACCTGTAGCCTTCCTTACAAGAAACAATTCTTTGAAATATAGTCAATTTACTGTTAACAAACGTATCTAAGAACAAAAGGAAAGTTAAAAACATGCCCAACAATAATATATTTTGTAAAGATCAGGTAATTAGATAAAATAATATCTACCAATGAATCAGTTTCAACGATGGAAGTTCGCTTTTCTCAAAGGTAAAAGCTAAAGTTGACGATAACGATAAAGAATTTCTTCAAACTGAACATTTTACTTTACTTTACTTCTCGCTTATCAGATGACGCACTGTATGAAATGGTTTGAAAATATAAAAAAAAACATAATCTCAGAATATGAAACGCTTCTCAATAAAAAACAATGAGCAATGTTCTCTCAGAATTGTATAAAATTACGTACAAATCTCAGAGGCTAATAGAGTACCAATTGCTCTAAAGGCTACTACACACAGTGCCGGCGGCAATGCCGCCGGGTTTATGCCGACCGGCTATGCCACCGGCAATACAGCCTGTATTGCCGGTGGCATAGCCTTTGTGTGGCAAAGCGGCTTTGAATGCCGCCCGGTGCACGGCGGCTTGGCCGGTGGTTTGCCCGGCGGTCCTGCCACCGGCACTGTGTGTAGGAGCCTTTAGAGGTACACGGCTTTCTTAATGGAGCACGTAGGCGACAAGAAATCCGATATTTTATTAAAGAAACGGATGCAAATAACAACGGAAAGCCTCTTCCTGATACGCCTACAGCTTAAGAAGTAATAATAACAAAATTGACTCATGAACCTATTTATATATCTCCTTTTCATAAAGTTGATTTAATTTCTAATTGATTAGACGCCAATTTAGTAGAAATCAAATCAATTTGTCGAAAGTACATATATATGGTTTCATTGAGTTCGTTTTTGCGATGCCCTACATAAGCTTTCATACATACTGAAACTTTAATATATCTTAGAATAATTTTATCAATTCTATTACTTTAACTACTAATGTTACTATTAATTTCTGAAGAAATTTCTTTTCGTTGACGGCAGCTAAGTTTGGAGTGAAGGATCGGGAGCATGTCGCAGTGTATGAGGCATCAGTTATTGATGTGCTTATGTTTGCAATGTGCCTTTGAATGTTTGTGTAGCGCTTGGGTCTACGCGAGCCTGATTACAAAGATCATCAACATGATCTGGAATTGGTTGTAGATTTACAGAATAAGCATAAAAATATTGAGTTTGTTCAGTATCATTTATTTTTACAATCAAATTTGATATTTGCATTTGAGTTCCTTCCAAGAAGTCTCGCTTAGTAAGGTATTAAGGAACAAGTTACTTGTTCATTATAAGTTCATCAAAATAATAAAGCCAATGAAAATTGTTGCGTATTATACGAAATATATAAATTAATTCTGTAATGGCTGAGATTCTCAGAAATATAATAAATCCATTTACAATCCCTCAGTCTAGGAGGTAATTCGGGGGAATTTGTGTCAATTTATCATCAGTCGGAAAATCATTGGTGTTTCGCGTTTGTTGTATTTATTTTCAAAATAATCGTTTTTAATGTGGATGTGTTTTTATTAAAATACTTTGATTCTGGTTAACCTCTTGAGGGTTTACCGGGTATAGTATATTTTTGGCTTAAAGGAAATACATATATTGCTCTAGTTTATTTCTGTTATACTTTTAAACGATGTTATGAATGAAATTATTGTTTTCAAAATTAATTTCGTTGGTTGATTGGCTCCGTAGGCACAAGAATGATCTGTGTGCGGTAGTGTTTGTCAACCTAGTTATTTTAATTAACATCATCAGTTCAATATTTATCTACTTTATTTTCATTGAGGAAATCTTTTACGTTTGTGGATTTTAAAGTCACATTTTTTCTGTTGTTTATTTTATTGATTGGTAATTAAAAACGTTCTCTCGAAATATTAGCCTTAAATACGACGACGGTTAACTTTTTTTCGAGTATATTACGGTGCAATCCATTTTTGTACTCTATGTAATCATGATCCCGTGTATGTACGTATGTATTTTATTAACCATTCCTAAAATAGGACCATTTTCAGAAACTGTAGCATTTTGCGAAACTAAAACTTGAACATTACCTATCTATAATTATTTCTTTAAATATTTCGTAATAAATGATAGCAAAATGTTACAGTTTCATGTAGTTTGCTGGTTGTACTATTTTTGAATATATTCTGTGATGTAAAATTTTCTTCATCTTTTTAATTAAAGCAATTGCATAATTCAGATATTTAAAAACAATCAGGAAACTCATAGCTATATTTTATGCAACCGTTAGAATAGGTATTGTAGAATGTAAATGTCTTACAATCGCTGTTAGCACACCTTTGTGATGGCTTTAAAGAGTTAGAAACTTGAAGGAGAGTCAATTGTAAAATTATTCATTACCACTTCCATCATCAAAGGTATGCTCACCAAACTCGTAAATTAAGCAAACTTACGAGTTTGCGAAACACCGGTCCTAAAACTTAATGTACCTGAAAATGTGTGTGCCTGTGTCTGTCTCACTGTCTGTGTTTCTTTCCCTTTCTCTCACGACATGTCTCTCTCACACATCCTGAACAGGAATAACAGGTATCACTCGACAAAGATTTTCATTTGATTCCTTCCTTTTTTCCATATTTTCGCTTACGTCTTGTGCCGTTGCTTGACTTTAGTATTCGTTGTACACCGAGGCATTTTATATGGTTATAAAATGGATAAGAACGTTTTCGAAATTTATTTCTATAATATTTGTGATCTACGTTTTTAATTGTTTCTACTTTACCGTGATTAAAAATATTGTGTTTCATATCTATATTGTGGTCTTTTACAACACCTTTTGCAGAATCTTTTAAAAATAATTCGTCACTCAATAATTGAATACTTACCACCAAATATTTTTCATCCACATTATATTTTTCATTTACATCATCCGCAATTTTGACACTTATAAACTTTACAGCTACACGCGGTTCTATTAAGACTTCATATTTAAGTATATTTTACATTTAATTACTTAAAGGTTTAAGGATTTTTGAGGTGAGTTTATTGTTAAGTGCACTGCATGATTTGATGTGTCCAAATCACAATCTTGGCTTTCCGTGTAACACTCACTGTAATTCACCGTTTGTTGGAAGAGCAGCATTTAAAATAAGTAGAATAAGACGGTTCTTTGAGACAACTCTATCAAGAAAGTACATTCTATTTATATGTACATTTTTGTATAGGCGATTTATCAGAATTTTAAACATTACACTATCCACCACTATAACTTTCTTTTTTGGTACAATTTTACACATTTGATTTATATAAAGACTCTTCTCCAGTCTGAAGATCTAATAATATCCACTTTATATTTCTACACCAACACATCCCACTTCCAATAACTATAATCTAGTATTGTAAGAACCACTACATCTTCAGGCATACCAGGAGACGACGAGTCCAAGCGACCGTCTCGGGCGCAGCAACAGAGTCTCAATGCTGAATGCATCCTCAGCAAAGAGCAGCTTTACGACATGTTCCAGCAAATCCTTGGAGTCAAGAAGTTTGAGCATCAGTTGCTTTTTAATGCTCTTCTTGTAAGTATCTGTCTTTGCTTTATTTTATAACTATCCCTCGATGATTACTTTACTAAGCTACCATCAAGGTTCAAGACGTGTTCGGTGTGAGACTTTCACGTCAAATTGTTCACCTTAGGTTTTTGTTGTGACTATTAAAATTTATAGAACTCATCATAAATTCAGAATCAGATTATAATTTATTTAATTAAAATATCAAAAAAAGGTTTTTAATAAAAACTCAGCACAAACAACATTCTCAACATTTAAAAGTATCAACAGCATACATAATATTTGCTCTCTCACGAAGGCTTTCCAATTTAAATATCAAAATTAAATATTAACGTTTTGCCTTCATCAAAATTTAGACATGTTCAAAGCGCAGATCTCTTACAGTATTCATCCTGTGTACCCCTCGGGCTACGGAATTTGTATTATTTTAAAGCCTTCTCAAATTCACATCAAAGCTCTCGTGTTTGCCTTTGTAATCATTAAAATTAACTAAGCTCACCTGACCTCGACTGGTTAATTGAATTGGCTAAAACCCAATGTTAGTTGAAATGGGCCAATTTGTTTTAACTAGTAACTACATATTAGTCCTTTGAGGGGAACGGCTTCTGGGCTTTAAATTTTGTGAAGGTTATAATGAGAATTTGTTTTACCTTCGATAATTAAGTAGAAAATTGCTTAATTAAACATTAACCTGATGATAAGTTAGTATATTTGGATGTTTTTATAGTTGGATTCTGCCGACGAACAAGCGGCTGCTATCAGAAGAGAGTTGGATGGAAGAATGCAGAAAGTCAACGAAATGGAAAAGGTAATAAATAATTTAGACAAAATAGATAATGTAAATAAAAAAAAAAGATGATTCGTCGAAAAGTTATGAACTTAAAGTAAAAAAAATAGCAACATTAATACAAATGAAATTGAAGTCGATACTAATAAAAACATTTTTCTAGAACCGCAAGCTAATGCCAAAGTTCGTGCTGAAAGAGATGGAGTCGCTATACATCGAAGAACTGAAGTCCTCCATCAACCTGCTGATGGCTAACTTGGAGTCACTACCCGTTTCTAAGGGCGGGGCTGACTCCAAATATGGTCTCCATAAAATCAAGCGGTATAATCACAGGTCAGTGTTGTAGGGTACACATGAAAAAAAAGACAACAGAAATATGTTTTCTAAAAAACCTTTTCACACAAATGAGGATAAATCAGATGGTCAAGCACTGAATTATTTTCCAGCTACTGTGTGAAAAGGTGGTAAATATAATCGCTTGAACTAGAATACATTTGCAGTAAATAATACCATGGTTTTCAATACAAAAACTGAGTACTTTATTAATAAATCAAAGAATAATAACTTTTCTATATATGTATGTACATATAGCAAAGAATAAGGACCGATGCAACTGTAAATGTATTCGACTGTGAATAAAACAAAATTACATCAAAATTAATTAGTATGAATGTTCATGCCTCGAGAATCAATGTCTATTAAAAGTTCAATGCTGTATTGGATGTGGTCAATGTATGCTGTTGATTGATCAGTGATAAAAGACTTCAAGTTTCAAATTTTTCACTTTTGGTTATGTAGTAATACCAACTAAACTCCTTAGTGATATGATGCATATGGCTACTTTGTAATGTTATAACTTATTTTTATCAAATTACATATCTTCTATTTTGTTGATTAAAAACGTTATTCTGAAGGTTTATCTTATTACAATTTACTCAACAAAATAGAAGATACGTAATTTGATAAAATTAGTTATGACACAAGTGACATTATAGTACAAAGTAGTCATATGCATCACATCACTAAGAAGTTTAGTTGGTATTACAACAGTTTATCATTTCAAATAGCATGCCAAGGGCAGGAAGAAGATGATGGTTATTATTTGCCCACGAAATGAAATCAGTTTTGGCTCTGTTCTAGATGCTAACTGATGGTTGGACTTGAATGAAGTTTATCAATGGTTAATCCATCTTGAATGGTTGTTGAATATTGGAATTATTATTTGGATATTTTTATCGAAATCCATAAAGTTTCCTGGATCTCAAATTGGTGTCGTTAAAATGCAAAGAAAATATTACGGAATGTCTTTTTTTTATTTATTTTGGCTGTTTGTATTTTCTCTATCTTTTCATTTACCAGTGAAAAAGTATCTTCTTTGCATACATTTTATGTGTGTATTTAGTCTATGTGTCTGTCATTCAAAACCTCTACGTACACATTCCAATTTCGGATTTCAAAATTGTTGTATTTAAAAAAAAAACCATCGTCTGAATTAGGATGTGTACGAAGAATGATGTATAATTAAAAAATAAATATAAAGTTCACCATACATTTTTGAAAACAATCTAAAATATTCATCTCTATCAAACTCTGAATAAAGATACTTTCAAAAATGATATGGTGGATCCAAAATCATATTACTGTGAACTAACATTTTCCAAACTAACTAAATAACTGTTATAATACTGTGTTGTTTCATCTTCTTCACTGTTTGTAATGTTTGGTTTCAACCGATAATCTCATCTGGATGCAACGTTTACATTTATGTTTCTTATGTCACAATCTTTCAAACCTTCTAGTATAGTCTTGGTGTTTGAATAACGTTTTGTAAGATTTGCTGCGAAGTGTTTCTAATTATTTCATGTTAATTCACGAGCAAATATTATAAATGCAAAAGTAAGGAAAGTATCTTCTCACACATTAATGGTTTTGTTACTCTTGCACCGTTACAAACGTGTTAAACACCAATGGTCGAATTTATCTATCGTTTTATCTCTCAAAGTCCTTAGACGTTCATCCAGACATTCATTGTTTCTACTTGTTGATTTCTATTTGGTTTTTTCTGTCCCTGGCACATAACCGGACGGTAATATTAAAGGAAGTACAAGTAATGAGTACAGAATTGATAATTTTAAGCACGTGTCTTGTGTAGCAGGACCCCAACACATTCCCTACATGAATGATACAGTTTGCAATCCTAATGTTGTCTTGAGGACCACTGTAGCTAAGTAAAAGTATACTAGAGTAGAGCTTCCTGCTGATATAAAAAATCTAGATAACAATACCCGTGGTCCAATGAAAGAAGTTATTAAACTTTATATCAATGACAACAATGGATATATTAAAGCTTCCACTACACTGCCAGAAGTCTTTAATAAGCTTATAGTTAATAAAAACGTAGATAAAGATTTTATAATACTAGTCTAAATAGCTACAGTAACACCTCAGCGTCAGCTTACTATTTGGAACGTAGATACAATAAATAATCCAGATGTATATTAAACTAGACTCGTAAGCTTTCCAATATATCCCACTGCTTTAACTTTTTGTTCCACATTTTCTCCTTTTATTTTGATTCTTATATTTGTATATTTTCGTCTAATACTGAAACTACTCCGCTTCAAGCTTCGGTAGGGCTTTGCTTTCTAATTTATACATTTATATACAACATTTCATTTCGCAAATCACGAGTCTCCAGTTCAAAGCTCGCTCTGATATTTCCATTTAGACCAGTTCCATTTTATTTAATATTATAGTTTGAGAAACTTAAGCCGTCAAAGTTAAATCGAGTGGAATTGAGTCAACATGAAAGTGCACTATCGGATTTATTTCTTCGTCTCTAGCTTTATTTTCCTGACCTCTTTCTTTCACTAGTAAACTGGAGTCTCTATAACTGTTAATACATTTCGCTTAAAACATTAAAACCTAAACGCCTTTAACAAATAACTTAGATTTAGATAATGTGTTCCGACGTATTTGTAATGTTACCCTTTTGTATGCTTAATCATTCTTGGTATCGGTGATGGGTTCATATTGTATGCCACCAATCATTCCCACGGGCTTGTGAATGTAACGATCGCTTCCCTTTCCTTATTAACTGCGAATATATCATTCCTAACTTGTGATTTATGTAATTTGTCAACAATATTACTAATGCCTCAATGTTTGTCAATTTCTGTAAATAATTTATCTGGGTTAAATTTTTTGGTGGAATTCTTTGGTGGTGGTATTTTGAAATGGTTGCTTGATGGTGATTAGATCAAACGCTGGGCCGGATCCGAGTCCAAGGTTGAGTAAGCAGCTGTGTTTCAGATCGCAAGGCTCACTTGCCAACAAGTTGACGGGCGAGGCTGATGGGGGTGACGTGGATGCACAGCTCACGAAAATGGATGTAGTGCTTACATTCCAAATAGAGGTAACTTTGGAGATTGGCGATAACCATAATTATTATTATGTGTCAATTGTTTTCCAAATTAACTATAACATACATATTTGCATCACAGTGGAATTGGTAAAGATATGTCGTCATTTTCTATTAGATAATGGATTATTTTGGATTTTACTAAAAAAATATCTGTTATTTTTATTTGGTTAATCGTAAATTTTTGGTAATTATTTTTAATTTGTTATATTTGTGCAATCTAACACTGTTATTTCGAGGGACGGTCTCATGGTAACATTTGTCTCATAATTATCGTCATCTTGAACATATTCTAGGTGGTTGTAATGGAGGTGAAAGGTCTCAAGTCTTTAGCACCAAATAGAATAGTTTATTGCACTATGGAAGTTGAAGGCGGAGACAAACTCCAGACCGACCAAGCAGAGGCCTCTAAACCTATGTAAGTGACAATAACAATTTCTTAACCCCGTTATTCCTAGCCACACAGGACTTCAGTAAATGATAAACAACAATTTTAAAGCCTTTGCAAAGATTACTTATATCTGGAAGATGTTTGTGAATATTATTAATATTAATTTACGCCCACTTAAATTCCATGTTATTAAAAATACCTTTGATCACCATTGTAGTAATTATTATAGTACCAAGATCCATAATCTGGCGGCTCCTTTTCATTAAATACGTCTATAAAAGTTTTCTAAGACATTTCCCAATCCCCCGATATATTCAGGTGGGACACCCAAGGTGACTTCAGTACGACACAGCCGCTGCCTGCCGTCAAGGTGAAGCTGTATACTGAGAACCCTGGAGTACTGGCTCTTGAAGACAAGGAGCTTGGAAAAGTAGTACTTAGGCCGACACCATTATCTAGTAAAGTAAGTATTTAAAGAATATCAATGATCATTCTCTTTTGTTTCACTTGCTTTTGGTATGACCTTTTAGGGTGTTAGTAGTAAAGTTGCTGATAACTTGGTTTTGGAATATTAAATATTAAAACTTGCACTTTTGATACGATTTGATTACTCTTTTTGTAAATCTACAAATCAATACATGATATTAGGTTCCTAATTTAAATGTTGTAGAAGTGTGATTGAAAGTTTGCTTTCTATTTGGTTTCATTACTCCCAGAATATTTATATTCTTCAAGCAGTCTTTTAACCACCAGCTTTTTTATTTGCAGGTTCCTGAATGGCATCGAATGACGGTGCCAAAGAATCTACCAGACCAAGACTTGAGAATCAAAATTGCCTGCAGAATGGATAAGCCTCTAAACATGAAGCATTGTGGGTAAGTACGCATTATTAACATAAACTTAGATATTTTATCTCTTCAGTATACTCTTAGGAAAAAAAGTGTGTTTAAAAATTATAGGTCTAAGTTCAATACCCTTTGGAACTCTCAAGATATTTTTACCAACATGAACTTACAATGTTTAGTGAATTGAGGCAACCTAATCTGGTTAACATGCTGAATGCAATGCATAAGTAACATACGTACACATTTATATTTTTAAGTTACGAGTACTACAAGAAAAAAGTGAGTGAGTGAGAAGGTCGAATGCCTTTGCAAGATTCAAAAGTACAAGTAATAGAACTTTTAACTGAAGTTCCTGATTTAAATATAAGTTGTAGGGTACTGAGGCTGTTCACCAAACTCATGATCGTGATCTCCTTCTTATATTATTTCTCTCTTTTTCAGCTACCTTCATGTAATCGGCAAGAATGTTTGGCGGAAATGGAAGCGTAGATACATGGTGCTCGTTCAAGTCAGCCAGTACACCTTTGCCTTATGTTCATATAAAGATAAGAAGTCAGAACCTGCAGAAATGATGCAGTTAGATGGATTCACAGTCGACTATATTGAGCTAGCAAGCGGTACAGTACTCATTCTTATATTTTTCTAGATTATTCCAAAAAGAAACGCCCCCATTTATTTTTAACCGACTTTAAACACGGTGCATTCGATGAGTTCTTTTTATTTTCCCCTCTCTTGAATTGATTTCTCCTGTACTTTGAACTTAGAAGTATTGTGTCAGTTTTTTTTACTAAAGACAGATATATTTTAGTTTACTAAAATGTCGTTTTGTTTTACAGCTCAGCTGATCGTCGGACAAGGTAAGGCAAACAAGAAACAAATAGGTAATGAACATTTTTGTGATTATTATTCTTTTATATTTATAATTTTCCTTCACTTTATCTTTTCAAAAGTTCTTTTGTACAGTCAAGCTCCCGTCTATGATATCTATTTGCCATAGGCTTTAAGTCGTAGCAGCAAGAGCAACTTTCATAGTTCACGTGATATCACTGATGTGCGATTGTCTGTACTTATTAAAATAAAAAATATAATTAACTAATTAACTTTTGTATGGCAACTGAAGACTTGGAAGTTAGAAGTCATGGGTTCGATTTCCAGGGCTATTATCTAACATTAAACTGCTTTAAGAACTTAACGTCATTTATATTTTAACAAAATTAACTTCTTAACTAAATCAAATTAAAGGCCTCTTTCTATATCTTTACACTGTCCTCAATGGCTGAAAAATCTACGAAACAACTACCATCAATTTCTTTGCAGAATTGGAGGGTGCTAAATACTTCATGAACGCCGTACGAGACGGCGAGTCAGTTCTCATGGGGGTGACCGATGAGAATGAATGCCATCTATGGGTTATGGCGCTATATAGAGCCACTGGTCAGAGTCATAAACCTACACCGCCTACAACATCTGATACGCACCATAAGATTATGGGAGGTGAGTAAAATATAGTAATAATAAAATATAATGAGATTATAATATATTTTATAATGATAAAATCTTTGCCAATGATCATAGCTTTTTCAATGATTAGGTGTTTCTAATGATATGAGTGATTTATGCTTCGTGAAATTAAACCTTGCTGAATTCGCAAATTTCATAAATATTGGAGATTCTAAAACTTTCTTCCTATCTCACTTCCACTATGTAGATGAGAAGGCTACAATGAAAATGTATTTACTGACGAACGGGAAATTCCATATTGATGTTATCTTTTCAGTTAAGCTTTTGTCTGTACTTTTATTGGTACTATCTGTACCATTAGTATCTATTAAATCATTATGATCTCATATCTTATCAGAAATTATCTTCAATACTCCTGTTCCATGTTTGACGTCAATGTCATGGTGTATCGTAACTAATTAACAATTTTGGTGTTTACTACCCGTGGATATACATAATAGTAGATACCTATCGGCTTATGGAAAATCCCCGATTGGTAATTCATGTATTATAATCTAGATCTGTTGACGTTTGTCTGTAGGTATAACAAGAGGTTTTATGCTCTGAGCTGATTTGTATTGCAAAGTATATCACTATACCACTCCGTGTGGTTACATAGTGTTAAGCTTTATTGTATTATTAAAGCTTATAATTGTTTAGTTGCCGTAGATGCAGAAATAAACGTTTTAATGAAACTTTGTTTTATTATGTAGAAGGAATATTTTATAGTAAGTGACAAGACCAATATAACAAACATTGCTAAGCAACCAACCATCGATAATATATAAAGGTTGTATATCTTCACATCCACGATACTTTTAGAGCTTGGACAAATCTTGAAGTCCAATTCTACAGCTTAGCATGTTCAGTCTTGGTTCAAACAATGGCTTCGTAAACATGTCCGCCAATTGCAATTCTGTAGAGACTTGTTTGACAGCGAAGTCTCCGTTCTGAATACATTCTCGAATGAAGAAATGTTTTATCTTGATATGTTTTGTTCTCTTATGGAACTCATAGGGTGGATTCTCAGACAACCTTATAGCAGACTCATTGTCAACGTAAATTGTCGGTTTTTCGTTCAGGTCTGTTAAGTCTGTTAATTCCTCCAGGAGTTCTTTTAGCCATAAGGCTTCTCTCGCAGTTTCTGTCATGGCTACGAGTTCGGCTTCCGTTGAAGAGATTGCTACTCTTGGTTGTTTTTGGCTTTTCCACATGATGGGACCGGAGAATAGGAAAATCATCCCTGACGTCGAATGGCCAGTTGTTGTGTCACCACCAAAATCAGCATCACTGAAACATATCAGCCTCTTCTCCCGGCTTTTCGCGAAGACAAGTCCTTTGTCTATAGTACCCTTAAGGTATCTAAAAATTCGCTTGACTCTCATCACATCAAACCTAGTAGGAGTTTTTAGATGCCTTGACGCAACACTCACAGCGTAGCTTATATCTGGCCTTGTAGCGACCATGAGGTATGCTAGGGCACCTACAGCTTGACGATAGGGAAATGACGAATTTGATTCATCATTTGATTCAACATCTTGTTCTTCATCTATGCCAATTTTTACTGCCGGCGTTGCAGCGACTTTACAGTTAGTCATTCCAAACTTTTCAAGTATCTTCTTAGAATAAGACCTTTGGTTTAAGGTAATACAACCATCTTTGGTTTTATTAATTTCAAGTCCAAGGAAATAAGACGCCGGTTTTGTGGTTATTTTAAACCTATTTTTCAGTTCTTCAATAAATTTCCTTCCAGCGTTTTCACTAGTTGAAGCCACCAAACCGTCATCTACGTAAAGTGCAATTATGACTTGTTCACGTAAGTAAAGGCAAGGATCTTTAGTGCTTTGCTTGAATCCTGAATTTATAAGATACTCTGATATGCAGACATTCCAGCATAGAGGAGCTTGTTTCAGCCCGTAGAGGCTGCGTTTAAGTTTGCACACTTTCTTAGTGCCATCATTGAATCCTTCTGGCTGCTTCATAAAGATTTCCTCTTTTACAGCTCCGTTTAGAAACGCAGTCGATACATCGAACTGTTGAAGTACCAAGTTTTCACGAGCAGCTATTCCTAAGACAGCTCTTATAGTACTGAGGCGGGCTACCGGACTGAAAGTCTTCTGATAATCAACGCCAGGTTTTTGTGAAAAACCTTTTACTACTAGTCTGGCCTTATATCGCTCAATTGTACCATCTGGATTGTTCTTTATTTTGTAAACCCATTTACATGGCAATGGTTTACGATTTTTCGGAGAGTCGACTAATTCCCAAGTCTTCATTTCTCTCAATGATTCCATTTCATTTTTCATAGCCTCTAACCATTTGACCTTATCCTTGCTATTCATAGCATCATTAAACGTTTGAGGTTCTGTTTCATTATTCATATTCATGGCTGCCATAACATAATCCTCAAATATTTTAGGTCTGTCAATCTGTGATCTATCACGAAGATTGTATGTCCTCCGTTCTTCTGGGACAAGAACAGATGCATCGACATCTATGTCGTTTTCATTTGGTTGATCAGCAGTTTCACTGCCCTCATCCATCCCGAGAGAGTCATAAAACAACTCGTTATTTTCATTTTGTATAGGTACCTCGTTAGAGCTTGCAATAACATTATCTTGTACTGCTTGCTGTCTACTAGCATTTTCTTTTGTAGTACCTTTTAAATATATTTCTGTTTCATTCAGTTCACTGTCAGTCTCGTTTGATCGCTTGTGATCATTTAATTCTTGAAAAGGAACAGAAATCACATTTTTACCATCTTCGTAGAACATTTTCTTTAAAATTCGAACGTCCTTGGAAACAAGAATGCTTTTCTTCGATGGGACGTATATTCTAAACGCTTTTGAAACTTCCGAGTAACCAGCGAACATACCCGGAATTGCCTTTGAAGCAAACTTGTGTTCATGTTTTCCTTTCTTTAGGATGAACGTTTTAGCACCAAATACATATAGATGATTAATGCAGGGTTTTCTACCTACCCATCTTTCAAATGGTGTTTTGTTTTCAATACTCTGGTTAATGCTTCGGTTTGACAAGTAATTTGCAGTATAAACCGTTTCTGCCCATAAACACATAGGCGCTTTTGATTCCAACATCATGCATCTTGCTTTTTCTATAAGGGTTCTATTTTTCCTTTCAGCGATTCCATTTTGATGTGGAGTGTATGGTGCTGTCAATCTTCTTGCTATACCATTTTG
The DNA here is from genome assembly GCA_949629185.1 of Apamea crenata. Classification (NCBI taxonomy): domain Eukaryota; kingdom Metazoa; phylum Arthropoda; class Insecta; order Lepidoptera; family Noctuidae; genus Apamea; species Apamea crenata. Next base: position 10,951,443 of record OX451377.1, read on the forward strand.
CTTCAGAAATGTGTCAAACTTCAAATTTCTGTATTCCGTACCGTTATCGGTCTGTAGGCATTTAATTTTGTTTCCTGTGAAGTTCTCTGCTTCTACCTTGTATTCTATGAATTTTTGTAAAACTTCATTTTTATTTTTAATAAAGTATACTCGGCAGTATCTACTGTAGTCATCAATGAAACTTACGAAATACCTGTTGCCATTCAGTGAAGGTTGTTTCAGTGGTCCACAGACGTCACTATGTACGATCTCAAGACGCTGACTCGTACGTGAATTATTTTTGTCACTCTTCATGCTAGGCACTCTGCTCAATTTCCCTTCTATGCATATTTCGCATTCACCTAAAGAACTATTACGGTTGAAGTCTAATCCAATCAGGCTTTCATTCTTTAAGGCGAGCTTCAAGTCCCTTTCGCTCATGTGTCCCATTTTACAGTGCCATTGTTTAATAGCATCTGACTCCACTTCTTTTGCTACGTCATTACTACATTCTGTAGCATTGGCTCTATGTCTGTCAACATTATTATTTTTCGTTTGGAGATAATATAGACCATCGTCTTCTCTCACTGCTTGCATTTGTACTCCTCGCTTGTGATCATTAATTATTGCCTTCTTCTTAGTAAATAGAACAGTGAGTCCTTTATCTGTCATTTTCCCAACAGACAGAAGATTAGCACACAGGCTTGGTACATAAAGTGCATCAGTTATTCCAATTTTTCCTTCTTCAATTTCTATTTCTGCAGGCCCTAACCCTTTTATCTCTGCAGTTTTTTCCTTTGAAGCGAGTTTAAGGGTTTTTGAAATTTTCTTCATTTCAATAAAAGGCTTATCCGAAAATGTCATATGTGACGTACATCCACTGTCAAGTATCCAGCATTTTTGGGCTTTGTCATTTATGAAGTAGCTACTGAAGAGGTTTGTTTCTTTATTGTCCTTTTTGGTATAGCTGTTCTTAGACTTCCTTATTTTTCTTGCCTGCATTCTTATTTTTAGACCAGCATTTGGACGAGTCATGGCCTTTCTTTTTACAAGTCTTGCAAAAAGCGTAGAAACTTTCTTCAGCATCATTCTTTACGCTAGTACTAGGGATGTCACGACGACGTGCATCACTCTCTTCTATAATTGTAATTTTTAGCTTTTCAGGATCTGGAAGCGAGTCTTGTGATTCAATTGCAGTCCTGAAATTTTCGTATTCCGAAGAAAGGCTATAGAGCATCATGATTGATAACAGATCACTGTTGATATCAATATCCATATCTTTTAATTTATCTACAGTATCCATGAATTTCTTTAAATGCTCGCGTGTATCTGAACCTTCTTCTAGTTTAGCTAATATTAGTTGTTTTAGTAGGGTAGCCTTTCTGGCTGGACCCTTACTAGCATAGATGGATTCAAGAGTCGTCCACACATCTCTGGCAAATTTACAGTTTTTAATCTGTTTTAGTTCTGAAGGCGCTATCAACAACATTAGCTCTGACTTTGCCATTTCGTCATCGTCAAGGTCATTTTTTGACGCATCTACCTTTGGGTATTCTTTTACACATGCCCATAGTTTATTTTTTATTAAATATGCTTTTGCATGTATACACCATGTATCATAGTTTTCTTTTCCTAAAGGTTGAATTTTTACAATAGACATTTTGAATTTTTACCTTTTCGTTTTTCTTATAATCTTACATTTTTCGCTCTGCTACCATGTTAAGCTTTATTGTATTCTTAAAGCTTATAATTGTTTAGTTGCCGTAGATGCAGAAATAAACGTTTTAATGAAACTTTGTTTTATTATGTAGAAGGAATATTTTATAGTAAGTGACAAGACCAATATAACAAACATTGCTAAGCAACCAACCATCGATAATATATAAAGGTTGTATATCTTCACACATAGCAATGATTAACCCTACAATTCCCTACAATTGTGTATGTGAGTTTATATGTCTGTAAACGCACTCACGACACAGGAGAAATTCCTAGTGTGGGGCAACGCTTTTTTAGAAAAAAAAAGATAAAAATTCGTTGTATGAGTACCTATTTAATTACTACCATGTAATTAATAATGCATACTTTGTAAGCCCTTCATGTACTACAGAACCACCCATGAACCATAGTAAATTATATTATTTCGTTCTACCTTGCATTTAGCTATGTTACGAGGCTGACAGCTCATGATAATTATGGTTTCTAAGGTCTTGAGGATTAAGGATGACCATACTTTAGTAATCCTACCTTTTGTTCCCGTTATTCTTCACTAGTTGATACTATCGTCTTTTCTTCTTTCAGATGCTGATAAAGCTCGCAAGCATGGTATGGAGGATTACATTCAGGCAGATCCATGTCAGTACGACCATCATCAACTATTCTGTGTACTGCAGTCTTTAACGTTGAAGTATCGCTTGCAAGACCCGTATTGTTCTTTGGTAAGGGTATTTTATTTAGTTAGTAGATCGTTCTGTCAAACTGTCTATGTTCCCACTGCTTGTCTGTGATAGATGGTCCAGTTGAACCAACGGACCGAACCGGTTGAACCGTTATTGTTGATGGTAGCTTAGAATATTTTAATATTCGAAAAGTTGGAACTTCGAAACTTACTCTAACTTGACTAACTTAAATTTTCGATGACCCTAAAACTTCCTTTTCATAAAAGACTCTCGTTCCGTGAATGCCTCTTAGCTTAAATATATTATAATTAGACATTTTAAAAATAAGTGGCTATAGCCAACGTCACCTATATTTGCTTTTCACATTCCAGGGTTGGTTCTCCCCCGGCCAAGTATTCGTCCTAGACGAGTACTGCGCAAGATACGGGGTACGCGGCTGTTTCCGCCACCTATGCTACCTATCAGACCTCCTAGACGTGGCGGAGAGTGGGTCTCAGACTGTGGACCCGACACTCATGCATTACTCCTTCGCGTTCTGTGCCAGTCATGTTCATGGTAACAGGTAGGTAGATAGCTAGTTTTTTATTTTTATTATATTTTTGTAAAGACCTATGAAAGTTCGTGGGCAGTAGAAAATGATAAAGTTTTTGATGGATTTCAAAGTTTAAAAAAGGACGAAGTCTGATGAAAGTAATGAAATTGGCACTAGTGTACATAAAAACCAATGATAACTGAAATAATGTGCTAATTGACAAATTGAACGATTGCTGTAAATAAATAGCCATGTCAAAAGCTTTGGTTTCGATGACCAAAATGAAGTTCTTGAGCGAGGGACCTATGTCCAGCAGTAGACAAACTTGAAGATGACCTCAAATTCAATAAAGAGTCAATTTTACATATGTAAAAAGAATCTAAGAATCTGCATTTGTAGTTAAACTTGTAAATATTAATAACAGGTTGGTATTGAATGGTAAATGTGTTAGATTTGGTGTCCCACAATGCGATGTACTAGGTCCGCAAATGAATGTGAATGTTAGCAGTGATCAATGGATAGAAACGAAGCTGTGTTTGACGAAGCATTTAGAATTGTCCCTAGCTTTAGTATAAAAATAATTTTTAAAACAAAATCTGCGATATATTTGAACCAGAAAAAATTTGAAAAAGTGTTAATATCTTGCAAACTAAGTATAAAGAGAAATAACAAATCGGGTGTTTTTACCATAAAACCTAAAGGTTCACACCAACAGACGCAATATTTTTCAATTTACAAATAATTTTAAACTCAATTTGAAGGAAAATTAATAAGTATACATGTCAAAAACAGCTTCACACACCAAAACTAGTAATGAGCCACGACCTACCCAACCTTTGCCTCACATGAGTGTGATGTTGCTTCTACTATTAGTACTTACCTATACTAACTGACTATGCAACTGTACTAAATGTGCTTACTAACTATGCCTGCTTCTCCTTACTAATGTATCTATTTCGGGCTTTTGGAGTCAGCAGTTGAAGAGATAAAAGTAATAAAATAATCCACATAATGTTCCTACTATTGGGACTCAGGCCTCCCCTGTTAGAGGGAGCTGTAATCCACCATGGCCCAGTGCGGGTTGGTGGATAAAAATAATAATGAGAAGCAAATATTTTGAGTGGTAATATAGAGCAAAACATAATGCATGAACTGCGAATTGAAAATATTATATTTAAGTATTCTATGAAATGAGGCCTTTATAACAATTTTGATGAGATAATAATGATCACACAAGTAGAAGGATAAGGTTTAAGCAGTAAATTAAGACAAGAATTAAATCGTAGCCCGTTGAGTCGTTGAAAAGACTCAAAGACTCTAATACCATTGTACTACTGGAATTAATTAAAAAAAGCAAAGGCCACGATACTTTTAGAAGCAAGAGCTACAAAAAAAAAACAAATCAACATTCATTAAGTTAAATTAACAAAGAAGGCAGAGAAGTACCAAACAAAAACAAAGCACACTCTCTCTCAACAATTTAGATATCTTTGAAGCGAACAGGATAAAAGTAAATTAACCAATAAACCAAACGAAAACTCATAAACAAAGGCAGAGCAGTAACAAAATAAAATTCACACTCTCCCTTAATATAAACTAGAATTATTTATGTATATCTAGAACTTAGTTAGTAGTTAAGCTGCTGATTTCACAGCCTACCCTATATCCCGCTTGTGCCCAACTAGAGTAAGCCCTACGCCGGAAGTGGTTCACAGTACAGCGACGTTGACTGGCAGGCCGGACGGGGTAGGCAGTATCACCGTGCAAGAAAAAGAGAAGTTCGCAGAGATAAAGGAACGACTGAAGGCGTTACTGCAGCATCAGATCACGAACTTCAGATATGCGTTCCCGTTTGGAAGGCCCGAGGGAGCGCTTAAGGTGGGTTTTTGGGAAAAGATAGTGAAACTGAAAACGAAATAGCTGTAGTAAACCAAATCCGGTTAAGATAAAACAAACACTAATAAACACGTAACATATTATGTTACCTAAATCTAAAGAGACAAAATATTTAAGAAATGTTAATTAGAAAAGTTATCAGAAATCAAACGATGCAGAATCAGAAGAAGAACAGAGTATAAAAAGTGCTGAATTAATAAGAAAATATGCTTGCAGATCAGTAAGTACAAACACACATTACGTTTCAGGCAACATTATCACTACTGGAGCGAGTATTGATGAAAGATGTGGTGACACCAGTAGCCCCAGAAGAAGTAAGAGCAATGATACAGACGAGTTTGGAGAACGCGGCCTTGTTGAACTACACGCAGCTTAGTCAAAAGGCTAATATAGAAGGTAAGCAGGAGTTCTGTTTAAAAACGTAAAAAATAACAATAAATAACAAAATGGTGTAAATAATAACAGTCAGGTTTGACTGCAGAGTCTATTATTAGTTCTAAGTTTTTATGTTTAAGTGATTTTAAACCTTGATTCTGACGTTTCATATGTACCCATATATGTTGAAATAAAATACTTTGATTTAGATTTTTTGATTTCGATCAGTCCATCTGTTGACAAATCAATAACGTGACATTAACTAATTTAATAATCTAATTTAAAAATGTGTTTATTTTGGCTGTGTTCAGAGTTTCAATGACAATGAATGATAGCTTTTGGGCAATGCTTATAGTTATGAGTGTGATAACACGTATAAATAAAATAAATGTTTTTGACTAACTTTGTGTGCCCTAGGTCAACATTCATATTTCCTTTTCAGAGGATCTAAGAGGTGAAACAATGGTCACACCAGCAAAAAAGCTGGAAGATCTCATTCATTTAGCAGAGCTATGTGTCGATCTTCTACAACAAAACGAAGAGCATTACGCAGAGGTAATGTAGATAAACAAAACACTGTGACAACCCGAAAATAGCAAGTTTTTTGAGTCTAACTTTAATATTGATAAAGAATTTGAAATGGATAATAATATCAAAGTTATGCTCGTTATGCTGTTTGCCTAAATATGTCTATGTCTATCCTGAATGTCGTGGTTTTCTGTTTTGGTAAAACGTTGTGATACTACGGAAATATCCCACTCAGCTCACAACTGCCATTTTGGATTTTTTGATTATTTGGAAACAGAAACAAATGACAACGTTTTCAACGGAATATTGTCATTGTTTATTGTTACTTTCTAGTCAATCGGAGTTTTTACTTTGAAACTGCTGGGTGTATTACAATGTTTTACAAATGTTTCAATGTTGACTGGATAGCATCCTATTCTCCTGTTGCTATTAGTGTGGGGAATGTCAGGCAGTATATACTAATTATTTATTTATTTCAAGAGGTTGAAACGGAAATTCAGTATTTTCATTTCAATCAACGGTACACGATGCTTTATCAGCGAGTATATGTGACTTATTATTGTCTATATTCTATACGTTAGCTTCATCGTGTACTTTATTTATTAGTTAAAAAAAATATATATTGTTTTCCTAAATTATGTATTTATGTCGCTTAGTCGTCGAGTGAATGTTATATAAGTTCACTTCCCGACATTTGATGTACGCTAAGTATAAAACTATGTCTTTTATTATCCACTTCTATCTTATATTTTATTTCTCCGCAGGTTTATAACACAAAACCGGACTCTAGCGGTCAACAAAATGTAACTACTCATGAATTTGATTTGTTGCTCGGCTGAACGAATCACTTGTCAATCGTTTGTTCACTTGATCTTGGTCATACTTCACATTGATTGGTTTGATCACAATATAAAAGGAGTAGACTCGATAAACGATAGTTTAACTCGCTTTGGCAAATGCTTTAATGTTACATACTTCGATAGTCGAAAGCATGAAATACGAATGATATAGACTATTCTATTGACTGAGATCAAACTTTTCATTATGGGCGCAAATCAAAAATGTTTTCTTAGATTTCATTTTCAAAACCAATTGGCAGGGTTTTTAGTCGTTTATGTCTGCAATGAAAAGTGAATTTTGTATATTTTTTTCTACAGTCTACTCCGACTACCGACTCACGAAACATACATTAGTTACAGGAATAAATGCTTCTACATAACAATTTAGGAAAAACGACACATTGAGCACATTACTACAAGTTTTCCTTTCTGTAGTGCGCTATATTTTATTATTATTTATACAATTTCTATGCTTACATTTTGCTTAATTCTTGTAGTTGAATTTAAAATAATTTTAAAGGTATTACAGATGTTTACTATTCCTGCAATATATACACATCAAATGCTGTAGAGGAATTTACAATCCAATTATAGCACCTTTAAAATCATTTTCGATTAAACCCTATCTCCTATGTTGTCCACTACAGTACACATTAGATCTTCAGTACCGTTAGGCATTGCACATATCATAATATACTCTACTAGTATCAGTACTCTATTCTGTCCAGCTTCTAGAGAGTAAACTAGAGTGGTTCTATCACTATCTTGCGTTTAATCTTGCATGTTGTCTTTTTTTATTTAACGTATCAAAAAAATATAATTAAAATATGTCGCAATTTGTTTTGCAAATATTTTGATGCCATCTCTAGCGTTAGCTAAATAAATTATAAGTTTTACTAGTCGTAGATATACGGCTAGCTTTGCAATTAACTAGATATTAAGAGAGACATGTTTGATTTTTCAAGGCATGGTATCCATTTTGATTCTTCGCATCAAGTGGCATTTGTTAATTATTAGTAAAGTAATTTTAATTTTAAAACTTTGATAAGTCTAGGTAAAAAGATCGAAGTTGAACTTGAAAATAAGTAAACCCAAAAACTGTTAATAAATCCGATCGTTTAAAATCCCTTTTCTCTGTAATTTCCAAAGATAATATCATCCTTAGATGCAAAAGTTTTGACTGTAGAAAATCTCTCTTGAAATAACTCATTGAATAAAATATACTTTCGAACCTTCACAAGACATCTGCATGTTATATTTATAAGTACCACTTACATCTGTACACAGGCTTTCGCGTGGTTTTCGGAACTGCTGGTAGAGCATGCCGAGATCTTCTGGGCATTATTCGGAGTAGATATGGACAGGGTACTGGCTGAACAACCTCCGGACACCTGGGACTCCTTCCCCCTGTTCCAGATCCTTAACGACTACCTCAGGACTGATGGTGAGTTGAACAAATCGGCACCTGTCCAAATCCAATCTTTCGAAACTTTGTCGTCTAACGATGACTCTCTTGGAACTATCTTCTTAACTTTTCTAAGCTGCGTACAGAGATTGCGAGCTTGATGCCGCAAATGGTTTGCCACGTATGCCTCAGGCTGTATGGACGGGGTGCTCACTGTGAGCATCCGTCGCTGCAGCGAATTTGATTGGCGCTACAGCTATTCCTTGAGCCTGAGGCTTATGTGGCAAACCATTTGCGGTGTATGCCTTGCAGTATTTGTTCGTGGCTTTAAATGTTGTGCTACTTGCTAACTTTAATCAATGTTAGAGGTATGTTTTTTATAATTAATTCAAAATATTGAATTTGGAATTTTTAAATTACTTATTTCCTCCGACTTCCTTTTCTACTTTCCGTAAAGCTCCTTTTATTACATCGCCAGAAAATCTAAAAGGTGGCAGGTTTCATGAGCATCTTCGGGACACATTTGCTCCTCTTGTTGTGCGATATGTGGACTTGATGGAGTCCTCAATTGCGCAGTCGCTACACAAAGGTTTCGAGAAGGAAAGGTGGGAGATCAAGGGGTAAGATAACTATTTTATATATTATTCTTTCAATCATGTAAGTTTATCATTCTTCCAAAGTATTATTAAGTCATCGCCATTTAGCCTGTTACAAAATCTCCCAATGGTAAAAATTATAATCTTGTTGGAGAAAATAGTGTTTTATTTGTCGATCATTTTTCATTACCATTTAAAATTAATATTGTACCGTCCTCAATTTGACTGCATTCATTTCACTGTTTGAAAAAAAAAACACACCATGGATCAGTAATTATCATCTTCCATTCATCACCTTCTGCTTTCTTCATCTTCTTCATACGTTTAGCATATTTCATACATTACCCTGTTACATACCGACAGAATAGATGGATCCGAATTGGCTATAAGATTATCAACCTCAAAATTCTCATTCGGTTGCATTTTTTCAAAAGATCAAAACCCATAATACCCTCCACCACTCCATAGCAACGGCTGTTCTACAAGTGAGGAGCTGTTCTGGAAGCTGGACGCGCTGCAGTGCTTCATCAGGGACCTACACTGGCCAGAGCCGGAGTTCCGGTCACACCTGGAGCAGAGGCTCAAGCTGATGGCATGTGACATGATGGAGACTTGCATTCAAAGGACCGAGGCTTCGTTCCAGGTAAGTAACATTGTTGAAGCAAAAGTAGTCATGGCAGATGTTTGTCCGCCAAATTTTAACGATGATCGTTTTTAATATCTCGTCATAGAACTGACAGGTTATGTTACTAATCTGTACACAAATCTAGTCTTGCTGATGGCTGAGTGCCATTTAAGAATTGTCTGAGCCCTTATTGTTAGCCCCGCACCATGTCGGAATATAGCATAGCTAAGAATAACCATTTACCGATGAAAGTTTCTGGAGTATCCCGCGGCGGTAACTCTAGACTATTCGTAGATTTTTCTGAGTGACAGGTGGAGATCAGTATTTCCAATATTTTGGCTGGAATCTGCATTTTTAACCCTTTGATGTATTGAAATTGAAGCTTCAGTATATTTATACTACTCTTTATATCCACTTCCCGATATCAATATACTTTTATCGAACAATACTTCATTCAACAGTTTATTCCTTCCAGTCCTGGCTGAAGAAGAGCGTGACCTTCATGTCGACGGACTACATCCTGCCGGCGGAGACCTGCGCGATGGTCAACGTGGCCCTGGACGCTAAGAACCAGGCACTGAAGTTATGCGCAGTTGAAGGGGTAGATATTGTGAGTACTTAGATCTCTCCCTATACAGGTAGTGGTGAAGGAAAACGAAAATTGGATAAAACTAATCTTTGATGTTCCCATGATATGTGAGCTCTGTCCGTTGTAACAGATTAAATTGTCGAGATTCTACTTAGCCTGATGAAACGATCATTTTGCGAATCAATGGTGGAGTATTTAGGTAACCACCAGAATATTGTGATATACTTGATAGTAATTAGAATAGAAAGCAAAATAAGATCATAATGGCAAAAGGCACATGTAGAAGACAGTGAATGGCAGAGCTCATTAAAATGACCCTTAATAGATATAGGAGGAGTCTTTCAAAAGAACATTTGAATACCCTCTTGTCAATGAATCGGCGATAAGACAAACAGATAACATACTAGACGATGGAAAGACATACTATAACGTTGCGATGGCCAGATAACAAGCTCTCATTTTTACAATATTTTCTAACTGAAGCATCCACAAGATTTTTTACATCCAATAACCGACATATAAAGGCAAAAGTATCCAGAACAGCTTGGAACCATCCAAATGAAAATGCTGCAGAGGAAAACAGCATTAAAGCAAATCGCTTAAAGCATAAATCAACATTCCCATTAGTCACATTGTTGGCTTACATATCATTCAGAACATCAGCAAACGCTTCACCATATTCTAGAATTCAGAAATTGCTAGACTAAGAAACTTCGCTTCCGATTCTGAAGGGCCAAAAACTACAGATTGAGGCCGTATTAAAACGGGGAATTTATCGAAGATTCGAGCAGCAAGGTGCTTAGCCAACGCTTACATTAAAACTAGGGACGAACAGCTACGCTTTCAATTCCGAAAATCGACGAACCCGACCACACCAGATCAAGCCACATTACCATAATACAAAGGACCTATGTAACTATACATAATATCAAGTTCTTGCATGCTGTTGGCTGTTGCCAAATGAGCTTACAAACAATTGGATTGCATGTAAATTCAAAAATGCAGGCTTTCGCTGGTTTGGCTCTATTATCCAAAAATACCAACATTGTTCGCGCTAAAGACCGCTTGTATAACAAATGAATTGGCAAGTTTGATGTCCCGTGTGCTTCATATTCATTCTACACTATGGGATTAATTTTCATACATGATTCTGAGACCATGTGACCACCACCACCTTTCACTTATTCCTCCACATCCATAAAAGACAGTAATCGCTCCAAATTATAGGTTACCTCCAAATGATGATACTGCCCCATTTTATTTCTAAGCCTTAATATTCATCTGTGCCACTTCCTCATTGATCATTCTCTCAGAGATTTCTTCTCTACTCTTCGAACCACTTGAATAGATTTTACAGCTTCTGCTGTCAAACGGTTCTCCAAAATCTACCACCATCCACGACCTTACCCATTAGAAAGATACCATTTTGCCTCTCCATTCCATGTTTGAGCCAGGCCACCTACTTAGACCCAAAATATGCTATATCCAATGATGCGTTCACTACGTTCAAAGCCCAAGGGAGAAAAATCATCCAATATCACAAAATTATGAACGAATTTTGACGGAGTTACCCATATCTACATAGATAATTATGTATAGTATTTTTTGCGAACGTAGTGGATAGACACCAAAACTATGACTCCTTGAGGAGTAATAAGAATATCATATGCATGATCATGATGATGTATTGCACGTATTCTATGTTACAAGAAATTGGGGACATTGAATTGGTGATATTCCAATTTTATGACCCCAATCCATAAGAATTGGCTGCAAATGTCTGTCTGTCCCTGCAATGCCTGAATGGCACATATATTGTTGCTTTGAGCAAGTATGTTTTCTGTTGTCAAATTGTAGATAAAGCCATGTGAGGCGGATAGGGATATTAAAGGAATTCTATTTAAAAGCCTAACAACAAGTTTAGTACTTCAATTGGTGATCGCAGTAGATTAATGCCTACTTTTAGGCTTTTGTTAGTACATTTAGATCAAAATTTATCGGTGTAACTGCCACCTGACCACTTACAAAGTATTCTAAGAGACTAGTTGCGAAATATTCCACGCTTCTGTACTTATCCCAGCTTATATGTATTTGTTATGATGAGTGTTGAGGAAGTTTCAAAACTTCCTCAAAAGTCAACCTTTGCATGTGCGAACAGGCTCTGACGAAATGGCAAGATACAGTCCTCGTTATGAGACATGAGCTTTTATGGGTGTTTAAGGCCACTAAATAGGATGGCGTGGTTTATCTGACTGGCGAAAATTCTGTCGGAAAATGTCAGAATGTACTCCATCATAAACACATATAGCTCTTATCTCTTTTCGAGAACTGTATCTACCTACCCGGCTCTGAATTCACTAGCAAGTTTAAGTAGTGCAGTTTGACGGAGCTTCTCCTCTCCTTCGGTCGTTATAAACTTTTGACAATCTCCGTCCATTTCAAAAAACAGGAACTTAACACTCTCAAAAGTTGCTCAATCTAGCTAAACTTGCTAGTAAATCGAGCATTTCAGATTCAGACAAGCAGCTGACGAACAGAAAGAAGAGAATCAACTATCAGCTCGAAGCACCAACTTCTTGGACTTGTCAGTCCGGCAGGACTGCTAGAAGCCATAAATACTACATCCTCTTCATTCTCTCTCCTCTAGTATCAGTACCACACTAAGATGGACGCGCAGATCGAGGCGTGTCTGCAGGGCATGGCGACCGGCATGACAACTCGGCTGTCCGCTGTGCTGGAAGCGACGCTCGCTAAGATCGCCAGGTTCGACGAGGGAAGGTGAGATTTGCTTTTCATTAAACTTACCAATTCGAGTAGGTATCTGTCTTAAGTTGTGGCTAAGTAATAACAGCTGCACGGGTCGATTGATCAAGTTAAGCTACGCTTGCCGCGGGTGGTCCGTGGATAGGTGACCATCCTTACATACCAAGACCCCTCCGTGCCTCGGAAAGAACGTTAAGCTGTTGGTCCCGGCTGTCATTCGTGGATTTTTGACAGCCCTTACGGGACATTCGGGCTACTGACGACCCGATTCTTATCAAGGGAAAACGCTAGGCAGATGATGATGATCTGTCTTAAGTATTAGAAACCAACAATTTTTCGGGCCTTTGAACATGTTACCATACAGACTACAAATCAAATAAGAGTCATCATCAATATCTGTCTAGCCTTTTCCTATCTTGTGATCGGCTTCCAGTCTAACCGTATGCAGCTAAATAGCAGGTTTTTACATGGAGCGACTGCATTACTGAGCTCCACAACCCAGTTACTGGGTATTACCCCTTGGTAATCAATTATGAGTAGAATTAGGATAACTTTAACCAATTAATATACATTAATATATTTATTCCTCTAAGTTTATCTTTTTTTTTATTTTGTATTTTTTTTTTATTATGAAGTTGAAATGCAGACAGAGCCTGCATTTCAGCATTTCTCTAAATAAAAAGTTTCGAAATTACGTCAAGAAGAGCAGTCATGATTCATCATCATCCGTCCAGTATTTTCCCAACTATGTTGGGGTCGGATTCCAGTCTAACCGGATGCAGCTAAATACCAGTATTTTATATGGAGTAACTATCTAACGTCATGATTATGCGCCATTGTCCCTTCTACTAATACTTTGTTTTCAGCTTGATCGGCTCAATCCTGACGATAGCCAACGTGTCCGGGTCAGGCAAGGACATCGGACAGGGCTACGTCAACTTCATGAGGAACTCTATGGACCAAATTAGATCGAAGGTAATTATTACTACTTACCCATTTTCTGAAGAATTCTCAGAGCTTTTTCTTCTAATAAATCTTTTCTATTTTTTTTCTTCTTTGTGGTTGATATTACAAATATTGAGGAAATGACAAAAATAGAGAACTAGGTATACTTATATTCAAATAATTTTATCTATGTTTCAAATTGACCTTATTTCAAGTTAAACAAATATCAACTTTATTTTAATGGGAATTAAGTTGATTTCAGAGTGACTAGCACTATTGAAAAAGTTATAAAATTGTTTGAAGTTGTAGTGTAAACTGAACTTTATTGTGTAGGAATTAAAGTTATTTTTCCATAAACTCATATTTTGTAATGATCGATGCTTTAGTTCTCGAGTCCAATACTAGATGGCGTTACTAGGCTCGCCACAATAGTTCTAATAACATATTATTGGACAACGGACAAGTGACGGTAGTGGGAAAATAATTAAACCGGAGTGAGGTCAATGGGTGGAATGACAGAAAACTATCGCGTTGCTCCGTAATTATATGCATAATTTCGGCAAATTAAAACCATCATTATTTGGACATTATTATGGAATACACATACGTATTGTAGTTGGTGCAATATTGTGAAATTGTGTGTGAGTAATGAAAGTAACGGGCTTGCAGAAACGCCCTCTTAGTTCAGGCATAAGTATTGTGGATTAAGATCCGGCCTCAATTGGTAAAGCTGCGAAATTCTTATTCATCGCGAAACACTAATCGACATATTCGCCACGGTAGACAAGAATCCAGTTGGTCTCGGGGCATAGGTGCCGGCTTAAGATTTCTCGTCGTGGGTTCGATCCCAGTCTGAGGATCTTCATTGTCAAGATATTTTGATTTCTTTTTTATTTTGTTTTATTTTTATTTCTTTTGTATAATTTGTTTTATGTTTATCTTGTTTTTTTTTTAATTTGTTTCCGTATTGTAATATTTAAGGTGTTAGCATTTAGATTGCAAGGAAGTTTGATGTGGAACCATGTGTTAGAGTAAATTTGTTGAAACTGCCTATGTTTTTCTTTCGATTATCAGTTTACTTGGAACCCCGGTCATCACATTGGCGCCCACGGGTTAACTGATTCAAAGATAAACAAGGTGTATCACGGTTATTGTCATTCAGTGTATTTAGGTATAAGTTTTATTCGAGACAAACATTGGTAACAAACACACATTTGTTAAAATAATTTCGTAAGTTCGACAAGCCTAGTTGCATATCTGTAATTTGGAATAGAAACCTATTTAACGTGTTATTTTAAAATTGCTATTGCTTATTGAAATTGTTTACTTTGTCTGATCATGGATGTTAATGCACTACATAAAGATGAGCTTGAGTTTGAATTGGCTTGTCGAGGGATCTCGGATTGTAAGACCGTGGCGACTATGCGGAAATTTTTGCGGGAAATTTTAGTTCGAGAGCAGTCGGACGAGTCGACTATTTCGTTTAAGGTTCCTAAATCCTGCATTGATAACCCGAATAATGAAATATTGATTTGTGAAAAAAAATTATCGGCAATAATTACACTTATAACTGAAGTATCACACACTCCTGAACATTCGTTTTTTAGACGTATACACTCTCGTTTGACACACTTATCGAACCGTGCTAAACTTATTATTCCTTCTGAGTCTGGTGACATTGAGAAACATTTAACATT
Organism: Apamea crenata; assembly: GCA_949629185.1. Lineage (NCBI taxonomy): Eukaryota > Metazoa > Arthropoda > Insecta > Lepidoptera > Noctuidae > Apamea > Apamea crenata. The sequence goes on from OX451377.1 coordinate 10,966,611, forward strand.
GCTAAAGAACATCCAAGATACCTTGTCGTCACTAAGGCAGCTTGAGCAAGAAGAAGGTGAGGAAGAAGATGTTATTTCCGAACATGATAAAGACATCTTACAGAAGTCTCTGGGCGAAGAGGCTATGCATATAATGGAACAATTGGGAAAGTGCCGAAACTCAGAAAAAACTTCCTTACAAAAGGTTGGTGACACGGAAATTCACCAGAATCGTGCCTCACAGTCTACTGTTGCCAACACTGACATACCACGAACAGCCTTAGATAGACCTAGTCCTTTCTCACGTCATCCAGGCTTACAAAGGTCTTCCACATTTGATAACGGCTTCCACAAACGGAAGTTGGTTCCCATTAAAGATTGGGGTGTCAAATTTAGTGGTAAGGGTACCGTAAGTGTGAACGCGTTCTTGGAAAGAGTTGAGGAACTTAAAGAGGCGCGGAATGCTGCCGATGAAGACTTATTTCGATATGCCATAGACTTCTTCGAAGAAGAGGCATTAATATGGTTTAGGGCCAATAAAGGTGCAGTAGCAAATTGGGGTCAATTAGTGAGGCTACTGTTGGACACATTTCAGCAACCGTATTACCAAGAGGAGCTATTGGAGGAGATTAAACGGAGAACCCAAAGCAACCAGGAAAGCATTTTGGTTTATGTAGCTATTATGCAAAATATGTTTAATCGACTACCCACTCCTATTCCTGAAACACAAAAATTGATGATACTTAGAAGGAATTTACAACCCTATTTTCAGAAAGCCATATGCCGAGACACTTTCGATTCAGTAAGCGAATTAACATCAGTTCTAAGGATTATTGAACGCACCAAGTTAAGCTGTGATAACTTCAAGGAACCTACTCAAAGTGATCAATCTCTAGAAAGAGATTTAGCATATAAGGGAAGTACCTCGAAGATATCACGAAATGAAAACACGACTGAGGTGGCAGCCATAGATGACAAGGAAGTACTTCTAACAAAATGTTGGAACTGTAGAACTCCAGGGCATCGTTTCAGGGATTGTAAATTGCCTAGACAGAGACTCTTCTGTTACAGATGTGGACGTTTCGGGAAAACGACAAATAAATGTTCATGCAATGCTACCGATAAGGGAAACGACAATTCGGAGTCGATGCCAGCCGATCGTGCCCCGAAAAACTAAGTCATTCTACCTCGGATGACTGGCAGCAATGGCTAGATACAGTTTCGAGTTTTTTTAAAACAGGCAAGATTAGCAATATTAATAAGCACAGTCAAGACAATCGGTATTATGCAGAAATAAAAATTTTAAATCAATCGCTAGTGGGATTATTGGATTCTGGAGCAACTGTCTCAGTGATTTCGCAGAGATTTGCAATGAAAATTATGAAATTGGGGTTTTCAGAACATAAAGTCGACAATGAAATTATCTCAACGGCTGATGGCACCTACCATACAATGGATTCCATTGTTCATTTACCTATTGAGTTTACAGGAAAATACAACGTGGTAGATTTTTATATCATGAACTGCTTAAAACATGATATTATATTAGGTATGAATTTTTTCGAGTCATTTAATTTAGTAATAGGAGCAGGGAAATCGATTGCTGACATTACGGAAATCAACGTCTCGCAACCAGTGATTTCGCGAGATGAACTTTCTGATCAACAGAAAGAGTGCCTGGACAAATTATTAGAGGAAATGGCAGCACAGATTGGTAAAGGTTTAGGAAGAACATCGTTGATCAAGCATAGAATTGACACCGGGGACAGCTTACCCATCAAACATAGACAGTACCCCTTAGCTCCTCCAATTATGGCTGAACTTGAGAAGGAAATCCAGGATATGCTGGACAATGATGTAATAGAACCTTCGTTCAGTTCATGGCGTTCTCCTGTATTACTGGTGAAGAAATCTTCGGGTAAGAATCGATTGTGTCTCGACAGTCGTCAGTTAAATAAGGTTACAGTAAAAGACTCTTATCCTTTGCCTAGGGTTACCACCATCTTAGACAGTCTAAAAAATGCTCGGTTCCTGTCAACTATTGATCTACGATCAGCCTTCTGGCAGATCCCACTCGAAGAAACAAGCAAGGAAAAGACTGCTTTCGGACTCGCTGGAAAAGGACTTTATCAGTTCAAAGTAATGCCATTTGGACTAAGTAATGCATCTCAAACACAACAACGTTTGATGGATCGCTTATTCACACCAGAATTTGAAAGTAGAGTGTTCACTTATTTAGATGATATCGTCATATGTGACGACAGCTTTGACGGTCATTTATCGTCATTATTACATGTAAAAAATCAGCTAAAGGAAGCAGGATTAACGATCAATCTGGAGAAATGCGTATTTGCGAGATCATCTTTAAAATACTTAGGCTATATTGTAGACAAGGAAGGGTTACGTACAGACCCGGATAAAGTAAAAGCTATACTCGACTATCCCAGGCCTGCAACTTACACGGAGCTAAAGCGTTTTATTGGTCTAGCTAGTTGGTACAGGCGGTTTGTGGAAAATTTTGCCATAGTCGCAGCTCCACTACATGAACTAACTAAGGGAGGCAAGAAGACTAAACGCATAGTATGGAATAAAGAGGCGGAAGATTCTTTCTTAAATCTAAAGACAGCCCTGACTTCGACACCAGTATTAAGAGTGCCAGACTTCACAAAACCCTTTTCTATTCAATGTGACGCTTCTAACAGGGGGACTGGGGGAGTTTTAATTCAAATAGCCGATGGCCTGGAGGTTCCCATTGCTTACACGAGCAAAAAACTGTCGGAAAGAGAATGCAAGTACTCAGCGTCTGAGCGAGAACTATTAAGTGTTCTGCATGCTGTAGAACAATTTCGTCCTTATGTTGAAGGGAATCATTTTAAGGTCATTACGGACCATAGTGCACTACAGTGGCTACACCGTAATAAGGACCCTCATGGGCGTTTGGCAAGGTGGGCTATGCGCTTACAACAATTTGATTACGAAATAGTCCATCGCAAAGGCAAATATAACACTGTGCCGGATGCTTTATCTAGAGCGATTGAAGAAGAAATTAACATAATAGAGATAAAACCAGAAGATAAAGATGAGTGGTATAAATCAAAAGAGGACTTGGTGTTGTCTGGGAAGAATGATCCGGATTGGGAAGTCAGTCAAGGACAACTGTGGAAATACATGAAATTAAAACAATTTCCAAATGAAAATGACAGCTGGAAACTTGTGATTCCAGAAAAGCTTCGTCAAGGAATCCTAAAGGAATGTCATGATGATCCCACAGCTGGTCACTTTGGTGTTAAAAAATCGGTTAACCGCGCGAGACAGCAATATTTTTGGCCGACATTGATCCAGGACATGAAAAACTACGTACGGAAATGTGAAGTGTGTGCAAAATTCAAGCACTCACAAAGTAGGCCATCTGGTTTAATGGGAAAGCAACGAGAGGTAACAGAACCCTTTCAAATCATATCTATGGACCTAATGGGACCTTTCCCGAAATCTAAGCATGGCAATACTATGCTGCTATTCATAACATGCTGGTTTAGCAAATTCTGTTTTTTATATCCACTTAGAAATGGAAAGTCATCAACTATAGCTCAAATACTGGAGGAACAGATATTTTTAATGTATGGAACCCCTAGTGTAATAGTCTGTGACAATGGAAAGCAATTTGTATCCAACCAGTTTAAGGAGCTAGTTTCAGGGTACGGTGTGAAGATATGGTATACCCCTTACTACCATCCTCAAGCCAACCCCACTGAGCGGGTAAACAAAGTCATTGGCTCGGCTATAGCTTCTTACGTTGAAGATAATCACAAAGAATGGGACAAATATATACCACACATAGGACATGCAATCAGAACATCAGTTCATGAAGTGACAAAAAAAACACCATCCTATTTGTTTTTTGGACGCGAGACGATGGTCCAGGGCATGAAACCCTATAGCTTTGAACCAGACGAACCAATTACCTTCGACAAAGGAAAATTTGAAAGAAATATAGCCTTCAGGAGTAAGATTTATGAAGAGGTTGGTGAAAGGATACGGCAATCACATGAGACCAACAGCGAACACTACAACAAGAGACGTCGCATGTGTAACTATAAAGTTGGTGATCTGGTTTGGAAACGCACTAAACTTCTGTCGAATGCTGATAAGGCTTTTATGTCTAAATTAGCCCCTAAGTTTGAAAAAGCAGTCATAGCAGAGAAGATGTCAGGCGATGTTTACAGATTAAAGAGTTTCAGAGGCAAAGATTTAGGAAAATGGCATTCTTGTGACCTTAAACGTTTGGTTTGAATCCGGCTGGATTCTTTAGAGGAGAGGGGATATTGTAATGATCGATGCTTTAGTTCTCGAGTCCAATACTAGATGGCGTTACTAGGCTCGCCACAATAGTTCTAATAACATATTATTGGACAACGGACAAGTGACGGTAGTGGGAAAATAATTAAACCGGAGTGAGGTCAATGGGTGGAATGACAGAAAACTATCGCGTTGCTCCGTAATTATATGCATAATTTCGGCAAATTAAAACCATCATTATTTGGACATTATTATGGAATACACATACGTATTGTAGTTGGTGCAATATTGTGAAATTGTGTGTGAGTAATGAAAGTAACGGGCTTGCAGAAACGCCCTCTTAGTTCAGGCATAAGTATTGTGGATTAAGATCCGGCCTCAATTGGTAAAGCTGCGAAATTCTTATTCATCGCGAAACACTAATCGACATATTCGCCACGGTAGACAAGAATCCAGTTGGTCTCGGGGCATAGGTGCCGGCTTAAGATTTCTCGTCGTGGGTTCGATCCCAGTCTGAGGATCTTCATTGTCCAAGATATTTTGATTTCTTTTTTATTTTGTTTTATTTTTATTTCTTTTGTATAATTTGTTTTATGTTTATCTTGTTTTTTTTTTAATTTGTTTCCGTATTGTAATATTTAAGGTGTTAGCATTTAGATTGCAAGGAAGTTTGATGTGGAACCATGTGTTAGAGTAAATTTGTTGAAACTGCCTATGTTTTTCTTTCGATTATCAGTTTACTTGGAACCCCGGTCATCACAATTTGTTTACATTTTTGGCAAATATGTCGCGAATGCATTAGGTGCTAGATTTGAAGAAGTATCTCAAAGTGGCAATCGTTATTGCACGAGTAAATCTCTTTTGAATTTTTCCTCAGTATAAGGTATTTATGGTCCTGCGGGGTAATTGCGTAACACACTGTCAGTTACAATGACTTTTATTTTGACAGTTCAACGACATTCATTGCGTTATTTACGTTGTTGAGCAGACAATGTTTTCTTATGTAGCAATGGATTAGCAAAATCCTTCAAAATGATTCAGATTGAGATTAATATAGTGTCTGACGGTACCAATATTATTGAAACTGGAAACTTTTATCGAACCAGCTTTTAAAAGTGGCCACTCGCTACACAAGTCGTAGCCTGGACCCTTGGGGTGACTAGTATGTACTTACATACTTCAAATTAACGTTTTCAGGTGACAGATGAGCTATGGATCCTGCAGCTATTCGAGCACTGGTACGGGATTCAGGTAGGGCTGATCAACACGTGGTTAGCGGAGAGGCCTGCGCTACATCCGCAGCAGGTCGCCTGCCTGTCTATCATATTGAAGGTAATAATATATTATAATATCCTTCTAAAATACACTCTGATTTTTATACATGACACATAAAGTCCCAATAACCTGGTAAATAGCTACTTACAACGCTATTACAATTATTATGTTCTTTATGCGCAAAATCGGAACTAATGCCGCCAACTTGCTGTGACAATTTCACAAATGTTTCCCAACAACTTTACTGTTTAATTCCTTTTTGTTGACATCGGCTCATTTGCCAAAAGGGAGAAAAAAAAACTTTTTTGTCAATGATGTCATTCAGGCGCCAAAAGATCCTTGTAACACTGTACTTACACGTAACGGTCATTCACAAAATGTTGTTAGCCTCAATATTAAATATACGATTATTGGAAAAAGAATAAGATGAAATGGTAACACTGCTATGAATAAATACCCCCACCTGTGTTACCACATTGTAAAATTCTCCTTGAAAATGGGTTTTTTTTTTAATTAATGAAAATTGAAACTCCTGTTTTTTTTTACTCCGGCTTTTATTACTCCATAATTATAACTATATTTTACTTACTAAATATAACTTTATTTTACTTACTTACTAACTTTAGTTACTTACGTACGGTTTTTGTCTTCTAGAAAATGTACAGCGACTTCGAGCTGCAAGGCGTGATTGACGACAAATTAAACTCTAAGATTTACCAGAATGTGGCAGCCAGGATGCACACTGAGGAAGCTACATGCAGTCTACTGCTGACGCAACAAGATGCTAGGTAATACGGAAATAATAAAAAGATTGGGTTTTGAAAACAACACTTTAAAAGACATTCGCTTTGTCTAGTTTTTTAGGGTCTATGGAAACAATACAAGATAGTTTATTAATAGTTTAAGTTATGTTAGGATATTACATTTTTATTTTAATAGTTTGTTACTTTGTTCATTTAGTATTATGAAGTTTATACAGTGCTTATTTTTGCTACATTATTATGTATTTATTATCTAACTTGAATGTGATTGACACTTTTTCATTTAGTTTTTCCGTTGTTCGGGTTTTTGTTTATCTCTTCATATCTAAAATATCGACTCGCATGTACGGAGATTAAAAAAAAACCTAATTAATATTATAAATACGAAACATCTACGCCGTCTGTTTTATAGTACCCAGACTTGCTAGAGAATGGAAGAAGAAACTCTTTTCCGTGACGGTTCTCTTCACCCGACGTTTTTACAATATTCCTGCCAAACTAAAATCGTTGCCAAAAGCTTAGTAATAATCACTCAGTTGCACTGAAGATCAAGGTCAAGACACCCTCGAAAGTGTACAGACGCCAGCAGGTCAAGCTACCCGAAACTGTCAAATTTTCCCAATCAACCTTGAACCTTTAATTACTTTACATTTACGTATCTACCCGTAAAGATAATCCTGGCGCTTTAAATGCCCGTAAATCAGTCAGTATGATGATAAATTACTGTTTATATTTGAATTGCAAACTTTTGGCAATGGTTGTAAATATGCAAATATTCCCTCCAAAATTATTTAAATCTAAATAAAGATAATTATTTTGTTTGCGTTTTTGAGTAAATAGTGCGCAATTTTGCGAGCAACAAATAATTTGCTTATTTATAAAATTGCACAGAGATATTCATAGTGTCGTTAAGTTTATATATTATTTTTATCATGATTTTACTTAGGTAGGTAGTTTTTTGTTTCTTATAAATAAAAAAGCTTTTTATTTGTTATACACGTTTTTTCAATTTTATTTCTAATTTTTAAGTATGTCGTAATTAAGATTAATTTAACTACCCTTTCTGGGACGGGCTATTCAATTTTTAGTTTTGTTAGTTTTTTTTCTAATTCTTCTTCTGCAAGAACCCCAGTTTAGGTAAAGGCCTCCTCCAAAGATGCCCATTGTCTCGGTCTTCGGTTTGGTGTTTTTGCTTATCCTTCCCTAAGTTACTTTGAAAATCTGAAACCCATGCTCAAGGCAATTTATCCGATCTTAACTTACTTTAGACGTGACATAAGGCTACATAATTCAGGGTGGCAGAGACATCGACGCGCAAACTGGGGAGTTTGTTGCGCCACTTCTTCTTCCCAGCGATAGCACTAGGAAGTGGTGAGGAGCGGGCGTTTTTGGGGGATTGTCTTTTGTAATTTTGACGTTCAAAAAGTGCTGATTCTCAGCCTAATTTGAATAAATGACTTTTGATTTTGATTTTGAAACTATATCCATGAATTTAGCAAATGAGTTTAAACCCCATAGCGTAGAAATTTTTCGTCGGTTATCAAAAAACAATCTACAATAAAAGTACAATGTATGGAACAGCAATATTTTTTTTTTAATAACCGACGAAAAATTTCGACGCTATGGGGTCTAAACTCATTTGCTAAATCCATGGTTACAGTTTGTGCGTCGATGTCCCTGCCACCCCATACAGGGGTATATCAATCACCCTTACCTAACCGTAACCTTGTATCTGACAATTTCATATTCATTTACAGTGGTGGTGACGACGGAGGATCTGAAGAAGGATCAAGGAGTGGCAAATCGAAGCTTGAGTCGCTCACTGAAGATGCCAAGCTTGGCAACGTCACTGCTGTTGTTGGAAAGGTAATACAACATTCCTACATAGTAGTTGAAAATTACCATGCGACATCGGAAGCCCTTTTGAGATTATTTAAAAACTATTTAGTTTTCTAGAAGGTAATTATTTTAGTTGAAAATTGCTACAAAATCACGAACCTCTCATAAATATTCGCCGTTTTCAGGATTGTAATAAACACAAGAACATCTTCATATTCTAAATATTTATAATTTTTCTCACGGCCACTTCTTCAAGGGTCATTACCACCGGTAAAATATTTTCCACGATGTAAACAGGAGGCCTATTTCTTTCGCGAGACATTTATCGTCCGCGATCACGTCCGTTCAAGATATAAATACAGTAGAATGGAGAATGCACGCGTACGTACACCTCTGCCAATGAACTGATCAACATTTTGTGGTTGATATTTTTAAATTAATGTGCATAAATGTGATTTACTCGCCGACAAGATCCAATAAGTTATTCTTCTGCCTGAAACCGGGCTACTTCAACAGAATTCTTCAGACGATCCATTGGTACATATTAGCTGTGTTCACAGTATAATTTCTATTAAATTAATATATTGCGGTAAATATTTACACCTATTCAACTCATACATCATTGGTTTTTTTTTAACTTTTATAGTCTTTTTTGTTCATTTATAAACACGTATTAAAGTCAAACCAATGCCTGCGCATCGCGCCTACGACTTTTCAAAAGGCAGTATTTATCTCTGTCACAATTTTTATTCTCACTGAAGTAGGGCGGCATTCCCCAGGTATTTATGTTCCATTTATTAATACATAATAATCTACCTAGTGACTCTAAGCTCAGGTATATTTGGCAGAGTTCCAAGTAACTGTAGAATCGATTGGTATTCAGCTGTCAAAGCGCTATGGCGACCTTTACACTTCAGTTAAATGCAAAGGTTACAATTGACTCACGGTAGCACTACAAGACTGCGTGAGACATAGTACTATAATGGATATTTTTGAGTTTAGTGGTGTAGAATAGAATACTCTTTATTAAGTACCTGCACCATAAATATAACAGATATAAATGTAGACATTATAAAAGGGGTAACACAATCGGCAGTCTTTTAAAGACAACCTTTGAATGGTTTAAGGGAGAAAGGAGAGATCATACTGCAGCACAAGTCTTAGTATAGTTTTATACAGTAGAACCAAACTTGGCCGATTCGATAATCTTATAAATTAAAGACCGATTTCAAAGGACAGTTTTATAAACTAGCTAGCAGGCTGACAATAAAAGTTCAGTCTTGCTGGAGGATTCTTTCCTCTTTCGAGGAACATCTTATTCTTTGGCAGTATTTGCTTGTACTGCAAATGACATCCGTTATCTGTCTTCTATCTCTTAATTCATCAATCAATCAATCAGAGTATCGTCACTCATCTTGCAACCCAATATCTCAATAAACTTGTTGTACTCGTGTTGCACTTCTAAAAACGCATTTACCATGAAGTTCAATCAATTATTTTCTAGGTTGGCAACATCTTCGGGCGCGGCATTGGAGAACTTTCAACGAAGCTTGGAGGCGCGTCGTCCTGGTTTTAAATACAATAAATATGTCATAAAATACATTTCTTTGCCTATGTCGATGTGAGAAGAGATAACAGAGGGCTTTTGTTAATGCATCAATAGTTGTATACAAACGGTAAAAAACTTGAAAGTTATTTTGGTGGACATGACAATAACGTGGGTTGTCCGTTGTATTTAATTGAAGTTAAAATAAATGAAGCTTTAGTAATTAAACATTGAATCCATTTTATTTGAAGGGTGACTGTAATTGTTAGCAAAAGTAATCAGTACTTAGTGATTCGAATAATTATTTATTTGATGCATTAACAACAAGACTCAACAATTCTGTGATGATGATAAACCAATATTTCGCATTCGATAATAGAATGTTTGCCATTTTGACTTATATAAATCACATCAAGATGGCGTCTACGCGCTAGGATTTAATCATAAGTGGCCAGTTTAAATGCATAGCTTAGTGTGATCATAGTGTAAACGAGATTTAGGTTTTGTTTTATAAAAGCTTTATGTACAGTTAGGGACATTATTCGTTTATTGGAAGCAAGTAAAATGTATTACATAATACGTGTGTGTATATTAAGAGTAGTATTTGATAAACACGATTCGAAAAAAATATATTAAATTATTACGAACGCATACATACACAAAATGCTACAATAAGGAAACATATCGCTTTGGCAAAGGTTATATTCTGTTATATTTAACGCGATGTATTGTAATTATTTACAAAATTATAATGTACTAAAAATATTAAAAGAACGGGGGTGGGTTGTGAGTGTGTGAAAGTAAGGAATCCTTTCTCGATTTATCAAAGTTACGTTTGGTATATCTTTTAGAAATTGTTACTATCTTCAACGTGATTTTACTACATTGTTTCCTGCAAATTATATCTATACGTTATTCACATTTCATTCTATTTACGAGTGACAAGCACGTTAAAATTTAAAAGCAGAGCAACGTTTTCAATGCAACTCTTTCTATACCTAAGAAACAGTATTTTTCTAATTAAAAAATCCACTTTTTAAAACATCGGTTTGATCTCTCTATTAAAATCTACAATGCATTTTTATAAAAATACAAAATAGGCGCGATACAGCTTATTTATTTTTCGAAATCAAATATTGCCAGTAATAAGAAAAGTCCCCGCTTTTTGGGTAATTTGTTTTTTATAAGAATGCATATTTAAATTTACAAGTTAGCCACTTTTCGCTATAGCATAATTCTCTATATTTTAAAGCTCTCTAGATTCTAATGACAATCTAGCGACACTTTACCTTGATTAGTCGTCAAAATAATACATAACTATTTATAAAAAAAAAATACTATTAATAGTTATATTTGTTAACAAAATAATATTCTTCTACGCTAAACACCTTACAAATTTTTGAACTAGGAGAAAATTTAAAGTTCTTAGATGAAAGTTTAATGATTAATATAGCGGTTAGTCGCTATGCTGATTCGCCTTACTAATGTCTTGTTCGGAACGGCTTGGAAAATAGAATACTTGTCTTACTTTATCTTAATTAAGTATCATTCTCACTTGATTTACCCTTGTCTCATTAGTTTAATCATTGTTGGTTCAAATTTAAGCTTGGAAGCTTCCAAAATTATATAACTAAGGATAATTACAAAGTGCGTGTTCTAAATCAGATTAGTAGGCTCGTCGAGTAACTGAAGGTATATTAGTGAATGATAGCAATCTCAGTATAATGAAATATTGAGATATTGACTGTGAATACATTAGTCCAGCACCGAACGACTTGGTAAAGAGTTGAATGTAGTTATTCCCAATATTTTATCATAACACGAGATAATATAAAACACATAAATAGGACTGTATTGGCACAGTAATCATGTAACGAAAGTAGTGCTCATATATTGAATGTAAGGAATAATCAAAATGATATAATAACCAATGTTACATCTGTATTATTGATTTTTAGTTATTGTGAGTTTTAAATTTCCCAATTTATTTATTCTGTAGATCTATTTAGTGTTCTCTTCTCATTTGAAGCCAGTACCTTGTATACTACCACAAAAATGTATAACTATACCTATAACCATAGTTACAAACACCATGAAATAGAGTTTATATAAAACCGTGCGTGTACTTGGCATAATTTGTAATATCTTCATTTCTTTTTTATAAATTAAGTTGGGTAACGAGCTCAATAGAATGAAAATGTCAGTTTTGTAGTGTCTAAGTGCATTATAAGAGCCGACTGAAGATGTAACTGCGTAGTAACATGCTTGTATTATTTCGCCATATTGAAAACTCGCAATGGTTTTCCATAAACCACTAAGTAACGTGCCTATTTCAAACTAATTACATTTAAACAGCCGATAAAAGCTCATATTATTATGAAGGCCATTACGAGTTTTCAAAAGCTTTGAAAAGCCATTGAGTGCATCGCGTGTGTAAGGGGATAACAATAAAAAATATTTACAATAAAAATGTTTACTGTTCCTTTGTTCTTTTATTCCTTTAAATATATTGGTGAAGCAGAGATATCTCTTTAGGGGGAACGGTATGGAAGCCATTTGAACTGAAAACTATGAATTCCTAGATGCTTGCTGACCACAGAATAGAAAATTGTTATCTGTATTTCTATCCCGTGTGGCTGATCATAGCGCAACATAAGTGGCAGTAGGTAGGGCACATTGCTCCCAGTGCAGATGGTCGATGGGGCCGCAAGGTTCTGGAGTAACGACTGTGTACCGGAAGACGTAGCGTTGGAATGCCTCCACCAAGGTGGACCGATGACCTGGTGAAGACCGCAGCCAGTGGATGCAAGAAGCACAGAACCGGTCGAAATTGCGATCCTTGGACAGGCCTATGTCCAGCATTGGACGACTTACGGCTGAAATGATGATGATGGCCCTAGACATTTCAGACTCTGTGTGGTATTCTGTATTTTATTAAGTGGTAAGGAAAGGTGTAGTGAGACCGTGTAAGGAGAAATAGAGCATCCCAAACAAGCATTTTCTCGAATTATCCTTAGGTCAAGCAGCCATAAGATAGGATATCAATCTGGGAATTGTGTAAGTGTAATAATGAATTTCAGGTGTGGTTCCAGTAGTTTCTGCCTACCTCAATGGGAAGAAGGCGTAAGCTTATATGCCTACTAGCTTGCGCCCCGCAGTTTCACCCGCATAAGTTTTGATCCCGTGGGAAAATCGGCATAAAAAGTATCCTATGTGTTAATTCTGGTTATAAACTATGTGTGTACCAAATTTTATCCAAATCCGTTCAATAGTTTTTGCGTGAAAGAGTAACAAACATCCATCATTCATCCATCCATCCATCCATACAAACTTTCGCGTTTATAATATTAGTAGGATAGTAGGATGTACCTATGTTATGTCAGTGTCGTTCCAACCTATTGCTTCGGAATCAAAGTAATCTAATTATTTCCGATTTGTAAATGATAATGTAATTAAGCTGTAGTTGAAGCATTAAAATATTTTATAGCCTGTGACTTCCGGTTCTATTTACTGGTAAATGAAAGTATAAAACTCCCACGTTTATTTATTTTTGGCTCTACATAAATGATCAATTTTACCCAACTCATAAAATTATGAGAAAGCATACTTCCGAACAAAGAAAGATCAATGTTTATAAAACACACATACTTTTGCTTTTTATTCCGTATACATTTAGGAAAACAAACAATCGATTCTCGGCACATAAAACTGTGATGTTTTTTTTATACTCAGTAGACATCGACACCGGTCACGTCTATGCAGTTTCACTAAGTAATTTTTGAATTCGTAGTTATTCAATGTAGGTAACTAGGTACCAAATATCTCAATTAGCTTTTACATTATTTGTATTTGCTATAATAACAAGTCAGAATATTATATTATTAATAGTTCTCTCATCGCAAATAACACCCGGAACGGGCCACGGGCTCGTAAAAATATGCCGGCCGGTGTGAAGTAACTAATAAACGCGCGAGGTGCTACATCTATAAATATCAAGTTATTCTTAAAATCCGTAATAAAATATCGAGACTTTATCTCTTTGTCCTGATTCGTGCTTAATAAAAAGTAAAACAGAGGCTTTAATGCAGTGAAATGATAAAATGGGAACACGATACGGTATGTCGAACGAATCATAAAGAGTTTAATTGATTTGAAAATAAGTTTATATCGTCGAATAAAAAAATATGGTCTAATATAATATTTGAAAGCTATAAATTACCCACTTTTAAACCAGTTAAACACAGCATACTTTTTTATTTACAGTAGTCGGTTATATCAATTCACATATACATTGATTCAACGCTACACTTCGCGAATGCGATTACGACCGCTCTCAGCGGCAATGCGTGCCAACAGGCATTTTTAAATATTTGACCTATTTTTAGGCACCGCTAATAATAATTAGAAAAGGTAACGTGAACCTCTCAGCGGTCTCAGCTGGCAGGAGAATTCCGTGAGAAGTGTCGCCTGGGGAGATTTTATTTATTCTTGTGGCAACACCACAGACCGTGTTTTATTTCCATTCAATAAAAACATTCTACCAAAACGATCAGTATATCACAAAGTAAAAAGAAACAAATCTTTGCAAGCGTAATTTAAAAAATACAAATGTTTAAATTTGAGAAAACATAGTATGTATGGGACTATAAAATTACGGCAAAACAAAATCACAAAGTAGCAACACCAGTCCAGAAAAAGTTTGACATTTCGAAGTGAAGTTGTGAACGCAGTGAACGTGTGTGAAATTTTACAACAAAAATATTTATTTTTATGTAGTGATTATAAGGAAACTGTAAGTTTTTGACAGAAACATTATATTATTTTAGCTTTATTGGAGAAATAACTTAGCGTAGACTGTTGAACTGTGGTATAAAGGCTTACTAACACTTTATTCCCGGAAATGCTTTACTGTTTTATTTTTAAAAAGAAAAAAGTGAAAATAAGACCTTTGTGGGTTGTATCATCTGTGCATTCCGATGTTATTACGCAGGGCGGGGTCGGGGACCCTTTCGCGATGGTATTTCCCGCGAATAGTTGAATTTGAGTGAAATATGTACGCGCGTACTGTGAATCTTAAAATAGACAAAATGATTGGCAAAGTATATGAGTCAATAGTAAATGTGTTAGTAGGTGATGGTCAGGTAACTGAAAATAATAATTAGTTTTACCTTAGCCTAAATACCATGGTTGTGTCATTCAATATTTTAAAAATACTTTTTTTTTCAAGTACATGTTCTATTTTTTTTCGTAGTTTGTAACTACCCAACTACAAAAAAAATGCTTTTGTTTTGTTTATTCCTTAATTATGTGCAATGTTTCTTTATTATGGAACGAAAGTACATAAACTGCATTTAGCTTTAATATTGGACTTGCACAAATTATTTACTATATGGAAACAATCCAAAACTTCTGAAATAAAATCTATAAAGCTGAGTTCATTTTATAAAACCTACTTTCAAAAGCAGCAGACCACAAAAAAAAACCTTTGAATAAGGAACAACTATGCACCATCATCCCAACACTAAGTACATAGCAACAGATAACTTGTTTAATGTAACTGACGGTAGCTATTGGAGTGATAAAGGAATCCATTAGGATAGCTGCATTCCCTGGATTACAGAACTGATAAGATACAGACATTACGGGTAGACATTTCTCTATTATTTACGAAAGAGGTTACTTACTATCGTCCCTAATTAGTTTACTTTTAGAAATGAACAATATTTAGTGAAGGAAATTGGACAACTCATATTTATGTTCTAATTTTAAATGTCAAGTTGCATCCTGAGACTGATATTTTATTTAAGTATTTACATAATTTATAAAGCTAACAGTCTTAAAATAATAATTATGTACAACTATATAAAAAAGGAAAACTGCCCAAGAAGCTGGCAGTTGGATTCTTGTTTGATTTTATTGAATTATTGTCAAGGATTGTCTCGTCTCAAATCACAACTTATAATTTATTACTAGTTTCTGCCTGCAAATTCGTTCATGTAGAAGTCAACTATACCATAAAACATACCCTATGGCACTCGGCAATAGTGTAGCCTTATATCTGTGAAAAAATCTTAGTAATCAGATCAGAACTTAAAGAGAATAACCTACCTACCTCTTAAAACCCTCTTAAAACCTCCTAAAACCTCTTAAAACCCACAAACAATTTCACCACTTTTTTAAAATATTTGTTAATAAATATTCACAAGATTCCTCCTCCTATTAAACTTTGCTACATTTTTGTTAATTAGATTTTCTACATATATATACATTCTTGGAGATTTACTACAAATAGACAACTGTTTTTGTCATTGAATTATATGGAAAACATCAGGCAGCAGTATCAAACTAACTCTCTTCGATAGACTCTGGCACAGTACTTTTATTAACTCTCTTCGATAGACTCTGGCACACTGCGCCTAGGTAATACCGTAATTCAGGAAAACTTTTGCCCGGTCAGTTTGTTGACCTCGGCTTGTGTTCCTGCCCTTGAATTTTATAACATCTTAGCCTGAAGTCACATATATCAGGCTTCAGGCTTAAAGATGTCACATTAAGTAAAGACATTTGTCAAATATCTCATATGTATAAGTACGTTTTGAACGATTATTTTCGCGATAGCACGAATATTTGTGTAAAACCCTGAAAGTGTACACAAAAGCCCGCATAACTAGGTATAATCTTTATTTTGGCCATTTCATTGAAGACCTTGAATGGTGAGGACAGAAGTGAATACCGACATATCACTCAATCTACAGCATTTAACGGTATGCTTTTGGCAAGGCCTTAAACATTAGAATCTATGTATAGTGAATACCTACAGCCAGACAATAATCATTCAGGGTTCTGCGACTTTGCATCTAGATGGTTTCAGTGATCAGTCAACCACCAGTTGATTTAAACGAGAGATTCATCCATTGAGATGCAGTATCATCATCATCTACTACATCATTGGCAGCCCTGTTCCATCCACTGATGAGTAGGATAGGCCTCCTCCCTTTTGCACCTTGCTTCCCTGGTCTGTGCGTGTCTCAACCAGGTTTTACCCGCGATCTTCTCAATATCATCTGGCTGTCAGTCTGCCAACCTTCATACCGTCTCTCGGAAACCATTCAGTGAGGGCTTTCCTGCACCTGCTATCACCACGTCATGAATTGCATTCAGATTTCTAGCTTCCGGAAACGAATCGGTCTCAGTAGCCTAACCCCGCAACGTTCGGTTTGGCGTCATCCTGTCGTTTTCGACGTGCAACCCATTAGTTCATGGCGACAAATTCCTAACCTACTTCCGTCCCCTATGTTAACCCAATTCTGTGGGACACCAGTTTTACGTAACCACATGAAAACAGTGGACACACAGAGCAGAGAAGACATTTTTAGCTTATTTTGTGATTTTGAAGAATATACGGCACCACATGTGACTGTTCCTAAATTACCCTAGGCTGATAAAATTTTCGTTTTTCCTAATTATGTGGAATTGTCAGGAAAATGGGTTAGGTCCCCCGTTGTTAGATCCCGGACCAGCAGTCTGTTTTAAACGAAACGGTAGTGTCATCTAATAAACTATTTATTCCACGATGCTTACATAACCAGGTACATACTTACTAATCTTAAATCAGAGAGGATCGTATTCAGTCCAAAATACAGACTGTCATTTTCAACGGGACATGGCTTTCTTCTGCGTTGTGCTTCAACAACTAACCATAAAATATGAAATCATAAACAAAGGTTATCCAATGAATGAACTGTACAACCTCCAGCTTAAGTAATGAGTATTGATAATTCGGTTACAATACTGTGAAACTAACAAGCCGTCTTACAGGAAGAGAAACAAAAGGTCTTGTTGATACTGCACGATGTCACCGCTGCTTGCGAAACTCACGAAATGAAAACGAGAAAGGAGACATTTTTAATTCATTCAATGATAAATATTACGTTGTAGATCAGCCGGTAAGCATTCTGTAAATCGCGAAAAGTACTTTCCATCCCAGGCTTGTAGTGTGCTCAAGAAAATTTATCTCTTTATGGCGTTGAATTAGGCGCATGAAACTCGAATGTTTGAAGATGTTGCTTAGAAAGAGACCAACATTAGAAATTGATTGCATCAATTGTGATGTCATGAACATTAAGATTTACGTTTTAACTCATATGGGTTATTATTATGATTAATGAGTTCTGAGAAATTTAAAAGTACAGTTAACTAATTTAAACGAGAGAGCTAATTAGAGCGTACTGACATATGAGAGGACTGATATATTATATAGAAGATACCTGTAAAAGCTTTAGATTTGGCATGATGTTTAAAGAGAAAAACATTCAATTCGGATTATCTGTCGACTACAAAAGCACTGTTTTTCAAATAATGAAGCTATGAAAGAAATTGACGTATTCAAGTCCTTTAGTATGCAAACCAAAAGTAAAAACAATAAGGTCAGGATGACGTCAACCACCAAGCATTTGTCGTAACAACGTCCCATACCCATAAGTACCTACCTACTCATGCTGCACTTCAATTATTACCTACAACAAGGGTTCTTTCATAAAGCACAGAACATTTAACACTACGAATTTTTATTTAGTGATAGTTTTCGTGGACAGATTCAAGATATTGTATATTGCTAGACTTATTGTCCAGATGAACCACGTCGGTTAGCTTTGATTGATCACTAGCTTCTGCCCACGACTCGATTTCTTGTTTTAACATACAATATATTATATCCTATGACATTCGGCAATACGCCGAGCCGAATATTTAGCTTACCATTTTAGTGACAGAATTTTCGGAATCGGGTCAGTTGTTCCGAAGATTACCGATACATACAAATTTACAAATTTTACTTCTTTATAATATTCGTATGGATGTAGAAATTGCATTCCATTTCATAGCTAGTCTCCCAAGAAACCGAAGGAATTCTAGCTAAAATTTAGTCTGGCCAATCCAACGAAAAACAAATAGGAGCACTGAACGTACCTAGATGTAATCCGTCTGGTTTCAATTAAAGCCAAATATTTTCACAGGTGCGAAATAGATTGTTGAAACAACCTGAATGTTTCGCACTCGCATCAATAAATAGTTAAGAATTAGTTGGAGAGTCTAAAAATATAATGCTTTTGGGGGAGTTAGCCTCGTGACATAATCAACATAATATCTTGGGCATCATCCTCCACAAATCGACTTCACCTACTACTGCTACTAGACATAGGCCTATAGGACTATAGATAGGAGGATAGGGCCTATAACCTGCAGGTCTCATCCAGGTTCTGCCCGTAATAATGTCCTCCCGTCATCTCTTCATCGACAGCTAACGCATCACCCTTATAAACTTAAGTCTAAGCTAGATCAACGAGTGACGAGTCGACAAAGAATTTCTGTTCCGAAAGTTTTGAGAAACGTTTTTAGGCCACGCTAAGTTAATTCAGCAAGTTAATGATCGTGTCAATTCATGCCTAAGACTCACAATTGGCTCGATTGGTAACTGTGATTGAATTAGGACTGCAAACATTAATTATAATCAATATTGTATGCTTTACCGTCTTTAAACAATGTGGTAACTATCGCAGGAAGCATTGTGTTCTTGTAATACGTCTATGAGTTATGGAATCATCAAAAAAAAAAAATTGTATATAAGTAGTTTATCAGCCATCTTGTTACCAT
This sequence comes from Apamea crenata, assembly GCA_949629185.1. Taxonomy (NCBI): domain Eukaryota; kingdom Metazoa; phylum Arthropoda; class Insecta; order Lepidoptera; family Noctuidae; genus Apamea; species Apamea crenata. The sequence continues at coordinate 10,985,958 of OX451377.1, forward strand.
AACACAAGCATTAGGTTGCTTAGCTTGGGACAAATGGTGCTGTGTGAAATGTCCAGGGATATTATTATTATTATTATTATTGATACTTTATCCGTTGTGACGCATGAGAGTTAAATTATCCAACTCCGTTTGAAGTAGTTACAATTCATTCGTTATTAGTCTTTTCTTGCTGATCAGCTCTGTAGGCAATAATGAAAGAGTTGACGTATTAGCTACTATGTAATGTATTGATATTCCTTTGTTTCTCAGGTAGGCACTAGGCACGGATGTTATTTATAAACCCAATGACGAAGGTAACAATCATGCTCATTATATTTGATTCTATTAAGTCTCAGATGATTTTCCTGTTTACGATGTAAATACGGTTTTGCGCGATGAAAAGGCGCTGAAATATTGCGAGCTAAACTAGCGTAGATGATAAATGAGTCTTTATTTCCATCATTTACATAGATTTTCTCATCGTCTAGCTTTTTATTAAGAGTATCAAGTATTTCTTCCGCAAAAAAGCATTCTGACGGATTCGCATTAACCAAAGTGTCATCCACTTTTCTGCCAGTATCGTTTCGTTACAAGTCATCGAGCACTGTAGTGAAAATTCCTCGCGTGATTGGATTTGTGTTGGGTTTTTTACTCATCTATACAAAACAACTGATTCAGTAGTTTTTTTGTTGATTTGTCAATTCGTTTCCTGTTTATTGTTTTGATATCTCGTCATATTTGAAACGTTGCTCTTTTGTTGATGAATGAGAATATCTTTGTCTTCTGAAGAAAGTTATTTCGTTCCGAATCTGTTGCATAAGTTCCGGGTGTTACTCTTTTCGGTAGGTATATTTAATAGTTACACATACATAACGCCTTCGCGCCTTCCCATGGGGGTAGGCAGAAACTACAGAACGCCACCTGCTACTATCCTTGCATACTCTTTTTATATTTAATACTTCATTGTTGAAATCGTATGTTTTTCTTTCATTGAACTCAACAAACAACTATGGTGTCCCTTTGAAACCATTCCTCATATCAATTAAAAAACAAATTACTTTGTCCTAATTATGATTCACATCATCAACACTACATCTAAATGAATCACCTAGGATTCTCGTGCCAATTAAAATATGGTCACAAGTAACCTTATAAAAAAAGTAAACAACCGTGGTACGTGACCAATTGTCTATGAAACGATTTATGAATCAATCCATAAATTAGAAGCATCAATACTTGTTGAACACTGTAGTTTCCATGTCAATGCAGGAATTTAAGGAGTTTTTATAGAGTGTGTTAATTGCTTTACTTTCTCTTGTAAAATGCTTTACATTTTATTGAAGCTGAGTAACATATGTTAGCATTTATCTTCACGCAATTTCTTGACGATAATCTCAACGAGGCTGACAACATTCGAACCAAATTCATTAAAAATCTTAAGTCAGAAAATGAGATGGTTATGTGGTAAGCCGGAGTTTGGTATATTTTTTTAAAGAACACCCATTACATACAATTATGCAAAAGTCAATCGGTCAATCGATGTTACATAAAAAGTTAATCTGCTGATCAAGTAATTTTGCTTAATTGTACAACCTGGTTTTTTGTATTGTTTTTGCTTCATAGCTTATAGTTATTATGTATCTCGTCTTGATTGTCAGACAATGTTGTTGTTCGTCTCAAGACAAGAAAATCATACATTGAAATAGAACGAAATTATAATATCAGCCAATGTTGTGTTGGGTTGCCATCTCTACTGTGTCACCTTCGCACAAAGTCCTAACTACTCGAAATCATTCACTCTGCCAAAACTCATAAATACGTATTTTCTTACCCACTTCGAACTTGAATGTGAATCATATTAGCGATGACAGATTCTGAAAAGTACTAGTAACCCAGAACTAGAGAAATGTCTTAATGAAATACTTTAATTACGTTGTTTAAGAAAATATAGGTCACACACTTCTTGAAAAGAATTTGAGCTTTTAGGAAACTGGATGTCTTGGCCACTGAATATTAAGGCCAGAAATCTGGATTGAGGATGTTAATATAAGCAAAAATATACCTACTGTTAAAGTAAATATGACGTTAAAGCATCATAAGGAAACTATTTTGTTTACGCAAAATATAACAACTAAATCTGTGGTTAGTGTAGTCATAAAATGATGACCTGATTTCAGACAATGAAGTCATTGTAACTGCCTACTCCTGCTCCGAAACACCTTACTACGTTCGAACGTGCCTTCTTAGCGGTATGAAATCTAAGTCAATGGTTTAGGAGATTTTGATGTGTCAGGAGCTGGCCAATATCCTTTGTAAACTATGACGACAACGGATGATGGAAATTGTGCAGCAGGATTAGATTGCGATGGTATAATTATTTCAATTTGGAGTTAATTTAAGTAGTCTTTAAAAGTAGCGATGCTTGTACAGACGCCAGCACATCAAGCTACTACAATCTGTCAAATTTCTTTAATAGATTTTCAACTTCGTCCGCACCTATTCTCCGTGGTAAAATCTTAATACCAAATTTTTTTGTAATGTTTATGAAAGCTGAGAGTCTAACGTATTTTAAGCCGTATTTAGGAACCATTAAGTCTCCTATTTAGATTTTTAATTTACCGTTGAAAATTGAAGTCATAATTCACCGAACCCAATTTTTTTACTTTAAACCAACATTTTCATAAGTTTCATCACAGTCATGAAGCTGATTATTTTATGCATAAAAGTATGACTCATGAAGATTCAGTTCCAAAAAAAAAACTCGAAAAAAATTTTTTTTTTTTTTAAGAAATTGTTTAAGTTTGTCAGGTTGAGAAATCTCAAAGATTCAGAAAAAAATCATAACTCGAAAAATATGAGAAATCGCGGAACATACATATTCGGATAGTCCACGATACGAGGAACCTATTTTTTGTAGTTAATGCCGTTAGGAGAGAAGACCTTCGTTAGAATATTTTCCCTTCTGTAGACATCACAATGCTCTAATTGATATTAGAAGTCATTTGTTTTTCAAAGTCACTGCAATCAGAGAGCGAACACTGAACGTAAGGACCGAAGAGCTTCCTTTCCACTCCATCCGTTCATTCTTTGCTCATCAGATCACGCATCTTAAGATCCGCTCACAAAGTCACAACTCACATGAGCATGACAGCATGACCCACTTTAGGACGCGGGCGGGCACGGGGCACCGCTTCTTGACATTTACGATTTTAAAAATAAGTTCGTGCATTTTGACAGCGGATAAACAAAGCTTTGTTTTATGATGGTCTTAATATGTTTAGTGTTATTCTTTGTTGAAGTGTGCAGGAGCACTCCTAAATACTCGTAGATTCTCCATATACATAGATTTTGGTAGCAGTGGAGTTCCATTTGGAAACAATATTAAAATCGTGCCAAACTCCACATGGACTCAGATTGTATGAATAGCATTATGTATTTTTGCAATATGTCTCAAAAAGCTGAAAGTCATGACTCCCAAAGTTTTTGCCAAACATTTTAAAGCTCGAAAATATTGCAAAAGAAACATCGAAAGTGAAGTATCATCGTGGTTACGCAACCTTGTCTGCTCGCAAACAAAATAATGGAGTTCCAGCCATGTGACTTGTTATTCCAACTGTCTTTTCCAATCCAAAAATAAACATCAAACTTTTACTTCACAATCTTGTGCTCCCAAATTACCAGCGCAATTTTTTGCTTCGTAATTTCTTAAACCACTGGTGAATACTATCTTCTACAGTTATCTGATGATTCATCGCAGCTTTGTCCAAATGGTACCTACATTCTATAATCGCTGTGTGGTCTAAGTACAATGAAACGGGTGTCGGGTGGCGTACACACCTATGTACACAATACAAGAACTAATACTTAGTCCTCGTTCTTTATAGTTTAAGTCACACGGACTTGTTCAAACGTTTTGTGTGGATTTGTTTGGTAATTGTGGAAAAAGTCAACATCTTAATGACTGTCAAAGTGGTTGAGAATATTGTGGACAGTGAATAGTGATAGAAGTGTAGCCTTCACGTGTGTGACGTACAAAAATGGATGGATCCTACTATGAAATCAGATAGGTATTATGACATTGGTTCGCACTTCGCTTGTTTATGAGGATAGGACAAAGGTGACACATATTTTGTTTTTTTTCCGGTTTTTCAGCCATCGTAATGGGTTTTTAACACACGACATTGATATCACTGTTCAACTCTGACCCGAAAAAGCCTTTCATTCTCAGTTTCCTCAGAAAATGTCCGGATCAAATATCAAACAGCTTAAATTTAACTTTGACAGAATGAAAATAAGCGAATTATGTGTTTCCAAAAATAGTTGTCGAGATATTACGTAAGAGACGTTGATATATGTGAGTCTGGAGGTTTTCAGACCAAAACGTGTGTAGCTGTGGCTGAGACAAGGATTGATGGCGCGTGGCGTCCTTAATAAGAAGTTAGTGGCCATTTACTATGACTGGGATCTCATCTGCCGTCTGCCAACCGAGCTTGTAGATATAACTCATTCATTTGTCTTTGCTCTTTCTGATACGGTCTACGCATGTCTAATTATATTGAAGACCTCAATAAAATATTTACTGCGGCTTCCCGGATGGTCTCTTGACGATCGATTCATTTGGAACTGATTAACTGAATGAAATCTCATAACAAAAGAGCAAAACAAATGAAAATTATTTTGATTATCCGCTCACTGGAACAATCCTTGACATCATGTAACCCACAGACTGTAACCGATACCAAAACACGTGTATCGGGAGAAAACTGATCAAAGAACTTGAACATATTTCCTTTGATCATTATTCAGAGAAAGACTACAAGGAAGTTTTAAACCAGGCTATGATATACTTCAACACAACTAGATGAAGTGCTGAAGCATTGTCTGCTGTGACATAACCGTTTCGTGCGGCTAAAATTAGCCAATCGAATCTTGCGTGCGCCCGCTGCAGGTGCGCTCGGTGTTGCCGCACGCGAAAATGCAACCCGATGACGGGTAACATCGAAGTACTTTCAGCAGATCACTTGTTAAACCAATACAGTACCTAATACTTGTAAGGATTAAAGTTACAATGTTTTTGAAGCATAAATTGGGTGATAGTTTGACAGCAAGCCAATTTGCGGAGATTTTATATGTGTAAAGATGAAACGCAAGATTCTGAGTCCAATTCAAAACATGCATAAAATATTGTTATTAGACTAGACTTTGTATCAAAGAATGCAGCAGTGGTGACAGGTGCTTATCCCATTTCTTCCTCTGTCATAATCTCTCGAATGGATGAGTATTCGGGTACTGAAGTCCTAATTAAACTATATCGTGGTATGCGTCTTATTTTAGCTCTCCAGGGTTTAGTGCCAAACTCTCAGGTGCGAACTGTGTTATCAATTACTGAATACCATTCCGGCACTAGTGTTGATTTAGATTATTGCCTTCAGTTTTCGTGGAAATGTCAACAGTTCTATTTTGCTCTGTGAGAGTAGCTCGTTAGGAGATACAACGTCATCTTAATGGGGAGGACTGAGTGCTTGCTCATGTTTTCACGTCCGATTTCTGTGTCTTACCAATCGTAACTTTTAAATTATAAGTTATTAACATAATTATTATAAGCTTTAGGGATACGACAGGTACACCAACAACAACAACAACAAACAACAACAGCAACAGGCAATACGAGCAAATTCGGGGAATACAGGCGTATTTTTATGTAACTTATTATTGTTTCATCGGCAGCATGTAGGTAACGCAGTCTTCTTTGCTTCAAGCTTTGAGGCGTCGCTGGTAAAAGCCCTTCAAAGTCATTTTAAAAGACCGCACCCTAATTGCGTAACACACTATCAACCTCAATCTGAATCATTTTGAAGGATATTGCTAATTCACCCTTTAACCAGTTTATGGGTAGAATGCTAAAAATAAGGAAGAAATCTTCCAAACCACATGTTTATGTTTTCCGATTTTCCGAGTTACACCTTGCGTTGTCTGTTAGTCGGTTACGGAACAGTTTAAGAATTGTACTGTTAACTTTTACCAATAAAAGATAAAAAAAAGCCGCAAACAAGAACAAATTGCGCATTGAAAGAAGTATTCCTCGCGGTCAAATGGCCAGTGCACGTCAAGAGGGAAATGCCATACATAACTCCTCCTCTAGAAATGCTGCAAGTTTTAATTATGTCACATATTTGAAAGCTTTTAAGTGCCCGCTCCCTTGTAAATGTCGCGGTAAATGATACTCGTGACCGAATGGGCTTCCTGTTTCCAAACACATCGTTCTGGTGAATGTAGCCTTTTTGTTTTTTAAATTGTTGATTCATAACTACCCTCGAATTTTGGCTCCACAATTATTAATTAGATCAGAATTAAAATCTGTAAAATCAGATGTTTATCGGAAATCTGCGAGGTTATCATTATGACAATTCGACAACATTCATTGCGTTTTTTACTTACGTTGTCGAGCGGACGAATTTTTCAAACAGAATTAGATTAGGGATTTCCTTCAAAATCCTTCGGATTATGAAAGAAAGTGTGTTACGCAAGTAGGGTGCAGATTTGTGCGCGTGACAAACTTCAGATAGTATTGTTTTTGGATTTAATATTAAAAAAAATATGTTTTGGATTGGATGCAATGGAACCCATAGTGCCAACTAGGTCAAAGCAATAATTAGATGATATGTAAATTGTTCTCTTCATTTTGCTAATTCAAATCAATTTGTTAAGGAGCCAATATATAAGTACAACCAATTAATAATGATCTGTCATAAAATATGCCGAAGGAAATACTTCAGGGCTGCCAACTGTCTCTGTTTCGAGCTATGCGCTTAGATTTCAGGCATAATTTATGACAACTCGAGCTCAGTCAAACACGATAATTCTCAGCGCATCGGGCATATGGACTGTGTCTGAGACTTACCGGAGTAATAACTATAATAAGTGCCAAAAATTGTGATAAATCATGATTTAATTGTTCTCAGCGTCTTTGAATTACTTACTGGGCTATAACCTCTTCTTGTTATGGATAACAAAGATCATTTGAAGAAAGCAGCATAAATAATCTCGGTTGATGCAAATCAGCCTTCTCGTCGCCTATCCCTCCGTGGTGGAAGACTAAGGTCTTCAACCAGTGGGTCCTGCCCGTCATGATGACATACCTACGGTGCCGAAACGTGGACACTGACGGACGGGCTGGTCCACAAATTCAAGGTCGCTCAGCGCGCTAAGCAAGCTATGCTCGGAGACTCTTTGAAGGCTAAAATTATCCGGAAAAGAACCGGGGTTACCGACATAGCTTGCAGAGTAAGCAAACTGAAGTGGCAGTGGGCTGGCCATGTTTGTCGAAGGACCGACAAGCCGCTGTAGCAGACGAGTCCTAGAGTGGAGACTGCGCATCGGCAAGCGTAATGTGGGACCCAGGTAGATGGATGAATGGACCGACGACCTAAAGAAGGGACAGACTGGATGCGGAAGGCGAAGGACAGGGTGTTGTGGCGCTGCCTGGGAGAGGCCTATGTCCAGCAGTGGACTAATGGACAATGTGCTAAGCTGTTTGATTGATGCAAATCATGTTTTTATCCACGCGACGAATGGATAATTTCGCTCACATGGATGATTGAATATTCTCATTACCTACCTACATATAGATAGAGGTTTGGCCCTATAGATAGAAAACAGTAGCAATACAATACCCGTTCTAATAATATTTTGAAAACATTATCAGTTAGACAGACAACTATAGTCAGTTATTTTATCTCTAATTTTGCATCACTGTCTAAAACAAAGTGATCTTTATTTTCGTTGAAATAAGGTTGCGGTTGAGTTGCTGCCACTCACAATCCTATCAAAATCACAGTGATCTTTAATCTCGTTACTATAAGGTTACTGTTGGGTTTCTGCTGTAGAGGTAACATAACTCTGAAAGGACAGTAAGTGTTAATGTAGCTCAGCTTGAGGCGTAATATGTCCAGAAATCGTCTGCGACTAGCCCCTTCGATTGATGGTTAATTCAATTTTAAATCTCTATGGAATTTTGATATGGGAAGGTTCTAATTTAATCACATATCTGTATACTAGCGGTCCCGACAGACGTTGTCCTGCCCGAACGCAACGCAACCTACCGTGTCCAATAATAGTGAATCTAAACCTAAACCATCCCTGTCAAATACAAAAAAAAGACATCAAAATAGGTCCAGCCGTTTAGGAGGAGTTTAGTGAGATACTCACGTATATAAAGAAGATATGCTTGTTATACTAAAAAATACTAGGTACTGCAATATAAATCAATACTTCTTATGCTGCACTAGTGTCAGGTGTCAGTATGGCCTTTGCAAATCTAGAATCTGCAATCTGAATCTGATTCAGATCATAAAGAACATTATAAGTAATTGCTCTGACAGCAGCCTCCTTATGTTAACAATTAAGAGGGACAAGGAAATTACAGACTAATTAAAACTATAGTAGGTACTAAAATAATCGTAGCCGTACAAATACATTCCGAGAATACAGCGCATCTCGTAATTACAAGTCTGCATCACCTTTCTCGACCTTCTGATGTCTATTCTAATTTGAACAGAGATCGTGAAACTGTTAGTTTACATTTCAATAAAATGGGAAAGTTACTAAAAACTTCTAAGCTGTAAAATTCGTCGCATCAATTAAATAATTGGTCTCTACAAGAATTCCTATTGTATTTCAAGTTGACCATACTATAGAATTTCCTATTGTTTTCTTTGACACAAATTCCACACATTTGTAGCTTTTCTTAAGTAGGTGTATCATTGTTTACCTAATGTTACTTCTCTCTACGAAGCCTCCTCAAATTCAAGTCCTCCAGGCAACAATTCAATTTTACCCCAAGATTCGTTTCGATAAATATAAATCCACGCGTGCAAGGTATCAAACAATTTCGTACATAAAATCCGTGTGAATCCAATGTGTTTGGTACAGACACGTCAGTGCATTACACCCACTCAACTTCCAAAGATACGTATAACACCAGCGATATGCTCGAAATATATGAGGAGCGAACGACTCTCGAGCGATTTCAGATATTAATGTGCTTTCACTTGGCCATTGTGAATATTATAATAATATGAAGTCTGGAATTAAAGCCGTCATAGGTCCAGATTGAGAGGATTCCAGAACAGAAGATGACCATTTCCTGGAATATTCAAAATGTGAATTGTGAGGTCTTAGTCGTGTCGATGGCACGACAACATATTACGTTTTTTTGGACCAAAACTTCGCCACTTCCACGACATCGGCGGTGGCAGTGGCGAGGTCGCTATGGTTGCTTTTTTTGGGGGCACAGGAGGCATGATTGGAGGTCAGGCAGCATTGTGAAATACGAGTAAAAGCGAAGAAAGTCACGAAATGCGATAATATAGTCACACAATTAGCCAGTTCAAATATTTTCGATCCTGACCACCCTGGCTTTTTGCATAATTTTATTTTATTGGGACATAAAACTCTTACATGTTACAATTATAGTAAATAATGAACTAGGGTAATAGAGGTAAACATGTAGGTAACCCACACCAAAGTCCGCGGAATAATCTATTATGGAGAAATAAAAGTAAAACAAAACCACGCATCATCTACTGGAGGCGATTTAGGTTAGGGATAATTTATAATTATTGTGCAAGCAATTGAATAGCCATTCTTTTAAATTTTGTTTGAGATAGTGAAAATATATCAATGAATGACGAAACAAGACTGATGATCGTTGCATCGATTATGAAACACATCAGCATGACGACCAACTGATAGTATTTTATTATACCATAACACGCAGGAAACAACAATAAATAAACAACCCGTTTGTTATAATCATACGCTTGTATAGTTGCATTTCCATGAAAGTGTAGATGTTGATACTGTTGATGCATTCAATCAGGAACTACTTTTAAGGTGGAGGTGGTCTTTTCAACACGCGCCTTCGCTACTAATGCAGTGGGTAACGCAATTCGTTGAATTACATCTATTCTCACCTCGCACTTCAACGCATCAAAACTTGTAAGTGCAATTAGTATGCATTTAAATGTTGCCAAAATATTCAACTATAAAAGAAAGTGTTTATCTTTTGGTCGTTTCTGTCCATTATAAAGTCAAAGCATTTATTTCAAATAGGCACATAAAAGGCACTTGAACATCAAAATTTACAGTAAAATAGAATTGATTCTAGTCGCACCTTCCAAAAGGTAGTTTACTTATGGAGAATAATGGGCAAGAAACTCCACTCACTCTCTCTCAATACACTCATGTCTGTTCTGTCTCCGTGTGTGTATTGGGTTTTTTCCATCAGGAATTTCTCAATAGCAGCCTGGGGTCTGGATATGCGCCCGGCAGCAATATGCTCGCTCCCTTTTACATGGGATTTAAATATAACTGGCGAAATGTGAATGTACTATATTATACACCGCCTAACCCTTCGGGATTACAGGTGTGATGTTATGTATGTTTTAGAGACACCCATGTCTCCATTGTTTTGCATTTTTGTCATCTAGGTTATAAGTTGCATATTGCATGATTCCATGACTCGGTTCAAAAAAATCTTTGATTCTATCAATATATCATTGATAGAATCAAAGAGAAGAGTTTTGATTAGGTACTATCGTTCAGTGAAATCTAGCGTTGAATATAAACATGGTAAAACAAGTAGCAATCTGGTCAAGGCAACAATTCCAAAGATGGACACTTTTCTACACAATTTTCCTTACTCGTTTGCAATCGAATGGTGTAAATTGATTTTTCCTTGACGTTCTAGAATCTTCCATTTTAGTTTATAGGTACATTTACTATTGATGTTGGCTGTCTACATTTTTCTTTTATCTGGAAACCTAACACTCACAGCTGGTCTAAAAAATCTCTATATTTCTATCTTTGAGTTGCATCTTTTAAATTCTACTGATACTGCAATGTAAACTGTAAATTCTACGATAAACTCAAAATCAAAAAAATCATTTATTCAAACTAGTCTGAGAATCGGCACTTTTTGAACGTCAAAATTACATAAGACAGTCCCCAAAACCGTCCTTCACCACTTCCCGGTGCTTTAGCTGGGAAGAAGAGGCGCAACAAACTCCCCAGCAGCACAGCTGTACAGTTAGAAGAACTTGATTCTATACAATAGTAAGTAATTAACATTACGAAACACAAAACATTAAATTAAATTATTTGCCATATGTCAGCTAGCAGTCTAGCACACGCCAATATACTAACAAAAACATTGAAAACTTCTCAAGCAGACATATAAAAACGTAAACAGAACTATATTATAAACTATATCGATATCTGACGATATATACCAAGGTGCGAATGATCAAAGAAAACCTGTCTCATATCTTTCAGCTTCCAAACATACAAGAAACCAATTCTCCTAACAGTTACCATTTTCATTGCTAAATTAACCCGGAAATTATTAAATCAGTAATGTAAAAAGAAAAAGAAGCCATTTTATTCACGGTGTTAAATCGCTCGATGTTTATAATGGCCGTTTGACCGACATTTGCTTAACCGTAATCTTTATGAATTAACCGAACACTGACTTCTTAGAAACGACTGTCCTGCATTTTGAACCGCACAATTCTTTGGATGTTTTAATTACTTTATCAGGAAAAGATTATTTTTGTGCGAAAACTGATTCGTAATCAAAGTTATTATTCAATGAAAGCCTTATTTATACTCTTAGGTTTATTTATTTTTGTATGTTACTTTGCCTTGGACTATCCCAAAAGATGCTTCAAAGACTCGAACATAATATAACAGCTAGAGCTATGATTTAGCCCTTATCATATTAAGTAGAAAAGTACTTATTCAATTTTTTTTTTACTAATCGTTCAGCCCCGACGCCAAATAATTGGGTTAAGAGAAGGTGGATGATGATTATGCATCTTGACAAGTATGTCTTAGTTCAGTTTAATACGGTATCAAAACTGCTCAAGCGCAAGCGCCTTGTTCGCCAAACAATGACAAGCAATTATATGCGAAACCCAGATTTATTTCCGTCTCTTACGACATATCACTGTTATAAGCAGCAGTGTCCTCATAAACTCTAAAAATAACTATTCCTGATACATTTTACATGTAAAACCGACAATAGTTTTCCTTTATCCTGTAGTTACACTAGTTACCCAATATTTAATTGAAGAAAAACAGGTGTCGTATTTCTAAGCGCCATCTTTAATTGGGCCGGTTCTAAATTTAGAAAATTGACTTTTTAGTGTTGCTATACTCTTGTTCTGATTCACCGGCCGGTCGAGAATGTTTTAACCTATAAACGAATGCATAAATATACTGGGAATGCTTTGGTGAGCTTGTTCCTTTTACATTAATATATGGGTCTGATGTTTGACGGAGATTTTACGAGTGTGAGCATTTTAGGGCTCGCTCCAAATATTTGAGAGTTTTGGAAAGTAATGAAATACATAGGTGGATTATTGCATTTGAAACTGCTTATAAATACGATGAAAAGGGATAAAACGTTTAACTGCTGTGTCATAGATGGTACTCTCGCCAAACTTGGCAGTCGAATGATGATCGCATTATGCACCTAAAGTAAAAGCTCATACTCCAGTAAAGTATATCTTAAGACACAGGATGTGATGTGGTAATATATTTCTATCTCAAACTATAAATAAGATGACAAATTCAATCCAAAAATACAGTCCACGTTCGCCGTAGACAATTTTGCATAATCAGGAATTACGCAGCAGTATTCAAATAAACGTGAAAAACGGTACCTACCTACGTTGCATGGAATGGCGCCAAAAATCCAGGATAAACAAACATTTATGAGACTACCCACCGTTACCCACGTGAAACAAATTCAGTGATTCGTCCTGCTACTCGTGAATATACAAGCTTGGGCTTTAAATTGGATAAGCAGAATTCTAGGTTATGAGATCAGAATTCTGCATTTCTGCTTTAAATGGCAGTAATTAGTGTATGGTTATCTGACCTTGTACAGACGCCAGCACATCAAGCTACTACAATCTGTCAAATTTCTTTAATAGATTTTCAACTTTATCGCTAAATCATTAGGTTCAAGGTTGATTGGGAAAGTTTGACAGTTTCGGGTAGCTTGATGTGCTGGCGTCTGTACCTCCTAAGTAGTCAAACCTGAACCAACCACCAGAATATTAGATCAGATTTTGTCATTTGCTCTTAATAGAGCATGCCCTCATAAAATTGCAATAGACAAATACGGCAAACCTTAGAAGGCTTTAACAACATAGTTAAGTTTTGGAACACAACGCCGAACGCCAATCTAGCTACTGTTTGTGACACCTGTTTACCTCCATAAACAAGTGCAAAGATTATCATTACCGTAATCAGGACGATATTGCGGTCGCTGATCAATATAATAATAGTTAGACCGGTGTATAGTGTCTATTCTTTATATTACGTTGACTGGACCTCGACGGAGTAGCAAACCAAAAAAAGCTTACGTACGTTCGTTAATTTTAGAAGACTGTCCATAGTTAATAGTTAGTATGATATGCTTAATTACTGTAGTATTTCTTAAATGTTAATTACGGTTAGGTCAAGAGTTAATTACTTACATAAGTGAAGCATCTTCTCTTGTGTCTTCCTGCACAAACTGTAGGACAGTAGCTCATGACGTGGTAAAAGAATTTGCCACGCAGCAACGTTGGTAAGCCGAAGTTCGCTGAGACGTATATCGCGGCGAGATCTTTTCGCGCACTGCGCCTAGAGTTGAAAATCCAACAGTGTGTTTTTTGACGTGCTAGGATGCCCTCTGTTGGATTCTCAATGCTTGGCTCAACACCGAGAGTTGAAAATGCAGAGCGCGATCTAATCCGCCGCGATATCTGAGAACGTCGGCTAACGTGACTGACTGCTTGACAGGACAGACGTACAAAGCATTCTACGTCGACGAAGCTCTGTTGTCACTGTCAGTTGAGGAGGCTCCCCTTGTTCGGTCTTACTACGTGTTCCACGAACAAGCCTTTCTCACGTGGAGCCAAAATTGCACTGTTTACTATCCTCCTTTATGCTTCGTCATATTCAGACACTGTGTCTCTGATGCGTCTTACTCCCACTTCTCCACCCACTTTCCTGCAATGTCAGTGGGATGTCTTGATCATAAATAAATAAATAATGTTAAATTATTTCATCTCCACAAATTACATTTACAAGTAAGTTGACACGTCTTTTTTCAAAATACTCTAATTTATGTAGACCTGGAGTCTAAACTAAGCCTAGGCCTGTATTTTAGAACTCCTAATATACGCTAGTTAGGAATACTGTTACCAAACGTACCTTATGTTCGCCGGATTAACACAAGTTACGTATTGTCCTTCGGGCAGGGTCTTTCAATGCACCCTTATTTCAGTTACAAGATACGTTCTTTGACATCTAAAGATATGGAGTCTAAACTGCGTGATTTACTTTCCTACGTTTTGCTTCGTCATATTTAGACACAGCTTTATCTCTTGCTGATGCATCCATCACCCACCAAAGTACTCCCGTCTCTTTTCAATATCAAGATTATCGTACGTGAAGCCAAAACTGTAAAATGTATCATAATTTATTTGTTACGTCATATTCAGACACAGCATCCCATCATCCCCATGCTGATGCATCCGTCACCCACTTCCTTCCCACCATCCTATGATGACACGCTCATCATTTGTAATACTCCAATTTTACTACTTCAATGAATCAATATGTACGAAAATTCAACGTATAAATATCATATGTTTTGGTGAAATACTCTCAGTTAGTCGAAAGCGTCCGAGAGAGCAAGTTAGAAAGGAATTTGTTGAAAAAACTGTGAATTTATCTTTTGTTCGTCAATCAGTGGCTGTGTTTCAGTGAGATATATTGTAACGAAAATCGAACGAAGATGCTTATCATGCCTCCGGTGTCTTTTGGTAATTGAGTGTTTATTTATTGAGCTTGGAAAGTGTTTGAAGATTTGATCTACAATTCATCTAAGTGATCGTTCCGGTAGATAACTTTTCTGGATCTTCAAATTCCAGTAGCCCATTGAAAAGTGTAACAAAAGCATCTTTTGAAAGGGCATCGTGATAAATGGGTGTACTTTGCTTTTGTGAATGTCCTTATCAAAAATCAACGACTTGAACCTTACCATCTTCTAATCCTTAACATGGATTTTCAAAGTTCATATTTTCATTTAAATTATGTGTTTTTTATTCTCTGTACTCTACGATTGACGTCATTTCGATGACTATAATTAAAAATTAGGACAATGTTTAAGCCCCCATACTTCCTCATTTCCAAAATATTTAAATTTAAGAGAAATTTTCCAAAATCGACAACAATAACAACATACATACAACAAACCATTCAATTACCTATTCGTTACCGTTTCGTTGACGAACGCCAGACGTTGCGTGTCTTCGCGATGGGGCATTAGAAAACGGCCGTCTCGCTTCGGAGGTCTTACTACCTGTTAATGAGTTAATTTCATTCCCAGATTTATATGTTTTTAATTCCGTATGTTATCACGATAAGTATCGTGTGAGTTTTGCATGTTATTTATCGTTTTGAATGATAAATGCTTGCACTGACTGGACCGGTTCACTCAAATCTGTGGTACTTTCCTCAAAAGGCCATTTCAGACAACAATCTACATGGTCTTCACAATTGAATTGAGAATTGAGAAGATTGTCTGGAAGTACCTCTTTGTTTCGGCCTTCTCAGAGTAGTCGGAAAGGAAACATCGAACTCATCTAGCAATTTATTTTTTATAATATGACGTGTAAAACTGATTCTGATATCCTATTTACAGAATAAACAATTTCATTTCACTGAATTCTTATGTTACACTCATTTCTCATTCAGCCCATTTTCTCAGATCTAAGCAGAAATGTCTTGATTTGAAGGAAACTATTTTGTTGATTAGCACGGAAATGCTCAGTTTTTTCAGCCACTAATGTAGCAAGATGCTGTTCGTACGTGACTCGACTAAAGCTCTGGACTCCCGAACAGCTCCTTGACACATTTTTTCGACTCTTTAAACATCCTTATGACTGGAAAAAGTGGCTAATTCTTGGCGGGAATTGCAAGGCAAACTGTTTGGTTTGCATCTTCATTTTGATGGTTGTTAGGTAATTGGTTTTCATTTTGTGAGCCTATCCCAAGATTTTCTACTTTTTTTTCCCATTTACTTATATTGTTGCACTGTCCAATCGGTTAGAAACAAATCGTCTTTCCAGCGTTTCTTAGTCCTGCCTCGGTGACGACGCCCGTCTTCAGGAAGTCTTCAGGAACCCACTGTGTAACGACTTTGGCCCATCTGTCTGGATGCATCCTATAGGTGTGACCGCCCAGTCCCACTTCAGCCTAGCAGACTTATCGCCAACATCGGCGATACCCGTCTTAAGCTTTTGGAATATCTCCGACAAAATATCTCGAAGAATGCATGATGACTTAGCTAAAAAATCTTGCATAAAAAAAAACGAATGACCTCATTGCTAAAACCAGCCAAAGTTAAGGTTAACAATGTCATTAGTTAAGTTCTATTTCCGACACATAATTGCTAAGAAATGCTAATGTCTTTCGCTAAAATAAATAGTATGTAGGTACTTGTACTGCTTTCTCTGCTAACATTACTCATTGCCAATTTGAATATTTATGACGCACTTTTCCCTAACCGTACAAAAATCTTATTTTTTACCTTTTTGTTTATTTGTGACCAATTCAAAACTTGTGTTAATTAAATTGCTATAATTACTGGTACAGCAGTGCGATTCTGTAACCATCTCACCGTGAAAACGTAGGTGAAGTGAGCGTGGAGTGAGCTGTCATTCCAACTAGGTAATGCTAGGGATTGCCACTATTGACAGCAGTGCGATTCTGTAACCATCTTACCGTGAAAATTCAGGTGAAGTGAGCGTGGAGTGAGCTGTCATTCCAATTAATGCTAGGGATTGACACTATTGACAGCTCACTCTAAGCTCACTTCACCTAACTTTTCACGGTGAGATTTTTACAGAATCGATCGGCTGCTCACTCTAAGCTCACTTCACCTACTAACTTTACACGGTGAGATTTTTACAGAATCGATTGGCTGTTCTTCTTTTTTAAATTTTTTATGTGTCCGAAATCGTTGCTCACATTTCAGCCATCTCGTTTACTGTAATGAATATTATATATCAATGCCATGTTGTCTGATATTAAAAACGTAATCCTCCTTTTGAGGTCTTTCAAGGCGCCTTTTGAGCTTCGTGGAAGTCGGGTAAACATAATAATTTTAAAGTAAAATTCAGAACAGAACCCTAATTGCGATGACCCAGGAATGGGTTTCATTTTGAAACCCATTCCTGGGTCATCACACACTCATCATCCTTCATCCACACACTGATAGTGTGTTACGCAATTACCCGCAGGTCACCTCAAAGCTGGGTGTGGCTTCTCCAAAGGCCATGCCAGACATAGCCTTTAATTTGTAGACTTTAGCAATATCTCTCTTTAACGAAACCATGACTTCTATTCAGTTTGTTTCTGAGAACTCGTCAAGAAGTAGCACTCAGTCATCTCATCATAATCAGCCTATACTGTTCCCACTGCTGGGACAAAGGCCTCCTCTCTTCGAGAGAGAGTGGGCCATAATCTATTACGCGCGAACAGTGCGGGCTTGTAGATGCCACATGTCTTCGAAATTTTGTTTTTAGGACATGCCGGTTTCCTCAATAGTCATCTCATAGATCTTATAAAATCTATAACACTGACTAGCCTAAAAGGCGTTTAGCTAATTTTGCCCTCTGTCTTTCTTTCCAGAGCACAAAGTAATGGCACTAGCTACGGCGTCAGCGACGATGGAGTCCTCCTCGTCCCTCATCCAGTCGGAGTCGAGGGTCCAGAGGAGCTACCAGGAGGTCCAGGTCTCGGAGCAGAGGACGGTCAAGAAGAAGACCAAGTCCAGGAGGCATAAGGATGAGGGGACCATATCGGTGGTAAGTTAGCCTAAAGATAACACTCAATCAAAATATGAAGGAGTCTGTAGGAACCTATACGTGTTTTTTTTTTTTTGATATGCCATAACTCTAGGGCCTAGGGGGTCATAATGTACTCATCATTATGAACAACTTTTACTATGGGACCAAACCCGAAATCGCGAAACAAAAATCTGGTGTTCCCTACGTCATTTTGACGAGTTATCATCATTTTCCTGCCCTTATCCCATGTTACTTGGGGTCGGCGCAACACGTTTTCTTCTTCCATTCTCCCCTGTCAACTGTCACGCTATCATTCACTCCCTTCTCTTTCATATCATTCCTCACACAATCCATCCATCTTTTCTTCGGCCTTCCTCTCCCTCTCCATCCATCAACATGTATATTCATCACTCTTTTAGTCACATGCGTTTCGTCCCTTCTCATCACATGCCCATACCAAGCTAAACGATTTCCTTTCAACTTTTCTGTCACTGGCGCTACTTTCAAACTTCCTCTTATATACTCATTTCTTACTTTATCCATTCTCGTCACTCCACACATCCATCTCAACATTCTCATCTCCGCTGCATGCAATCTTCTTTCATCCGTCTTCTTCACAGCCCAACATTCAGACCCATAAAGTACGACAGGCCTTATCACAGACTTATAAATTTTCCCCTTTAACTTGAGGGGCATCCGTGGGTCGCAAGTTGTTCCTGTGACCTGTCGCCATTTCATCCATCCTGAGTTGATCCGATGCGTTACGTCTCGGTCTACTTCGCCATCTCCTTGGACAAGCGACCCGAGGTACCGAAAGTCGGAGCAAATCGATAAGGGCGTTCCGGCGAGAGATATGGGCCAAGGACTGGAGAGACCGCCAAAATCGCAAAACAGATACTCCGTTTTGGTCCGACTTACTCTCAGGCCAACGGTCTCGAGTCTTTCCCACCACCCTTCCAATCTGCTCTGGACCTCTAAGCCGATCTCGGCAACCAGCACAATGTCATCGGCGAACAGCATACACCATGGAGCCTCCTCTTGGATATCCGATGTAAGAGCATCCATTATCAGCACGAAGAGGTACGGGCTGTCATTTTGACGAGTTATACGAACATAAATGTAGGGAACAGCAGTTTTTTTTTTTCGCGTCAGGTTGTTATATGACGCGGTGTTGTATATCAATACTATACTAATATTGTAAATGCGAAAGGTACTGTGTCTGTCTGTGTTACCTTTCAGTTCTTAGCTGTTGGGCGGATTTCGATAAACTTTGGACCCTAACCTGGCTTAAACATTAAGATACTTTTTATTCTGGTAGTACGAGGGGCTTATGGCTAAGTAATAGCCGCACGGGTCGATCGATCAGGTTAAGCTACGCTTGCCGCGGTTGGTCCGTGGATGGGTGACCATCTTTACATACCAAGACCACTCCGTGCTTCGGAAAGCACGCTAAGCCGTTGGTCCCGGCAGTCATTTTTTGCTTTGACAGTCGTTACGGGTCGTCAGAAGCCCGAAAGTCTGACAACCAGTCTTACCAAGGGGTTTTGTATTACCCAGTAACTGGGTTGTGGATGTCAGATAGTCTTTAAGCAGCTGCATCCGATTAGACTGGGAGCCGACCCCAACATAGTTTTTTTTTTCCTTTTTTTAAACACGTTGCACCACACTAGGATTTACTCCTGTATCGTGCGTGCGTTTACAAACATTTAAACTCACATACACAAACAGCCAAATCCGGAATAACTACCTGTAGGCAATACAAATATTTGTTCCGTGCTGGAATCGAACCCGCGACACGCAGCGCAGCAGTCGATCGCTCAGCCTCTGCGCCAACCGTGTAGTCAAATATATTTATAAGTAATAGTTGGGAAAAGGCTAGGCACATGATGATATTCTGGTAGTACGTTCCCGTGGGAAAATTCCCGACTTCTACACTAGCGAAGCCGCTGGCGAAATCTATGTAGTTAATTACAAAGTCATATAATCACTGTGTGTGTCGTTTCACGTTTTGTAAATATTCGTTGCATCATATTATGACGTTCAGAATGCGTTATGGCTTTACGCGTACTGGTCAAATATAATTCAAACCATGACGCGAATTTGTCTTTGTGGTCTTTCAGAACTAGTAGACACAATCCGCTGTCGCTGCAGCTATCTATTTTTAACTGACTTCAAAAAAAGAAGGAGCTTCTCAATTCGGTTGTTTTATTTTTATTATTTATTGCCGGAACTGCCTCTTACAGAACAGATAGACACAGTATATGGCTTAGGAACCACCTCCTCGAAACCCTGGACTTACCATCAATTTCTAACATTGAAAGTCTTTCTGTTCCAGTCTAAAAGTTCAGAAAAACTGTTCAAGAAGATGAAGGCAGCAACGGACACGGACTCGATCCCGCAGTGCGAGAAGTGCTCGCGGCCCGTGTATGCCATGGAGCGCATCAAGGCAGAAAAGAGGATCTGGCACAAGGAGTGCTTCCGCTGCATCCAGTGCAACAAGCAGCTCACGTAAGTATCATTATTATGTAGCAGTAGTAGAACACGCCTGCCTGCATGCGTGGAGTCTCTCTGAGGGATCGAATCCGCAACGAGGTAATCCGGCAGAGAACCAAAGTTGTCGACATAGCTCACAGAATAAGCAATCCGAAGTGGCAATGGGCCGGTCATTAGCCGTAGAACCGATGACCGTTGGGGTAGACGTGTTCTTGAGTGGAGACCGCGAATCGGTAAACGTAAGGTGGGACGCCCTCAGGCTATGTGGAGCGACGATCTTCGCACGATGGCTGGTAGCAGCTGGATGAGAGTTGCCGAAAATCGAGTTGAATGGCGTGCGATAGGAGAGGCCTATGTCCAGCAGTGGACTGCTATAGTCTGATGATTATGAGTAGAACATGAGGGTGGACACGGTCAGCACCTTCAACGTTGTAACGACGAAATGTCCCTGTGTCTTCCAGAAGGGTAACAACTGTCCATAGATGTTCGAAAATTACATCCTTCCAATATAAGATACAAATTCGTCCGCCTTTCATGCAATATTTCCTTAGTAACATGATTGATTATTATGTTTCATGTATTGACACATCAAAACTGGGATTAAAATTAGGCGTCAAATAGCGAAATCTAATATATAAAATTCTCGTGTCACAGTTTTCGTTGCCATACTCCTCCGAAACGGCTTGACCGATTTTGATGAATTTTTTTGTGCTTATCCGGTATCTATGAGAATCGGCTACTATGTACTTTTTTTTTTTTTTTCAAACCCTTAAGTGATAAGGGATGTCCACCCTAGGGTATGAGTAGGGTAGGAGTAGTGTAGGGGTAGGGTAGGAGTAGTGTAGGAGTAGGGTAGGGGGTAGGACACCACGCGAACGAAGTAGCGCCGGGCAGCTAGAAATAATTTATATATGGCAAAACAACGTTTGCCGGGTCAGTTAGTATACTATAAAGACTAACTTCTATTATGTGTCCAGAAGGCCTCGTAATTTGGGTTCTTGTAATTTAAACCGTTCAAAATTCAGTCGCAATCTCATCTCAGCGACAATCAATGTCAAAAATGTAGAGGAATTAGTGGTATTTTTGACAGATTGAGACAGATCTGACTGCTAACGTAAAATTACGAGAATTGACCCTCTTATCAATGCCAGTCCTATTTTTATTTACCTTACACGTACAAATAATCACAATTGTTTTCTTCTATGATTTTAGAATGGAGACCTACCAGAGCGATCACACGACGTTGTACTGCAAGCCGCACTTTAAGCATCTGTTCGAGCCCAAGCCGGTGGACGAGGATGACGTCACGGACGGTAATATTAACATTTCCTATCATTGATAAATGCACCCTTTCCATATCATTAACAATATTAACAACAATAATATTTTAAAAATATAAATATAATTAAAATATTTTATAAAATAAAAGTAAATAAAATATTTTATAAAATAAAAATATATGAAATATTTTATAAAATAAAAATAAATGAAATATTTTATAAAATAAAAATAATAATGAAAATATTTTTTATCAAAATGACACACTGTGTCAATTTACCGTTGTTTAATCATTTCCTACTACGGCCAAAAAATTACAGTTGTGGTTTGACTAAACGGACGCATTAAGTTGGTAGTCAATTTGACAAACAAGTAATTTACCTGACTTTACGTACAATGCAAACCAATGTCAAAAATGTTAGTGAGCACGGGCCTAAAATATTAGCCTACACTGGCCGGCAGCCTTAGTAGAGTTGGAAAATGCTAGAATAAAAACTATCTACTATATTATTCATTATAAACTTAAGTATATATACTTCAATAAATACTAAAAGTAATTTTGTATTTTCACACAGCATCCGTCCCCAAAAAGCATCAGATGATCATCTGTGAGAGCAATCCGGTCGAGTTGCCGCCAGATGTCGTTAGAGGTTAGTAACTGTTGCGTTTTCTTACCATGAGATGGCGCTGTGCACACATTGCGCATGCGTTGCTTATTATTATATTATCTGTTTATTTATCCAACTACTAAAATTATGCTAAGCTCGACATACCTGTGTGGTTTAGCTGCGCTCAACGCAGCTCTTCCATGAAAGTGTGACCTATATACAGAATAACTTTCTGTTTCTACTTATTGTCAAAATAAAATACGTATTTTCCCCGAATACACGCGACACTTATCTCACAGAAGTTCTCAAACGTAAACCTGTAGACAAGACAGGCCTTGTAGACTTAATCCCCTTTATTCATAAACGTTGCTTAAAGTTAAGTAGTGATTAGCGACTGTTTAACCATACATTTTTGACGTTTAAACGTTACTTAACTTTAGTCATCGTTTATGAATAAACCCCTAGATCTGTAAACCTATGTCTATGCTGTCCTCCCATACCGACTGTAATTTGAAAACATTGTAAAAGCTAATTATTTTTAAAAGAGTAACCGTGGAGTTTCTTGCCGGCTCTTCTCCATAGGAAACGACCAATTGGAACCGTGCAGCTAGCTTCTGACATTTAATAAGTGCCCATTGGTTTATGTGAAATAAAATATTTTGAAAAGACTGAACGGTGGACTAAAATCAAGTAACTTCTGGGGATCACTTTCTAGGTTCTAATAAGAAGAAACCATAATTAATACTCCTTTATTCCAACAGCATCAGACAAGCCAGACCTTGGATTAGAAGAGCTCTCTCAACTGGACGTCAAGTCGCGGTTCGAGGTGTTCGAGCGCAAAGCCAACGCGCACGAGGAGCCCCTGCCGCAGGAGCCACGAGCCCCCCGAGAGAAGACTACCGCTATCCTGTCCAAACTTGCCAAGTAAGTCAAAGATTTCTCTAATTAAGCATCAATTACACGATGCAAGTTTTTTGACCTACCGTGCCTCGGAAAGCACGTTAAGCCGTTGGTCCCGGCTGTCGTTCGTGGATCTTTGACAGTCGTTACGGGTCGTCAGAAGCCCGAAACTCTAATAACCAGTCTTACCAAGGGGTATCGTATTACCCGGTCACTGGGTTGTGGAGGTCAGATAGGCAGTCGCTCCATGTAAAATACTGCTATTCAGCTGCACCCGGTTAGACTGGAAGCCGACCCCAACATAGTTGGGAAAAGGCTAGGCAGATGACGATCGTTTAAATACTGTTCTATAGACGGTAAAAGTAAGAAAAAGAATGAAAAGAAAATTGTTTTAATATCACAGAAATACATGTGCAGTTAACAAAAGAGTTAAGTGTGCAGGGTCGTCGGATATAGTTGAGGTTTAGTAAGAAACCGATGAATGTTTTCGAATGAAATTTTGTTTGGTAAATTAACTGTTTGTTTTCTATTAATTAAATACAATTTTATCCGAAAACATGAATCCCTGATTACCTGCACACTTATCCCTGTTTATATACCCTGCATAGTTATCACTTTTATTGACACATACGTGTATAAAAAGATAAGTTAGCTCGAATTATGATACTTAGTACCTAAAACATAGCTGGCGTAATGAGGGTGTACTATAGGTAAACCTCTGTCTTACCTTTCGGGAATACAGGTGTGATGTTATGTTATGTTTTGTTCAATACAAGTCAACAACAACTTTGTTTAAATCAAAATCAAGAGTCATTTTTATTCAAACTAGGCTGAGAATCAGCACTTTTCGAACGTCAAAATTACAAAAGATAGTCCCCCACAACGCCGCCCTTCACCACTTCCTAGTGCTTTCGCTGGGGAGAAAACGTGGCGCAACAAACTCCCCCCAAGTTATTTCTTCAACTTGTCGTATGCCACAGGCATGTACATTGCACCATTTACAGTACCCGGTTCAATGTTTAGATCCGTATTAAAATGAAGCTCTCACAATGACGCTGAATGTAATGAGTACTTTTCAACTCGAACGGTTCGCCGACAGAAAGATTCACTCTTGAGAGTTTCGCTGATATGATTCTTTAACGGCGAAAGATTCGCCGACAGAACGTTTCACATTTGAGAGTAGCCGATATAACCTTTCAACGATTCGCCAACACATGTGTTCGTCTATCTCCATTAGGTTTCCACCAAGATATAAAGCATTTATTCTACATGTAGTACTATTTTCATTTAAATTGAAATGTGAAAACGCTGTCTTCCAGTGTTACGTAATTTATTGTTATTCCTGTCTACTAAATCATACTCGCAGAGCGTTTCCGTGTAAAATCATAAAAGTCATTCATTTTATATGTTTACCCGTCGTGAAATTAAAAGTCCAACAGAATTAATAATAATTAATTTCGATTTGGGGCAACCTGTACCTAATGATAGTTGTGTTGGGAATAATAAATAAATAAATAGTGTTACAGACGCCGAATTATTTTTTATTGCTGCAGTTGTTATACCAAGGCCAAGGAATGTTTTGATTGTTCATAGAATTGCAATTTCATATTAAATACGTAACCACAAACAGCAAACATAAGAAGCATAAACGCGCTAATCTCTGGAAGGATTGAAGGCAGTTGGATTTGAAAATATCAGAATTTCATAGCCCAACCCATAAAGAAGGCTATACGCTTCTTAACATCACGCTAAGACCCTTGGGAGCCGAGCAAAAACAAGGAAAAAACGCTACTTGGAAACGATATAATAGCGCGGACTGGCAATGCGATGCGACGGGGTGGGTCGGGGGAACAAAAATTTTCACGCGGACTAAAAAAAATACTAAGACTAAGAAAATTCGTAAGACGGAGCTCGCGTCAGGACACGTGACCTGATCGAAAATTCGTAAGACGGGGGGAGAGTAGACCGCACTCCAAAATATCAAAAATGCACAACGTCAAGTTTTCACTTCTGCCGGCACTCCCGGAGTGCAACCCGTTTTTTTTAGCCGACTACGAGAAAATTGTGTTTTTGAAGTTTTTTAAATTAGATTCTAAACAAATAACTTCAAAAACAATCATGATTCACTCCGCGTGTACCGCTTGCGTCAGCGGTTAGTTTCAGATGTTCTATTTGTGTTCGCCATGAGAACCGCCGGGCGGTAAGTGCTTCAAGCGAGGGAACGAGTGTGTCAATGTGTTCGGTGTACATCGACGGCTGCACTCGGGAATATTGGTGGAATGACAACGGTGTAAATCGGTTTTAACAAACACTTTAACAAGTATAAAAATGTGTATTTTAACTAGCTGTGCCCTCTACTTCGCCCGCGTGTAATTTCTTGTTATACAAACTTACAAACAAACAAATACCCCTTTATAATATTACAGGTGTATAGTACAGATGTCACATCGGTTTTGTCCTAAAATATCAAAAACTCAGTCCTCATTATAAGCTATCTTCTGCCCACGTGCAAAAAAACTTATCCTATGGCACTTTAGAGGATTTTAACTCTTTAGTTATTAATAACCGGCTGAATTTCGTAATTAACGAACCAAAATTAAAAGCCATTATGTTTCGAGTGTCCACGATCGACGGCATACGAAGGCTTAAACTAAAGAGAATTTTACCTTACTGATACTATTACAAAAAAAAATTCATTGATAGAAAGCTGCCGAGTGCCATAGGATAAGCTTTTTAAAGCTATTTAGTCTTCGTTTAGAGAAAGCTGTACTTAAAATTTCAATGTATTCAAAACTAATCGATACCATTAAAACACTCAACACACACCAAAGATTTTTTCAGTAGCCAGCATGTTCCATAAGCTTTTTTGTAATGGCAAACTATTCTGTATCTCACCTACACCTTATGACTTCGCAATAAGGGTGAGAATCGTATGTTTAAATGTTAGTTTAGTTTGGTAATGATAATGAAACTGATGGGTATCACATTGTGCGCGGTGTCCCGTGAAAGACGAACGAAAATATGGTTTAAAATTAATTTCCTAGGAGATTCTAAAGTGATAGTGAATTTTATGTAATTTTTTTTATTTTTTCGTGGTTTTTGTTCGTGATAGTTTTACTGTAATGTACAGGTATTTATTATGTATTTTTTACTTTCGTACTAAAACTTTTTTATCAAAACAACATGGATGGCCAATTCCCGTAATTAAAAACGTTCAAAATTTAGTCGCAATCTCATCTCGGTGACAATCAATGTCAAAAATGTAGAGAAATTAGAGATATTTTTGATAGATTGGGACTGAGATCAGACTGTTCACATTCTTAAAATTGCGCAAATTGCCCCCTTGTTATTATTGTGATTCGAAGCGGATTAGGCAGTGAATTTTATATCGCTTAAACCGTGCAAGTTTTTTTTTTTGGTAAAAGTAAAAAAACACTACCACAATTACTAAGTAACTACAATTTTTTATAGATTAATTTGTAATCAATCCAAGATATAGTGTTAAAGGCAATACTTTACTGATACACATGCGTTTTACAAACTAGCGCAGACTTTTCCTTTCTTTTGTACTAAACATAAAGGGGTTTATTCATAAACGATGACTAAAGTTAAGTAACGTTTAAACGTCAAAAATGTATGGTTAAACAGTCGCTAATACTGCTTAACTTTAAGCAACGTTTATGAATAAAGGGGAATGTGTTTTTAGAGCGTGCTACACTTGCTACAAGATGACTCAATAATCAAGGTCGAGAACAGTGCCGTATTTACCTTGGTAACGAAAGGTCTTTTAATGCCAGACCAACATAAATTCTAACATAACTCGCTGGAAAACGTCCAATCTCTCATAACATCATCTGCCTAGCCTTTTCCCAACTATGTTGCGATCGGCTACCAGTCTAACCAGATGCAGCTGGATACCAGTATTTTACATGGAGCGACCTCCACAACCCAGTTACTGGGTAACAATGCCTTGGTAAGACTAGTTGTTAGACTTCTGGCGTCTGACTACCCGTAATGACTGTCAAAGAACCACGAATGACAGCCGAGACTAAAGGCTTAACATGCTTTCGGAGATATTGACGGATCTTGGTATGTAAAGATGGGCACACATCCACGGACCGACCGCGGCAAGCGTAGCTTAACCTGCTCGACCGACCCGTGCGACTTAGCCACGAATCCCTCAGTTCATTAAAAAAAAACAAGTCTTCTCGAAGTCTGCAGTTCTCCATCATTTACTTCCTTACTGCCCCAGCGACATTTGTTGTTTCTATAAAGTTCCTAAAGTATTTCTATTGTATTGTTCATTCAGGTTCAAAGCGAAGGGCATGGATGTGGGCGTGTCTGATGACTACCTGAACGGCGTGCCCGTCGAACAGAGCTCCAGCGAACCCGAGGAAGACGAGGATGGTGAGTTTTATATTCTTGATATTTTTTTTTTTAAGTTGGTAGTGTATTACCCGCGTGCCTCGAAAAGCACGTGTCGCCGTTGGTCCTGCGCCAGATTTCTCTCAGGTCCGGTTATTAAAAAAATAATTTGCTGTTCCATACATTTTCACCGCGTAGGTTACACTTTTCTATGCAACAGTTGATATTTTTGTTTATAACCGACGAATAATTTCTACGTTATGCATCTAGAATCATGTGCTGAATTCATGGTTACAGTTTACGCGATAGTGTCCTGGCTACCCTGCATTGAAATGTTATATTTGTCAAAAAACTTGAACATCTTGCAACAAAATGGATAAATTCTTTTGGACGGGATTGTGTAGATAGCTAAAATAATTATGTCTGTGAAAGATGGTCCTTGAAAAGGGCTTATCCTCCACCAGCACTTTTTGAATGCCAAAAGTTATTAAACAAAATCAGCTACCGGGTACCACAAGGCAAAAAAACGCCGAAAAAAAAAAATGTCTTGTAAAAAAAAATGTTTTTACTTATTTTGTTTTATTATTTGTAACAACAACTAATAATTAAAAAAAAATGAAGTAATAGCGGCAGCAGAAATACACACTGTAAAAAATTTCAACTGGGTATCTATTAGGGTTCATGAGATACAGCCCGCTGATGGACGAACAGCGAAGGCTTAGTAGGAGGGTTCCATTGGAACCCTATGGGTAGGGAACCCAAAAACGACAACCCTGTTTCAATTTCCAACACATTGGAATTAAAAACCTACAATCTTTTTTATAGTATTATACTTTTAAAAGTTACAAATATATATATTTTTCCGCCTACAGACGAAGACTCGGATCTAAAGAAGTCCTACAAGCACACTGCGACCCGCGAGCAACCAGTCTCCTTCTGCAACATGAGCGAGATCGTCGGCAAGTTCGAGACAGGACAACACTCCTCCTCCGAGAGGCATCGCGAGAGGAAGCAGGAGATACAGAACATACGCAGCAGACTGTTCATGGTAAGAAGTCAAGGGATAACCGGAAGAATCATAACCACAATCTCTATGATTTTGTTAAACATAGGAACTATAGCAGCGTTCATAATCTCCATCGCCACTGAATCAGAAGGCCAATTCTCGTAATTTAAAACGTTCAAAATGTAGTCACTGTCTCATCTCGGCGACAAACAAATGTCAATAACTTGTCAAAATGTACGGAAATTAGAAGTATTTTTGACAGATTGAGACTGAGATCAGACTGTGAACGTTCTTAAAATTACGAGAATTGCCCCTCTGTTATCTACTGTAGTGACATGTATTCTAAGTTGATTTTTGAGTGACTTTGTAACAAAAAGGGCCTAATAAATTGAGCACTGATCAGAATCAGAATAATTTATTTGTAAACATAGGTCAGATTACAACGGAGTGTGAGGTGTTAAAAATAGATAGATTCTCTATGTTTTGCCCAGAGGCGTACAAATATATATCATTATATTTGATAAATTGTAGGTCGTAGGTTCAAACCCAGAAAAACGCTTTACTTTGTGTAAATTATTTATTCTTTCATCACCACTGCTCCCAAAACGGTGAAGGAAAACATCGTGAGGAAACTGGCATGTCCTAGAACTAAAAGATCGAAGACATGTGACATCCACCAACCCGCACTGGGCCCGCGTGGTGGATCATGGCCCACTCCCTCTTACAGAGAGGAGACCTGTGTCCCAGCAGTGGGAATATTATAGACTGATAGTTTTTGGTTGCAATGGAATTTGGAATTTGAACGTTGTTAAGTATTCAGTTGTTCGATAACTTGAAAATTATCTCAAAATCTTAATTAAAATATAGTCTGAGCGATATATAATCAAACAGACTATCACAAGTTAGTTTAGTTTGATGCAAGCACTAAAAAATGATGAACTAATGAAGTGTTTTTGTTCCAGGGCAAGCAAGCTAAGATCAAGGAGATGTACGAACAGTCGGTACTTCAGAGCGAACAAGGTAAGTTCTCATAGACATCTATACAATAAAATAAAATAAAATTGAAGTGTCTGTTTCTAATGTCAAAATAACAGCTGTTTACAAAGTGCATATGAAAATATAATACACTTCTAACTAGAAAATCATGTTTTAAATTTTTTGTCTGTCTGTTTGTTCCGGCTAATCTCCGAAACGGCTGGACCGATTTTGACGAGACTTTCACTGGCAGATAGCTGATGTTATAAGGAGTTTCTTACTACTTATTATATTTTAGCAAAAGAAAAAATAATTAGTAAAGAGACGCGTTATTGTTTTCTGACATCCACGCGAACGTAGTCGCAGGCACACCTAGATTCCTAATTAAAATTATAATAAATTATCAAACTTACTCGATGAATAACTTGAACATAGCAATAATAAATTAAGAAAGGAAGAGACAAATTGACACTGAAAGAGCTTAATAGGCAAAGAAATTTGTATGAATGTGTTTCCCAGATCCTCAGATCTGAACCGGAACATATCCGGAGATGAGAAAGAGCATGATGCCAAAGAGCAGTGGTAGTGCAGTGGTATCCACGACTTATGAGTTGTAGGTCGTGGGTTCGAACTCAAGCAGGTGCATTACGTTGTGCAAATTATTTCATCACCACTGCTCTCAAAATGGTGAATTAAAACATCGTGAGGAAACCGTCATAACCTAGAACCAAAAATTCGAAGACATCTGACATTGCCAACCCGCACTGGGCCCGCGCGGTGATTACAGCCCACTCCCTCTCGGAGAGAGGAGGTCTGTGTCCCAGCAGTGGGAACATTATAGGCTGATAATGCTGTGCTAATCTATCTGGAGTCGGTACTGGAACAGGCCTTTACGTAACTTAGCGGTTTCACGTTCACATCTGGATAATTTCACGGTATAAACGTCGGGCGTTGATAGATGTAATATTTTTGTCAATATCGGTAAGATTCGTGCCAAGTTACTTTGAAGACGGCTTTTGAACAAGTTTTGTAATTTGTCTGTATTTATTT
The DNA here is from genome assembly GCA_949629185.1 of Apamea crenata. Classification (NCBI taxonomy): domain Eukaryota; kingdom Metazoa; phylum Arthropoda; class Insecta; order Lepidoptera; family Noctuidae; genus Apamea; species Apamea crenata. The sequence goes on from OX451377.1 coordinate 11,016,524, forward strand.
GTAGACACTACTAATAACACCGACATGGCTCCCGAAATGGAAGGTAGTGTATACATTCTTGGTCAGTGATAATTTTAAAACTGTACACACGGCGACACATCAAGGTAAACATTTCCAGTTTTGGCTGACCTCGCATTGTATAGGTTTTTCGTACAATCAGAAGTCTGCTTATACTGGTTATGTATAGCTTGATGTGTAGCCGCGCGTACCTAATCATTCAAATAAATAAATAAAATTTAAAACATGTCGATTGACTTTACCATCAGTAGTTATAGAAGTCACGTAAAACCATACAATTTTTTTTTTGCCAATTGCATTTGGGGAAGCCATCTCATTACACACTACACACATACATAAAAGCACGTATTTTTCCCCATTGTGGTAACCGGGTAAGCAGGGATTATAGAACTATAGTTTGTTCCAAACGTATCTGATGAAAGTGTAAACAAACAAGTTCAAACCCGCAGGTTTAATTAATTCTTATGCAAACACTCAATATATTGAACACATTCATTTGGATTTTTTTTCTCACCCCTTTTTCCAACAATTAATCTTTGAATAACATTATTAAATTGTAATTGAAATATCATTGTCGAACATTTAGGTTATAAAAAATAACTTTAATCATCAAATTAATAACATATTTAATGTGATTTAAAATTTCAATTTCGGGTTAAGTCTTCAAATTATCAAATCAAAAGCGCTCAATTTGTAAGTGTCACAACAAATTGGCATCCGCAGTAACGTCTTCTGATACATTTGTTTACATTTTCATCAAATCCTTTTGAAACAGACCATACGTACTTTTGCGGCAACCAATTTCAAACATCTGCGCACTGGTTGCGTATACTCGCTACAACTACTCATCCCATGCTACCTTCGTAGTATAACAAAGTGGTGCGTCTACGCAGGCGAGAACGATCTAATACCTTGTCAAGTGCACATGAGGGCCGGAATTATTTTGTATAATTATTCAATAAAAAAACTTGAATTTACAAAAAAAAAAAAAAAATATTTGTAACCAACCATTGATAAAAAACTTCACCACAACGTTCTGCTAAATGTTTGAGTCACGCAATTTTTCACATCGTCTGTATCCCAGACAACAGACAGACCCTTTATATAGTTATTACTCTTTGAGACAGACATACGTTAAAGTCAACCACAATACGGTTGCGAATTTTAAAAGATAAAATAGTTTGTTTAATAAGCCATATTTTTTACAGAAATAACTATCATTTATTAAACCTTCATCTCAAAAAGCCCTGTGTAACCCTTATCCCTTCCCCAGGTGTAACCTCATCAGACAAGATCTCCCGCGAGATGGACGTGAACGCAGAGAAGGCGCGCGCTATCAAGGAGCGCTTCGAGAACGGCGAAGTGTTCAACGATGAGAACCAGCCGCCCAGGAACAGGGAGATCAATGACATGGCAATGTTTAACGAAGGTAAGATTAGGATTTGATTAGTAGTGTCCGACCGAAAGTTCGGTTTCGGTTTCGGTTTCGGCCGAGTTTCGGCCAAAAATCAAGTTTCGGTGGCAGTTTCGGTTTCGGCCAATTGGCCGAAACTTTTGCCGAAACCGAAACAGTAACAATTAGTGATTTGATTTATTGATAACTGATAAACATTTTGCTATGAGAACTTAATTTGAAAAAATAATAAAAATATTATTAATATTTTTTTATATCTTCTTCTATATATATAAAATTCAAAGTCCTGACTGACTGACTGACTGACTGAGACATCAACGCACAGCCTAAACCGCTGGTCCTAGAGATATGAAATTTGGAGGGTGTATTCTTCGTAAAGAGTAGGTATCCACTAAGAAGGGGTTTTTCAAAATTCCACCCCTAAGAGGGTGAAATGGGGGGATTTTGTTTGTATGAAAAATCTTATTCCTTGAGTTAATAAACTTGAAACTTGGCACGAATACTTATCTAAGTAAATTATGAAGTTGTGCATTTTTTGTTTTTATAAACTACCCCCTAAAAGGGGATCGGGGGGTTTCAAAGTTTGTATGGAAGAATTTTAGCGCGTGGTCCGATTTAATGGAAACTCAGTATTTATTCCTAAAATTGAAAGGAAAGAATAATGTGTATCAGGGTTTTCGAAAATCTACCCCTGACGGCCTGAAAAGGGGTAGTCAATTTTACAGGGGAGGATTTTACAGCTTGGCTTGATTAACTCGAAAATTGGTATAAATAATCTTTAATCTTTGAGTCAAGTTATGAACACACTTCCTGATGATTTTTCAAAATTCCACCCCTGTGGGGGTGAAAAGCGGGGATACAGTTTATATGAAAAATCTTATTCGTTGGGTTAATAATCTTGAAAATTGGCATGAATACTCGCCTAAGTAAGCAATAAAGTTTATCATTATTAGTTTTTCAAAACTACCCCTCAAAGGGGGATATAGGGGTGTTGAAGTTTGTGTGGAAGAAATTGAATGCGCGGTCTGATTAACTCGAAACTCAGTATTGATACTTTCGACAGAAAATAATTAATAATAAGTACGTAAAGTTGTCGAAAATTGACCCCTGACGGGGCAAAAAGGGGTAATTCCGTTTTTAGGGGAGGATTTGAACTTGAAACTGTATGTTACATTTTCACGCCTAAGCCACTGAACTTCTGATTTGGCAAAGCGATAGATGGCATCCTGGGGAAGCACATACTTTTTATCCTGGTAGCACGTTCCCGTGGGATTCCGACATTCACGCGGGCGAAGCCGCGGGCAGAAGCTAGTATTAAATAAATGATTACAACAAAATTAATATACCTACTGTGTTTCCATTTCATGTCTTAATTAATGCAGAATAATGGGTAAAATGCACCAAATTTCAGTATTTTAAGGAATTTAATACTTAACCACGTGAGTTTCGGTTTCGGTTTCGGTTTCGGCCGAAACTGAAGCCACGGCCGAATATTCGGTTTCGGTTTCGGTTTCGGCCGGAAAACCAGTTTCGGTCGGACTCTATTGATTAGTAATAAAAAAGTAGGATTGCCATATAACCTGACAATGCCACCAGGCTTTTGGGCACATTACCTGATGGCAGCGTTGCGGAGGAATTTTTCGACGCCATTTAGTTTATAGAGGTATGACGATCAGGGTGTAAAGTTCACTCATCCTCCATCGAAAAGGGAAGATCCTCCGACCACACGGGTATCGTGTTTAGTGGGCTACTGCCCGACGATTGATTTCGGGACGTTGTATACAGTTTAACAGGGAAACTCGACGTATTCCTTGAAAGGCGTTATACTAGAGGTCATTAGCAACAGTCCAGTTAACTAGGGTCCAAAACTGGATGGTTACCAAGCTGTCAGTTCTTCGATTTTTTTTTTGAATTTTCTGACTTGTTACCAAAAACAATTAATTATGAGAAAAAACTAATCCACTCCAAACATTTAATTGATACTTTTCTGAAAGTTGAAAAATGAGTGATCATTTTTTTTTAAATGCTTGCAAAACTTACATAATCTCAGAAATAAAAGGTCTTTAATAACAATTGTTTTATTTTGTTACCATCCAGTTTTGACCCCTAGTTCACTGGACTTAATTTGTTGCTAATGAACTCTAGTATAACCGCTTACAAGGAATACGTCGAGTTTCCCTGTCACCCTGTATATGCTAGTTGCGCGGTAAACTCTGTTTGCACGATGCAGGATTTTGCATGACGTCAGTTTGATGCGTAGTTCGCATGTGGCGATGTAGATGGCGCCACAAGTTTGTGGTAAAGTTTTTTTTTCGAAGAATTTACCTGCTGTTTCATACAAAACTGTATCCAATTAAAGACTACTTTTAAGCATCTGTCAACATGCTTTTGCAGATGCCAATTAATTCAAAATCAGCCAGTAATAGCCAGTATATCGTGCGCGGAGGCTCTTGTTAATGCAACGTATCTGTCCGTTTGCCTGCAGGTATCGGCAAGAAGTCCCGCTCGATCTTCCTGGAGCTGGACGCGAACGCTAAGAGCATGCCGCCCACCTCCCCGCCGCCCGGAGACGTGCCCAAGCGGAAGGAGATCGTGAGTACCTTCTTTATTTGTTTTAGTTCCTTATTGTAGCATATTTTTTTTTCGGACGGAGCTGCGTATTTAGCTTTCGGTCCATGTAATAGTTATCAACATTATTGTGAACACATTGCGAGCAATGCTTGGAAAGTACGTTAAATCATCAAATCATTAATGAGTTACATTAGACAATTTTGAAAGTAAAAGTTTATTAGAATATTTATGTATGCATTCAATACAAATTATAAACACTTATTTAAGAAGTTCAGTCAAGTCCATGCGGTAATTCAGTTGTGGAAGATACCAATCGCTCCACGAAATACAGATATTCAGCCGCATTTAAAGAAACTGAGAGCCATATCCAAGTTGAATCGGAAAATGGAAATAACAATTAAAATTCAAACCAAATGTGACACAAGCCATTAAAAAAAAGCATAGCATAACTGCGTAACACACGATCAATCGGAATCGGTTTCATTTTGACAGTTCAACAACATTCATTGCGTTATTTACGTTGTTGAGCAGACACATGACACATTTTTTGAACATATGAAGCAATGGTTTAGCAATATCCTTCAAAATGATTCTGATTGAGATTGATTGTGTGTTACGCAATTAGGGTGCAGACTGTAACATTCCCACTGCAAGGAAACAGAGGGGCAGTTCTCGTAATTTTAAGAACGTTCACAGTCTGATCTCAGTCACAATCTGTCAAAAAATACTTCTAATTTCCCTACATTTTGACAAGTTTTTGACATTTGTTTGTCACCGAGACGATAGATTTTGAACGTTATAAATTACGAGAATTGGCCTTCAGGTCTCTTTTCTGTGAGAAGGAAAAAAGCACGGCTGGTAAATAAACCCTAAACTTTCGTCACCAGCCATTCATCCCTAAGGACGTGGTCCGCGCGGCCGACAAGTTGGAAGACGTGAAGATCGAGACGGCCGACATATCGGACCGGTTCAAGTTCTTCGAGACCTACAAGCCGAAGAGCGAGCGCAAGGAGTTCCGCATGACGCCGCCCAGGCAGACACAGGTGAATAGCGTATTTTATTCCTTTTTTTTAAAGAAAAAACCTCCTTGCTAGATATAAAGGATGTCATTGAAATAAGTGTAAACCTGAAGAGTCAGCTTCCTATTAGTTGTATCGCGTTTTTTTTTTAATTTTTCGGTGAAGTCTTGATACATTTTTTTGTGTCTTTCGAAGCGCCCCAAATCCCCATCTCCCGAGATCTACCACGAGCCCAGCGTCGTGCGCAGCGAGGACGTCGCCGTGGACACCAGCGTGGCCGCCTCGCGACACACTGCGCAGCGCATGATCAACGTGTTCCGGCAGCTGGAGCACCAGCAGAACAAGCCTGACGACCAGCAAGGTAAGGGGGAAAGGAAATCGCCATCCTAATTGCATAACCCACTATCAATCTCAATCTGAATCCATTGCTTCATATAGTATTCTAAAAAAATGTCTGCTCAACAACGTAAATAACGCAATGAATGTTGTTGAACTGTGAAAATGAATGTCATTTCTACTGTTAGCGCAACTACCCCGCTAGTTAATTTGAACTACTGTCTATACTGCAGTTAAGCGGAAAAGTCATTCCAAAATCGGCAAAAAAGGATGAAGAAACAGAGGATAAAATCGATTGATAGGCTTCGTAACATGTTAACTTTATTCGTTTTGTATTCCAAGTGGTCAAAATATTTTACCTACCATGAAAGAAACAAACAATCAATAAAAACTGTCCCGTTGACACCTTATTTGAGGTTGGTCATTGCAGTTTATTGTTAAGGGGGATGCGCAAGGTAGCCCGCGAAATTCAAATTTTCTTACGTTTTTTTGCAATTTGCAGGTCAGTTTTAGGTTGTATGTTGATTTAAATATGATCCGTAAAAATATGAGAAGAATGATTATTATTAAAATCATCAATACAACCATCTCAGTTCATATAATCCCATCGATTGATATTTCATGAACTAATCATTCAATAGGATAATATGAACTTAGACAGTTGTATCGATGATTTTAATGATTATAATTCTGTAAATATGTACATACTTGATACGCTCGCGAATCATATCTTGCTCAAAATAAAATCTCACACTGACCAGCCAATTGCTAAAAACGTAAGAAAATGAATTGTGCGAGCTACCTAACGCATGCCCCTTAAAGAAACAGCTAGTCCTGTTCAACACAGGAAATGTTATCTTATTCCCATGAATATGAAACAAAATACACAGCATTCTTAATTAACGTTATAATTTCTCTTCACAGGACCCAAGCCCCTCAAGAGGTTCACCCCTCCCCCTCCCGGCGAGAACAACCACCAGGGCGACTCCTCGGAGGAGGAGTACTCCTCAGAGGAGTATGAGGAAGAGGACAGCGAGGATGAACGTCGCAGGACGTACCTCGAGGCCCGGCAGAGGGACGAGGCTCTTAAACAGGTCAGTTGGTCACTCTTTTCTCTTCTACTTAGCGTGTCGATAACATTCTAAACGGACTCGGCCCAGAATTCGGCTACGTGTTTGGCGCCATCACTAGCGTCCATCAGTTCCTGTAACGTGTAGCTGACAGGACACGCAGGACGTGATAATATAAAAAGCCAACTAAAGTATGTCAAGCTACTTTTTTTTTTGTTTCAAAATCTGTTGGCAAAAATGACCAAGCCCTAGATGGGTCACGGTTACGATCTGGAATTGAACCTCCCGTTTATAACGAACAAGAAGTTGAATTTTATTTCATTCTCATATCTTCGTTCCAGGTTGTTCTGTGGTGGGCCTTGAAAGAGAAAGGTTTGCCCGGGAAGTATGTAGAGTTAATTCGTGCTATGTACAATCGATCTCGTACCTACGTCCGATCGGCTGCTGGCAATACCGACGAGTTCAGTGTGGCTGTAGGCTTGCACCAGGGATCGGCTTTAAGTCCTTACCTCTTCCTGTTGATTATGAACGCTCTGACGGCGGACATACAGGAAGAGGCCCCCTGGTGCATGCTGTTTGCCGATGACATTGTTCTTGTCGGTGAAGATGGATCCGAGATCCAGAGCAGATTGGAGAAATGGCAACAGAAGCTGGAGGATGTTGGCTTGAAAATCAGCAGAACCAAAACTGAACATATGTTCTGCGATTTCGGCGGTCCCTCCAACTCTAGAGCCATAGCACTTGATGGCGCGCTTCTCCCAGTCTGCTCCGACTTTCGGTATCTCGGTTCACTCGTGCAAAGCGATGGCGAAGTAGATCGGACGGTTAAGCACAGAATTAACACTGGATGGATGAAATGGCGGCAGGTCACGGGAACAATCTGCGACTCCCGCATTCCCCTTAAACTTAAGGGGAAGATATACAAAACCATGGTTAGACCTGCTGTCTTGTATGGATCAGAATGTTGGGCCACAAAAGGGATGAATGAAAGGCAATTGCATGCAGCTGAGATGAGAATGCTGAGAGGGATTTGTGGTGTTACACGAATGGATAGAATAAGAAATGAGTATATAAGAGGAAGTTTGAAAGTGGCACCGGTAATTGAAAAGTTATGTGGAAACCGGTTGTCATGGTATGGGCATGTATTACGGAGGAATGAGGAAAATGTCGTGAGGAAAGTTTTGAGTATGAATGTCGATGGCTATAAGAGTAGGGGACGACCAAAGAAACGATGGATGGACTGTGTGAATGATGATATGGTTAGAAAGGGGGTGACTGTCGAGATGGCGGCTAATAAAGGAGTATGGAAGAAAAAGACATGTTGCGCCGACCCCAAATAATTTGGGATAAGGGCAGGAGAATGATGATGATCTTCGTTCCAGGCCCAAACGCTCGCTCGCACGAAGAGCTTCCGCGACCGCTTCGAGAACTGGTCGGAGTCCGAGCCGCAGCGCTCGCCCTCCGCTGTCGTCATCGAGCGACAACACGAGGCCGACGACGACGGAGACTCGCAGCTCGAGACTGCCAAGAGGTGACCCAGCACTAGATCTCATATTATTACATTTGATGCGCACAATGTTCCCACTGCTGGGACAATCCACCACGTGGGCCCAGTGCGGTTTGCTGGAAGTCGCATGTCTTCGAATTTTTCGTTCTAGGACATTCAACGTTTTGAGAGCAGTGGTTATGAAATAATTTACGGGAGCCTGCCCGAGTTCGAAGTTTCGACCTACAAGTTACAACTTGTATGTCGCGATATTTTCCACTGGATCACCACCAAAGGGGCAATTCTCGTATTTTTAAGAACGTTCGCAGTCTGATCTCGGTCTCAATCTGTCAAAAATACCTCTAATGTCCCTACATTTTGACATATTTGTCGCCGAGATGAGAACGTGACTAGATTTTGAACGTTTTAAATTACTAGAACTGGCCTTCAGCTCTCAACTTTTTTTTTTTTAATATTTGATGGGGATATGTGGCAGCAGCGGGCTATCTCTTGATATTGAACCCATCATCATCTGCCTAGCCTCTTCCCAACTATGTTGCGGTCAGTTTCCAGTCTAACCGGATGTAGCTGATTGCCAGTATTTTACATGGAGCGACTGTCTATCTGATCTCCACTACACTGGGTAATACGATACCCGTTGTTAAGGCTGGTTTTCTGATTTTCGGGCTTCTGACTACCCGTAACGAACGACAAATTATAATAGGTACGGTCACCAAAGAAGGTAAGTAACCATGGTCGTCGTATACAGTTGAAATTTTAGTAAGAAACCGATAATTGTTTTCGAATACAATTTTATTTAATTAATAGAAAACAAGCAGTTAATCTATCAAATTAAATTTCATTCGAAAACATCCGTCGGTTTCTTACTAAACTTCAACTATATCCGACGACCCTGGTTACTTATCTCCTTTGGTGACTACATGAGTAAAACAAATGATGACAATGGTTTGTTTCCTTTCACAGCCTGCGTCAGAAGTTCGAAAGTATGACCGTGACGCAGTCGAACGTATCAAAAACCTTCGCGAACAAAGTCAACAGATTTGTGGTGAGTATCCAACTAAATACAATCTTTATCATCTAATCTGCATTTGCGATTTATTTGCCAAAAATGTAAACAAATATGAGTTTATGGAAAAATAACTTTAAATCCTACACAATAAAGTTTAGTTTACGCTACAACTTCAAACTTTTTTGTACCTTTTCAATAGTGCTAGTCACTCTGAAATCAACTTGATTACCATTATAATAAAGTTGATATTTGTTTAACTTGAAATAACATCAATTTGAAACATAAGTTTGAATAGACTAGGTATATCTTGATAGGCTATCATGGAGAAATATGATGAACGGGAGGAGGCATATGTCCTTTTCGTATTCAAATTAGGTAGGCATACATCAACATTACATAAACCCCAAACGACCGCCCTTTACAACTTCCAAGTGCTTTACCTGGGAAGAAGTGGTGCAACATCCTCCCCAGCAGCACAGCTATCTGAGTAGCAATTCTCGTTATTTTAGGAACGTTCACAATCTGATTTCAGTCTCAATCTATCATAAATACCTCTAATTTCCCTACATTTTTGACATTAATTGTCGCTGAGACGAGATTGCGAATAGATTTTGAACGTTTTTAATTACGACAATTGGCCTTGGTTATGATATCTTGTCCTATAATGCTACTTCTCATGATCAACGCCTGAACATTAATCAAATATGTTGTTTGTCCACAGTGACCGTCGCGCGAGTCCTGTACCACACCAACCAAAGCAATATTAACATTTTATAGTTGTAATCTCCTATATATACAACTTGCCAACTATTATCGTAGTACATAAGTTACGGTTGTAGCCTATCGACGAATATTCTCTAGAAATATATTTATTTACATTCGGAAACGACTGATAGAGAATGCATTTTAAAACAGAAAGTGCCTTAGAATGTGCAATTTATTAAAGAATTGTGTTTAGAAAATTCTACAGAAAATCTCATGTTTCTATATAGATAATCAATATATAGAGTATTGTTCAAAACATGTTGTCATTGTCATACTTAACTCATTGAAGATCATTATTTAATTTAATATTTTTAATTTTATGTGAAAACATGTTATGTTTTAAGATTAGTCACACTTTAATATAGAGAGAATTATCGGAATACTCAATAAGATATACATTTATATTTTATGTATGAGGAATTCTTTATTTATCTTATTTACACAAGTTTATATATTATTTCTGATATTAAACTTCGTATTTATAAGTAAAAAAATCGAACATGCCAATCAAGCCTTGTGATTTTTTTTAACTGGCAATCTTATGTACCCTGTCTTGCCACAACATAGTTATAATTTTATCTCTCTGTGCCATCTCAATGTTCTAATAATCTCGTATTATTTAATAATTATTACTATTGTTTATAATATCGCATGTTTACTATTAATAGAGATACATTTTGAAATGTATTTTAGGTAATTTTTACTATGTGACTGAATATTGGATTCTCTATATTTATTTGTTTGTACTTAAAAAGTTTTGCCGATTTTTATATTATTCGAGAGTAAGGAAATGAATAAATAACAAAATTTTATTTTTGTTTTATTTCTGTGAGATGTGTGGTGAGTTTTCTTGACTTAGCGCTGATTTTTCCATCGCCAGATAACTTTTAGTCGAGGAATAAAATTGACGTTTTTGTATGAAATAACTTTCAAAATTATTCCTCGAATAAAGTCTTCTGATGATTAAAAATCAACCCTTAGACTATTATTTTGCTTGCAACGCTGATAACTAATAAACAATTTTGCAAAAAACGGCAAATAACGTATTTTCTTAATTAGATACTAAGCAGAGACTTCTTTTTTATATTAATGAAAAATTATGCAAAAGCCCAAACAGTACTGTAAATCGTTGCATATACGCTTCCAGGACGCAGGCGCGCCCCATTCCTCCACCAAAATCGAATTGTCTCCATGTGCGGGTTGTGCGTGAGGAATATGAACCACCGATAAATTACCAGTGTGCAGTCAATGTACTATTGTCTATGAAGACTAACTGCGTACGGTCCAACGAATTTATTACTGCCCAAAATATAACGCAGGTGTTATAAAGAAATTACAAAGCGCAAAGCGTTCCCTAGGACTTCGCAGTACTCGCCGACGTCGATCCTCACCACATAACGATATCCTGGCTTTATCGGAGAACAAGCCGGCCTCCTCCAGTCCTCTTCGCACAATTTCGAGCGAAACTGTGTCTAGCAACCCTGTGCATTTAATATGTTGTTGAATCCAAGGCACAGACTAAGAAGTAATCTAAGTTGGGGCTGATTTTTCCAACGCCAGATAATTTTATCCGAGGAATAATTTTGAATTTTTGACAGTTCTTCCAAACAAAAACTGTCAAACGTCAATTTTATTCCTCGAATAAAAGTTATCTGGCGACGGAAACAGCCCTTAGAACCAAAGGAAATTTAATGAAGATAAGTGTTGTTGTCACTTTCGCATAACACGGTCTGTCGATCAGTGCCAGAATGATAGTGATGCGGCGCCATTTTATTAATCTTTTCATTGTTTTTTTTTTTACTTAGTATGTACAGACACAGGTTTACATACAATTAAAACAGCGTGGTGCTGCCGCGAACATGAGTAATGACGCGTGTCGCGTGGCGGCAAAAAAATGAATAGTTATGTATTACTATACGAAAACATCTCTGACGCACTACAACGCCACGGTAGCCTCAGCAGTGCTTTCAGTAAATTATTATTTGAACACAGGTCGCTTATGCCCACTAAGTGAAGTTGACCCACAGGCTGCATGAGAGGACTGACGTGAAGCTTTGAAAACATTGACTTTTATAATCATCATTCTCTTGCCCTTATCACAATTTATTTGGGGTCGGCGGAACATGCCTGTTTCTTCCATACTTCTCTATTGATGTTTTCTTTTTATATGGCATCTCGTAGGTCAACCTAGAAAGTTGTTGGCTGCTTAACAACCAGCCTTGCCTGTGGGTGCCTCAATAAATTAAAGCCTTCCAGCCAGGGCTTAAAAAACTTAAAAACTAAACGACTATAGTGCGTTTCACGAAAGAATTCCCTTCGCCGCGCCGCGCCATAATGTTGGCACCATTGCTTTTCATTGAAGAATTGCTTGCAAAAACCACTTCTTCAGTGAAAAGTAATGGTGCCAACATTACGGCGAAGGGAATTCTTTCGTGAAACGCACTTTACACGCTAAGGGCACCCCCTTCATAGTGTCGCTGCCACGACTGTATTATATATCTTGTTGATCCAAAAACTTCGCCACTTCCACGGCGTTGTCGATGGCAGCGCAGAGGTCACTTTGTCACCCCCTGTAATCGGGTACGGACCTCGGCTTGGCCGTCGCTAGGGGAGGGCAGCATAGGACAGGCTGGATCGGATTAATTTGGGTCAAATTTAAAGCTCCCGTAGCTCAGCGGCACGGGCTAGCTCGAGCAAGGGTCGGGGATATTGATGTTTATATAATATCCTACCTATTTATATTGGTACGTTAATGTAACATCTTGTATGCCATGTGTGTTGTGTGTACTACTTGTGTTGGACAAATACGCCACTCCTTGTCAGAAACAGAATCTATTTATGACACGCGGGCGGCCCGTGGTGCCCCAGGAGATAGTAAAGCATGGATCAAGGACCACAAATAAAACAACAAAATCTATTTATAATCTAATTATTATTTTCAAAAAAATATAGGGAACGTGAAACAATAAATTAACCACCTAAACATAAATATGCTAAATATTTATCAATCACATTAGTGTCTGAAGCTCAGACTTGAGACCTCGTCCAGTTAGTCAAATGTGCCAGAAACAAACTCGAAAGATTTATAAATCGGCTAGATACACCAGCCATGTTTACATCAACGCCATCTAGGGGCAATTAGTAAAATTATTGCAATTGACATCAATATTGATGTATAATTTGACAGATTAATCTATAAGGCAAGAAATCAGTGTCATTCTCTGTTTCAGCTTGATTTCGGCTCCGACTCGTGTCTGACGAACATTGACTCACAATTATTCTCTCTTTCACATTATGATCGAAATGAACACAACTTAATGTGCTAAATTAAACTTTTAAGAAATAATAAACCATTTCAGAGACAACTCTGACGACTCAAAGGCGTTTCGTTTTTGTTTGTAGTTATATGTTGCCACTTGTAAAATTAAAATTACAATATAATTACAACATTTGAAATGTCTTTTGGATTAGCAGCCCTTTTGAGTTTCCATACCAATTTGTCTATGATTAGGTTTACTTATGGAAGCATTTATTTAACATTCCAATTATTCTTTGTTATAATTGAGATTTCGGCTAAAATAGTCACTTCCCAAAACATCACTTATTATTATGCATAGGCCAAAATATAATTTAAAAAAATCTTTATAATAACACAATTTTATCTTTCCATAAGTAAAACTAGACAAGAATCTAGACCATAACACTTAATCTATACAGTATAAAATATACAAAATGTACATTCGATCGCAAAAAAGCTGGGCTAACTTAAAAATTCACAAAATTTTCTTACTTTTTAAAATTAAAAAATCAACGATAGAAACTATACGAAAAAAGAAATGTTTTGCGCAAAATATAAATTATTTCTTTGAAAACTGTGATCAGTTGATTGACATATTTATCTTTATTTACATTTTGTAGGGATTTTAAGCCCAGCCATGGTGATGAATGCGATATGAAGATTTTATTTTAGCTTTGGGCTAAGAAATGTGTTATGATTACTTTGTCAACCACACACAGTTTTTAAACGCAGTCTTCACCAAAACCAGACTTAACACTCCGACCAGAACAACTTAAAGTCACAGTTAACTTGTAATCCGTATCACCAATCCAGGAAAAAAATAAACTGCGCGAGTTTTCTCGAGCGCCATCTATTGTTAGTTAATTACACTTACATTTTCAAAGGACACCGATAGATGTCGCTTTAATAAAACTTGTAGAATCAGGTCATAAGTCACATAAGTTCCGGTTGCTTTCCTTAGAAGCATAGAGTGCTAAGTTCGTCACTAGAATTTGCTATAAACATTAATAATACTGTCTTTATCTAAGTAACAGACATTAAGGGCATAACGGACAAGTCACTATCTTATTGCTGTGTTTTTGTTTATTTGGAAGTGGTGCGAGCTAAGATTTAGTTCAACAGATTTATGAAGAACTTAGTAACATTTAGTTAAATATTCTATTGTTTAACACATCAGCAATGATTTTGTTTTTAAATTATAAGTTGTTCTTTAATAAAGTACAAATACCTTTTCTACGTTACTTTAATGCTTGATCTTAGCTTGTCATATGTCCATCCACGCGCTAAGAAGAATGCTTGATGTGTTTTATTAATCCAATCAATGCATACCCACAAGAGTATTTTCTGGGGAATTGATATTTCGGTATGTAACATTAAGGAATTATGACTATTAGTTTGTCTTAGTTCGCACCACGTTTTAAAAGATAAATCTTATTTTAACGTTAGATTGTAACAATCGTATTACAAAATAAGAAGCTATGGAGCGGCTAAAACATTTGATAACAAAATCTCAACACTACGTAATCACTTTAAAAGTTTTTAATGGACTTGACAACTTTTTGTGACCACTACCATTTTATTCATAATTTTTTTTGGTAATAATAAACAGATTTAGACAAAAATGAAGGATGATTTTAAAATGTTCCAGTACAGTAATGATTATTATTCAATCACTGAGATTGAAGGCAGTTAAATAAATGCTTTATGCTTCACCCACAGTTCGGCATGGGCCTCTCTAAATTGCTTGTTGATATATTCCAGACTATCACAAAAACAATTTTATTTAAAACTCTAAATAATACAAGCAGTTATCACAAAAAGTATCATACCAAAATATAATATATGAATTCAAAAATCTTGAGAAATAACCTCAAATATAATGTCTACCACCACATTGATTAACACTAGCAACTGCGCAATGCGGCATCGAAAATATTGCAAAATGGCTTTGCATGTGAAAACATTACTTTTCTCTCTTTTACGATACTTTGAAACTTTCAGCTTAAGGCCCGTTTTACAGAATCTCCCTCAAGACTCAAGCAATACTAAAAACTAGTTTCAACCAATCAAATGGCTTTAAATTAGTTTTAAGTAATGCTCGAGTCTTGAGCGAGGTTCTGTAATACAGGCTTTAGTTTTGTAAAGGTGCATCCAGACTGTGGTCGATCGAAGTTGATCGATGACATCGACCGTTCACATATTATGATTGAATCGTCATAATATGTCAACGGTCGACGTCATCGATCAACTTCATTTGCCACCATGATTCCAGTGTAAGAAAGAGACGTGGCTATACATGACCGATAGCAACATCCCCTTTTCGCACTGGAATCATGAAGGCATTAATACTTCGTAATACGACCCCAGGCCGAGGCAGTGTGGTGCGTGGCAGCAGGATTACGGTCCACTTGCTCACTAGTACAGCACGATGCAAACTTTATGGCGGCTCGGAACATGAGGCGAGTCGCTGCGCAGTAACAAAGCAATCGACTGCAGTTTGGTTGCACGTTAGTACCGCTGATGGTTAAGCTTTGGTCTCCTAAGAAAGCGGTGAACGCCACATAGCGTCCGCAATTTATTGTCGAATGACGTCACTGAGACTTTATTTATGAGAGTAAATTGGTGTGTTTCTCAAGACAGAAAAAAATTGACACCGTAAAATCAAATCCTGCTCTCATTATAACCATGACAGCTGTGATTGCGGCCGTTATATAGCGGCCACTGCTGTCGTAGGAAACCTAAGCTTTAGTACCTGATGGTAAAATTGGCAGTGCGCTACTAATACTGCATCACGCAGAGCTTGTTAAAACCAGATTTCGGCAGCAGAAAGTTTAGTCTATCAGAATAATAATATATAATTTACTCTTCTAGTGCAATTTTTAGAAATATGTGTGAATAAATTTATATTTACTTAGAATTTAATTTATTAATATTTATTATTTCAATTACGTTTTCGTTTAAAACTCTCTCAAATCACATACGCGACGCAGTTTTAGATTTACAATATTCTCTTGGGGTAAATGAAATAGTTTTTTCGATTTCCATTAATTTTGTGATTTGATTGTCCATCAGAAAATTAAAGGTTTGGAATCAACGAAATTTACTTCTCTCTGTTAATATAACTTCCGTTCACATTGATTTATCGTGGGATAGCGGCTATAATATGATTTGTCAAATATTGATATTCACTGGGAACGAATTTGAGAATTATTTGTATTTGTTTTGTTTTCTAAAATCAAAATCAGGCGAAATTGACTTATGAAAATCAAAAACTCAAAAAAAAAAACAATAATTTTGGCGATAATCTTCCACGAAGAGGTTATAGCATCGTGATAAACAAAGTTTTATGAGTATGTACAGTTGCTATTTCGGAATATTCCTACTCTCAGAACTCGATCTCGAGTTTAACACCGCGCTATGGCTGGCAACATTTTTTTTATCTGACAACTCCGAAATAAAACCGCGTATATATGAAACATTCTATAGGAAATCTAAAACTGCGCATTCATCCATTAACCGTCTCTGCTTAGCCTCTAAGAGGCTGCTTAAAACATTATATTTACAATGTACCCTAGTGCTAAGTTGGTGTTATTTCATGAAGGACTCTGAACTATTTCACATTATACTTTGATAAAGATTTCTTCTAGAATTTTCTAATATATTGAAGTGCAAGTGTCAATGATTTCATTTTTGCAAAATCGTGTTGTTTTGGCCCCTTCAAATATATGCTTTATGTAATAAGGTTTTAAGGACAATTTTATTAGCTATATAAAACGCCGGGAGTAAAGAGTTTGTACTTGAAAATCACGTCCAAATCCAAATTCCTGCATTGACTACCGTCACTCAGCCAGTCAAAAAGACTGCATTTTACAAAGCATCCAGGCATTTTATAGTATTACTAATTAATTTAAATACATAGCAATGGTTTCACGCGATAAAACAACAATTATACTAGAACAAAGTACAATAATAAATTAGTTAATCATTTTCATCTTGATCAGTCACGCAAATCAGACATACAAAATATGAGATCCTCTCCGAAACCAATATTATTCATGATCAAGATCTTATAGAGAAACTTATAACGACGTACTTACTGGTCAAAATCCTTCACGAAACACCGTCACTTCACTACCTCACTACTGTCACTCTAATCGGGTGGTCGCTGGACCACATCTACTGGTAACTTTCCGCTGTCAACTGTCACTCTGTCTGACTTATCCCTATTACTGTCAGACTTGTCCCTGTGCTTGTCATTCCTCCTATCGTCTGAACTTCTATGGTCCTTCTTATGTTCTCTTGGTCGGTCTGACTTATGGTGAGACGATTTGTGACGCGATGATGATGAATGTCGACGGTGATGGTCTGACCTGTCTTTTTCAGACCTTTCGTGTCTTATGTCTGTCTTGTCTGCCCTCTCTGATCTGTCTGAGCGGTGTTTGTCAGAATCCTTGTGCCTGTGGTTTTTGTCTGGTTTATCTGACCTGTCTGACTTTGCCTCTACCTTGTCGGGTTTTTGGTCTACTCTTTCAGATTTCGAGTCTGATTTTGCTTCTGATTTATTTCTGTCTCTATCGTGCCTCATATCAGGATTGTCGAACTTTAGCTCCGTTTTTTCATACCTCTGTTCTATTTTATCACTTTTGTCTTCTTTGTCAGACTTAATATCTGTTCTGTCAAATTTCTGGTCTAATTTGTCAGGTTTTGACTCATTTTTGTCCTTGATTTCCATTTTGTCAGATTTGAGATCGATTTTCTCTGGTGGCTTTGAGTCAGTCTTTTCTGGTTTCAACTCCGTTTTGTCAGGCCTAGCTTCTAATTTATCGGACTTCGATTCTGATTTATCGACCTTTGATTCTGATTTATCAATTTTGGATTCTGATCTGTCAGGCTTCGATTCTACCTTGTCAGACTTGGCCTCAAGTTTCTCAGACTTTGAATCAACTTTGTCAGACTTGCTCGTCTCGGGTTTTTCTGTCTTCTCTGACTTGTCTGCCTTGGTGTCTGTCTTCTTATCTGCGTGTTTGACTTGTGTCTCTACGCTCTTCCTGTTGTGACCGACTTTGAGAGCCGTCTTCTGGTTCAATTTTTGATGAAATTTTGCGCTCAGCGCTCGCATCTCAATCACACCGGCTTTGTGTTTTTCAGCAGATTTTTTAGATTCTGTCAAAAGAAATAAAACAGAATAATATTAGAAAAGTAATGCACAGGTTTCCACAAACAGCGACTAATCGATCTACAAGGGTCATTTTTCGCTAGTCATGTTTTGAGCATTCATCTATGTTTACATATTAAATTTAATTTGCGTTAAAAATAACGGAATATCTTAATAGTTAGGCGGTTGACACACTACAACGCGACGGAGCGCGGTAAACGGGTCCAAATATCGCGCGCAAAAGCGCGTTTTTATTGAATTTGTAAGTCACGCGGGGGCGTGTGTCTGAGCCGTCGCGTGGCACGTGTAGTGTGTGACCCGCCTTACAAACGCGAGACAGCTGAATGACAGATTAATAATAAAAAACGGAGAAGAAATGAGATATATTGTAAACAAAAAATAGATTACTTTACATGCTCTTAGATGCAAAACAACCCTAAATTTATAGTGTGGCGATTAGGTTATCACATTAATTGAAACCACGTATTCTACATAACGTATATTAAACATACACAATTAAAATAATTAATAACAATTAACATTTTAGTCGTGGGACCTTTTTTTTCGTTTCAGTATTTACCTAACAAGATTAAACTTAATTTATGTTTACTTAATAACAATAACATAAAGTTAGTGTTGAATTCTTGATACCATTTCCTCACGCGTGTCTAGTGATCAAGGATGGTTTATTTCATGACAATTTTTACGCTAATTATTTTATTTGTTTTTTCTTCTATTTTAGTAAAATTTAAATTTTATTATTTTAACAGACTTTTAACAACTTGTAATGACCGCTGTATTATTTAATGTGATAACCTAATCGCCACTCTGTAGGTATATATAAATACTCACATGTATCATATATTATATAGTGGGTTATAAAAAGATCTGTATTTACTTTTTGCTATCTAACACAATCAGCCTATAATGTTCCCACTGCTGGGACACAGGGCTCTTCTAGAGGGAGTGGCCCGTAACCCACCACGCGAGCCCAGTGTGGGTTAGTAGATGTCACACGTCTTCGAATATTTGGTTCTAGCACATGTCGATTTCCCCACGATGTTTTCCTTCACCGTTTTTGCAATATATTTTTCATAATGTCTACAATAGTAAGCTCACCGGACGCGTGGTTGACGGTGGCAGGTACAGGGTCTGCCACACGTTCTTCAGCCGGTGACGACGCCTCGGATGTCGGGTAGTACTGCTTCAGACGTAAGTGCCATGCTGTAGAGGAAATATAGGAGTTAGTAGCGTTTGTGTTTCCTTCCACGTATGACCCGTCTGCCTTCAAAGCAAGAGTGAACAGGAATCTTCTGGAGACGCTCGTCCCATCATAGACCTCACCCATCGCTTCCCACCAGGCGGGATCGAGGTTAAGTCAAGAGTAGGTAGGTCAAAAAAATATAATATCGAAGATAACGTGGACCTAGAAGTTGATCACCGCACTTTAACTTCCGACCACTTATGCCTCACTTAAAGCTTGAGTAGTTTGCCCCATAAAAAAAAACGAACATACATTTAACCCAGAACCACAACCCTAGATCCAAAGGTTTCATTTGCAAAGATTTGAAATTAAACGATAAAAATTGTAGACATTTAGTTGGCAGCGTTACCTAGCGACGTCGCCAGGCCCGGTGAGATGTGGTTCTGACTATAAAAGTTATGATTCTTAAAATTAAAGATATCAATATTACACAAAAGTAGTAATAAAGAGAAAACTGTTGTGTAATACGAGTACGTATTACACAAGAGTAAACACATCTCTCTCTTTTTTTTTGTTGGTTAAAAATAAAAATAGCAACCACTTACGAATGGGAGCTTGTAAATAAGTACGGTGGACGGTGTGGTTTGTAAACGTGCGAAAAATTATTTATAAAACTCTCATCTCTATTAAAAAGTATAATAAAACAACTCACCAACTGACGTAACAGCAGAGACGGTCCTGAACTGGTGTATAATGTTCCTGGGCAGGAAGTAGATGTCGTCAGAGCACAGCGGCAGGCGCGAGTAGCGCACGCCCTCGCGACGGAGCTGGTTCAGCTTCGCTTCTTCTAACCTGGGGTTAAACATAATGTAAATTCTTATTCCTTACACCTCAAAGAAGTTTATAAAAACCACCAATAGAAAGATGGTTTTTTTTTTTTTTTTTTGTAAGGACCAGCACCCTAATTGCGTAACACACAATCAATCTCAATCTGAATCATTTTGAAGGATATTGCTAATCCATTGCTTCATATGTTCAAAAACTGTGTCCAAGTGTCTGCTCAACAACGTAAATAACGCAATGAATGTTGTTGAACTGTCAAAATGAAACCGATTCCGGTTGATCGTGTGTATTATATATATACGCAATTAGGTTGCAGGTTTGCCTTGTTCAAAGAAAATTCGGCAGGTATAAATATACGCCCTATGTTGTTGGAATTAAGATACTTACATAACTCGGTTAAACCCTTTGGTAAGCTAACAGGACGCCGCCGCTGCATATTGCCTAGCTAATGCGCTCTGCGAACTTGTCTTTTATTCGCTTTTTTTTTGTGTACCTATTTATTTGTCGTTTGTTTGACGACACGGTTGGCGCAGTGGTTAAGCGATTGACTGCCGCGCTGCGTGTCGCGGGTTCGATTCCCGCACGGAACAAATATTTGTATGACTTACATGTATTTGTTCCGAGTCTGGGTGTTTTTCTATCTATAATATGTATGTATTTACAAAAAAAAAATTTGTATTTAAGTAGTTTATCAGCCATCTTGTTACCATAACACAAGCATTAAGTTGCTTAGCTTGGGACAAATGGTGCTGTGTGAAATGTCCAGGGATATTATTATTTATTTATTTATTTATATTTCAATAGTCTTTTTTAAACATTGTTTCTCTCAACGAAAGCATCTGCCATCTAATGTCTTCACCACCCTTAGTTGACTGGTAGAGAATCCCCAAGGCATTAAGTCCACCTTTATACCTTTTCGTGTGTGAAAAGTTTAAATAAATAGAGATCATCGAGTAGTACTCACCAAGTGACACACTGCGAGATGGGCGGCTCGTACAGGTCCAGCCCTAACAACTGCACCAGCTTGTTGAAGTCTGCCGCGTGGAAGGCTACCACGTCCTTAGTGATGCGCCCGCGGTCGGACTCGTCACCGCAGTGGATGGCTTTCAATACACCTGTGAACAGATCAATGATAAAAACACTCGAAAGAGAACAAATAAAGGAAACCACCGATCATCAAGTTCAATACAATAGTTAGTAAGTACATAATGCATAGATCATAACCCTGGTAATTAGCTAATAAGTGCTTTTTAATTTGTTCTGCTAACAGCTAGCTATTCTGTATAGTAATCTGTGGATAACGTCTTGAGTAGTGTATTTGTTACTTTTATTATTATAAGTTTTTATATTGTGTGCCTACTATGTAATATACTGCTGTTTGTTATTCCTATCAAATAATATAAGAATAATCAGCCAATAATGTTCCCACTGCTGAGACACAGGCCTCCTCTCAGTGAGGGTGCCGTAATCTACCACGTGGGCCTAGTGCGGGTTGGAAATGTCACTGACTTTTTTTAATTTTAGCTTGGCTCCTAGGGACCCTAGCGTAATGTTAAATAACCTTCCTCAAAAATTGGGCTATCAAATGCTAATATTTTTTTTTCAAATTCGACCGGTAGATTAGCGTTCAAACCAACAAACTTCAGCTTTATTATTAGTATATATTATAATTATATATAAATCCTACTAATTAAACTATCCCGATGTTCCCACGGGATCGAAACTTATGCGGGAGAAACCGTAGGGCGCAGCTAGTAGATTAAAAAAAGCATTTCTAATAAACTAAGCGTGACATACAAGCTACTTTTCAACCCAGAAGGAGGAGCCAGGAGCTTGGAATGATGTTGTCTTACCAACTGCAGCAGTAGTGATCCTGTCCAGTCCGTGGCCGACATGATCTGCGTGCGCGCGCGTCCTGTCCTCAAACAGAAACTCTCGCGCCTCACTCCAGCGCGGTAAGTACTGGAGGTTGCGTAGCTCGTTTATACCAGCCCTGAGGGAAAATATAAGAAAAATAAGTTAATTAAATTACAGCCTCTTTTATGGTACATTCCATGCGCATGTAGTTCAATCGATAAGTTTAGTCAATTAATAAGGGTACAGCGGTGGCCCAGTGGTATGGGATGAAGTTTGTATGAAAGTTCGTCAGTTTTGCCAAAGAGAAATCTCATTGGGCACACTAAATTCACAATTTCTTCAAATTCTTTAAAACTACGAGAAAAAATATTATGAAACTTTTGCATATTTTTTTTGTGTTTTTCTAGAGTTTACGGCTAAAATTAACATTTGAACACATACCTCCTCTTCTTGATGGGGCTCTTCCCAAGTTCGGCAGTGGGCACCAGCTGTTCTCCCGGCCGGATCCAAAGGATGGGACCGTCGTTGGACTCTTGAGGCTCCATTTCCACTGCAGACATCGGGCCCCACGGCATTGTCTGTGTAATAAAAAAACAATTCGTTTCATAACTCGTTAGAATATTCGCATCCAGATCCAGAGACTAGTTGAATCTATCAAAGTAAGTAGGATTGTTGATGGAAATCTAGCATTCACTATCATCACAATAACATTTTCTGGTAGATACATCTTCACGTCCATAAACAGAAGGCCAATTCCCTTAATTAAAAACTCAAAATCTAGTCGCAATCTCATCTCGGCGACAATCAATATCAAAATATTGTCAAAAATGTAGGGAAATTAGAGTTATTTTTGACAGATTGAGACTGAGATAGGACTGTGAACGTTCTTAAAATGAAGAGAATTGCACCATATACCGAAAATTGTGGGGTATTTTATAGCATTTGCACCAGAATGAATGAAAGAAATGATTAATACATTACAAACTGATACTTTAGTGATTGGTTTTATTGATTCAATAAAAAAAGAGATTTTCCTTGTTTCAATAGACGACGTGTTCGGTACTCACCATATTGAGGAAGGGACAGGTGCCCAGCATGTCTAGCATGTCGGGGAAGTAGCCGCCCACCTCCTCGTGCACCGTGCCCACCAGCGAGATCTGGTGCAGCGGCCCGCAGCGGAACGTGCCGGCCGCGTACGACTGTTGCACCTGTGGGGAGTACATCCATAAGTCAACATAATAATCCCTTTCTCTTCTTGTCCGGTCCTTTACTGTCTAGATCGTGGGTCCACTGTTCTGACCAGTGTTAACTAACACTAGTCAGAACAGTGGTCATCTTTATTTGCTACCGTCTGAGGTGCTATTGTGTCTGGCGGGCAATTGCCCAACGATTGATGTCGGGAAGTTTGTATGTATGCTAATTGCGCGGTAGACTCTGCTTGCGAGATGCAGGATTTGCGTGACGTCAGTATGACGCGTTGTTCGCATGAGGCTTTATAGATACCGCTACAGTTTTTCTTTTTGTTTCTCCGATCTTGCTTGATCCAAATTATACAAGGTGGCAGGGACATCGATGCGCGACCATAGAATCATGCCCTGAATCCATGGTTACAGTGTGTGCGTCGATGTTCCTGCCAGCCATTATAAAAGACAGATGCAATAAGGGCGTGTTAATAAAGCTTCAACGTCAGCGCTGACTGTTTTACTCATAAATCACTGACTGAAATTGGCTGCTAGGTAAAACGGCAAAAACATTACAAATAAAAAGTTTTTTTTTTCTTAGAATACTTTCAAAATGTGTTTGTCTGTACCTGCTGATAATACCGGCTAACGGTGGTCGTCTCAATATCCGAGGCCCTCGCCAGCACGCCCGCCTTCACCGTGAGGCCGGCGTGCGCATGCGCCAGGTACTGCAGCAGGCACGGGAACTGCGCCGCCGCGCCGCGCACCACGCCGCACACGAAGTGCGCCCAGCCCGAGCTGTCCTCGGAGAACACCAGCTGTTGGGGACACATTCATATTACTGCCAAGGTTCACTGGCTGCTTGGATCAAGAATACACTAGATAATATCGTCCAACTCATTGCTCAACTAGCCGCGATTACTGTACGTACACAGGGTTATTGGTAAAATACAAACAACCTTGCAGGACTGGATTGCTAACATCATAAACAACTTTTGTTCTATGACTTTTATTAATTCATTTCATTAATTCTTGACTAACTGTGCCCGCGACTTCATTCACATGCATGTCGGAAAACAAATTTGATTTCATGGGTTTTCATTTTTTTTTTGCATGGAACCATAATTAATTTTTCTAAAATAAAAGTGATATCCTAAGTTACTCCTTATAACATTAGCTATCTGGCAGTGAAAGTGTCGTCAAAATCTGTCCAACTGTTTCGGAGATTAGCCGGAACAAACGGACGGACACAAAAACCATCCAACTGTATTGGTGTGGTTAGAATTGCTTACCTTCAAGAACTCCTTAGCCAGCGACTCCTGCTGTGGTGCACTGAGCATGTCCACGTCACGCTGTTGCAGATACACCACGCTCGCGCCGCCGTTCGGGTGAGTCTCTACTCGCATCAGTCTGTTAGCAAAGAGGACAGTTTCGTTAGAATACAGTTTAACAAGAAGAGCATAGAGGTACAGGAGAGGTGGAGAGGAGGGGGAGGGAGAGTAGAAGTGGAGGTAGGTAGGTTGGGGCTTGCGGGAGTGATGATGATGACGTCACGCTGAAGTATTTGCACGAAGGCTGCGCTGACGTTCATGCTCGGGGTCACCACCAGTATAGATGTATGAGGAACAGGGTGTAAAGTTCACTCATCCTCCATAGAAAAGGGAGGATCCTCCGACCAGACGGGTGTTGTCTGGCGGGCAATTACCCAACGATTGATGTTGGGAAGTTTGTGTCATATGCTAATTGCGCGGTAAACTCTGCTTGCGAGATGCAGGATTTGCGTGACATCAGTATGACGCGTCGTTCGCATGTGGCGTTGTAGATACCGCTATAAGAGTATTTCGAAAGGACCATAAGCAGGTTGGCAGCCTTTTCATTAATTGTCAATCAAAAACTTTGGAAGAACCGGGTTCACCAAAACATAGAGTAGTGTAACCCAATACCATGTTTGCGTTACCTTCTCTCTACTGGGGGATGCGTTAAGGTAACCCGCGAACAAGTCACGTCACGAGGGGGCTCAGTAGCCGTGGCTTGGAGAACCACGGTGCAGCCAAGAGGAACCCGAGGAGGGGCCGTGAGGACGTAGCGGCCAGCGGGTAGGTTGCGGTGCCGCTTGGGCGACATTGCAACTGAGGCGGGCCGCGATGGGGAAAAGGAGTGTCGGTATGACGTTGCCGCTCTCCCTATCCTCTGCGGCCGTAGCCCCCCCATCCTGGGCATGCGGGGCCCGCCAGCTAGGCGGGCGTGCGCCGGAAGGGTTGTGGACGTAAAGGCTGAGCCGGTTTCCAATGGCCCTCCCATCACGGCGATGTGGGTACACCGCTGAGTTTTAGTGGGTATATTGTCGGTGTCATTCCGACAGGAGTCCCACATAACCCGTCTCGTTCCGAGCCCATGCGTAATGCATTTCTCAGCGACAAAAAAAAAGGACCGATCCGACCTCCAACCATTCCAGACGAAGGTTTCCTCGCAGATATAAAAGAGACATTAGTCACCTATGGTACTTGAGCTCCTTGACCGTGGGAGTCTCGGCCAGCGGGCCCCAGCTGTCGTAGTGCGCGGGCCCGGCGGCGCGGTCGCGGCGACACTGCACGCCGATGGAGCAGCGCTTCACGCGCGCGCGGCGGCGGCAGTGGTGGCAGGACGAGGACGACGACGACGAGTGGCGGTGCGACGACCTGGGGGAGGTACACACTCATTATTATAGAGAATCAGGTTTAATAATCCGCGGGGAAATTGCGTAACACATTAACAGTAGGGAATGGCTTTCATTTTGTTTAGTGTTATTCTGACATTTAGGTTTTAGCAATAATTTATGTGTTTGTATTTGTATTTTATTTTTAAATGGGTGTCGGACCAGAAATAAATGAAATTTATTTATTTTAACAGTTCAATGACATTCATTGCTTTATTTATGTTGTTGAGCAGATAACTTTCTGAACATATGAAGCAATGGATTAGTAATATCATTCAAAATTATTCAGATTGTGATTGATAGCATGTTACTACAACCTTGGCGTGGCATCAAATCTAGATTCAGAAACAAGAAAGCCAATTTCCGTACAATCAATGTCAAAACATGTCAAAAATATGGGAAAATTAGAGGTTTGTTTGACAGATTGAAACTGAAATTAGAATCCGAATGCTCTGCAAAATACGAGAATTTCCCCTCAGATAATAACTCCAATCTACATAGTTAGTTATTTTCTGTTAGACTGTGTTGGCAAAATATGTGAAGTCATCATTTGTGACTCAAGAAATAGGGTAGTTTCCTGGGTAATAAAATAATAATTAGGTATATTTAGTTCGTCAATTAGATTATCGAAAAATAATGGAGACGTATTTTTTCTTTTGTAAATCAAACAAAAAATGACAAAGTTAAAGTGCGTCAAAATTTGGTAGTGGGGGGTCGTGACGTCACTTGCTTGCAAAAGTGTCGCAAGCAAGTGACGTCACGCGGAACTTAAACGGGCGATATCTTCATCATTTTTTACATAATTGACAATAGTAAAAAAATGGGTTCAATATTTATTGATAATCTAACTGACGGACTAATTAGATGTTTTTAGGAAACTAGCCTATTGTGTTTTTACGCAAATCGTAATAATTTCCGCCACTACAGCTACTCTTGTCATCAGGCACATAATTTATCATAGAAATACCGTTTTTTTTTTCGTTAAAAATATCTGAAACTCATGCAAGTTATACATGCTATTTCAAATAAGTAAGCCATTATAATGGATTTAGTATTAATAACAAAGAAAATATCTCACCTATCCTTATCTCGCTCCTTCTCCTTATCTCTTTCCTTCTCCACTTTAACTCTGTCATTGTCCACTTTAATCTTCACATCACTCTCACTTTTCCCACCCCTGATAGCAGGAAACACTTGCGAGTTCACCTCCTGCTTGATCTGCTTCAGAGGCAGTATCAAGTTACCATAGCATGGCAACTCTCTCCTTGCGTTAGATTGGAATCTTATCGCTTTCATGGACATGTTGACATGGGTAGCTGGTCTCCTCATTCCAGAGGAGCTTTCCAGCAAGACATTCTGTCTGGTTACTCTTGGGTATTTGTATTTACACATAGACCTCTGGAAATGCGTGTTGATGATTCTTAGCTGGCGGGAGACCGACGAGAATATTCTCTTTGTGACGTCATCGTCGGCCATCTTGTTCGACATCTGCGCTTGCTTCCACCACGCGTGTATGCCTCCATACCAGTCAGATTTGAAGGGATCTCGGTTTATTTCGGCGAGTTCGATGTCATCGCCTGTATTTGTGTTGAAGAGTAGAGGATTTTTGCCTGGCGGTGATTTCTTCAGGATGTTCAGTTTGAATACCGCAGCATTGCCATACCCTCCGGAATCGAAGACCGGCCATATCTTGCTCTGTTTTGATGGGCGAGCGTTTTCATTCCATACGCAAATGTCCTTTGACGTTTCGCTGATTTTGCGCTTCTTGCCTGTGGAAATGACAATACAGAAATCAGTTTTTGAGCCTTTGTGTAGGTTGTAGGTCGACTTCAGACCAAATCATACAATTTCAGGAACTGGTAACAACAACTCATCTTCTATACATATAAATAAAATTGAAGTGCCAGTTTGCAAAATAAAATATTTCATTTTGCAAACTGGCACTTCATAAAAGTATAAAGAAAGAAAGAATACCTGAGGGCCAATTCCCGTAATTCTAAACGTTCAAAATCTAGTCGCAATCTCATCTCAGCAAGAATCAATGTCAAAAACTTGTAGGGAAATTAGAGGTATTTTTGACAGATTGAGACTGAGATCAGATTGTGAACGGTTTTAGAATTACGAGAATTGCCCCTCGGATGTTATAAGGAGTAACATAGGCTTTTCATCCCGGCCAGCAGGTTCCCGTGCGAAAATTTCCGACAGCGCGCGGGCGAAGCTTGTAACAAATATAAGTTCTAAGCTTTTAAAGTGAAGGATCATTGGTTTATTTTTTTTATAAATAGGTTAGTTATTAATTAATAACAATAACAACAACAGTGGTTGTTCCATTGGTGGTGACAAATGGATGATTATTGTGACATTAGGTATTAAAAATGACATCATATTATTTTTTCTAGACCATTTACTTGCTGTACATTACATTATTAATCTATGTAGCTAACTATTTATAGAACTCATGGATGTGAGTTGCATTTTTATGAGTTGGATAAACAAGACACTATTAAATCAACCTTGATTTAATGGTGTCTGGTAGTAATGATAGCTGTTTTGTGATTAGGTGCTTAACCATATGGCTGGGATAAAAACTTTAGGTATTGATTAAGTAGAAATCTATACTAATCATAAATCTGAGGAGTTTGTTTGTTTGAACGCGCTAATTCCTGGAAGTAACAGTCGGATTTGAAATATTCTTTTTGCATTTGATAGCTCAATTTTTGAGGAACACTATAGGCTATACACATATTGACATCACGCTAGCGCCCTTAGGAGCCTAGCGAAAAGAATAAAAGTATGAAAGAACGCTAAGCGAAAACGAAGTAATAGCGCGGGCAGACGATGCGATGCGATGCAACGGATGGGTCGGGGGTACAAACATTTCACGCGGTCGCAGTCGGGCCAAAAGGTAGTACTTAATATCTGAGGAACATTGAACTTTTTTAAAGATCAAAGTAAAAACCTTGCTATTAGGAATTATTAGATTTTATCAAAATTGACTTACAGAGAGAGATTAAACATTCCAGACATAAATAGGTACTGGTTGGATTTGGAGGAAATACATATATGATATTATTTTCATAAAATTGTGATAATAATAAATTATTTTATTTCTGTAAGTAGTGTTGTACAAAGACGTCAATCATATTTTTTAAATTAGACGAGGTCGGCGTTTCCTATCTGATTACTCTGAGAAGAAAGGCCGAAGCGAACTTAGAGGTCACGGTCTCTTTTAAAGTTCAGACATAATATTGGCCAGATCATGTGAAGACCATGCAGATTGAGTTAACCTGTCCAGTCACTGCACGCATTTGTCAGTAATCGTGCAGCACAACTCGGAACTTAAGGAGCTCAACGATTCGACGAACAATACCAAAGACACATTGGACATTTGGGCAGGCCGCATAAACTACTCAAACTGCCAGACCATGATTCTAACTGAGAAAAAATAAACAAAAAATATTAGTCCTCACGTTCAACATTTACTGTGTATATTTATCGGAGTAGCTAAATCCCAAGCCTTTCTGTGCTCATTACAAGTCTTTGACAGTATAATAGGCTTACTGCCATAGTTTCAGCTTTAAAAGATTTGAATTTATAAATGTGACTAGGAAATTTATTATAAAAACGTATACATAGGCATCTAAACAAACCACCTATTTTCTTGAGCCTGATTTTAGGAACGACAAATTTATGTCTGTTCCTAGTATTTATACTATGGATATCACTCTTTTAAGGCATTGACTGCCATCGCGGTTACTGCTGACCGCCATTAATAGATT
This sequence comes from Apamea crenata, assembly GCA_949629185.1. Lineage (NCBI taxonomy): Eukaryota > Metazoa > Arthropoda > Insecta > Lepidoptera > Noctuidae > Apamea > Apamea crenata. Next base: position 11,046,245 of record OX451377.1, read on the forward strand.
TTCTATTGTGTCTGTTGTCTGGCAGTCAACCTGTTAAACATATTAATATTTTTGTGCAAACAAAAGATTTTTATAAATATACTGAGAAGGCACAGTCATTATATTAATCTCTTTAAAATCTCTGAGGGAGTGTCTGGGACTTAATTTAAAAATTGAACAAATTGCCCTTTTTTATACAACAAAAATCAATTGAATATCGGCGGCATTTTTCCACAGCAGAATACCGTACGACATCACACTATGAAAATAACTAAAGTAAATATACTAAACGGGAAGTCTCTATACTAAATCAGTTAAGTCACGATTTTTTCTAATGGCGTCGTATCCTGTAGAGCTAAGCTTTTTTTTGTCAATTTATCTATCATCTAAAGTTCAAAGCTTCCAAAGTTATACCTAAGAATACAATGGCATCTTTGGGTTTAAAGTCTCCACCCTTTATGAGAACGCTAGTTTCTAACCGTCTAACATGAGGTATCGTAACATTTAGTTTTTTTCACATTAAACCAGTTACTTAATTATTACTTTTGCGAGGGCCCTATTTATATTGTCAGTAACCAGCTGCTGATGTTTGAATTTAAATAAAAGGGAAGTGTCGTCTGCAAATAACACTACATCATGTTTATCCTTCATGACGTAAAACAAGTCATTTTTATAAATAAGAAACAAAAATGGACCAAGAAGCGCAGTTTCCTGATTAATGTTTCATGAAGAACACAATCGAATGCCTTGGACAAATCGCAAAAGATCATCAAAAGCATCGCATTAATTTGTCCTCCCATGTATTATAAACATGTCCTAAAAGTTCAACTCAGTCAATCAGTAGTTGAACGACCCCTTGTAAAACCAAATGTTTGTTATGCAGTAATTTATGTTTATTAATAAATCTTTTCATTAGATTTAAAATAAGTTTTTCAAAAATTTTACTAAAGGTAGGTTTGAATTGGTAGGGTCTGATGTACTACCCAATTTAAACAACAGCATTATTTTACTGTTTTTCATAAGATCGGATGTTCGGACCGGACCGACACATGGCCGAACCGAATATTATTGAAAAATGCGAAAAAAGTTCGGATCGGCTCAGTTGGGTCGGATGGTTAATATTCGAAAGAGTAGGATCGGAACCGACCGAACCAAATAGTAACTTCGTAGCAGGAAACGGCCGAACATTCGGCCGATACTACTTCGGAGTAGACCCGCAGGAAACTTACCATGGTCAATACAATTACTAAAAATAACAGTTAAAGTAGGTGCTACAATATTTATAATCGACTTAGCAACGTCTGCAGAATTACCCCATAGATCTGCAGTCTTTTTAACATTTAACACGTGAAAGGTTTTAATTATATGTTTACAGGTACATATTGGAAATGAAATTCAGAATCACAAACTGAAACATTTTCTTTAAGTAAAGACTGCAACAGTGGATGACGAGTTTAGAGATTTAGTTTAGTGTTTGATACAGAAACCTCTACAAATAAATTTTTAATAGGCAGCGCCGACTTGTGAATTTAATTTAATTATACTGTCATCAATATCACTCACTACTTTGGTTGCATGACCTTCCCGTTCCACTATAAATTATATTCCATTCTGTCATTTTAATTACATTAGGTAGGTACTATTTTTATTTTTTTTAATCAAATAGTAGTAGACCGAGACGTATCGCACCGGATCTACTCAGGATGGATGAAATGGCGACAGGTCAGAGGAACAACTTGGGACCCACGTATGCTCCTCAAGTTAAAGGGGAAAATTTATAAGTCCGTAATAAGGCCTGTCGTACTTTATGGGTCTGAATGCTGGGCTGTGAAGAAGACGGATGAAAAAATATTACATGCAGCGGAGATGAGAATGTTGAGATGGATGTGTGGAGTAACGAGAATGGATAAAGTAAGAAATGAGTAAATAAGAGGAATTTTGAAAGTGGCACTACTGACAGAAAAGTTGAAAGGAAATGGTTTGGCTTGGTATGGGCATGTGATGAGAAGGGACGAAATTCATGTGACTAAAAGAGTGATGAATATACATGTTGATGGATGGAAAGGGAGAGGAAGGCCGAAGAAAAGATGATGGATTGTGTGAGGAATGATATGAAAGAGAAGGGAGTTTTTTTTTTTTGGAGTGAATGATAGCGTGACGGTTGACAGGGGAGAATGGAAGAAGGAAACGTGTTGCGCCGACCCCAAGTAACATGGGATAAGGGCAGGAAGATGATGAGTATGACTTGGCCATACTTCCAACTTTTTTAAATCAATTAGAAAATGTGAAACAATACTGAAATATTCATACAATTATGAATGGTTTAGATCATTGGTAAAATGGTAACAATGGAAGGATGAATAATAATTACAAATTTTAATAAATTAATTATAGAAATCTTGTAATCAGATAATCAGTAGAGTAGAGGATAATACTATTTATTTTAAAAAAAAATCTTAAGAGAGAGAGAGCTTTTTTTACCCTGATAAAAATATTAATTTTTTAACTTTTCAGCTAAGACCCACCCAGTATTCAGAATACATCAATATGGAGTAGAATTCCCGATATTTGCAGTAAATATTTGCATGAATCATTCATCACAATATCATGTGCATCATGATTCTTAAAACAATCACGTATAAGGAAAACCTTATGTTTATCCTCTTAATTCGTAAGTGGAGTAATATGGGGATAATCCCTTTTATAAGATGTTACATTTTCTTTTGATGTCAACATCATCCTGAATCTATAAAAGAAACCAACCAGTATTACATATTTTTCTTGTAGAAGGAAGTCCTGTTACTCCATACATTACACCTGTCAATCCGGGACTTTGCGACCGAATTCGGTCGTAAAGCTAGCCGCTATGAATGTCGAGACTGCAGATTTAGTTGGGAGCTTCAACTTTCTGACTAACTGACCGACTATTTAATTTTGAGAATTCAAAAGTGCCTGTAAATAGTTTAATTGAAATAAATGCTTTAAATTTGACTTTGAGTCGAGTTTATTGAAAGTCTTTTTCCATAAACCAGCCAGTTGCAGTTTTACTAACTTAAATTAGATATTGTTTTACTGACTGCTCAAATGTATAAATCCGGTTGCAGTTATTATTCCATTTCAATTTGCCAGTTGACTAGCGTCAGCAACATTATATTGTGAACTTATTACTTGTGACAATTTAAGGGATTTTCTAGAGTGAGCTGACATAAAATTGCTATGAACAATAAAACCAAGTCTCATGTATGATGATGTGATGTGTGAAAGAAAAGTGGTCATTTCAACTGATTTTATGTTGCTTTTTAAAGCTGTTGAGTGTTATTCATTGTGTACATTTTTCATCACCACTGCCCTCAAAACGGTGAAGGAAAACATCGCGAGGAAACCGCCATGTCCTAGAAACAAAAATTCGAAGACAAGTGACTTCTACCAACCCGCACTGGGCCCGCGTGGTGGATTACAGCCCACTGCCTCTCGAAGAGAGGAGGCCTGTGTCCCAGCAGTCGGAACATTAAAGGCCGATTATGTATGTTCTTCATTGAGTAGGTATAGCTCTCAAAAGTAAGTTGTTTTCCTGGATAACATAATTATGAAACTATCTTTTGGAAGGGGAAGAATTAGATAAATTATTTATTTTTTAAAATTTCAATGTTTAAAAGTCTAGTTCTATTTGAAATAAATGATTTGACTTCTTTAATTAGCAATAACAGCATGTTTTCTAGTTTAATTTATTATTTTATAATGTTCTAGCCGACTCGGCAAACATTGTTTTGCCATAATTATACATTATTTGTAGGAAATATATATATATTATTTTGTATGAAAAATTGATGTTGGCCGATTCTCAGACCTACCCGATATCGTTTCGGAGGAGTTGGGTAACAAACATTGCGACACGAGAATTTTATAGATTTTTCTGCTGTACAGCAAAGTATACAGGAAGGAATTCAATGTGTTATAAAGAAAATTTAGAGCACGGCATTAAGGAAAATGATACATGCTCATAGGCAAACGATTTGGCAACATCGTGGCGCGCCCTTTTTTTTCGTAGGAACAGTCAAAATTAGGTAAATACAGCTAGTTCAATGCGTTGCAAACTTGCTTCGTATTGTGAACTTAGTAATGAATGGTTTGCTTATTGGGAACGTGCTAAAATTGTTACTTTAATGTTTTCTTAATTGTTTGCATAGATTATGTTTTTCTTTATTTCTTCTGGAACATCGATTTTTCATGTCTACTTGAAGGCAGTAACTTGGTTTGCATTATCTAAGACAATATTTACACGATTTTTTCAAGAATTTAGATTTGGAAAATGACAATAAGATTTTGATTATGCTATAATTATTAACATTCTAGTCATATTTATTTCAGAAATATGTATGTTTGTTTATTTGTTGTGTATGTATGTTTGTATGTATGTATGTAAGTATATTCTCATAATATTTGTTTAGTTTTATTAAGTGAATTCTTTATGATTTTATGTAGACAAAAAAACTCTTTCACAAGGTGTCTACATCTCTCTGTCATTCGCAGGTATGCTGGAAGAGATTTCTTATGAAATAAGCATTAACTTTGTACCTATTTTTGTTGTCTATTTATACATATATGTATGTGTGTACATAAAAGGTAATAAAATAAATAAGAGTTAAGTTAGTAAATTATAATTATTTCTGTTTTATTATAATTTTACTTTTTTATTTTTTATGTTTCTATGAGTGTGCTATGTGATCATCCTGTACAAGTCCCAATAAATGCTTTTTCTTTCTTCATGAACCTTTCTAAGTTAGGCATATTGCCTTACAAATAGTTAGTTACACATTGAGCTGAACTTCTAACCATACAATACTGTAAACAAGTATCCCACCAAAAAGGTTTCATGTAAAGTAGGTTGCTAAGATTCTCATACCGCTTTCACTGTTAAAAAGTTATCAGAGTGTAGAGCTAAGCTCTTAACGCTGCAAACCTTACATGTTTCCCAAAATCTATGGCTTGGCTGTTTCACGGCCGTCAGACAGAGACTCCTATTGGCTTATGGTAAGAAATTAAGTCACTAGCAATAAGTACTTTTAATATGTAATCCTTGTTGCTATGCTAGTGAGAAATAAAGTATATAGGTATATATATATATACCTGTGTGTAAAATTTGTAGAATTGAAATATGCAATTTGATACATATAATTGCATGTGTTTGTGTTTATTTATACTATTGTTTACTTTTAAGTCAGGTAACTTCTGTCAATTCTGCCATGTGGCATATTAAGACTAAGAGACAGTTGTTTCCTAGTAACCAACAATAATATTATATTACACATTACATGGCAGATGATGATGACACATTACATGGCAGAATTGACAAAAGTTACCTAGTATCCTACAGTCCTACTCCTACTATAATATTATAAACTTGAAAGTTTGTATGGATGGATGTATGAATGTTTGTTACTCTTTCACACCAAAACTACTCAACAGATTTGGATGAAATTTGGCACATAGATAGTTTATAACACATAGGATACTTTTTATCTCAATATTCCCCCGGGAACGAAACTTTTTGTTAACATTGACCCCTTTATTAATAAACTTTGATTAAAGTTAAGTAGTGATTAGCAACCGTTTAACCATACATTTTTGGTGTTTGAATGTTACTTAACGCATTGAAGGACACTCAACGAGACAATAGAAGTTTTGTTGTTATTACGTCGAGGGGCGTTAAGTGTCCTGCAAAGGATTAACTTTAATCATCTTTTATAAATAAACCTGTAAAAACCAAAAGAGTTGTCATTAAAAGAAGTTAATTATTCTTGATTTTAGATTGTTGTAAAGATCTTAATTTAGTCTGTCCCCAACAAAAATGCAGCTTTTCTTTCAAATATAAACATTGTTCTTTCTTTCAGCTTACAACGGAAGTCTATCTGTGAAGTCCATGTTTGAGAGAAAATTAGTCAGTTTAAAAAAAAAAAAATTTTGATTATGTATAAACATCATACAATTTGATGCAGGTGCTTATTAGGTTAGTTAGCAAGTCCAGCTGAAGACCAGTTTCAACTAAACATGATTAGTACAAGATTTTGTGGTATTTTATCAAAATTCAGCAAAATTGTCTAGTGAATTAGTTCTGTTGATGTTTAGTTGTTTCAGCAGGTACAAATAGTTGTATGGCATGGATTAAACAGATGTTGCATTATATTGCAAATAAAATATTGTCAAATAGCTTTATAAATTTGAGCATTGTGTGTACTTAAGTGCAGGATTTGCTGAAAATATAGAAGGAAACTGAAATATACAGAATATAAAACATATTTATAATAATAATACTTATTATGAATCACGGTAAGAAATCAAATTCGGAGACTTATAGACAGACTTTTTTACATAAAAAGCCAATGTTTTTCATCTATATCAATAACGTTCGGATTTTTATAGTACCCAATGGAGTACTTGCAATGTACAGTTATTATAACAAATAGAAAGTACAGGTCTAGCAAACACAAGGTCACAATGTGATGCAAGCGACTCCTAAGTGTACAGATCCATGTCTGTTCCCATCGAATATGGTGGAAACGAGGAAATGAACAATGATGGGCAGGTGAAAGATAGTAATACCGTATGGAAAGCGTGTGTTGTGTTTATAAACACCTACGACCTCTGAAGTAATGATGTAATTCATTAAATGAGAGGTTAACATCTTTCCCACCAAAATATTGCAAGTATAAATACTGAAAACGACAACGGCGACCTTATTGAATGCTCCAAAGCAACGTGTACAAGATTAGTAAGCACGTATAGATTGAATTAATACCTTTGGATTCTAAGGATGGTGTATGTTTGGAATCCGTTGACACACTTGTCCCGCATCCCTGTTGTGACAGTTTTTTACAGTCGTATCCGGTACGACGACGTTTAGCACCTTCGCCGGCATCTTCTAAGCTACTGGAGCCACAGTAATCGTTAACGACAACGCGATTTTCACTAACTTTTACATGGCTAACTCTCGCTTCGTTCGACGACGCCATTGTCCGACGGCTAAAGATGTAATCACGTTAAAATAACCACTGTTCTTCAATTAAACATCGACGGAACTGATCAGTATTATCTTAAGACCACGTATAGCTTTTACAATCATCTATAATTATTAGAAACACATTGATTACGAATAAAAAACAACTTGCGACGCCATTTCTCGCTACCTCGCACTTTTTTTTAATTTTTAGTGCAATAGAAATTCGTACCTTGTGTCATGCAAAGACCAACGTTCCAAACAGCCTAGTTTGCATTGGTAAATTTTAAAATACGTATAATGATATTAAAATCGGATTAAAGTTACATTTTTTTATTGTTTTACGCTACGCTAATAAAATAAAATAATTATATGACTCCTAATTTAAAATATTTAATTTTAATCTTATCGCTACGTGTGCCATCTATTGTTGTTTTATGTAAACTTGGTCATACCATGACTCATGATACTTTCACGACTAAAGTTTACTACGCGCACCGCGAGATGGCAAACTAAGCGTAAAAATGAGTCACGAGACCACAGAACACTATTACTCCTCATGAGACTCATGAGGAGTAAAAAATGATTCAGGAAACTGTGATTCATTTTATTCATTGTTCAAGTTCTAATACGTTGAGTAATTACTTTGCCTCAAGAGTTAAATATCAATTACATTATACATTTGAAAAATCAAAAGCGTTTTAATAGTTAACCACCATACAATATAAAGTTCCATAATTAGGTTCTAGTTCCTTCATAATAGAGAATATCGAACAGATATATCAGTAGGTATGAATAATATCCAATCCATACATACCTACATACTTAAATAATGTGAGATATTTCACATGATACAATTGCAAATCTGCAGCTGAGATAGTGTTTGCTTGACTACTAGACTAGGTAAGTACATATCTTCTTGGTACATATGTATTCGCTAGGTAGGTACCTTCTACCTACCTACATTATCAAGGACAATTGAATGAAAACAAACACTTTATCTGTTTATTTGTTATGCACTGTTATGCACAGGTAAACTACCTATGTATATTGATATACTTACCTAAGTTTTTAAAATAGATCTAAGGTGCCTATGTTTGTATGTATAGGTACCTACCTGACCTACCTCTTAGATCTACTTACTATAAAAAAGGCTAGAGCGATGCTCGCCTACAAGTTACAACGTACCTTCCAATTCTTATGAGGAACAAACAATATTACCTACACACTACACAGTGACCAGGGGGTCTACTCCGAAGTGCAAAGTGCGAATGTTCGGATCGGACCGACACATGGCCGAACCGAATATTATTGAAAAATGCGAAAAAAGTTCGGATCGGCTCAGTTGGGTCGGGACCATAGTCAATATTCGAAAGAGTGTAGGAGTGTAGTGTGTGAGTGAGTAGTTAGAGTGAGTAGATCCCCAGAGTCGTCAGTCGTCGGATATAGTTGAAATTTAGTAAGAAACCAATGGATCAAAACATCCATCGTCCCTGCATGGTTACTTAGCTCATTTGGTGACCGTACTTATTGGGTTCGGGAAAATCCCATGTCTAGCGGTGGACGTGATCGATATAGCGACGACTCTTGCGTGCCAAAAAGCTATCATATCATCGTTTCACTTACCAAGGATAGGTAGACCACCATCTCCATTTTATCTCTTTACCACCCTTAGTTAACTGGAAGAGAATGGCGTTCAAAATCTATTCGCAATCTCATCTCAGCGACAATCAATGACAAAAACTTGTCAAAAATGTATTGCATTTACAGGCATTTTTGACAGATTGAAGCTGAGATCAGACTGTAACGTTTTTTAAATTACGAGAATTGTCCCTCTGTTATATAGTTTAGAGATTATCATAAGCGAAAAATAACAACATAATCAAACAGAATTGCTCAGGCACGCGTAAACGTGCCAAAGTGCCAAATAATACGTATTAGAAACAATTATTTAACCGACGTTGCAGAGCGAGGCTATGTTTGCGGTTCTCTGCTGATATATGTACATAGCTACACGTAGTGGCGTTTGATGTGAGGAGCTTAGGAGTTTGGGCGACTTGCTTTAATGTGTGGTAGGCGCCGAGCTACTGGTATGGAATAATTAAGTGGTTTATTCAATTATGATAATGCTGAAGAGTTTTTCCATTGCATTGGGATTGAGATGTTGTGATTTATTACAATGAACCTACAACCTATTTCATCAGCCGCCAAGCCTTTTCTCAATATTATGTTTTATCGGCTTCTTGTCTAACCGGATGCAGCTGAATAGTAGTATTCTGTATTTTACATGGAGCGACAGCCTATCTGAACCCAATTAATAGGCAGGATTGGTTGACAGACTTTTGGACTTCTGACTAACCGTAATGACGGTTAATTGTCCACCCGTAACGTTTGTATAATGCACTTAAGCATAATGTTCCCACTGCTGGGACACAGCCTCCTCTATTCGAGAGGGTAATGCACTTATAAGAATATAGGTAATATCATTCCTGTTACAGCCGATCGATTCTGTAAAAATATCACCTTGAAAAGTTAGGTGAAGTGAGCTTAGAGTGAGTTGTCAATAGTGTCAATTCCTAGCATTAGTTGGAATGACAGCTCACTCCACGCTCACTTCACCTAAGTTTTCACGGTGAGATGGTTACAGAATCGCACTGCAGATTAGTAAGTACCCATTCCTAGATTATACTTCAATAGATGGATCTAGAGCTCTGAGTGACAGAAAGTGACCATCGAGACACTGAAATTAACTTTTGGGCAACTGAAAGCAGTATCGGGTAGAGGAACGTGACTGTCTTGAGATTCCAAGCAACTATACACACTGTGTCAGAGCGTGAGAGTCGAAGGACGGAAATACTGTATTATTATTAAAACTGGGAAAAGAAAAACAGTTTTTCAATGACAAAATTTATCGTTGCAATATTTTCCAGAGCGCTGTGTCGTTTAAAAAATTGCCAGACAATTTAAGGTCAAGTAATCAATACCAATGGATGCTAGACCACACATCCACACAAGCACACACACACGCAAATTACGTCATATTATGTAAGCGACATAGCTCGTAAAATTGGAGTTCATTAGCAGTCAGCAGACGGGCCGAGATTCGATGCCCGCCTGTTAACATTTGTATGCCGTAAACACAGCAATATGACCATGAATTGTACAATTTGCGAATCTAATTTTTTTCGTCGTAACTATGTAACTTTGTTGAATGAATTTGTAACTTTATAACATGCATAGAGACACATTGATAATAATAGAACAGATGAAAGCTGGTAGTCTCACGCTTACATGGAAATGCATCCTCGTTTTGGCACTGCGAGAGGTGCATGTAGATTGTAGAGCATCCAAGAATGGTTGTTTTGATGTTCCCACTACTGGGAGACAAGCTTCCTCTAGGTGAGAGGGAATGGACCGTAAGGGACAATACCAAACTTATTCAGCTCCCTTCAGCTTTTGTCCATAGAAAACAACGATTTTTTATGGGATGCGTACACATCCGTAAAGCTAAACGGATACGTAGGTCCATACAAAATCGTTGTTTCCTATGGACAAAAGCTGAATAAGTGTGGTTTGACCCTAATAAAACTCTCCTTTGTAACCATATCGTTATTCATCAGTCCATCCATCGTTTCTTTGGTCTTCCCCTACTCTTATAGCGATCGACTTTCATACTCAAAACTCTTCTTCCTCACAACATTTTCCTCTAAAAATCTTTTATACTTAAAAGTAAATGGAGACGACATAAACGAAAGACGCCAACTCTATCTATACTTAAAAACAGAGGAGAAATTATTCTCGTAATGTTAAGAACGTTCACAGTCTGAAGGCCAATTCTTGAAAGAAATGTCAAAAACTTGTCAAAATTGCCCCTCCAGGACTGCGCCTGGAGGACCAATCTGGGGGGCAATTCTCGTAATGTTAAGAACGTTCAGTCTGAAGGCCAATTCTTGAAACAAATGTCAAAAACTTGTCAAAATTGCCCCTCCAGGACTGCGTCTGGAAGAGCAATCTGGGGGGCAATTCTCGTAATGTTAAGAACGTTCACAGTCTGAAGGCCAATTCTCAAAATTTAAAACGTACAAAATCTAGTCGCAGTCTCATCTCGGCGACAAACAAATGTCAAAAACTTTAAATTACGTACTCGTTTTAAATTACGAGAATTGGCCTTTAGGTCGAGCTGATAATGTATTATTATAATATTATTTATTTGTGTTAAACTGAAGCCATACCTAGTAACCATTTAATTGGCAGAAGGAAATATCAGGTAACTAGGTGATTATCGGCGTTACAGAGTTATTTTCGTGTTTACACAACACAATAGGTATTATTACACGTTTTCGTGTCTTCATTATGATCGATAACGGTAATTAATTATTTGCGATATGTTTTATGCTATTTGTGATAATATTCGCTTATGTAAATGAATTACTTACCCCTGTATTTATATACTAGCTGCGCCCCGCGGTTTCACACGGATAGGTTTCGATCCCGTGGGAATATCGGAATAAAAAGTATCCGATATGTTAATCCTGGTTCTAAACCACCTGTGTGCCAAATTTTATCTAAATCCGTTCAGTCGTTTTTGCGTGAATGAGTAACAAGCATCCGTCCATCCATCCATCCATAAACTTTGACGTTTATAATATTAGTCGGATGCTGTTTATTATAATATTCGTTATGTAAACTACTTACTTACCCCTTTATTAATAAACGTTGTTTAAAGTTAAGAGATGTTTAAAGCCCTAACGATTTATTATTATTTTTTTTATTTTTTATTTTAAACGCCAGGGTAGCTCGCGAAATTCAAATAGCCCCTTTGAATGACTATTTCATGAAATCATGACATTTGAAGCCAATCATAACTTGAGTTGCATTGATGATTTGAATTTTGAATAATTATAAACATTTTGTAAATACCTACATATTTGTCAAGGTCGTGAATCATATTTTGATTAACATTTAAGTACGTAAGTATCTACTAATCGAAATTGCCGAAAATCGAGTTGAATGGCGTGCAATAGGAGAGGCCTAGCTATAGCTGCCTACACACCGAAGCCGCTGGCCCTCCGGCACGAACCCGGCGGGCAAGGCCTGATTTTCGTTAAAATCTTCGGCTTCGGCTTCGGTGTGTAAACAGCTTAGGTCAAGCAGCGGACTGCTATAGGATATGATGATGATGATGAAGTATCTACAACCAGGGGGTCTACTCCGAAGTGCAAAGTGCGAATGTTCGGATAGGACCGACATATGGCCGAACCAGGGGGTCTACTCCGAAGTAGTATCGGCCGAATGTACGGCCGTTTCCTGCTACGAAGTTACTATTTGGTTCGGCCGGTCCCGATCCTACACTCCTAAACTCTTTCGAATATTGACTATGGTCCCGACCCAACTGAGCCGACCCGAACTTTTTTCGCATTTTTCAATAATATTCGGTTCGGCCATGTGTCGGTCCGATCCGAACATTCGCACTTTACACTTCGGAGTAGAGCCGCAGGAACCGAATATTATTGAAAAATGCGAAATAGTTCGGATCGGCTCAGTTGGGTCGGGACCATAGTCAATATTCGAAAGACTGTAGGATCGGTACCACAGAGTACATTGGACCGACCGAACCAAATAGTAACTTCGTAGCAGGAAACTGCCGAACATTCGGCCGATACTACTTCGGAGTAGACCCCCTCATACGGAACTGCAAATCGCAATCTTAGCGATTTGCAGTTCCGCAGTCCACTGCTAGTGAAAGACCTCTCCTATTGCACGCCATTCAACTCTTACATAATCAGCCTAATATAATGTTCCCACTGCTGGGACACAGGCCTCCTCTCTGCGAGAGGGGGTGGGCCGTAATCCACCACGCGGCGGCCCAGTGCGTGTTGGTGGATGTCACATGTCTTCGAATTTATGGTTCTAGGACATGCTGGCTTCGTCACGATGTTTTCCTACACCGTTTTGAGAGCAGTGGTGATGAAATAATTTACACAAAGTAAAGCGCTTTTCTGGGTTCGAACCTACGACCTACAACTCGTACGTCGCGGTCGTTACCACTGGGCCACCAGTACCACTGGGCCACTATTGCTCGCATGCACTGCTGCAATAATTGTAACCTTGGTTCAATACATTTATTATAATGCATCAGAAATATTCCTTTAAAATCTAGAAAACATTAAACCAACAGAGTCATTCTGTCTATCTGTGTTTACCTCCATAAAATATTATTAGCAAAGATTAAATATGTGTATGTAATAACAAAACATTGCATTGACTATATAAATACCTATAGGTGAAGTCCCGGGTTCAATACCGTTTAAGAGGTTATTTGACAGAACTTGAAAAAAAAACATGTGTACAGTCGGCATCATCGGTCAATAAATATTTCGCAATTTCCTATTTATTTTGCATACATTTTGATTTTAGTCTGGTTCCGCATAGTTAGCCTATGTTGGCAATTGGCATGCCTGTGTGCCCATGTAATAGTTCACCCAACTTTTCAAGTTTTCAAACCTATACCTATAGTTACCTATAGTACTACCTACCGTACGGTACTACCTATAGTACGGTACCTATAGTTGTGACTTGATAACTTGAAAAGCATTAAAATAATATAGTATCTAGTGGTAGTAAGCATATCTTGGATGCGGAAAGCACTGAACGGCACCCTAATTGCGTAACACACAATCAATCTCAATCTGAATCATTTTGAAGGATATTGCTAATCCATTGCTTCATGTGTTCAAAAAATGTGTCATGTGTCTGCTCAACAACGTAAATAACGCAATGAATGTTGTTGAACTGTCAAAATGAAACCGATTCCGATTGATCGTGTGTTACGCAATTAGGGTGCCGGTCGAAGTGGAGGTGCTTGGGGGAGGCGTATGTCCAGCAGTGAACGTCTTTCGGCTGAGATGATGATGACGACGAGATCACATCATCATCTGCTTAACCTTTTCCCAAATATATGTATATGTTGGGGTCGGCTTCTAGTCTAACCGGATACAGCTGAATATCAGTATTTTACATGGAGCGACTGCATAACTGACCAAATGAATGATGATCTGATGATGATTAGGTAAGTAATCCTACTCCTACTAATATTATAAACGTGAAAGTTTGTATGGATGGATGGATGTATAGTGATGATGATTTGTTACTCTTTCACGCAAAAACTACTGAACGGATTTGGATTAAGTTTGGCACTTTTGGAAGGGGCGGCTAGAATCAATTATATTTTAGTGTACCTAATTTTTGACGTTCAAAACTGCTTATTTGGAATAAATGATTTGACTTTAACTTTACAAATACAAAATTTTACGAAACTATAGATTACAATGAATACGAGTAAAACAATGATCAGGAAATCTATATAAGATGCTGATTGTACTTACAAATGTAGGTAGGTACGTGATTGCAAATATATTTGAGTAAGTAAAAACCGGAAAAGTGCAAGTCTGTCCTATTGCAATTACCAAGGTTACCGTTATATACACATACATAGGGAGGTAAAGACTAGAGACTAATATAATACCAGCCTATTATCCCACTGCAGGACAAAGGCCTCTCCTCATACAGCCAAAGCACTAGCAAGTGGTGAAGGCGGGCGCTTTGGGGGACTGTCTTTTGTCATTTTATTTCGAGGTTCGAAAAGTGCTGATTCTTTATTCATCTCCTTTTTTTTGTAAGCCTTTATTTTGTGTCCCACTGCTGGCCAAAAGCCTCCCCTTTTTTCTTCCAAACCCCGTGCGATCTCTGGCCACGTTCTCCTAATTTGAATAAATGATTTTGCCTTTTGATTGATTTTGATTTACAGAGAAGGCACGAACACTGAAGGCCAATTCTCGTAATTTAAAACGTTCAAAATCTAGTCGCAGTCTCATCTCGGCGACAAACAAATTTCAAAAACTTGTCAATGGCGCCGATTCACCAAGTAGTAAGTTAGTAAGGCACATAAATCATGCAGACTTTTGACAACTTGAATGATTTTGGGGGGGAGTCATGACCCCCACAACCCCCACCCCGCCTCGGACCGCGCCTGGTTACTAGCCAGGATTTTAATCCACAACTTCATGCAATAGACGCGTGGTCTTAATCACTTATGTAGAGACTATCATCGTCATTATCATGATCATCCACCGCCCGAGCTCACCCACTGCTGAGCATAGGTAGGCCTCTCTTTTCAAGCGCCATTCCCCACACCCACGACGAGCCAGTCTTGTCCAGGTCCTACCCGCGATGGTAACAATGTCGTCCACTCATCTCGCATATTACACGTAGGAACTATACATAAAAAAGACAAGACATATTGCCGTGGAAGGTGGGTAGGCCTTTGGTGTGAAGTGCAACACGTGTATGATACCCATGCACCGTCCGTCCCATCTTCTTATACGCAATGCAAAAGCAGGCCCAGCTTTCTAAAAGCGGCATCTTCCCGCAGGGTCCAACCTTCCGTGGTCCACTTGGCAGTTTCTGCACCGCCGGAACCCAAGTGGGAAGATGAAACTACAACCTCGCAAAGTGGTATATACAGGGTGGCAGGGTCATCGACGCGCAAAGTGTAGGTAACCATGAATTCACCACATGAGTTTAGACCCCATAGAGTAGAAGTTTTTCGTCGGTTATTAAAAAAAAAATCTTCTGTTTCATAGAAAAGTGCAATACCTTAATAACCGATGAAAAATTTCGACGCTATGGGGTTTAAGCTCATGTGCTGAATCCATGGTTACAGTTTGCGCGTCGATGTCCCTGCCACCCTGTATATATATCTCGAGTCTCGACGGTACGGTAGCAGGGTGTGGATATTAAGCTGTAGCTCAAACTATGTCCTATCTCCTATCCCGCCTTCTGTCCTCCAAAAAATGCAGCTACGAGTATAGCGTTCTCTGCGTTGCCACCGACGATGCCATGGAAGTGGTGAGGTTTTTTAAGCCAGCAAAATTTGTATCGCGCAGTGGCTTCTTCTTCTTCGTCGTGTTGACGGCAGCGGCCTTCAATGCGACGAAGAATAAGAAGCATGGCGTTCTGAACTGGATCGGCTGCTGCAGCAGAAAACTTCAAACGGCGCAAATATTAGGTACATACAACCTTATTAGAAGTTACATATTTGAGGTCATCGAGATTTAGGGACATCACCAAGTGGTTGGGGTGGTATATCAGTTCCTGAAGATGACCTTAACATTTAAGAGAGCCACAAATAGGTAATTAGTGTACAGTTTTCAAAACAGTGTTACGGAAAGCCTGATGAACTTAACAAAAGCTACGTTGATTTAGTGGTTAATTTTAATTAAGAAGTAAATGCTTACGGATATTTACTGCGTCTATTGTTTGCCAAAATTTAGAAAACCACAAAACAGACCATATATAAACATAAATAATTAAAATATAACAGCGATATTTTTTTTGCATGATTGGCAAAATTAACAATACATAAAATTTTCATATAAGGAAATCGGTGGCCACAGTAGTTTCCTTAATTAATCTTGAATTTTAATTGTTTGCCAGTACACAATGTTGTTTATCGGTTTATTGCTGGTTTGGTAACGAGGCTTTCGACCTTGAGAGTCTGTGGGACTTGGGAACCAAGCTGTTATGCCATTACTTATCACCTGCCATCTGCCTTGGAAGAGGGTCGTAAAGATAATGACATTACATGGACTTTTCTCTTTATCGCTGCGTAATATATAATAATAATAATAATAATGTTTGGTGTACCTACAAAAGTCCTCTTGATGAACACATACCATGTTGCAATCTTTGCAAGGAACCAAGTACAAAAGCCGGAAACCCTGAAAACCGGGGCTTCGGTACCAATATTACTAAATACAGAAGCATTAGTTAAGCCTATGGTGATATATGTAATTAGGGACCAGGTTAGGCCATATGAGGTCAGTAATAATAGCCGCAAAATAGTGTTAAATTATAAAATCAACCAGCATTTTGATTACATTTTTTGTGCGTTTTTTACAAACTCTTTGTCTTGTAAGCACGAGCTGACAAAATAGTGAAAACGTTAGGGTTTCAGTCAGTAAAAGTAAAAGAAGTCCAAGAAAAAAGAGGAATGAATTAGGTCAAAACAGACGAAAGAAAGGAAAATAAGTAGAAAGGAGGAGACGAAAAACGAAGTGGATAGTGTGAATACTGAAATGACAGTTAATACACCTAGATGAAGAAGACTGAGTACTGCGTACCACAAATAATTTGGGAGAAGAGCATACAAATGCTGAGGAGGAGGATGATGTGACTAATGGTGATATTGTGAATGCTGGAACAGGTAACCCAGTCAGCAAGGCTTCTAGTAAGGCTGACAGCCCAGGGTGTGTCGTATGTATGTACGTGTACGTATATCGTCACTTGCGCTGAAAACTTTGGTAATAATAATTATGATGACCGTTGAGGTAGACGTGTTCTTGAGTGGAGACCGCGAATCGGCAAACGTAAGGTAGGACGCCCTCAGGCTAGGTGGAGCGACGTTCTTCGCAGGATGGGTGGTAGCACCTGGATGACAGTTGCCGAGAATCGAGTTGAATGGCGTGAAATTGGAGAGACTTACGTTCAGCAGTGGACTGTGGTGTGGGATGATGGTAATGACGAATATATTTATTTTTATATAGGTAAGTAGGTACAGTCTGTAGGACTGATCATATTATGCTGTAAAACCCACCCATTATTACATAAATTATTAAATTGTTTCCTGAAAACATTTTCATGATCAAAAATAATCACGTTGATTTGTATGTATTACTAATTAAAATGTTTATCGTTTACTAAATTAATACTGTTTGTGTATTTAATTTACCTGTTGTTATAATAATAATATGTCGGTATCAATAGACATTATCCGATTGGCTAACCGAAATATTATGTGTTATTTTTAATTATTATTTCATTTATACTTATATGGTGAGCCGCACGGTTCGATCGATTAATTTTAAAATTCTAGGCCTTTGACTGGCTACGACCATATCATAATGCCTACAGAACATAATAATCTTAATATACAGGGTGGCAGGGACATCGACGCGCAAACTGTAACCATGACTTCAGCACATGAGTTTAGACCCCATAGCGTATAAATTCTTTGTCGGTTATCAAAAAAAAATCTTCTGGGGTATTCATGTGCTGAATACATGGTTACAGTTTGCTGTCTGTATATAAATTACGTGTCACGTTGTTTGTCCGCGATGGACTCCTAAACTACTTAACCGATTTTAATCAAATTTGTACACCGTGTGCAGTTTGGTCTAACTTGAAGGAACATGGAGGAGACTAGTGGCTAAATAATAATACGCATTGGAGATGACCAGTTAGTTTCATTTATTTATTTATTCACAAGGCAACTACAACAGGCAATAATCACATTAAGTACACGGCTCAAATTATAGGTTTCGACCTGACTATCACCCAAGGCGTAGTCGCACAACATGATCAGCAACAACAATAATAATGATAACAACCACAGTAAAAAAATAAAACTTAATTGACAAAATTACAGCTACAAGGTATGAGCGTCTGCCCTCCGACACAGTTCTACTTACACAGCGAAGGTGTCGGAGACCAAACACGCCAGGTTAAGTACACAATTGACACAAAGTTACATTATTTGAAGAGAACAGTATTATAAGCGTTACAAAATTAAATTTCGCGAGAAGACCTGGTCGCTAACAGCGAAGAACAAAATAAAAGAGTGCAGCCTTAATCGCGTAACAAACTATCAACCACAATTTGAATCATTTTGAAGGATATTGCTAATCCATTGCTTCATAATTAAGTTCGAAAAATGTGTCTGCTCAGCAACGTAAATAACGCAATGAATGTCGTTGAACTGTCAAAATGAGAACCATGCTACTGTCAGTGTTTTACACAATTACTCCGCTGGTATCACTTCAGTTCTATCAGAAATATTAGCTTGAAGGCTTTAATAATAATTTTGAACTCTGGACAGAAATCGCAAAAGGAAACGAGCATTCGTGGAGATCATAAATAGTGTTCCTGAAAAAAGAATAAGTACTCAAGCTGCTTTTACGCACAGATGTCGTGAAAGGATGAATATTGACAGCTAGGATGACCTTTATTTCTGCTTACGACCAAAACCCTCCTATCAACAATCTGCTTGAAACTATGGTACCTAGTCATGGCAATAATTATCCTTAAACCAAAATCCCAATTGTCCAAAGTTATAATTAGAACCCCTGTAATACCAACTAAGTAAAACATGGCAAGTTTCAAGACTTCAACGAATAGGTGGTCTTAAATAAAGGGTTTTATTTATAAACGTTGCTTATAATTAACAGACGTTTAAACGTCAAAAATGTATGGTTATACAGTCGCTATAGTCATTACTTAACTTTAAGCCACATTTATGAATAAAGAGGAAAGAAAACAAGTAAAGCAAGGCTAATTCCATACTCTTAATTAATTCTAATAGCTGTTGTAAACAATTATAGACACAATACATCCATTCAAGATCATCATCTGCCTAGCCTTTTCCCAACTATGTTGGGGTCGGCTTCTAGTCTAACCGGATGCAGCTGAATACCAGTATTTTACATAGAGCGACTGCCTATCTGATCTCCATAACCCAGTTACTGGGTAATACTTAACTCCTTGGTAAGAGTGGTTGTCAGACTTTCGGGTTTCTGACTACCCGTAACGACTGTCAAAGATCCACGAATGACAGCCGGCACCAACGGCTGGTCACCCCATCCACGGACCAACCGCGGCAAGCGTAGCTTAACCTGATCGATCGACCCGTGCGGCTGTTATGA
Organism: Apamea crenata; assembly: GCA_949629185.1. Lineage (NCBI taxonomy): Eukaryota > Metazoa > Arthropoda > Insecta > Lepidoptera > Noctuidae > Apamea > Apamea crenata. Next base: position 11,065,976 of record OX451377.1, read on the forward strand.
CTTTGCCACAAGCCCCTCACTCCATAACCATTCAAGATCACCTTACATCCATTCAAGATGCTGAACCAAATCAAAAGATGATGAAATATTACTTCCTTCAGGGCCCATAGTTACAGAATGGCCACAGAAAGCGCCATCTCTCTTGTGTCGCATTAACTACTAATCCTGCAATAATGGACGATTAAATCTGATTTGTAGAGTATTATGTCTTCAGTCACATAGATTATACATATAGGTATTAACATAATGAGTCTGAGAATTTAAAAAAGAAAAAATATCAGTGATCCGGTACCTATTGTAATAAGGGCTGATTTTTCCATCGCCAGATAACTTTTATTCGAGGAATAAAGTTGACGTTTGACAGTTTTTGTATGAAATAACTGTCAAAATTTCAAAATAATTCCTCGAATAAAGTTATCAAATGATTGAAAAATAAGCCTTAAGTTAATTACCAACGAATAAACAGAGACAAGGAATAAAGATACATAAGAGTAATGTGAGTTAAAATACGACACTTGCATTTGACTTCGAATGCACTAGAGCGTCCACATGACTCCATACTTTTTTACTCAGTAAACAAAAACAAATGTATAACGTATAGGTATAATAACCACACGACATGGCCGCTTACAGACCAGAAAGAAAAGCAAAGAAAAAAGCAGAAACAAGTGTTCTTTCAAATCAAAAGAGGTTCGTAGTGTAAAAACAAACAATTATAACTATTAAAAAGGTTTAAATTGTAAGCGGTCAGCAAGTTTTAAAAATAAATCGCAAACGGCGTCCGCCTCGTTCGCGTTCCACATTCGAAATAATAATTGTATTAAGGAAACATGAGCGGCGCGCATGTGTTTGTTTGTTTGTTTACCCGCCGGTGACGTCATATGTTTATTCTCGCGGGGAGGTTGGGGCTATGTGGAGGTGGCAGTAGTTTTATTTTATTTTTTTATTGATTTTTGGTAAATTCATGAGTGAAGTGGTGTGAAGGTTGTAACATTTGGCTGTTACATTGATTGGTGATTTAGGATTGCACTGCTGTCCTTTTTTCTCAATTGATATAAAAATACTGTCGGTGAGTAGTACAACATTATGATTAATTCGTATTTACAACATTTTTTAGTTGTTTGCTTAAAAATTCTGTGATTATTTCAGTAATATATTTAGACTGAATGAAGTGCAACATAGAAGTGATAATAAAAGCATAAAGTCGTCTGATCCTGGCAATTATACTTGTACGTAAAATATATCGAGAAAACTGCAGAAAGAAGGCCTTTATGGTGTTTCGTTTCAAAACCACTTATATTCTTTTCACGTGTCTACAGAAAATTATCTAAAACTATATATCCGGCTTCAAACGACGGAGGAGGTTTATGCGTTCGGCGAGTTTTTTTTTTACATGAATTTACACTGATTTTTCCACGATTACTGGGCCGACTCTCGGGACTCTGAGCTCGCCGGGTGGTCTTATATAAATTGTATTAATTAACTTTTCTTGAGTACTTTTTGAGTTAACTTCAATAGACCGCATTTAATCAACTTGGTGATGTGAAAAAAACCCTTTTTATAAAGAAAAACAACCGACTTCTAAAAAAATTTTTGGAAGTCGGTGTTTTTTTTTGGAAAAATGTTTTCCTACCCTTAACTTACACAACTTTTAGGTGAGAAGCACCCCGACCTGCGGTTAGGTTTTACTTTTTTCTCACTAAAACCACGGTTCCGATGTTCAACATCAGCATATGGATTGGAACTCTAGGTCCTCTTGTGTCTAGTTTCCAAAATCCCCTGTGATATGCTTGTTGTGTAGAGACCCTGACCCTAACCCTGTTGTGGGCGGACAGAGTCCCCTATCCTAAACACACGCGACTTCAAAGGCCACCTGCAGTGCCTTCCTCAAATGAAGCTGGCAGGGTTTCAGAATCTAAGATGTATCTTCGGTTGCTTCCTTCACTGTAGCTTTTCCAAACTGGATCGACCTTCTCAAGATTCTACTCGGTGACACTTACGGTATCACAGAGGTGTTCCCTCCAGTTCTATGTCTCCGTCAGCGTAGCCTCCACTACTGCCAGCAGAGACTGCATAAGCATAATCTGCCTATAACGTTCCTACTGCTACGACAAAGGCCTTTGGGCCGTAATTCACCACGTGGACCGAGTGCGGGTTGTTAAATGTCACATGTCTTTGTATTTTTGGTTCTAGGACATGCAGGTTTCCTCACGATGGTTTTCCTTCACCGATTTGAGAGCAGTGGTGATGAAATAATTCACACAAAGTAAATGCGCCTGCATGGGCTCGAACCTAGGCCACCTTGGCCACCACTGCAGACACATACCCCGGCAGACATTGGTTTTCCCGATCCTGGTGATCAGGGTCCTGTTTCCAATGCCTACTTTATTATGAAGATTCTAGAACAGCTTTGGTAGACTTTCTATGTTTTAAGTCACTCTCTACCAAAAGATAATAAAGTTTTTAAGACCCTAAAAGAAGAAAAACTTACCTTTCTACCAGTCCTAGAAAGTAGAGATGTTTCACAGACATCCAACTAGTCCTTTGGCGAAAAAATATAGACATTTCGCAAAATATTATTAATGAGCACAGTCAGTGGCTGTCGGGCGAGGATGTCATTGAAGCCGCGCTGCCCCTTGTTTACACACGCACACAGCGGCGCGCACGCACACTCGGCCGCACCCGTCGCCCGCTTATTTAGGTATATTGTTGTTTATTTTATTCGGCGCTATGCTCCGACACGGGCCGCGAGCCTTTCGACTCAGTTTTAACGCGCACGTTTTATGAAACGACAACTATGCGTCGATGTTCGCTCGCCGGCGATAATAATTATTCATATCGGAACCGTCTCTAGCGACCGAAATAGCGACGCGGTAAACAAATTCGCGATTTTATTGGCAGGTCCTCATTGTAACGAGGTGTTTTTTTCTGCATTATTTACATTTTATTTATTTTTCATAACCTATTCGCACGCTCGCCGGTGCCTCGGTTGTCTCCGCGAATCTTAATGGTAGTTAATCATAGTTTATTTTTACCGCGCAACGTGTGTTAATAAGTGGGGCCACTTGTCGTCGTTTCTTTTATTTCGCCATAGTGTTTGATTAAAACTTGCAATTGAATTGCGGAAGCGATTTCGGCCGTGAAAATAATGTTCGCGAATTCGTACCGCGATATGAAGACAGTCGGCTTGAAGACCCAATTATAAAGATAACAAGACATAATTTTGATTAACAACTTCGATAAACAATGATCGATGTAGGTGTCCTGTTTTGACAGTTTAAAATTTGAATGTGTTCGGCGCGCTTTTGGAAGTTGTGCTAATTTGAATTAACTTTTGGCGGGAACGCGAAGTGTTAACGAAGAGGTAGGCAGCACAGAAAGTTTGGAAAAGTGTTGAGCACACATCGGATGCTGGCGAGTGTTTTTTCAACGCGTTTTCGAGGCTAAGCGCTAGTTGTTTGAACAAGTGTGTTTTCTAATGGATTTATTTTGAGGTGAGTTTAAATTTACTTGTGTGTTGGTGTTTGTATTGTTTGCTCTTCGTGTTTTGTGTGCGTGTTCGCGCCGGTGGCGGGAAACCAAATACCTAGCCGGTTCTGAACGTGTGTGAGTGTACAAACAACACGCTTGTGTGCGTGCGCGACTTATTGTCACTTTGTGTAAGAGGGGAGACAGGGAGGGAGAGGTTACTTGTCATGTATTTAGGCGAAGACGAACTTTGATGAGTTGACTTTTTAATTTATGTGCACCTTTTATGGCAATAGGAAAAAAATGTTGAGACAAGAGATGTCATTATATTATATTTGCTCACGTATCGAACGTCTCCACATTTATTTAGGTATATTGATTTTTGGCATCACACTACCAAAAGTTTTATGTAAACGCGAAATGTAATTAACCATTATTTTTGAAGTGCGTTGTCCTCCTAGAAAATTGAGGCCTCCTTATGATTGTCAAATATGGAAATACCAATAACTATGGAGGAACGTGACAGGTTATAAATTAATCAGCAATTTTCCTTGTTCAACATCTAGTTTTGTAAAGATAAACCCACCTAGTTCTAAAGTATATTGAAAAAATCCAATATTTGTTTGTGTAACTAACACAACATATTAAATGTTATCAATAGTAATAAATAAGTAGGTGTACATAATTATAATTAAATGGTGAATGAATGAATTACTTATTGACCGTCTAAGTTACTCTGAGGAAAATATCGGATATAAAATGTACCAATTTACCTAACAAAATTTCGTAGGTAACTAACCAATCTTTCACAGTTACAGGTATTATTAATTTACAAACAAATGTGGTTTATATAACAATCTAGGAAACTGTTGATTTATTACTTTAGCATTTAATTTAATTTTATGAGTTTTAAAAAATATACAAAATATCGCACAAAAACAGATTTGACATTTACAAGTTAATTGATTGGTTAAAATGTCAAATTTGTTTTTGTATTCATTGTATTTGTTTAGAGTAGGTACAAGCATTTGTTTGATGAGGATTAACAACACCGGACAACATTTAGGAAACGTTTAGGTATACCTACCTATTAATCTTAGTTAGATAGCTGTAAGTAGGTACCTAATATCCGGCTCTAATTATTAATAAGTTTGGGTAGGTTTTTCTTCAGCATGTCTTCACTTAGGTTAATTAATAGGAATCAAGTTGTTAATACAGGGAGCATTTTAGATTAATTGTCTTTATTTTATCATACGTTTTTCATTTATTGTATCAATTAAATCAAATTATGGGTAGGTACAATTTAAAAAAATACCCTTTTTAAGTTCCAAATTACCCTACTCCACCCAGCAAAAAAAATAAAATTAACCAGGGAATAATGTTGACATTAAAAATTATGTCACATTTAGCTTTTTATTATTCTCCTGTCCTTATCCCAATTAATTTGGGGACGGCGCAACATGTCTTTTTCTCTCATACTTCCATCATCTCGGGTGTCTTTCTAACCATGTCATCATTCACATAGTCCATCCATCGTTGCTTTGGTCATCCCCCTACTCAGAAAATTAGGTACATTTAGCGTAGGTATTACTTAAAACAACTAGTTTTCCAGTGCCTGGTAAGTGGTAGGGCAAAAACTCTCACATTAACAAAATCTGTTTATCACAGACATTACTAAAGTTTTTTTTTTAAAAAAAAAGCTTGTCAACAGTAATGTCGCGACGAGACTGGGAAAGGCAAATAAGGGGATTCGAATTACAAAAACAAGGGCTCCGAACGAAACCCTTGTGTTGAAGATTTTTTCTTACATTTTTAAAATTGGAACCGTATTTTTGAGCTGTGTATGTGTTGTGAGTATGTAAATACATAGAACTTCTTAGAAAGCGTAAAATGGTGACAGTTTAAATAAAAAGCTGTAATAAGATATGAATGGCATGAAATATTTAAACATAATTAATTAAACACTTACCTAAGTGTTTAATTAATTATTTTTTATATTTCATCGCCCTATATTTGATTTACTACCGAACAGAAGGGCAATTCACGTAATTAAAAACGTTTAAAATCTAGTCGCAATCTCATCTCAGCGGCAATCAATGTCAAAAACAAAATTAGAGGTATTTTTGACCGATTGATTGAGACTAAGATCAGATTGTGAACGTTCTTAAAATTATGCGAATTGCCCCTCTGATACTGTTACTAAATGAAAAAGTTGCTAAAAAGAAATAAATATCTTTCATATTAATTAATAGAAAACATAAAAAGTGTTCTAACCTGTTCAATCGGTTGATCTAGTGGAGGAAGTTAGAAAAAAACTTGTGTTTTGCTTAGTTTTTTCGTCAATTATTTCATCAGTCAATGAATAATTGTTTATGTAATCCATTGCCAGATAGCTTAAGTAGATAGGTACACACTTAGATATATGAAGCTACTTATATATTTCCAGTTTCAGCTGAACTCGCATTGTAGAGGCTTTTCGTACAATGAGAAGTCAGCTTATACTGGAAATGTTTTTAGGTGTGTGCTTGATATGTCGTCAAACCCCTTCATCATCATCATCAGCCTTCAGCAGTCCACTGCTGGACAAAGGCCACTCCAATTGCACGCCCGTTCGCTCGATTCTCGGCAACTCCCATCCAGCTGCTACCAATCACCCTTGGCCCTTGCAGTTACAAATCCTACTTGCCACTAATATTATAAACGCGAAAGTTTGTGAGGATGGATGGATGGATGTTTGTTACTCTTTCACGCAAAAACTACTGAACGGATTTGGATGAAATTTGCTACACAGATAGTTTATAACCAGGATTAACACATATGATACTTTTTATTGCGATATTCCCACGGGATCGAAACTTATGCGGGTGAAACCGCGGGGCGCTGCTAGCAGGATCTAATTCCTTACATACCCTTTTCCATATTTTTAGCCATTTTCATAATAATATTGCAAAAGATGAAAATCAATATACTCCGTGCCGACTTGCCGATTTCTGTGGTACAAAAACCAGGAAGTAACTGTTTTGTTTATTTCGTGTTTGCTTAAAAATGTGACATAAAAATGGCATAATATAATATGTTAATATAATGCCGTAGTTGTTGACCTAGTACGTCTAGATACTTTAAATAAATAATCTCTTACTTTAATCGTCTTTATTATACACTAGCTGCGCCCCGCGGTTTCACCCGCATAAGTTTCGATCCCGTGGGAATATCGGGATATATAATTAATTTCGTTCAAATCCGTTCAGTAATTTTTGCGCGAAAGAGTAACAAACATCCATCCATCCATCCATCTATCCATTCATACAAACTTTCACGTTTATAATATTAGTAGAACAAGCTTCTATCCGCGATTTTGTTCGAGTGAAAGGTCTTGTTCCCCCGATCCACCCCGTCCGCATCGAATTCGAATCGTATCGTCTGCCCGCGCTATTACTTCGTTTTCGCTTAGTTTGTTTTCTGACTTTTATTCTCTTTTACTTTTTGCTCGGCACCTAAGTGCCCTTGCGTAATGTTAAATACTTTTTTAGATAGATATGAGAGCTTTTTAATCACAGTCACTTTACCTCTGGATTATTTAATAGAAGGCTGTTAAAAGCATTAACAAGTTTAAAAAAAAAATGAAAAATTACTAAACTCTACTTGCAAAACTCTACTTGCTTTGACGGCACGGTTGGCGCAGTGGTTAAGCGATTGACTGCTGCGCTGCGTGTCGCGGGTTCGATTCCCGCACGGAAAAAAAATATTTGTATGACCTACATGTATTTGTTCCGAGTCTGGGTGTTTTTCTATCTATAATATGTATGTATTTACAAAAAAAAAAATTGTATATAAGTAGTTTATCAGCCATCTTGTTACCATAACACAAGCATTAGGTTGCTTAACATGGGACAAATGGTGCTGTGTGAAATGTCCAGGGATTTATTATTATTATTATTATTAAAAGCAAAGCTCTGAATTTGGATTTGTGTTCTGTTGATGGTAATAGGCTCGTTCCCTGTAGGACTTAAACATCAATGGCGAAATGTACAGACGCCACCCAATCAACTTGTATCGGATTCAATTTGCCAGGTTATTACTAATTCTGTGTTCTGGGGCCCGTGGCTAAATTATAACAGCCGCACAGGTCGATCGATCAGGTTAAGCTACGTTTGCCGCGGTTGGTCCGTGGATGGGTGACCATCTTTACATACCGTTCCTCGGAAAGCACGTTAAGCCGTTGGTCCCGGCTGTCATTCATGGATCTTTGACAGTCGTTACAGGTGGTCAGAAGCCTAAGTCTGGCAACCAGTGTTATCAAGGAGTACTGGTTTTACTCCTTGGTAAGACTGGTTGTCAGATCCAGTAACTGGGTTGTGGAGGTCAGATAGGCAGTCGCTGTTTTGCTGAACTGAGCCTTTTTGGTGCAGCCGTGAGGCACACTTTCCTGCTAACTTCTTACATAATATATGTTTTATACCTTCTACTTGTTTTCTTTATAAGTTGCTATCTGATGTATGTATCTGATGTATTGTGTGTCTTTTGGTATGTGCTAAATAAATGTATTTTTCTTTCTTTCTTTCTTTCTTTCTTTCGCTCCATGTAAATACTGGTTTTCAGCTGCATCCGGTTAGACTGGAAGCCGACCCCAACTTAATTGGGAAAAGGCCAGGCAGATGATGGTTATTAATTCCACAGATTAATTCCATGTTATTTTCCTAATAAGATGCATATTATTAATCAGTTAAAACCAGCAAATTAGAGTAATAAACGATGTTTTGAACCGCGCATATATTTGAAGTGCAAGGTGATACTTCTTAATCTGGTTTTTCTCAAGTTCCTGGTCTATTACTTATTTATTGGGAGTTTAGCTTTTTTTTTTCCTAATAACGACATGTACTCGTATCTATACTAATAATAAACGCGAACAAGAACAAACTTAATAATAAATATATTATCATAAATGTTATGTATAACATAACATTAACAATGTTAGTGTTATGTTGTGTAATGTTGGTTTGTGTGTGTGTTATGTTGTTGTTGTTTATGTTATTGCAATGTCTGTCTAATTTTTCTCTTGATTTATTTTTAATGTTTTATTTTGATTTTAATTTGTAATAGTTTTGGACTATGGACATTGTCTGAAATAAATGAATGAATTGAATTGAATAAATTGTTTGAACGCGGAACTAACAAGAGGATTTGAAAAATTATTTTGGATTTGATAGCTCAATACTTGAGGGAGGGTATAGGCTATTTAACATCACGCTAGGAAACTTAGGAGCCGAGCAAAAAGAAATAGTAAGAAAGAATGCTAAGCGAAAATGTAGTAATAGCGCAAGCAGGCAATGCGATGCGACGGAGTGGGCGAAATTTCACGCAGACGAAGTCGCGGGCTGAAGCTTTGTTTGTTATAAGTTTAGGTACTCACGGAAAAGACAGCTGTGCTGCTGGGGAGTTTGTTGCGCCACTTATTCTTCCCAGCGATAGCACTAGGAACTGGTGAATGGCGGGCGTTTTTGGGGGACTGTGTTTTGTAATTTTGACATGAATCAAAGAGTGCTGATTCTCAGCCTAATTTGAATAAAATAAATGACTTTTGATTTTGAGTTCATAAACATAAAGTAAAATAATATTATAGTATATTTCCTTAATGATTACGAATCGTGTTGCAATATTTCGTCAGCCTATGAAACATCTTACGGGTTTTTCGTCAGAATCATGATCTATATAGGTAATCCTACTAATATTATAAACGTGAAAGTTTGTGAGGATGGATGAACGGATGAATGTTTGTTACTCTTTCAAGCAAAAACTACTGAACGGAATTGGATGAAATTTGGCGCACATATAGTTTTATAACCAGGATTAACACAAAATACTTTGTATCCCGATATTCCGACGGAATCAAAACTTATGCGGGTGAAACCGCGTGGCGCTGCTAGTAGCTAGCTCGAGTTACTTTCAGATTTATATGCAGCTACTTTCAGGTAATATGTAGACAGCTACATATTACCTTTTCACGCCAAAACCATAGATACGGTCGTTATGAAAATTGACAGATGGATAGCCTGGGGCCTGGAGAAGAACATAAACTTTTATCTAAATCTATTTTTTTCTATTTTTATCCGACGAAAAAAAACGGAGGAGGTTTTCAAGTCGACGCGTATAGGTATTTTTTTTATGGATGACCACGCATAACTTTTTTAATAATAAAGCTGAAGAGTTTGTTTGTTTGAACGCAACAATCTCTGGAACTACCAGTGGAATTTGAAAAAATGTTTTGGCATTTGATAGCCCAATTCCTCAGTAAGGCCTTAGGATAAGGCTAAAGGCTACTTAACATCTCGCTAGTACTCTTAGGAGCCTAGCAAAAGACAAAAATAACGAACGCTAAGCGGAAACGAAGTGATAGCGCGAGAAGGCGATGCGATGCGATGCGGTGGGTTGGGGGAAGAAGAAATTTCACGCGGAGGATAGTCCTGGATATTTGTATAAAAATGATGAAGTACAACGAAGGAGAAGTTGGAGATAACAGTTAGTAGATTCATATAATTTGGCTTAGCACGTAAAGTTGTTCACATTATGGGATGTACGCTCAGCTATCACTCTGATCCGATCCGGCCAAAAGTCTTATAACCGAGGTTCAAGACCCTCGACTGACACTTGAAGAGGCTCTTTTTACAGTTGGATCTTGGGGTCGATACAAAAAAACAGTGCCTAAAGACACTTATTTATTTATCACAAAAGGTACAAAGGCGGACTTAATGTAGGCATTCTCTACCAGTCAACTAAGAGTGTTGAAGAGATTAGATGGCAGGTGCTGACATTCTTGGACATGAGACTTATTGCAGGGAGTTTCCTTTTTCTGGGTCCCTGCCCACCTGGTAGCTGAAGCCCTGTTCCCGATGTCCCTATCCCGGTACGGTTATCCTTATTCTAGAAAGGTTTTTTTTGGATAGAATTAGTATGTGAGTACTGGTTTGTATTATAAAAACATTTTCAAATGTCACAGTTTCCCTATCATCTTCCTTTCGTCAGTAAAAAGGGGGCTTTTTACTGACAAATGATAGGTTAAAGATCAAAGATGATTGCTGCTTTTATCTTCAGTTCTTTTTCCCAAATTTACCCAAGTTATCAGTTTCCTTGTAGTGTCCTCCTCGATAATTTTTATTAAAAGCCTGCAATGTCTCACTGTTGGCTGGGCATACCTATGCTATTTCCACTTCTCTCTGTTTAAAGCTGCTAAGGACCAGTTCTTGTTGAAGGAGTCCAGCTCATCCAGCAATCTCCGACTGGGCCTGACGTGATGTCGCTTGCCATTAAGAGGGATCTATTGAGTCGATCCTCTTTTTCAGGCAGTTTCTTAATTTTTGTAAGTATCTTATTTTTGAAGAGGTTAGGTTTGCACAGCCTCTTTAGTTGCAAGATCTTTATCATTCTTGGCATTTGTGTAAATTATTTCATCACCACTGCTCTGAAAACGGCGAAGGAAAACATCGTGAGGACACCGGCATGTCTGTAGCGGGAAGCGGAAGCTTGCGGGAGTGATGATGATGACGTCACGCTGAAGTATTTGCACGAAGGCTGCGCTGACGATCACGTCGGGGTCACCAGTTTGGAGGTATGAGGAACAGGGTGTCAAGTTCACTCATCCTCCATAGAAAAGGGAGGATCCTCCGACCAGACGGGTGTTGTGCCTGGTGGGCAATTGCCCAACGGTTGATGTCGGGAAAGTGTAAACTCTGCTTGCGAGATGCAGGATTTGCGTGACGTCAGTATGACGCGTTGTTCGCATGTGGCGTGATAGATACCGCTACATGTCTTCTTAGAACCAAAATTCGAAGACATGTGACATCTACCAACCCGCACTTAGCCTGCGTGGTGAATTACAGCCTACTCCCTCTCGAGGACCTTGTGGTCCAGAAGTGGGAAAATTATACTTTGAAAATTAGACTGAGTACAGGTGTAAAAAATATTCTAGGTCATTCAGAAAACAAATCTAGCAAATATTATAGATAAATAATATAATGAAAAAAAAAACTGTTGTCGTCTTCCAATTATCACTACATATTGTGTTCAATCGTCAGACATGCCACAGTACAAGATAATTGAATTAAAATTATGCGAAATGCTAAAACAAATGGTTTTTCATGTAGTCACCGTCGTATGTTAAACAAATAAAGCTTTTTAGGCAAGTTGGCAACAAACGATGATCATATAAACTGTTTTTTTTAACACACACATAGAGGTATTTGTTTATGTTTGTGTGCGTGTGCGTGTAGGCGTGACGGCCCGATAGTGTTATCGGACCAAGCCTTGCAAAAATATACAACAAACATACAGTATATGTAATGTATGTACATATAGCACAGGTGTGGTTTGTTTCTTGATAATTATGTAGCCAAAAATAAATAATAACTTCTCAGGTTCCGTATTGAGGCTTCTTAAGGTGGTCAGCCATGTTTTTTTTTTATATTTTTAATTATAATACAATGGCGAAATATGTTTGAGCCTATTTTGGGCCTGTTTAAAACAAAACGCGTCCTCATTATGTAGTATAATAACTAAAAAATCAGTTATTTAAATGATTTGCCTATAAAACATTGTTTTATTTAGCTATTGTTATTTGCACTTGAAATGTTGGTAGATAATGTAACTAAGTAGGGTTTTTCCAGCAAAATTTTCGCGCTGTCGCGTTAAAATTTTTGAGAACGCTGCTGGGTTTACATATTAATTTGTTTCCTGCGTTAAACTATACCCACTGCTTACGATCAATAAATAATTTAGTATTAAGACACTTGCAGGGCTTTCATAATTTTAACTTTGAGACCTATTATGAAATCCAAGAACAAACTAATCATATTCCCCTTAGCATAATAACATAATCAGCCTACAATGTTCCCACTGCTGGGACACATGCCTCCTCTCAGTGAGGTAGTGAGCTGTAATCCACCACGCGGGCCCAGTGCGGGTTGGTAGAGGTCACATGTCTTCGAATTTTTGGTTCTAGGTTAGTTTCCGGTTTACTCACGATGATTTTCTTCACCGTTTTAGAGATCCTATTCCCCTTAATTTTGATGAACTACGTTTTCCTATTACAAAACAAATTCAAATTATTACGCACTCACCATCATTCAAGAATCCTAAGCCGCGTACCCACGGCAGACAAAAATAGCGTTCCTCGTGTTTAATCTAAAAAGTTTACATGTACGAATTTTAGCGCAAAATTGCGCCTTCCTACTGATAAAACAAAAACAACCTAAATAATGTAGCGGCCTCGAAATCTAAATAAATTACTATCAGCAACGCTTCCGACCTCCTTTTGCTTCCTAAACATTCTGAAATTGGCGCGTGCCTTCATACGGCACGATTTATTGAATACTAGGTTTTTTTTAATAGTAAAGATTTTTAATTTTATACTGCCTATTGTTGCGAAAATTCGAGCGAGCGAATTTTAGTAGTTTGTTGAATATTTTTTGTGAAAGTTTTTTTAAATTTTTATTTAAGTAGATAAGTAAATAGTATGACATGATTATTTATTTTGTTGAAGATAATTTTATTTCAAATAATTAAAGTTTGTTAGAAAAGAAAATAGAACAAAAGAAACTGCGGCATATGATTAGATATACTCGTACCTATACGTACTTACCTAATAATAAAACTGTGCCACAATACGCACCGTCTGTCTTTTCAACTCAAAATAATTTAGAACCAAATTTGTATTAAAACAATACATAATTATTATCTCCTTAAAAAAGTCTAAAAATAGACTCTATAAAAATAAAACTTATTACGTACTTTGGCACTCAAGTTTTTATTGCACGCATTGATAATAGATAGTCATCTGCATTTATGATTTATTCATTAGATTCTTGAGCCTTCTTACCAAGATAGCTGACGTGAAACAGAATTTAATTTATCAGCCTTGTTAACAAAAAATCAAAACCTACATGTCGAAGTAATTTATTATTATATTCCGCTGCTTTCAAAAACGGCAAACGAAAACATCTTGAGGAAACCGCCATGTCCTAGAACCGAAAATTCTAATACATGATTGTGACATCTAACAAACCCGCCCTTGGCAAGCATGGTGGATTACGGCCCAATCTCTCTCATAGAGAGGACGCCTGTATCGCGACAGTGGGAACATTATACGCTGATTATGCTTATAACGAAGAGTTCCTTGTTTTGAAAATATTTATGACTGTCGGTAAACAGTTGGGTCAAGGTATTGGACAAGGCTCCTATTGTTAGAGGTACCTATTTCTGTTTAGACTCATGACCCTAGTTTAGACCCTGTTCTTGATACCGGTATGTCACTATACCGTTTTATAAGGTTACTAACTTTTGCTCGACGCTTCGCCCGAATAGACGTTGGAAATTAACCTACGGGAACGTGTTACCGGGATAAAAATAAATCTATGTCTTAACCCGGATCATGGTCTACCTGGGTGCCAAATTTCATCAAGATCCGTCAGCACGAACGGACAGCCAGACAGAGTTACTTTCGCATTTATAATATTACTAACTTCTGTCCGAGACTCCGTCCGCGTGGAAGCCAAATATACCATAAACTATAGCATGATCGGCCTATATTGTTCCCACTGCTGGGACACAGGCCTCCTCTCAGTGAGAGGGACTGGGCCGTAATCAACCACGCGGGCCCAGTGCGGGTTGGTGGATGTCACAGTCATGTCTTCGAATTTTTGGTTCTAGGACATGCCGGTTTCCTCACGATGTTTTCCTTTACCCCCAAGGGTCGAGAGTAAACTACAGTTAGGGGTCCAGTGGAAATATTATTGATTGGGGGTCGAGGGGTCGAGAGTGGACTAAACGACGATGTTTTCCTTCACCGTTTTGAGAGCAGTGTTGAAGAAATAATTTAGATACGCAAAGCAAAGCGCCTACAACGCCCAGGTTCGAACCTACGACCTACAATTCGTATGTCACGGCCGATACCACTAGGCCACCACTGCTCATAAACTATATCCAATGGTAATCGGAAATAGTATAGCTGTCAGTGAAAGAATTTTTGAAATCGGATGAGTAGTTTTGAAGATATAAATCCCTTACATTCAAACTTATAAACTTTACCCCTATTTAATATTAATTAATTTAGTTATAGTATTTAGGTAGTATAAATGATTTATTTTCTGTAAGTAGGTTTGCAGTTGCACAAACACTTTTACACGACAATTTTTTTTTTTTTAACTATATAAATTCGGCTATAGAGATATAATCAGTATGGATGTGTTCACAAAATAAACAATTGAAAATGTATGGCAATAGAATAACTCCAAAGCACAGCGAGTTCAATACATTTATTTCTTAAAATTGTTCCTGTTCAACCAATCAATCACTTATATTGTATTACAACACTACTCATTGTTGATGGTTCTCTGACGCCATGTTTGTTTACAAGATAAGACGCTCGTCCCACTACGCTATTATTTAGTTTTAGTTTTAGTTTTTATACACATTTTAAAACGCACTACAAACGCAAATCTTTGGCATTAACATCCAAAATGTATTTAACTTGATGCTAATTAAATTTATTTAGGCAATTTAAACATTGTTCGTGCTAAATTACAAAAATTTCATGAGATTTGTCTTTTGTAGATAAGTAGTTACCATAAAAAATTGAAATGTGTTGTATTTCGAGGCAGTCTTTTAAGTTTATTTTTGCGACAAAATATACGAGGTCGAGGTTTTTATTTAACAATAACTACCTCGTTATTTGTGAACATCGGCAATTTTTTGTCCTGGATATAATATTTCCATAAAAAACTAGATTTTCCAAAATGTTCCTTCTTTGCTAATGTCGTTTCAGCAGTCGCATTTTTTCTATGGCTTTAGATTAAAAAATATTTACGTTCAATAAAGTATTTTTGTATCAAATTCACGGAAATTGAATCATTTTCTACCTAGTCAGGTAATCTCCCGGGTTCCCACTGTAGAGCAAAAGCTTTCCTATTCTCCTTCCTGGACAGGACAAGGAGCAGTCTTAATCAAAATAGTCTAGCTTATCCAGGTATCTCTGTTTAGGCCTGCCGCGATGTCGTTTGCCACATGCACATGATGCCCTGGTTGGTTCATTACTTTGACTTATCATTTGTCTGTCATTGGGCCCTAATTTCCGATATCTAGCTCTTCATATCCATCTTCTTGCATCAAAAAGAGATAGAGAAGCAACTTATTGTGTTTAAAGCATTGCATTTTCTTTCGCATTTGTAACATTACGCTCTTCCCTTTCTTCTTCTGTAATGTCTAATAAACTTTAATGTTCGAATTTGCCCCATTATATTATTCGCTCGATTTCACAGTTTACTTGTTATTACTTGCATACTTTACTAACTTTTATTAATGTTATAAATATGTTATCTGCATTCATTCATCTTTTGCTTAACTACACAAATTCGCTAACTGTAACTTGGCGCCTTTTTATGACGCAGTACCTACAATATCTACATACAAAGTGATAATAAATAAAAATGTTTATTTCACATAAAAAGCCTTATCAGTATCAGTGAGTGGTTGCGTAGGTAAATAATATTTGTTTTTGCTAATATTCTGTACATATCGATTTTTGTGTCAGTAGATTTGTTTGTTGTTTCTGTTATCTATTTAGTACACGTTTGAAAAATAGGGTCTCTAACGGCTATTAGAGTAAGATAGTAATCATTTTAGGTCATGTCTTCAATATATTCTACCTTTGATTACGGAGTTTTTGTATTTTTGTAGTTTCTCCTCCTCCATCAACTCAAACGGTGAAGGAAAACATCGTGAGGAAATCGGCATGTTCTAGAACCAAAAATTCGAAGACATGTGACGTATACCAATCCGCACTGGGCCCGCGTGGTAGATTACAGCCCACTCCCACTCGAAGAGAAGAGGCCTGTGTCCCAGCAGTGGGAACATTAGGTATAGGCTGATTATCACGATCAGTATTTACTCTTATTTCTTTAACATTCGTCAAAATATGCAATTTAATATTATAACAATAACCCACTGCATAAAAGAACTCAATTACATAGTAACCGCAAGCCTGTAAGGTTTCCTTGTTGATTTTATGAAATGAATATATCGACTGCGGATTTATTCTTTCCTACTTTAGGAATGTGTCATTCAACTAGCAATTACTGATACTGGAAACCCTACATTGATACATATCAACGCTTCCTTTATTATATCATTATAACAGATTCATTCTTAAATAATTACATACATGTGGATATTTATCAAGAAGGTTATATAATTGAACATTATCATCATCATCTGCGTAGCCTTTTCCCAACTATGTTGGGGTCGGCTTACAGTCTAACCGGATGCAGCTGAATACCAGTATTTTACATGAAGCGACTGCCTATCTGACCTCCACAACCCAGTTACTGGGTAATACCATATAATTGAACATAATATGACTTCTAAATACACAATAAGTAAATTATAAAAAGTTACCTACTGAATCTCTAATTGTGATACACGTAAAACTGATCTCTTTTATTTGTTATCTTAAAATATGATCTCCTATTAAATAAGTGTTTGTGTTACCTATTATATTATATTACCTAAGTAAATATCTATCTAAATGTAAAAATAGTAGGTATTTTAAGAAAATAGCTAGGAGTTATTTATGTTATTGTTATTAACTTTTTTAAGTGAGCGTAATTTTTTAGCTTTCATGTAGAATTTTATTTTGAATTTTAATACATATGTATAACTATATTTTTGCTGTGCCCTGACAGGGTCTACAACGGTTCTTAGCTATAAGCCTTTTGTGAACATCTTTATACCTTGTGGAATGCAAATAAACGAATAAGAATAAGATTACGTCTGTCATAAAAATATAAAAATTGTTTATTTAAGTATCGCTATCTTTTAAAGTTACGTTAATTTGTACTAATTTCGCTCTAATGTTGTTTAATTGAAACTTATCATTTTTTCACAAGTTTCTCTTCGTCAATTTTGTTATGGCTTACAGATTGATCAAGATTATTAAGCTATTTCGTAAATAATAGGTGACCATTCCTTAAATAATAGGGCTAGTCTGTTTTTGGGCTTGTCCAAATGTGCAACTTCTTCCTAGGTGGGGAAATTGTGACAAGTTTTAGTAGCTAAGTTTATAATACCTTTTCGGACGACGAACATGTTCAAACATCTACCACTTCAATTTCAATGGAATACATACGCTTAAGTTATTGTACGTTATGCCTACTACTTACAACCATAACTTCTCGCATCGTCTTTATACTATCGACGTACGTTTTGATCAAAATACAGTTTTATAATATTATGCCTATTACCAAATGGATAAGCAGAAAGATAAAGGTATCTTATCTTTGAGACAGATACAAATCAATATAGATTTTACAACTTCAATGTATATACATGGACGATATATTTTGTTTTATCTATTTTAGGACCGACTTAAAATATATGGAGGAGGAGTATACATATATGTGGCTTATTGTGTCTGAGCGCAATTTATCAATCCCTTAAGCTTTAATAAGCAGGGCAAGTTGGAATATCTTATCTGTTGGATTTGTTTCGACAGTTTCGTCAATTTTGCCACTTAATCTATTGTAAAATAACGTTTTTATCACCAGTTCTATAATATTTTCCCGGGTTTCGTGTTCCGCGAAAGTTCATTAGTTTAAATGGAAGCCGGCACGATTTTCAGATAACTGGTTATGATTTGCTTCTGATTATGATCCAAAAAACTATTGCCTTATTCCAGGAAAATCACGATTATTACAACCAATTATTCCTCTTTAATTTTATTAATGGAGACAAGACAATGCTGCATTCGGTAGGCTGAATCTTATAAGTTAAAGTGCTTGTCAAAGGAACACGCTGTAGGTAAATAACACAATAACAGTATGGTATCCTTTGAGGTTCAGGTACCTTGTGGGACCCCTCTCGATATTATCAGTTGGTAGGAACATGGGTTGCCCCAAGATTAGAGTTTGAGAAAGGCACGGATTATCTTCAACTTTTACTGTCAATCTGTATTCCTCGAAAGGTTAGGCAGAAGTATATCTAGAGTGCATCCCCATTTCGCCAGTTATCTTTGGCATTAGGGCGAACGAGGCACCAATCCAGTTCTCAAATCTTAACTGTTAAAAGGCAGTATAATCGGTCGCCGAACTTTTGGTCTCATCATATTAAAAATGCATAGAATAATGTATGGCGAACTTCCGTTGGACCAGCGACCATCAGACGTTTGTCGATTTGGCAAAACGCAATGTAATTTGGGCCCAAAATATGCTGGTAAAACATTGATTGTATTCTTTTTCTTCACTCTTGTCAGAGCGGTCGTCGTCCTTATATAGTTTCGTGTCTAGGGGCTGCCCGGCTGGTGTGATTCGCCTCACGATTTCTCGCCACCTACTCCGATTTCTGGTATTTCTTGTTCACTCATACAAGGGATCGCCCACTGCGGATTTAATTTAATTTGTAATGTATTACCTACCTCAATATTCGAATGTATTATTTACCTGAAGTTTCCCAGTGAATCATATGACACAAAACTTCAGCCTCTCACTCAATGTAGACAAAAAAGGTAGTTTTGCTTATTATTCTATTTGGTAACATCTGGTTTGAATATTAGAGACGACGTTAAATACCTACTTCTAAAGGGTCTGATTATCATGAAATTTTCGAAGATACAGGTTACAGTAGTGGTACTGTGGCCTGCATGAGGTATGATTAACAATCAATCATTTCATAAGTAAAAACGAAACAAAATAACTATCTAATTCAACACTTTTATCTAAACCTCAGCTTACCCACGAACTAAACAAACTATAAACAATTTAATTGGTTTGTTTGTTAGTACATGCACATAATAAATACAAGAACAATGTAGGAAAGGCGGCCATATTCCCAGGGTATTGTTAGCAGTTTCCCTCGACGTACTGTTTGTAACTGACGTTGCATAATCTTGGTTACATATTACAGTTTTTATATTGTGATCTGGTAAGAAATACTTTGTATGTATAAGGTTGTTTGTAATCTGTGAAAATATTTGCTCCAATGTTGAGGTACTTCATACCTAAAAGGACTCGAAACTCAAAGCATTCTTTTTTATTTAACAATTATACCATTTACAGGCACTTTTGAATTTGCTAGGAGTCGGTCAGTCAGAAAGATGAAGCTAGTTGCCCGTTCCAAAGCGTATTAGGTTCCTATGGAGAAGAACGGGCAAGAAAGTCCATTGATACTCCTTCAAAAAATATTTGATGCTAACAAAAATTATGCTGCAGTATCGCAAAGCCCTTTTTACTGTAAAATTTGATACTACTGATAGTTTCAATGCAATTTCTATGTCTAAAAATGGAACAGCATTATTGAAGAATCATAGATTTTCGATAATTTCACACTGGATCCTCGACTAGACGTTGAAGGTAAATTTAAGCAGCGTGGAGGACGAAATACTTTTGGATTGTAGTCATACAACTATAGCTCTATATTTTAGCTAAATGAAGAAATATTCGTTTATTTTTTTGATTAGCCGTATTCTGGGCCGATTCCATTTAGATTGCTATCGCAAACAAAAAAAAAAGATTTTTTGATTTGACAGAGTTTGGTACTTAGTCGTCTAACAATCTAGAAACTTCCAGGATAATACCTGCATCAAAATCTGGAAAATGATTCTGATTCGTAAATTTGTGTGCTGAGGAAAATGATTGAAGAGAATGAAGCATTTATTTTTCATCATTACTTGTTAACATTATACAGATTGATAAGGAAATCTAATTGTAATCATAATCATTGCCAATGATATGTTAAGTACTAACGGTATGATGAATTTCTGGATTTATTCGGAGTGAAGCGGAATATTGATTTTAAAAGACGTAACTGCCATTATATTTGGTGTTATCCTTGACAATACCATAGAAGACATATTTGCATTTTTTTTCTACAATAAAAAATACCCATACCTACCTATTGAATTTGAAACATTTACAAAAACTTGATGTCGGGATATATAAAATCAATCATAAATTGCTTCCATTATCCTTAGTGAAACCTTAATTGCTGTTAGTCTAGGCATTCAACAGCGGCAGTCACTTGTTATAACTAACTAGATCAAAATATAGTTAACAATAATGCTTTATGTTATGACATGTCGCTATTACAATAGTGTTTCCTTTCACAATGTCTAACAATCTTAATTCTAACTAAGTTATCTATCGCTTGATCTTACAGCAGTGAGCACATCCATCGTAATATTTAAAGCATAAAAATATCTGTACGTAAGTCAGACAGAATTTATTACCTACTCCGGCCGTGCAAACAACAACATTTTGTGTACCGTCCTCGAACACACAGAGCCGGCTGTGAAAACATACGAGCACACACACAAACACATATTCACACACAAAACAAACCAGGAAACGTCTAGCGAAAAACAAACAAGGGGTCTTTTGTATTGTGTAAACAATTGGTTGATCGTATGCAACAGGCGTGACGTCGCCTCGAAAAAAACGCTACAGGTTATCTACCCTAGGTGGCGCTGTTTCAACGTTATTCTAGTCAACTAGCAGACTATTAAGTTCTGTACTGCATAAAGAGATGGCGTTAATTCCAATTTTTATTTATAGATTTAGATAAAGTTTTATTGGCTCATGTTTACACAAATACACATAAAACGAATCAAAACTTGATGATAAATGAAAGATGTTTATTAAGATGAAATGTAAATAAGATGTTAGGTACTGTTATAACTTGTGTGTCGTTACTTGCTACCAATGTATGAGTAATAAGTAGGCAACTAGATAAAGTTTAATTTTGAATTATATTGCCTTTATGTATCTTTTTTCCATTCAACCAGTGACACTCTTTCGATATCAATCATTGAAATCCTGCTGCTTAGCTATGTTTTTGAGAGGGTTGTCTATACCGTTGCATAGCACAAATCAAATAACTTCAGTTCTTTTCTCTCCATTATTTTATCATAGCTAAGATCTATCTTCAGCATAACATATTGACTGCACTTTGTATTTTCTAGTTCCTATAGAAAATTACTCTGTCTTAAATCTTGCCTCACCTCAGTGTTATCCCCAATATCTACCAACCTACTTTCATGAAACACGTCCAATAAGTATCAGGCAAGAGTCCCCAAAAAAACAAGGCCATACCAGCCCTATAATTTTCCAAATCTGGGTATCAAATTTAGGATCCCAGACGCTGTAGAATTCCGGATCTATTCTTCCATTCAAGGGGTCCTGTATTCGAATTCAAAAGCTTTTATACAGATTTGTCTTATGTCTAGTTTATTGTGGTAGGGTGGAAGACAATCGAAAAACTGTTTACTTGGCCATTATAAAGAACTAAGAGGGTCTGATCAACATTTTGATCTCTGCGGTGTCCATCTGTATAAGTGTTAACAATGTCTGGTGTATAGTAGCCAGATAAATATTACGGGATGTGGTCGTTTCTACGAAACTAAGTAATAAGACTGACACAAATCAAGTATCTATGTTAAATATTAATAGACTGATCTCCATTATTTAGAAAACCAAGATTTCTTTGCCCGAGTTAAAAGGTCTTCTTCAGTACTTGCTTCATCAGAATTCAATCTGTAACAAATAGAAATATGATTTGCTATCAGAATTTGATGGTGTTTCCATTTCATAAGTTAAACATGCCATGTTATGATACAGTATCCAGACAGGTCGTGCTTGGAGCTATCGTATGACATACAACTACTGTTGATCATTTTCAACAGTTTTTGTTTGTCTTATGTGTTTTGGACAGCAAACGATCCGATACTGGCCAGCGAGAATCAGTTTTTGTCGTTTAAAACTTTGGAACTTTGGATAATTGCGGACTTGGTTTGAGAAAATTGTGTGGAAATGTGAAGTGAAGTGAAAAAGCCGTGTGATCGCAGAAAGGATTAGACACACTTGGAATCAAAATATGCAAATATTTCCTACAGTGCGGAAAACGGAAACCTGAATTAAGGCATCCAATTTACGTAGGTATATGTACGGATTTTTGATACACTATCATAAAATGTGCTTTTCAAGTAGGCTTTTTCGGATTTTAGCTGCTGTAGGTACAGCATATTTATTTACATTTTAATGTTAAGAAAATGCTTGTGGTTAATATTAAATATCTTCAACGTAGGTCAACGGTGAAGGAAAACATCGTGAGGAAACCGGCATGTCCTAGAACCAAAAATTCGAAGACATGTGACATCTAAAAACTCTCTCACTCCCTCTCGAAGAGAGGAGGCCTGTGTCCCAGCAGTGGGAACAATATAGGATTATTATGACTAGGTCTACACTTTTTCTATTGCTGCTCCCTAATGTTTATGAAATTGGATATTAACAAAAATGTTTTGCTTAGCTAGACTGACCATAGAAACAAAATATTTTGTTTCAGAATAGTGTCGCCTTCAGGTGTCATTTTACAACCAATTGTTCTTTCTAAACATGTAACGTCATATAACCCATCACTTTCATGATTATTTTCATCTTTATCGTCATTGAAATAGAGTCTGATTTCCGGTTGATTGTTGGGGCCTGTATGTGTTATGTTATGGCCTGTCTAGAAATTAGTCATAGGCAAAGATTGCCAGGCAATATTTAAAAATACTACTTATTGTTTGTGTAAAACTATTGTAGGTGAATGTTAGAAGTCTTGGAGTACAGCTGCGTTGCTGTTGGTATTTTTATTAAGCTCTAGTTTGGCTTGTAAAGAACCCTTTTACTTTTTTTTTTTTTACTTACTTGTGCTTATGTTATACTTAAAATCTATTACATAATAATTTAACGGATGAATTCAATAATTATCCAGTAACTTGACGTCACAAAAAAAATATATATAAAAAATATAACAAAGTTTCTGATCAATTAGCACATATTTCTTTAAATAATTATCGTCTGAAACAGACTACAATTTGCCTTTTTAATATCGGATTACATACATACATGTATCTGAAATCCTATAATATCAATATGTGACGGGCGCAGAGTATTGTTGTAGTGATCATTATAGTAGAACGTAGTAGTATCGTATGTTCCCCCATTGTTCTATGTAGGTTGTCGGCATTATATAGAAAATGGTTTTAGAAAATAGGTGTCCTATCTACTGCTAAGCGTATCCAGTTTTCCAACTGGTTTTCCAAACCTGACATAGATTGTATGATATTTATTCAATGACCTAGTCATCAATTTTTTCCTTAAATATTACTACTACGGCCACTTCATCCAGAAAATTACTGAAATTTGTCTATTTACAAACAAAGATAGTTCTCCCAAGCCTTTGACAGCCTTAACAGTACATACACTCTCACCACAAAACAAACACAAAACTACGTGTAAGTATAGTTTATTATTGTTTTTTTTCTGTTACAGATTGTATTCAAAACATCGAAGCTGGCCTGTGTCAGTCTGGTCGAGAGTATTGTCGTGGAGTGCCGCAGGGCATCGTGTTAGGTCCAGTCCAGTACACTTTAATTGTTTTATGAAGTGAAGTGACCTGGGATTAGTGTTTTCTGGATGTGTCTCCAAAGGGATGAAGACTATGGTGACAACTTAGATGAAGCGGTGAGTAGACTATTATAAGGGCTAAATTCGGTTGACAAGTATTTTAAGGTGAAACAATTTCAGAGTATTGCTAAATTGCAATTTAAATGTTTTTTTTTTTTAATTTTCTGTAATGGCGCGACACGATTATTTTGTGGAATAGGTATTTTGTATGTCTACCGTGTGTGTAAAGAGTAAAATATTTATTAATAGGGTAGTTTCCTGGGTAAACAAATAATAATTATATTTAGTCCGTCAGTTAGATTTTCGAAAAATAATGGACACGTATTTTTTCTTTTGTCAATCAAACAAAAAATGACAAAGATAAAGCGCGTCCAAATTTGGGAGTGGAGGGTCGTGACGTCACTTGCTTGCAAAAGTGTCGCAAGCAAGTGACGTTACGCGGAATTTTAACGGGCGATATCTTCATCATTTTTTAAATAATTGACAAAAGAAAAAATACGGGTTCAATATTTTTTGACAATCTAACTGACGGACTAATTAGATTTTTTTTTCGCCTATTGATTTAATTGGGTTTTAATCAGATGTTCATGCTAATTTCTATGGGTTATCTGTTTAAATCTTCTTTATGTATTTGTGTTTGATTGGTTATACATAATTATACTGTACTATACAGTAATCGTCAAAACTCTGTTTTTTTCTGTCATTCTAAAACTATGGGAGATATAATAGAATGCTAAAATGCAATGCTAGAATGCAATCATATTGGCACTTACATGCAAAAAGACCTAAGGTCATACTTCTCTTTGGTGCAATTGGCCATGGCCATGGCTACTCAGACTGACAGATGTAAAACTAAATCAGTGTGTGTACTTTTCGTACATATTATATTTACATATTTTGGCACCTTTGTTTCTAACGTGATAGTTAGCGAGAGCCTGTGACTCAAAAATAACGGAATTTTATCTAAATAAGATGTTAAATTTTAACCGCTCTTATTTGTCTTTAATATGGAGAATCCATTTCACAACATACCTTAGAATATCACGAATTTTGAAAGTACCATTTATATATATCACCTACCTATTGTAATCTTCTTGTAGTGTCGATGGTACTTTGTATTTACATTGTTTGAGCCCAGTAGGTGGCCACGTTGATTCCGGCATCCATCACTGGCATTTTTTAAGTCATCCAAGGCGCAGGTGAACGGTCACTTAGGGCACTCCAGCAAGAGGGATATGGTCTGATCAGAAGCATCGCACTTGCAATGGGATGTCTGGTTCCTATTGTAATGATATAAACTAACATTATTCTCACTCTGACGGCTCCTTCCTTATTAGTGTCGATAATTAATTTATTGAGCTAGAAAGTGACGATGTGTAGCTTATGATTACAATGTGTGGTACATTGTTTCTTATTTACTACTAACTTCTGCTCGCAACACCGTCTTTCGTACGTTCGACCTCCGACCCATCGCTTCGCATCCCATAGTTCGCCCGCACGTACTTCGTTCGTTTTCCCTTAGCGTTCTTTGAAAGAAAGAAAGAAAATACATTTATTGGGGGCAAGCATGACGCATAAAAAAGAACATAAAAACACAAAACAAAAATAACAAGTTGGGGGTGAACATGCGTCACATTCACGCAAAACGGCCATCGCTCAGCATAATGCTAATACCTGGCTGGTCTTTCTCACTTTTTTCCTTTTGCTCGGCTCCTAAAGGTCAAATGTAAAAAGATTTTTTCAAATCCGACTGGTAGTTCCGGACTCGTACCTCTTTATAATATTTGTTATTTATTTTATTGTTATTTGTTTTAAAAAAAAAACGTTGCCTCACACTAGGAATTTTTCCTGTATCGTGGGTACGTTTACATACATTTAAACTCACATACACAAACAGCCAGCAGCAGCAGCAGTATTTGTATAGATGTACTGGGAATAAATTAGTTAATTAAGGAACTCAACTACTTTAATTTCTTGATAAAAATAAAATACCTACTAGTAAAAATTAATACCTACTACTTATTACAGTAGCATCAGTATTCGAAACGTTGTTTTTCAACCGTGATAATTAATCCCGATCATTTACTTCGACAAAGGCATCATTTTTAACAGCTACTGCTTTTTCAAAAAACATAATTTAAATCTCGATATTCAGCTTTTCATAATAGCAGCCTCCTTTCATTGCTTCCTCCAGATCTGCCCATCTCATCAGATGACGACGCATTTTTGGATCCAAAACATATTTTGGTGTTCCTCCCCTCTGTAGGGTTTAAAATATATTTGAAAAATAAGTATTGCTTGCATAACATCACGCTTTGTTTCCCCGACGGGTTGGGCAGAGGTGTACTTAGATATAGTACACACATTTTGTCAGTTATGATCAAGTCCCATGTAATAGAAGGGCGATCCTAACACTATCAACCGGGCAGAAATCCACACTCCGGATTGCTGCTGAGAAATTCCAGATAGAAAACCCATTAACATCTTGCCCGACTTGGGAATCAAACCCAGGACTTATGCTCAGCAGTAGCGCTTGCGACCACTAGACCAACGAGGCAGTTTTTAATTGATAGAGATATTTAAAAGAAACTGGCGGGGACTGGTGGCTGGTGTATAATTATATCACTAAAGTAATTATAGACCACTAGCTGCGCCCCGCGGTTTCACACGCGTAAGTTTCGATCCCGTGGGAATATCGGGATAAAAATTATCCTTTATGTTAATCCTGGTTATAAACCATCAGTGTGCCGAATTTCATCCAAATCCGTTCAGTAGTTTTTGCGTGAAAGAGTAACTAACACCCATCCTTCCATCCATACAAACTTTCACGTTTATAATAATATTAGTAGGATGTAGACGATTTTTTTTATTTTTATCAAGTACCTCGTACTTGTTGACAGGCCTGTCGCTGTCCTCCCATACCTACTGTAATTTGAAAACATTGTAAAAGCCAATCATTTTTATTAAAAGAGTAACCGTGGAGTTTCTTGCCGGCTCTTCTCCATAGGAAACGACCAATTGGAACCGTGCAACTAGCTTCTGACGTTTCATAAGTGCCCATGTTGGTTTAAGTAAAATAAAATATATTGATTTTATAATCGCAATAATGAAAGATTCGGTATATGTATAGCTATAAGAGTAAGGGAAGACCAAACAAACGATGGTTGGACTGTGTGAAAGATGATATGGGTAGAAAGGGGGTGACTGCCGAGATTACTAATAGAGAAGTATGGAAGAATTAATAGTTTAAAAAACACTAGAAAAACACGCTTGTATAAATGCACGTCAAAACAAAAAAAAAAACAGCTATGATACCATTTTCCATCATGAAGTTCCAGTTCATAACTTCCGGCTCCATCATCAGATCAGCTCGAAATTACCATATTATTGTATTGTCATCAGAACTACATACAGCTGCCAATTTTCATTACGCTACGACCCTTGGAAGATGATTAAATTAGTTACCTTAGATTTCATTACATAGTTAGTTACATACAGGTCGACCTAATAAAAGCGTGTTAAAAAGACATGTTTTGCCGACCCCAAATAAATTGTGATCCCAGATAAGGGCAGGAGAGTGATGTTGATGAAACGGACACTGCACTTCCTTAAGGGGGATGCGCTAAGATAATTCAAATTTTCCTTCGTTTTTTAGGATTTCGAGCCGATTGATTCTGTAGAAATCTCACCGTGAAAACTTAATCTAACATCGCGACATATTTGCCAAAAATGTAAACAAATATTTAGTTTATAGAAAAATAACTTTAATTCCTACACAATAAAGTTCAGTTTACGCTACAAATTCAAACATTTTTGTAACTTTTTCAATAGTGCTAGTCACTCTGAAATCAATTTAATTACCATTACGTTGATATTTGTTTAACTTGAAATAACGTCAATTTGAAACATAAATAAAATTTGAATAGAGGTAGAAGTGAGCTGTATTTCCACAGATTGTTACAGAATAGCTCGACAGGTCAGTGTCATGTTGTATGTTGATCAAAATATAATTTACAGAATTATAAGCAAGTCCTTAAACTAGAATTGGCCTCAAATGTCATGATTTTACAAAATATTCAATGGTATAATTTGAACTTGCAGAGTTGTATTGATGATTTTAATGATTATAATTGTGTAAATACATATTTTGTTACGATCGCAAATCATACGAGTATTTTGACAACACAACATACAACCTGATATTGAACTGCAAGTTGCAAAATACTTCAGAAAAAAATAATTTCGCGGGATATCCTGACGCTTTCGCCTTAATTACATAAGTAATTTTAAAAAAATCTTTACTTTGTGTAGATTAATTCATCACTACTGCTCTCAAAATGGTGAAGGAAAACATCGTGAGGAAACCGACATGTCTAACAAAAAATTCGAAGACATGTGATCAAACCCGCACCGGGCCCGCGTGGTGGATCACGGCCCACTCCCTCTCACAGAGAGGAGGCCTGCGTCCCAGCAGTGGGAACGTTATAGGTTGATTATGTATGTTATGTAAATAAAAATATACCTAAATCATACTTGATCGTACAATCTCAACATTTTCTAAAAAATAAAGAAGTACATATTTTAAAAGGACATTAATTAACTTTCTTGTTTAATTTTCTAATTCGTTTTAACCGTTTCGAGTAACGCCTATATTGTCTTATGAACTCTGCCTATCTACCAGTTACAACAAGTGCGGTATTATACGTTTAGTTTTTAAATATTGATTCTACCAGTAATGAGCTTGTCTGGGATTCCCAGAATTTACGATGGTCAGTGAAGTAACGTCTGGCGTAGTTTTTTAATATGCTGACTTTTAATATCCTGTCTAGATCCGGTTATTTATCTTTGGGTTAACTACTGTTATATTATGCGAAGGTCAGAGAGTCTAAAGCTACATTTTGTCATCGATTAGAAGCAGGTTATTATTGTACGAGGTGTGGTGTGAATCTTCAACTGGTTTATCAAATTGATCATTAATGGATCACCATTTTCTCGGTTTTTCACGATGACTTCAGTGTTAATAATCTAATGTTATGACTTATTTTTACGTGTTCGCTAGTCGCTACCTACGTTACGTTTAGTTTATCGGAGTGTAACCTATAGTACAGTCACGTCCAAAATATGTTCGTCACCTTAAGGGGGATGCGCTAGGTAGCCCGCGAAATTCAAATTTTCTTGAGTTTTTTGTAATTTGTAGGTAAGTTTCAGGTTGTATGTTGATTAAAATATGATTCGCGACCGTAGCAAATACGACCTTATAGAATTAATCATTAAAATCATCATTACCACCATCTATGCTCTATAATCCTATTGATTGATATAATAGTCATTTAAGTAAATATTGTTTTCTGATCAAAGCCATAAGCTTCAAAAGGTACTGTGTTCTGACCTAATAAAGTAAATAATTTGAAAACTAACGAAAATATAAGACTGTACCAAATTCTTACTATTGTTTGAGCGGCTATTTCATGAAATTATTACACACACACACTCCACATTTCAGTATGCAAAACAATACGGACTCAACATCTCAAATTCAAAACAATATATTTTTAATTTAAAACCCGCGACCGCACCTAAAGCGGCTTTATCGATTAACAATAACAATTAAAAAAAAATCCGTTCGCCACCCACGGTGTTTATAAAAAACAATTTTAACTGAAAGTAAACCTCGATAAAGCGAGAAGAGCGAAAATCTAAACAATACGAGTCCGTATCGATTATCGATCGCTTTCAACGATTATTATAAACAAGAAAATCGATTGGTAACATACACACAGCGATACAAGCCAATGTTATTTTATAAATATACGCGACATTACGTTTATTGAGATTAAATGCTTCGCT
The DNA here is from genome assembly GCA_949629185.1 of Apamea crenata. Classification (NCBI taxonomy): domain Eukaryota; kingdom Metazoa; phylum Arthropoda; class Insecta; order Lepidoptera; family Noctuidae; genus Apamea; species Apamea crenata. Next base: position 11,095,774 of record OX451377.1, read on the forward strand.
TTTGTTTTTTGAAGAAAGTAATCAAGCTTTATTTTTCAGTTTTAAAACGCCTAGCAGGTTGAAAGAGCTCGGTGGGTTCATTTTTTAATCAAGAAACATCAGAAATGTCTGAAATTCAGAATTTTTCGTTGCATGCGAATAGTTTTTCGCTAATTTGGTAAGGTTTCAGGCATAGGGAAGTCAGCATTCAATCCAATCATAAAAGGTAACAAAACATTTTAGAAGCAGTTTTCAAACCGCTTGAAATGTAGTGTGTACACATATTATCAACCCACTAACTCACTCACTCTGTATTCTATTCTATTCTTGTACCTAACTAGGCCTTCCAAACATTGAGGCTTTCAATCATCCATCACACCTCATGTCTGATATTTATTTGATGAGGCATAAGTAAGTCCTGCTATACCGAAATGAAAATGTTAGCCCAATAACACATACTTGAAGAATTTGTGTCTTGAAACAGCCTAGGTGCCAGCACCAAGATAGATCTAGAAATACTAGGGCATAAATTTAGATGCCCTAAAATTCTATTGATTGTATTTCATGAAATTCATTATCTGCCTAGCCTTTTCCCAACTATGTTGGGGTTGGCTTCCAATCTAACCGGATGCAGCTAAATACCAGTATTTTACATGGAGCGACTGCCTATCTGACCTCCATAAGGCAGTGACTGGGTAATACGACACCCCTTGGTAAGATTGGTTGTCAGACTTGCGGGCTTCTGACTACCCGTAACGACTGTCAAAGATTGACGAATGCTAGCCCGGGACCAACGGCTTAACGTGATTTCCGAGGCACGGAGGGGCCTCGGTATGTAAAGATGATGATGGTATGATGGTAACCCATCCACAGATCAACCGCGGGAAGCTTAACCTGATCGATCGACCTGTGCGGCTGTTATTATTTAGCTACGGGCCCCTCATTTCATGAAATTATTTATTATTTTGTTCAACATAGAACTTGACACAGCCCTAGCAAATTGCAAAAAAAAAAATCGCGAGCTACCTAGCGCATGCGCCTTAAGGATAAGGCATTGAAAACTGACGACTTTTAACCAAATTGTGTTCCAAGTTTTAAAATAAACAAATCAATACAATGTCAAAGGTCTTCATTTCAATATGCAAATAATGTGTTATATTTTATTTTGAGTGCCTTAGATACAAACGGCGGGTTATCTAAATACCTATTTATTGTGTATAAACAAGAGATTAAAAATATTTAGAGTAGGTATTATTTTTAGCATAATGTTGGTCAGTTTTTTTAAATTTTCATTATCTATTTAGGACAGAATGTGACTTTAAGAAACTGTTTGAATTATTTACATATAAAAATTTTGATGGCATAAGCATAAATATAATCAGCCTATAAAGTTTTTGCTGTTGTTGCTGTTGTTGTTGTTGTTGGAAATACTCTATAAAACCATAGTAAGCAAACCTAACAAAATCAAATTATTTATTTCACATAACCCTGCATGGGGACTTATGAAACGTCAGAAGCTAGTTGCACTGATCCAATTAATCGTTTCTTATGGAGCCGGCAAGAAACTTCACTAACATAATATAACTTTACTGGATATCAAATCATCTAGGAATCCTTCTTGAGTACTTAATACACGATAAACCACTCCAGGATTAAGCGAATACTCCATTCGCTTAATCCTAGACCAAGATATAATAGAACGTACTTACTTAAATAGAATATAATTTTCTTCGAATATGTTTCTTATTATGCCATTATTTGGGAGCAGACATGGTTAGCAGGTATTTTTAGCTTTTCTACCATAACGGGTTACTTCAGCCGGATGCACCATGCCCGCTGCGCAAAACTCTTCAAACAATGGGTGCCTGAAGATGGACGGTGTCACATAAAGAAATGACGAGCTGACCTGGACGCGTACCGCGAGGGTTGGGTCGAGGTGGCGCGGTAAAAGAGTTCTTGGAAGGGTTCGGGGAAGGCCCAGCAGGGAGACAGTAGGTATAGGATTACAAACAAAATACCGTAGCTGACAGAGTTAAGATACTCATATTATTAATTTAAGAAAGCATTCAGTAGAATGAAATCTATGCCTAGACAATACTTTCACTTTTGTAATAAAAATATCGCCCTTTTCCCAAATGACGATGATATTAGATTATGCCAAAGGATAAATAGAAGTACCACAAGACTATGAGCACTTGGTGGATAGTATGCTTACGCCGGGAGCAGCAAATGCTGCGTTACCGTGATTGCCATCGTGGTGAAACCGTGAATGGATTAGCCAATCAGCGTGGATAGCTCGCTGATTGCCCAGGGTGCGCCGGACGTATGGTGGCTCTGAAGATACGTTGCTCGGGAGGCTCCTTTCATGCACCCCAAACGATGCGACCTTTCCGCAAACGATGGGACACTTAATGGTCCTGCGTGTCCTGTCAGCTGCACGTTACAGGAACTGATGGACGCTGGTGATGGCGCCAAACACGTAGCCGAGTCCTGGGTAGAGTCCATTGAGATTGCTATCGACACGCTAAGAAGAAGACAAGACTATGAAGAAACTGATCCGGACCCTAATTGCGTAACACATTGTCAATTACAATCCGAGGATTTTGAAGGAAATTCCTAATCCATTGCTTTATACCTTTGAAAAATTTGTCTGCTCCACAACGTGAATAACGCAATGAACGTGGCTGAACTGTCAAAATAAAATTGTGATAAATTGCCATTTTTTGTGTGTTACCCCGCCAACTGCAAAGGCGTAGGTCGCCGACTTAGTTCGGCGAGTGGGAGGCGATTGAGAGTAGCATGTTCAGTTATAGTGCTATTCTGTTACTCACCGTGATAACTTGGGTGAAATGAGCTGTCAATAGTGTCAATCCCTAGCATCAGGTCGAGAGTGACATCTCACTTCAAGCTCATTTCACTTAAGTTTTTACGGTGAGATTTTTACACAATAGACTGGCAGCTACGGCAGTACACGGGCTGTAATTAAAACGAAGATAACAGAAAAAAATCTTAAAAAAAAAATGTAAATCTTTGCAAAAATTTTGCAAGAAATCCAGCATGACAAAGTAGTCCATCCGATTTGAGCCGTTATCTCAATGAGTAGTGGTTATCATTATTTACAGAAGAGCCTATCACTGGCGCAGATAACGCTGGCAAACAAAAACAACTGAACTATCTACAAACTACATATTTATCAGCCGTAGCTAACGATATAATGAGTTTGTCTGCGTGTGTTGCGTTGTGTTGAATTTTTGCACACAAATGATTAATTTACCTAAACACAAAGTACAGACGCCAGCACATCAAGCTACCCGAAACTGTCAAATTTTCCCAGTCAACCTTGAACCTTAATGATTTAACGATAAAGTTGAAAATCTATTAAAGAAATTTGACAGATTGTAGTAGCTTGATGTGCTGGCGTTTTTACATAACGTATAGGTACCCAAACCAAGTGTCATAAGTTCCCAAAAGCCTGCGGGGTAACACACTAACAGTAGGAATTGAGTTAACTAACAATAGAAATGGTTTTCATTTTGACATACCAACAACATTCATTGCGTTATTTACGTTGTTGAGCAGACTTTTTCGAACATTGTGCATTCGTTATTTACGAAATGAATGTTGTTGAACTGTCAAAATGAAAACCATTTCTATTGTAAGTTTGTTACTTACGCTATTACCCCATCGTACTAAGACACAAGCGAAGAAGAAGGGTACTGTACAGCACATGTTGCTGATGTAGTCTATAACGTTTCAAAATTATCCAAATATTAACCCAAAGGAAATCCGAAGCATTTCGCTATCTTACTTAATGTACACCGATGACGTATTTATTTATTAATGTAGCGTAAAAGAGCTCTTTGTCAGCTCATAAAAACTGTAGGTATGTATGTATGTATGTATAATATTATCTTTATTTGTAGTGTCAAGGATTCGTAAGTTCAATTTGAACTATCGTCCAATTTGAACTTACGAATCGCGATAACGACACAGTTTTTTTTTTTAAATCATTAAAATATGCCTAGCCTTTTCACAGCTATGTTGGTACAGCTGAGTACCAGTATTTTCATGGAACGACTGCATATCTGACCTCCACAACCCAGTTACTGAGTAACACGATATCCCTTGGTACGAGCCCCAAGATACAGACTAACTGTCTAGTTGGGGGCTCGCTAGCAAATAATATATTGTAACCTAGCGGTAGGTAGTATTTTAAGCTACTCATCATGTTAACCACTGAACTGGCTTACTGTATTACCTGGACAGTAAATATTTTCTATTTCTATTTTTGGTAAAACTGCACCCTAATTGCGTAACACACAATCAATCTCAATCTGAATCATTTTGAAGGATATTGCTAATCCATTGTTCAAAAAATGTGTCATGTGTGTCTGCTCAACAACGTAAATAACGCAATGAATGTTGTTGAACTGTCAAAATGAAACCGATTCCGATTGATCGTGTGTTACGCAATTAGGGTGCTGGTTGTTAGAATTTTGGGCTTTTGAATACCCATAACGATTGTCAAAGATCTACGAATGACAGCCGGGACCAACGGTTTTCCGAGTCACGGAAACGACTCGATATGTACCTAATGGATGTTCACCCATCCACGAACCGACCGCGGCAAGCGTAGCTTAACCTTCGACCCGTGCGGCTGTTATCATTTACCCACGAGCCCCTTCCCTTTTTTTGCAGAATATTTATTTATTTTAAATTGTGCCTACCCACTGATAAAGATTAAGGTGTAATCTTATCTTGAATGAGTAGGTTACGGAAATGTAGGTAATATTCGTTGCTGAATGACACATTTAAATGTGCTTGATTCTAAGTACTTTTATTGGTTACGGAATTTTACATGTCTGAGTTTTCAATGAGCGTAGTTTCTAAACAAAGAAACAAAACAAATATATAATGTAAAACACAGGAATAAGGAAGAAGTGTTAAGGGGGACTCACAGCACAGTGCTGACTTTCAGTGGTCACTCGGAATTTTTGTCATAAGGTAACTTAGCCTACTAAATGTTGACACATTTTATGTATACCTGACTGTACACATAATATGTAGACACCGTAGGCTCACGATGGTGCTTCATCAACTGAGCCTATTGCAGTCCACTGCTCGACATGGTCTGATAGGCCTTTCCCGGGCTACGCCACAATGCCCTATCCTCCGCCTTCCGCATCCAGTCTGTCCCAGCCACCTTCTTTCCTTCTTTAGGTCGTCCGTCCATGCGTCCGGCCTCCGGCTGCTTAATAGATTCTTATCTAATTACGTATAAAAAGCAATTGCCGTTCGTTTGCCTCTAGAAAACTCGAAAATGGCTCGATCAATTGTGATGAAACTTTGGTAAGTTGTTGTGTACTCGCCGGAGAAGGTTCATAACAACAAAAAAATAAATGAAAAACGTATTCCGGCTGTAGGCTGATGGTGACGATGCATGCCATTGCATTGCATTGCATTTTGAACAACAGCCTTGTTGTCCAATAGAAAATAGGTACATAAGTTTACTAACATAGGTATAAGTTTGTCTTTTGTTTTTTTTACTAACCCATATGGATGTTGCTTATCCGAATTAAAGACTATTTTATTTTATTTTTATTTTATTTTATAACCTAGTAGATTATATTTTACTTGAAGGTGCTGCCATCTAACCGACGCCGTCGCAACCCGGCTAATACGAAGTCGCCTTGAGTTCTCAGATTTATATGAGCTACAAACTTCGATTTGTGCCCCACACAAATGGCATTATACTATCTCCTTAAGAGCAGAATCCGAAGGCTTTAAAGATCATTGACACACAAAAAAACCGACCCTATTAACGGGTAAAATAATGTCTTTACACTTACACTTCTGCCTAACCCGTCAGGGAATACGACCGTGATGTTATGTAAAAATACTCTGTTACTCACTTACACGACTTTGCCATTAATCTAAGTGCTTAGAAAAAAATGACAGCATACTTGTACTTGTTTTCGTGTGATCATGATCACTAATCGTAGTCCTTGCTACGAGCATGCTACGATTATTATCCTTGCTACGCGCTACGCGCTACGAACCTTGAAAATAGAAATTACCCTTTATTTTTTTGATTTTTACAATAAATTATTTTATTTTGTTTCAGACACCAATGGTGCAACTACCTCCTGTGGTAAGTAGACCCGGTTTTTATTATTTTACAAATTTAGAAGACCACAAAGCCAATTTAAAACGTTCAAAATCTAGTCGCAGTCTCATCTCGGCGACAAACAAAAACTTGTAAAAATGTAGGGAAATTAGAGGTATTTTTGACAGATTGAGACTGAGATCAGACTGTGAACGATCTTAAAATTACGAGAATTATCCCTCGTATGAACATAAACGAAGCAAAAGGAGTATCATGGATCTTAGTAGGTGGCGTTCTTTTGTTTCTGCCAATCCCCATTGAAATGTTATACAGTTAATGTATGTGTGTGTATAAAAATTAAGTTCTTATACCCGCCAAAAAGTTGGCCACACTTTCCCGTTGGTGTTGTTTAAGGTAACCAGAATCCTGGTTCAGATTTTTTTTTTAACTGTTTGGCCATTTTATAGAAAAATCTGTTATGTCCTTCTTATCCAACTGCAAAGAAGGGTTATTAATATTTTGGTAAACACAGCTACTTATGAAGGAACCATATGACTAGCTCCTCAGAGGGTAGACGTTTAAATCGAGACAATCCTCTTGAAATGTTGACATTGAACCTTCACGCTAAGACCGAGGGCAGAGGGGTGAGCAGCCCTTATTTGTTTGTCAGATCACTTTGTATTTCAAACCTTTTTAGGCTTTCATGTACTTGATAAGGTTAATGACATAAATCGGCTCGAGGAGTTATAAGAAAGAAATAAGGTTTCTCAGGTTTCTTCACTGAGCATAATCTTTCTTTTTAACCCTTATCTTAGACGAAAAATAAGTGGAGTTTGGAAAAATAAGTTTACCGCTTAATCATCGAAGGAAAATGTCTTCTAAAGTTTATGTTTCATCTATTTATGTTCAGTAGTTTTGGCTTTTTGATGTCAGTTGGTAAATTATTCAGTCAGTCATACTGGTATGTTGTGTTCAGAGGGTCAATTCTCGTAATTTTAAGAACGTTCACAGTCTGATCTCAGTCTCAATCTGTCAAAAAATCCTCTAATTCCTACATTTTTGACAAGTTTTTGACTTTGATTATCGCTGAGATGAGATTGCGACTATATTTTGATCGTTTTTAATTACGATAATTGGCCTTCAGGTGAGCATAATAAATAATTTTATAGTAGTAGAATTAGCATCGCCATACAACGTGGCGATGCTGCCAGCCTTTTGCCAGTGTTCCTGTTAACAGCGGTGCGGACGAATTTTTTGATGCCCTATGATTATTTTGTTATTACTATTACTATTTTATTTTGATCACATGTACTACAATTAAATGCTTATATAATGTAAATATTTCATAGTTATGTTCTATGTATACTCGTAATAGAATTTTTAAGCCTTTTTTTTACCGAAATCTTGCCCCTAACATTGACATTGGGGCTATTTGACCCCTAACCAATAATATAGTCGCTTTTAGCGTAGGTCTGTCTGTACGACTAGATAAGTATATATAAAGACGAACCACCATAGACGTTCTCGTCAAAATTTCTTCTACTAATCTCGGGAGTATTTTTCAGTATGGAACCATAGCTTCTCTACCAAAGCTTAACCCGTCATTTCAATTAAAATTAATTGTCCAATAAACGTGTTTTCTTATGGATAGTAAAACTCATAAAAAACTGCTTCATCGCGACATTTTGACGTCGTGTTCCCATTACCGTTAACAGTTGCAATAAAAGATTTTATAGCCGAAATTTCGTTCATCATTAGTTGCATTTATTTCAACCCTTTCCAACCCTATCTTGGGATAAATATTCACAATGATAACTATATTACATTTCATTTTACTTGTTATACTTTGCTTATATTTTCATTTTGATGAAAATTCATCATAATGTATGCTAGCGACTTATAATCCTAACCTTCTTCATTTCGAGTCGATGGTACTTTTAAGACGTGGAGTACCTCTCGAAACAATTTATTTATACACTAGCTTCTGCCCGCGACTTCGTACGCGGATCCAGTCCCTTTCTCGTTCCGATAGAAATTTCGGCAAGAGTTTGAACTGTGCGTTGATATGTCAGCCAATAAATCAATCAAAACCGATGAAGGATTTCGATTAAGTTTGGTATAACTTAGATTGAGTGTTGTTGACTGGGTAGGTTATAACTTCATTAAAATAATGAATATGTCGCGCATCACGTTCTTCACTGGTCTCCAGAGATCTCAAAGTCAACGTGCGAATGCGCTGAGAACTCAAGCGTGATGCTTTTTCTGTGAACGTTTCTGATTCGAGAGACAATGCATAGCGATCACGATCAGCGGCCAGTCGCACTTCACGTTCGTCACTGGTCTCTAAAGACCAAGAAGTTGACGTGAGGATACGCTGAGAACTCAAGCGTGATTCTCTTTCCGTTAACGTTTCCGACTCGCGACCTCGCGAGACAATGAATGACGATCACCATCAGCGGTCAGTCGCGCATCACAATCCTCACTGGGCTCTAGAGACCTAGATGTAGATGCGTAAATACGCTGAGAACGCAGGCGTGATTCTCTTTGTGTGTAAGTGTCAGAAACGCGAGACGATGCATGACGCTCACGATCACCGCTAAGTCGTGCTTTACGATCCGAAGAAGTTTCCGCGGAGCGAGATACAGCCCGATGTTGTCGAACAGCATCAAGTCTTGCCTGGAGTTCTTCATTCGATTCTTGGGATCTAATGATCTCCAATCTTTTAGCTCCTTTCGAACATTGCGAAAGATTTGACCTCTTTCGTGGCATGGTTATTGTTATCGTTATTAATGTACTATAATAACTTTGCAATTAAGATCTAAGTGACTGCTCCCCTGCGTTACCGGGTAGGCTACCGTGTCACGAAGATAAATGGAAAAGGAAATTAAACACTCAAATAACATAAGCCCGAAGGCATATCTATTATATATTGTATATATATATATATAAATGGGAGATTTCGCCAGTGAAGCCAAGTTTTCATTGATTTACCATCGTCATCGAAAAGAAGGCCCAAACTGTTACCGCCTTCACCGCGTGGAGGTCCCAGCTTATGGTAATATATTAGTATAATAAAGTGATTTCCACATCAAATGTTCCTGATCCTTGATTTTTATTATCTCGGCGGAAAATACTCATCAGACCAAGAAAATTTTGTTAAAATGTCATGTCTGTATATGCCATAGTTTAGCTGTGCTTTCCGAGTTCCACATCAGATGTTTCAATCTTCGACTTTTATTCTCCCAGCAGAAAATACTCATCAGACTGAACAACTTTTGCAAAGATGTCATTCCTATATAATATATATGTTATGGTTTAGCTATGCTCTTAGAGTTCCACATCAGAAGTTCTGATCTTCGAGTTTTATTCTCGCAGCAGAAAATGCTCATCAGACTGAATAACTTTTGCTAAGATGTCAAACCTATATAGTACCTAGTTTAGCTGTGCTCTAAGAGTTCCACATCAGGTGTTCCGGATCTTCAATTTTATTCTCTCAGCAGAAAATGCTCATCAGACACAACATTTTTTTCTAAGGAACCATTTTTGTAACTCTTATAGTTTAGCTGGTCTGTTGCGGTTCTGCATCAGGTGTTCCAGTTTCCAAAATCAATTATAGCCTATATGTTGCCCAGGTTTAGTAGCTAGATAACAAAAAAAGTTTCATTCAAATCCGTCCAGTAGTTCCGGAGATTAGCGTCTACAAACAGACAAACAGACAAACAGATAAACAGACAAACAGATAAACAGACAAACAGACAGACTTTTTTTATTAGATTCGTGTTCTATTACTGTTTCTTAACCCCCCTCAATTATTATTTTTCAAATATATTCAATGTACAGACACAACTTTTTTACATTCTTATTATAAGTATAGATGTCAGTCCGTAGAAGCTACAAAGTATGTGAAAATGTTACGCTAAATAAACTCTTCCATCTTTATTACCCATACGACCCTGAGCCATACATATGTTGTCTCACAGTCCTGTCATTCTACGAAATTAATAACAAAACTTGTTAAAAAAAAATCACATAATAGATGACATCTGATCATTCTGCTTGACATTAAAAACCATTCTCAAAAAATAAGCTAGTTATTCGAGACAATACATCATGCAGACAAAGTTTCAAACCGCCAAGAGTCACACAGACGCGAAAAAAACTTTCTAAAAACGACAGCATTTCTACAGATTAGATAAAAAAAAACCTCATTAATAAACGAAAAGCTATACTGAACTACTCCATTATAACTTACTGACGAACAATCCTCGCCACGAAACTGAAACTCCGCTATAAAGCATATCTAGTATTACCATGCTGAAAGGTACAAAAACTCGCACTACCCCCACTGGGGGGTGGCAGTAATACCGCTCTAGTTTAGACTCATATAATACGTAAGTATAGAGTTTATTGTCCGGACCAGAGGAGCACGGTTATATTACGATTTCTGCGCCATTAAAGGATAGGATAGGAGCTAGTCTAGTGAAGTTTTGCAGCATCACTTTGTAGTATTTGTTTCGGCATCGTATTCGCCTGTAAACACCTATTGCTGAATATGCACTTCACAGTGACTGCTACAGCACAATAAATTGAGAGAATTTCAGAGAAATGGTCTCAACAAGAAAGTGGTTGAAACAATCATCTGCCTAGCCTTAAAAACAAAACCACTACTACTTTTTGCCAACTATGTTGGGGCCGGATTCCAGTCTAACTGGATGAAACCGCGTACCAGTATTTTACACGGAGCGACTGCCTATCTGACCTCCACAACCCAGTTACGGGGTAACACGATACCCATTGGTAAATTTGTTGAAACAATATTTTAGCATAAAAACTGATAATATTTTGGAGTGTAGTTTCGTAGCGTAAAGCTAGCAGGAAAGCGAATTGGTTTGATCAAAAATGAAATAGAAGTAGAGAGCAATGATGACAAATAATCACAGTCTAAAATTCCAGTTTAGACTTTTTTTGTTTTTAGATTTCGTCTGACTTATAACGGTTTATTACCTATTTCTTAATGTCAATGTCGCAAGAGTTCTTTTTTTTTTCTATAAAACACTATACGCTTTAAAACTTAGCATAATAGTACTCGTGCAAAATAAATAAACAAGGATAGACAAATAAAACAATCTAATCACGAATTAAGTATATAATGTAATTACGAACTAAAAGACAATGGAATGTGCCAATTAACGCAGAATTGACTTATGTATCTTGTTTTGGATCAAAATAATAATGTAACAAAAACATTATTTACTAGGTAGGTACTTTGTTTTTACAATCTTAAATTACCACGAAGTCTGCTACATCAATTTTGTTTAAAAATTCAATTTTTTTTCGCCTTTCGAAGCTGTAAATCTACGCAATGGTATTTCATCCCTCAAATTTCTCGTCAAAAGAACGAATACTACTAAAAACTTATCTCAATATAAAAATATATCGTAATTCCAAAGTGGAACCCATCTCCTAGACATGGTTCGGTAGGAGGTCGCTGTACAGCGCGGCTGGGCGTCGCTTTTCAGTAGGCGGGGCGACCGCCCACCCGCTCATCAGTCCGCTTCTGAAAACCCAACGCTGAAAACTTTTAATTAATAATTTTTTTTTACACCGAGAAACCTTTTTTAGTTCTGCGTGTCGAGAATATCGGCGATTGTATTCTGTGTAATTGATTTTTTAAATTTATTTTCTTTGAGCTGGCGAGTTCGAATTTTGAAGGAGGTTTTTTATTTAAATTTTGTTTATGGTTGATGCTACAAATGCTACGATACTTTTTACTTGAATTATTTCATAGACTGAGAACAAAAACTATCTAGGCTTTGAATAATTTTAGATTATGAATCAGTGGAATCGTTTTCTTGTTTCTCAATGCGTAAATCATTTGTTTCTTTTAGTAACTAAGCTTTATTTGATTGTAATGTCGACAGTAAATATACTTACGCTGTTTTCTTTAAATTACAAAATCCGTCGTAAATTCAATCATTAACAAATTTTTAGAACAATTAACCTTTCTAAATCCTGAAGTTTTCCCTCCAGTCATTAGCAGGCTCTGGCAGCTCCCTATAAATAAGGGAACTCGAATAATATTTTTTCCCTTCGAATGAATAGTGGAGCCACAATCGATAGCCATTAAATCATCGGCCAATAAAAATGTCACTGGCCCATTGGTATACTGGCTGCATTTACACCGTGATTCGTTATCGAACATTTTCAAGGCAAGAAATATTTTCAACAAAAAAATCTTATCGAACTTATATAAGTACATATATTTTTGAATTATTATTTTATAATCACAACTGGCGACATGTGGGTATACTATAGATACCTCTGCCTAAACGGGGATTAGGTTCAGGCGTGACGTTGTGTGTTATTATTTTTTAAATTAAAATGTATGTAAAACTTTTTATGCGAAGTTGTTGTTTGCGAATCCTGCATTGCTTGAACTCCTTAATGAGATGGTCTACATTATGTAACCTCAAGAAAAGGGCGTTTACGATAATTTATGACAGTTCCCTAAGTTTAAAAATAGAGTAACATACGTCAGCACTTCGTATTAAATAAACATGTCAGCACTAATATGTTATTATTATTGATACGACGAAGTGAAGAAGTGGACGATTCTGATGAAACTACTGATGTATGTAAATCATAGATAATTAACTTAGATTGTTATTGCAATCGCTGAGAAAACAACAACCTACCCACTTTTTAACTTTAGATCAGTGTGAATGAAGTTTGGACTTTCATTGAACTTTTGCAAGTTTTTCTGTGTTTTAGATCACCCTTCTTAATCGATTGCGAGTTTATTGAACTAAGTGGCTTTTAATTTTTACATATCATAATCATCCATGAAGTTCATTTCCAAATTTTACTGTTATTCAAACTTAATAACAAAACATAATATTGCGGTCATCAATGTTATCATAGATAAGTTTACCATTCATATAATAATTTTAATGTAAGATCGCACGCGACCTACACAAAAAAACAGAAAAAATAATAAAAAAAGAGTAAAAAAAACCGGTTTCGGTATTTGAATGCGAATGACATTTAAAAGAGGCTTTTGTTTGTATAATAGAAACCATTATAATATATGCAAATTATGCGGAACCAACCGGCCTTGTCCGAACGAGTAGTTGAGCTAATTTTGATAGTTACGACACACATATTTTTGCAATAAAATACCGGAGAGTTTATGTTAGTCCAAGGTCTAGGTTTTACAAAAGTTATTCGAACTTTTAGCTACCTTAGCAGGAAAAACGAACAGGGATTGTGTTACCTAGATGCCAACCTCATCTAACCTATACGCTGATGCTTATTTCTAATGACTGGCTTCGAAAATTGACCAGCAGAAAGCGAAAGTGATTGGAGTTTAGTGATTAGCGATTGAACTGATTAAAGTCACAACAAACAATCTAGTGTTTCAGTGAAATAGCAAAAAATCAGTTAATAGCTAAGCTCCGCGGTTCCACCCGCATAAGTTTCGATCCCGTGGGAATATCGGGATAAAAAGTCCTACTATGTTAATCCTGGTTATAAACCATCTGTGTGCCAAATTTCATCCAAATCTGTACAGTAGTTTTTACGTGAAAGAGTAACAAACATCCATCCATCCATACAAACTTTGACGTTTATAATATTAGTAGGATTAAAACGTGTTATAAAAATATTTTACACACGGTAAAACTATATTTGATTGAGTTGACATTTTTATATTACGTAAATAGGAAGTCCAGACAAACAACCAATTGATGAATATTTAAAATTTTGCGTATCTTTTGCCGATAGTAGATACGTTTTTATGCCAATTCAATGTAACTTGTTATTTTGTTAATGTACCCGTCTAGGCTTGTATTAGGTACTTACTATAAATGAACTCCTTAATAATTCATCCATCAATAAGAAAGGTGTTAAAAACACTGACGATGATTACAATAAAACTGTTTTTTTTATGTTTAGATCCCCAACATACATTTCATTTATTTATTCACTAAACAAGACTAATTATCTTGTATCTTGTGGACATGCAGAGTAAAAATAATGGTATAAAAATATATTTCTGGTTAATATTCTGAATATTTTTCTAAAAAGTGAAAATCTCGCTTCGGTGTAATTAATGCCGCACGCATGCGCTGAACAATCATATCGGATTATAATTGAAATAAATCCAGCTCAAACTCTCGACTGCCTCGCTGAAAACTGATTACATTCTTATCTTTTACTTTACTAGGATTACCTCAGCTTTCATCACCAGAATGTAACCTATATTTCATTCAAATTTATTTCGCTTAGGTTCTGTTTCGTAAAATGGTTGGGAAGCCATTTTCCAAGATGGCTGCAACGTTCCGTTCCACACAGAAACAGCCAGCATGGTGTTACGTCAAAAAATAAACATTTTGCATCGTCAATAACATTCTTGCGCCTCGGCGGCGCGCATGCGTGCGACGCTGTCTGACAACGACGCGTTCCTGTCAAAAATATGCAAATTAATCTATAAAAATGTGATTCAACACCACTATTATGATACGAATGTTAGTTTCAAAGTAATAAATTTACTTGTGACGTTCTCGAATCGCTGAAAAATGTTATTAGTAAGCGCTTAGTTTTGACGGCGATTGTCGCTTCGTCCCTGTCTGCTGCTACGGCGCATGCTCCGCTGTAATGTTTATATTATTTGTATTTGAGCTGTGTATCACGTAAACTATAACTACCACAGGCGTAGCTCCAATACTGTGGGCCACTGCCCGCCCCACCCCTCTTCGGTAGTTAAATATTTCTTGCTTATTTCGCCCTTGCATTGTTGATGCTGCGGCGTGGCAGACTGTTGTGTATTGTTTAGACGCGCTTTACCAAGCAAATATTTTTTAAATATAAACAGTAACGGTGTGTAGGGTTGGAATAGTTATTTAATGGTGTTGAGTGGTTGGTTTTAGTCAATTTTATGTACAATGCATCGCGCTGCAGCAGTGTAAATAATTTGCATCTGAAACTGCAGTGCACCGGTACTTATGAGTGGTATACCGAGTCGCTGTAAAGTGTTCGTTTTTTATTGTTTGTTAATTGTTTTTATTTTATGTTAAATATTTTGTTGTTGCCGTGAGTGAAATGAGTTTTTGAGGACAACTGGCGAGCGCGTAAGTTTTTTAAATAGTGATTAATGGTGATGGATCGCGGTTTTAAATATTTTTGGCTACTTTTTCGATTAAAATATCCACATTTTTAGCTTTTTCATGAATTTTTTGAAAAATATTTAAAAAAATAGAGATAAAAATTACGTTTTTTTTTCTTACACATATTTGAATTTAAAACAGTTTTCAGTAAACAGTGATTTAAGAAAACACGACAAATAAAATGATTAAAATAAACAATTAATTCGCAAAAAAGACTTCTCATTTCTATATAAAATAATCACCATAATCATTACAAAACATATTTTATTAATTTCCAACTTTTCGCAAAACTAAAAGCAGTCGAAAATTAAAAACGAACGCAAAAAGTGTTCAAAATATCCGAGCGTAATACTTCGCGTATCGTGAAAAGTTTGAATTTCATCGGCGGAACTTATGAGCACGTGGTGTGTCGCTCATGTGCGCCGACTGACGACCAATCACAGCGTCGCTCATCAGCGGCTCGACCAATCACGACCGCCCGCTTTTCAGCGCCTCTTTTGACAGCTGATAAGAGACGCGCGGAAAATTGCGAAAGTATCTTTTGAATTTCGAAACTTTTTGTGTGCTTTAAATTAGGGTGTATTTATATGAGATCTGTGGATGATTAAAAAAACTTTGTAAAAGAATTGCTTTTTGTATTTTGTGCCGTGTGAATATTGATTTGAGCAAACTGAAATGGCGGTGCTTGCCTATAAAATTAGATGGTGATTTATAAGTGTTTTTTTTTTTAATTATTCCATCAGCTTATGACTATGTGCAAGCAGTAACTAATTAAGTCAATATTAAATTGTTGATTAAATCCATAAACTTAATTAACTAACATCATCCGCATGACGTCTTTTGTCCTTCCGATTTCTATTTCTGCGATAAAAATAATTTTATCTGCGTGACCTATGAACTAAATGTTTAAAAAACAATTTATTATTCACAACAATGCAGCAAAATAAAATAAATACAATGCTAAAGCTAGCTTTTGATTTAAAAATAATGATTTTGGAATTTGATAATTTATTTTTAGGAGAAAATTTCGCGGGAAAATTTTGAAGCTTATAATAATTATAAGGCTACTGTTGTAACAATACAGCAGAATGTTTTGTGTTTAACCTATCTATACCGTCCGTCCGTCCCACAGCTGGGCAAAGGTCTCCCCCATAATTTTCCATTCATTTTTGCCTGCTGCCGTTTAGCCCAATCAGTCAAGAACGAGTCACAATATTTAGACAACATTAATTATATATTGCTAATTTAGTGCCTCATAAAATGTGAATAAATGATTATTAGTTGATTCTAAACTGCACAACAGAACAGAAAAACAAAAGCGTCACATCTACTTTCCTGGATTTTAACGCTCTTTATTAATAAGGAAGAAACCTTGGTTTAGCCTAGGTCACCCGATAATGACTTAATTTCAGTAAAAGCTCCTTCAAGTGATAATTTATTTAATTTTGTATGGCACCAACTGCAGTACATACGAAAAACTAAAACAGAACAATAACATAAATCTATTAACAGTACTGGTATGTATGTATATTTTATACCAAGGTCATTTTATATCAAGGCCATTAATAACGCCTATTTGTATATATAGTTCTGTCATAAATAATATCTACAATACTTTACAGTTCACTCTTAAAATGATGTCTTTGCTGATAAAGCTCTATCAACGTCCACATTCCATTGACACGTCTTTAACGAAGAATAACTAAATTAATGAAAATAATAAATAAATAAAATAAAAATATAAATAAATAAAAAATAAATAATAATAATATATAATATAATATATATTAATTATTTTTTAATTAATTTAGTTGTTTATTTTTTTTATTGTATCTATTTATACCTGATAAAAATGGATATTTTATGAATGACCTGAGATAATTTAGATACATAGGTAATAAAATTCTTAAATTCATTAATTCACTGCCAGACATCGGGTCTGGAAGCTTGAAAGCACAAGAATTTCATCTCATTTGAATTCCATCTCATTCACATTTTGTTAGCACTAAGGAAGGATTTTTGAAAATTCATCCCATCATTCACGACCAGTGGTCCAGTTTAGCCCTGGATCGAAAGAGCTGGAAGTCATGGGGAGAGGCCTTTGCCCAGAAGTGGCATGATGCAGACTAACAGTAACCGGTAACCATCCCCTGGAGGGGTTATGTAGGGGATGACAGTTTGTTGTCTCCACAAACATGATGTCCATCATAAACGGAACGAATCATGTAATAAATTTCTTATTTACTCTTACATATTTGCTCATTCTCGTTGGAAAGCCTTCGGAATCTCTAGTTGTCGAAGTGAAAAATTATGTATAAAATAATCTGTCATGTTAAAGTTTTATTTATAACCAATTTTATTGGTTATGATTTTTTTACGTTTTTTTTTCTAGTCCTTATTGTGTACTGTGGTGGGCAAAGGCCTGGCCTTTTCCTGCCAAGCCTCTCTGTCTTGTGTTATCTCCGGCCATATTGGCCCTGCAAACATTTTCAGATCGTCACATCACCTTCATATTTATTTATTTGGCAAATATAGCTCATAGATTACTATCGTCATTAGGTTTACTAGTTAATATAAATATCTGCGGATGATTTTAATTTTATTACCTAAATTATAATTTACTAACCTCAGCAGTACGTGATGCGAAGCTTGCTTTTTATTTGTAACCTGAATTAAATTGTTGTTTAATTCTAATTTTATTGAATTATTTATAATATTATGTTCGTGGGAGCATCGTTAACTTGATGAATTCGATTTATTACATATGGGTATGACGTGCTACTCTACTTTATATTAAAAACTCATGATTTATTTATTGAATTTTGTTTTTAATGTCATATTTTGAATGCTGCACTGCAAGGGTTGACATAAGCTTTTAATATATATTTAACGTGCCGATCTTGAATTTCGTTGCATATGGATTAGCATCAAGTCCGAAATTTTATTTTATACTTAATTTATTTATTTAGGATCTCCAATAAAATATATACACATGAATAATAGGCAACATCAGAAGGCCAATTCCCGTAATTAAAAACGTTTAAAATCTAGTCGCAATCACATCTCAGCGACAATAAATGTCAAAAACGTAGGCGAATTTGGTATTTTTGACAGATTGAGAATAACTAATGTCGTCGTAATAAAAAAAAACATATTTGCCAGTCAGCACGATTGGTAGCGGAGCTAACTCTAGCTAAGCTAAGCTAGCTAAGCTCTGGGTATAGTGAAACTTGCCAGGTTATCGTCACATGTCGAGGTTTTTAAACTCTCATAATAATAATTTTGAAACCATTTCCATGGCGACGGTTTGAGTTCCACAATCCATTGTTACTGGGTAACACCCAAAGAGTAACCGTGGAGTTTCTCTATAGGAAACGACCTATTGTAACCGTACACGTAGCTTCCGACGTTTCATAAGTGCCTATGTAGGTTTTTTTATGTAGCTACGCTGTCCCACTCCTGGGCAAAGGTGTCCCTCCACTACTTCCACCTTCCGCGAGCCCGCGCGTCCTCCTTCCAGTTTTGACGGAACCTGTCCAGCTCGTCCCGCCATCTCCTACGTGGTCTGTCGCGACCCCGCCTCGCTGTCTCAGGGCACCAATTCTGTGCTATTTGGGCCCACAGTTGGTTCGGCATACGGCAGACATGTCCTGCGCAGTCCCATTTAAGTTGGTCCCATGTAGGTTTATGTGAAATAAAATAATTTGATTTGAAGACGATGTCTCTTGGTTAGGCCTGGCTGTCTGACTTTCGGGCTTCTACGACTACCCGTAACGATTGTCGAAAAACTACAAGGTTAGCACCCCACAACTTGTTAAAATCACAGTACTCGTATATCACTAGGTTCACATTATAGGCTAGTATTCATGAATACAGAGTTATTTGCTATGCCTATAAAAATGAAGGCTTTTTAATAATTTATTTGCTCGTCTATTAAAGTTAAATAATTATGTAGGTAGTAGGCGAATAGCATTTTAGTATGTTTACGAGTTTATTAGGCTATTACAATTTCCGTCTTCCTGTTTATTTGCGTCATAGAAAACCTTTACAGAAGTAGTCTGAATTCTTTATTGATATTAAGATGACAGTCAAGGGTGAGTTTTAAATACTGACTCCATACTGACGCTTATAAAGGCTGTCAGTGGCTCGATATAATTGCCTGCGGCATAAAATACATATAACGACTTGCATTATCTAAACATTGTATATAACGTGCAATTTTTTTTGTCGCTTCAATTTATCAAGAAACTTGCATCATGTAAGTAAAGGGGCTTAGAGAATATTAAATCTAAAGATGCAGAAACCTATCTATTAATACACAAGATGGGTTCCCACATACAAATAATAATATCCAAAATCGAATTCAGTTTTATGACCGAATTTATAATGATGATTGCCTTTAACCTGTATTCTTAATTCAGCATTTTCTTATAGCTATAGCGTTATAGCTTTGTACAATAAAAACACGTGTAACTTAGTTCAGACTTTCGTCAGACCTTCGTGGCCCTTAAAGGAACCAGAATGCAACAGTGATTTAAGGAAAATAAATGAGGTTCGACAATCGTTACGTCCAATTCCAAAAGTCTGACCGGTGCCGATGGTCAGGCTTATCAAGGGGCATCGTGTTACCCAGTAACTGGGGTGTGGACGTAGATAGGCAGTCGCTCCTTGTAAAACACTGGTATTCAGCCTCATCCGTTTAGACTGGGAGCCCAATATGGTGGGAAGAAGAGTAGGTAGAAAGAGTGTGAAGGTAGGGAGAGTAATGATCTTCGCAAGGTAGCTGGATGAGAGTAGCCTAAGATCGAATAAAATAGCGTGTGACTGGAGAGTCCCAAAACAAGTAAAGGATGATGAAGTGAGGTCATAAATAAATGTCACTAATTCCTGATGATAATTCAGGCGAACTCTGCGCAGTCAGATCCACTATGAACTTTGTTGACTAGCCAATCTTTTTACCACGACATCAGCTGTTATCGTAAAGCCCATTAAAGAGATGATCAATTATAATAAGACCAGGCTATTATCGTCCCACTGCAGGGCACAGGGCTATTCTCATACAAAGTAGGCAAGAGCATTCATTGGTTGACGGGTTTGCGTTAACAGATTTATATTAACTAGAAGTTCAGGTTTCCTTAGGATATTGTCACAATGGTAGCCACACAACCTCAAGATCAATGCTATGTTGTAATTAAATCAATATGTATAAAGCCTTTATTTGTGAATCGTGTGTCAATGAAATAAGATAAGTTCCAGAATGTGAGGGTTACAATATTAACAACACAAGTTTTCTTAAAAGATCACCTGATTAAAACTAATGGATACCGTCAGTAAACAATTGTGAATATTTAATGTAACTTGATATTCTTGTATGTAAAATAACCGGAAATTAAGCTTTAGACTGCAACGATAAGATTTTGATTAAAATCTAGCTTACTAATGCTGATTCGATCCTGAGATCTGGTTTTTAATCGTGAAGACTACTTTTTAACAATAATTATTTAAATAAAAATATCCTCATTAGTCAGATTTCGTGAATGTTCTACGGCAGCAACAAGGATCACAAGAAATTTCCCTTTTCTCAACTTTGGAGACCCTTTTCAGCAAATATAAACGGAATTAGGACAGCTCAAAACATTAGGTACCTCCAGTATTATCTCCTGTACCGTTAATATAACCCTGTGTTATATAAAATTCGGTGTACATCAAAGGCGGCGCGGTCTCTTTATAGCGGGTGGGCGTGTCTCTTTTCAGCAGAGCGTCCCCATTGGTCGGTCGCTCTTTGATGTCGCCGCCGTCACTGTACAGTGGGGCGGGCGGACGCTTTTCAGAGGTAAAACGTACATTTCAGACAATGAAGGCTTTTTGTTATTTATTCAAATGTAATATTCAAGAAATTCGTTTGGGATTGTTTTGTTGAATGAGGTTCTTAATAATGTTTACTGAAACGAATTTTTTGTTCTATTTATTTTTCAAGAATTAGAAAGGAGTTCATGAAATAAAATGGGTTTAGGTACAGGATCTTTATGTTACTCAATGAATATAGGCCAAGGATGGGGGCAGGCTGATGGGAAGCTTACCTTTCTATTCGAAAGTAATGTTTTCAAATATCTACGCAATCCATTGACTTATTGAATCGAAATTCCATCACCAATTATTTAATGCTAAAATATCGTTGCTTACGGTGCCTACCTAGGAAAATCTGTTTAATATAATAATTTATATGAAGAAGAATAAGAAAAAAAGGGCTTTTTACATTTCATTCCTATTTTTTTTCTTCTTCATAATTTTAGGTACGTACTTGTATACCTAAAATTCTCAACAGAATTAATGTTAAATCTAATTAATTATTAAATCTTCTCATAATTCAATCGTATAATCCAGTTTTCTACAAGCCTTTGATCTCTCATTAATGCAGAATAGTCATAATGATAGTTATTTTACGACAGTTAATTTATAAGATCAGACCAACACACGGAATGATTTAGCAGAAAAAAAAAATGTCAAACATGTTTGTATTTAAAATTGTTTTTTTTAACAGGTACCTAACAAAAATATTAATGTAAGTTAATTTAGCAACATTTTTAATGTTCAGTTAACCATTCATAGACTCGGTCTACGCTTGTTTTTTTTATTTAACGAAACGTCCTTTGGTTATATAGAAAAAAAAAACATCAATGACAACTTTCACTCACGGTTTTTTTTAAATAATTATAGGTATTTTTACCGACGTACGACGACATATCGTGACAGAAAATACATTTTTTTCAGATGATATTGCTTATGTATTGCTCCGTATTATAACATGAGAGAGAGAATATTATATAGTGAATTATATACTAATACAAAGGTAAATAATATGACTGATAGTTAGTAAAAAGAAAAAAGTGTTCGTAAATAATAAAAAATAGGTGTTAAAGTGTGTAAAAGCTATCGAAAGTAATTGTGAAAACCAAAGAAAATAAAGAAGACTTTACAATGTTGTATGCAGTTCGACAGGTGAGTTTTTTATTTAGACTATTGTTTATGGTAGAAAGCTTTGTATTTAAAAAGTATGCTAGTTCTATTTTTGACCAGAAAAAAATTAGTTTTATTTTAGTTGCGGTACATAAAGATCATTCTTAGAACAAAACTAGACAAATAATTGATGTGTTTTTATGCCTGTTTTTTTTTTTAAATATTCCGTTTGGAAGCCGTTTTTTTTTGCAACTCGTTTTTATTCTGAATCAAGTTGTATCGTAGATTTTTTATTACCTTATGAAAACTATCGACTATTTTTGGGCGTATCCTTTCTATTTCAACGCGTTATCATCCACCAAATAATACCAAATAATTTATTTATTAGTAGGTACACCGTAAGTGTACATTACATACAGTGATATTGCAATAATAGTACAAGTAGGTAACCAACGACCTGGTTACGATTAATGGGCGATTCTGGCTTACGAAGGCTAGATACAGACAAGAGTGGCGTGCATTGCAGGACGCCTACACTCAGCCTAATTTGAATAAATGACTTTTGATTTTTTTGAGCATTCGGTGGCGAAAGGCTGAAGAATGAGAAGAGGTACAATAAAATTAATCTGGAAATAAGGTTTATTTTGCCGTGCTTAATGTCAAACAATTAGATCAACACATTACGCCTGTATTCCCCGAAGGGTTAAGTAGAGGTGGTAATGTTTAAGACCCATGTAACCGGGCGCAAATCCAGGCTTCGGCCTGCTACTGAGAAATTCCAGCTGGAAAACCTAACAGCAACAACATAAATAACATAACATTACAATAAATAACAACATTTAATTTTAACATTTAAATAAATTGTAACCCAATTTTTCCTGTGCACCTGCACGTACTTCCTACTCTGACATCGAGGTCGAACCACCGTGTTTTGTCATCGATAATTTTGAGTTAATTAATTTACTGTTTACCTGCTCTTATCAAATAGAATATACTAATTTAACATAATGACCATATATGTTTAACGTGTTTATTAAAATATTTAGTTAAAACATGTATGTTTCAAGAGATAAGTTACAATTTACTCTTTACAAACATAATAATGAACTTGTAACTGTAATTTATTACCAAACGTAGACGTAACGTACGCGTAGCAAAGTCGTGGTGGCGTGAAAGCGTAGCACATCGCGTAGCGTCGTAGACTTCCATAGGCTGCGTCGCGTGCGACGTAGCAACGTCGTAGCGTATAAGTTGCGTAGCACAATGCGTAGTTTCATAGACGTCCCGTGTCCGTAGCGTCGCTAGCTATTGCATTATAAGTTTTATAGAGACATTGACGGGTAGGATTAGACCATTCAATTAGCTAGCTGTCTGCCTAAGGTCAGCCTTGGCCTCTTTAGTAACACGCATTTTGCATTAACTAATAGGTCTTCCATGTCAATGTAAAGCCCTTAATCACACTGACGTCTTCTCGCTTCTAAAAAGAGGAATAAGGTTTTATGTTTGGCCTCTGATTGAAATATTTATTTCTTTTCTTTTCTCTCCAAAGAGATTAGGTATCATGCCACCTATTTTTCAATTTCCTTCAACTACCATTGAGTTTAGGGATGTAACGTTACCACGTACGGTGTCTATTTAATAGGAGTGCCCTAGTGTTACGGTAACACAGTCACTTCTTTTGTAGCCGTCAACTGCCAGAAGTAGGCATTATCTATGGAGGAGAACTGACAAGGAACTCCATGGTTACTCTCATCCAGGAACACTTCTTCGTATGAATATAAAATTTTGTTGGCCCAAAACTTCGCTTCGCTTCGTATCTTCGGTGGCAGCGCAGTGGTTGCTTTGGATGCATTTTTAACCGACTTCTAAAAAAAGGAGGAGGTTCTCAATTCGGATGTTTGTATTTTTTTTTTATGTTTGTTCGCGCATAACTCCGTCGCTTGCCAACCAATTTGAAAAATTATTTTTTTGTTGGAAAGGGTGTACTTCTCAAATGATCCCATAAAATTTTATCAAAATTGGACAAGCGGTTTTTGAAACATAAAAAAAATATCACAACAAAAAACTGAAAAATAAAAACTTTTTTCCAAAAAAAAAAAAAAAAAACAACCGGCTTCCATAAAAACACTACAAAGTGAAAAATAACTTTAATTTCGGAAGTCGGTGGCGAAAAACGAAATACAAAAACCAAAGACACCGACTTCCGAAATTAAAGTTATTTTTCTCTTTGTAGTGTTTTTATGGAAGACGGTTGTTTTTTTTTTTGTAAAAAAGTTTTTATTCGGAGCACAGAGGGTAGGATAGGAGGTGGGCCATAATGCGACACAGTGCCACACCCTGCTGCCGTTCCACCGAGGAAGCCTTACGCAGCAAGGTTGTTTGCATTTTTCCACTTGAACACTTTTATGTAGTAACATACAAGTGTAACATAGTAATGTTCATGAATACAGCATTGATTGACTAATTAGTTGTGAAAGGACAATGGAAAGTATGTTGTTGTTGTGGTGGATCTTGATTCACCATTGTCTTCTGTCGCGACGTAACTTTTTAAGCAAAGTCTCCTTTGGTTGATCTGCAATACTTGGCTAAGAATGCTTAGATAGCGTAGGTAGATGTCAATTTAATTTTTCCATTTCATTTTCATCCCTTTGGTGTCGACGGTAAAGAATAGGTTGTACTATTAAATGTGCATTCTGCATTTGTCTCCATAAAGTGACATGTTTTGCAAGAAGCAGAGATTGGTACCTACAATATTGTGTACTATCAAAACAAAACATAACATCCCGCCGGTATTCTCCACAGGATTAGGCAGAAGTGTATGTGTACCTATAGTACCCCCAAATTTCGTCAATTATGTTTCGGTCCCATGTGATAGGAGCCTATTGACTTCAACATGGCATAAATCCAGGCTCGATAAACTTGACTCTACTCGAGTCCAGATATTGTATAATGTTACACATTAAGCTCAAATATCATAGGAATGGGATGCAAATAAAAATAAATAAAATCAATAAATATCCCTGGACATTTCACACAGCACCATTTGTCCCAAGCTAAGCAACCTAATGCTTGTGTGATGGTAACAAGATGGCTGATAAACTACTTATATACATTTTTTTTTTGTTGTAAATACATACATATTATAGATAGAAAAACACCCAGACTCGGAACAAATACATGTAGGTCATACAAATATGGCACATGAAATGGGACATGATTGGAACTAACAATTTAAATAGGCAGTGGTAGTGCAGCATGGGAGAGGCAATCGTCAGTACGTCCAATATTATACGAACTCAAAGCGTTCGAACAAGAGATGTGATTGCGAAAATAAGTAAAAAACTAAAACATCCGGTGGTCGCATAATTTCTTCTAGGCACACGCACACGTTGTGTAGGTACATTATTTGCTTAGTTTATCAACGCACAGCGCCCATGTTATTGTTTTCCTACGGGCTCGCATTCAACCGCGTCGCGCAGTGTTTTCCCTAAAAAAACAAAACAAAGTAACTCGATAAGTAAACAATTGGAGCTGAGTCAAACGTAGCGTTCATTTTAAACAAACATGTATGTGCATTTCTTTAAGTGTGGGTGTGTTGTGGGGAAAGTACCGATCTTAAACGCACGGAGAATAAGGCTTAACTTGAGATAAATGAACAGAATTATGCACTGAAGTTACAGCTTGGCAATGAAAAGGCTGGTGGAGCGACGATCTTCGCAGGATGGCTGATAGCAGCTGGATGAGAGTTGCCGAAAATTGAGTTGAATGGCGTGCAATAGGAGAGGCCTATGTCCAGCAGTGGACTGCTATAGGCTGATGGTGATGAATGAAAAGGCTAGTGAGCTTCTTCAACAGTACCTACCTTCCTAATATTTCAGTAAAATATAGCTTATCTATAATATAAAAATGACTCGCTGAATGTGTTGTTAAGCGCAAATCACGAGAACAGCTGAACCGATTTCGCTTATTCTTTTTAAGAATATTCCTTGAAGTACGAGGATGATTCTTACGCAGAGAAATTTTTTAAAAAATGCCTGAAAAAGTCTAAAAACAACACTTTTCTATACTCCCATACAAACGAATACAAATGTTTCGGGTGGGTCGGGGGTACAAGAAATTTCACGCGGACGAAGTCGCGGGCAGAAGCTAGTAGGTAATAAAACTACCTTAGAATTTAGTAATCTGTGCCTTAGATAACTAACCATAGTTATCACAGCATTATACGACTGGATTGTCAATATTGAAAATATCTTTCACAAAACCTATTCTCAGTGTGTAAAATCTAGTATGAGATAGATATAAATCTATTCCCAAGTAATGAGATCATTATTGTTTTGAAAGCAGAAGAAATGCGCAGTGATCTTGAAAAGACTCCTGTAGTTTTACATTCCTCTAGCAGCCTTTGCTAGGGGAATGTAAAACAAGGAATGTAAAGACCCGTTACGTCTAATAATCGTAGTCCACAAGATCAACAACGTCCTTGTCGAGGGCATATTAAAATATTTTTTTAAACAAGCTGTAAGAAGAGATGATCGAGTGGTTTCTTCTAGTTTTGAACCAGCATAGTTATGAATTAGAAATATTAGAATTAAAAGTATGAAATATGGGTTACAGGAGTATGGAAGAAAAAGGCATGTAGCGCCGACCCCAAATTATTATTTACTAGCTGCGCCCCGCGGTTTCACTCGCATAAGTTTTGATCCCGTGGGAATATCGGGATTAAAATCCTATGTGTTAATCCTGGTTATAAACTATCTGTGTGCCAAATTTCATCCAAATCCGTTTAGTAGTTTTGGCGTTGAAGAGTAACAAACATCCATCCATCCTTCCATCCACCCGTCCATCCATACAAACTTTCTCGTTTATAATATTATTATAGTAGGATTTTTTTGTGTCCTTTACTCTTTCACACGCTGTCTACATCTCTGTATCTATTGTCCTGTCTCAGATATGCTGGAAGAGATTTCTTATGAAATAAGCAATACCTCTGCAGGTACCTATTTTTTCTTTCTGTTAAAAAAATAAAATAAATAATTTGATAACCTTAAACGTACAACAAATTTGAGATTGGAGCCTCCTTTTAAGCAAAAGATGCCTGTATGAGGATTGTCTTGTCTGTTTATGTATATGTGTGTACATACATAAATGGTAAAATAAATAAACTCATTAGAGTTTTACCGTGCACCAAAATCATCGACTACATAATTTAGAGAATTGAACCACTTGAGTAGGTACTTAGGTAAAAAGTAACAACAAAAAAATACAAAGACAACGGGTATAAGCGAAATTAGGATTATGAATTGCGAAGGAAAATAATGATGATATTAGGATTTATTTACAGTCAAACTGAATGCCTGCATTTCAGCATAATAAGATAGGACTATTTTAGACTAACTAAACAGTTTTATGTTATTGTAGCGGTATCTACAACGCCACATGCGAAGAACGCGTCATACTGACGTCACGTAAATCCTGCATCTCGCAAGCAGAGTTTACCGCGCAATTAGCATACATACAAACTTCCCGACATCAGTCGTTGGGCAGTTGCCCACCAGACACAATACCCGTCTGGTCGGAGGATCCTCCCTTTTCTATGGAGGATGAGTGAACTTTACACCCTGTTCCTCATACCTCTTAATTATTTTATTATTATTTTGCTCCTGCTTACTCAACAATATTCCCCCAACCAACTACTGTTTATTCATCAATACTCTCAATTTACATTCTAATTACATAACTGTATACAATTTAATAAAATTCCTCGAAGTTTTGTTTCTCTGTTTATGTTCGTCACGTCGATAAGCGCTGGAACTGCTAAGAACGTGGTTTATTACATGTAATATTATTACGCAGCACATTTAGTTGTGACAATCTCGTAGTGTAATTGATGTTATTGTTTATTGCACGTATTCTATAATAATATCAACACGTTTATCATTATGATCTGATGTGAAAGAACAAATTGAATGTCACCTTATGCAAGTTATAGTGGGGTTAGTTTAGTTTACGTGCCACCTGCGTATGAGTGATATCATGTTGCAGTAGATAACTTATTTACCTATAAATCGTGGCGGTTTCTTCCTTAGCTGCCCTAGTAAACCAAGAAGTAGTAGAGTAACTCATAAGCGACAACCGGAGAGTTCTAGTATTTGGACAAAGACTTGTACCTCATAAAGCCGGCCAAGTGTGAGTTGGACTCGCACACGAAGGTTTCCGTACGTTGCCGTTGGTACAATATTTAGCCCTACATATTTAAAGAAAACTCGTTTCTTGTATGAGGACCCCCTTTAATTCTTGATTATATTTTATTTTTATTATTTGCTGTTAAAGCAGCAATAGAAATGCACACTCTGTAATGATTTCAACTGTCTCCCTATTAGGGTTCATGAGATACAAACCTTTAAAAAAAACACGATCTTGTATAGGAACCCCCTTAAATTTTTTTTTATTTCTATTATTGTATCTCGTTGTTGTTATAGCGGCCATAGAAATACACACTCTGTGAAAATTTCAACTTTCAAACGCCAGCTGACAAACACACGGACGGACAGCGGAGGCTTAGTAATAGGGTTCCGTTGGCACCCTTTGGGTACGGAACCATAAACTACCATTCATATTCTAGACTTAGCTACTAATTGGTTAGACATGATAACTTATATAAAAGTATAATCCAGTGAAGTTCTAAGTATTTCAGCCGCTAAGCTACATTGCTTTATTTCGGTTTGTAAGTTTTGCCCAATATTTTGAAAGAAAGAAAGAAAATACATTTATTTAGCACAGACTAAAAGGCACACCATACATACATACGTCAGATAGCAACAAATAAAAATCAAATAGAAAGTATAAATTCCGATGTAAGAGAATAGCAGGAACGTGTGCCTCACGGCTGCACCAAAACGGCCCAGTTCAGCAAAAATGCCAGACAACTAGTGCCTGACGCTGGTTTTCAACTGAACCTGATGTGCGTGACATTATCTCATCATTTGCAAAACCTAAGGAAAGATGTCGTCGGTAACTTTTTTATAAAATCTACCTCTGACTTACATCCTGTATGAGTATGTGGTTAATTAACAGGTAGAAGAGGTTGCCAACTCAGTAAGTTCAAAGACTCGTTTGAAAGTTATGAGTGTATCTGGAGACAGTGATCACCCGGGTACTTAGGCATTGCCAATTTTTCACGTCTGTGATATGACATGTGAACTCTTCCATTCTAATTTATACAATTAGGATGAAGTTTTCTGTTATTTCATCACTATTTTGCTGACTGCGATTAGGGGTATGCGGATCTACTATAGATATAAGAAATAACTATTTTTTTATATTTATATGGGATCTACCATAATCATTTGCAGGGTAGTCGATGAGCAGGGCTAGGTAAACGGTTCATAGTTGAATGGTATAACTCAGAGTTTCTTTGAAGGATAAAATCAGGATCTAAGTTATCCGAAATAGAACCGGAGTTACCGACATAACTTGCAGAGTAAGCAAGCTGAAGTGGCAGTGGGCTGGCCATGATTGTCGAGGGCCCGATAGACGTTGGTGCACACGAGTCCTGGGGGTCTCCTCCGAAGTGCAAAGTGCGAATGTTCGGATCGGACCGACACATGGCCGAACCGAATATTAATGAAAAATGCGAAATAAGTTCGGATCGGCTCAGTTGGGTCGGGACCATAGTCAATATTCGAAAGAGTGTAGGAGTGTACGATCGGAACCGACCGAACCAAATAGTAACTTCGTAGCAGGAAACGGCCAAACATTCAACTGATACTGCTTTGGAGCGTAGTTCGGGACGCCCCCTAGCTAGATGGTCAGACGACCTCAAAAAGGTGGCTAGGACAGACTGGATGCGGAAGGCGGAGAACAGGGTGTTGGGGCGCAACACGGGAGAGGCCTATGTCCAGCAGTGGACTGCGTGGGCTGAGTTGATTGATTGAGTTGAATGGTTGTTACCATACAACTCAATCAATCAACTCACTGACATTTCACTTTACGTCTTAAATTGACCTGTTATAAGAGTGTATGGTAAGGTCCCGTATTCCACAATCATGTTCATGTTCTTGTTTTTTTTCTGAAACTTAGCAAACAAACTTTAGCTGAAACTCAAAGCATTTATTTCAATTTTATTAAACCAATTACAGGCACTTTTGAACTGTCAAGGAGAGAAAGATGAAGTTACATAGTTTCGGTTCCTATAGGTAGGAGTAAAATGGAAACTCCATGGACACTCCGTAATTACAGGAATAATTATAAAGCCATTGTGTCTTGCGTGGATCCACGTTCTGGATTCACGTGGATACGAACGGTTAATTCAAATATTGGTTGTAAAACTTATACATGTGAAAACGATGTAAGTAATGATATAAAGATGTATCCAATCATTGTTCTTATTTGGTGCTGTACCTATCATGAGTCCATTCCACCTCTAATTACCTTTTAAGTACCTACCTTTTTATAAGTATATTAGATATTTAGATACTTTCTCTTCACCCCTCATTGTTCTACCGATAATTTACAATAGCAAAATTAGCCACCAATCCTAGACCTTGTTTTCTTTTCTATGTAGAGGATGTTTATGAAAAAATGTATCTTAGTTTACAATATGTGAGGTTTCATGTTTATAATATGGTTAGTTATTTATGAAAACAAATCTCACCACGGGCAGCGGTGACCTCATGATGTAAATATGTTTGTTCTTGGACGATAGTAGCTAACACTAGTAACAATAACATTTTGCTAAGTATGAGGACCGAGTCTTTGGCGAAAACTGTCTCTGAACTACACTATTGTCGCTTCGTTCTTTTTGTCATTGTCAGCTTGAGTGTATGTTGCAATAGTGTGTAGTAAAATAGTAGAAGCAACAATTTTGCGTTCCATCTTGTTGGTAAGGATCGGAAATTGTCATGGAGTCACGAGATTTATTTGGGGTAAGAATATTTGAAAATATACTGTAGGAAGGAAAATGTCGTATCTTGGGGAAACTTCGATGGTAGCCTAGGTTTTAAATTGGTGATAGGTATATAAGCATGTGAGCAAGACGTGTCGTGCTCAACTATTCTTCAAAACTTTTCTCTGAGAAAAGAGGTTTTTATTAGAATAATTTGATCGGTAGACGTGTTGTAGGTGTCCAAACTCGATGTTACATTGATTTTTTGAGATGTGAATGTGACCTATACTTCAAAGGTTCTTTTGTTAAATGAAACACGTGCACTAACATACCTATTATTTGCATGACGTCAACAATGATATGTACATGCATGCATACTTTTAAGCTCTTTAAACTTAAACACCATTTTGTTTATATTATGACCTAGAATTTTACTGGAGAGGGTCCCGTGGCTAAATAATAACAGCCTCACAGGGTGATCGATCAGGTTAAGCTACGCTTGTCGCGGTTCGTCTGTAGACGCGTGACCATCTTTACATACCAAGATCCCTCCGTGTCTCGGAAAGCACGTTTAACGGTTGGTCCCGGCTGTCATTCGTGGATCTTTGGCAGTCGTTACGGGTAGTCAGGAGCCCAAAAGTCAGATACACAGTTTTACCAAGGGGTATCGTATTACCCAGTAACTGGGTTGTGGAGGTTAGATAGGCAATCGCTCCATGTAATGAATGACTGACATGACTGGAAGCCAACCCCAACATAGTTGGGACAAGGCTAGGTAGATGATCATGATGAATTATTATATTGGAGACAATTGGTCTCCAATGGTCTTAATAATGATAAACGTGACGGTTTACTTTACAATGATAGATTGTATGTAGAAACACTGGAACCGTCAAACAGTGATTGTACTGCTTGAAATGATTCCAACTTTTTTTGTTGAAGATAGCTCGTTGGTTTGTTGCCGTTTCCCCTTACACATACGAGTACTTGGTACAGTTACTTACAAGTTTCATAATCATATTATTCATCATTATCCTAAAGGAGTCCATTGCTAGACAGAGTCGTAAGGCAAAATCCTCGGTTATACTCTAACTCAGTGTTTTTCAACCTTTTTTATGGTGTGGCCCCCTTAGTACGGTAAATATTTCGCGACCCCCTTACCTCCGCGGCTCCACTGCTTCTAGCTTGGAATTGAAGTCTGTCACCTTGGGTACCTTTTGGTTAAACAGAAAAATAGAATTCCCACAATCAAACACTGAAGCTTTGGAGTGAAGAGGCTTGGCGACCCCCTAGGGGGTCGCGACCCCACACTGAGAAAAAAACTGCTCTAACTGCTCTAGTTTAACGAAATTAGTATTTAGGATTTGTTTTTTTGATAAAAACTATCAGTTTCAGCTATCCTCGAAATCCGGATCAAGAACCTTGCATGTTGCTACTACCATTTCATTGACTTCATCAAATCCTAGATCTTCATCACGATCATGACCTTGTATCTTCTGATTACCTTCAATTGTTTTTCTCATCTGGTGTTGTATTGTCCTCAGGGTCCGGAGTCGGCACTGAACTCAAACCCGGGTGGCGCCGCGAAGCCGCCGCTCATCAACTCATTCGAGCTGGACCGGTGTTTGGACCGGTAAGTGTATTTATTTATTTATTTATTTATTACAAAATCCACAGCTCTCTAAAATTTTGCCTTAAATATATAAGCTGGTCTTACAGCCAATTACGGATTTACAATTTACTAACTATACAAATACATGCAGCAGAAACAAACATACAGAGCTATGTGAAATGGTAGCACCAACTAAGCATTTCTAAGTGTAGATCCTTTTCTAGTTATTTAATCTAGATGCTTACCTATGTGCAAGTAAAATTTTGGACAACTGCTGAGTAAGAACTAGGTGGACTAACACTTTCCTGGAAAGAGCCATCTGTTTTATTTCTTAGTCCTTTCTTACTCTGCAGGAAAGATGGAGCAGTTAAAAACAAAGCGACGCAACTAGCGTAAGAACTTTTTGCTACAAACTTTTTTATAATAGGTATGTTAAATAATTTCCTGTTTTAGCCGTCAAATTGATGTGACGTTTTTAAGGCTCTGTCATCGTTCGTTGAAAACCAAATGTAATCTTTTTTCCCTTTATTTATTATTATTTATTTATATATACTTTGTTGTACACCACAAAAATAAATAGCATAAAAAATACATGAAACACTACAAAATATACAATGGGCGGCCTTATCGCATGGGCGCCCTTTGTTTTGTAACTAAGTTGTTTATTCGTTCCTTCCATTTCGAGCCTATTAGGACCATTACAGTTGGTTTTCCGAGACAGATCGAATGTTCCACACACGACCAACAATGAACACTCGAAGTGCTTCAAAGAAGCTAGCGGAAGAACAGGCGACGAAGTCTTCGATCCAAGAGGTTCCACCAACACTACTAGCGAGCGAGGAACAAGTAAGTGTGAAAGACTCACAGCGTCAAGGTGACAAAACTCTCCTCGAAAGTTTAGTTGAAAAGGAACCACGATCGCTATCCGCTGTGGATGTATTGTCATCAACGTTTCGAGTCTGCAAAGCAAAGTCTAAGAGGTCTTCATCTTCCTCTGTGCTTGCACGGAAAAAAAGACTGGAGTTAAAGGCTGCAGAGGCGCGGGCGAGGACAGAATTAGACTTAATAAATAAACGACTAGAGGCTAACTTAGCAGAGATCGACGACGAACGTCGTATACTGTCAGATCATACTAACAGGGATGTAGAATAGTGGTTAGAGCACAGCAACCAAGAACTGTTGGTACAGCCCGTTCACGACACGGATCATAAATTGGACGAGCCGTGCCCGCCGACCGCCGACAGAATGTCGGCACTGATAGAACAGTACACCTGCTGGCCAGCGCACTAAAGGATCTTGCAGCCACTTCTTCCAACAATGGACTTTATTCAAACCTGTTAAGTTGAATTTGCACACCAAAGGAATTACCATTATTTTCTCGCGACCCCATGGAGTGGCTCCACTTCAAGCAAGCATATGAAGAATCTTCTACAGTATATCATTTCAATGATAACGAGCATTTGTGGCGCCTTAGGAAATGTTTGAAGGGATCAGCTCGCGAAGCTGTTTCGGCCTTGCTGATAAGTGCAACTTCGCCTGAAACAGTAATGTGTACACTTGTGCTACAGTTCGGATATCCTGACATGCATTATGGTTGATATTAAGAAGTTACACCAAGTGTCACAAGAGTATTACAAATGCACATATTGTGCCCTTCTCAGTCAAAGTGAGAAATTGTGTAGCCGCTGTCAAAATAATTGGGCAAGATGAATACCTGAATGGTATAGGCTTGACTACATCTATATTACCTAAGTTGCCACCAGTTCTGCTCTCAAAGTGGGCAGATTGCAGTTACACATTTATCAAACAAGGAATAAAGCCAACATGGTTCGATATTCCCACATTTTTAAACGAGGAAGCTTTTAAAGTTTCGTCTACGAGTATGGTTCTATTGAATAATAAAAACGTAGCAAATTACACACAAGGCACATTTTTATTAAAACAATCTAGCGACAATAATGATAAATGCAAGTTCTGTTGCATTTCAAAGCATAAAATACAGGACTGTGTGAAATTTCGAAAAGCATTACGTAGAGATCGATGGAGTTTCGTGAAGCGAAACCAGATATGCTTCAAATGTATGAATTCAGATCACGATAGAGCAACCTGTCTAGCAGCAGCATGTGACGTCGACAACTGTGGTCTACCACACCACAAGTTACTGCACTACAAAACCCTCAATCACTGAACAGTGATAACAATACAAAATCCGAACCGTCGTCACCGCCACCACCGGAGGCACTTGAAACAATCATTCATATCAAGAATAGCGAGTGTAAAGTATTGCTGAAAGCTGTGCCTGTAACTGTGCATGGACCTAACGGTATTTTCAATACAAGTGCATTAATTATTAGACGATGGATCTACTGTAACTCTAATCAGTGCAGAGCTGGCGTCACGCGCCGGGCTCCGCGGGCGCCGCGAGACGCTGCGTGTGCAGGGTGCGTGGGACGACAGCGCGCTGGTGTGCGACGCTGACGTGATGAGTGTTTGTGTAGTGAACCATAATGGTGAGAGATTTAAAATTTCTGCTCACAGTTTTCAGAACTTTAGTGTGCCTGTACAAAATATTGATTTAGTTAATTTAAAAAACCAGGAACATATAAGTAGTATAAGATTTGTTTTGTTACTCTTATACTAAACCTGAAATTTTGATAGGTCGGGATAATTATAATTTATTATTACCGTTAGATGTTAGAGTCGGCAAATGTAACGAACCTTGTGCCACTCGTACTCCGCTGGGATGGTGAGTCCACGGTCTGGTGCCTGTCTCTCTCTCTCGACGCGCGGGTGTTTCTCTACGCTGTTACGAGCACCAATATGTCAACACTTGGCAACTTTCAATTGGCGAATTTTTCAATAGTAATTTTTTTTATAGTTCTCAAAAAATTATCTGAAAACGCAGCAACGGAAACGAACCCGATGCGGTTTTCGTCTTGGATTCGATTGCTCAGAAGTACATGTGTAATGCTAAAATTAATAGATCAAAAGAAAGAAACTGATGACTACACTGCTATGAAACGCGCTGAGATTCAGCTTCTAAGGAATGCTCAAAGAAAATCATTTTCCATGGACATAACTTTAATAAAAAATGGAAAATGCTTATGTAAAAGTAGCAAATTACTTAAGTTAACGCCTTTCTTAGATGAGCAGGATGATCTTCGTATAGGTGGGCACATAGATGCCGCTGATGAAGTTTCTTGTGACGCTAAGCATCCTGTCATTTTAGATGGAAGACGTCAAGTAGCAAATTTAATCGTTATATAGACATTACCACGTACAGGCGTGTCACGGCAATCAGGAGATGGTGGTAAATAACTTGAAACAGAAATATTGGTTAAGCCGAATGAGACCTACTGTTAAAGAAATAACAACTAAATGTATGCTTTGTAGCATACGAAAGGTAAAACCACAGATGCCAAAAATGGGTAACTTACCATGGGCTAGAGTATCCCATTATCAGCGACTGTTCAGTCATGGCGGCATCGATCTTTTTGGACCCATGGACGTTACAGTTGGCAGACGTACAGAGAAAAGTTACAGGGTCCTCTTTACCTGCCTCACTGTTAAGGCAATTCATTTGGAGACAGTGTCGTCACTCAGTACGGATTCTCTGATTATGGCTCTTCGAAGGATGGCTTCAAGGCGCGGTTGGCCTGCCCATTTATATTCCGATAACGGGACTAATACCACGTAATAAACGTGTGGCCACGAGGCTTCATAGAGGAGGTTTTTCCTGGAAAGGAAAGTAAAAGAAGCAGTTAGGTAGCCTTAAAAGGTTGCTAAGATCTCCACGAAGGTAAAGCGACGCAACTAGCGTAAGAACTTTTTGCTACAAACTTTTTTATAATATGTTAAATACTTTTATTT
The DNA here is from genome assembly GCA_949629185.1 of Apamea crenata. Classification (NCBI taxonomy): domain Eukaryota; kingdom Metazoa; phylum Arthropoda; class Insecta; order Lepidoptera; family Noctuidae; genus Apamea; species Apamea crenata. The sequence goes on from OX451377.1 coordinate 11,132,346, forward strand.
TTTAGCCGTGAAATTGACGTGCAGTTGCTTTGCAAATCTCTGTCATCGTTCGTTGAAAACCAAATGTAATATGTTTCCCATAATTTTGTAATTAAAGTTGTTTATTTGTTTTCTCTATAAATCCGTAATTTTCTTCCATTTCGAGCCTATAAAGACCATTACACTAAGGAGCCACATGAATTACTTTGTTCAGGAATCTTCTCTTCTGGTTTTGTGGAGAATATTTTATGTTACAGTTGGCAGTTTCCTAAAAACAAGTTTGTCCCCAGGGAGGAGTCCGGCAGGTGGGGCGGCGAGGCGGCGCGGCGACGCCGGCGCAGCTCGCCCCCGCGCCGCGCCTCGCCCCCTCGCGACCATGAGCCTCTCGCTCTCGCACGGGTAAGACATCGTGGAATTTCTTTATCACTACTCCAAAAAGGTCGTAATCCTACAATACCACCTCGCTTATCTCTGACAACATTTAGGATAAATGAGGCACATATGCCTAACCTCTCCGGAACTTTTATAAATGATCAATTTTACCTCTTTTATTTATAACGGCATAAATCATAATATAGGTATTTTCTAGTCTAACTCAGTGACGATAATCTCCGAAGTATCTTCTTCTACTAATCCTTCTTCATAGAACATCTTCAACAACTTTTCAATCTTCCCAGGCCTCAGCCCCAACATCTCCGCAAGGCTCGGCGCACTCGAGCCCCGCGCCGGTGTCGCCAGCAGGCAGCGCAAGCGCAGCGGGCGGAGCACGTTCACCGCTGCCGCTGGTGGCGCCCGACCTGCTGGCCATGCAGCTGCTCGACCAGCACACGCAGCTGCAGGCGCTTATGAAGCAGCGCCTGTTCCATCAGCATCACATGCAGAAACAGGTACGAGCTTAATAAGGATTAGGGCAAACCTCTGGTTTTCGACAAAGATCTATTTCAACTTTTGCAATGGTGATAATATACCTAAGAAAGCTAAAATCAAAGGATCTGAATATACAACCGGTTTCTCGAGGTATGCTATGCACTTAAATCGAGTATAGGTATCTCAAGGAATTGTTGAATTGTTTTTTTGTTTAACAGCACATGACTTCGGAGGCCGCTAAGCGCCAACTTGAGCAATCGCGGCTTCAGGAACAGATCAATCTCAACTTGCTGTCACAATCTCATTTGCCGCCGCCAGATACATCGCCAGGTCAGTACTTTGTCTAGAAAATCTTTTATATTTAAGACTACCAAGTTCTGAGAGCATTGTCTTTATCATCACCTGCAAAAAAACATCATAATAAGTACTACGTACTTTGTGAAGTTTTGACTAATGAGACCGATTTAATCACCTATTGTTACGTTACTCCTGGGAGTCACCCGTGCAGCAAAGAATATCTTTTCTTTTTTTAATTTTTGTTCATATCACTACAACAAAATTACTGTGTTGGGCGCCATCTAAACTTGGCATTACTTTAACAGTCGTTACCTTTTGTCTATGCACTTCTAAAATATCCTTTCTATCCAGGTTCTCTTCAGCAGCAACTAGGTGCTCAGCAGCAGCAGTTAGTTCAACAGCTGCAGGCAGTACAGCGTCAGTACCTGATGCACGGACCACTCTCCGTGCCACCAAATGCTCCACCAGGTTAGTCGGAAATACATGTTGTAAACGTATGTGTTTTGGTCTCTGCGATTGCTTTATGTTCTGTAAATGTTTTATTATAATATTGTACGTTGTACCCGCCTTATATTACGGATGGTTGTTGGTCATACTTATAGTTGGCAGAACCACTTTCCAAGTTATTCATCTGGTGGGTTCCAATCCATCACATAAAAACGTGCAAGTTTGAAGTACTAACAATAATGTTTCTGTGTCTCCACTAGGCTTGATGCTGTGGGGCAGTGAAATGGAGGAGCATCCTTTGTTCGGTCGCGGCGTCTGCAAGTGGCCCGGCTGCGATGCTCTCGCTGAAGATTACCAGGCTTTCCTAAAGTGAGTCCACTGTTCCATCTCATCATCATCATGATTGGCAGCCTTGTTCCACCCGCTGCTGAATATAGGCCTCCTCCCTTTTGTGCAATGCTTCCCTGCTATACCATCTAATAGTCTGAAAATATTGTCTCATTACCACGTATCCAGTCTTTCATTTCAGTAGAAACTTTCATTCTAAAGGATTTGCGTGAATCAGTTGGAGGTTTTTGAATATGGTACACTTTCTACTGGCACTTTGACGAACATAATCAATTGAAAGTTAAAATCAAATCACTTACCAGACCAAATGGAAAATACCAGTTAATATTCTGGCTATCACCTTAATTAGACCGTTGACAGGGACTTTGAAAGTGAAAAAATACAAAGAACGGACTCATATTACCCATTCTTAAATGTAGTATTTTAGGAAAAAGTAGAATTGGTATTGGGAATTGTAATTAGACACTTATGCACCACCGCCAGCGGTACAATGAATATCGACCTAATTTTCAGACCACATTATTTTTGTACACCTTCATTGAGCAAATAGGTAAAGACTTCGATTTTGGAACACCTCTTTTTCAAGACTTGTCATCATTTAAGGCGTTTTACCACCATTGTTCCATTCTAACTCCTCATCCCCCCAGGCACCTGGAGGCGGCGCACACGCTGGACGACCGCTCGGCGGCGCAGGCGCGCGTGCAGATGCAGGTGGTGGCGCAGCTGGAGCTGCAGCTGCGGCGCGAGCGCGACCGCCTCGCCGCCATGATGCGCCATCTGCACGCCGCCAGGGACACCACGCACCACCAGGCCAAGCATCCGCATGGTATACACTTTATGATGAGTTGTCTACAAAATTAATTTTTGAAGCAAGATGTTGCTTCCAAGCTTCGAAGCTTAAAAAAAGGATTAGGTAGTTATGGCAGTCCATTTAAATCAGAGGAAGAGGACGACCAAAAGAAAAGATATATTATGAGGTTATGAATTATGATATGAATAAAATTGAATGATAGCGTGACGGTTGACAGGAAAGAATGGTAAAGAAAAACATTTTTAGCGCCGACCCCAAATATCATGGCACATGGGCAGGAAGAAATAGACAGGTAGGCAAATGTGAATGCGATGCTATAAATATTCTTACTTAAATAAATACTGTAAATAGGTAGGTAACATGACAAGAGAAATTAAAATCTGTGATCATAAAATAAGAAGTAACTATTCACTCTATTATAATTTCAGGTGGTGCTTCTGAAGGTGCATCTCCAGGCCCAGTTCGGCGTCGCGTCTCTGATAAATCCGGCGTCGCCATTGCAGGAGGTAATTATTCTACCATCATTTTTCTATTGTGTTTAGGTAAAAACGTATGGCGTCAATTGGTTTTCAAAAAGCAAATGCCAAAAAGCCAAAATGCCAAAAGAACGCCAGGCATTGGCATGGCATTTTGGCCGAGATTGAATAGCAATTTAAATAAGAAGTAGGGTAGTCTTGAAATAAAGTATATTTAAAAAATATTGTTTCTGTCCTAAAGGTCTTCCGTATATGCTCGAAAGAGCTGGATTAGATGTGCAACAAGGTAAAGAAATAGGTACTAAATAAAAAAGTAGACTGTTTCAGTTTTTTTAAGTTCAATTTGTCCAGTATTAATTTTTACTGTTTCTTTGTTGTTTTATAGATCGTTGTAGTACAGTACTTACTACTTTTTATTTATCTTAAAACTATATCATAATATTTTCAGAGATACAACGCAACCGCGAGTTTTACAAATCCGCTGATGTGCGGCCGCCGTTCACATACGCTTCACTTATTCGACAGGTTTGTACTCACTAAAGCTTTTGATTTTCTGTTATATCCATTTTGGCTGTACAGAATAATAAATTATAATTTTTAATTGCTGTCGAAGAATGTATAACACGGCAATATGATTCTGTAAGTTACGTAAAAACCAACTTTTGTGTAATGAAATAGTCTGATATAAAAACTTATCGGATTTCTCAAGGGGTCCTATTAGGACCAAATGTGGCAAGCATTTTTAATAATGTTAGAATTCACAACATTTCTAACTACGATTTTCAGTATCAAGACTAGTATGAAAATGAGCAGTATTAATTGATTTTATGCATTTTTCAGGCTATAATAGAATCTCCAGACAAGCAGCTGACTCTGAACGAAATCTACAACTGGTTCCAGTCTACATTCTGCTACTTCAGGCGCAACGCAGCTACATGGAAGGTATGTCTTAGACATTTAAGTTTAATACAATATTGAAACAACATGATTGGCAACCAAAATTTTAAAGATTCAAGTGATAAAAAACATAGTGAATATTGTTATTTAAAATTTTGCAGAAAATTAAAAATATAGTAAAATTGTGTAGATTCTAGACATAAAACTAATATTTTCTTTTTGAACGAAAGACTGTTTGAAATGCAATGAGACAAGGTAAATGTAGTTCATTATTATGTTTATTCGTATTTACTTATATCTACATACATATTTATGACTGCAATCTTCAACTAAGGTTGTGCAAGCATCAATATTATCCGATCAATGAACATAATATATGGGTTGAAGATTGAAGTTTAATAAATTATAATAAGAAGCTTATAGATGTATATTCTATCCTATAAGATGTTCTAATTTGTACAACGAATGTGTGACTACGACGATGCGCTATGAAAATTACAAATAATGACAGACAATTCGACATTATCATCGCCTGTTTTATATTCTATCTTCCCAATTTGTTCCTAGACATATTAAGTTTGACATTGTTACAAAAATTGACATTATAAAGAAACTTTCCTCCATACGATTCGTTGATGTCGTTCTGTCTAGTCCTCTACAAGACATAGCGTATCGTCCAACAAACACTGAAGCAAATAAAGACGCGTTGAGTGGCGACACAGAACGCGGTGCGTCACAACCTGTCGCTGCACAAATGCTTCATGCGGGTGGAGAACGTGAAGGGCGCCGTGTGGACGGTGGACGAGGTGGAGTTCTACAAGCGTCGCCCGCAGCGCGCCGCGCACGCGCACCCGCCGCCCATGCACGCCGGGTACTACACCGCCAGCCATGCAGACCTGTTCTACTGCTATTTGCATTACATTACACTACACTATACAGTTTACACTTTACTTTGAACTTTGATGGACTTTACAACTTTTAGGATGCTTTGGAGACAGACTTCAAGTTTTATCTCTTTACCATATATTTACCATTAACACAACTAACAGTTTACCTTCCAAACATCGTCCTTTTAAGACATTGACATTGGAACTTGCGCATTGGCGCCCAATTTCATTTTCTACTAAACATTTAACACACCCTCTAAGCATGGATTTCACCCAATCATTCCGCAGCACATAACACTACACCCAATCAATTTGACTAACATGAATACTTTACAATTGACTCTCTTACTATACTTTACAATCTACTCACGCCATGCAGACCTATTCTTTCAGACTTGAAGAAAATACACACACTAAATACACTTTACTCGAATAATTTACTAAACAATTTATACAAATAACAAATATATTTACAGAACTAATTCCTCTCTTTACACTGACAATATCTTCTTACTGAATGACAATCACTCAGACTACACATTGTATAATACTTCACAGATAGTACTATCCAATAATACTTATATATTTTTACACTACCATTTATACATACAACATTATAAACACTTCTCTTTATTTTTACTGAACACATTATTACTCTCCAACTAAACAAATCAACAAAAACAGCTTACTATCAAATGATACTGTACATAAATAATATACCTACTAACACTTTACTCCATAATCCAATTCACTAACATCAAAATATAATTCAAACACACTCTATACACATTCTACTTTCTAAAACTTCACAAAGCTATAATATACTTCAACAAAACATAACTAAAGACAAACAACGCAACAAGTAAGAAAATAACACTTTACAAATAACACAAAAATTACATTTACACCAAAAGCTGTATGGCAGTACTAACCCCATACCCAAATTACACAGTACAGAAAAGATCTTAGCAGCACTGTTCATAAAATAATTAACAATGAACAAGAAAATCTAGGGTAATAAGTATAAAAGTACTGAAAATTACTGTTGGGAATCTTCTGAGTCTACATATCATGAAATACTCTCAAAAATAATAGTCAGATTCAATCAAAACATTGCAGTGACTGGTTAAGACGAACGCAAGCATCTTATGCTCTGTAAAACACCTGTGTTATAGGGACTAACATGCTAACCACAGGTTAAAATTTTTTTTGTTACCCACAAGGTGAAAAACGACACACAATATTTCGGTTATTTCTCCAAAAATTAATATAAATAAAAACAAAAGTGACCCAATGAATCTAGTGTTTTGATAAAAAAAGCCAAATATTCGGGAAAGACGTGCCTCCAAATACGCAAAATATCTTGCACATCACCAAACACTGCACATGACATACACTACACAGTTTTCGGTACATTTTGATCTTCTCTTAAATATTTTCTATCTAACCTAGCGATGTATCTAACTCTTATTGTGTAAATAAACGTTTTCATCTCGTTTCAGATTTGAATCTGTAATTATTTGTGTAGTGGGCTCTTGATCATTGTGAGTGGCATTATAACTTGCAGCTTGCTAGTTATAACGTCACCAATTTGTGAGGTCGTGTATTTTTTCTGTAATTAGGTTTTATGTGTGTGTACGTGGGTTTCGGCACAACGGTGACTAACGTTTTCTCGCTTGCCTATTGACCTCCTTTCCTGTCCATCCTTCAGGGTTTCCGGGGCTATCATATCCTGCATGGTACGGTGTTCCATTCCACGACGATCTGATTGTGCTTTCATTGTCAGTTTTCGAAATTTCTTAGTCAGATTCTTATCAATGAAAGCACAAACATTAATATTAAGATGATTGGAGATTTTTGAATAACTGTGATAGTTATTAAACGGCGATGCAATTATAGAACGCTATCCGGACCAACCTGTCTCTGCACAAATGTTTCGTGCGCTACGAGGACGACTTCGGCTCATTCTGGATGGTGGACGACGCGGAATTCGTGAAGAGACGCCATCTGAGCCGAGGGAGGCCGCGCAAGTACGAGCCGGCCGCCGCGCCCGCGCAGCTCCCGCCACAGTAAGGGCGCCGCGACACACACGCGACCGTCCAACGAACTACTTAGCCACGCTTTTTATGATGTTCATAATATTATGCACCACTACAAAGTCGTCGATGTTAATGTTCTTAATTATATTTAGATCAAAGTTGTTGTTGTAGTATCTTTAGAAAAATAAGGTGTTACTAAAATTATGAACATCCACACAAAAAGCAGACTAAGAATAAAATATATACTTAGATGTCATAAGATTATTTCTTTAGTTACGCAAACTTCTGACTATATGTCGACTTTACATTTGCTTCTCAAATATGAAAAATGTGATAAAATGAGGTCTTTTTATATAAAAACGTGAGTCGTTGGACGATCGCGTCCACATAGCGTTAATGTATGTGAGAATACGCAAACCGAGAATTATCAGGATATTAGAGTAAAAGAGATAATTCTCGGTAGACACACTAGATTTGATGTTTCTGACCATTATTGTAAAGTGTTCACCGTGTAAGCTTAGATTAATTCAACATGTCATGTTAGTCTGTAACTAGACACGTGTTTATAATAGCGGATTATGAACACTGTGTGTGTTTTCATTTCTTTTTAATAAGGACTCTTTCACAGACCCTAAAATGACGCGTTTTTCCGCCCTAGACATTTTATAAACAAAGCGTTAATGTGTATGAGAAGAAACAATCACATCATCCATGTAAGAAATATAAGCACACACAAGTATTATAGACTCCTAGAGTGCGAAGCTATAGCCAATTGTTTTGCAATAGTTTTTAACATCACTTTAAAACAAATAACTTGTTTAATAAATTAGCTTATACCATATTTTGCTAATGTAATTACATGGAATATTTTAATTTACATTTGATGAAACTCCGGAGCTATATCAATGATTATAAACAATGTTTATTTTTACAAAGACTTGCATGTTCATCTAATACAAATTATTGTAAAGGATCGTCGTTGGATACCCAAGTAAGATTAAATATTATATTTTAATCTTTTACTATTCCCAATCTTTGACATTTCTGCATGTAATCCCCCAGGTAAGTGTACCGCTTCTTATGCTTTGCCTGTGCATTTTTGTCGCATGATAGATAAGGTTTTTTCTAACATATTTTTGATAAGCTTGCCTTTTTTCCATTTTTCTATTTTATATTCTATTTATCTTTCTCTTTCATACACATACACACTCACTGAGACACTTTTCATATAAATTGGACTTTTATTCAAAATTATACACTCCACAAGATAAACACAATACAGAATTCACTATAATAGTGTAAATGGTTATAAGTTGATTTGGAAGAGGTCTGAAATGGCCGGGGTATGATTTTTTATTAATTTTGTTTTTTGTAAATGATCAGTTTCACATAATATTATGAATTCACTAGAATCAAAGTTAAAAAAAATGCAGTAATTTATTTTGAAAGCCGAATATTATTTTTATGATTTGCAAATTCTATAACTAGTGTAATGTTCTCACAGATTCATGGGAGCTCAAAGTCCTCCAATGATGACCAGTCCCCACGGATACAGCGAAGCGCTAAAAAGAAACCTGCAGGTATGGTACAATGTATGTGACCTAGTTAAAAACACTCATATGTACGGTAAATAACAATCTTTCCTAATAAAATATAAATAAAAAGTAGAATATTATAAATTATATATGTATTATATTTTTTTTTAAATCATACGTCACGTCAATCGTACGTCGTCGTCATATCGTCGTCATATTATAAATATGGTTTGTAAAGTACATGAAGTGTAGCGAGTTCGTGATTTATAAGTTTTGTTTTCACTGGGTAACTGTTATTAACTGTGTGTTGTATTTTTCTAGGGCATGATGGAAGATTGCAACCTGTCGTACATGTCCGGTGAGGACCACATGATGCAGTCCGAGGACTACCCATCCTCGCATGATGATTACAGGTAATGTAGTGTTTTATACTCATTAGTAACATTTCTTAAACTCAAAATATTATTAGAATAGAATAGAATAGAATAGAATAGAATTTTATTTTGCAAATATGGGTAATACATAATAGTTCTTAAGGTTATATTTAGCTCAGCCACATTTTACCAGTCGGCATGCAAACATTTGAAATTATTTAATTATATCATTATTATTATCTCCTTTATTTGAATTTAAACACATATAAGTTATATTTTTAAATATTAGAATATAAAAAGTATAAAAACATTTAAAAATATAAAAAATAGTAGCCCACCGGTATCGGGAACAGGGTCCAAGCTACCGGTGGTCAGGGCTCCAGAGAGAGGAACCTCCTGACGATGCGAGCCGTGTCCAGAAGTACCGCTTTCTGAATCAAGCCCTTGATCCAGCTGCCCAACGAGAGCCTCCTCAGGTGTTGGTCGAGGCTCTTGGCTATTAAGCCATTGGCTGTCACGACTATCGGCACAATGATCGCTGAGTCCACATCCCACATGTCGACAACCTCGCGAGCCAAGTCAAGATACTTGATTTGTTTATCTTTCTCGGCTTTCACGAGGTTGTCATCATGCGGGATAGTTATGTCAACAATCATTGCGCGCCGCTCTGATCGATCCATCACCACTATATCAGGCTTATTGGCAACAATAGTCCTGTCAGTGATGATGGATCGATCCCAGTACAATGTGATATTACCATTTTCGAGAACTGGGTCGGGCACATACCTGTAGTACGGCACCTCCGATTCCACAAGATTGTATTTCAGAGCAAGTTGCTGATGGATTATCCTAGCTACAAGGTTGTGTCTATGCAAGTACTCTCCGTTAGCTAGACGAGAACACCCGGAGATAATATGCCTGATTGATTCCCCCGGCCGGTGGCATGCCCGACAGATGTCAACCGTGCCGTCTTTAACAATAAATCTCCGGTAATTGTTCGTCATCATAACTTCGTCCATAATTGCACAGATAAAACCTTCGGTTTCTCCAAAGAGGTCACCGTAACGCAGCCAGGCTACGGACGCTAGTAGATCTACATCGGGCCCATGTAGGGCCCGGAAGAAGCGTCCGTGAAGCTCCTTACTCTGCCATACCTCCATGCGTTCATTAGTGTCAAGCACAACTGGCTTGCGCCAGTTCTCTTTACCCAAGGAGAGCGGTGTGAGGCCCTTATCCACCGCAACTACATCTCGATGCATCCCCACGTCGGTTTCTAGGAAATATTCCCTGAGACTGCATATCTCGCGATTGTGGAGGTTCTTAGCGTTTAGAAAGCCTCGACCTCCACACTTTCGCGGGATATACAGCCTCATTACCGATGACCGTGGGTGATGCATTCGATTTGCAGTTAGCAGCGTACGGACCCTCCTATCCAGGGCGTCGAGTTCGGTCTGAGTCCATTTGAGTATGCCGAAAGAGTACATCAAAACCGGCATGACCCAACCATTGAAGGCGCGCACCTTGTTGCCGCCTGATAAAAGACTATTAAATACTTTTTTCAGGCGGCCAAAGAAGCGCTCCTTCAACGATTGCTTCATGTCAGTAGCATTGATGCCCAACGCTTCCGACATACCCAAATACTTATAGGTTTCGGTTGCGGAGAGGGCTCTAAGGTTTGTGGAATCCGAGAGTTGGGTTCCCACGGATTCCACAATCTCCCCTCGCTTTACATGCATGACCGCACATTTGTCCACACCAAATTCCATCATGATGGCGCTACTGAAAGTTACAGTAATTTTCAGTAGCTCCATCAGTTGCAAATTGTTGGGGGCAAAGAGTTTTAGGTCATCCATGTAGAGGAGGTGAGATATAACCTGACCACCTCTCCTCAGCCGATAGCCTAGACCTGAATCTTCCAGCAGCGTGCTTAGAGGATTCAAGGCTAAGCAGAACCAAAGCGGACTCAAACTGTCGCCCTGGAATATGCCTCGCTCGATCCTTATCGGCTCGCTATTCCTCTGGATATTTCGACATCCTGGATAGCGAAGGACCGTCCTCCATTGCCCCATACACGTCATCAGGAAGGTGCGCAGAGTTGTATCTACTTTATACAACTCCAGCACCCTCATGAGCCATGTATGTGGCACCGAGTCATAGGCCTTCTTATAATCTATCCAACATGTCGACAGATCCTTTCGGGAACGACGAACCTGTTGGCTAATGGCCATATCAATGAGAAGTAGCTCCTTAGTACCGCGGGACCCGTTCTTACATCCATTTTGAGAGACAGACATGATGGAGTAGGTGTCTATATGTTTATTAATTTTAGCTCTCAAGATGGATGTAAGAACTTTATAGACCGTCGGTAGACAAGTGATCGGTCTATAATTTTTGGGATCCGCGGTACTACCTGATTTATGGAGCAGGTGGGTTATTCCTGTCGTTAGGAATTGGGGCAGCGACCCAGACTCTAAGGCTGACTGGAACTGGGATGCCAAGGGGGCGTGCGACCTTTGGAACCACTTTATCCAAAAGTTGTGTAGTCCGTCCGGCCCTGGAGATTTCCAGTTAGGCAACGGACGAACTGCACGAGCAATATCTTGGGGGCTGATGATAAGTGCCCCCATTTCTGGTATTAGTTCGCACGCTCGCTCGATCTTCCCAGTCCAATCACCCTCAGTGTGACTGACAGGCACCGACCAGATGTTTCGCCAGAAAGAACACATGGCGTCATCATCTGGTAGGTGTGTGTCAGTCACATCTTGATCCGGTCGCTCCCAATCCCTGTAAACCCACCTTTCATCGCTCTGGAATGTGCAATTCTGAGTGTACCGCTCCACTCTCCGCCTGTACCGACGAATACGGTTTGCCCATGCACAGATCTTCTGCTTCAGGAAGTCGATACGCTCTGTGACGCGGGACAAATAATCTCGAGAATTAATATCAGTCCCCGAGAACGCCCGCCTCACAAAGCGCATCACTCTGGGGCGAGTATTGCCCTCTCTGAAGCAGATTAGCTTGCCGATGAGTGCTCTAGCCTCCCCGATACGACGTTCAATCCTGCACTGCCAAGCTGGTACAGCTGGTTTTGGTCGTGTGGCTCTGTCACTGGTCGGGAATTTGACATGAGCTACACGACATGCCGCAACAGCGGCACAGTACAAGATTGAATGGGTATCGTTCAGGTCTTTGCTGTCGTTAAAATAATTCGACAGCTGCGAGTCTAGAGCACACACCAGCGCCTTGTTTTTCTTATGCATGGGCAAACGAGGTAAACGTGGTCTGAGTTCAGGCGGAATAGATCGGTACTCACGCAAAGCATCCTCCAAAGCGCTCCTCAATCTTACATTGCACTGGGAACTCACGGATAAAGCCTCATCATCATCCACTTCATCAACGCGGTTGGGTCGCGATGAAAAACTGGGTAAATTTTGCAGTTGCACCGCGACCAGTGACGAAGCAGGTGTAACGTGGCTATTCCGTGATTCGAGGCGTAGTCGATCAAGTACAACGTCATCCAGCATATGGTTACGCTGGATGACCCGCACCTGATCCGACAGTCGTTGCGCCGACACGTTGACAGCTGGCTCAAGCACCTGAAACAGAGAGAGCATCCGTCCACGGTACGCAGTCAAGTTACTTCCCCCGTCTGTAGCCCCAAAGTATGCGCGCATGACATTTTCATTGACAGTTTGTGTCCATCTCATGCGCTGCACACTTCCACCGGTAGCGGGGACCCTATCAGAGGCCGGTGGGCCTCGGAGTCCTAAGCTGGCCGGTGGTCGGCCTCTTCCGCGTCGACGTACTGGTGGTGGTGTCGTCGGCGGCGAAAAGTATTCGTCGCTCGAGCTCGACGCAACTGCAGCGGCCGGTGTCACTGGACTCACGTCTGGAGCAGGTTCCGGCAACTGCGAGGCGGAACTGAGCGACGAACCCGAAGGTGTTGGGCGTGTGATTTCAATTTGTCGTGCCCGACTTCGTGTCAGCATTGTATAATATTCTCTTCTCTATTGTTACATCCATCATGATATATTATAGGTGTAGTAATTCCGGTCATAAAAATGGTGTAGGAACACATATCAAAAGATTATTTTTTGATTATTTATAGTAAAAAATACTAAAAAATATTGGAGTAAATTTTTCTTTCACTGTCAGCTTGACAGTCGGGCCACAGACTGTCATTATTATTTCCTTTATTTTAATATACAACATATAAATTATATTTTTAAATATTAGAATATAAAAATTATAAAAACATTTAAAAATATAAAAAATAGTAGCCCACCGGTATCGGGAACAGGGTCCAAGCTACCGGCGGTCAGGGCTCCAGAGAGAGGAACCTCCTGACAATGCGAGCCGTGTCCAGAAGTACCGCTTTCTGAATCAAGCCCTTGATCCAGCTGCCCAACGAGAGCCTCCTCAGGTGTTGGTCGAGGCTCTTGGCTATTAAGCCATTGGCTGTCACGACTATCGGCACAATGATCGCTGAGTCCACATCCCACATGTCGACAACCTCGCGAGCCAAGTCAAGATACTTGATTTGTTTATCTTTCTCGGCCTTCACGAGGTTCTCATCATGCGGGACGGTTATGTCAACAATCATTGCGCGCCGCTCTGATCGATCCACCACCACTATATCAGGCTTATTGGCAACAATAGTCCTGTCAGTGATGATGGATCGATCCCAGTACAATGTGATATTTCCATTTTCGAGAACTGGGTCGGGCACATACCTGTAGTACGGTACCTCAGATTCCACAAGGCCGTATTTCAGAGCAAGTTGCTGATGGATTATCCTGGCTACAAGGTTGTGTCTATGCAAGTACTCTCCGTTAGCTAGACGAGAACACCCGGAGATAATGTGTCTGATTGATTCTCCCGGCCGGTGGCATGCCCGACAGATGTCAACCGTACCGTCTTTCACAATAAATCTCCGGTAATTGTTCGTCATCATAACTTCGTCCATAATTGCACACACAAAACCTTCGGTTTCTCCAAAGAGGTCACCGAAACGTAGCCAGGCTACGGACGCTAGTAGATCTACATCGGGTCCATTTAGGGCCCGGTAAAAGCGTCCGTGAAGCTCCTTACTCTGCCATACTTCCATGCGATCATTGGTGTCAAGCACTACTGGCTTGCGCCAGTTCTCTTTAGCCAAGGAGAGCGGGGTGAGGCCCTTATCCACTGCGACTACATCTCGATGCATCCCCACGTCGGTTTCTAGGAAATATTCCCTGAGACTGCATATCTCGCGATTGTGGAGGGTCTTAGCGTTTAAAAAGCCTCGACCTCCACACTTTCGCGGGATATACAGCCTCATTACCGACGACCGTGGGTGATGCATTCGATTTGCAGTCAGCAGCGTCCGGACCCTCCTATCCAAGGCGTCTAGTTCGGTTTGAGTCCATTTGAGTATGCCGAAAGAGTACATCAAAACCGGCATGACCCAACTGTTGAAGGCACGCACCTTGTTTCCACCTGATAGAAGACTGTTAAGTACTTTTTTCAGGCGGCCAAAGAAGCGCTCCTTCAATGATTGCTTCATGTCAGTAACATTGATGCCTAACGCTTCCGACATACCCAAATACTTATAGGTTTCGGATGCAGAGAGGGCTCTAAGGTTTGTGGAATCCGAGAGTTGGGTTCCCACGGATTCCACAATCTCCCCACGCTTTACATGCATGACCGCACATTTGTCCACACCAAATTCCATCCTGATGGCGCTACTGAAAGTTTCAGTTACTTTCAGTAGCTCCATCAGTTGCAAATTGTTTGGAGCAAAGAGTTTCAGGTCATCCATGTAGAGGAGGTGCGATATAACCTGACCACCTCTCCTCAGCCGATAGCCTAGACCTGAATCCTTCAGCAGTGTGCTTAGAGGATTCAAGGCTAAGCAAAACCAAAGCGGACTCAAACTATCGCCCTGAAATATGCCTCGCTCGATCCTTATCGGTTCGCTGTTCCTCTGAATATTTCGACATCCTGGATAGCGAAGGACCGTCCTCCATTGCCCCATACACGACATCAAGAAGGTACGCAGAGTTGCATCTACTTTATACAACTCCAGGACCCTCATGAGCCATGTATGTGGCACCGAGTCATAGGCCTTCTTATAATCTATCCAACATGTCGACAGATCCTTTCGGGAACGACGAACCTGTTGACTAATGGCCATATCAATGAGGAGTAGCTCCTTAGTACCGCGGGACCCATTCTTACATCCGTTTTGAGAGGCAGACATAATGGAGTGGGTGTCTATATGTTTGTTAATTTTAGCTCTCAAAATGGATGTAAGAACTTTATAGACCGTCGGTAAACACGTGATCGGCCTATAATTTTTGGGTTCCGCGGTGCTACCTGATTTATGGAGCAGGTGGGTAACTCCTGTCGTTAGGAATTGGGGTAGCGAACCAGACTCCAAAGCAGTCTGGAACTGAGATGCCAAGCGAGCGTGCGACCTTGAAAACCATTTAATCCAAAAGTTGTGCAGCCCGTCCGGCCCTGGAGACTTCCAGTTAGGTAGCGGACGGACTGCACGAGCTACATCTTCGGGGCAGATGGTAATAGCCTCCATTTCTGGTATTGGATCACAGGCTCGCTCGACTTCCCGAGCCCAATCACCTTCGGTGTGACTGACAGGTGCCGACCAGATACTACGCCAAAAGGAACACATGGCATCATCATCCGGCAGGCACGTGTCAGCCACACCTTGGTCCAGTCGCTCCCAACCCCTATAAACCCACCTTTCATCGCTCTGGAAGGTGCGATTCTGAGTGTATCGCTCTACTCGTCGCTTATACCGACGAATACGGTTCGCCCATGCATACACTTTCTGCTTCAGGAAGTCGATGCGCTCTGTGACACAAGACATATAGTCTTGAGGACTGGTATCAGTCCCTGAGAACGCTCGTCTCACAAAGCGCATCACTCTAGGGCGAGTATTGCCCTCCCTGAAGCAGATTAGTTTGCCGATGAGCGCCCTGGCCCCATCAATACGGCGTTCAATCCTGTATTGCCAAGCTGGTACGGTTGGTTTTGGTCGTGTAGCTCTAGAGTCATTGGCAAATTTGACGTGAGCTACACGACATGCCGCTACAGCCGCACAATACAGGATTGAATGAGTATCGATGAGGTCTTCGCAGGTATCAAAATAGTTTGATAACTGCGAATCCAGGACCGCCACCAGCGCCCTATTTTTGTTATGCATGGGTAAACGAGGTAAACGTGGCCTAAGTTCAGGCGACATTAGCCGATATTCCTGAATCGCACCTTCCAAAGCACTCCTCAATTCCTCATTGCACTGGGTACTTACGTTTGTAGCCCTGTCATTACTCCCCTCGTCAGCATGACTCGTGTTGGACTGCGGTAGCACTACAGCAGTCTGCGACTGGGGGGCGATGACATGGCTACTCAGCATTTCATTTCGCAGGCGATCAAGTACAGTGTCATCTAGCATGTGATTACGCTGGATGACCCGCACCTGATCCGATAGTCGTTGTGCCGTAACGTTGACAGCCGGCTCAAGCACCTGAAACAGAGAGAGCATCCGAACACGGTACGCGGTCAGATTGTTTCCCCCCTCTGTAGCCCCATAGTATGAGCGCATGACATTTTCATTGATGGATCGTGTCCATCTCATGCGCTGCACACTTCCGCCGGGAGCTGGGACCCTATCAGAGGCCGGTGGGCCTCGAGGTCCTAAGCCGTCCGGCGGCCGGCGTCCTCCCCGTCGACGAGCAGGTGGTGGCGTCGTGGGCGGAGAGAAATACTCGTCGCTCGAGCTCGACGCAACTGCCGCGGCCGGTGTCGCCACAGCACTCACAGTGGGGCTGGGTACCGGCGGCGGCGAGGCGGAGCTGAGCGACGAGTCCGGAGGTGGTAGGCGTGCACGTCGAGAAGCAGCTCTTGTCAACATATTCACATTTTTCTTATTTGTTTTGGTTTTTCGGAGGTGACATGACAGATGTCACCTCCGATTCGGCAATTCTATGGTCCATTGTAATTATTATTTTTGTAATTTGAAATTATCTTGATGTGTATTTAGTATTTCGGTTTTGCCTGTACGGTTTCACAAAAGGTATGCGTATAAAAACTGATTTTAAATATTAAATCTGAAAAATATTGAAATGTGACGTATTGACGTTGACGGTGTTGCCATTACTATTATCATTATTATTACACTTATTTAGATCAATTTATAAATTTTACTATTATAAAATTCTTAAATCATAAACTTAATTAAAAATATATGTTTGTATTAAAAGGAAAGTATAAATTAGTATCATTAGAAAATATAATATCATGTCATTACAATTACAAATATCATACCATTATCATTACATCATATAACATGTCATTACTATTACAAATAAGTATAATTATTATTACAATTCCAAAATCAAAATGTCAGAAATTAAAATGTCAAAGATCAAAATGTCAAAAATAAAAAAAAATAAAATAAAATGTCATACATCAAAATTTCAAAAATCAAAATGTCACTAGATTAACAAATATTAAATAACAATCCTAATTAAAATACTCTATATAATAAAATCTTTTTCATTGAGGTATTCACTTATACTATAGTAAGTTTTATCCAATAGAAATTTTCGTAGCTTCTTTTTAAATTTCAATAGGGGTAATTCTTTCCACTGTTTGGGTATTTTATTATAAATCACCGGAGCCATGCAGTAGACACTTTTGCGCATAAGTGCTGTTTTAGCTGTTTGTAGACACAGTAAACTATTGTTGCGCCTATTCCGTGGGAAATTATCGGAAAGGAGTTGAAATTTATTCGGGTTTGATTTGATAAATAAAGCTACTTCTAGGATGTACTAGGGCTGTGTGATGTGTATTAGGGCTGTTTATAGGTAATCATTTAATTAATTTAATGAAGCAGCGGAAGATCCGTCTTCAACGTTGTAGAAGTCAATGTCTGTGGATTTTTTATGACGCTATAGGAAGAGATGTAAACGATGGTGAATTTGAACTACATGACTAACTTTTGAAACAAAATTCAGTCCAATCGTAGCCAAACTATTAAACATGGTATTTGAATGTCGTTCTTCTTCATCGTTTCTCGAGTCGTATCTTGAGTTTTTTCAAAAGGGAGAGTCCCTTTAATAATACTAATAAAATTATATAAAATAACTAGCTGACCCGGCAAACGTTGTTTTGCCATATACATTATTTCTAGGATTTTTTTTTGTATGAAAAATAGATGTTGGCCGATTCTCAGACCTACCCGATATGCACACAAAATTCCATAGAAATCGGTCCAGCAGTTTCGGAGGAGTATGGTAACAAACATTGCGACACGAGAATTTTATATATTAGATATTATATTCAGATGAACTGCCGATTGATTCTGTAAAAATCTCACCGTGAAAAGTTACGTGAAGTGAGCTGTAAATAGTGTCAATCCATTAGTGGAAATGACAGATCACTCCACGCTCACTTCACCTAAGTTTTCACGGTGAGATGGTTACAGAATCGCACTGCTGGAGCGAAACGATTGAAAACGTCATAATTGTCATATTTTTCCATGAATTGCGTCGTCCGTATCTATTTATTTTATTATTTATGTACACACAGTAAAATGGATACAGATACGACATAATTATTAGTATTGAGTACAAAGGCACTGCTTATTTCTTAAGAAATTTCTTCCAGCAGACCTGGACCTGGACCTTCCTTTCTCTTTTTTTTCTTGGTTCTTCTTCTCGTATGCTAAGGATTTATGTAGTAAATTAAGTATGCTTTCCCTAATCATTTTATTATTATCTCTTTTAGCCGACCCCCCATGCTAAATGGGTATGGCAGCAGCAGCTCATCGCACGACGTGAAGGCCGAAGACTTGACCAGCGACGCTCAGGATGTCAAGCCCAATATCTACGCGCTCAAGAACGAGATGCAGGCTTCTGATTATTCTAACAAAGGTACGAATACACTCACCTTACCCTTGATGGTCGATTGAAGCTTTATTAAAGCTATTGATGATCGATGTTTGATAAAGATTGCTGTTAAATCAGTTAATAAATCATTAAGAAAAATCTGAGGGCCAATTCTCGTATTTTTAGGATCGTTGGCATTCTAATCTCCGTCTCAATCTGTCAAAATTACCTCTAATTTCTCTAGATGTTTGACAAGTGTTTGACATTGATTGTCCTTGAGATGATATTGCGACTAGATTTTGAATGTTTTTAATTACGAGAGTTGGCATTCAGATATGAAATATCTGTCAAAGCTAAGGCTCGGGTCAGACTTACGAAAGTTTGCGATATTAACGCCAGTGACTAGTCTGACCTAGAGCTACTGTTGGACTTCCATTTAATTGGAAAACTGATTTCTGTAAGATGTAAGGTTTTATAAGTGTCATACAAGCCCTAGTATTTAACAAGTCCGCAAGAGTCCGCCATTTTGGAAACACAAAAAAATCGTGTATCTACTTGTTCGATATAATTGCTACATTGGACTCATGTAACGTTTACGTATGTTTTATTTTAGGAAATAAACTTATTACATCTGAATATCTAAGTATATTCATCATTTAATTTGCTTTTTTCTATCTAGACTATTCAAACTCAAACAAGGAGTCATCCAGCAACCGCTCCGGCGAGACTAGTCCCTATGACGACTACCCTCGCGTCGAGGACCGATACCGGCCCTCCATGTCACACATCAAGGACGAGGCCGAGAACCTCTCCCTCAACGAACAGAGATCTGACAAATAAATGAGCCACTCCCACGCGTACAGGTGCTTCTACCCTACGCGATGAAGTATGAAGAGTGGTTGCAAGTACACAATCGAGTGTACCGTTCTGTATCCAAAGCTAAGTGTACACAGTGCGAGTGTAAAGTGTACATGTGAACTAAGTGTAAATCGTTTGCACAACACTCCAGTGTTTGGCGTTTATTATCACAGTATATAATACTATATTAATTACGGGTGTAGATCTATTTCAAGTTATTAGAAATGGTGTTCTAGAAAGTGTAATGTGTTCACTGTTGGAAGTTTTTATAATAATAAAAAATGGACGATCTCGAAATGAGGAATTGTAAGTTAGAGTTAACCAAATATTTTTTTCTTTTATTTTTTAATTGACCCGGTTTTAACGGGGTTTTGAAGTATTATAGGTTTTACGTTTTTTTTTTAAATTTAGGTTTCCTTTAGGTTTGGTAGCTGAGGTAGTTATACTTGTTAGACATATTTATAGCGTATAAGTGTTAGGAAGATTTTAGATGGAACGGATTGCGCAGATAATCATTGAATTCAACGATAAATAACCTTAAAAGGTCCATATCAATATTTAAATAAAAATATTTAATCATTATTTGTAATATACAAGTAATAAGAACAATAAGTAGTAACTATTGGTATGTTTAAATAAGCTTAAATATACGCCAAGCGTTTCGGTTGTTCGACATTTTGTGCTACAGAAATACAAGAAAGATCTCAGAACATTTACATTTATTTTTCAAAAATACAGAGCCCATTTTATTTTTTAAATATTTTTTTTTGTGATTATTGATCTGATGTAATGATAAAACATGTAATTTTTATTTTCAATGGCGTGCCATGATTTTTAATGGTACCATTTTTTCTATTACTTTATTGATTCCAAGGAATTGTTTCTAGCGTAAGTTTAGGATGTAAATATTTATCATGGATTGTAAAAAATAAATCTTTTTTGAAAAAATGGTAAAAATTTAGACGAGTGTAAACGTTCACTTACTATATTGCATATTAAATCGTTCATGTTGTAGAGAAAAAAAAATATAGAAGAAATAACTAAGTATAGTAGTAAAAAAATCACTGTATTCTGATAATCGATATTTGTTTTGTTAAAAAAAAAACTTGTTTTTTCGTGCATTTTTCGATTTTGCATTTACTATAAAATAATATTAAGTGCGTATTATGTTGGGAGTTTTGTTACTTTTTCGATAATTATCGGAAAGGGTGAAAATAACCATATCACACATTGTATGTATACTTATAACGTAGAACTGTAAAATGAGTATGTTAAATGTATATTCGATTACGCAAAAACTTTGGGATTAAAACATGTATACATTTAGCGAAGTAGGAGTGTCACATTTTTACATATACTTTGCAAAAAATAGCGGAACCCCGTCACGGTTGGGCTATGGTAAAACGCTTTTCAATTTAAAAAGTAGAAATAAATAAAAGACGTATCTATGTGTAATTGTTGGCAGTTCTCATCCGCCTATGTAGCCTCATTCCCGCCGCCTGAACTCTATTCCAAATTCTTGTATTTACCGTGGCCTAACCCCATGTAGATACTTTCACACGCATTCGTCACAAACCCGTAGCCAGTAGATATACCATTTCTTCATACGTCTACTTAATTATAACTGTCGTAAATTGAAGATAAGTATTTGCTGACTGATTTTTCTGTATTTTAAACAATGTTGAATTTCTCGCGATTTTTTGTCCATCTTACACATCGTATGTCTTTACGTGTGAACCGACCCTAACAGTTAAGTACAATAGTTATGTATCTCGTTGTAAATCCATTGCTATGCACGAAAACATTGAACCTGATTTTGGAATTGAGAAAAAATATATTATGACATTATTTTTTTATTATTGTTTAGCGATCGGTGCGCGGTTATTTATAAGAAACCGTTCGAAGTTTCCCACTACACCGTATACGAATTGTTTTTTTTATTACTTTGCTATTGTAGAATTATTAAGTTTGCGTTCGTACGGAATCGGATGCGATCGTTGCAGATTCGGGCGGTGTAGTGCGAATCGCCTCTTATTTGCGTTCCGTTTTACGTAGCTGGTCAGCAGAAAGAGTGCTTATGTTCAGTGGAGCCTGTGCTCGAGCCAACACGAATACCTACTTTTATTGATCATTGTAAATTATACTTACTTAGTGTTGTATTAAACGAAATCATTACAATTATAATGTGTTTTATTGTGCTTTCAGTTTTTATCTCGTCTTTTCCAACCCAACCTCTTCCTAGAGTTTGTGTTTGAAACCGTAAACCATGGGTGCTAATTTGTAAATTTGTTTTATTGTCATGCCGCAGGGTACCCGCGTCAATTTAGTACCTACCTACTACAACTATCTGTCCACCCTATGGTTGTCTGAAAGAAATCGTCGAATCAGATCGCTCATTTTACACCTATCACACCATTTGTAAAATCGATTTGTATTATATTTATTTGGTGGCTACCGAATTGTGGTTATTAATGTTGTTTTTATGGTGTAGGCATTAATCGTGAAGTCGTAACAGTATAGTGTGCAAATGCACATAGTATGAATAGGACCGTATAATAATTAATAATCCGTTTGTAATTTTAAAACGCTGTAACTTTTTTCGCCAAGTTACTTGGAAACCGGCGAACTGTGGGTTTACTATAAGTGCACCTCTGCCTAATCATTCGGTCAATACATGCGTTATATTATGTTAGGTTATGTTACTTGCAAAAGCCTAATACGATTATTAACACGCATTAAATAACTCTTAACATAACTAAACAATGTAACATACTTTCCCGTTTCATGTCGTGTATCATAAAGACAGGCCAACAGAGCTGCATCCTTCGGTATGTCATAACGTGGTACCTAGCCGTGCCATGACTCAGTAGCGACCACATTTGTTCAGCATGCGTGCAAGAGGACCGCTATAATTAATATTATGTAAAAATAAAGAAGCTCTCGTATCCGTCGAGCAACGTATCCGCTGTAGTTTTCTCAATAATCATAAATTGATGTTTGATAGCTGGTTAGATGGATCGTGGTCTTTGATTAGGTACTTAGGTAAGAAAGAAAGAAAAATAGGTTTATTTGTTACAGGAACACGTGCATGCAAAAAGATAATTAATTCTAATAATAAGGAAAAATAAAAACAAAATGTATCTATAATCACGAGCACAAAGCAAATAGTCGAGATACCTACTTTCACACTATTTTTTTTACAGGATTTCTCTATTAATGAAAATTTGGTGACACATGCAGGATTCTCTAGTCAAATAAAAAACTAACATTGATTTATTCAATGATTTGTAAGTAACCTATTCCTAGATAAGTACCTACAATAACTTGTGTTATTAGATTAGTCATACATAAGTAAGTAGGTACTTATATACCTGTACTAATAAAAAAAAATACTAATTAAAATTATACCTGAATTTTACACCATTAGTAAGTTTCATTCACTAATTGTTAATTAGCGAGTTAGGTAAATGAACCTTATCAAAATTAGAAGTCAAGTCATATCTTGTTCAGACAAATATATTTTTAGAACGTCGATTGTCTAAAAAAATCTTGTCCGGTAAGGAACATCTCTGTTAAAAAAAAAACTGTGCTAATTGCCTACAAGGGTCATTAGCCTGTACAACAATCATTCAAGATGATATGGCGGACGTAAAGTTCTTGGTTACAAGTTCATGAGCGAGATTAATGTCTGCTAATTAGCAAGAATATTATAATAGGAGCTCGTGGCTACGTAACAACAGCCGCACGGGTCGATCGGCCAGGTTAAGCTACGCTTGCTGCGGTCGGTCCGTGGATGGGTGACCATCTTTACATACCGAGATCCGAGACCTCTCCGTGCCTCGGAAAACACGTTAAGCCGTTGGTCCCGGCTGTCATTCTTGGATCTTTGACAGTGTTTACGGATCGTCAGAAGTCCGAAACTCTGGCAACCGATCTTACCAAGGGGTATCGTGTTACCCAGTAACTGGGTTGCGGAGGTCAAACATGCAGTCACTCCGTGTAAAATACTGATATTCAGCAGCATCCGGTTAGACTGGAAGCCCACCCCCGACATAGTTGGGACAAGGCTAGGCAGATTGAGTGAATTAGCAAGAATATTTCATAAACAACTCGTTAAAGATAGGTGGGTAAAACACATGAACAGCGTAGCAGCTCTCTGTTGTAGAACTTTGGGTTGAGTTCATTAAGCTCTGTTAGTTAATTGTGCTTTAAGCATTTTGACATACTCACTCACTAATGACAACAGTGAAAATGAAAACCGTCAAAATGCTTAAGTGTTTTAGTAACTATACCCTGTCCATTAGGTAAACCGTTTTTGACAGTAGAAACTAGTAATTGCATCAACACACAATACATTGATTGATACACGTACGGTATTATAATGTCTGTAAGAAGCCATAAATAAGATAATTCAATAAGATAAGGCTGTTTATATATTTATTTTATTACGCATTTTAAAGTTAGTTTTATGTAATCTGGAATATGTACGTTCTAAGACAGCTGCCAAAAAACGGTTCACCTAATGGACAGGGTACTAACAGAACTTGATGAAAACCTCATTAATTATGTTATATCACAATCAATTTTAACGGTCATTTGTGGATACCAATACCTCCCAAAACTTTCAGTAAAATATAAAAATAATATTTATTCAACTTCAAAGGGCGACACAGCACAGGTTGAAGAGATAAACAGAATAAAACTATTACTGAAATGTGGTGTGTAATATAATCGATACGTCGCAAGCGCGAGCTCGCTTGATTTATGATACGAAACAAGTGCACTAGGGACGTAACTCGGGTGAGTTATCGATACAAATGTTGGAGATCAATTTTAGAATTGAATAAGTTTTGATGAATTTAGTGGATTTTGACATACCTAATATTATTTCTAAAAGATAGCTAATGATAAAACATTATGAAATACAATAAAACCATAAGTAGGTAGGTACTTAAATTAAAACTGCAAGTAGGTATCAAAGTACTAGAAATCGATCATGTATTTTAATATAAGATTTTAGATACAATCATCATCATCAGCCTTTTCCGAACTATGTTGGGATCGGGTTCCAGTGTAACCAGATGCAGATACAATAAAGGTGGAAACGAAATGACGACTACGGTCGTCGGTTCAACATGGTGAAAGCTGGGAACGGTGGATGGACTGCGTAAAAGATGATTCGGCTAAAAAGGGGGTGAAAAAGTGTGGAAGAAGATGATGTGCGACTACAAATAAATTCGGATAAGGGCAAGACACCAAATGATGATGATTACAGGTGTAAACTTTTGATTAGGTCTAAAAATCCAGGTAACGTAGGTACTTTTTCATCAGAAAATAGGAACTGCACCTGCTGCAACTGCTGCACAAGCAAAAGTGCTGAACTGAAATGGTAAAACAAAGTTATTTAGTCAATTTCAGCAGTTAAGTTCCAGCAGCATAATATCGACATCTGTAGATATTGTATTGACATCACTAAGGTGACATGTGGCTCTTAATTATAACTGGAGTTGTACGCGTCTAAAAACTAGTGAACCGACAAAAAATCTAAAATAACTGTAGTTTTTAATCCCTATCTGGTTACTGAACTTTAAGAAAAAAAAAATCTTTTTTGTGCACATGGTGTCTACGAATGGGTTAAAATTAAGATGAGCGCGTTTTTTCTTTTTTACAAAAAAAATGTCATTTCAATTCGAAATGGAAAGTTAGGGGTTAATTTAGTATTTTTCGGGTTTTTAGTGTTATTTCGAGTTTTTTTTTTTGTTCAAGGGATGAGTAATGATGGTGCATGTGGCTATGATTTGGTGTTGTCACTCGAAACACGTGAGAAACGTTTTTTTTTCAGGTTGCGTCAGTTTTGTTTATAGATTTCCTAGAGTGGAAATGTTTTAGGCGTGAGTCTGTACTATTTTAAAGCGGCACAGTGTTGTTTTTTTGATAGGTTTCTAAGAAACTGTATTATATTAGATACCTATATGACTTGTGATTCCTAAAATTAATTAAGCCCGAGTATACCTATCCTAGCCTACATATGTATTTTTACTGTCAAACGGTAGCTACTTCATATGGCCTGACCAAGATTATGTCTGGACTTGAAAAGAGACTGTGACATCCAAGTTTGTTTCGGTGTTTCTTGTCAGAGTAGTCGGATAGAAGACACCGACCTCATCGACCAACCATCCCTTCTAAATCCCTCATAATTTATTTTTGACCTGTAAAAGTGTTTTTTAAAACAAATTTATGGAAATAAATATAATTTATCGTTATCGAAAAACTGAAAAAACTGTGCCATAATTTAACCTCAACCCACGTTGAGGTGAAATTACATGCACGCTATTTTCAACTTAGTCTCTCAGATTGGCAATGCAGCATTGATTGGCTTTGCTGTGTTGCCATGCAGGCGGTGGTAAGCATTTTGTGGACAGTGTGTGCTGTCGTCTTCAGCGTGATTGCCACTTTGCATCACTTTGCCATTAAAAATTACAATACATAGGTGTAATCTTCAATGGTAAACTCAAACCAAGCAATTTTTTTTTTATTATATGCCACTGCTGGACAAAGCTCACCCATAGTTCTTCATTCGTCTTTGTCTGCTGCCTTTTCCAGATAATCAGTCAAGAACAAGAACGAGTCTAGATCGTCGCTCCAGCGCAGCGTTTCTTAGACCTGCCTCGGTGACGACACCTGTCTTCAGGCCCACTGATGCAGCCTGTGGCCCACCTAGTCCCATTTCAGCCTCTACTTACTGTAGATAATAATCATAATGTGTTTTTTTATGTTATATATTTTTGTGGTGTACATACGTGTGAATAAAGTATATATAAATAAATAAAATAAAATTATATACAGGCATTTTTGAATTGCCAAGGAGTGACAGATAGAGTGGTCCATAAAGGGCGAATTATGGTAATTGGTAACTACCAAACGTTGTCTACATCGGTAGACAACGTTTGGTAGCTATTAGCTGGCTGGGGCTATTACCCAACCAAGCACCCATCGGGGTACTTGGTTGGGTAATAGCCCCAGCGCACGCTGTACCTCTACAACGCTATGTAATATTGTAACCCCGCTATAGCCCCGTAAAAAGTCAGTCAGTAATTTGACTGGCCCTGATTTTTAGTCACTGTATGTGAATCTGAAGGCTATTGGATATCCAGATAGACAACTACCTAATCTATCTTCATTTAAGTCACTTTTACGCTATAGACCACACAGCTAACGATGAGATAAAATACGACGTGAGATACCAACAAATCATTTTTGACGAAAACCAACCAATAAGCGTCGATAAAACCGATGTTATTAACCATACCCTTTTACCATTAATTATAATTTATGTAAGCAAAGTTACATAAACAAAATGCCCGACTTATCTACGGAGTTTTCAAAGAGAGATTATTTATATAAAAAAATTGTGTTGTCTTTTTGTCCGCGCGCCGAAACGGGCGTGTGGCACAATTACTACTAAGTGTAAGTATTGTGTTTATTTCTGTAAGGCCACATGTGCGCGTGCTTACTTTTGTACCTATCACCCGGGATACCAACCGAGGGCCGCGAACAGAAAAAAATAATTGATAAAGTGGTAATCAGTTTTCCTCAAGATAAAATATATTTTAAGGGATTTTAGCCTCTAGCTTTAAACTACCCTTAAATTCGATCCTAACGGCATGGCTACAGGTAAACTATGGAACCCTATCTTTTATATTACATTAATATACATATAATAAGAATACAATACAATACTTTTTCATCATCATTATCATCCACAGCTAGGCATAGGCTTATCTACTCTTGTGCCAATCCCCAAGCTCCTGTGCCAGCTTCATACAGGTTTTGCCGGCGATGGCAACAATGTCGTCTGCCCATCTCGCCGCCGGACGACCGACACTTCTTCCAGTCCTTGTACGCCACTCTGTCACAGCCCTACTCCACTTGTCATCACTGCGCCTTGCCAGGTGTCCTACCATTTGAGTTCTATAATACGTGTTCCAATATCGAACAAATACCCAATACTCTTTACACCATATAAATAACATATATAAATGTAGAAATTTTACAAAGGGTCACAAAATCTTATCTTATTCTCGGTCTTATCGCTAAGAGCGATCTTTTAAAGACAACCTTTGGATGGATTAAAAAGGGGAAGAAGAGACATTAATGTAGGTAAGTATGATTTTCAGTTCAGCTTGATGATTCTGTTGGAGCTGAAAGAGGCAACCAAACGTCGGATTCGAAGAGGTAACTGGATAATCCATGAAATTATAATTTGGTTAGCCACTTTGTTGCTTTGACAGCCAATAAAAACGAGAAAAAACGAAGTTGGTATGCTGATTTTCCAGCCCAAGGAGCCTCAGTCCAAACAGGCGGATTTTAATGCTTGGTTTCGAAAAACAGCTAGGAATGAGAAGGCGTTCAAAATCGAAGGAGGATTAATAAACCACTAGGTCAACATTTCTTCTATCACTGATGATCTCTCGCGGGCAGCAGTTGATCACCCCAGATGCGCACGAGTGTGTTAATTTGGTGTACCACCGCGATGATCAATGGATCTCAACATTACTGTTACTACTTTCTCTAAAAATAACTAAGGCTGTAATAATTACGAATCAGTTAACTGTCTAATTATTTAATTGGTTAGTCAGAAATTAAGACTACTATAATAAAACATAAATACGATATTTTATGTTTTACCTACAACTATATTAATATAAGTGCCACAATTGTATTTTTGTATTGTGTAGATCCAATATTCCAATAAATCCTGGATGAGACTTGCACAAGAGCGTGTAGTATGTACCAGCGCCGGGGCTCTGTCTCGCATAGGGTCTTAGCATTATGCTGAGCGATGGCCGTTTTGCGTGAATGTGACGCATATTTACCCACCCCCTTTTTTTTTGGGTGTTTGTTCTTTTTTTTATGCGTCATGTTTGCCGCAAATAAATGTATTTTCTTTTTTAGTTTGGCACAAGTAAAAAGTGACCTATGCAGTAGGTAAATTCGGGATGAGTACCTATGAGATGATCTGTTATTAACGTGCAAAACTGACGTTAGGTATAAAATTAATATCTAACAGTAAAAGAAATCCCTAAGGGCTCTTTTTTCAATCAACCGATAATTTTTAATCGTGGAATAAAATTGATTTCTGACAGTTTTTGTATAGAAGAACTCTCAAAAATTTAAAATTATTCCTCCGATAAAGTTATCTGGCGATGGGAAAATCAGCCATAAGTAATTGTTGTAACACTATAATGATCCGTATAAATAGCAGGTAATTGATATAAGTAAAACCTCATCATCTGCCTAGCCTTTTCCCAACTATGTTGGGGTCGGCTGCCAGTCTAACCGGATGCAGCTGAGTACCAGTATTTAACATGGAGCGACTGCCTATCTGACCGCCACAACCCACTGGCTAATACGAAACCTCTTGGTAAGACTGGTTGTCAGACTTTCGGGCTACTGACGACCCGTAATGACTGTCAAAGATCCACAAATGACAGCCGGGACCAATGGTTTAACGTGCTTTCCGAGGCACGGAGGGGTCTTGGTATATAAAGATAGTCACCCATCCACGGACCAACCGCAGCATGCGTAACTAAGCCTGATCGATCGACCCGTGCCGCTGTTTACTTAGAGCCACAAGCCCCAATTACCAAACCAATCAATTTAAGTAAAACCTTTCAGAATTAAAGCAACAATAGCTAGTCTCCAAAAACTTTGAGATCCGCGCTCCTGCAACAAGTGTAAGCATTTCTAGTAGATCTGCTGTCCTAGATACAGTCAACGAGGCGATACGATATAAACATATAATTAATCATACATTTGGTTGTATTAGCTTCATAATACAGTTATTATTTCACTGTAATTAGTGACGCCATTAGTATATGGGTCACGGCCTTAAAAACGATTCTCCACTGACTAATAAGTTAATTTGGGAAAATTATAATTGATAGAAAAGTTTCCAACGTGGATGAAAATTTCATAAAAGACTACATGGGTACTTACCATGTCATGGGTCTTATAGTTACTTATGGGTATGGTTCCTTCGCCCCTCAGAAATTCGGTCCAAGGCAACATACCATTGTCAATGACAGGGCTAGTCAGAAGTCTGCGAATGTCTGAAAAGCATAGCCCAGTCATTCGGTTGATGAGGTCAGGTGGGAGTGTCTGCATTTAAACTCTTGATGTCCAACTGCACCTGGTTAGATTGGGTGCTCACCACAAATAATATGGCAAGAAACTAGACGAAAAACTGTTGATTCACAGGTACCTTCCAAGTCCCCACATCAGCTTAGAATCATATAAAAAAAGAGCCGATAGCATCTCCACAAAAATAGAAGACTCAGTAAAAGTCTTTCTCTAACAAATAATTGTACAAAAAGCTAGTGATTATTGTAACAAATGGTTCATCTGGCACACGTGTACAGCAACTGCAGCGACAATAAAACGAGCGACGCTGCGCGCACGCACTTACACGCAACACTTCTTTTTTTAAACGGTAGTATTCGAATTGATGATAAAACCGTTGCTTTTTTCAAATGAAATCAAGAGTTATGTTTTCTTTTTGTTTTTTTTTTAAGTTTTGGGGTGAGTGACTTTGCTTGATGACATGCTTGGGTAGGTACTCAGTGAGTGTTGACATGGCCTATGTCGGGAGTTATGAAATTTAACTGACATATTAATATGTACCTACCTATGTACTTACATGTTACTATGTCAGATAGGGTCTTCCTATATACCTGCTGAAATGCATATAACTAAAATGCACTACGTTACTAAAATGTAACCTATTTGGCGATAACACTGCATACATGTTATAAAACATTAGACATTACATTACACAAAAATTGACGCGACTTCGTCCGTGTGAATTTTTTTGCTCCCCCCACCCCACTCGCATCGCATCGCCTCTCCTTTCTGTTTTTTTTTTAATTTTGCTCGGCACCATAAGGTCCTAACGAGATGTTTATAACTGGCATATAGCCTTCTTCATAAATTGGACTATCAAATGCAAAAATAATTTTTGAAATTCGACTTATCAGTCGGGTCTACCCGACTGAAACAAACAAACAAACTCTTCACCTTTATTAGTAGTACAGACTACAGATAACTTATTATAGGTATCTACATTATAACCATTTCAATTTCACACCAACTATTTATCTATACTATATTTCCAAAATATTGTATCTACCACAAAAACTTGTAAAAATACACTTGTTCAAAAACAAGTAAAAAAAAACATTGACGAGAGCCGTCATTATGTCTCTTCGACGGCTTTTTAAAGCATCACCACGACCCATTTGTGTTAATTTTACAGGAGTTTCATTTTTTTGGCACTGCAGTTTACGAGTTAGAGGATTAAAATTAATAAGAGGCGTCTACTTGGGGTTTATGAGTAATTTCGGAAAGATATATAATGATTTAATGAGTCAACGTATGTTTTGAAAACGAATAAATGGATTGTGTGTGTTCAAACCGTGTACCAATTAAATTATATGTTAGTACTTTAGTAGGTAGGTTCTAAAGAAGTCTTCTCTGGCTTCTCTACGTACCTAGTCAAAATATAAGCAGAAAAGAGTTTTTTTAATAAATAAACATAACTTCACTTTTAGACTATCATGTAGTGATTTTTATTATTAATAATTTTGTCAGACAAATCAATCGCATCATGCTACTTAAAGTGAGTGACTCAGGAGAAGAAGTCAGGACTCTTCTTTTCATTATGTATTGATGAAATTTGCATTATGTGTGGAAATTGTATACAGGCCAACTATGAATTCAGCACATGATTAACCGATGAAAAAATTCAACGCAGGGTTTCAGAATAGTGTACTGAATATATGGTAATTGGTAACAGGTAGCGCGTTGCTGTCCCTGCCATCCTGTATTCTTTGACAAACCAGAGGGATTGCTTAATTCGTGTACCTACTTATTTGTTAACCAATACGGCAACGACAAGACCAAGACGATAGGTTAGAGAGAGAACAATTAAATACAATACGAGTAGAACTTTTGAGAGTTACATAGCATAGGTATCACAATGGATAGTCTAAAGCGAGATGTTACAGGCAACCTTTGAATCGACTTGAGAGAGTAAGAAAATCGATCAAGCAGTCTTTCAAAACAGCGCTTGAACGGTTTTTCTACCACACTAAGAACTATAGTTAGGTACTGACAAGGGAGTTGAAAAAACTAGCTGATATATCCAAGTTTTCCAGAATAAAAATAGAAAGGTACGAGAATCGCGTCGGCACTTAACAACCTATGTGACAAAAACAATACAGGAATGTACAGGGTGACTTGTAGTTTGACGTATTCCTTTCAGGACGTGATAGTGTGACCCATTTGCAACAATTAAGCACCCCATAAAGCCTAGGCGAAAATTCATGGGTTTCGAAAAACTCAAATTTTCGAGTATGTTTGAAAATTTCCCAGAATTCGAAGAACGCTAAGCGACAACGAGGTACCTAATACGGGCGATGCGATGCGACACGGTGCGTCAGGGGTTGAAATTTCATGCGGACGAAGTCAAGGGCAACAGCTATAGTCACAGAATAAAATTAGTACCTATCTAGTATACCTAATGTAAAAGGTAGTAATGTTTAGAAGTGTCTGGAACATTTGTATACATCACATACATTATACATTTGTATACTAATGTTTTTTTTTTTGTTTCGCGATAATATTTTGAGTACCAAACTCCTGACCCCTGCTTCGTTAGTTTCAGAAACTGCTGTGTGTGCAACGTGATATATCGTTAGGTTAGTAATCATATTGTATGAACCCCTAAATGTCATCATTACGACCTTACGCTTTTCTGATATGGTCAAGGAAACTTAATTGATAAGTAGGTGGTACCGTAATTTAACTGCGGAACACGGATATACGAAATAGCTATTTCCCTGGCAATTTCCCACGGTTGGGCAAAGGACTCTTTTTTGTACCAATCTCCACGCTCCTGTGCTAGACTCATCTTGGCACAGGAGTGTGGAGATTGGCCACCTATGAATGCTTCCATAGCTTAGCTGTTCTACAGGGTGGCCAATTCGAATGTATGCAATTTTAAATTTTGATTATTTTATCACAAACGACAATTACCAGACATTTTCCCATAATTATGGCAATTTTGTATGAATAAGAACGTCTACCAAATCTCCACGTTTTTTGATGGTTTAAAATGCGATCGCTTTTCATCGTGTTTTTCACAAAAAAATTCGCATACTTTACTATCAGATCTATTTCACTATCAGATACACAAATATCCTGTCCAATATCCTTTTAGTGTTCAAAATCTATGGAATCTAGTAAATTCGGGGGTCTATTAATGTCAACATTTCTTGGCATTTATTGCTTCAGAAACATTCCGTTTCTGGCTCCATCTTATTGGAACCACATGCGTTTC
Organism: Apamea crenata; assembly: GCA_949629185.1. Classification (NCBI taxonomy): domain Eukaryota; kingdom Metazoa; phylum Arthropoda; class Insecta; order Lepidoptera; family Noctuidae; genus Apamea; species Apamea crenata. The sequence continues at coordinate 11,165,453 of OX451377.1, forward strand.
AGTAGTGCTATTCTGTAAAAAAAACTCGCCATGAAAACTTAGCTGAAGTGAGCTGTCAAAATTGACTATGCATAGCGTCGGGTGGAATGACAGCCCACTTCACCTAAGTATTCATGGCGAGTTCTTTTACAGAATAGATCGGCTGGTCAAACTGATTGATTTGATGTAACGTGAAGAGGGTCAACAAATATTGTTCTTCTCCAAAAAAGTGAAAATTGTGTATCAACAAATCCTCTACGATCAAAATGGTATTAATCACTCGTACTAATTTGTTGAAAACAATTGGTTCGTTTTGCATAAAAATGATATTTTGAATAAAAATGGTGGTCATACAAACTTAGTGGAAGTTCATGGTCTTACAAATGGTGCATAGCGAATTGGCCACATTTTAAATAAATAATGAATACCAAAGAAACGTAAAATTTGGCACCAAATGAAAACGGTGGCCAAAAAAGGTTGTATACATTCGTTCGTATAGTTTCGTTCATTGTGTCATTACCAGTAGTGATAGATACCTCAAGCATCTTAGACAGCGACCCTGCTGCCAACCTGCTGCCTGACAAAACTTTTGGCCAGAAACTTGTACCGCCTCGGGAGATTGGAAACTTGGAATGTAATAAGATGGTCCTAGAGTTTTCACCTTAGGACCATCACACTGCGCACTGCGGCACTGTTACCAGCAGTGCGATTCTGTAACCACCTCACCGTGAAAACTTAGGTGAAGTGAGCGTGGAGTGAGCTGTCATTCCAACTAATGCTAGGGATTGATACTATTGACAGCGCACTCTAAGCTCACTTCACCTAACTTTTCACGGTGAGATTTTTACAGAATCGATCGGCTGTGCAGGTACACAGTTGACGTCCTCGCTTACGCTCGCAGTCGCAGTCCTCGCAGTACGCTCTTGATAGTACTTTTATCTTTTGCCGCAACACTCTTGGCTTGATAAACTTTAATGATAGCCTTTCAGCTAAACATTCATTAAACATACGTATAATGTTGTCAAAGTCAAATCATTTATTTCAAATAGGCACATAAAAGGCACTATTGAACGTCAAAATTTACAAAAAATAGAATTGATTCTAGTCGCCCCTTCCAAAAGACAGTTTCGTATGGAGAAGAATGGGCAAGAAACTCCACCATTACTTTTTTTAAATGTTTTAAGCACAAGGTTTTGTATACATTCATTACATAATCTATCTATATATATAAAATTCAAAGTCCTGACTGACTGACTGACTGACTGAGACATCAACGCACAGCCTTAACTGCTGGTCCTAGAGACATGAAATTTGGAGGGTGTATTTTTCGTGAAGAGTAGGTATCCACTAAGAAAGTGTTTTTCGAAATTCCACCCCTAAGAGGGTGAAATGGGGGGATTTTGTTTGTATGAAAAATCTTATTCCTTGAGTTAATAAACTTGAAACTTGGCACGAATACTTATCTAAGTAAATTATGAAGTTGGGCATTTTTTGTTTTTATAAACTACCCCCTAAAAGGGGATTGGGGTGTTTCAAAGTTTGTATGGAAGAATTTTAGCGCGCGGTCCGATTTAATCGAAACTCAGTATTTATACCTAAAATTGAAAGGAAAGAATAATGTGTATCGGGGTTTTTCTAAAATCTAACCCTGACGGCCTGAAAAGGGGTAGTCAATTTTACAGGGGAGGATTTTACAGCGTGGCTTGATTAACTCGAAAATTGGTCTAAATAATCTTTGAGTCAAGTTATCAACACATCTTGGAAATTGGCATGAATACTCGCCTAAGTAAGCAATAAAGTTTATCATTATAAGTTTTTCAAACTACCCCTCAAAGCGGGGTATAGGGGTGTTGAAGTTTGTGTGGAAGAAATTGAATGCGCGGTCCGATTAACTCGAAACTCAGTATTGATACTTTCGACAGAAAATAATTAATAATAAGTATGTAAAGTTGTCGAAAATTGACGCCTGACGGGGAAAAGGGGGTAATTCGGTTTTAAGGGGAGGATTTGAACTTGAAACTGTATGTTACATTTTCACGCCTAAAACACTGAACTTCTGATTTGGCAAAGAGATAGATGGCGTCCTGGGGAAGCCCTTACTTTTTATCCTGGTAGCACGTTCCCGTGGGATAACTTCCGACATCCACGCGGGCGAAGCCGCGGGCAGAAGCTAGTTATCTATATGTGAAGACGATTCACCTAGAATAAAAGGTAAAAAGAATTCAAAATAAAGCAATGCAGGTAAATCAATTACCTATGTGATAGATACATGGTACTCACATATTTACAAATATAGTAAAAGTAGATGATTTCCCTAGAATTTCAACAAGTGTGTGAATTACAATAGTCACAGAATGTAAAAATCAAAGTCATATTTTTTTTTTAAATATACATTTAAATTAGCAACCAGTTTGATTTTGTCTAGTCTCTAGATTGTCCTATGGAGCAGGACCAGCATGTTTTTGTGGTTTCCTATATAGGTATCTTTATAGGAGCTAGTTTCAACCCATCCTGCCTGTACAATGTAGTACCACTATGTAGTGGAGATTTTTTAGGAGCTTATGAAATCGGCGAAAATTAGATGATCGACAATTGTCTAAAGGTTTGAATATTTTTTCATAGTAGCGGAAACGGCCATTGATATAGTCAGGATCAATGAGGTACATTTAAGTAAATATCCTTCGTTTGGTATTGTTCGTCGAATTGTTGAGATCCTTAAGTTTTGAGTTGAGCTGCACGATTTCTGACAAATGCGTGCACTGTATGCACAGTTCCTGTCAATCTGTGTGGTTCTTTTCTCAGAAGACCATCTCAGACATCGATCTACATGGTCTTCATATGATCTGACCAAGATTATCTCTGGACTTTAAAAGAGACTGTGACCCCTGAGTTTGTTTCGGCCTTTCTTCTCAGACTAGTCAGATAGGAAACGCCGACCTCTTCTAGTTTTAAAATATGATTAACGTGTAAAGGTGTTTGTACAAACCTACTTACAAAATAAAAATCGTTTATAATTTTTCAGTAGGTATATAACTTGTTCATTGATTGATTGTCTATCTTGTTATACTTATATCTTATTCATATTTCATGGGTCATAATATGACCTATGAAGCGCCAATCTGGCTAGCGACGGTGGCCACCGTCGCTAGCCAGATTGGCGCTTGGTATCTAATCAGTAGATACCTACATAGATGGCATTGACACCATGCTGTATGCTCATTATCCTGTTACCCTAGCTTGCCGTCAACGCCAGGGGCAGCATAATAGTGTGGGCGCTATATAATCGATGTTTGTGCCTGATCTAGGCATTTCGATGTTTTGTTACACTACTATCATTGTTTATTTTTTTTTGTACTAACCGTTATCTAGAATGTCAGGAGGCACTGGGGTTATCAATAAACCAACTACCGCGTGCAAATATGGAATTACCAATTTCCCTCATTGGCTTTTTCCTCTTCGGTTGAAATGACTGAAAGTTGACTTTTGAAAAGGGTGAAATAAGCCTTACAAAATGTTAAAAGGACAATGTCGCAGTAAGGTGGGCAAAGTCAGTTCGCTAGGTATGTTAACCTCTTCTGTTCTGGAATTGATGCACAGGAATCCAGCAATTCCAGAACAGAATGAACGATGAATGAATAAATTATTGATACATGAGGAATGAATGCACAAAATAACAGCTACCTAAATAATTATAATCTTGAGAGCCATCTTTTCAGGAGACTGAAAATTAAATTACGTTCATTAAATAATTTCTAATAAAAATATTATATCGACAACTGAATCAATAAAATATTCTTGGCGCCAAAAGGCAGTAAAACATATCTTTGCACACTTTTACATGAATGTATACAGTTCGTTGAAAGATTTTGAACTTTATTCCGGTACAAATATGAACGTTCAGTTAACATTATCTGCAGGTTTCGACCGAAAATCAAGCTGGCATTCTGAAAGCACATGTTGTTACTTTGAACTAAAGGAACTAGATGGTGTAAATTTGAAAATATTGTTTATGGCGTAGGTACCTAGGTAGTTTTGATTTTAGATAGGTACTTCTGTAGGTAATTTTTAACACTCAATAAACTTGTTATAGCAAAAATGACCAAAATATCAGTTCCTAGTTTGCAGGTAAGTAACTATAATATTGAAATCATTTCTCATGATTGCAAAACAGTTATTACTGAGGTTTATTCAGAAAACAAAAAAAAAGATTGCAATAAGACATACTGAATGTACAAAAGTTGGCAGCTATTCTTCTGCTGTTTAAATAAATAGGCAATAGACGTTGCAAATTACAGAAATAAAGCACTAGTTCTGTATACCTTCTTATACTAAAATATTTTTTCTAACATCCAAAACAAAAAAAAAAAAATACAAAAACTAACCAGAAGGTAACATTCGCGAGCTATTTTATTCACACATCCGCGTCACACATGTGCTTACTCCTTCCATATTTTACCATCTCCGTGGCCTCTTATGGTTTCTGTAAGGAGTTTTTTCACGTTCCCGTTAGCTCCTGTACTATTCCCGTCAATGTCCTGGTGAAGTTCACTCGTGTGGTCTGCGCACTTTAAAAAGTTAGGTTATGTGTCACTTTGACAGTTCGCGCCAAAATAGTGAAGTTTGTGTTTTTGAATTTCGCTGTTTTTGATAAGTGAGTATTTTGGTGCTTGTGTCCTTTATTTGATTTAAATGTTGGAATTCTAATTTAGTTTTTTTTTTACTTCTTTTTTTCTAAATTTCGGTATTTTTCCGCTAAGTGTAGCAGGCATTTAAAACTAACAATCTTAATGTAATAGTATGAAGTTAAATTAGTATTATTTTTACTATTTTGGTAATTAGTAAGACTGATGTAGGTACTAACGAAATCAGAGGTGTTTAAATTTTATGTTAAATAAAAAACAGAATAAATATTTATTCATTTATACTTTATTGTACACCACAAAAAAAACAAATAATACAGAATTACAAAAAAACCTACGCTATTGTCAACTTTACAGAAATCTTTCCTAATAGTCCTTTTTATGTTCTTTTAATAAATACATTCTTTATTACAGCCTTATGTAACAAAATACACGCCTAAATAAACACGATTTCAAAATACAAAAAATAAAATAGAATTTAGAAAATAATATATTTGCTCGCATTTTTTAATACTTTTCGTGGAAATTTATCGATGTTCTAAAATGATTCTGAAGCATACTATCAAGATCTTAGTTTGTAAATATTTGATATTGTTAGGTATTAAAAATGCCAACCAGAAGTAAAATACAAATAGGTCATAAAAGTAGGTATGTATACACCTACCGATAACGTTCATTACTTATATAATATTATCATTTTCAAATTATCTTCTCAATTGATTACAAAGCATTTAACTTTAAAAAAATTTAAGATAACTTTTAGTTAGGTACGAGTATGTATTTAAATAGTTAAATAAGAATATTAGGTGAAGTCTAGTTGACAACTGCAGAAAGTAAACAATATATTAAGTGGTATTTATCATATAATGTTATTCTCACGAGCACACTTACATAAGATAAAGCGATGTCCTCATCAAATAGGTATCGTTGGAAATTTTATAGTGTTACGAACATATTATTTTAGGATTCATACTACTATAATATAGGTTGGGTATCAAAGTTGCAATCGTAATTTCACGAGGTAATCGCTTTTGTATTTTGTAAATGCAAGGTAAATGCTCGTGTCTGTACAATTCTTATTAACTAAAAGAAAGTACCAATATTCAGTAGTTCCAGTATTCTATTAATTTATGTCCATGGGCAGCGCCCGCCGGCCGCGGTGGTGGTAACCACTTCATTAATAAGGTGGTTCATCCGTAGGCTGTTTGTCTTTCTATAAAATAAAAAATTGCCACTACCGTGTCTCTATTTAACTATTACCAGCAATTTACTATCCTACCAGTAGTTTCGACTGCGTTTCGAGGCCATATCTGAAAATAAATGCTACAAGTGGAATTTTTCTTCCTATTTTGCTTTGCAGTGGTCTGGTAAAAATATAAATTACGAAACGTTGTCGAATAAAAATGTGATGCAAGGATTTTCGTAGGTCACGTTATGTTCATAATCTTAATTGCCACACTATTATTATCTTTTCCAAATTATGTACAAACAGCTTAGGTTTAAGTACGTCAATTGACCCATTTTGAAAAATGTTTTATCTACGTTTTTAAACTGGTCAAAAAAGGTTTTGATATTATCATTATCATTCTGCTACCGTTATCCCAATTTATTTGTGGCCGGCGCAACATGTATTTTTCGTCCATACTTCTACTAGTCTACTTGTCATCAACTCGGTGGTCCCTTTCTGACCATATCATCAATCACACAGACCATCCATCGTTTTTTTTTGTCTTCCTTTACTCTTATAGCCATCAAATTCATACTCAAAACATTTTTGATATTAATGAGTACTAAATAAAGAATTTAGATCTCTATTTCTGATCTGTCTTACCATACAATCCATGTGTCTTCCCAATTTCTAAGACGGCTATCCAAAAACACTTTTTTTTTGTTTAACGAAACATTTGGCCATACAATTGTGATTGATCAAAAGATTCTGTCATGAATTAAAAATATTTCCAGCGTGATTCAAACCAAAAGATGTCCATTCAATATTTAAAAATAAAGCCCTTTTTGCATCATCCAATGAGCTTCCTAACTCTAATAATAATAGGCCATAAGTCAGCTTACTAACACGTGTGGCGACCAAATAATAATTCTAAAGAGACGATTAAATTTATAATTCGCAGATGCTGGAGCCACGCGTGATCATACACAGAGAAAGTTTATTTTTATAATAATAGCAAAACCATATGCGCAAAGATACGAGTAAACACCACATGTCAACACCTCTACATAGAGATTACTGAACTTTTGTAGGTAAATGAACCTATGAAGATGGCGCAATATGATATCATACCTTGTTACGAGGAAGAGGACATGTTCAACGATAGAAGCGACAATGTAACAGATCTACATGCTTATTACATGTCACAGTTCAACTTAGAACTAGAAAATAGCAACAAAAATAAGAAAGTAGACAATTTTAAGTATGGAGTAGAGGAAAGTTTTGATTTTGAAGTGTTAGATAACTGGAGCGCCCCTGCAAATAACGAAGCTGATTTTGAGATTATAGATGAAGTTATTGACAGCAATATCAATGAGCAAAATATTAAGGAAGTTCTCTTAGATTTAGATGGTATCGACTTTGAAGATAAAACCTGCAAAATGGATACTTATAAGGGGCAAGAAAACAAAATGTATGAAGCCAATAACGACTACATAGACGACGAATCACTTATTGACGAGCTTTGCAGAGAAGATGGCGAATCCTGTAGATTAACACCAGATTTCAATGAAGAATATCTAAATTCTACAACACCAGACAAAAATCTTCTACCGTCAATAGATACAGTGTTTTCAAAACGATATTGTAATTATAATGTTGAAGATGCTCAAATGCCCGAGTACAATAATGTGACTCCTGTTCAACAAAATGTTGGTCCTATAAATAATTTAGAACACTACAGTTATCCGAATAATATACTTTATAACTTAGAAGAAAGGAAATACGTACTCCCTGATACACCGACAAGTTGTAATGAATTCAGTTTTGATAGAAATGAAAGGAAAATATCAGTATCGGAATCAGTTGAGAGTGATGTACACAGTTCAAGCTATTACGATGAAAATTCTGAAAATTTTGATGAAGATGACTTGTTTGTTAATTTAGACGACTTTGGATTAACTTTTGAGACCGATAATAATGTCAATGTTGTTGAGAGTAAGACTCAAAATCAGAGGAAGACTGATAAAGATAAGGCTCAAGGTAAATATTATTCAAATTATATCCAAACATAAAACTTTCATGTGTGTACGTCATGCACCCACGTGTTTATGAAATGGTAGCCTACAGATAATGGTTCCAAGCAGGAATCAAACTATTGGACTGCACGCTGTTATTTTTTTAAATCCTACTTTTGTTTTTATAGGTGAAAGAGTGTGTTTATGGGAGCAGTGTTACGAAAGATATCCAAACCAAACCACGTTGGTGGAACACATCGAGAGAGCCCATGTCAACACATATAAAGGTAAAGACAACTTACCAAATTTGTAATTACCGTTTACCCAAAAATGTAATAATAACTAAGTAATAGTAATAAATAGGTAGGTTGTCCCAGAAGTCGACTTCAAGCCGGAATCGGGTAATAAGCCAAGTCATAATAGTTATTAAAATTATATTTTTTTGTTCTTGGGTCCTGATTTCCTGAATAATGAATAATGTTTCTGTAAACTCTTGCCTAAATTTAAAGTCAGCTTGGAAGAAAATGAAATTAATACTTCGCCCAACTTGACATTTTTTTTGTTATATTTTTCTGATAACTATTATGACTTGGCCTATTACCCGATTCTGGCTTGACGTCGACTTCTGCGACACCCTGTATATATAGCATGTCCGTAAACCAAAAATCCGAAGACATGTGGCATTCATCAACCCGCACTGGACCCGCGTTGTAGATTACGGCCCACTCCCTCTCACTGAGAGGAGGCCTGTGTCCCAGCAGTGGGAACGTTATAGGCTGATTATGTCATGTTGTACTTACTTGAACTAGCCTAGTTAGATGTATCTAATATGATGCTTATATGAATGTGTCCTATGTATTGTGTAGGTGACGAGTTCAGCTGCTTGTGGCGCGAATGCGCTCGAGAACGCCGTCCTTTCAACGCTCGTTACAAACTTCTGATACATATGCGCGTTCATTCAGGACATAAGCCAAACAGGTGTCATGTAAGTATAAACTCTATGAATATTATGATGAACATTTTGCCAATTATTTGTACTATTGCAATAAAATCTATCTACTGACAGACATTTGACAGCACACAAGATGTTTCCGTAATTTTTGGGACCCTGATATTGCCGATAGCAGTGGTTTCCTATACATTTATTAGTTTTACTTGTAATCAAATATGCTTTTACCAACTTTAATACTCTCAAATACATAAACGTATCTACCAATTCGCACTGGGCCCGCGTGGTAGATTACGGCCCACTCCCTCTCCCCTCTCACAAGAGAGGAGGCCTGTGTCCCAGCAGTGGGCTGAGTATGAACATAAAAGTGGCGTTCTCTAACAAAATAATTAAGTGAAATAGTAAGGTCGTTATCTACACCTAAGATTCCAGTTTCCAGCTAATTTATTTTTTATTTTTTCCTAGCACCCGGGTTGTGGCAAGGCGTTCTCCCGGCTTGAGAACCTGAAGATCCACGTGAGGTCTCACACTGGTGAACGTCCATACGCATGTCCTGCCCCACACTGCAGGAAGGCATTCTCCAACTCTTCAGACAGAGCTAAACATCAGAGGACACATTTCAACGCCGTAAGTATTTATTTATTATTAAACCGTTGTTGCCAAGATACTCACAACCAAAGGCCAAAAGGTTACAATTGCAGATAAAACTTTGCAGAATAGTTTTGTGGCTAAATTCGTGAATTGCGCAAATTAAGTATATTGTCATATCAACCGGCCGTCAAAAATTTTGCTATCTATTCGCCCCGCAACAGAAGAATACTGAACTTGAACTCTTTTCTAAAATGTAAACACAATAATTAGGAATATAAAATTGTTATCATACGAGAATTTAACTTTGATTTGTTTATCATAAGGGGGAGCGGTTGGTCTATCTACATGATGGCGATAAACTGTCTTTTACAACTATAGTACATTGTAGGTCTTGTTTGCCTAGGTCGTGTCATCAAACTGGATCTGTCAGATTATCCTCTTGTCCTTATCCCAATTTATTTGGGGTCAGCCAAATTCTTTTCGTTTTATATCTCAGCTAGCTGACATCTGAGAATAAACTTCATTTTTAGCTGTGTCATCTTTCACATAATCTCTCCATCATTTACTTGGTCAGCAACTTTTCTTATAGCATCTGTAATCCAAACTAAAGTGGAGATAGACAAATCCTCATCATACTTATCATGAAAATGGGAGCCATAAACTCTACAGCATTATAACATCTCCGAACGAAACCTTGGACTTAGATCACATATATACTTCTATGTTAATCTTGTGACTTTTTCCAGAGACCATATGCATGTGGTGCCATCGGCTGCGGCAAGAGATACACAGACCCCTCCTCTCTTCGGAAGCATGTGAAGACGCATCCTCACATCACGAACGTGCCTCGGACCTGTATACCTGCGTCCAGGCCGATAAGGAAGCCAGACCAGGAGCAGACGGTGCCAAGCTCCCCAGCTAAGCTGACCACACTCAGGTGCATTAGGGATAAGCTGACTGTGCCCAGGTTGCAGAAACTGTAAGATTGATTGAAACTGTGTGGAGTTGTTGGTTTCTTTTGGTCTTTTAGTGTAAATAGCATCTGCAATACTTATCTTGTTGGATATTTTTTGTTGATTACCGGTTGGTTCCGGGACTGTACTAAAAAAATCCAGCTTCTGTTTTTGTTTCCTCTTTCTTCTTAGAAGAATGCATATTCTACCAATAGTTTTGTATTCATTTCTTTACGGAACGTTATCACATAGGTATTTTTAGTTTAAGATCTTTAAAGAAAATGCTCAAATGAAGACTTCAGTTTTATTAAATTTTATACTTGTTATTATTAGGGTTTGGTTGGTGGAAATAAACCAAAAGATTGTGAAATTTTTGTTAAAAAAAATATGAATAATTGAAGCTCAAAACAAGACTGAAGGAACATGATTGGCTCAATTCTTTACTTTTTAAGTACATAATAGCTGTAATTAATTAATATGACTTGTGTTAAAAACACAAAAAAACTAGGTTTAGGTTTTTTTACAATTATATACCTATCTTTGTAGTTATTTAAAGTTAAAGTAAATCATTGATTCCAAATACATAGAAATAGGTTATTTAGTTAAATATTAACTGATAGGAAATAAATAACACAAAAAGTATTTGTACATCAACCTCATGTTTATGTTTGGAAGCAGAGAGTATAGAAAAGTTTGTTTATGATTGTTACAAAAAATTCAAATCTTATTTTCATCGTTATTATTACTGAAGTTATGGTAGGTATCGACTCAGCACTGAGTCACGGTAATATTATCTATTACCGTGACTGAGTGATACAGATAATGATGTTGTTTTGTAGTCAACATGGGTTTTGTAAACATGTTGACGCTTGATTTCATGCATTGCGTCTGAGACCAGCAGTACCTAAACTGAGACAGACCTAAAGGCCTCCGTCACTCGTGTACTTGCGCGCTATAATTACCTACCACCCGGCCACGGTAATATAGATAATATTACCGTGACCCGGCCGAGCGGTCTCGGGCCGTTTGCGGACCAAATTCAGTGCTGTGGGGTCGCGCAGTGCGAAGCAATCACAACTGTACGTTTGAGCATTTAGGCACATTTTAGCATGCAGCGGTTGCTAACGCGATGGAGTAGGCTATTATAGCAGTAGGTATTGGAAATTTTCTACTAAATGAAGTATCTGTTACGTAGTACCTAACTATTTAGTAATCTGTGCCTACCATAGTATTATCTGGGTCCTATAGCCCTATTATAGTATATATCTAATCTATTGTTGTTACTACAATAATAACTAGGTACTTACTTACAAAATAGATCTCCTTAAATGACCTACCTAAATAAAATACTTAACGTATTATTTTTATATGACAATCTAGTAGATATTAAGAAATTGTTCCATTTGCACCTATATTTGCTCAATTAAATGTAAGATAGTGTACATTGTAGTAGTTTTAGCAAGTATTATTATAAGAAAACCGTGCTGTCTGTAAATTTTATAATATAATATGATGATAAAAAAGTGACTCATTAGATTTTAGAACCATTGGTCTTGCTTACACTAACTTAGGCCAAGAAATGGCTTCTATTAATAATAGAGTCTGTTAATCCTACTGCAGGGGTAAGAGAGTAGTGCAGAAATGGTAGCCTAGTGGTAATATCGCCTCGATTTACGAGGTTGTAGGTCGAACCTAGCCAGGTGGTTTACTTACAACTCGTTTTTACTCTCAAAACGGTGAAGGAAAACATCGCGAGGAAACCGGCAAGTCCTAGAACCAATAAATTCGAAGACATGTGACATCTATCAACCCGCACTGGGTGCTAGGTTAAAGCCTCCTCCCTCTCGTAGAAAGGAGGCCTTTGTCCCAGCAGTGAGAACATAACAGACAGTACACAATTGAAAACATCATATGGTATTTGCCCGGATTTTTATCCAGAACCTCGTGCATGAGAGGTGAAGTCTTAACCACAGGGCCATCACGACTGATGACTTCTATTAGCTTCTCTAAATGGGTTCCTTAGAAAGTTTATCATTAAGTAGATGGAACTATTTTACAGACAGCACTGTCACATCTAGTTCTAAGATATTCCTAAAATGTACAAATGCATGCTTTCCAAAGAATCTCGTATTAGGATTACATAAGTATTTCCCGTTTTGAGATCTCTTAATTTGCTCATTAGATAGGTATATTAAAGGTGTTTGAACATCTTGTTTTTATACTTTATGGACAGTTGCTGTCGTTAATTTTAATGCTCAATTAAAGATAAGATTCGATCTGACAGTAGTGTTTTATTTTCATCTACAAAGCTACTCGTATATACAGTGTGTAACAAGATGATTTTTATCACATAGTCGTTACCTACGCATTCTGTACATCAACATAAGTAACATTTTACAAAAATTATTGCTGGTCAAAAATCAAAAATATAAGTAATTTCGACTTTTATTTTTGGTGAGGAAAATCGCCACTACCATTATGCTTATGGTACGAGTATTCAGGGTGGCAGTATATCGACGTGCAACCTGTTACCATGGATTCAGTACCTGCATGATTCTGAACCGACGAAAAATTTCTGGTCGGTTATAACAAAAAAAAAAAATGCTTTTCCATACATTTTGACCATGTAGGTATTGCACTTTTCTATGTAACAGCCGATTTTTTTTTTTTGATAACTGCCGAAAAATTTCTACGCTTGAGGGTCTAAAATCATGTGCAGAATATTGATGGTTACAGTTTGCGCGTCGATGTCCCTGCCACCCGGTATAAAGCTACTTATGTTACATCATTTCAAACTAGTTTTCGTGAAAAAGTTGGAAATTTGACCTTCAATATCTCCGTAAGCAGAAGGTTCCCACGTGTGGTCCAGTGACGGGGAGTACATACAAGGAACACGTCTTCGTTAGGCGTCTTTTTACACCCGTTAGGTTCACGAGAGGGGAAAACGACATCAAAGTCGTCAATAAAGTTATAACACACAAAGATTATGGCCCCTTTATCCCGATCTATAAGAAAAAGTTCTCTAACTTTTGACATTCCAAAATCCGAATTTACTTACATATTTAAAAATGTAGATTTTTAACTACGTTTAATTAAACAAATGACTTTTATTTTAATAAAAAGGTAGTTGCTACTTCACAAAACACTGCAAAAAATCTAATTAACACCACAAATAGGTACCACCATGATAACGAGTGGTAGACTCGTTATCTCAATAAACTTGCCATATGTTATGGATTCACTATGAAGGCCTGTGACACTAACTGACCTGTTCCTGCTGAACACCCAAACACTGTTTCTCAAACAAAGAATCTCACAACTAAATAACTGCGACAAATAATAGGTATATTAGGAGATAATTCTAGTGAATGCACAAAGTGCAAGGCATTTTATTTGTAATACAAGGAATATTGTAGTTGTAACAATTATAATAATTACGGTCTTATTTTTGATAGAGAGGTAGTTGAGAGATAGGTTTCGGTCACAAGTACATTGTCCATGTGTATTGACACGCTAGCAGGCAAATGGCAATATCTCGTAGCGCCATGAACTTTTACGAAAATAATTCACAACTTGGTAAGAAAATAACAGTCAAGCAAGGATGTTATCATAAATAAAGTTCACCAGACCGAATTTCGGCCATGGTGACCAGTCTCAGCGGAGACTATTTTAGTTATTTTCACAGCGTTATGTGTTTAGTCTATTTTAGTTATTTTCACAGCGTTATGTCCTACGGTATTCTGCTGTGGGGCAAAGCCGCTGATATACAAAATATATTTGTCCTTCAAAAGCGAGCTGTTCGAGCAATTTACCAGCTAGGTGCCAGAGTTTCTCTAAGAGATTTCTTTAAAGATATTGGTATTCTCACGGTTGCATCACAATTCATCCTTGCCAACATTTTATATATTAGGCAAAATTTACACTTGTACACTAAAAATAGTGATATTCACAGTGTTAACACTAGAAATAAGGACAAACTACGTGCCCCCTTTCACCGGCTTCATAAGGTTCATAACTCATTTGTTGGGCTTGGTATAACCTTTTATAACAAGATACCCTCTTCTTTTCTAGACTTGCCTTTTAATGCGTTTAAAGCTCAACTAAAATCCAACCTTTGTTCAAAGGCATACTATTCTATCAACGACTACTTAGACGATAAGAATAGTTGGTCACCCTAGTTTAACGCAAGACAATGTTTATGTTCCTTCTCCAGAATTAGCTTACTGCAGAACCCAGCAATGCATAAATGTGTAAGCTGTCACGCCCTTTATGCCTGGAGGCTTTTATTTGGGTAGTAAGTTTTTTTATTTACATTTTAATTAATTATGTTTTAGCTTGAGTACGTCTATACGTACTCTCTCTTTTTTATTATATTTGTTGGTATATTGGCGTGGCTACCTGACATATTATGGCTAATAATTAAATTTTATGTTCTGGTTTTGTAATGTTAATTACCGAACATAAGTACCTACCTAGTATTGTATACATTCAAGTATTTTTTTAAATTGAACAGACAGCTGTGCTGCTGGGGAGTTTGTTGCGCCACTTCTTCTTCCCAGCAATAGCACTAGGAAGTGGTGAAGGGCGGGCGTTTTTGGGGGACTGTCTTTTGTAATTTTGACGTTCAAAAAGTGCTGATTCTCAGCCTAATTTGCATAAATGACTTTTGATTTTTGATTTTTGATTTTTGACTAGCCATTTGCATTGGCGCGGGAGATATTATAGTGCACAAGTGTGTGAGACTCAGGTACACTCTCTCATCCCTCACCCTCTTTGTCCGATGGGACGGCAATCCGACACGACTGGAGAGAGATCAGGCGCGGAGGTATTACACCACCACCGGGCGGTTGGCAAAACCCAATAACACTTTGCCCGGGAATTAAACCCACCACGCTCAGCATTCGCACTTGCGACCACGAGACCAACGGGGTAGTGAAATGGATGTTGTCATTCGAACTATATGGGGACTCCTAGTGGAGGCTCATTCACTCGTAATGTGCTGAATTCGTAGATCGAAGAATTGACGGGTGAACTTAAAAAAGTATTAAATGTAGTTTAAACTTTAAATGACCACCGAAATCACTGATCACTGCGGTTCAGTAGCAGATATACTTTCCGCTGCGCAGGAGTATAGCATAATTAGCCTATACTGTTCCCACTGCTGGGACACAGGCGTCCTCTCGGTGAGAGGGAGTGGGCTGTAATCTACGACGCGGGCCCAGTGCGGGTTGGTAGATGTCACATGTTTCGTCACGACGTTTTCCTTCACCGTTTTGAGAGGAGTATACTGGGTTGAATTAAAATAGCTACCGAAACTCTGTAGATATGATGTGTATCAATAGCTGAATGTCCTCTTTAGCATGATGAAGTGAAAATGTAACTAATAATACATTCTAAATGTTTACAAAAGATATAATAAACAATACTTAAGGTTATCCAATGTACTCGTAGATATGTTGCACCAAAATAAACGGTCTTCTGTATAATAAAACATTGTTTTAAGTATTTCTACTTTAGTAGATTGTCTTGAAAACGTAGTGTCTACCCAATACATGTGGCAGTACTTAAACAGGATGAATTATTGAGATGGACCAGTATGGAAAAATAAAAAATAATAAGACATGGAGAAAGTTCACCGGAAACTCAACGATGTGTCGAGTTTTTTTTTGGTAATGCATCAGCGATGTGTCTGGTATGAGGTTGGGCAAATTCAATTGGCATTGGTGACCGATTACAATCAGGTGGGCTGTCGACTGGTTTGCCATCCAATAAAAAAACGTAATAGTGTAAGTGATCGTTAATCCCTTTTAACCTAGGAGTTAATCCTTTAAACAAATATTTGCACATTTGCGTGAGTAGTGTTGGCCCAGTGTACCCGGCCCCGACTTCACCCGTTTTTGTGTGAATATTGTGTGCTTACTTTACCTGGGTCAAAGAAACTTATTTTCTTACGGATTGTGTTGGTCGTGAGTTCGAACCCAGGACATCACTTTACTTGGTGTATTTCTTTTGATCACCACTGGTCTTAAAACGCCGAATGAAAACATCGCCTATCGATCCAAAAATTTCAAAGACATGTGGCATACGCCAACCCGCGCCCGCATGGTGGATTATGGCTCACTCTCTCTCCCCAGAGAGGAGGCCTGTGTCCCAGCAGTGGGAACATTAGAGGCTTTGTATATTTGATCTCTGACTTGTTATTTGTTTTTGAATTATGTTAATTATCTAATAAATAAAACAGGTAAAATAAAACTAAACATATTAGTTTTATGTTTAGTTTTACCTGTTAATTACTGTCATTGGCGCAAGCCGTTGTAATGAATTATAAATAAATAATTATGAACAAAACATTACTTACTTTCACAAAACAATTAAACATTTTAGGTAGCCTATAACTGTAGGGATAAACGTTTTTTATCTCATTATTATCAGGTTAGAGGTTACTTACGTGGTGGATGAACGTAAGTCTATATAAGCTTATGCAACTCAGGTTTGGGCACCAGAAGTGTGCTACCTCTGCGCTTCTGAACACGACTACTGCTAAGTTTCTGGAACAATGCAGCTGTTGATTCTGACGGCGATTATCGGTGAGTACCTACTTGCAATTTCAATATTTCGCCTCCAGATGCCATATTTCGTTTGTGTTTATCTGTTTAGACTTAAGAGAGTTTATCAACACACTCTATTAATAAAAATACAGACAGTATTCATTGATAACGGTCTGTTCACATATAATTACGGTTGCTTAAAGTCTGTAAATAGTTGGTTACAGTAGTCTAGCAACTGTGAGCGGCATTCGTTGGTTTTTACTGTTGAATACCTACTACGGTAGACTCCTTTTTGTCATTTGTTTACTCTTCGACCGGGAGAGACAAAGGGTTATAGTTGTAAGTCGGACTTTTACCAAATAAAACCGCACAATGTTCCTCTGAGTGCCTCCCCCGCCAGATATCTATTAATTCCTCTAACCAAGATAATCATGCTGTAGCTAGGTGTGGCCTCATATCAACCTGCCAGCAAAAAACTGACCTACGTTCAACCGGCATTGCTTAACTAAGCTGGAGCCAATAAATGGCTGAACGATATTTGAAACCAGTATTCATAGCAATATTGTTTACCGTTAAAACCAAATTAGTAAATTACCCTTTTAAACAATTGTTTTATCGTATCTTTAATATAATTAAGCACACACATGCATTAAGCTAAACCTTTTTATATTCAAGCCGCAGCAGCGTCGACCCCGCTCACCCAGAGCAAGAGCTGGCCCTGGCAGGTCGGTAAAGAGTACCTGTATGATGTGGACACTTACACCTGGACCTCATTCGATAACAGCATCAGCAATGGCAACGCTTTCAAGGCTCAGTTCATCATCCGTGTGTTAGCGCCAGGTCAGCTCCTCGCTAAGCTGAGCCAGCCCTTGTACGCGCAGGTCCAGGCGGAGAAAATAACGTACAGAGTTTTACCTTCTGACCTCAAGTTCCAACCTATTCAGATCACCGACCAACCGTTCGAGATATTCGTCGAAGGAGGCCGTGTTAAATCGTTCAATGTTCCTATCACACTTTCCGTTGCTCACGAAAACCTGTTCAAAGGTTTGATCAGCGCTCTCCAAGTTGACATATCATCTTTTGGTCATGTCGACAGCTTCCCTAATAGCTTCGATAAAGAAACCTTCCAAGGTCTCTTTAAGAAGATAGAAACTGACGTCACTGGTGAATGTGAGACTCTATACACTGTATCGCCGGTTTCCGCCGAATGGCGTCGTGAATTGCCCAAATTCACTTCAGAGGAGGATCCAATTGAGATTATCAAGGGCAAAAACTACGGTTCATGCAAGAATCGTGCAGCTTTCTACTTTGGCCTGCCAGAGGGCGCCGTTTGGAATGGAATTGCTTACGAAAATGAAGAGAAACAGTTCATCAAGAACATTTTTGAATCCCGCTTGGTCGCTGGTAAGCAAGGCACCATATTCAAATCAGAAGTTATAAGCTCGGTCTTCGTCAGTCCTCTTCTGTTTGGTAAACAGAAGGCTGAAGTATACAGTTACGTCAAAGTCTTGCTCTCGTCTGTCAAAAAGACAAATGGTGATGAATGGAAAAAGTCTGAAGCGGTCCGCAAGATCGATTCTCTTTTATTCTCAATAAGCGACTCTATGTTCATTCTTAAGGTTAGTAATCAGAGCATTGCCAATGCCCAAAAACTGCTCCAGGACATGACTCCCTTGCTGACGACACCCAGCAGCAATCCAAAGGTAGACTTTCTTTCAAAGTTCAACGTTCTTGTACGCATCATTGCTTCTTTGGGTTCAGAGGAGCTGACCCTGTTGACTAGCAGCGTTGAAATTGCGAAGTCCTCGAAAAACGTCGCCAAGACCGGTATGTGGATAATCTACCGTGATGCTGTCGCGCAAGCAGGGACTGTTGCCGCATTTAGGGAAATCAAGTCCTGGATCTTAAGTAAAAAAGTTCAAGGTGAGGAAGCGGCTGAGCTCATCACAAGTGTAGGTGTTACCCTACGTAACCCAACTTCTAAGGTCTTGGCTGAAATCGATGAACTGACGACGAACCCTGTTGTAATGGAGCAACAGTTTCTTAACAACTCAGTCCTGTTATCAGCCACTAAATTATATCGATTTGATAAGAAAAGTTCATGTGTAACCAAATTTGTCATACCACGTCTCGCTAAAGAGCTGAAACAAGCTATTAAAAATGGAGATTCAAATAAGGCTCAGGTCTACGTCAGAGCTCTTGGAAATTTGGTTCACGAAGACGTTCTAAAGGTATTCGCTCCGTACTTGGAAGGTCGCGTTGCAGTGACCAACTACCTTCGTACCCAAATGGTCGCTAGCCTCAAGACCTTGGCTAACCTGAAGAACGAATCTGTTCGTGCTGTGCTATTCAGCATCTTGAAAAATACCGCTGAGCCTTACGAGGTGAGGGTGCTTGCTGCCCTGAACATCTTCATGGCTTTCCCTACCTCTGAGATGATGCAAGTAATGGCACACATGACCACCGACGACCCCAGCACGCAAGTACGCGCTGTTTTGGCAAATGGCATTAATTTCGCAGCTGAACTGAAAGACCCACGTTTCAAAGACTTGTAAGTTTCTCCTATTAGATTTTATAGTGATGAACAGGATTTATTTTTTATTTATTACTTTACAGAAATAATTGAAGCACTCGTTGTTTTATAAGCTGTTTGACAACATTAAAAATGCTTGCTATTCTTTATTTACAGGGCTACGACTGCTCAGTCAGTCAAATCTTTCGTTGCGAAAGAGAAGTTCGGGTACCGGCTTTCGACCGATAGCATAATTGACGAATACACGAGCGACGATGACATCGCATATTTCAGGGAGTTATCATATGTTGGTAGCGAGGATACTTTCCTGCCTCTATACCATAGGTCAGCTTTGAGGGCTAGAGGCACTGGTTGGACTGAAGAAAGCCAGGTACCTATAAATCAATACTTATGAAATCTACAAACGGCTTGTTGATCCTTGCTGTGATCCAAGGGCTGACCTTGGCCAGAGGCTAAGGATTGCCATTCAATGTGTCAATGCCGCCAGGCCCCTGGGTACATTACCAGTTCACAGCGCCATATTTTAATTTGCTAATAATTAGCCATTTCTTTTTTTTTATCTATACCTACATATTATCCACTAACCCGCACTGGGCATGGTGGATTACGGCCCACTCCCTCTCACAGAGAGAAAGCCTGTGTCCCAGCAGTGGGAACATTATAGGCTGACTATGTGATTATTTATATTATAAATTAAAGTTCTCAAGACCGCGTTGTTCTTCTTACTTAAGCAAAGCATTTTGAAGCTGGTTTTACTATCATTTACACTTTAGATGATTTATTCCGGAAGGTTTATGGGTGTCACATTAATATTAAAGTTGCATAATTATCATAAATAAATCTCGATGTCGTAAAAACCGTGCGAAGCAGGGGTGGGTCGCTAGTAAGGTATAAGTTGTTATTTATGTATAATTATGTCATTTTAATTCTGAATAAATATTACCGTACTTATGAACATAATCTTGGTGACTTAAAGTAGGTACTAATTTACTCAACCGTTATTTTTGTAGGTCACCTTGTCGATGTCAGGTGTGCAAAAGCTCTTGGAATACATATCACAGATGATGTACGGACCTAACGAATTTAAGGCCGATTTGAAATTCTCCGCCAAGAAAGTAGCCGAGTCACTAAATATCAAACGTGAACCTCCCGTTCCCATTGAAGGCTCTCTCTTCCTTGAAAACTTGAATCAGCAGAAACTTATCACCTTCAACGAGGCGGATCTTAAAACCTTCATCGCTAGTACTATTCAAAACATGGAAAAAATATTAGAAGGTGTTGACGTCCAATACACTAAGGTATTGCATCAAAAACAAGCATACGTTATGTTCCCTCTGGCTGCTGGTGTACCGTTCTTCGTTGAATACAGTGAGCCACTGATGTTTTCAGTTAATGGCCAAGTCAATTTCAAACGTGATAATAGCAGCTTAGACTTTGCCGGAGTATTGCATAAAAATCTCGACATGACTTATGCGAGAAACATAGATGGCAGTGTCGGTTTTCTGGATACTCTCGGTGATGTATATGTCACCGTTGGTGTCATCAACAAAATCCAGTTTTACTTCCCCATCAATCTGAAAACAGGGGCTTATCGAGGACAAGTCAAATTGAATTTCGCGCTTCCTTAACAAGATGCCAACATCATTAGCTTTAGTGTATGGCCCTACACTACTCTACAAAAGACTGATTCTCTGCTGACTATTTCTGAGAACCCTTCAACTAAATACATCGAGCGCGACGCAAAAAAAACTGTGTCTACTAGCTTTAAGACGGGTTTCCTAACTGGTGTTTGTTTCCTACTGCAATTTTATTCTTGCTCTTCTGACTTCAAAGACGCTACCGATGTTTACAACACTGACCTTCTTCTAACCAGCCTCGGCACTTTACTGTACCAAAAAGATGTGGCTCTGACTCAATTCAACTTGAAATATCTCGCCGATAGGACTAAAAACAAGGATATCACATTCAGCTTATACTATGGTAAGCTAACATTTTTGACAAGAATAATCTATCAATCTCTGCAAGGAAATTGTAATTGATATTGATATATTTTTATTATAGAAAATATTTACGACAAGAAGCAGAGTGGTGAATTTGGACCAGCTTCCGCCGTAACGCCGGACGTATCTGCTAATAGCGAGGCTCGGCGTGAAGAGATTGTCAAGCGCGCTGCGTCTGGCATCGACTCTGCTGAAGTCCATTTGTATGACTTCAGTGCCGTCTTTAACGGAACCCAGAAGGTTGAGTACGTGTTCACCGCGGCCATCGCTGACAGTTTTATAGACAATAAAGCCCAGGGAGTATTTTTCTTTAATGGCTGGGAGCAGATCAACGCCGTCATCAAGATGGTTAATCCTAAGATAGTTCCTCTCAACTTCGAGGAAGCTTTAAAGAATAATATCAAGGTCACCTATGAAGCCGACCTGAAATACGGAAACTCTGAAAACATTCACCTTCAAGGTTTTGGGGAGCGTAGCGAAAAATATACTGAAATGTTGTCCAACGACCCTCTGGCAAAACAGTGCCTGCAAGAAACCAGCAATTACAACTTCTACCAGAAGGATTGCTACAAGATGATCATCAAAGCGCATGCCCCTGACTACTTTAAATTCTCTGTTACATACCATAACCTCAGCACGGAGTACCTGAAAATGACACAGAACACTTATGAAATCTTAAAGGACATGTTCTCCTGGGAACAGGAACAAGAAATAACGAAGATGATCGATGATGATAAAATGGATATGGTGGTTCAGTCATTCTACTACGACAATTATGAAAACTACGAATTCACAACCAAACACGGAGTGCTCCGTTTTAACAATGTAGAAGGCTTACCCTACTACCCCTACGCTGCAGCTGTTTATGCACCCATCACTGACTGGGAGCGTTCCTTGAACTATTACCATGGGTATCAATACATGCGTGAGTATATTAAATTTTTTCAATGATTACAGACCTGGCCTTGAGCCCCGAATACATTGTCATATTTTACAATGTTTGTCTAATTTGTCAACAGCCTACTGTGCCGTAGACAGCAGCAAGATCTGGACGTTCAGCGGCCGCAGCTACGACTACAGCCTCACAAGCTCCTGGCACGTCGTGATGGTGGACGAGTCCAACGACGTCGGCAAGTGGAGCGACCTGGTCATTCTTGCTAGGAGACCCAGCGACAAACAGGAGGAAGTCTACATCTCCTACAAGTAAGAATTAATAACACTTTCAACAGAAAGTTTTAAAATGTTAAATATTATTTGATTTGAGATTATGAGAGCAGTAGTGGCCCAATGGCCACGACCCCGACTTACGAGTTCGAACCCAGACAGGCGCTTTACTTTGTGTAAATAATTCCATCACCACTGCTCTCAAACGGTGAAGGAAAAAACCGTGAGGAAACCGGCATGTCATAAATCAAAAAATTCGAAGACATGTGACATCTACCAGCCCGCATTGGGCTCGCGTGGTAGATTACAGTTACAGCCCACTCCCTTTAGAAGAGAGGAGGCGTGTGTCTCAGCTGTGGTAACATTATAGGCTGATTATGTAATTACGATTTATTGTTACTAGACTGGAACTGGAAATTCCTCATGGACATTATTATATTTTACAGAACCCAATTTGGCAAATACGTTGAATTAGAGATCAAGCCCACAGCAGTTGAAGTAAAGAGCAACGCTAAGAAGATGCCCAACAGTGCACTCAACACCTACTGGAATGGCGCTGAGAAAGCCCCTCTTTTGCAATACTACACCTTAGCTGACGGTGTTCTCGTGTTCAACATCAACAACGGCGCTCTTCGTGTAATGTACGATAGCCAGAGACTTGTCATCTTCACCGCTGACCACCGCAGTACCACCAGAGGTATCTGTGGGCAGAGCTCTACCCAGACCCGCGACGACTACAAGACTCCTTATGGTCTCGTCGACCTCCCAGAACTGTACGGCGCGTCCTTCTCATTGGATGATGAATACAGCGACCCTAAGACCGTAGAGCTGAAGAAGGAAGCTAAACTGAAGGCGTACCAGACTGTCACCAAGTACACCAACATCCTCCGTTCTGATGCCGAGTGGAGCAAGATCGATAACGTCATCCCAAAAGGCTTATGAAATCATTAACACACATATTTTGGATTTTTTTATACTACGATTAAAAAATATGTATTTTGTAGGTAAATCTATGTTTTTAATTATTGCAGTTAGTTTTATATTATATTATTACTACCGTACATTTATGGTGTAGAAGTAAATTAAGTATTTTTCATTATTTATTACATAAGGGAAAAATGTGACAAATGCAGCAGTTTTATTACAGATCCTTACCCTACCCACCCGATCAAAACCAAGCATTGACATCAGCAGACAGGCCGTCTTAAAGCCTAAAAGCTGTTTCCTCAAAGGATATTCCAAACATTGCCCTCTGTCCCTACAATATTATACTCAATTTTTTAAAGAAAGATTCACAGCGATTATGCGGTCGTCGCTTCATTTTGTTCGACGAAGCCTTCCGGTTTTCCGAACAAATGAGTGACATTATGAACGCGACACACGAAAATAGTTGGGATGTTAAACAATAACCAACAGATGTCATGTCTAGCATTTTTGTATTTTTATCTGTTTGGATGTGAGATTATGCCTTGGAAAACACAATAATATGTCTAAAATAACAATAAAATACTCTATTTCGGAATACACTCTATATATATAAAATTCAAAGTCCTGACTGACTGAGACATCAACGCACAGCCTAAACCGCTGGTCCTAGAGACATGAAATTTGGAGGGTGTATTCTTCGTGAAGAGTAGGTATCCACTAAGAAAGGGTTCTTCGAAATTCCACCCCTAAGAGGGTGAAATGGGGGGATTTTGTTTGTATGAAAAATCTTATTCCTTGAGTTAATAAACTTGAAACTTGGCACGAATACTTATCTAAGTAAATTATGAAGTTGGGCATTTTTTGTTTTTATAAACTACCCCCTAAAAGGGGATTGGGGGGTTTCAAAGTTTATATGGAAAAATTTTAGCGCGCGGTCCGATTTAATCGAAATTCAGTATTCGTACCTAAAATTGAAAGGAAAGAATAATGTATATCAGGGTTTTTCGAAAATCTACCACTGACGGCCTAAAAAGGGGTAGTCAATTTTATACATAGAGGATTTTACAGCGTGGCTTGATTAACTCGAAAATTGGTATAAATAATCTTTGAGTCAAGTTATGAACACACCCCAAATGATTTTTCAAAATTCCACCCCTGTGGGGGTGAAAAGCGGGGATACAGTTTATATGAAAAATCTTATTCGTTAGATTAATAATCTTGAAAATTGGCATGAGTACTCACCTAAGTAAGCAATACAGTTTATCATTATTAGTTTTTCAAAACTACCCCTCAAAGGGGATATAGGGGTGTTAAAGTTTGTCTGGAAGAATTTGAACGCGCGGTCCGATTAACTCAAAACTCAGTGTAGTACTGTGTGTGTATTTAAGACTAAAAATAAATAATAACACGTATGAGGGTTTTTCGAAAATCTACCCCTAACGGGGAGAAAAGGGGTAGTTAATTTTACAGGGGAGGATTATAATAAGTGGCTTGATTAATTATAAAATTGGTATAAATCTTTGAGTCAAGTTATGAATTTTTATGTTTTTTTAAAATTCCACACCTGTGTGGGTGAACAGCGGGGATACAGTTTCTGTGAAAAATCTAATTAATTTAGTTAATAAACTTGAAACTTGGCAACAATTCTTGCCTAAGTAAGTAATAAAGTTTCTCATTATAAGTTTTTCAAAATACCCCTCAAAGGGGGATTTAGGGGTGTTGAAGTTTGTGTGGAAGAAATTGAATGCTCGGTCCGATTAACTCGAAACTCAGTATTGATACTTTCTACAGAAAATAATTAATAATAAGTATGTAAAGTTGTCGAAAATTGACCCCTGACGGGGCAAAAAGGGGTAATTCGGTTTTTAGGGGAGGATTTGGCAAAGAGATAGATGGAATCTTGGGGAAGCACATACTTTTTATCCTGGTAGCACGTTCCCGTGGGATAACTTCCGACATCCACGCGGGCGAAGCCGCGGGCAGAAGCTAGTATTTACATAACATAGGTAGGTAAATTAAAAGACTTAAAATAATAATATGAACATGTTTGCGAAAAAAGAGGGAAAGAATCGTATGGTATCAAAAAAGTCGTCCGCGTCGCTGTCAGAGGATATTACTCAAACAATTAAAAAGCCATAGTGCCTCACGTGGATCCACGTTCTGAATAAGAAGGGTAAAAATTTATGTTTTATCAGTCAATTATGTCGAGTATAAAACATGTATTGACGTTGTTTCAGACATGTCTTGGTAACTTGTATTCACCTTTTTGACAGTTTTGTGTAAAACTAGTCTTTACAATTTGTTTTAGATTTAAAGCATAAAAGAAAACAGTAGACACAACATGCAGAATACATGTTTCATACCTAATACCTAAACGCAGGGTTAGAAGATGACTTTATAATCTAATCTAATCAGCCTGTATTATCCCACTGCAGGGCAAAGGCCGCTCCTCTGCCTTTCCCACACAATTCTGTCTTTTGCGAGTGCCGGCCAGTCCCTACGGTAGGAGTCAAGCTCGTCCCGCCATCGCCACCTCCGTCTTGGCCTGCCGCGATGCCGTTGTGCGTTTAGTGGGACCCAATCGGTGGTTCTTTTAGCCCAATTGTCATCTGACGTGTGCCAAACATGTCCGGCCCGGTTTTTGGCGCGCAGTATTGTGTTCCTGTATAAGGAACCGACTTTATAAGTATTTAAAAAAATGTATAAAACGTTACTTTTCTTAATTCGTATTTGTACGGAACAATGCTGCGTCAGCTGGACTTGTTGTTGTCTGACCAGTTTTATGGTACGTTTATACATTCTTATCTTATTATAATTTTAGTAAAATTTGGCGATAGCATAAGACTTTTCAGCTATCGTTGGGTTTATAGGTCAAGCCAAAATAAGAAAGAAAGATTATAACTGGTATATAAACCTATGCATCGTAGGCTGAGTGATCAGTGTGCGCCGCCCCCTGGCAACACTGAACAGGACCCCTGCGAGAATCTGGAATTATGAAGCTGTTAGTGTTGACGGCGATAATCAGTGAGTTACTTATTTTTTTGTGGTTTTAACGAATAGTCTACACATGGAATGTGACAGTGTAGAAATAAGTGTGATCCGTGGTCCTAGTACAAATCCTGCTGCTTGTAATCTAAACTAAGCGAATCGGAATCACTTTTCTAAAATATTTAAGTCTAGGGCTTCTAACTTATCAAAAGTTTAACACTTATAATTCACTTAACCGTGTTTTTTTTAAATTGATGACAGTTTTTGTATGAAATAACTGTCAAAATTATGTATTCCTCTAATAAAGTTATCTAGTGGCTTACCACCAGCTCTTATAGCAAAACCTGGTGGTTTTGCTTGGCGGATTTTTCAATAAGGGCTGGGTGGTGTGGTGACACCACCAGCCCTTATTGAAAAATCCGCCCTTAGAATAACAAAAAAGTAAATATATTGTTAATAAATAAATAGACGGTTTAATCGTGTTTAAGGCAAATTTGAAAATGGTTCATTTAATCGATCCTGATTCTAAAGGTTAAGGTATTTTATAGATATTTTGAACGGAAAACCAACAGTAGTATAATATTAAAAATAAATAGAAATAACGTAACAATAAACCCAAAAATTATACTAAATTTGAATCGCGACATATTCGCCAAAAATGTAAGCATAATATGAGTTTGTGGAAAAATAACTTTAATTCCTACACAATAAAGTTCAGTTTACGCTACAACTTCAAACATGTTTATAACTGTTTCAATAGTGCTAGTCATTCTGAAATCAACTTAATTAACATTAAAATAAAGTTGATATTGGTTTAACTTGAAATAACGTCAATTTGAAACAAATAAAATTTGAATATATACCTACTATATCTTCCGCAGATTACAACTTAGATATTTACAAACTGATCGCTATTTAAAACCAATAGCGATATTTTAGCATATCTTCCCGTTTCGTATATCTTTGTCATTTATTTTGCATAAGAATCATGGATATAGTAATTTAAAAAACAATAATAAAACATACATAATGTTCTCAATCTTTTTCAGCCGCCGTTGCATCAAGCCCGCTAACCGAGAGCAAGAAATGGCCATGGCAAGTTGGCAAGGAATATCTCTATAATGTGAACTCTTATACCTGGGTCAAGTTTGAACAAAGCAACAACAACGGTAATGCCTTCAAAGCCCAATTCATCGTCCGTGTTTTGGAACCAGGCCGTCTGGTAGCTAAGATAGAGAAACCTTTGTATGCGCAAGTTCAGGGTCAACTGTCACTGTCTAAAGACGCCTTGCCTTCTGATCTGAGCTACAACCCTGTCCAGGGTATTGACCATCCTTTCGAAATTTTTGTTGATGGGGGTCGTGTCGTCTCCCTGAAGGTCCCAACATCACTTTCCATTTCTTACGAGAACTTACTAAAAGGTCTTATCAGCGCTTTACAAGTAGATTTATCTTCGTTTAACAATGTCAATAGTTTCCCGAACAGCTATGACAAGGAAACTCTCCAGGGTTTATTTAAGAAAATGGAGACTGACGTCACAGGAGACTGCGAGACTCTCTACTCTGTTTCGCCGGTCTCTGCTGAGTGGCGCCGCGAATTGCCCATGTTTGCTGAAGATCCCATCGAGGTCGTTAAGAGCAGGAACTACGGTTCTTGTGTAAAGAATGTTGGATACAACTACGGTGTACCAGAAGGCGCCATATGGAAGGGAATTGCTTACAATAACGACGAAAGACAGTTCTTAAAGCACACATCCGAATCCCGCATGCTTGTTGGCAAGCAAGGCACAATCTACAAATCGAAGACCCTTAGTTCTGTTTTTGTCAATCCTCTCCTCTTCGGTAAACAAAAAGCCGAGGTCTACAGTCATGTCAGCTTCTATCTAGCATCTGTCGAACCAGAAGGTAGCAACGACTGGAAAAAAACAATTGAATTCCGCACGGTTGAATCGTTATTGTTTACATTTAACGAAACAGCTTTCATTAAGGGTGATAAAAACATTGCCGATGCTCAGAAATTGCTTCAGGAAATGACAACTTTACTGCAAAACCCAAGCAACTTACCAAAGGTCGATTTTCTTTCGAAATTCAACGTTCTCGTTCGCTCCCTCGCGTTTATGAACTCTAAGCAACTGGCTCAAATGACTTGCAGCATTGAAGTGGCTAGGACTTCAAAGACAATTGCAAAGAATAACATGTGGATAATCTACCGTGATGCTGTTGCCCAAGCAGGGACAATCGCGGCCTTCAAAGAAATCAAGACCTGGATCTTGACCGAGAAGATTGAAGGTGGCGAGGCAGCTGAAGTTATTAGTTCCATGGCCAGTGTTCTTCGTTTCCCTAACAAGGAAATCATGAACGAGTTTTTCGACTTTGTTATGAGCCCCAAAGTTCAGGAGCAAAAGTATTTGAACACGACCGCTCTTTTGGCTGTTACTAAATTCATCTCTCTTGGTGACGACGTCTCTTTCGTAGAGGATAAAGTCATCCCACGCCTATCTCAAGCACTAAAAGAAGCAATCGAAAAAAGTGATAAAAACAAGGCTCAGGTTTATGTAAGAGTTCTTGGAAACTTACCTTACTCGAATATCCTATTGGTTTTCGCTCCTTATCTAGAGGGTCGAATTCCCGTCTCTAAGTACCTCCGCATCCAAATGGTAATTAGCCTTAAAACGGTAGCTAACACGAAGAATGAAAACGTTCGTGCTGTGCTATTCAGCCTTTTAAAGAACACTGCTGAGCCATACGAAGTCAGGGTAGCTGCTGCTCTGAACATTTTCATGGCTTATCCAACTCATGATATGATGCAAATAATGGCGCACATGACAATCGACGACCCCAGCACGCAAGTTCGCGCTGTACTGGCAAGCAGTATTACGTCCGCCGCTAGACTGAAAGATCCACGTTTTGCATTACTGTGAGTATCATAATATCTTTCTTTTGTGAACGAATAAAAATGATTTGTGACTTAATTTACCCAAAAAAAGTGGTACGACATCATCTTTATCTAATTTAGCACTACTGAATCTCAGTCATAGTTTAAGAGTATCGAATCTTTTCGATCGTTAAAAATTACTATAATGTATACTGTACAGCTTCCGTAGGCAAAGATTATCTCCAGAGCCCTTAGCAAAAAATAATGGAAGATTACTTTTAGATGCTGTACACATCTGATGTTCTATAATAAATAGGTAATACTTCGGAATACAAGGAATCGTAAAGATGAGTTTCATTTAAATGTTATCATAATTTTTTCAATTTTCAGCTCGAAGACCGCAAAGTCTGTCTTATACTTGGTTTCCAAAGAAAAGTTCGGAAACCGCTACTCGACGGACAGTTTGATTGACGAGTACACAAGCGATGATGAGCTCGCGCACTTTGGAGAATTCTCATTCATCGGTAGCGAGAACAATCTTCTACCAGTGTACCAAAGGGGAGCTCTCCGGTTCAGAAGCACCGGATGGACCGAGGAAGATTGGGTAATTTATCTCTCATTTATTTAATTAAAATCTCTATCCTGTGTGTGTAGATTTTAATAAATAGGTTTGCCGGTTTGCCGTACCTAACACGATAGTGAGATATTGTCATTTTAAATCTATTTAAGTACCGAATACATAACTGGCTCCGCCTTACCCTTCGGAGAAACCCGTCGTGATGTTATATTATGTGTGTTAAATTAGTAATGAAATGGTACAAAAAGCTTAGTAGTTAGTTGTCCATGAAAATAAACCAGAATATTTCTTATTTCAGTTCACGCTATCCGTATCCGACATGCAGCATCTCTATCACTATTTCACAGGGGTGTACCATAAATCATCCAGAAAACTTGATGATGGTTCTAATAGTTACTCAGCCACAAAGATTGCTGAATTACTAAACATTAAGCCGGAACATCACTGTGAGCTCGAAGGCTCCTTCTTCCTAAATAGCTGGAACCAGCAGACACTCGTTACTTTCAACGAAGACGACCTTAAGTCTTTGATAATGGGGTACGCAAAAGAGTTGGAGACTTTGTTACGTGGAGACAATTACAAGTACATCAAGGTGTTGACCCAAAAACAGGTCTTTGTTATTTTCCCTCTCGTCTCGGGCATGCCTTTTATGCTTGATTACAGTGAACCGTCCGCCATTATCCTGCAAAGCCAATTCGAAACCAAAATCAGTCAAGATATGAATACGTCAAGAAATAATGACTTGAAATTTACATATGCGAGAAACTTGGACGGAAGTGTCGGGTTTATGGATACACTTGGTGACGTATATGCCAGTACTGGTATCATCAACAAACTCCAATTTTACATTCCTTTCAAACATACCGCGGCATCGAAAACTGGTGCTCATGAATTACGCGTTGTATTTCCTGAGCAAAACGCTAACTTAATCCACATGAGCGTGTGGCCTTACACTACTCTGCAAAAGACGGATTCCCCCCTATTGACCGTTTCCGAAAACCCATTGACCAAGTTTATCGAGCGCCCAGCTAAAGTTGTGTCTACTGAGTTCAAGTTTGGTCAGCTAACTGGAACCGTGTTCGAATTCCAAGGATACTCTTACTCATCCGACTATAAGGACCCAAGAAAGTTATTTGATGCTGATCTTCTGACGAATGTTCGTAACTTGCTGTACCAGAAGGACGTTGCGCTAACCGAGTTCAACTTGAACTATCTTGCTACAGAGTCGCAAAACAAAGAGAGCAGTTACACTTTATTTTACGGTAAGCAATTAATGACATTAAGTTTACCAACATTCTTATTTATGAATGTGCATTCCTTTTGACCCCCTTAAGTAAGTAGGAGTGGATCACTGAATGGCTACCACTATTGTGTAGTCGTCCTCGTAATTGCTTAAAACCCCTAAAAAGGTTGAATGCCACTTGCACGTCATACGTCGCGTCCCACGTCTATGTGAAAGTTAGATATCATCAACCTTACCGATTACTGTATAAATTTACTGAGAATTGTTGTCAAAAGTGCTAAAACAATAAATTATAAAGAAGAAAGAAAAATAGGTTTATTTGTCACAGAAACACGTGCATATAAAGAGATAAATTATTCTAATAATAAGGAAAAATAAAACCAAAATACAACAATCACGAGCACAAAGCAGAAATAGTCGACGGCTGCTCGTCATGACTGTGACAAGAGGGTCAATTACGAGGTCGACTATCACCTATGTTTACTAGTTCCAAGATCCAACCTCTTTCCTAGGCGTTAGTTGTTTTTAACTGCTTAATGGATCGTATGTTACTGAATTTTTAATTGAACATACATGACCTGTGCTGATTTCAGACACAATCTACAAGCTGGAAGAAGAATCAGAAAACACAATTGAAGAAATGGGACCAGCAACGGCCATGAATGATGTTACTCCAAATAGCAAAGCTCGCCGGGAGGAGATTGTTAGACGTGTTCAGGCAGGCATCAAAGCCCCCAAAGTTCAACTCGTTGACATCAGCGTTGTCTTTCATGGAAAAAAGAAAGTAGAGTACGTATTTACCAGTGCTTTTGCCAACAGTTTCGTCGATCCCAAGTCCCAGGCTGCTTTGTTCTTTAATGGAAATGAACAAATCAATGCGGTATTTAAGGTTACAAAACCTTTGACAGTGCCCCTAAACTTCGAAGAAGCTCTTAAGAATGAAATTAAGGTATCATACGAAGCCAATTTTAAATTTGGAGACACAGACAACGTCCATTTCCAAGGCTTTGGCGAACGTAGCAAGAAGTACACTGAAATGTTGTTAAGCGACCCCTTGGGAAAGCAATGCATAGAAGAAACTAGTAAACAGAACTTCTACCAAAAAGATTGTCATAAGATGATTATCAAGGCCCATGCCCCTGACTATTTCAAGGGTAAGCTGACTTATAAGAATATCAGTCCTGATGACTTGAAAATTATTTACAATATTTTTGAGGCGCATAAACATTTTTACACTTGGGAGGACGTGTTCAAGACTAGCGATAACGGTGCTCTGGAAATCGTAGCACAAGCTTCCTACTACGACAACTATATCAACTATGAGTTCAAAAACAAATACAGAGTATTACGCTTGGACAATGTCGAGGGCAAGTCATACTACCCCTACGCCATGGCTCTCTACGCACCCCTTACAAACTGGGAGCGTACCCTTAATTGGTTCACTGACTACCAAAACCTGCGTAAGTATCATTAAGACATTTTAAGCGATTCATTAATAATAATCTACAATTGCACATTGATTTTAACTAATTTAACACATGTTTCTTATAGCTTTCTGTACTGTGGATGATAATAAGATCTGGACGTTCAGCGGCCGCAGCTATGACTACACCCTCACTACCGCCTGGCACGTGGTTATGGTTGACGATGCCAAGCACTACGGCAACGGCTTGCTTATCCTCATGAGGAGGCCCAGCGATCATCAAGCGGAAGTCTACATTACCTACCAGTCAGTATCTCGATTCTCAGTATTTTGCTAGAAATAGTAATTTGCTAGAAGCTTAATTATAGATCGGCCGGACTCCTGCCAGCAGGACTTTTAGTACCTCCGGAAAGACGCCACTTTTTTTCGGTCACAGTACCGTAATGGTCTATAGCACAAAGTACCAATTTTCACGATAAAATATAATATCTTTCTCTGTTTCACATGGTACAACAACAGTTACTTAACACAACTGCCCTCAAATCGGCATGCGATGGCGCATGAGCATACACGCGGGCAGCGCATACGTGCTAACTTTTTTCGACACCCGGAGACTGAAAACGCACGGTGTCGTAAACATTTCAGTATTCCAGTGTGTAATATAGTCTACACGAACATGTCTTGTAATAACCATTGTTTATTTCATTTCTTTTAGTTATCAAACTGGTAGAAAAGCCTTAGAGATGAAGATTACGGATGGAGCAATCAGAATTGGAAGTAACATCACGAAAACATCCAATGGCGGCCTCACGACATACTTCGATGACGCTGAAGATGTGAAAGCTCCTCTCTTGCAGTACTACACCATTGCTCGTGACACGAAACTCTACAGCATAAACGACGGAGCTATTCGTTTTATCTTTGACACTCACAGGCTTGTTATCTTTACCGATGACCACCGCAGCACCACTAGAGGTCTCTGTGGACAGAGTACTACTCAGACCAGCGACGACTACATGACTTCTTATGGTCTGGTCGACCTCCCCGAGCTTTACGGAGCGTCCTTCTCATTGGATGGTGAATACAGCGACCCTAAGACCGTAGAGCTGAAGAAGGAAGCTAAACTGAAGTCGTACCAGCCTGTCACCAAGTACACCAACATCCTCCGCTCTGATACTGAATGGAGCAAGGCCGAGAATGAGTCCGTTAAAGGACATTAATTTATCATTTATACAAAGACATAGGGTTCTCTATGAATACGTGTGTGGCTATAACAACTAAAGGCCAAACGTTCAAATTCAATTCACAATCTCATCTCAGCGACAATCAATGTCAAAAACTTGTCAAACATGTATGGAAATTGTTTGTATTTTTGATAGATTGAGACTACGATTAGAATGCGAAACGTTCTTAAAAATACGGGAATTCCCCTCTGATTTTCATTCTATTTGTTTTATAGTTTGTATAAGAATACTATATACCTACTTAATTATTAAAATAACGTATACAATTCTAGCTATGTATTTATCCTAAACGAATATTTAAGTACGTATTACTAGTAGGTACTATGTGCGAAAGAACAACGACCTACTAATATGTATCTTGAATAAACAATTAAATCTCTAACTATTATATAACGTTTTTTTATTGAAAAAACTGAATAGAACAAACATAATCGGCTGGTAACTATGAAAGACTGTCTCACAAACGAAAAATATTTTTTATGTTTGCTCAACCTGTCTGCAGACACCCCAGTTAGAACATGAATTAAAATTAATTTTCATAGTTTATCTACTTACTATATTAATATTATAAAAGACTTAAATGGAAACTAGCAGCAACACTTATTTCAAGTTAAAACTTTGAAAGGACATCATCATACTTTTTTTAAAATGGTTATACCATAACTTTTTGGTTCATTTCTATCAACAATTAAATCAAAGTTGTGTCCAAATATCTTCAAATATGAATCAAATCGAGTTTGTTCTGAATGTCAAATTGACATATTTTTTTTAAAACTATTTAACCCTTACAAGTTTCAAAAGACAATGACCAAACGTCGCGCGTCGTACCAAAAAGTCTCATGCATCCAGATCAAAGTATTATAGTAATTATTTTCATAATTTTTTACATTACGCGTCGGGATTTTTGAACAGGGAATTTAATGTAAAGTAAAAAAAAATACAGTCGAATTGAACACCTCCTCCTTTTTGGAAGTCGGTTAAAAAGTGTTGATGTTGTGTTATTCCCTTTACATGACGTTCCGTTTTAAACGATATGATTAATACAACCTTGAATTTTAGAAGTGTCATGATCACGTCTTTCAACAAACACGTAAAGAAATTATACTTTCCCGATTCTACATTAATTAAAAATAACTAGAATAAAATAGAATATTATTTTTAATTAAACGATTATCATTTTTTTAGAGCAATAGTGGCCGTTCGTGTATGACATGCCAAACAAAATAAAGCACCTAGTTTTTAGGTTATTTCGATTTTTTTGAAAATCTCCAAAACCTGGGTTTTGTTTACAAAAAGAACTTTTGTAGCAGTTAATGTGATAAGTGTAGTCTATAAAAAAAAATGACTTTGATGCAGCCATGGTACGGGACTCCATACATCCATGAGCATTGTCCTTTAATTAATTAAGTAGTCATGGTTTATCCATACTAATATTATAAATTCGTTAGTCACTCTGCCTATATGTTACCTTTTCTCGATGATAAATAAAAAACGATTACTTATTATATTTAAGGAACTCTTGAGCTTTTGATGATGCCAAGAAATGTATGGAAGCTGGTACTCGCTTCAATAGAAATAAATTATATTTCATTAGAAAGGTACTAAGATTTAGTACAAGAATTTCCGCCGCTGATGGCCGCTGGAGCAGATAAGTCCTGGAATGGAGACCGCGTATCGGCAAGCGTAGTGTGGGACGCCCCCCAGCTAGATGGACGGAACGACTTAAAGAAGGTGGCTGGGGTAGACTGGATGCGGAAGGCGGAGAACAGCTCAGCAGTAGACTGCGATAGGTTGACGTGATTGACAAGATCTCCAATGAACCTTGTCTTGATTCCTTGTCCGATCTGAGTAATACAGGGTGGACGTTGGGACGAGGCAGTAAGGGAAGCTACCTGAACCGTTGTATCTACAGAAAAATGTTTTTAGGAGACTGACCTCAATTTATTGAGTAATTACCAACTGCATTCACAAATATTGGAATCAATTTACGACACGGTTGGCGCAGTGGTTAAGCGATTGACTGCTGCGCTGCGTGTCGCGGGTTCGATTCCCGCACGGAACAAATATTTGTATGACCTACAATTAGTTGTTCCGGGTCTGGCTGTTTGTGTATGTGAGTTTATATGTCTGTAAACGCACCCACGACACAGGAGAAATTCCTAGTGTGGGGCAACGTTATAAATAAAAAGAAAGAAAGAAATAAATCAATGCAGTTTTAAATAAGGATTCAAAGACAATTTTGGACCAACTGAGATTAGAGCACTCGAAAAGTCAGAAATCGCATAAAACTTTTCCCATATCTACATTTCGTAGTGATCGATGATCTTATCAGCAGTAGTAGCCCAGTGGTCACGGCCGCGAATTACGAGTTGTAGGTCGTAGGTTCGAACCCAGTCAGACGCTTTACTTTGTGTAAATTTTAATTATCATCACCACTGCTCTCAAAACAGTCAATCAAAATAAAAAGTCATTTATTTAAATTAGGCTGAGAATCAGCACTTTTTGAACGTCAAAATTACAAAAGACAGTCCCGCAAAAACGCCCGCCCTTCACCACTTCCTAGTGCTATCGCTGGGAAGAAGAAGTGGCGCAACAAACTCCCCAGCAGCACAGCTGTTTGTTCAATTAAAAAAAATATACTTGATTGTATACAATACTAGGTACCTATGTTCGGTAATTAACATTACAAAACAGAACATAAAATTAAATTATTTGCCATAATATGTCAGCTAGCCACGCCAATATACCAACAAATATAATAAAAACTATACGTACTCAAGCCAAAACATAATTAATTAAAATGTAAATAAAGAAACTTACTTCCCAAATAAAAGCCTGGAGGCTTTTATTTGGGAAGTAAGTTTCTTTTCATAAAGGGCGTGACAGCTTACATACTTATGCATTGATGGGTTCTGTTCACATAGCTGTCACTTGAAGTCACAAAAAGATAAAGTAAGACCATCAAAGTAAAATAATTTAATAACAATAACCTGTCAGTAAGCTAATTCTGGAGAAAGAACATAAACATTGTCTTGTGTTAAACTAGGGTGACCAAATATTCTTATCGTCCAAGTAGTCGTTGATGGAATAGTATGCCTTTGAACAAAGGTTGGATTTTAGTTGAGCTTTAAACGCATTAAAAGGCGGGTCTAGAAAAGAAGAGGGTATCTTGTTATAAAAGGTTATACCAAGCCCAACAAATGAGTTATGAACCTTATGAAGCCGGTGAAAGGAGGCACGTAGTTTGTCCTTATTTCTGGTGTTAACACTGTGGATATCACTATTTTTAGTGTAAATTTTGCCTAATATATAAAATGTTGGCAAGGATGAATTGTGATGCAACCGTGAGAATACCAATATCTATAAAGAAATCTGTTAGAGAAACTCTGGCACCTAGCTGGTAAATTGCTCGAACAACTCGCTTTTGAAGGACAAATATATTTTGTATATCAGCGGCTTTGCCCCACAGCAGAATACCGTAGGACATCGTGAGGAAACCGGCATGTCTTAGAACCAATAATTCGAAGACATGGCGTGGTGGATTACGGCCCACTCCCTCTCACAGAGAGGAGGCCTGTGTCCCAGAAGTGGGAACATATAGGCTGAATATATAATATATGTAAGTATGATGATCTTATCCACGATCTTTTACGTCTGCTATTAATTATTATGTAAAAGAAAGACGTAAGTGATGTTATGTATTCATTCATCATCTGCCCAACCTTTTCCTAACTATGTATTATATAGTAAACATAAGTATTTTTCATTGAGCGATTGACTATCTTACCTCTACAACCCAGGGGGTGATGCCCTTATATTTCCCCAAGTTCCAAGTTCCCCAAAGTTTTTATTATCTAAAAGTTGTACGACTCTGTCTTGAGACCGAAATAATTAATGGTACAGACGCCGAATCAATGCATACGTACGTATTGTTTAATGTTATATTACTTGAGAGAACCAATGGGGTAACGTAATCTTGTCAATGCAGTTTACGCGAAATTAATTAAATATTTTTAACATTATGCAATACTTATAAGTTTAGTGGTAGATAACTGAAGGTCTTGAAAATGAACTAAAAAACAACCCTAAGTTATTTTGGACGCACGTAAAAAATAAACGAGGAGGGTCTAGTACCTACCCTATGACTATGAAAAATGGATCATTGTCCACATCTGATGGAACATTAATATGTGAGATGTTCGCTACAAATTTCTTGTCTGTTTATAGCCCCGATCAAGAATTGAGCAAGGAATTTGATACTAAATTATTATTAAAATCTTTCGAAAATAGTAGTTTATGTTTAACAAGTCCAACAATTAGCGGAGAGATATTACTTAAAAAACTGAAAGGTTTAGATATTAACAAAGGAGCTGGCTCTGATGGCATACCGCCAATATTTATTACGACTTGTGCAGAGGAATTAGTGTGCCCTCTTTTTCTTATACAGTATGTAACAAAAACCCTGTTGTTCCTTGTAGGAGCGTATATATATACCTATAGGCTTACCATTATTGAAGTTATAATTAAAAAAAAAACAATGGTGGCCGAACATTGTCCATAATCAGATAGTTTTTAAATTCGATACATTGTTACAAAATGTTTTTAACATCTGAACTTACAAGTACTAATGGATCTAGCCTACGGTCGATAAAGATTGCCGCCGCCGGCGGCGGCCCCTTTGATTCGCGATAGCTAGACAGGTCGGCGCCAAAACACAAAGCAGGCGGCACGCACAAACTCCCTTTGTGTACGACCGCCATTAGCCGATTGTCGCCCTTACTGCCCCTCAGTCGCCCGCGCAACTTACTTCGGGACGGATGTATCGTACGCGTTGACAGCATTAGAAAAAGAACCAAATTATTGTGATTTTGTGAGTGAATTTTGTGTGTGCGTTTTTTCCAAAATTTCTTATTCAAATGAGGAATATTGTAGTGTACCAAGAACGTTTCGCAACTCCAAGAAACATAACTTTGCGTCGACGATGGCTTCCCAACGTCTCCACATACAGACGTTCAACATTGGGTCTGTGCACGGTCGAGACCAACATCGTATTGCCGAAGGATAACCGAGGACTCGAGACCATGACATTGAGGAAGAAATCCTCGTGATGTTTGAAGAAGACCCTACGGAAGTACGTGCTCTGTGGGTAAATAAATAAATTTTAAAGTGTTAGTTATGTCACAAATGACTAAATAGTTACTACGTAACAGATACTTCACTTAGTAGAATATTACCTACTGCTATAATAGCATACTCCGTCTCGTCAGCAACCGCTGCATGCTAAAATGTGCCTAAATACTCAAACGTACAGTTGTGATTGCTTCACACCGCGCGATTCCCGTATTATTATTATACTCTTTGGCGCGATCCCACAGCACTGAATTTGGGCCGCAAACGGCCCGGACCGCCCGGCCGGGCGGTAGGTAATTATAACGTGCAAGTACATGGAGTGACGGAGGCCTGGTTATGTGTTTATTGTATTATCAATCGCAAAACTTGATAAGCCAACTTTTTGAAAAATTCAAACTAACGTTCCCAAAGTGTTATCTATCAGTCAAACAGCTGAGTGATGTGAACGACACGTGACGAGTTCATGACCTTAGTGTAGTATGCTGTATGGTAGTGTGCGGCGCGGCGGGCGGCGACAAAGCGACCGGTTGCTACCTATTTCTCTTTGCAGGGGTGAGCAATCAGTGTTACTTTTCAAATATTTATTATAAAGTATTTATTTTGATTTTTTTTTCTTCAATATTTTTTTAATTGACTTACGTAATTACCATCGGATATCGATTCTGAAAACGTCCCTACTTGGAACAACAGGGTTTTTGTTACATACTGTATACAGCAAATCCTTATCATCTGGCGTTTTCCCTTTAAAATGGAAAGTGGCAAAGGTGGTGCCTATACATAAATCAGACTGCAACGATGACATAACTAACTATAGGCCTATCTCAATCCTTTCTACGTTTGCTAAAGTGTTTGAGTCACTGCTCTGCCCGTATTTCCAAAACCATCTAAAATTATTCATTAGCGATCATCAGCATGGTTTTGTTGGATCACGATCCACAAGCTCTAATTTGGTCCCTTTCACGGAACTTTTGATTGAAGCTGTTGACTTTGGTCACCAAGCTGACGTCATTTATACTGACTTCAGCAAGGCCTTTGATAAAGTTTCCCACAAAATCTTATCTTGTAAGTTGCGTGCTTATGGTATCACTGGTGGCTTGCTTGAATGGGTGACTTCATACTTGAGAGGTAGATCTTTTTTTGTTGTGGTAAATGGTTATCAATCTAAAGTATATAATATCTCATCTGGAGTCCCACAAGGCTCTCATCTGGGCCCAATATTATTCAACTATTTTGTTAACGACATCCCCAACTGTCTACAGCACTCTAAAATTTTTATGTATGCAGACGATTTGAAGTTTCTTAGAATCGTTGAATCTAACATAGACGCCTCACTCTTACAGATGGACCTTAATAGTCTTATTCAATGGTGTAAAAATAATGAAATGTATTTGAATTCTAAAAAATGTTACCACGTCAAATATACAAGAAAACATAATCCAATAAAGACAGCGTATTACATAAATGAAGACAAAGTTAATGAAGTGGACACTATACTTGACCTTGGAGTTCTGTTTGATCAAAAATTAACCTTTGCACCACACTTAGATAACATTTCTAAAAAAGCGTCCAGGATGATGGGTTTTGTCATAAGACAGTGTAAGGGTTTCCGTCAAATTAAAACTAAAATCATACTTTATCAGAGTTTAGTACGTAGCATATTAGAGTATTGCAGTGTGGTGTGGCGGCCACACTACGCTACAAATAGTTTGCGTCTAGAACGTGTCCAAAAACGCTTCGTTTGGCATCTGGCTTTTTCTGTGGGAATAAGTAAAAAAATTCGTTCTTATAAAAAAAGATTAAAATTCTTCAACATGCACACCTTGGAAGAACGAAGATGCTTGAACGACGCAATGTTTGCTAGCAAAATCTTGAAGGGAAATATCGACTCACCGCCACTGCTGGCACTCATTAACTTACGTGCTCCGTCGAGGATACCGCGCAAACCTATTACTCCACTTTGTCCTCCAATGAGAAGAACGGTGTTGGGATCTAACTCTCCATGTGCTAGGTTTTGTAGGGTTTTAAATCGTTGTAGTGATATGATTGATTTTCACTTTGATTCTCTCAATAAGCAAAAATGTAAATTTCTGAACTGTTTATCAGATTTGATGTAAATATTTTTGGACTGTGTGTACGTAAATTTTTAAAGATATGAGGCTTTTAATATTTAGCACATGTTACTAATACATAGTTATATATTTTACTAAGTTTACTTGTATAATCAACTAGCATAATTATTATTATTGTTTTTTTTTTTGTTCATGTGGTGTTTACCTATAAGTGATTGCTGCACTTTGTAGAGTTTAAACGCATGTTTTATTTTTGTTTGTAGATTAGTGTAAACAATTGTTGGTAGACCTAATAAATAAAATAAAATAAAATAAAAATAACAAAAGACGTTGTTCTGTACTTAATTAGCAAATAGGCGGTCATCAATAGAGGTATCAATGAGTGCGAATGAGAGGGAAGAATTGCTTGGTAGATGCATGCACCTGCAACACAGCCTAAATTCTTCCCTTACACTACATTTTTCCCTAGAAAAGCCTGGATACATCCCCTAACACACCCTGGATATATTTGAAAACATCTAAAAAACACATAGCATAAATTATACATTGGTACATATAGAAAATATATGTTCCATAATAAAGTTAATTTTAACTAGATATTATTTTATTTTATTCCAACAGTTTTTGCCACGTCAGTACGAGGATTGATCAAGTGTGAATTTTACAAATAATTTAATTTTATATTTTGGGGAAGTTGGGAGTGAATGTATAAAAAATCATTTTGGGAAACTTGGAGAGATAGGGCTACACCCAACCCAGCCACGCTGGCTCACTTTTAACCCACTTAACCCTTAACAAGACTGGTTATCAAACTATTGCTGTTGCTACTGCTGACAAAACTTCCCGTAACGATTGTCAAAACATCTACAAATGATTGCCGGACCAACTTAACGTGCTTTCCGAGGCCGCGGGTGTCGATCTCAGGACGAGCTGCTTCTCACACGGACAACTGTACGTCGCTTGATCCCGCGACACCATTCCTGCCTCTCTTCATGTTTTGGCTCCTGAGACCAAAACTACAAACGTAATTGTTGTGTAATTGTGGTGTCTTACGACTTCCACGCGAACGCAGTCGCGGGTAGAAACTAGTAATAAATAAGATAAGAAACATTATATCGCCACAATATTTTTCAAAAATACAATGTAACAAAGTAGTTTTACTACCTACTAAGTACATCTATCTATCTATCTATATATATAAAATTCAAAGTCCTGACTGACTGACTGACTGACTGACTGAGACATCAACGCACAGCCTAAACCGCTGGTCCTAGAGACATGAAATTTGGAGGGTGTATTCTTCGTGAAGAGTAGGTATCCACTAAGAAAGGGTTTTTCGAAATTCCACCCCTAAGAGGGTGAAATGGGGGGATTTTGTTTGTATGAAAAATCTTATTCCTTGAGTTAATAAACTTGAAACTTGGCACGAATACTTGTCTAAGTAAATTATGAAGTTGGGCATTTTTTGTTTTTATAAACTACCCCCTAAAAGGGGATTGGGGTTTCAAAGTTTGTATGGAAGAATTTTAGCGCGCGGTCCGATTTAATCGAAACTCAGTATCACCCCTGACGGCCTGAAAAGGGGTAGTCAATTTTACAGGGGAAGATTTTACAGCGTGGCTTGATTAACTCGAAAATTGGTATAAATAATCTTTGAGTCAAGTTATGAACACATCCCTAATGATTTTTCAAAATTCCACCCCTGTGGGGGTGAAAAGCGGGGATACAATTTAAATGAAAAATCTTATTCGTTAGGTTAATAATCTTGAAAATTGGCATGAATACTCGCCTAAGTAAGCAATAAAGTTTATCATTATAAGTTTTTCAAACTACCCCTCAAAAGGGGATATAGGGGTGTTGAAGTTTGTGTGGAAGAAATTGAATGCGCGGTCCGATTAACTCGAAACTCAGTATTGCTACTTTCGACAGGAAATAATTAATAATAAGTATGTAAAGTTGTCGAAAATTGACCCCTGGCGGGGCAAAAAGGGGTAATTCGGTTTTTAGCGGAGGATTTGAACTTGAAACTGTATGTTACATTTTCACGCCTAAACCACTGAACTTCTGATTTGGCAAAGAGATAGATGGCATCCTGGGGAGCACATACTTTTATCCTTGAAACTGTATGTTACATTTTCACGCCTATGTTACATTTTCACGCCTAAACCACTGAACTTCTGATTTGGTAATCAGAAGTTCAGTGGTTTAGGCTAAAGAGATAGATGGCATCCTGGGGAGCACATACTTTTATCCTGGTAGCAAGTTCCCGTGGGATAACTTCCGACATCCACGCGGGCGAAGCCGCGGGCAGAAGCTAGTATAATTATGTAAAACTACTTGTTTTTGATACTGTGGTACTTACGTCCCCCTATTAAGTACTATTAACCTATGGCAAAGGGGTTTGAAGGTCCGTGGCGTACCTACCTGCCCGCAATTTTGTTTTATTTTTCAAAATTGCGGCCACGCATGAAACATAATATATAAATCGATAGCTGATATCCATATTTTTCAACTTGCTTACATCTTGTTGACTTTGATTATTTTAAACTTTCAGAGTGATTATTACAAACATCTAAGCAACCAGATAACAACGGAAACGTGATGTGACACTTTACGGGGTTTGTACTAGCTGCGCCCCGCGGTTTCACCCGCATAAGTTTCGGTCCCGTGTGAATATCGGAATAAAAAGTACCCTATAATGGTAATCTGGTTATAACCCAATGTGTGCCAAATTTCATCCAAATTCAATTCAATTCAATTCATTTATTCATTAACAATTTTTACATCGTGTCTGAATTTCTATCACTAAATATATATTAAGAAACATCATGCTGCATGCATGCAATCTATATTTAAATCATTACAATTATTACAAATCCGTTACCGAATCCAGCAAATCAGCGCTGGGATGTTGTCTGTTTGCATTGATGTCACCGATCGATCTATACATATGGGTACATAGGTTCCATGCGTGGCCACTATTTTGAAAAAAAAAAACAATATGGCGCGACGAAGTTTCTCATAAATTTTCTATAGAACGGCTTTTTCATGATATCTCTAATAGTAATAAGTCACCAAAACATTTATTGATTCTTAGGCGGTACAAAGTTAACCGGGTCAGCTAGTTAAAAATAAAAATCAGGGGAATAATTTTGTCAGCTATTAGCGACGTTGTAAACTTTCTGAATGTATCATAAATCATATAATGTCATATGACATTTTACTATGGGGTCGGGCTGCTGACATTGAATCCATTTTTATTTTGCAACAGAGAGTCAAAGTCAAAGGAAATATAGTGTATAGTCTATGGTCACAGGCATTTACAACCTACGTCGTCGCCGCGAATCTCTTAGGGAACTATTTAAAAAGGTTAATATTATGACGGTACCTTGCCAATTCATTTATGAAATTATTATGTATGTAATAAAAAATGAACATCTTATAATAAAATAAGTGATAGACATTTATAACTAGAAATACAGATAAATTAGATCAAACTTTTTTCAGATTATCTAAAGTACATACATCTTTTATGGGGTAGGTACTGTGTTAAATGTTACAACAAAATACCTTGTGACGTATTGCA
Organism: Apamea crenata; assembly: GCA_949629185.1. Lineage (NCBI taxonomy): Eukaryota > Metazoa > Arthropoda > Insecta > Lepidoptera > Noctuidae > Apamea > Apamea crenata. The sequence continues at coordinate 11,210,054 of OX451377.1, forward strand.
ATTAAATGAAAGAATATTTAAAACTCATAATAAAAGTATTCTTTGTAAACAAGGATATTACAAATGGCTAGTACCTATTTAAACGCAAATAAAAAAATATCCTTTTTCTATGCAATAAGATTCCGAATTCCCATCAAAATTACTGATTGCACAGCAAAATATTCAACTCAAAATATCACTAAACACACTACAATTTATTACAGCGATTTTTCCCAAAGCAAAATGTTTCTGGCACTCGCCGGCCGCTGCCGCGGCACCGCTCGCTTCGCTCGCTCGGCTCGTGCGTTATGTGGTCACAGTTCTAACCTCACCTAACCTAGCTTTTTCGATTTCATTTTTAGCCGTTTCATTTCGGTTAATGTGCACATTAGCCGGCTAAAGATGGAATATCACGACACAAACTAACATGATATCGAACTTTAGCTGCTTCTCAAAGATAAACCAAAGTTTAGCCGGCTAATCTTAAGTTTATGTTCACACCCTATGCGATTGGGATAGTTATTTTGCTATGAAATATGGAAAATTTGCTGTGCAGTCAGTATTTATGCTATGTATGTAGTATTTTTGTTCAAAAATAAATTTAACTGTATTGCATTATGAGGAAAAAAGTAATGTCATATTGATGTATAATTTCGAATTATCTGCAGTTTGAGTTTTGTTAAACATTTAGTTTATTTGTAGTGAAGTAAGTTATTTGATGTAAAAATGAATATAAATGATGAGTACCTATGTATTGATAGGCGATTATTTATTTGATATGCAATTTATAATATTCCATTACAAATTAGAGGATTATATCCAAGATAAGAATGCTTGGACACACGCTGGTCCTGCTCCGTAGGACAATCTAGAGTCTAGACAAAATCAAACTGGTTGCTAATTTAGCTGTAATTTTTTTTTTTTTTTTACATTGATTTGTATTCTGTAATAACTTTAACACACCCTGACTTTTACTACTTTTACTTTTACAATGTTTTTAAATATGTGAGCACCATATAACTATCACATTATTTATTTACATGTCATAGTTTCTGTCGGCGACGAGACCCTATCTGGGTACCAGGGCGCAAGTAGTGGAGGGACCGCTACAAAGAAAACGTAATGTAAATAATTCTATGTTCATATTTAAAACTTTAAAGGGATTTATTTTATGTTTTCTAAATTCTAATTAGTATTTGTTGTCGATATTTGTTATTAGATTTTGTATCTCGAACGGATAAGACTGTTTTTGAAAGGATTCCAATAAGTAAAATTTTGTTCATACATAATTACGTAACTTGGAAAATCACTTTTTTGTTTATAGGTAGATTTTAATAATTTTTGTTTTAAATGAAAGGTCTAGATATAAAAACGATAATACCGTTTGATTTATAAAAATCGGACCACGGGTTCCAAAGTTATAAAGAATTTTTTATAATCAAAATGTACCAAGTTGAGAATTTGAACAGTTTTTCTTCTAGAAACTTTTTATTGTGAATAATTAAGTTAATTATTAAGCAGTAATTAGGTTAAGGATTATGTAAGGAATATTATATGTGAAAATTGTAAGGAAACAATAAGGAAAAATAAATAAAACAAGGGCTTGACAGATTTCGGCTTAGCGAAAATTACGGTAAAAAAGGGCTCAAAATACACGGTCCGCCTTAAGGGAACTTAGGCCGGTATAAATAGAGCGCAGTTTTTTGACGAAAAGTCATACGCAAACAGTGGCAACAGCTACGCTGCCCGACGCTGAAGACACAGCTCAATCGCCTCGCGGAGAGGGTCAAGGCCGAGCTCAAGGCCCACACCGCCGCGGGCTGGGAGGAACGAATAGACGCCACGACGGACAGTTGGCCGTCGGTTCACAAACTCTGCGGCCAACTAACGAGTACCCCAGCCCCGGTACGGCCGCTATTAAACAACGACGGGGCGCTTAAATATGTAGCGGAGGACCGGGCGGAGGTCTTCGCCGAACACCTGGAGCGTCAGTTCCGCCCCAACCCGACCAGCGACACCGACCATGTCGCAGCAGTCGAGAAACACCTGGGAGACTACTTCGCTACGCCGATAGCTCCCGATGAAGATCCGATATTTTTCTCGCCGGGCGCAGTCAGACGCGCCATCCTTAGGACGAAGCCCAGGAAGGCCCCCGGTGCCGACGGTGTCACCAACACAGCGCTGCGCCACCTGCCGTACCGTATGGTAGCGGCGCTGGCGCGCCTGTTTACGGGGATACTGCGCACGGGGACCTTTCCCGCTTCGTGGAAGGAGGGGCGCGTCATCATGTTGCCCAAGGCGGGAAAGAATATATTGAAGCCGGAGAGCTATCGGCCGATCACTCTACTGCCGACAGTCGCCAAGGTGTTCGAAGCACTCCTGCTGCGACATCTCCAGCACCACCTGACGCCGCGACCGGAACAATTTGGGTTTCGGGCGGAGCACAGCACGACGCTCCAGCTGTCGAGGGTACTGCACCACCTCGCAGCGGCACACAACAGGAAGGAATACGGGGTGGCAGTATTCCTCGACATGGAGAAGGCCTTCGACCGCGTGTGGCACGACGGCCTTATTTATAAGATGGCCACCACCGACGCGCCCCGTCGCGTTGTAAAGGTGGTCTCTAGCTTTCTCTCCAACAGGACTTTCAGGGTGGTGGTCGACGGGGCGCTATCTGGTGCCCGGCCGGTGCTCGCGGGTGTGCCGCAGGGCAGCTGTCTGTCGCCGGCGTGTTACTCACGCTACACCGACGACATCCCCACTACCTCGGAGGCAATGCTCGCGCTGTACGCAGACGACGCCGCGTACATTACTACGTCGCTTAACGCGAAGTACGCGGCCGTCAAGATGCAGCGCGCGCTAGAGCTGCTTCCCGAGTGGCTGTCGAAGTGGCGGCTGTCGGTGAACGTGGGTAAGACGCAGGCGATTATCACCGGATACTCGCACCTCCCACCACCCTTGAGACTCCAAGGAGCCGACATCGCGTGGTCCCCCTCGGTCAAGTACCTGGGGGTGACCATCGATCGTCGACTCACAATGGGGCCGCACGTCCGCTCGGTCGCCGCACGGGGTAGGGTCGCCCGCCACCTACTCAAACCAGTGCTCTCGTCCCGCATCCCGGCGCGCGTCAAGTTGGGCGTGTACAAGTTGTACATACGCCCAATCTTGACGTACGCCGCACCGGCATGGTTCGCTCTCACAAGCGAGTCGAGCCGAAAGACGCTCCGCGCGCAGCAACACTTGGCGCTGCGGACAATAGTAGACGCTCCTCGCTGTGTGAGGAACCATGTCATCCAGCGCGACCTCGGGATTGAGAGCCTGGATGAGTTTGTGCGGCGCCTCGCGAAGGGAATGTTCGCGCGTGCCGACGCATCGGCCTGGCCGCATATCCAGGACATTGCGCCCTGGCACGCGCGCCCCCCCGACGCGAAACCCTTGCCCCGCGACCTGGTAGCGGACGACGACCCCACACCACCGGACTGACGCCTCTAGTGAGCCGCACCCAGGTTACACGCGGCTCACTAGACACAACTGAACTCTACACTCATAATATACATTCGCTATGTAACGTGTGCTAAGTTAATATAGGCGCGTTACGTAGCGTACACAGACAGTCACCACTGTACAGACGCCAAACTCACACGTGTATGCGCAGCGCGGGCCGCGATACACGTAGACACCGGGCGGTGTTACACAATACAATACCGCCCCCACACACACGACTGCTCTTTAGCCCGGAACGTAACCGGCTGGCTCTGGAAACGGTACGGGCGGGAGCAATACACCCATATTCTGTAGGAGCGTCGAGTCGGCACCTCTGTCGCTGGTCGTCCCCCGCCGGGCCTCCCCCAGGTAACTGGGGGTCTCACCTGGCGGGGACAGACCGCCGAGGTGTCGTGAAGATAGCGGCGCTGTGAGTCGGCGCCGCGGCGCGCCTACAGAAAAACACATTGCAATCACTCACACGGGCGCGCGCAACTCACGCGCGCCCGACAGGCTACAAGCCTAATAGAGCAAACAAGAGGAGGGGCCCGTAGTTACGGGCCACCGCATAGCGCTCTGCGGCCGGGGGGCAAAGCCCCGGTACCGCTCGCCTCGCCCCCTTACGGGGGCGACGCGATCTCTCTACACGAAAAGTCAGTCGCAGCTCAGCCGTCGAAGAGGCAACACTACAAGCAAGAAGCCGAAATCTGCAAGCAAATATCAACAAGAAAATCTTCTTTTATTCACCGCCTCTTCGCTGCCCGTCTCTAAGAAGCCCTTCCTAGTAATTGTACAGACTACGCATTCAGGGGTGCGTGGGACGTATGTTACCAGCGGAGTCACCCGACTCAGAAGTAGTACATCAGAGCATACGTCAAAACGTGGGAGACTGTCCCAGGTACGACCGTAGGTACTGGACGTACCCCGGTTGTCCGTTTCAATTGGTCCTTCGAGCGTCGGATCCCTGCAGAAGAAGCCAGAAGAAGCCAGAAGAGGCCAGAAGATAAGAAGACTGCAAGATGCCAGTAACCAGGTCACAGAAGGATGCCCCCTCACGCCCCCCGTCCCGTCCTACCAATGAGGACGCGACAGTCGAAGCGTCAGGGTCAGAAGGGGTCACGTCTGCGTCAGCGTCAGCATCAGCGTCATCAGAAGCTACAACAGCCTCATCGGGCACGAACACTTCTTCGGGTACAACGACAACGGAGGGGACCACGACAACAGAGACAACGGTTGAAACTGTGACCACGGCATCATCCAAGAAGGATGAACAGAAGAAGGATGCCAAACAGAAGGAAACGACTAAGAAGACCCCAGAAGATGTCCCGGAAAAGGGTGTTCGCAGTACAGCTGCAACCTTGAAGCCGAAGGGGGTCAGTCGTCGTGCCAGGTCTACGAAGACCACGAGCTCCTCGGCCAGAAGACGCGAGCTGGAAGCCAGAGAAGAATTAGCACGTCTGGAGCTGAAGCAAGCACAGGCTGCGGCGAAGCTAGCCCGTGTCAGACTGGAGATGACACAATATGAAGATGAGGACTCCGTGGTTGATGATGAAGACCAGGAAGAAAGAACAGCACAGGTGCAGAACTGGATCGAGTCATCAGTACTGGAAGATAGCAACAAGGAACAACCAGAGCGACGAGGTCAACACACCACAGAAGAGCCACAGAAGATGAAGCCTGAAGAGAACTCTTCAACGAAAGGAGCTACGATCGAGATTCAAGCACTGGCGACTGCGTTGAAAGAAGCCTTTTCCACAAGAGGAGGACCAGCCGCACAGCCAAGCTACATCCACGAGCTACCCTACTTCGACGGCAACAGCAGCGAGTGGTTGGCCTTCAAGGTTGTCTATGAAGATACAGCACCGATGTTCAACGAAGTCCAGAATATGGCACGCCTAAGAAGAGCACTGAAGGGCAACGCAAGAGAAGCCATCAAGAGTCTGCTATACTCCGAAGCCTCTCCATCAGAAGTGATGCAAGCCCTCAGAAGAAGATACGGAAGACCTGATGCGCTGGTACTGGCAGAACTGGAGAAGGTCAAGACACTACCGAAGATTTCAGAAAATCCAAGAGACATCTGCATCTTCGCGAGCCAGATCAACAACAGCGTAGCAGCAATAAAAGGACTGAAGAAACCACAGTACCTGCATTCACCGGAGATGGTGAAACAAATCACAGAGAAGATGCCGACGGTTCTCAAGTTCCGATGGTACGACTTCACAGCAGCATCAGAAGAAGGCGACTTCTCCAACCTAACGCTGGTATCCAGGTTCCTGAACACAGAAGCAGACAAATGTGGAGCATTCGCAACATCAGAAGAGAAAAGCGGATTCAAGAAGATCAATCGTCAAGCAACGCATTCAACGAAGGAAAAGAACTTCAAAGAAAAGGATACAAGACAACAAGAGAAGACCTGTCCCATGTGTGAGGGCGAACATTTTCTTGTCGAATGTCAGAAGTTCCAGAGGATGTCGGTGCAAGAACGGTGGGCGATGGTCAAGAAGAATCGCGTCTGCTTCAAATGTCTACAAGGAAAGCACAGGAAGGAGAGTTGCAGAAAACCACCATGCAAAGAATGCAAGAGGTGGCATCATCATCTGCTGCACGTCGAGTCAGAAGAAAGGACCTCGGAGGGAAGAAGAATTGAGACACCACAAGAAGAGAGAAGTGTCCCGGCATCAGTGAATACAGTCAACAACGCAAGAGCATACCTGAAGATCGTTCCAGTAGAAGTCTTCGGGTCGAAAGGATCCAAAAGAATATTGGCCCTTATGGATGAAGGATCAACCGTGTCACTTCTGGATGAGAAGGTGGCACAAGAAGTCGGCGCTCATGGAAACAAGGAGGAACTGGTCATCGAAACAGTGGGAGGCAGACTGATAAGGAAGAAGGATTCTCAGATGCTGGACCTCACAGTGAAAGGAATCCATCAAGAAGTCAAGAAGACACTGAAGAGAGTCCGCACCATCGACGACCTAAAGCTTGCACCACAGTTCCTAGATAAGAAGAAGATTCAAGACTATCAACATTTGAAGAAGATCGCCGACTCTCTATATTATGAAGGGGAGTCACCACAACTGCTCATCGGTCAAGATAACTGGGAGTTAATCGTGACTCAAGAAGTGAAGAGAGGAAAACCAGGAGAACCAGTTGCTTCAAGAACAGGACTTGGATGGGTGCTCCACGGGTCAGACATCGGAGGTGCGAAACCGGTACACTTCCTGAACACATGTCTACATGTCAGCACACCAGAAGAAGAGATGCATCAAGCCATCAAAGATCACTTCGCGATCGAAGCACTTGGTGTGCAACCAAGAAGACCTACTACAGATTCAGAAGGAAGAGCACTCACCATCCTAGAAAAGACCTGCAGAAGACTCGAAGACGGTCGATTCGAAGCTGGACTTCTATGGAAGAACGAAGAAGAACAAATGCCAGAGAGCTACACGTCTGCCAGGAACCGATTAATCAACATCGAAAAGAAAATTGACAAGAATCCTGAATTGAAGGCAGAATACGGCAAGCAGATCCAGCACCTAATCGACAACAAGTACGCAGAAGAAGCACCTGATGAACAAGAAGACTCCAAGAAATTATGGTACCTCCCTCATTTCTCCGTGGTTCATCCACTAAAGAAGAAGATAAGGATAGTATTCGACGCTGCAGCCAAGTCAAAAGGAAGAAGCCTCAACGACGCTCTACTGCCTGGACCGGATCTACTACAGTCGCTCTTCGGTGTTCTACTAAGGTTTCGACAAGGACCCCTAGCGGTGGCAGCCGACATCAAGGAAATGTTTCTACAAGTTCGTATCAGGCCAGAAGACAGAAACAGCCTGAGGTTCCTGTGGCGTGGAGATCAGCGTGACGTATCGCCGAAAAAGTATAGGATGACATCGGTTATCTTCGGTGCAACATCATCTCCGAGCACAGCTATCTACGTGAAGAACCGAAACGCAGCGGACTACAAGGAACAGTATCCAGAGGCAACAAGGGCAGTCGAGCTGAACCACTACATGGACGACTACTTACACAGCTTCCATTCAGAAGAGGACTTCAGAAAAATAACAGCGCAGGTGGACTTCATACACAAGAAGGCAGGCTTCGAACTCAGAGGATGGGCATCAAACCAACCTGAGTTGCTGCAAGGCGTGAAGACTGAAAAAACCGAGAAGACAGAAGTGGACCTTGGTGAGAAGGAAGAAAAGACACTGGGACTACGCTGGTTCACAGAAAGGGACTCCATCGGCTTCCGAGCAAACCTCCGGAACACTCCAGAAGAAATAGCAAAGGGTTTCAAGGTGCCTACAAAGAGAGAAGTCACCAGCGCAGTGATGTCGACTTTCGATCCATTAGGATTAGCATCACCGGTCCTCGTCCAAGGAAAGAAGCTACTTCAGAATGTATGGCGAAGCGGCGTCGGTTGGGATGAAGAAATCGAAGAAAAGGAACACGAGGCTTGGAAAACATATCTAGAAAAGATGAAGCTACTACAAGATCTTCAGATCCCAAGATGTCTGGCGCCACATCGCACCGAGGGGGAGTTGCACACGTTCACAGATGCGAGCGAAACAGCGTATGCAACCACAGTCTACTGGAGAACAGAAGATACAAACGGAACATACCACGTCAGCTTGGTGGCAGCGAAGGTACGAGTGACGCCATTGAAGCCGGTATCGATCCCAAGACTGGAGCTACAGGCAGCTCTCCTTGGAAGCAGATTAGCACATGCAGTAGAAGAAGAAATGGATCTAAAGATTGTAAAGAAAACATTCTGGACAGACTCCAGCATCGTGCTCTCCTGGATCAAGACAGACCCGAGAACCTTCAAAACGTTCGTGGCTCACCGTCTAGCCGAAATAGAAGATCTCACCAGGCCTCAAGATTGGAGATGGGTGCCTACAGCACAGAACCCGGCAGATGATTCGACACGCGACGTACCAGAGAACTTCGACTGCAATCACCGATGGTACACCGGCCCAGAATTCTTAAGAAAAGAAGAAACCTACTGGCCTGAAGCAAGAACATTCAAGAAGGAAACCACCGGCGAAGAGAAGACAAAAGACGTCGCGACAACAGCCAGCATCACTCACCCATCGCCAGATCCTGAGAGGTTTTCATCATGGAAGAGACTTTGGCGAGCCACAGCAAGAGTACTGCAGTTCATACAACTCTGCAGAACAAAAGAAAAGGTCAATGTCAGCAAAGAAGATCCCGTCTGGAAAAACACGAAAGGAAAGAAGAAGAAAACTGTCGAGAAACGACAACAGTCTTCAAGAAAGAAAATGGAAAGGAACTACGTACCGTTAAGCATGGACTTGCTGGAACAAGCTGAGACTTTGCTACTGAAAGGAAGTCAAGAGAGAAGCTTCAAAGAAGACATCAGACGTCTGGAACAAGGGAAGCAGCTAGAAGGAAGCAGCAAGTTGAAAAGGCTCGACGTGGTACTAGAAGAAGGTCTTCTGCGTTTGAAAGGAAGAATCGACGCAATACAGGGCGTAACCAGAGACTACAAACGTCCCATAGTGCTCGATAGCAAGGAGAAGATAACACAACTCATCATCGAAGAGTTCCACTGCCGTTTCAACCACGGAAACCACGCAACAGTGATGAACGAAGTAAGGCAACGCTTCTGGGTACTGGGACTGAGGTCAGCAATCAAATCAGTTCAGCATCAATGTCAGTGGTGCAAAACGAAGAAGGCAAGACCCCAAGAACTACCAACGGGCAACTTACCCAAAGAAAGATTGATGCACAGTAACCCTCCCTTTACGTGCACCGGGGTAGACTACTTCGGCCCAATGATGATCACCGTAGCAAGACGTCAAGAAAAGAGATGGGGTGCTCTATTCACATGCTTAACTACAAGAGCTGTGCACATGGAGCTCACTCCTTCCCTCTCCACCGACAGCATGATCATGGCGCTACGACGATTCGCCGCAAGAAGAGGAATGCCGAAGACCATCTACTCCGACAACGGAACCAACTTCGTCGGCGCAAGTAAAGAACTGAAAGAAGCATTAGACAACCTGAAGAAAGAAGACCTCACCTCAGAAGCAGAGAAGATCGGCGTGCGGTGGGTGTTCATCCCTCCTGGTGCGCCCAACATGGGAGGCGCATGGGAGCGTTTGGTGCGATCAATAAAAACCGCACTGAACGCCACGCTCAACGAAAAGCATCCACGAGAGGAGGTCTTACATACCCTCCTACTAGAGGCCGAGCACATAGTCAACTCTCGGCCTCTCACTCACCTCTCCGAGAACCCTGAGGAGGAGGCACTCACTCCAAATCACTTCCTCCTCGGGCGATCCTGCGGCGCAACGAGAATCGGCAGCTTCAAAGACGACGAGCTCGTGGGCAGGCACACCTGGAAGACAACGCAGCGACTTGCCGACCACTTTTGGCAACGTTGGCTGCGAGAATATCTGCCCACTCTGCTGCCAAGAAAAACGACGGGAAGGAGCAGCGCCACAGATCTGCACGTCGGGGACGTCGTCCTGATCGTCGACCACAGCCTACCAAGATGCACCTGGCCACGCGGCAGAATTCAGCGGGTGTATCCGGGACCAGACGGGCGGACCAGAATCGTCGACATCGAGACACGAGGTGGAGTGCTGAGAAGACCCAGTTCGAGAGTGGTGCTGTTGGTGCCGGGAGTCTCGCCGAGCCAGGAGGACGGTGCTGCGCACGAGGGGGAGAATGTCGGCGACGAGACCCTATCTGGGTACCAGGGCGCAAGTAGTGGAGGGACCGCTACAAAGAAAACGTAATGTAAATAATTCTATGTTCATATTTAAAACTTTAAAGGGATTTATTTTATGTTTTCTAAATTCTAATTAGTATTTGTTGTCGATATTTGTTATTAGATTTTGTATCTCGAACGGATAAGACTGTTTTTGAAAGGATTCCAATAAGTAAAATTTTGTTCATACATAATTACGTAACTTGGAAAATCACTTTTTTGTTTATAGGTAGATTTTAATAATTTTTGTTTTAAATGAAAGGTCTAGATATAAAAACGATAATACCGTTTGATTTATAAAAATCGGACCACGGGTTCCAAAGTTATAAAGAATTTTTTATAATCAAAATGTACCAAGTTGAGAATTTGAACAGTTTTTCTTCTAGAAACTTTTTATTGTGAATAATTAAGTTAATTATTAAGCAGTAATTAGGTTAAGGATTATGTAAGGAATATTATATGTGAAAATTGTAAGGAAACAATAAGGAAAAATAAATAAAACAAGGGCTTGACAGATTTCGGCTTAGCGAAAATTACGGTAAAAAAGGGCTCAAAATACACGGTCCGCCTTAAGGGAACTTAGGCCGGTATAAATAGAGCGCAGTTTTTGACGAAAAGTCAGTCGCAGCTCAGCCGTCGAAGAGGCAACACTACAAGCAAGAAGCCGAAATCTGCAAGCAAATATCAACAAGAAAATCTTCTTTTATTCACCGCCTCTTCGCTGCCCGTCTCTAAGAAGCCCTTCCTAGTAATTGTACAGACTACGCATTCAGGGGTGCGTGGGACGTATGTTACCAGCGGAGTCACCCGACTCAGAAGTAGTACATCAGAGCATACGTCAAAACGTGGGAGACTGTCCCAGGTACGACCGTAGGTACTGGACGTACCCCGGTTGTCCGTTTCAGTTTCATTAATCTATTCAATTCTTTTACCTGTTGTGGTATAGTAATTGTATTTTAGGTGCATCGTCTTCACATATTATTATATAGTATGCCAAATATTGGAAAACATTTTAAAAGAGTGACGGTGGAGTTTCTTGCCCATTCTTCTCCATACGAAAACTACCTTTTGGAAGGGGCGACTAGAATCGATTCTATTTTACTGTAATTTTTGACGTTCAAAAGTGCCTTTTATGTGCCTATTAAAATAACAAAATGATATCCTAACTTAACGAAAACTATTTACAAACTAAAATACATATACACTTAGTGTCGAAAAATTCATCCGCATCGCTGTCGACTGGTAATGTGCATAATGAAATAAATGATTTCACTTTATCCTCTTTAAATTGTACCTATCAATTTCTATCTGTTAAACCGCCTAATGTTCATGGAACTTTCCTAGCTGTTAAGATAAAAGTATCTAATTGAAAATAAACAAAAGACCAGCCCTGCACAGTCACAATCTTTTCAAATTCGTACGTTATCACAATTTTTAAGGCTAGAGGTCAGTTTAAAACAACCTAAAACCTAATGTAGAGGAACCGGGGATGAGTATAAAAACTGTCGCACAGCGGTGTCGGGTATCAGAAGTGTGCTCAAACGTGCCACACTGAACACAACCACTGACAGGACTTGGGACTATGAAGTTGCTTGTATTGACGGCTATAATCGGTAAGTCACTTTTTATTTTTTACCTACGCTTTGAGTTCTTAATACTAAAATGGCACCGAAAGAACTTATTGGGATCACTTTCACTGTTTCTTTTATTTATGATGTTTTGTCTTGGGAGGAAGGGCTTGTGACTAAGTACTAACAGCCGCACGGTCCGATCGATCAGGTTAAGCTAATCTTGCCGCGGTTGATCCGTGGATGGGTGACCATCTTTACATAACAAGACCCCTCCATGCCTCGGAAAGCACGTTAAGCCGTTGGTCCTAGCTGACATTCGTGGATCTTTGACAGTCATTACGGGTCGTCAGAAATCCTCAAGTTCTGAGTAGCGCTGCACGATTTTTTGACAAATGCGTGCACTGACTGGACAGCTCCACTCAATACGTGTGGTTATTTCCTCAAAAGACCATTTCAGATACCAATCTACATGGTCTTCACATGATCTGACCAAGATTATGTCTGGACTTTAAAAGAGACTGTGACCTTTGAGTTTGTTTCGGCCTTTCTTCTCAGAGTAGTCAGTGGGAAACGACGAACTCTTCTAGTTTAAAAAAAAATATGATTGACGTTTATAAGTGTTTGTACAAACCTACTTACAGAAAATAAATCATTTATCATTTATCAAAAGTGTGATAACGAGTCTTACCAAGAGGTATCGTATTACCCAGTCACTGGCTCTTGTAGGTCAGATAGGCAGTCGCTCCATGTAAAATACTGGTACTCAGCTGCATCCAGTTAGACTGGAAGCCGACCCCAACATAGTTGGGAAAAGGATGGAGGAGGGATTGATGATGTCTTGGGAGGAGAATGTGAGCTGAACACTTTGAGGTTCGCTTTATTGTTCGTCTGCCTGTCTGTTTGTCGATCAAAATGGTTGCTAACCGGGGCAGCGGTTAGTAAATACTACATCTACTAAAGAATAGGTACTGACAACTGAGGTCAATAACACCGTTAAGTAGTTATTTACTCTTGAAGTGATTATTATCGCCATTTTATTGTTTGTTTTTATTTTGTAGGTTTGTTATCTAATTATTATGAACAATATTATTCTTGAACTTTTTGTCTTTTACTTAATACTATATTATTCAATCATAAAATAGTATTTTCATTTAATTGTAATTAGGTATCTTAGTTCTAACAAAAAATATCTAGGTATCCCACGCGTGCATTTCTTAAAAATAACCGTGCCTTCCATTATTTTCCAGCCGTCGTCGCGTCGACTCCTCTGACCGAAAACCCGAAATGGCCCTGGCAAGTAGGAAAAGAATACGTCTATGACGTGAACTCCTATACATGGACCAAATTCGAAAACAGCAACAGCAATGGCAATGCCTTTAAGACCCAGTTTGTCATTCGCGTCCAGAAACCAGGCCAACTTCTAGCTAAACTTGAAAACCCCTCGTTCGCTCAAATCCAAGGGCAGATGGACATTAACAATGCTCCTTCTGACTTGTTATACTTGCCTGTTCAACAGTTCAACGATGTTTTTGAGATCATCATTGATGGAGGCCGTGTTCTCTCCGTGAAAGTACCCGCTTCCCTATCTGTCGCTAACGAGAACTTACTAAAGGGTCTGATCAGTGCTCTCCAAGTAGATCTATCTTCTTATGGCCACGTCCACAACTTCCCGAATAGTTTTGATAAGGAAACCTTCCAAGGTCTCTTCAAGAAGACGGAAGCTGACGTCACCGGTGACTGTGAAACTTTATACTCCGTTTCGCCAGTTTCTGCGGAAGTGCGTCGTGAGTTACCTACGTTTGCTGAAGACCCAATTGAAATCACTAAGAGCAAGAATTACGGCTCTTGCAAGAAACGTGTTGGTTTCTCCTTTGGGGTGCCAGAAGGCGCTGTGTGGAATGGTATCGCTTACGAGAACGAAGAAAAACAGTTCATCAAGCACACTTCTGAATCACGCATTCTTGCTGGTAAGCAAGGAACAATCTACAAATCGGAGTCCTTGAGCTCTGTCTTTGTTAGCCCTCTTCTTTTCGGAAAACAAAAAGCTGAGGTCTACAGTTATGTCGGGTTTACCCTGACAGAAGTCAAACCAGAAGGTAACACTGAATGGAAGAAATCAGAGTCTGGTTTACTTCGCGAGAGCGATTCACTTTTGCTCACGAATAGCGAGGCATCGTTCTTCCAAGTTAATGCAGAAAACATTGTCAATGCCCAAAAATTGCTCCAAGAAATCACTCCTTTACTGCAGGACCCCAGCAACCTGCCGAAGGGAGACTTCCTATCGAAGTTCAACCTTCTTGTTCGTTTCATCATGTTAATGGACGCAGATCAACTGACTCAAATGACTAGCAGCATTGAGATCGCTAAGACTTCCAAGAATGTCTCCAAGAATAAGATGTGGATAATCTACCGTGATGCTGTTGCCCAAGCAGGCAGCATTGCAGCTTTTGAAGAAATCAAGGCGTGGATTTTAACAGAGAAAATTCAAGGCGAAGAAGCCGCTGAAGTTATCGCTTCGGTGGCCGGTAGTCTGGGCTTCTATACTGAGAAAATTACGACTGAATTTTTTGAACTCGCTTTCAACCCCGTAGTTGTGGAACAGAAGTTCCTGAACACTTCCGCCTTATTGGCTGCCACCAAATTCATCCGCTCCGGCAAACAGGAATTATTTGTGGTTGAAACAGTAATTCCACGTCTCTCCCAGGAACTGAAGAAAGCCGTCGAAGAGGGTGACAGCAGCAAGGCCCAGGTTTATGTAAGAACCCTTGGCAACTTAGCTCGTCCCGAAATCCTGAAAGTCTTTGCTCCTTACTTAGAAGGTCGCATCGCAGTTACCAACTACTTCCGCACCCAAATCGTTATTAGTCTGAAAACTTTGGCTAACCTGAAGAACGAAGATGTCCGTGCCGTGCTCTTCAGCATCTTGAAGAACACCGCTGAGCCTTACGAAGTAAGGGTAGCAGCTGCCCTTAACATTTTCATGGCTTTCCCGACAGCTGAGATGATGCAAGTAATGGCGCATATGACAAACAGTGATCCCAGCACCCAAGTACGTAGAGTACTGGCGACCAGCATTCGTTATGCCGCTAACCTGAAGGACCCACGTTTCGCAGAGCTGTAAGTAATTCCTTATTTTATAATATTCTTATTGGTACTAGAGTAATTTTAAAAAATTAACCAAAGTTTTTAATGTTATTATTAGGCAGATGAATATTAATGTATCGTGCTTGTTTAAGGACGTTATTATTATTAGGCATTCCAACTGCAAACAGTTATTTAAACTGTTAACATTTTCTTTGTTTTAGCACTAAAACTGCCCAGGCCGTTTCAAGCTTTGTCGCCAAAGAAAAAGACGAATACTACAAGTCAGCCGACAGCATAATTGACGAGTATACGAGCAGCGATGACCTCGCCCACTTCAGGGAATTGTCGTATATCGCCAGTGAAAACAATTTCCTACCCAAGCACTACAGGCATGCTTTGAGATTAAGAGGCACTGGAATTACCGAGGAAGACTGGGTAATTACTTGTTATGATTTTTTTCAAAATACTCATGAAACACTTATTTGTTAACTACTAGCTGACCCGACAGACCTTCTTCTGTCCTTTCAATAATTAATATGAGAAATAAGGACATTCAGTTTTTACAGAATTTGAATTTTTTCCGGGAAACTTTTCATTTTTTTTTTCCATATCAACCTAATTCGGACTATCACAAATATTTGAAAAACTAAAAATAGCCAAATCGGTCCAGCCGTTCTCCAGTGATGCGAATACCAACGAACAACATTTCATTTTTATCTAAACAGAATATAGATTATAGAGTGAAAAAAAATATACTAGCAGCGCCCCGCGGTTTCATCCGCATAAGCTTCGATCATGTGGGAATATCGGGATAAAAAATATCCTATTTGTTAATCCTGGTTATAAACTATCTGTGCCTGTGTGCCAAACATTCAAATCCGTTCAGAAGTTTTTGCGTGAAAGAGTAACAAACATCCATCCATCCTCACAAACTTTCGACTTTTTTATTCCCAGTTCACACTATCCATCTCCGACGTACAGCAACTTTTCGACTACATCAAGCAGACAATCTGCGAACGCTCTTTGAAATCGGATGCCGACTTTAAATTCTCAGCTAAGAAGATCATTGAAGAACTGAACATCAAACGTGAGCCCCGCAACCCTCTGGAAGGCGCCATCTTCATTAACAATTTGAACCAACAGAAACTATTCACTTTCACCGAAAAGGAACTTGGAGCTTTTATTTCGGAAGCCATTAAGAATGTTGAACAGTTCTTCTCTGGTGTTGAGAGTCAGTTCACCAAGGTGGTGATTGACAAGCAAGTGATAGTCACTTTCCCTCTGGCTGCCGGTATGCCTTTTGTGTTTGCATACACAGAACCTACTGTTTTCATCGTTCAAGGAAAAACTAACAAAAAACTCAGTCTGGACAGGGTTGCATCATTGAATACTGAAATTAGTTTCACTTATGCGAGAAACTTGGATGGCAGTGTCGGTTTCTTGGATACTCTTACTGGAAACTACGCTAGCAGTGGTATTATTAACAAACTTCAAATCTACATCCCCGCCAAGCTTAACACGAAAGTTAAGGACGGAAACCTCAAAATCGCTTTTGTTCTTCCTGAACAAGACGCTAACCTTATCCACTTGAGCGTATGTCCCTACACCACTGTACAGAAGATACATTCACCCCTGACCGTTGCTGAAGACCCAGCTACTAAACTCGTCACACGCTCTGGTCCAGTTCTGTCAACTGACATTAATTTAGGTGAACTTGCCGGTGTTGGTCTGTATCTGAAGGGTCACTCATACTCTTCCGATTTCAAGACAAATACATTTGGTGGTGATCTTTTGACAAACATTCGCAACATATTGTACCAGAAAGACGTTGCTTGCACCCAATTTAACTTGAAATATGTAGCCAAGGATACCAAAAACAAGGATGTAACTATCACGACATTCATTGGTAAGTTTTGGTTTTATTTATTTATATAAGACCTCCAACAAATTCTAAACATAATACATGTCACATAAATAAAAGGCAACATCAGGTATTAAGTAGCTGTAATCTTTTACTTATAGGAGATCCCAGCATGCACATTAAAATTAACAAAGTTAAAATATTAATAGATTAATAAAATGTTCAAATATGTTCTCCGTATTATCGTAGTAATTTTTACTTGAAAAAAGCGTTCCCATCTTGGCACAATTTTTTACATTTTTCAAAGCTATATATATATATATATATCATCTTTCATTCATATCTATTATAAAATTCCTTATTACAGACACACTGTACAACCAGAACGAAAGCGGTGAATTGGGCCCAGCTACCATTACCAGTGACGTTACAGCCAACAGTGAGGTTCGCCGTAAAGACTTGGTCAAACGCGTTGCATCAGGCATCAACTCTGCTAAAGTTCAAGTGGTTGACATTAGCACTGTATTCGATGGACAGCAGAAGAAAGAGTTTGTGCTCACCGCCGCTTTCGCCGACAGTGTAGTAGACAACAAGGCCCAAGCTGCTGTGTTTGTCCATGGAAGTAATCAAATCAACGCCGTATTCAAGATGACCAACCCTAAAATTGCTCCACTGAACTTCGAGGAGGCTCTTGAGAACCAAATCAAGGTAACATACGAAGCCGACTTCAAGGTTGGAAACTCTAGAAACATCCTCATCAAAGGCTTTGGTGAACGCAGCGAAAAATACACTAAACAGTTGAAAAATGACCCCTTGGGAAAGAAATGCTTGCAAGAAACCAGTCAGAACAACTTCTACCAGATGGACTGCTACAGGATGATCATCAAGGCGCATGCCCCTGACTTCTTCAAGGCTACGGTTACATACAAAGACCTCAGCCCTGACTACTTCAACGTAACTTACAACGGTTATAAGCTGTACAATCACTTCACTACTTGGGAAGAACCAGAGGACCTTACAAAAATAGTCAAAGACGGAACAGTAGAAATTGAGGTTCAAGCATTCTACTACGACAACCTCATCAACTACGAATTAAAAACCAAACATGGAGTGTTCCATATGATCAATGAGAAAGGACAGTCCTACTACCCCTACGCCATGGCTATCTACGCGCCCATTACTGACTGGGAGCGTTCCTACAACTGGGCCACTGGCTACCGATACATGCGTGAGTATAATTTAGTTATTTAATCTTGATTCATGTAATTATCATCACGTTTTACAATATTCCTTGTGTTTTGCATCCAACAGCTTATTGCGCTGTAGATAGCAGCAAGATCTGGACGTTCAGTGGCCGCAGCTACAACTACAGTCTCACCAGCTCCTGGCACACCGTGATGGTGGACGAGTCCAACGACTTCGGCAAGTGGACCGATCTGGCCATCCTAGCGAGGAGGCCCAGTGACAATCAGGAAGAGGTCTACATTTCCTATAAGTGAGTATTTTTAATTCTTACCATGTTTTTTCACATTCATTCACATACAGAGTGGTATCCCAGAGATGGAATAAGGAAGCGGGGAAGACAACTTAAGAGATGGGAAGATGAGTTGAAGCTCACAGCGGGCCCTTACTGGAGAAGGGTAGCCAGAGATAGAACACAATGGAAAATGTTAGAGGAGGCTTTTGCCAAAAGGCACACTGAACTTAGAGATATCCTTTAAATGAGGAAAACAAACACACCAAAACAGAAGGAAGTTCAGGATAGAGGGCTTATTGAGTGATTGATGTTCTATTCCACTGTAGGAGATACATTACCAAAAAAAATTAGGTAGGTACGGAACAATGTCAAGCTTTCCAGCAATTCATTATTTAAAAATAAGTCTGTCTATTAATAAAACATTACTTCTACAATAAGATACCAAAACCAATCATTTATAAGCGAATGAGTAACGTTGATATAACAATTTACAAAACCGTACTAATTAACTTATTTTATGTCCATTTTTAGAACTGATGCTGGTAAATACGTTGAAATTGACATTAAGCCAACAGCTGTTAAGGTCAAGAGTAACACCGAACAAACGTCAGAGGGTGAACACAGCATTTACTGGGACGCCATTACGAAAACTGCTCTTTTGGAGTACTACACCCTCGCCGACGGCATTCAAGTTTTCCTTATTAACAACGAAGCCATTCGTGTAGTATACAACAGCCAGAGGCTAGTCATCTTCACCGATGACCACCGCGGCACCACCAGAGGTATCTGTGGTCAGAGTTCTTCCGAGATCAGGGACGACTACATGACTCCTTATGGTATCGTCGACCTCCCAGAGCTTTACGGAGCGTCCTTCTCATTGGACGGTGAATTTAGCGACCCTATGACCGTAGAGCTGAAGAAGGAAGCTAAACTGAAGGCGTACCAGCCTCTCATCAAGTACACCAACATCCTCCGCTCTGATGCTGAGTGGAGCAAGTCCGAGAATGAGTCCGTTAAAGGACTGTAAGTTAACTAGTCATGGTATCTATTTTAACTTAGTAATGTGAACTCCTGAAACGATTTTGCCAAGAAATTCGGACAACGATCAATACTATTATATTTATACTGTATATGACATGTGATGTGCCATATAGAATCAGGTGTAACTAATATATTGTAACTAATCAATATAAACGAGAAACATATTGTATAATTATAGTAAGTTTAACTTATTGATTGTCAAAACTGCATCTGCAATAAATATGCAACTTTATCATTTACTTTCTGATTTTTATTTAGCATAAACTAACTCAGATCTTTAAAAACTTAGAAAAGCACCCTAATTGCGTAAAACTATCGATCTTAATCTGAATAATTTTGAAGGATATTGCTAATCCATTGCTTCGTATGTTCGAAAAATTGGTCTGCTCAACAACGTAAGTAACGCAATGAATGTTGGTAAAATGTCAAAATTAAAGTCATTGCTACTGTCCTTGTGTTACGCAATTTCCCCGCAGGGTTAGAGTAGAGAGAGAGAACTCTCTCTCTACTCTAAACCTGCGGGGAAATTACCGTGAATGAACATTCAGTGGCATATGATAGGTACCTATCTGAATAGGCTTTGGATTATTTCGAAATCTGCAAACGCATTTGAAAGTAGAAATAGAAGTGGTTATGCGAATTACATTGTTGATAATACAGGAACTTGTTTTACAGCGAATATTCAGAAAACGTTACCTCAGCTGACCTTTTGATAACGAGTAATCAGTAACTTGTAGGTAAATTGCTACTGTAATTTAAGCGATTTGACATTTTGTATTAATATATATACTTTTTTTGTGTATTTCAAACGATTTGACATTTCTGAATTATTATGACATTTTTACTGTAGTTTAGACGATTTGACATTAATTTATATTTTGTATTATCATCATTTCTTAATTGTTACTTAAAATTATAATACGATTTGCATGCCCATGAGATAGTAGAACATGGAACACTATTATAAAAATAAAACATCGGTGTGTATACTAATTACCCATGTTTGCAAATGAATAAATGATTTGATTTGATTTGAATCAAATTACATTCGTCTACACACAGTGTAACTGCGATAGCAGATAGGTATTATTTCTCGTGTTTTAATTACCAGTTATCGCACTTATTTGATATTATAACTAGCTGTTATAGGTATCATCAAAATACACTCGCTAGCAATGAAAAAGTTCCAGTCACAGCACAAAATTACTCGTAAACGGGAAAGGCTAGCTTAATGACGCCGTCTGCAATATTGAAGTACATTTAACAGCGCATCAGAATATTACCAACTAAAAACGTACGTTTTTAATTTATGAAGCTAGGTTCTATGTCTTAGGAGATATAAGGTGTTTGTCGGCATTTTGTGGGTGGAACTTTTTCATTGCTCGGCAGAGTAATAAATGATAAATGATTTTATTTTTGTAAGTAGGTTTGTACAAACTCTTTTACACGTCAATCATATTTTAAAACTAGATGAGGTCGGCGTTTCCTATCTGACTACTCTGAGAAGAAAGGCCGAAACAAACTCAGAGGTCACAGTCTCTTTTAAAGTCCAGACATAATCTTGGTCAGATCATATGAAGACCATGCAGGTCGATGTCTGAGATGGTCTTTTGAGGAAAGAACCACACAGATTGAGAGGACCTGTCCAGACAGTGCACGCATTTGTCAGAAATTGTGCAGCTCAACTCAAAACTTAAGGAGCTCGACGATTCGACGAACAATACCAAAGAAAGCACATTTGGGTAGGCCACATTAATTACTCAAACTGCCAGACCATGACAAAAACTAACAGAACAGAGAGAAAAATTAAAAATAATATAAATAAAATGACCCACATAGTCTTCACATTCACAATAATTAAAATAATAGAATACTTTACAAAGTAAGCAAATGTCATAGTATATATAAAATCCATTAATGTCAAAGTGTATATAATAAAACAAAAAAAAACAACAACAAGACAGAGAGAAAATAAAATATAAATAAAAATAAAAACATTAAATATGTAAATAATAATAATAATAGAAAGTCATGGTGATTTAAATAAATGGCCAATTGAAAGATAAGCTGCTTCTCTGCGGGTCTCACGTATAAATAGCCTACTAGCTCTCTAGCTCGTCGCCTAAGTGTCATAGCGTGATGGTAAATAGACTAAAGCCTTCCTCAAGAATTAGGCTATCAAATGCAAAAAGAATTTTTCAAATCCGACCGGTAGCAGAGCTAGTATAGATAGATACGTGAGACCGGGCAAAAAACTTTATGGAAGATTCTAAAAGAAAGAAAATAAGTTTATTTGACCCAGGTTCAGTAAAGTTTACACAACACACATTGAATAGATTATTACACTTTTGATACATAGAAAACCTACTCATGAATAAATGATTGAATCATAATTGACATGTTTACGTTACATCCTGCACATAGATACCCTTTCCGGGCAAGATAGGAAGTGACGGATTTCTAACAACTACAACCGCACGGTGGCCGTCCATTACAAATGCGGTGATCTCCGATGGCAGATGGAACACTTGCCCTCTCATAGCAGGGTAATATTTGACAAATAGTGGCGTGTGACAAGCGATTTAGAACCCTGTCCGTTACAACAATTACACATTGACCTGCCCTGGGCCCTAATTCACTATGACCACTCGATGACTCCTTACTTCGAAACCACGCGTTCATTTCGCGCGGTTACGTTCATTGTCATAGAGAATACGTTACCCAAGATAAAACTACCCTTGTGCTACTGCTACACGAGGTAACAGAAAATATATATATTGCCCTCTTCATTATAGATTACGCTCTATACTTACTCATACTCATGTGCTACCGTCCAACCCAACCTTTACCAAGCACCCCAATTGCATAACACATTTTCAATCACAATCCGAAGCATTTTGAAGGAAATTGCTATTTCATTGCTTTCATGTTTGAATAATGCCGACAGCGGCAGCGTATGTAAATGACGCAATGAATGTTGTTAATTGCCATTGTAAGTGTGTTATCCAATTACCCCACAGGGCCACTTCAGGGATATCTCGAGTCCCTAATGATTCTATGGTCAGTCGCCAAAGGAGATAAGTAATCAGGGTCGTCGGATATAGTTGAAGTTTAGAATTTTTTCGAATTCAATTTAATTTGATAAATGAACTGTTTGTTTTCTAATTCTATATGTCCTTTGGTGACCGTACACAGGCTAGTTAACCCAGTGATTATTTTTAAACTAAATCATCTAAGTATTTTCAAATAGAGCCACGTTATTCCTGTACACGATATTCCTATAGAGATACACAACGAATGAACAACAATAATTCCTCGCAAAATCTAACAGTAACTGAGGGTTCCACTTCAAATAACAAACGCAACTTAGCAGACATAAAGCGTAGGATCTACGCATGTTAAGGGCAACGACATATAAATGCTGATATACTGGACTTTATCACAACATGTGTAACGAATAGTAATCAACAAAATGGCAAAGGCTTCAGGCTTCACAATAACACGTGTCGAAGCTGGGCTGTCCAAAGCACGGCCCGCGACATTATAGACTTTAACAGCCAAAATATTGATTAACAAAACCTTTTATTTAAAAAAAGTTTATTTATTTATTACAGCATGGAAGACTGACAGCTAAAAAAACAAACAAAAAAAGGAAACAATAGTCGACAGAAAGCCAATTACAAGACTTCGCGTTTAAACTTATAATAAAATTTGTGTTGTGAATATACAAGCAGCAACATATATGTATTACTATGTATATACCTACTATATTTAATAGTTAAGACTATTAAAATAACCACTTGTGTTCGCAATTGAAAAGTGAAAAAAATAAGAAAAAATACAATAACTAAAAAGCACTGCAACTACTTAAAAAAATTGAGGTTTAAGCATCTTTCTAGCTGAGGTCACACTGGCTGTAAAGTTGTCGAACTTTCAATAAAAATCGGCGACTATGAAACCTTATATTTTCATCTACGGCAAATACGAAAATTTTCCTAAAAAAAAAGGAAATGTTTATTCGAACAACACCATTTGTTTCTGTTGCTCTCCAATCTATTTAGAACTAGCTGCGCCCCACGGTTTTACCCGCATAAGTTTCGTTCCTGTGAGAAAATCGGGATAAAAAGTATCCTAAGTGTTAATTCTGGTTTTAAACTATCCGTGTACCAAATTTCATCCAAATCCGTGTAGTAGTTTTTGCGTGAAAGAGTAACAAACATCCATCCATCCATCTATCCATCCATCTGTCCATCCATCCTTACAAGCTTTCGCGTTTATTTATAGTAGGAAGTAGGATAGGATAGAATTTTATATTGGCCCGGGATCGTATCTGGTTTGGACAGCCCTGATATAGATTACAAGAATATTACTAAAATGACGCTCTACATTTTTTTAATTTTTTTATTGACAATGGGCTCACTCTTGACCTCAATGACATGCGTTTGAGATAAGCTTTAGAAATCTCCATACGCGTGGACACGTGGAAACTACATTGCAATGTGCAATTCTACGTTTCTGCCTACCATTTTCTTCTGTAGAAGTTATTTCATAGAGACCAGAGATTACAAAACCAATATGTATAACAGTTTAAAAATGGATCGTAGCTCTTTTTGTGTAGACAGACATTTTAGTAACAAGAATCATCATCATCATCATCTGCCTAGCCTTTTCCCACCTATGTTAGGGTCGGCTTCCAGTCTAACCGGATGCAGCTAAGTACCAAGAATATCAACAAAATATTATTCTTTTGTTCTTTTTCTGGTTCTATGTTCGTTTGGTCTAAACCCATCTATAGTCTATAAAATGCTCAGATGTTCCAGTTTATGTTTTCGGATTCTATTTAGTTTTGTCGTAGATTCGGTAAGTTTTGAAGCGCAGCTCGTTTGCATGCTTCTAGACCCAGCGGTGTAGCTTGTGAGTGATTTTTAAAAAAGTAGATTAACTCAATCGTTTTGAAGGGTTGAGAAAATGTTTCAGTGCACACTTTGTAAAATAAATCCGATGAGATATGAATATGTATAAAACTCCCGCAAGTTAGGTGACTTTAAGACAGTCTCAAAAAACTCTAGATAATTGATGTTTTGAGAAAAATTAAGTACACACTTATTGATCACAACAAGACCAACGCATTTCCGTGTATGTTAAGATAAGGAGATGACTTCATTCAGTACTACCCGTGTTTCAGTTCATTAACCCGTTGATGTAACTATATAGCAACATTGTTTCACCAACCCAGTAATATCTACACTTTCATAATAAACTTTCCTAACCCTATATCATTTATATGGAAAATTGATTTAATGTATGTTTGTTATACATAAGATCACTGTAAAGAGCCTTGTTCAGGAGAAAATAATTTCAGGTTGAGCTAAGTGTCCATGACTGGCTAGAGTTGCACAGTAGAGCCCTAGCTAATCTATTGAACGAAATCTATGTAGATCATTCTGACTATCACATGCTATGCTCATGTCATCATCTATTGTAATCTACACAGATTAATTTAGTATCGCAGTTAATCATGAACGAGGTGAACTAAGGATAAGGTGAAATAAGGACAAGCTAAATGAACTAACCCCAACATAGTGGATTACAGTAGATTATCACAAAGAGCCCCAAAGTTTAGTAAGAAACAACAATGATGATCCTAACTTCGGTGCGTTTCGTAAAACGTTGACCAAACCGAAAAAGAATGTGTAAGTACAACAAATCAACGCCTTAGATCGAAAAGTTTTATTTTTCAGTTAGTGGACAAACTTCTAATGCTAAATAAACTATTCAAATAAGAATATGATATCCTAACCCAACTGAAACTATTAACAAACTAAAATATGGCGTCGAAATATTCCTCCGCATCGCTGTCGACTGGTAATGTACCCAAGAGACTGGCAACATTGCCACGTTGTATGGCAATACTTATCCTCTAGCCAAGGTAAAAGCCAGCTCTTGGGTCAAGGGAAGTGTCAACCAGCCATTTGGAGATTTCATTTAACAAGTTAAAGTTCTATAATCAAAGTTGCAAGCGCCTATGTAATTTAAAATGCAATGAACGGCATTTGTGTAACACTACAGAAAGGGAGATAGGAAACTCGTATCATTAAATGAAAATCACTTGTTTATAATACCTAATAATGATTACAGAATCGTTTGAACATCCGAAAAGTCAGCTCTTCAGCTAACTCCTAGTTGTTTTTCTTCTATTCTCAATACAAATCAATGTTCGTCTCGTAATTATATGCCATCAACTTATAACGGACTCGCGGAGGTTGCATGATAAAACGATGCGGGTTAAAGGCTCTACAGTATTGTGAAGATCTCTCCGAGCTTCACGGTACCTACTTCCGAGGATGTTATGGCGGTCCAGGCGAGCTTCGTAGGCCAACATAAAATATTAGCAGAAGGACAATCATGTATGTTGAGTAGCATTTTTTAAAACCATAAGTGGTACCGTTCAGCGACAATAGCCGATTAACACTGCTACTTTTACACTTCTAGGGATAATCCCTTTTATTCATAAACGTTGCTTAAAGTTAAGTAGTGATTAGCGACTGCTCAACCTTACATTTTTGACGCTTGAACTTCACTTAACTTTAAGCTTCGTTTATAAATATTATACGGGGTAAATTACCACAAAATGATTGGATAATCAGATTTTCTGCATTTTATAAAATGGCTAAGAGTTAATACTAGTTATTTAAATTTTACTTCGGTTTCGATTTTAATTTAATATTTTGGTCTATAATTACGATTTGGAAAACAGAAGTGTTAATCGACTTTCGTTAGATCTTAATAGAAAATAATGTACTTGAACTTACTTGATTTTTTTAAGATATAGACGACGTTGATAATTCTTTCTGCATTCATTTGTGTTCAGGTTTTTGTTTCAGAAGTCTTCCTGTAACGGAGAATTTAAAATAATATAAGAAAATATAGGGGAAGAAATAGAAATAATACCTATAGGAAGTAATAGATTGTTGTGAAGAGTTAACGTTTTTCTTTTCATTTATTTTTCTATATGTATTTATAAAGTGTATGTTTTTTAATTATTGTACCTAGTAGAAATAAAGGACATTTCTAGTGTGTGTGTGCTGTGTGTACTTAAATAAATACTTACACTAGAATAAAATAGATATTATATATTTATTTTATTCGATCGGCGATAGAATACGGTCCATGTGAGGTAGCTTTCCCTCTTTACGTAAATACCTACCTGATTTACATCAACTCATTACAATTTGTCAGTAAGAGTAGTTTATGTAGTACTTTAAATTTTACTTAGAATAAGTTACTTTGCATGATTGTATAAAAAAGTCCTCTTCCTCCAAATTTTTCTTTTGCTGTGCCCGACAGGGTCCACGATTGTTACAACAAATGTTTACGTACCACCTAAGCATAAATATTATGGAATGCAATAAATGATTGGGTATTATGCTGAATATTGGGGTAAAAATATATTTTTTTGCTATCGATACGTTAAGAAGAACTTCGTCGATTATTTTGAACTTGACATCTTTTAGCAGCCGACCCCTAATGCAAGACTTAGTCTAGAATCTAAGCAGATAAGCACATTAATATCAAGTCAATCAATTTTCAACAAATAGATCAACATTGTAACTATCGATCTAAAGGTTCAGGGTTCGGTCCTGAACCTCCTCCACGTGTATAAACCTAGTATATAAGGTCTGGATTCTGGTCGAAACATCAGAAGTACACTTCTCCAGCAAGCATCACTAGTACCAGAACTTCACAGGACTTAGATATGAAGTTGTTGGTATTGGCGGCGTTTATCGGTGAGTTCTAAAAGTGTTTATTTGTTTTAAAGTTAATTAAGAGCAGCAAAGTGAATATTTAAAGTATCTACAAATATTTGTGATTATGTTAAAATAAATTACTCAAAATTACTAGTTCTCTTTTCAATTTCGAACTAACTCTTATTTTTTTACTAAATATCTATTTATTGGACTAACTCAAGTTAGTACTCTTGATAATTTTTCTGTTTTTTTTTCCTTTATTGGATGTGCAATAAATACTACATTTATTTATCTAAATGCACGATTACTGTTATCATTATAAAATCTTTTTTAAGCTCTAATTAAAATCTCGAATGTTTTGTACCGTAAAATAAGGGTCATGTTCTAACTCCACATTATTTCCTTGCAGCCGTCGTCTCCTCAGGGACACTGAGCGAGCAGAAGTTAGATAACCAATGGCCGTGGCAAACTGGGAGACTATACCGCTATGACGTGAACACGCACACCCTGACTCGTCTTCAGGAGGGAGCCAGCACCGGCAACGCATTCAAAGCCCAATTCATCGTCCGTGTCAAGTCTCCAGGCCTCCTCCAGGCTAAGCTGGAAAACCCCCGACATGCTCAGTTCCACCAGCAGCTGCCCAACAACATGGCCATACCTTTGGACCTTAAGTACGAAACCGTACAGAACCTGGATAAACCTTTCGAAATCTCCGTTGAAGGTGGTCGCGTGCTCGGCCTTAATCTGCCCTCTGCGTTCTTGCTTTCTCACGAAAACTTGTTGAAGGGTCTGATCAGCACGCTCCAAGTGGACTTATCTGCTCACCGCCATGTGCGTAACAACCAGGACAGCTTCGACAGGGAACGCCAGCAGGGTCTCTTCAAGAAGATGGAGGCTGACGTCACTGGTGACTGCGAAACTTTATACACTGTGTCCCCTGTAGCCGCAGAATGGCGACGAGAGCTGCCGCAGTTCACTTCAGAAGAGGACCCCATGGAGATCACCAAGAGCAAGAACTACGGTCACTGCCACCACCGTGTCGCTTACCATTTCGGGGTACCTGAAGGTGCCGAATGGACAGGAACCGCTCACAGCAATGAAGAGAAACAGTTCATCTCGCACTCTGCCGTCTCCCGCATCCTTGCTGGCAAGCAGGGTCCCATCTACAAGGCTGAAACAACCAGCTCGGTTAATGTGCACCCCCATTTATATGGTAAGCAGAAAGCGCAGGTTCACAGCTACGTAAGCTTGAACTTAGTGTCCGTTGAACAAGACAGTGGTGTCGAATGGCAAAAACCTGAGGGCAGCCGCCAAATCAAAACCCTTCTGTACGCCATGAGCACCAGACAAATGGCTATCCAAGACCACTCTTTCGAGTCAAATGAATCTTCTGAATCCCAAGACCACATAAATGTGCAATTTGAAGAACAGAAAAACAGAGTGCGCCGTTCGGATAGGCACCAAAAGACACAGTTCAACAAAGATTCCTCAAGTTCCAGTGACTCTTCATCGGCTTACATTAACGATGATGTTCCCAGGATGAATGAACCAGCGTATGCTGCCCTGTACATGAGTGCTCAATCACGCGGGGATAAGAAACAGAACACGATGAACGTCCAGAAACTGCTCCAGGACATCGCTCAGCAACTAGAGAATCCCAACAACATGCCTAAAGCTGACTTCCTCTCCAAGTTTAACATTCTTGTCCGCATTATTGCATCCATGAGCAGCGATCAGCTCGCCCAAACTAGCCGTGGTATTGAAGTCGGCAGGTCTTCAAACAACAACGTTAAAGCTAACATGTGGATGATCTTCCGTGATGCTGTCATACAAGCTGGTACACCACCAGCCTTCTTACAAATTAAGATTTGGATTAAGAGCAAAAAACTCCAAGGCGAAGAAGCAGCTGAGGCGATCTCTACTGTAGCTAGAACACTTCGTTACCCTACTAAGGAAATTATGGCACAGTTCTTCGAGCTCGCTATGAGCCCAGAGGTTCAACAGCAGGAACTTCTTAACACAAGTGCTTTAATCGCTGCAACGCAATTCATTCGCATGGGTCAAGTAAACAACGAAACTGCTCACTCCTACTACCCGGCTTACATGTACGGCCGTCTCACCCGCAAACACGACCGATTTGTGCTGGACAACATCCTCCCTCGTCTCTCTGAACTGCTGAACCAAGCTATGGAGACTAAAGAATGGAGCAGGGCCCAGGTTTACATTAAAGCCATCGGCAATTTAGGACACCGTGAGATCTTACGAGTATTTACTCCTTACCTGGAGGGTCGCACTCAAGTGCCTACATACCTCCGTGTTCAAATGGTTGTACACCTTCACCCTCTCGTGGACCAGAAGGATAAATATGTGCGTGCTGTACTCTACAGCATCTTGAGAAACACTGCTGAGCCCTATGAAGTGAGAGTGGCTGCTATCCTTAACATATTCATGGCTCACCCGACCGCTGAGATGATGCAAGTGATGGCCCAGATGACCAATGATGACCCCAGTATCCAGGTTCGTGCTGCTCTCAAGAATGGCATCGAAACGGCTGCCAGCTTGAAGGATCCTCGTTTTTTGCACCTGTAAGTAATACAAATTTTATTAATTGATTTTAGCTAAAGACTACAAAGCAGAAATATTGAAGTTTTTTTTTACTTATTTCAGGACTAGGACAGCCCAAGCTGTTAAGGATATCGTAACACCTGAAAATCTTGGCATGCGCTACTCTAACAAGAACTATGAACACAGCTATGTAAATGACTTTGAACAGGAATACTTCCAAGTATCATCTTACATTGGTGGTGAAAGCAGTGCTATGCCTAAGTACCAGAGATATTCGTGGTGGAACAAACTTAGCGGATGGGCCCTCGTAAACACGGTAAGTTAATAACTAATTGAGCTTCGTGAGATATTTAAACAATTTTTTTCTTTTTCCTGTCATCTGACTATGTGATCAACTAGCATCAATTAATAATGAACCTTTTTTTCGTATCCAGATTGGTGCTTCATTCTCCGATGCTCAAGAGGTCGTTGATTTCATCAAAACAATGCTGTTCGAACCCATCAAGTCTGACGCCAAACACAAATACACCGCCCAAAGGATTTCGGAAATGATGAACATTAGGCGTGAGCAAAACCCACTCCAGGGTTCCTTCTTCTTCGACATATGGAACCAGGAGAGATTCTTCAGTTTCGACGAAGGTGACCTTACAAGACTGGTCCAAAACATCATGGAGTACATGAAGGAATTAGAGCAAGGTGTAGAGAAGCATTACACTAAAGTATTAAACTCAAACCAGGTGTCAGTTATGTTCCCCGTCGCCTCAGGTATGCCGTTCATCTACAAATACAAGGAGCCTTTCGTTATTCACGTTCAGAGCAAGGCTAAGGGCAAAATCGATCGTGATCCCAAGAACCGCAATGACTTGTCCTCATTCATGGATAAGGAACTCCAACTTACGGCCGCTAGAAACATTGATGGCAGGGTAGGTTTCATGGACACCCTTAGTAACCAGCTTGCTAGTGCTGGAGTCGTCAAGAAATACCAAGTTAACGTACCCGTCAAGCTGAGCATCCAGATGAAATCTGGAGAGGCTAAAATGAAAGTGGAACCACTGCGCCCTGACCAAGACTACACCATCGCTCATTACAGCGTTTGGCCATACACTGCTTTACAGAAGAAAGATAGTTTAGTGCCCTACTCTCAGGATCCTACCACCAAAATAGTGGAACGCCCAAGGAAAGTACAATCCACTGATGTGAAATTCGGCCAGCAAACTGGCACCATTTTCCAACTGCAAGGATACTCCTACTCTACGGACTTTAGGAACGCCGGCAATCTGCTTCAGGCCCTGTACAACATGGGTGACTTATTGGCTACCAGGGATATCGCTCTGACCCATTACAACTTGAGATACCTTGGAAAACAGTCGCAGAACAAGGTTGTCACTTTAACTGCTGCTTATGGTACGTATTTATTTAAAGTGCTAAACGCCAGTTATTTGTATAATTTATACATTGAAAACCTATTGATACATTATTGATATAATTAGGTTTGCTAATGACTCATTTTAAAATATTTTTACAGACCAATTCTTCAATCAGAAACAAAACGGTGAACTGGGACAGGCCGACAACAGGAACGACATGACGCCGAACAGCGGAGTCCGTCGCGAGGAGATGGTCAAGCGTGTTTCATCCGGAATCAACAGCGCCAGAGCACAAGTGGTAGATGTCAGCGCCACATTCGAGGGTCCCCTTAAACAGGAATACGTGCTAACCGCCGCCATCGCCAACAGCCCAGTCGACCAGAAAATCCAAGTTGCTCTGTTCGGTGGAAGAAACTCAGCCAAGCAGGGTAACGAACAAATCAACGCTGTTGTTAAGGTAACCAAGCCTGAAATTTCGCCTCTGAACTTCTTGGAAGCTCTGAAGAAGGACATGAAGATGATTTACGAAGCAGACATCAAATATGGCCAGAATGGAAACATTCACATCCAGGGAAACACTGAGCGTACCAAGAGATACACCGAACAGCTGAAGAATCATCCTCTGGCTAAGCTGGTGCAGCAGGAGATCGTTAACGGCAACCAATTCCAAGCTGCTTCCTACAAGATGCTGATCAAGGCCCATGCCCCTGATAGCTTCAAGGCCTCAGTGACCTTCAAGAACGTGAGCCCCATGTACATGAACTTGACTTCTCAAGCTTACCAGATTCTGAAGCAACTGAGCTGGAACACTGAGGTGAACCCAATGAAGAGGGTTGCTGACGGCAAACTACAGTTGGAGGTTGAGACTTCCTACGTCGACAACACACTTCGTTTCGAGATGACGTCGCCTTCTGGCCTGGTTCGCATCGACAACGTGCAGATCCCTGAGTTCACTCCCTACATGGTGTCTGTCTACTCACCTTTTAGCCCGATTGAGCGTATCGTCAACTACGGATCAAGCTACCAGTACCAGCGTAAGTAGTACCTATATAACAACTTGACAGCTGAGTTCTTTGTTAGACCATATTGTCATTTTTTAATAACCGTCAATTACCATATCAAATTGCTGATGCAGATTGCAATAGAATCCTTCCAATAGTTCCAAATGTTACAATACATAGACTCCAATAGACTGATAGACAATAAACTATCTCTACTTAGGCTCTAGACTGACGGACTGCATTTTAACTGCAATCCAACCGCAAATTGCAGTTCGGATGCAGTTTGAATGCAGTTGACACGACTGCAATAGAACTGCACGGTTGGTTTGCAGTTGAAATGCGGTCCGTCTGTCTAGAGCCTTACATGTATGTAGTTCAACATCCTAAATTCAGTTCCAAACTTTGTATTGTGCTCGGTGATACAAAACAGTTTTCATCCTAAGTAATTATCATTCCGAATGTTATAATACAACTGACATCCTTTTGCCTACAGCTTTCTGTACCATTGACGGTAGCAAAGTGAGGACCTTCAGTAACCGCTCCTACGACTACGAACTGTCCCGGTCTTGGCACGTGGTGATGCAGGAGGAGTACAACAAGGCCCGCGGCAAATGGGACGAGCTGGTCATCCTCGCCAGGAGACCCAGCCAGAAGCAGCAGGAGATCTACATCTCTTACAAGTGAGTGTAGCTTATTGTTTTTCATTTGAACAAAAAAATACAAACCTACTGTTTGATATCAATAATCCTACCTAGATAGATGGAACACTTGTACTGATATTTCGATTTAAGTCAACATAACACAATACAATAATGTTTCTATTTTTTCCAGAACCGAAACTGGCAAGGACCTGGAAATTGAGATTATGCCTTCGCATTCCAACAAGGCTAACGTGCAGGTGAAGACCAACAGCAAGAAGATCTCTGAAGGTGATCTGGCCATCTACTGGGACGATGTTGATGAATCTCCGCTTCTGCAGTACTTCACGAATGCCGAGGGTGTTCTGATGTTCAACATCCGCGATGGACGTCTCCGTGCCATGTACGATGGACAGCGCCTGGTGCTTACCACCCAAGACTACCGTACGACCACTAGGGGTATTTGCGGCCAGAACAGCGGTGAGCCCCGCGATGATTACCAGACTCCTCATGGTTTAGTTGACCAGCCTGAGCTTTATGGTGCTTCTTTCGCCCTTGATGTTGAAGACAGCGACCCTAAAACCCAAAGCCTGAAGATGCACGCTCAGCAAAAGGCGTACCAGTCAACCCCCAAATACACCGCGATCCTCCGCTCAGATGAAGAATGGAACAAAGCCATCCAGCCGAGAGACCAGGAATGGCACTCGCAGAATGTATACAGGACTAGGAGTTACCTGAAGAAGCGTGGGCAGTGCCAGTTGCAGCAGCAAGTGCAGTACCATGAAAACCATGGAGAAATCTGCATAACCACCATTCCCTTACCCTCCTGTCAGTCCCACTGCCACGGAGAAGGCTACAAGGTCCAAGCTGCTCAGGCTGTCTGCCAGTCAAAGGCAGACCAGCAGTTCAGAACTTACAGAAACCAGATACAACAAGGACAGAACCCACAGGTTTCTGGTGTTCCTAAAGTAGAACAGTATAGAGTACCTACATCGTGCAAGGCGTAAGAACCCTCTGCCACGTACCACCTAATCAATGATTACCTACTATAAGAAAATACCGGCCTGAACTTGGACTATGAATAATATTTAATGTGATATTGTTATTAAACTATGTGTTCATATATAATTTTTGGCAGTATAATATGTATGTATTCGAAATTTATTGTAGACATATGTATTTATTACTATGTATTTAAAATATTTATTATTATGTAGGTATCAATCTGTATATAAGTAATGACTATTTTGTATTATTGTTGCAGTAGAATAGATAGTAATGAGCAAATGAAAAAACCCTAAAAAAAAAAATACTATGTATTTCTAAGATAATTGAATAATAAAAAATATAAATAAAAATTCCTTTACTTTTTATTTACTTTAAGCGCCATCTTTTGATCATACAACACATATTGTTTTCCACTTCATTCATAATTTTTCTAACAGATGGCAGTAAACGCTCTAAGCAAGTACGCTCGCTACGTGCTTGATAGTCAAATTGACAAAATTAAACCAAAACAAACCAACAAAACGAATATAGTGTGAATATTTAATACGGAAACACTATTTTTAACACTGTCAAAAACCTAAGATTTTAATATCATAATTTTACAAAGATAGATAGAAGATTTGATAATCAAGGTTTTAATAGAGCTTTACCGTATTCAAAATGTCAAAATCTATTAATTTTTTTTAAACAACAACTCACATGTCATTGAATTTGTAGACTAGTGTTAGAGAAAAATAAAAGATGACCCACTGACCTAAATCATAAAATTACCTGGGACTTCGACGGCCCACCAGCAAAAAGAAGACATGTAAACAAACAGCGCCCTCACGTTGGTCCGCGGTAAATTCACATTCACAGCTGTTTGCACGCTGTTTGTCAATGTCACGGATAATTTTTCGTGGTTAGAATTTTCGTGTATTCCAATATTTTGCAGTATTACCGTGTTCCAGTATTATTTTCCATTTAAATTATCGATACTAATTTGAAGTGAACAAGAAACAATCTACAAAACTTTTTGACCCAAGCCTGATCGTGTTTTGTTTTCATTTTGATTGGTTTTTTTTCGAACTGCACTGAAAATGGTAAGTAGCCAGTGTTTTTATTTAATTTTAATAACTTACTAATCAGTGTACCTACCTAATTTATATGTCCTTTATTCGTAGGTAATCTAATGCCCGATAGTAAAATTATTTTAGGTCAAGATCTTCCATGAAAATATTTTTACACAGGCGGTTCAATATCATTTTGAAAATTTTATTTACATCTGTCTCACTATCCAACATTGTTCTGAAATGGTTTGTGACTTTCGGGTTTGTCTTAGGACAAGGAGATAAATAAAACCTATTTTGCGAACCTAAACAACATGCAGAAACGTATATTATCTTATTTTTACAACCTACCACCAGCGCAATGACCATCCAAAAACCATTCTAAAAACTCACCAGGCTGTCTAAATACTTTTTAATCTTTTTGGCATTGTCAAACATCATCAGCCATTACTGCAACTCATTGAGAGGATCAGCAAAACTTAACATTTTATTTTTTATGTAATCAATAATACAGGCACTATAGCACAATTTGTCTGATGTACCAGGGTTCTGAATTACAGATCACATGGCTCTCTTAGTAAATAAGCC
The DNA here is from genome assembly GCA_949629185.1 of Apamea crenata. NCBI lineage: Eukaryota > Metazoa > Arthropoda > Insecta > Lepidoptera > Noctuidae > Apamea > Apamea crenata. The sequence continues at coordinate 11,245,253 of OX451377.1, forward strand.
AAGTTAAGAAAATATCAAGGTATTATAATCTCTAATTGCAAGTAGGCAAACAAGTACCTACCTGTAAGATTAATAAAAAAATGTTACCTATTAAGCGTTTATTACACTATCCAATTTAAGGAATGCTAACTAGGACATCTGAAGCTAGTGATTACACTACACTAAATTGGATTCTAAATCGATCAGACGACGCATGCAGACGCATTCGTGAAGAACAATTGTACACCATTTAGTGCGATTGGACCTCCAATTTACACTAAATTGGATCCAATCTGTTCTAACTGCGATTACATCTGCCATTGCCTAGTTAGCATTCCTTAAAATTGGATAGTGTAATAAGTGCTTTACATAAAATAAAAGAGTTCCGGAAGGATTTTGGGGGAGGCCTTTGCCTAGCGGTGGCCAGAATAGGTTAACAAAAAAAAAAGCTATAAATATTAGTGAAACACATAATTATGTCTGTTTGAAAGCAGTACTTCAAAGCTTTGAAAGCAGTACAGAATTCTTAACTTAATGGCTTGATAATGATTTTGTTTTTTGATAATGATTTTGTTTGGTTGATTGCCCAAAACAATTGGTTTGTAGTAACTTATTCAAATACTAAAGTTTGGTATTTAGCTTTATGATTCTGTACCTACATTCCAATGAAGTAAAGCTGTGACCAGATGATGGCCAAGGTTATGCTAAAAAAACCAGGGCCGTCCAAAAGTGCATTGACAATATTGTTAAAGTCATGGGAAACAACTGAATGAGGGACGCATGGAACCAAGAAGTATGGCAGAAGAAAGGGGTGACCTATACCCAGCAGTGAGTGATTCTGGGCTGAAATGATGATGATGATTATGTACTATTACTAAAATCTATATTTGACCATAAGGACTATTACTGCTTCCTGCATATGTTATTAGTCAACCTAAGAAGGATCCTGTTTGGTTTAACTTACGGACACAGCTGTGGACATCATGTGCATGGGATTTTGTTATCAAAGTGGTCAGATATAGGTTTTGGCGATAGTACACTGGACTTCTGATAACTCTGTTCAGTAACAGACATCCGGAGAGTTTGACATCTAAGGTTGAAAGTGTGCTATTGCTGACTGCTGTCAATGAAAATAAAGTTGATGGATTGAAAAGAAGCGATTAGTGATTGTTAAGAATGAATTACTTATTTTATTTGATAATATTTTACATAATTATATAAGTATAAATAATAAAATAGATTATTTATTATTTTAGTTGCCGTGACATTCACAGCAAGCTCTATCAGATCAGAATACCAATGGTCCAACGCTGCAACATTTATTTTTTAAATACCGTAGCATCATGCTGAGATAGGAGCCTTTTGGCCTCGTATAGGACTTTCAGTTTCATTTTTCTTTTTGTTACTTTTTTATATAATTTGGTTTTTTTATTTTTGATTGTGTTTAGTTTTATGATTTCCCTGTATGAGCCGCAATAAATACTTTTTCTTTCTTTCTAAAAATAATTTATTTACTTACTTATTTATTTTATTTATAGGCATAATTCAAAATAACGGCTTTAGCAAGTTGAAAACAGAATAAATATCACTTTTCAGTCTGTTCTCTCCACGTAGCCTTTGGCAAGGCTTCCTCCAACTTTTGCCGATTCTCCATTTCCTTTGCTAGACCTGCTAGATCTAGACCAAGTTTTCCCAGCTGTCTTCACTATGTCATATTCCCATCTTGGGATGTGGTAAAGCAGCCCGCGAAGCCCCCGTCGTCAGTAGCCTGAAAGTCTGACAACCAGTCTTACCAAGGAGTATCGTATTACCCAGTAACTGGGTTGTGGAGGTCAGATAGGCTCGTTGTAAATCTTTGACTTCATGTAAAATACTGGTATTCAGCTGCATCCGGTTAGACTGGAAGCCGACCCCAACATGTTGGGAAAAGGCTAGGCAGATGATGAGTCCTCTATGTCCTATCTATGTTATGAGTTTGGTTTCCGCACTTACTCCTTCAAGTGGTACATTGCGCGTGGGTCATGGCGGCTGTCGGTGGTTATTCCAAGCACTCCACCTCCCTCCAGAAGTTTATTAAGTCTCCTGGCCTGTTGAGAATATCTGTGTAAGGTCTGGGTGTCCCGAGGATTTCTGACCTAACTTACCTTACTATTAGTCCTCCATTTAGAGCTATCCTTTTTTAAATCTTTTGGTGAATTTCTGATAGGTACTATTGTTTAAATAATGAGGAGAGCGTATCTAAATACATTTTGTGCATTTAAAATTGTGTTCAATACCTTAAGCTAATCTAAAGTAGGTAGCACCTGTTTTATGTTCATCCTTTTCCTAAGAATTTTCAACAATAACAGTTTGTTACAGCGTGTTTTTGTACGTTTCAGAAATAGTAAACAGAACGGTATTTATTTTATTTTAATTAGATAAGGTTTGTTTTGTGCCTAATTAAGGCTTCTTTAAAAAAAACTGAATTATTTTTTTCTGAAAAATTAGGCTTGTTGGTTACCTTTTACTAACTCTATTTCCGGAAATTTAGGATTTCGCCTAAAAGCCCTGTATAAAAAAACTCCATAGATGTTCATAGGTGACCTGCAAGGGAATTTATTGGACTTAGTAGTGGGTGTTCTTCTATCTATAATATGTATGTATTTACAAAAAAAATTTGTATATACTTAAGTAGTTTATCAGCCATCTTGTTACCATAACACAAGCATTAGGTTGCTTAGCTTGGGACAAATGGTGCTGTGTGAAATGTCCAGGGATATTTATATTTATTTAGTAGTTTTCATGAGGCATTGGCGACAGGTGTAGGTTTAAAAAAAAATACCAGTCCATTGAATGTTGAATGAGATGTGATGTGTTTCAATGTTAATTTGTGTGTGTGGTTTCATTTTTTGCGTTGTCTGCCATTCAGGATTTTATCATGTCAGGTTTCTACTCATTAATATTCTTAACACTAGGTACCTAATGTACAGTCTACATTACTTGCATGGGCGGGTGTCATTGGAATTTCCAGTAATGCCATAAAATTTGCGTTTTCCTCGTACAATATTAGTACCAACTGGTGTAAATATTGAGTGGTGTTGCGTAAGTCATACGTCATTGCCGTGCCCCTTCGCGGCGAGCTCCCATTGGTAGGCGCACACGACCTCCATCACGTATGCGCCCGCGCAACCGGAATGCGAGTGAACGAAATGAAACGTGAAGCTGACAGGCCCTTCGACGGCTTATGACACTGTCGCTAACTTAAAGTTTATGGAACTGGTAGCTTTCAAAATGTTAACCAGTTTTGAGGTGCGCAATGTTTAATTAAAGAACAAGTTGAATTTATGTATGTACTCGTACATCGTTGAAGTAAAACCTTTCATTTACTAAAAAACCTTTTGCATTTGATAACCTAATTCTTGACAAAGGCTTTAACATCACGCTATGGCGCCCTTGGGAACCGAGCAAAAAGAACAAAAATTAGAAAGATCGCTAAGCGAAAACGAAGAGATAGCGCGGGCGGGTGACGGGAAGCGCATGCGACTGAAATTTCACGCTGATGAAGTCGCGGGCAGAAGCTAGACATGCATACTTGATAAGTTAAAATTATTGCCAATCCACGTTATTTTTGGAGAAACATGCTATATCACGTCTAGTCCCGACTGTTCAGCAGTTCTACAATCAAGATTTAATTAATACTAAAATTATCAACGTTTTCTTACTATCAATTCGCATAGATATGAAAGACTTCTCACGTGCTTATCGTGACAAATTATAAACAAAGATAATGGTTTCTACATAATAGCGTCCCTAAGCAGTCTTGTAGATGGGTTAGTACAGACGCCAGCACATCAAGCTACTACAATCTGTCAAATTTCTTTAAAAATTTTCAACTTTATCGCTAAATCATTAGGTTAAAAGTTTATTGGGAAAAGACAGTTTCGGGTAGTTTGATGTGCTGGTGTCTGTACTCTGTACATCTTACATAGTATAACATCACGCTTGTAATCCTCGAAGGGTTAGGTAGAGGTGTACCTATAGTACACCCACATTTCGCCAGTTATGTTAAAATCTAATGTAATAAGTGGCATCGCGGGCAAAACCTGGGGCCCTACTCCGAAACTCCGAAGTAGTATCGGCCGAATGTTCGGCAGTTTCCTGCTACGAAGTTACTATTTGGTTCGGTCAGTCCCGTTCCTACACTCCTACACTCTTTCAAATATTGACTGGTCCCGACCCAACTGAGCCGAACCGAACTTTTTTCGCATTTTCAATAATATTCAGTTCGGTCACGTGTCGGTCCGATCCGAACATTCGCACTTTGCACTTCGGAGTACATCCCCTGGATGAGGCTGGCACAGGACCGTAGTGATTGGCACTTGAAAAGAGTGGCCTTTGGCCAGCAGTGGGTGAAGTCGGGCTGTGGATGATGATAATGGTGAATAGGGGCGAGACTATTGCCAGCATCCGGAAAAAAGTAACAAAGAATATGATAATTATTGTCTATTGAAGGTGCCACACCTCACAAGACTTCAGAAGGCCAATTCTCGTCATTTAAAACGTTCAAAATCTAGTCGCAGTCTCATCTCGGCGACAAACAAATGTCAAAAGCTTGTCAAAATGTAGGGAAATTAGAGGTATTTTTGACAGATTGAGACTGAGATCAGACTGTGAACGTTCTTAAAATTACGAGAATCGCCCCCCAGGTTCCCGCAGACAGGCGCGAGCGCGACGCGACACTAGTAGAAAACTTCTTGGAAATATGTAGGGTAGTTCCCTGGGTGAAAAAATAATAATTATATTTAGTCCGTCATCAGTTCGATTATCGAAAAATAACGGACACGTATTTTTTCTTTTGTCAATCAAACAAAAAATAACAAAGATAAAGCCCGTCAAAATTTGGAAGTGGGGGGTCGTGACGTCACGCCATGCTAAAAAGTGTCGCAAGCAAGTGACGTCACGCGGAACTTTAGCGGGCGATATCTTCATATGTTTTTATATAATTGACAAAAGATAAAATACGGTTTCAATATTTTTGGATAATCTAACTGACGGACTAATTCGATTTTTTTAGGAAACTACCCTATTGTTCTACCAGAATCGCGTCGCACCGTCGGCATCTATCTGAAATCTATGATTTCTCTGAGATTTGTGTCTATGATCTGAAAAAGTCACACTGTTACTTTTTGGATTTGAATCCACAACCTCGTGCATGAGATGCCACTGAACCATTACTAGATAGTTGCGTCTTTGAAGCTATGTAAAAAAAAAATAACATAAAAACTGAACGATTGAACTTTACTAATTTACATCGTAGCCAACAATGCTAATGTCCTAACCCGGATCTTTTTGAATGTCACATCTTTTTTTGTTTAAATATTCATGTAAATGATTAATCTAACATAACTTGTTGATTAAATTCATTGATTATTTGGCATTTCAATAAAAAAACTTGTTGAAATAAAAACATTGGCGCCGATTTCCTTGTTCACAAACTAAACTAACTTTAAGTTCAGTGCATCTTTTTCTTTCTATTTCATTAAAAAAAACGACAGAAGATAAATATTAGTTTAGTCCTGTCAAATTATAATACTCCATAGACAGTTTAGGCGTGATTAAAAACATAGCTACTAAAAATACGTCAAATTACGTCAGGCGCTGACTAATTTGACAGGACTAAACCAATATTTATCTTCCGTCCTTTTCTTAATGAAATAGAAAGAAAAAGATGCACTGAACTTAAATTTAGTTTAGTTTGTGAACAAGGGAATCGGCGACATTACTTATTTATTCATTTAAACTTTTCGCACACAAAAAAGGTACAAAAGCGAACTTAATTCCTTAGGCATTCTCTACCAGTCAGCCAAGGGTGGTGGAGAGATTAGGTTCCGTGTTCCGTTTCCGCTCCGATTTTTTTTATTCCGTTTTTTTACATAATTAATCGCTCAGGCTTCTTCTCTGTGAAAGGAAGTGGACAACAACACTATCAACATTATACATCTTGCCGATCTATTCTGAAAAAATCACACCATAATATCTCAGGAGAAGTGAGCGGTCAAAAGTGTCAATCATCAGCCGACCTATTCTGTAAAAATCTCACCGTGAAAACTTAGGTAAAGTGAGACTGAAGTAAAAAGTAAAGATGGGCTTGATAAGATTCTCAGCAAGTTTGGCTACCTGTATCAAATCACGTACACGCATCGGCGTTTCATCGCTTTTGATGCCAATCGTTTATTATAACGGTCACCACTTTTACGCACGTGCTCGGTGTAAGCTGACCACTATTGTTCTTAGCATATCGATGGCAAGTTCAAAAATATGTTGGGCCCAAAATTCAGCTACGCGAACTCCGCGCTCACTGATGCAATCTTATAAGGTCATCAACTGCACAGATGACAAGGCATGACTACTATATTATAAGAAACGAATGCTATTATTCTGTCACAAATTAAAATGAGCAGGAATATTTTTTTTAAATACTTTTCTGGAATATTATATTGGTTGGTTGGTGGCAATTCTGCCAGTCTTCTGGGTACGTTTCCGGATGCCAGCGATGCGGACGAGTTCTTCGACGCCTTATTGTCCTTTTTAGGGTTCCGTACCTCGAAAGGAAAAAAACGGAACCCTTATAGGATCACTTTGTTGTCCGTCCGTCCGTCTGTCAAGACCCTTTTTCTCAGGAACGCGTGGAGGTATCAAGCTGGAATTTATATCAAATACTCAGGTCTACTGACCCTTGGAGCTGTGAAAAAATCAACTTCTAAGCCAACGCAATCAAAAGATACAGCCGTTTATGCCGCAAATTTTCGACACTCGCAAGGGAATCAAAACCTACAGGGTACTTCCCGTGAACTCAGAATCTTGAAATTTGGTACGAAACAACGTCTTATAGCACCGATAAAGGAAAAATTGCGAAAACCGCAAATTTTTAGTTACATCATATAATAAAAATATTTTTAATAATTTTAAATTGTACCGGTTGAATTGTGCCGGTTTTTTTTGTATTTCTTTGTATAGTTAGTCATTTAATTTAGTACCTAATGTAAAAAGTTAGTTATCTATACATACAATAATTGGTTGGTTAAGTTACTTAATTTTTCTTGGAAAACAAGTTTTCTTTTGTGTATTTATGAGGTTCTATAAGTAATTAAGAAAGTTTTTTTTGGAGTTTTGGATCGTAAGGACTTTTTTCTTTGACCCCAATTCGGGGTTCCTTCTTGCCTGATATTTGTTATTATATTTGCTTACGTGTTCAGCATTATTTGTTTAGTCCAAGTGGACTCGTAATGCCTACGTGACTTTTGGTACGCACTGCATTCGCTGACTCAGCAGTCTAATTATAAATCAAACCATAACGGGGCTTCTCTGAAACGCTTTACTCAGCAGTCGGGATTCTTAGGATGCACTTCTTTTGAAAACTACTAATATTTTTCCCACTTGGTAATATTGCTACCAAACGTTGGTCACATCGTCTGAAGTTATTTATAAACTTCCGGAAGGGCTATGGTGCACGTTGTTACGTTGTTAATTTCTCCTATTTTTATGTTGTAAGCGTATCGATTTATTTTTGCTAACGCGATATATTTCTATTTGTAGTTATGGTAACTCAGCAATACCCAGCATGTGTAGTCTCAACTACACCTGTGCTTTGGTCAAATAATAACAGTTCATTTATATTTTTATATTCATAATACGACCGTACTTTCTTTAGAAAAATCACCATATCTGCAAAACTACTATGCGTGTAAATTGTTACAACTTCAGCATATGTATATATGTGGTATGAAAGCGTTTTGATAGATGTCTACTAATGCAAAAATATACTGACTATACGTGCCAAATAACAATGTTTAGGCAAACAGTTCATTAGACCATCGATTGTTTTCGCGTCACACTTGACGCAAATTCTGGGTCTGTCTATATTGTATAAGTCAACGTTTCTACTATAAATATAATATCACTTACTTCGTCTGCGATCTTCGCCTTTATTCCAGTGCTGTAAGATTCTAATTTGTTTCCATGGGTATTATTGGTATTCCTATCAAAAGTTGTTTTATTGTACCAAGGCTAGCACTTACGTCCTGGTCTGAATCAATTTGTTTATCATCATCTATCTTGTTTCGGGCTAGACAGGTTGGACATTAATTTCAATTTCTGAATATGTAATGTGATCTTATTACGCATCGTGAGTATTTAAACTACTTAGTACATAGAGTCATTTTTATTGGGTATTTGTGGTGATGATTTGGGTATAAACAGCTACTATGGTTGTAAGTTAGGGTTGTCATCTATTATAAAGCTAGCATCATCATCATTCATCATTTCAGCTGAAAGACGTCCACTGCTGGTCATTGGTTTCCCCGAAGCAGGTGCTTCGGGGAAAGCTGATGCATGCAGCTGATGTAAGTAAATGGTCTTTTCAACCGAACGAACTGGAGGTTCCAGTTCGACCGGTTCGGTGCTTCCCACATCTAGCGAATTTCTGTGGCCTTCACAAATAATCAATTATTATTATTCAAAGTACATAATCAAATCGAATTCCATATCATTTAACACTGTTTTTGAGCCTTCAGTAGAAGATTTTTGTTAAGTAGAGATAACATTTCTTCAAATCACCAGCCGTATACGGATAACTTACTACATACATATACGCCACGATTGTAGCAAATGCTCTTGTCTTAACCTCTTTCAATAGTACCTATTTTACGTAACATGATGTCTTACAGCTAAACTAGATCTCCATATTCGCTCACAAACCACCCAGAATACTTGATATTTTGTATCATTATCATTGGACTCATACGACGCAGTTTCTTTCTGACGTGTTTCGAATAAATCATCAATTACTGTTCCACGCCCATGTTTCCTGGGTTCACATTGGAGTCAATTACTTTCATGTTTGAATACTACTGATTCAGTCTTTTTGTCGCCGAAGTCTTTCATTGCTTCAAGGTCTTCAATCACGGCCTTTGTAAGATTAAAACCTATTTTTGTTTAATTGTGATTGATCTACTTTTAAGTGAAGAAGAGAAGTATCGATTGTGTAATGGTTTGTGTAATGTTATTGTTTAATTGTTGTGTTATTGCCAGTGATTTCTAGGACATAGCTTATATTTGAGGTTGTATACCACGTGCCAGTTCAGACAACGCGCACACATTCGCATGCACATACATTTATCGTGTACTAGCGACCTGCCCCAGCTCCGCACGCTATAAACATTCATATTATCTACATAAGTTAACTATTAATGTATTGTACACCCATATCTTCCGGAATAATCTTCCATCCGCATCAAAATCAGTTTCGTAGTTTAGAAGAACAAATCGGTCAGACATGAATATAGACAGATATAGAAGAGCATACTGTGAAAAGCAAAAAGCATTTCTGGGGTGGACAGAGGAGTAGGAGAAGCACTACCCTTGCTTTCACACATCTCCTCAGACGAGTAACAAGAACATTAGCCTTCAATTAACCCATAACATTCCATCCAATAAACTTGTTCTTCACATTTGCCTCTGTATGTACAGAGCTCTTAGCTCATACATCAAATTGTTTACGACAAGACACCTTCCTTAGCGGAAAGTGCCGGTGTATACACTGCAGCGATCGATCTCTGACATGTGCAGTTTACGATATTAACAGCAACGTGATAAGGGCTTCAGTTCATGTAAACAGTGTTCCTAAGGTGTTCCTAATCTTGCCTTGATTCTTTGCGGAAGATTTGCAGGAAGTGTTTAGTCCAGATGTTGCTAGGATTAGATTAGATCCCTTCTTGATAAAACGAAGCTCTGCGCTCGGTACTCTTTAATTGGTACAATGTTCTCAGGGTATCTTATATGCTGATAACTGATAAGGTATCTATGTGTTACAATGCTACGAGAATATTTTATTACTTTTCAGAATTTCAAACTGAAGTTTGATCATCTTAAACAAGAAACTACTTTTAATTTTGAGCATTGAAAAATATCATCAACATTATTATATGGTCTACTTGCACGTGACTGGGCCATTACACAAATTACAACAGAAAAATAATGTTGAAAAAACCTATTTTTTTCTTAAAAACTCAGCCAGTAACGTATTTTTTTCTAAGTTATTTATGTGTTACATTGCAACGAGAACATTTTATTGATTATCAAAATGAAGTTTGAAAATAAATAACGGCTGATTCGTCATATTATCCGAAATGATTATGAAGATAAGATTGGTGCTGAAATAGAAATACTCAAAAACTGTTGCAAAACAAATAACAGTGGTAAATAAAGATAGTTGTGGGTGCGATAAAACGAAACAGCTCCTCCATTACATCAGTAATGGTATCTAGAATTGCGTACTTGCAATCTCAAGGTACCGGGATCTTCGTTTGTTTTACGATTAGTTTTGTTAAAGTTTGATAACATTATATACTCGTATAATGATTTAATGAATATCAAAATGATTCTACGCTGATGTGCAGATAAAAGCAATACAAAATTGTTGCTTGATAAGCAACAATTTTGTATTGCTTTTATTGCAAGGCACAAATTGTACCATCTAAACTCTGATTTTTAATTTGCTAGACTAAAATCACAGCTGCGTTCGTCTGACCCACTGGCTTCATTGACCTCATTCAAAAAATCAGAGGTGAATGCATTGCAGAAATGTCGTTAACGTTCATGCTTATTGCATGGTCAACTGCTGGGTCTCTAATCGCCTAATTTTACTCGATCCTCGGCAACTATCATACATTTCAAACGTCCATCATCATGGAAATGTGCAATCGTTTTCGCAAATTGCTATATAGGCTTTCCTTCGATGACTTCACTCACCTGAAGCTTGCTTTTGACCACTATTTCACTTACCTGATGGTAAGCCTTGGTGCAGTATACTATGAAACTATGATGTTCGCTTGTCTAGAAATCTGTTCACTCGTGGAAACTTTTGATCATATTTTCTCCAAAAGCGACCTCTGCTCTTAATATGAACTTTGAACCTTACTAATCCATAGGTAGTGACTCGGTATTGATAAATACAGTTCTCTTGTTGTTGTCTTAAAAATACGTGTTTGTTCTATGGACTTCTAGGCTTGGATTTACATATTTATACTAACAACCTGACGTTCTTATCTCTGGACTTTGTTCAATTTCTAATTAAGTGTCACTAAGTCTAGCTAGGTCACATGATCTTATTTGCTTACTATATCAATGGCCAGCCGACGTCACCGGTTTGATATTAACACACCCTCTATCTGGATAACCTGTTTTGTTAAGGTGATCAACTACTTTTTTGTCAATTGGCCTTTTATTTTTGGATGTAATTTTAGAAGTGATATTAACTATTTTGGACTTCATCAATTTTGTAGTGCTGTTTTATGTTAAGTTATTTGCATATATTCTTATGTGAAGACTAAGAAATACCTAGGCTAATTTAGTTTACAATGAAGCATAATCCAGCTATCTACACAACACACCTTGATAATCTAAGTTAGGCATGTAAGGTCTATTCAAATTTATGTTTCCAATTTATGTTATTTCAAGTTATACAAATATCAACTTTATTGCTGTTGTAATTTAGTTCATTTCAGAGTGACAAGCATTATTTAAAAAGTCTTAAAAGTGTTTGTAGTTGTTGCACTGAACTTTATTGTGTAGGAATTAAAGTTATTTTTCCAATAACTCATATTTGTGTACATGTTTGGCAAATTAATCGCGAATTAGGTTTAGGTACCTACATGCTTAACAAAAAAACAACACGCTTACTTACTTTCGTGTTGATTTTTTTTTTGGACTGGAATTTGGCATGAACTTTGTCTATTCGATTGTAGTAGAGACAAGGTCCATACAAGTGTCTGTAGAAAAGAATACAAAACACTTATGCAATAGCTAACATAGTTATACGAGTTTACAAACAAGAGTTTTGGCAACGTTAAAATACATTTATTTTTGGTCCACGCTAACATTACCTCATTACAACCCAATTGTTTTGCTGACGGTGTCGTGTAACCTTTCTCAAACACCACTTGAGTTATTATACTTCGTTTGTGAAAAACACCGATTATGCAGTATATTTCAAAATACACCACCATGGCACCTGTTGCTTTTTGTAATATTTCTTAAATTTGCATATACACGTTGTGGCAAAGTAATAACAGTCGCAAGGGTCGATCGATCAGGTTGCGCGGTTGGTCCGTGGATGGGTGACCATCTTTACATACCAAGATCCTTCCGTGCCTCGGAAAGCACGTTAAGCCGTTGGTCCCGGCCGTCATTCGTGGATCTTTGACTGTCGTTATGGGTCGTCAGAAGCCCGAAAGTCTAACAACCAGTCTTACCAAGGGGTTTCGTATTACCCAGTAACTGGGTTGTGGAGGTCAGATAGGCAGTCGCTCCATGTAAAATACTGGTATTCAGCTGCATCCGGTTAGACTGGAAGCCGACCCCAACATAGTTGGGAAAAGGCTAGGCAGATGATGTAAGAATGTCATCAGCATCACTGATGCAGTGCCGGGCGTTTGTTTACTTGGTTGCATTTGGCAGCGACGGATATGCTTGTTGTCTGCATTTGCAAATGTCCCGTCTTCCCGAATTCTAGCCTGAATTTAATTAATATATTTGGTGTTTAGCACATATTCCGCTTATTAGTCGATTTGCACGAATTTACTCGCCTGAATCAGGCAAGTCGTCACTATTAATATTACATAATTACTCTCGGTAGTCTGCCCCATAATGATAATGATTATTATTACTATAATAAATTATCTAATTATTAAAATTACTGTGCATATTCGCGAATTAGTTTCGCGTAACGCATGGCTAAATAATAGGTTTATCAGAACAATCAGAGTTTGTTTTAAAAGATTTCACGTTCAATTTTTATCGGTTGCGCGTGCGACGCGGAATAAAATCGTGGCTGCTGTGATAAGGACATGATGGTTGAGATTTCTAGTATCATTCAGATCTAGTATCTAGTTATCAAGATAGATCTTAATGTGATTAGAAAGTTCTTGATGAAACTTTATTTTGCTGTGTAGGTCTAGATAAAGATGAACGACATACGTTTACGTATGTCGTTCATCTTTATGTGTATGACGTATTTTTTTCCGTCACATGAGAGTACACGTGAGGCGTGTACTCCCATGTGACGAACAAAAAATACGTTGAAGACGAGAAATCGTGGTGTCATAGCGTCACCAAAAACATTTAGTTGGCGTCCTTTTAATGAATGGATAAACCTTGCTCGAAAAACTTGTGTTGGAGAGCCCTATATTCAGCAGAAATGTTCAAGTTAAGGAATCTGAATCTGGCGGAATCTGCACGCCACTTAGATGTTTCAAAAACCATGCTCCCGTGCTCTCAGAGTCTGCGCCAGAGGCCTATATCCAGCACAAATCTTCAAGAAGTCCAGTAAGGAATCTGACTTAAATGATTTATGAACAAGAAGAGCTTCGTAACTGCTCCACTATTTAAAGAAATCAGTTTCCTTGTAATAGTTTAAACATAAGACCTTTCGAAGTAAACTACCAACACCAAGTACGTCCTATTTGTCCGTAACTGTCTATTGCAACTAGTTTGCAGTCTAGCGCACGAGGTCAATCACTTTCTAAAGGATATAGACCATGGTGGGATGCAGGAGCGGATTTAAGCACTTTTGCTATGTTAGGAGAAATTGTACTGGTTGGTCTACATAGGTGTTTTTTGAGGGAATTTTCGTTGACTGTGGTGTGTTTTGAAAGTAATTCTGCGGTGTTTTTGCTGTGACGTAGGTATTTCGGCACTGTTTTATTTTTTCTCTTTTTTAATTTTTATAGTAAGTATGCTTTTTATGGTCTGCGTTGTCTTACTGCTCTGTAAATCAATCACTGCTTTTAGTACTTATGTTCCATGATATCTGGGTGGTCCATCAGCTCTATCTCATAGCTAGGTATATAATAACTTGTTGATTAAATTTTCTTTATTTTCATTCAACAAAAAAAGGGAGATATGCAAATATTTCATGTTCGAACTCTTGTTAAAATGTGAAAGAAACACGTGTTCGATAGACCTTGAGCGTGCCATTTTGAGCGGCTGCTGGGTGATGTCACCTAAGAAACTCTGCATATTCTGAATACCACAGTCTCAACATGAATAATGTATTACGTTGCCAAAAAGCCTTTAAATATTTAATCCTCTTCATAGCCAATCATTAAAGATATGTTTTTGCAAACACGAAATCGCTTCGTCATACTATCAAGCATGAATAAGCGAGTTTGAAATGAACGCAGAGCATTTACCATCTGAACTTCGGAACCTAGGACAATTAGTTGTTGTAAGTTCTATACTAATAATAAAGCTGAAGAGTTTGTTTGTTTGAACACGCTAATCTCTGAAACTACCAGTCGGATTTGAAAAATTATTTTTGCATTTGATAGCCCAATTCTTGAGGAAGGCTTTAGGCTAGTTAACATCACGCTAGGATCCTTAGGAGCCGAGCAATAAGAAAAAGAGTCAGAAAGAACGCTAAGCGAAAACGATGCAGACGCGGCCAGGTGATGCATGCGACGGGTCGGGTCGGGGGAACAATAAATTTTACGCGGACTAAGTCGCGGACAGAAGCTAGTTAAGTATAATTATGTTTCATAAGGAAAATAAACACAATTAATTAGTAGCAAAACATAAACATGACGATTTGATTACTTGAGACCGTCTCCTAAACGAATGATAAGATGAACAGATAACATAAAGAGGATGGAACAAGACCACAGAGCATATGGAACATGACGTAGAAACCTAACCGGTTAAAACGACCTGCCGCAATGAAAATGTTGTTCAACCCTATAGTAGTGTAATCCCGTTTTCTGTATGAGGCATGGGTCTGGAGTGGCTTTCAAATAACCGGTCGTGGAATGTGATTACATAGTTGCAGCCAGGTGGACCAACCTGAAGGAGGAAGCTGGGATTGAATACCAGGAAGATGAAGGACCGAGACCTATTATAATAATCTCGCACTATACACACTAGATTCATAATACACAAATGCAGATGTACAAAATAACATGGAATATCTACATAAATCTACACAGATCATGTAACCTTGTCTCCTAAACTAGGTAATCCTGTATCTTAGGAGACGGTGTTGGGTCATACAGGGTGGTTAGTCATGTTCATGTATGTAATCATAAATTGGCAATTTGGAAAGGCCACTGAATCTATCTGTGAAAACTAAGTATTTACACTAGGTACTAAATTAAATGACTAACTATGCAAATGAATACAAGAGCAAAAGGGCACTTAAGCGTCGAAGTAATCGTCCAAATCGCTGTCATCCGAAAACGTGCCCAGAATACTGCCCGCATTGCCACGTTGAATGGCAATAGAAATAGAACCATACAAATTCTGTGAAATAGAAAGATTCACTCCAGTTGATTGACATCAAATCAATGATAATAATGCCTTTAAAATGAATCTGAGAATCATCATCTTCCTGTCCTTGTTCCATGTTACTTGCTATAAAAATGTGCGTAGCTTTAGTAGACAAATAGAAGTAGGATAAAAAGCTGCCTTCAGGTAAAAAAAATCGACACTTATAATGATGATTAGTCACTATCAAGTATCATTTCGAATTTTCGGCTTTGTCATTAACAAATTAATATTGATTGAGCTGCCATAGATTTGTAATCTTACCTAATGAGGGAACCAATCGGGCATGACTCGTACTATTACAGACACCGGCAATCAGGTAATTAATTAAGTAATAGACATTCGATGGCTTTTCGGCGAAACGGACGCTCGATCCAATGGCTATTTATTTATTTATTTATCCTCACACTGTGGAACGCCATACAGCAATTACACCAATAGAGCAAAAAATCATTTCATGTGCTGCTTTCCATCTATCCTGTGCGCGGTATGGTATGGTACGTCGATGCTATGGGATTTCGGCAATTCGAACGTTCGATCTGATGACTTTGGGGAATTAGCTATCAGCCATAAGAAATTCGAAATCAAGCAGTAAACCCCTTACAACTGCTGTGCTAATTTGTGGTAGCCTGCATCAAACATTATCAAAGAGAGATCGCATTGTCTTTGCCTTTCAAGTTCAAATAAAACTGTAATGAATGTAATGATGTCAACTTGCCAAGATAACACTCAATAAACTATTCATAAATCGCTATCGCCTCCACTGTGGCTATAGTTTTTCGATAAAATGCGTGCGCCGGGGCCGATGACGTCATGGAGGCGCGATCCGGCCAGCCAATCAGCGGCTGCCGTTTCGGAGGCTTGCCGAACTGTCATGGCCGCCGTTTGTTTGTGTGTGTGCTTGTGCATGCACCGCTAGGGGCCTGCTGTGTCGATAATGAGTTGCAATTTATTGTTTCACGCTAAGAGAGAACTCTCTGTTCATAATCTTATCTGTTGTCTTTGTACAAGTTCAAGGTGAAGGTTGCTTATGGAAAGGTGGTTAAACCCTTGATCTGTGTGATTGTATAGAGCCTGGTCCCGGGTCCTGGACCTGTATAAATACTGGTAATCAGCTACATCAGGTTAGGTGGAAGCCGACCCAACATAGTTGGGAAAAGGCTAGGCAGACAATGATGTAAAGAGCCTGGTCCACTGGAGCTTGTTACAAGATACATACTTCGTATGATATATCCTAGCTATAAAGATTCTAAGAAAGTTGCTCTTCTTGAAGTTTTTTTGTAGTTACAACTTATTAGATATGTTATGAACAGTGCATTTAATTACATCGATTCTTTGATGCAGGGTATTGTTATATTAGATATGTGAACGTGTGGTGAACGAGGTTCACGAGAGAGTTGATGTATTGTGGTGCAACTTGAGTGAATTCGCAAAAGTTACATTATACCTATATATTATGCTATTCAGATGTAGGTTAAGATTTATGATATTGTATGTAATTTTATAGGATGTAGATTAAGGATTTAGCATGTAAGGGCTCGCTATCGCATTGGATCGCTGATCTGTAATGGTAGTTGTAGGTAAGATATAAATAAATAAATAAATATGTATTGCTATCAAATGATTTAATAGGTACTACGAATGTATATAAGTAGTTTATCAGCCATCTTGTTACCATAACACAAGCATTAGGTTGCTTAGCTTGGGACAAATGGTGCTGTGTGAAATGTCCAGGGATATTTATTTATTTATTTACGACTTGTAGTTGTAGGTCGTTAGTTCGAACCCAGACAGGCTTTACTTACTTTAAGTAAATTATTTCATCAGCACTGTGCTTGAAACGGCGAAGGAAAACATCGTAAGGTAACCGGCATGTCCTAGAACCAAAAACTCGAAGACATGTGCAAAATTGCAAATCTACCAACCCGCACTGGACCCGCCTAGGGTGATTATGGCCCACTCCCCCTCAAAGAGAGGAGGCCTGTGTCCCAGCAGTGGGAACGTTATAAGAGGGATTAATAGGTAAAACGGGCTGGTGTCCGCAACTCCACGACAATATAAGAGGGATTATGCTTATGACGAAATATTTCCTTTAGCAATTCTGCTTGTACTTTTTTTCCTGCATTCCCATTAAAATTTCAAGCCAATCCAACATTTTCAAGAAGCAGCACTCCACCCAATGCCGTAACACACTTTCAGTCGCCTCCCTTCTTATGATTGAAAAATTCGTCTGCTCGACAACGTAGGTAAATCGCGCAATTAATGTTTTTGAATTGTCAAAATAAAAGGCATTGGCATTAGAAGTCCCGTATTACAGAACCTCATTCAAGACTCAAGCATTACTTTTATAACTATCCATATGCATACAAACCTTTCCTCAAGAGATTATACTCAATTATCCGCATTACAATCTATCTTCCTAGCCTATTCCCGACTATATTTGTGTCGGCTTCCAAGCTAACTGGATGCATCTGAATACCAGTATTTTACATGAAGCGACTGCCTCTTTGACCTCCACAAACCATTTATTGGGTAACACGATAACCTCTTTGTTAGACTGCGCATCACATGCGCATATAAAATGACAAAATCAAGTTAAAAGTAAACTCAATATAATCAGCACTTGTAATTAATGGACTAACAATGTAGTCGTCGAGGAAAACCGTTGCAATCTGCAAAATTGATACTTATTTTTCTAATCAAAGTGTAATTAATCAATACTGCACGTTTTTATCGCTTGAAACCGATACTGAAGTTATGAGAAAATGAATTATTATATTCGATTTTGAAAATGAATTGAACAAGATGATGATATACTTGGACTTCTTGATATTGTTAAATTCTGCCATAAATTATGGAGATACAAAAAAACATTACGAAGTGCAGGAAATCTTTCCGATTGACAAGGAATAGGTAGTTAACTAGAAGATAAAGGAATATATTGGTCGATGATGAAGTACCTAATCTATTTGTCGTATGTTGGGTATTGAATCAATTTTCTATTGAACAAATTCCAAAATTTTCCACACTTCATACTGTAATGAAAATAAAACACGCTGTATGCATGTCTGTTAAAAGATTGATTGAAGGAAATGAGTAGTCTGCATGCACTGACAACCTGTAGCCACCTAAGCACGAGGATAGCCTGGGACCTAAACGTTTTCCGACACGTGGGTTCGATGCTATACACTGCAGAATATGTACTTATTATAAATATATAAATATTTGTAGGAAACATTTGGAGAAAATGTCCAGGCCCAGTTTTAAACCAGCCTCAGGCACTTGTTGGCTGGCATTTTTACTGAATTCGGCCTTTTTGGCGCAGCTGTGAGGCACACTTTCCTGCTAATTTCTTACACCGGACTTTACACTTTTTACCTGATCTTTATTTTTTTGTTTTTATCTGATGTACCTATTGTGTGTCTTTTTGTCTGTGCTAAATAAATGTACGGGCCCTTATTACAGAACCTCACTCGAGACGCAAGCATTACTGTTTAGAGCCATTTTGATTGGTTGAAACTAGTTTTAAGTAATGCTGCTATAAAAGTAGGGGAAGACCAAAGAAACGATTGTATGGACTGTGTAAAAGATGATATGGCTAGAAAGGGAGTGACTTCTGAGATAACTGATACTAATAACTGAGATACTATGATAGAGAAGTGCCTATGGTAGACGTAGAACACCATGCTGTACCGACCCCAAATAAATTGGGATAAGGGCCAGAGAATTATGATGATGTGTCATAGTAAAATATATTTTTTTAACATACACACGATGTATATTATAAACCATAGGGTTTGGGGCGAAGATAAAAATTAGTAAAAAATGAATACACTTTCGGTGCGCAGCCCAGTTGACTGACGTCACAAGACTCTATCAAAAAGGGGCGCACGTCGTATGTTTTCTTAAGGAAGCCTCTAGAATATTCTAGAATCTTCGACTCGCTCTCATTGGCGGGCGGGAAACAAGAGGCGTTTCCGCCAGAAGCGCGTGGATTGTGGCGGGAGCGGTTAGAAAGAGGTTCGCGTTATACCCCTTTATTCATAAACGTTGCTTAAAGTTAAGCAGTGATTAGCGACTGTTTAACCATACATTTTTGACGTTTAAACGTTACTTAACTTTAGTCATCGTTTATGAATAAACCCCATTATTTTTAATTTAACCATTGTTGCTTTGTGGAGCTTGTGAAATGGCTTCTTTAAATTCGACGACGTCTTGACCAAATTCTGCCATGAAACTTTCCATGCCAAGTTTACGCTCTTCCATGTTTTGCTTTATAATTTACTAGCTGCGCCCCGCGGTTTCACCCGCATAAGTTTCGATCCCGTGGGAATATCGGGATAAAAAGTATCCTATGTGTTATTCCTGGTTATAAACTATCTGTGTGCCAAATTTCATCCAAATCCGTTCAGTACTTTTGGCGTGAAAGAGTAACAAACATCCATACATCCATACATACAAACTTTCGCATTTATAATATTAGTAGGATACTAACAGGCATATACTACTAGCTTCTGTTATATAGATATATTTCTAGCTCAGTATCGATAGCTATTATTATAAAGCCAGTATCTAACAATAATATCATCATCATCATCATTTCAGCCGAAAGATATCCACTGCTGGACATAGGCCTCCCCAAGCACTTCCACTTCGACCGGTTCTGTGCTTTTCGCATCCAGCTGATTCCTGCGGCCTTCACAAGGTCATCGGTCCACCTTGTGGGGAGCCTTCCAACGCTGCGTCTTCTAGTACGCGGTCCCGATTCCAGAACCTTTCGGCCCCATCGGCCATCGGTGCTTAGCTTAAAGACAAAAAAAAACTTCGAAAAATCTTTGCAATTCCAAGTGATTTGCATCAGAAGTACCTATGGCTTATTTGAATATTATTTGCTGCTGTAACACCTGTGTCTACACTTACTAATTCAATACAAAGTGCTGGTTTCTAGAACAGCCTGTATGTTGTGACGTACATACCTTGTTTGCTGCTTACGTGGGTTCCAGTCACTTCCAGTCTATAATAATAGAAGTCGGTACATGTTCCAGAAACACGTGTAGGAACTATCTAGTAATTACACGAAGACTTCCTGGGTTGCGGTCTAAGAAAAACAAGGCAGTAATTTCCCTAAGGTTTGAACGTTCTTCATCTATATGTTTAGGAAATTGTTAGACAGAGACAGACATAATTAATATGCTTTCACATTAATTCTATCTCTGTCTTAAAGTTTGAAAGAAAAGATAAGTATGTAAGTATTGTTTTGAAACCGGATTTCGTTCACAGCTCAACAACAATCGCGTACTCCGAACCTTTGTGTACTGTGTACTTCTTTCGTTAGAATTTTTACCTGTTTTTTTTAAATATTGTTATTTAGATAGGTTACTTTAATTGTATTCTATGCAGTACTATAAAAAATAAAATGAATATTAAATAAATTCGGCACACCAGAACTTTTTACTCTGTACTTTAAAGTGTGCTCAGGTACGTAGGTAATATCTACAAATATAACAAATGTATATGTTAGCGTAACCAAATGGGCGCGACCCTTCCTACTACCCAGGTTCTATCTACCTATCATCATCATTTCAGCCGAAAGACATCCGCTTCAGGACATAGGCCTCCCCCAAGCACCGCCACTTCGACCTGCACCCTAATTGCGTAACACACGATTAATCGGAATCGGTTTCAATTTGACAGTTCAACAACATTCATTGCGTTATTTACGTGTTGAGCAGACAAATTTTTCGAACTTATGAAGCAATGGATTAGCAATTTGCTTCAAAATGATTCAGATTCCGATTGATTGTGTGTTACGCAATTGGGGTGCGGTTCTTCATAACATCCATCAGAAGATGTATTACCTATCTACCTATATGAGAGTTCATTTACTAAAACTTCCAGAAGATACCTAACCATAATCTATCATGCTAAAACCAACAGTTTGATTACAGCTTCTGTTTAGGTAAACAATTACATTATATTAATATCAACAGATATCGCAAGATATGTATATACCTATAAGTATATATATTTTATAAAATACTTATTATAAAGCGATAAAATTTGTTGGTTTGTATGTATGTAGGGGTAATCTCTGGAACTACCAGACGGATTTGAAAAATTATTTTAGCATTTTGATATACCAACTCTTGAGGAAGGGGTTATAGGCTATCTAACATCACGCTACGACCCTTAGGAACCGAGCAAAGTGAAAAAAAGCCAGAAGTAACACTAAGTTAAAACGAAGTAGTAGCACGGGGGAGCGATGGGATGCGACGCGATAGGTCGGGCCCTGAAATTCACGTGTTGTGATTTTGTGATTCCTGACCCGACCACGACATAATAATAATAATAATATTGTGTTTTATTGTGCAACTTATCCCAGGAATTTGTGCCTTGTACTTTTTGAGTAATTAGAGTACGATTGTGGTCGGGCTGGGGATCACGGTTCCTGACCCGACCACAACCAGATCTAATAAAATATCAATGTAGTGGGAAGTTGCTGATTATGCCAAAAATATGTGTCAAATTGTGCCTATGGCACACGAAATTCTTTTACTATTGGGCACGTTGTCAGTCACAAACATATTCTTGGTTATATTTCATAGTAAGATATTTTTGACTGAACATAAGTATAAGACAGGTGTATACGAGTATGCTTTCGTCTTTTGACATAACTCAAATACTCTTGTCTAAATTCGAGCCGTGTATTATTTGGCAATGCTTGGCACTCAGTACTGAAATACCTTGCAGATTATTTTTAATAACCGATACATTTGAAAGCATTGGAGGCATAAACTCAAGAGTATTTAGTACTTTGCGTCTAAAAGCATTGCACAGCGTCAATAATACTGTTGCATCGAAGCCAACACCATTTTGAGTTTAGTCATTTAATTTTACAGTTTAGTGGATATAGAGGTAAGTACAGATGCCAGCAAAACCAGCTACTACAATCTGTCAAAATTCTTTAATAGATTTTCAACTTCGTCGCTGAAGCATTAAGGATCAAGGTTGATTGGGAAAATTTGACAGTTTCGGGTAGCTTAACCCGCTGGCGTCTGTAGGTAAATCTTGATTATTTTGTCTGTCGGTCTTCCTCTCCTCCCACGCAAACGCAATTCGTGAGTTCATCGGAGCATATTCTTAATAATGATGAAAGTTTGTCATCCGGTTTTTATCTGCCAAATGAATAGCTAATTATTACTAATTAGCAAATCATTTGGGCAAGTGCTGTTTATATTCAATTCTAATAAAGAGTATTGCAACCGGTCGTTCCCGCTCGTTAACACTATTAACGACTGGGAATGTTTTGTTCTACTATCCTTGTGTGAGTGCTTGTAACTGAAAAAACAAAAGGGAGGTAAATCAGGTACAGACCAGCACATCAAGCTACCCGAAACTGTCAAATTTTCCCAATCAACCTTGAACCTAATGCTTTAGAGATAAAGTTGAAATTCTATTAAAGAAATTTGACAGATTGTAATACCTTGATGTGCTGGCGTCTATTCTTACTGTAGTTTTGAAAAAAAAAGGTTATGCGTCAAAATTTGATGCTGCATTGTTCAAGTTTGAGAGGGAGAAAGTTTGATTTTGTAAACGTAATACAAATTAATTTCTATCTACACTAAGTAGATAACAATAATAGCAGAAGCTATTTTATTAGTTCAAGTGTATCACTAGAAACAGAACAATTACAGAAGTTTATAAATGAAACATTATGTTAAAATCTTGCGCACGGACACGCGGACGATCGTAAGACATTGGCTGACCAATCAGAGAGCGGAACGGGCGACACACCAACCAATTATTGTTACGTCATCATGCAGCTGAGGTAGCGTGCCGTTTGTTTCAAGAAGTGTATTAAAAATACCCATTTAATACTAATTTAACAAAGGCATAATTAGCCTATAATGTTCCCACTGCTGGGACACAGTCTCAGTAAGGGGAGTAGAACGTAATCTGCCCCGTGGGACCAGCGCGGGTTGGTACATGTCACATGTCTTCGAATGTTTGGTTCTAGGACATGCCGGTTTCCTCACCACGTTTTCCTTCACCGCTTTGAGAGCAGTATGGCAGAAGGACATGCCATGCATGAATATTAATATAATTAATAAAAAGTAATAAAAATACGTCTATGTCAGAACTTATAACGGAACGAAAAATTAATGTTTCCTTTACAAAATTTTATTTGACAAAATAACGCATTCACAGTTTTTATTGGTCCTTGAAAGTCCTTGAATTTAAATTAAAAATAGATTGCCATAATAAATGTAGGTGAGGGTAAGTACCTACTCGTGTCACACCCTTGGTTGATAGCGTGGTATTTTTAGTATTTTATCAGCAAATTATTCTAAAAATATGGGCGGGGCTTTCGGTTAGATAAACTTCGTAGATATAATATGGTATCAATGATATGGATTTAGATAAGATACAAATTAGTGTGTTTAACTTAACTTAGGTGGTTTTCTGTTTTGTATTCAGGTCTACTTAGCCGTAAGTCTGGCTATTGCATTGATTTCCTATTGTCTGGTTTATATTATTTCTGTAAGAGAAAGTTTTTTCCTAAACGTAAATATCGTTATCAGAAAATCGAACCGTACCTATATCTTCAAAATGTCAATAACTGACTAGAATACTCTACATTAACCCAAGAAAGTGGTCACAGATTCATATAGGTATATTCGGTGTTAAAAAAATTATGAATCCTGTAAACAATATCCTGAAGTCACTGGGCCATTAAGTATCCCTTTGTTGAGCCAATAAAACCGGGAAAAACAGACCAGAATATTAATAGTACAAATGACAATGAATTGCAGTCAAGTACTGGCTCACTGTGTGTACAATAGCGATCTGTACACGTTCATCCTACACGTGGTTTCATGGTCACAGCACTCACAGCGCAAGAACGGTTCCTTTACAGTCTTCATCAATTACGGAAAACACCGCTTGGAAAAGTGGGATACTTCGTTTAAGCAGTTGCTCTAAATGGCTCTGGCTTGGACGTCTGGCGAGACAGTGATTTCTTTCATCAATTTTAGCTTTTTAGCTATTGTGTCTCAACTCAATACCAAGTAAAGATACCAATAGCTATCCCGAATAACTGTCGATTTACTCAGTTATTCAGTAGAGAAGAAACTAAACATTTCTTGGCGTAACACTGTCCGTTTGTATATTTCCTTCACTCCTATTCTTGTTACCACGCTTCCATTACATAACTATTGCTACAATATCATAATTTCCCCCTCATTAAACTACAAAATGCCATTCGTCAAAAACAGTACGCTGTAATGCAAACGCAATTACTAATGCGTCATTCAAGGTATATCGATAACTAAATTGCACACACAAAAAAGGCATATATACACATCTCACTTTCATCCAACGTGTATATGTGTGTAAGTATGGCCGCTACACTACACAATGCGTCCAATGCGAAAGAGTCATTCAGTTCATATCTGACCGTCACACGGTGCGGACGTCTCGATTTCCAGAAATTTTAACTCTCGCGAAGTTGTCGTCTTGATTTAAAATACAGTGGACTGTGTTGTGTTGTGATTATTCGATCAAGTTTCTTCGGTAAGTTTTGACGTTTCGTTTGTACTGGTTGTATAACCGTGATCTTGGTGTTTCGTACTCCGTAGTCCAGAAATAAACGTTTTGGCACACCACGCCATTCTTTACCCTTGACGTGATACTGAACGAATTTGCAGTTTTTTTGCCTTTTTGTGAATTGTGATTAGCTTGGATTTTATAATGAAACAATAAGGTTTGATTGACAACCTCTCTTTCCAAGAATCTCAAACACACTGCTGAAGTATTTTCTCTGAAATGTCCACCTGTTGATTTTCGCATAAAGCGATATTATTTAAATATTTGTCGATGGTCTGTGTCAATGTAATTATGTTAATTGTGTTAATATAATTGCACTGCAACATATCTTTAGTACCACCTTTTACGATACTTGTTTGTTCGTGGTATTTTCTGCATCGCAAGAACTGATTTTTGGCAGTTTTTCTTGGCTTGCAAGGTTTGTCAATTCGATGCATTCCGTCAAGTTTTTACGACGGATGGCAACGTGTGTTTCGAGTATTTTGCCGAGACATGGTTTCTACATTGGAGGTTTGGAGGGGACTTCATGGTTTCACATACCTGTTCCGCTAAAAGTGACTGTTATTCGCGCTTATTTGTAAGTAACAGTCATATTATGTCTGAAGTAGTAGATTGTTTCAGCCGGTTGTTACTGCGCATGTTGTATGTCAGTGAGTGTTAACAGGTCATTGTGTTGCTTGTTAGTCAGGCGTCTCTATTTCATTCCCCTTTATTCATAAACGTTGCTTAAAGTTAAGCAGTGATTAGCGACTGTTTAACCATACATTTTTGACGTTTAAAAGTTACAAGCTTAACTTTAGTCATCGTTTATGAATAAACCCCATTTTGTTTACAGTTAAGCGTGGTCCTCTTACACGACATATTTCTGGTCCTTTGAGTTTTTCAAAGAATTAAGACTAGAGAAGTGTGATTGTTAAAGAAACTTTCTTCGCAGGAAAGGAATTCTAAGAGCTCTTATCAAATTCCGTGAAAAGATTGACAATAAAGCGGTTACGTTTAGTAACCTGCCTGAAGCGCTCTTTTTTGCGTAATGAAGGCTTCATTTCCGAGTAAGTAGGTACCTACTCGTAGTTACGTATAAAGAAACATGCTTATTAGCGAGTGCTACAATTGTTCAATTTCACACTCATTTTGCTGTGTAAATGAACTTCACTGTCTTTGTCATATAACATACTATTATACTTATAAATTATAATTATTGCTTACGTACGATATACTGCATGTCTTATAATATCAGGTATTGATGTTCCTTCGACTCTTTATTTTTACATTTTACATACTGTGAATATCCTTGATTCTTTTCCCTTGCTCTTTAAATTCTTCGTGTAATTCAAAAACTGTATTCATACCTACAGCTCACTCGTCACTGTAGTTAAATCTTTATCTGTTTATGTTTTCATTCAATTTAATTTCCCACGTCGAATTTAAAATAATTATTATGATTGCTCATAAGTTATGTGTATTGTCTCTACAAAATTTGATATCTACTTCGAACAGGTAGTCTTTCAGACCACCTTACCAGGTTCACTGAGTTAAATAGGTACTGTCAAGACCAAGTGTCTCGTCAGTCACTCCAGTAGTGTTATTTGTCATCACGTCGTCCTTTCGTGATTAATAACCTGATAATGGATGTATCATGTTGACATGCTGCTCAGGACAGGACAACCTTGCAAAATAGAAACTTCTTTATCAGCAGTAGATCACTGAAGCTGTGAATGATCCTCAACATCGTCTTGACGAGTTTTATCAATTACGACCTTGTATTCTGGTTCCTGATTAAAAAAAGGCTGCCCTACATCATGGGATATTAGCTCCAGTCACATGTGTTCACTACCTGACCACCCGTCGCTAACATGATCATTGTACATGAGACTATACGCTGCTCATACCATGTTCATCGAATGTCAAAAGATAAAAGAATTTACGACTAAATAATACTGTAATAATACATAAATGCATGTAGGTATGTCATATATTCTTATTTCTTACATCTTCTAGAACTTTTGTGTTAATTCTATCATTCTTTAATTTTATCACTACCTATATAGAGTAACATTTACATCCTATACAGTA
This sequence comes from Apamea crenata, assembly GCA_949629185.1. Classification (NCBI taxonomy): domain Eukaryota; kingdom Metazoa; phylum Arthropoda; class Insecta; order Lepidoptera; family Noctuidae; genus Apamea; species Apamea crenata. The sequence continues at coordinate 11,272,265 of OX451377.1, forward strand.
GAGAAACAGTGGTGCCGATTCTCTTGTACACCGAACTAAACTATCACTAAAATTCCTTACTTTTGGCTATGAGAATCTTAAGCTATTGTACAAAAAAAACTCTAGATTTAAAAATCATTTTGACACAACTATAATCGAATTTGACAATCGCGACTCCACGTGGTACTTGTTTGCCCTATCCCGTGAATGTTTTTATGAAAAATGATTAAGTACCTACATGTTGAGTTTTAGGGGTTTATGGGTTCTATAAAGAGGGTCGAAATTTTCATTATTTTTGCGATAGGACACACCATTTTCGAGAGCAAAAGAAAAAAAAAAAAAAAAGACAGTACTGTTTTTGCACCTGAAGTCGAGATGTTTATGTTGGTGTGAATTTTAGTCCATGACAACTAATTTTATTCCACACCTTTGTAATCGCGATTAAAAGTAGTCAGATTTAGTGAGACAATCAACACTTTAGGTGGTTTGAATGCTTAGATAACCGCCTGGAATTGCCGCCGATTTGACAAAAGAGTTTGGCCACAATTTATATTTTCGTTACGTTTCATACATGCATATGAATCGGCTGGCAAGTCGCAAACTTTATAATTATTATATTCCGGCTCTTTTAGTAGTCAGACCAGCCTTTTTTGCTACAACTTTTCAGTTGTAAGAGCTATAAAACTGGTTCTTCGTATCCACGTGGGGTTTGAGTGATACCTGGGATGCAACATGACATGATGTAATAAATTCACTATCTTCATGCTAGATATTTTACAAGCTTGGGAACTATGTAGAGGTCGAAGCTATTATGATTACTGGGGTATCTTCTATTAATAATACTTACGTAATTCTTGTTTCTTTCTTTTCTTACGAAATTCTTGTAGTTACGAAGTTCTCTGGTGGCTCTTGTCCAGCTTCATCCTCGTTCACATTAATTTCGTAAGAAGACCAAGTATAGCTTTCTCTGTCTTAATCAAAGTCAAGTTTAAGTCTAAGATTCATCATCCTTCACCCTTTTCCTTCTTTTGTGTTTAAAAGTCGCTTCTAGAGCCGCTTCTATGAGACCGCCCATTGTGTCACCCTATATAAAATTTCTAAGTTTATACCTGTAATTCATATTGTGTAGGTACATGATATAGAATATTCTACTCTCTTCACTTATCCATCTTGACGCTTCCCAAGACGTACAACAACCAAGTAAGATAATCAGCTTCCTGATTTACATAGACAAGGATGAGTTTGACGCGTCAACACACACACACTTTCAATCACAACCTGAATAATTTTGAAGGATATTGCTTATCCATTGCTTCACAAGTTCCAAAGATTTGTTTGCTCAACAACGTAAATAACGCAATGAATGTTGTTGAACTGTCACAATGAAAGTTATTGCTACTAATTAGTGTGTTACGTAATTACCCCGCTAACCCAGAGTGACATCATCAAACAAGTTCTATCAATTAACACCAAAGGTGTTTCTGTCATCTCTGATCGAATTTTTCTGCCATTGCTGATTACCTTGACTTCTAAATGTCAACGGTCGCGAAATCGAGTATCTATAAAGTGGTTTTTATGAGGTCTTGATTACTTCAATTTTAAACGAAGGAAAATGTACTGACAAAAATAATACGGACAACTGGTTTCATTTTGAGTGCAAGAGTGCTCCAATACAAGTAACTTCAATTTCTTAGTAGAATCAGCAGAGTTGCTTAGGTTTTCAAATAAAATTGGACTTGAAAAAGGTCGCTAGTCAGTCACATTCGGGAATGTAATTGAGCGAAATATATGCGATAGAGACACTACTTCTATCTCCGGGAGTAAGGCTTACTATCGTCATTACCGAGTTGCTAGCTGTTAATTAATAAATGATGTATATTCTCTAAGATTGGTACTTCTCAGCTCCGGGACAGAGAGAGGTGGAAAGAGAGTAGAGAGGCCTTTGCCCAGCTGTGAGATTAACGTCTAATAAAAAATAAACCCCTTTATTCATAAACGTTGTTTAAAGTTAAGTAGTGATTAGCGACTGTTTAACCATACATTTTTGACGTTTGAACATCACTTCACTTTAATCATCGTTTATGAATAAACCCCATCTTTAAATGAATTATGTTCTTTCTCACTTTGTCTGTCCTCTCTCGTCTCTCAATGTGTCCAGAAAATTATTTACGAATTTGAAACGATGGCTGGAAGTTGGGACAATACGTTTATTTTGGGCAGCTTCAGTCGTAGGAGTGTAATTCACTCAAACATGTCGTTGGTGATACTAGGTACTCCTTATACTTAACAAGCCAATAAAAACAGAAATGGTTTAATATCCTTGCAATGATACTGCAAATACGCTATAACCTAGCCATAATAGTGCCACGTGTAAGTCACGTGCCCACTGATTGTAATGTCCGTTCAACGCCCACCTTATCACTATGAAACTAGCAACCACTTGTCGCGGATTTCAATTATGGCTTTTTACTCCATAACGAACGTGCCTTTGCAAGTCTTAGCAAGGAAGGAGTATCATAATAGCAAGTAACTGGGTTGTGTTCTCCGTGCCTCGGAAAGCACGTATTAAGGCTTTGGTCCCGGCTGCTATTCGTGTATCTTTAAGACCGAAAATCTGACAGCCAGTCTTACCAAGGGGTATCGAATTACCCAGTAACTGGATTGTGGAGGTCAGATAGGCAGTCGCTCAATGTAAAATACTGGTGTTCAGCCGCGTCCGGTTAGCCTGAAAGCCGACCGCAATATAGTCAGGAAAAAAGCCGATTAGAACATGGTTGGGAAAGACTAGACAGATGATGATGAACAAAAGTGTCATTTTTCATGATCTTGTGTAGTTTCTATAATCTTGGCATGGAATATTTAGTGTTATCAGCTGTTATCTCTGTAATGAGTGGAAGGATAATATGTTGACCATGTTTTGTGATTGATTGCTATAGCTAAATACTTCGTTACTTCGATACTTTGTTCAGCGTGTGTAATGACATATACATGTAAAGACCAGAACATGATACTTGACTTTTTGTCATGCTTTAGTGGCTTAGGAGCAATATGCAACCCAGTATCATACAGGAGTCATTTTTAATCAGTGCGCAAACTATAACCATGAATTAACGACTTAAAACATTAGTTCTTTGTTATAGCATTCTGATTTAAAGGCTGGATCGAGCTTTACAAGTTTCTTCAAGTCTTGTGGGTTCCTATCTGGCTTATAAAACTTATCAATTTCAATCATATCATCTGTCTCTATATCAACACTTTTTGATTTGATTGACTATGTAGTGTTCACTACGGGATTGTTTTATATTCTTACAGCTACTCTGGTGCGTGATTCAGCGTTCTACCTTGGCATCACATGTAGGGCATGTATCATTCCAACCAGCTTCGTAATAGACTGCATTCTGTCTATTATGTAAGTTGTGTACGATTTACGTGTTTTCATTTACTACACTAATATGTTTGCAATGTTGTGCTAAAGGCAAATTTCATATCTCTTCACACTTCGTGTTCGCTGCCCAATATTTATGTTTATAATGCCCAAATTAAACAGGTTCAGTTAATTCCATTCTACGAAGCTACGTCATACCAAATCTTGCCGTCCAATCAGAAACGGTTAAAGAAAACCAGCACCCTAATTGCATTACACACTACTAATCTAAATCTGAATCAGTTTGAAGGATATTGCTAATCCAATACTTCATATGTTCGAAAAATGTGTCTGCTGAACAACGTAGCCAACGCAATGTATGTTGCTGAACTGTCAAAATTAAACGTATTGCTACTGATAGTGTGTTACGCAATTAGCCTGCAGGTCTAAATTAAACAAATGAAAAACAATAATAAAAGAATAAGTTAATGGTTCAACAGTGACGTATTTCATTCATCAGCTGCTTATCATGCATGCACCTAGTTCTGTCAGCTGATATTCACGTGTTGTCCCGTTGCAAGTTACGTAAACTGCACTAGGTAGGTATATATTACTATGATTTCCGGAATCAGCATTTCAGAACGTGATTTCTTGGTGTAACCAACCATGTCCCTTGTGAGTAAATAATTATGGATGATTTTTATGTAATTAGTCGTTCGTGGCGGGTTTGTAACTTGACATGAATATTTTTTTGGTCCTTCAAGAAAAACTAAGTAAGTACTAAAAATAAACATGTTTTGGGCAAAAGGACCAAAGTTTTGTTTGGACATCATAAAAAAACAAATTAAATTATAAAATAGACTTATCATAATTGATTGTGTTAAGTACAGATACCAGCAGGTCAAGCTACCCGAAACAGTCAAATTTTCCCAATCAACCTTCAACCTTAATGCTTTAGCAATAAAGTTGAAAATCTATTAAAGAAGTTTGACAGATTGTAGTAGCTTGATGTGCTGGCGTCTGTACATAAAAAACTGTGTTTACAAAGAAAATGAAGTGCTGTTAACAGTAGGATTATTCATTTTAGTCAATCTCCAAACTCCAATGTATAAAAAAAAATTCTGCTGAAAACAACATTTTTATGCCATCATTATGAAACCCACGTCAACGTATTTGCTATAGGTATTTCCAGCATTAATATTATAATTAATTCGGTAACCAGTTCGCACTAGGCATTCTCAATGTCAAATAGTATTTATTATAATAATATAAGCTTAGCTTATTCGCTTGGGAATCGCAGTAGAATTGTGTATTCTGTGTCTATCTTCCTGGTTTTGGATACGGAATGGAAAATGGTCCTTTGAAAATCAAAATTAAAATAATTTATTCAAATGTATTCAGAGCAGGTTCTCAGCCTACTGAGAACCTTATCTTTTTGAAAATCAAAAGAACATAAAACAGCCCCCAAAACGTCCCCCTTCACCTAGCTAGTGCTTTAAGCTGGAAAGAATTGGCGCAATAAACTCTCCAGCAGCACAAATAATTTCTCTTTCATCGAGATGGAACATGAACCTTATTATTCCACCTCTAAGCAATAGCCTCCTCTGATTATTTTCCGGCTATATGGTCTAGACCAGAGTTTTTCAAACTTTTTAATTGCGTGGCCCCTTTAGTACGGAAACTATTTCGCGACCCCCTTCCCTCCGCTGCTTCTAACTGGGCGTGGGTGGGTACCTTTTGGTTAAACAGAAAAATATAATTCCCACAATCAACCACTGAAGCTTTGAAGTCTTTGATTCCATTTGGAACCTCCTATAATTTAAAAGAAACGGTGGCCCCATTAAGGAGGCTTGGCGACCCCCTAGGGGGTCGCGACCCACACGTTGAAAAACACTGGTCTAGACCATAGACTCTAGACTCAGGGTGGACCATAATAATATAACAACCAACCTTTAAAACTTTCGGCCCTACGAAATAGCTGAACCTAGAATTTTCATTTCGGTATTGATACGATAATCTGACCATATTGATTGACACGACTAATTTAATTTGAAATCAATTATTTGCAATCAAAAGGTTAAGTGTTGTAAACCATCATATCGTAGTAGGGTCATCGCTTTGTTCTGACCTTGTGAGCGCCACTTAACTTCTGGTCTGAGATAGTAGATTAAACATGACTACCTACTTATTTACTTTTCCACCTACGTAATGAGTGGTTTGGGTAATATTGGTAGACATTATTCATCACACGAATATACGTCTGGACATTGGACGCTTCTTAAATGCTTCTAAAGATAGACTAGAGAGGTTTTTAAATGTGTATCCATAGAATAGAATAGGAACCTGCTACGCTTTGAAATGGGCAACTAGCTTCATTTTTCTGTCTGACCGACCCTCTGATTTGAAATAAATGCTTTAATTTTGTCATATTTTTGACTTTCGAAAAGGAAAACTCAAAATAATATATAAAAAATGAAGAAAAAGATAATCAGAACATTATTTTAGAAAATGTGTTACGTAAGTCCGCTGCTAAACATAAGTCCACAGTGAAACTGTCAGTTTCAAAGGATGTAACTCGTACTCGAGAAGTAGCTAAGTACATACGAACAATACCTTGATCTTCACACGGCGACGGAACGAGATATTTCTAGATGTGACCGGTAACAATTGTATTATCTTAACGGCTTGTGGAAAACTGCGTGCAATCGTCGGACCATCATTGGGACAAATAGTGGAACTTAGGTACGCTCATCTCGAACGATGTTATGACGTGTCCATAGATTACCTATCAGTGATGCAATTGAACATGGTAATGCTGCGTGTGCAATTAATTATAGAGACCCTAGTGATAGTGTTACATAATAATTGTATAATGAGTTGTTCATCAATTTCATCATAGTTCTCAACCTCTGTCTTCTCTTCATAAGCCTCTCCCCTTTGTGACATGGTACTCTGATCATCACCTGCTTAGGTCTTTTCCCAGCTACGTTGGGGTCAGCTTCTAGTCTAACCAGATGCAGTTAAATACCAGTAGTTTTGACATCGAGTGACTGCCTATCTGACCTCCACAACCTACGTACTAGTTTATACGATACACCTTGGTAACTCTGCTCCTGATCATAATTTTATCCTTAGCCTCTCCATCCCTATAAGATTGTTTATGATCTTGAAGTTGAATAGTTTTCGTTTCAATCATGAGCCTTGACATTCTCTCTTATTTGTGACCATTTTATTTTTGAAATCGTTCATGCCTTTTTGTGAGTCCTCAAAATAAATTATTGTTACGCGACAAGCGGAATTTGGAGATGAGTAGTATCATCAATCCCGGTGTAAATGTTCTCTGTGAAGATTTTAGCGGTATGTGTGTAGAAACAATTGAGGTAGAACTTTAAATCCCGTGTTTTTTAAAGGGGATTGAAGATTTGTATATAGAGCCTGGTATATTTCCTGTCGGCCTGCATATGTTTGATTGTTTCAAACATTCAGAGTGATTATTTCAAACTTCTATGCAACAACATGTAAGCAAGTTCAAAACATGGATGTCACGTGATCAACTTTGAACGTTAACATCTCGGAAACGTGACGCTTTACGGGGTTTGGTCTAATTATGTTTTCTGTTTGCATTGAGGTCAGCTATCGATTTAGATAGGCCTCATTCGTGGCCGCTATTAAAAAAAAAAAAAAACAGAATGGCGGACAGGTAGGCATGCCGCGGATCTTCACAGCCCTTTGTGGTTCAATATAATTATGTATAGTAGTATCAATGATATAGCCTTCAATCCTGGTAAACATCAATAAAGGAAAGAAGTTGAAAGTGTAAACAAAAGATGATTTAAATATCAAAGTAGTATTCATATTCGCTTAATAGCCGTAATAACTCTACATCTTCTGTAACCTCAAATTCTGCTTCACTACATATAACTAACATAAAAGACATATATGCTCCACAACATAACACACCGGTCTCGCAAATTGAACTAATTTGATCTAATTTGCTTGTTATAACACCCACGCTGATTCCCGGCATGACCAATCATTCGGACGGACATATCTTTCTATATATAGACTTTGTTATGTCACTTAGAGGTAACCGCACATGGACATGACAGTTATGAAAGAAAATAAACACTTGGCACTGCTTGCCAGGCCTTCTGTTCTGTAAAAGATAATATTAGTTTTCGTGTGCGGTTTGTTTTAATAGGCTAGGCCTCTGTTATATGTGACTTAAACATAGCCGGCGATATTTGCGTGTACTACAGGTACACCTCTGCTGAACCCTTCAGGGAATACAGGCGTAATGTTTTGTTTTGCTGTTTAGTTTTCGCAGTGTTCGTATTGTCGTAAGTTTAATCACATACACCTGCTTCCAACATACTAATGTGACCTGATGTAAGAAGGTTGAAATGCATCTTTTGCAATCTATCTTGAAATGCATCTTGGATATTAGAACTACATCCATAATGCGGTGCGTAAGCGTTCATTGATAGACAGCTGCATTAACAGCCTTTGCAGCAGAAAAAAGGTAGAAACCAAATCATGCAGGAGGACGTATAATTGGAACTGCCGAAACGTGGCTGCAGTCTGCAGAAATGTGCACTTACCCTTAGATTTGATACAATTTATACTTCCTGTTTAGGATCAAATATCAGTGAAGAGCAAATTAATTTAAAATTGAGGTAATCAATCTTGATGATTAATTTGATCTGAGGGGCAATTTTCGTAATTTTAAGACCGGTTACAGTCTGATCTCAGTCTCAATCTGTCAAAAAATACTTTTAATTTCCCTGCATTTTGACAAATTTTTGACATTTTCTTTGTGTTTGTAGATGATATAGGTATATTATTTGTGTTTAGTTTAGTTTTATGATCTTTCTGTACGAGTCGCAATAAATACTTTTTCTTTCTTTCTTTTGAATCTCGATTTGAGGAAACTTACGTAGATGTAAAAAATCTTTCAGTACTTTATCTTTTAATAATTTTGAACCTAAAGTGTTGGCGAATATTATTTTAAAACCGGAAATAGGAAATTATAAAGCAAGGTGATCTACATAGCTCAGGACTCTGCAAGTTGCCGTCGTTTATTGGCAAAGTGAAGGTCAATGGACGTAGGTTTCAGGAAGTTAGACCAGGACCATGCACAAAATAACGGGTGCATTTTAAGACTAGAAAACGAATTATGAGGACGCATTTTTATGTAGAGTACGACATGCAGGCAAAGGACCAAAATCTTATGTTTTACATCCTGCAGACACTGCATTGTGGCTGCATAGTTAGCCCAGTGGAAACGGCCGCGACTTGGAGTTATAGTCTAACGTTCGAACCCAGACAGGCACTTTACTTTGTGTAAATTATCATCACCAGTGCTCTCAAAACGGCGAAAGAATTAAAAAAAATCGAAGACGTGTCATCCACCAATCCGCACTCGGCCCGTGTGGTACATTACAGCCCACTCCCTCTCATAGAGGCCTGTCTCCCAGCAGTGGGAGCATTATAGGCTGATTTTGTAGACACTGCAATTAGGGGGATTAGAGAAAGTAGTTTTGAAGATCCGTATGATTATAATTCTGAAAATACATATTTCCTATGGTCGCTAATCATAATATTTAATCAACATACAATCTGAATTTACGCGGGTTACCCTGGCTCGCTTGAGGTTCAAATTATAATTTGCTTAAACATTATTTCATGAATAAAATATAACTTTCTGAAAATCTTGCCGCCAGAACCTTAACGTCACACTAATCTATTACGTAATTTAGTATTAATTACTGCAAAGGTGAACTGAGTTCATACTGTTCGTACCACGTCACTGCCACGTCGCCATCACGCTAATGTACATGTTGCAAATATATCTGAATACCTACTGAAACAAATTACTTTTTTTTCTTTTTTTTTTAATTGATATAAACTAGTGCTTGACTGCGATCCCGCCTGATGGAAAGCAGACATGTTAATACTTTTGGCTTTCGTGCTGTTAATATCTGGAAATCACGCTTAACTGTAGTCGTACATGCTGGTACTATCAGTATTTTAAGTCCCTGAAAGTCGCTCGACTATTCTATCTACCTATCTCATTTTTCATCGCTATAAAGTACCCTTCCAAAAAATGACATACGACTAATCTTTAGAATTTTAAATTTTATGATAGAACAACTGAACTAACATCTGAACCACCAACAACAACAACTCAAATACCATAACTGAACAACTTAACTATCATAAAATCAACAACAACTGAACAACAAAATCAACTGAACTATCATAAAGTTCAAGATTCTTTAGCCCACCATAATTATCATGAGTAATGCTAAGCTGGTGGTGACCTATAGCCACCCACCATTCAAATGCCAGTCCCTGGCTGATAGACGCTTAATTTTATTACCATCATCTGCCTAGCCTTTTCCCAACTATGTTGGGGTCGGCTTCCAGTCTAACCGGATGTAGCTGGGTATCAGTATTTTACATGGAGCGACTGCATATCTGACCTCCACAACCCAAGAATAATACGGTAACACTTGGTAAGACTGGTTGTCAGACTTTCGGGCTTTAGACGACCCGTAACGATTATCAAAAATCCACGAAGGACAGTCGGGACCAACGGCTTAACGTGCTTTCTGAGGCACAAAGGGGTCTTGTTACGTAAGATGATCACCCATCCACAGACAATAGATCCGTGCGGCTGTTATTACTTAGCCACAAGCCCCTCCAGCCTTACTGTACATCCACAACCCATAAAACACTACTAAACGATCATGCGATCATTTTGGATTTTAAAACGGCATTTGTATACGTTAGACAAAAAGTCAATGACCCACAGTTTTGGTATAGAGGACCAAGACACGCGCTACCTGCGTGACGTTTTTTGTCTACGAACGTCAGTTTTTTTTTTCAAGATTTTTTGTCTATCTTTGCGTACTTACTAATGCTTTATTGAACCTGTTTTAAAACTGTGAAGGCACACGAAATAATTAAGGCAAAATTTTGATCCTTGCATCCGGGTTTCGTAAAATAACTTGAACTTAAAGGCTTCGCTGGTTTCGCATCGGTGAGTGTCATACTTCAATGCTGTGATAAAATAATGACATAGTTGGTCAGCAAAGGTAGTAACGGGGTCCATCCAAATCAAATTCAAAGCATTTATTTATAATAAACCAATTACAAACACTCTTGAATTGTCAAAGAGTCGGTCAGTCAAAAAGACGGACCTAATATCTATTCAAATGTATGTTTCCAGTTGATGTTATTTGAAATATCAACTTTAGTTTATAGTTAATTATGTTGATTTCAGAGTGACTACCACTATTGAAAATATAATAAAAATGTTTGAAGTTGTCGTTGTAAACTGAACTGTATTGTGTAGAAATTAAAGTTATGTTTCCAGAAATTAAATTTATTTGTTTACATGTTTGGAAAATTAATCGCGATCTTAGTTGCCTATTTAATTCCAAAGCGTAGTAAGTTTCTATGGAGAAGAACGGGCAAGAAACTCTACGGACACTAATTAATCATGAAGCGATTCATAATGGTCAAAAAGTTAAAAAAAAAACTACAGCTAAATTAAATCTATATCAGCAATTAAAACTCACTATAGTAACAGAAATGCGAACACAGTGTGTTGCAAATAGCCTCGAGCAGCGAAAGTAATTCAAAAGGCATTATTCTAAGACCTTGGCTTTGATACCATTCTTCAATCTTCATATAATGTGGACTTCTAGGGATTCTTCAATCGTCTTTTAATCTAAACATGTTCAAGAAAGTCTGCCATGGATTTTATTCTCGATGGTATAATTGCGGTAATTGCGTAACACACTGTCAATAGCAATGGGTATCATTTTGACAGTTCAACAACATTCATTGCGTTATTTACGTTGTTGAGCAGACACATTTTTCGAACTTATGAAGCAATGGATTAGCAATATCCTTCAAAATGATTTAGATTGAAACTGATAGTGTGTTACGCTAGTCGAAGAATTATCCTACTTAATAATATTATGTGTAAACGTGAAAGTTAGTTACAAGAAATTACACGCGAACGAAGGCGCGGACAGAAGCAAGTCTTTTCTTTAGTGGAAAGTCCGGTGCAAAGTTCGTATCTACATGAAAACTGAAAATTTTCCGCAGTAAATAATAATAAATGGATTTAAACTTATAAACCTTTGACCCATATACTGATAACTTAGTGGAAACTTGGCTTCCATAAAGGTTGCATAGGTCAGCAGAATGCCTGAATCTCGTGAGTTGTGAGTGTCGTGACGTCACAAATGAGCAGGCGGAGAGTGATTAGTAATTAGCGAATTATATGTTTATCAAACAGACACGCCTTCTTAGATATCGTTAATTATTATTACCAAGTTATGGAATAATGCTGTTAGTAAGCAAATAATTTGCTTGCTCCCCTAGCGTGCACGTATGGATAATCAAATACTTAATAATGTTTATTTGAGGTTTTTCTGATGATCTTAGTTAAGTAAATGAACTTATGTTATTGCATCCAAAAGTTATTTCTTGAGGATTGTTCTGATGTTACCTTATTCTACGAATTAATCTATTTTGTAATAAAGGCTCCAGGCAGACAGGCGCGTTGCGACACCGCGACGCGAATTTGGTGGAACAATTTCTATGAAAACTTCATGACAATTTGTTCTACCGGAGTCGCGTCGCGCCTGTCTGCCCGTTGTCACGATATCACTCCGAAGTAACATGTTACAAACTCAAGTCACCAAAACTCAAACTAATCACAAACTAGATAGAAATCGTCTAATTTAAAACTGCACACCCCTCCACTTTGAATAGAGAAACATTTTTCTTAACACAACGTTTTTTGGCAGCTTCTAATACTAGGAAAAATTAAGAGGAGGTTAGTAAGGCGGTTATTATACTGCACCGGACACCGCTCCGGTGGTGTGTGGTTTTTAACTTTGACTGTAGCATCTTGATTTATATACAAAAACCGCAGCGTATAACATGCTGAGACCGCATCTCCGTGCGATCTACATTCAAAGTTAAAAACCGCAGCGCCGCACACCGGAGCGGTGTGACAACGGCCTCGTGTCGTGCCGCCATTGAAAAACTAATGCTATGTGTGAGGCTTCTCATTGATTTGAGTTTGAAACAACTTTTGAGGAGCGTTGTAAGGCGGACCTTAGTCCCTTTGATACCACTCCTAATCAGAGGAAGATTCTGGGAGGGCCTTATGATGTAACATTTTTCTTTAGAAATATTGCCAAATTGATTTTGTAATTAGTGTCCACAAACGAATCGTAGGTGACAAGGTCTTTCAAGAATAGACGCGTAGTAAAGATAGAGTAGCTGTAGCTTTAGAAGTTAGCGGGAGAAGTGGAAACTGTAGGAATTTTCCGGAATATGCCAATCGGTGTTTTTTTTTTGCTGCTGGTTCAAAGGTTATGAAAGCTGTAAAAATGCTCCCGCAAACAGTCGCGACGCGACGGTGCGACGGATTCTTGTAGAACAATTCCCATGAAGTTTTCATAGAAATTGTTCTATTGGAGTTGCATCGCGTTGTCGCGGCGGCCTGTCTGCATCTAATTCTAAAGAAATTTTCTACCAAAACTGTTTTTTCTTCGAACGTTATCGGTTGTCCAAATAGTATTATGAATGTATGTTGTATGTATTTGTTTTATAAATAAGTAGTCCAAATATTTTAGTAATGTCTAGACTTTGTAACGTCTATAACGCTGTCCCCCTCCCCCCTCCCCCCTCCCGAATGTTCAACGAAACTAATCATCTTTTTTATATCCATTATGATATGAAAAATGATGTTTGTATTATATTATGTAGGTATATAAGAAATTAACACATCGAAGCGGAAGTCCGTCTATTTACTCAGTAATCTGTCTATCATCATCTGACTTTGTTTACCTAGTTTTCCGCAGTGGTACCTACTGAGTCACTGTGACTCCATTTATTTATCTATGCTCATCCATGATACATTAGATTTATAAACCTAGCACGTATCTATGTACAATTTGTTTCTATTTATATTAGATAGATATATATGGAAAGGAAGGAAAAAAATGAGTATATTTTAATTTTAATCGTGAACTGTACAGACGCCAGCACATCAAGCTACTACAATCTGTCAAATTACTTTAATAGATTTTCAACGTTATCGCTAAAGCATTAAGGTTCAAAGTTGATTGGGAAAATTTGACAGTTTCGGGAAGCTTGGCCTGCTGCGTCTGTACGTCGAATAACCCAATAAAGAAGTTTAATTTATATTTTTCTTTGCTTTTCAACTTACATATATAACATACAGAAAATTTGAAATCATCTCAATCGACACCTTACTATATTCCGCCTATAACGTTCCTACTGCTGGGACACAGCCCTTCTCTCTGTGAGAGGGAGTGGGCCATAATCCACCACGCCGGCCACGTGCGAGTTGGAGGATGTCACATGTCTTCGGATTTTTTGGTTCTAGGACATGCCAGTTTCCTCACGATGTTTTCCTTCATCATTTTGTGACCAGTGGTGATGAAATAATTTACACAAAGTGAAGCGCCTGTCTGGGTTCGAAGCCGTTACCCACGAAGTCACGAAGCCACGTTGTCTGGGCCACTACACACGTCGTGTCGTCATGTCGTATAATATACAGAAAAATTTGAAGCCAACTCAAATTGACACCGTAGTCCTGCCAATCTGCCGCCATCTCATAATATGCCAATTTCGTTGCAACTTGATGTAAAAACACTCGAGAGCCGGTTCCTTCGACCTTCACAAAGTCATCGACCCACAATACCTACCTCTGAAACATCTTCACTCTCCCTAATGTTCTCAAAGGGACATGTTGAGTACACGCGCCCGGGGAAGATTCCGACCAGTGCCAGGAAAGAGTGCCAAGAGTATAAATATTGGATCGAAGGAATGTTAACGTGGTCCTCCGGTTAGAATCATTCATTCAATTGTAAACAGATTGCGTGTTGGTGGTGTTTATTTGATTTTAATTGGTTAGGACACGACATTACCGTGGTTAGGACTACGGCTTGTTTATGAAAACAGTGTTGTTTTGCTATTAAGTGTGTAGGTGCTGGATACCCAATTTTATGTTATCAAATGGAATATATCATTTTATTGTTCTAATCGCAACTTTGCGAACAGCGAAAGCACTAGGAAGTGGTTAAGGGCGCGCGTTTTTGGGTGACTGTCTTTTGTAACTTTGACGTTCGAAAAGTGCTGATTCTCAGTCTAATTGAATAAATGACTTTTGATTTTGACTTTTAATAAATCATATGCTGTACGCAGCGCCAATCACGCAAACTTACCTTAAAAATGATAGCGGGAACTCCCCGCTATCATTTCAATAATATTTATAATTTTCCTGTTACGAGTACCTATGCATTTGAATCACTTTTCAGAGAAAACTTAAATAGAATATGGTTCAAGTGGCCACTCACCAAGAACTGCTTATGAGAAACTTTAGGAGCACTTTGAACGAAGTTATGAAGATGATGTGCTTGACGATGGTTATCAAGTCAAGCGCACAGAAGTCAGTAGTCCTCCTATTTGAGGATCCTTAGTAAGATAAGAAACCCTTTATTAAATCCTATAAATACGAACTTGTGCTTGAGCCTCACTGCTACTCTACCTGTTGCCATTGCAAAGCACTTCAGTTGGCCAGTTGGTCTTTCGGTTCCAAACCAGTTAACCTTTGAATGAAAACCTAAACCTAAACATTCCAATAAAAATCAACTTATCAATTACATTTGAGTTGGTTTCACGTTGTAGCAATTAGCACAATCAGCCTATAACATTCCCACTGCTGGGACACAGACTTCCTCGGAGAGGGAGTGGGCCCAAAATCCACCACACGGGCCCAATGCGGGTTGGTAGAAGTCACAGCAAATACCAAAGGAAGCGTTGTAGCAAATATTTCCGTAATATTGCCAAGTATCAAGCATACTTCTGATACACAATCCCTACCCCTCCAATAATAATTACCTCATCTTTCATCACACTTTGTCCTCCACCAATCAATCAACACTCTATAATTAGCTCTGACGTCATTCCTGGGGGGTGTGACCGTGTGATCTGTTGGAATTCAGCCAGATGGATGGTGTGATGGCACGTGGTACCCTGGTTCCCTTACGTCTTCCCGTGGGTGGGGCCGTCACGTGAAACAATTGAATACGTCAAACAAGTGCAATTGTACTTGTGTACAATTATGGCTAAGGGGCGGTGAACATAGTAAACAAGCCTCTCGTGCGCACCATTATTGTAGAATGACTATCTGTTGATTGATGCAGCTGCTAAATTCCGTCGTCACTGAATGTTTTCATAATACCGTGCTTCTCCCATAAGTCATAATTGGTCCTTTGATCTATCTTTAGCTAGCTGCTAGAGCAATAAATGAAAATGACTTCCTCTCTCATCTCTAAACGATTTGGACTCTTCCACCTTACCAATTCTGTGAAATAATATAACTACTAGCTGCGCCCCGCGGTTTCACCCGCATAGGTTTCGATCCCTTGGAAATATCGAGATGAAAATAATCCTATGTGTTAATTCTGGTTATAAACTATCTGTCAATAACTGATAATCCGTTCAGTAGTTTTTGCGTGAAAGAGTAACAAACATCCATCCATCCATACAAACTTTCGCATTTATAATATTAGTAGGATAGGATCATAGGACTGTTGCAATACATTCATTAAGTCGCTATTGATACATTGATTTGATAGCTCTCAATTGGGAAATAGCTAAATGCGTGTCGTCGCGGAAGAATGGAAAGAATCTAACGAGTATCTAGAAGCTATAGTATCGATACTAGGTGGAGCTCAAGCAAGCTTGGGTCCGTAGTTATTACGAATGTATCTTGAATGTTTTTAGCCTTTTAGCCAACCATATTTGGATGAAAGGACCAATTTTCTTTTATCATCGTGGTTGTTAATTTCATCCAAGAATCACCAACTGCTGGGTATAAGCGTCCTTTGAGTAGGTACTGCCCGCTTTTATTGAAATCATTTCTTCTATTTTAATAGACGTATTGATTGCATATGAACAAGTGATGTCAATATATGGCGACAGGGTAATGATAAATAATTATTGGATAGTTCAACAGGATCAATTTTATATTTAAACTCTATTGAACCTACTGACCGACTGACTTATATCGGTTCGTAGTGTACAATGATTGTTCTTTTAAACTTGAAATTCTTTTTATAGATCCATTAACTGATATTCTTGGTTGTACATATTACTATTACTGTCTGAACTATAATTTTGCTTTCCGGCCATTGGTATTCATCCAATATTGCTTTTTCACCTAATATTGGTCTAAACATTTGTCAAAGGGACCAGAATATTCCATCATGTCTCCTTGGCCAAGATTGGCCACAGGTAGGTCAATTTTCCAATTGGTACGACAATAGTCAATTGTTCGATGATTCGAGTCATTCTGATGTTCCGCACACATCGGGAGGTTTTTGAATTTGTTTACTCCTTCAAAATAGTGGTGTTGGCTTTGAATTTTTGCAGTGTGGTTCTTAATAATGTTAACTTGCATTATTTATGAATACATGACCGCAATAATTCTACGAAGGCAAGAAGGAAAAAATATATTAATTCTATTTTCTGTCATGTACTCATGTCCCATGATGGTTGATTTTACCATTAGTAGGTAATAATTTTACAGAAATGTTTATGTTTGATTTTGGTTCACTTAAATATCTTCTAAGCTTCTAACAAGTTTCTAGTCGTAATGTTTTTTTAAACATTTTAACCAAATTAAATTATCCAACTTCGGGATTCGCCGTATTAAACTGTTGACGGCAACATAGTTAGTTACTTATTTATGTGCAATGGAAAATATATGAACAATAAAAGTCTAGTGATGCGTAAAATTGATTTGTTACTACCGATAAAAAAGATTAGAATAATAAGTGAAGGGTATTTTGCCTTTGTGGCATTGGCAGTGTCGTATAAAGGAATTTAATAGAAAACATATAGAAACGAAAACAAAATGCGTGTTTATATAGAGTTGTAGACTGAGTAGATGAACAGTTTTAGTTATTTCTAGGAAATAACTAAAACTGTTCATCTACTCAGTCAACAACTCTCGTCTCTGCTAACGTCTCGTTTCGGCTAAAACAGATATGTAGTACCTAGTAGGCAATATCAGAACAGAACCAGGAACTGTTGGTCGTAAACAGGGCCATAATGAGACACTAGATTGATTCAGAATAATTTATTGAAATATGAGTCGTTTGTGGTCGTTAAGTGTGGCCTTGACTTGCGATAGAATGCAACGTTGAAGAAATTATGTAAGGCGCCAGTATCAATGTTGTCAACAGAAGTACCCATTGTTTGTGCTTCGCCAGAAAAACAGACAAAAACTCCACTCAAAGCAAGGCACTTCTGTAGTATGTGGATAGAAGGACCAATTTTTTTCTTTGGGATTTCGGTGTCATTTAATTAATGAACTTAAAGATAAAGGCTTTTACACGAGTTCTTTAATTTTTTTTTGCAGTCCTAGGGAACTGCTTTGTTTTATAGTAATTCCTCCACGTCTAGCTTGAGTCCCACGGGAAATATCCCATCAACTCATCCAGTCAAATTGCGTGCCATTTTTGCAGGATATTATTTGCATCCCACTTTTTCTCCTGCATCCGATGCCTGTATTGGTATCGCGTCACCTGCAATTTATTTTATTGGACAATTGTTTCGCATGACGGGCTCGCTGCGGAACCATAGGGACCCTTCGTTGGGGTCAGGTAGTAGCCTTGACACGTGTTCTGTCCCGAATAATTTGGCCTCTGTTATTGTGTTAAGGTCTTCAAACTGATTTGAAGGGCTTGTTTTATTTTTGGGCGTCTAAAACAACTGTCGGGTCTTTTTCAAGCGATGTTACAGGTCATTGATTTTTCTTATGATGGAAGTGTCATACACATTGCGATTTTTTTTTTAACTCGTTGCCCCACAAATTTGTGGAATTTCTGCTGTGTCGTGGGTGCGTTTACAGACATATAAACTCACATACACAAACAGCTAGACCCGGAACAACTAATTGTAGGTCATACGAATATTTGTTCCGTGCGGGAATCGAACCCGCGACACGCAGCGCAGCAGTCAATCGCTGCACCAACCGTGCCGTCAAACTTTAATAGTATAGTCGTCACGTCATCACGTCTGCTCTGTGGAATTTCGCTAGCTAATTTAATTTAGCCTTGTATTATTTAAAGGTGATAGTGGATAAGCTTGACAGCCCGTTTCTGGGGCATTGGCTCCGTATACCACAGCTGCAGGGAGTCTACTCCGAAGTAGTATCGGCCGAATGTTCGACCGTTTCCTGCTACGAAGTTACTATTTGGTTCGGTCGGTCCCGATCCTACACTCTTTCGAATATTGACTATGGTCCCGACCCAACTGAGCCGATCCGAACTTTTTTCGCATTTTTCAATAAAATACCTTAGTACCTACCTTTGTACTCACATTAGGTATATCTATGTCAAATCATTATGTATTTTACTGTGTGTACATAAATAATATAATAAATAAATAAAATTCGGTTCGGCCATGTGTCGGTCCGATCCGAACATTCGCACTTTGCACTTCGGAGAAGACCTCCAGGTCTAGTGCAGCGGGAGGCGGACTTAGTAAAATATAGTGGATAAGTCTGACACCTCGTTCCTGGGGCACTGGAGTCGTATACACAGCTGCAGGTCTGGTGCAGCGGGAGACGGACCCAGTTTTTGTTGTAGGTTTTTGAATTGATTATTATTTTATTTTAATGAACATTTTTATTTTTGAAGAAGATTGCATGTAGCAGAGATGAGAATGTTGAGATGGATGTGTGGAGTGACGAGAATGGATAAAGTAAGAAATGAGTATATAAGAGGAAGTTTGAAAGTAGCGCCAGTGACAAGTTGAAAGGAAATCGTTTAGCTTGGTATGGGCATGTGATGAGAAGGGACGAAACGCATGTGACTAAAAGAGTGATGAATATACATGTTGATAGATGGAGAGGGAGAGGGAGGCCGAAGAAAAGATGGATGGATTGTGTGAGGAATGATATGAAAGAGAAGGGAGTGAATGATAGCGTGACGGTTGACAGGGGAGAATGGAAGAAGAAAACGTGTTGCGCCGACCCCAAGTAACATGGGATAAGGGCAGGAAAATGATGATGAAAATGAACATTTTTATTTTTAGTTTAGTTTAATGAGAATGTTACTAACATAGATTATAAGAGTTACTAACAACAATATTTCATTTGTGTTCGAATTAAATAAATAAATTAAAAAAAATATACCTAGTCGAAAGTATATTATAAAGTATTCTATTTCATATTTGGGTCATGAAGCTGAACAGATTCACATCATTACCATTTGTTTTGGACAGAATTTTATGTAACGTGCTTTATTTGTAACTATGTATCTATTATTTATTCTCACACCTAAATTGGATCTAACAGGATACAGATGTAACATTGAAAAGTTCAGCAGTATTATTTATAGAATGATGAGTGTTATACTGGTTATACATGACACGGTCCGCGGTGCTATTGTTTGGCTAATCCAACCTATTGTTGAGGACATTCTGTTTGCACTTGCTGCTAAAATAACGATTTGACCACGAGTTTGTCCAAAGGTTATGCAATAGTGCTGATGTGACGTACGATACGTAGAGTTGGTCATTGTGGTTATGTAGTACACACAGCTACACATCAAGCTATACATAACCAGTATAAGCTGACTTCTGATTGTACGAAAAACCTATACAATGCGAGGTCAGCTAAAACTGGAAATGTATAGCTTGATGTGTAGCCGTGTGTACCAGCAATTTTGTTTTGAGAAACAGCGGGGTTATTCCGTAACACAATATCAATGGCTTTCGTTTTGACAGTTCAATAATATTCATTGCTTATATACGTTTGTTGAGCAGACATGACGGCACGGTTGGCGCAGTGGTTAAGCGATTGACTGCTGCGCTGCGTGTCGCGGGTTCGATTCCCGCACGGAACAAATATTTGTATGACCTACATGTATTTGTTCCGAGTCTGGGTGTTTTTCTATCTATAATATGTATGTATTTACAACAAAAAAAAAATGTATATAAGTAGTTTATCAGCCATCTTGTTACCATAACACAAGCATTAGGTTGCTTAGCTTGGGACAAATGGTGCTGTGTGAAATGTCCAGGGATTTATTATTATTATTATTACATATTTTTCGAACATATGAAGCAATATATCCTTCAAAATGATTCAGATTGAGATTGCGCTACGCAATTAGGGTGCAGATGGTTTTATTTCTACTGTGATATTCAAAACGAGGTTTAAATTGTCGCTGAAATTATAAAGCCCAAAGAAATTCCAGAAGATACTTTCGAATACTTGTTGCTATAGAGTTTTACCTTCTCATTTGTGACGTACATATTTTATTTCTACTTTTGCCTTAAATAAATGATAATTTTTGAATAACCTAATTATCATGCTCCTATTGTTTTGCCGTATAGCGTGGGTAACGATGTCAATGCCCGTTATTTTCCGTTCTGTTCAATATTCATTTTCTGCTTATTTATTAACTTGTATGCTTATTTATATTGGCTATTGAATTGTTATCAGTATTTTCAAACGAAACATGGCTTTTGTAGAGCAGCGATGGCCTAGTAGTAATGGCCCCGAATTACGAGTTGTAGGTCGTTGTTTCGAACCCAGTGAGGCGCTTTACTTTTTTTTTTCTTTCTGTGGTTATCCGCCATCAGTTTTACTTTTAGCGGATGAGTTGGGAGTAAACATTGGCAGGAAGAGCGTGACTCTAGCGAGCCATCTACTCATACGTATTCGCGCTTAGGTCCACAAACGTGTGGGTGGATTACGAAAAGTCTTTTCTTATAACTTCTTGTTTTCAGTGCAGCAGGTCGTTGGGGTGCCTTACCAGTTTTTGCTGGCACCTTTTTGTGACGTTGTTGATCTCGTCCATGACAGAATTCATAGATAACTCCTTGTGTATTTCAGCGTTCGTACTTTGTGTAAATAATTTCATCACCACTGCTCCCAAAACGGTGAAGGAAAACATCGTGTGGAAACCGGGATGTCCTATTTTTTTTTTTTTTTATTTTTTTTTTTTATGTTAGCCTACGCTGTCCCACTCCTGGGCAAAGGCCTCCCTCCACTCCTTCCATCTTCCGCGAGCCCGCGCGTCCTCCTTCCAGTTTTGACGGAACCTATCCAGCTCGTCCCGCCATCTCCTACGTGGTCTGCCGCGACCTCGCCTCGCTGTCTCAGGGCACCAATTCTGTGCTATTTGGGCCCACAGTTTGTCCGGCATACGGGATGTCCTAGAACCAAAAATTCGAAGACATGTGACACTTACCAACCCGCACTGGGCCTGCGTGGTAGATTACCTGTCCCAGCAGTGGGAACATTATAGGCTGATTATGCTGCAGTTCATTAACTCACATGTCAAACCTCGTGTGTGCAACACGTGGATACACAAGCAGCATTAACCTTTAGCTGCCGACCTGGTCTAAACGTAGCACTTACGCCGACGTGACGACTGAGAGACGTCAAACTTTAAGAACTGAAATAAAATGTGTATTTGCATACTACATTTTTCTATTTTATACATTAAAAAGATTGGTGTTTGAGGTAACAAACTACAGAATTAAAAAAAAAATACACGCTATTTTTCAGGTAAAATCAACATTTATTCGAGAGATCACAATTATTTGGCACTAAATTTTAAGGACTTACTTAAGTCTCGTTTTTCTTTAAAATTAAGTAATTAACAACAAATGAACTTAAAATATGTTATCTTCTATAAACTATTATCAAAATAAAATATAAATCTTACTTCTTAGTTAAAAAATAAAAATAATGACAGCCCTCGAATATTTGGTATTGACAATATTGTGCGCGCGTAGTCGACTTGTTCGGGATGGTTCCGCCGATGCCCATTTGTACCTATTCTTCCCGTAAAAGTAGCGCGGCAGCTCTCCTGTTGATTCTTCATTTGGCTCCTGGTCTGTTCTAAGATCTTCACTACCCTGGTCATTTCGCGTCTCTACTTCGCTATACTGCTCCTCTCCGATCTCTTCAATTCAAGTATCTGCTACGCCATGCTGTTCCTCTCTAACCATTGTTAGAGAGGAACAGCATGGCGCACGTTCTTCTTCGATCTGTTCTGTAATGTCGTGTGTCTATGAGCTCGTACTTCTCTTTCTTGTTCTTCATTGTCGTGATTATGGTTGATTTATCCGTGGTAAACTTCCTCAACATGGGGATGTTGAGGAAGTTTACCACGGATAAATCGCGTCGCGAGAGGTCGCGTATCCCCATAGGCGACCTCAACATCATCCTCATTGGATTGTTCGGATTCCGTGTTGTGATCGCTCTCTAAAATAAAATCAGGATCGCCTACATCGTCGTCAAAATCACTACAGTTGTCGTCACTCTCGTTTATGAGATTTTCACATATCTCTTTATCTTCTAAACGCCTATTCTGTTTTCGCAGTTTCGGAGGCTTCTCGGGAACTGAACTGTCATCATTTGCAGGTTTTTTCACCTGATGTTTCTCCTTTTAGGCATTCTGCAATTAAAAGTATAATTTTAAAGCCGATGTGACGTCAATCAGACACTATAAGCTACCACACATGAATACCGAGGTGACGACCAAGAGACGTACGAAATTTAGTACATAAACACCGTACTTACGTCTGTGAGACGTCGATCGCTTCAATACGGAGATGTGTGCACTCGCCGCGGGCGCAGCTTCGACTGATGGCTTGCGACGCGGAGGGAGGAAGGTAGCGGGAAGGGCGACGCCAAAGGTGGCGAGATTTTAGAAATATTTCAAAATTAAAAGTTATTACGTCTGTGAGACGTATAGGTCGGTAGTTAAAGGTTAAATCCCCTGCCTATTGAGCCATGTCTCTATGCTGGTCCTAATCCTAACGTCACAGCTCACGTGTCAGCTCCTCCGCGCCGCAGTCGACTCACGCTTGACGCCGACGTCACTCACATTGTGACAACTGACAATACAATGCACAATTGTAGACAGACAATCGGCATCCGCCGGTTGGGACGGACTCGCCGCTGATTTTAGATTCTGAATAGTTTTTTTATGTTTTATTGATTGCTATCTGGTTTTACATTGTTTCTGAATTAATTGTGGTATCATTTTCGTAGTTTACGTCATGGTAAGATTTGTTTTTTTTTTATGCTGTCGTCGAATGGTTTTGTTTTGTTCGCGTATCATCATCTTTTAAATGAATCTGTAGATTTTGTTTATTTCTACGAGTACATTCGACATTGTCTTTAATACTACGTTAAAAGTTGCTGTATCACGGTACCATTGTTACTTAGAATCAATTAAAAGTATAACTATACTAAAGTGTACCTTCCTACAACGTCCAGTATCCTAATTGTGTATCACACTATCAATCTCAATCTGAATCATTTTGAACGGTATTGCTAACTCCGCCCCTAAGGCCCGTATTAATAAACGTTACTCAGCCCAAGAGACCGCACTTGATATGAATATTGAGATCCTGAACGTATTAATAAACGCAATTCTTTATGTTCTCAAGTTGCGGATTAGGTTTACGTCATCAACTGAGTGATGGACTGATTAATAAACGAAACTCGACCCTTAAGTATACATCGGGCGCGGGTTATTGAGATGCTATATCGTGAGTGCAGACAGTCCGTGACTTGAGGTGCGATTAGCGTGGCGCGAAACATGGAGTTTGAAAATATTTTGAGTGAAATTAATTATTACGATGGAATAGATTACTATGACGATATTTTGTGGCCTTTGCGATTTCGTTTACCAAAAGTTTATATAAGGGATGCCTCAAATCCTTTTGAATTACCTACTGAAAATTTTAAAAGACGATTCAGATTTGTTCAAGAATCAGTGTTGTATATAGTAACATTAATCAAAAACTCATTCGTAAAATATAATAACAGAGGTCTTCCAATTTCCCCGGAAATAGCCGTCCTTTTAACTTTAAGGTTTTATGCAACAGCATCATTTCAGGTTAGTATGTAATATTGTAATGTAATTAACTACCTACTTATTACGAACGAAAATCCATTATTTCATATGATAATGTACCTTACGTACTTAATTAATTTATATTTCAGCTTGTTTGTGGTGACCTAATACATTTATCACAACCTACAGCTTCAAATATCATAACCAGAGTATCAAAACTATTAGCCCTTTTGCACACAAAATACATCAAAATACCTCGAGGAGATAATTTCTAAAAAATACTTTTTCTCGGTTGGAGTAAAAATATGCTTCCTATTTTCCATTTTAAGCAATTTTATAAAATATGCGAGATGACGAGCTGGTAAACAAACAGATGTTTATGTTTGGCGTCCCTTTTTTTTGACACTGACGCTACATTGCGTTATGTTGTTATCTATGCTTACTGAGTTAAGTAAACAATTATATCGTATTGGGAAATAAATACACAACCTTTTTAACAATTTAACGCTTTCTTGGGTAACAACCAACTATAAAACGTGTATTAGCGCTATTCATTAAAGATTTAATGAAATAAAAGTATTTCAATCAAAAGTTTTACATCTTTTGACTTAGCAATAACGAAATGCGACAAGTCTCATTCAAAACTTCGCTCAATGTGACGTCATCGTTCACGAGATCAAGTCCTCAAGTACAGATAGGTGAGGAGCTGATCTTGGTTACTGAGATAGTGTACTTATGTGTCTATTAATTAGCAACAATCTTGAGATGCTGATGACGTCATAATGGCGAATCAAATGATAACGCACTTGAGTACGGTGTTGAGGCATGTTTATTAATACGGGCCTAAGATGACCCACTGACCAACCCATTCCTTGATATGTTCGAAAAATGTATCTGCTCAACAACGTAAGTAACGCAATGAATGTTGTTGATAGTGTGTTACCCAACTACCCCGCAGATCCAGACATTTCTGCTTTAAAGATAATTTCCAATAATTTTAAATCTGTTTCGTTTTGTTCCAGGTTTGCCATGTCGACTTCTAAGTGTTGAAGTTACTTCGCCAGCATACCGCCCAAAATGACAATCCAACCATTCAGAAGGAAGTCATTTAAAGTCCTCAGCACATACCTCAACACGTAAAAAGACAAAAAATTACGGAATAATCAGAAACTTTATTTAATATTTAAGTAGTGAAATTTTGTTCCTGTTAATTTATTTACCGAGTGATATTAGTGTTAGTGTAGTGTTGTGCCATTATCGATAGTTTTTTTTGTCGATAAAGTGAAGATTTATAACAAAATGTGGTGTTTATTTGGTGCGATCCTTGGGGTGGCTGCGGCTTTGGATAGGAGCCACTTGCCACCTACCTGTTCTAGGTGAGTAGTTATATCTGTATTTTTATTATCGTTTTTCAAAATACATATTACTGTATTATCTCTTTCATATAGATAGATTGAGATTGACCCGAGTTAAATCTTGTAGTTGTTTTTACTATGAATATTAACTATTCTATTCTGCTCAACAACGTAAATAACGCAATGAATGTTGTTGAACTGTCAAAATAAAACCCATTGCTACTGATAGTGTGTTACGCAATTACCCCGCTGTACCTAAGTCACAATATTATCATTTCAATAACAAAATCGTACAGCCCGTACAGTAAGTTGTAAATTGTAATTTGCAACCAAACTAATCGATTTTCGTCTTGCACGTGTTTATGTTTTAATTGAAAAATCCTATACTTACCTACATAGTTTTTTGAATAGCACCTGATAAAGTTGATAGGTATAATTATTATGATGACGGCAATGGTTTAATGCTACTCGTTACGAAAGAAAATCATAATTTCTCAAGCGATTATTAAATGATCGTGATGCTTTTTATTTTGACATTTCAGTCTACGTTCATTGAGTTATTTATGATGTTGAGCAAATGAATTTTTCAAACATATGAAGCAATGGATCAGGAATATCCTTCAAACCCCGCGGATTGTGATTGAAAGTGTGTTACGCAATTAGAGTGTTGGCTCGTAAAGTTTAAAATGTACCCGTCTCGTTGCTAAAGTGGAATACTAGAAATGTCACTAAGGTTAACTTACTTCCTTCTTTTCCCCCATAACAGCAGCATGAGTGTGATCAAAGGGGCAATTTTCTTAATTTTAAGAACGTTCACAGTCTCATCTCAGTCTTAACCTTTCAAAAATACCTTACCTTACCCTACCAAGTTTTTGACGTTGATTGACGGTGAGATGAGATTGTGACAATATTTTGAAAGTTTTTTATTACGGGAATTGGCCTTCTGATCACTATTCTATCTTAA
The DNA here is from genome assembly GCA_949629185.1 of Apamea crenata. Lineage (NCBI taxonomy): Eukaryota > Metazoa > Arthropoda > Insecta > Lepidoptera > Noctuidae > Apamea > Apamea crenata. Next base: position 11,298,881 of record OX451377.1, read on the forward strand.
AATATCGATAGACGGATTTCAAATCAAAATAAAATTTCCCCCGCGTGGAGTATCTATGATATGCAGCGACGTTTGGCCGTCTGGATGCCATGCTACCAACGCGTTAAGAAAAGCCACTTAAATGCGACTAGCTTCTGCCCGTGACTTCGCCCTTTACTTTAACATAAATCATAGCCTATGAAACTTGTCAATACTGTGGCTTCCCATTAATGAAAGCATTTTCGGAATCGGAGAGCAGTTCTGAAGATTATTCCTTACATACAAACTCTCAAATTTTATCTCTTTATAATAAATAAAGTCTATACTAAATATTAGTATAGACAGTCGATAGTACAGTGCAGTCTATGAAGCATGGTGACAGTATTTGCCTAGCAAGAATTATCGAATAAAATCTATCTATCAGCGCATGAGCAGTATTTATACTGGGTATCTTGGACACAGATCAAGTAGATCAGGGCTACGCTAGTTGCGTTGCCGGAAGTGCTCATCACTTTACTATGATAATGAACAACTAGCACAGAATACAATATTATAGGTAACTACTGAATGATTGAGTTTTCCAAAAGCAAAACTATGTAGTGCTAGGGAATTAAAGATTCCCTTATTTAGGATAGGAATTAGCATGTTTTAATAATGAAGCTGAAGAGTTTGTTTGTTTGAACGTGCTAATCTCTGAAACTACCAGTCAGTTTTCTCTGATCACTGTATTTTTGCATTTGATAACCCAATTCTAGAGAAAAGCTAGACTATTTAACATCACGTTAGGACTCTTAGGAGCCGAGCAAAAATAAAAAAAAGTAAGAAAGAACTCGAAAACGAACTAATAATCTTATCTCTAGTAAAATTTCTACACAATGTACCTATATTGTTTTGAAATAAATGACTTATGACTTAATAGTGCAGGCAGGCTATGAGATGCGACGGGGTGTGTCGGGTGAACAAGAAATTTTACGCGCACGAAGTCGCGGGCAGAAGCTAGTTGGGGATAAATCAAGGGAACGCGTGCGGACTGCCTGTCGGAAGTACTTGCATCGGCCTTGTCGTGACTCTGAATGTGTTGACACTGATTCTAAACCACAGTTATGTAAATCAGGACTCCTGTTGTTGTTTTGAAACATTGCATCAATGTTATTCGATAATAATTAATTTTCTCAACTATGTCTATTACATAGTTTGGCTTCCAGTTTTACCAGTTATCTATCTACCTATGTGTTATTTATTTGCAAGTTGTCATTACTAGGTTTATATTTTCATTCGCAACATCCTCAGTGGAAATGTAGTATTTTGGATAACTAAAATAAAAAAAATATTGTGAGTTGCATCACTAGTATCTAAATATGCGTGTTAACCCCAACTAAATAATACTACATAAATATAATTTTATTAAAAGTGAATTTACGTAAATGCAGCAACAGATAACAGATTCTCATTTAGCAATTTATCTCTCGTCAATTTCCTTGCGGTATTCCCACGTATGAGTTTATCGATATTGGATAGTCTTTTATTGACATCCCTCATCTCTAGTTTTTCGAGTACTTCTTAGAATAAATAAACTGTCGAACAGTATCACGTATCAGCTGATGGAACTGTGGTGTCGAGTTCCCTTAATGTGAGATAGGTTGGGTTCGTGGCCGACGTGGTTTAGCAACGCGTTGTTTCTATGTTACGACTTCACACGATATTATGTATTGTGGTCCCTCTGCAGGCGTCACTTTTTCCTTTCCTCTATTCAAACTCAAACTATTTATTTCAATAAAACCAATTATAGGCACTTTTGAATTATCAGCCAGAAAGAAGAATTTAATCAAAATATTATATTTATTATTTTTATTTTATTTATTATATTTTATTTATGAGGATAAATAAATACTTAAATAAATTATAATTTTAATCGACTGTATCTATATTTACATATATGTATATGTATGTAAATATAGATACAGACGATTGAAATATATTATTATTATTATTTAGGAGTTATTTTAAAGAAGAAGAAGAAGAAGGCATCTTCCCTAAGAAAATAACAATAGTAAAAAAGTAATATCAAAATAACAGCTTATTACTATATGCACTAGAATATAAGTATACGATATTATAACGGAAAAAATAAAAATCCATTTTTAAAATTTCTGTATGTCTGTCGTGTTATTTTCTAGACCGATTTTGACGGGACTTTCACTGGCAGATAGCTGTAGCAGAAGAAATAACATAGGCTGCTTTTATTTTAGGAAAAGAATTAGGGTGCCGCGAAAAAAAAACCTCTGAAATCCAATATGCACGCGGAGGAAGTCTCGGACACAGTCAGTCATAATTAACTAATAGACCCACTGAATTATTACCAGTAGGCAAATATTTTGACCCTTGGGATATTTTCATAATATTATTTGTAGCGATACGAGGGAAGAATGAAAGGAAAAACCAAGTGTTGTAAAATTGTTATTAATAAAAACAATAAATTTTTAACTTGCAATATTTGTATTATTGTGCCGATAAAAATAACATTAACATAATTCTATTATTAGTCGTGACTGATTAAATAGTTGCAAGTTTATTTATTTGTTATCTACCCATATTTATATTTACCTATTATTTATCCTATATTTACCTCCTGAAGTAAATCTAGTCACGAATCGGCAATGTAATCGGCCCAAATGAGAGCCAGCTTCAGATTACAATAGGTACCTACCTATTGTAATTGCACCTTAATTGCGTAACACACTATCAATCTCAATCTAAATCTGTTTGAAGGATATTGCTAATCCATTGCTGCATATGTTCGAAAAGTTTGTCTGCTCAACAACGTAAATAACGCAATGAATGTTGTTCAACTGTCAAAATGAAACCTATTGCTACTGACAGTGTGTTGTGCAATTACCCTGCAGAAGCTGGCTCTCGTTTGGGCCCCTTTTGGGAATAAAGGCTCCACAGACAGGCACGATATAACAGCGCGATGCGACTCTAGTAGAACAGTTTCTATGAAGACTTCATGGAAATTGTTCTACCAGAATCGCGTCGCACCGTCGTCGTCGCATCGCGCCGTTCTGCTAATATATAATAATAGTAACTTATAGTAATATAGTAATGCTAATAGTAATATAGAAAAAAAAAAAAAAATAGAAACGGGCAATCCAATAAAACCTCGAGCGATTGCGAGTAAGAACAAGAAGTGTATTCTTGTTCTTTCGATGTATTTACGGCTTGATATGACTTCAGTCGACCCATTCTGTAACTATATCACCGTGAAAACGTTGGTGAAGTGAGCTTAAGTGACCTAGCTGGCATTAGTGTCAATCAGCATTAGGTGGAATGACACCTCACTTCATGCTCGCTCACTTCACCTAACTTTGTACGGTGAGATTTTGACAGAATAGATCAGCTGTTCATGGTGTTACGCCTAGCATCGGGCAGAATGACAATTTACTTCAAGCTCACTTCATCTACGAGTAAGTCTGTACGGTGAGATTTTAACAGAAAAGATCGGCTGTTCATCCATAACACACGCGATAAGTAGTAACACGTACCTACGTGTTTCCATGTTTAACCCCCCAGGTTGTGGTGGTTGAACATGGAACCCTTTTGAAAGAATTTAAAAGAACAAAAAAGAAAATCGTTAACTTAAAAAGTTAGAAACTTCCAAAGCAGCCTCCTTTTCTATAAGTAAGTCTTCCTGACGACGAAATTATTCAACATCCTCCCGAGACGGGATTTGGACCTCCTTCCAACAATCCCAGCCGGCAATCCAAGTTACTCAACTTCCTTTTTCTCATTCCAGTACGATCTACTGCCATGGCCCCCTACTGGACACGGTGCAGATGGCAGGACTGTACAACGACTCAAAAACCTTCGTGGACATGAAGCTTAAGCTCTCAGCCAACATCACCTTGGACCACTTCAATGAGATGATGACCAGGTATACACTTGCTTGCACTTAGTTTAGTTTTTTTTTTTAGAGACACCGAAGTTCGAAGCATCTTCTAGGCACGCTCGTTCCATCGTGTACCTCATCGCTTTCCATCAGAAGAGATCTGCAATAAAAAGTGGCTATAACTATTTATTATATTTTATTTTAGACGCAACCAGAATAAAAAAATATTTTGAATTCCGCGAGTTACTCTAACACTTTCGCATTGTAAATACTTGTCCGCACTAGCTCTGTTACTTTTATATGCGACTAATGTATTGTCTATTCCCGTGGCTAAATAATAACAGCCACACAGGTCGATCGATCAGGTTAAGCTACGCTTGCCGCGGTTGGTCTGTGGATGGGTGACCATCTTCACATACCGAGACTGTCACCGACCCGGCTGTCATTCGGAGATCTTTGACGGTCGTTACGGGTAGTCAGAAGACCGAAAGTCTGACAACCGGTCTTATCAAGGGGTATCGTATTACCCAGTGACTGGGTTGTGGAGGTCAGATAGGCAGTCGCTCCATGTAAAATACTGGTATTCAGCTGCATCCGGTTAGACTGGAAGCCGACCCCAACATAGTTGGGAAAAGGCTAGGCAGATGATGTAAGAATGTCATCACCATCACTGATGCAGTGCCGGGCGTTTGTTTACTTGGTTGCATTTGGCAGCGACGGATATGCTTGTTGTCTGCATTTGCAAATGTTTAGCGTGAGTCGTCGGTCTTTCGCGCTATAAAAATAAACCCACGTGAGTTTATTATATAATCGGAATATTTCTTCAGGACAGGTTCACATCCGACCAAGGCTGACATCCAGGAGTTTGTCAATCAGAACTTCGACCCTGAAGGTTCTGAGTTTGAGGATTGGAGGCCCACCGACTGGAAGGATAATCCTGGTAAGTTTACAAAGGCCTACCTTGCTTTTTCGTAATTTGATCATTACTCATCCTATCACCGTCCATAGCTGAACATAAGCCTAGTTGCGTTATGACACTCGCTTTTCGCGACGTCTTCCCCATCCAGTTAATCCCAGACACCTCTTAAAAGTACCGGTCCTTATGAAGAAAGAAAACTTTAAACTTAATAGTAACTTCCACGGCGTTGTCGGTGTCAACGCAAAGGTCATTCTGACTGCATGTTTTGGAACACAGAGGGCGGGATAGGAGGTGGAGCATGGTTTGTGACATAGCTCCACAATCACACCCGTGGAAGTGACAACGTTTTGGGAAAAGCAGACTTAAAATACAGTCGTGCTAGCGACACGAAGAATAATACTAACTAGATAGTGTTGCTTCCTACACGTTACTTAGATATCTTTAAAAAAAAATACTGAAACTTACTTGATAGTGACATCAAATATTTGTCCAGCTGAAAGAATTAAATTCGCGACCATGAACGCAAATGGCTTCCGTCTTTATTCATTAACATTTTATGAAATAAAGTGATTCTTTAAACAATATTAAAACAGATAAAAATGAAAAGTAATTTTATTCCTTATTAATATTAAATTAATATATTAGTTAGATGGTACTCCAATACCCCTCCGTCCCTCGGATAGCACATTAAGCTGTTGGTCAGAAACCCGAAGGTCTTACCAAGGGGTTGGAGTATTACCCAGTAACTGGGTTGTGGAGGTCAGGTAGGCAGTCGCTCCATGTAAAATACTGGTATTCTGTTGCATCTGGTTAGACTGGAAGCCGACCCCAACATAGTTGAGAAAAGGCTAGGCAGATGATGATGAAGTTCGATGGTGGTGGGTAGGGATGCCTGCCCTTAGGTACCCTTTTTGTTTTTCGCTTGATGCCACTTTCTTCCCAAAGTATTCAGAATCCTGTATAAATAAACTTCAACACTCGTTTCCAGCATTTCTCCAGAACATCAAAGACCCGCTGCTTCACCAATGGGCAGCTGAGTTGAACCGACTGTGGCTGCAGCTGGGCAGGAAGATGAAGTCGGATGTCAAGCAGAACCAGGATCTGTACTCTATTATCTATGTGGACAACCCTGTCATAGTGCCTGGTGAGTCTAAAGGTCTAAATAGCAGTCCTAGTATGTTTGGGAAGGTTTCTAATCTAAGATAGGTTTGTTCTGCAGTGCCCATAATGGGCCACGAAACTATCGCTTAGGGCGTTTTTCGTTGAGAATGGTAATTTCTACTTAAACAGATAGAAACTTTACTTTACCTTTAAACTTTACTTTTTTTTACTAAATGCATATGACAGTATATACGGCACTTATATCAAAAAATAAATGTTTAAACTTTTTGTCTGTCTGTCTGTTTGTTCCGGCTAGTCTCCGAAACGGCTGGACTGATTTTGATGAAATTTAGTATGGATACTTTGAAACCTAAGCACATATACTTTTCATTGACTTACCACGACGGCGAAGCCGCGGGTGGAAGCTAGTTCCATAAAATTATGATGGTCACCTATTCTTACAGATTCTAGATGTCGCGGTCGGTAGATTACAGTTTTCAGTAGACGTCACTACAGTTTAATCGCCTGGCCTTCGAAAAGCGCGTTCAGTAAATTCTTGGTAATAATAATCATGAATCTACATTCCAGGTGGTCGTTTCCGCGAATTTTACTACTGGGACTCGTACTGGATCATCAAGGGTCTGCTCCTCTCCGAGATGAGGTCTACCGCCAAGGGCATGGTCACCAACTTCCTTGATATTGTGGAGAGGATCGGCTTCATCCCCAACGGAGGAAGAATTTATTATGCTATGAGGTTTGTTGAGATTTAATAAAGTTTTAGGTCATTTCGGCCCGTCGTCAGGTGGTAAACACAGGTTTGTTAAAAATGCCAGTCAGGCGACGACAGAGGCAACTGCAACCACCGACGCGACGGCTGCTGCCGTCGACAACATGCCGCTCGTGTATTTGAGCACTGTACTCAAATACACCAGGGACACGTTGTCGACAGCAGTCACCGACACGTGTCTACGGTTGCAACTTGCAGTGTATGTCCACTTATTGCACCGTGCGTGGCAGATAGACCAGGGATCGAAATGTAGCTGTTTATACAACGACCCTACCAACGAGAGAACCGTTAACTAACCCCAGACCGCAATTACTAAAATTGGCTCAACTATAATCTATGCTCGCGACGTTGTCCGCGGGTAATTTTACAAATCGAATGCGAAAGTCATCGAAATCGATTCACTGCTATGAAATCGAACCAAACATACCGGAAGATAGATTCACTTTAGAAACTGTCAAAATTAATTTTAATTAAGTACCTACAGCAAGAGCAGAGGTAACGGCCGCGACCTACACTAGTAGGTCGCGGCCGAACCTACGACCCTACAACTATGTAGGATCGTAGGTTCGAACCCCGTCAGACGCTTTACTTTGTATGAATTATTTCATCACAACTAGTCTCAAAACGGTGAAGGAAAACATCGTGAGGAAACTGAAAAATGGCCTAAAACGAAAAATTCGAAGGCGTGATTTCTACCAACCAGCTCTGGACCCGCGTGGTGAATTACGGACCACTCCCTCTCACCAAGAAGAGGCCTGTGTCCCAGCAGTGGGAACATTATAAGCTGATCATGCTGTGAAGTACAGAAAATACTTATTGGTTTTCGAAGCCAGTCAAAATACATCCAATAAAAGCCGTTTCATAAAGCGACAAAAATTCTCAAAACTAATATTTTTACCCATTTTTTCCAGGTCGCAACCTCCCCTCCTGATTCCAATGGTAAAGCTCATTCTGGATGACATGGAGGACGTCGAGTTCTTGAGACAACACATCCACACGCTGGACAGGGAGTACGACTACTGGATGACAAACCATACCACGGAAGTTAACCATAATGGGCACAGGTGAGAATATTTTTTTTGTACAGTTGGCTGCATTAATTGGACATCCTTCACATATTTTTTTTTTTTTCTTTTTAAAAAACGTTGAAAAAATATTGAACTTGAACCTAGCAAATTGGGTAAAACATACCCTTATCCCAGCCTGCCTGTGGGCTTTGTCCCAGCAGTGGGAACTTTATTGGCTGATTATATGTCATGTATTATGGGTTCACTACTTTTGTAATTGCACGAAACATGGTTTGGACAAATCTAGGGTGTAAGAAAGAAAATACATTTATTTAACACAGACTAAAAGACACACAATACACCAAATCCATACATCAGAAGATTGTCTCGCAATTTAAAACGTTCAAAATCTAGTCGCAATCTCATCTCAGCGACAAACAAATATCAACATGTAGGGAAATTAGAAGTATTTTTGACAGATTGAAACTGAGATCAGACTGTCAACGTTCTTAAAAGTTGTTGTTGTTGTTGTTTGCTCCGCAAATAAAAACAAATTAAAAGTGTAGAGTCCGATGTAAGAAATTAGCAGGAAAATGTGCCTCACGGCTGCGCCTAAAAGGAAAAATGCTGGACCACTAATGCCTGACATACAAAGGTGCGCGTGCAATCAGTCCTATTAATATTATCCCTCACACATAGAACTAAGTTCATGTATTGTTGTAAAACTAATTACTATCATAAAAAACTACCTTATTTAAAACGTAATGTGTGTAACCATGTGTTAAAAAAATGCACAAAACGCAATAAATTGAACCCGACAGAAAATAAAATACTCTTTTATGTATTACAGATACACGCTAGCAAGGTACTACGATCAATCACAAGGACCCAGGCCTGAGAGTTACAAGGAAGACGTGGACGTAGCCAGGTAAGTATTTTTCTTATCTCGAGGTGGCAACAGCTCTAAGAGAAGACGAAATAGATACTTAAAGTTAAAGTCAAATCATTTATTTCAAATAGGCACATAAAAGGCACTTTTGAACGTCAAACATTACATTAAAATTACTCTTTTAAAATGTTTTCTAATATTTTGCATAAGTACATAATTATATGGGAAGACGATGTACCTAAAATACAATAACTATACCACAATAGGTAAAATAATTAAAATGGATGAATGAAACCATGACATATAAATTAACTATGTGATAGGTACATTGTATGTTGCTTACATACAAACATTCTAAAAGTAGACGATATAAGACTATGACATAATTAGATTTAAGTAATGTGGTGTATCTACAAGATAGGGAGATAAAAACCAATTGCATTGGACCTGCAAGGACACATACGGCCCACTCTCTCTTATAAAGAGACGGTTGAGTCCTAGCAGTGGTAACACTAGCTGGTTATGTAAGAAAATTGTAGCTACTAATTAATATTTTGTTGCACAAAAAATGCAAAAAAAAGTAGATAAAAGTCAAATAATTTATTTCAAATAGGCACTTAGAAGGCAGTTTTGAACGTCAAAAATACGGTAAAATAGAATTGATTCTAGTCGCCCGTTCCAAATGGTAGTTTTTGTATATAAAAGTATAGACAAGAAACTCTACCGTTACTCTCTTATATAGAATGGTCGTAGAAAACATTTTCACTATTATAAATATTAAGTTTCACTAGCAGTGGAGTGGCGTTAGCAAATGTTTTGTTTGGTGAAGGGCGGGCGTTTATGGGGGACTGTCTTTTGTCATTTTGACGTTCAAAAAGTGCTGATTCTCAGCCTAATTTGAATAAATTACGATTACCTATCTTCTTGATTTTTTCCTGATTACTAACATCTGCAATTTTATATTTTCAGACATTTCGACACAAATGAAAAGAAAGAAGAATTGTATGCTGAGCTGAAAGCGGCTGCTGAGTCCGGGTGGGACTTCTCATCCAGATGGTTCATTCTCAACGGCACCAACAAAGGTTAGCCTGAGTCAGATCCCTTTTTTTTTTCTTTATTCTCCAAGACGTATTGGGTACTTAAATGACGATGGCGGGACGAGCTGGAGTTAACAAACAACCAGTGGTCCACTTTAGTCCTGGATTGAAAGAGCTGGAACTCCTGGGGAGAGGCCTTTGCCCACCAGTGGGATGATGCAGGCTAACAGTAACCAGTAAATATTCAGCTTCGCAAAACTTAAAGAAATTGATACAAAAACAAAAAAAATAGTTCAATATATTTTATGCCTATTTTGTTCAGAATATCCACAACCAACTAGTGATCTCTCTATTACTGGATATAGCCAAGTTGGCGGTATGTAATGCTGCAAGTACCTTGTGTGGACCTGTGTTACTTCACTAGATACTATAACATATAGAGATTGACGCCGATTCTCTTGTTCACAAACTAAACTAAATTTAAGTTGGTGCATCTTTTTCTTTCTATTTAATTAAGAAAAGGACAGTAGATAAATATTAGTTTAGTCCTGTCAAATATGTCAGCGCCTGACGTAAATTGACGTATTTTTAGTTGCCAATTTTTTAATCACGGCTAAACTGTCCAGAGTATTTAATTTGACAGGAGTAAACTAATATTTATGTTCTGTCCTTTTCTTAATGAAATAGAAAGAAAAAGTTGCACTGAACTTAACTTTAGTTTGTGAACAAGGGGATCGGCGCCAGTGATCATCACAACATGATCATTAGGCATAATATTTGGTCTCCTATTTAGAGGTCCTGATTTTGAATGGACGTATGCACGGCTGTACGTCAAGCTAGACATAACTACATAACCAGTAAAAGCTGACTTCTGATTGTACGGAAAAACAACACAATGCGAGGTCAGCTCAAACTGGAAATGTTAGCTTGATGTGTCGCCGTGTGTAGTAATATCCTGTAAAAAAAAAAACATCTGCTCATAAAATCTTACGGTAAGTATAAGAAATTAAAAGAAGGTAGTTTAACTTTGTTAATTTGACCCCAAGCAAACGTAAACATTCTCATGTCATAATTATTGTCTCGTACTAATTTGCTAGCAGTATAGAAATTAAAAAAATCTTTATTTTTTATTTTAAAATATCCAAAACATAATCAAGTAGTATTCACGTTTAGTTCTCGATGATTGCAGCATGAAGAAATAACTTAAACAGAACAGAAACAAACAACTAAAAAACACACAACCTTAATATATATTTTTTCTACTTCGAAAGTTATTATTACTATATTTGTTTTATTTTATGCCTATTAAAAAGTATAAAATCCCCCAAGCAAACGTTACCATATCTTGTGATAGTTACGAGAGCCAAATTTAACGTTCGCTATCCACAGTGATCGCTGTACCAGGATCTTATTGGCACATGGCCAAAACTATCCATCTTGATTTTTCAATACCTTTTACAAACAGCGCTCCCTGTCATTCGTGCGCTAAAATCCTCTTTAAAAATGACAAAAAAAACCGTATAGTCCTAAAATTAAACACACACCTCATCACTAATTGACTAGCCACTCCAGGTAACTTAACAAACCTGAAGACCCGCTCCATCATCCCGGTGGACCTGAACGCCATCATGTGCTGGAACGCACAGCTGTTGCGAGACTTCCACACACGGCTCGGCAACATCGACAAGGCGGAGTACTACAGGAATGTGCATGCCAGGTTCATGGATGCTATTGAACAGGTGAATATGAGATTACTGTACTATAAATAAAAACATCGTGAGGAAAGCGACATGTCCTAGAAAAAAAAATTAAGACATTTGGCATCTACCAACCCGCACTGGGTCCGCGTGGTAGATTATGGCCCACTCCTTCTCACCGAGAGGAGGCCTGTGTCCCAGTAGTGGGAACATTATAGGCTGATTATATTATGCTTACCCACATAATAAAAGCTGTGTTCTTGTGGTGAGTTCATTGGGTGGCTAATTTTCAATATTAGACATTATTACAGACTTGCAAACTGCACCTTAATTGTCTAACACACGATCAATCGGAATCGGTTTCATTTTGACAGTTCAACAACATTCATTGCGTTATTTACGTTGTTGAGCAGACACGTCATGACACATTTTTTGAACATATGAAGCAATGGATTAGCAATATCCTTCAAAATGATTCAGATTGAGATTGATTGTGTGTTACGCAATTAGGGTGCTGTTCGCATGCCTATTCTGTAATGATGTCTGTCCAGTACTGAACTGCAGTCTGTAATAGTCTCAAAATTGTTACTAATATAATACCGTATACCTTTTCCTCAGGTGTTGTGGCACGAGGACGTGGGAGTATGGTTAGATTACAGCCTCGAGTCGGGCAGACGGCGCGACTACTTCTACCCATCCAACGTGTCGCCTCTCTGGGCAGTCTGCTACGACCAGGCCAGAAAGGATTACTTTGTCAACAGAGTTGTGAATTATTTGGATAAAGTTAAGGTAAGATTATGAAAAATACTTTCATAAATGTAAGGTTCACTGATATTATATCAGTGAATATATTCTATCTAGATGATATTTAGCGTGAAAACAAGAAATTTTGCAGATTCAGAGTTTACCCTAACAACACTTCACAAAAAACATACTGAAATAAAAAAAACTATGATCAGTCACTAAAAATAATGTTATAATTTTTATTTGTGTTGATAAGTAAGACTGATTTATAGTATTTATTGATACAAAATGTTAATTCATTACATTATGACGGTGTCATTAACTAACAAACAGCCCTCATATTTATCAAGAACAGATGGCCAATTGCCGTAATTAAAAACGTTCAAAATCTAGTCGCAATCTCATTTCAGCGACAATCAATGTCAAAAATGTAGGAAAATTAGAGGTATTTTTGACACATTGAGACTGAGCTCAGACTGTGAACGTTCTTAAAGTTACAAGAATTGGCACTCAGTTGTTGTGGATAAGTGCTTGCTAATTAATCTGTATTATCTATGTAATTAGCATAGAGAGCAAAGATGAATAGATGTTGCGTCACTTCGTTCGTACACAACTGCATTTTCGCATTGATGTATATAAGACTCCGTGGCGCAACGGTAGCGCGTCTGACTCCAGATCAGAAGGTTGCGTGTTCAAATCACGTCGGGGTCAAAGTGATCTTTTTGTATTTTTATTTAATACTTTTTGAATATTTTAGGTTATTTATTGTTTGAAAATAATTAACTGATTTAAAAATATTTAGAAATTTGATTTTTTTTTTGTTTATTGTGAAACTCCAGAACATAAATTTGGCAAGATCTAAATTATTATAACGTTGTATTAATTATTTTATACTGATTTTAAATTAGTTTTCAATTGATTTGAACATATTTATCTACTTTTATTTATCACTAGTTTCTGCCCGCGACTTCGTCTGCGCTACGATTACTTCGATTTCGCTTGACGTTCTTTCTGATTTTTTTTTCTCGGCAGCTTTGGGTCGTTGCCTGATCTTAAATTGCCTTCCTCAAGAATAGGGTAAAAGAAAAATAATTATATTTACTATATTTAGGCCGTTAGTTAGATTATCGAAAAATAATGGACACGTATTTTTTCTTTTGTCAATCCAACAAAAAATGACAAAAATAAAGCGCGTCTAAATTTGGGATTGGGAGGACGTGACGTCACGCCTTGCTAAAAAGTGTAGCAAGGCGTGACGTCACGCGGAACTTTAACGGGCGATATCTTCATCATTTTTTATATAATTGACGACCTCCCACTCCCAAATTTAGACGCGCTTTATCTTTGTCATTCTTTGTTTGATTGACAAAAGAAAAAATACGTGTCCATTATTTTTCGATAATCTAACTGACTGACTAAATATAATTATTATTTTTTTACCCAGGCATCTACTCTATTCTACTGTTCTTCACAGGTCGACATCTTCGACGGCGGCATCCCCACGACCTTCGAACACTCGGGAGAGCAGTGGGACTACCCCAACGCCTGGCCGCCGCTGCAGTACATCGTGGTGATGGGCCTGTCCAACACCGGCCAGCCCGAGGCCGTGCGGCTGGCCAGCGAGATCGCCACGAAATGGGTCCGATCGAATTTCGAAGTTTGGAAACAGAAGACTGCTATGCTGGAAAAGGTATGCTTTTGTTTTGATTTTATTTAGAAACTTCAGTTCAGTAAAGGTCTGAATGCTAATTCCCGTAATTAAAGACGCTAGTCGCAATCTCATTTCAGCGACAATCAATGTCAAAAACTTGTCAAAAATGTAGGAAAATTAGAGGTATTTTTGACACATTGAGACTGAGCTCAGACTGTGAACGTTCTTAAAATTACGAGAATTGCCCCTCTGGCCCCTGTTTTCCATTGGGCACTGGGCAGGTGCCCAGGGCCCCGCAAACGTCGGGGCCCTGGCCTGGCCTCAAAAAATCATTATTTGCAGCCGCCGTTCCATTCTATGCTTATTAGTGCCCGATTCATTTGCGTTTGGCGCTAACCCAATATGAACCTTGTTACAGTACGACGCGACAATCTTCGGCGGTATTGGAGGAGGTGGCGAGTACATGTTACAGACTGGCTTCGGATGGACCAATGGAGTCATCATGGCTATGCTTAACAAATGGGGAGGTAAGCTATCGTGTGCTTTATGTGTTAGGTAAAAGGTTTATTATGGCTTGGACAAATAAATATAAAAATAATGAGTTATGGTTCCCGATGCGTTCGCGTTTATTTTTGTAAAGAATGATAGTAATGATTTTGAATGAGACTGACCGATGCATACTTTGCCGACTTAAAGGAACGGCAGGAACCAAACAAAACTATGTTTTCCACAATTTATCATTAATCATGTTCAAAAGTGTCTTTAGCTTGATATTGCGGGTTCGATTCCTGCCTTAACAAAAATATTATTTGTGTTTGTATAAACAATTTGTGTGTGTGTAATTCAATTCATTGTTAAGTCTAATACATTATAAAATAAACATTCCATCATTAATATAATATGACGTCATAATGTGTTGCCGCTTTAATTAATATTTTGTTTTCTGTTCACCATTCATTCACCGTGGAAGTTGGTGGCGTTGGTACGTCGTTCATTCAGTTATGTGTTGTGATTGTGTATGTAGCTGTTTGTTCTGTGTTCTCTTTCTGGGGTGTTGGGTCGAACATGTTTATGTCACAAAGCTTCTGACTATTGTTTTTTTCGTTGTCCTACATTTAAATTACTCATGTTCGAGAGACTTCATCTAATTACCGATATGATAAATAAATAGGTATATTTCGCTTGAAAAAATATTTACCAATTTCTTAAAAATAACCGGGTTTTGTAGGGTTAAAATTTTAATTTTTATAAATTAATAGAAATAAAATTCTTACTTAATTTTTCAAAAATAATTAAGATAATTCTAAAGAACAAATGTTTAATGCAGATAATGAACACGCTGGTTCTCACTATGCTAGCAACGAAGTCAAATTATAATGAAAAAAAAAAAACTAAAATAAGTTACCTATAGCATCACATAGAATGACATAAATATGTTTGAACCAGAGGTGTGTTGCGAATATCGTATCTATTCTGGTTGCATTACGTATCTTGATTCTGATTCTGCCACAAATATTGATATTAGTTTTTCGGTTTATTTTATTTATTCTGTCCAATATTTTACTTGTTATTTGATTTATTTATGTAAAATACTGGTGTATTTTATACATAGGATACATCTATACAAATAAATAAAATGTAATTGTTGGTTTCTATGGTCAAAATAACAGCTTTTTTACTAATTGCATATGAATGTATTATATGGGTACTTAAAACAAAAAACAATATTTAATTCTTTTGTCTGTTTGTTCCGGCTAATCTCCGAAAAGACTGGACCGATTTTGACGGGACTTTCACTGGCCGATAGCTGATATTATTAAGAGTAACCTAGGCTTACTTATATTTTAGAAAAATAATAAGAGTTAAAAAAAACCCATGAAATCCAATTTGTTTGCCGACAAGCACGCGAACGAAGTCGCGGGAACAGCTTAGTAAATGTGTTTAACGCTTAACATATTTAAAATATCCTTCTGTTTCTGCCAATCGTTTGAAGAAGACTGAGACAGACTGATAATTTGAGTATTATAATGTTTTGCGCTAAATGCATTTAGTGATCTGTGGAGCAAGTCTGCAGGCACCACACTAACTGCGTAACACACTATCAATCTCAATCTGAATCATTTTGAAGGATATTGCTAATCCATTGCTTCATCATCCAGCCGAAACCCGTCCACTTTTGAACATAAACCTCTCCCAAGCACCTCTACTTCGATCAACGGGCACATGCGACCTTCACCATTCCTTTGTAGCGGTATCTACAACTTCACATGCGAACAACGCGTCATACTGACGTCACGCAAATCTTGCATCTCGCAAGCAGAGTTTACCGCGCAATTAGCATACATACAAACTTCCTGACATCAGTCGTGGGGCAGTTGCCCGCCAGACACAACACTCGTCTGGTCGGAGGATTCTCCCTTTTCTATGGAGGATGAGTGAACTTTACACCCTGTTCCTCACGCCTCTATACCTTCAATATGTTTGGAAAATTCGTCTGCGTTATTTACGTTGTTGAACAACGTAAATAACGCAATGAATGTTGTTGAACTGTCAAAATGATACCCATTGCTACTGACAGTGTGTTACGCAATAACCCCGCGGGCCTAAATGTTTGGAAACATTTATTTGCTACTTAAACTTTGTTTAATACATTTGTTTAATAATGCTGTACTATTAATAATATTATTTTTTCCCTATACTGCATGCGATGGTGGGTGAATCTAGACTAACGACATGGGTTTTGTTACTTCTGGTTTATTTAATTATTGGTATTTATTGGTGTATTATTATTTTAACTCTGGTGTAAGGTATACAGGGTAATTAGTAAAACATTAACAACATCTCAAGAATACATTACTAACATCATAAACAACAACGTTTGTTCTATGACTTTTATTAATTCATCTGACTTTTATACAAAAATAAAAATATTTCAATTCAACGAACTGAAATATTCGATTTTCTGTTACGAACTCGCGTAGAAGCAAAATAAAGCGCTAGTTAGGCAAACAAACTGCCGTGTCTAGTACCAAAGTCAGCGGAGAGGAGCGGGGGTTAGATAGAACAACGAAATCTTAAAGGTTTGTTTTTGGTAAATGTATTATGTTTTGTAAAAAGTCATTGAACAAAAGTTGTTTATGATGTTAGTAATCCAGTCCTGCAAGGTTGTTAGTGTTTTACTAATAACCCTGAATATTTTTTATCACTGCTTGGTAGGCAGTTAGCACAGTAGTTAATAACAATAATATTGGTGGTATTTTAATTAGCTATTTATAGTTATACAATACTCATTCCTTCAGTAGAATGAATCTTGTATTATTCTTTAAAAGTCTTTGTAAAAAAATATAGCTCAAAATTGTATTACTTATTTAATTTTTGTGCTACTTAAGAACTTATTATTTTGCTCCTTAAGTTGAGTTTAAATAAAATATCTGAGGAATCACAACAAGAAATCATGTGAAATAAAGATGCTCAGTTGTTTTCAAAATTATGAAGAAATGAAATCCTAAATCAAAGCCACAAAACCCGCGTATACGCTAGATGAGCCCACCGGTGCGCTCGAGCTCACCGGTGGCCACTTGACAGGTTCCATGACTTCAGCGGACGCGTTTGGCTCGGGAGGGGCCGCGGGGTCGGGCGCCGTGCTGGGGGCGCGGGTCGGGGCCAGCGGGGTGGCCACGGCCATCCTGGTTGTGTTAGCATCTTTGGCTGCTGGAACTCTTGGGTGAGGTGAGTGTCGGACATTTTTATATTTATATCTGTGTAGGTAATCTCTAGAATACAAATTCGAATCGTGACATATTCGCCTAAAATGTAAACAAATATGAGTTTATGGAAAAATAACTTGAATTCCTATACAATAAAGTTCAGTTTACGTTACAGCTTTAAACATTTTTATAACTTTTTCAATAGTGCTAGTCACTCTGAAATCAACTTAATGACCATTAAAATAAAGTTGACATTAGTTTAACTTGACATACGGTCAATTTGAAACATGAATAAAATTTTAACTAAAACCCTGACTGATAAAAGTATGGCGCATAATTTCTACATTTTCATTAAGTAGTAGAGCAGTGGTGACTTATTAGTATCGCCCCGACTTCTGAGTTGTAGGTCGTGAGTTAGAACCCAGGCGGGCTGCAGGCAAGCACTTCACTTTGTGTATTCTTCTATTTCATCACCACTGCTCTCAAAACGGTGAAGGAAAACATCGTCAGACAACCAAAAATTCGAAGACGTGTGACATCCACCAACCCGCACTGTGTCCGCGTGGTGGATTATGGCCCACTGATGAACAGTATAGGCTGATTATGCATTAAGTATATAATTAAACATCTACCAGTTTTCCTCTTGAAAGAGGTAAGAGAAGAAGGTCAGAAAAATCATAGTTCTTTTACATTACCAGTTCAGGGTTATTTTTATGAAATCATGTTTCAAGCAAGCACTTAATCGATAACATAGGATGTCTTACGCCCAGTTTCTGGAACGAAAATTATCGACGCGTCAAAGTTAAACGCTAGTCAAGTGATTGGATTGGCTGTGAATAATTCGGTCAACCAATACCTAACATCGATTTACGCACGGTTGACTATTTGTTAGCTAAATATTATAAACACTACATGTGGTCGGCGTTTCCTATCTGACTACTCTGAGAAAAAAATGCTGAAAAAAACTGAGATCACAGTCTCTTAAGAAGCCCAGACCTTATCTTAGTCAGATCATGTGAAGACCAGGTAGATTGATGTCTGAAGTGGTCTTTTGAGGAAAGAACCACACAGATTGAGTGGACCTGTCCAGTCAGTGCACGCATTTGTCAGTAGTCGTGCAGCTCAACTCAAAACTTAAGGAGCTCAACAATTCGACGAACAATACCAAAGAAAGGACATTTGGGTAGACTGCATAAATCACTCAAACTGCCAGACCATAGCTAATTTTTGTGTTGATTTTTGATCCAGAAATCGGGCGTTAATGTTATTGTATTATTATTTATTTATGGATAATTAATTGAACACCAGAAAATACGTAACAAAAAATACGATTATTATACCCTGTCCA
Source organism: Apamea crenata (assembly GCA_949629185.1). NCBI lineage: Eukaryota > Metazoa > Arthropoda > Insecta > Lepidoptera > Noctuidae > Apamea > Apamea crenata. Next base: position 11,317,633 of record OX451377.1, read on the forward strand.
TTAGGTAAACCGTTTTTTGACAGATGGAACTAGTGATTGCAGCAACACACAATACACTGATTGATACATGTACGGTCTGTAAGAAGCCATAAGTAAGATAATTCAAGAAGACAAGGCAGTTTATATATTTATTTTATAATGCATTTTAAAGTTAACTTTTACTTAGAATATGTACGTTCTAAGACAGCTGTCAAAAAACGGTTGACGTAATGGACAGGGTATAGTACAAAACATACAATGGGCGGCCTTATCGCTTTCTGCGATCTCGTATTAGGTACTAATATCACTTTTCTTTTGTTTCAGATATAAACCTTGAAATAAACTTATATTTGTGTCGACAAACACGCCTGTGTTACCCAGTGCTTCATGAGGCCCGCTAAAAGTAAGATCTTTCCATTATTTGCGATTATAGTTGGTGCATATCACAAGCGCACGATGTGTGACTTTTATGCCATTGGTATAAGGTTCAGATTACAATGATTGATGCGCGCTTCTGAAATGAAACAACTAGGTATATTAATAGATCTATGCAATGTAGTAAAGTACAATGTTTATTTTTGGATACGACAAAAGACATTATTGTAAGACAACTTTAATTTTGGAAAACAAGTTAAAAAGTTTGCAAAAATTTATTAAAAATGGTTAACCTTTCTGCCTCGAGCAAAGTCGCCTCTTAAAGAGGCTGCCTCGTAAAGAGTCTATACATAAATGTTAATCTAATAATGTCTTATGTTATTTTTTAATTCTTTTGTTTTAAGTATTGTATTTAAAATATTTTATAACGAGATGTGTCCAACTTAGGGCGGGTTGTTTCATTTAAACTTGACGCACTCGTCAAAAATGGCGCTAACTATCGTCAAACCAAAAAAAGCGTTGTTTCACAAAATATGGGCTTGACTTACGTCAAATAATGACGATTACGTAATCGTTAAAATTTGACGTACGTATGTTACGTTAACCAACCGTTTGAAACAACCGGCTCTTAGAGGTTTCATTAGGTACTTGATTTTCACAAGGTCACAAATATTTTTATTAATGTTATTAAAACAAATTAGGTGTAAGTATTTAAGGTAATATTATGCTTCATTTTTGGTAGTTTCAGAGTTAAAAATATTCCTTATAAATGTGATATTATACTATTATTATTCGACAGTATTTTGTTAGGTATAAAACTTAATGTTTGCAATATCTTGTTATAATTAGCACTATCATGTAATATGTTTGTAAATATTTGTCCATTTATACAACTAAGTAAGTAAATAGTGATATTAGCATACTGACATTGATAATAAAGATGTAGGTTACAACACGCAAGTATACACAAAAAAAGATATTTTATTTATTGAAGAATAAAATATTACAAAATATTCCTACAACTAAGAGTTCACTCTAAACAACTCACTTTCACTCATTCTGTTGAATGAATGAAAGATCTATTTTTGGTAACTAGGTACCTTTTTACAAGCATTTATTTTTCTACACAGGAGCTTGTTAAATATTTGGTTTATTAAATAATTTCATGCCACCATATGTATATAGTTACATACTTGCAGCGCCCCGCGGTTTCACCCCCATAAGTCTCGATCCCGTGGGAATATCGGGATAAAAGTAGCCTATGTGTTAATCGTGGTTATAAACTATCTGTTTGCCAAATTTCATCCAAATCCGTTTAGTAGTTTTTGCGTGAAAAAGTAACAAACATCCATCCATCCTCACAAACTTTCGCGTTTATTAAATTTTGTTTAGTTTGTGAACAAGAGAATCGGCGCCATTGTGTATCTTACGACGTCCTCGTGAAGTCGCTGGCAGGAGTGTAGATATAAGAGAAATGTAGGTAAGGTATAATGGTAATAGATAAAATAAAAAAAAACAAAAATTCAAGGTTTTGACATTTTTAATCTTTCTAGAAATGACCACAGACGTAAACTTCCTTTCTCTGCACCGATCTCGTCATGTTATCAAATCCAGTTAGTTCCAGGTTGTGTGGCAGGATGTCTATAATACTAGCGCGCTGTTTACCTCGTTAGACAGTAATAAAGAACCCATTGTGCAACAAAGACGTTGTGGGTACTTCCTCACTTCGCGTGACCAGCTTAACCATATCATTTACTAAAATTAAGGCACCTGTGGGGTACTTGCGTAACACACTCTTAGTAGCAATGGGTTTCATTTTGACAGTTCAACAACATTCATTGCGTTATTTACATTGTTGAGCAGGCACATTTTTCGAACATATGAAGCAATGGATTAGCAATATCCTTCAAAATTATTCAGATTGTGATTGGTCGTGTGTTACGGATTAGGTTCAAACAGTCGAACAAATCAGTCGATACTTTTAAATCATACTAGCTTCTGCCGCGAGTTCGTCTGCGCGAAATGTCATGTACCCTCAACCCACCGCACTATTAGGTACTTCGTTTTCGCTTAGCGTTCTTTATTTATTTATTTTATTATTCATGTACACATAGTAAAATACATAATGATATGACATAGTTATAATATGAGTACAAAGGTACTGCTTATTTCTGCGTTTCTTTCCGACTTTTTTTCGTTTTGCTCGGCTCCTTACGGTCATAGCGTGATGTTATAGCCTATAACCTTCCTCAAGAATTTAGCTATCAAATTCAAAAGGAATTTTTCAAATCCGACTGGTAGTTCCATTACCCCTACATACAAACAAACAAACTTTTACCTCTTTATAATATTATTACTAGCAGCGCCCAGCGGTTTCACCCGTTCAAGTTTCGATCCCGTGTTAATATCGGGATAAAAAAGTATCCTACGTGTTAATCCTGGTTATAAACCCCCCATCCTGGTTATGCCTAAGGCATTAAGTCCGCCTTTGTACCTTTTTTGTGCGAAAAGTTTAAATAAATAAATAAACTATCTCAGTGCCAAATTTCATCCAAATCCGTTCAGTTGCTTTTGCGTGAAAGAGTAACAAATATCCATCCATCTTCACAGTTTCGCGTTTATAATATTAGTAGGATAGAGCATTACACGCGTTCTGAGTACCATCCTCGCGTACACTCCCACAGACTGTTCATTCCCTTTCCTTCCTCATTTTATACGTCTCGAGGTCTTTTGTTCCTTGCTCGGACGTCGTGTCTTGAATCTATACCACATTATGCATTTTACTTACTTAAGTATACCTACTTATGTAAGTCTTTTACAAGAACCTTTCAAGGTTAAAATCCGTTTTGAAAGTTAACCTTTCAACTTCTTAGTAGGTAAATAATAAGTACATTTACAGAATATTATTGGTCTACTATACAGGGTCACATTACAAACTCCGTAAACTCGTTTCCGTACGGAAACTCCGTAGGCGTGATGGGTAGCGAAATGTAATAAAGATAAAAAAAAACACAATTTTAATTTCAAGTAACTACAGCTGAAAAAGAGGCCGCTGTTATCGTAATTAGGTACTTCAAATCATGATTTTAGTTTAGATATTATTATCGTACACTTCACATCTGCGGAGTTCCGCTAGCTAACTTAACTTGACCCTGAAGAACCCACTTAACTTGCATCTCCACCATAACAAACTATGTTTACACATGTCATTTATAGCCGCATCGACCAAGACCTTGCTCGGGCTAAAGGACGGGCGGACAGACAAGATTTACTGCAGGACGTGTGTTATTAGACGCGCACGTCTTGCTGAGCACGTCATCGTGGCATGACCACGGCTTGATTTGTAGCTTGAGAAGGGACTATGTATAGTGTGCTCATTTATCAAAAGGCCACCATACTATCTGTGAAATGCATAGTCAGCCTATAATGTTCCCCCTGCTGGGACACAGGCCTCCGCTCTGTGAGAGGGAGTGGACCATAATCCACCACGCGGGCCCAGTGCGGGTTGGTAGATGTCACATGTCTTCGAATTTTTGGTTCTAGGACATGTCGGTTTCCTCGCAATGTTTTCCTTTACCGTTTTAAGAGCTAGTGGTGATGAAATAACTTGCACAAAGTAATGCGCCTGTCTGGCTTCGAACTTACGACCTACAACTTGTAAGTTGCGGCCGTTATCATCGATAGGGCCCGGGTGGTAAATTAAAGCCCACTACCTCGATAAGAGAGGCCTGGGGGTCTACTCCGAAATAGTATCGGCCTAATGTTCGGCCGTTTCCTGCTACGAAGTTGCTATTTGCTTCGGTCGGTCCCGATCCTACACTTCTACACTCTTTCGAATATTGACTATGGTCCCGACCCAACAGAGCCGATCCGAACTTCTTTCGCACTTTTCAATAATATTCGGTTCGGCCATGTGCACTTTGCACTTCGGAGTAGACCCCCTGTGTCGCAGTAATCATCATCGCAGTACTCAAACGTCCCTTCATGTCTCTGAGAAATTGTGGTTTCAACGCTCATGCAATTATTATCATTTTTATAAGAATTCTGCGAGCCTTTCTTCCTAAATTAGGAATACTAGTTTGTCCAAAAGATCGATTGTGTTGCAATTTATATGGTGCACATAATTAAAAGTAATCTATTGTCCAATAGTTTGCCGTGCAGAGGTTCAAAACTAAAAGGTATTCTGCCCGTATAAAATTGCTAATTAACCGCATCCGGTCATGACCATCGTGTGACGGTTGCATGGCGTAATGGTGGTAATTTCCTCTAATTGTCTCTTACGACAACTGGCAACTAAATCCGCATGCTATTATTTATCTAACCACTTATTCCGTCTAGTCATCGTCTATGACGGTCCTGCGCTTTGTTACCTACTATACCTACTATAAACTGTGTGCTTGCTTGATTTTGACATGACAAACAGACACTTCTATTTAATTTATTTGTATAGATTTCAACCTTAACTGAGATAGTATTCTGGAATGGTATAGTTAAATGTCAGTGATCAATAAAGTTAACTTTGTATTAGCAGACTTTAATGGTATGTCATTTCAGCCGGTGGCTTAATGCTTACTTTCTCTCATTAACTAGATAGTGTTCTTAGAAATTCGCTAATTAATCATGGTTTGAAGTTAGCTTACCAAGAACTGCTGGGTAATTGTCACCGCTATATGCTGTTCCACCAATAATTATTTCCTAGCTTCTGTCCGCGTGACATTTCTTGCTTCCGTCGCCTCGCACCGCCACTTTGTTTTCGCTTAGCATTATTTCTGACTTTTTCTCTTTTTGCTCGGCTCCTAATGGTCCTAGCGTGATGTTAAATAGCTTATAGCCTTCTTCAAGAATTGGGCTTGGGCACCAATATTTTTTTTCCATCCGACGCGACTGGTAGTTCCAGATATTAGCGCGTTCAAACAAACAAACTCTTCAGCTTTATTATTAGTATAGACATCTATCCTTGGCGTACCTACCACTCCGTCATTATTCCATGTTTCTCTTTTTTACTGTCTGCAGACCCTACATAACTCTGCAATGGTCTTATGTTATTCAAGAGCGTCATCAACTGCCTAGCCTTTTCCGACGATGTTGGGGTCGATTTTCTATCTAACCGGATGCAGCTGAATACCAGTATTTTACATGGAGCGACTGCCTATCTGACTTCTAAGACCCAGTTACTGGGTAACAATTGGAACTTCACTGGGTCATTCAAAATATAGGTAATAAATCATAAAATCTTTATTGTTCAGGTAAAAACGTTACAATATTTAAATAGCACTAGCCTCCACACCAGGATTCCCTGTGTCGTGGGGACCAGTTTCCTTCGTCTTACAAGATTATTAGATACCCAGTAGGTAGGCTCATACATAGCATCGGTCGGTAAGAATTCTGAGGAGACAATAATCGAGTGTCCTTCCAAATAAATGAATTCATCTAAACATAATAATTATATAGCTTACACTTACATGGTACATTTTCAGAATACTTGTCTCAATTGACACCTAATTGACCTCGATTCGTATAAAAATAACGTTTCCTACAAACTGGTATTAACAGCAATAAATGTCATAGTTACTGAGAACGTTCACTTACCTTGAGATTAATTGTGATTTTATTAATGTTTTATTATTATTTTATTAATTTTCCTTTGTTACTCCAGTTTATTAATTAGTGTCGTACCTTACCTCATGGAGGCTGATGAAACTGTTGCCTATGTGCTCTTTGAGTGCACATGCGACACCCAGATTAGGTCAGAAACCCTCGGGACACCCAGATCTTACACAGATGTTCTGAATAGGCCAGGAGACGTAATCAACTTCTGGAGGGAGCTGGGCTGGTTGGAATAACCACCGACGGCTGCCATGGCCCACGCACAATGGTCCACTTGAAGGACTAAGTGCGGAAACCAAACTCACAACATAGAACCTCACCACTCTCACCACCACCTCTTAATGTCTTGATTGTCTCGTCGCCGCGTCGCGTCGCCCTGAATTTAGCTATAGTGTGTGTGGCCTCAGGTTCATCTCCTAAATATTAATAACTAGCTTCTCTTCGCGACTTCGTTCGCGTGGAAGTCGTAATATACACAATGCCTATACTTAAACAACAGCCACATCTTTATGAAACTCCACGTCGTCGCTATTACTTCATTTCCGTTTAGTGTTCTTACTGACTTATTTTCTTTTTGCGTCGGTTCCTGTTGCTATGTTAAATAGTCTATAGCCTTCCTCAAGAATTAGGCTATCAAATGCAAAAAGAACTTTTCAAATCCGACCGTTAGTTCCAGAGATTAGCGCGTTCAAACAAACAAACTCTTCAGCTTTATTATTAGTAGTACATATATGCATATACAACGTGTTTTTTTTATATCCCATAACTCTAGGGGGTCATTGTACTCATCACTATGAACAACTTTTACTAAGGGACCAAAACTGAAAGCGCGAAAAAAAATCAGCTGTTCCCTACATTTATGTTCGTATAACTCGTCAAAATGTAGGGAACACCAGATTTTTGTTTCGCGATTTCGGGTTTTCGTTGGCGATTTCATACTCGTTGTAATGTCACGCTAGTATTCCCCGAAGAGTTCGGGAGAGGTGTAGGTAATGCGCATCCACAGTCCTCCAGTTGCTTAATAAGTCTCATGTATCTGGGTGAGCTGGTATTCTTAGATTCTTTTAAAGTCGTTACAAGTAGTCTGAAGCCCGAAAGTCTGACAGCCAGTCTTGCCAAAGGGTATCGCGTGTTACGCAGTAACTGGGTTGTGGTGGACAGACAGGCAGTCGCTCTATGTAACATTCTGGTATTCAGCTGCATCCATTTGGACTGGAAGTCGAACCCAACATAATTCGGTAAAGGCTAGGCAGACGATGAGCTGGTGAGCCAATTAAAATACAAACACCAAAGGTCAATTCTCGTAATTTTAAGAACTGTGAGACTGTGAACCAGTCTGTTTTCAGTCTCAATCTGTCAAAAATACCACTAATTTCCCTACATTTTTCACATTGATTGTCGCTGAACGAGATTGCGACTAGATTTTGAACGTTTTTAATTACGAGAATTGGCCTTCTGGTTATAACTTAACAGTGATAAAATATATCGTAATCCAAAATGAACTATATTCTGCGTCCGATCTCCGCAGTCATCCTAATTATCATACTGCAAGGCTGCACAGTGTCATTGTAAATATATACCATTATATCGTTAATAACCGGAAGTACCGACAAAGCCAGCTTCCGTTCTCACCTGACATAGTGTCCTTGTGGCTATGTAGTGTTACATTGTCCTCAAATGTGTCATTTGATGTGACGTTTACTAAAATAATGGTCTCCTGTTACGTTTCTAATGGTAGCAAAGCACCTAATCTGCATTCGTGCCATATTTGCCAAAAATGTAAAGAAATATGTGTTTATGGAAAAATAACTTTAATTCCTACACAATAAAGTTTAGTTTACGCTACAACTTTAAACATTTTTATAACGTTTTCAATGGTGCTAGTCACTCCGAAATCAACTTAATTCCCATTAAAATAAAGTTGATATTGGTTTAACTTGAAATAACATCAATTTGACAAATACATTTGAATAGACTTTATTTCACTGTTAAAATAAAAAGGAAAATAAATCTGTTTCTTTAATGAATTAGCCTCATGGTTATTTGAATTAGGTTTTTTGTAGTCCAAAGAAGTAAGGAAGAAGGGTATTGGTAATACTTCCATCCTAGAGTTCCGTAATTAGACCATTTCAGACACCAACCTACATGGTCTTCACATGGTCTGACCAAGTTTATGTCTGGACTTTAGAAGAGACTGTGACCTCTGAGTTTGTTTCGGCCTTTATTCTCAGAGTAGTTTGATAGGAATCGCCGACCTCAAATATGATTGACGTGTACAAGCGTTTGTACAAACCTTACAGAAATGAAATCATTTATCATTTAGGGAGTCTCAAATCGCATTTTACTTCTTCCTTAGCAACTGTTACAGTCACCTACTTCCAACCTTCTTTTGTCTGTAATGTCAAAATGACAGCTTTTACGGTACAATTTTATTTAAGTATTTGTACAGATTTCAATCTTACCTGAGATGACCTCACCACTGCAGTCCGCAGGTCTCTTCATAGTACCCTCTTCTGCCTGCCCCTTTTTTCCTTCCAACCTCATTTGTTTCAGTTTGTACCTACAAATATTATCAAACCTTGCAAAACTACGTGTCGGTTTTGCAATTAGCTTGCGGGTCTCCAAAATCCTTGAGCCGTGAAGTTGTTATGAGCCATTGTGTTGTTCATAAATGTCAGTTTTTATCTCACGGCATGATGTGTGAGTTTATTTGTAATGTTATTGACTATTGTTTGGACCACAATGATAGAGCAATTAGGATGTTGTTTTTCATTTACATTGTCCAAAAGAGTTCTGCTTATGGTCTGAAGGCCAATTCCTTTCATTAAAAAAGTTTAAAATCTAAGTAGTCGCAATCTCATCTCAGCGACAAACAAATGTCAAAAACTGTAGGGAAGTAAGAGGTACTTCTTAAAATTAATAGAATTGCCCCTCTGGTCTACGGTCTTATTCACGTCAGGTGCGTAATATATACTATTCACAACCAGCGTGTGCGCATGACAAGTCTGACGTTAACGAAGCAAAAGGAGTATGTAAAGATCGCAACAACGCGGTGTTCTGTGTCAAAAACTTGTCAAAAATGTAGGGAAATTAGAGGCATTTTTGACAGATAAAATTACGACAATTGCCCCTCTGATATGGCTCTAAATTTCCTTGTTGAATGTTGGCAAACAGACATACAGACTAGTAATGCAATATGAAATTCTATGGGATGTGTCCTCTGCCTCTTACGTGCAAACCTTACCTTGCAAGGGCCTGAGCCCATGCCTCGCTTATATATACATAGTTTTTTGTGTCTAAAATTCATTCAGCTAGCGATACGTTTTCAGTCGTGAATTTGTGTTAAAATAAAACACAAAACCTTTGGCAAGTTTATTATAAACAAAGATAATACATAACATAACGTACATAGGCAGCCTCTAATGTTCCCACTGCTGGGACACAGGCCTGTCTGTGAGAGAGAGTGCGCTCTCCACCACGTGGGCCCAGTGCCGGTCGGTGGAAGTCACATGTCTTCGAATTTCTGGCTTTAGGACATGCTGCTTTCCTCACAATGTTTTTAAACAAAGTTAATATTAAAATATTATACGTTTTATCAATACCTTTTAAAGTTATCCGAGGATAATTAAAATGTCATGCCTTTGTGCCTAGGAAATGTTAGATACATTAATTTTTATCAATGTAGGACCATGTTAATTGCAGAAACGTGAGAAGTTTTTCTGAGACTCAGTCACTGGCAAATCTGAAATAATAAAAATAAAACAATGAGTAACTTTAATACTAAATAGAATGATACATTTGCACTGGCCAGTGGTCACGAATTTATGATGAAACTAGCTGTGCCAACCACGCGTGCATGTTGGAAAACAAATTGGATTCATGTTTGTTTTTTTTTTGTGCAAAACCCTAATTCTTTTTCTAAAATAAAAGTAGTTAATGAAATAAAGTTACGCGTTATAACATCAGATCTCAGTGAAAATCCCGTCAAAATAGGTCCAGCCGTTTCGGAGATTAGCCGGAACAAACAGACAGGCAGATAAAAATTTCAAAAAAAGTTTTTCGTTTAAAAAGAAATGTTTTTTTGACATTACAAACAGACACTTCTATTATTATTTATTTGTATTGTATAGAAGATGAAATTCTCAATTAAATTAAATTGTAACATGACAAATCATAGGTTTTCCTTGAAAGTAGCTTCGAACAATGGGTAGGTAGGTATGGTCTATCGTTCAAAGGCTTAATTAAATATTAAACACGGCCTAAATTGTATTATTTATGACAAATCAATGGATTTTCCATAGTGCAATTTTAAAATCGCTGTTTCATTGTTGACTCAGTTCAGCAAATCATGTGGTAATGAGTAATAGGTACTTAACCGAGGTAGGACACATTCTATGTAATCTATGTGGACATTCAAAGTATTCTTTTATTTTTTTATAAAACGTTGCCCCACACTAGGAATTTCTCCTGTGTCGTGGGTGCGTTTACAGACATATAAACTCACATACACAAACAGCCGGACCCGGAACAACTAATTGTAGGTCATACAAATATTTGTTCCGTGCGGGAATCTAACCCGCGACACGCAGCGCAGCAGTCAATCGCTTAACCACTGCGCCAACCGTGCCGAATAAGAGAATAAGAGATCTCACCATCATCCCTCTCCTGCCCTTCCATTAAATTTTTCCATGACCAATTTATTTGGTTTCGGCGCAATATGTATTTTTCTACCATACTTCTCTATTAGGGTCTCACACACACTTATTCAGCTCTGTTCAGCTTTTTTCGATAGAAAACATCGATTTTGTATAGAATGCGTACGCATCCATTCAGCTTTACGACCGCGTACGCATTCCATATAAAATCGTTGTTTTCTATGGACAAAAGCTGAACAGAGCTGAATAAAGTGAGTAGTCCCTTAGTCGTCATCTCGGTAGTCACCCCCCCCCCCCCCCCTCTCTAAACATATCATCATACACAATTAAGAATTACTTAGAGATCTGACAACTAATGATCTGGGTTAACTATTAAACGTCCGCAATTTTGACTCCTGCTCACCTCAGAATATTAATTAAGCTTCAAGATATAAATAAGCATGGAAATTATCTTTAATAATATTTACTAAGAAATATCAAAGGTTATTGTGCACTGATGTGCAGCTTTTATTGCCGCATCTGTGATAATTACTTATAATACTTTGTTTACACACTTTTTATTACAAGGACTTTATCTGCGCGTGATTACGTTGTTATTGTTTAATTGTACAATCACTGTTTTACCTTTGTTTTGGTCTTTTTCAATTGTCTTGTTTTTTTTTAAAATAAAATTAAGACACTTCAAATTCTTCAGGAACTAGAAACTATATTAATCGGTACACCTGGGTCTCTTGGTATCTAGAAATTATACTTATCTAAATTCTCTTGAAAAACTATGCAATTTTTTTTCGAAGTTTCGAACTAAAATGCGGATAGAAAGCCTACTAGAGGGGAGTGAAAATTGACAAAGACTCACAAATGTAAATTGGAAAATGTTCGATGTCTCAGACTAAAACAAAGCTATGTGACCATCATCTTAGTATGTATTGCATCAGGTAAATTGCACTTTCTTTGCATCGTAAAGGGAAAGTATAAACATCGGGGAAAACACTATAAAAAAGAGAAAATCACATTAAAAATAATTAACCTCACCTAAATCGTCAATTTCTGCTTTTTAGAATCCACAGGTCAGTCATCAAATATTGAAATATCCAAAAAATCACCACGGCAGTTCTATTTGGTTATTTCCCTTAGTAAAACCAATTAAATCGCCTCCATTTTCAATTAGACATGAGAAGGCATCTCATGTCCCTGTCATTTTACAAATTTTCCTTTACCTGCTCCAGTCACCATTTACGTCGTAGTTCATCCCGCGGAAAACTTTAAAACAAATTAAGTCTATTAGACGCGTTGACAGGCCGCTGGTTACGCGAATACTGAGCCCGCGTAGATTGCATTCGCTAGATCTCGTTGCGGGCGCGCATATTTTGATGCAATTAATTCTTTACCAGTCGCGTAGCTTGTACAGCGTGTTATTTTTAGGCGGTTATTTGATGAGACAAAATCTATCTCAAATGTGTATGTTAACTTTAATAAATTACAGAAATTAGAGCGGTCGCTTCAAAAAATATACTTTATATATTTTTTTTAATGTTCTGGAACTTTTTGAGATATTCAACAAAGAAAGAAAATCACCAAAACCATTTAATTTCTATTCGAAATACTCCGATAAGAATTATATTTGAATCTTAAGACCTTTTCCTATGCACAATTTCGATCGTCGTCAAAATTTATCGCGTCCATTGCATGCACCTGTTGCGTTGCATAGAATCTAAATGCCAAGGACATTAGAATCTATTGTGATCCTTTAGTAGTTCCTGCATATACGTAATAGGCTTATTGTCAACCAGTTTCCGCAGTTCACTGTCAAGGCTTCTCGTGATTATTGTGCTAGTTATTGAAGTGAAAACTACATTTTCGCACTTTGCGCTCTTTCTGAACAGTGAACGAAACTGAACCGTCACGCTCGGGTCGGTGACGATGAATGGGGTATACTCAGCTCCAGTCGGTTGGTGACGCTAAATTGCGTATACTCGTCGCCAGTCGTAAGTTTTATCTTGTGGTCATAGGCATACACCCTCTTTTTTTTCTAGTATTTCAGGGTTTTAAGTACAAAGTTTTTTTAATGGGCGTAAGTACTAGATACGACATGTAAGTACCTACCCTACTGGCGTAACACTATCAATCTCAATCTGAATCATTTTGAGGGATATTGCTAATCCATTGCTTCATATGTTCGAAAAATGTGTCTGTCCAACAACGTAAATAACGCAATGAATGTTGTTGAACTGTCAAAATGAAACCCATTGCTACTGATAGTGTGTTACGCAATTACCCCACTGTTCTAACACTTCTAGCGCCTAGTGCTGGCCGCCAGTACCTGCCCACTAGATGCTAGTGCAGAATCTTCTGGTATATTTCATTCTCGTGCCCTTATCTCAATATATTTGGGGTCGGCGCAACATTTCTTTTTTCCATACTCTTCTCTATTAACCGTCATCTCGGTAGACACCCCCTTTCTATCCATAATATCTCATCATCATATCATATCATCTTTCAACAGTCCATCCACCTATTCTTTGGTCTTCCCCTTATGGTATATCAAGTCAGTTAAAATATTTCGTAAAGATTTGAACAAGTCGTTTCAAAATCAACCTGTATATTGGTCAAGGAGCATCGTTGGATATTGTAATTTTATTTCTACCTTGTTCCATTGTTTACTTATACTTTCAAAACTTTGTTACGACACATCTTAGTCGCCTTTTAAGTAACAGAAATAATTTTTATAAGTCTCTGAAAGTATTTTTATTTTCAACTCTTGTCAAGGTCTGCTTTTAATTATTTTATTACCAGCTGCGCCCCCCGTTTACCCGCATAAGTTTCGATCCCGTGAGAATATCGGGATGAAAAGTATCCGGGTTATAAACCAAATTTCATCCGAATCCGTTCAGTAGTTTTTGCGTGAAAGAGTAACAAACATCCAAACAAACTTTCACGTTTATAATAGTAGGATTTGTAGGATGTGATTTTTATTACTGAGGTTTTTCTTTAAACTCTCCTGTATGACAGTATTGTTTATCCTTTTCTGACGATTATTATTAATGAGAGACTTATCCAACCCATATGCCAGCCCCCTAATTACGTTACACACTATCAATCTCTATCTGAATAATTTTAAAGGATATTGCTGATCCATTGCTTCATATATTCGAAAAATGTGTTTGGTCAACAAAGTCAATAACGCAATGGATGTTGTTGAACTGTCAAAATGAAACCTTTTGCTACTGATAGTGTGTTACGCAGTTACCCCGCAGGTTTACCACTGGGTACGCTTGAAAATACCGAGATTTGACAAATCCATACGGCCGTCAGCTCTAATCTCTACACAATGCAAAATAATGCACCAATTTAGATAAAGTGGACAATTTCATTGCGTCCAGCTGCATATTTGCACTTCTATATCGGTAGGTTGGTAGTACCTATATCAAACTATCTATGCCCGGGACTTTTCCCGCGTGTATCTTTACCATAGACTGTTTTTTTTTTTTAAATATTTCTATGATGTATACACTTTTTTAAATCAATGTTGATATTGCCTTATACGATAAGACCGCGCATTGTATACTAGCTTAAATATCTTTTTTGTCTTATGTTATAAAGTGTTTAATAAAAAGGCGCCCCCTATTACAGGTGACTTAATCATAGCTGGCGAAGTGTCGGTCCTATAGAGTATAAATACACTTCTGCCTAACCCTTCGCGGTAAACATGCGTTATGGTATGTTAAAATTAATAAAACCAAGTAGACAGATCACCAAAGTCAGGCGAATCCTTGTAACTTGCCGCCATCCTCTCTGCTAGCACTTGCTGCCAGCTCCTACTATCTGCTAGCACTAATCACCAGGGGGTCTAAAAAGGCTACTTTAAGCAATGCCTACCTCTAAAAGCTATTCATTTCCTGAATTCCCAGCAGATCATTAGCAATTCCTCTAATTTTCGTTAAATGGTTACACTTAGTACCTAGTTTAATCACCTACAATATTCATTTCATATCAATCTATATCTATTTTGCTATTTTTGTATACTCTTATAAGTTGCTCTGTATGGTTGTCTCATATTCATGAATAAAGATTATTATTATTATTATAAATCATATTTGGTGTAAAAATAGGTGGACCATTTTACGAATTTCCATACAAAACTGTCAAACAGGTCAATTGCGTGATATGAATTGCACAGACTATATCATAATATTATGAATTGTCAGTTTGTGACCATTTTAAGATTTTTAATATGATTCATATTGTTATCCTATTATGATTCTGCCAAAGTGGCCTTTTTGGGCCCCTAGTACTCGTAACTAGTACCTAATAGCGGCCAGCGGGATAACTGCGTAACACACACTATCAGTAGCTACTGGTTTCATTTTGACAGTTCGACAACATCCATTGCGTTATTTACGTTGTTGAGCAGACAAATTTTTCGAACTTATGAAGCAATGGATTAGCAATATCCTTCAAAATGATTCAGATTGACATCGATAGTGTGTTACCCAATTAAGGTGCAGTGCTGTTGGCTGACTTAGGCACCGATTACTAAATCTACTTAGGGCTGATTTTTCCATCGCCAGATAACTTTTATTCGAGGAATAATATTGAAGTTTGACAGTTTTTGTATGAAATAACTGCTGACTATCTAACTTGCTGATTTTTCAATCATCTGATAACTTTATTCGAGGTATAGTTTTAAAATGTTGACAGTAATTTCATACAAAAACTGTCAAACGTCAATCTTATTCCTCGAATAAAAGTTATCTGGCGATGGAGAAATTAGCCTAAGTCATAAAACATAGTACAGTCAGCGTCAAAAATGTCGGGACGAACAGACTGTTCAAAATGATCTCAACAACTAAGAAAATTAAACTACAAGTTCTTGTCAGAATAACAGTTGTCGTGTACTGTCTTCATTCTGAAACAATCCTTGTGTCATTGAGTTAATATTTCATTTTCATAGTTGTTTAGATCATTTTTAACAGTCTGTTCGTTCCGATATTATTGACGCTGACTGTACCTACCTATCACCCGACGTGACTCATAAAGAGGTGCAATATAAACGGGTGATAGTACAGTAACGTGTTTACAAAGTCAGATGCGTCGTAAATGAGATGTTTACTTGATCTAATGTGTTGAAGAACGTGTGTGACACGATGTTACTGTTTGTGTAGTTTTTATTAGTTGTTTGTGCTGATTGCTACTTTGGTTTTAACTGAAGTTTAGTGCCTAGAGTGCTACAAGGATTGTATGGCGTCTGAATAACATTGACAGGGGGGCGCTGTTCTTTTTTTTGGGATTGGCATCTTGCAGTTCAACGCCGGAGGTTTTAGAATGCTTATTTATTTTTTTTATTTAACCATTTACTTCAGGTCCATATAAAACACACAATACAATATTAATATAACTTAAAAATACTATGAATACATACAACATTTTAATCACAGTAAAAACTAACTAACGCACATGAAGTGCTTAGCCGGATCAGCCTCTGGATGCCTCAATAAATTAAGGCCAGGGTTTAAAAAAAAACGTATACCCTGTCCATTTATTAGGTAAACCGTTTTTTGACAGATGGAACTAGTGATTGCAACAACACACAATACATTGATTGATACGCGTATGGTATTATAATGTATGTAAGAAGCCATAAATAAGATAATTCAATAAGATATCATTATTTTAAGACTGTTAGCTTTTTAAATTATGTAAATAGATATATAAAAAATAATAAGTACAATAAATTCTAAATAAAAAAAAAATAAGATAAGCCAGTATATATATTTATTTTATCACGCATTTTAAAGTTAACTTTTACGTAATCTGGAATATTTACGTTTTAAGACAGCTGTCAAAAAAGGGCTAACCTAATGGACAGGGTATAGCATCGACAGCGCCATTTTGACAGCTGCCTTACTTGTAGGCCTGAGGTTTAAAAACTAGTGTCAGAATGTTCGAAACTAGAGCGATTAGCATTACTAAGTAATAGCCACAGTACTTTATTAGGCAATAGACAGCTAGCTTGTTCCACATACCTAGTTTAATTTGTCAACAGCTACGTTAATATTCATTCATCAAGTTAGTATAGTTTCTGCCCGCGACTTCGTTCTCGTAAAATTTCTTGTAACCCAACCCGTCGCATCGCATCGCCTGTCCGCACTATTACTTCGTTTTCGCTTAGCGTTCTTTTGCTCGGCTCCTAAGAGTCCTAGCGTGATGTTTATAGCCTAATAGCCTTCGTTAAAGATTGGGCTATCAAATGCAAAATATTTTTTCAAACCCGACAGGTAGTTCCAGATATTAGCGCGTTCAAACAAACAAACTCTTCAGCTTTATTATTAGTATAGACATCTATCCTTGACGTACTTACTACTCCGTCATTGTTCCTATCACGGCTACACATCAAGCTATATTAACCAGTATAAGCTGACTTCTGATTGTACGAAAAACCTATACAATGCGAGGTCAGCTAAAACTCGAAATGCAAAGCTTGATGTGTAGCCGTGTGTAGTGTGTACCTTCACAAATAGTTGACTTCGCATGCGTATGAAGAAAAAAAAGACGAATATTTAATTTACTTTTTATTTGATTTATTTAGGAAGCCATGAATAACCCTGAAAAACAAAACGTCAGCAAGAAAAGAGGACCGTGTAAATTGACACAATGATTTAATATAACCTAGTGGCCTTCTGTTAAATACATAATTACCTATTTACCTGTATAATTCACATGTATATATTTAACTGAGATAAGACAGGATAGGTACAGGTATTACTTGTGTTTGTACATTGTCTGATGCTAAGTGCTCTTAAGTGTATAAGTAGGTATGTCTGACTACTATGTGATAAGCATTGTTTTTCAGCACGATTGTTTAATTTGCGGGCCTCATGAATGTTTTTGTGTCTTCCTTGTGTATAATGTTAGAATAGTCAGCGTCGAAAGTAAATGATTATTAACACTTCGTAACGGACGTGGATCCACGCGAGACAATGGCTTTATAATTGTTTCTTTTTAATTGCGGCATTCAATCGGTTAAGAAAGGTGGTTCATTGAAAGAAGCTCTTGTGCAATTCAGAAATTCTCGAGAGGAAACGGGCATGTCTTAGAACCAAAAATTCGAAGACATGTGACATCTACCAACCCGTACTGGGCCCGCGTGGTGGATAATATAGCCCACTCCCTCTCGAAGAGAGGAGGCCTGTGTCCCAGCAGTAGGAACATTATAGTCTGATTATGATTATGCTGTGCTTTTAAAAAAAGACCACAAAAAGGCTTCAATTACCACATCCGCTTCAGAACCACACATGAAAAATGGTCCTGTTTATTTGAAGTTTTAATGTTTTAATTATTCTTTAACTCAAATCCAACTCTCTCGTTACAGGCTCTTGGTGTACAGAAAACGCAGAGAGTACATCCGAGTCAGCGGCGGAGAAGACTACAAGCTCCTCTCCCGAAGACCCTACACTGAGCTCAGGAGCCTCAACGGGGCTTCGAACCCCAGACAACGATGAACACCTACGTGTACCTACTACTCGATCGCTGGCGAACGTGAGTGAACGGTTACCCGACTTCGCATGGAAGTTACTGGTCAACCGGAATATTTGTGTGTACTTGGTTATAAGAGAATTGTGCTGTAATTTGTCACTTTCGTAGGACACGCTGGGCAATCAAATCATTAATTCAATTTGTTAGCTTCATTGGAGATTACTGAATTCACTTACGTTTACTAAAGTGAGGAATTCGATTTTTGCTATGTCCACAGTTAACAGCAACGTACGTAATAATCGAACCATTGTATAAAAATACCGGAAGGGTAATTCCCGTATTTTTAAGAACGTTCGTCTGCTTATCTCAGTCTCAATCTGTCAAAAATACCTATATTAATTTCCCTACATTTTTTGGCACACAGCATTTCTCGCAATTTTAAGAACGTTCATAATCTGAAGGCCAATTCTCGTAATTTAAAACGTTCAAAATCTAGTCGCAGTCTCATCTCGGCGACAAACAAATGTCAAACGCTTGTCAAAATGTACGGAAATTAGAGGTATTTTTGACAGATTGAGACTGTGAACGTTCTTAAAATAACGAGAATTGCCCCTCTGATGTCACTGTGATGATATTGCGACTGGATTTTGAACATTTTTAATTATGTTAATTGACCTTCTGGAAAGTCAAAAAAGTTTCTTAGATTTTTTTTAATTCTGTGGCTACTTCAGTATTTAAAAAAAAGAAGTTTGATTGTATCTAGTGTGTCATAGACAGAAGAATATATTTTTATGTAAGAGGAAAAGCTTGCCAATTTACAGCAACCCTATAACAAGATAATTTTGTCTGAACGTTTTGTAATTCGTAGCTCAATGTGAATAATATCATTAATGTGTAATGGGACGATATATTGTAAGAAATACTATTTTCTAACATAGTGTGCGACTTTTCATTCTGCTCTATAGTATGCAAAACGATACTTTTCGACAAAATACGTTGGAATTCAGTACCTCACATACAAATTCTATTATCAACTTTATTACTACTCTTATAAAAAACTCACCTACACAACTTTAATTGTTATTAAGCATAAATGGTAAACTGAAGGACCGATTGGTCACATAAGTGTTCGAATAGAATGATTGAATAGTGAAGTGACAAGCTATTTCTGAAAGAAAAGCTATAGAAAACCTGTATTTAAATGATGAAAATAACTTCGCCAAAAATGGCAGCACTGGTCTGTTTCAAATTGACTTTGCATGTCAACTAACTTTGTGTTCTAATCTGACACTCGAAGAAAAGAAACATTTAATAAATTAACACGAATAAAAACTAGTTATTATGGTATAATACGGTTTAAAACCATTAACAGTAAGGTTTTCGACAATTAAAGCTAATTTATAACACCGCCATCTATTGTAAAAGGCATGAACTAAAAGCTGAAGGTATTAGAACTCAAAGAAGGTGTATTTGGATTAGAAAAGTATCTAAATGAAAAGTTTATTAACTTACTATAAAGTGCTTGAGTTCCAATAGCCCAATGTTATTGACTTTTGATTGAGTAAGCAATTTATTCTGCTCAATTTCTGTTCACAAAAAATAGTGTGAAGGTTATATTACTCACGACATAAATTACCAATAAATTGTTTTCGTGACTCGCCAAAGTGAAATTCTTTAGGCATATGGACTACTTGTATAAACAAAAATGTCGGATTGACTACATAATTATGGTTGAATAAAAATTCAACAATATGTTGACAAAAAACTAAATAAAAGGCGTTTGTATGATACCATTTCTACAGTGCTGTGAATATTTGGTTGGGGCGCGGTTTTATGGCGTGACGATTGCGTAGCATTTGCGTCACCGGAGCGAGAAAAATGTACGGGTGTAACTACACCCGGGTGTATACTTACTATAAAATTGACACAATTTTAACGCTTTTGCAACGCTGACGCCACGCAGTCGCCACGCTATACTCCCGCACAATCCTACCTGGACTTCTTGTATATAATAGCTTACAACTATTATCGCTTGTATTAGCTTAGTTTTTTAACTTTAGTGAAGTGAAAATGTTGATAAAGTATGCAATTTTGTTATAGCATCTTTCTTTAAAATAAAACGCACTGAAGTAAGTCGGAGTCCTAGCGTAGTTGAAGTAAGTCGGAGTCCTAGCGTAGTTGTTGGAAGACAGTGCTAAAAACCTGTCCGCCATTTTATTTAATTTTTTCAAAATGGCGGCCCTTCATGAAACCTAGTTAAATCGATAGCTGACATCAATGCAAACAGAAAACGTCTCAGGACCAAACCCCATAAATTGTCACGTTTCCGAGATATTAACGTTCAAAGTTGATCAAGTGATATCCATATTTCTTTGAACTTGCGTAAATCTTGTTGCATACCTAGATGTTTGATTATTTTAAACATCTATGCAACAATATCAAAGTCAAAATGGCGGACAGCTAGTTATGCCACAGACCTTCAGAGCCATTTAATAAGGAGCTGCGACTTACTGACAAATCGTTTTGTGTATCCTAACATTAGAAGCTCAATTTTCTCCTTTAAAGCAATATAAGTATACCTTTGTCTTTAACACAACGTTCTGTAATCGCATTTCTGCTGTATTTTATTTTTATTAATATCTGGGTCTCTTCGGCAAATAATCCTAAGACATTATGGCTATAAGGCCTGATTTTTCAATCGACACATATTTTTTTTTCGTGGAATAAAATTGACGTCTGGCAGATATTGTATGTAAAAACTGTCAAAAATTCAAATACTCGGATACAATTATCTGACGTTAGAAAACTCAGCCGTTATTCGTTCATGTTTCTTTTTTAATTGTCTTATAATTTAGTCTGTCAAAGACTTTTTCCAAAACTAACCCTTTGGGATCACCACTAACCTAGAAGCAATTATTTTTAATGCAACTAGCGCCATCTAGTATAAAATTATTAAACTATATTAAAGTGACATTACTGACAGTTAATTCACAAGATTATTGTTTTCAATAGCTACTTTCTCATAATTATGTTGCTAATAACGTTGCAAGTTTTGTCAAAATCTACTAAATATTCTTTTTCTCGCCTTCCTTTTTTTTAATAAGAGACTCAGGATAATATTTACCTACTTTTTAGCCTTGAACAAAGTCGATAGTCAATATTTTATTTCATAACTATAGGTATTAAATGAGTATTATTAGATAGATTAGCCTAGCCTTAGTTTGTAAGTAGACAATTTTTATTTCCCTGTCAAATGTACAGTTTAATCGTTCATGTACATGTTTTTATGCATTTATATTTGCGCTGGAATGCGATTTCAGAACGATAGAAATACTTTTTCTTAAAGTAGAGACAATATGGTGTTTTTTTGTATGTAAGGTTTTTTTGTTTGTCAATTTTAGAATAATTGTAAGTAATTCATAAAATCAGCAGTTTTATTTTTATAGTTTATGATTACGTTTTCATTACTATTTTCTAACTTAAGAGTTGTTTTGGGTATGGTTTCTTCGATAATAAAACTTAAGGTTTTTTTTCTTGAAGAAACTGCATCCAGTTTTCTATAGCTTTCATAAAACCAAACAATAATGCATTGTTGATGGCAGATGTTTAATATTTTATTGACTTACCTACATAAATGTAATGGAAAATGAGCTTCATGGGTGCTGGTCACCATAAAATTAAGTCAAACTTCATTCATATTAGGTAGTTGTATTATCAATCATGACATACAAATTACATTTTATATTAATGTCATTATTTATGTAAAAGATAGTAATTATTTTTTACACCATTTTAATTAATTTAATTTTAAACTTGTATTTGTGATTTGTTAGTTAATTTTTGTAGACTTATTTATTTGTGTAATCTCAATGTATGATTGCTTTATATTTTTTTTAAGTTGGCAGTTTTGTTGTTGCAACATTTTTCGCACATATTTTCTCAATAATATTGCGTGGAAACGTATATTCGAAGTTGTATACATATTTTCATATATTGTGATATTTGAGTAGTTTTGATTAAACGATTAAATCAACTAAATTCAAATTAATTACCTCCAATTCCAACATACAAACTGCTTGTGATACTTTTGTTTTGTAAATAAAAATCAAATGACATTTCAGTAGGTGATTATTTTGTTCCTAGGTGATTTTATTAGTTATTATTAATAATTATAATTGTTGGTATTCGCTCAGTGTCGTACACTCCTTACTGTGTAGGTACCCAACATGGATGGGTCGATGTCATTGTGTATTAGCTATTAGTATGAATTTGACAAATAAATAAGATTCATAATTTATTTTGCTGTTTTTTTATGGTTTGCCTTCAATGTCCTAGGTGGCACAACTCTTGATTAAACAAATTCCAAACATTTTCAGTAGATGGCTCTGTATTAAGTCTTTATTTTCACCAACGTTGGTAGATTATGGGTCTAGATTCTACGGTACTTGCACCCAACAATATGCTATAGAACAGCTTACTTAAAATTTTCGAGTTATAAAATAGCTCATCCTTGAAAGAGAAATTATTTTATGGGGTTCGTAGTCGTCAGTTTCTCAGTATCTTCGCAAATGGTAGTCGATTTTAACCACAAGCTGATATGTTTTTGTTAAATATCTCCGTTAAAAATTAAATTAAAAAACTTACCTACTTATTAAACGTTTATTTTACTATCAATCATTTGATCGAGCTCCTGGCCGTCGTTTTTTACCTCATCTCTAAACTTTCCATGGTTAAAAAAATATTCAATCTCTTGCAAAGTCCTATCCTTAGTTTCTGGTAACATGAAGTACAAAAATACTAATGAAATTACCATGACTACACCTAATATGGTAAACGTCCCATAAACTTTGACAGTTGCTAACATAACTGGTGTAGTTTTTAATGTTACTATGCTAGTCAACGATATTAATATTCCTGCTATAGTGGTTCCAGCTGCTCGGTGTTCTAGAGGAAATATTTCTCCAACTAGAGCCAAGGGAATTGGTGCACACGCAAAATTAGCTATCGCGAAATATACACAAAATAATGCCATTGGAATCCATGGGGCATTAATAATGAAACCCCTAGATGCTAAGAAGAGGTGGCAGCATGCGGCCAGAAGGACCAAAACTGCAGCAAATCCAGTTGAAAATAACAAAGTTCTTCTCTTCATTATTCTGATAAGATACGATGAGAACGTAGCACTGACAGTAACTATTAGATCTAAACCTAAAGTGTAGTAAAAAGAGCCATGGTTTCCAGAAATTTCGGATATTATCTGGACAGCATAGGCAGGGAAAATGTGTCGGCCAGTTGTCTCTAGTAAAATGGCGGCAAACAGATAGTTCAAGACTGGCATCACAAAGTCTCTCTTGCCGAATTTCCGAAAGAAATTCTCAAACCTCTTGAGAACAGACATTTCATCGGTTTTGATGCGTTCCTGCTGCGCCTTGATCATTTCTTTCAGCTCTTTCGTCGACTGTTCTGTCTTCCCTCGAAGTCTGTAGAAGACTTTTCTGCTCTTCTCAAATCTTTTCTCCGAAGCCAGCCAGGAAGGACTTTCAGGCCACGTGCAGACCATTCCAAAAGCCAGCAGGTACGGAATCAAAGTGAGCACAGCAACTGTCCTCCAGTGGTAATAATGGCCCAAAAGATGGACTAAGGTACTGCCCAAATAGAGGGCTGCAGTCTTCAAATTCAGGAACATGCCGCGATGCACAGGACTCGAGTATTCCCCTATTACTATAGCTCCTAATATTGATGTAGATCCTGCCGTGATACCTTCTAGGGCTCTTGCGGCTATTAGACAAGTGACGTTGGTGGAGAAGTACATAAGCACCAGCCCCAGAGCACCAGGGATAATGTCCAGAATGAAGGCTACTCTTCGTCCGAAACGGTCCATGTAGAAGGAGGATGAAAGGAATCCAGGTATCCAGGCTAGGCTGAAGGTTGCGGCTGCAAAAGAGCATTATTTATAGTCTTATACGTTTCAGTTTATGGAAATATCACGGCTGTTCTCCCCGATGGGTTAGGCACAGGTGACAACCACATTTAACCAGTTATGTCTAAGTCCTATGAGTAGAGGGCGAACCTAATACCATCTACCATCGCAAATCCAGTCTCTGTGCTACTACTGAGAATTTCAAATGGAAACACCCAATAACACCTTGTCCAACCTGGTAATCGAACCCAGGACCTCATGCTCAGCAGTAGCGCGACCACTAGACCTATGAGGCAGTCATAGTATATAATATTCTGTGTAGGTAAAGAGTAAGTTGTGTGATCTTCGGAAGGTCAACCAACTGTGTAACTGTTTGTTTTCCCGAATTAAATAAATAAATAAACTCAGCCTATCGCAGTCCACTGCTGGACATAGGCCTCTCCCAGGCTGGCCCACAACACTTTGTCCTGCGCCTTCGGCGTCCAGTCTATCCTAGCCACCTTTTTAAGATCGTCGGTCCATCTAGCTGCAGCCCCCTCCCCTAGAACTTCGGTAGGTTCTGAACGAAATAAAGTGATCTTACCTATCCAAGAAGACTGTTCCAAGGAAGCTTTGATGGGGGAGTCTGGATCCTTTAGTGCTGGCAGCAGGCAGGTGGTAAACCCCAGGAACATCCCCACCTCCAACATCGTTAGGAGAACTCCTGACACGATCCATGCCTGCAAAATCATTAGTAGCGTCAAGAAGGACCAGCACTCTAATGGCGTAACACACTATCAATCATAATATTTTGAAGGATATTGCTAATCCATTGCTTCATATGTTCGAAAAATTTGTCTGCTCAACAACGTAAATAGTGCAATGAATGTTGTAGAACTGTCAAAATGAAAACTGACAATGTGTTACGCAATTAACCCGCAGTTTTGTCAATAAAAGTACTTAAGAGTGGTCGCCCAGTGGTAACGGCCGCGATTTACAAGTAGTGTAAGTAGGTCGTAGGTTCAAACCCAGCCAGGCGCTTTACTTTGAATAAATTATTTCATCACCATTGCTCTCTAAAACGGTGAAAGAAAACATCGTGAGGAAACCGGCATGTCTCCGAACCAAAAATTCGAAGACATGTGACATCTACCAACCCGCACTGCGCCAGCGTGGTGGGTTACGGCCCATTCCCTCTAACAGAGAGGAGGCCTGTGTCCCAGCATTGGGAACAATGGGAACGTTATCGGCTGATTATACTAAGAGAATGATCTAAGGTCAAAAAATAACAAGGGTCTTACCTGTCGTAAAAATGTGTTAGCCATTCTTACACATAGGTATTATTCATTTAATCAGTGTGTTATTTTGTACGTACTATAGTTGATAATTATTTTGCTTGCTAGAGGTTATATTACAAGAAAATTTAACATTTTAAAACTAGCTACTGAGGTACTTATTGTTGATTTGGTCGTACTTCAGTTATGACATCGATTTATAAAATGTTTTCGAGTCACGCTACATATTTTGATTTTACAAAGATTTCAATTTAATCCAGGTCACTCAAGCTAAAGAACTATTTTATTATTTAATAACTATACTTTTTGATGAGTAAATAATAAATTAATAATAAATATTTCCGTATTTTTACTAATACTACGAGTATTTAGACCTAACGAGCTACAGAACAACTGTTGCAATAAACTTTGCGAGCTCAACGCGTGTTTACGTTAATTAAATAAGTACCTATTATAAAACTTAGTTATCAGTTGATAATTATGTTATCAGGGATGTACTTAAATACATATAACCTAGATGAAGAGGCCGATCCTAAACGTAGCATTTCACGGAAGTCAATACGCTTCGCGTCTTGCACTGTAGGCAGCATTCAGCAGTGGCGAAGTTGCCCTAAGCAGGCCTCCGTTACTCCATGTACTTGCGCGCTATAATTACCTACCGCCCGGCCGAGCGGTCTCGGGCCGTTTGCGGACCAAATTCAGTGCTGTAGGATCGCGCCAAAGAGTATAATAATAATACGGGAATCGCGCGGTGCGAAGCAATCACAACTGTACGTTTGAGCATTTAGGCACATTTTAGCATGCAGTGGTTGCTGACGAGACGGAGTAGGCTATTAGAGCAGTAGGTACTTATTGGAAATTTTCAACTAAGTGAAGTATCTGTTACGTAGGTAGTAACTATTTAGTCATCTGTGCCCTAAGGTGGAAGAGGCCCAGGCTTAGGGCGGCCAGATATTAGGGTTGGCCAACCTGCGCCTGCGGCTGTCAATATCTCAGCTCAGTAAATAATAGAGTGATCGCGGCTAAGTTAAAGAAGTACGGCATTTCATACAAACTTTCAAGTCTTTGTTTTTCGAAATGCATGAACCGATTTTAATGAAACTTCATACGCATAACCAATTCTGCTTATGCGTATGTTGTATGTATGTAAAATGTTCTTAACTAACTTTTTAGACCTATGTATTCACATAGGTCTAAAAAGTTCCACATTTTCGAAACCGATCATTCGAACATTTTCGAAATGTCTTACTGAAAAAAAGGTAATTGGAAATCTCTGTTTCTATGGAAAATTTAAAATCGGTCTGCTTTTACACTATTTTTCAAAAATGTTTCAATTAACTTTTTAGATCTATATATCCTGCTGCAACACTATTTTTCAAAAATGTTTCAATTAACTTTTTAGATCTATATATCCTGCTTATGCGTAGGAAGTTTCATTAAAATCGGTTCATGCATTTCGAAAAACAAGGACTTGAAAGTTTGTATGAAATGCCGTACGTTGCAACGCTCTTAACGTTTTGTACAACATTTTTATCCCCCCGTTTACACTAAGGTATAAAACGAATTCATTTATCGATTACAACCAAAACAACTTGTCAAAAGTGTTTAAAAGTTTAAAATTAAAACACCTCGCCTCGAATAGGTTCGTTTTTTTAGTCCAATCATACAGCAATAGGAATAACAGTAATATTGTCCACTTACGCTCAAAAATTTATGAGATTATAGAATGCAAGAGCAACATAAGCGAGCTCGACAATGTTTTGTATCCCGCCTCGGACAGATTAGATTCTCTAATATATTGTATTTAAAAACCAGTGTTTGCAAGTGGCATAGAGCTGTGGATAATCTGTCGTATGCCCCCGCACCTTCCTCCCGGCGTTGCCTTAATTCATTGAGGCATCCCCAGGCAAGTCCGGCTTACGCAGACGACCCCTAGTTTGAACTGCAAGATGCGATGCAAAAAAAAACACTACTCTTTTTCGACAAACCTTTTATAAGACTCGCAAAAACAAATCGTGTTTTTAACATGTATCATGCATGTGCAAGTTGTTTCAGACATACCTATGTATATTGTTTTATTGGTATTTACCACTTGGCGGGACACTAGACGCGCCCAGACGTAATAAGAATAAAACTCTCAATTAATGTGTCTCGTTTTGTGTCCTTCAACCGATAATCTACTACGTTCTAACATTTTTGACCAGTTTTCTACAAGTTCTACAACTAGGCTTTACAGCCGGCTCGAGGTGTTATCGATAGCTAAAACGGCGATGCTATTTTGTAAAAATCTCACCGTGAAAACTTAGGTGAAGTGAGTTTAAAATGAGCTGTCAATATAATGCTAGGGATTGACACTTCTGACAACTCAGATCAAGCTCACTTCACTAGAGTTTTCAAGGTGAGATTTTCACAGAATCGACCGGCTGGTGGAATGACAGCTCACATTAAACTCACTTCACCTAAGTTATCACGGTGATGTTTTTACAGAATAGCACCGAAGTAGATTAAATGTGGTGTAACTGAGTGTAAACGCTGGTTAAAAATTATCCCCTTTATTTATAAACGTGGCTTAAAGTTAGATAAGTAATTATTAGCTACCGTTTACCCTTATGTGATGTTTAAACGTCTCTTAACTGTAAGCAACGTTTGTAAATAAGCTCCTACATTTAACTTATTTCAAACTTAGCTCCATCATTTCCTGAGCGGAGACATTTGACAGCCGCAGGCGCAGGTTGGCCGTCCTTAATATCTGGCCGCCCTAGGCCCGGGCCTCATTGGCCTCAGAGAAACTCCTCCAGTGACAGTAAGAAAACTAAAATAGGACTTCATTAAATATTAAATAACAATTTATTTTAAGCTATTGGTTTTAGATTACGTAGATAATAATATAATTATTATGCAGGGTTGGCAGTTACATTAATCAATTATTATTCAGATGTTGATTTTTAGAACGTCTTGGAATATCGCTTGAAATGGGTACGACAGTCGACACAACCCTAGTAGGGTACCTATTCATAAAACAATACAGTCCATAATCGTGTGTCATTACGTGCATTTATCTTAATTCTATTGTCATTAATTACAATCAGCTTTCCTGTAATTGTTTATCTTACAAAATATAATAAAATAAAAGCTGCCTTGCAACGTGTGTACGCTTATATAAAATGTTGCCGGAGCTCATTGGGCATCAAAAAATTCTTCCGCATCGCTGTCAATAGGATAAGTCCCCAAAAGGCTGGCAGCATAGAAATGTAAAAAACAGGAAAAGTGGCAAGGAGTATCTGTGTCGTCCCGATGTGATCAACGGGATCATACACTAGGCAAATGCCTGTCTTCGCGAATTAGTGCGCTTTCGACCGTGATCGTGATAAAAAATATAAAAATGCCGGTTTGTTCAGTGGTTTCCTGCAAAAACCGAAGTACAAATAAAAACTTCGTATCTCATGGAATCACTACCATATGTAAGTACAAGTATTTTACTGTATTTGTCTTTAAAATCATGAAAAACAACAAATCGTAAAATATTTCTTGCTTTTACTACGTTAATTTTGTTTTCAAATAATTATCGCAACGACTGTACTATTTTCGCAGTAAATACCTACATTGCCTAAAGAGCCATTGCTGCTTAACCACTGCCTAAATATGTCACTGAGTGACTAGACAAGTAATGTAAAAATCACAAAACGATACTTATTATTAACGAGAATTATTTACGCGGTGCATCGCATGGTACGGCCGCTGCTGGTTGCGGTCAGATGTGGCTGTGCAGATCCACTAACGTAGGCTATCGACAACAATGTCCTATCCCAACGAATATACTTAATTATAATTAATTTAACAATTTGTCAACTGTTTTAACCCAGTTGGAATACCTAAAAAGAAGACGTTTAAATCCGGAATCTGGAAGACCCTTGAGAAGATGTAATACCTATGTATAATGATAAAAAAAAATATTTACAAATTTTTTTTTTTGCTAGTTTTTATTGATTTATAATATAATATTTTCTGGACATAGCGTTTTTTATTTATTTTATTTTCAGAACCCCATTTTTTTTAGTACAATAATAAATAGGAGAATCGATAACTTTCCAATTTAGTCAATCACTAGCGTATAAATGTAAAATAAATGGCTTTTGCACAGCACAACGATGGCGTCAGATGTTTTTGTGTGAGTAAGTTCTACGGCGCATGGTAAATGCACGCTGTGTTTGATGAGTTAAGGTTTATAATTGATTGTGTAGTACGTTCTGATTATTTCTGATTTTATGAACTGCAAATGTGCGCGTGGCTTTGTATCTATTGCTTTTACTGAACTACATGTGTAGTAGGTAGTGCAGTGGTGGGATCGAGGTAACGACATTGTGTTCTGATACATTTTCAACAACCGGGGCACATCTCCTTCTTTCCTATATCTATGGCTGATAGCATTACCACGTTGGATGGCAATGCTGATTCTTTGGGCTAAAATAGGCCAGCCCTACCCTGCATTTTGGGCACCTATCCTATTGACAGCGATGCCCAATGAGCTCCTGCCTTTTCTTTAATTTTTCAGGATATAGGTACTTGTATATAATATATATAATTATATATTAGTGCTAGCTTGTAAAAATGGTAATTACGAACTTGTTTAATAAATGTTGCCAAAAGATCTAAAAATAAAGTTTACCTAATATGAATGGAATCTGTTTTTCTGAATCATTAGGTATATATTTAATAGTTTTTATAGTGTTAAAGATTTATTGATAAAAATTATCATAATTTAGGTAGGTATTAACATTTTTTGTGTAAAATCTTTAACACTACCTACCTACTGAAATATATTAGAATTTGCATATTAATATATTGCCAAAACTTGTTTTGTTCTAAATTGTATTTTTATGCCAATAAATATATTATTGTTTTTGATTCGACATATCTCGGTACCCAAAGGTCCGGGACCTTTGGAAGGCATACAAGGGTAAGGTTTTCGACCCACAGCTTTGTCCTTATGGCGCCTGTGCCTGTCATTTCGCAGTCAAACACATCACAAATTCATCTCACCTTATCTATCACTTCCAATCTCCCACTTAAATAATCCAAAAAATATTTTTCAGCAAAAATATTCACCTGAGACAAAGTAACAAAGAGAACCCCAGGTTCGTTTAATTGGTCGGGCTGGGCGAGTGGCACTTGACCCACTGCCCCGTCCCTTTGTGCGCTAGCTATATTATGTAGTTACAGACGTGGGCAGATAGAAGAATGTAGTAAGTAGTTAGATGGCTAATCTGCATTGCTTTTTTGATGGCTAATGACGTTATTTGTAACGATGTGGGGAATTAATTTATCTTAAAGGTAAAAAAAAAGACAATTCCCCAAGTTTGTTCATCGTAACTCGATTATTAGTCCTCTGCAATCTAGGTTGTTATTGGTTGTGGATTGCGAGATGAGCTTGACTCCTACCGTAAGGACTGGCACTCGCAAAAGACTGAACTGTCTGAAAAAGGGAGGGGGAGCCTTGCACCATTGCCTAGGGAGCAGCGAGGCACTTGTACGGCTCTGCTGGATGTGACGGACAATATTCTTGCTGCACAGGACAAAGGCCGGTGCACGCTCCTAGTCCTGCTTGATTTTTCGCGGGATTTTGACTGCATAAACGTTGATCTGTTCCTAGCCAAGCTGCAGTACTACGGATGTGACCACAAAACAGTACACTGGTTTCACAGCTACCTCAACAACCGCGAACAACGTGTCGAAATACGTGATGGCACAACCCTTGTCTCCTCACCAGTTTTGGTATATAGGGGTGTCCCGCAAGACTCCATACTGGGGCCCATAATCTTTATTTTATAGCGCGGACATAATAAAAACTGTACAACTTTGTAGATACCATATTTACGCTGATGATAATATACAAGTGTATATCTCGTTCAAGCCTGACGAACATGAGAGAGCTTTGAAAGATCTAAACGAAGACCTTGATAGGATAGCATGCTGGGCAGAAAATAATGGTTTAGTACTTAATCCTATCAAAACCAAATACATACAATAAATGTTGTGCCTTCAGAGCTCAATGTTACTTTATTGGGTAAGCTGGTCAGTCGAGTCAGTGAGGCACGAAATCTGGGTCTATACACATGGACGCTGAGCTGAGGTACGAGGGTCACGTGGCAGACTCAGTGCGCAGCTGTTTTTACAGGCTCAAAGTTCTGTACAAAATAAGGCCATATCTATCGGAGGAGCTGCGTATTCGACTGGTTGAATCCCTAGTACTCTCTAATTTAAACTACGCAGATACCGTTTTTGGTCCCAGACTGCTGGCAAGAACTGAGCGACTGATTCAGAGAGTACAAAACGCCTGTGCACGATTTTGCTTCTCAGTTCCGCCTAGAAGCCATATAACACCTTTTTTAAATAAGCGCTCCATCCTTAAAATGAAATCACGTCGCAAGTTACACCTAGCGTGTCTGATGTTTGGGGTTATTAAGTATAAAGAGCCAGACTATCTGTACAAAAAACTGAGCTGGTAGTAAGATATATTGTTAGTAAGAGAGAATGCGCGACCAGACAGTGCTCCCAGCAACTCTCTACATAATTGCACAAGACGGTCGCCTTCAGAGGCAGTTTCAGGTATGCCGTATCCAAATGCTGGAACAACATACCCCCGCCGATAAGGAATCTAAAAACAAATTGTACCTTTAGAAGTCGACTGCGGCAGTATCTGATCGACTCTCAAAGAGCTCTCAGCAGCTCCAGCACAGCACGCTGAGCCGGGAAGACGGGATGGCGCCAGAGTGTCGACCCACGTTGCATCCCACACTAAAGGCCTACCCACCTTCCATGGGAATAAAGTCATGCCATCCGGTCTCTTGCCATCGTCACGTGCCAAGCCACTGGGTTCTAATACAGCTGGAACATCGACGGTGACAATTAGAGCTCGTCGGATGATGTCGTTAATGTTCGCGTGCCGCACTAAACGACCCGCACTTCGGCTGCAAGACAGGCCGGGGTGCCAGGTGGTGTCCGAGACTGTTGACAACTTCGCTACAGTGACAGCGATGAAGAGAACTACAAGCAGCTCCTAGTCGTAGGGAACCAGTGAGGCGGAATGTATTGTCGTCGAACAAAGTGCGTATGTTCGACAATGGTAGTGCATGAAGCCACAAACCCGACTCCCACGTACCCACAGCCAGCAGGCGCGCATCTGATCGGGTACATCTGAGTTCCGGCAAGCGAGTCTCCAGGCAGCACTGCAGGCTGATGATAATATACAAGTGTTTGTTTTTGGTTGGTTGTTATTATAGATTAGTGACGTGTGTTTAATCTATTAGCGGTGTTGTAGTTCATTTTGAAATGCCATGAAATTTAAATATTCAGATGAAAGCAGATATTATCGCGCTTTGTAAAAGTGGATTTAATATTATATCACAGATATTTGATGAAACCGGACTGAGCGTATTATGATTTAATTATTTTATCGATTTTTTTTCTAATTAAAGTATAACTGCTGATCCTTTTAGTTATTTTTTAAACGTTTTATATTTATCATAAAGCCTAAATAGAAGAAATAAAAATTAATGATCAATATAAAATATAACATTAAGTATAATAATAATATAATATGTAACATTTCTTTTTTCAAAATAATTTTGTTTCAAATTGGTACATTCGTATTTTGCTAGTAGCCTAACAGTACTCTTTTTTTGTTTTAGAGAAATATCTACTGTGAGTCGGAGGGTCAAAAGATATCAGGAAAAGCCTTGTCAATCGAAAGCGAAGTGGAAGGCCCCAGCTAGTCAGTGAATAAATATGAAACCAGTAGTGGTTTCATACCAACGAGATATTTTGCCGAATTATTCGACACACCTTTACGCCGTGCAAAAGAAAACCAGCTTTTTGAGCTGGTTCATATTTGATTGAAAAACATAAACAAGAACGTTTACATATCATTATTTTAAATGTTAGCTTATATAATGTAAATAATATAATACTACTAATTAATAATAAAGCTGAATAGTTTGTTTGATCACGCTAATATCTCAGAAACTAACAGTCGGAATTAAATATTTTATTTTTATTTGATAGCCTAACTCTTCAGAAAGGCTATTTAATCTCACGCTAGGACCAGAATGTGCCGAAAAAAAAGAAAAAAGGACATAAATTACGCTAAGCGAAAACGAAGTAATAGCGTTGGGGAGTTTTATAAAAAGGTGACTGTTATTTTAGTATAGGCATTGTGTATCTTACAACTTCCACGCGAACGAAGTCACGGGCAGAACCTAGTGTTATTATTATAAAACGTTCAGAAAATCTCCTGTCAGCTCAGCCTATAGCAGTCAATGCTGGAAGTAGGCCTCTCCCAGGCTGCGCCACAACACCCGTCCTCCGCCTTCCGCATCCAGTCGGTCCCAGCCACCTTCTTTAGGTCGTCCGCCCATCTAGCTGGGCGGCGTCCCACACTACGCTTTCCGATACGTGGTCTTCACTCCAGGATTCGTCTGCTCCAACGGCCATCGGTCCGTTGACAAACATGGCCAGCCCACTGCCACTTTGCTTTGCAGTTTGCTTACTCCGCAAGCTAGATCGGTAACTCCGGTTCTTTTCCGGATAATTTCATTCCTGATTTTATCCTTAAAATCTCCTGTACGTAACAAAATCACTTGAGTGACACCACATTTTCTCAAGGAAGGTGTAACGGTTCACGCCTCACGCCCCTTTAGAACATTACGCTGAAATAAATGGAGGATACGCAGTCAGATAAGAAACGTGGAGGGTTTTAATTAAATTTTTATAAGTAACCTTTCTTTGGGGAGTTTTTCTGGGAGATATCGCGTAGATTGATTGATGTGGAAGTGTTGGAAGGTAGGTAGGATAAATGGTAGGAAAATTATTTTATTTCTGTAAGTATGTTTGCACAAACACTTTTACACGTCAATCATATAAAAAAAAAAAAACTAGATGACGTCGGCGTTTCCTATCTGACTACTCTGAGAATAAAGTCAGAAACAGACTGCGAGGTCACATTCTCTTTTGTAAACCAGACATAATCTTTGTCAGATCGTGTCAAGACCATGTAGATTGATGTTTGAAATGGTCTTTTGAGGATTCTTTCCTCAAAAGACCACAAAAATTGAGTGGACCTGTTCAGTCAGTGCGCGCATTTGTCAGTAATCGTGCAGCTCAACTCAAAACTTAAGGAGCTCAACAATTTAGTAAATAGTAAAACTGGAAATGTATAGCTTGATGTGTCACCGTATGTACTAACTAATCGTATGGGAATGTATCTAAACTTTGCTATAGGTAGGGAAATGTTTTAAAAACCGTAACACAGCCAGACTGATACTGCTCTTAACAATTACCATTCAGTCTATTAAATGAAATGGCTACAGGAACAACTAATGAATTCACAAGCTAATGTATGGAAGGACACGGTGGAGCACACGGTGGAGGTCTGCCCTGCTTGGGCGGAGCCCCGCCGTGTCCTCGTAGAGGCGATCGGCAACGGCGGCGACCTCTCGCGTCCGGCCCTGGTGCAAGCCATGGTCCGGGGCGAGAGGGAGTGGGAGGCAGTCACCTCCTTCTGCGAAGCAGTCATGCTAGCGAAGGAGGTGGCGGGGAGGCTGAGGGAAAGAACCTCACGCCTCCGCCGCCGCGGGAGACGCCCCGGGCGTCGGGAGCCGCGTGACGACTCCCGGCCACCGCAGGCGCGGGCCTGCGGGCGGTGAGTAATGGGTAGCTCACCGTCCGATCAGGACCAGGCCCGTGCCGGACGGCGCGTTGTGTTCCTCAAAGAGATGTCAGCAGAGGATGGGGCCCGATAGGGCCGAAGCCTGCCAGGGCGGCGGGATGATCCGAAAGGTTAACCGCTGCCCTGGAACAGAAAGGGCTAAGGAAGGAACACGGGTGGATTTTAGTCAGTAAAAGTCTGACACTCCCTTCCACTCCACCCAGAGCGGGAGGGGTCATTTGATGATTTCCCATCCACAAAAAAAAAAAAAAAGCTAATGTATGGAAGCTCCGTTTGAGCTGACTCCGCATCATAATAGAAACATACAATTACGCCACAAAGACGTGCGAATCGACCAATAAGCCACTAAAACATGAACATGAGTGAAATCGTGAACACAAAACAAAACACTAATTCTTTCCATGTCTAGAAATATCCTACACCTAATACTATAGGTAGAAGACGTAGTTATCAACTAGGAATCACACCCAAAGCCTGGAGCAAAACCTTGTTAAAACTAATCCCGCTTCAATTTAACCATTTCCCGCGGCATTGCTTACCACACATGCACATCCACACACGCATGCACACTCGTTCGAGCGACACACGCACACTTACGCAACTTGCGTGTATGTACACTAAGGGGTAACGCACACAGCTATCCATTTCCTTAGGGCGGGACAGGTTGCACCGTTGCATTGAACTGGGATTACTAGATTCAGGCCTTGAAAGAATATTGTTTAAGAAATTGGAATAATCCAAAATGAAAAGGGGAATTTCTAAAAGCCATCTTATTCAACTAATTATAACAAAGTCATCATCTGCCTTTTCCCAACAAGGATACGGCGCCAATATCTGGTTTTACCTAATTCAAGCTAAATGGCTAGATTTCCAGTTTAATAACAAAAAAATAAAAGTTCAAAGTGTTACCTACCTTGACCTTTTCTAGAATTATGATCGTCTTGTTATTTTAGGCAAATTTTGTAAATAACTTGCCTAAAAGAGATCCTGCCTGATTAAGGTTGCCTGGAAGAGATCGAAAAAAGATAAGGCCGCCCATTGTACATTTTGTAGTGTTTGATGTATTTTTTATGTTATGTATTTTTGTGGTATACAATAAAGTTTATATAAATAAACTTGGATGTCGATATACAACGTAATAAGTGCCCAGAAATAAGTTTTTCGGCAAGTTTTAAAATATAATTCTTGGTGACACTTTATTACTGAAAGGCCAAGATTGCACCCTGATTGCGTAACACGCTATCAATCACAATCTGAATCTCTTTGAAGGATATTGCTAATCCAACACTTTTTTCTGCTCAAAAATGTAAATAACGCAATGCATGTTGTTGAACTATCAAAATGAGAGCGAACGCTACTGATGTTCCCCTTTATTCATAAACGTTGCTTAAAGTTAACCAGTGATTAGCGACTGTTTAACCATACATTTTTGACGTTTAAGCGTTACTTAACTTTAGTCATCGTTTATGAATAAACCCCATTGTGTTACGCAATTACCCCGCTGGTCAAGAAAAGGACGATATCCTTAAAGGATAAAAGGCCATAAT
This sequence comes from Apamea crenata, assembly GCA_949629185.1. NCBI lineage: Eukaryota > Metazoa > Arthropoda > Insecta > Lepidoptera > Noctuidae > Apamea > Apamea crenata. The sequence goes on from OX451377.1 coordinate 11,354,187, forward strand.
TGCCATTATTGGCCTCTCTTATTGCACTCTATTCAGCTCGACTTTCGATAGGACAGGCCTATCTCCAGCAGTGAACTGCAATAGGCTGATAATAATGATGATTGATACATTATTATGTACGGTACACAGACGGCAGTACTAATAAACATACATTATTATGTACGGCACACAGACGGCAGTACTAATGAACATCTTGGCGCCAAAATTGCGTTGGGTTCACAACTTCTGTCACGAATCGCCTTCAAAGTCGTCAGTTTCTATACTTACGTCATTTAATTTGACGGTAGTGTAATGACAGTTATCGGTGACACGCTTTGATTGGAAAGCGTTGACAAATGTCGTTTCTAACAGTGGCGGCCGAGCTGTCTCTGTGCTCTGTAGTTTATGGTATGTCAACTTTTGATGTCATTATTTAGATCAACTAATGACTCGATTAAAGAACAGTCGCAGCCGATCGATACTGCAAAAATCTCACCGTGAAAACTAAGGTGAAGTGAGCTGTCATTCCAACTAATGCTAGGGATTGACACTATTGACAGCTCACTCTAAGCTCACTTCACCTAACTTTTCACGGTGAGATTTTTACAGAATAGATCCTTTATCAGAGACTTTATTAGAAACCGTTACAGACCAGAGGGGCAACTCTCGTAATTTTAAGAACGTTCACAGTCTGAGGGGCAATTCTCGTAATTTTATGAACGTTCACAGTTTGATCTCAGTCTCAATCTGTCAAAAATACGTCTAAATTCCCTACATTTTGACAAGTTTTTGACATTTGTTTGTCGCCGAGATGAGACTGCAACTAGATTTTGAACGTTTTAAATTACGAGAATTGGCCTTCTGTCCAAAACTCAACCTAAGTTTAAAACAAATTGCTCTGTTTAAGCTAAAGTTCACACGGTACAACTGCACGCCTCTGTACATTTGATTATGTTGCTATAAACGCAGTTAGCACACCGAGTGACGTCAGTCTGACGCTGATGACGTCACCGACGTGGCGCACTATTGTACAACTATAATATTTATGTTAGGCCTCTATATTCTTAATGTAATGCAGCTATATCATGTATGAGAGGTAATGAAGCAGAGTTATCAAGTAGCTAAATCTTGAAACCATATTTTTTAGTTTAGTTCTAACTTTCTTTTGCAATGATATAAGAAGAATGTAGTAACCTTGAGCCTCCTTCCACCTTGAACCTCCCTTAACTTACAGCAGAAGTATCGTGTTTGGGCTCTTTAGACGTGTCTCAAGTCTCAACGTGTTCAGGGGGCCTAAAAAGGTCACTTTGGCAGAATCATAATAGGATAACAATATGAATCATATTACAAATCGTAAAATGGTCATACACTGACAATTCATAATATGATCTGTGTGCAATTCATATCACGCAATTTACCTACCTGTTTCACAGTTTTGTATGGAAATTCGTAAAATGGTCCACCAATGTTTACCTACACCACACTACACTACACCACTACCATGTCCAGGGATATTATTATATTATTATTTAACGAAAATTAGAGAATTGCTAATGATCTGCTGGGAATTCAGGAAATGAATAGCTTTTAGAGGTATTGCTTAAAGTGGCCTTTTTAGCCCCCCTGTTCATTTTACCTGAACTCGAGGACCTGTAGACTGACCTGAACGCTAGATAACGGAACTCTTGAATAACTACTAGTAAACCTCTCAAGTAAGGGGTTCATTAGATGTGTCTCAATGAGTACTGTTCATTTTACCTGATGACGATGAGCTGATTACTGACCGACGCTAGTTAACGATTAAAAATCAGGAAATAAAAGTTAAATTTAAAATACCACCACACAAGCAAAAACCTCTCAAAAATAAAAAATGTTTTGGGCCTTTAAGTTTAATAAAAATATATAAACATAAAATTTATTTATTTCAGGTAGGTACCACATTCACATAACCCATATTAGAAAATACCTTTGAATTAAATTATTAGAAAATATACAAATAGTTAATTATGAAATACAAAAGAATAAATACAATATAAATACAACATCAACACATAAATTAGATAAATAATAAAAGTTGTATGTAGGTAATATTTTGATCCAAGCGTCCTCGCGTGTAATCGCGCAAAATGTAAGATGGTTGTATGCATGTATGTATCCGAACAAATGAGGATGATCGAACGGATTAAAGAAAAGACGTTGCTTGCTAAAAATGTAAGATGATTGTATGTATGTATCCGAACAAATGAGGATGATCGAACGGATTAAAGAAAAGACGTTGCTTGCTAAAAATGTAAGATGATTGTATGTATGTATCCGAACAAATGAGGATGATCGAACGGATTAAAGAAAAGACGTTGCTTGCTAAAAATGTAAGATGATTGTATGTATGTATCCGAACAAATGAGGATGATCGAACGGATTAAAGAAACGACGTTGCTTGCTTAAAATGTAAGATGATTGTATGTATGTATCCGAACAAATGAGGATGATCGAACGGATTAAAGAAACGACGTTGCTTGCTAAAAATGTAAGATGATTGTATGTATGTATCCGAACAAATGAGGATGATCGAACGGATTAAAGAAAAGACGTTGCTTGCTAAAAATGTAAGATGATTGTATGTATGTATCCGAACAAATGAGGATGATCGAACGGATTAAAGAAAAGACGTTGCTTGCTAAAAATGGTATTTATTGTGATCTCGATAACCAAGGTTACAAGGTAAGTTATATTCAAAATATACTTTATTTATGAATCCAAAATTTATACGTAACATTTATTAATTTAAGTACTTGGTATTTCGTGGGAAAGGCAAAACTGACTAAGCGGCGACATACTAGCTACTTTTACAGGAGAACTGTTTAAAGTTTAACGTTTCATTTAAAAAATCATAAATCCTTGTAGTCACCCTACAAGTAATTCTTACTGTTTTAAAATCTTGTTTTATCATCTGATTCAGAATTATTATGATTTTTAGCCCCAATGTCGCTTAGTAAATGCGTCGATATGTATGTTGGGTAGCAAAGGTCAATCGTTTGATGAAACTGGTTACAAACAATATTCATTGGCTTTTTATTTTATTTGTAAGCCGTCAAACTAATCAAGGTCCTATCCTCAATGTTGTTGCGACATACTCACACTCGTTTCAAATGACTTTTGTTTTGACCTCTCATCCAGATATTTTCGCCATATTTGCAGATTACTCCTTAATATAATTAAATACACAGACAATGCTATTGCGTTCAAGTACCCTGCTAAGTTAAGTATAACATTAATGATCAGTGAGTTTACATTCATTGATACAGTTAGATCCAATATTGCTATTACATTACTGAGTACCAAAATCAACGTAGCAATGTAGAAGCGATGCCTTAAGTTAAGAGACGTACTCACACTAACACAGCAGCTTACACTATCGCGGAATAAATAATATACAACTATTAAATAAATAACAAAACTAATCGCCACGGGTATTAATAACATTATAATGATGACATTATTTAATATTTCAGATGTTATTATTTCACTGGAGACATAGACATGAACAACGATCGTAGGAACATAAAGTAATAAGATTGTTATAAAAGGTAGACCCCACGCAAATAGGCTACTCTTAAGGTATCCCGTGGTATACCGAATGCGATCACGAAAAACTTTTACAAAATCAACATAAAACATGTAACACAACACAAGTAACCAACAACGATTCGATAGCGCTATATACATCAATAAACTTGTATAAAAAATATACACTCGTAGATCCTGGACCAATTTTTCTGAATATAGATTTAATATGTTGTGGACTAAGAAAGTTAGCATATTCGCTATAATTGCACTGAGGAGCACATAGTTTCTCAAATTCCGAAACTTCTTGATTAAGGACCACGACGTCACTCCGTATATGCTCGTTGCGAGGGTCAGCATGAACATAATCCATCCAATATTGATGTACCAAGAGTCACCAATGAGTTCTCTATAGGTTTCTGGGCTGGTAATACTGGTGTTGTTGTCGGCCATGTTGAGCGTCGCGTGCGCAGTCAGATGCGCTGATGAGCTGTTACACGCGTCCACTAAGTTACTCGCCACAAAGCGCTATGAAACCGGATCAGTTATATTATAAACTAGCTTCTGCCCGCGGCTTCGCCCGCGTGGATGTCGGAAATTTTATGAGTTCAGTTTTAATTGCGCCGAACCCTAATTCTTTTTCTAAAATAAAAGCAGCCTAGTGACTCCTTATAATATCAGCTATCTAGCCAGTGAAAGTCCTATCAAAATCGATCCAATCGTTTCGGAGATTAGTTAGAACAAAGATAAACAGACAGACAGACGGACAGAAACACAAACAGACAAAAACTAAAAATACTAAATGGTTATAAGTACCGTGTGCGTTTCATATGCATTTTGTAAAAAGCTACTATTATGACATTACAAACCAACACTTCAATTTTATTTATCTGTATGCATAGACACAGAGCATGTAACCTTTTGCATAGATTTAAGACAAGTTTGCAGATTACTTATTATCTTTTATTTGGATTCACTCTTCAACAAGTTTGCAGTTAAAACATGTTCAGGATGTTATATTCAATTAAAAGTTCTTTTTTTATGTTATGCTTAAAACACCTGTTTGAAAAATATGATTTTTGACATTTTCCATCAAAATATTATTCCCCAAAATAGTACTTTTTTTCTGGAACTTTAATTTTTGGGTATAAAATGTTCGACACTTGGATTATTACATGATTTATTTTCACGAGTTATGACACGGTTTCTGAAAGCCTATAAAAGAGCAATAAAAAGTTTACCATTAATAATAACAAAAAAGACCAAAAGCACCAACCTGCCATCTAATCTCTTCACCACCCTTGGTTGACTGGTAAAGAATGCCTAAAGCATTAAGTCCGCCTTTTTACCTTTCTATTTATCTGTATGCATAGATTTAAGACAAGTTTGCAGATTACTTATTATCTTTTATTTGGATTCACTTTAGTTTTTGGAACCAGACAGCTCACTTTGTTGTTGTTAATTGTCTTTATTTATTTATTTAAACTTTTTCGATTAAGCATCCAATTCTATTGTCTAGTTCTCATATAATTTGCATTCTGTTGTTCAACATGTTTCATACACGCCTTTTGCATGCTGGGCCACTGCTTTTATTAGCCACTGTTCGTCATCACTACCACCATATTGGGGGAGGAACTTGGCTAAAAAGATCACACTTTACGCATTGATGTGTATCAATGCGTAAAGCGTTGCAGAGTCAAGGCCAACACAATTCAGCCTATCATGGGTAACCTCCCAGAGCAGCGTCTACATTTGGAGTTTCCTTTTTTAGACACAGGGGTGGACTACGCCGGTCCCATCATGATAGCTGACCGGAAAGGTAGGGGATGTAGGCTCATCAAATGCTTCATTTGTGTGTTTGTGTGTGTAGCCACGAGAGCCATCCACCTCGAGCTTGTGTCGGACCTTACAAAGGAAGCTTTCTTAGCTGCACTAAACCGCTTTATGGCCCGACGGGGAAAACCCCGTAACATCTTTTCCGACAACGGTACCACCTTTGTCGGTGCTTTCAATGAGCTGGCCAGGCTGCTTTCGCAAAACTTAAACTTCAACAACATCGACCCTGGCATAAACTTTTCATTTATACCTGCGTATACTCCACACTTCGGAGGCCTATGGGAGTCTGCGGCTGCTGTCGGCCCTCAACTCCACTGTCCAACGACCCTTCCGACCTCGCTCCTTTAACCCCGGCACACTTCCTTATTGGTCGTTCTCTAATCATGCTGCCTCATCCACAGATCTAGAACGCCAACGTCAACAGCCTCCAAAGATTTCGCCGTATTGAATATTTGAAGCAACATTTCTGGGCTCGCTTCTCACATGAATATGTTTTGTGGCTACAGGAGAGAACAAAATGGTGCCGGTCGTCTGGCGAGCTCAAGGAAGGAACACTGGTCATTATAAAGGACAAAACCTTACCTCCTCTTATGTGGCTTTTAGGACGCATCACACACAGACAGAGATGCAGGCAGAGATGGCGTCGCGAGAGTCGCCAAGATTCTCACGAGAAAGGGTGTCCTCCGGCGCGCCTTCAACACCATCTGCCCGCTGCCGGTTTCTTCTGTTGAAGACCCTTCACCGGGGGGAGTATGTTGAGACCGCTCGCGCTCCACTCAACATCGCCGCGCACTCGCGGCAGTGAACGAGGGGTGCGGGGACAGCGGTGAGCCAGCCGGCTGACGGCCGAGCGCGGGCCCCCGCGCCACACCGCCACGACCGACAGTCAGCTGTTGCTCTCCTTCGTGCACGGCTGCGCTCGCGCGTCTTAGTCGCTCTTGATTAAATGTTTAACCGACCGTTGTAATTTTATATCTTTATCTACTCATTATACTTGTTATACAGTCCGCTGCAATTTCATTTTGCTCCACCACGACCTATCGTCGCGATCAATTAAATATGGGGTTAAAAATAAAAATGTTTTATAAGTGATTTCAAATTGTTTATTCGTTATAATTTTATAAACTAGAAATAACTAAACTTCTAGTTAAAACAGTTTATTTTCTCATAACGAACAATTTATTGAAGTAAAGCAGGTACCTAATAGCGGTTCACCGTAATTATGCGTTTTTAAGTTCGTTGCACGTAATATAGTCTATTTTATTTGTATTTTTAACTTTATTTGCTTATCTCAAACGTCAAAGATAACAAAAATCGTATTTATTAGGACTAATTGCGGTTATAAGGTGCGCTAGCTAGTGCTATAAGGTGCGGGTAGACGTAAGTCACCTCGTCAACATTAGTTCCGCGTGTAATAATTGTTTAATAATAGTAAACCCACTTCTTAATCCATAAACAATCAAAAAGTGTTCGTAAAATAACCCAATAAACCTGTGCGAGTGTAATCTCAGAGTTATATTTGAGATAAGTGAAATTATAACAATAAATAACTTAACAGTACATAAAAGCTCCAACTCTGGGAAAAAAAACTTAAATAGTTTAATTATAGTTAATTTTACCACACGAAAGCCATTTTAGTTATAAACTATAACAATAAGTGAAAATAACTTAATAAATTAATAAAAAGTGAACTAAACAAAAACATAACTTTAACTTTATGTGTGAGGGTTGCAGTAAAAAGTTCAAAATTGATTGTAACGGCGACGTAACGCGTCGATCGAGTAAATGTACTTTAGGATAACCAATTTCAAAGAGAAACTCATAGCCGATTTGGTCGAGCGGTATCATCACCAGATTGAAAGTTGTGAGCCAAGCATAAAGTTATTTTTGTGATTTATATAAATTTGAAAAATGTCATCCAATTTGAACAAGGTAGTAAGCAGTGACCGCAAGACATCAGCACAAGCCACGTGTAATATCTGTAAGAAATATGTCAACATAAGAAACATCTCTCTATGTTCAATTAGCAAAAAAAGATATGAATTTGATTGTGTGGGTTATCCAGAAGCAACCTATCGCCTAAAGGACATCGAAGAGAGAGAAAAATGGAAGTGCAATATATGCATCAAAAACAAAACAGATACTGATGTAGCTACTTCTAACATCAGCCTCATTAAAAAACAACATTCCTCAACTAAACCTTCGCCTCAACAACCGATGATTCCCATACAACATTTACCGGCTACCTCGGCAAAATTTGAGGCAAATATATCTACGGAGAACTCTTTCGAATCTTTACCAGTGGATGAAGATATCGATATTTTGTCTCATACTTTAAAGAGAAACCCAGAACTATGTAGAAGCTGCCCAAATCTAAGATCCAACAACTTTGATCTAATTTAAGAATTGGAAAAGAAAGTTACTGTGTACTGGCGAAGAACTTGGAAATCGCTGAGAATGAAATAGCTAACTTACTATCGGAAAACTGTTATCTTAAAAAACAAATGTCTATGTATGGTTCTCAAATCAACCAGCTAAAAGATATCTGTAAATCGACGCCCAAAAGAACAGCACAGAAGAAAAGGAGCAAAGAACCCATCCAAACTAAATTAGACTTCTTAGAGCCATTAATTAGTTCAAACGCTCAATGTTTGCAAACAAGGGACGACGTGCAGAGTCTACAAGAATCTCAGAAAACCAACAATGACATAATTAACAACATATCAGTGGACTCCCCAAATAAACAAAGGCATGGAAACCTAAAGTATGAAACCCAATTAAAACCCAATACAAAAAGCAATATGTACATAATTGGAGACGAAAAAGTACGAGGTCTATCAGCACAACTTATACACACCAAGACTGGCAAATGGAATGACAACTACAACATCGAGGGTAAAGTTCAACCATATGCTTCTTCATGCGAGATCCTGCGGAATCCAACTAATCTGTTACGCAATCTATCTGACAATGACATTGTTATACTCTCAGTTGGAAAACATGACAAAAATACATACTTATTGTTGACTAATGTGTAGTACTTTAAGCAATTGTACAATATTGATATTGAATGTTACAGAAAACAGATATCTTAATGTTAAAAAACTTAATAATGAACAAAAATTGTTCACAAAAAATTTTAAGAATTGTAAATTTATTGAAGTCAATCAGTTAGACATAAATTACTATAAAAGGCTCTCAGAATTAGAATTAATTACTTACAAAATTAATAATATAGAGATTGATTTTATGCAATATGAAAAGACCACAAAACTAGCTCTATCCGCACGAAATTCACTTCATGGCAATAGTAAAAACAATAATACATTTTTTCGTTCCTAAATCCCCCATTATGTATGAAAATTCAAAACAGGATAAACGACATAGTAATTTACGAATCCTACATCAAAATATAGCCAGCCTCTGCAATAAACTAGACATGATAGAAGTAACTTTATCTGAATTACCTAGTAGGAAAAAACATGGCAGTAGATATTTTATGTTTTAGTGAAACTTTTGTTAAGCAAGGTACGAAAACAAACATCAAACTCGATAATTTCAAATTGGCTGCAGTATTCAGTAGAGATAAATGTAGAGGGGGTACTTGTATTCTGACCAATAAGGTATTTGACACAAAAACATTAAGTATCCCTTCAGGTATAGCGACAGAATTTTATTTTGAATGCTGTGGCGTAGAGGTTATTGGTTTGAGCCTGATAGTTGTAAACATCTATAGAATACCCGATCAGAGAAAGTCACAAACCGGTGTATTTCTTCATAAACTTGACCATTTGTTAAATTACTTGACGGACCAATACAAGAGAAAAAAATATATAATTTGTGGTGATTGGAATATCGATATTTTAAAACCTAATTCCTCAACAAAGGAACTCTTAAGTATACTAAGTAACTACAATTTTGAAGCACACATAAAATCACCAACTCGGGTGAACTCGTGCATTGACCAAATCGCCAGTAACATTCGGAGTGTTCAGTCAGAAATTCTTTACCTAAGCTTGTCAGATCACGAAACAGCACAAACTGTTACTATAAAAACGAATAAACACAAAACCATAACTTGTTGGTCTGAATTAAAATTAAAACGTGACTACTGTGCGGAAAACCTTGAGAAATTTCGAGAATGTATGTTTTCTCTCTCATTTTCGGAAACATTTAACTCGGACACTCTGACAGAAGCCTTCATTTTATTTTATGATACATTCACATTATATTACGGTCTGTTTCCCGATGATAAAGGTTAAAGTCAATAATAAACCAGTTACACAAAATTGGATAAGAAAAGGCTTTAAAAAATCCAGCAAAACGAAAAGACAGCTTTATATAAAATTAAAAAATTGTAAAATTAATAAAAAACAAAATGAGAAAATCTACAAACTTTATAATCGGATATTTAAATGATGTGCACAGAAAGCTCAGAAACTTATGAATACAAGAAGAAATTGAACATAAAAGAAGCAGTGAAATATTGGCAACACTGGCTGCTTGGGAAACAATTCACGGTATACACGGATCACAAACCTCTAGAAAACTTGAACATAAAATCTAGGACAGATGAAGAGTTAGGAGACTTAACATATTACTTATCTCAATATGATTTTACAATAAAATACAATCCTGGAAAATCAAATCAAGAAGCAGACTGCCTAAGCAGGAATCCTGTTTTAGAACCAAATGATAACACAGACGACATCCTGGAAGTCGTAAATCTAATAAGTCTCGAAGACATAAAAAAGGACCAAAATGAGAACATGTCCTTTAAAGAAAAGAAGAAAGACATTGTATTAAAAAATGGCATTTATTACAAAATGTTAAAAGGAAAAGACAAAATACTATTGTCTGAAAACCTCAGTAAAATATTGATAAAAGAAATACACGACACTTACTGTCATTTAGGAAGATCACAAATGATCAATAAGATAACTCCATTTTATTCAGCAACCAACATGATAATGAATATTAAAAAAATTTGCGATAATTGTTCTATATGTCAAAAAAACAAATCAAGAAAAAAATCAAAATATGGGTTCCTATCACATTTAGGCCCAGCTACCTACCCATTCGAAATTATGTCCATCGATACCATTGGTGGATTTGGGGGTTCGCGATCAACAAAAAAATATTTACACCTTTTGGTTGATCACTTTACTAGATACGCTTATATTTTAACGTCGAAAAACCAAAACGCAAATGACTTTATAAAATTAACAACGAAAGTGACAGAAAGTAACGATATAGGAACAATACTAACAGATCAATACCCTGGCATAAATTCAAAGGAGTATAAAAAATTTTTAAAGCAGAAGAACATAAAAATGATTTTTACTGCCGTAGACGCCCCATTTTCAAATGGGCTTAATGAAAGATTAAATCAAACTCTGGTAAATAAAATAAGATGCAAAATAAATGAAAACGAGAATAAAAAAACATGGTCATCAATAGCTCAAGAATGTGTTAGAAGATACAATGAAACGGAACACACAGTTACTGGATTTGCGCCGAAATACTTAATGGAAGGTGAAAGTGTCAATATTTTGCCCCACGAATTGAAGACAAATTGTACAAAGGAAGATCTAGGAAGAGATCGACAATTGGCATATGAAAACACCAAAAAGTCCCACAATCAAAATGCAGAACGATACAACAAACACAGGAAAGAAATTACATTGGATGCCGGGGACTTGGTATATGTGGAAAATGGAAACCGCCTCAATAGGAAAAAGCTGGACGAAATAAGAATCGGACCATACAAAATACTAAAGAGAATCTCAAATTCAATCTATGAGGTTGATACCGGACACAAGAAAACAGAATCAAACCTTTTTCATATAACAAAAATAATTCCGGTGGCTGACGATACGACTTGACGAACAATCACATATATGTTATGTGATTGTTCTCCTTCGAGGGGGGGAGATATAAAGAAAATAACGACTCTCATTTATATGAGACGTAATCATCTTTATGTTTGAATTTGCCGCGTTTCGCACAGAGTGATAGACTCGGGTTATCGATGGTAAAACATGAATACTCGATGGTCGGGATTCTAACCTAAAAATATCGAACATTGAAGATTTCAATTATTGGTATAAAGGTTATTAATTTTAATAAGGAATAATAAGTAAATCACCTGGAGTAAAAACTTTTAATGTTGTTTTCTGTTTTTATTGCAGGTAAGACTATATTTTCTAACTGTCTTTTGTAATTTTATCTTGTAAACAGAAAATAAATAAATGAATCTGTTTTTATTGCAGAAACCCAACTGAGTTTTTATTTCGAGAAGGAGTGGTATATAATAACCTTATTACATACATATAGAGCAGGGAGGGTTAATATCTTGAGGTTTACATGAATCTGTTTGGAGTATCCCACATATAAAATAATAAAAACCACATCCATCCATTATGTTATGGGTAGGTACTTGCACTCGCGCCCCGCTGCGCGTATGCTCGTAAGTAGGTACACAGTCAGTTCTGTTACATCCTTGCATCATTCTGTATTTAACAAAGTGTTTATGCATTGGGTAACCAACATTTTATAAGTGTATTTGTGTTAGTTGATGATGATGATTATTTTAATTGTAAGTATCTGATGCGTTTTTCTTATATATTTTTTACCATTGTCCTTATTTTGGTGGTCTGAATGATTTCTAAAAGTTTGTCCACCTATTTTAATGGGACCTTATATCCTATACTATTTACATGAGTGCTCCATGACATATTAGAATCTAAGTATATACGAGTACATAGATACCTTGAAATTTTGTACTTGTAACCTCAGATACAGTACCATTATTGTACTCAATAGATAATAGATTTTGCGTTTTTATCCTTGAAACTCATGTAATGTCATCTGCAAATAAACCAATAGTGGCCACGAATAGCGTTAGGTAAATGATTTGTATATATCAAGAATAGGATATAGGACCTGGTATCGACCTTTTTTTTTTTTGAGGATGGGAAATCATCAAATGACCCCTCCCGCTCTGGGTGGAGCGGAAGGGAGTGTCAGACTCTTACTGACTAAAACCCACCCGTGTTCCTTCCTTAGCCCTTTCTGTTCCAGGGCAGCGGTAACCCTTTCGGACGATCCCGCCGCCCTGGCAGGCTTCGGCCCTATCGGGCCCCGTCCTCTGCTGACTTCTCTTTGAGGCGCGCGTGGAACACAGCGCGCCGTCCGGCACGGGCCTGGTCCTGATCGGACGGCGAGCTACCCATTACTCACCGCCCGCAGGCCCGCGCCTACGGTGACCGGGAGTCGTCACACGGCTCCCGACGCCCGGAGCGTCTCCCACGGCGGCTGAGGCGTGAGGTGTTCTCCCTCAGCCTACCCGCCACCTCCTTCGCTAGCATGACTGCTTCGCAGAAGGAGGTGACTGCCTCCCACTCCCTCTCACCCCTGACCATGGCTTGAACCAGGGCCGGGCGCGAGAGGTCGCCGCCGTTGCCGATCGCCTCTACGAGGACACGGCGGGGCTCCGCCCAAGCAGCGCAGACCTCCACCGTAACCGTATGCTCCACCGTGTCCTCTGGGCAATCCTGGCAGTGGTGACACCCGGGCGTCTCCTCCCGCCTGATTATGTGCAGGAACCTCCCGAAACATCCGTGTCCGGAGAGGACCTGCGTCAGGTGGTAGGTGAGAACGCCGTGACGCCTCTCTAGCCACTCCTCAAAGAGGGGTCTTATCGCCACTATCGTGGCGTGCCCTGCGCTGGGTTGCGATAGTCGCACCTTCCATTCCGCCATGAGATCGCGCCGGAGGTCCGTCCGCTCCGCAGCGATTTGCCGCGGGTGCAGGGTTTCCCCCCGGCATAGTGCCTCCGCACGCCAATCATGCAGGCGCGCGAGGACTATCGCCTCCAGATCCCATGGCGGCAGTCCGGCAAGGAGGCTTGCCGCCTCGTGCGAGATCGTGCGGTAGCCCCGGATCAGCCTTACGGCTACCACCTTCTGGGGCACGTTCAGATAGTGTGCGGCTCGAAGCCGCAGTGAACGCGCCCACACCGGGGCCCCATATAGGGCCATGGACCGCACGACCCCCGCGTAAAGCCTCCGGCAGGAGGCGTTTGGCCCCCTCAGGTTGGGCAGGAGCCGCTTTAAGGCGGCCCCGGCCCGTTCCAGTTTGGTGGCCAAACGTCGGAAGTGCTCGACGAAGTTCCACCGGCTGTCGAGGATGAGACCCAGGTACTTCATCGTTGCCTCGACGCCGATGTGAACCCCTCCTACCATCAGTTGGGATCCCGAAGGTGGCCCGTACCGGGGCCCATGAAAGGACATGGCCTCGGACTTGTGCAATGCCACCTCGAGACCCAACCGCCGGATCCTTTCCACGACTATCGCAACCCCTCGTGTCATCGCGTCGGCCGCCGCCTGATGCGACCTCCCCTGTGCCAGGACCAGCGTGTCGTCAGCGTAGCAAACTACGCTGCCGCCATCAGGGAGGTCTGCCCGCAGCACCCAGTCGTAACCGATGTCCCACAGGAGGTGCCCCAGAACCGATCCCTGTGGGACACTGCACGACATCTCTCGCCGGTTCCAGTTCCCGTCGCGACCGGGGTAGATGACGGCTCTGTCCGTCAAATACGCCCCGACTACTCGACGGAGGTAGGTCGGCACCCGGTGATACCGGAGTGCCTCCCCAATGCAACTCCAGGGCAGGGTGTTAAACGCGTTGGCGATGTCGAGTGACACCGCCACGACGACCCCACCCCGGGACACCGCGTCCCCCGTCGTGAGGGCTCTAACGCGCATGATGGCGTCCACCGTCGAGCGCCCCTTGCGGAAGCCAAACTGGCTATCCGCAAAATCCGGCCCCGTCTTCACCAGGTGCCCGACGAGGCAGCCCGCAATCACTCTCTCGAAGAGCTTGCCAACCTCGTCGAGCAGCACAATGGGCTGGTATGCGGACGGAGAGTCCGCAGGGCGCCCTGGCTTCTGAATGAGGACCAGCTTCCCCGTCTTCCAACGGAGTGGAAACTGGCCTCTCTCCATGCATGCGCTTAAGAGCGCCTCCAGTCGAGGCCCGAGAGCCGTCGAGGCCAGGACCAAGGCTTTACCCGGCAAGCCGACGGGTCCTGGGGCGGTATTTTTCCGTCCTCGTGGTCCGCTTCGGGCACCGCTATTGGCGGAGCCATAGGCGGGGGAGTATGCTCCCCCCGTGAAGGGAACAGAGCGCTCACCACCTCCTCCACTAGCTGAGGGCGGAGACTCTGCGGGTATCGACCCTTGAGGTACACTATATTTTATAGATCTTGGGCTCGATGTATATTTCGAATCCAAAATGAATGTTACATTTATTCATTTAAGTACTTGTATTTCGTGGGATTATATGTATGTATATTGGGGAGAAAAGGTCAATCGTCTGACGAAACTGGTTACAAACATGACTTATTTGCTTTTGTTTACTTTATTTCTAAACGGTCAAACTAATTAACATTATTTTTAGTTATAAAATTTCAATTTTAAAATTCAAAGTCAAAAATTAACACTATTCTTAGTTATAACATAATCTATCTCGTAAAATATTAAGTAAGAGCTAAATTGCTTATTAGTCTGTTAGGCTAGATTGTAATCCATTACTAAGAACTTTAGTTCTAATTAATAAAGAAAAAAAAAATATTAAAGTATCACACTCATTTCAATATTAAATAAACATTTTTCATCAAGGAATTCTTTTACAGAGTAATAATAATAATAATATTATGCTTTTTTAATCAGGAAGTCTTTTAGCTTCCTTTTAAAAATACCAATTGAAGGTAGGTTCTTAATGTAATAATAATAATAAACTTTTATTGTCAGACCTTGCAGTCCATAATGTTAGTATTTACATAAAGCTTCTTAAATAACTATTGTTAGTAACACATACAATCACAAAGAAAACATAATATAAACAAAAAAGAAAACATTAAACTAAAGTACCTATCGCCGACCTGTGTGTGCAGTCTCACCCACCGGCCAAGCATCGGGCAGTCCCACCGACACCCTATGGGAGCTGACGCAAGTTCTGTGACGGAGAGAAGCGCATCGCTTTCGAATGATAGCATAAAAATCATCCACCCTCGCATCGGCTAACATACCCGAAGCGCTACAAAACCGCGGCAGCCCCACAAGCACTCTGAAGGCATTGTTATATTGTACACGCAGAGCGCTGTATGCCTTCCGCGTATACTTGACCCAGAGGCTGCAGGTATAGAAAGTCTGACAATAGGCTCGAAATATGGCTATGGGTAACTTATTATATATTTTTATGCCCATACAAAAAATACTAATAACACAGTAGACTTAATTAAAAATAGTAATTTTAAGTTTTCTGCTTGTTAATGTGTAACTGCTTGTGTGTGGTGTGGTACTGATGTTTAGATAGATATACAAGCTGCTGTTTTGCATCCTCGTCAAATTTCAGGAGGCTGTTATGAAAGACATAAATAATCAAATAAAATTACGATCCCTGGTAAATAATGAATACATACTTGTTTTTTTAGTTATTTATGTTTAACAGTCTTTCAGAATACACCACTTTATTTATTTACCATTTATGTACACACATATAAATAGACAATGAAAAACAGAACAGAAAAAAAAGGACACACACACACACACACACACACACACACCACACAACCACACACACACACACACACTTCACACACTTCGGACACTTTCATAGAACAGAATCGCGTTTATGGTATCGTATAAGCGGCCGTGTTTTTATGTGTGTAAAAGGGCAGTTACAGTGCGGTCTCACACTGGCCGCGTTTTAAAATGCGTGTCCCACACATGCGGATTTCCGAAAATTAGAAAAAAAATACCTACTTATTTTATCATTGATTCGTGTCGAGAATCAGTAGCCGCAGCATCAGTAGCAGTAGTAACCTCGTTGACTTTGACGAGGATGCAAAACGACACCTTGTATAGAGCAGGGAGGGTTAATATCTTAAGGTTTACATGAATCTGTTTGGAGTATCCCACATATTGATTTTATACACTTTTTTTGTGCCTTGAACGCAATTTCTTTATCAGTTGAGCATCCCTAATATAGTATCCCTTATGATAGAGTGGATCCCATATAGGCATGATAAACACTAAGTAGTGTGGTTTGGTTAGATACTTTTTGAGCATGTTGAGTGTTGAATAAGAGAATTGATTTAATTTGCTATATATACTATTTACATGTGTGATCCATGACATATTAGAATCTATATAGATACTTATAAATTTTGTACCTGTAACCTCAGATACAGTTGCATTATTGTACTCAATAGATAATTGATTTTGCGTTTTTATTCTTGAAATTCCTGAAATTGGTTTTTGTACGATTTATTTTTAGATTATTTATTGTAAGCCAATTGAATAATTTAGATATGGTATCATTTATTTCTAGTTCATGATTTTTATTATTTATGAAAAGAGCAGTACCGTCATCTGTCATCTGCAAATAAACCCATAGGGTGCCGAATAGTGTTAGGTAAATAATTTTTAAATAATTATGAGAAATGGTAGTGGACCTATTATTGACCCTTGAGGTACACCATATTTTATAGATTGGTATTTAACATTTATTCATTTAAGTACTTGTATTTCGTGGGATCATATGTATATTGGGGAGAAAAGGTCAATCGTCTAACGAAACTAGTTACTAACATTATCTATTCTAAGCGGTCAAACTAATTAACTATACTGGACATACTCACTTCATTTCGAGATAACTTTTTTTTGGATCGCTTATCCAGATATTCTCGCCATTTTTGTCGATTGCTCCTTAACATAATAAAATACACACACAATGCTATTGCGTTCAAGTAACCTGCTAAGTTAAGTATAACATTAATGGCCAATGAACGTACATTCATTGAAAGATTAATAATATCTAATACTGCCATTACATTACTGAGTACAAAAGTCAACGTAGCAATGTAGAAGCGACGCCATTTGTTGAGAGACGTACCAGCACCAGCTACACTTACGCGGAATAAACAATAAACGACTATTTTATAAATAACAAAACTAATCGCCACGGGTATTAATGACATTAAAATGAGGACATTATTAAATATTTGAGATGTTATTATTTCACTGGAGACATAGAAATGAACAACGAACGTAGGAACATAAAGTAATAAGACTGTTATAAAAGGTAGACCCCACGCAAATAGGCTACTCTTAAGGTACCTTCTCCGAATGTTAAGACTAAACACTTTCACAAAATCAACATAAAACACGTAACACAACACAAGTAACCAACAACGATTCGATAGCACTATAAACACCCATAAACTTTTATTTAAAATATACACTCGTTGATCCTCCAGCAATTCCTTTGAATATACTAGATGTAATATGTTGTAGAATAATAAAGTTAGCATATTCGCTATAATTGCACTGAGGATCACATAGTTTCTGAAATGACGAAACTTCTTGATTATGAACAACGATGTCACTCCGTATATTACCGCTGCGAGAGACAGCACGATTATAATCCATACCTGATTTGAGTACCAAAAATTGCCAATGAGTTCTATATAGACTTTTGGGCTGATTTCGTTGTCAGCCGTGGGCACTGAGCACTCCCTCCCACAAGAGGGATTGCGAGGCGTCATTCCCAATAGTGGGAACATTATTGGCTGATTATGTATATAGGTATGTATGTGTCCGCCATGTTGAGCGTCGCGTGCGCAGTCAGATGCGCTGTTGAGCAGTGACACGCGTTCACTAAGTTACACGCCACAAAGCGCTATGATACCGGATCAGTTACATATTACAAATTAAGACAAGTTTGCAGATTACTTATGTATAATCTTTATTTGGATTCACTATATATCGAAGCCAGACCGTTTGCGTTTCGAGTGATTATTATTATTGTTGAACTTTTTTTATTTCAATTTGAAAACTAATTTGATATTATTTAAGAGTTCCGTACCCACCTTTCTTTTCAATATAAAGCACACATATAATGTCGGTTCGGCTGATAGTGTGCGTTACAGACCTACAGTATGAACTTTCAGAGAAATAATGCTAAACGACTCGAGTATTTTTCTTTCCTACTCCATCATCCGATCCTGATTACCATCCATCTATAACCTATTCATTGAGACCATTTCAAGGAGCCCTAACACGATAACTCTGCTGTAAGTTAAGGAAGTTGGATTTCCTGCAAAGTTCAGGTGATCCTGCAACAGCAGTTGAAGTTTACTATGTTCTTCTAATATCAAACAAAACAAAAAATATTTCAGCAAAATTGGTTCAGCCGTTTGGATGGTACGATGGCGCAGCAGACATACTGCTACAAATACCCTGACACACACGTTGAACTTCTAAGTTATAACACATAATTATGTTTCCATCGGGGGTAAAAAAAATAGCTAAAGCGAAAGACTATTTTATTACTAATAGGAACTCAAAAAAAATGTAAAGGAAACATAAGAATCACAAGAAATATCAATAGGTAGGAGGGAATCGAACTTACAACTAGAGGCTTGTGGAGCAGTGTTCAGATCGCTAGGATATTTGCTTAGCTGAACCATTAACCAAAAAAACAAGTTCTAGTGGCAGGAACATTGACGCGCAACTGGTTACAGACCATGAATTCAACTCGTGATTGAAGATTTTGAATAGATTTTTTTTAATAAAAAAGAAATTGCTGTTTTATACAAAAGTGCAATGCACGAAAGACATTTGCTCGAATCCACTTGCGCGAAAAAAATGCGGAAATGGTATTTCTTCATAACATCACGCCGAGTTATTGAAAGTCAAAGTCGATCACGTGACTCAATTATGTTTTCTGTTTGCATTAGTGTCAACTCTCGATTTATATACTCGCCATTTTCAAAATAGCGTGACAGTAGGTATGCCAGACTCCCTATAAATATCTTTGAATGCTGAATAAAATATTATTATTATTTTATCTTTATCCCTTTTTAATTTTTTTTCATAGGTACGACACCTATGATAAAAAATAAAATTATTATTATTATTATATCCGATCGTTGAAGAAATGTAAGACGATTGTATGTCTGTATTCAAACTGATTGAATGTGACAACACAAAAAGGAAAGGAGAAAACAAATGAGGATGATGGAACGGGTAAAGAAAAGACGTTGCTTGTTAAACATATAAAATTGTGTTTATTGTGCTCGATAATCAAGGTTAGGTAAGTTACTATAGTTTTACTTACGAATTCAAATTCTTAATTGCGAAAGAAGATGTTAACGATACGTTATAGGTTCTTGCAACTTAGTTGCCTGTCAAGGCATTGCAATTTAAATGGTTATAATTATAAACATAAAAAATATACATACTCAATATTACAGTTATACAGTTTATATTATATTATATTAATTATCATTGTTCATACATTGTATATTATGTCGTACTATTCTTATGATTTATATCACATTATATTAAAGTATCACACTCATTTCAATATTAAATAAACATTTTTCATCAAGGAATTCTTTTACAGAGTAATAATAATAATAATATGCTTTTTTAATCAGGAAGTCTTTTAGCTTCCTTTTAAAAATACCAATTGAAGGTAGGTTCTTAATGTAATAATAATAATAAACTTTTATTGTCAGACCTTGCAGTCCATAATGTTAGTATTTACATAAAGCTTCTTAAATAACTATTGTTAGTAACACATACAATCACAAAGAAAATATAATATAAACAAAAAAGAAAACATTAAACTAAACTACCTATCGCCGACCTGTGTGTGCAGTCTCACCCACCAGCCAAGCATCGGGCAGTCCCACCGATCACTCAATGCCCTCAACATGCTATGGGAGCTGACGCAAGTTCTGTGATGGAGAGAAGCGCATCGCTTTCGAATGATAGCATAAAAATCATCCACCTCGCATCGGCTAACATACCCGAAGCGCTACAAAACCGCGGCAGCCCCAAAAGCACTCTGAAGGCATTGTTATATTGTACACGCAGAGGCGCTGTATGCCTTCCGCGTATACTTGACCCAGAGGCTGCAGGTATAGAAAGTCTGACAATAGGCTCGAAATATGGCTATGGGTAACTTATTATATATTTTTATGCCCATACAAAAAATACTAATAACACAGTAGACTTAATTAAAAATAGTAATTTTAAGTCTTCTGCTTGTTAATGTGTAACTGCTTGTGTGTGGTGTGGTACTGATGTTTAGATAGATATTATACTAGCTGCTGTTTTGCATCCTCGTCAAATTTCAGGAGGCTGTTGTGAAAGACATAAATAATGAAATAAAATTACGAACCCTGGTAAATAATGAATACATACTTGTTTTTTTAGTTATTTATGTTTAACAGTCTTTCAGAATACACCACTTTCATAGAACAGAATCGCGTTTATGGTATCGTATAAGCGGCCGTGTCTTTATGTGTGTTTAAAAGGGCAGTTACAGTGCGGTCTCACACTGGCCACGTTTTAAAATGCGTGTCCCACACATGCGAAAATTAGAAAAAAATACCTACTTATTTTATTATTGATTCGTGTCGAGAATCAGTATTACCTCGTTGAATTTGACGAGGATACAAAACGACACCTTGTATAGAGCAGGGAGGGTTAATATCTTATGGTTTACATGAATCTGTTTGGAGTATCCCACATATTGATTTAATACACTGTTTTTGTGCCTTGAACGCAATTTCTTTATCAGTTGAGTATCCCCAATATAGTGTCTTATGATAGAGTGGATCCCATATAGGCATGATAAACACTAAGTAGTGTGGTTTGGTTAGATACTTTTTGAGCATGTTGAGTATTGAATAAGAGAATTGATTTAATTTGCTATATATACTATTTACATGTGTGATCCGTGACAAATTAGAATCTACATAATTATATAAATACTAAGAAATTCGTATCTGTAACCTCAGATACAGTTGCATTATTGTACTCAAAAGATAATTATTGATTTTGCGTTTTTATTCTTGAAATTCAAAAAATGGGTTTTTATACGATTTATTTTTAGATTATTTATTGTAAGCCAATTGAATAATTTAGATAGGGAATCATTTATTTCTAGTTTATGATTTTTATTATTAATGAAAAGAGCAGTACTATCATCTGTCATCTGCAAATAAACCCATAAGGTGCCGAATAGCGTTAGGTAAATCATTTATATATAATTATGAGAAATAGTAGTGGACCTAGTATTGACCCTTCAGGTACACCATATTTTATAGATTGGTATTTAACATTTCCCCAGAGGTCTAATTGTGTGCTTTGTTTAAGTTATGGAACTTGTAATTTTTATAAATAAATAAAAAAAAAAAAATATATTCATTTAAGTACTTGTATTTCGTGGGATCATATGTATATTGGGGAGAAAAGGTCAACCGTCTAACGCAACTAGTTACAAACATTATCTTTACTAAGCGGTCAAACTAATTAACTATACTGGACATACTCACTTCTTTTCGAGATATATTTTTTTTGGATCTCTTATCCCAATATTCTCGCCATGTTTGTCGATTGCTCCTTAATCTAAATAAATACACACACAATGCTATTGCGTTCAAGTACCCTGCAAAGTTACGTATAACATTAATGGCCAATGAATGTAATTTCATTGATACACTAATAATATCTGATACTGCTGTTACATTACTGAGTACAAAAATCAACGTAGCAATGTAGAAGCGACGCCATTTGTTGAGAGACGTACCAGCACCAGCTACACTTACGCGGAATAAACAATAAACGACTATTATATAAATAACAAAACTAATCGCCACGGGTATTAAAAACATTAAAATGATGACATTAGAAAATATTTGATATGTTATTATTTGACTGGAGACATAGACACGAAAAACGACCGTAGGGACAAAAAGTAATAAGACTAATATAAAAGGTAGACCCCACGCAAATAGGCTACTCTTAACCCGGCGGGAGTGTGGTGAAGAAAAATTACATATAGTATGTGGCGGGGTGTGACGTACCCCAATACGAATCGGCATTTAAAATAGGTTTTTCAATGAAATAACATGAAATGAGTGGTGTATATTATACTTGGCATTTATTTACGTGTATTAAAAATGAAAAATACTGCTAATTCTACATATTTTTTATTAATTCACATAATGAGATCTAAGGCACTAGTTTTTGGTAACAAAAATATTATCCTCTCTTTGAAAAATCACAAAAAATAACAAGTTTTATTTAAACAAAAAAAACTCTTAAAACTTAAAAGAACATGAGATTGTTGACAAAATAAAGGTATAAAACCTTAGAAAATTGTTTAGGAACACTTTAAAAAAAATATTCAAAATCAGTACAATTTTTGCAAGAAAAAATAGCATGATCTAGATAGACATATGGCTTTTCCAAACCCTGTACATGCGTATTTTGTTTTGCGATCTCTCTTGCGTAGGCAATCCGCACATCGAGTATATCGTCCAGGCTCATTTTGGACTACTGGGCGCAGCGGTACATTGATTTGTGAAGAAATTCTTTGGCGAATGTACACAGGAATATTTTTTTGATCTCCTCGTAACTGCAAATGCGTATTCACCAAACTCAATCCCAAATTGCGGATAAATTCTGTATGTTTATTACTTTTGTTGGCGTTGCGTATCAGATTCCTGTTCATGTTCACTGCAATGATCGGATACTTCTGACGAGCTTTTTTCATCTGAATGCTCTAAAACTTCATCTAGCAATGACCTTAGTCTTCTTTCACCACTTTCAACTGACATTTTTATTTATAACCTAAAAAGAAAGCAATAATTAGCTTTTATAACTACACCAAGCGCTAAACAAATTTGTCACAAAACGTATACACGAAGTATGTGGCGGGGTGTGACTTACCCCACAGACGTTTGCGCACATGTAGTCCGAACGCTGACCGGCGCAACACTGCGATCACGCCACTTTCCGCTCCCGTAACCCTTCCCCTCCAGCTACACAAAGCCGCTAAAATGTAACACCGCGAATTAAAAAGATATAGCCATATGAACTGTACTTGGGGTATATCACACCCCACCACACTCCCGCCGGGTTAAGGTACCTTCTCCGAATGTTAAGACTAAACACTTTCACAAAATCAACATAAAACACGTAGCACAACACAAGTGACCAAAAACGATTCGATAGCGCTATAAACACCATTATACTTCTATAAAAAATATACACTCGTAGATCCTTGACCAATTCCTCTGAATATAGATTTATTATGTTGTAGAATAACAAAGTTAGCATATTTGCTATAATTTCACTGAGGATCACATAGTTTCTGAAATGACGAAACTTCTTGATTATGAACCACGATGTCACTCCGTATATGACCGCTGCGAGAGACAGCACGATTATAATCCATACCTGATTTGAGTACCAAAAGCTGCCAAGGAGATCTCTATAGGTTTACGGGCTGTCTTCGTTGTCAGCCATGGGCACTGAGCACTCCCTCTCACAAGAGGGATTGCGAGGCGTCAGTCCCAATAGTGGGAACATTATTGGCTGATTATGTATGTAGGTATGTATGTGTCCGCCATGTTGAGCGTCGCGTGCGCAGTCAGATGCGCTGATGAGCAGTGACACGCGTCCACTAAGTTACACGCCACACAGCGCTATGATACCGGATCAGATGAATATTACAAATTAAGACAAGTTTGCAGATTACTTAAGTATTATCTTTTATTTGGATTTTACAATTTGGAAAAAAATAATTCGACATTATTTAAGGGTTCCGTACCCACCTTTCTTTTCAATATAAAGCACACATATAATGTTGGCTCGGCTGATAGTGTGCGTTACAGACCTACAGTATGAACTTTCAGAGAAATAATGCTGAACAACTCGAGTATTTTATTTCCTACTCCATCATCCGACCCTGATTACCATCCATCTATAACATATTCATTGAGACCATTTCAAGGAGCCCTAACACGATAACTCTGCTGTTAGTTAAGGAAGTTGGATTTCCTGCAAAGTCCAGGTGATCCTGCAACAGCAGTTCAAGTTTACTATGTTCTTCTAATATTTTTTTTTTTTTTTTTTATTGACAATAGGCTCACTCTTGACCTCAATCCAGCCCAGAGGCAGGGATGAGATCTACGGTGGAACGAGCTTGCCCAGAAGAAGCCTATTCACTCTCGCCCTGAAGAGATTAGGGTTGTATGAACTCGGGAATGCAGACGCAGGCAGACAATTCCACTCCTTTGCTGTGCGCATCAGAAAAGATGATGAGAAGCGCTTAGTGCGTATATAGGGTATATTAACCAAATAGGGGTGGTATCCCGGAGTGCGTCTGGACTCTCGATGGTAAAAAGGTGAAGGCGGGATGAGCTCATGTAGCTCTTGAGCACACTCCCCGAGGTACAGTCTGTAGAAGACGGACAGACAGGCAACACTTCGCCGGTGAGCCAAACTGTGAAGTTTTGCCTCCACCAGCTTTTTATCGCCAATGAGTCTCTTAGCTCTGCGCTCGACTGAGTCTAAAGTAGCAAGTTGGTATTTAGCTGACCCATCCCACAGGTGACTGCAGTACTCCATACACGATCGGACTTGTGCTTTGTAAAGGGTTAAAAGCTGACCCGGTGTGAAGTACCGCTTAACCTTGTTCAGGATGCCCAGCTTTTTGGCCGCCGTTTGTGCTTTAGACTCAATGTTTTCGCCGAAATTGAGATTTGCTTTTTTAATATCAAACAAAACAAAAAATATGAAAATTGGTTCAGCCGTTTGGATGGTACGATGGCGCAGCAGACATACTGCTACAAATACCCTGATACGCACGTTGAACTTCTAAGTTATAACACATAATTATGGTGCCATCGGGGGTAAAAAAATAGCTAAAGCGAAAGACTATTTTATTACTAATAGGAACTCTAAAAAAATGTAAAGTAAATATAAGAATCACAAGAAATATCAATAGGGAACTTACAACTAGAGGCTTGCGGAGCAGTGTTCAGATCGCTAGGATATTTGCTTAGCTGAACCATTAACCAAAGAAACAAGTTCTAGTGGCAGGAAAATTGACGCGCAACTGGTTACAGACCATGAATTCAACTCGTGATTGATGATTTTTGAGTAGATTATTTTTTATAAAAAAGAAATTGCTGTTTTATACAAAAGTGCAATACTTACTCTCTAAAAATGGGTAACAGAGGACACTTGCACGAAAGACATTTGCTCGAATCCACTTGTGCGAAAAAAATGCGGAAATGGTATTTCTTCATAACATCACGCCGAGATATTGACAGTCAAAGTCGATCACGTGACTCAATCATGTTTTCTGTTTGCATTGGTGTCAACTATCGATTTATATACTCGCCATTTTCAAAATGGCGTGACAGTAGGTATGCCAGACTCCCTATAAATATCTTTGAATACTGAATAATATATAATTATTATTTTATCTTTACCTCACACAACAGGTTCAGTTGAAAACCAGCGTCAGGCACTAGTTGTCTGGCATTTTTGCTGAACTGAGCCTTTTTGGTGCAGCCGTGAGGCACACTTTCCTGCTAATTTCTTACTTATTATATGTTTTATACTTTCTACTTGTTTTCTTTATTAGTTGCTATCTGATGTATGTATCTGATGTATTGTGTGTCTTTTGGTATGTGCTAATATATATTTTTCTTTCTTTCTTCTTTCTTTTCTTATCTTTATCCTTTTTTAATGTTTTATCATAGGTGTCGTTTTCATGGTCTAAAAGGATGCTAAAGCCCATATTGAGGTCAAAATGAAAAGGTGAGCGTTAAGTGTGCGTTACAGTATAGACTATAGACTTTTGTAGAAATAATGGCTCGTGTTGACGCGATGCTGACCCGGTTCCGAACTGAAATGTGTGCGTTGACCTTTCATCGTAAAAAGACACGTGTTTTGAGCATCCTTTGTATTTGTGTGGTCCATGTCAACAGCGTTATACTTGCCCATTAAGGATATAGGTTTAACAGGTTCAGTATATGGGAGAGTAGATGTATGATATAATTACTACCACTTATAAATGTGGGATTAGGGGTTGTTGTTTGCCAATATGCTCACACGCAGGTTCGCACGATGCACGAGAGAAGTGAAAGTTACGCTGTTCAAAGTTTATTGCCAGTCCTTCTACTCAAGCGCCCTGTGGGTGAGATATACGCAGCGAGCCTACAGAGCCCTGCCAGGCCTCTTTTATCTAGATGTTATTGCACAGTCAGAACCAATTTATAAAAAAATATATTTTATAAACGATACAATTTTAAAGTACCACCTATAGTCAGAACATATTCACAGTTCTCAATAACCTATACACGAAAAGTTATGTTAATTTAATTTTATCGAAGAAGCAGCCCTGCGATTGTTGTGGGATCGCGCGGTGGGGAGCAATCACAACTGTACGTTTGAGCATTAAGGCACATTTTAGCATGCAGCGGTTGCTGACGCGATGGAGTAGGCTATTATAGCAGTAGGTTTTGGAAATTTTCTGCTGAGTGAAGTATCTGTTACGTAGTAACTACGTAAAGGTCATGGCACATTATACCGGCACCGCAACGGCACCGCTCTAAACCAGCATTTAACTTGTCATTCAATTTAGAGCATTAAATTGTGTGTAGTAGAATATATTTCATAACATCAATATGAAAAAGCCAACGGCGGGCAGTCAGCGCATTTGTCGCTACCATACAACTCGACTCGCAGCCCGCGTGCTGCAAGCGAGCGGATCATGTGCTTACAGCGCGTCGACCGCATGCTTATTACGCGCCGACTCCGAGTCGCCAGCGAAACAACGTCACTGCGCCGTCGCGCGTCGCCCGCGCACCACCGCCATATATTATATGCCATATAACAAAATTGAGTTCGCGGTGCCAGCAAGCTTGCACCTCGCGGCCACCGCGCGGACTGTGAGCTTACAAGTTGCAGCCGGCGCGCGGACTGCGAGCTTGCACCCTGCGGACGACGCGTAGTTAGCGCGCTGGCAGCTAGCCGTAGCCTAAATTCGAGGCGACGCCGTGCTGCAGCTGTGCAGTTGCGGTGCCGGTGTAATGTGCTATAACCTGTCTGTGGCCCTGCGCTCTCAGTACAATAATGCGTTCAGAATGTTGTTGGGTCTGCCGTGGCGGTGCAACGCGTCTGGGATGTTTGCTGAAGCGCGCACTGATGGTTTCCAGGCCATCATGCGCAAAAAGCAGCTTCTCTGCTGGCCCGTATACGGGGTAGCAACAACATCATTCTGAACGCAATAGCAGTACGTTTTGATTGTCCCTTTCAGAATTGGTGGATCATGTCGTGTGTACATAGGTGTGGCGAGTCATGGCCATTTATAAACATTTTATGTAAAGTGTACTAGGTTAATGGGTCTATGAATGGGTCTATGCCACCCGAAATAAAGTTATTATTATTATAATATCCGAAGAAATGTAAGATGATTGTATGTCTGTATCCGAACTGATTGAATGTGACAACACAGGAAGGAAAGGAGAAAACAAATGAGGATGATGGAACGGGTAAAGAAAAGACGTTCAAAAAAAGAATCAAGGTGCTCATGTACCTTTTGGTTTTCACTCATCCTTTGTAACATGAGCCCTTTCATTAAATTCGCTTTCTTTGCAGGTCCTCTTGATGCAAATAAGCTCTCTAATTTTAACCATAGCTCTCGTGCAGTCTCTACCCTTTTTACATGACGAACTACACTCGGATCTAATGCCAATATTAACTCAGACTTAGCCTTTCTGTCAGCCGTCTTCCATGTCGATATATCAGCATCGCTAGTGGGTTTTCGCTTTTCTCCATTCACATATTCCCAGAAGTCATTCCTTATCAACAATGCTTCCACCTGTACCTTCCAACTGTCGTAGTTGTCCTTCGTTAATAATTCTATACGTACATTCGAAGTCATTTTTCTTCCTACATGTAGTTTTAAATTTTCACAATTTCGAATTATTTTCACAACACACTTTACTGCTCTGGGCCCATAACCTTTGTTGGGGAGGTTTGCAGAGCGAAAACACAGGAAATACTGTAAAGCATTTAATACGAAGTTATAAAGGTTTATCTACGAACAATGTGTAAAATGGAGTCCAATGACAAAAGCTATATGTCAACACTTGCTATATAGACAGTTTTTCATCTAGCCAGTGTTAGGTTAGTACATGGAGGTGATATAACTTCAACAACAACCAGCAAGTAACAGTACCAGTCAAAATCAAAATCAAAAGTCATTTATTCAAATTAGGCTGAGAATCAGCACTTTTTGAACGTCAAAATTACAAAAGACAGTCCCCCAAAAACGCCCGCCCTTCACCACTTCCTAGTGCTATTGCTGGGAAGAAGAAGTGGCGCAACAAACTCCCCAGCAGCACAGCTGTCTGTTCAATTTAAATAAATACTTGAATGTATACAATACTAGGTACAATAATATATACAATGTTCGGTAATTAACATTACAAAACCAGAACATAAAATTTAATTATTTGCCATAATATGTCAGCTAGCCACGCCAATATACCAACAAATATAATAATAACTATACGTACTCAAGCTAAAACATAATTCATTAAAATGTAAATAAAAAAACTTACTACCCAAATAAAAGCCTCCAGGCATAAAGGGCGTGACAGCTTACACATTTATGCATTGCTGGGTTCTGCAGTAAGCTAATTCTGGAGAAGGAACATAAACATTGTCTTGCGTTAAACTAGGGTGACCAACTATTCTTATCGTCTAAGTAGTCGTTGATAGAATAGTATGCCTTTGAACAAAGGTTGGATTTTAGTTGAGCTTTAAACGCATTAAAAGGCAAGTCTAGAAAAGAAGAGGGTATCTTGTTATAAAAGGTTATACCAAGCCCAACAAATGAGTTATGAACCTTATGAAGCCGGTGAAAGGGGGCACGTAGTTTGTCCTTATTTCTAGTGTTAACACTGTGAATATCACTATTTTTAATGTACAAGTGTAAATTTTGCCTAATATATAAAATGTTGGCAAGGATGAATTGTGATGCAACCGTGAGAATACCAATATCTTTAAAGAAATCTCTTAGAGAAACTCTGGCACCTAGCTGGTAAATTGCTCGAACAGCTCGCTTTTGAAGGACAAATATATTTTGTATATCAGCGGCTTTGCCCCACAGCAGAATACCGTAGGACATAACGCTGTGAAAATAACTAAAATAGACTAAACGAGCTGTATCAACGTCAGTATATTGTCTTACTTTCCTGACGGCGTAGGCAGCCGAACTGAGCCTTCCTGCTAGACTTGATATATGAGGTCCCCACTGAAGTTTGGCATCTACTGTTAGTCCTAGAAAAATTGCCGAGCCTACAGTTTCAAGCACCTCTTTATCTAAGACGATGTTGGGTCCTAGGTTTCTAACATTCGGTAAGGCGAACTTTACACATTTGGTTTTCTTGGCATTGAGAACTAAGTTATTTGACGTAAACCAATCTGTAACTATTGAGAGTGCACTGTTTACGTCGTCAAAATCTTGTCTATTCCTGTCTACTTTAAAAATAAGAGAGGTATCATCTGCAAACAGTACAACATCACAGATGCCCGTCAAATGGAATGGTAAATCATTAATGTAAACTAAGAACAAGAATGGACCCAGTATTGAGCCTTGCGGAACACCTAACTGAACTGGTAGCCCGGATGATTTCACACCATTAACATCTACACATTGGACCCTATTATGTAAATACGAAATAATTACGTTGAGAGCTTCGTTTTGGACACCGTAATGACGTAATTTACGCAAAAGCGTGTCATGGTGCACGCAATCAAAGGCTTTGGAGAGATCACAGAAAACTCCAATAGCATTCTGTGATTTCTCCCATGCGTCAAATATGTGTCTCAACAGAGCAACACCCGCATCTGTAGTTGAACGACCTTTTGTAAAGCCATATTGCTCATTATGGAGGAGGCTATTTAAATTAAAATGTCTTAGCAGCTGCTTGAGTATTAACTTTTCAAATATTTTGCTAAATGCAGGTAAGATAGAAATAGGCCTGAAATTGCCAACGTCATTCTTATTACCTGATTTAAATAATGGTATGACTTTACTACTCTTCATGAGGTCAGGAAAAGTTCCTAAATCAACACATTTATTAAAAGTAACAGCTAGATAGGGGGCTACGATGTCTATTATATTACTTATAAGTTTAGTGGAGATGCCCCAATAATCACCGGTGTTTTTAGACTTAAGTGTATTAAAAACATTAACTACATCACGCGGGGTTACATGTTCGAAACTAAATAAGGGACTACATTTAGGTACACTACTGTGCAAAAGGTTTTCAGCTTTAGACGAGGACGAATTTAAGGAGCGAGTCGTAGTTATCGGTATGTTGGCAAAAAACTCATTAAATGCCTCAGCTACGTCAGCTGTCAGTGTCAGTTTTATCATCGTAGCGTAGGTAGTTCTTGGTAATCACTGGGTTACGAGTTCGATCCCCAGACAAATTCAAATTGGAATACCTATGCTATTGGCAACAGTGGAATTCGATAGATACCAAGACTTTCGTACTAGCGTACCATTCAAACAGTTTTTCGAATCAGCGTGTTCGCGACAACGTCATTGGATATAGCGGTTTTCGACTTAATGTGTTTTCGAACTGGCGTACCACTCTTAATTTTTTTCGAAATAGCGTGCGTCGCAATAACGTCATTCGAATCTTCATATCACTCCCCCTTATGTGCTCTATAATACTACTACTCTCTATCTCTATAATTATGTTTTATATAGATGTTATTGCACAGTCAGAACCAATTTATAAAAAAATATATTTTATAAACGATACAATTTTAAACTACCACCTATAGTCAGAACATATTCACAGTTCTCAATAACCTATACACAAAAAGTTATGTTTATTTAATTTTATCGAAGAGGCAGCCCTGCGATTGTTGTGGGATCGCGCGGTGCGAAGCAATCACAACTGTACGTTTGAGCATTAAGGCACATTTTAGCATGCAGCGGTTGCTGACGCGATGCAGTAGGCTATTATAGCAATAATTGTATGTTGTATGAAAATTTTCAAAACCTACTGCTATGTAGGTTTTGGAAATTTTCTGCTGGGTGAAGTATCTGTTACGTTGTAACTATTTAGTAATCTGTGGCCCTGCGCTCTCAGTACAATAATGCGTTCAGAATGTTGTTGGGTCTGCCGTGGCGGTGCAACGCGTCTAGGATGTTTGCTGAAGCGCGCACTGATGGTTTCCAGGCCATCATGCGCAAAAAGCAGCTTCTCTGCTGGCCCGTATACGGGGTAGCAACAACATCATTCTGAACGCAATAGCAGTACGTTTTGATTGTCCCTTTCAGAATTGGTGGATCATGTCGTGTGTACATAGGTGTGGCGAGTCATGGCCATTTATAACCATTTTATGTAAAGTGTACTAGGTTAAGGTTTCTATGGGTCTATGCCATCCGAAATAAAGTTATTATTATTATTATATCCGATCGTTGAAGAAATGTAAGATGATTGTATGTCTGTATCCGAACTGATTGAATGTGACAACACAGGAAGGAAAGGAGAAAACAAATGAGAATGATGGAACGGGTAAAGAAAAGACGTTGCTTGCTAAACACATAAAATTGTGTTTATTGTGCTTGATAATCAAGGTTAGGTAAGTTACTATAGTTTTACTTACGAGTTCAAATTCTTTATTGCGAAAGAAGATGTTAACGATACGTTATAGGTTCTTACAACTTAGTTGCCTGTCAAGGCATCAAATGGTTATAAATATAAAAAATATACATACTCAATATTACAATTATACAGTTTACATTATATTATATTAATTATCATTGTTCATACATTTTATATTATGTCATACTATTCTTATGATTTATATCACATTATATTAAGTATCGCACTCATTTCAATATTAAATAAACATTTTTCATCAAGGCTTTCTTTTACAGAATAATAATATGCTTTTTTAATCAGCCGATCGATTCTGTAAAAATCTCACCGTGAAATGTTAGGTGAAGTGAGCTTAGAGTGAGCTGTCAATCCCTAGCATTATTTGGAATTACCGCTCACTCCACGCTCACTTCACCTAAGTTTTCACGGTGAGATTGTTACAGAATTGCAATGCTGGAAGTCTTTTAGCTTCCTTTTAAAAATACCAATTGAAGGTAGGTTTGGTTAACTTATTATATATTTTTATGCCCATACAAAAAATACTAATAACACAGTGGACTTAACTATTAAATAGTAATTTTAAGTCTACTGCTTGTTAATGTGTAACTGCTTGTGTGTGGTGTGGTACTGATGTTTAGATAGACAAGCTGTTGTTTTGCATCCTCGTCAAATTTCAGGAGGCTGTTATGAAAGACATAAATAATCAAATAAAATTACGATCCTGGTAATTAATGAATACATACCTACTTGTTTTTTTTAGTTATAATAATTATGTTTGTCAGTCTTTCAGAATACACCACTTTCAAAAAACAGAATCGCGTTATGGTATCGTATAAGCGGCCATGTTTTTATGTGTGTGTAAAAGGGCAGTTACAGTGCGGTCTCACACAGGCCGCGTTTTAAAATTTGTGTTCCACACATAGGGGAAGTCAGCTCAAAGCGGCCATAGAAGGCAAAGCGGCCACGATTCATTTTTCGGATATTTGAAGTGATAGCGCGATGTTACCTTTCTGCACGCGTAATAAACCTTCGCCCCGTGCCGATAAGTCATTCGGTAGCGGTGGGAGCGAGCGGGTGGCGCTTAGTGACGAAAAATACGTTTTCGCGTCTTTTGTTAAAATAATACAAGGTAAGTTTAACCTGTTTTGGTCAAACCTGTTTAAGTTTAAATGCTTGCATTACACTTGTATTGTTACTTGTCTATTTGGCTTTGTTTCTTTAGTATTAGCTCCAAAATTTGATAAATAATGTGGGAGTAGTTCATTTTTATAACAAAATGGGCGATAAGGGCAAAGCGGCTCGGGCAAAGTGGCCAGGTGACCGCTTTGCCCTTATTAAAATATTATGATTCGATTGATATGCTCAGTTATTTTGTTTAGATGGTCAACAATTACAAACGTAAAACTACCCAGGCGTCTTGGGATGAAGTTAAAATTAAAATTATTTTTGTTTGATTTGCATGGAGCCATATGAAGATCCACCCGTAGAGGACTGGATTCGCTGTGATGACTGCCAGTTATGGGCTCATGAATCGTGTACGACATATTCCGGAACTGGAGCTTACTACTGTGATAACTGTCAAGAAATCTGATCTCTGTTGTTATAATTTAATTTTAATTGTTTTATTTAAAAAAGAGGATTAATTTTGATAAAAGATAAAGACTGTTGAAAGACTTAAGTAATAGAAGTACCTAACTGTGACTAATAAAAATGTCAAGTATCAACCTAATAGGTAGCAGTAGTTCCTAAAATGTTAACTAAATAATACAAAGTTAAGTTAAATTACTGTTAAGACCGATTGTGATTAAAACGGGTAGAAAATGTTGATTATTTTATTAAAAATATGTTTAATAATAATAAATAATGGTTTTAATATATATTTTTTTTTTTTTATTTTGTCTAGCACGATATATTTCAACAAAAAATAAACATTTGCGAAGAATTTTTGGGGTGGCCTCTATGCCCTTACCACCATGGCCGCTTTGGGCGACCCCTCGGGCAAAGCGGTTTTTTGACAAGTTTTTGTAATCTACAAATCTAAGGCTTATATTTAAATTTGCGCGAAATTTAAATTGCAAATTACAAAAATTAAATAAATTCTCTACCTATTAGTATAAAATTATTTTCAAAAATGAATCGTTTTATAGGTTTTTTCTTAATTTAAAGTTAAGGTGGCCGCTTTGAGCTGACCTCCCCTACGGATTTCCGAACATTAGAAAAAAAAATACCTACTTATTTTATTACTGATTCGTGTCGACAATCAGTAGCATAGTTACCTCCTTGAATTTGACGAGGATGCAAAACGACACCTTGTATAGAGCAGGGAGGGTTAATATCTTATGGTTTACATGAATCTGTTTTGAGTATCCCACATATTGATTTAATACACTTTTTTGTGCATTGAACGCAATTTCTTTATCAGTTGAGTATCCCCAATATAGTGTCTTATGATAGAGTGAATCCCATATAGGCATGATAAACACTAAGTAGTGTGGTTTGGTTAGATACTTTTTGAGCATGTTGAGTATTGAATAAGTATACGTATTGACTAAGTAATAATATACTATTTACATGTTCTGTCCGTGACATATTAGAATCTATATAGATACTAAGAAATTCGTATCTGTAACCTCAGATACAGTTGCATTATTGTACTCAATAGATAATTTATTCTTTGCGTTTTTATTCTTGAAAGTCATGAAATGGGTTTTTGTACGATTTATTTTTAGATAATTTATTGTAAACCAATTGAATAATTTAGATAGGGAATAATTTATTTCTAGTTCATGATTTTTATTATTTATGAAACGAGCAGTACTGTCATCTGCAAATAAACCCATAGGGTGCCGAATAGTGTTAGGTAAATCATTTATATATAATCATGAGAAATAGTAGTGGACCTATTATTGACCCTTGAGGTACACCATATTTTATAGATTGGTATTTAACATTTATTCATTTAAGTACTTGTATTTCGTGGGATCATATGTATATTGGGGAGAAAAGGTCAATCGTCTAACGAAACTAGTTACAAACATTATCTATTCTAAGCGGTCAAACTAATTAACTATACTGGACATACTCACTTCATTTCGAGATAACTTTTTTTTGGATCGCTTATCCAGATATTCTCGCCATTTTTGTCGATTGCTCCTTAATATAATTAAATACACACACAATGCTATTGCGTTCAAGTAACCTGCTAAGTTAAGTATAACATTAATGGCCAATGAATTTACATTCATTGATAGATTAATAATATCTAATACTGCCATTACATTACTGAGTACAAAAGTCAACGTAGCAATGTAGAAGCGACGCCATTTGTTGAGAGACGTACCAGCACCAGCTACACTTACGCGGAATAAACAATAAACGACTATTATATAAATAACAAAACTAATCGCCACGGGTATTAATGACATTAAAATGATGACATTATTAAATATTTGAGATGTTATTATTTCACTGGAGACATAGAAATGAACAACGGACGTAGGAACATAAAGTAATAAGACTGTTATAAAAGGTAGACCCCACGCAAATAGGCTACTCTTAAGGTACCTTCTCCGAATGTTAAGACTAAACACTTTCACAAAATCAACATAAAACACGTAACACAACACAAGTAACCAACAACGATTCGATAGCACTATAAACACCCATAAACTTCTATTTAAAATATACACTCGTTGATCCTCCAGCAATTCCTTTGAATATACTAGATGTAATATGTTGTAGAATAATAAAGTTAGCATATTCGCTATAATTGCACTGAGGATCACATAGTTTCTGAAATGACGAAACTTCTTGATTATGAACAACGATGTCACTCCGTATATTACCGCTGCGAGAGACAGCACGATTATAATCCATACCTGATTTGAGTACCAAAAATTGCCAATGAGTTCTATATAGACTTTTGGGCTGATTTCGTTGTCAGCCGTGGGCACTGAGCACTCCCTCCCACAAGAGGGATTGCGAGGCGTCAGTCCCAATAGTGGGAACATTATTGGCTGATTATGTATGTAGGTATGTATGTGTCCGCCATGTTGAGCGTCGCGTGCGCAGTCAGATGTGCTGTTGAGCAGTGACACGCGTTCACTAAGTTACACGCCACAAAGCGCTATGATACCGGATCAGTTACATATTACAAATTAAGACAAGTTTGCAGATTACTTATGTATTATCTTTTATTTGGATTCACTATATTATTTATCGAAGCCAGACCGTTTGCGTTTCGAGTGCTTATTATTATTGTTGAACTTTTTTTATTTCAATTTGAAAATTAATTTGATATTATTTAAGAGTTCCGCACCCACCTTTCTTTTCAATATAAAGCACACATATAATGTCGGCTCGGCTGATAGTGTGCGTTACAGACCTACAGTATGAACTTTCAGAGAAATAATGCTAAACGACTCGAGTATTTTTCTTTCCTACTCCATCATCCGATCCTGATTACCATCCATCTATAACCTATTCATTGAGACCATTTAAAGGAGCCCTAACACGATAACTCTGCTGTAAGTTAAGGAAGTTGGATTTCCTGCAAAGTTCAGGTGATCCTGCAACAGCAGTTGAAGTTTACTATGTTCTTCTAATATCAAACAAAACAAAAATATTTCAGCAAAATTGGTTCAGCCGTTTGGATGGTACGATGGCGCAGCAGACATACTGCTACAAATACCCTGACACACACGTTGAACTTCTAAGTTATAACACATAATTATGTTTCCATCGGGGGTAAAAAAAATAGCTAAAGCGAAAGACTATTTTATTACTAATAGGAACTCTAAAAAAATGTAAAGGAAACATAAGAATCACAAGAAATATCAATAGGTAGGAGGGAATCGAACTTACAACTAGAGGCTTGCGGAGCAGTGTTCAGATCGCTAGGATATTTGCTTAGCTGAACCATTAACCAAAAAAACAAGTTCTAGTGGCAGGAACATTGACGCGCAACTGGTTACAGACCATGAATTCAACTCGTGATTGAAGATTTTTGAATAGATTTTTTTTAATAAAAAAGAAATTGCTGTTTTATACAAAAGTGCAATACCTACTCGCTTAAAATGGGTAACAGAGAACACTTGCACGAAAGACATTTGCTCGAATCCACTTGCGCGAAAAAAATGCGGAAATGGTATTTCTTCATAACATCACGCCGAGTTATTGACAGTCAAATTCGATCACGTGACTCAATATTGTGTATTCTGTTTGCATTAGAGTGTCAACTCTCGATTTATATACTCGCCATTTTCAAAATAGCGTGACAGTAGGTATGCCAGACTCCCTATAAATATCTTTGAATGCTGAATAAAATATTATTATTATTTTATCTTTATCCCTTTTTAATTTTTTTTCATAGGTACGACACCTATGATAAAAAATAAAATTATTATTATTATTATATCCGATCGTTGAAGAAATATAAGACGATTGTATGTCTGTATTCAAACTGATTGAATGTGACAACACAAAAAGGAAAGGAGAAAACAAATGAGGATGATGGAACGGGTAAAGAAAAGACGTTGCTTGTTAAACATATAAAATTGTGTTTATTGTGCTCGATAATCAAGGTTAGGTAAGTTACTATAGTTTTACTTACGAATTCAAATTCTTAATTGCGAAAGAAGATGTTAACGATACGTTATAGGTTCTTGCAACTTAGTTGCCTGTCAAGGCATTGCAATTTAAATGGTTATAATTATAAATATTAAAAAATATACATACTCAATATTACAGTTATACAGTTTACATTATATTATATTAATTATCATTGTTCATACATTAAATATTATGTCATACTATTCTTATGATTTATATCACATTATATTAAAGTATCACACTCATTTCAATATTAAATAAACATTTTCCATCAAGGAATTCTTTTACAGAGTAATAATAATAATAATATGTTTTTTTAATCAGGTAGTCTTTTAGCTTCCTTTTAAAAATACCAATTGAAGGTAGGTTCTTAATGTCTATAATAATAATAATAAACTTTTATTGTCAGACCTTGCAGTCCATAATGTTAGTATTTACATAAAGCTTCTTAAATAACTATTGTTAGTAACACATACAATCACAAAGAAAATATAATATAAACAAAAAAGAAAACATTAAACTAAACTACCTATCGCCGACCTGTGTGTGCAGTCTCACCCACCAGCCAAGCATCGGGCAGTCCCACCGATCACTCAATGCCCTCAACATACTATGGGAGCTGACGCAAGTTCTGTGATGGAGAGAAGCGCATCGCTTTCGAATGATAGCATAAAAATCATCCACCTCGCATCGGCTAACATACCCGAAGCGCTATAAAACCGCGGCAGCCCCACAAGCACTCTGAAGGCATTGTATTGTACAAGCAGAGGCGCTGTATGCCTTCCGCGTATAATTGACCCAGAGGCTGCAGGTATAGAAAGTCTGACAATAGGCTCGAAATATGGCTATGGGTAACTTATTATATATTTTTCTGTCCATACAAAAAATACTAATAACACAGTAGACTTAATTAAAAATAGTAATTTTAAGTCTTCTGCTTGTTAATGTGTAACTGCTTGTGTGTGGTGTGGTACTGATGTTTAGATAGATATTATACTAGCTGCTGTTTTGCATCCTCGTCAAATTTCAGGAGGCTGTTATGAAAGACATAAATAATCAAATAAAATTACGATCCCTGGTAAATAATGAATACATACTTGTTTTTTTAGTTATTTATGTTTAACAGTCTTTCAGAATACACCACTTTCATAGAACAGAATCGCGTTTATGGTATCGTATAAGCGGCCGTGTTTTTATGTGTGTTTAAAAGGGCAGTTACCAGTGCGGTCTCACATTGGCCGCGTTTTAAAATGCGTGTCCCACACATGCGGATTTCCGAAAATTAGAAAAAAATACCTACTTATTTTATTATTGATTCGTGTCGAGAATCAGTATTACCTCGTCGAATTTGACGAGGATATGCAAAACGACACCTTGTATAGAGCAGGGAGGGTTAATATCTTATGGTTTACATGAATCTGTTTGGAGTATACCACATATTGATTTAATACACTGTTTTTGTGCCTTGAACGCAATTTCTTTATCAGTTGAGTATCCCCAATATAGTGTCTTATGATAGAGTGGATCCCATATAGGCATGATAAACACTAAGTAGTGTGGTTTGGTTAGATACTTTTTGAGCATGTTGAGTATTGAATAAGAGAATTGATTTAATTTGCTATATATACTATTTACATGTGTGATCCGTGACAAATTAGAATCTACATAATTATATAAATACTAAGAAATTCGTATCTGTAACCTCAGATACAGTTGCATTATTGTACTCAAAAGATAATTATTGATTTTGCGTTTTTATTCTTGAAATTCCTGAAATGGGTTTTTGTACGATTTATTTTTAGATTATTTATTGTAAGCCAATTGAATAATTTAGATAGGGAATCATTTATTTCTAGTTTATGATTTTTATTATTAATGAAAAGAGCAGTACTATCATCTGTCATCTGCAAATAAACCCATAAGTTGCCGAATAGCGTTAGGTAATTCATTTATATATAATTATGAGAAATAGTAGTGGACCTAGTATTGACCCTTCAGGTACACCATATTTTATAGATTGGTATTTAACATTTCCCCAGAGGTCTAATTGTGTGCTTTGTTTAAGTTATGGAACTTGTAATTTTTATAAATAAATAAAAAAAATAAAAAATATTCATTTAAGTACTTGTATTTCGTGGGATCATATGTATATTGGGGAGAAAAGGTCAACCGTCTAACGCAACTAGTTACAAACATTATCCTTACTAAGCGGTCAAACTAATTAACTATACTGGACATACTCACTTCATTTCGAGATAACTTTTTTTTGGATCTCTTATCCCAAAATTCTCGCCATGTTTGTCGATTGCTCCTTAATCTAAATAAATACACACACAATGCTATTGCGTTCAAGTACCCTGCTAAGTTACGTATAACATTAATGGCCAATGAATGTAATTTCATTGATACACTAATAATATCTGATACTGCTGTTACATTACTGAGTACAAAAATCAACGTAGCAATGTAGAAGCGACGCCATTTGTTGAGAGACGTACCAGCACCAGCTACACTTACGCGGAATAAACAATAAACGACTCGTATATAAATAACAAAACTAATCGCCACGGGTATTAAAAACATTAAAAAGATGACATTAGAAAATATTTGATATGTTATTATTTGACTGGAGACATAGACACGAAAAACGACCGTAGGGACAAAAAGTAATAAGACTAATATAAAAGGTAGACCCCACGCAAATAGGCTACTCTTAAGGTACCTTCTCCGAATATTAAGACTAAACACTTTCACAAAATCAACATAAAACACGTAGCACAACACAAGTGACCAAAAACGATTCGATAGCGCTATAAACACCATTATACTTCTATAAAAAATATACACTCGTAGATCCTTGACCAATTCCTCTGAATATAGATTTATTATGTTGTAGAATAACAAAGTTAGCATATTTGCTATAATTTCACTGAGGATCACATAGTTTCTGAAATGACGAAACTTCTTGATTATGAACCACGATGTCACTCCGTATATGACCGCTGCGAGAGACAGCACGATTATAATCCATACCTGATTTGAGTACCAAAAGCTGCCAAGGAGATCTCTATAGGTTTCCGGGCTGTCTTCGTTGTCAGCCATGGGCACTGAGCACTCCCTCTCACAAGAGGGATTGCGAGGCGTCAGTCCCAATAGTGGGAACATTATTGGCTGATTATGTATGTAGGTATGTATGTGTCCGCCATGTTGAGCGTCGCGTGCGCAGTCAGATGCGCTGATGAGCAGTGACACGCGTCCACTAAGTTACACGCCACACAGCGCTATGATACCGGATCAGATAAATATTACAAATTAAGACAAGTTTGTAGATTACTTATGTATTATCTTTTATTTGGATTCACTATATTTATTGGAGCCAGACAGTCCACTTTGTGTTTCGAGTGCTTATTATTATTGTTGAATTTTTTTTGTTTCAATTTGAAAATTAATTCGACATTATTTAAGGGTTCCGTACCCACCTATCTTTTCAATATAAAGCACACATATAATGTTGGCTCGGCTGATAGTGTGCGTTACAGACCTACAGTATGAACTTTCAGAGAAATAATGCTGAACGACTCGAGTATTTTCTTTCCTACTCCATCATCCGACCCTGATTACCATCCATCTATAACCTATTCATTGAGACCATTTCAAGGAGCCCTAACACGATAACTCTGCTGTTAGTTAAGGAAGTTGGATTTCCTGCAAAGTCCAGGTGATCCTGCAACAGCAGTTCAAGTTTACTATGTTCTTCTAATATCAAACAAAACAAAAAATATGAAAATTGGTTCAGCCGTTTGGATGGTACGATGGCGCAGCAGACATACTGCTACAAATACCCTGATACACACGTTGAACTTCTAAGTTATAACACATAATTATGTTGCCATCGGGGGTAAAAAAAATAGCTAAAGCGAAAGACTATTTTATTACTAATAGAAACTCTAAAAAAATGTAAAGTAAATATAAGAATCACAAGAAATATCAATAGGGAACTTACAACTAGAGGCTTGCGGAGCAGTGTTCAGATCGCTAGGATATTTGCTTAGCTGAACCATTAACCAAAGAAACAAGTTCTAGTGGCAGGAAAATTGACGCGCAACTGGTTACAGACCATGAATTCAACTCGTGATTGAAGATTTTTGAGTAGACTTTTTTTTATAAAAAAGATATTGCTGTTTTATACAAAAGTGCAATACTTACTCTCTAAAAATGGGTAACAGAGGACACTTGCACGAAAGACATTTGCTCGAATCCACTTGCGCGAAAAAAATGCGGAAATGGTATTTCTTCATAACATCACGCCGAGATATTAACAGTCAAAGTCGATCACGTGACTCAATCATGTTTTCTGTTTGCATTGGTGTCAACTATCGATTTATATACTCGCCATTTTCAAAATGGTGTGACAGTAGGTATGCCAGACTCCCTATAAATATCTTTGAATACTGAATAATATATTATTATTATTTTATGTTTACCTCACACAACAGGTTTAGTTGAAAACCAGCGTCAGGCACTAGTTGTCTGGCATTTTTGCTGAACTGAGCCTTTTTGGTGCAGCCGTGAGGCACACTTTCCTGCTAATTTCTTACATAATATATGTTTTATACTTTCTACTTGTTTTCTTTATTAGTTGCTATCTGATGTATGTATCTGATGTATTGTGTGTCTTTTGGTATGTGCTAATATATATTTTTCTTTCTTTCTTCTTTCTTTTCTTATCTTTATCCTTTTTTAATGTTTTATCATAGGTGTCGTTTTCATGGTCTAAAAGGATGCTAAAGCCCATATTGAGGTCAAAATGAAAAGGTGAGCGTTAAGTGTGCGTTACAGTATAGACTATAGACTTTTGTAGAAATAATGGCTCATGTTGACGCGATGCCGATTCGGTTCCGAACTGAAATGTGTGCGTTGACCTTTCATCGTAAAAAGACACGTGTTTTGAGCATCCTTTGTATTTGTGTGGTCCATGTCAACAGCGTTATACTTGCCCATTAAGGATATAGGTTTAACAGGTTCAGTATATGGGAGAGTAGATGTATGATATAATTACTACCACTTATAAATGTGGGATTAGGGGTTGTTGTTTGCCAATATGCTCACACGCAGGTTCGCACGATGCACGAGAGAAGTGAAAGTTACGCTGTTCAAAGTTTATTGCCAGTCCTTCTACTCAAGTGGGTGAGATATACGCAGCGAGCCTACAGAGCCCTGCCAGGCCTCTGTCACTCCATGTACTTGCGCGCTATAATTACCTACCGCCCAGTCGAGCGGTCTCGGGCCGTTTGCGGACCAATTTCAGTGCGCTTTTCGCAAGCGAAGCGGGCGAAGCGCACGCACGTTGTTCAATTTTAATCTTTCCATTCGTTCGTACGCGTACCTACGATGCCGTCGGGCGCCTTATGTGCTCTATAGTACTACTACTCTCTATCTCTATAATTATGTTTTATCTAGATGTTATTGCACAGTCAGAACCAATTTATAAAAAAAAATATTTTATAAACGATACAATTTTAAACTACCAACTATAGTCGAACATATTCACAGTTCTCAATAACCTATACACAAAAAGTTATGTTAATTTAATTTTATCGAAGAGGCAGCCCTGCGATTGTTGTTAGATCGCGCGGTGCGCAGCAATCACAACTGTACGTTTGAGCATTAAGGCACATTTTAGCATGCAGCGGTTGCTGACACGATGGAGTAGGCTATTATAGCAGTAGGTTTTGGAAATTTTCTGCTGAGTGAAGTATCTGTTACGTAGTAACTATTTAGTAATCTGTGGCCCTGCGCTCTCAGTACAATAATGCGTTCGGAATGTTGTTGGG
This sequence comes from Apamea crenata, assembly GCA_949629185.1. NCBI lineage: Eukaryota > Metazoa > Arthropoda > Insecta > Lepidoptera > Noctuidae > Apamea > Apamea crenata. The sequence goes on from OX451377.1 coordinate 11,397,585, forward strand.
TCTGCCGTGGCGGTGCAACGCATCTGGGATGTTTGCTGAAGCGCGCACCACTCATGGTTTCCAGGACATCATGCGCAAAAAGCAGCTTCTCGGCTGGCCCGTATACGGGGAAGCAACAACAGCATTCTGAACGCAATAGCAGTACGTTTTGATTGTCCCTTTCAGAATTGGTGGGTCATGTCGTGTGTAGGTGTGGTGAGTCATGGCTATTTATAAACATTTTATGTAAAGTGTACTAGGTTAAGGTTTCTATGAATGGGTCTATGCCACCCGAAATAAAGTTATTATTATTATAATATCCGAAGAAATGTAAGATGATTGTATGTCTGTATCCGAACTGATTGAATGTGACAACACAGGAAGGAAAGGAGAAAACATATGAGGATGATGGAACGGGTAAAGAAAAGACGTTGCTTGCTTAACACATAAAATTTTGTTTATTGTGCTTGATAATCAAGGTTAGGTATGTTACTATAGTTTTACTTACGAATTCAAATTCTTTATTGCGAAAGAAGATGGTAACGATACGTTATAGGTTCTTACAACTTAGTTGCCTGTCAAGGCATTAAATGGTTATAAATATAAAAAATATACATACTCAATATTACGGTTTATATTACATTAATTATCATTGTTCATACATTTTATATTATGTCGTACTATTCTTATGATTTATATCACATTATATGAAGTATCACACTCATTTCAATATTAAATAAACATAATAAAATTACGACCCCTGGTAATTAATGAATACCTACATACTTGTTTTTTTTAGTTATAATAATTATGTTTGTCAGTCTTTCAGAATACACCACTTTCAAAGAACAGAAACGCGTTATGGTATCGTATGAGCGGCCGTGTTTTTATGTGTGTGTAAAAGGGCAGTTACAGTGCGGTTTCACACAGGCCGCGTTTTAAAATGCGTGTTCCACACATGCCGATTTCCGAAAATTAGAAAAAAAACCTAACTACTTATTTTATTATTGATTCATGTCGAGAATCAGTAGCATAGTTACCTCCTTGAATTTGACGAGGATGCAAGCTTACATGAATCTGTTTGGAGTATCCCACATATTAATTTAATACACTGTTTTTGTGCCTTGAACGCAATTTCTTTATCAGTTGAGTATCCCCAATATAGTATCCCTTAAGATAGAGTGGATCCCATATAGGCATGATAAACACTAAGTGGTGTGGTTTGGTTAGATACTTTTTGAGCATGTTGAGTATTGAATAAGAGAATGGATTTAATTTGCTATATATACTATTTACATGTGTGATCCGTGACATATTAGAATCTACATAATTATATAGATACTATGAAATTCGTATCTGTTACCTCAGATACAGTTGCATTATTGTACTCAATATATAATTATTGATTTTGCGTTTTTATTCTTGAAATACCTGAAATGGGTTTTTGTACGATTTATTTTTAGATTATTTATTGTAAGCCAATTGAATAATTTAGATAGGGTATCATTTATTTCTAGTTCATGATTTTTATTATTTATGAAAAGTGTTAGGTAAATAATTTTTAAATAATTATGAGAAATAGTAGTGGACCTATTATTGACCCTTGAGGTACACCATATTTTATAGATTGGTACTTAACATGTATTCATTTAAGTACTTGTATTTCGTGGGATCATATGTATATTGGGGAGAAAAGGTCAATCGTCTAACGAAACTAGTTACAAACATTATGTATACTAAGCGGTCAAACTAATTAACTACGACTATACTGGACATACTCACTTCTTTTCGAGATAATTTTTTTTTGGATCGCTTATCCAGAAATTCTCGCCATGTTTGTCGATTGCTCCTTAATATAAATAAATACACGCACAATGCTATTGCGTTCAAGTACCCTGCTAAGTTAAGTATAACATTAATGGCCAATGAATTTACATTCATTGATACAGTAAAATCTAATACTGCTATTACATTACTGAGTACAAAAGTCAACGTAGCAATGTAGAAGCGACGCCATTTGTTGAGAGACGTACCAGCACCAGCTACACTTACGCGGAATAAACAATAAACGACTATTTTATAAATAACAAAACTAATCGCCACGGGTATTAATGACATTAAAATGAGGACATTATTAAATATTTGAGATGTTATTATTTCACTGGAGACATAGAAATGAACAACGAACGTAGGAACATAAAGTAATAAGACTGTTATAAAAGGTAGACCCCACGCAAATAGGCTACTCTTAAGGTACCTTCTCCGAATGTTAAGACTAAACACTTTCACAAAATCAACATAAAACACGTAACACAACACAAGTAACCAACAACGATTCGATAGCACTATAAACACCCATAAACTTTTATTTAAAATATACACTCGTTGATCCTCCAGCAATTCCTTTGAATATACTAGATGTAATATGTTGTAGAATAATAAAGTTAGCATATTCGCTATAATTGCACTGAGGATCACATAGTTTCTGAAATGACGAAACTTCTTGATTATGAACAACGATGTCACTCCGTATATTACCGCTGCGAGAGACAGCACGATTATAATCCATACCTGATTTGAGTACCAAAAATTGCCAATGAGTTCTATATAGACTTTTGGGCTGATTTCGTTGTCAGCCGTGGGCACTGAGCACTCCCTCCCACAAGAGGGATTGCGAGGCGTCAGTCCCAATAGTGGGAACATTATTGGCTGATTATGTATGTAGGTATGTATGTGTCCGCCATGTTGAGCGTCGCGTGCGCAGTCAGATGCGCTGTTGAGCAGTGACACGCGTTCACTAAGTTACACGCCACAAAGCGCTATGATACCGGATCAGTTACATATTACAAATTAAGACAAGTTTGCAGATTACTTATGTATTATCTTTTATTAATTGGATTCACTATATTTATTGGAGCCAGACAGTCCACTTTGCGTTTCGAGTGCTTATTATTATTGTTGAATTTTTTTTGTTTCAATTTGAAAATTAATTCGACATAATTTAAGGGTTCCGTACCCACCTTTCTTTTCAATATAAAGCACACATATAATGTTGGCTCGGCTGATAGTGTGCGTTACAGACCTACAGTATGAACTTTCAGAGAAATAATGCTGAACGACTCGAGTATTTTCTTTCCTACTCCATCATCCGACCCTGATTACCATCCATCTATAACCTATTCATTGAGACCATTTCAAGGAGCCCTAACACGATAACTCTGCTGTTAGTTAAGGAAGTTGGATTTCCTGCAAAGTCCAGGTGATCCTGCAACAGCAGTTCAAGTTTACTATGTTCTTCTAATATCAAACAAAACAAAAAATATGAAAATTGGTTCAGCCGGTTGGATGGTACGATGGTGCAGCAGACATACTGCTACAAATACCCTGATACGCACGTTGAACTTCTAAGTTATAACACATAATTATGTTGCCATCGGGGGTAAAAAAAATAGCTAAAGGGAAAGACTATTTTATTACTAATAGGAACTCTAAAAAAATGTAAAGTAAATATAAGAATCACAAGAAATATCAATAGGGAACTTACAACTAGAGGCTTGCGGAGCAGTGTTCAGATCGCTGGGATATTTGCTTAGCTGAACCATTAACCAAAGAAACAAGTTCTAGTGGCAGGAAAATTGACGCGCAACTGGTTACAGACCATGAATTCAACTCGTGATTGAAGATTTTTGAGTAGATTTTTTTTTATAAAAAAGAAATTGCTGTTTTATACAAAAGTGCAATACTTACTCTCTAAAAATGGGTAACAGAGGACACTTGCACGAAAGACATTTGCTCGAATCCACTTGCGCGAAAAAAATGCGGAAATGGTATTTCTTCATAACATCACGCCGAGATATATAATAATAATAATAATAGATCTTTATTTTCAGACCATTGATCCATAACTTAAAATTAAAATAAAAAATAAATTAAAATAAAATATAAAATAAAAACTACAAAATAAAACCTAAGAAATAACCCTACCTCACAAAATATATCTGAATGACGGTCTGTGTGCCGCCATCCAGTGACCTATTATTTGGCCATCCACCCTGCCGGCTACAGTAGCCACGAGACTGTTGGGGCTGCCACGCACCCGACGCATCAGTGATGCAATTCGCAGACGCAGCAGCGAACCGAAATCCGGAACGCGTGCGTCCGCGAACATCCCCGACGCGCTACAGAAGCGCGGCAACCCCAGCATTACCCGGAACGCGGTGTTATATTGGACTCGTAACGCATTGTACGAGCCCTGTGCATAACTGACCCACAGGGCGCACGTGTACAGCGACTGGCAGTAGGCCCTGAACAATGTTATTTTAACCTCTCGCGTACACCGTGCGAACCTGCGGGCCAACATGTTACACCTGACAGCCAATGCTCTACGTTCCCTCTCTAAATCATCGTCATCCGACAGCCTATCGGTGACCCAGTGCCCCAGGTATTTAAAACGAGTGACTCTTTTCAGCGGAACTCCACCCAAGGTAACCGGTGGTACAACGTCATACATTTCGATTTGTTCAAAGGCATACTATTCTATCAACGACTACTTAGACGATAAGAATAGTTGGTCACCCTAGTTTAACGCAAGACAATGTTTATGTTCTTTCTCCAGAATTAGCTTACTGCAGAACCCAGCAATGCATAAATGTGTAAGCTGTCACGCCCTTTATGCCTGGAGGCTTTTATTTGGGTAGTAAGTTTTTTCATTTACATTTTAATTAATTATGTTTTAGCTTGAGTACGTATAGTTTTTATTATATTTGTTGGTATATTGGCGTGGCTAGCTGACATATTATGGCAAATAATTAAATTTTATGTTCTGGTTTTGTAATGTTAATTACCGAACATAAGTACCTAGTATTGTATAAATTCAAGTATTTTTTTTTAAATTGAACAGACAGCTGTGCTGCTGGGGAGTTTGTTGCGCCACTTCTTCTTCCCAGCAATAGCACTAGGAAGTGGTGAAGGGCGGGCGTTTTTGGGGGACTGTCTTTTGTAATTTTGACGTTCAAAAAGTGCTGACTCTCAGCCTAATTTGAATAAATGACTTTTGATTTTGATTTGATTTTGATTTTATTTTGCGCCCTAAACACTAAGAGCTCGCTTTTAGTTGAGTTGTACCTGAGACCATGAGTCACCGCATAGTCTTCACAGATTCGGAGGAGCTTTCTTACCGCACTGATCGATGGGCTCAGCAACACCATATCATCCGCGTAACTTATATTATTGATGCATTGCCCGTCAATAGAGCAACCGACTTGGGTGTTGCTGAGCTCACATATCAGCCGATTGACGTACAGGTTGAAGAGTCTGGGCGAGCTAAGCCCCCCCTGCCTCACGCCGCACTCCAACCGGTACGCACCCGACATGGCACCTGCCCATCTAACGTAGTTGGACTGGTTGCTATACCAGTATTTCAGTACAGCAATCAGTCCCCCAGGAAGGTCAGTGTCATGAGAGAGTTTCCCCCAGAGGCAGTCATAAGACACTAGGTCGAATGCCTTGGAGAGGTCCAAAAAACACGCATAAACAGGTGTTTTCCTTGCTGCATAGTATTGGACAGTATGCTTGAGACAGAGGATCGCCGTTTCAGTCGATAAATGTGGCCTAAAGCCAAATTGGGCGTCATGTAGGGTGATATATTTATCCAACTGCCTGTCAATCAGACCATCCAACACCTTCGCAGCAATCGTCGCCAAGGAGATAGGCCTGTAGTTGTTCTTGTCACTCGCATCTCCAGTCTTGTTTTTTATTATAGGAACGACAATCGATCGATATTTCAAAGTCGATCACGTGACTCAATCATGTTTTCTGTTTGCATTGGTGTCAACTATCGATTTATATACTCGCCATTTTCAAAATGGCGTGACAGTAGGTATGCCAGACTCCCTATAAATATCTTTGAATACTGAATAATATATTATTATTATTTTATCTTTACCTCACACAACAGGTTCAGTTGAAAACCAGCGTCAGGCACTAGTTGTCTGGCATTTTTGCTGAACTGAGCCTTTTTGGTGCAGCCGTGAGGCACACTTTCCTGCTAATTTCTATTTCTGCTATTTCTAACATAATTTATGTTTTATACTTTCTACTTGTTTTCTTTATTAGTTGCTATCTGATGTATGTATCTGATGTATTGTGTGTCTTTTAGAATGTGCTAATATATATTTTTCTTTCTTTCTTCTTTCTTTTCTTATCTTTATCCTTTTTTAATGTTTTATCATAGGTATCGTTTTCATGGTCAAAAGGATGCTAAAGCCCATATTGAGGTCAAAATGAAAAGGTGAGCGTTAAGTGTGCGTTACAGTATAGACTATAGACTTTTGTAGAAATAATGGCTCGTGTTGACGCGATGCTGATCCGGTTCCGAACTGAAATGTGTGCGTTGACCTTTCATCGTAAAAAGACACGTGTTTTGAGCATCCTTTGTATTTGTGTGGTCCATGTCAACAGCGTTATACTTGCCCATTAAGGATATAGGTTTAACAGGTACAGTATATGGGAGAGTAGATGTATGATATAATTACTACCACTTATAAATGTGGGATTAGGGGTTGTTGTTTGCCAATATGCTCACACGCAGGTTCGCACGATGCACGAGAGAAGTGAAAGTTACGCTGTTCAAAGTTTATTGCCAGTCCTTCTACTCAAGCGCCCTGTGGGTGAGATATACGCAGCGAGCCTACAGAGCCCTGCCAGGCCTCTGTCACTCCATGTACTTGCGCGCTATAATTACCTGCCGCCCAGTCGAGCGGTCTCGGGCCGTTTGCGGACCAAATTCAGTGCGGTTTTCGCAAGCGAAGCGCACGCACGTTGTTCAATTTTAATCTTTCCATTCGTTCGTACGCGTACCTACGATGCCGTCGGGCGCCTTATGTGCTCTATAGTACTACTACTCTCTATCTCTATAATTATGTTTTATCTAGATGTTATTGCACAGTCAGAAACAATTTATAAAAAAATATATTTTATAAACGATACAATTTTAAACTACCACCTATAGTCAGAACATATTCACAGTTTTCAATAACCTATACACAAAAAGTTATGTTAATTTAATTTTATCGAAGAGGCAGCCCTGCGATTGTTGTTAGATCGCGCGGTGCGAAGCAATCACAACTGTACGTTTGAGCATTAAGGCACATTTTAGCATGCAGCGGTTGCTGACGCGATGCAGTAGGCTATTATAATAATAATAATAATAATAATAATATCCCTGGACATTTCACACAGCACCATTTGTCCCAAGCTAAGCAACCTAATGCTATTATAGCAGGATATAGGAAATTTTCTGCTGGGTGAAGTATCTGTTACGTAGTAACTATTTAGTAATCTGTGGCCCTGCGCTCTCAGTACAATAATGCGTTCAGAATGTTGTTGGGTCTGCCGTGGCGGTGCAGCGCGTCTGGGATGTTTGCTGAAGCGCGCACTGATGGTTTCCAGGCCATCATGCGCAAAAAGCAGCTTCTCTGCTGGCCCGTATACGGGGTAGCAACAACGGCATTCTGAACGCAATAGCAGTACGTTTTGATTGTCCCTTTCAGAATTGGTGGGTCATGTCGTGTGTAGGTGTGGGGAGTCATGGCCATTTATAACCATTTTATGTAAAGTGTACTAGGTTAAGGTTTCTATGGGTCTATGCCATCCGAAATAAAGTTATTATTATTATTATATCCGATCGTTGAAGAAATGTAAGATGATTGTATGTCTGTATCCGAACTGATTGAATGTGACAACACAGGAAGGAAAGGAGAAAACAAATGAGAATGATGGAACGGGTAAAGAAAAGACGTTGCTTGCTAAACACATAAAATTGTGTTTATTGTGCTTGATAATCAAGGTTAGGTAAGTTACTATAGTTTTACTTACGAGTTCAAATTCTTTATTGCGAAAGAAGATGTTAACGATACGTTATAGGTTCTTACAACTTAGTTGCCTGTCAAGGCATCAAATGGTTATAAATATAAAAAATATACATACTCAATATTACAATTATACAGTTTACATTATATTATATTAATTATCATTGTTCATACATTTTATATTATGTCATACTATTCTTATGATTTATATCACATTATATTAAGTATCGCACTCATTTCAATATTAAATAAACATTTTTCATCAAGGCTTTGTTTTACAGAATAATAATATGCTTTTTTAATCAGCCGATCGATTCTGTAAAAATCTCACCGTGAAAAGTTAGGTGAAGTGAGCTTAGAGTGAGCTGTCAATCCCTAGCATTATTTGGAATGACCGCTCACTCCACGCTCACTTCACCTAAGTTTTCACGGTGAGATGGTTACAGAATTGCAATGCTGGAAGTCTTTTAGCTTCCTTTTAAAAATACCAATTGAAGGTAGGTTTGGTTAACTTATTATATATTTTTATGCCATTACAAAAAATACTAATAACACAGTGGACTTAACTATTAGATAGTAATTTTAAGTCTACTGCTTGTTAATGTGTAACTGCTTGTGTGTGGTGTGGTACTGATGTTTAGATAGATATACAAGCTGTTGTTTTGCATCCTCGTCAAATTTCAGGAGGCTGTTATGAAAGACACAAATAATCAAATAAAATTACGATCCCTGGTAATTAATGAATACATACTTGTTTTTTTAGTTATAATAATTATTTTTGTCAGTCTTTCAGAATACACCACTTTCAAAGAACAGAATCGCGTTATGGTATCGTATGAGCGGCCGTGTTTTTATGTGTGTGTAAAAGGGCAGTTACAGTGCGGTCTCACACAGGCCGCGTTTTAAAATGCGTGTTCCACACATGCCGATTTCCGAAAATTAGAAAAAAAAACCTAACTACTTATTTTATTATTGATTCATGTCGAGAATCAGTAGCATAGTTACCTCCTTGAATTTGACGAGGATGCAAAACGACACCTTGTATAGAGCAGGGAGGGTTAATATCTTATGGTTTACATGAATCTGTTCAATTTCTTTATCAGTTGAGTATCCCCAATATAGTGTCTTATGATAGAGTGAATCCCATAGAGGCATGATAAACACTAAGTAGTGTGGTTAGGTTAGATACTTTTTGAGCATGTTGAGTATTGAATAAGAGAATTGATTTAATTTGCTATATATACTATTTACATGTGTGATCCATGACATATTAGAATCTTGATATTCAAGAAATGGGTTTTTGTACGATTTATTTTAAGATTATTTATTGTAAGCCAATTGAATAATTTAGATAGGGAATAATTTATTTCTAGTTCATGATTTTTATTATTTATGAAAAGAGCAGTACTGTATCATCTGCAAATAAACCCATAGGGTGCCGAATAGTGTTAGGTAAATCATTTATATATAATCATGAGAAATAGTAGTGGACCTATTATTGACCCTTGAGGTTCACCATATTTTATAGATTGGTATTTAACATTTATTCATTTAAGTACTTGTATTTCGTGGGATCATATGTATATTGGGGAGAAAAGGTCAATCGTCTAACGAAACTAGTTACAAACATTATCTATTCTAAGCGGTCAAATTAATTAGCTATACTGGACATACTCACTTCTTTTCGAGATAATTTTTTTTTGGATCGCTTGTCCAGAAATTCTCGCCATATTTGTCGATTGCTCCTTAATATAATTAAATACACACACAATGCTATTGCGTTCAAGTACCCTGCTAAGTTAAGTATAACATTAATGGCCAATGAATTTACATTCATTGATACAGTAAAATCTAACACTGCTATTACATTACTGAGTACAAAAGTCAACGTAGCAATGTAGAAGCGACGCCATTTGTTGAGAGACGTACCAGCACCAGCTACACTTACGCGGAATAAACAATAAACGACTATTATATAAATAACAAAACTAATCGCTACGGGTATTAACAACATTATAATGATGACATTAGTTAATATGTGAGATGTTATTATTTCACTGGAGACATAGACATGAACAACGATCGTAGGAACATAAAGAATTAAGATTGTTATTAAAGGTAGACCCCACGCAAATAGGCTACTCTTAAGGTACCTTCTCCGAATGTTAAGACTAAACACTTTCACAAAATCAACATAAAACACGTAACACAACACAAGTAACCAACAACGATTCGATAGCGCTATATACATCAATAAACTTGTAAAAAAAATATACACTCGTAGATCCTTGACCAATTCCTCTGAATATAGATTTAATATGTTGTGGAATAAGAAAGTTAGCATATTCGCTATAATTGCACTGAGAATCACATAGTTTCTGAAATGACGAAACTTCTTGATTATGAACCACGATGTCACTCCGTATATGACCGCTGCGAGAGACAGCACGAATATAATCCATCCCAGATTGATGTACCAAGAGTCTCCAATGAGATCTCTGTAGGTTTCCGGGTCTTTTTTAATATTGGTGTCGCTGTCGACCATGGTGAGCGTCGCGTGCGCAGTCAGATCCACTGATGAGCTGTTACACGCGTCCACTAAGTTACTCGCTACAAAGCGCTGTGATACCGGATCATTGAAGTATTAAAATTTAAGACAAGTTTGCAGATTACCTATCATTATCTATTTGGACTCACTCTATTTTTTGGAACCAGACAGTCCACTTTGCGCTTCGTGTGTTTATTATTAATAGGAAACGTTTTTTATTGCCATTTAAATTTATGGGTTAATTTTTGAAATCGTTCCACAAATTGCCGGAGATATCGCGCACCATACATACAAAAAAAAGTACAATCATAGGATGATAGGAGTTAGTGTTCCCAAAATTTAAACCGACTTGAGATATATCTCATCTAAAAGGTCTTGGTTTACTGATAATTCTTTACTGTGGCGAAGACCGTCAAAAGTATGGGATTTTCAGGAAATAGAAGGGAATGTAATGGTACAACTGGAGTAAAAAGTATGTTTGTTTATTGAAAAATAAGTGAAAATGGATACTTACGGTACTTCATATTGTAGTATTTTATTTTCCATGAAATAGCATTGTATACCCCGTAAGTGTAGGTAGAGATTGTGTACCTACAACCCGATATCAAAACGTAGTCAACATACTTGAGACATATCTCATCTAAAAGGTCTTGGCTTAATGATCATTCTTTACTATGGCGACGCCAGTCAAAACTATGAGGTTTTCAGGGAAAAAAATTGATGTGCTATCTTTTCAGTTTAATGTTACGTTTTAAGATTAATTATTATATTATATTATTTGGCTATCATTATGTTTGATTTCTTTCATTATGACAAAAATTCAATTCAGTTCCTTCCTATATCTTACCTTTACGTATAGAGGTGTACCAACCTCTGCTTACCCCTCCAGGGTTCACTGGTGTGATGTTATGTATTCCATGTCTATGTGGGAAATAATTAAATACCTAACTTGTGAAAAGTCTGGGCGCAATGATATAAGTTTTATGTTCTACTTAAGTTGAATTTTATATAAGTTGGCTATCATTGTGTTTAATCTCGTTCATTTTGACGGAATATAAAATGCAGTACCTATATATGTTCTTTGTTAGAGGGTTTGGTTTCCGCGTTTAGTGACCACACAGTGGGGTGGACCATTGTGCGTGGGCCATGGCGGCCGTCGGTGGTAATTCCAACCAGCCCACCTTCCTCCAGAAGCTTATTAAGGTCTCCTGGTCTGTTGAGAACATCTGTGTAAGATCTGGGTGTCCCGAGGGTCTCTGTCCTAATCTGGGTGACGTCTGTGCATTCAAAGTGCGCATGCGCAACTGTATCCTCAGCCTCCATGCAAGCACTGCATATATAGTGGGCTGTGCGTTATGTCTACGAGTATTGTGTGGAAGTGTTTGTTTAGCGAGCAGTGTTCCGTGATGGTCCCCGTTACCTGGCGCAGGCTGTTTCTGTCCAGGCACTAACGTCTGGTTAGCCCGCCATCTACAGATGGCAAAGCTTCCCTGGACTGCAAGCAGCCCAGTGTCCGATATCTTAGAAGGACTTGGTTTGCATAAAGCCTCAAACTAAACATGCGTTTGCTAATCGATTTTATGTGTTCATAGGACCTTTTCTGTATAATAGACTCAACAAGTTACTAAGCTTCTATAGTGTAAGCTATAAAAAATGTAGTACAATGTTATCAGATCACTTAGCGATACTCAATTACACAGACACAGAAAAACTTCAAAAAATTTGGTCATGATTGAATTTATTCCCTTGTTACTCACAAGGGAATAAATTCAATCATGACCAAATTTTTTTTTTTTACTTTTGTATGTTTACATAGTCTTAGTGTTAGTTATTAATGTTGTACTATTGTGCTTTTTCGCAGAGTTGTTATGTAATTATTTTTAAACAGGTACCAGTTTTATTTAAAATTTAATTGAGATGTAAAGTGATGGCCTGAAACACAGGTTCGGGTGGGTCGCTACCTTGATGGGAAATCGTCAAATGACCCCTAACACTCGAATTCCGGTCCAACATTACTTCCTGTAATAAAAAATATTTTAGTTGTAGTTTTATTTATTATTTTTAGGCACTATAATTGTATGGGAAATTTGCAAATAAATTATTATTAAAATAATATTAAATTAAATACTTATTATTATTACTAAATTATTATTGATACCCATCTGCGGAGTCTCGCTAGCTTATTTAATTTGACCCTGTATTTTAGTGAAGATTAGTGTGTAAAGTCTTCTGGTCATAAATATTATTTTTCATTTAAATAAATAAATAAAATAAGTTTATTAACACAAACACCTTAGTATACAAAGCCATTACAATACACATAGGAATATTAAACTCTGGGAAAAAGGCTGCATAAATAGTGAAGATCCCTGCCTCCTAAGCTAGGGGTACCCTGTGACTTAGGAGTCAGTGTTCTACTGTAGCTTCGTATACAAAAAATCCTTTATTTATGTGTGATAACATGATGAACCTCTAATGACTTGGTTTAACTACGAATATGAATGAGTAGGTATGTGTGTTAAAGGAGGGAGATGTGGTTGTGTGGTGTGGTGTGGTGTGGTGTGCTGTGTTGTGTTGTAGAATGGTGTGTTGTGGTGTGATGTTGGTGTATGAAAGGGTTTGTGTTTTGTGGGGTTGTGTGAGGTCGTAAGAGGACTGTTCTTCTGATGTTGCATGGGCTTATGTATTCGGTATTGTAGAATAGTGATTATTATTACGTGGCTATATTAATTTAGAAATAAGATCCTCTGTGCGAGAATAGTCCTGATTATACAGCCAGTTTTGTAGTTTGGTTTTAACTTCGTGTTTGTTTAAATTACTTAATTGGATATGTTTATTCACCCTTCTGTAAATGAGCGAGCTTATTACATAAAGCTGGTGGCTAGCGTAGGCTGTTTTGTGAGGGACAGGTGGGCATGCAGATTTGGCTTTACGAGTGGTAGGATCTAATAGAGGAACCTGTTTGCTTTTTTAAACTTGATTTCTTAGCGGTTAAACTAGTCAATTTTCCTCAAAGATGATATCACCAGTAAGTATCTTGGACGTAGGTGCTTGCTTCATTTATTTATGTTTCGATCTCATCTGAAATCAGCCAACGCAATTTTATTAGAAAGAAAGAAAGAATTAGAATTAGCAGTACCTAGTATACACTTGATAGTAACATTTAACACAAATTTTGAATACTTTTAAAATGTATGGAATGACTTTTTTCGTAGGATGCACCTTTTCGAGAGAACATGATATTTATAAGGACGGTTATGTTATTAAATTTTCAAAAAGCAAATAGCTTACCGGATGCACGACTGCTTTGCAAATCAAATCAAATCATTTAATGGTTTGCAAACTATTATTTAGTACAAAGATGTTTTGGTATAAGTGTCCTCCTTGTTCCAGTGTTACATCGGCATGCAAATCATATTTATATTATTTAATTTAGAAATATTTTAATTTTGCAAAAAACTTAGAAAATTTGAATTTCGCGGGCTAGCGTACAAACATCTTCAAGCAGACCTCACGGACTATTCTGAAACAACTCATTATTCTCCTAAATATTTATATTTCATACACTTCTGACATCATCACGCCCTGTCTGGCGGGGTACTGGGTAGATTTACGGCATCTTCATTACAAGAGTCACGTCTCCGCCATTCATATCGTTTATTGTGACACTCGGCGCCGCTTGCATATCTACTCAGTATAAAGGCATTCTTATAACTTCGTGATGTTATTAAATGCAGACTTCTAGGCAGAAAAAGCTTTGTTCTCTCTTTTCATAGGTCGTTTGCTGCTCTCCCGAGAGGTAATCCCTGTATTTTTAAGAAAGTTCGCATTCTATGTTAGTCTCAATCTGACAATTATATCTCTAATTCCCTTTGGAGGTATGAGGAACAGGGTGTAAAGTTCACTCATCCTCCATTGAAAAGGGAGGATCCTCCAACCAGACGGGTGTTATGTCTGGCGGGCAATTGCCCAATGGTTGATATTGGGAAATTGTATCTATGCTAATTGCACGGTAAACTCTGCTTGCGAGATGCAGGATTTGCGTGACGTCAGTATGACGCGTTGTTCGCATGTGGCGTTGTAGATACCGCTACATCACTCCCCTCCGGAGACCGGAGGTCGATAGTTGGCTGAGTCTTGTATCTTCCGATACTGGCCAGGCCAGCTGAGGTTCGGTTGCCGCATAGTTCACGGTGAGTCGGAACTGTCTGCGGAGATGCCTCAGTGAGTCGGGGTGGCGCATAGTTCACGGTGAGTCGGAACTGTCTGTGAAGATGTCCCCAGTGAGTCGGGGTGGATGGCGCTGCGTTATACTCCAGTGCGTGGGATGTCGTACAGCGCTGGATTGAGGCTGGCTGCTGCGTCGACCAGGAGAGGGTGCTCTGCTTGTTGACCGGCCGAAAGTGCAGTGTGCTGTGCCGAGGTTGCTGATGAGGCTGAGGGTGATGACCGGGTATGCGCGGTCGCTGCATGCTGGTGGTCAGGATAACCGTTGAAGCCGTGGGTGCTGGCTGGCTGCGTGACTCGCCGCTAAAGCTTGCGGGAGTGATGATGATGACGTCACACTGAAGTAGGTGCACGAAGGCTGCGCTGACGTTCATGCTCGGGGTCACCAGTTTGGAGGTTTGAGGAACAGGGTGTAAAGTTCACTTATCCTCCATAGAAAAGGGAGGAACCTCCGACCAGCCGGGTGTTGTGTCTGGCGGGCAATTGCCCAACGATTGATATTGGGAAATTGTATCTATGCTAATTGCACGGTAAACTCTGCTTGCGAGATGCAGGATTTTCGTGATGTCAGTATGACGCGTTGTTCGCATGTGGCGTTGTAGATACCGCTACATACTTAACAACAAATCGATTAAATGTCCCTTCCATATAATATTAATAGGTCGTCTATACAGGGTCAAATTAGATTAGCTAGCGAAACTCTGCAGACGTGATGCGTATTGATATCTAAACATGATCATAGAAAAAAATAATTACTTCGATGAATTTTTTTTGGGGTCATCGACCTCACTTAGTGTACCTATCTATATATATATATATATCTAAATAAAAAGAAAACAAATTTTCTCAACTCATACTTCAAGTAACAATAGGGTGTTAGTAAAACATTGAATTAAATATTTGTTATAATAATTCACTTATACAACAGATAAACAGCGCAAAATTCTTAGGCATTATTCTCGATACACATCTTTCTTGGAAAGAACATATTAATAGTTTATGCATATAAAAACTTTTTTACAAAAAAAAAACAACCGACTTCCATAAAAACACTACAAAGTGAAAAATAACTTTAATTTCGGAAGTCGGTGTCTTTGCTTTTTATATTTCGTTTTTCGCCACCGACTTCCGAAATTAAAGTTATTTTTCACTTTGTAGTGTTTTTATGGAAGTCGGTTGTTTTTTTTTTGTAAAAAAGTTTTTATTTTTCACTTTTTTGTTGTGATATTTTTTTTTTATTTTTGTTGATTTTTCTAAAACCGCTTCTCCGATTTCGATAAAATTTTCATGGGACCATTTGGGAAGTATACCCTATCCAACAAAAAAAGATTTTTTCAAATCGGTTGGCAAGCGACGGAGTTATGCGCGAACAAACATAAAAAAAAAAAAAAAAAAATACAAACATCCGAATTGAGAACCTCCTCCTTTTTTAGAAGTCGGTTAAAAAATAAACAAGTTTGTTTTTGCACTTCGAAAGGTAAAAGACGTGACGAGCAGACATACTTCTATTATGGTATATCACGCTTACATATGTTCCATTATACGGTATGGCATAGTTGTCTGGGGAAATTCCTGTGACATCACGAGGGTGTTCATAGCACAGAAAAAATGCATTCGGGCACTGTACGGCATGGATTGGTCGGAATCATGTAAACCTATCTTAGAATCTACTAACTGTTCCCTGCATATACATTTATGAAATAGCTACATTTGTCAAATACCATAGTCATCTTTTCACTACTAACGACAATACATCTTCATTCAACGCAAAATTAACCACCTGCCCCTAAAAATGCCTGTGCCTAAGCTACAACTGTTCAGAAAGAACTGTGCCTATATGGCACCTCTAATATATAACTCTTTGCCCAAAGGAATGACCGATCTGCCATATAAAAGGTTCTGTTGTGCCTTGCGAAAATGGTTAATACAGGAGAGCTTCTACACGGTTAAAGATTTTTTGAATAAAAGCACATGCCGATTTGGTTTCCACTAAGATACTGATTATTCCTCTTATTTCCTGTGACTTTGTCCTTATTAATAATTTAAGTAATTGAAATCTACTAATATAACTCTAATAATTGTATATTGAAATGATTGTAATAAAATAACTGTAAAGCTACTAATTGTAACTTAAATGATTGTAATAATTATTGTAATCCAAATTTTCTTATAAATGTAATAATTAAAATAATTGTAATTTAATTTAAAAAAATGATTGTTGTAAACTAACTATAATTTTGCATGCCCGTAA
This sequence comes from Apamea crenata, assembly GCA_949629185.1. Taxonomy (NCBI): domain Eukaryota; kingdom Metazoa; phylum Arthropoda; class Insecta; order Lepidoptera; family Noctuidae; genus Apamea; species Apamea crenata. Next base: position 11,414,458 of record OX451377.1, read on the forward strand.
TGAGGGTGAAATATGTCCTGTGCTATAATTTAATTTAACATCTTGTGTACCCACCATATTTCAGGCAAATAAATGATTTATTATTATTATATTTATTATAAGTTTTCATAAGTTTTTATTTTATAATCTAATCTTTTTGGTAATTTTATTATGTGTTTATTTAATGTTTTTGTTAATATTGTAAGGATTTAAAAATGTAATCGAATAGTTGTTCACCTTTAATAAGAATGTTGTGCAGCCCTATAAGTGGTGTATGTACTCAAACTCAAAGCATTTATTTTATATATGCCTATTACACACTTTTGAATGTCAAACAGTCGTTAGATGAATCTTGAGAGAGTAGTAAGATGAATCTTGCCCATAGCATTGAAGACTCGTAATCCTACTAATATTATAAATGCGAAAGTTTGTATGTATGGATGTATGGATGTTTGTTACTCTTTCACGCAAAAACTACTGAACAGATTTTGACGAAATTTAGCACACAGATATCCTACTAATATTATAAATGCGAAAGTTTGTATGTATGGATGTATGGATGTTTGTTACTCTTTCACGCAAAAACTACTGAACAGATTTTGACGAAATTTAGCACACAGATAGTTTATAACCAGGATTAACATATAGGATACTTTTTATCCCGACATTCCCACGGGATCGAAACTTATGCGGGTGAAACCGCGGGGCGCAGCTAGTTACCCATAATTGGTAGTATCCTTCTAAATGTGTCGTTGGTGTGCCCTGTTTAATAAATCAATGTCTAACTAGTAAACAAAGTAAATATTCATTAGTAAAAGAGCTGACTTTCTTTGTAAAAAGTTGGCTTGGCGAAGTAGTGCCGGTTCACCTGAAGGCCAATTCCCATGATTAAAAACGCGCAAAATCTAAATGCAATCTCATCTTAGCGACAGTCAATGTCAAAATCTTGTCAAAAATGTAGGGAAATTAGAGGTATTTTTGGCAGATTGAGACTGAGATCAAACTGAGAAACGTTCTTAAAATTACGAACATTGCCCCTCTGATTCTCTGGTCTGAGACTATGAGTTCAAAAAAAAAACATATATCACTAATTTCTATCAGGCAGAAATGTTTTGTTCCCAGAAACCACCCTACACAAATGGCCACACTTTCAAAGTGTCTCGTATTAATTTCTACAACAACGCACCAGCACCCTTATTGCAGCACTCATCTTTATTTAACATACACAGATTAATTACTATTTTTACACTAATATATACAATTCTAAACAAGTATATAATACCTACTAAAAAATATAGAGAAAGGCGGGAGCTCATTGGGCATCAAAAGATTCGTCCGCATCACTGTCAATGGGATAAGTGCCCAAAAGGCTGGCAGCATTACCACGTTGGATGGCAATGCTGATTCTTTGGGCTAAAAATAGGCCAGCCTTCTGGTCACGTGAAGAGTCAACCAACTGCTTGGCGATACTGTTCACTACTTTATGGACTGCAGGACATCGGTATTTGCGTGTTTCCTTGACCTCTCCAAAGCTTTTGATCTTGCCTCATACGATGTGCTCTGGAGAAAGTTGGGGGACGCGGGTGTACCGGTGAAGGTGCTCAATTTGCTTAAATATTGGTATTCTCACCAAACAAATTTTGTAAGGTGGAATAATACACTCTCTGAGGCTTAGACGTTGGAAAGCGGGGTGAGACAGGTTTGACGTCACCCAAGCTTTTCAACCTATACATAAATGATCTCATCGTCGAGCTCAGTAGCAAGCGTGTCGGTTGTTCGATTGATGGCGTCTGCATCAACAACATTAGCTACGTGTACGACATGGTGCTACTGAGCCCCCAGAGAGTTGGAGAGTTGTTAAGGGTATGTGAGGCCTTTGCACATGGCTTTATATACAATGTCCAAAAATCTGAATATATTATGGTTTTTAGGGCCGCCGGTGGATGCTCCCAGTATTCACATAATATTACCCTAAATGGCTTGTGCATAAACGGTCACGAAATTTAAATACCTGGGGCGTTTAATTACCGAAGGTCTTGAAGATGATATGGACATTGACAGTGAGCGCAGGGCTTTGGCGGTCAAAGGTAACATGCTGGCCCGCAGATTCTCCCGCTGCTCTGAACAAGTAAAACTAACGTTGCTTAAAGCGTACTGTCAGAGCTTTTATACGGGGAATCTGTGGGTCAGGCACACCAAAAGACCACTGGACGTCCTGCGCTTCCAGTATAACAACATCTTAAGGATGATGTTGGGGCTGCCTCGCTTCTCTAATGAATCGGGAATGTTTGCGCTGTATCATAGTGATGGTTTTCATGCGGTAATTCGTAAGAAAACTGTATCCCGGATCTGCAGAATGCGTGGCAGCTGCAACGGTATTCTGAAGGCTGTGTGCAGATAGGATCTCTTCTCCGATATGGATATCCTTTATTAAGCGGGTAATTTGAATGTATTTTAATTTTAACTTATTTTAATTAGAATATATTTTAATTTTATCTTATTTTATTATTGATTTTAATGGATTTCGATTTTGGTGTTAATTTATTTTATTTTGAATACTGATCCTAATGTTAGGTAATTTATTTCTGATGTTAATTTAAACGTTAATTTATTTTATTTTTAATTTAATTGCAATTACCCTGTGGTCGTCGCAAAGTCCCTTCAATACTTCTTTTCTCAACAGAATCATAGAAAAATCAGCTCTATCAAAATCAACTCTATCAAAACCCAATCAACACAATCTACAATTCATTTGCAACCACAATCATAGCCGTACCCACATTTATCTCAACAACACGTCAAAACTATCGACATGCATTGTTCTGTCGGGCCCCCTACTGGCGAGCGGCGTGCAGTCTGGCCATCGCCATCGATCCGTTCAGCTTCACTACGAACTGCTTCCCCGCTTATATCGTATCCAATAGAATGATTAGTTATTAATGAATAGGCTTTGTTATAATACTTAGCCTGTGATTGTCCTATTGCAGCGTAAAGACCTCTTCTCATGCAGAGAAGGAATGAGCAGTAATCACCACGTATGAAATCTGCGTGAGATTCAAGTCTAGGTTTCCTCACGACGTCTTTCTCATCAAGAATAATTGTTGGTGCTTGCCAGGTTTGAACCCGCAACCTAGTGCTCAAAAGGTCCAAGGTAACATCAGGGTCATCAGAATAGAAGTACAGTCACGAGCACCAATATGTCAACACTTGGCAACTTTCAATTGCGATTTTTTCGTGAAATAACGAATGCAACGTTGAAATACGACACATTAGATAAACCTATGGGTTCGAAAATGCTATGTTCGTAACAACATACAATTTCATTAAAAAATAAAGGTGTAAAACGCTTTTGAATAAAGACGAGTGTATACATACTTTTGCTCGTGACTGTACACCATATAAATTACAGAACATAAATTTGTAAATTTTACAAATGGTGACACAATGGGCGGTCTTATCGCTAAGAGCGATATTTTAAAGATAACCTTTGGATGGATTAAAAATTAAGGAAAGTAATCAATTTGAAAATTATCTACGGAGCGACTGTACTGAAATTTCTGTTATTATTATACCTAGTTGATGCCGTAGCAAATCTTTGTTAGTAATTAAAAGTTAAAAAATGCCATCTCATTAATCAAACATTTTTTTTTGTAATGTTTTCCTTTATTCATCAAACTTGTTGTCTAATGCAAAAAAAAAAAAATACTACGCCAGATGTACAAATTACTAGGAAAATAAGAAAGGTATGATTGTTAATACTTTTGTATGTGTGAAAGAGAAGAAAATAGTTGGGGAGCACGTTAGTTAGTTTCAACTCTACGTCGCGCAAGATCGTGTTTTGTTATCTGGCTATTTCCCTAAAGGTAGCCTATTTTGACGATACGTCCATCAATCCAAATGGAGTGGACGTCTTCCAAAATGGTTTCGTGAATGTGATAAACGTATGCCAATCAAATGGACACCTTCCAGCTTTGGATTTCCAAACGGATTGAAATCCATGTATCCAATCCAAATGAACGTCATCCGCGGCCGACTGTCAATGTCAAAAACGTGCGACACGCAATTTGGAAGCCGTTCGAATCGTCTGTGAATGGGCCAAAGCAACCGCTGTAAATTTTGTCTCAGTTTTTGCTATGTGTTGACGGGGGGTACATGTGTTAGAGTGTTAGAAAGAGAGTCTATAAAACCAGGACTGTTTTATTGGGAAATGTTGAATTGACGATCCAACCAGCCTTTCATCCATTTTCTCCTTCGTCTTTTCTGTCTTTTTATCGAAATACACACTGTTGTTGCCACCATTAAAAAATCCATTGTGATAATTCTTCCGTACGACGTCGACTTGATAGCGTGCTATCTTCGAAGAGGCGGCGCGTACGTCCAAATGGAAGTAAGTCAATGTGCCTCTAACTGAAGTACCTCCATAAGGAAGTCTTCCATTTAGAAGCATTCCAAACAGACGTATCGTATGGCTACCTTAACTGTTGCCGTGTATCTTGCTCTTGTGTTGTGCTGTACCTTCATAAGTGCTGACTATGGCTTCATATTCTAATCCTGAATACGCTGACATAATGTACTGTTACGGGCTTCGTGATGGTAACGCTGCTGATGCGCGGAGAGAATACCAACTTCGCTTTTCCAACCGCCGACTCCCACACGTTTGTGTCTTCGGATCGACTTATTGGCAATTATCTGAAACTGGCAGCGTCCAAAAAAGCAGGCAAATTGGTACTGGTCGTTCCCGGAGATACACGGCTGAGGACGAGGAGCTTATTCTTCAACGTTTTATTGAAGACCCCAACATATCCACAAACATCGTAGTCCGTGAGCTTGGTATGTCACAGTGGAAAGCCTGGTCTGTAGTTCACTTGTCAGGCCGACATCCATACCACTACCAACCCGTGCAGTCATTAGAAGAGGGAGATCCGCCGAGACGGCTTGAATTTTGTCGTTTCATGCTAAGTGATGACGCCGAAGGCGAAAACTTTTAAAAAAACATTCTATGGACCGATGAATCATGTTTTGACCGTGATGGTATCACAAATTACCACAATTTACATTACTGGACGCCGAGGGCAGAAGGAAACTGAAACCAACAGCATCCTATCCAGCATCCGTAGGTTCTCACTTAATGTTTGGATGGGTATTATCGACGACGATTTTATTTGCTGAAAATGCATTTTTTACAAAAACCTAATCAGATGTTCTTTTATCTATCAATAAATTTAATTTTAAGGAATGGTGGCCCTCTATTTTGTTTTGACTAGTTTATTATACAAACCTTGTCCTGACAGTGACAAACACAAAAAAAAATAATTATCCAGTTTCGTGCAGTCGATCGCAAGTTATACATTTCGGTAATTCATTTCTATTTATATAAAAGAAAAAGAATCTCAACGTTGGAAAAATAACACCACCTACTTATACCGCTCCTATTTTTCAAAAACTCCTCAACGTTTGTTGACAGCAGTTCTTGAAAAAAATTCAAGGAAATCTATGTTGGTACCTACGTTAGTCGTAACCTACATGCGTCTTGCCAACACCCCCGCTCCCACCCGACACCCCCTGTAATTGATTTCCACCCCCCCTAGGAATGCGACCCATCGTATGTAATGGGGTGATTCAAAAACTCATCTTATACTCGCAGTAGGGATGGGCGAAGTTGATTCTAGTCGATTGTTGAACAGTTATGGAGTCTGGGTCAGTTGTGAAAGTTTTGTTAGTGCAAAATTATTGTTTGTTTTCTTTTTTTGATAAGTGTTTGATTAAACCATTGCCTGATATAAGAAGACTAGCTTCTGCCCCCGACCTCGTCCGCGTGAAATTTCTTGTACCCCGCCCCGACCCACCCCATCGCATGGCATCGCCTGCCTGCACTGTTACTGTGTTCACAAACATGCTCATCAGCTTTATTATTAGTATAGATATACAACGTGTTTTTTTTTATATCCCATAACTCTAGGGGGTCATTGTACTCATCGGCATTGGCGGCGGCGAGTGCGGGCGAGGCAGCGGGCGCGTCGCCGGGCGCGCGGGCGCACCTTGCGGGCGTGGGCGCCGCTGACGTGCGGCGCGCACTCGCGCGCTTGCCGCCTAAGCGCTCAGCTGGGCCGGATGGTATTCCAGCGTACATTTTTAGGGATTGCGGTGCGGTGTTGGTTAAGCCGTTGCTACACTTGTTCAACATCTGTATTGAGACCGCAACTTTTCCGGAGCGATGGAAGCTTACCCGAGTTGTACCCGTGCCTAAAGGTAGTAGTGGTTCGGCACCCTGCGATTATAGACCGGTAGCGGTATTATGCACTCCAGCTAAAGTGTTTGAGTCGACCATTTACGGTAGCCTGTATCCACAGATCAGCGCTCTATTGTCCGACGCGCAGCATGGTTTCCGTCCTGGGCGGGGGACAACGGGGAACTTACTGGATCTTATGACGCAAATAGTACCTACGGTGGATGCGGGTCAACAGGTAGATGTTGCCTACTTCGATTTCAAGAAGGCCTTTGACACAGTAGATAACGACGTCCTTTTGGCTAAATTGGCTGGTGTAGGTTGTACACCTCACACTCTGGCATTTTTCGCCTGCTATTTACGAGACCGTTGTCAGTACGTCGACTGTAGTGGGCAGCTCTCTGAGCCCTATTTCACGAGATCAGGAGTCAGTCAGGGCAGTAATTTAGGGCCTTTTCTCTTCATTTTAACAGTTAACGATCTGCCGAGAGTAGTCAATAAATCCACACCATTGTTATTCGCGGATGACTTGAAACTGGTGCTTAAAATAAGACGGAAAACTGATCATGACATACTGCAGCAGGATATTAATGAGGTAGTAGAGTGGAGTCTTCGCAATAGGTTGTACTTCAATGCGGCCAAATGTTCGGTGCTATCATTTACCCGGTCGCGCGACCCAAGTCATTATCAATATTGCATGGATGGAATCCAACTGCAACGGGTCCCAGAGGTTAAGGACTTGGGCGTGCGCTTTACAACTGATTTAAATTTCCGCAAACATACCACTGATGTCTGTAAAAAAGCATACCGCAATTTAGGGTTGGTTTTACGGCTAGGGAACCAGTTCACGAACATCAGTGCTCTAAGATCGTTGTACGAAGCGCTTGTAAAGAGTCATTTGGAATGCAATGCTGTCGTCTGGTCGCCACATGAAGCCAAGTACAAACTAATGCTAGAACGTATCCAGAACAAATTTGTGAGATTCCTGTACTTAAAGCAGTATGGTGTGTATCCAGGGTATCCGCTGTTGTATCCTACTCTATTTGTGTTGGGCATGGTAGGCTATAATAAACTGGAAGTTAGAAGGGAAGTAGCTCTCGCCACTTACTTATTTAAGATTATGCGTGGTAAAATACACAACCCAGGCGTTCTACACACAGTTGGGTTGTGTGTACCTGATGGGCACGTTGGGCGGCGGTGGCGGCCGCCGCTGCTGTGGGTGCCGCCCGCTCGCACCAACCTTCTGCAGCACGCGCCGCTGACGCGCGCGCTGCGTACCCTCAATACGGTGTCACAACAGATTGACTGCTTCAACTGTACTCTGAGTGAATTTACACGGGCCGCATTTTGTAAAATTGCTCTAGGTTAATGATAATAATTTTAGGTCTAATTGTAAGCTATTATAACTACACTATTGTATTAGGTAAGCCTGTGATGATAGTGTATTGGTTTTAAAATAAAATAAAATAAAATCATTATGAAAAACTTTTATTATGGGACCAAACCTGAAAGCGCGAAAAAAATATCAACTGTTCCCAACATTTATGTTACCCTTTTTTTTTTTCGCTGAGAAATGCTTTTTGCATTCCGTCTTGCGGAGGACGAGACGGGGTATGTGGGACTTCCTGTCAGAATGACAGTATACCCACTAAAACTCAGCGGTGTTCCCACATCGCCGTGATGGGAGGGCCATGGGAAATCGGCATAGCCTTTACTTCCACAGCCCACCCAGCGCATGCCCGCCTAGTTGGTATGGCGAGCCCCGCATGCCCCCCACGTTAGGGGCTACGGGAATGGCCGGGAGCACCTGGCCATTCCCGTCCAACACTGGTGGAGGCCTGTGCAATACAGGCAACAGTGCCCCGTTCCCTGCTAGCCCCCACGCCCGCCTAACTGGCGGGCCCTGCATGCCCCCATGCTAGGGGGGGGGGGAGGCTACGGCCGCAGAGGATAGGGAGAGCGGCAACGTCACACCGACACTCCTCTTCCCCTGCGGCCCCACCACGTCCGCCATCGAACGGTGGCGGCCCCGTCAAGGCCGCGGAAGGTAGGGAGAGCGGCGCACCGCAATACCGGCACTCCTCTCCCGCCGCGGCCTCCAATCCTCAGCCGCGATGTCTCCCACATGGGGGTCATCGCGGCCCGCCTCAGGCAGGTTGCGATGTCGCCCAAGCGGCACCGCAACCTACCCGTCGGCCGCTACGTCGTCGGATTAGCCGCAAAAACTTGACGAGGGGCCCTCATGGGGTTCCTCTTCGCTTCACCGTGGTCCTGCTTACCATGGCTACTGAGCCCCCCGCCTCGGCAATGCGGGAACCCACCGGGGGGGACATTTATGTCACCCTAACCTAACTCGTCAAAATGTAGGGAACACCAGATTTTTGTTTCGGGATTCTGGGTTTGGTCCCATAGTAAAAGTTGTTCATAATTATGAGTACAATGACCCCCTAGAGTTATGGGGTATAAAAAAAAAACACGTTGTATAGATAGATGAATGTTGGTTCCTCTTCCCATAGGTACATATTGTATATGTTTATGTTCGCCGATCCGTTGGAAATATTTAATAGAGATAAAGAAATGAGTATATTATTATAAGACTAGCTGCACCCCGCGGTTTCACCCGCATAAGTTTCGACCCTGTGGGAATATCGGGATAAAAAGTATCCTATAAATTAATCCTGATTATAAACCATCAAATCTGTGTGCCAAACTGCCTAGAACCAAAAATTCGAAGACATGATTGTGACATCTACCAACACGCACTGGGCCTGCGTAGTTAATTACGGCCCACTCCCTCTCACCGAAAGGAGGCCTGTATCCTGTATCCCAACAGTGGCAACATTATAGGCTGATTATTATGTGTCTTTTAGTCTGTGCTAAATATATGTATTTTCTTTCTTTCTTGATTATGTTACGTAAGTAAGATTTCCAAAAGTCGAATAGTCGACAAAACTTAATTTATTACTCGATACTGGAAGCCACACCTCTAGCACTCATATTGCGCAGTATACAAAGTGTTTAGTGACATAATTTCGTTTGTAGCAACACTCGAGGTGCGCCTCTAGTCTTTACCTTTATTATTGTCGATCACGTTTACTGTAGGACATTATTGAGGACATGTAGATCTATCAGATACTAGTGTTGCTCACAACAAACTAGTGTTGCTCGTGGGTTTACGCGCGTAAGACATTTTTATTTTTTAACTAGCGGCGCCCCGTGGGATCACCCGCATAAGTTTCGATCCCGGGGGAATATAATATCCTGGTTATAAACCATTTGTGTGCCAAATTTCATACAAATCCATTTAGTAGTTTTTGCGTGAAAAAGTATCAAACATCAATCCAAACTTTCGCATTTATCCTTCCTACTAATTGTTATTAATTTGGTTCAGCTGTTGGTTCTCCTACTTATAAATAAATAAATATTATAAACACGAAAGTTTGTATGGATGGATGGATTTCACGCAAAAACTACTGAACAGATTTGGATGATATTTGGCACACAGATGGTTTATAACCATGATGTTAATCCTGATACTTTTTATCCCGATATTCCCACGGGATCCAAACTTATGCGGGTGAAACCGCGGGCCGCAGCTAATATGCTATATACTCGTATATATCCTTTTTACTGCCCCGTTGGTCCCGTGTTTGCAACCGCGACTGCTGAGCGTGGAGTCCTGGGTTCGATTCCCGGGTCGGGCAAAGTGATATTGGGTTTTTTCCATTAGAAATGTCACAGTTCAGCCCGGAGTTTGAAAGTTGGTGGTGTGAAGCTCCCGTGGCTCGGATAGCATATTAAGCCGGTGGTCCTGCGCCTGGGGCTGCAGTTTCGACATTCATAGCGATCGCTTTACGACCGAATTCGGTCGCAAAGTCCTGTCACTCCATACATTACACCTGTCAATCCGGGACTTTGCGACCGAATTCGGTCGTAAAGCGATCGCTATGAATGTCGAGACTGCAGGGGCTGATCTCACCCCGGTCGTGTCAGATTACCGTCCCATGTGACTGAGAGTAAAAGAACAGAGAGTGCACCTGAGTTCGCGCACACACATAAGTGGTACGCAGGAGGTGCTAATGGCTCCGTTGAAATTGGCTACCGTGGCCGATATTATTATCAGTCGAGAGGATATTATGTATCGTTTTTTTTTATAAGCTATTCCGCTGCTATTTTAATCAATGCAGTAACCAGTGTAACCACTAAGACTGGTTGAAAAATGGGTAGGTCGCCGGTCGCCTTAAAATTAGCAAATTACATTCTTCTTAGCGAGTTGATGGCAAAGATGCCGTTTTTTTTGGTAGTTTTTTTGGCCCAAAATTCAGCAACGCGGATAGCATTCGCTGACGCAGCCATTATGTCTTCACGTGTGCAGGTGACTACGAGATGCGTTGCAAGATGGGGGGCGAGCCATTGTCTGTGGAGAGACACCGCATACACACCGGAGAGGTCTGATTTACATGAATAAATATCCTTTTAAAAACAGAAAAAAACTGCTCAGGAAAAAAGACTACAACTGCACCCTAATTGCGTGAGAAAATATCAATCATAAATTGAATCATTTTGAAGGATATTTCTAATCCATTGCTTCTTATGGTCGAACAATTTGAATGTTGTTGACCTGTCAAAATGTTAGTGTGTTACGCAATTGCGCAAACGGACACAAACTTCTCGAAATCGGGGCTAAATGCCGTAAAAGGATGATGCCACGAAATGTATAGAAGCTGGTACCCGCTCCAACAGGTATCAATAATATATCATTAGAAAGGTATTAAGATTTCGTACAAGAATTCCTATGGCATTTGTCTTGATTCCTTGTTCGAAGTAATACAGAGTGGGGGTTGAGACGAGGCAGTAACGGAAGAGAAAAAAAAGTTCTTAGTAGACTGTCCCTAACTACTTAAGTAATTGATAACCATAATAACAGATTTTGGAAAAATGGTACAGTCAGCTAGAAAAACATAAATTCTTACATTTTATTTTTACGATCTTTTATTTTTATGATGCCAATCGATGGAGTTACCGACATAACTTACAAAGTAAGCAAACTTAGGTGGCAGTGGGTTGGCCATGTTTGTCGAAGGACCGGGTGAGCAGACGAGTCCTGGAGTGGAGACCGCGTATCGGCAAGCGTGACCGACGACCTAATGAAGACGGACTGGATGCGGAAGGCGGAGGACAGGGTGTTGTGTGGCGCAGCCTGCCAGACTGCGATAGGCTGAGTTGATTGATTGACTTCGATGCAGTTTCGTATAAGAATTCAAAGACTATTTTGGGCAAACTGTGGTTAGAGTACTAGAAAAGTCACTAATCGCAAAAACACTTTTCTTATACATTGTAGGTACCTACTTTTGACACTTCATATAATTTAATTTAATTTGTCATTTCTACGCTGTCCTCCCATACTAACTGTAATTTGAAGATAAGTCTTTATTTGCTTTAAACATGGTATAAAGGTGTTACAGTCTGGTTTTTTGTTTATAATGTCCACATGTTTAGCTATAAACAAATTGTATCAATTGCATGCAAAATAATTTATAGGTAAGTACACAATTTAATAATAATCTAATTATAAACATTCGATTTCGATCAATTCGTCATATACCACAAACATTTGCATTAATTCAATTCAACCTGTAGAACATATTATTTTATATTTACTGAAAACATTGTAAAAGCAAATTATTTTTAAAAGAGTAACCGTGGAGTTTCTTGCCGGCTCTTCTCCATAGGAAACGACCAATTGGAACCGTGCACCTAGCTTCTGACGTTTCATAAGGACGTAGACGTTTCGTAAGCCCATGTTGGTTTATGTGAAATAAAATATTTTGATGTACCTAAAGTGACATGTTTGGTACAATATAACTCCGAACGGACAAGGATTTTGAATTAGGTGCCATCGTACCTTCTATTCAGTTCAAAAGGAGCTATTCAACGTTGTATTACACTACACATGGCTATTGGAGAGGGTTCCAAAATGGGCATCATCCTATGCTTAACAATTTCCCTTTATTTTTTCAAAATTTTTGATTTAAGGATCCTAACTCACCGTTTTGAGAGCAGTGGTGATGAATTAACTGACACAAAGTAAAGCGCCTGTCTTTGTTCGAACCTATGATCTACAGCTCGTAAGACGCGACCGTTACCACTGCGCCACCACTGCTCTCATCATTGCCATTTTTATTTTGATTGATTTACGTGACATAACTCCACTCCACTCTATGGCCAATTATAGCTTTGTTACTCCATGGTTATCTCGAAAACTTAATAGGTAAAGGTGTGTAGAAGACTATTCACCATCATATTATTCTGCCTAGCCATGTCCCAACTATGTTAATGTCGGCTTCCAGTCACCTTGGATGCAGCTGAATACCAGAATTTTACATCTTAATATATATAAATTACGTGTCACGTTGTTTGTCCGCGATGGACTCTTAAACTAATTAACCGATTTTAATCAAATTTGCACACCATGTGCAGTTTGATCCAACTTGAAAGATAGGATAGCTTACATCTCAATTTATGACAGCAATATTATTTAATTGCAATTTCATTTTCCCATATAAACTGTTCTACCTACTTTCCTGTCAAACATTTGACAATCGTCCCATCGGTACGCTAGACTCGGGTCCACTCGAATTGAAGTACGTATTAAATTAAGGGTTTAGAAGTAGGGTAGGAGGGTAGGGTAGGAGCAGGTTAGGAGTAGGGTCGAAGTAGGGTAGGGTAGGAGTAGGGTAGGAGCAGGTTAAGAGCAGGTTAGGAGTAGGGTCGAAGTAGGGTAGGAGTAGGGTAGGAGTAGGTTAGGAGTAGTGTAGGAGTAGGGTAGTAGAGTAGGAGTAGGGTAGGAGCAGGTTAGGAGCAGGTTAGGAGTAGGGTAGAAGTAGGGTAGGGTAGAAGTAGGGTAGGGTAGGAGTAGGGTAGCAGTAGGTTAGGAGTAGGTTAGGAGTAGTGTAGGAGTAGGTTAGGAGTAGGGTAGGAGTAGGTTAGGAGTAGGGTAGGAGCAGGTTACGAGCAGGTTAAGAGTAGGGTAGAAGTAGGATAGGAGTAGGTAGGGTAGGAGTAGGTAGGGTAGGAGTAGGTAGGGTAGGTGTAGTGGAGGAGTAGGGTAGGAGTAGGGTAGGAGTGAATCAAAATCAAAAGTCATTTATTCAAATTAGGCTGTGAATCAGCACTTTTTGAACATCAAAGTGACAAAAGACAGTACCCCAAAAACGCCCGCCCTTCACCACTTCCTAGTGCTATCGCTGGGAAGAAGAAGTGGCGCAACAAACTCCCCAGCAGCACAGCTGTCTGTTCAATTTAAAAAAATACTTTTTTGTATACAATACTAGGTACCTATGTTCGGTAATTAACATTACAAGGAGTAGTGTAGGAGTAGGGTAGGAGTAGGGTAGCACACCACGCGAACGATGTAGCGCCGGGCAGCTAGAAATAATTTATATGGCAATAAAACAACGTTTGCCGGGTCAGCAAGTATTTAATATATGTTTGATCCACCTTGCAGCCGCAGGAACCCGTTGGATGCGAGAGGCACAGAACCGGTCGAAGTGAAAGTGCTTGGGGGAGGTTTATGATCAGCAGTGGACGTCTTACGGCTGAAATGATGATGATGATGATATTTTTGATATGACTATGCCTGCGAATCTAAGTATCATGCATGCAGGCTAGATTGAATACATGACTTTATAACTGTCTGGCGGTTTTGAGTATATTATATGACCTACGCTAATATCCTGCAGGGTAGCGTCGTGGTACGGGTCGTTGAGCTCCCTAAAATAGGGTTGAGCTACACGATGGCAGATGCATGCATGTCGTATGTTGGGACAGGACAACCCAAACGTGCGTTAAGATACATAAACGATTATCTGATTAGCCTCGCCCCACAGCACATCGCTGTTGAAATAATAACGATCGCTATTTGATATAAACTAGCTAACTAGCTTTTGACGGCACGGTTGGCGCAGTGGTTAGAATTGTGTAATGCTATGTATGACCAAGACACTCAGCACCTTCAGGATGAACTGTTTGTTAGGGAATACGCTCTAAAGGATATCTTTAGTAAATATGAGGCTTCTCAACAAGACCTGAGTAAGCGCATGCAGGAGGCTAATGAGTTGGCAGACCTGGTCAAGTATAATGCGGAGAGGTATGAGTCTTTGACAAATAACCTCTCTTTTAGCTGTACCTGTTCCCGGGGACCCCAACTTATTACACCCACACCCTCAGTAGCTCAACCAGTAGGTAGCTGTATTAGTGATGATAGCAATAATACGAATAATTTGATTAATACTACTTATATTTTTTCTGATAAATTTGGTCAAGGTTTTGGTAGCTTGTTAAATCAGTGTTCGCAACAATATGCAATTAATCATTGTTTACCCGGTGCCAGTATTAGCCAATTAATTAATAATATCAAATTGACAAAAATAAACCCCAGTTCAACTGTTATATTATTATACGGGGATAGCTTAAATGTAAGGAAAAAGGACTTAATTGAATGTGTCCATTTGATGTTGCATCTTAATGAGACTAATAATTGTAAATTTATTTTTTGTGCCTTGCCTTATTCCCATTATTTAACTGATGAGCAAAATAAGCATATTTATAATTTAAATATGTTCATTTATAATAGGACTTGTCGTCACAGTGATGCTATTTTATATTTTGATTGTAATCAATTCATTACTGATTACAAACTGACAAATTATACTATGTATTTGCCACCTAGTTGTAGGAGACAAATTGCTAATCTTTTAGCATACAATATACTCAGTGACACTGGTACTTGTAGTGTACCATCGATTACTGTTAGTACTGATACTAATACTACTTTTGATACGCCTTGTAGTTTAAACTATTAGGTGCGACAACGGGTCAACCACATATGTTGAATGTTGTACATCAAAATATGCAGGGTCTGTCCGGCAAAGAGCTAGAATTAAGTTTATTTATGGAGAACTATGAGGTGCAGGTGTTATGTTTGACTGAACACTGGTTGAAGGAACATGAAGTAGTGTTTATAAATGATGAAAACTTTACCGTACAGAGTGCATTTGTGAGAAAAAGTGCTATTCGCGGTGGCTCTTTAGTTCTTGTTTCAAACAAGTTGAAATGTAAACAACGTTCAGATTTAGTTAATCTTTCAATCGAGCGCACTATAGAGTTGTCTTGTGTTGAACTTGAGCGATATGTTATAATTTGCGTTTATCGACCCCCCTCTGGGGATTTTATTAGTTTCGAATCGGTAATGGAAGATACTCTCAATAGGTTAAAATCAAATAACAAAAGTATTATTTTATGTGGAGATTTCAATATTAATATTTTAGATGTTACTCCATTAAGTATTAGACTTCTCAATCTTTTGAGGTCTTATAATTTAATTAACTTGTTTTTTGAACCTACTAGGATCACAGCTTCTTCGTCAACTTGTCTTGATAATATATTTAGTGATTGTGATGCCAAAAATAAATTAGTGTTAACTGACTTAACGTCCGACCACTGTGGTTTATTAGCTAGCTTCCCCATGCCATTACATAAAAAGCCACATAAACTTGAATGCAGGCCTTATACAGCTAGTCGTTGCAAAATGTTTAAAAATAATATAGCTCATAGAATTACACCATCGATAGTAGAATACGAGAATCCTAATGAAATTTATGGAGCCCTTTTTGATGTTGTGCAAAAAGAGTACCAATCCACTTTCAAAACCAAAACTATCAACATTAATGGATCCTCTGTTGGCTTTAACCAATGGGCTACTCCCGGTATTTATAAAAGTAGAGCGAGACTATACGAGTTATATGGTTTGAAAAAATACAGGTTTGATACTCCCTTCCTAGAGTATGTCAAAACTTATTCAAAATTATTCAAAAAGATTAGTGCTTTTGCTAAATCAAAATTTTTAGGCGATACAATAAAAAAATCTACTAATAAAGTAAAAACCACTTGGAAAATTATTAATAATGAAACGGGAAAATCGGTTAAACAAGAAAAACTACTTGAGATTATGGTCGACAACAAATTAGTTAATAAAGCAGCTGACGTAGCTGAGGCATTTAATGAGTTTTTTGCCAACATACCGATAACTACGACTCGCTCCTTAAATTCGTCCTCGTCTAAAGCTGAAAATCTTTTGCACAGTAGTGTACCTAAATGTAGTCCCTTATTTAGTTTCGAACATGTAACCCCGCGTGATGTAGTTAATGTTTTTAATACACTTAAGTCTAAAAACACCGGTGATTATTGGGGCATCTCCACTAAACTTATAAGTAATATAATAGACATCGTAGCCCCCTATCTAGCTGTTACTTTTAATAAATGTGTTGATTTAGGAACTTTTCCTGACCTCATGAAGAGTAGTAAAGTCATACCATTATTTAAATCAGGTAATAAGAATGACGTTGGCAATTTCAGGCCTATTTCTATCTTACCTGCATTTAGCAAAATATTTGAAAAGTTAATACTCAAGCAGCTGCTAAGACATTTTAATTTAAATAGCCTCCTCCATAATGAGCAATATGGCTTTACAAAAGGTCGTTCAACTACAGATGCGGGTGTTGCTCTGTTGAGACACATATTTGACGCATGGGAGAAATCACAGAATGCTATTGGAGTTTTCTGTGATCTCTCCAAAGCCTTTGATTGCGTGCACCATGACACGCTTTTGCGTAAATTACGTCATTACGGTGTCCAAAACGAAGCTCTCAACGTAATTATTTCGTATTTACATAATAGGGTCCAATGTGTAGATGTTAATGGTGTGAAATCATCCGGGCTACCAGTTCAGTTAGGTGTTCCGCAAGGCTCAATACTGGGTCCATTCTTGTTCTTAGTTTACATTAATGATTTACCATTCCATTTGACGGGCATCTGTGATGTTGTACTGTTTGCAGATGATACCTCTCTTATTTTTAAAGTAGACAGGAATAGACAAGATTTTGACGACGTAAACAGTGCACTCTCAATAGTTACAGATTGGTTTACGTCAAATAACTTAGTTCTCAATGCCAAGAAAACCAAATGTGTAAAGTTCGCCTTACCGAATGTTAGAAACCTAGGACCCAACATCGTCTTAGATAAAGAGGTGCTTGAAACTGTAGGCTCGGCAATTTTTCTAGGACTAACAGTAGATGCCAAACTTCAGTGGGGACCTCATATATCAAGTCTAGCAGGGAGGCTCAGTTCAGCTGCCTACGCCGTCAGGAAAGTAAGACAATATACTGACGTTGATACAGCTCGTTTAGTCTATTTTAGTTATTTTCACAGCGTTATGTCCTACGGTATTCTGCTGTGGGGCAAAGCCGCTGATATACAAAATATATTTGTCCTTTAAAAGCGAGCTGTTCGAGCAATTTACCAGCTAGGTGCCAGAGTTTCTCTAAGAGATTTCTTTAAAGATATTGGTATTCTCACAGTTGCATCACAATTCATCCTTGCCAACATTTTATATATTAGGCAAAATTTACACTTGTACACTAAAAATAGTGATATTCACAGTGTTAACACTAGAAATAAGGACAAACTACGTGCCCCCTTTCACCGGCTTCATAAGGTTCATAACTCATTTGTTGGGCTTGGTATAACCTTTTATAACAAGATACCCTCTTCTTTTCTAGACTTGCCTTTTAATGCGTTTAAAGCTCAACTAAAATCCAACCTTTGTTCAAAGGCATACTATTCTATCAACGACTACTTAGACGATAAGAATAGTTGGTCACCCTAGTTTAACGCAAGACAATGTTTATGTTCCTTCTCCAGAATTAGCTTACTGCAGAACCCAGCAATGCATAAATGTGTAAGCTGTCACGCCCTTTATGCCTGGAGGCTTTTATTTGGGTAGTAAGTTTTTTTATTTACATTTTAATTCATTATTTTTTAGCTTGAGTACGTATAGTTTTTATTATATTTGTTGGTATATTGGCGTGGCTAGCTGACATATTATGGCAAATAATTAAATTTTATGTTCTGGTTTTGTAATGTTAATTACCGAATATAAGTACCTAGTATTGTATACATTCAAGTATTTTTTTAAATTGAACAGACAGCTGTGCTGCTGGGGAGTTTGTTGCGCCACTTCTTCTTCCCAGCAATAGCACTAGGAAGTGGTGAAGGGCGGGCGTTTTTGGGGGACTGTCTTTTGTAATTTTGACGTTCAAAAAGTGCTGATTCTCAGCCTAATTTGAATAAATGACTTTTGATTTGATTTGATTTGATTTGGTTAAGCGATTGACTGCTGCGCTGCGTGTCGCGGGTTCGATTCCCGCACGGAACAAATATTTGTATGACCTACATGTATTTGTTCCGAGTCTGGGTGTTTTTCTATCTATAATATGTATGTAACTATTTACAAAAAAAAAATTGTATATAAGTAGTTTATCAGCCATCTTGTTACCATAACACAAGCATTAGGTTGCTTAGCTTGGGACAAATGGTGCTGTGTGAAATGTCCAGGGATATTATTATTATGTCGTTTATTTATTTAAAGGTCTTATTTTATTACATTTTTAAATATTAGTATAAAAATAAAATAACATTTAAAAATATAAAAAAATAGTGATCCACCGGTGGCGGGAGCAGGGTCCAAGCTACCGGTGGTTAGGGCTCCAGAGACAGAAACCTCCTCACAATGCGAGCCGTATCGAGGAGTACTGCCTTCTGAATCAGGCCCTTGATCCAACCGCCTAACGAGAGCCTCGATAGATGTTGATCGAGGCTTTCGGCCATCAGGCCATTGGCCGATACGACAATCGGCACAATGATAGTCGAGCTCACATTCCACATGTCAACAACCTCGTGTGCTAAGTCAAGATATTTGATTTGTTTATCTTTCTCAGCTTTCACGAGGTTCCCGTCATGTGGAATGGTAACATCGACAATCATTGCGCGGCGCACTAATCGATCTATCACCACTATATCAGGTTTGTTGGCGACAACAGTCCTGTCAGTGATGATAGACCGATCCCAGTACAACGTGACATGGTCATTTTCGAGAACTGGGTCGGGCACATACTTGTAATATGGCACCTCAGAGTCGACAAGTTTATATTTCAAAGCAAGTTGCTGGTGAATAATCCTGGCGACTTGGTTATGCCTGTGCAAGTACTCGCTGTTAGCCAGACGAGAACAACCGGAGATAATATGTCTGATGGACTCACCCGGACGGTGGCATGCCCGACACACGTCAACCGTCCCGTCCTTCATAATATATCTCCGGTAGTTATTCGTCAAGATAACTTCGTCCATAATTGCACAGACAAAACCTTCAGTTTCCCCGAAGAGGTCACCAAAACGTAGCCAGGATACGGACGCTAAGAAATCTACATCGGGCTCATGAAGAGCCCGATAGAAGCGCCCGTGAAGCTCCTTGCTTTGCCATACCTTCTTGCGGTCATCGGTAGTAAGTACTACAGGTTTGCGCCAGTTCTCTTTCGCCATGGAGAGCGGGGTGAGTCCCTTGTCCACTGCGACCACATCACGGTGCATACCCACTTCGGTTTTTAGAAAATATTCCCTGAGACTGCACACCTCGCGGTTGTGGAGGGTCTTCGCATTTAAAAAGCCTCGACCCCCACATTTTCGCGGGATATACAGTCTCATCACCGATGATCGTGGGTGATGCATCCGGTTTGCGGTCAGCAGTGTACGGACCCTTCTATCCAGGGCATCGAGTTCAGTCTGAGTCCATTTGAGTATGCCGAAAGAGTACATCAAAACCGGCATGACCCAACCATTGAAGGCGCGCACCTTATTTCCGCCCGAAAGAAGACTAATTAATACCTTCTTCAGGCGACAAAAGAAGCGCTCCTTCAATGATTGCTTCATGTCAGCATCGTTGATGCCTAACGCTTCCGACATACCCAAATACTTATAGCTTTCGGATGAGGAAAGGGATCTAAGGTGTATGGAATCCGAAAGTGGAATTCCCTCGGATTCCATAATCTCCCCCCCCTTTACATGCATGACTGCACATTTCTCCACACCAAATTCCATCCTGATGGCACTACTGAAAGTTTCAGTTACCTTCAGTAGCTCCATCAGATGCAATTTGTTGGAGGCAAAGAGTTTCAAATCATCCATGTAGAGGAGGTGAGATATGACCTGACCACCTCTCCTCAACCGGTAGCCTAGACCTGAGTCCTCCAGCAGTGTGCTTAGAGGATTCAGGGCTAAGCAGAACCAAAGTGGACTCAAACTGTCGCCCTGAAATATTCCCCGCTTAATCCATACAGGCTCATCATTCCCCTGGATCTGTCGACACCCTGGATAGCGAAGGACCGTCTTCCATTGCCCCATACACGACTCAAGGAAGGTGCGTAGAGTTGCATCTATCTTGTACAACTCCAGCACCCTCATGAGCCATGTATGTGGTACGGAGTCGTAGGCCTTCTTATAATCTATCCAACATGTCGACATATCCTTGCGGGATCGGCGAACCTGTTGGCTAAAATGGCCATGTCTATGAGGAGAAGCTCCTTAGTACCGCGGGACCCATTCCTACATCCATTTTGAGAGGCAGACATAATCGAGTTACTGTCAATGTGCAAGTTAATTTTCGCTCTCAAAATGGATGTAAGAAGTTTGTAAACCGTCGACAAACACGTGATCGGTCTATAATTCTTGGGTTCCGCGGGACTACCTGACTTATGGAGCAGGTGGGTAACGCCAGTTGTTAGAAACTGTGGTAGCGACCCAGACTCTAAGGATGACTGGAACTGAGATGCCAGGCAAGTGTGTGAACTAATTAGCCATTTTAACCAAAAGTTATGCAGTCCGTCCGGTCCCGGTGATTTCCAATTCGGTAACGGACGGACTGCTCTGGCTACGTCTAATGGCGTAATTACGATTTTTTCCATTTCTGGTATAGTTCCACACACTCGCTCGATATTCCGCATCCAGCCACCCTCAGCGTGACAGACGGGCACCGACCAGATGCTGCGCCAGAATGCACTCGTGGTGGCATCATCCGGGCGGCACACGTCCGTCACGTTTTGTTCAGGTCGCTCCCAAGCTCTATATACCCACCTCTCATCGCTCTGGAACATGCGATTCTGCGTGTACCGATCAACCCGCCGCTTATACCGCCGAATACGACTCGCCCATGCACAAACTTTCTGCTTCAGGAAGTCGATGCGCTCTGTGACATTGGACATGTATTCCCGAGGGCTGATTCCAGTCCCCGAAAATGCCTGTCTCACAAAGCGCATCACTCGTGGTCGTGTATTGCCCTCCCTGAAGCAGTACAGTTTGCCGATGAGTACCCTGGCCCCATCGATACGACGCTCGATCCTGCATTGCCAGGCTGGTACGGCTGGTTTTGGTCGAGTAGCTGCGTCACAATTGGGAAACTTGACGTTAGCTAAACGACATGCCGCCACAGCCGCGCAATACAGGATTGAGTGTGTATCAACGAGATCCTCGCTGCTCTCGAAGAAATTCTTGAGCTGCGAGTCCAAGGCACACACCAGCGCCCTATTTTTTTTGTGCATAGGTAGCCGTGGTATTCGGGGTCTAAGTTCGGTTGGAGTAGACCTATACTCGCGAAACGCATCCTCCAGTGCGCTCCTCAGTCGGACGTTGCACTGGCTACTTACTGTGTCAACCCTATCATCATCTTCTTCAACATGATTGGACCGCGGCAGGATGGCATCAGTAGTTGACGTTTGTGCCGCGGTTTGTGCCAGAGTCGAGACGATTTGGTTGCTCAGTACCTCTGAGCGCAGCCTATCAAGTGCGATGTCGTCCAACCTGTGATTGCGTTGGATGACCCGCACCTGATCCGACAGTCGTTGGGCCGAGACGTTGACGGTTGGTTCTAGTTCCTGGAACAGAGACAGCAACCTATCACGGTACGCAGTGAGGTTAGTTCCCCCCTCTGTAGACCCGTAGTATGCGCGCATGACGTTCTCGTTCATAGACTGAGTCCATCTCATGCGCTGCACACAACCACCGGCAGCGGGGACCCGGCTCGGGGCCGGATGGCCCCTAAGTCCCAAGCTCCTCGGTGGCCGGCCTCTCCCCTGCCGACGTACAGGTGTTGGCGACGTCGGCGGGGAAAAATAGTCGTCGCTCGAGCTCGACGCAACTGCTACGGCCGGTGTCACAGCACTCTCGATGGGGCTGGATTCCGGCAACGGCGGGGCGGGGCTGAGCGACGACTCCGGAGGTGGTAGGCGTGCGCGGCGAGCTGCTAATCTCGTCAACATCTTCTTCAATCCGTTTTTGTCGTCATTTTTCACGTTTTTATCTATGAGGTGACATCTGTCATGTCACCTCCGGTTCGCCAGTTTTTGATGTTGTAAGTCTATGTTGTTCATTGTATAATTATTTAAAATTAATAATTTTGGTTTTCCTGATATGGTTTCATGTATCGAATATAAAAACTGCTTCTAAAAATTATCTATCTATCTAAATTATTATTATTATTAAACTTACAAAATTTTCGGTTTTCAGATTTGTAAACAGCGTTGTGTGTGTAAACAGCACAGGCTAGGTTGGATTCGCAGGATGGCCGGTTGCTACCAGCCATCCTGCGAAGATCATCGCTCCACCTAGCCTGAGCTGGATGAGAGTTGCCGAAAATCGAGTTGAAGGGCGTGCAATAGAGATGTCAGCAGATGACGGGGCCCGATAGGGCCGAAGCCTGCCAGGGTAGCGGGATCGTCGGAAAGGGTTACCCGGCTGCCCTGGAACAGAAAGGGCTACGGAAGGAACACGGGTGGGTTTTAGTCAGTAAGAGTCTGACACTCCCTTCCGCTCCACCCAGAGCGGGAGACATTTGATGATTTCCCATCCAAAAAAAAAAGGGCGTGCAATACGAGCGGCCTATGTCCAGCAGCTGCAGTGGACTGTAGGCTGATGATAATGATGAACAGCGTTTAGAGACCTCCTTCGATAACATTCGCTGATGTTCGGCACGGAAGCGCATTGATTGTGATGAGGCAAGCCTGGAACATTCTCGCAGATCAGGTTTGCTTCCAAGGTTTTATTTATTAAAGAATTTTGATGATAATGATGTCATCAATGTTATATAAGTAAAACGAGATAGATACATAGGTTACCTAAGCAACATTCGATTTTCTAAAATATAATAATATGTTATTTATGCTCAATAACATATTATTATCTAATTATGATTGTATTGTGACGCCGCTTATTTAAGTATAATTGATTCAAGTTTAATTAACGCCGTGTCTAAACATTACTAAAAAAAAACCGTCCAAGTGCGAGTCGGACTCGCGCACCGAGGGTTCCATACAATTACAATTTACGATATATGACGTATTAAAAAAAAACTACCTACTAGATCTCGTTCAAACCAATTTTCGGTGGAAGTTTACATGGTAATACATCATATATTCTTTAGTTTTAGTTTTAACATTCCCTTATTTTAGAAGTTACAGGGGGGGGACACTTTTTACCACTTTGGAAGTGTCTCTCGCGCAAACTATTCAGCTTAGAAAAAAATGATATTAGAAACCTCAATATAATTTTTGAAGACCTATCCATAGATACCCCACACGTATGGGTTTGATGAAAAAATTTTTTTGAGTTCAGTTCTCGTTTTCGTTTTTTTTCTATTTTTGTGTGAAAATCTTAATGCGGTTAACAGAATAGGTACATCTACTTACCAAGTTTCAACAGTATAGTTCTTATAGTTTCGGAAAAAAGTGGCTGTGACATACGGACGGACAGACAGACAGACATGACGAATCCATAAGGGTTCCGTTTTAGCCATTTGGCTACGGGACCCTAAAAACCTTACACATAAACACTTGTTTTCATTTTGAATAGTGTAGTTTTCACAAGCTGTCTCCTGCGTATTAAAATATTTTTAGATTAGTGTTAACTATTCACAAGACAATAGGCCTCGAAACCTGTGTCAGTTGGAATTATCTGTCAGGTGGTTATATAAACATGAGAAAACAAAAAATAAATTAATTTGATAAGTTTTTTGGAGTGTTCAACCGCAGGTAAATGATAGGCAGGTTTTCACAAACACTTTTATACATCCATATTTTAAAAACCAGATGAGGTCTAGGTAGGGTGGCCACTTGAAATATCAGTTTAAGAATTTCTTGTTTTGTAAACTTCACACAAACTGATTAGACGTATACCTGAACAAATTAAAACAAAAAAAAAACTGAACTAACAGTAACAGCGGTTTTCGACCCAAAAAAAAGAACATCTAATCAGTTTTATTCTTATTTTGTCGTCTTTTTAAATTGATATCCATCGCGTGTGCGAATGCTAGCTACTTTAATTTGACCCTAACCGTGGATCGTATTTTTTTAGTTTTTTATTCGTCCTTTGTTTATGTACTGCGGGTGACCTCTAGCGGCAAGTGACTAAAACGGTATCCCAATATTTTGGTTTAGAGCCCAGGTCAGATTTGCAAGTTTGAAGTGTTAGTAGTTGAGCGACTCCTCGGCAGATGGCATTGTTTCGATCAATAATTTTACTATGTTATCTTCAAAATTTAATATTTTTTTAAGAACACTTAAACCGACTTTCCATCTGTTAAGAAATCAGAGTTGTCATATCAGTGCGACGTTAATTGTTTATCTAGTGGAATCCGTTACAAACCGCTCCTCGAAGTTTTGGAGCCAATTTCCGGGGTTATCCTCTCAATAATAATCCTTCAGATGATCACATTTGCTTGATACTATCTAGCGCTAAATTATTCACTTTTTATACTTTTGAATTTTCGAAAACCCGACATAAATGATGTTGATGCACATCAGCGCCCTCTCCCTCAAAAAATATTAAACAATGTGCACAAAAACAATGCCCGAGCTTACTGTGGTAAGGGGCTGAATCCCTTACCAAAGAAAGCTCGAGCATTATTTTTGTGTGTGCGAGCAATCTCTTCACGATACGTGCCGTGTCCAAGACTACGGTTCTCTGTTTCACGCCCTTGACCCAGTCTGTTTCTCGGTACTTCTCAAGAAGTTGGTCAAAGCTTCTAGCTACCATAACAATCTATTATCTATCTTAGTTCCTACTAATATCCTACTATTTACTACTAATCCTACTTCCTATCCTACTAATATTATAAACGCGAAAATTTGTATGGATGGACGGATGTTTGTTACTCTTTCACGCCAAAACTACTGAACGGATTTGGATGAAATTTGGCACACAGATAGTTTATAACCAGGATTAGCACATAGGATACTTTTCCCGAAGAAAAGCATTATGCTAAGCGATGGCCGTTTTGCGTGGATGTGACGCATGTTTTCCCCCAACTTGTTATTTTTTTTTGTGTTTCTGTTTTTTTAGTTCTGCCGCTGCGTCATGTTTAACGCAAATAAACAGTGGCGGCTCGCTAGTGATTGTTATAAATTAATTTGATTTCTGTGTAGAGTTCAAGTATTGTGGCCGAGAACGCCGAGTGTCATAGCGCTAAATGATGGGCATTTGTTTATTATCATTTGTCATTCAGTGATGTTTGTATCAAGGCAGCCGTAATAATAATTGATGCCTTACATCATCTGTCAAGTGGGTTAATGCCTCATGTGCTGTAAAGCTAACGTTTTCGTAACGACTGTCAAAGATCCACGAATGACAGCCGAGACCAACCGCTTAACGTTCTTTCCGAGGCACGGACGGGTTTTGATATGCTAAGATGGTCACCCATCCACAGACCAACCGTGGCAAGCGTAGCTTAACCTGATCGATCGACCCATGCGGCTGTTATTACTTAGCCACAAGCCCCGGCCCCTTTTTTACATGTACGTTGTTATGAATTACTGATTTATTTTAAATACATACATCACAGGTAATACAATTGTATTACCACAAGTAATAAGTATAAACAATGTAATCTTGACCGGTAGGTACTGACAACATAGTACAACATTCAAAGTATTTATAATTATGAATGATACAAAATCTTTGAACTACTACCACTCTTTGTATGGTCCCAACAGCCGCCGGTGTCTATTGACTGAGTGTGACGTCACGCTGCGCCCGCGCACGCGATACGCACACGTGCGCCGCATCTGTGATGTGTAAACATTAGGACAGGGGTCACGCACATGCTCGTTAAGAAGTTGAAGTCGTATACTCGTATTAAATATTTGGCTGGAGGGCTGATCATTGCCGTTGTGTTAACTCACAACCACCTTCAAGTCATGAAAATAAGCAGGTTTACCTTATATTATGCAAGCTTACACCACTCGTAATCAGATGCGGTAGAGGTAAAAGGTTACTCTACAAAGTAACAACTGAATCGCCCAAAGTGCCCAAAATTGCTACTGCCGGTAAAATTACGATTCTGTAAAAATCTCACCGTGAAAACTCAAGTGAAGTGAGCTTGATGTGAGTTGTCAGTAGTGTCAATCCCTAGCATTAGTTGGAATGACAGCTCACTCCACGCTCAGCACGCTCACCTACACACGGTTGATGTTGAGATGTGGTTACAGAATCGCACAGCTGTTCTGGCACTGTCATATTATGATTACCGTCGACCATAGACATGCTGTTGAATTGTAACTTTAATTTTTACTTTATTAACGTTGATAGAGCTCTATACAAAGAGGGGCCCGTGGATAAATAATAACAACCGCATATTATGTCGATCGCGATTACGCTACGTTTGCCGCGGTTGGTCTGTGGATGGGTGATAAGCTTGACATACCGAGACCCCTCTGTGCCTCCATGTCATTCGCGGATCTTTGACAGTTGTTACGGGTAGTCAGAAGCCCGAAAGTCTGACAACCAGTCTTCTCAAGGGGTATCATATTACCCAGTAACTGGGGTTGTGGAGGTCAGGTAGGTAGTCGCTCCATGTAAAATACTGGTATTCAGCTGCATCTGGTTAGACTGGAAGCCGACCCCAAGACAGTTTGGTAAAAGCTAGGCAGATGAATGTGTGCTTTACAAAACACAAATTACTAATTACATTTTCTATTTAATTAAGTACCTGCTACTTGTTGACCAGCCTACACTGTCCTCCCATACCCATTAATTTGAAAACATTGTAAAAGCCAATTATTTAAAAAAAGTAACCATGGCATTTCTTGCCGGTTCGTCTCCATTGGAAAAGACCAATTGGAACCGTGCACCTAGCTTCTGACGTTTCATAAAAACCATATTAAAAAAAAAACTATTTAAAATATTTTGATTTTATTTTTTGCGTGGTTTTCTAAAACACCAAAGATCGCATTAAATTATTTCCATCTACCTACGAGTATCGAAGGTTGTCAACCTCCGCCGCCGTCTGCCCGTATGATAACATAAACAAAGCCGGTGATTGTGATCCTGGGCAAGTACGTACACCTACCTATACGCTCCATGTAGGTAGGTAAGTACTCCATGTCCGACGTCTAATCTCACAACCAACTGTGTATATATACCTAGTCACTGAACTCATTGACTCCTGCTTACGGGGTGATCAAACGGAATGAGTACAGGGATGTACTAGTTTTAAATCTGTTTATAGTTAGACATTTCTTTCTTTCTCACATGGGTCGATCGATCAGGTTAAGCTACGCTTGCCGCGGTTGCTTCGTGGATGGGTCTCGTGGATCTTTGCATATCAAAATCCGTGTCTCGGAAAGCACGCTAAGCAGTTGGTCTCGGCTGTCATTGGTGCATTTTTGGTAGTCGTTACTGGTCGTGAGAAGCCTGAAAGTCTGACAACCAGTCTTCTAAGGGTATCGTATTACCCAGTTCCGGTTGTGGAGGTCAGATAGGCAGTCGCTTCATGTAAATTAGTGGTATTCAG
Source organism: Apamea crenata (assembly GCA_949629185.1). Taxonomy (NCBI): domain Eukaryota; kingdom Metazoa; phylum Arthropoda; class Insecta; order Lepidoptera; family Noctuidae; genus Apamea; species Apamea crenata. The sequence goes on from OX451377.1 coordinate 11,442,393, forward strand.
CTGCATCCGGTTAGACTGGCCAGAACGCCGATCGGTCAGATATCCGATCCCTAACATAGTTGGGAAAAGGTTAGGCAGATGCCAGATGAGACGATGATTTATTTTAGTACGTGTTCTGCTAGAGATCCTGGAGCCTCTTCAAGTATGCTGAGGATGGTCACCAAGTTGAAAAATTGTAAGGGAAATCTTTTCTTTTCCTAGATGAGGAGTTCTGTCCTTTTTTGTTCTTGCTTGTACAGCCAGCACATCAAGCTACTACAATCTGTCAAATTTCTTTAATCGATTTTCAACTTTATCGCTAAAGCATTAAGGTTCAAGGTTGATTGAGAAAATTTGACAGTTTTGGGTAGCTTGACTTGCTGGCTGTCTATACTAAAATAAGCTAACCGATGATAATTTATAATTTATGCTTAGAATATATTCAAAAATAATAAGTGTTAACAATCGAAGATCATTACAATCTTTTCGGAAAATGGGAAATTTTTTGTTCTGCGTTTCGGCAGAACTAAAGTCAACGCATCTCGTCGCGATGAAAAAAAGGCGTTGGATTTGCCCCAAAAGCCCCCCGACCCTGCAAAACATGCATTTCCAATATCCTTATAAAGCACTTTACCAAGAACAGAGCAATAAAGAATATCAATATGCTCCACAAATAATTACAGCATGAAAACCAACCACAAAGCGGCGGCATTACAAAGAGCTAATTGTGATAGTACGTATAAAACTAACAAGTATACATACATATATGTACTGTATGCATGTATGTATGTTTGTGCACAGATTAGCGACGCTGCAAGGCCGTTTTAATCAGAACTCTAGGGATTATAGAGTCTATTGTTTGGTAAGGGTAGTTACACACAAGACGGTTAAAACGCTGTTTAATAACCGCTAATGCGCGTGCTTTGTGGTACATAACAAGGTGTTTGCGGGTACTTCAACACATTTAAAGGTATCTAAACACCATTATTATATTTCTAGAGAACAATAATTGTTTGGTTCAATCTGAACGACACTAACACTTTGCAGACACTAAACGTACGCAGACGTAAAAGCAATGTAATTTCTATTGTATCTCGTTTAATGTCCCTTCAACCAATTAAGCCAATTATCACTGATGATACCTATAGCATATATGATAAGGACACGTAAAATGAAGTAAACATTACAAATAGTGACGAAAGCAATATATTATAAGCAACAGTATAATTAGATTAAATTATTATTAACCATTTCACTGACTTTTCTCGCAGATCACCAGACATTCCAAAATCTTCCATTCATCAAAATCAAAATATTTTGTTTCTCGTAAACCTACATGGACCCTTAAGAAATGCCCAATAGATAATAATAATAATAATAATGTTTATTCACACAAAATGTACATTTTTTTATCAAGTAGAGTGCTTAATTTAGACTTACAGATCGCGAATAGATCCAATCCAGTTCTAGAATCAAGGAGAGACTTGAGTGCGTTATGCATTCGCGGAATTAAAATATTCTAAACAAGCAGATATGTCAGGCCAGAAACAGCCTTGCTTCCGAGACTTTGGCAGGTTCTCTCAAATCTCAGTTCAAAGTTATTAGCAGTTCATTCATTTTTTGTGTCCAAGTTGAGGAACCAGCTTAAATTAGGGAAGTACGCTCAATAAATTAACATTTCCTGCCAACATATCCGATTAAGTAAGGACAAAAAAGAGCATTGCTAGCGAAACGGGCGATTAAAAACAAACGAATTACATAAAGTGTTCCAATCCACCGTGCCGAGCGTTTCAATCGCACTGTATGGACGAACCCTTACCATAAACAACGGCAAAGCGGTTTAAAATAATACTAGTTACAGGTAAAGTTAGACATATTGATAGGATAATTACGGCACGGTTGGCGCAGTGGTTAAGCGATAGACTGCTGCGCTGCGTGTCGCGGGTTCGATTCCCGCACGGAACAAATATTTGTATGACCTACAATTATTTGTTCCGGGTCTGGCTGTTTGTGTATGTGAGTTTATATGTGTGTAAACGCACCCACGACACAGGAGAAATTCCTAGAGAGGGCAACGTTTAAAAAAAAAAAATTACAGATAATGTTCTCTTATTGACGATTCTCACGTCATGAGGGAATCCCAATGATATATGGATAGCCACTTGGACGATCGGAATTACTATGGTTTTTAAGTGGGCAGCGTCACATAGTGGAAATATTTTAGACGGATTGTTAAAATTAGACTCATCAACCGGGAGAAGATTACATTGTTCACCGAGGGGAAAAAGTGACCGATTACTAACGAGGGTGTAGTTGGAGGCCCGAGGCTCACCCGAGGGCCTTAAAATACACGAGTTTGGAATCGCAATTTCTTCCGAGTGATATATATATAGTAGGTATAGTGCTTTGTACTTACTATACCTACGAGGAAAATAAAGACATTTTTTAAAATTAAGTTTATATTAAAATTGTTACAGTTTTGCCAGGGAGATTCTTAATATTGGTTTGAATTTAAACTTCAAAATGTATCGAATTTCTTCGTTTAATTCACTCGTTTTGGCGGAAAGAAAAACAATTGAAAAGTGGCGGGAAATCATTTTTACTTTTTTTTTTAGTGTCATCTAATTAATGGTATCAAAAGTAGCCAGATACATGTACAGCCAAAGAGATTTGATTACAACTGGTGGTGGCCCAATTTCTTTCTGCTGGGAACTATATAAAACCTGTTTCCGTCACTATGATTTCATAATTCCGATCCAGCCGATCGCTTGCTGCCCTCCACCAGCGACGTCTTAAGCCGAGGTCTTTACCCCACCCCCTTAGCGTGTACTCGCATAATTTTTAAGTTTTTTAAGCCCAATTTGGAGCATCCACTGGCAAGCCCGGTTAAGCAGAACAACCTCATAGGTTGAACTGGGAGATGCAATTCCCAAACAAAAACTATAATTTCATTGAAGCTTGTTAGTTACTGTAAAGACGACACAAAGACGGTCAAATTCTTCACATTTCGTCAAAAAAAGGTCTGAAATAACCCCATAGCGATAATGACAGATCTTTATCAAAACAATGGTGTGACTATACCTACATAGCGAGGCGTATGTATAGCTCGGCCATTTTATATGAATATGCAACGAACAGATTAGAGGACCGTCAGCAAATAAGTTGTGAATTAATTGTTGTTCTTTTTCTTGTCAACTCTTTGTCTTAATTTTTTATTTTCTTCCTCATCTTATCTTACCCACGCTTATTATAACCTCAGAGTTCGCTCGTAGTTGCATAGCCTGTCCATTCGGTAAACAGTTTTTTGACAGATGGAACTAGTGATTGCAGCAACACACAATACATTGATTGATACACGTACGGTATTATAATGTCTGTAAAAAGCCATAAATAAGATAAAACAGTTTATACAAATATTTACTTTATTACGCATTTTAAAGTTAACTTTTACGTAATCTGGAATATGTACGTTCTAAGCTGTCAAAAAACGGTTAACCTAATGGACAGGGTACAGTATACTTTTCTCACAAGATAGTGGTACAGATTCCTAAATAAAAATGGCTGAATGAATAGGCTACCTCTAAGTTATTTTACATCAAATATCGTCGGACAACCTTCAGCTCCCAAAAACAAGCGTTTATTCATTCCATTTCCATTTTCATTACTAGAAAAAGTGGTCCTGAAGTGATGAATTCTGAGTTTTCAGCTGGTTTCGTCTATTTTAGTCAATCATTACAGCTAAGAGCTCAACTGTCACACATTCAACTCAGCCTATCGCAGTGCACTGCTGGACATACGTACCTCCCAGGCCAGGCCGCAACACCCTGTCCTCCGGCTTCCGCATCCAGCCTGTCTCAGCAACCGTCGTTAGTTAAGATCGTCGGTCCATCAAGCTGGGGGGTGTCCCACACTACGCTCTAATCTTACTAATACTATAAAAAAAAACGCGAAAGTTTGTGAGGATGGATGGATGGATGGATTTTTGTTACTCTTTCACGCAAAAACTACAAAACGGATTTGAATTATATTTGGCACACAGATAGTTTATAACTAGGATTAACAGATAGGATACTTTTTATCCCGGTATTCCCACGGGATCGAAACATGCGGGTGAAACCGCGGGGCGCTGCTAGTAAGACAATATAACTATGTAACTGTCACTAATGAGACACAATGACTTTTTCTATTGTTACCGAGCGTAATGAGCTTGCCTAACAGAGAAATTAACACAACCGCTGGTCTATCCTGTAAAAAAAAATCTCACCGTGAAAAGATACATAGATGAAATGAGCTGTAATTCCACCTGACGCTACGGTTTGACATTGTTGACAGCTCACTTCACCTAGGTTTTTACGGTAAGATTTTTACAGAATAGCACCGCGGTTAAGATGACATTTGACAGTAGATTTGACTGAATGAAACCATATAAATCGATAAATCTAACAACTTGGGAAAAATGGTTAATTGGCTACTTACCAGAATAGCAAATACAGGGTCAAATTAAAGTAGCTAGCGAAACTCTGCAGACGTGATGGGCATAGATATCTTAACACGATAAAATAAAATTATTTAATGTTTTTTGGGGGGTCAACGACCGCTGGTAGTTTTGTTACCTACTTGAAGTTTGCGTTGGGAATATCGTATTCAAATATCGAAACTCATTACGTCTGTGAAGCTTACACAAATAAAACAAACTTTTAAACTGATATTTTAAGTGACTAGGTACAGACGCCAGCACATCAACCTACTACAATCTGTCAAATTTCTTTAATAGATTTCCAACTTTATCACTAACATATTAAGGTTCAAGGTTGATTGGGAAAATCTGTCAGTTTCGGGTAGCTTGACCTGCTGGCGTCTGTACCTTACTGCAGTCGATGACCCCACAAAAAACCATCAATTTTTTTTTCCTGTTATAGCTTCACGTCTCCGGAGTTTTTCGCTAGCGAATTTAATTTGATCCTGGATGATTTTTACATCCACCCTGCATTTTTATAGCAGCGGTCTTTTTAACAAACTGAAATAAAACTAGGCTGTTTAAAAATTCAAACAGTCTTATTTAAATTAACTTTAACAACTTTCTATCACAACATTAAAACATGACTTTAATTAATCACCATTCTCTTAAAAAAGTTATCAAACCAAAAAAACACAGGATACGAGTTCCAATTATTTTATTTATTTATTTATTTTTATTTCTTCAGGACAACAAACAATTGCGTTATAATGCTTGATAATAGTATAGATAGATTATAGAACATTTAGGTAATAACGCAACCAGCACCGTTATCCACAAAATAATAATGTGCTATCGGTACATTACAACAATGCATCTGCTAACCACCTGTTGGAGAAGGCCGATTAGTCAGTCTGCCCACTGCCCGGTTATGTCATAACGAGGGTAGGCAGGGTTCACACTCATCCACTGGTTTATACGGATTTATCATTTCAAATGTTGTGGTTTTCGCTGAATGGTTTGGTTGGGTAAGATGTAATGAAACATTATGTAAATACGACACAGCAATTAATAGATAAAATGTACTGTAGTGACTGAGTTTTAACAGAGAAAAGAATGCCTGAATTGCTCTGGATTGATGGATCTGGCTTATAAATGTTAAATGATTTATTTTCTGTAAGTAGATCTGTACAGACGTCAGCGCATCAAGCTACTACAATCTGTCAATTTTTTTAAATATATTTTCAACTTTATTGCTAAAGAATTAGGTTCAAGGTTGATTGGGAAAATTTGACAGTTTCGGGTAGCTTGACCTGCTGGCGTCTTCTGTACAAACACTTTTACACGTTAATCATATTTTTTTTAAACAAGATGAGTTCGGCGTTTCCTATCTGACTACTCTGAGAAGAAAGGCCGAAACAAACTCAGAGGTTACAGTCTCTTTTAAAGTCCAGACATAATCTTGGTCAGATCATGTGAAGACCATGTAGATTGGTGTCTGAAATGGTCCTTTGAGGAAAGAACCACACATACCTGTCCAGTCAGTGCACGCATTTGTCAAAAATCGTGCAGCTCAACTCATAACTTAAGGAGCTCAACGATTCCACGAACAATACCAAAAAAAAATTCCATGCCGAATGGTGAAAATGTGCCTGAGCTTTAATGTATTATAACACTGTGTTACCCATATTTGCAAAATAAATGCCTATTCTATTCTAAAGGTAAATTTTGTAAGGGATGATTTAGTTATTAATGAAGTATCAGTCTATCGCAAGAGTTTTCGGCATGGGTCCCATCATACAGGGTGTTAGACGGAGGGTTAGGGGTTCGTAGTTAGACCCATTTAGGAAATACATATTTAGTTTGAAGACTCGAAAGGTTAAAAAAAATGATATCATGTTTTTTGTGGATTTTCAGGAATTTCCAAAAACAAATAATACCTATAGTTTTCGCTTAACGTTTTTTCTGATTTTTTTCCCTTTTGCTCGGCTCCTAAGGATCGCAGCGTGGTGTAAAATAAAAAATAAATAGCCTGTAAGTGCCTTCCTCAAGAATTGTGCTGTCAAATGCAAAAAATATTTTTCAAATCCGACTGGTAGTTCCGGAGATTACCCCCTTTACAAACTTACAAACAAACAAATTTTACCTCTTTGTAATAATTATAAGTTTAGATTTGCAAGAGGCGGTATGGATGGAAGGCGGTATACTTAACGGGCAAAATTAGTATTTTCAACCTAGTATTTTAAAATAAAGAAGAAAATCAATTCTCAATTATCACAATCTAATCTGTTATTACTAGTTGCACCTCGCGGTTTCACCCGCATGCGTCTCGATCCCGTGGGAGTATCGAGATCGAAAGTATCCTATGGCTTAGGCCATAAAAAAAACGGCTAAACAGATTTGGATGAAATTTGGCATATGAGTAGATTATGACCTGCTGATCGATTCTGTAAAAATATCACCGTGAAAAGTCTGGTGAAGTGAGCTTAGAGTTAGCTGTCAATAGTGTCAATCCCTAGGATTAGTTGGAATGACAGCTCACTCTACGCTCCCTTCACCTAAAGTTTTCACGGTGAGATGGTTACAGAATTGCACTGCAGGACTATAGCCGTTTTACCGTGAAAGCGTAACATACAAACACACTAAAAATATTTTATCTTTATAAATTAGATGTTTAGATTACTTTAGATTAATAATGGTTATGTAGTCGATTTAATAGGAAAGCACGATGTCCAGCTGACTGCTGATGATGTAGCCCATAATGTTCCCCACTGCTGGGACACAGGCCTCCTCTCTGTGAGAGATCAAAACATAATAATAGTATCCCAAACTCAACTAAACATAACAAAACCTCACCAGGGGACTTAATTCCAGAAATCTTAATTCCAAATTGGACGAATAATTTGCTTACCTACTGGAATAAATCCCTGGAAAAATAATTTTATCCATTTTCGTCGAAATCGTAACTTTTGTCCGCTTGCAAACGCCTTTACTGTGAAACTAGATGGAATGGAGACTGAATTATTCATATCATATCTAATCATGGAAATGGGGGGACTGTCTGTGTATTCGTTCAGGTAATTAATTAGCAGTGTGATTTTGTAACCATCTCACCGTGAAAACTGAGTAGGTGGAGTGAGCGGTCATTCCAACTTATGCTAGGGATTGACACTATTGACAGCTCACTCTAAGCTCACTTCACTTAAATTTTTACCGGTGAGATTTTACATAGGTAATCGATCGGGTGACGTGATTATTTCGGTGAAGAAACGTTTGCTGCTCTGCTGGAAGAGATTTCTTTAGAAATCACCTTTGTACGTATTTTTCTGTATAACTCTTCTTGTCTGTTTATATGTTTTTTTGAAACAAACAGATGCGGAATACTATTGTAGTGATCTTGGCTTTTTAGTCGATTCGCATGAATTTATTTGCCCGAAACTGGCGAATCGTCACTTTCATATATATTATTATTATCAGGGTGGTTAGTCGTTTCGCACGAATTTACTCGCCCGATACGGGCGAATAATAATACTATTATTTTAATACTTTTCAATAATACTATTATTTCAATAGTCGTTTCGCACGAATTTTATGTTATGCAATATAATGAAGAAAAAAGTACACGTTTTATAATACATATTTAACTCTTATCAATTCTGTGCGCTATAGTTTCATTTTGTCTATACTTTATTGCATACAATTGTGCTAATTCGTAAAACGACTATTCGCCTGATTCGGGCGAGTAAATTCGTGCAAATCGACTAAAAAGCCGTGATCTTGACTTCAGTTGTAGTCAATCAACATTTCCAGTCTGGTATGACAGCACATGCGGCAGTGTCCGGTCGGCTAATAGCTTCCACGTTAGTCTAACAATGCTGTTCCTACTACGATCTACTCCGGACGTCCTTTGCTTCCTCTAGCTTTGTCATTCAAGCTGGCTCAATTTGTCTGTAGTCATCTCGTTCAGTTTGTTTGAAGGCAGTTGATGATTATTTTATCCGTTTGTACCTCAATAACTTACTAATTAACTCATAACCTTCCTTTTTTTTTTTTTTTTTTTTTGTCGCTGAGAAATGCTTTATGCATGCCCGCCTCACGGGGGACGAGACGGGGTATGTGGGACTCCCTGTCGGAATGACAGTATACCCACTAAAACTCAGCGGTGTTCCCTCATTCGCCGTGATGGGAGGGCCACGGGAATAGGCATAGCCTTTACCTCCATAGCCCTCCCGGCGCATGCCCGCCTAGTTGGTATGGCGGGCCCCGCATGCCCCCCACATTGGGGGGCTACGGGAATGGCCGGGACCACCTAGCCATTCCCGTCCAACACTGGTGGAGGCCTGTGCAATGCAGGCAACGGTGCCCCCGCACCCGTTGCCCGCTGGCCCCCACGCCCGCCTGAATGGCGGGCCCCGCATGCCCCCCAGGATGGGGGGCGACGGCCGCAGAGGATAGGGAGAGCGGCAACGACACACCGCACTCCTCTTCCCCTGCGGCCCCACCGCGTCCGCCATCAAACGGTGGCGGCCCCGTCAAGGCCGCGGAAGGTAGGGAGAGCGGCAACGTAACACCGACACTCCTCTCCCGCCGCGGCCTCTAATCCTCAGCCGCAATGTCTCCCACACGGGGGACATCGCGGCCCGCCTCAGGTAGGCTGCGATGTCGCCCAAGCGGCACCGCAACCTACCCGCCGGCCGCTACGTCGTCGGCTTTTCCGCACAGCCCAGACGAGCGGCCGCTCCTCGGGTTCCTCTTAGCTTCACCGTGGCCCAATCCACCACGGCTACTGAGCCCCCCCGCCTCGACAATGCGGGAACCCACCGGGGGGGGGAACTCATAACCTTCCTAGCCTATCCCCAACTATGTTGGGGTCGGCTTCTAGTCTTAGCGAATGCAGCTGAATACCAGTAGTTTACATGGAGCGACTACCTATCTGATCTCCAGAACCTACTTACTGGGTAATACGATACCCCTAGGTAAGACTGGATGTCAGACTTCCGGGCTTCTGACGACCTGTCAAAGATCCACAAATGACAGCCGGGGCTAAACGTGCTTTCCGAGACACGGAGGGGTTTTGGTATGTAAAGATGGTGACCCATCCACGGACCAACCATGGCAAGCGTAGCTTAACGCGGTTGGTCCGTGGGTTGGTTACCCTGTAAAGAAATGACTTAGGTAACTGTATAAGATTGCGGTCAAGGAGTTTACAGAAGATATGGCATTTGGTAGGGCTATAAATCTATGTACAGACGCCAGCAGGTCAAACTACCCGAAACTGTCAAATTTCCCCAATCAACCTTGAACCTTAATACTTAAGCGATAACGTTGAAAATCTATTAAAGAAATTTGACAGATTGTAGTAGCTTGATGTGCTGATGGCGTCTGTACTTAAGTTGAAGTGGCAGTCTTGAGAAGTACCTAATGATTTTTTTTTTTTTTGATACTGAAAGAAAGAAAAAGAATTTATTGCAACTCGTACAGGAAGATCATAAACTAAACTAAATACAGTCAAAAATTAAAAACCAAATTATATAAAAATACGTAAAAAAAAAGAATGAAAAGTTAAACAAAAAGACCTATACGAGGACAAAAGGAGGAGGAGGATCTCAGCATGATGCTGCGATAATGGTGACATAAGTGAATTATAATTATGTCAAAAAAATCAAAAGGATACTTACAGGATGTATCATGCATGACAGAGGGGCCAGGATCGTCACACAGTGTGGGGCCTCAAGACAGGTGTAGTCACCGAGGCAGGCCTAAGAAACGCTGCCATTATGTTTTGGACTCGTTCCAGACCAATTTGCCCGAGAAGGCACACACGTAGAGAAAACAGGAAAACTACGAGAGAGACCATAGTGATAATTAAGATAGTTACACAAAAAACATCCTTTATTAACTACAATAAAAAATCAAAATCTAATTAATAATTATAAAGAACGAACCCTGGACTTCATATACAGCAACCCCTCTGACGTCACAAAGATGGCGCCGGTCCCTAACTCGACGCCATTTGCATTTCGTCAGCTGTTTTAAATATTAATCGTTCGTACTTTATGGTGGTCTGTCGCTTTATAGATCTGTCAATGGTGTTGCTGGTGGGATGGCTCAGAAATGTTTGTGAAGGTTTGGAGCACAGAAATGATGATCCTAAACAAGTATGAATGAGGACGGAGACATTATGGACTTTCTTTTTTTTTTCTTTTGGTTATCATATAATAGTGTACTTTTGTGTGTTGTGCTGTCTTTTTTGTGTGCGCCAAATAAATGATTTATCTATCTATCTATCTTATAGTTTCAAGGTATACACGGTGTAAAAAGACACATCACATAGCCGTCAACTAAGCAATCTGTACATTAAACTAAGTAATATTGCACAAATTAATTACTGGGAAACGACTTTTATTTTTGATGTGAAAATTTTCTGTTTGCGATAGTGCGCAAGGTAGCGCACACAAAACATTTTGCTTATGGGTGCATACAACAATACAGGGGTCGTGGGGGCATTTAAAGTTGTGTTATAACAAAAAACGTCAGTAAAATTTGGAATTTTGACCTTCAATAAATACCTTCAATAACCTTAAAAAAAAAAAAAAAAACTCCGTAACCAGAAGGTTCCCAGGTATTGGTACAGTACAAAAAAATGGTTACAATAACGAGGAGTACAAGTGACTCCCAGCTTCGTTAAGTGTCTGTGTACACCCGTTATATTTTACTTACTTACTTACTTTTTGAATTAGGTTAAAAAGTTTGATAACTACTTCATGGTAGGTAATGTTGTTATTTTTATCCCAAAAGAAATAAAAAGAACCGTAGGAGGGGTTGTACTATCTTATTGTTAGGCAATTTAATTAACTTGTTAAAGTCACTTATAATCATAAATAAGCATTAGTTTAGTACCTGTATTATGTGTCTATCTGTATGTGTGTGTGGGATGTAACTACAAAACCGCTGGTAGTTGATGCCTTCCGTTATTTTCATTCATTATTTCATTCTCATTTACTTATAAATAGAATACCTACATAGAGTAGATAATCTTGAACGGAAGGCAATGCATCAAGCTGTTATTGATAACATCGTGGTGTGCATCTGATTTCTCATTGCTTCAGGATGGTGTAGCAATTACTATAAATGAAGTAACGTAATTAGGCCATGTTCGCGATATTGGCCATGTGTAACGTTTTGAACTTTTTATGTTTGCAAGAAGAAATCTTTTTTTTTAACTTTTATAAGATAAGTCTTTATTTGCCTTAAACATGGTATAAAGGTGTGACAGTTTGGTAATATAATATAGTCTACATGTTTAGCTATACAACATCGTGTATCAATTGCATGCAAAATACTTAGAATCAATTAGTAAGTAAAAATAAAATGTCAAAGCTATAAAACATTTTCCACAATACAATCATCATAACATAATAATTATTTAATGTCAGAAATTAATCTAAACGAACAAACAAAACAAACGCTTATGTTACCTACATCTTTGTTTTGTGGGTTTCGCCCGAGGAGGTTCCGTTTATGATTTAGACAAGGAATAAGGCAAGATTAGAGGGAATAAAGGCGGATGAAGTCACTGGCAAAGTACCAGCTAAAAAGTTGCTATTTGAACACAAAGGCCCAAAAAATAAATTAAACATTTTCAAAAAAACATCTGCATTTATTAATAAAAAAAAGTTAATTACACTTCCTCCTCTGCCCACACCCTAACGAAGACAGCTTGAAAGCCAAAGAGGAGGATATTTAAAACAACAAAAACGTTGCGATGAATGAGCGAGTCAGTGCGTGGCGCGTGCGCATGGAAACAGATGTCCTGGGTTCGATGAACGGTTTCGGCGCGGCCGCTTTATTGGGGCCCCGTATACAGGGTGGGCTGTGTGGTTGGGAATTAAATGGTGTTAATTTGTAATATTTGTTGTTTGAATGTTAGGATAGGAAATTGTAACGAAGACAAAAAAAACATCACCTGTGGGGTATTTGCTTAACACACTAAAAGTAGGAACGGGCTTTATTTTAACAGATAAACAACATTAATTGCGTTATTTACCTTGTTGAGCTGACAAAATTTTCGAACATATGAAGCAATGGATTAGCAGTATCCTTCAAAATGATTCAGATTGTGATTGAAATTTGAAGACATGTGACATCTACCGACCCGCACCGGGCTCGTGTGGTGGATTACGGCCCACTACCTCTCACCAAGAGGAGTCCTGTGTCCCAGCCGTGGGAACTGCCGGCCGTGGGCTTACGAGCTGCGCCCCGCGGTTTCACCCGCATAAGTTTCGATCCCGTGGGAATATCGGTATAAAAAGTATCCTATATGTTAATCCTTATTATAAACCATCTCTGTGCCAAATTTCATTCAAATCCTTTCCGTAGTTTTTGCGTGAAAGAGTAATAAATATAAACTTGAAAGAGTGATAAGAGTGAGACGGTGACGTGACGTAACGACGTGTCGTGAAAGTTTGTATAGATGGAATGATGGCCAACCACCCATACAAACTTTCGCGTTTATAATATTAGTTAATTAATTATTATTAAAAGGATTATGTATGTACTTTTTTATTAAATAGAATTTAAGCACATTTCTAGGAATATTGGAAATAAAAATGTAAACTACATTGCCATAGAACAATTTTGTAAATAAACGCGCCTTCGCCAAACGGATGTAGTTAGTTAACTAAAATACCAACTACTGATTAAATAAACAACATGACATTTGACAGGAAACCAAATTGAATGGACTCCTAGAAACCTCGTGTTTAGAGAATTATGTGACTAAGTTATCCAGCAGTTACTGATTTACACTAATAACTACATACAATCTGGAATCACCAATAGGTTTGCCAAACAGATGCTTGTGACAATTTTTGTCACGAATACAGTTCATTGCAAGTTTCTTATTAAATGATTGAGCATTATTAGTTTAAATGCACACTATGGTACTTAAAATTTACGATTAACAAGATAAATTGGTAAATTTTTCGAAGATAAATCTATGGCCAATTGTAGACTTGACCATAGATCGAGCGACGTTACCTACGTTCATCATCTTCTGTGATCCGGTAGAGAACCAAATTTGTCGACATAGCTCATAGAATAAGCAAGCTGAAGTGGCAATGGGCCGGCCATATTAGCCGTAGAAACGATGACCGTTGGGGTAGACGTGTTCTTGAGTAGAGACCGCGAATCGGTAAACGTAAGGTGGGACGCCCTCTGGCTCCGGAGCGACGATCTTCGCAGGATGGCTGCAGGTAGCAGCTGCATGAGAGTTGCCGAAAATCGAGTTGAATAGCGAGCAACAGGAGAGAAAGTCCATCAGTGGACTGCTGCGGCTGATGATGATGAAGACTGACTTAAAATAGGCTGTGCCTACTAGACAAGACAAAGTGTTATGTCTATTGTCTCACAATACTACAGACAAAACTATTTTGGCTATGGTACTCTGTCTAAGATTCTCTTTTACCTCTATCATTATTATAAGGTTAATTACAGAAGACCTAATTTTGATGAAATTAAAGTTAGATTTAACAAAGTTGCATCAAGTTATGAAGCAAGGAACACACTCGAGACAGTCTGGCATTCGGGCTCGTGCACAAAGAAACAGATGTGTCGAGTTCGATGAACGATTTCGTTGCGTCCGCGCAACTAACTCTACTTTATTGGGGCCCGGCTATACAGGCTGGTTAAGATTTTGTTCTACATACTTTAAAATATTTTTTTTTTAAATAGGAATTTGTTCCGTATTCAATGGGTTTTCTGTATGTAAAAAATACACAGATTTCTAGATCGATTTTTGTCAGAAACTTTTGATTTATGTAAGAAAGAAATAAAGTCAAAACCTTTTAGGAAGTCGTTCCTTATTCAATTGGTTTTCTTGTATGTAAAAAGGACATCGATTTGTTAAATTAAAATTATATCTATTTATTTCAGACTAATAATTTGTCCATATTTGTTAGTAACTAAGATCTAAAAACTATGTTAATCAATATTAAAATCAAACAAAACAATTTTTTCTTTAAGATTTATATCAGCCTTATTTTGATTTGTCATCTGTTATAGTGTCTACCACATATATTATGTGAATTAATAGCTTTATAGTCCACTGAACAGAGACTGTTTTCTTAGGTTTTTGTACAGCAGATGTTTGAATAAGTTTTTTGTACAATTTCGGGTGTTAAGCGGGTGTTAGCCTATGTTTTTTGTGTTATTAATTGTATAAGGGTTTTATTTAGCTAGCAAACATCACGGCAATTGCGCAACACACATGAAAATCATCTGCTCAACAACGTAAATAACGCAATTAACGTAGCGGAACTGTCAACATACAAGGTATTCAATCGAATGATGTGTGAACCGCGGGCGGGCAATGGGATGCGACGCCGCCGCCGTGAGTCGGGGGCGAAATTACACGCGGGCGAAGTCGCCGGCAGAAGACATAAGTTATATATATAAGCATAATAGCATTCGAGTGGCCCAATATTACAAACAGAAACTCCACTTCTCTTCGTGGTATTTTTTTTCAAACAGATGCTTATTATAAACCCATAATTTGAACACTACACTCATAATAATGAGGTAGGTAGTCACCCATTTTTTAACCGACGAAAAAAAAAACGGAGGATATTTTTTTATTTTAACTTTTTACAGAGTAGTCCGATTTTGATAATTCTTTTTTTATTGGAAATGGTATACCCCAAAGTTGGACCAATAGAATTTGAAAAAAATCCAACCCTTAGGTTGGGAAAATAGGGTTGATTTATTGTTCACTCACATATTTGAATGCTGAGTGGTGTATTATTACTCTACTCAGTGCCACATATGCCTGCAGTTTGGCAAACAATTAGTAGATTATAGCCACAAAAATTATAAAATAAAAACGTTTTAACAAAAAAATTAAACTGCCGAAAAAACTGAAAAGCAAAAATAATAAACCTTTTTTATTTAACCTTAATAACCAAGTTCTTAAACTAATTATTAATTGTTTGGCGCTTTGGCGCCGACTCAAAATTACTTAGGTATACTTACATTAGTTTAAGAACGTAGTTATTAAGGTTAAATAAAAATGGTTTATTATTTTTTGCTTTTCAGTTTTTTCGGCGGTTTAATTTTATTGTTAAAAAGTTTTTTTCATTCCCGAACCATTTGGCCGACAACTTAATCAAAATATGAGTAACAGAGCTGTTAGAAAATATCGAATTCGTATCGTGTACCGACAGATCGTTAGCCGATCGTCGCCCAGTCCGAGGTTCGACCCTTTTGGACCCAACCCTTACCCTGGACCTTACAATTGGCCCTTACAACTTGCAGGCGTTCATGCAGCAATACCCGATCCCAAATTATGTTGAATTGAAAAGACTTCTTTTTACGAAGCGTATTTATTTAAATTGTGTTCAAATCGAAGAAGTTTTCCCTTGTGAAAATGTTAATAGTTCGGTCGGTTTATTAGTCGATTCGCACGAATTTACTCGCCCGAAACGGGCGATTCATCACTTTTATATGTAATATTATTTTTTCTATGGGCGAATCGCACGAAGTTAATTTATTTTTGACACGTAGGCACGTGACATCTACCAACCGGCAATGTGCTCGCGTGGTGGATTATGGCCCACTCCCTCTCATCGAGAGGCCTGTGTCCTAGCAGTGGGAACATTATTGTCTGATTATGCTAAAAGTATTTTTCTTTCTTGTTTTTCTTTCTTTCTGCGTCAATAGTCCTAATGTCTTACTTACAGCTATCATTATACATGAAATGCAAGGATATTAAAGTTAGCACCACGTTTGGCGTGTTCACACTAACATCATTTCGTATTATGTGTGAAACAGGTGACATTGTTGTGATCTCATATAAACTATAATGCATTCTGTGGCCCGTTAGACAAGCGTGGTGATTCATATGTATATATTGTCATACATACGCATTAGGTATTAAATATTTAATTTTCTTGACACTATTGTTTTTACGCCCTGTTTGTGTCTGTGACTTTGTCTCTGCGTTATTATAGACATCATCATCACCATCACCATTTCAGCCGAAAGATCACTGCTGGACATATAGGTCCCCCAAGCACCTCATTTTCGACCGGTTCTGTGCTTCTCGTAGCCAACGGGCTCCTGCGGCCTTCACAAGGTTATTATAGACATCTTTTTCAAATTTTTGATGCTCAAAATTATATTTAATCATTTTTCAATATTTTTAACCGACTTACTCCGTCGCTTGCCAACCAATTAGAAAAAAACTTTTTTTTTTCCCTTTCCAACAAAAACCCAAATAGCCCCATTAAATTTTTATCAAAATCGGACAAGCGGTTTTTGAAAAATCAAAAGGAATGTAAAGATGGTCACCCCTCCAAGGACCAACCGCGGCAAGCGTAGCTTAACCTGATCAACCGACCCGTGCGGTTACTTAGCCACGGGCCCCTCTCTGTTATTTAATTTTAATATGGTTATGAAATAAACAATTTTCATTTTATTTATTTATTTTTATTATACTAAGGAATGACTGTTATGTCTGAAGGTACACATTGAAGAGATTGATAACATTATCGACTCACGAAAGTACCTGAAACCAATAATAGATGGCTGAGCCAATCGTTACAGTAGGCCCTTAAATAAATCTGAAGAGGTTAACATTTGTTTTCTGGGAAAAGGGAGCAAATAAAGTGTGACAGGGGGTTGAATAAAACTAAACTATTTTGTAAGAGTTCTTGAGAGGTGAAAGAGTCTGAATGTATAAGGACCAGTAGTCTCTAACACCTTTTTTTTTTGTTTGTGGGCTAACAGGCAGGCGACAGCAGTGAGCAGTGGTGGCTCGGTGGTAACGGCCCCGACTTACGAGCCGTAGGTCGTGGGTTCGAACCTACTTTGTGTAAATAATTTAATCACCACTGTTCAAGGAAAACATCGTGAGGAAACCGGCATGTCCTGGAACCAAAAATTCGAATATATGTGACTTCGTATTGCGACAAGACCTATCAAAGAGAGTACTCGCTCAGAGACCCTCGCTTCGCGGGCAGAACACTTGCTGAGAGACTCACGCTCGATAAACATGCATAGCAGTAATCGCTCGTCGTCAGGATCATCACTCCAGAACCTTTCGGCCCCGTCGGCCATCTGTTCTGCGAGCAATGTACCCTGCCCACTGCCACTTAAGTTTGGGTTACCTTGGTTCTCCTGCGGATCTCTTCATTTCTGATTCGATCACGCAGGGAAACTCCAAGCATAGCCCTCTCTATTGCCCTTTGGATGACTTTTATCCTTCTAATAAGGCCCATTGTGAGCGACCACGTTTCCGTGCCATAGGTAATCACTGGCAACACGCACTGGTCAAAGACTTTCGTCTTGAGACACTGCAGTATGTGGTTAGTTGCACGCTCGTAGTTAATCGCAGTTGCATAGGTGCCTAAAATGGTATGATGGCGGTTCTACCCCGGGCTACTATTCGAAATACTAATGAAATTGAGTAGAATCAGCGATGATTTACTCCAAAAACAAATGAGTTCGCTTTCGAATATTATGTGACGTCACTTGAATGAGGTTCAAAGTTAACTTTATGGAATAGCACTGCGGATTTTGTTTATGATTTGAATGCCTTATAGTCTGTCGTTGCCATTTCTGGCTTACTGCCAGCTATATTGTTTGGGGAACTGTCGCGCTGCTCATTAGTGAATACAATGACAAGTTTCAGATTTTCATTGTGAGCTAGCTTCTAGGAGATCAGATTTTCTTAGTATATCGTTCTGCGGATACTTTTACTCATGTAGGTAAAATTATGAAATGGAATTTCTTATAGAATCTAGTTCTAAAGTTCGTAGTTTTCGTTTTCCAGTGAGTTTCACTACATTTAGAGTAACGATGGAAATGTACATAAATATTATTGTGAGGTATCTATTATTTTGCTCAATAGTTTTTATTATGGAGAGAAAGAAAATAATAAAAGAATATATGTTTATTTGCACCTAATGTGGCTAATAAAATTTTGAGAGCAGTCTCCATAGTGGAAACTATTGGACTGGAAAGGTTCACTCAATTTGTGTGGTTCTTTCTTCAAAATACTATTTCAGACACCAATCTACATGGTCTTCACATGATCTAGCCAAGGTTATGTCTGGATTTTAAAAGAGAGTGTGACCTTTGAGTTTGTTGCAGCCTTTCTTCTCAGAGCAGACAGATAGGAAACGTCGTCCTCATCTGGTTTTAAAATATGATTGACGTGTAAAAGTGTTTATACAATCATAGGTACTTACAGAAATATAATCATTTATCAATTTATTGAACAGGTAGGTACATGAAGCTACTTGAACCTAAATAATAAACTGGATTGGGTAGTCATCATTATGATCATCTTCCAAGCCTTTTCTCAGCTATGTTGTGGTCGAATTCCAGTCTAACCGGATGCAGCTGAATACCAGAATTTTATATGGAGCGACTGCCTATCTCACCTCCACAACCTAGTTGCTGGGTAATATGATACCCGTTGGTAAGACTAGTTGTTAGATTGCCGGGCTTCTGATTACCCGTATCGACTGTCAAAGATCGACACGGAAGAACGGTTTAATGTGCTTTCCGAGGCATGGAGGAGTCTGGGTATGTAAAGATGGTCACTTATCTACTACTACTACTAACCGCTGCAAGCGTACGTTTACGTGATCGATCGACCCGTGCAGCTGTTATTACTTAGCCACAAGCACTTCGACCGGACAGTACAAATACAATATAAAAAGCTGTTCATACATCTGAATAAAAACCAAAAAAAAATTTAAACCCTTTAATCAAACCCAACTGCCCACAAAAGCAACCCGCTGTATCCACCATTTTATTTTTACTTTCTTCATGAAGCTAATTCTTTTGTTCTTTGATGTAGCACCGTGTATACAACACATGGCCTGTACTCGAGGTAAAAATATAAAACGGTCAAGTGCGAGACGTACCTGTGGGTGAGGACTGTATCGTTCGGGACGGTTTAGATAGTTGGTGATATTTACATTAGAATTAAGTAAATTTCGGTGTCGTTGGGTTCGCATTTTCCTTGTTTGCCACTGACTTCCGAAAATCCGAAGTTGTTTTTCACTTTGTCTCTGTCTTTGTTTTTTGTTTTGTCTTTTTTGGAAGTCGGTTGTTTTTTTGCGCTTTTAAGTTGTAATTTTTACCAGTAATTATGGTTTAAAAACCAAACTACTCAACCGTTTTTAATGAAATTTCTATGGGACCAATATGAAAGTATATCCATTCAAATAAAAAAGAATTTTGCGAATCGGCTTATAAATAACGGAGTTATGAGGTAACAAATATAAAAAAAACAACCGAATTGAGACCTCCTCCTTTTTTTGAAGTCGGTTAAAAACGGTCAAGTGTGAGAAGGTACCTGTGGATGAGAACTGTATCTTTCGGTACAGTTTGGATAGTTGGTGATATTTTGCGGAATTTTATAACAGTTGTTGGGAAGTGAATTTTTCTCTGTACTGATGATTCAGTTGAAGGAGTACCTAGAAGTCATTATGTTCGAGCGAGATTTCGTCTTGTAGCCGTTTTAAAAGGATGTTTTACTATAGAGAGAAGGGGACACAAAAAGGGCAATTTTGGTACCCATCACACCGTTCAAATTTAATATTTTAACGAACGCATTGACTCTAATTAACTAAATGAAAATGACTAAGTTGCCTTGAATTCAGTAGCTGGCACTTAACTTGGCAAGAGCACTTAGATGCGTCTTCCTTTCTTTAACTTTCTTCTAAACCGAAGCCTGTCTAGCCCTTCCCCAACTATGTTGGGGTCGGTTTCCAGTCTAACCGGATGCAGCTGAACATCAGTATTGTACATGGAGAGACTGCCTATCTGACCTGCATGATCCACTTACTGGGTAATACGATACCCTTTGGTAAGACGTGTTGTCAGACTGTTCGTGTAGTTAACCCGTAAAGACTGTCAAAGATCCTCGAATGACAGCCGGAACCAACGGCTTAACGTGCTCTCCGAGCCACGGAGGGGTCTTGGTAAAATCAAAAATCAAAATCAAAAGTCATTTATTCAAATTAGGCTGAGAATCAGCACTTTTTGAACGTTTAAATTACAAAAGACAGTCCCCCAAAAACGCTCGCCCTTCACCACTTCCTAGTGGTATGTCGTTGTGAAGATGGTCAACCATCCACGGACCAGCAGCGGCAAGCCTAGCTTGAACTGATCGTTCGACCCGTGCGGCTGTTATTACTTAATGGCAATAACCATAGAATAATTACAAGCAATAAAAGTGACACCATATTTTTGTACTAAGTGTGTACATACGCAAAATTACTCCGAATACGCCAAAATCTTGCCATGTTACGTGCCGTTGACTGTAACACTCAATAGGGTATTGTGATTATATTTATGTAACAACATTTTGAGGGTTTATTAGCCGTTGAAATTACGGGGACGTGAGACTTACTAATATCACCTCTATGTGTGCGTACAAACGAGCGACACACGTCAACTACAGAGGCTACTGCAAACAGCGACGCGTTTCCGCGACAGCCGTCAACGCTTGTCGGCGGCTGCCGTCGACAATGTGTCGTTCGTGTGTAAATTTGAGTACGGTGGTCAAATACACGAGCGGCATGTTGTTGGCGGTTGCAGTTGCGTCTTTCGTCGACGCGTGTCACCGACAGCCGTCTACGCGTGTCTGCGGCTGCCGTCTACAATGTGTCGCTCGTGGATGAATTTGAGTACGGTTCTCAAATACACGAGCAGCATCTTCTTGACGGTTGCAGTTGCCTCTGTCGTGTGTATTCATATTAAGTGCGTTAGTTAGTGTATCAACAGATGGCAGTGACCTTTCAGTTAGGTGAGCCATCGACCTCCATAAAATAATTATTCTTTGCTATGAAACCCAAATTTTCGGCCATGACTAATCCCCGCTAGTTACTAGGCCCTCTCGGTATAGTTAACGACCAAAAATTCCAAGAATTAACCTCCAGTACAGACTGTGTGAGATGCTGACAGCCAACGATGATAACACACTGACAGACAAGCAAATAGTTTTAATATTAAATAGTTAGTCAGCCATACTGACTCACTGTTTATATTCAAATCGGTATGCGATGTATTATTGGAGATGATGTACATCTTTGTGTTGGGGTTCTAATTTATAGGAAAGATTTATCAATGATTTAGATAGTTCTAAATTAAATTGTTCGTTGTTTGCTGGCCTTCCTTGAGGAGCTGGGGTGGATCGAATAATCGATTTTCCCACCCGTAAGCAAAATACGCGCATTGTCGTGGAGTTGCGGACACCAGGCAGTATTACGTATTACCTATTTGTTCTAAATTAACTCCTAGATATTTTTCATTATTGAAATACCTACCATCTGAAGCTTCTGTGTATTACTGTGGTCTAATAAAGTATATAAGCTCCCTTTCACGAAGATATAATAAGAGGAGAGTGCATGCAAATATTATATCATTTGAATATACAAATGAAGATTCAGCGCTGCAATATGTCGGCAAAATGAACTACGTAGTCCAGGAAAATTTATTAAAATACGGTATGATCTCTTCTAGAATTCTAAGATAGTTTTAAACTAAAAAATATAAACAGAAATAATTAGGGATGCAACGATACGGCTTAATAGCCGTATCGTTGCATCCCTAATTATTTCTGTTCGTTATCGTATTTGGCCATTACGATGTATTCGTCATTTGTATTGGTATCGTAATCGATACCAATACAAATGACGAATACGAACGATGACGAACGACGATGACGATGACGACGATGGAATGACGATTCGAATTACGATACGAATGCATAACTATATTTGTTTAATACCATTTTGATGAATTTATTGGAAGCTTTGTTGTATGTTATTATTGTAAGACTAAGTAAAGTAAAAGTATAAAAAAAAGTTATGCATTTTTAATCAATATATTTATTAATTTTATCAATTTTCATCATTAAGTATTAACTTATATTTTAAATTGTAACTATTTGTTACATTTACTGACTATTATTTAATTTTAATTGTAGTCGTAATTTATTATGTATTTATGATGCGAAGCGTTCAGAAATTGACGCGTTATGCGTTTCGTTTCACCCGAAACAGTAAAAATTTAAAAATAAATGTATCGTAAAAATAGCGTATCGTAATATTTACGATAACGAATGATCGTAAAGGTTTACGATAATCGCCGATATACGATTATCGTATCGGTATCGTTGCATCCCTAGAAATAATTTTTGGGCCAATTAAGACATGGACAATTTAAAAAAGCATACAGCTGTAAACAGCACCCTAAATTCCTAACACACTATCAATCATGATTTGATTAATTTTAAAGGATATTGCTAATCCATCAATTTGTCTGTCAATCAATTTTTTCGAATATACTATACATATTAGTCAACGAAAACATTAATTGCGTATTTACGTTGGTAAATACCGGACCCCGGATTTTCAAATTGCACCCGGGACCGATTGTTGTCAATGGCGATGCTCTCAAGGTTGTTCAAGAATACGTTTATATACCTTAGGCAAACTCTGCAGATCTTCGCAGGATGGCTGCTAGCAGCTGGATGAGAGTTGCCGAAAATCGAGTTGAATGGCGTGTAATAGGAGAGGCCTAAGTCCAGCAGTGGACTGCTATAGGCTAATGGTGTTGGATCACCAATTTGTCTGTCAAGCGAAGAGTTTACCAGGGTGAGCCAGTTCCTTTAGATCGTCTTTACACGTCTTGATAAGGCTGGCCTTTTGGCTTTGTGGCTTGCTTTTCGGAGAGTTTTCATTTTTTTTCAGTCTACGTATTTGTATTTCCTGTGTCATCATCATCTGCCAAGCCTTTTCCCAACTATGTTGGGGTCGGCTTCCAGTCTAACCGGATGCTGCTGTATACCACTCCACAACCCAATTACTGGGTTATACGATACCCTTTGGTAAGACTGTTTGTCAGATTTTCGGGCTTCTTACGACCCATAACGACTGTCGAAGATCCGAATGACTGACAGCCGGGACCAACGGTTTAACGTGCTTTCCGAGACACGGAGGGGTCTTGGTATGAAAAGATGGGATGGTGATGTTTCCTGTGTGTCCCGAATAAAATATTTTTCTTTCTTTTCTTGCTTTTATTAAGGTTATTGGAAGATTCGAATAATTAGCACCTAAAAGTTTCTTCATCATCTGCCCAGCCTTTTTCAACTACGTTGGAGTCGGCTTCCAGACTAAACGGATGCAGCTACCAAGGGGCCCATAAAGGCCACTTTAAGTAATACTTCTAAAAGCTACTCATTTCCTAAATTCCCAGCAGATCATTAGCAATTCCTCTAATTTTCGTTAAATTGTTACACATAATAGTTTAATCACCTACAATTCATTTCATATCAATCATATTGGTGGACCATTTTACGAATTTCCATACAAAACTGTCAAACAGGTAAATTGCGTGATATGAATTGCACACAGATCATATTATGAATTTTCAGTTTGTGACCATTTTACGATTTTTAATATGATTCATATCCCCTGTATTTTAAATAGAATGACTGCATATCTGTTAATTTAGACCAGCACTCTAATTGCGTAACACACTATCAGTCTCAAGCTGAATCGTTTTGAAGTATAATATTGTAATCCATTGCTTCATATGTTCAAAAATTTGTCTGATCAACAACGTAAATAACGCAATGAATATTGATGAACTGTCAAAATGACAGCGATTGATACTGATAGTGTGTTACGCTATCACCCCTCAGCTTACGAACTATTGTCACTAGTTTGAGAGAAATTGGTGTCTGCACTAGGAATACTTGTCTAGCAGATCACCAGGGTCTCACCTCACCACACGGTATGTAAACATAATTGGGGCATAAAATAAGTGAAAAAAGGTGATCTACATAATATGTGTAGGGAAAGACATGATTATAAAATAAGCCTCTACTCTCCTGGTGTCTATAATTTAGGAGTATTACATAATATATACCTCACAGCTACAGATTAGAAATTCAACACCGAACAAATGGTTTGAGAACTAATTTCCATACATTACTCCACATATTTACATAATTTCCAACTTTTATGTGCATATCAAAAATGTATGAATAAAACAAAATATTTTTTTCTTTGTTCCTATACATGTAGTTTCGCAAATGTATGTCAATGTATTCTGCTGATTTAAAATGTAGGTAAAGTTGAATGGACTCTGCAGGTGCAGTAGACACCTGCAGAGCAGTGGCGTTTTTTTTAAAATGCAAATAAATCAGTGTCGAGTTGTAACTGACCGTAGAGTATACAGGGTTAAATTAAATAGCAAAAAAAAAAATCACGTCTGTTGTATGGGAGCCCCCCTAAAATATTTATTTTATTCTGTTTTTAATATTTGTTGTTATAGCGGCAATAGACGTACAACATCTGTGAAAATTTCAACTGTCTAGCTACCCGAACTCCGAACCCAGGTTGGCCGAAGCAAGGAAAATCTGTTCAGGTGGAGATTCATAGACGACTCCGGGGCTGGTGCTGTTCCACAAACGATGGGACACTTACTATCATGTCCTACGTGTCCTGTCAGCTGCACGTTACAGGAACTGATGGACGCTAGTGATGGCGCCAAACATGTAGCCGAATTCTCGGCAGAGTACATTCGATACGCTAAGAAGATAGATATTCTAAAGTAAAAAAAAATCTTTGGCATTTCCAAAAGTTCTGGTCACTCTCAGGCCCCTATAAAATCAATTGAAAAATTCAACTTAATGATTTTTAGTAAGTACGCTAAAGGAACATCTTGCAAATGATTCATGAATATTTTGCTAAAAACAAAACGATCGCCCCCTTTCTGGCCGGCCCCTTATAAACTGAGTATTATGCTAAACTTCGCAATAAATAACGGTGAAAAACAATAGGCAGTGTGTGTGGAAACATAGGGGGGAGAAAGTGGGGCAGGCACGTCACGTTTCACGTTTTTGTGAAGTTGGAAAAGAGTTGGTGAGGCAAAACTGATTATTAGTACCTATGAATTTGAAAATTATTTTTCTCTTTCAAGCACACGTTAGCATTCACCTTCTTCTTTTCCAATTCTTTCTGTATTTATGTTATCTTCGAAGACATAGTTTCGGTGATTTTGGATGTTTTTACTTTATTACCATTCATTGAGGTATGAGGAACAGGGTGTAAAGTTCACTCATCCTCCATAGAAAAGGAAGGATCCTCCGACCAGATGGGTATGTGTCTGGTGGGCAACTGCCCGATGAATCAGGTCGGGCTGTTGTACATATACTAATTGCGCGGTAAACTCTGCATGCGCCATGCAGGATTTTGCATGACGTCAGTATGACGCGTAGTTTGCATGTAGCGTTATAGATACCGCTGTACCATCAAAGTTTTTGAAATCTTGCTACAAACTGAAATTCTCTAGCTGTTCCTTCATGTAAAAGCTTCCGATGTTCGCTGTGTTTTATTAATGTAGGCTTTTGTGATGTAAATGGTAAGGCCAAGGTCGAGGTCAAGGTCGCTACTACAAGGTCTAAGGAAATTACGAAGGAAAACTTATATTGGCACGAAAGATATATGTTTCAAATATGATTGATGAGGTCAATCAATGGACGAGGCTCCGATCCCTGGAATATGCATAGGTGCTAGGATGAAGACGTTACGCGCTAAATTACACGTAGAGTTTATTTATCTAGTAATAAAATAGAAATCAAAATCGATATTGTTTTTTTTAAGTAATTACTACGAGGGTTGGGAACGAGTCTGATGGCAAAAATACAGTTTTAAGAATTTTGGTCTGTTTGGCTGTATATGTTCCAGATTGGCGCAAAACCGGCTGAGCGGATTTGGATGAAAATTTTCACACAGAAAGTGTATAATCTGGATAAATACATTTAATCCCGGTACTACGTTTCCGGTTCATTTTCCGACATCCACGCGGGCGGGACTGCGGGCAAAATTAGCTAGTTAGCAATGCGACCTCTGTAAAAAAGGAGGTACTGATAGGTAAACAACCTGGAAAATACTGGAAACATTTTGGGGTTAGGTACGTTTAATAAATATTGAGGTGATCGAAAACGTGGGATAATTTCACGAAAATATACACCGCTAAATTTTGATCGTTTTAATCCTTAAAAGGGGTCATTGTACAGACGCCAGCACATCAAGTTACTACAATCTATCAAATTTCTTTAATAGATTTTCAACTTTATCGCTATAAAGCATTAAGGTTCAAGGTTAATTGGATAATTTTGACAGTTTCGGGTAGCTTGACCTGCTGGCGTCTGTACTCATCGTTATGAACAACTTTTACTACGGGAACAACCTTGAAAGCGTGAAAAAAAAATATGTTGATCCATACATTATGTCGAGTTATCATCATCATTTTCCTGCCCTTATCCCATGTTACTTGGGGTCGGCGCAACACGTTTTCTTCTTCCATTCTCCCCTGTCAACTGTCACGCTATGTCGAGTTATGCGAACATAAATCTATGGATTGATTTTTTTTTGTTCATAAAAATGAATGAATGAATGAAAATGAATATAATAATGAAATTAATTCATTTTCTCATAAGTACAGACGCCAGCACATCAAGCTACCCGAAACTGTCAGATTTTCCCAATCAACCTTGAAACTAATGCTTTAGCGATAAAGTTGAAAATCTATTAAACAAATTTGACAGTTTTTAGTGGCTTGATGTGCTGGCGTTTGTACATTTTGTGTTTATTGATTCTAAGGCGGTGCGCCTCGGGTCAGCTAGTATAATATTAAACACGAACATACTTTAATTGTCTTATCTGGTACTGAGCTAGCACTAATTCAAGCCAAGATTACTTAGGTACTTGAATGAGCCTAAAACATTCAAGTATTGCACAAGACAATGTATCAGAGAATGATCGTGTCTACAGTTCTGCCTTTTATAGACCTGTACGAGCCTGTACAGAATTGTAAATAGCTCCTACATTGAATGACATTCCCAAAACGGGACCAGAAACAATTAATTCTAATGAAATAACATTAATTTAGCAAATAGTGTCACTAATTACTGTTTGATGTTATTTATTTGAATGGGACATTCGCTCGATATCTAGAAGGTCTCGAAAACTTTATTATCTAGATTTTAAATAGTCCATTACTGTTCCAATTATGGTTACTATGGGTCACAGTTTACTAATCTATGAACAAGCGGGGTAATTTCGTAACACACTATCAGTATCAGGTGTCATTATAACAGTTCAACAACATTCATTGCGGTATTAGCGTTGCTGAGCATACATTTTTTTCGAACATTATAAAAATACAATAATGGATTTAGGATGTTGTTAGGGTTGCCCCGCTTTTGTAGTGCCTCTGGTATGTTTGCGGAGGCCAGGGTGGATGGCTTCCATGCCATTGTGCGCAAGCGGCTCGCGTCGTTACTGAGCAGAGTCCGGAGTAGCACTAACAGCATCCTTCAGGTCATTGCTCATAAACAGGACTCAAATATCCTGAAAGAATTTATTCGTCTGCAAATTTTATAACTCTTGCATGTATATGGACTTAGTCTGAAATAAAGTTTATTATTATTATTATTATAAAGCAATGGATTAGCATTATCCTTCAAAATTATTAAGATAGAGATAGATAGCTTGTCACGGAATTAAGGTACTGATCAGCTATTGCCGCAAACTAAACTAAATTTAAGTTCAGTGCATCTTTTTCTTTCTATTTCATTAAGAAAAGGACAGAAGATAAATATTAGTTTTGTCCCTTCAAATTAAGATACTCCATAGACATTTTAGACTTGATTAAAAACATAGGCTCTACTAAAAATACGTCAATTTACGTCAGGTGCTGACTAATTTGACAGGACTAAACTAATATTTATCTTCTGTTCTTTTCTTAATGAAATAGAAAGAAAAAGATGCACTGAACTTAAATTTAGTTTAGTTTGTGAACAAGGGAATCGGCGCCATTGATAGATTTGTCTAATTTCTGCTGACAATGGACAGCCTAGGATACGTCTTAGGCTTCTCCAAAGTTAAGCGAACACAATCATTTAAGCTTGACATGACATTAATTGAGTTGGCAGAGGATTGAATTAGATTTATTTGGGTTAGGCCCATCAGCTCGTGGCTAAAGGACGACCGCACAGGTCTGGTCTGCTTATCCCCGTATGTTAGGGTCAGCTTCCAGTCTATCCGGACGCAGCTGAATACCAGTATTTTACATGGAGCGAATGCCTATCTGACCTAAACCACCCAGTTATTGGGTAACACGATACCCATCTTATTTTTTTGTAAATCACTGAGTGTTTCCAACGTGCGCGTACCAACTTCGTCTCCTCCGATATACATATTCAAAAACGCAAGGAATCAGCACCGACTTGGGGTGTCTACCCGACCGTACCGCGATCGGATCATGGTCGAAAATGTCGTAACCTAGCATTTGCACTGGCATTTCGGATTCCCGACCTTATTTCTGACATTTTGGAGCTATTTGATTCGCGATAACATCTACGAATTTCTTTTTAATGATCCTCTAGGGACTCGGCCTTTGCGTTGACATTTTGATTTTGAATTGTTAGGTGAAGGAAGGGAAGTGTTTTGTGCGTAGAGCTAAAGGGTAGTGATGTGTTGGCATTTAGAATAAGAAATTAATGATCCCGTTAAATGCCAGCACCTTAATTGCGTAACACACTATCAAGCACAATCTGAATCATTCTGAAGGATATTGCTAATACATTGCTTCATATGTTCGAAAAATTTGTCTGCTCAACAACGTAAATAACGCAATAAACGCTGTTGAACTGTCCAAATGAATCCCATTGGTACTGATAGAGTGATCAATTACCACGCTGGTCAAAGTGGAGGATGATTCAAATCAAAGATAAATGTTATAAGTATAGTGTTCAATCTCTGCGAAAACAAAATAGGCCCGTCTGGGGCGGACACTGGCACACGAGAAATCGTGAGTTCGAACCCCACTATTGGCGCTATCGATGCCAACACAACATAGTTAACAGGACAACTAGCAACGTGGTACTTAAAGTAGAAGATACTACTTACTATCTATCTATCTATCTATACTAATAATAAAGCTGAAGAGTTTGACCGCGCTAATATCTGGAACTTTCAGTTGGATTTCAAAAATTATTTTTGCGTTTGATAACCCACGTCTCAAGGCCCTAGGAACTTCGCGCCTCAAGACTTTGGTTATCAAACCGGAGCCGTTCAAAAAGAAAAAAAGTCAGAAAGAAGTTAAGCGAAAACGAAGTAATAGCGCGGGCAGACGATGCGATGCGACGGAGTAGGTCGGGGGAACAACAATTTTTACGCGAACGAAGTCGCAGGCGGAAGCTAGTCTATTCAATACACACGAAGTTAGATCATAGTTCTAACATTATTTTTCTCACTCGGAGACATATAATTGTATTGATAAAGAGTCCCCCGAATGCACCCGGAGAGATGGACAAAGATCGTCACTCACTGGACGCGTGAGGGCATCGCCGTCGAGGTAGACCTCGGCGAAGGTGGTGTGACGATCTAGTAACTTTTGCAGGGCCATCATGGCCTGAGATCGCACAAGACTTCCCAGGTTTGGAAGAAAAAAGGGGAGGCCATTGCCCAGCACAACGTAGGCTAAGAAAAAAAAAGGTAAGATAGTTCAAATTCAATAATTTAATTCATTGTATCACATTATTTTTTAAGCATTGTCTTCTAAATGATGCGTACCGGAGCGTGTTTATGGGGGACGCGCAAAGGTGCGAAAAGTGAGGGGAAGCACTTAATTTGAGAAGTTTCCAAGAATTTGAAATTTGCATGTAAATTCTTTAAGATCGCGCTAACTACCTTCCGGCTTTTGTTTGTTCTTTGAATTACTTCGTTAAATTGTAG
Organism: Apamea crenata; assembly: GCA_949629185.1. NCBI lineage: Eukaryota > Metazoa > Arthropoda > Insecta > Lepidoptera > Noctuidae > Apamea > Apamea crenata. Next base: position 11,472,654 of record OX451377.1, read on the forward strand.
GTACGCTAATTCATATGGTCATACATGTTTCGTGATACGCTTGAAGTGTGGTTAAGGATAATATGAATACCTGAAGTCTATTCAAACTAATGTTTCAAATTGATGTTATTTCAAGATAAACAAATATTAACTTTATTTTAATGCAATTAAGTTGATTTTAGAGTGACTAGTAATATTGATGAAGTTAGAAAACTGTTTGAAGTTGTAGCGTAAACTGAACTTTATTGTGTAGGAATTAAAGTTATTTTTCCATAAACTCATATTTGTTTATATTTTTGACAAATAAATCGCGAATGCAGGTTACCTAACTTTAGAAAGAAACAAAAAGTATTTATTAGGACTCGTACAGAAAGTTTGTTTAGGAATAAACCTACTACAAAATAACATGTACCTACACATACCAGATCAACTAATTTACTTTGCCAAGTACCAAAACCACAGCCGTTTCATCAAGAATCTCCACAAAATTAATAGCCAACAAACAGACTATCAAAAAATAACGATCGCGGTCCGCCATTTTCTTCGTTTTCGCGCCCTTTTTGACATAAGGCCGCCATCTCGCGATAAAGCGATGCCAACATGGCGGATTTTTACTATCGCTCGTAAACCACGCCGAAATTAACAAAAGGTTTTGGCAACTGGTACGATTTTAAATATAAAATCATGATGGGAATCGACCGACATCTTGAAGTATTGAACATCTGAGATATAAATAGTTTACGCGGGCTGTTGGAGATTTCCGCGGTTGTGCAATTCGCTTGGGTAAGCTTTGCGATGCTCTTAAAATGGAAATGTTATAAAATGAATCCAGTTATCAGCCGTTTATCAAATTGAGTGAGTTGTTATAGTCAATTGAAGGAGGCGAGTTGTGGCTCAATTCAATTTATTGCTTGCTATTTTAGTTTGACGGTATATTTTAATACTAGCTTTAGCTCGGGGTTTCGCTCGTGTGTAATAAGTAATAATATTTTTTTTTAAATCTAGTTATGTGAACATTACAGAATATGTAATTGGAATAGATTCTTTTTCCCACGATTTGAGGGTGGTTTATACCTTACAAAAGTCTTCTGTAGTCTTTCTGACACTTTTTCATTCTCTATTAAGAGTAATAAAACTTGGAGGTACCTACATTAATTTTTAATTTTAGTTTTGTGAGCAGTTCTGAAGGAAAACACTGTCAGAAAACTTGCATGTCCTAGAACCAAAAATTCGAAGACATGTGAGATCTACACATTCGCACTGGGCCCGCGTGTCCACTCCCTGTCACAGAGAGGAGGCCTGCGTGCCAGCAGTGGGAACACTATAGGCTGATTATGCCACTTTTAAAATCCGAACTATTAAACACACCATAGGACCACCATCGGCGTTATGTGTGTCATGTTTACGATAACACTGCTCATAGAACACCCATACGATTATTTGTAAGCTGCAGGCGTGGTGCATACTAAGTCATAACATTGTTTAAGTTGCTCACATTGTTCGTACTGATAACGGCATTTTTTTATACTAGGTATACCTACTGTATCTACTTAGTTTTGTAAATACATACTCGTATATTGACAGTTCACGTATATTATGAAATTAAAAAGTGTTTATTAATTTTTTTTTAACAAAGTTTGTAGGGTGGCAACGACGCACAACCTGTTACCATGGATTTGGTACATGATTGTTAACCTGTGTTTCTTTTTAATTCAACTTCAAAGGACAATGACCAAAAGTCGTATCAAAAAGTCTCATGCATCAAGATCAAAATATTATAGTTATTATTTTCATATTTTTTTTACGACATTACGCGTCGGGTACCTATTTCATTTTTGAACAGGGAATATACTTTAAATTAAAAAAGTGTTGACTTTAGATGTTGTTTTATTCCCTTTATGACGTTCCGTTTCAAGCGATATGATTAATATAACCTTGAATTTTGAAAGTGTTATGATAACGTCTTTCAAAAAATATGAAATAAATTATACTTTGCCGATTCTACATCAATTAAATATAACTAGAATAAAATAGCATATATTTTTATTTAAACAATTATCATTTTTTTAGAGCAATAATGGCCGTTAATTATGACATGTCAAAAAATAAAGAACCTAGTTTTTAGAGTATCTCGATTTCTATGAAAATCTCCCAAACCCAGGTTTTGTTTCTAAAAAGAACTTTTGTAGGAGTTAATATGAAAATGTATAGTCTATAAAAAACAAAGTTTGCCTTTGATGCAGCATGGTACGGAATTCCATACATCCATGAGCTTTCAAATTCCATTGTCCTTTCAAATTCAACACAGAGGGTGTTGAAGTTGAAAATCGTCGGTTATAAAAAAACAGCTGTTTGATATAAAAGGATAAAAATGTATGGAACAGCTAATTTGTTTTTTAATAACTGACGAAAAATTTCAAGTTCCTTCGAGCTGCTACTTACGGACAAAATCTTAATGGACAATCCCAATCCCCGGCTTGACCTCGGGACCAAACCCATGCTCATTCAACCCATGGTCAGCAGTCGTGCTTGACCAACCAGGCACTCATTAATATTATTTCATGTAGTAATAATATACGAAAAATTTGGTAGTCAATTTGCTCAAGTGTTGAGCTGCTCAATTTCTGGGTTGAGCTACACGATAACTGACACATGCGTGCATAGACAGGGCAGGTTCACTGAAATCTGTTTGGTTCTTTCCTCAAAAGGCCATTTCATACACTAATCTACATGGTCCTTACTTGATCTGACCAAGATTATGTCTGGTTATTTTAAGAGACTATTGACCTCTGAGTTTGTTTCAGTGTTTCTTCTTAGAGTAGTCACATAGGAAATACCAAACTCATCTAGTTTTAAAAAATGTTTTTTTTTTACGTGTAAAAGTGTGTGTACAGACGCCAGCACATCAAGCTACTACAATCTGTCAAATTTCTTTAATAGATTTTCAACTTTATCGCTAAAGCATTAAGGTTCAAGGTTGATTGGGAAAATTTGACAGTTTCGGGTAGCTTGACCTGCTGGCGTCTGTACAAACTTACTTACAGAAATACAATCATTAATATCAATATTTTATATATTAATTATAATATTCTTATTTTTATTCCACTAACATTATGTCGCCAACTGTACAGTTACAGTGACATTGAATACTATCCATGCTATATGCATGCATAATATATTTATGATCTACTTTGGTATCTACATCATAATAGACTTCCAACGACTTCCTTTAAAAATAATCTCGTTAAGGTATTTATGGGTTTTCTAACAAAAATGATTGAGAACATTTGAGGAAAATGTTGAGAGGAAAGTCTTGAATACGATGGCTATAAGAGTAGGGGAAGACCAAAGAAACGATGGATGGATTGTGTGAATGAAGATATGGCATGAAAGGGGGTCACTACTGAGATGACGGCTGATAAAGAAGTATGAGAGGGGAAGGCAGTCGTGTTGCACTGAATCTAAATTTAAAGAAAGAAAATACGTATAAATTAAAATATATATAATTTATTTGCAGTAAGCATGACGCTCTCAAAACGGTGAAGGAAAACATCGTGAGGAAACCGGCATGTCCTAGAACCAAAAATTCGAAGACATGTGACATCTACCAACCCGCAATAGGCCCGCGTGGTGGATTACGGCGCACTCCTTCTCAAAGAGAGGAGCCTGTGTCCCAGAAGTGAGAACATTATAGGCTTATTATGTATGTATGTAAACATGACGCAGAAAAAGAACACAAAAAAAAACAAGTTAAAGGTAAGAAAAGATAAGTAAAGGAGAAGGAGGGGGCGGGGGGGGGGGAGGATGATAAGAAAATTGGAATAAGGGCAAGAGAATGATGAGGATTGACCACATTTGTAGAGGCAATAGGCCAAAGATGTCATGGACTGCCAAATGGCAATTCTCATTCTTCAGTATTTACGTGGTACGTCTTAGTGTGCATACACTCGTGTATTTGAGCACCGTACTCAAATGCACCAGCGACACATGGTCGACGGCTGCAGTTGTCTTTGCCGTTGACGCGAATCGCTCGTGTCTATGAGCACCTAGCACATCTTTTGGTCAAGATTATCTGCTAGCAATATCTACTTATGCAACCAGTTTTTTTTAATTTTTTCAGCTGTCTACTTTCGTTAACTTTTCGACTTAGCAAAAACATTTAGAACTTCACTCTAACTGACCATTCATAAAACACCATAAAGAAGCGTTGAAATAAAAAGTCCCATAAAACAATGGTAGCACCGTGGGCCACCCATGTGACCCCGTGACCCGGCCGTCGACCCCGCCATCCTAGCCATTGTACTCGCTCTATTAATTTAAGCCTTCCATGGTATCCGGCCATTTTAATGTCGAAAATTAAAACAATAGACGGTGTTCTTTTTTTATTATAATGGAAGTTTTTAGTGAAAGTTTTTTTTTAGTATTTAAGGGAATTCGTTTTTGTAAGATGTAATGGTCAATTTAGCTTGTTTGGTACAAAATGCGAGATTTTGGAAATTTTCTCACGGTCAATGTCAGTTTTTAAACGCATTTTCTTAGATACTGGGCACATATTTGACGGCACGGTTGGCGATTGACTGCTGCGCTGCATGTCGCGGGTTCGATTCCCGCACGGAACAATGCCCTACAAGTAGTTGTTCCGGGTCTGGCTGTTTGTGTAATTCCTAGTGTGGGGCAACATTAAAAAAAAATACATTTTATAATATACATATGTACATAATTATGTGGTTTCATGTTGGTCCTTACCGTATGAAAGAAATCCTATACAATGACTTAGAGCTGATTTATCAATCGACAGATATATTTTTTATTATTGGAATTAAATTAACGTCAGACAGATTTTGTATGGAAGAACTGTCGAAAATTCAAAATAATTCCTCGGATAAAATTATCTGGCGTTGGAAAAATCAGCCCTTAATGTTCTATTCGGGCGCCATTTTGTAACAAAAAAAAAACATAATTGGCTATTATTAAAAAAATAGTTGCTGATCGCTGGCTGTTGTTGCTGTATTTTGTTTTTGTGTTCGAGTTCTTTCTCTGCGTCCTGTTTACCGCAAATACACTATTTCCTTTTTTTCTTTCTTTGGTACACCACGTAATTTGGTTTAAATGAATACGGCGAAACTAAAGGTAGGTATATAGCTATTTAATATCACGCTAGGTCTTTTTGGAGCCAAAAAAAAAAGAAAGAACGCTAGTCCGGACAAGCGATGCGATGCGACGGGGTGGGTCGGGGGACAAGAAATTTCACGTGGACGAAATCGCGGGCAGAAGCTAGTAAATAATAAAGAAAGAAAGAAAAAGTATTGATTGCGAAATAATACTACTACTTTTATATATTTATTTTCTGTTATTTGTATGGTGTACCTACACATAGCATTTTCACATAATAATATGGGTTTACATAATAAAAAGTATTCTATTCTATTTTGTTCTACAACTATAATATAGGTACTTGAAGCGATCCTGATGAACCGCAGTCCCAAAGTGTAGCACACCCATCGTCTGTTAGGCAAGCTTTTGCTTGCTTGCTTAGCTTATGCTTTTTTTTTATATAAATATAATTTGTTTTATTTTTTATTTTTGATTGTGTTTAGTAGAGTTTAGTTTTATGATCTTTCTGTACGAGTCGCAATAAATACTTTTTCTTTCTTTCTTATTAAGTGCGGTAACCATAGAAAAAGTAGTTGTATCTCATTAGTGACAGTTGAGCTCTTAAGGACGTACACAAATTTTATTCGTGATGTCCTTTAAAAAGGCAAGCTCTATGTGTAAGCGTTCACCAACACGATGGACCGATCAGGTGAAGGAATCATCGTCCTCTAAATTCTACAGGGTGGTAAGAGATGCGCTGGACAGAAACCGGTGGAGGCGGATCATCCGCTCCAGATGCAACTCCGAAGCTGACCACGATCCTCAGACATGGGGGACCGACTACAGAGAGATACACACACGACGACGACGACACGGCACGGACGGCACGGTTGGCGCAGTGGTTATGCAATTGACTGCTGCGCTGCGTGTCGCGGGTTCGATTCCCGCACGGAACAAATATTTGTATGACCTACAATTAGTAGTTCCGGGTCTGGCTGTTTGTGTATGTGAGTTTATATGTCTGTAAACGCACCCACGACACAGGAGACATTCCAAGTGTGGGGCAAAGTTTAAAAAAAAAAAAGATTTATGTTTAAACATGTACAAACCAAAAACTCTGTAAGCTTGACGTGATAGTCTATGATTTGTTTCTGCCTACTATCATCATCAGTTCTGCCTAGCCTTTTCCAAAACAAAAATACAAATACAAAAGAAAAGTATTTCATAACTAGTAGTTGTTTACATTTTGTTCGTGATTGGCGCCTCCTTTTAGCCAGATATTGCCTTTTTTTTTAACACCCAACACAAAAGGAAGACCCAACCGTGTTCCTTCCTTAGCCCTTTCTGTTCCAGGGCAGCGGTAACCGTTTCGGACGATCCCGCCACCCTGGCAGGCGCCAGATATTGCCTGTGTTAGAAGACGCCGCTCTTTCTTTTTTGGGAGGGACCCCAGCTTAAGGCAGACTAAAGATGTCATGAAAACTATTTATGATATTTTTTCCCAACTATGTTGGGTTCGGTTTCCAGTCTAACCGAGTGTAGCTGAATACTAGTATTGCCTATTTAACCTCCATAACCCAGCAGTTCCTGGGTAAAACGAGCTCGCTTGGTAAGACTGGTTGTCAGACTTTCAGGCTTCGACTGCCAAAGATCCACGAATGACAGCCGGGACCCACTGTTTAACGTGCTTTCAGGGGCTTTTGATATTTGTAAAGATGGTCACCCATCCACGGAACAACCGCGGCAGGCGTAGCTTAACCTGATCGATCGACCCGTGCGGCTGTTATTACTTAGCCACAAGCCCGTCTCTTGTTTCTGCCTACCCACAAGGGAGTCGTGAGTAAAGTTCGAAGTGGCAATTTATAGGTGTTCCATATAACTCGGAAATACCTTGGTCGTAATACACATAGATATGAAATCGTGATAGGTTATTAGACTAATTTGGGCTATTAATGTCTTCCTACTGTTCTTAGTTCCTTTCACTGTTGCAGCAATTAGGTATGATATGTTATTTGCTTGCCGCGGTTGGTCCGTGGATGGGTGACCATCTTCACATACCAAGACCCCTCCGTGCCTCGGAAAGCACGTTAAGCCGTTGGTCTTGGCTGTCACTCATGGATCTTTGACATTCGTAAAAGGTCGTCAGAAGCCCGAAAGTTTGACAACCAGTCTTACCAAGGGGTATCGTATTACCTAGTAACTGGGTTGTGGAGGTCAGATAGGCAGTCGCTCCATGTAAAATACTGGTATTCAGCTGCATCCGGTTAGACTGGAAGCCGACCCCAACCCAACATAGTTGGGGAAAGGCTAGGGAGATGATGAGATGATTTATTCATACCCAACTTATAGTAACAGTTGGCACCACACGTACAAATTATTGTTCAATATGAGTAATAATACACATAATGTGTACAACCATAAAATTTGGTTAAATTTCACAAAACTAGACAACATGAAACTAAACAAAATTAGACATAACCCGCACTGGGCCCGCGTGGTGGATCATGGCCCACCCCCTGTCACAGAGAGGAGACCTGTGTCCCAGCAGTGGGAATATTATAGGATGATTATGCTGGACAAAATGAGAAAAGATGAGATAAAATTAGATAAAAGATGATAATATTAGATAAAAAATAGGTAAAATTAGATAAAATACAACAAGATACTATTTAATTTATTTACTCCTAAGCGATTGTACTAGGAGTGTTAATAGTCTAACACTCTGCGTATTCACTATCAACAACAATCCGAATCATTTATCAAATAGACAAACTATGTCAATCTGCCGTGCCAGACAGCTTTCGCAGAATGACAGTTCAATATAATACGCCCAATTTAAGTTGGCAACCCGCGATACAGGGGAAATTCCCAGAATGGGAACGTTTAAAAAAAAAAAAAAAAGATTGCTTATCAAATAATTTCACTGACAATACGATCAAAATAGGAACAGAATTATCCTCTCGTCCTATTAATTGAGACGCTTTAGCCAACCAAACAAAATAACTTCACCCAAGTCTCCAAGATTTGTATTAAATGCTTACTCATTCAAGTAAAGTTAGTACGGAGGTGAAGGTCGTTCCTTTTCTTAGCTTACAGTACCTTTTAAAACGCCCTAAAGAAACTCTATTATGAAGTAAAGAGTAATATTTACAATGACTTTTAGCTCTAAAAGCCTGTGCATTCACTGCTCAAGCCAGTACTTGTACAGTGTACTTGCCTAGCGAGTGGAATGACCCAGTAAACTTGAATCAAGTCGTGAGATCCCGAGCTACCTACTACCTACCTATCAGTAATCAATAATAGGCACAACAATAGAATATAAACTCTATGTCTAACACAATAAGGTGAAAAATTCGTTGTCATAGAGCCAGCTCACTCAAAACAATGAGTTCCTCTTATACTATGCTCATCTACTCCAATAATACAGGCCTTATTTAAAAAAGAAGAAAATTTACATACTCTATTGAAATTTAAACTTTATTCCTACAAAAAATAATGTGCGTTTTTCTTTATTTCCGTCATTTTCTTTATGGTAAGCGTTCGAATTATTTCCCGTGTTATTTGAAACTCTACCTTATTTTTGGGTCTTAATGGTAGTTTTTCCCTTGTGTAGGGGTTGTCAGTTCTTAAGTCAAGGGTTTGAATCCCCCAGCCCTAAGCAAAGCTTGTTAAAAATCGGCGTTTTGTTGGAAACGCGAATTACTTTTGCATTTTTTTCTGTTTATGTAAGAATTTCGTTGAAGTGCTGAATGAAATGTTAGTAGGCAATTTCTGTCGCGATTAATTTTTGTAACGATGTACAGAATGCTGAGGGTAGCCACAGAGTCGGTTTGGCAGCGAGGCCACTTTCTTGCACCGTACAGCATTGAAGCAGTCGGTATGTGCCGTAGCGAACATAGATGACGCGCTAGACAACCGAGGCAGAGCAACAGCACTCTAAATGCGTTGTTATACTGTATTCGCCAAGATTTGTAGGCCTTTGAAATGCTGTTCCTTGATAAGCGTATAACTTAAGACCGGCTGGACTGATTTGGAGAATTGTCGATGTGAATATTGATTGAAGACGCACACGGGCCCTAATTCACTATGACGAAACCACGTCAATTCCTAAAACCTTAGCTAATCACCACATGTGCTAATAATAACGTAATTCTCTATCACACAGTAAACGAAACCGCGCGAAAAAACGCGAAGTTGGCGTGATTTGAACTGTCAAAATACCACGTTTGACAACCGTACATGGTTAACGTGGTAAGATTACGCGGGGAATAATCCTGCTATCCAACTTCCTACTTATTAATATTATAAACGTGAAAGTTTGGATGGATGGATGGACGGATGTTTGTTTCACGCACAAACTACTGAACGGATTTTTATGAAATTTGGCACACAGATGGTTTATAACCAGTATTTACTTAAAGGATACCTTTTTTTCGATTTCCAGTTTTTTTTTCCGATTTTTTTTTTCTTTTGATTCCTACGGGATCGAAACTTATGAAAAACCGCGAAACTGCGGGGCCCTGCTAGTAATTACCATAAAGAATTAGGGCCCTGTTGAAGTACCGTCCATACTAGGAAGCTAACAATGGTCCTTGTTCAAACTTCACAAACAAACCCTTACAAGTATCTCTCTACTAACTCTTTTCTTTGTTACATTGCTACATTTTAGCTACAAAATAATCTTTATTTTTAGCTCCAAACACAAAGAATCTTGGAAATCCCTGTACAAGTCCCCCAAAATTTAAATAAGCTACATTACGTAAAGCGTCTGGTCTCTTGCCTAGAGCACGTGGCCCTGCCCCGATTTCACAATCCTACCTACTCACATAAAGATGGCCCGTGAATTTATACCTGATTCTGGAAAAACCACTAAACCATCCAATTTTAAAATCTATCTAAAAGGTGTAAGGCAGGTTTTACAGTGGTGTAAAAGTGGGAGTTACGTTGTATAGGTGAGAAGGGATGTGTGTATAAATCAATCGATCGATCGACTCATGCGCAGCGCCTGTTGGCGATCAAACGCTGCTATTTCGAGGTATGTGTTAAGGGGAGACCGATTTAGACGGAAATTATTATCTCAGTTTCTTCTGGGTTTTTAAGTTTTTATGATGATTTAAAGTGAAAATAATGGAGTGAGTTTTGAGGTTAAAAATACGGTGTCGCACTTGTGAGATAGAGAGAGCAGTGGTAGCCCAGTGGTGACGGTCACGATTTACGAGTGTTCTCAAAACGGTGAAGGGAAACATCCTGAGGAAACCGGTATGTCCTAGAACCCAAAATTCGAAGACATGTGACATTTACCAACCCGCACTGGGCCCGCGTGGTAGATTACAGCCCACTCCCTCTCAAAGAAAGGAGGGCTGTGTCCCAGCAGTGGGGACATTATAGGCTCATTTTGCTACTTGTAAGAAATGCTTCATGAAGCAATGAGGGGAACAGAATATGAACATCTTACGGCAGAAGAAAGCTTTCTCCTTGATTCATAACGAACAGGGCAAGCAGAAAATCGGCTGGGTTTATTGTAAATGTTTCTGTTTGAAGCCGACCAGCATTCCTGTGTCCCTGTCTATAATAAATGGGTGCTGGTGAAATAATACAGGAAAATTAAACTTTTTATCTGATGTTTCTAGGTGGTCTCCGTTCCTCGGAAATCACGTTAAGCCGTTGCCCCGGCTACCATTTGTAGATCTTTGACAGTCGTTACGGGTAGTCAGAAGCCCGAAAGTCTGGCAACCAGTCGAAGGGGTATCGTATTACCCAGTAACTGGGTTGTGGAGGTCAGTTAGGCAGTCGCTCCATGTAAAATACTGGTATTCAGCTGCATCTAGAAAGACTAGAAGCCGACCCCATCACAGTTGAGGAAAGGCTAGGCAGACGATGTGGGATGTTGATGATAGGTTGTGGTATCCGTTTTATAAACAGATTAGCTTCTGCCTGCGACTCTGTCCGTGTGAAATTTTTTGTTCCCCCGACCCACCCCGCCGCAGTCGCATGTGATCGCCAGCCCGCGCTATTTCTTCGTTTTCATTTTGCGTTCTTTCTGTATTTTTTCTTTTTGCTGTGCTCCTAAGGAACCTAGCGTGCCTATGCGTGCGTGCGTGCGTGCGTGTGTGATAGCCTATAGTTTCTCTCAAGAGTTAGGCTATCAAAAATATTTATCAAATCCGACTGGTAGTTCCAGAGATGAACGCGTTCAAAGAAACAAAAAAACTGTTCAGCTTTATTATTAGTAAGTAGGTATATAGATAGATGGAAAAAAACATCAACCTGAAACATAAATAAATAATGTTGTGATACCTATATTATTTTTCTTTAAGTACGCTGTACCAGTACCGCTGCACCGGGTGACATTCATTCAGTCATTACGTCGACGCCGGCAGCATAATGCTGAGCGATAGCCGTTTTACGTGGATTTGACGCATGTTTTTCCAACCATTTCTTTTTTTTTGTGTTTTATGTTCTTTTTTGCGCCATGTTCACCGCAAATAAACGTATTTTCTTTCTTTCTTGGTATTCTTACTGAATAGACACTAGACCCCTTGTTTAATATTCGTTCCTTATAAAAACTATACTTCGATTCGTAGCACAGCCTCCACTGTGCTCGGCATTGAAATCTCCCCGATTAGTCTCCCCGCGAGTTTCAAGACGAGCTAGAATTTCTCCTGGGATTGGCTTTGAAGTAATCGAAATGCAGTTCTGGCATCCTGGCGTAGATTTTACAGAAAATTCTTTGATTGAAATATGCTCTTCCTGTGTAACACAACACTGATGAGAGAGAGAGTGGAGTTTGGATATAAAGAAATGTCACAGAGAAAAACGGTAACATGTAATTGTGCCCCCAACCTATCCCAAACGCATTTTCCTGTTCCGGAGCGTGCAAAAGATTAAATTACTTTCCAAAATATCTTCCTCGTAAAAAGTGTTGACTTCCACTTAAGCCAGTTCGCTACAGTATTAAGGCTAGCCACTTTACGCTATGGAAAACGACTGGAATATTTATAAAAATAGCACAAAAAATCATCGCAGGCGCCCGAGCGCCTAGCCAGCAATATTCATGAAAAATATATAACATGCTCCGTGCCGTGGTATGTGCATAGTTTTGGCGAGAACTATTTTTATGTCCGGAGTCAATTTGAGAACGTCAAACTTTTTGAAGTGAAAACTGTTTTAATTTGCTATGAAATGGATGAAAGGAGTAAAAGATAACATGACGGCTGACAGAGGGGAATTGAAGGGAAAAACAATTTTCACCGATCCCTACTGACGTGGGACGGGCACGAACAAGAAGTGTTCGTGAACGGGTGCCGTCAGTAGGGACTGGTCATCTCTTCGATGCCATGGCTTATTTTAATTGAATGTAATATTTGTATTGTTTTATTTTGTCTTTTCATTACGGACGCTTTTAACGTTCTGCATCGTTCTCACTTGCATAATTTCAACATGAATGATGTAACCAATATTTTGTACTTATACATTATTTTGATTTAAAAGAGTGTCGGTGGAGTTTCTTGTCCGTTCTTCTCCATAGGTACCTACTGCGCTTTGGAATGGGCAATAAGCTTCATCTTTCTAACCGACCGACATTCAAAAGTGCCTTTAATTGGTTTATTTGAAATAAATGCTTCAAGTTTGAGTTTGAAGAATAGTTTTTAGCAATGCTTGCTTACGAATCACTTAAACATTTTGATATGACCAAAATATTCTTTGAAGATAAGACGCAGAGATGTCAATGACCGATTCCCAATAATTTGGAAAGAAAGACATTTAAATTCGGGAAATCGATACCTACCTATTCGACATTATCTAAAATACTAAAGGTGACTTTATGATGACTTACATAAATTACAACAATATGAACAAAGACCAGCTGATCAGTAGAACTATAGTAAACTAGCTGTTGCCTGCGACTTCGTCTGCGATCCAGGATAAAATATAGCCTATGTCCTTCTCCAAGTCATGGTCTACCCATGTGCCAAATTTTATCCAAATCTGTCCAGCCAATTTAGCGTGAAAACGTACAAAAAAAAAAACTCAATTTTGCATCTATAATATTAGTTAGTATAACCAAATTCGCGTGCACATTGTATACGATTCGAGAAGCGAGAGTTCTGTAATAGGAATGTCACAGTCACAAACTAGCCTGCTGAACAGTGTAATCACAACCGAAGTGAATCAAATGTCAGACATTCCTAATGGTGAATATTTGATGCCTAATACCGGCAGTAATTACCGGTAATGGGGAATGCTTTACCAAATTAATGTGGGGTTTCATCATCATTACGTCAGTAAGACGGAATTTATGACGCTTTCAGTGGAATCAATGGTTCTGTATGAAGATTTGAAATGTTGTTTGATATTGAATGAATCCGTGACGTTACTTTAGAGAGGTGAGGCGTAATCTCGACATTTATTTTTTAAATGTCGCAGCATCGTGTTGAGATAGGAGCCTTTTGGCCTCGTTCCTATACAAGGCCAAAAGGCTCCTATCTGTTTCGTTTTTCTTTTTGTTACTTTTTTACAAAATTTAGTTTTTATTTAGTTTAGTTTGTGATCTTCCTATACGAGTCGCAACAAATACTTTTTTTTTCTTTCATCATTTTCATTTGAAACTCCATGTTTCACAAATTGTAACTGAGCATAACAAGCCAAGAAAAACCGTACTCCACCCGTTCGGAAACTGGATATCGGGAATCGAAACTCATTTTCCATTTCCTTCAGAAATTAGTTCCTTGACCTTGAAAGCCATTCAGACCGACATTACCATTTATTATTGACCTCTGAGTTTCACACAATCCTAAGTACTTTATTTGACCCTTAGGGTCAGAAAACTAAGAGGCAGGGGTCTTTTAACATCGGTTAGAAGAACCAGTACGATTTGACCTGTCGTATCAAAGAGTTGGGGGTAAATGGTAGGTCAAGGTATATCTGGTGGATAATAGGAGGGTTGATAATATCACGTTTGGGAAAAAGTGTGCTTATATGAAGTCATTTGTACCGTGAGAATAATAATACCTAAGTACCTAATTTATAGAAGATGCTGCTATGCAGTGGCGTGGATTGGTTTTCAGAATAGGTAGGCAGGAATTTAATTTAAAACATGCGCGGCAGTAGGCAGTCGCCAGACGGCCTACTGCCGCGCGTGTTATAAAAAAAAAAAAATTATGTACTACATACCTAATTTGCACCGAGCTGCCGTGTCTGGCCATACCGCTGTTAAACCCGCGATGGTATTGTGTGGTATGTTTAATTGTTCAACAATGATTTGTAATTTTTTCTTGATTAATAAACAATAAAAAAAAAAAAAAAAGTAGAACTCCCTGCCAGACTTTTCGTTTCCCAATAGCTGTAACGTAGGAATTTTCAAATCTTACGATCAATGCGATCGCATCATTAGTGTTAGTACTTGGTATGTGATGGAGCCTATCAAATAACTACTTAGCCTTTTTTATTTTGTAATTTTTATTTGTACAGTCGCCAATGTAGATAAGTAACCAGGGTGTCAGATATAGTTGAAGTTTAGTAAGAAACCGATGGATGTTTTCGAATGAAATTTAATTTGATAAATGAAATGTTTGTTTTCTATTAATTAAACTAAAGTTTATTTGATAACAACCATCGGTTTCTTACAAAACTTCAACTATATCCGACGACCCTAGTTACTTATCTCCTTTGGTGAGCGTACATTAAAGGAAATTAAATGTGTTAAATCCATCCTAACTATATGTATAATATGATACCTACCAATAGTAGAAATTAAGCTGGTTTCTATAGAGCTAAATAAAACGATTATTATAGCAGCACATAATAATATGTTTTCGGAAACTTAGTATTTTTTTTTCGAAAGTTTGGAAACTTCAGTTTATTATTTGAAAGTACAAATTATTTTTCGTAGAATTGTAATTTGAATAAGCTCATGTTTGTTTGTTAAATACAACATTTTTTTCGGTTAATTTTGTATTAATTTTTCGGTAATTCATTTTAACACAGCTTATTATCACAGTCAACCACAGATAGATGGAAGTTAATTTGTTTTTCGGAAGCTTTATTATTTCCCATATTATAAATGCAAAATTGAGTTTGTTTGTTTGTTACGCTTTGACGCCAAAACCGGATGAACTGATTTGGATGAAATTAAGCACATGGTTAGATCTTGACTTGGTTTAGGACATGGAATACTTTTTCTCCTGACATTCCCATGGGATAGCGGGTGAAACCACGGCGCGCAGCTAGTTTCATATAACTGTCAAAGAATGACGCTTCTAATTCGATAATACGGACAATTTAAGTGGGTAGTCGATTCGCTTAGCTATTAATGTCACCGACTACAACACACTGCTGCATAAACTATCTGTTCGTTGCGGAATTTATAAGATGCAGTGGGCGAAATTGTTTACTGATCCTGACTAATAATATCGATACGATAATAACTTCTCGTAGGTAGGTGATAGAGGTCAAATCAGGAGTATTTTTGAGTCCAAGGTGATGTAGAATATAGTGGTAAAGACTGTTAGATGGTATGATGATCACCTGTGTGGTAGAGACACGCCAAAATTCGATGATTTTTGGTGGTCCAGAGGTTTTTTCAGAGCACTGGTGGTGCAGTGGTACCACGGACCACGATTTACGAGTTATGGTCGTAGTATTTTCTTACCACTGCTCTCAAAACGGTGAAGGAAAAGATCGTGAGGAAACCGACATGTCCTAGAACCAAAAAAAAAACGAAGACTTGTGGCCTCTACCAACCCGCACAGGACCCGTATGATGGATTACGGCCCACTCTTTCTCACCTGGGAGGCCTGTGTCACTGTGTCCCAGCAGTGGGAATATTATAGGCTGATTATGCTATGCACGTCATGTAGATGGAAAAATATCTCTCAGAACTTCTTCATCAATCTATAATATAATGTTCCCACCGCTGGGACACAGGCCTCCTGTGTGGCTTTAGTCTACCACGCGGGCCCGGTGCGAGTTGGCAGATGTCACATGTCTTCAAATTTTTGGTTCTAAATAATTAGCTTGCTATTAAATAACCTTATATTTTTTATTGAGAGGAACGGCAAACAGTTACATTATAAGGACTTACAACTAGTTTAACAAAATAGCAATTTGGTTATAAAGTAACCCACAACGCTGTCCACAAGTAGGCATAGAAGTTTAAGAAAAAAAAGATCTTTTAGCTCTTTTTTGATATGCTATGATTTATTGATAAACTACAGTGAAACCCACAATATGGCTTATATTGTGGGTTGTATCTGCCTACCCTACCCTATATTAACAGGCGGGATGTGTTTGACAGAGAGAACCCGAGCGAGCACCAACGCTTGTTAAATCCAGGCTACAGCTACGAGTAAGCCCTTTGTCCAAAAGTGCATCCTGTATATGTCTATGAATAGAATCTTTAGAGCTACAGATTTAGGCAGAAATGTATGGCGTTAGTTTAGGGAGTGAAAACAATTATGATTAAGAAATTTGTGTTTTATCTTGAGAGTTACCTTTATTAAATTAAGGGCTCTGTTTTTGTTTTTATACAGTGTTGCGATTAGGTTATCACATCAATTGAAACCACGTATTCTACATAACGTATATTAAACATACACAATTAAAAGAATTAATAACAATTAACATTTTAGTCTTGGGACATTTTTTTCGTTTCAGTATTTACTTATCAACATTAAACTTAATTGGTGTTTACTTAGTAACATTTGCCTTGCCACACCATTGCCTCACGCGTGTCATTGACTTATTATAAAGGATGGTTTATTTCATGACAATTTTTACGCTTTTTTCTATTTTTAGTAAAATTTAAATTTTATTATTTTATCAGACTTTTAACAACTTGTAATGACCGCTGTATTATTTAATGTGATAACCTAATCACCACTCTGTATACGGCATCTCGTAGTTGACCTTGAGAGGTCATGACTACTGAACCGGACTATCCTGTGGTTGCCTTCAATCAACTCAGCCTATCGCAGTCCACTGTAGGACACCTCTCCCAGGCTGCGCCACAACACCCTGTCCTCCGCCTTCCGCATCCAGTCCATCCCAGCAAGCTTCTTTAGGTCGTCCGTCCATCCGCTGAGGGGCGTCCCACCCTACGCTTACCGATACGCGGTCTCGACTCCAGGACTCGTCTGCTCCACCGGCCATCGGTCCTTCGACAAACATGGCCAGCCCACTGCCACTTCAGTTTGCTTACTCTGCGCGCTATGTCGGTAACTCCGGTTCTTTTCCGGATAATATCATTCCTGATTTTATCCTTCAAAGAGACTCCGAGCATAGCTCGCTCCATAGCACATTGAATTTGTGGACCAGCCCGAGCGTCGCGTCAGTGTCCACGATTTGGCGCCATATGTCATGACGGGGAGGACGCACTGGTAAACTCAAAGCGTCCAGCTAGGTAATTAAGGGCGAATTTCACCAAACTTTTATACCTAGAATACGTCTTATCCTGAGAACAAATTTGGAATTTTTGACAGTTTTTCCATACTAGAACTGTCAGACGTCAATTTTATTCTACGGTTAAAAGATGACTTGATGAGCAGACTTTGGTAAAATAAGCCCTAAGTATTTTGTCCATTTTCAAACACCCAGAAATTAAATTAACTGGCTCTAAGATAATGCAACTTCAAATAGCTATGATAAATTATTATTAGAATAGAATAGAAAACTTTTGTTTCAGACAGGAGTCCATAGGGTTAGTAACAATTTTACTTAACTTCTAGTGTTAGTAGGTTACAGACACAGATGTATACATACAATTAAAACTCAGCGTGGAGCTGCATCCACCTCCGCAACATCGGGGAATCCCACCGATCTGCGAACACACTGAGAATACTGTTGGTGCCGCCGCGAACACGCGTCATCAGGGATGCACATCTACTCCTAATAATGGCGGCAAAACCATTAATATTATTATCCGCAAACATCCCTGACGCACTGCAACGCCACGGCAGCTTCAACAGTACTCTCAGTGCATTATTATTTCTCAAATTTATTTTGTGACAATGGACCAATCAAATTATTCTGTTCTATTTTATATTGGTAATTTGGGTGTAAACTTCATCTGCCTAGCCTTTTCCCAACTATGTTGGGGTCGGCTTCCAGTCTAATCTGATGCAGCTGAATACCAGTACCTATTTTACATGGAGCGACTGCCTATCTGACCTCCACAACAGAATTACCTACTGGGTAATAAGAAAATATTACCCAGTAACTGGGTTGTGGAGGTAAGACTGGTTGTCAGACAGTCGGGCTTCTGACGACCCGTAACAACGGCTTAACTTGCTTTCCGAGTCACGGTGACCATCTTTACATACCAAGATCCCTCGTCTTGGTATGTAAAGATGGTCACCCATCCACGCACCAACTGCAGCAAGCGTTGCTTAACCTCATCGATCGACCCGTGCGGCTGTTATTACTTAGCCACAAGCCACTCTTATTTATTTATATAGACTTTATTGTACACCATAAAAATACATAACAAAAAATAAATGAAATATACAAATGGCGGCCTATACCTAATGGTGGGATATAATGAGTGTTATAAAATTAATTAGCATTTTGGGTAAAAGGGATCGATTATTCTCGACCTTCTTTATAATAATTTTGATTTGTTCTGGTTACGCACTTGAATAAGTAAGAGAGAGAGAGTAAGAGTAAGTAGAGAGGGGGGGGGGGGATGTAGAGTGGTAAGTAGTCTTGAGTAAGTCCTAAGTGTATATTTAGTATACTAATAATAATAAAGCTGAAGAGTTTGTTTGTTTGAACGCGCTAATCTCTGGAACTACCAGTCGGATTTGGAAATTAGCAGTAGCGTTTGATAGCCGAATTCTTAAGGAAGGTTATAAGTTACTTAACATTACGCTAGGACCCTTAGGAACCGAGCAAAAAGACAAAAAGTCAGAAAGAATGCGAAACGAAAACGAAGTGATAACTCGGGCAGGTGATGAAAAACGCGGGCGAAGTCGCGGACAAAATCTAGTAGATAATATATGGATAGGCAGCTATACATTTCCTTAACTGAAATCTGGTCTAAGTAACTGAACTTTGTGAGGGTGTAAAAATCTAATTAAAGAAACTTTGCTTAAAACCAAAAGGCAAATTCTCGTAATTTAAAACGTTCAAA
Source organism: Apamea crenata (assembly GCA_949629185.1). Lineage (NCBI taxonomy): Eukaryota > Metazoa > Arthropoda > Insecta > Lepidoptera > Noctuidae > Apamea > Apamea crenata. The sequence goes on from OX451377.1 coordinate 11,491,855, forward strand.
ATCTAGTCGCGGTCTCAACTCAGCGACAAACAAATGTCAAAAACTTGTCAAAATGTATGGAAATTAGAAGACATCAGACTGTGAACGTTCTTAAAATTACGAGAATTGCCCCTCAGATTCTCGTCGATTCGTGTAAGTTTTAACTCAATTTTCCCGAAGAAGACTCAGATGGAAAATATCTATTTTATGAACCAACGATTCTATCACTTATTCTCGTAACTAACCAATCGAAGATGCCTCCAAGAAAATGATACAAAAATAAACACGTTACCTATCCGATCACGAAATTCCGGAGGTGACATCAATTTATTCAATAGGTATCATAAGGCCAGGACCTCACGAAATATATATTTTTCTATCATTCCGTCGTAACTCAATACCTTGTGCCAACAAGCCCCATCCATTTATGCTAGTGTAAACATAGCTGTGTGCGTTGGTGTGTCTGTGTGTGTGTTGTGACGTGCAACAAGTTACATTATCGAACGGGACACGTTTGTGTGCGTGTTTGATAGACTATTCAATTTTGAACTGTATCCCTAAAAAATTAAGGTTGAAAGTTCAATGAGGGGTAGTTTTTCTAGCAAGTTTGCTAGAGTTTAATTTCAGTTGTATGTAGTCGGGATAAGGTTGTAAATGCTTTGTTTTATTGCATGTATATGTTACTAAGGACGCTAGCTGTCTTTTGTCGTGGTCGATAGCTCGACAGTCGGTTACAAATTCAACGTTTTGTAGCCAAGACTAAGCTTTTATTTGGAAAATAAATATTTTTCATGAAAACTGCAACGAGGTTGCACTGCTAACGTTTTCATGTCGTTGGAGACTTATGTGACTGCAATATCGAATGTGAAGTGTTATTGTATTATAAATGGGTTCATGCAGTTATTTTAAGCTATGCAGTCGATATAATAGTAATTTCTGGGGTATTGTTTGTCGACTTACCGAGATGTAGGTCGTAGGTTCGAACCCTGACAGGCGCTTTACTTTGTGTAAATTATTTCATCACCACTGCTCTCAAAGCGGTGAAGGAAAACATCGTGCGGAAACTGGCATGTCCTAGAACCAAAAATTCGAAGACATGTGACATCTACCAGCCGGTAATTACTGAGGTACATATAAATGTTTTTTGTAAAAAAATAACTGTGGAGTTTCTTGCCGGCTCTTCTCCATAGCAAACGACCAATGGAACCGTGCACTTAGCTTCTGACGTTTTGTATGTGCCCATTTAGGTTTATGTGAAATAAAATATTTTTATTTTTTATTCCGTTTGTCATCAATAGTTTGGAGTTTATCAGTAATTGATAAACTCCAAATGTAGAATTTTTGAAGGTTGAGTTTTTAGGTCTAGAAATAGCGGGTATTTACAGATGAAAATAATAGGTAGGTACTGAAAGAATCGAATGCTATTATATGCAGAAATTGAAAGGATAGCAGGGGCCAACGACGCGCAACTGGCTTCAGTAGGTACATGATTCTGGATCTCCCTACATTGACATTTTTCGTCAATATTTTTTTTTATCAGCTTGTTCATACATATTGACCGCGTTTGTAAAATAAAATCAGCACTTTTCTATGAGACATCAGGTTTTTTTTAACAACCGCGAAAGTTTGGAATCATGTGCGTCGATGTCCCTGCCACGTCTAGAATTATATAATGCATTTATACGTATATCTAGACGTGGCAGGGACTCTATCTTTATTCTAAACCAAAAAAAGAAAGGGACAGAGAAAAAGCTATCCATTTGTAACATTAACAAATCGAAGTCAATCAATCAACTCAGTTTATCACAGTCCACAGCTGGACATAGGCCTCTCCCAAGCTGCGCCAGAACACCCTGTCCTCCGTCTTCCCCATCCAGAAACAAAAAAAAAACAACAAAAACACAAAAACAAATCATACACAAACAAACGCGAATCTAAATATGCAGTCTCTATTACAGTACACAAGAGGAAATATCAATAACTTACAAAATTATCGCAATTTGTCGAGCATTTAACAGTTCATGCTGAGCTCTGTGGGCTCAATTGGAGTTATTTATGTTAGTTAAAACAATAGACTCGAAAATAAACCCTTGTTTATATTATGCTTGGAACTATTTCAAAGTAATTTGAGAATTAATAATATTAATTTATTATTGTTTGGTATGATCATGGTGAGGGTAGACTAGAAGCCAGTGTTTTATAAGGAGACACAATCTACTCAGCCTATCGCAGTCCACTCCTGAACATAGGTCTATCCCAGGCTCCGCCATAACACCAGTAAGTCCCAGCCACCTTCTTAAGGTCGTCCGTCCAGAAGGAGAGACTGCCTATCTGAATACTACAAACCCAGTAACTCACTAACGCCCTATATAAAAAAAAAAACCGTGTATATAAAAATACAGAAACACTTCTGTCCGCGGCTGTACGTGTTCCGTAACGAGGTCGTAAAGTATCATCGCGCTATACAACTCGGGGGTAAGCAGGATATATCCGTCGAGTGCCAACTTTCTTGCTTACAACCACGCTTGAAACGTTGCTGTGGTTGAACCATTTTAAAAACTGGAACTTTTATTTTGTTAGCGTTTAATTTTATGACAATGGTTTTCAAGGATGAGGTATGCCTAGTCTGACATTTTGATAGTATGATAGAAAATTGTGTGAAGGATGATGAATGAAAAGGGTGTAAATGATAACAGGCCCCCAATACTGAATTATTCCCCGCGAAATCTTAACCCGTGCAAACCCCGTCAATATCGTGCGGCAAGGAATCGAAATGTCAATCGTACGGACAACATGTATTTTGACAGTTCAAACAACGCCTTTGTGTCATAAAGATTTACGTTATTAGCAGATGTCGTACTTAATCAAGGAATTGACGTTGTTTCGAAGTAAGGAATCGTTAAGTGGCCATTGTGAATAAGGGCCCTGCGCCGGGACAGGGGCAGACAGAAGAAAAATTTCGGCTTGAGGCAAACGTTATTAAGCTAAATATTGGTCGGTGTATCTAATTTGAGCCTCTGCAAAATCCATTACAGAGAATCGATCATCTGCCTAGCCTTTTCCCAAATATGTTGGGGTCCGGCTTCCAGTCTAACCGGATGCAGCTGAATATCAGTATTTTATATGGAGCGACTGCCTATCTAACGTCCACAACCCACTTAAGTATTGGGTAATACGATACCCCTTGGTAAGATTGGTTGTCAGACTTTCGGGCTTCTGACGACCCGTAACGACTGTCAAATATCTACGAATGACAGCCGGAACCAACGGCTTAACGTGCTTTCCGAGGCACGGAGGGGTCTTGGTGTGTAAAGATGGTCACTCATCCACGGACCAACCGCGGCAAGCGTAGCTTAACCTGATCGGTCGAACTGTGCGACTGTTATTTCTTAGCTAAAAGCCCCTCTACATTATTACATTACTTATTACAGAGAATCGACAATTAAACATACGTAGTAATCCTTCCAGCAGAGTGAAGGTCTCTTTTCATTAACTTTCTGCGTGTTGACTATATAGCTAAAAATATATACGAGTATAGGACATAAGCTCCGTAAAGTCTACGTAAGCTGTAGGAATTGAATGTGAGAACTGGGTCACAGACATGGCTCGTTAAAGCTCACACTGCTGTAAAATCTGACGATATACTATATGACTAAAAGCTTCTCCATAAGAGGAAATAAATGGAGAATTGAGTATTTTGTTGCAAGATTACATATTGTGGACTATATCGTGAACGGAATAAAACGAAGTAAATGTAGAGCAAGAATTAGTATTGTCATACAACGTGGCAATGCTGCCAACCTTTTGGGCACTTTTTCTATTGACAACGATGCGGACGAATCGTTTGATGACCTTTGATTACTTCCCCTCTTTTTCATATACTTGTAGGTACATATTATTGTTTTAAGACTGTTAGCTTTTTAAATTTTGTAAATTTAGAAGTGGTGCGACGATCTAACGACGTTTGCAGGGCCAACACGGCCAGAGATCGCTTAAGACAGGAAGGTTTGGATGGAAAAAAGGGAGAGGGGGAGGGGGTGTTGAAGGGGGAGAGGGGATGAAGAGGGGGGAGGAGAGGCCTCTGCCCAGCATTGGGGCACAATATAGCCTAAGAAAAAAGAAATTGAGTGAGTTCGGAAAAACTGAAAAATGTATGTTATTAATGAGGCCTCACGGGACCCTTTTTGGGAAACTTTAATGTATTTTTGGAGCCAAAAATATGCTTTAAAAAAAAACACTGCTTTCCATCATGCCAATTTAGAAGCTATTGAGCAACCATGATCTGATTTTCACCAGCCTCTTCTGGCATCCTCCTTATCACGCTGGTATCCTTTGTCTCACGAGATGTCTTTAAACAAGAAATAGAACAAGTAAAAGAGACACTTCTCTCATCTGTGTTTCATCTCCGAGTTTATGATGTGCACCTGACTATCTAGCTCGACTATCGTGTGTGGGCACGGAAATTAACACAACCACAGACTGTACACACACGAAACACACACAGTGTTATAGAGTTTAGTTTAGTAACACATACAGAAGGTCTACTTGCCTGAATCTTACACGATTTAATAGCAGTAAGGACCTTTGTACACACACGTTTTTCTTGCCGTGAAAAACTACGGTTTATTCGCGGTGTGTAGGCACGGATCCATACTGTAAAGAAACCGTGCCGTGTACAAAGTGCCTTACCGTTGCAAAAAAACCCACTAATCATATTGTTCATAAAGGTTTGCATGTTTGTCATTCAATCATAATATTTGAATTAAGATTACAATTGTGATCTGTGACCTAGATTAAAATACAGGATCCTTCGTATGCATGGATAGAAATCTGTAGACGTGAAGTAGATCTTCTAAGATACAAGAGAAACCGCGGGCAACAATAATAGACTTATGTTTTTATTTATAAGATAACACTAAAATAACAAAAATATATCCTAAATTAACTAAAACTATTTACAAACTAAATATAGCGTCGAAAAATTCATCCGCATCGCTGTCGACTGGTAATGTACCCAAGACACTGGCGGCATTGCCACGTTGTATGGCAATGCTTAGCCTCTGGCCAAGGTAAAAGCCAGCCCTTGGGTCATGGGAAGTGTCAACCAGTCTTTTCGAAATTTCACTCGGACCCCACGGCCCGAGGGTTTCAACCCTAAATAGATAAGTAATATTGCACAATTTCCTAATTGCTATGGTAGGTACTGTATATTTATTATATTTCTTTCTAGCTGCGCCCCGCGGTTTCACCCGGATAAGTTTCGATTCTGTGGGAATATCGGGATAAAAAGTATTTTATGTGTTAATCCTGGTTATAAACTATCTGTGTGCCAAATTTCATCCAAATTCTTTTAGTTGTTTTTGCGTGAAAGAGTAACAAACATTCATCCATCCATCCATCCTTACAAGCGTTAATAATATTAGTAAGAAGATTTTATCTTATCGTATGCTGCACCAGGGTTGACGTGATGACGTCAACCACGTCATCACGTCAACTCCGGCTGTCGCTGGGGCTCTGTCTCGCATAGGGTCTTAGCATTATGCTGAGCGGATTATGTGACGCATATTTTTTGTGTTGTGTTCTTTCTCTGCATCATGTTTGCGGCAAATAAACGTATTTTCTTTCTTCTAGGTACCTGCAGGACATTGGAAGAAATACTGAGAGAAAATTGCCATTACAGAATCAGCCTATAATGTTCCCACTGCTGGGACACAGGTCTCCTCTCTGTGAGAGGGAAAATCGCAATTATTTAAACAAAATATGGGTATAACGTATGCAATTACTAAAGCGAATTACTCCAGTAGATCAACTCACAACTACTAACTGAATTGCGAGCATCCCATTAAAAATGAGCACTAATTATACGCTGCGAGCTCGAGCCGACGCATTACCGAATTACATTTTAATTTTATAACTAACTTGTGTCCGTGTTTTTCTAGGGAAATAAATGTGAAAAGATAAACGCAGTTTTATTTATTTTAGGAAGAGTTTTATGTTAAAAGAACACTTTCTCCTTCTCTCTTTTTGACGACATCAGAAGAAAGAACGAAATTGCCACAATAAAAGGGAGAAAAAAAATACAATAATACTATTGTATTAACTGATCGCATTTTTTTTTTCGTAAAAGTTATTTGCAAAGTTAATAAAAATTATATGGCTACACCTGAGGCATATCCAATTCATTAAAAAAAGAATTTTCGAAGTCGATCCACAACTGTAGGAGATACCACGTAACATACATACAAAAAAAATACAGTCGAATTGAGAACCCTCCTCCATTTTGAAGTCGGTTAAAATACATTTTATAACCTCTCTGCATTCGCAACAACTCTTTAATCAAAGTTACACGTCTCATAAAAATAGAACATTGAAACTCGAAAATCCGAAAGCCTTTCGTACCTTACTTCACCGTAGGGTCAAGTGCAAGTGCCCCTGTCTCCAGTCTGATGACCCCAATGGCTCAGTAACGATCATACCGTCCCTTTCAAGCTTATACCAGCAGTATAACCCCATCTCTGTCTCGTGTCAACTTGACAGTAGGTACACAGTTAGGTCTGAATGGGCGCAATCGCGATTTTTTTTTAAACTTTTTTTTTCTTTTCTTGTTCTCAGCATGTTTGGGTCCGTCTGTGGTGTTTATGAGGTGATAAAATACTTTTTATGTAACCAATATGGTGTTATGCGGGTGGACTGAGGTTGGATGTTGAATGTAGGGGTATTTTTGAGGTCAAGCCGCGAGCTGGTCTTAAGGGTCGTTCACATGATGGCCCATATTTGTCACACTGTCTATTGACTTGACTCAATCAACTCAGCCTATTGCAGTCCGCTGCTGGACATAGGCCTCTCCCAGGCTGCGCCACAACACCCTGTCCTCCGCCTTCCGCATCCATTCTGTCACAGCCACCTTCTTTAGGTCGTTCGTCCATCTAGCTGAAGGACGAACAACGAACTTCGACAAACATGGCCAGCCCAATGCCACTTTAGTTTGCTTACTCTCCAAGCTATGTCGGTAACTCGAACTCGACTCGAAATTTGACCTAGGTATATCCTATCAGTAGGACAGGATATGTGTCAAATTCATGAAAAAGTAACAAAAAAAAAGTGTATGCCAAAATCATAAATATGTAGATACATATTTGAAATGACATAAACCACTTTATTAATAAAAGTTGCTTAAAGTTAAGTAGTGATTAGAAACTGTTTAACCATACATTTTTGACGATTAAACGTCACTTAACTTTAATCGTATAACTTTAAAATAGACATAATTAAAGTAGATAAGTAAATTATTTACTTGGTATTTGATTTTCAGATTTGAAATTTTCGATAAAACCTACTTATGTATAAGCACTTGAGGTTGATACCTGAGATACAGGTTTATTCCTAGTTCAGGTAGAATCGAATTATTTCTTAACTACTTCTAGTTGAATTCCCTATTTTGTAAATATTTATGTAAGTAAATCAATTAATTCAATAAACAATCATCTTACTAATATTATAAACGTGAAATTTTGTATGGGTGGTTGGATGGACAGATGGATGGATGGATGGATATTTGTTACTCTTTCACGCAGAAACTACTTATCAGATTTGGATGAAATTTGGGACATAGATGGTTTATAACCAGGATTAACATATAGGAAACGTTTTATCCCGATATTCCCACGGGATCGAAACTTATGCGGGTGAAACCGCAGGGCGCTGCTAGTCGTTTATAAATATACCCCTATATTATGTGTAATAGATTCAGAAGCGAGCAGTTTCTTTAAATAGTATTTAACAGAAATCAACTGACTTTTTGATTCGAAAACGGTATAAATACAGCTTAATCCAATGTACGGCGTCACTCCCTTTTATAAACAAAGTCATTTCCCGCTCCGCTACAGGAATTAGAGGACCAGGTTAGCAACTACACAGAATAGTTACAGAAGTTTCAGACGACTATTGTTCAGACCTTTAAGTGGTGCCCTATCTCCCCAAGTTCCAAGTTCCCCAAAGACTTGATTATTAACTAAAAGTTGTACGACTCTGTCTTGACCGAAATCGTAAATGGTCGAATCACTGCTTACATATACATGATGCATGTTGCTTGCTTGCTGCGTACATATTGTTGAATGTTAATAGTTATTCATTGAGAGAACCATTGGGGTAAAAACGTAATATTTTCATTACAATTTACGAATGACTGAGAAAAAGTCGCGACTGAAACTTCCGTAACTTCTGCAAATAACTAATTGCCTTTTTCACTAAACGCCTGAATCCTAGAGCCCGAAAGGCCCCATTACACTGGTCTTAGAAGCCAAATTTCTTTACAAACTTTTCAAAACACAGTACTCATGAATATAAAGACCTTTTCACTATGGGACTAACACTGAATTATTAAAAAGACACAGCTGCTCCATAAAATTCTGATCGTGTTGTTATTGCAGCTTTGTATGTAACAGCTGATTTGTTGGATCGATGTTCCTCATCACACGTTATACGGCTACATCTTCGCGGAATCCAGATCAATCTGCGTACCCGTTTTCGAACTATGTTGGGGTCGGCTTCCAGTCTTACCGGATGCACCTGGGTACCAGTATTTTACATGGAGCGGCTGCCTATCTGACTTCCACAACCCAGTAACTAAGTAACACGATACCCCTTGGTAACACCGGTTGCCAGACACAGATTTCTGACTACCCGTAACGAGGGTCGAAAATCTACGAATGACAGCCAGCATCAACTGCCTAACGTGCTTTCCGAGACACGGAGAGGTCTCGGTATTTTATGGATGGTCACCCATCCACGGACCGACCTCAACATGAGTTGCTTAACCTTGAAGATCGATCCATGCAGATGTTATTATGCAGCCACGAGCCCCTCTTTCAAGGAATCCAAATGTGATATTTATATTATCTAAACTTTCTGGGAACCTTAATAAAAAATAAAAAATCGTTTCTCCTCCATATTGGTGCCCAAGATACAGGCTTGCCTAGTTTGGGGCCAATCTAAAAACTCTGTAATTTTTAGAACAATAAAGTTTTTTATTATTATTATTTATATTATTATTATTTTTACTAAACCTTCTAACATTCCTGTATCTAATATTCTACTATATCGAGTATTAGGTATTCGCTATAGCGTAGAAACTTTTAGCTTACACGCGAAACTTGCGTCATGCCAAACACCTTGGGGCGGGTTTCACAACTACCCGTTAAACTGATATTTTGATCTAAAGTTCTGTTTTTAACAGGTTTTGGAATTGCAACTGCTTTGGGCCGAAAATAGTTCGTATTTTTTTAGTTTGAAGTATTTTGTTTCAGAAGCATGAGAAGCCTACGAAGCTTATGAAACATAAGCCCTTTATCCGACTGCGCGACGCTAAGAAGGGTAATATGTTTATCAGCTTAAGTATGTATGTATGTTTGTTCCTTGGTGACGTTGTAGAGACCAAACGCGTGGGCCGATTTTGGTGATTCTGACGTTAATCGATGGTTCTTAATCTTGCGAGTGTCACTAAACATATGATAGTAATCAAAGTCCATTATGGCGATAGACAGACGCCATATTATTGTGAAAAAGAAAAAAAAATCGACGAACTACGTCATTGATTTTTGAACATCATTTTTAGGTTTCTATCATTTTTTAAAATTCTGAATGACCATTTTGGATCTATTACTATTTTACTATTTATTAACTAACTCACAATAGTTTTACTGCTTTGAAAGATAATTTTAGCAACCGTTGCCGAAAGCGTTACTTAATACAGTGACAAAAAAATAACTCTATTTAAGAATAAATAAAATAATAATAACTAAAAAGTCTAAACGTTTGTAACGGTTAGACTGGAAGTCGAACATAATATAATTGGTAAAGGCTAGGCAGATGATGCACTAAAAAGTGTAAAATAAAAAAGTAAAATTATAAAAATCAAAAAACCCAACTTCGTATCATCGGTTTATTAGTTGATTCCCCGTTGTACAGTATGCACCATTGACCTGCACCATCAATGGTGCAGAGGAGACTTATTAGTTTCGTTTGCACCATGAATATTAATAGAACTACTTCACCATACTTTCCTAGTTATAGGTAAAATAAAAACCAATAATAGGTCGTATTTTGTTTGTGTGCGGAACCACTTTTTAATATAAATAAACAACCAAAAAACAAGAAAAATAATATGTTTTACAAATAAATTCCACAACTATCGCATGAATTTACTCGCTCGTAACGGGTGAATTATCACTTTTACATAATAATTATTTTTTCTATAAGCGACTCGCACGAAGTTAATTTATTTGTCGACAACTCCAGAAATATGTACTAGAAGCAATTGGCATATTTTGAATTGTATGCAATAAGTCGCATATAGACAAATAATATTATTTAAAAGTAACGATTCGCCCGTTTCGGGCGAGTAAATTCATGCGAATAGACTAATAAGCTGTACCTACCATCTGGCAACCGAGGCATCTCCTTAAATTTAACAATAAAATCCATTGCCTCCGACTGCATGAGATTGTACGGTTTAGTACGGGGTGTGGGATTGGAGACAGAAATAGGTCATCTTTTTTAAAGTTCACTTTCAACGCAGACGGGTATTTTTTTTTCGTGCAAACCCCCAATCTTGTGCCAGTCTCATCCAGGTTCTACTCGCGATAACAACAACGTCTAAATTATCATTACAAAATTGACACGTAACATTTCCTTTACTAATACAAACGTCACACTTAATTCTAGTTAACTGATCCCCAATTTAACGGGCCGCGGTGTGACCCCCCACATTTTAGTTGTAGCCCATCCATCAACGCGAGGGGAAATGTTTTGCCGAATGCTTTCCTTCCTGAGCTGGTATCAGAGTGCTGGTAATAACCGGTGCTAATATCCTACGATTGTGCTGTACAACTTGCAAAAATTGTTAGCCTTAGGTAGGGGAAAATAAAGGCTCCATTCCGTTATGAAATTTTAGACATCAGTCTATTTGAAAAATACAATAAAAAAAAATATTGTTGAAAAAAAAACTAAAAAAATATGTTTAAGGGTTTAAATATCAAACAGATCTCACAATGTTTTATTATTTACTGTCAGATAGGCAGTCTCTCCATGTAAAATACTGATAGTCAGCTGCATCCGGTGAGACTGGAAGCCGACCCCAAAATGGTTGGGAAAAGGATCAGCAGATGATGATGATTTCCGTTGGTCTTGACTGTCATTTATGAATCTTTGACAGTCGTTACGAGTCGTCAGAAGCCCGAAAATCTGACAACCAGTCTTACTAAGGGCCCAGTCGCTACATGCTGGTATTCAGCTGCATCTGGTTTGACTGGAAGCCCACCCAAACATAGTTATATATCACGTATACACCAAACATTATGAAATATATATATATATAATATGATATGGAATATAGAAAATCTAATATAGATATGAAAATATGAATACATAAATAATAACATAATTTTATAAAAATGAAAACACTTTAATAATAAATAAATAAATTAAGCAAATCTAATAAATAAATAAATAAATCCCTGGACACCCAATAATAATATTAATCCTAATAATATTTAATTGTTTGAATTGCCACATAGCTCTCTTCCTCTCTCTTAAATTTTGCTGTACCCGACAGGGTCCATATTGATCTTTTACCTTGTATACATATATCATCTATGTAACACATATGGAATACAATAAAGATTTGAGTATTGAGATAAGAAAAGGCTAGGCAAATGATGATTTTGACCGCTGTCTCTATCTCACTTGTATCAGCACAAGAATGATTCTACTGGAGTGATAATAGATCATGGTGCAGTAATTAATTAACAAGTCAGCAAGGTTGATAGCGTGTTCTTGAGCGGAGACAACGAATCGGCAAACGTAAGGTAGGATGCCCTCAGGCTAGGTGCAACGACGATCTGCGCAGGATACCTGGTAGCAGCTGGATGAGAGTTGCCGAAAATTGGGTAGAATGGCGTGCAATAGGAGAGGCTGTTCAGCAGTGGACTGCTGTAGGCTGATGATGAAGGTTGATAATGGGGCTAATTGCTTACTAAGAGTTGCGACTAGTAGCCTTTTATGACCCCACTTCATGGTCTTCATTGCACTTACCTCTAGCATAGGCCGATTGGCATCCTTAACCCAGATGACCCAGCTCTTTTATTTTACCTAGCATTTACTTACGCTGATTCAATGGCAGACGAAGATGATAGTAAAAATAGCTTTGAGTGATCTTAACACCTCTTTCCCTTGATTTTGTATATATGTATATATATAATATATTATAAGTATATATTATAGTAATAGTATATATGTGTATATAACCTATTTACATATGTACATAGTCTTAAGAGTTATTTTTTATCATTGTCCCTCTCAACCAAAGCACCGGCCATCTAATCTCTTCACCACCCTTGGTTGACGTAGCGGGAGCGTCCGAAAGGGTTACCGCTGCCCTGGAACAGAAAGGGCTATGGAAGGAACACGGATGGGTTTTAGTCAGTAAGAGTCTGACACTCCCTTCCGCTCCACACAGAGCGGGAGCCTCATTTGATGATTTCCCATCCTCAAAAAAAAAACCCTTGGTTGACTGGTAGAGAATGCCTAAGGCATTAAGTCCGCCTTTGTAGCTTTTTGTGCGAAAAGTTTAAATAAATAATATATAATAAAAATAATGGCGACTTTATAAGGCCTATTATAACGGGAGTCAAAAGACACTTTACGAAGCCGAGACTCACTTTTACTCCCTTTCATTGTAATAATTGTTTTGTTTATCGGGAAACCTTCTTGTTACGGAGATATTAAATGTCATTCCATAACTTTTACCGACTTTTTTTACGAAAACTATTTTTTAATGTTATAACACAACTTTAAATACCCCCCACAACCGTTGCATGCACAATATTTTGCGTGCGTTACACTGCGCATTACCGCAAACAGCAAATCACACCAAAAATAGGAGTCGTTTTCCAGCAATTATTTTTGTATAATGTTATTTAGTTTGATGTAGAGAATGCGTAGTTGACAACTATTGATGTGTTTTTACACCCTGTACGTAGTTTATTCATTTGTCCTTTTTTAATTTCTTCGTCTTACGACATCGACAGGAACATTCGTGCCTGAAACTACACAAAGAAACCACATTTCAGGTAAAATACCTTATACCCTGTACCTCTACCTACACTGCGTCTAAATGGCGTGAATAATCGACGTAGTTGAGAACATTTAGTGAGTGCTGGCCACTTCAATGTAGGCGATGCACGCAATTGGTCAAATTGACCTCTCTAATGAGATCCGTGACCACTGTACTGATGTCAACACAAATGCTATGAAAATGAGTGGATACAGTGGAAAACTATTTTTAGAAGTAGCCTGGCTCTTGGTGAAGGAATTGGTCTTTAGAGCACCATAAACATTTGGGGCAGGTAATGGAAGATAATCGTCACCATCATAGCTCTTACCACCAGGTAATTTATACTAATAATAAAGCTGAAACGTTTTTTTGAACGCACTGATCTCTGGAACTACCCAGTTAGATTTAAATTCTTTATGCAATAAAATTGATAGCACAAATCTTGAGGAAGGTTGTAGACAATTTATTATCAAGCTTCGACCCTCAGGAGCCGAGCAAAAACAAAAAAAAAAAAAAACAGGAAGAATTCGAAGTATAGCGCAGGTAGACGATGCGATGCGACCGGGTGGGTCAGGGAAACAAGAGAAACGTGGACAAAGTCACGGGCTACGAAGCTAGTTTAATATAAGTGTCCCTAATATGCTCCAGGAAATGCTCTCATACTGCGAGAACAACCCTCATGCGCAAAAGTGTTTTCTGTATGGCTCCTGTCATATTTAATAAACTACCTAAAAGTTGGAGAGAACTGTCCTTGTCACTTTTCAAAAGTAAGCGGAGAATATTTTTAGTGAGTAAAGTGTATTACAATGTTGTAGATTTTTTAAATGAAAAGGACTTTTCTATTCCGACTTCTAATGTACATACATAGTTAAGAATAACAATTGAATAATGGGAATTTTAAATCAATTGACTTTTGAATGTAATCATTCAAAAGTCAATTGATTTAAAATTCCCAATATTCATTAATATTGACTGCATAGTAATAAATATTCTGGACATATTTAATTTATTTTGACTATAATATACTTATACTCTAATATCTTGACATCAATTATTATTTATTTGTTTTGTATTTTGTAATGTTTAGAATGACTATTATGTAAAAATGCAATTAAATGTAATTTTTTTTATACCTACAAAATTTGTACGCCATTGTTGGCAAAACATGGACGCTCACAACATATATTAATTTAATACCTCGCATGTCTGATTAGTCAGTTTATGTAAACGCATGTTTGACAAATAAATTATCTTTTATCTTTATCTTATCTTTATCTAAAATGCAATACAGTGTCTAATATTGACCAGGAAATTGAAAGAAGATGCCATGATCCGTTCGGCATCTTGTGGTCCACATTTATGAATATTTAGCGACCTTAGCAACGCGATTGCTGAATTGCATTTTTGATAATTATGGTAAAGGAACTCGAGCGCAAGCGCTATACACGCCAGTCGCGTACATAGGTACCATCGCTCTGCCACGTCCACATGTACTATAATAAGCAATCAGAGGTATGTTGAACCTTTATTAAATATATTAACAATTTCAGTATAAAACTGAATTCGAGTAGCATTTATCTGGACCTTATTAATAACACGCACAACAAGTGGTGACCCCGACGTGATCGCGTTGAGTGCACGATAGTCACCACAGGGGGGTCTGATCTGTCCCTGCCAGGGTAGCGAGATAGTCCGAAAGGGTTACCGCTGCCCTGGAACAGAAAGGGATAAGGAAGGAACACGGATGGGTTTTAGTCAGTAAGAGTCTGACACTCCCTTCCGCTCCACCCAGAGCGGGAGAGGTCATTTGATGATTTCCCATCCAGAAAGAAAAAAAAAAAAAAATAGAGCGCTCGCCCAAGGACTGCTGGATGGCCTGCAAATTCCTAACTCGTGCATTACCTACCCTGAATTCCTCCTGTACCGCTTTATACTTATGTGGTGGCCGTGGCCTAGTGAGCGTAAAAACTGGAGGGCCTGCAGTCTCTATGTGGTGGTAAACGTTGTGACAAGATGTTTCTGTGTAAGATACAGGCTTAGTTATGCACGGAAATTCCTTAAGTAATTCCCTGTATGGGTTATGTAGCTGTATGCTCGAGACAGATGGTTCCGTACACTTTACGACAGATGCTTCCCTACTTGATTTAGCGTAACGCGAGGCGCCTTTAGAACGCGAACGTAGGTATGATGATTCATCTGATGTCCAATGACCTGGTAACCCTGGAGTCCTTTGGTGGCCTCTTGTCTTGCTCATTGTAAGAAACATTATAGTTTTCGAGCATAAAATTTAGTCTCTATATGATCTAAAGTCAAACCGGTGAAGGAAAACATCGTGAGGAAACCGAGAACCAAAAATTCGAATACATGTGACCACCCGCACGGGGCCCGCGTGGTGGATTTTGGCCCGCTTCCTCCCTGTGTCCCAGCAGTGGGAACCATTTAGGCTAATTATGTGCTCTTAACTAAATCCACAATTTCGTCTATTTCTGGAAATAACTTTGTATTTTGCGGTGCTCGTGGATAAATAAAAACAGTCGCACTAGTTGTTCGAATTGCCGAGGTCGAGTCGTGGATGAGTGACCATCCATATAGAAACCTCTCCGTGGCTCGGAAAGCACGTTAAGCCGTTGGTCCCGGCTGTCATTCGTAGATCTTTGGCAGTCGTTACGGGTAGTCAGATGCCCACAACGTCTGTCAACCAATCTTGCCAAGTGGTATCGTGTTTCCCAGCAGCTCAGGAGGTCAGAGAGGCATCGCTCCATGCAAAATACTGGTATTAAGCTGCATCCGGTTAAGTCAACCCTAACATAGTTGGGAAAAGTCTAGGCAGATTCATTGACTGTATTTTGTATGAATTTTGTTTTGTAAAATAACATTCTCTATTTTAGATTCACAATTCAGAATGGACGTCACAACTAAATCTCTAATCCCACAAAACTGACAGTGACACCGAAACTAGCAGTCAAAATGACATGTTAATCCTATAACGCGCCTCTCTTTATAAATATGACATGACCTCGATATTTATACTAAAGGAACAACCGTAAGATTCAGTCTGAATCTGGTTAAATCGGGTCCCGGAGGAAAAGTATTATACACCGTTAAATTTTGATCGTTTTAATCCTTAAAAAGGGTCATTGTACTCATCATTATGAACAACTTACTACGGGACCAACCGTGAAAAAAAAATTTGTTGATCCATAGATTTATGTTCGCATAACTCGACATAATGTATGGATCAACTGATTTTTTTTTTAATGAAGCGACTGCCTGTCTGACCTGCATGATCCACTTACTGGGTAATACGATACCCTTTGGTAAGACGTGTTGTCAGACTGTTCGTGTAGTTAACCCGTAAAGACTGTCACAGATCCACGAATGACAGCCGGAACCAACCGGCTTAACGTGCTTTCCGAGGCACGGAGGGGTCTTGGTATGTAAAGATGGTCGCTCATCCACGGACCAACCGCGGCAAGCGTAGCTTAACCTGATCGATCGACCTATACACCGAAACACACACACGCACGCACGCACGCTTAAGTTAATAAAAAGGAATTGATAGATGAATACCTCAATTCCTTTTTATCAACTGAACTAAAACGGTACTTAATACTGAAGATAAACCAATCAGAGACAATCTAAAAGCAATTTGTCTATTAACACTAACACATTGGATTGGGAATAGACGAAGATAGACCTAATTGTTATTTCAAAATGGCTGGCGATTGATCTGCGAGGTTAAGCCGCGGGGTCAAAATCTTGGCTGGGTTGTTTTTTTCACATAATAAAATAGAACTACACTAGAAAAAATACATTAAAAATATGACAGACACTGAAAGTCACAATCTTACAATATGAATGTATTATAATGAATTGGTTCTAACTCCCAAACTAAAAATAATAAAAGTCCATCTAAATAAAAGTCCTCCAGACTGTATTTCCGCTACGGCGGCCAATCTCAACGGAGGCCTTCGGCGCCGGAGATATTATAGTGCAGGCGTGTGCGCGCAGACACAGGTGCACTCCCTCTTCCCTCACTCTCATAGTCCGATGGGACGGCAATCCGACACGACCGGAGAGAGATCAGGCGCTGCTTTCTGAGGCACGGGGGGGGGGGGGGTATCACACCGCCAAATTTCAAACACCAGGCTGTTGCTAAGAAATTTCTAATGGAAAAACACACTTGTGCCCGACCAGGGAATCAAATCCAGGACCCCACGCTCAGCAATTGTGCTTGCGACCACGAAACCAACGGGAAGTTAACATCTAAGTAGACATTGTGGAATGCAACTAAAGTATTAAGTATGACCGTTCACCGATTTCTTAGGCAACCAAAGATTTAAGCTGTAAACCAAATTAAGTTTCCACCGCGCAAAATTTCATATCTGACACGCAGAGGCACAGACAGAAGCAATCGCTAGACAAACACGTAATTTAATTACCGAAATAAAACAATAAACAATACCGCCTGATTGTTGCCAACAAAATTAATGATTTCCATCAAAACACCACGACATTGTATTCTCAACTATATGATAGTGAAGCAAGGTTGAATTTCCAATGTGTTTGAATTTAATCTACAGTCGATTGGAAGACAATACCAAGTAGACTAGTCTGTCCGTCTGTCCGTTCATTAAGCACGCAATCTCAACTCGAAAACAACTTTGACGAATTAATATTCGTCAAAATTGTCGGGTTTCTTGATTACTGCCGAACAGTGTAGGGTGACCAAGCTTTGCGGTTACTTCGAATGGTTTTGTGTTTTTGGTAGGTAGACGGATTTTCATTTTTTTTTTAAGTTAGCCAACAGTGGCGCCGTTTCCTGTCAAATTTGACAGTCATCGACAGACGTAAATTGACGTATTTTTAGTAGCCATGTTTTTAATCACGTCTAAATTTGCTATGAAATATGACAGGACTAAACAAATATTTATCTTCTGTCCTTTTCTTTAAAGAAATAGAAAGAAAAAGATGTACTGAACTTAAATTTAGTTTAGTTAGCTAGCTAGCTAAGCAAAGGCGTCCACCAAATCAAAATTATGACGGCACGGTTGGCGTAGTGGTTAAGCGATTGACTGCTGCGCTGCGTGTCGCAGGTTCGATTCCCGCACGGAACAAATATTTGTATGACCTACAAGTAGTTGTTCCGGGTCTGGCTGTTTGTGTATGTCGGTTTAGATGTTTGTGAACGCACCCACGATACAGGAGAAATTCCTAGTGTGGGGCAACGTTTATTTAAAAAAAAAAAAAAAAAAATCCTTTCACGCATCCTTTTCTAAAGCCACCTCGATCCAACCATTATATTACGCGTCTAAATCGTCTCGCCACCTCTTCTTAACCGGCCTCGGTAGCGCCGTCCATCCTCAGGCACCCACCGTGTATATCCTGCACGCCCTCATCTATGGTGCTTAGACCTAATCACTCACCGAGGCGCAAAAGTTCCGCCTCGAGGTGTGCTAAAGAGCAACGGACTGCAGCATTTTAGGCGGTAAACAAACTGACAGTCTCTATTATCCTTTTTAAATAAAAATCATTTTTTTTTTTACTTTTTAGGCATGAAATATCAATGAAAAAAAACTAAAAATGAGGTCATGGAGTAATTTTGTGATTATTATGCCTGCATGTTACTTGCGGTACTAAATCAAACAAAATATATAAAACAACAATAATATCTAATACTTAGGGCATAATTAACAAGAAAGCCATTCCTGTAATATTAAGAATTTCAGATAATTATATAAACACAGATTTTCTGCGCTATTAATTTGGAGTTAGCACGAAATTACCCCATTAGAAAGACACTCCCTTTGTGTAATTAAATGTAAATGGCATTTTTTATATGTACTTATCCTTATTCATAACAGTTAGGATTACTACATTAATGCTACAAATGTGTGTAGGAATTTATAATTTCGTTTTTTTTTTTCTGTAGCGTTTAAAATCTGAAGTGTTTTTGGAAGAAACTGAAAGAAGCGCAGGTGACTGAAAAGTGGTGTAGGTTCTTATGGGTATGTATTGCGGAGGTAGGAAGGAACGGTCATGAGGAAAGTAAGCTATAGGAGTAGGTGAACACCAACAACGATGAGTGGTTTTGTGAAATGTGGAGGTGACTACTGAAATGACGGCTGATGGAGATGTCACCATCATTATCATCATCATCATTTTTCCTGCTCTTATCCCAATGTCCATACTTCTCTATTAGTCGTCATCTCGGTAGTCACCCCCTTTCTAACCATATCATCACTCACACATCTATCGTTTTAAAAAACACTAGCTATGACGACCACAAATAAATTGGAATATGGGACAGGAAGAGGAAAAGTCGTCACGAGTTATATTAAAAACTACACAAAAGAAATAAACATTATTTATTTTTTAAACAAAGGATGCGTAAAATCAAGCATGAGAAACATACAAGTACAATTTTCTACTTACAACCAGAACTGTAGTTAATATTATTGCCAATGAGACGAAAACTACTATAGTTTATTAAAATAAGCCCAACAATGGCCATTAGCGCAGTTTGGTGATAATCAAGGTGATAATTCAAAATCAAAGCAATTAATTTACAGAAGGATTAAAAGTCGGGTACAGGATAAAGTAGATATAGTGAACACAGTTAGTTCAACTACGCATTGCGAGTAGATTTTCTTGTATAGTCTAAAATTTATACAATCTAAAGGACAACATTCAAGTTAGTGTCGAACAATTTATTCCCAAAAGTTTAAGTACCGGCCAGAAAACAAAAGTACAATTTTCTTATAGGAAATAACATCTAACATCACACTAATTAACTTTCCTCGTAATAGTAAAAAAAGGCTCAAGAGGTCATTTCCCATAAGACAGCAGTAGTACCTACTTTTGTTTCCTGCACTTTAATTTTTGGATACGAAATGAATGATGTCCTTTCTTAAGTTCTATACCTAATTATTATTTACATTTATTTTATATTTACACACACTACAAGTAGTATAAAAATATAAGAGGCATCTATACATATATTGATCCAAATTGCTGACAACGGTTTACCCAGCACGCATTTTAATGGAATGTAAAAATAATACATTACAGGGTGCTAAACGCAGTGCATTAATAGACTACTTAAGTCACACGTACCGTATACTAATCTAATATATAATATATAAATGTAATAAAATCGGTGTAAAATTCGACTACTTAAAAGCGTCACTGAAAAGCGTGACTTAAGTACTGGATTAGGTCACACAGTGCTATAAAAATATAAATTACACCTGTACACACGTACATATTATTTTAAGACTGTTAGCTTTTAAATGAAGTAAATATTTTAAGATAATTAATGTAAATAAGAGAAGCAGTACATGTTACCTAAAGCTCAACAATAGTAAAAAAAAAACAAATAATTTATTTCAATTAAACCATTTACAGGCATTTTTGAATTGTCAAAATTAAAAAAAAAACACACTTATAAATCAAGATATTATTACAAAATCCTGGCTACATTATTCTTATTGCTTCTATACATAATATGTGAGAACAATGTAAAAAAGAAACAATATAAAATATAACATTAAAAATAAGCCCTGGCAGTTAAGGGATGACTAGTCTCAACCAACGGCGCCCGTTCACGAACATGACGCGTAGATCAGCACCACCCAGCTCAACCATTTTGTAGGGAACCGAATGATCCAACATGCGCGCCACCATCAGTGAGACATTTAAGTGAGCATGACATATTCTCAACTGCCATGCTCTTTCAAGTCAACATCAAAATATCATAAAAAACGGATTCATGGTTCTTACATTTAAAAAATGCTTCATAATTATACAAAACTATAGTTTGCAATTTTCTTAAGAGATAAGAAAAAAATAAAAGAAATACTACCAATCAGGAAGAGGTATTTAATATTGAAGTATTAAAAATTAATCTTGAGTGAATAAAATAAACATTAAGTTCGTAATGTCAGAAACAAAAAAAGGGGAAGCATCTTCTCCAAATGTTGAAATTGTGATCAACTAGTGAGCCCAAGTGCCTGTGGAGCAGGACCAGCATTAAGCCAAGCATTTTTATCTACGATATACTCATCCAACTTATAATATGCTTGTCTACATACTTGTAGGGTTTAATGCATGTTTTAATATTATGAAATATGAAATACAATTTTTAGTTAGTTAAAATAGTCAATATGAAACACAATTTTTATTACTATTAACAAATGGTTACACACAAATATTAAGTACAAAAAACTGTTATACATCGATCATCCTAAGCTAGCTATACATTCATGCAATCGACGTAATAATATCAAGACGTCGCGTCGATCGTGTGGGTGTAACAACACCCTTTAAGAGCTATAGACAAGTATGGTTACTACTAAATGAATGAACTTTTCTGTTACTGATTTTAATTTTTAAAGCGACATATTCTCGTGACGTTACTGGCAAACAACACAACAATAATAATCACGACATGGCCTTTTTAATCGATTTTCATAATACTCATACCATAATGCACGGTTACTTTTTACTAAAAGAAAAAATAACGCAAGAACAATTACATGAAGGAAAAACACAACACCTCGTATTAATTCTACAACTGCAAATAAATCCCATATCACAAATGGCAACGCGAAGGCGTTACTGAAAACAAAGAAAGCCGTCGCTGTACATAAACGACTCAAGTTTTCTTTTGCTTTTACTTTTTTAGTAACCGCACGCCCGTTTGTAACTTTACAGGGAAACAGAGAAAACAGTAGTTTGACCAGAATGATAATGTTTGTAATCGCAGGCAAAATGATACACGTCATTAAAATACAAATGCCGACAATAGTAAGTAATATTTCTTCGTTATTATTTTCTTCTGCTATTTTAACGAAGCTTAAAAATAATATACAAATGCCCAAAACTACCAGAGGCAGGCCCCAAGCAAAGAGGAAGCTTTTAAGATATTTTCTTGTAATATCTTTACGAAAAACTTTTACAAGATCAACGTAGAACGTATAACACATGACCACCAACCAGTTATTATACACTATCGTTAGAAATATAGTAAAAAACTTGTATAAAAATATGGATGCACCGTTTGCGTGTCGATTGCAATGAGTAATAATAAACGTTACAGCGATTAGACGTAATATATTCACTAGCATTGCACTGAGATAAACGTAATTGTTGAAATGACGAAACTTTCTGATGAGGCACCACGATGTCACTCCGTATATGAACGTAGACAGACTCAAGGCGCATAGAATTGAGTGTACTATCAAATAAATGTAAACGTTTTCCACGTAAGGATCACATGCTGTAGCTGTGCTGTTGTGTTTACTGGAGTCGATAACACCCATGATGACTATCAGACGTGGTGCCGACACTCAGATATTGCAATAGTTTTCTATGATCGCACTCTTGAAGACAAAGATGTAAGCGTCAGACACAGGTGTGACTCCCAACGCAGTCGGTGAAATAATGAAAGTTCAAAATCGAACATTAGAACAGATAAGTTTGATTAAGCAGATTTCGGCCACTTGACTCGATTAATCGATTCCGTTAAACTGCGTTATCAGCCGAATTTGTAATTGAGTTTCTGGTCAGTAATAGTCTATGATAACGTAGGGAATTACAGCCATTGCTTGATTAAAATTTGTTATTGCAAAAAATAAGTTCTAACCATCGATGTACATAATATGTATGTGAAAGTATGATTAGAGTTTGTCAATATTGTGTATGTTGTGTAAAGGGAGCAAATTCTGATGAAAAAAAAAATTGCAATTATTCAAGTGATATCAATTAGAAACTTGTACAATGTTTACTTGAAACAAACAATCAATTACCAAAGGTTTCACATAGGTATGAAATATTTTCATACAAAAGACATTTAATATTATAGTGAAGTCACCTAAAGATGGTCTTTAGGAGAATAATTATTATAATTGCAGCACAAAATTTTAGACTTTAAATACAACGAACTGTTTATACTTATAACTAACTACATACAATAGTTTGTACTAATAACTAACTACTACATTAAATCTACATAAACGAACATCGATGTTATCTGTTCCACATCATCTGTTATTACCCAAAATTATCGATCCGAATGCGATCCTGTCCTATTACCGATTGATCAATCAAGTTACATTATTTGTACGAGTTTTAGCTGATTTCGTCGATCAACCACTAGTATGACACCTACGCGATCGACGTATATGAAGAAGTCGATCGTGTGGGTGTAAGGTAAAATACCCGTAGAGTAATTCAAGATTGTTGTTACTGTTAAACTTGTGAACTTGGATGACGATGATAGCAGGTAATCTGACTGTGATTGACAAAAAATACAAAAACAATCAAGACATTGACCTTTTTAATCGGTTCTTGTAATACTCGTGCCATAATACCCGGTTACTCTTTATTAAAGGAATAAATAACGACAGAGCTACCACTTGCGAGCAAAATGAAACTGCTCGTACACTGATCGAAACTTCCCATATTATTCCAAAATTTGCAAGCGACCAAAAATCGTATGCGTATATCGTCAACACAAATATGTTGCTTAACACAAACATAGCCGTCGCTGTACATAAACGACTCAAGATTTGTTTCCTTCTCTCTTTTTTAGGAATAGTTGCACATGCGTTTTTATCTTTACAAGGAAATAACGTACATAAAAGCTTGATATACAGAATCAAATTTATAGTCGCAGGTAAAAAATTAATCGAAATCAAAAGGCTAACGTAGAAAAAACCCGTTAGTATTTCATGTGCATTATCTAAGTCAGCAAGCTCAATAAATATGTAAATCAATCCACAAATGATCCATACTATAAGAGGCAAGCCCCAAGCAAAGAGGAAGCTTTTAAGATATCTTCTCTTGATAGCACTATCAAACACTTTCACAATATCAACATAGAACATATAACACATCACTACTATCCAATAGTTATACACAGTAGTAAATAACAAGAACAAAAAAAAGTAAAAAGTTATGAATCGACCAAGCACAGCAATATACATGCCATCATTTATCACAGTAAGTGTCACAACGGTTAAACGCAATATATTCACTAGCATTGCACTGAGATACACGTAGTTGTTAAAATTGCGAAACTTCCTAATGAGGCACCATGATGCCACTCCGTATATGAACGTAGCCAGGGTCATGGTGCACTGAAAATAGTGTCCTATTATAATGACAATTTGTGTTGATTCGTGTTCATCACTTTCACGCACTGTAGTGATCTCGAAGCTGGTGTCACGATCAGCTATATCGATATTTCCCATTATTGTGAACTTGTATGTTTAGTTTTGTAGTCTCGATGACGCTAACTAGCTTAATTGTGGGCAATTTGAAACTTAATTTTACTTTAATTTTTTTTTTGTTTAAAATGACCAAACTTTTGTATCTATTTATTGGTCCCCGAGATACAGGCTGTGCCTAGTTTGGGACCAACGGTACTTCCTCAATTTTTAATGTTGAAATAAACGATTTAACTTTTACAAAAATGACAGGTGTGACTCCGAACACTGTCGTTACAACATTAAAACTTTCTGATCGAACATTGCTTCAACAACCACAGAATCGAACTGATGTGATTAGAGAAAATTTTGGGTACTTGATTAATCGTTCTGTTTATCTTGCGTTATCTATACAGGGCATATTATTGGGCTAGTAATCAACAATGTTGGACATCATATTATTTGATACGTCATTGCAAAACGTCCAAAAGTCTGACAACCAGTCTTACCAAGGGGTATCGTATTACCCAGTAACTGGTTTGTGGAGGTCAGCTCGCTCCATGTAAAATACTGGTATTAAGCTGCATCCGGTTAGACTGGAAGCCGACCCTAACATAGTTGGGAAAAGGCTAGGCAGATGACGACGCCATTGCAACAAAAAAAATGTTAAGTCTTTATGACGCAACTGGAACGAAAACTAATATTTCTATTATCTCTTTCAAGACAACGGTTTATTTCTGTATTTAAAAGAGTTTTTCATATCCAATTCTGTTTCTTGAGCACCTAATGAATGATGTCAAAATGAGGAAGTGGGCACAAAATTCCGAAATGAGAATCCGAAATGAGCTTTGTGGTTCGATTATGTGAAAAAATTGTTTGCGTTTGTCAGCTACGTTTCAGAGATGTAATTATTGTAAAGGCAGAAAATTCTTATTACAATAAATTATTTATCTAACAAAATTGAATGTCTAAACCCAACGTGGCAATGCTTTTAGAATTTTGAGAACGTTTTAACTTGAACATTTATTACTTAGGATTAGTGGGCTCTCTATCAATTATCCTGAGGTGTTACACCTACAAGATCGACGTATATCCAAACGTCGATCTTGAAGGTGATACAGAACATCGACGTTACAATCAAACTAATGATAAACAATTTTATTTTGTTAGTAGGTTTGTACAAATACTTTTACACATCAATCATATTTTAAAACTAGATGAGGTCCGCGTTTCCTATCTGACTAGTCCGAGAAGAAAGGCCGAAACAAACTAACACAATAATGAAGTCTTTTGATGTAGTTTTACATTGTTTGGTGTTGTTAGTCGAAAGGAGGACTCTGCAAAAATACTCTTGGTATCATCAACCAATTTACTGTCATACTCTTGTCATCGACAACCAAGTTAAAAAAAAAAAAAATCTCAAGATCCTATTCAAACGATTTTTATAATATTCGTGCCCGGTTACTCTTTACTAATGGAATAAATAACGCAAGGACTATTGTTAGGGTTTGTGAATTTTGATTTTGCTAATCAATTATTTTAATTGATATTCGTCTTAATATTTTACACTGGCAACTTTACCCTTTTACGGGTGGGATACTAAACTTCAAAAACCAAAACATCACTATATTCATGGTCGCTCTGTGATTGGTTGCCGCAAATGCTGGTTTTGGGGATTTGAGACTCTACGCGATACCGATAGGTTATTTAATAAGAGACTTAATAAGTACCTAGTGCTAAGTATTGATTTTTGTATGTGCAGTTCAACTGAAATATAGGTAAGTCAGTTACGTATTCTACGCCCCGTTCCTGTTGGTGTTTCTCACACTATGGACTATATGACTATTTAGGTGTTTAATGACATAGCGCGTACTAAGATTGTTTTTAGGATTTAATTTTTAAAATTAAAACAATAATTTAATTCAGGTTCAAACAACATTTACAATTTTTTGGGGCCAGTACTTTTTCTAGAGAGTTTTCTTGAGTAGTGTATATTAATACAATAATGTATATGATTTGTTTTTACGGTACATAAAGTGAATTTAGAATTAAGTTTAAAGTTAAGGGTGATAATACGCTCACACGATCGACAACGATCGATGATATCGTATATCGATCACATTATAATTAAAGACGGTTATTATTTTTATTCGCGATCGATTCCTGTAAGATGTGTTTCACATGTCACAATAATCGATCCATCTGTGCTAAGTAATTATTTACATCTGATCTACAAGATCGACGTTGACTGTTATACTTTGCTTAGGTCGATCAGACAGGGCAATGATGTAGCCGTTCCTCTTGAGGTTACCGACAAATAATATAACAAATAATTATCATTACGACATCGTCCTCTTCAATCGATTCTTATAATACTCGTACCATAATGTCCGGTTACTCTTGACTAACGGAACAAATAACGCAAGGATAACTATTTGTAAGCAAAATGTAAGAGCGCGTAATAAGATAGAAAATGTAAGGAATTCCCATAAAAGCATCATCAGCACAAATATATTGCTCAACAAGAACATTGCAGTCGCTGTACATAAACGACTCAACATTTGTTTTCTTCTTTCATTTTTAGGAAGACTTGCACAAGTGTTCGTATTTTTACAAGGAAACAAAGAAAACACAAGTTTTATAAAAAGGGCCAAGTTGATGACCGCAGGTAAAACGCTGCAAGTGATAAAAATGCAAAAATCTACAAATATTACAGCAAATTCTTCCTTAGCACCTTCTTGTCCCAGTTCGATGAAGAATAAAATCAATCTAGAAATCAGTAATACTATCGAAGGTACTCCCCAGGCAAAGAGGAAGCTTTTCATATATCTTCTTTTAATGTCGCCATTAAACACTTTTACAATGTCAACGTAAAACATATAACACATCACCACCAACCAATAGTTGAACACCGTCGATAGAAACAAAAAGATAAAAAACTGCAAGTCCCGGTGTCGAAGGACGGCAATATACACGCAATTAATTAAAGGAAGCGAAATAACAGTTAAACGTGTTAAATTCACTAGGATTACATTGAGATACACGTAGTTGTTGAAATTACGAAACTTCTTAATGAGGCACCACGATGTTACTCCGTACATGAACGAAACGAGAGTTATGGCGAGCTGAAAATAGTGTCCAATCACGTAATAATAGATGTATCTTTCATTCACTGTATCACTCACTGAAGAAATAGATTCTATGCGTTCGTTTTCAGCCATGACGAGCTTTAATTAAGTTGTCTCGACACTTGATATAATCATTGTTTTACAATTGAATACAAAAGTGGAGGCGATGGATGTAAATGTCCCAATACAGACGCAGAGTAGGTTTTCGAACTTTACTTTGTCAGGAATCGGAACAAACTAATGTAATCAAGCTAAATTTTCGGCACTAAGGATGGTAATCGATAATTTCCCTTATCTTTTACTGTTCGTAATGGTGCTATATAAAAGTAAGTACACATTCACTAAAAGCCTGTTACGTTACGGCATAGGTACTTTGTGTCACCTAATTAATTTTTAGCGTCAAAAATTGTTTTATCCCTCTTACTTTCGCGTGCACCGAAGGTGAAAATAACAGCCGATCCATTTTGTAAAAATCTCACCGTGAAAAGTTAGGTGAAGTGAGCTTAGAGTGAGCTGTCAATAGTGTCAATCCCTAGCATTAGATGGAATGACAGCTCACTCCACGCTCACTTCACCTAAGTTTTCACGGTGAGATGGTTACAGAATCGCACAGACCAATCGATTTTTGAGCGTTTCGTATGTCTACAACTACTTTTATTAGAATTAACATTAGAAGCTTCTCGGTAGCTTTGTATTGACATATACCCTGTCCATTAAGCTAACCGTTTTTTGCCAAGTTATAAATAAAAATAAAATAAATATATAAACTTCCTTATCTTATTGAATTATCTTATTTATAGCTTTTTACAGACATTATAATACCGTACTTGTATCAATCAATATATTGTGTGTTGCTGCAATCACTAGTTCCATCTGTCAAAAAACGGTTTACCGAATGGACAGGGTATAATCAATATATTGTGTTATTGTATTGTGTATTGGCATAGCGGTGATAGATTGTCACTTTTCCCTGTAGTTACGTTTGTCAATTGTGAACTAATATATGTAGAAATTAAATGCAGACCTTTGCACATATTTTGTTAACAACACATATCCTGCAAACTTATAAACCCATGGTCATCCTAACGAACCAATCTGATTGGTTCGTGCCACGATCGCTTAGCGGCTTCTAATTTAATAGACCACGCGTGACAAGAAGCCCATGGGCACCCCATGGTGTAATCACCGCCATGTCATAGTGAAATGTTAAAAATAACATCGAAGGAGTGGCTAGGGTGAAAATAGAATCGTTATACGTACTTTGTAATACAAATTAAGTTCGTCCAGTGTGACTATTTAGTAAAATGCTCGGCAAAGTAGTAGTTAATAGTTCATATTTTGCCGAGCAAAAGTTTTAATAATTATGGGCGATATTACACCCACGCGATCGATGGAATTTCGCAACGTCGATCTTAGACCGTTTGCGATATTATATCAAATCAACATACTTTTATCTAGATTCATTAAAGAGGATAAAAATATATACACCGTATAATTCTTCTAATATTAAGGCCTGATTTTTCAATAGTAAGATAATTTTAATTTGTAAAATAAAATTGACGTCTGATAGATTTTGCATTGAAGAACGGTCAAAAAGCCGTATTACAACCCAATGGTTTGGTACGCGACGATGGCAAGAGACCGGACGGCATGTCTTTATTTCCATGGAAGGTGGGTAAGCCTTTACTGTGGGACGCAATGTGTGTCGATACTCTTGCGCCATCCCATCTTCCTGGCTCGGCGTGCTGTGCCGGCACTGCTCCTGCGGTTGCGGAAAACCACAAGTGGTAAAAATATAAAAACCTTATCGGAAATTATATTTTCGAGCCGTTTGGAGTTAAAACCCTCGGGCTGCGGGGTCCGAGTGCTCATTGGTTGTTCAATGAACTCTCTAAACGGCTGATTGACACTTCCCGTGACCCAAGGGCTGGCTTTTAACTTGGCCAGGGGCTAAGCATTGCCATACAACGTGGTAATACTGCCAGTCTCTTGGGTACATTACCAGTCGACAGCGATGTGGAGGAATATTTCGACGCAATATTTTAATTTTTTAATAGTTTTAGTTAGTATAGGATATCATATTTCAATAATTTGTAGTTTATTTAGGAGAGATTGAACATAAACTACATACTAAAATATAAATGTAATATCCTAACCTAACTGAAAGTAGATTGTTTCAACGCCGCAATAATAGGGCTCGATGTCCTATTATTACAGATTGATCGATGACATTGACATTTGGATATGGTGATTGATCGATAGACTAGGACAAGGTTGATATAATAGTCATTCGACGTGTTTTAAAAGGCACAATCATCGATTATCCTGAGATGTGATGTACGAGTCCGACATTTATTGAACCATTCAAGCAGTATCGATAGTGAATGCGGGCTTTACACAGGTGACTAAAGCCACACTTCACACGTTTATATGGCAATTCGGCTAGGCCGCAGGTGATTCAAATCGCAGGTTCCAAAATAGAGTACGTTTCGACATTTGTCGTGCGGCGACAGGTTGCATGCGTTGACTAAAATCGACCATGAAAATTCACAATCGCAGGGCCGCCGCATGAAGGTCGACGTTTTGAAGCAAAATTAACTGTCCACCTGCGATTTTTATCGACTTGTGTAAATGGGGTGGCGATTCGGTTTGTGAATCGACGTAGTGTAGATCCCCCATTTTAATACCCTAATACGAAGAAAGATTTTATTACCTAAAGTTATTTGTTAAGAAGAATTTATAAATACGAAAATAATAGTAACTATGTAATGGAATGGTTGCTTGATTAATCGAAATCCTAAACACTTCGAAAGTGTAGACAACCAACATCATTCTTCACTTCTAAACGAATAACGTAAGCGACAATAATTTGTTTTAAAAACATGTCACCAAACAAATTGTTGACGTTAAGTTGACAGCTGTCATTCATCATGGCGTTTTTGGCGGGAACACGGCAGCCAATCAGGGGCGGCGAGTGATCGCGTTCGGAAGTGGTTTAGGATGACATGTTGGGATGCTGGCTGAATGATTTGGTGGCTGCGGTAAAAAAAAAAGAAAGGGAGCTAAAATTGTTGTGATTGATTATTAAAATTCGGAACGTGGTTCCTTTACAGTGATATTTGTGGTCTAAAATTAGTCTCAAAAGACCTAATTTTACTTCATTTTAGAACTCATGAGTTGTTATAGTACAGACGCCAGCACATCAAGCTACTACAATCTGTCAAATTTCTTTAATAGATTTTCAACTTTATCCCTAAAGCATTAAGGTCCAAGGTTGATTGGGAAAATTTTACTATTTCGGGTAGCTTGACGTGCTGGCGTCTGTACCTACATGTAGCATAGTTTGATCTGTGAGCTTAATCTAAAGTATCTGCCATACTTCCTAGTTCTGTGCGTCTCTCATCCAGGTGTTTCCCGCGACTTTGACGATATCGTCTTTTGGACGGCCCTGGTTTTTTTGGCCGAACCTTGGCCACCATTCGGTCACAGCTTTACTCCTTCGGCCATCTCTTCGTCTAGCTAGATGTCCTGCCCAACTCCACTTAAATTGCATCGCTCTGTCCCGAAGTTACTGGTTGTGTGAATTTTTTTATTCTTTTATTATATTTTCCTGCCATGGTGTACACGGAGGAAAAACTTCACATCGTTCCTATCTTAACTATTTAAACTTTTAGACACACATTCAACCCCAACATCATTCCCAAAAATAGCTATTTTATACTCCTTGGAAACGACAAAAGCCTATTAGAGTTTATTCGGGTTACTTTCATGTGAGCGCCGCGGTAAGTAGATAAAAGCATCATGGCGGAAATACACTGGCATTTCATTTTTCAGAATTTTTCTTTTGAAGCTTTTAAGCCATTTTTAGCAGTTGCTTATTTTACATATAATATGGTTATCCTACTATCCTACTAATATTATAAATGTGAAAGTTTCCATGCATGGATGGATGTTTGTTACTCATTCACACAAAAACTACTGAACAGATTTGGATAAAATTTGGCACACACATGGTTTATAATCGACTAACATATAAGGTACTTTTTACCCCGATATTCCCACGGGGTTGAGATTTATGCGAGTGAAACCGCTGGGCGCAGCTAGTTTTAATTTTTTTTTGGTTTTTACTAGTTACAACTTTATGTTTGAATTTGTGATAGGTGATGTGACTGCCGCGATGGTCTAGTGCAGGTAACTGGTACTAATGGGGCGAGGGGTACTACTTCGCCATAATCAGTAGCAGGCCCAGACACACCTTTGCTTACCTTATCGGGTAAAACAGGCGTGATGATTATATTAATGTCTCACTGATGGTGGCGCGTGTTGGATCATTCGGTTCCCTACAAAATGGTTGAGCTGGATGGTGCTGATTCACGCGTCATGTTCGTGAACGGGCGCCGCCGGTTGAGACTGGTCATCTCTTAACTGCCAGGGCTTATTTTTAATCTTTTATTTTGAATTGTTTCTTCATTTGTTTTTTTCTTACAAGAAGCAACAAGAAAGAATAATATACCCAATTTGCCGTTTTGTTATTAAGACTACCTATTCCGTTTAGAGTTTGAGCCATTTTTTCTATATTTTGCAGTTGTGCATTAAAAACCCTGAAAAAGTCACAGTTTAGGAACAGACTTTCCTCGAATTAAAACAAAGTGCAAAACCTCTTCCGTTTACACCCAAACTGCCAACCCTATTATATGTACCCCTGCCACCAACTTATTCGTACCGTTTTTAAAATCATTTCCGTTCTTATACTGAGCACATAAGGTTCATAATCCGTCGTTTCCATTTATTTCCCCAGTGATGTTGCTTAGGATTCTTTTGGTTTAATTATCGTTAATGACGATCACGTTGGGAGTTCCGTTTTTTTGTTCCGCATGTCAACGACGGCTATGATTAATGGAACTAAGTCCCAGTCCCACTCACAACCACTCCGTTTTGATCTAAATATGTTTGTTAGCAAGAATATGTCGCTTTTTTTTGGGTTATTACAGAAAAAAGTGACGGATTTGTGGCGGCGTTTTTTGTTGTGTCGGGTGAATTTAGAGTTCTTTTGTGTCAGATATTTTTGTCAAGTAATGAGAATGGATATGTACTATCGCCAAAACCTGTATCTGTCCATTTTGAAAACAAAATCCCGTGCACATGATGACCACAGATGCGTCCGTAAGTGAAACAAAAGAGGATCCTTTTTAGGTTGACTAATAATATGCGCTGCAAGCAGGAATAGTCCTTACGGTGGTCAGATATAGATTTTGGCGATAGTACATATTGTTCGCTCTGGAAATATTACGTCGCTTTGTGAATGGTTTTACAATAATACTCAACCAATCTCATGACATTCCCAAATATCATAATCCTACACAAATACTGGAAAACCCACGCAATATACAAAACTATTTTGGTCATTTGAATCGGCTCTCCTTATCACTACGTTTTCCTCAAATATCTTATTTCCACGACTGATTTTTTCAACTATAATTATCAAGGCTACATTCAATATCCAAAGCTTTGTTAATTAATTTTTCTGTCACCTTGATACATACAATAACAGATATAAACACATACGAACATTATCTACTTAATAAAAATAACTCAAATCATCATCTGCCTAGCCTTTTCCCAACTATATCGGGGTCAGCTTCCAGTCTAACCGGATGCAGCTAAATACCAGTATTTTACATGGAACGACGGCCTATATGTGACCTCTACAACCCAGATACTGGGTAAAATGATACCCCTTGGTAAGACTGGTTGTCAGACTTTCGGGCTTCTGAATACCCGTAACGACTGTCAAAGATCCACGAATGACAGCCGGCATCAACGTTTCCGAGCCACGGAGGGGTCTCGGTATGTAAAGATGGTCACCCATCCACAGACCAACCGTGGCAGGTGTAGCTTAACCTGATCAATCGACTTTTGCGGCCGATATTAGTTAGCAATGAGCTCCTCAAAAATTGCACTAATACCCGGGTGTGAGCACTGATACGTGGCTAGTTTTTCAAGCTATTGTGCTTGCAAGCCAGTAAGTTAGACACTCTGGCCTTGTGTATACAAAACTATCCACATTTTTAGGCTAGTGAGAAAGATAGAAAGCTAATGTGATAAGTCAATAGGATGAGGTTCTATTTCAGAGGTAGTAGCGCCCGCACCGCTGATTTTACTATCCTAGCATTTGTACTAGCCTCGTGTGACCGGCATTGTAGCATAGTAGGTATCCAATTGAAGGTTCTGGAGTGGCGACCGCGTACCTGAAGACTTAGCGTTGGAAGGCCTCCCACAAGGTGGTTCGACCACCTTGTGAAGGCCGCAGGAACCTGTTGGATGCGAGAAGCACAGAACCGGCCGAAGTGGAGATGCTTGGGGGAAGCCTATATCCAGCTGCAGACGTCTTTCGACTGAAATTATGATCCAATTACTAAAGCACTTTACTCACTAAAATGCTCATCATCATCATCCACAGCCCAACTTCACCGACTGCTGAGCATAAGACTCTCTTTTCATGTGCCAATCTCCAACATCCTGTACCATGTTGTACCCGCGATAGAAACAATATAGTCCATCCATCTCGCCGCCAGACGCACTTCGCCTTCCAGTCCTTGGATGCTACTCGGTCACTGCTTTACTCGACCTGCCATCGCTGCGCCTGCCATCACTTGGCCAGTTCTCCTGCCCAACTCCACAGGAGCGTGTGGAAAAACCTGCGTACGTCTTCGGATCTCGTATCTTCGGATCCTGTACACAGCGTCCTACGTGTGCGTCCGCGTCTCAGCATCGTACGTCATGGTGGCTCCTAGTGCACGCCATTCAACTCGATTTTCGGCAACTCTCATCCAGCTGCTACCAGCCATCTTGCGAAGATCGTACCGAACCTTACGTTTATCGATTCGCGGTCTCCACTCAAGAACACTTCTACCACAACGGTCATCGGTTCTACGGCTAATATGGCCGGCCCATAGCTTGCTTATTCTTTGAGCCAGGGTATTACTTGCTTGCTAACCCAGCTTCAAAAAGCCTCGTGTATCCCATAAGGTTGGATTTTTGACAATTCAGCGTCTAAATGGGATAAATGGGGGATGAAAGTTTGGCATTTTCGCCGATGAGAAATACCATCGGCACACGGTTTCAATATTCATAAAATCGATACAAAATTAATGCAATAACGTGAAGTACCCACGACAAACGTGCGGTTGCTGCAATAACAATGATAAAACAATAAAATTGTTACAGCGATCGTAAAATATAAAGCTGATGCGGTTACCAACTGTTTTGGAGATTTGGGGAAGTTTATTGACAGGTATTTATGGAAGAATTGTTATTGTTTTTGATTAATTACCTATTTTAATTTTGGAAGAACAATTTCTTCCAAAAGTAAAATAGGTAATTAATCACACGTTACGTCATGTTAGGTACTCCAATGAGTTCCTTCTCCTGAACTGATATTGTAAAGATATAAAATTGTTTGTTTGTAAGAAGCCATCTCTAGAAGTATTGATCCAATTGTATTGATTTTTTCGTGAAATAACGAATATAACGTTGAAATACGACACATTACATAAACCTATGGGTTCGAAAATACTATGTTCGTAACAACATAAAATTTCATTGAAAAATAAAGGAGTAAATCGCTTTTGAGTAAAGCCGAGTGTATGCATGCTTTTGCTCGTGACTGTATATCCTAAGATTCCCTACATCTATGGTTACTGAACTGACAGCCATAATGAATCTCATAACAGTAACTGAGCTTGATATAAAGTTCAGCACATATTCCACGCATAGCTATTTCGTTACGGATGCCATCGGTTCAATTACGGTGGTAGACCATATCGGTATGGTAAAATTGAGTGATAACGTCTGCTGATCGCATTCTATGCAATTACTGTGTAATACAATTGGACTGGGTGCAATTAAATTCATCATACCTTTCACATATTTGGGGGGCCCGTGGCTAAATAATAACAGACGCACAGCTCGATCGATCAGGTTAAGCTACGCTTGCCGCGGTTGGTCTGTGGATGAGTGACCATCTTTACATACCGAGACCCCTCCGTGCCTCGGAAATCGCGTTAAGCAGATGGTCCCGGCTGTCATTCGTGGATCTTTGACAGTTGTTGAGGTCATACAGGCAGTGGCTCCATGTAAAATACTGGTATTCAGCTGCCTCCGGTTAGACTGGAAGCTGACCCCAACATAGTTGGTAAAAGGCTAGGCAGATGTTGAATACCTTTTATATCTTTTATTAAAGAGAGCAAAATTTAATTAAAACAGCACCTGAATTGCGTTACACACTGTCAATTACAATCCGAAAGATCCATTGCTTCATATGTTCGAAAAATTCGTCCGTCATTTACAATATGAGCTGACAAAAATAGCAGAGGAGGCCCCTAGGATAGTTGGGGAGGCTTTTCTCCGGTTGTAGATTTCAGCACTGCATGAGCTTTACCCACCACCTGAACTTGTGCAAACGACAGAAAATCATGAAAAAACTGCGGAAAAAGACCACGGCGATATCTAAGAGAAAAAGAGAAAAAAAAAAGAAAAAGTATTTATTGTGACTCGCACAGGAAGATCACAAACTAAACTAAACACACCCCTTTTTTATTTTTTTTTATTATCCATTACTGTACCACTACTGCGCAAAGGCCTCCATCCTCTCCTCCCACCTCTCTCTGTCCAGAGCTGCCAAGGGCCAATCTTTATTAAAGGAGTCCAGCTCATCCCGCCATCTCCGTCTGGGCCTACCACGATCTCGTTTGTCCCTCAGTGGGACCCACTTGGTCGTAAATTTGGCACATTAATAAACACAATCTAACTACGAATGTACGAATCGATTTAGTACCACTTTCAATTCATTTAGTAATCGATACTAAAACTCAACCAACTGTATCCAAGGACAGCCTTCCTCAACGCTTATTGCCCGACAAATCCAGACCCTTATAGTAATATACTCAACTAATTAATAGTGTCCCCTCCACAAGGTAAACATAAGTCTCTGGAGGGGAAGGGGGGAAGGGTGATACATTAATCATCCGCCGGCGACGTTGGCGACATACTTGTTTACGAGCAAAGAGTGCCAAAGGATGGGCCGATAATTTTGCCAAGAATTTTTGGAAGTTCGAAAGTTGGGACGCTTGAAATCGCTTTTGATCAAGGCTTTGTAAAATGTAGTGATGGATCTTTTAATTTTGTATCCGTTAACTGCTGATAAAATTGTATCTAGCAAATTCCAAGTTTAGGATATAATGTTAAGCTAGCTAGAACTATACACTGTCAAAATGTTTTGAAGATAAAAATAATCAGTATGTTTCATGTACCCGGGGTAGGTCTCTGCTTTTTATTATTCAAATTAGTACAGTAAGTGAACTACAAACACGTATTTGAACTATCATAATCGGCCCAGGCGCGGTCAGAGGGGGGGGGGGGGGGGGTCAAGACACCCCACCGTCTGTGTATCTGTTACCTTTTCAAGCCTTATCGGCTGAACGGATTACAATGAAATTGGTCACGCAGGTAAACCATGACCAACCAACCAGGGAAAACTACAGGGATTATTTTATGTCCTTACCCATAAGGACATAAAATAATCCCTGTAGTTTTCCCATGGGCTAACTTCAGACCTCCACGCGGGCGATGCCGCGAACAAAAGCTAGTAAAATATAATATTATCAATGCTAAAATTACTCTGTTTGCCTGTCTATTACCTTCTCACGCCTAAACCTCTGAGCCGATCGTTATGAAATTTGACAGATGGACAAAGGATCCTTTTTATCTCGGTAGTAATTTCTGACGTTCAATCGAGCGAAGCCGCGGGAAAAAGCTAGTCAGGTTGTAATGGGATGTTGTGAAAACATAAAAAATGTATCGTATAGGCATTTCAAGAGTTAACACCAAAGGTTGACGATATCGCCAAAGTCAGGGAAACACCTGGATGAGAGACGCAGAGAACCGAGAAGAAAGGAGTCCCAGCAGTGGGTGACTCTGGGCTGAAATTATCATCATTTCAGCCCAGAGTCACCCACTGCTGGGACAGACCCCTCCGACCAGACGGGTGTTGTGTCTGGTGTCAACTGCCCGATGATTCATGTCGGGCCGTTGTATATATGCCAGTTGCGCGGCAAACTCTGCTTACGAGATGAAGGATTTTGCGTGACGTCAATATGACGCGTGGTTCGCATGTGGCGTTTGCAGATACCGCTACAACACCAAAGAGTATTTCCAAATTTCGCCCAGTTAACACACATAATTACATAGTACATTCACAAACTGCACTTTAATCAACGCCTCTTTACTCCACCATCCCACTACTTAGTTAAACTAAGTTAAATTAAACTCTGACCTCGTAAAACATTTTAACCATTATAATTGGCTTTAACAAATTAACTATGAATGATTCAACAAACTAGGATAGGTGACCAGCTGGTTAGAGTGCCTACAGATTCGCTCGATATCAAGTATGTCAAGTCAAAATCAAAGTATTTATTCCTGTGATTTTTGGTGATATACCAAGTCTTGCAAATATTTAAAGAAATTATTTTAATTAAAACATTACCTATACAGTGTGCCGATTAGGTTATCACATGAATTGAAACCACGTATTCTACATAATGTATATTAAACATACATAATTAAAAGAATTAATAACAATTAACATTTTAGTCGTGGGACCTTTTTGTCGTTAAAGTATTTACATAACAACATTAAACTTAATTTGTGTTACTTAGTAACAATAACATAAAGTGTTGATACCATTGCCTCACGCGTGTCTAGTGACTTATTATGAAGGATGGTTTATTTCATGTCCATTTTTACGCTAATTATTTTATTTGTTTTTTTGAACCCGCACTGGGCCCGCGTGATGGATTATGGCCCACTCCCTCTCACAGAGAGGAGGCCTGTGTCCCAGTAGTGGGAACATTATAGGCTGATTATGTATGTTATGTACTAATTTGTCACATTTCCATACCTGTGCTATTTAAGAAAAAAGAAAATGAATGGAAAATCTTATAAAATTGTTGAATTGTCGCTTTTCTCCTGTCACCTGTCAGTTTTATTAAATACTAGCTTTTGCCCGCGGCTTCGCTCGCGTTAAGAAGTATACAGCCCGATCGGTTTAAAATTGACAAAGTTTCATACAAAGTTTCATCCCCTATTTTATGCCCTTGGGGGTAGAATTGATCAAAATCCTTTCTTAGCGGATTCCTACGTCATAACATCTACCTGCATGCCAAATTTCAGCCCGATCCGTCCAGTGGTTTGGGCTGTGCGTTGATAGATCACTATGTCAGTCAGTCAGTCACCTTTGAGTTATATATATTTAGATAGATACCAGCTTCTTACAGATCTGCACGGTTTTATCGACCGTTACTATCACCTGTTAACGATCGATAATTATATCAAGGTTAAATCGAGAAAATTTCACGTCACTTGTTGATTTATCCATCGAGAGAACCGGCCATAGTGGTGATCGACAAAAAGGAGATGTCGATCATCTGTTGCCTACGTTCACCTGCTCGAAATAGTTTCATCACACAATTCGATCGTCAAATATCGAGCAAATCTGTAGGCACCTTTAATGACTTGGGCATCAAATCTAGGACCGTCACGCCTACGATGCGCCCACGCTGGTTATCATGCAGTGTTTGTAATGGTCATAACATTAGTCTAGCTCTTACGTGTGCGCACGATTCTACGCTAAATGTTATTGTATTCTAAGTACTGCGTAAAATTCGCCGTGTATTTGGGAACAGGTCAGCTTATCTATTATCTTTTGGAGGCTCTTATTGGATTGTCCGATTAGGCCATTCTTTAAACAAGCCTCAGACGAAGCCTGCTTTACACTTTATCAGGTCTCGTCGTCAGAAGAAACTATTTGTAATAAACGGTCCGTAGGGATTTGATTCAAGTTAATGATGACTAAATGCCGGTTATCAAAAAATAATAAAAACTTAGTTAATCCCCTACCTTAGGTATTTGATTTAGAGCCGATTTTTCAATCGACAGATAATTTTTATTTGTGGAATGAAATTGACGTCTCACAGATTTAGTATGTAATATGATTTAGTTATATACCGTTGGAAAAATAAGCCCTTAGTCATTAAAACTTTACTGCCTATAGTTCAAAGATTTAAAACTAGAATTTTAAATCATACTGCAGCTAAAGTGGTAAAATGTCAACTAACTGTTGGAGTGCACTGTATACTAAAAACTTTTTTACAAAAAAAAAAACAACCGACTTCCATAAAAACAACTTTAATTTCGGAAGCCGGTGTCTTTGGTTTTTGTATTTCATTTTTCGCCACCGACTTCCGAAATTAAAGTTATTTTTCACTTTGTAGTGTTTTTATGGAAGCCGGTTGTTTTTTTTTTTGTAAAAAAGTCATTATTTTTCACTTTTTAGTTGTCATTTTTTTGATTTTTGTTGATTTTTCAAAAACCGGTTTTCCGATTTTGATAAAAAAATTATGGGACCATTTGGGAAGTATACCCTTTCCAACAAAAAAAGAATTTTTCAAATTGGTTGGCAAGCGACGGAGTTATGCGCGAACAAACATAAAAATAAAAAAAAAATAAAATACAAACATCCGAATTGAGAACCTCCTCCTTTTTTAGAAGTCGGTTAAAAATATGATCCACATGAGTGGATCGTAGCAGTTGGCGCTCTATAGTTTCTGCTTACCCCCATTAGAAAAGGCATGGGAAAGGGTTCATGTATGTAGAATAGTGATGGAAATTTTAAAGAGGTGGTGAATCAGGTCACACGTATGAGAAAATTGAAAGTACAGACACCAGCACATTAAAGTACCCGAAACTGTAAAATTTGCCCAATCAACCTTGAACCTTAAAAAGCTTTAGTGATGAAGTTGAAAATCTATTTTTTAAAAGAAATTTGACAGATTGTAGTAGCTTGATGTGCTGGTGTACCAATCTACCTGTACAATGTCATTAAAGCACATCCTACGCAAAGACTAATTCTGCGTAGAGCGCCACTCAGTGTATCATACATTCTAGGAATTGGAAACTATGCTAGGTAAATTACTAGCACT
The DNA here is from genome assembly GCA_949629185.1 of Apamea crenata. Lineage (NCBI taxonomy): Eukaryota > Metazoa > Arthropoda > Insecta > Lepidoptera > Noctuidae > Apamea > Apamea crenata. The sequence goes on from OX451377.1 coordinate 11,532,323, forward strand.
ATCTGTATGAGATAAGATGCTTAACAGCGTTATTGTTTGAATCTATTTCCATAATCAATGCAATAGGCCGCAATAATTCCCATATTTTCATTCGAACAATTTTTTTATCGTAAATAACATGTACAAATCTCATTTCACATGATGATGAGCATCACCATCATCTGAAATGAGATTTGTGGTAAGCGTCGTGTACCTTAATTTGGTACCGGTACATGTTAGGTGGAGTACCGGTACCCGTCGGGAACTGGTACCCAGGTACCGAAACGGCAAGAACTGCTAAGTACCTGTACAGAACCTTTACTTTTGGACCCAGTTCCAAGCCCCCCAAGATCGTAGGTGCGTAATGTCCCCAGAGACAATACTGAAAAATCTCATGTACCTACCCAAGTTTCATACTTCTACAATGTCAACTGAGTGCCCACTTTTCATCGCACTCTAGTATCACCATCCTCCATATTTTTCCTTTCAGTTTGAACAGCTAATAACTATCGGTGTTAAGTTAACCGGGTCAGTCGGGTTCAACTGGTTGATCCACAGTATATGGGTCGGTCGACCCCACCCGCTTCCCGCCGCTCCCTCGTTTCCTACATAAGACTGCGGTTACAATGACTAACTTTTTTATGTGTAGTCTAAAAGGTTTTTTGCTAGATTAAAAAAGGAAATGTATCGTTTTGCAGGTCATTGGAGTTAATGCAGACACGCGCAGTGAGTTTACTTGCAAAGACGTTTAAATATCTTCTTTTTCATCTATGTCTCCTCGTATAATCTTATACTCTATACATACATACTGTAAATAAATGAAATAGAAGTGTCTATTTGTAATGTCAAAATAAAAGATTTTTACTAGTTAATCATTATTCTCCAGCCCTTTACAGAGCAGTGGTGGCTCATTGGATACGGCTGCGACTTACGAGTTGTAGTTCGTAGGTTCGAACTCCGACAGGCACTTTACTTTGTGTAAATTATTTCATCATCACTGCTCTCAAAACGGTGAAGGAGATCCTAAGGAAAACAGCATGTGCTAGAACCAAAAAACTCGAAGACATGTGATATCCACCAACCATCACTGGGCTCGCGTGGTGGATTACGGCACACTGCCTCTCACAGAAAGGAGGCCTGTTTCCCAGCAGTAACATTATAGGCTGATTATGCTCCAGCCTTTCTTATCTGAAGCTATATATAGCATGTCTTCTTCTCCCATACATCCCTGTTAGCAATCAACTGTATAAAATATTGTAAATAGTTTGTAATTTACCTTATTTTAGGTATTTATTTATAACCTTAAAACCTTAATATATACTTGATTGCATCGTACAGTCGTGAAGTCGTGAGTGTGCGTGGTCGGTGGTTGTCGCGTATCAATCAATAGTGGGTAGGGATATTAATTTTCTTGGGATATTAGAAATACTTAGTCAATCATGTAGTCTATAAATACATAATTATCTATGTATACTAATAATAAAGTTGATGGGTTCGTTTGAATGCGCTAATCTCTGAACTACTAGTCGGATTTGATTATCATTTTGCAATTGAGAGCCCAATTCTTGAGGAAGGCTATGGGCTACTTAGCATCGCACTGGGAGCCGAGCAAATAGCGCGCAGGCGATGCGATGTGATGGGGTGGATCGGGGAGTAAGACATTTCTCGCGGACGAAGTCGCGGGCAGAAGCTAGTTATAAATAAAAGCCAGACAGCCAGTCAACCTATAGGCTGATTTTTACAACAACAGGTAGAAACTTGACACTTGGCATTTACAGTTACCTGAAAAGATAAAAACAGATCAATGACGGCCTACGATTAGCGTATTTTCCTCATTGTTGTGTGAGTCAAATAATGTTTATAATACAAACTAACAGTGCCTATGGATTCATTTGCGCTATAAATATTTATCGAAAAAATATTTTCTTCCTTTCTTTTCTTTATTCTCTTTCTTTTCTTTCTTTCTTTTCTTTCTTTTCATTCTTTTCTTTCTTTCTAGTCTTTTCTCAATATTGTTGGGATCGGCTTCGAATCTAACCAGATACACCTGAGCGTCTGCCATCTGACCTGTACAATCCAGTTACTGGGTAATACTAGTTGGTAAGACTGATTTTAGGTTTTCGCGCTTCTTACTACTCATAACGACTGCGGCTAATATTTAGCCATGGCTTAAGCAATTCTCACGCCATGAGAAAAGAATACCTTAGTTTAGGTGATGATGCAAAATGGCAATGACAGAACAGTATTTCACCCTTCTGTTTAAACAAATCTTTCTTTTTCCAGTACAAAGTAAACGTGTCAATTTTACCAGCTACAATGAAAGTGCTTCCGACCGTCAGTGAACGCGCCTTAACGCATTATGGAACTATGGCCACTCCCAGGCCAGCCCACGACACGCCATCAAACGACTTTTAATTATTTTCAGGGATCCATTATAATAGACGACTGACTAGACTTGATAGTAATAGATAGAAAATGTAGAATATAGCGTTAGCGTTACACATAGCTTTCTGGTAATTGGAAACCCACGAATGGGTAGGTTCGTCAAGAAAGTCATTAAGAAAGAAATAATTAAATATGCATTTTTTGGCATTAAATCCAAATAAATACACCTTAAATCTATAAAAAACAGGAAACAAAGATAAAGCCAAAAGGGCCTCGGCTCAGCATAATGTCAGATGACAACACAAGGTGTACCACCTGACGCTGATTTTCAGCTGCAACCCTCGAGTGCCACACGCTGGAATAATAAACACATAGGAAAGTGTGTGTCTAGTACTCTGATCAATTTATTATTAGCTTCTAGTTCAAAAAAGAAGTTCACTCCTCATTTTTCATTCAACATCCTTCAATCACGCTCTGAATGATCGACACAGGAAATGAAATGAAGAGATGAACGTTCATTCCTATGTATATAATTTTTTCGACACCCAAAAAATTCGAGACTTCAAACAGAAGTGATTCTGCGAGACGAGTACTTCGACGCCTGTCTTTCTGTTTTTGTATAGTTAGTTCGTCTTTTACTGTACAGACGCCAGCAGGTCAAGCTACCCGAATCTGTAAAATTTTCCCAATCAACCTTGAACCTTAATGCTTTAAAGATAAAGTTCAAAATCTATTACAGAATTTTGACAGATTGTAGTAGCTTGATGTGCTGGCGTCTGTACATTGCTTAAAAAGAGACTAGCCACACATATATCGACAGACACTTTTTCAAAGGCTTTTATTATCTAGGTACCAATGCCATTACGGCTGATTAGACAAGGGTAACAGAATAGATTAGCACACTAAGTGCCGAACAAAAAAAAAAAAAAAGAAAAAAAGATGCCTGAACCGCATAACTTTGTTTCGGTTCCCGTTAACAGCCACCAGGGGGCCTAAAAAGGCCACTTTGGCAGAATCATAATAGGATAACAATATGAATCATATTAAAAATCGTAAAATGGTCACAAACTGACAATTCATAATATGATCTGTGTGCAATTCATATCACGCAATTTACCTGTTTGACAGTTTTGTATGGAAATTCGTAAAATGGTCCACCAATAAATGATTGATATGAAATAAATTGTAGGTGATTAAACTAGTATGTGTAACCATTTAACGAAAATTAGAGGAATTGCTAATGATCTGCTGGGAATTCAGGAAATGAATAGCTTTTATAAGTATTGCTTAAAGTGGCCTTTTTAGGCCCCCAGTTGTAACAAGTGTGTTGTTAGTCACATCTCATCATAAGCAGCCTATAATGTTCCCACTGCTGGGACACAGGCCTCCTCTCTTCGAGAGGGAGTGGGCTATAATCCACCACGCGGGCCCAGTGCGGGTTGGTAAATGTCACATGTCTTCGAATTTTTGGTTCTAGGACATGCCGGTTTCCTCACGATGTTTTCCTTCACCGTTTTGAGAGCAGTGGTGATGAAATAATTTACACAAAGTAAAGCGCCTGTCTGGGTATGAACCTACGACTTACAACTCGTAAGTCGCGGGCCTTACCACTGGGCCACCACTACTTTGGTCACATCTGCATATGTCAATTTTTTTATCATTTTGTAAAGCACTCTGTTCTTCTGTCTGCTATCATAAAGAATTTATAGTCTAAATCTAAAGTTATAGTATTAAAATTTTCGGTCTGAGTATCAACTCAGACTATCGCAGTCCACTGCTGGATATAAGCCTCTCCCAGACTGTACCACAAAACCCTGTCCTCCGCCTTCCGCATCCAGTCTCCCCCAGCCGCCTTCTCCATCGTCGTCCATCCATCTAGTTGGGGTCTGAATATTTATCTAGTTCAAAATGGACACATGTGAAATACGTATACACACATCGACAGATAGAATTTCTTTTAGCAATAACATAATTAAGACATGCTTTGAATACGATATCTGCTTTATCATGGGCTTTTATTGCCTATGAGTGCCATTACTACTGATAAGACAAGCAAAACAGAACCGATTAGTAGTACACTATGGGCTAAAAATCTCGTCGGATCACATAAGTTGGTTTCTGTTCCCGATAACAACCACTGTTTCCTGTTGTAACAAGTGTATTGTTAGTCACATCAGCATCTATCTCATTTTTGTGTTCAAGTATAAAATGATGGGTAATGACTACTGTGGCTGTGCATCGGCACAACGTTTAATATGCATCTTGACTGGTAACAATATCAACGAACCTCGGTCTACAGTGAATATTAGAAGCTGGGAGCCAGTAATTACTGCCTGTAATATCGTCTTACACTATATCCTGTTCACCATGACCCTGGCTACGTTCATATACGGCGTGACATCGTGGTGCCTCATCAGGAAGTTTCGTAATTTCAACAACTACGTGTATCTTAGTGCAACCCTAGTGAATATAATGCGTTTAATCATTTTGTCGATTATTTTTAAAGATTGTGACACACTGTTATCGACTGTTCATTTTATAATGATTTATTTTTATATTTTTATGTTCTTGACGACGGTATATAACTATTGGTTGGTGGTAACGTGTTATGTGTTTTATGTTAAAATTGTTAAAGTTTTTAATGGAGATATGAAAAGGAAGTATCTTAAAAGCAATCTGTTTGCCTGGGGTTTTCCTTTTGTTGTATCGTTCATTTGTAAAGTGATTTTACTCATTATTGAAGCTTCAGCAGAAAGTGAAAATTTTAAATTCATACGCAAAGTGTATATCTATATTTGCATTATAGTCCTATGCAACATTATACCTAGTGTTGTAAATATAATTATTTTTATAAAATATTTGTATTCTCTGTTTCTCTATAAGGAAACAAACGCAAGTGTGGTTTCAAAAAAAGAACGACGAAAAGAAAAATGGCGTCGTTTATGCACAGTGACGTCTATATTCTTTTTAAGCAACATATTCGTATTGCACTTTGTTATTTGGGATTTTTTTGATTTGTCTTTCTATGTACGTATTGTAACAACGCACGTACAAGTTCTACCTGTCACGTTATTTGTTCCTTTAGTAAAGAGTAACCGGGAAATATGGCACGAATATTTTAAGATTCGATTGTCAAGGAGAATGAGGTGATTATTTTGTAATGGACAGCACTCTTTCTTCTGTCTGCTCATCATCATCTGCCTTGCCTTTTCTCAACTATGTTGGAGTCGGCTGCCAGTCTAACCGGATTCATCTGAATTCCAATATTTTACATGGAGCCACTGCCTATCTGACCTTCACAACCCAGTTACTCACTCAGTTAGGCGCTCTTCCTTCTGTCTGCTAACATACAGAATTTATACATTAAAATTTTCGGTCTCATATCTAATGCAAGATGGACAAAAATGAAACATGTATCTAGAAACACCAACAGAAAGAATTATTTTTTGCAACAATGTAATTAAGTCATAGTTTAAATGCGATATCGGCTTTATCATGGGCTTTTTTGACTACCAGTGCCATTACCTGATTAGACAAGGAAAACAGAACAGATCAGTGAAAATCTGGTCGAATCACATTAGTTGGTTTCTGTGGCTGTTGTAGTAATGTTCGATCTGAAAGTTTTATTGCACTGACTGTATTAATAGTTACATCTGCATCCACCACCTATATTTTTGTTATCAACTGTGCTGTTATGGGAAATGTCTACAGTATTTCTATCTGTGCATCGGCGCAACGTTTGATGATCGTTATGGCTGACAACGACACCGTCGTACCTTGCCCTGCAGAGAATGTCTATAACCGTGTGCCATCCATTGTCCCTTGTTATCAGTCCTCGCACTATACTCTGTTCGCCATGACCCTGGCTACGTTCATATACGGAGTGACATCGTGGTGCCTCATCAGGAAGTTTCGCAATTTCAACAACTACGTGTATCTCAATGCAACGCTTGTGAATTTAATGCGTTTAGTCATTGTGTCGCTTGTTTTGAGAAAGTGTGACCAAATTATATCGATCGTTCAATTTATTAATATTTACTTTTATATTTTTATTTTTGAGTCGACAGTGTATAACTATTGGTTGGTGGTTATGTGTTACATGTTTTATGTTAAAATAGTAAAAGTTTTTCATCAAGATATCATTAAAAGAAAGTATCTAAAAAGTACTGTCTTTGCCTGGGGCCTGCCTTTTGTAATAGTGCTCATTTGTAGATTTATTTTATTCACTATCGAACAATTAATTGTAGAAGGTGATATAAAAACGATACGTATGGTGTATATCTATGTGTGCATTATATTTACATGTAACATTATTCCTATGATTTTCAACTTAATTATTTTTATTAAACTTTTGTATTCTTTATTTTCTTATAAAGATACGAATGCGATTGCGCTTACTAGAAACGAGAGAAGGAAAGAAAAATGGCGTCGCTTTTGGTTAGCGACTTCTATATTTTTTTTAAGCAATGTTTTCGTTTTGACTTATGCTATATGGGATGTCTTAGAACTTTCTGTTTTAATACGAGCTATTATACTTAATTTTCAAATATTAGTTTTAACGTTATTTATTCCTTTAGTCAAGGGTAACCGTGCGTTATGGGTCGAGTATTATAAAAATCGAATAAGAAGGAGTATGTCGTAATTATTATTGTGTTGTTGTTGTATGTCTAGTATAACAGTAATATTGTCAACACATAGATATAATAGAGGTAGTTATCAATATATAGATACAAGATTTTATATATTTTATTTTTTTACTTTTAAACGCTTTATCCAGTTAGTACCCCTTTGGTTTTATAGATGATGAAGTACATAGGTATGCGTGCATGCGTACGTGGTGTATTTTTTTTGTTATGTATTTCCTGGTGTACAATAAAGTATATTCAAATAAATGACGCTAACTTAAAAGTATGTTTTTTTAAATTATATAATACTATTTAAGATCACAATTTTTTTTTAATTTTCCTGCGTGTTTGTTCTAAGCGTAATTTTATACTTTACTATTGGCCTCATCCATTGCGAATTTAGGAAGGAATTCACCGCATGACCCGGTCTGGTCTGACACACAGGTTACCTGTTAGTAGGTAGTACTAGTAGTAGGTAGTAGGCAGTGCGCCAATGTAAAATACATAGAATGAACTGTCTCCAACAAAGAATAAACAATATAAATGACAATAATAAAAAATGTTAATTTACGTGTGCTCATTACAGCATGCATGATGATATCAAAGTAACTGAAAAAAAATGGGGCCAATCCTGGAATTGCGAAAATCAGCTGTTCTCGACATTTTGTCGAGTTAAGCGTAATAGTGTCATAAATCAGTTAGGAAGCCTTTTGTGCGGGTTGAAACTTTTTATTTTTCATAACAATTCCCATTTTTTGTATCTGGGCAAATCAAGGGCTTTTACAAAATCTCACAAAGTTGTTCATAATGATAATTAGAATGATCCCTTAAAAGTAGTCCAGTTATTTTAATTAAACCTTGTATAGATGGGATTTAACAATGTGGAGCAAAACCTCAAAAACTTTGGGAATTTTGGGGAACGCCCGAAAAATGCCTGAAATGGACAGAAACTACTAATAGTCCATAATTGTATTTGGAATAAAATACGTATAATGACATAGTTCTCAAGTTTCTTTAGCTAGGGTAAAAATATAACGATCATTAAAATATATGCATGTCAAAATTAATTAAAATCAAATTATTTTCCAAATACGAGTAGAAACATATTGTAGGCTGTATGAATCATTATGTCCTTTGCCTTACTAACAGTTTGACATTACTGAATTAAATTTTCATTTTTTCGATTGTTTACTTGATTCATGGTTTTGTACTTGCGACTTGTGTTACAGATTGCTTTTTATGATATTTAACGATGACTGTGGCCATTCTTTAAGGATTTTGATTACTTCTGCACATGATACCCCTTTTTGAACACAGACTTAGATTGGACCCGCCTAAACGACGACTCGGCTTTTGGACGACGAACTTGAACATGCTTTTTATACGACGTTGCTGTTGTTTTGGACTTGTGCCCCGTATTTAAAAATGGATAGAAACCTACACTGTGTCCATTGCTATCTCGATATTGCAAAGATGAGAAGTAATCTCTTAATAAATGGTTTTTGGTTGTTTAATTAATGCATGTTAATCCTTAACCTTGACTTGCCCTATATTTCAGAAAAAAAATTGGAACTGGCTTCTATAGTTTTTTGATAATTATGGAAATTGTTATGGGTTTCCTACGATTTGTGGTACAATTTGGCTTTTATTTCATTGTTGTTCATTTCAGGCATTTTTTTGTATGGCTGCCATCAGCCATACATTCAAAGGGGAATGCATGGGCATTCCCCTTTGAATCCCTCCTTGAATCCCTCTTAGAAAAAAAGGCAGGTTATTTTCATCATTTTTTATTGGGAATAGGGAGAGTGAGGACTCTCGCTATTCGGAATCAGAAATGATGAAAATGGCCCGCCTTTTTTGACTGTACCTAATGAAATTGACGAACAAAACACTTACTACACAGGTAGCGTAGCAAAATACATATTTATGTAACTATTTTGTTTATGTCCTCGTAATTACCTAAACCGTTTCCTAGGACGAGTAAAAGCCAGACAAATATCTATTTGAAACCATTCTACGAAGTTGTAAAATTACAGATTTTCAGTACTGCAGTAAAAGCTCGGTTTGCTCGGCCTTTTAGTTTTATCACGGTAAGTAATCTGTAGAAATAATTTATGCCTTTATTACATACATACATACATCGCGCTTTTTCCCCATGAGAGTAAGCAGAAACTAGAGAGACCTACCTGATACGATTCTTACATACGTTGTGTCTTATAACTTGACCTTTCTGTTAAATATTTATCAGTCATCATCATCATCTGCCTAGCCTTTTCGAACTATGTCGACGGCACGGTTGGCGCAATGGTTAAGCGATTGACTGCTGCGCTGCGTGTCGCGGGTTCGATTCCCGCACGGAACAAATATTTGTATGACCTACATGTATTTGTTCCGAGTCTGGGTGTTTTTCTATCTATAATATGTATGTATTTACAAAAAAAAAATGTATATAAGTAGTTTATCAGCCATCTTGTTACCATAACACAAGCATTAAGTTGCTTAGCTTGGGACAAATGGTGCTGTGTGAAATGTCCAGGGATATTATTATTATTATTATATTGGGGTCGGCTTCCAGTCTAACTGAATGCCATTATTACTTTTTTTTTACTGAATGCCATATATGAATACCATTATTTTCAATAGAGCGACTGCCTATCTGACCCCCACAACCCAGTTACTGAGTAATACGGTAAGTATTACCCAGTAACTGCCTTGGTAAGACTGGTTGTCAGACTTTCGGGCTACTGACGACCCGTAACGACTGTCAAAGATCCACGAATGACAGCCGGGACCAACGGCTTAACCTGCTATCCGAGACACGGATGGGACTTAAAAATAGTCTTGATATGTAAAGATGGTCACCCATCCATGGACCAACTACGGCAAGCGTAGCTTGACCTGATCGACCCGTGCGGCTGTTCTTACTAAGCCACAAGCCCCTCAAAAAAAAATCAGTATCATTGTAAATTATTGTGCCTTTTTTAGCTAAGATGGGTGAAAAGATTAGAGGGTACCTGTCCCACCGCTGGCGATAAAGGGGGATGCGCTGAGTAGTCCGTGATACCATATTTCCTTACGTTTTTTGCAATTTTCCGGTCTCAGTGTGTTGTATGTTGAACAAAATATGATTCGCGAGCGTAACAAGTATGTATTTATAGGGGTATCTACAACGCCACATGCGAGCGAGAGTTTTGAAGCAAAGTCTTAATCCATTGCTTTATAGGTTTTCAAAAATCGTCTGGTCAACAACGATAATAACGCAACGAACGTTCTTGAACTGTCAAAATGAAAGGCATTGCGACCAATTGGCATTGTGTGTCTGTTACTTACGCAATTACCCCGCAGGCTTTAAAGAAAAAGGAAGAAAGAAAGAAAATAAGTTTTCTAGACCCAGGTTAATGGCACACAATATTCACACAAAAATAAAAAAGTTATGACAGTATTGTGTGCGTCACGGCTGAGCCAAATAGGCCCAGTTCAGCATAAATGTCAGACAACTAATGCCTGACACTGGTTTTCAACAACCAGCTCAGATTCTGTAAAGCTGGCTGCTTTACAGAATCTGAGCCATTACAAAGATGATGACGAAAACGACTGAAACAGACATTAAAACGAAACCAAACAAAAAAATAAAAGACTCACTTCTCTATAAGTATTGATAGACTTAAATCATAATGTCAATTACATTGTCCCCCCTGATTGGATAGATTAGGTTATGAAGGGCTTCCAAACGTCGGCTCGATTGTGATAAATGACCACCCCTAGGGAGAACAGGGCGGAAGGGGGGTAACACTTCTTTTTTAAACGAGGTTATTTGTTGGTATCTTCGGTGAGAAGGGAATAGTAATAATTTTTGGCTTTTTGAATTTATGGTGATGATGAACTAAGAAGCTCGAGGCTAAATCATAAGTAATAACTAGGCTTCTTGTTACTGGGAAACAAACCAGCATAGTTATGTTCCTACCTGAAAGGAATGTTTGCTCGTGGATATATCATCACTGACCAGCCTTCTTTCCCAACTATGTTTGGGTCGGCTGCCAGTTTAACCAGATGCAGCTGAATACCAGTATTTTACATGGATCAACTGCCTATCTGACCTCCACAACCCAGTTACTGGGTAATACGATACCCCTTGGTAAGACTGGTTGTCAGACTTTCGTGCTTTTGACTACTCGTTACGACTGTCAAAGATCTACGAATGACGACCGGGACCAATGGCTTAACATGGTTTCCGAGGCACGGAGGGGTCTTAGTATGTAAAGATGGTCACCCATCCACAGACCGACCGCGGCAAGCGTAGCTTAACCTGACCGATCGACCTGTGCGGCTGTTATTATTTAGCCACGGGGCCCTCACGAGCTGCTAGTTAAATAATACAGGCAAATGAGACCCTTTAGAAAGAAAATACGTTTATCATAAAAAGAATGTAACACAAACACAAAAAGAATAACAAGTTGGGGGACAACATGCGTCACATCTACGCAAAACGGCCATCGCTCAGTATAATACAAGACGCTATAAGTACGAGTCAGAGCCCCAGCGCTGGGGGTCTACTCCGAAGTGCAAAGTGCGAATGTTCGGATCGGACCGACACATGGCCGAACCGAATATTATTGGAAAATGCGAAAAAAGTTCGTATCGGCTCAGTTGGGTCGGGACCATAGTCAATATTCGAAAGAGTGTAGGAGTGTAGGATCGGGACCGAACAAACCAAATAGTAACTTCGTAGCAGGAAACGGCCGAACATTCGGCCGATACTACTTCGGAGTAGACCCCCAGGTTTTCAGCGACAGCCAGCGTTGACGTGATGACGTCAACCAGTGCAGCATACGATTAGATATAACCGACTTTACTTACCTTTACCTCAAAATATTTTATTTTATTTCACATAAACCAACATGGGCACTTATGAAACGTCAGAAGCTAGGTGCACGGTTCCAATTGGTCGTTTCCTATGGAGAAGAGCCGGCAAGAAACTCCACGATTACTCTTTTAAAAATAATTAGCTTTTACAATTTTTTTAAATTACAGTAGGTATGGGAGGACGCCTACGCGCCTGTCAACAAGTACTAGGTACTTGATAAAATAAAATACCTATTAACAAAATAAAAATAAATACATTAGTATGTAAAATTCAAATGTCTGTTTAAAATGTTACAATAAAATACCTCCCCACATACTCCAACTCAATGAAACGAAATTCAAATCTTACATAAAACGCACACTATGTAGCCAAGCATATTATAAGTTGGGGGATTACATCGCTGACAAAAATGCTTGGTTAAACGCTGGTCCTGCTCCACAGGACGCATAAATAAATTGATTAGCATTTGGAAATACTTCACACACGCCTACCCTACCTACATACTGTTGGAGCTGATGAAGATTTTAAAATACTATTTTTGCATTGTATAAATTCAATCTCCTAGTATTGTATAATTGCATAGCACATAAATGTGAGTACTATGTACGTACATACTATAAAGCTACCATTTACTGGGTACGTCTTTCATTGACTTGAATGTGGCTTGGCGGCTGAGAGTATGTCATGCTCACTCTAATGTCTCGCTGATGGTGGCGCGTGTGTTGGATCATTTAGCTCCCTTCAAAATGGTTGAGCTGAATGGTGCTAATCTATGCGTCATGTTCGTGAACGGGCGCCGTCAGTAGGGACTGGTCAACTCTTTGCTGCCATGGCTTATTTTATATTTAATTTTATATTTGAATTGTTTTTTCTTTATCTGTTCATTACGGACGCTTTTAATATTCTGCATCGTTCTCACATGCATAATTTCTAACATGAATGATGTAACCAATACTTTGTAACCATATTATTCTGATTTAAAAGAGTGTCCATGGAGTTTCTTGCCCGTTCTTCTCCATAGGTACCTACGCTTTGGAATGGGCAACTAGCTTCATTTTTCTGACTGACCGACCCCTTGACAATTCAAAAGTACCTGTAATTGGTTTAATTGAAATAAATACTTTGAGTTTGAGTTTGAGTTTGAAATCTCACCGTGTTTAGTTGAAGTGAGCTATCATTCCACCTGAAGCTAGGGATTGACACTATTGACAGCCGATATTCTGTTAGATGTCAGCGGATATTCTGTTAAAATCTCATCGTGAAAACATAGGGGAAGTAAGCTTGAAGTGAGCTATCATTCCACCTAAAGCTAGGGATCGACACTATTGACAGCCGATATTCTGTTACATGTCAGCGGATATTCTGTTAGATGTCAACGGATATTCTGTTAAAATCTCACCATAAAAACTTAGGTGAAGTCAGCTGTCATTCCACCTGATGCCAGGGGTTAACATTATTGACTACACACTTCAAAATCACTCCACCTATGTTTTGACGGTGAGATTTTTACAGAATAGCACCGCTGACGCTAGGGATTGACAGCTCACTTCACCTAAGTTTCCACGTTGATATTTCTACAAAATATTTCGGCTATACCTAAAGATGAAGATGATGGCATAATAATCCTACTCCAATTCCTCGTAATCTAAATTCCCATGACCACTACATATCGCCGGTATTCTTCCACATTGCATTAAATAAACTACGTGACCATCTGATCATTTTATTCACTTACCTCGTCAAGCTGTCAGATACTTTACAGGTCATAGATAAGGCAAAACTATCGGGTAGAACGATCAGATAATCGAGTCTCCATGGAGGTGGATCGATGGTCAGCCTTTGTTATTGGATAGATAACTAGTGATGTTATTAAAAGTTTTTTATTTATGGTGTTACTAGCAGCGCCCCGCGGTTTCACTCGCATAAGTTTCGATCCCGTGGGAATATCGGGTTAAAAGTATCCTATATGTTAATCCTGGTTATAAACCATCTATGTGCCAAATTTCATACAAACCCGTTAAGTAGTTTTTGCGTGAAAGAGTAACAAACATCCATCCATCCATACAAACTTACAGGTTTATAATATTAGTACGAGCTTTTTGTAACGAGTTACTACTTCACTGTTCCAAAATGCGGCTGCAGATCTAATCAAATCAAAATCATTTGGGACCCAGGTTGGCCGAAGCAAGGAAAACCTGTTCAGCCGATCTGTCCTGTAAAAATCTCACCGCGAAAAATTAGGTAAACTGAGCTGTCCACCTGACGCTAGGGATTGGCACTATTGACAGCTCACTTCAAGCTCACTTCACCTAAGTTTTCACGGTGAGATTTTTACAGAATAGATTGGCATTCGGATTCATAGACGACTTCGCTTTGGAGTGTAAATGTGATGCTGTTCCACAAACGATGGGACACTTATTACTATGTCCTACGTGTCCTGTCAGCTGCACGTTACAGGAACTGATGGACGCTCGTGATGGCGCCAAACACGTTGCCGAATTCTGGGCCGAGTCTATTTAGATTGCTATCGACACGCCAAGAAAAAGAAAATCATTTATTTGCTTAGCATGTGGTAGATACAGGAGATGTTACATTAAAAAAGCGTATTTTGAAGTGATAACTTCTTGGAGGGTAAACCGTTTCGTAACGTAACGCGTTACGGCGCCAGTCTGTCTGGCTTCCCTTTCTCTCACGCACACGGCAGCGGTAGGCAGGCTCTTCCTCTCTCACTCTAACCCACAGCGCTAGTCGTATTTCGGACAGACGCTTCCCCCTCTCTAGACTGAGTGTTTAGTGTGCGATAGACATATACTGTTGACAGTGAGTATATTTAAACCTAAAACTATTACCGTTTCAAAAGCGATTATAAAAATATCATGAAACAGTTATCACTTCTGTCGGGCGTCCGGAGACGCACACGTTTTTAAAACTATGTACACTAGGTACTAAATTAAAAGACTAACCAGCCAACTATACATATAAATAAATACAAGAACAAAAGGATATTTAGGCGTTGAAATACTCGTCCGCATCGCTGTCATCTGAAAACGTGCCCAGAAGACTGGCAGCATTGCCACGTGAATGGCAATGCTAATTCCTTCATTAAAAAAAATAAGTGCAAAGGTACATTTCGCCAGTATGCAAAATAAAGTGAGTACAGTGCAACCGACGAGAGAATGCGTTCTTGATACCTGTCAGTTTTATACAAACGAATACGTGTTTTGCGAATTTCATCCTTAATAGCTACTAGAATAATAATTGTCGCATTGACAGGTGTCAGGACCGCATTTTCCATAGATAAAGTAGAGTTAAATATACTTACTAGATCATGAAGGTTCGTTCGATTTTTAAGTCGGGATGTGTTATTAGGTTTTCTCATCAGAAAATTCTTATTTGCCGCCTGTAATTTGGGATTATAAACTTTTTGCTTATATATTTTTATTATGAGCGCCAAATCTAGTCTAATAAGTAGGTTTGTAGTATTTAGTTAAAGCTTTAATCTTACCAGAAAACAAAAAAGTATTCAGAGTAAAAAATCTGTGTAAAAAAAATGTTTCCCACTGCTACAAAAACTAGTTATTTTGTAATAGGTAACTGATTTCACTAGTCACAGTCAAAACCACACTCGTAACAACAGCTAAAACATCGAGTTTACAAGCAAAACCGCGACATTAAGCGACTCCGCGTTACGTGTAGTCAGCCACAGACAATCCAATATGGCGCTTGTCATCTGTCACTTGCAATCGACCCGTCATAGTAAGCGGACGTCTATCGTAACTGTATCTTACAAATAGAGCATAATTTTCTACCCTATCTCAAGGAAATAGGGTATAATATAAAAAGTATTACGTAATTAATGTTTTGATGAATGAAATGGGAAAATTGTTTCGTAATCACTTTGGGGTAGTTACTTTGTTACATGTTTCTTGTATTTTAGCGGAGCTTGTGACGTAATAGGAGTTCTCTTGGTATGGTTTGAGTTTTTATAGTGAAAGCAATTGAAAGGTTTCTGTTATGTAATAGTGAGTTAGATAAGGGCTTTTCGTATTTCGTAACTATTGTACTGTGGGTGTAGTATATACTCCTTTACTGCCTCCCTTTTGGAGAATATTTACGTAAAAACACCCAGAATTAAAAAAAAAATATATTGAGTACACGTTTTATTAATTTATTAAAAATTAATTATCAATTCTTCAATAACAATGAACTATCTGATATAGGTAGCGAGATTACTGACAAATACGTGCACTGGAGTGGAGACCGCGTATCGGCAAGTGTAGTGTGGGACGCCCCCCAGCTAGATGGACGGACGACCTAAAGAAGGTGGCTGGGGTAGACTGGATGCGGAAGGCGGAGGACAGGGTGTCGTGGCGCAGTCTCGGAGAGGCCTATGTCCAGCAGTGGACTGCTATAGGCCGAGTTGGTTGAATGATTGCGTGCACTGACTGGACAGGTCCCCTTAAACTGTGTCATTCTTTATTATTACATTCTGTATGGTTATCATTATAGAGCACCTACACTTTTTATTTATATTTAATTTTTATTTCCCTTCGCAGTTATGTTTTTTTGCCTGCATTCTTAACTCCTTGGTTCACTGTACTAGTATTGACACAGAAAGCTTCGCAATGAGGTAATCAGGTTACTAGGGTACCGGCAGTGTCCTATGCTATACGACCAAGTTGTAACTTCCTTTATGCGCTGGTTGTTACTTTTGTGCGAGGAACCGGATGTTTCTGTTCTGTGGCTTTTTTTAATGCTGATGGAATATGGAATGAATGACTCTGTAATGTATTCTCTGAAATGGTGAACATAAGATGTGCAGTTGTTTCAATTGTATAGTAAGAGAATTCTTTGGAAATGGGGTGACTTAAATTGACTTTTGACTGCTGCGCTGCGTATCGCGGCTTCGATTCCCGCACGGAACAAATCTTTGTATGACCTACAATTAGTTGTTCCGGGTCTGGCTGTTTGTGTATGTGAGTTTATATGTCTGTAAACGCACCCACGACACAGGAGAAATTCCTAGTGTGGGGCAACGTTTTATAAAAAAAAAAAGAAGAAAAGAAAAAAGAAAGAAATGTTGAAAGGGAAATGTTCATGTCCATTACTAGTCTTGCATTAAATAAAGGTTTCTCCAAAGAACAACCTGTGAGAGGCTTTGCTCTCATAAGTTTTTCTTTTCAATTGCGACAATCAATGTCAAAAATTTAGGAAAATTAGAGGTCATTTTAACAGATTTAGATTGAGACTGAGATCAGACTGTGAAGCTTCGTAAAATTACGATAATTGCCCCAGTTTTTCTTTTCTTCAACTTCTACAGGTTCTCTTAAAATGCAATCAAGAAATAATAAATATTAATTAAAATATTATCTTGGAAATTGAATGCTTCATTTAGGCGCATCACTTGAGATCGACTGGACTGATTTTTTTTTTTATGTTCCTAACTGTCCGAATAAGGATTTTTGGGAAAAGCAAAAATTGGTAAAGTTACTCGGAAAATTATTGGAAAATTCGGGAAAATTTTAAAGTGCTTTTTATAAGGGATATTTGAACAAGACATGGTCCGTCGATTCAGCTAATACCATAATAAAAACATTATTATCTACTGCAATTTGTGTGAATGTGTGAATATGGCTGCTTATCGCAGCGGCTTAAGCAGCAATGAACGTTAACAACTTGAAATGAACGAACGAAAAAAGCAACCAGCCTAATCAAATAAGTCTCAATCACACCCCTTTTCACCCGAATAAAGAAAGAAAGTTAACACGAATCTCGGAAGGTCAAAATTCAATTGGCAGGTCGACTAACGCCCGAGATAAGTTCACAAAGGCCCGACTGGCGCGGCCCAATAACTTGTACAACACTATAGCTATTGTGTTCCGTACACTGGCGTGTAAGGAAAAGGGTCTACATTGTATTAAGTTTCACTTAATTTTCTGCCTGTCTATTATTCTGTGGATCCGTTTTTTATGATATTTTGATGTTGACTTTAAAGAGCATGGCAGTTGAGAATATGTCATGCTCACTTAAATGTCTCACTGATGGTGGCGCGGGTGTTGCATCATTCGGTTCCCTACAAAATGGTTGAGCTGGGTGGTGCTGATCCACGCGTCATGTTCGTGAACCGGCGCCGTCGGTTGAGACTGGTCATCTCTTAACTGCCAGGGCTTATTTTTAATTTTATATTTTAAATTGTTCTTTTTTACATTGGTCTCACATATAGACGCAATAAGAATAATGTACCCAGGATTTTGTAATAATATCTTGATATAAAAGAGTGTCCTTGAGTTTCTTACCCGTTCTTCTCCATCATAGAGATCTACGTTTTGGAATGGGCAACTAGCTTCAACTTTCTGACTAACTGACCGACTATTTCATTTTTACAATTCAAAAGTGCCTTGAAATGGTTTAATTGGAATTTGAGTTTGTGAAAATCTCACGGTGAAAACTCAGGTGAAGTGAGCTGTCAATCCTTAGCATCAGCCGATCGATTCTGTAAAAATCTCACCGTGAAAAGTTAGGTGAAGTGAGCTTAGAGTGAGCTGTCAAAAGTGTCAATCCCTAGCATTAGTTGGAACGACAGCTCACTCCACGCTACTTCACCTAAGTTTTCACGGTGAGATGGTTATAGAATCGCACTGCTGATGGAAAGACACTTCAAGGTTCACTTACGTTTCACGTACGTCACCGTGAGTATTTTTACAGAATAGATTGACCTGAGGAGATGAGGTTTTATGATTGTCATTTGTTAAGAGTTGTCTTTGCTGTTGGTAGTTTTTAGTCATCGACTATTTAGTTAAATAGTCGTTCTTTTCGAATTATTGTCGATGCTTTACACATTCCGTTTAGTTAGTTTTATTTTCTTGAAGTTCGTGGCATTAGAAAGAAAGAAAAAGTGTTTATTGGGACTCGCGCACAGGGAGGATATCGCAAACTCACTCATAAAAAAGTTCAACGTTACTTCACTTACGTTTTTACGGTTAGTATTTTTACTTGGCTGAACTAAGGATGAGGTTTTCTGATCGTCATTTGTTTAGAGTTTTCTTTGCTGTTGATGGTTTCTAGGCATCGACTATTTAGCTAACTCGTCGTTTTATTCGAGTTATTGTCGATGCTTCTAGTCTAAAATAAATAGGTAGATGGGATATAATGATATGTTTTCTAGTAATCTTTCGATTCGAATTCGAATCGAGCTTCTTTTAAACTTTCTTGCCTTTTCTTTCAGTTGATCGCACTTAATTGTTTATTTAGTATTTTTAGGGCCCCATGATAGGAATTATTTGAGGTTCACAAAAAGAAGCGCAATCATTATATTAGAGGGTTCAATAATATTTTTAGGAGCGCAAAATGGTAATTCGAGGTTCGATTAAATACACAAACAAAATATTATTATTATCAATATCCTACAGAATATTTAAATACTGAACAGTCTGTATCTAAAATCAGGTGGGCAAGTTTATAAACATCCTGAATAAATTTCCTACGAAAACTTTGTCGTGTCTGCATCGGAAGTTAGGAGTAGCAACTGCCCAAACTTCGTCCAACAATTTTCATCGAACATCGTCCAAACCTGCGGCTGGCTCAAATAACGGGGTACTAAAAGGATTAATTTAGACACGACCACACATTCCGTTTAATTAGTTAAAACTAATGTGTGGTCTTGTCTTGAAATTCGTGGCCTATAATAATATGAAAAAAAAAAGTTTTTGATTAGGTGTCGTTCTGTTGTTCCTGCCTACCCCCATAGAACGAAGGCGTGTTTTTTATGTATATTTATTTTTTTTTATTTCTGAATGGGCCTGCTTTTGACGTCGATGATATATGATGGAACGAGCGTGCCCAGAAGATGCCTGTTCACTCTTGCTTTGAAGGCAGACGGGTTAAATGTGGAAGAGAACAGACGCCGGCAGAGAGTTCCACACTTTAGCTGTGCGCATAATAAACGAGAAGGAGAAGCGCTGACTACGAAAGAAAGAAAAAGAAAGAAAGAAAAACGTTTATTTGGACACAGACGACTACGACGACGACGACGACTACGACGACGACGACTACGACGACGACGACTACGACAGTCGTAGTCGTCGTCGTCGTCGTCGTCTAAGTATGTATTTTATACGAAAATAAATAATTTACTTGTTCCTTGAATTATCATTCGTTTTTACTTATTTTAATTGTCCACATTGTATTAAAGATTTTTTTTTACATAAAAAGTCAAATCCCAAAAAAGCAACCCTTTAATTATTTCTATATTTTAACTTCATTTAAAATAGTAGTAAGTTATAGATGGACTTATTGGCCCAAGGTATTTTCTGACAGTTAACCCTTTTAACAATGTATGTTAGAAACGTTTATTCAGAGGGCCAATTCCCGTAATTAAAAACGTTCAAAATCTAGTCGAAATCTCATCTCAGCGAAAACCAATGTTAAAAACTTGTAAAAAATGCAGGGAAACTAGAGGCAGTTTTGACAGATTGAGACTGAGATGAAAGAAAAGAAAGAAACATATTTTATTCTGCACAAACAAAACGCACAATTACAGACCAGACCAGATCAGTCGATCGATTCTGTAAAAATCAGTGAGATTTTTACAGAATCGATCGGCTGATGTGGATTCTGTAAAAATCTCACTCCACTAAGTTTTCACGGTGAGGTTACAGAATCGCACTGCAGGCTGAACGTTCTTAAAATTACTAAAATTACCCCTCAGATTGTTACAAACATTGGTTCCAGTTATAAAATACAACCAAAAACATTTTCACCAAGTACTTAGTGAAAATATAGCCAGTAGTTTCACGGATTAGCCTAGATAGCAGAAGTGTGGTAGAAAATAATCTTCCTAGAACGTAATCCCAACCTATTGCAGAACTTTGCTCTGCAAGTTCCATTAAATACTGCATTCAAACGGTTTTTGAAGGAGGTTCTTATTAACTAACGTTTTCAAACCGTTTCAAGAATACATTCTCAAAGCAATGTATAATATAATAATCTGTTTGAGGAACATTTTTAAGAAAAGAAAATAGTTACTTGGTAGGTAGTTTCACCGGAAATCTGAGTCCTCATCATTTCAGCCGAAATATGTCCACTGATGGACTTAGGCAATTAAGCACTACCACTTCGACTAGTTCTGTGCTTCTCGCATCCGGCGGATGAATCATAATCATAATCGTTTATTTCCTAAGAAATTAGGTGTACAAAATAAAGGTGTTTACAAAACTTTGTGATCCCTGTACAATCTACCCTACATTAAGCACGCAAACATTGAAAAGAAATGTTTAATAAAAAAATATACATCATCATCATCTACCTAACCTTTTCCCAACTATGTAGGGGTCAGCTTCCAGTCTAACCGGATGCAGCTGAATATCAGTATTTTACATGGAGCGACTGCCTATCTGACCTCCATAGCCCAGTTACAAAAAAAAAACGTGTCATCCAAATTAAAATTGTCAATAAAATTATAGAATTCCTGCAATTTCACTAGTGCATCGGTCCATCATATGGGAGCCGTCTTGCGGATATCTGAGTACTTTAAGGTTTTTAGAGACTCTTATAGTTACTAAGAGTCACTAAAAACCGTAAAAAGTAAGATAAAGATAGTGAACGTCTAGCCCCTTGCAAGGAGGTAGACTTTCAGTAACAATTTTAAAACATGTTTGAGACTAAACTTGCCCAGCAATAAAAAGTATAGATAAAAAAACTATTTTGTTTCTTCACAAAAAAAAACACAAAAGATCTCAGATATTGTTGCCTCAACGTCCTCCTTGTTCAGTCCTACAGTGTAGGGTAAAAGTAGAAAAACTCTCCCTTCCAATGACTACATCTCGTTCATAGTTATTTGTCGCAGTTACTATAGTTGTCGCCCTCCTTAACGCTGATTGAGTTCTATTACAGCCATACTTTCAGTTATCTTTACGAATATGAGGATATTCAGGTAGATTTATTTATTGTTAGGGATATTTCTGTTTTGGAAAGCATTTGAGTTAGAAGGGGAATTATTATGTGCTGAATATTAAACTACGTTTCTTCAAAGGTTTTGTTTTGCAATACTTTTAACACATAGGAACTAACCTTGAAAGAGAAAATAATCACCAAGCTTAGGAAATAGATTTGCTAGAATAAAATAAATTCCAGCTAAATGAAAGGAAATCTATAAAGGTGTAATTTATTTCATCAATACTCCTCTCAAAATGCTGAAGGAAAACATCGTGAAGAAACCGGCATGTCCTACAAACAAAAAAAAATCGAAGATATTATGTGACATCTACCAACCCGCATTGGGCCCGCGAGGTGGATTATGAGCCAGTCCCTCTCACCCAGAGGAGGCCTGTGTCCCAGCAGTGGGAACATTGTAGGCTGATTATGCGTGAAAACCATTATGTGATAATATAAACAATTTTTGATAGCAGTTCCTAATTATGCTGCATTCCGACATCCAAAAGCTTATAACCTTCTTAATTACTTTTTAAACGAGCAAAGCCATCTAGTTCAACATAATATGCAGCATGCGAAAAATTCTTTTGGGAAATCAAGTCACGTCACAGCATTTAGCAAAAAACTCCCGACATTTTTATTCAGTTTAGTCTCTAGAAATGCGAATAAATGTTGGAATGTGCTAGTTATTTCATTTAATATTTAAACTTGCTGCTCCACTTTATCTGTTCAGAGTGGAGAGGGTTATAAAAGGTATTAAAAATCCTCATAGGAACTAAGTTCTCAAGTTATGTGCATTTTCAGTTGAATAATTATTTTATCAAACCTATGACAATTCACAGTTTCAATACTTTTATTGCATTTGCATTCTTTTTTTTTATTTTGCGCTCCTAAAATATTATCGAACACTAATATTATAATGATTTAGATTATTATTTTTATGAATTTCAAATAATTCCTATTTCGGGGTCCCTAAAAATAATAAATAGCCAAGTAACTGCGACCAACTTGGATGTAGGGCTCACCGGCCGCTGCCGTGGCACAGCTCGCTTTGCTCGCTCGGCTCGCGTGTTTGGTCGGAGTACCCTAGCTTAGGCACTGGGATCAATGCGGCTTGCGTATAGTTGGTCTCAGTTCCAATCTAATATAACCGTTTGGTCAAGGCTAGCTTAGTTACTTCGACCAACTGTTTTCTACTCCTCTAGTAGCCGCCATCTCGACAGTCACCCCCTTTCCAACCATATCATCATTCACACAGTCCATCCATCGTTTCTTTGGTCTTCCCCTACTCTTATAGCCAACGATACCTACTCAAAACTCTCCTCACGACATTTTCCTCATTCCTCCGTATCACATGCCCATACATATCGAATGCTCATGCGTCATGAAAACCGATTACCACACGACTAAAAACGTCAAAATACTAACCCGCTTTAATCCAAAATTTCACAATCACCAAACCCATCGACATTCATACTCATAACTTTCCTCACGACATTTTCCTCATTCCTCCGTAACACATGCCCATACCATGACAACCGGTTTCCACACAACTTTTCAGTTACCGGTGCCACTTTCAAACTTCGTCTTATATGTATACTCATTTCTTATTCTATCCATTCGTGTAACACCACACATCCCTCTCAGCATTCCCATCCCAGCTGCATGCAATTGCCTTTCATTCATCCCTTTTGTGGCCCAACATTCTGATCCACACCACACCGGCCCG
This sequence comes from Apamea crenata, assembly GCA_949629185.1. Lineage (NCBI taxonomy): Eukaryota > Metazoa > Arthropoda > Insecta > Lepidoptera > Noctuidae > Apamea > Apamea crenata. Next base: position 11,555,835 of record OX451377.1, read on the forward strand.
TCTTACCAATACCAATAGATTTGCCAAGCTTGGTGATTTTAGCAATACCTTGAATGACTATTATGATGAGGCAGTAAAATTTAACGACCTGATTTCATCTAGCAAAACTATCATCCACCAGAGCTTCGACTATTAATTTCGTTCCTATTGCCTTTTCCATCCACATTCCTAATACCTTAAAAGGTAAATGAACTTGAATACCATCGTAGCGAACAATAAAACCTTGTCAGTAAACATTGCAATGATGCATTCATTTTCCTTTAGCTGACATTCACAGCTGCGTGGGAAGACAACGTAATGGACACATAATCCTGTATCATAGCACAATGTATTCGTAATTATAAACTGTATTTGTTTTTCAGACCTGACATTCATACTAGACATAGATTCTATTAATATTTTCTTTGAATAAAACATTTTGGTTCTTCCGTAGAAATATTTGTACCAGAAGACCAATATTTCTTCCGAAACTTTCTGCGTTCTTCATCAATAAATTTATCGGGCCTAAGGGTGTTCTGTGTCTGTAAAACATCTAGATTTATTATCTTTAACTGTTCTGAAGTCTGTGCAATATAGCTGGTGCTCATCCGAATTCGGTAACTGTCTTCATATTTCCTGCAATAAATTCAAAATAATTATGATTTTTAGACCCGCTATGAACTATGCATAATATTTTTATTGAGTGTGCTTTAACTCTGGTCCCCAAGATATAGGCGCTACCAAGTTTGGGGACTGCCGCCGTAAAGATCCAAATGATGATCGCTAACAGTTACAGACCGACTTATATTTAAAAAAATTAGAATACAAACACATTTAAAAATAGTAGCCCATCGATATCGGGGACAGGGTCCAAGCTAGAGGGCTCCAGAGAGAGGAACCTCCTGACAATGCGAGCCGTGTCCAGATGTATCGCTTTCTGAATCAAGCCCTTGATCCAGCTGCCCAACGAGAGCCTCCTCAAGTGTTGGTCGAGGCAATTGCTTATTATTATTATTTGGCTGTACTTCAAAAAAATGCAGAGCAAAAATTCTTTACCTGATTTAGAATAATTTAGATTACAGACAAGAAAATTCTGAAAAACGTCGCTGCTTTACAACATTGCAGATAGACTTGCAATACTAAGTCCACTCACTACACTCAGACAACTTCCCACTTTACACGCGCAAAAACTTCCAACGACACTTGAACTCATAAAAACAAAAAAAGAACATCGAAAAATGTACCAAAGCAAGAACGCACTTATTACGTTTGACATAAGAAAGCGCGGGAAAGCGGCCATCTTAAATCGATATCCATTGTGAGCCATCTTCGTGTTCAATCGAGCGGGTAAAAAGTTTTACTACGATATTACTGTTACAAGTTTTTTTACGAATTGTTGGAAGTTTTTTTATCTTAACGTTGCGATTTAGGACGAAGATTTGTACTTTTAGGGTGCGATGATAAGGAAAACATTCGAGGATTAGATATGTGGAAAATGTTATGTTTTGTTGGTAGTGTTATTTAATCAGATTCGGATTTATCTCTTGTTACTATTGTTTGTCGAAAACTTTATTGATGTCCAGGGATTTTCGATATTATAAGGTACCTAATAGGAAATATCTTTGGGTATGCCAGGCATTTGACCTATACACATTACAGGCAAAAGTTTTTCTCTCTATTTGCTTTAACGTTGGTAAATTTAGTAAGATATTGCTTGAAAAAATAAAAAAATAATGTGAATAATATTGAATCTATCTTGTGTTCCTTAGTAGTTGTAATTTATGTCTATTTTATTTCATGTACTTATTTATTCTGTCCAACATTTACATTATCAGCATTGTCTTTGTATTTTTGTGTATCTGTTTAGAACTTTGTTGGTTGCACATTTGTATAACTCCGATGTTCTATCTATTTGTTATAAATATGTTTGTTCTTCCGAATAAATAAAATAAAAATACACAACCACAGTATAACATGTGCAGTTCTTTTATGCTCCAACGTACCTAGTCTTGAGCCATCGTCTGCGGGGCGTACCTACCTTGGTTACCTCCTTGAACACTTTTCTTTCCCGATACCAATTACTACACACATCCACACACACACCCCCACACACACACACACATCCTAAAAAAGTTCTATAGTTTATAAGATGTGTATACATTTCAAAACCACCGAGTTGTCACTGTATACAGCAATGAAAAGGGGAAAATTCCCAAACATAATATGGCTTCCAAAAGTTATAATTAATTACTTATAAATTATTTCCCAATGTTTACGAAAACGTAGAAGAGACGAAGTCGTGCGTCATTTCAGGTTAGGTAAGCAAACAACGAAGGGTTCAATTCCGGGAAATTGCAAGAAGTAAGGCTCTCTTAAGTATATTCAAATAATTGTTGCCAACTGATGTTATTTCGAATTAAACAAATATCAACTTTATGCTAATATGAATTAACATTTACTCAATACTCAATATATTCATTGCTTTACTATATTGTGTAGGTACTTAGGTGGTAACTATGTAAGTATATAATTTAGATCATTTTGGACTCTGTAGGGCACAACAAAACGTGCTTTGCTAAGCTTTACTGGTTTACATGTTTGGAAAGTAAATCGTGAATGCAGTTTACATAGCATATTACTAAAAGTTTAATTGCTAAAGTCTTCTAGACTCGATTCGATTGATTGATTCGACTATCGAACAACTCTGGCACAACAATTGAGTTGCCTCATTCATAGCTGGCCCGTATTCTAGAACGGTGCTCGGTCTGAGTTTGAAATCGATACCAAACTAGATTCGATCGAGATTGCGTTCAATCTGACAGTTCTATGTCGAGATTCATGACTATGCTCTAGGATCTAAAATACTTCCTGCCAGGGCGGCGGGATCTTCCGAAAGGGTTACCGCTGCCCTGGAACAGAAAGGGCTAAGGAAGGAACACGGGTGGGTTTTAGTCAGTAAGCGTCTGACACTCCCTTCCGCTCCACCCAGAGCGGGAGGGGTCATTTGATGATTACCCATCCTCAAAAAAAAAAAAAAAGGATCTAAAATACTTACCTCAGTCCACAAATCTTCTCGTTTTTCTCAAAGAAGAAGATAAAATATATGTATTGTGTAAATCGAAGGATGCTTTTAACTATCTATCTAAACTAATAGTAGAAGAAAGATTTGATTTTTTGTATGTCTGTTTGTCTGCATACTTGTTACGCTAAATGATAAATGATAAATGATAAATGATTTTATTTTGTAAGTAGGTTTGTACAAACACTTTTACACGTCAATCATATTTTAAAACTAGATGAGGTCGGCGTTTCCTATCTGACTACTCTGAGAAGAAAGGCCGAAACAAACTCAGAGGTCACAGTCTCTTTTAAAGTCCAGACATAATCTTGGTCAGATCATATGAAGACCATGCAGGTCGATGTCTGAGATGGTCTTTTGAGGAAAGAACCACACAGATTGAGAGGACCTGTCCAGTCAGTGCACGCATTTGTCAGAAATCAGTGCAGCTCAACTCAAAACTTAAGGAGCTCGACGATTCGACGAACAATACCAAAGAAAGGACATTTGGGTAGGCCGCATTAATTACTCAAACTGCCAGACCATGACAAAACTAAGAGAACAGAGAGAAAAATAAAATATAATAAAAATAAAGTGACCCACATAGTCTTCACATTCACAATAATTAAAATAATAGAATACTTTACAAAGTAAGCAAATGTCACAGTACTTATATATAGAATTCATTGATGTCAAAGTGTATATAAAAAAGAAAAACAACAACAAAACAGAAAAATAAGAACACTACATAGGTAAAAAATTGGAAGCATCTCAATCCCAAGCCTTTTTGTCCTCGATATAATCCTTAACGGTATAAAAGGCTTTCTGGCACAACTTACGTTTAATGAATGATTTGAATTTATTAAGGCTTAGATCTTGAACGGGGCTTGGAACTTTATTGTAAAAGCGTATACATTGGCATCTGAACGAGCCACCTATTTTCTTGAGCCTTGTTATAGGTACAACAAATTTGTGTTTGTTCCTAGTATTTATATCATGGATATCACTGTATTTTTTAAACAATTTTATGTTTCTATGGGCATATAAAAGATTTTCATAAATATATTGAGAAGGCACAGTCATAACATTAATCTCTTTAAATTTGTCTCTGAGCGAGTGTCTCGGACTTAATTTATAAATTGATCGAACAGCTCGCTTCTGCAAAACAAGGATAGTCTGAATATCGGCGGCATTTCCCCACAATAGAATACCGTACGACATTACACTATGAAAATAGCTAAAGTACACTAAGCGGGCTGTCTCTATATCAGTTAAATTACGAATTTTTCTAACAGCGTATGCTGCGGAACTTAGCTTTTTTGACAATTTATCTATATGTGGACCCCACTGAAGCTTAGCATCCAAAGTTATGCCCAAGAATACTGTGCTGTCTTCAGGATTCAATTCTTCGCCCTTTATCAACACATTCGTTTTCACCTGCCTAACGTGAGGTAGCGTAAACTTAATGCATTTAGTTTTTTTCTCGTTTAAAAGTAAATTATTAACATTGAACCAGTGGACTACTTTAGAGATCGCGCTATTTACATCGTCAGTAACCAGCTGCTGACGTTTAAGTTTAAATAAAAGTGAAGTGTCATCGGCAAACAACACTATATCATGATTATCCTTTATGAGGTACGGCAAGTCATTTATATAAATAAGAAACAAGAAAGGACCAAGAATTGAGCCCTGTGGGACTCCCATTGTTACTATAGATCCGGGAGATCTTTTTCCATTAACGACAACGCTCTGAATCCTGTTACTCAAGTATGAAGTAAGAAGATTCAGAGCATTGTTCCGGATTCCGTAGTGGCGGAGTTTCCTGATTAACGTTTCGTGAAGAACGCAATCGAATGCCTTGGACAAATCACAAAAGATGCCCAAGGCATCGCATTTATCTTCCCATGCATTATAAATATGTCCTAAAAGTTCAACACCGGCATCAGTAGTTGAACGACCCCTTGTAAAACCGAACTGTTTGCCATGTAATAATTTGTGTTTATTAAAAAATCTTTGCATTTGTTCTAAAATTAATTTCTCAAAAATTTTACTAAAGGTAGGTAGTACAGAAATAGGTCTATAATTTGTGGGGTCTGATGTACTACCCGATTTAAACAAAGGTATTATTTTACTATTTTTCATGAGGTAAGGAAACTCCCCACCGTCAATACAACTATTAAAGATAAGAGCTAGAGTAGGCGCTACAATGTCAATAACAGACTTAGCAACTTCTACAGAATTACCCCACAGATCTGCAGTCTTTTTTACATTTAAAGTGTGAAAAGTTTTAATTATATCTATACAAGTAACATGTTCAAAGTGAAATTCCGAATCGCAACCATTAACATTTTCCATAAGCAAAGACTCAGCAACAGAAGGTGATGAGTCTAGGGATTTAGTAGTTGAAACGGGAATATCCGAAAAGAAATTTTCAAATGCCTTGGCGACTTGTGAGTCAGATTTTATTATGTTGTCATTAATAGACAGGCTGTAGTCAGTATCTCGATTGCTAGATCTCCCCGCTTCACTATTAATAATAGTCCAGGTCGTTTTAATTACATTACTGCTGTTTTTAATCTTTGAACCCAAATAACGTGACTTGGCCATATAACAAACTTTTTTAAATAATTTTGAATAATTTCTAACATACAAATTAAATTCATCAGTGTTAACATAAGACCTTTCATTGTACAGTTCATAAAGCCGTGTTCTACTTTTATGAATACCAATGGTAGCCCAATCACTGAAAGATGCGTTACTATTAACCGAGATAGTCTTGGGTATGAAGGTGGAATCAAATTGTTTACAGTATACAGGGTGTCAGGAGAACGCTTCCGAAGCCAGAACGTAGATTATATACAACCTTTATGCAAACGGATACCACTAACCTTTCGCCTGAAATTGATTATTTTCGCGCGTCACGTGGACTTGGGGTCGTCAGCCGCACAGCTGTCGGCGAGCGCGCGCGCACTTTGAACTTGAGGTCACGCGCAAGCGTCAGATGATATTTATTTACGAATACATTGCTTGTTAGAGTTGTAAAGAAAAAAAATGTGTTTAATAGCAAATAATGGTTTAATTTAACTGTTCTCACAGCATAGTGTACGAAAAATGCTAAAAAAAATAGGTAAAATTGTTCTTTTTTTTTTCTCATTTTTTTATGGTATCGTATCGAGAATCAGTAGCCCTATCACCTGTCTTCGTTTTCGGAAGCGTTTCCCTGCCACCCTGTATATTAAAAAAAATATCATAAAGATTATTAGGATCAGCATGAGTTGACAAAACTGGTAATTTATCAATGAGTTTAACTTTAAAAGCCTCCAAGCGACTCGCAGTTTTGGGGTTAACAGTGATATCCTTTTTAGCCACTTTTTTGTTTTGGTTTTGAATAGTAATCCTTTGCCCGCAATGATCAGAATCTAGTAAATTTATAATTTCTTTGTGGCTTGGTATAATATCTGTATAAATATTATCTAGGCATGTGGCACTAGTAGGTGTTATTCTTGTGGGCTCCAAAAATAGGTTTACAAGATTGTAGGACTGAAACAGGCTTAAAATTTTACTACAAGAACCTGAGTTTTCTAACAAATTGACATTAAAATCACCACAAATGATAACGGACTTGCTTGAATTACAAATCCTGTGTAACACTTCATCCATTACCTTTTCAAAGCAGTCATACAATCCTGAAGGGGGTCTGTACACACTTAATACAACCAAGTGCTCCAATTCTATACAGGCAATTTCAACTGTACGCTCAACAGATAGGCTCACAATATCGTTACGATCTTTAAATTTGAGCTGGTTACTTACTAAAATTAACGAGCCACCATGTATAGCATTTATTCTGCTGAACGAACTACCAACCTGGTGATTACTAAAATTGAACAAGAACTGGTGACTTTTCAGCCAATGTTCTGTTAAACAAAGAATATCAATACTATTAAAATTCATAAATAATTCTACTTCTAAATCTTTGTTCATAAATCCTTGAATATTTTGATGCACCAGGTTGATACTATTTACTGATTCTAAACTTTTTATTGAGTTGTTTTTGCAATTCTGAACATTATAGCTAGAGATTGCCTCTATTGTCTTAATTTCTAATTTAAATTATTGGCAATGTCAGTAATTGTGACCAAATTATTTATACTGTCATTGCATTGCTCAAAAGAAGCAAGTTGTTGATAGAAAAAAAATATGATAGCGACATAGCTATCTGTCTCTTATAATATTTAGGAAGATAGTACATAACAATGTTATATCTATCTTTTGTCAAATATAAATTATTACTAACATAATTGTTAGTATCAATCAAATGGAACATGTTATCATTAAATGTCAAATTATGCATTGTCATATTCAATTCAAACCTTAACCTATTTTCTTCCTGTGGCAAACTGTTACTGTAAGGGAATGTAAACAACACAACTTTTCTTAAACTAAGTTTGCATAATGTTCTATGATACTCAAGCAGTTCTCCTTTGTTTACATTTCCTCTATTACCCATAAAAATTAATAATGTTGTATCCTGGGTAAAGTTACATTTAGTAATTTCTTTCATAATATGAAACAAAGAACAACCAGGCATACAGTAATTTAATATTGAGTGTCCCGGATACTCATGTGTCAATAAGTGACCTAAGTCTTTACCTATCTCATCACAAAATAACACAATATCATCCTTTAGACTTTGTTTACAAGGTTTATTGGAGCTATTAGTAGTAGGAACTATCAAATCAACACAGGGCTGCAGTAAGGAGGTGTTGCATGTTGTCAATGAATGATCCGGCGTAAGATCAATGGATGGTGTCAGACAATGCTCACAGTTAGTTTTTTGTGAGTTTACCAGTTCATTCATTGCCAACACATATTCCCTCATTAGGTCTTCAGAGGTATTATACTTATTAGTCATTGAACTTGACGGCACGGTTGGCGCAGTGGTTAAGCAATTGACTGCTGCGCTGCGTGTCGCGGGTTCGATTCCCGCACGGAACAAATATTTGTATGACCTACATGTATTTGTTCCGAGTCTGGGTGTTTTTCTATCTATAATATGTATGTATTTACAAAAAAAAAATGTATATAAGTATTATCAGCCATCTTGTTACCATAACACAAGCATTAGGTTGCTTAGCTTGGGACAAATGGTGCTGTGTGAAATGTCCAGGGATATTATATTATATTAACTAAGTTTCTCCTGTAGATGGTCAAGTTCTGATTGCATGGCATCTGTGTCAATGTTGTACCTCCTAGTACTCTGCTCCAAGTTATAGGAATACATGTCTAATTGTTTGAGCAAATTCAACCTTTCTCTATTCAATTTAACATTTTTGATAAAGAACCTTTGTCTTTTTATCATTTTTTGAGTTTTAACAATGTACTTATTAATTTTGATGTATTTTTTAAGTTTATTTTTACTGCTTACTACCCTCACTGAATTATATATTTTAGATTCATCATCATCTGTCAAATTAATTGTGTTTGTGGGATTTATGGCAGAAACCATTATGGCACCACGCTTTCACGCTAAAACGGCTAAACGGATTTGGATGAAATTTAGCACACTAGTAGACCATAACCTGAATTAGGACATAGGGTACTTTTAATCCCGATATTTCCACGGGATTGAGACTCACGCGGGTGAAACCATAGGGTGCAGCTAGTTTAGTATAAAGTAGACTAAACAGCTGAATGAAAGCATCTTCCACGACCGTCTCATCGTTTACGATCTTCAGAATGAACCATCCAAATATCTTACCGTCTTAAATCAAAATCAAAAGTTATTTAATCAAACTAGGCTGAGAATCAACACTTTTTGAACGTCAAAATTACATAAGATAGTCCCCTAAAACGCCAGCCCTTTAGCTAGGAAGAAGAAGTGGATCAACAAACCCTCCAGTACAGCAGCCTGTACAGTTAGAAGAACTTGATTCTATACAACAGTAAGTAATTAACATTACGGAACACAAAACATTAAATTAAATTATTTGCCATAATAACCACGGTTGGCAAAACGATTAGTACCTAATAATAAGAAAGAAAGAAAGAAGAAGAAAGAAAATACATTTATTTGCGGCAAACATGACGTATAAAAAAAAGAACAAACACACAAAAAAAAAGGGGGGGGGGGGTAAACATGCGTCACATTCCCTCAAAACGGCCATCGCTCAGCATAATGCTAAGACCCTATACGAGACAGAGCCCCAGCGCTGGTTTTCAGTTTTAATAACATTTTACTGTTATAGGTACCTACTGTGATAGGAGAACGTTGCTGATCATCTGCTCCACTTAACCTCTGAGTCTCCTTTGAGAGAAATCAAAATCTAGTAGTCATAATCATCAGAGGAGTATTCATCATCATCATCAGCCTATACCAGTCCACTGCTGAACGTAGACCTAGGAGAGGTCTTACACGCCATTCATCTCGATTGTCGGCAACTCTCATCCAGCGTATCTCGAAACAAATTTTATAATAAAATTTGTTTCAATAGAGAGATGCTATGAATATATAGGCACGTCTTGCCCATAAACCAGTACCCAGTGCGATGATCCCAATTTTTCAACTAAGTAAAGATTAGGACTAGTATATCATTTTCGATTTTATGTCGTTACGTATAAACGTCAAACCTGAGTTACGAACGTCATGTGGTATTAAAATTATATTCCAGTAAATCATGGCTGCTTTTTACGGGTTTGAGTTTTGTGGTTCAAGTAATAAGTTAAGCGGGGATTTTTTTGAAGGATAAAATAAAAATAAAATTATCCGGAAAAGAACCCGTCTGTCTTCAAAGCAAGAGTGAATAGGCATCTTCTGGGCACGATCTTTCCATCATAGAGCTCCAACCATCCATCAGGCGTGATTGAGGTAAAAGCAGGCTCATTTAGCAATAAAAAGATTTTAAAAAAAGTTACTGACATGATCTTGCAGAGTAAGCAAGCTGAAGTGGCAGTGGGCTGGCCATGTTTGTTTAAGGACCCATGGCCGGTGGAGCAGTCGAGTCCTGAATGATCGACGATCTTAAAAACTTGGCTTATACAGATTGGATGCAGAAGGCGGAGGACAGGGTGTTGTGGCGCAGCCTGGGAGAGGCCTTTGTCCAGCACTGGACTGCGACCGGCTGAGTTGATTAGGAGTAGAGAATTTTATCTTGGCCATGAAAGGTGACAGTTCGATTAAAAAAAAAGATAGAAAATTTATCTATTTATAATTTACTAGCGGACCCGGCAGACGTCGTCCTGCCCGATCGGGTCCAATTGTGTTTTCAAACCATCCAGGTACCCACTGAAATATACACACAACATTTCATCCAAATCAGTCCAGCCGTTTAGGAGGAGTTAGGTGACAAACACACGTACAAAAGAATTATATGTATTAAGATAAGATTATAGATTTCTATTTCACAACAAAAGCCTTATTTGTATCAACAATTTTTCATCTATTTACGTATTAACGCCGCTTCCTCTTGACACTTGCACCTGTTTTAAAAATAATCCTGTCAATGACTTTCCGTATGATATACGACAAACATCACTATACCAATTATATCTTCTTTTTCTACGGTGTCCGGAAATGTTGATTCTAAGAAAGTAGTTATCCGTGAAAAAGAGGAGTTATAAAATATAATCCTCAGATTGTGCTTTTTGTAATTTGTATTTTGAAGTATCTACATATTATGTTACGTGAGTTTTAAAAGCGACATTGAATTTTTATTAATAAAAAAAATTGTATTTTGCATGATAGCTTTTCATTCTAGTTTACTAATACTATTGGTGCCCTGAGACAGTGAAGCGGAAGACCACGTAGGAGATGACGGGACGAGCTGGATAGGTGCCGTCAAAACTGGAAGGAGGACATGTGGGCTCGCGAGAGAAGGAAGGAGTGAAGGAAGGCTATTTCCAGGATAGGTACAGCGTAGGCTAATTAATAAAATTTTAAAAAAATACTGAAATACCTCGAATAATATTTTTATCACTCAGTATTAGTAGTCAACCAAGGTCGTCCTTGATTAAAATCTACGGAAAAAGCATGATTAAAGAGCACTGCAGCGTCAATCAAGCTCAAGAAATGGTTCTTGAGACACAATTTCGACCGTCTCATAGTTCACAAAACATTCCAAGATTTCTTCATACATCTTTTCATTCGCCTCTTACAATTTGGTAGCAATCCAAGATTGAAATTTTATGAGTCCATCGACTCAAAGGTTAGCCGAATAGATTTTTTAAAACGTTTCCCAGTAATACGGTTTCATGTAAACGGTTTGCAGAATGGAATCTAGGTTTATTTATTCTGCATTCAAACAGTATTTAGAAATACCTATTAAGTGGTGTGATCTAAGAGGTATTTCGTTTCAACATCAAATTACCATTAAACTGAGATTTTACTGGCTACATTAACCATTTTCATAACTCCGTTAACAATAAAAAAGTGGTAATAGCCCAGAGGCTAGAGCATTGGACTTGCGAGCGACAGGTCGTGAGTTCGTTTCTCATATTATGCAGTATTGCCGCGAACCCATTCCTAGTAAAAGCAATTTTAGCACAGCTGGAAGGGATAACAGGAATTAGTGTAATTATGGAATACAACCGTACCGCAAAGTACAGATTTTAAAGGCGTAAAAGTAATGCCACCAGTGCATCCTGCCCATCATGATGTACGGTGCCGAATCGTGAACACTGACGGTCGGGCTGGTTCACAAATTCAAGGTCGCTCAGCGCGCTATGTAGCGAGCTTTGAAGGATAAAATCAGAAATTAAATTATCCGGAAAAGAAATGGAGTTACCGACATAGCTTGCAGAGTAAGCAAACTGAAATGGCAGTGGGCTGACCATGTTTGTCGAAGACCGATGGCCGGTGGAGCAGACGTTTCTTGCAGTGGAGACCCACACTAGGAATTTGTCCTGTTTCGTGGGTGCGTTTACAGACATATAAACTCACATACACAAACAGCCAGACCCGGAACAACTAATTGTAGGTCATACAAATATTTGTTCCGTGCGGGAATCGAACCCGCGACACGCAGTGCAGCAGTCAATCGCTTAACCACTGCGCCAACCGTGCCGTCAATTTTACATGAAGCGACTGCCTATCTGACCTCCACAACCCTAAAAAAGAGAGAAGAGTATGAATATAAGATTCTAAATAATTTTCGCTAACGAAAATCCTTTGCCATGCCATAATGCCGCTTAGTGAGCGCCGGCTTACAAGTGGTAACTGGGTTGTGGAGGTCAGATAGGCAGTCGCTCCATGTAAAATACTGGTATTCAGCTGCATCTGGTTTGACTGGAAGCCGACCCCAACATAACTGGGAAAAGGCTAGGCAGATGATAATTATGTAGAAAATGATTAGACCAATAACATAGCAGATCCTTTCAAGAATATCAACACAAACTTTCACATACTATATCTACAGCATGTCATTACAATTTCCAGTAAAATGTGCGAAGGATTTCCTTCAGTAGCGGCGCAAACACCGGACGGTAAGGAAGGAACTAGAACGGTTGATTGTAGCCAGGATAATAAGGAAGCCAACGACCCACGTACGTTAGCTTAGATCGCGCTGGGGTTAAGTAAACTGGTGATGTCCCGAATACAACGAATATTACATTTGAGTACATATATTTTTATTGTATTTGTTGGTATATTGGCGGGGTCTGTCCCACTAGTCCCCTCGACCCAGTCCCATGATGGGACAAGTGGGATTATATGTCCCACTAGTTCCATGGGACAGCGAGTACTGATTATATAATTGCGACGGTGAATCAACCAGCAGGGTAGATACACCAGGTGCATGCGTGGCTAGCTGACATAATTATGCAAATAATTTAATTTAATGTTCTGTGTCTTGTAATGATAATTACTTTACATACCTATAGTATTGTATACAATCACGTATTGTCTAACTGAACAGACAGCTGTGCTGCTGGGGAGTTTGTTGCGCCACTTCTTCTTCCCAGCGAAAGGACTAGGAAGTGGTGAAGGGCGGGCGTTTTGGGGGACTGTCTTTTGTAATTTTGACGTTCGAAAAGTGCTGAATATCAGCCTAATTTGAATAAATGACTTGATTTTGATTTGTAACACAGCTATAAGTACCTTCAAATGAAACTATTTTAAAATGGGGAATAGTCCACGAATATGTATCTCTATACGGATACCAACGTTAGCCTTTATAAAGAAAAGCAGGAGACATGCATTCTTCTCGAAACGTAAGAAAACATAAGAAATCGCCTTGAGTTAATTAGATTCACATAGAAAAGCTATTTTTTGTAAGCGTGCAGATTTTTATGTAATACAATTTTCATCCACAAAAAGAATTTTTTTTTGCTTCCTCAAATTAAGGCCCACTTGCCACTTCCGCTGGGAATAAGCCCCCCAAGTCCTTCCAGCAACTCTTTTCCTGCAACTCCTCGAGTCCATATTCGAGTTACTGGGACTGGATTGCATTATTTTGGTTTTTAGGGTTACGTACCTCGAAAGGAAAAAACGGAACCCTTATAGGATCACTTTGTTTCCGTCTGTCTGTCTGTCAAGACCCTTTTTCTCAGGAACGCGTGGAGGTATCAACCTGGAATTTATATCAAATACTCAGGTCTATTGACCCTTGGAGCTGTGAAAAACTCATCATCTTCTAAGCCAACGCAATCAAAAGATACAGCCGTTTATGCCGCAAATTTCGACACTCGCAAGGGAATCAAAACTCAAAAATAAAAAAAATAAAAATTGTACGGAACCCTCGGTGCGCGAGTCCGACTCGCACTTGGCCGGTTTTTTCATTTTAAATTGGCGTACCACCAAACATATAAGCATCGAGGAAGCGCTTATTATTATATATTATACTAAAAACTAATAACTAATTTATTTGAGGTCGACGCAACATATCTTTTTCTTCCATAATTTTCTATTAGTCGTCATCTCGGTAGTCACCCCCTTTCTAAACATATCACCATTGACACTGTCCATCCATCGTTTCTTTGGTCTTCCCCTACTCTCATAGCCAACGATACCTACTCAAAACTCTCCTCACGACATTTTCCTCATTCCTCCGTATCACATGCCCATACATATCGCATGCTCATGCGTCATGAAAACCGATTACCACACGACTAAAAACCACAAAATACTAACCCGCTTTAATCCAAAATTTCACAATCACCAAAACTCTCTAATCTCCCGTCAAAGTATCACAACGCGGCGTCCACAAATGGTTCCTGACGCTTATTCAAATGTTCCGCGAACCGTCCTCGTCCCGCATAATATATTCAATTAACTGAATAATAGATCAAATGTATTCATTCATTATTAATGCTTTAATACTTGGCGATTATTACCTTTGCTGTTTTTGGCAGTTAGAAATTAGGTTAATGTTTAAGACTGGTAACTAATGGCAACAAAGTTTTGAAGTTTATTCCGCTACCTTTTATGTTTCAGCGTTTATTCTCAGCCATACAACTTGAAACAGCCTCCATGCTAGACATAAACGTTCTGGCGTACCCTGAACTCTAATTGCGTAATGCACACTATCAGAAAGAAAGAAAGAAAAAGTATTTATTGCGACTCGTACAGGAAACTAAGCTAAACTAACAAAAATTACCACCACTTGGTTTTAGAATAGAATAGAATAGAAAACTTTTATTTCAGACAGGAGTCCATAGGGTTTTAATAGGTTTTTATATTTTATTTTTTACAAATTTCTCGCCGGCTGATAAACATTTCACGTGACCAGAGGGCTGGGTCGTTCTTTGGCCAAAGAATTAGCATTGTCATTCAACGTGGCCATGCTGCCAGTCTTCTGGGCATGTTTCCGGATGTTAGCGATGCGGACTGTTACTTCGACGCCTAAATATTAAAAAGAAAAAAAATATCCTTTCGTATTTGTATTTATTTATACATAGTGAGTATTTTATTGGATAAGACTGGTTGTCAGACTTTCGGGCTACTGACGACCCGTAACGACTGTCAAAGATCCACGAATGACAGCCGGGACCAACAGTCAACCTGCTTTCTGAGGCACGGAGGGGTCTTAGTATATAAAGATGGTCACCCTTCCACGGGCCAACCGCGGCAAGCGTAGCTTAACCTGATCGATCGATCCGTGTGGCTGTTATTGCTTAGCCACAAGCCCTCTTTCATGTACCCAACCGATTTACTGAACAATTTGATTGCAACTACAACTCTCATAACCCTTACATCCATTTTGTTGCCAACTGGCAACGAACTTCTTCTATATTCTCGACTTTCAATAGAAGAGCTCTTACCCTTCAAGAAAGGTTTACATGAAATTGCTTTCTGAAACTTTTGAAAGTGCCATTAAGGTGTTACAAATTGTCGCGATTGGTTATGATCAGGGTACAGTTCTGATGGGAATGGTATTGATTAAGTAATCAGTGAACCATTCTGTTTATTTCCTACTATAATAATATTACTCGTATAAACGTGAAAGCTTGTGAGGGTGGATGGATGTTTGTTACTCTTTCACGCAAAAACTACTGCACGGATTTGAATGAAAAGGCTAGGCAGATGATGATTCATTGATGTACAGACGCCAGCAAATCAAGCTACTAGGTACAATCTGTCAATTTTATTTAATAAACTAGCTGCGCCCCGCGGTTTCACCCACATAAGTTTCAATCCCGTGGGAATATCGAGATAAAAAGTATCCTATGTGTTAATTCTGGTTATAAACTATCTGTGTGTCAAATTTCATCCAAATCCGTTCAGTCGTTTTGGCGTGAAAGAGTAACAAACATCCATCCATCCATACAAACTTTCGCATTTATAATATTAGTAGGATTTTCAACTTTATTGCTAAAGTGTTAAGGTTCAAGATTGATTGGGAAAATTTGACAGTTTCAGAGAGCTTGACCTTCTGGCGTCTGTACTTAGAAACCAAAACCAGCAAACCTTTTTTTTTTTTTTTTGTGGATGGGAAATCATCAAATGACCCCTCCCGCTCTGGGTGGAGCGGAAGGGAGTGTCAGACTTTTACTGACTAAAACCCACCCGTGTTCCGTCCTTAGCCCTTTCTGTTCCAGGGCAGCGGTTAACCTTTCGGAAAATCCCGCCGCCCCGGCAGGCTTCGGCCCTGTGGGGCCCCGTCCTCTGCTGACATCTCTTTGAGGCGCGCGTGGAACACAACGCGCCGTCCGGCACGGGCCTGGTCCTGATCGGACGGTGAGCTACCCATTACTCACCGCCCGCAGGCCCGCGCCTGCGGTGGCCGGGAGTCGTCACGCGGCTCCCGACGCCCGGAGCGTCTCCCACGGCGGCTGAGGCGTGAGGTTCTTTCCCTCAGCCTCCCCGCCACCTCCTTCGCTAGCATGACTGCTTCGCAGAAGGAGGTGACTGCCTCCCATTCTCTCTCGCCCCGGACCATGGCTTGCACCAGGGCCGGGCGCGAGAGGTCGCCGCCGTTGCCGATCGCCTCTACGAGGACACGGCGGGTCTCCGCCCAAGCAGGGCAGACCTCCACCGTGTGCTCCACCGTGTCCTCTGGGCGATCCTAGGCGACCTTAAGCCTTTAAATAAAAACCAATTAACACTCAAACTCAAATCATTTATTTCAATCAAACTATTTACAGGCACTTTTGAATTGTCAAAATTAAATAGTCGGTCAGTTAGTCAGGAAGTTGAAGCTTGTCGCCCATTCCAAAAACGCAGATCTCTATGGAGAAGAACGGGCATGAAACTCTAGGACACTCTTTTAAATCAAGATATTATTACAAAATCTTGGGTACATTATTCTTATTGCTTCTTTAAGTGAGAACAATGTAAAAAAAAGAAACAATGTAAAATATAAAATTAAAAATAAGTCAACACACGCGCCACCATCAGTGAGACATTTATGTGGGCATGACATATTCTCAACTGCCATGCTCTTTTAAGTCAACATCATGACTAACGGAGATAGAAAACATCGTGACTGCTCCTTACAGCTCTTAATCAAAGAAAGAAAGAAAGAAAATACATTTATTTATTATGAAAAAAGAACAAACACACAAAAAAAAAAGTGGTGGGTTAACATGCGTCACATTCACGCAAAACGGCCACCGCTCAGCATAATGCTAAGACCCTATGCGAGACAGAGCCCCAGCGCTGGTACAATCACCAACACAGAGTAGACAAGCATAGTCCTTACTCGCCCCCTCTCTGTAAAAGCCTAAGCTCTGCAATGAGACGATAACAGTCAACTATAATTGCTACCTAAACAAAGAAACTTATGACGTAACAATCAATTGAGGGGACAATTCTGATTGAAATGACTTACATAACTTACTATGATGGATATCGGCACCAACCTGTTGTCTGCGATCGTTATTATTCTACGTCAGAGCTCTATCTGACCTCGGGGAAGGTGGACGCATGTCTACCGTAGAGCTTGTTTCAAGCCACTTGTGAAAATGTAATATTTTCTTCTTATATTTTATTTCGATACTAGCAGCGCCCCGGTTTCACCCGCATAAGTGTCGATCCCGTGGGAATATTTGGATAAAAAAGTATCCTATGTGTTATTCTGATATATCTATAAGCAGAATAACACGTTTAATAAATGTAAAGTTTTATCCTAATCCGTTCAGTAGTTTTTGTGTAAAAGAGTAAGAAACAGCCATCCAGCCATCCTCACAAACTTTCGGCATTTATATTATTATTAGTAGGAAGGATTCATTATGTTTTAATTCTTTTAAGTTGCAATTAATGACAAAAGTGCGTTTAAATAAAATAAAACAAAATCAAAATAAAACCATTATACAAGGTGTTGTTTTGCATCCTCGTCAAATTCAAGGAGGTAACTATGCTACTGATTCTCGACACGAATCGATAATAAAATAAGTAGGTTTTTTTTTTCTAATTTTCGGAAATCGGCATGTGTGGGACACGCATTTTAAAACGCGGCCTGTGTGAGACCGCACTGTAACTGCCCTTTTACACAACAAAAAACGCGGCCGCTTATTCGATACCATAACGCGATACTGTTCTTTGAAAGTGGTGTATTCTGAAATACTGCCAAACTAAACAAACAAGTATGTATTCATTAATTACCAGGGATCGTAATTTTATTTGATTATTTATGTCTTTCATAACAGCCTCCTGAAATTTGACGAGGATGGAAAACAACAGAGGGGCCATTCTCGTAATTTTAAGAACGTTCACAGTCTGATCTCAGTCTCAATCTGTCAAAAATACCTCTAATTTCCCTACATTTTGACAGGTTTTTGACATTTGTTTGTCGCTGAGATGAGACTGCAACTAGATTTTGAACGTTTTAACTTACGATAATTGGCCTTCAGCTTGTAGTATTCATATAAAAATTATAACAAATTAAACAATTATTGATTACTGCTGCCTCGGTGGGCTAGTGGACGCAACCGCTACTGCTGAGCATGAGGTCTCGCGTTGGATTCCCAGGTCGGACAAAAAGTGTTATTGGTTTTTTTATCAGGAATTTCTCAGTAGCAGCCCAGAGACTTGATCTGTACCCGGTTGATAGCAAGCACGCCCCGTATTACATGGTACATAAGCATAACTGGCGAAATGTGGGTGCCTCCTCTCCCCCACCCATCGGGAATACAGACTTGATGTTATGATGTTATGTTACCGATTAAATCAAGGACAAGCTTCATTTGGCACGAGAGGAAAGACCCAATTGATATTCCTACAACTACTAAAATGTCCTAATCATTTTTTGCTTATAGGTAATAGTAGTCGGTAGGGAATTCTCATTTTCTTTATCTCAATAAGGTATAATATCCTTTTTGAGATAAATAAAATGATAGCTAAAAGATTTACCTAATGGCTACGCTTACTCGTAGTAATTCATATTTTATTAATAATATTATCTTAAGGAAAATCCGATGGATTTAACATGAAGATCCTTTGTAGATTAAGTTTCTTATAATATTCTTCTAATATGATTTCCTGGAAGATACTTTAATAATCTTGTTTCTTGTGTCTATCCGATTCGAAGGATCAAGAAAATTATAATAGTTATATAATTATTGTTCAGACGCCTGCAGGTCAAGCTACCCGAAACTGTCAAATTTTCCCAATCAACCTTGAACCTAATGCTTTAGCGATAAAGTTGAAAATCTATCAAAGAAATTGGACAGATTGTAGTAGCTTTTTGTGCTGGCGTTTGTACATAAGAATATATCGTTAAAATAGTAATTTTTATTACTAGAAGTAAACAGGAATAATGAATAAAACTAGCGCTCTAAGCCACAAATGCCAATATTTACTTTAGAGGTCACTTCCCAACTGGTCAAAGATTCCATTTACATATTTTGTAAGAGCTTAAAAGACATGGAAATGTATTTCAGTAACCTTGAACACTTGGAAATGTCAGTTGGTAATAAATAATAATGTATAGAAACAGGATCAAGGTTTCGAAAATACTACTAATGCTATGAATTCAGTTTGTATATAAGGACCAAAAGCCATAACACAGCAACCACACTAATATTAGACATACTGCGATACAGGCCTTATGGATTTATTTATGCATCTTCAAGATCAAGACTGTTGTTCCGGTCTGTGAGATAAAACAGAGTATACATATTATACAGATATACTTTTCAGACGTGTTTCCAGTCACGTCATTCAATCTACTGAGATCGTAGGAGTCACACACAGCTCACAAATTAATAGACAAGAAATAGCAAAACCCATGCAAAACAAAACACAAAACTATTCGAAAATCAAATCACAATGAACATTTTCAAAAACAAAACCTCAACGCAACCTGCACGCAAAGCCCTTATTTATGACGTGCCAGCCTTATACAAACTTGCGTAGCAAAAGCCATTTCTAACGCCGGAAGGACAGATAAGACAATTCTAATCGATTCGCGGAAAACTTAACACAGCTAGTAACGTGATACTAAGCAATAAGCCCATAAAGCTTCATAGCATTCCATAGCACTCCTGAAAATTGATTACATAGGTAGTGCATTTTTCCAGTGGCGGAAGCAAGGCGCGGTCGCGGGGGGGAGGGGCGCGGCTGGGGACGCGGGGCAACATGGCGCCGGCATTACGTCACTTTCACAGTCGTACGTTTGGAAATTAGATCAGTATACTGCAAGCCGCCCTCCGCGCGGTCGTATAGACACGCACCTATTTTTTTTTTATCGAAAACGCGTTTGGACGTATACCGTTTAGTGCCTTTTTAGTTATGTGAACGATTTTTGTTTTTTTTTTTTTATTGCATTTTGCGGAAGGAACCAGGATCGGAACGTAAGTTTTTTCTCTTGTAGTACAGTGATCGATTAAAAGCTCTCAAGCTTTTTGCGGCTGACAAGCGGGAAGTTTTCGTTTAGAATTTTTTTATGCGAGCATCGAATTACGCCGATATTGAGTTTGAGTTTTTTTTTTCGTTAGTGTAAATGATATGGTTGTATCTGGAGCAATAGCTGTCACATTGGTGCTAGCTTGAGATTTATACTGTTGCACTTTTTATTATAACATCTAAGATTTTTTGTAAGTTATGGTACGAAAGAAATTTTATTGCGCTTTGTGCTTGCGGTTGCGTGAATTTAATGGTGATTTTATTTGCGCTGTGGGAATCTAGATAGTTGATTTGTTCGAGCGAAGTCGCCCATTTGTAGTTTGGATTTATTGTTTCACTAGAATTTCGTAATTAAGATTTAACGTTGTTAATATTTTAACTTTTTCTATTAAAACCTGTGTACTCATGAAAGGTTTTAATTATCATTTGAGATGTTCCATAAATTATAAAAAAAAAGCTTTTATAGAATAGACAATGCCAATTTTACGCACCGTAATTTTTTATAAAGAAAAATTGTTCGCGCATCCTTTTCTTTTTTCCTGCGGAAGAAAAATATTCTTATGAATGACTCTGAATGGGGTGGTCGCATCCTAAAAATTGCGGCAAATTACTTCTGCCGCGAGGACCATTTGTCATAGCACGAAGAATGTCTCTGTACTCTGTATACTTTTATTTTGTAGCGATTTCATTTGACAGATACTACGATTTCATCGCCATTGTTATATTTCTTTCGTTGAAAGAAAATCCATTATTCGGGCCTCTTGTATTGTAAAGCCACATCGTATAAGATAAGCTGACGGATTTATTTTTAATCTTCTTAGGAACTATGCTGTACGGTTTTCATTTTGGTCTTTTTGTTCGCTGTACTTTTAGTTGGTTAACAGTTGTCTGGTATGAGGTTTAAGGCATGGGAATTCTTTACGTAGGTATTTATTGGTTTCGAATTAGAAGCTTTTAATATAATCGGAAAATCTTTCGTTCCAATGATATCTTTAAAACTGGGTATTAAAACAATTAAATTACCTAGTTTATTCGCCCACCAAAAACTTATAAAATATCTCACAAACCTCCAACATCAAATTACTCCATTCCCCACATATTTAACGACCCAAACTTTTCACACGCGAACTCGAAAATACCCAAAATTCCGAAATTAAATTTCAAACTTCCAAATTCAAATCGAATTTCAAGTTTCAACCGTCATTTATCATCAACGTTCACGTCTGGAACGCATTTTGAATTGAATAAAGAACAACAGAAGAGCGGTCGGCGAGGTCATAAACGTCCAGTTTGCGCTGAGCCTCGACGTGTGCTGTACTTGTCTGACGTTTGATTGTTAGTGGGAGGTGGGGTGGGTCAAGATAGGCTGGTGGTTTGTACAACGTTGGTCATTGTGGGTGTTCAAGCGACCTACATAGTTTAATTATTGCTGGGATGCGACCAGCAGGCGCCGTAGAGGCCTCCAAGTGGGCGAGAGGTACTATCGAGCAGACACGGACGTACGTTTAATTGTAATTATCGTGGAAGACTGTTGATCCTTGAGGAGATCCTTAAACCCAAACTTACGAAGACGTATGTACTTACAGATGGAGCACTCGATAATTTTAATTACACATTCGTAGAAACAATTCCAATTAAAGATTTCTGGGGACTGATATGGGTTATTAATACTCCTAAAACATATTCCAATGTCAATTTCGAGAACGCCAGCAATATTTAAAAGACCTGCATATCTGGCCGATCAAAATTATCCAGAACTTTATGACATCAAACTGAGATCAACTTTAAAAACCAACTCGAGCAGTAAATGAATACTAATATTATAAAGAACCCGATTCATAGTGCAAGTAAATATAAGCCAGAACTTAATTATAAATGAAGGCGGAAAATTCATTTGTATTAAATCGTAAATGTTTAACATTTTTACTCAGCGAAGGGCAAAGTATAAAGCTGAGCCCAAAATTAAATAAGGGAACAATATTTCGTTTTTGAGCTGACTTGAAAAAAAGCTGCGATCGCCCAGGAGACAGGAAAAGAACAAATGTTATATAAAAGGTTTTAATTCAATTATAAATGTAATAGAAAAAGCAAAAGTTGATATTGCTTCACAAACAAACAATGAGAAAATCAATTAAGCTACAATTTTGTATTGTTAGAAGAAAATATTCGGAGACAATAATTATTATATTACCTACAATAAAGATGATCACATGAAATTGTCAACTAGAGTTTGACAAAATTCCACGTACTGTTCGTATTTCTCTATGCGTTCACTACGGCTATTCTTTCTCAGTTCTCATTAGACCTTGAAGCACTCTTTACATTTAGATAACTTTAATTTGCACTAGCTATTATCTAAACCTCTTTGGAATCCCCGCTTACATTCATTCATGAAAGGATTTGACTAGAGTTTTCATTAGTTACATCTTCTGAATATCTTTCATTTATTCGTGACGTAGGTATCTTTTTCTGAACCTGTATGCAATATTATCTCCTTTTGCATTTTAAAACTAACTGTTTATAGAAGTTCAACTTCTGCAATAGTCCTTCGCGCTTGACCTACATAATTCTCGGGCATTTCGGTCAAGGTCAAATTCTTAAGCCTCTCTTCAATTGCTTTGTTTTAAAACACCAATTTCCTCCTCAAAATTAAGTGTTACATTTGTATTGTTGTTTATTTAAATTTATTTTCTCAAAATATTTACCTATAGTCACCAGTCGAACCCTAGCGATGGAAGAGGAGGTAGGTAATCAATCGTGAGCTCGTGTGGTGAATGGCACTCGATCTGTCCATGTCGATATAGTTAATGTTCTGAGTAACAGGTGGCTCCATCTATTGGTATTCCATTTAAGAAGAGGACCCTACTTTTTAGACTCGAGGTGCCAGGATGAATTTGATAGCTTTGATAGGGTTGAATAACATGACTTTTTGATTAGAGATATTGTTTTTTATGAAAAACTGTCTGCGCTCCGCGGTTTCACCCGCATAAGTTTCGATCCCGTGGGTATATCAGGATAAAAGTATCGTATGTGTTATTCCTGGTTATAAATTATCTGTGTTCCAAATTCCATCCCAATTCGTTCAATAGTTTTTGCGTGAAAGAGTAACAAACATCATCCATCCATCCATTCATACAAACTTTCGCATTTTTAATATGATTATTAAGTAGGATTAGTAGGATAGATCGAACATTTTTTTGATTAGCTTTAAAAAAGGTGCAACAATACTACATATTATATGTTCTATTTATGTAGATGTTATAGTAATTAACTATGAAACACTTTGCAACCCAAGCCCACACTATCCATATCAAAGTAGGGACAGTAAATTAGTAGGCCGTAACTTAAGTAAACCACATAAATATATTTAGGATACAGTGTACCTTTCCTTTGCTGGGATACTACATTAAGCTCCTGGGTCTACTGATATCAACAAACTATGTAAGGATATAGTAAATATAATTTGGACCTTGAAAATAAATATTATCGGCCCAAGGACGGTTAGAATGACTAATGGTGGTTGGTAGATATACATAGATATATTTATAGCATAAATTAAATTATAATTGAATGATAATCTACTGACTTATGACCTATTAGCCGATAGACAATCAATGAGGTAATGAAGTGAGATACACCATATTTTTAGACAATGATCTAATAAAATAAATAGTCAAGAATACTAAGACTACATGCATATAGTGTCCAATGTTAAGATGCTATACATAGTAGAGAATAAGCTATTAATCTAAAAGAGCTCTCCCATGAGAGTCATAAAGGAAGATTAAAGGAATTAACATCAAGAGGATGACCACAAAGTATCCTAAAGATATGTGTAACGGCAATTCCAACTAAGAGCATGGTTTTACACAGTACTTTAATATAATTACTATGTCTTAGTCTATTTAAAGCTCTATTAATAAAATTGATGACAGTTATATTGACAATGATAATCGTCAAAAAAATGGCATAGAAGAGGTCAATCTTCATCAGTAAACGTCACATAAACGAGGCAATAGAAAAACAAAAGACACTAATGCAGTAACTATTACCACTAATCCTGCCAACAAAGAAAATGTTCCGAACACAAAACAGGAAAAACGAAAAACAACCAAAACTGTATTCTTTATTCGAGCCGAACAAGTGGGTCAGTAATTAGCATTAGTCGCCATTTTAGGTGTCCACAAAGGTGGGGCGAAGTAGGTTAACCATAAAACGCCATGGCTAAACGAAGATTTATAAGCCGCAGTCTATATTCTGAGACAAAAGCAATTTTGTTCAAGGTTTACTCGAAAAAGTTTCAATATTACTTTTGGTTTTGTGTTTGAGTTACTTTAATAGAACGGTGACAATTTATTTGGATTGTCAGCCAGTTTCTTATTGATTTATGGGGCGGATTAAATTTCAGATTGGGTGAAGTTGGGTGAAGCTTCTAGTTTAGTTACGTCACTTTGTTTTACTATTATAATGTCATGCTAAAATGTCGCAGTGCAGTGTATTGTATATGGCTCTCTTTTACAAAAAACAACACGCCGATGTGGCTATGTTCATAATGCTTGTAGAATAGAATAGAAGGCTTTTATGCCAGACAACGTCCATAGGGCTAGCAACAATACTACTTAATATCTAGTGTTAAGTAGGGTGTTAAGAGCTGGGGAAGACCAAAGAAACGATGGATGGACTGTGAGATGTGGTTAGAAAGGGGGTGACTACCGAGATGACGACTAGTAGAGAAGTATGGAGAATACGAAGAAAATAAATTGGAATAAGGGCAGGAGATGATGATGATCTAGTGTTAGTATATACTGACTCCTTTGATTTTATTAAGTGTTGTCTTTGGTCAACAAGGAATACAAGACTTTGGTACAGAAGTTATTCATGATCACCATCTATTATGGAGTACCCATCATTCTTGCGGACGTTTACTTACAATTGGCTTCCAAAGTTACCACCTAAAAAATGCAGTCGCCAACCGGGCAAGCCAGCCAGCTGTTATATCTATGACCTTAGTGACCTCAGTCAATACATTTTGGTTTTATAGTCACTTTATTTTATTTAGATGGATGTCCCGCATCTGCCGCAGTGCATGTTTCGTTTTCAGTAATGGGATGGGTTAAATTTGAAAGAGGGTTGAAATTTTTGCACCTTGCCAGGCCATGTGGCTTTGTGATGCCACCTTTTATAAAGTAAATGGAGTCATTCACATCTGGTAGGGTATATTGCGAATATTAGTGGGAGCTGTTTTTGAGGAACGTTTTTCATGTTGATTCTTTTATAATTATTTTTAAATTTTTATGATTGGCTGCAATTTTGTAAAGCTGTTATTGTTGGATACACTTTTTGATACAGTATTTTTTTTTTTGTCTTTTATGATTTTGTAAGCTTACCTCATTTAGTAGCTAGTAGTATTTTAACCGACATCAAACAGGAAGGAGGCTATCGAAGAGTTTTTAAATCTTTAAATTTTTACACAACCCATTATTTTCAAAACTTAAAAGAACACGAAATAATTAATTATTTTAAACTACCACTATAAAAAATATTACCACACACAATTACCAAACGCTTGTGCATCCGCCTGTACTTGCGCGGGCGCAGGCGTGAGTCAGCGCGCGCGTGTCCTGTTTATCTTGCACATCTGCTGCGATCACCGGGTTCCGTACAGCTACGAGTCGTACATATTGATACGGATAGGCGAATTGACGAGCCGTTTTATATCGATGTTTAAAGAAATAATTGACGTTGATTTTGTGGCTTGTATGAAAATATTTGAACTTTACAGTCAGCATGTAGTATACAAACAGTTATTATACGTACGTAGCCATCGCTTTAATTGGCATTTCGAAAGGCGTTTCCAAATTTGTATTGCATCAACAAAACGCTTCTGGCGCTAATTTACTTAATGATTATTTTTGTTACTTCAATCTTTGAATTAGAAGTTAGCTTGTTTGATTTGTGGGCAAAATTCAAGAGGAAATAATCAAGAAAAAATTGTTTATTTTCTTGATTATTTTCTGTTGAAATTTCGAGTGTACTGAACTTTAACGATTGAATTAGTGTCGGTTATCAAACGAATATCTGAGACATTCGTCTCACATGGCTCTAAGTCCAAAGTTTGACTTACCAGTCCAGTCTCGAGTTTTCCTGGTCGGGTTGCAAATGTCGAATCATCAAATAGGCCCTTTATTATAGAGGAAAAAAGTGCTTTAGGCTTCTGGACTCATGACAATATTTGAGATGAATAATCAAAAACAGGAAAGGAAGGGAGGAGTAGGAAGTTAGTGAGGCCTTTGCCCAGCGGTGAGATAACATGGGCTAAAAATAAATAATCAAGAATAAATTAATAATAATTAATAATCAATAATATTGCTGTAAGACAATAATATAGGACATAACCTACAAACTCGTAGGTGACCATACTATATCGATGCAAGTGGAAATTTGACCCTGGAAATCAATTTTGATAAAAAAGTTTATAATTGTGAAAACCAGTGCCGTGCATTGCTTAGAGGCATATAAGCAGTGCCTACCTCGAAAAATCACCATAATCCTGTCAATTACCTACATTTTAGTGTGTGTGCCGCACAAAAGAAAATAAATTGTCATACCTAATAAAAAACAAAATCATCATACAAACACGCGCGGCAGTAGGCAGTCGCCAGACGGCCTACTCGGCTCCCGTACTATTCGCACATTGTCATTCGCACTCGTTCAAGTTAATACGACGAAAGTAAAATCCTGCCTACTTGTTCTGAAAACCAATGCACGCCACAGGTGAAAAACAAAGAAAGAAAATACGTTTATTTGCAGCTAACATGACGCATAAAAACACACACCAAAAAAATATTTGACAAGTACATGTATTGTGATGAAACTGTTGCTGATGGTGAAGTAAATGAAAAACCTATGAAGAAGTAACTTATAGTTAGCAAAACAAAAACAATGGTGAATAAAAATGAAGTAATGAGTTTGGAATGTAATGGGTAGGTAATTAACAGAATATAGTGAAATAATAGTCATGACATGTATGGCTATAATTGAGCAAGATGATAATTTATAGTACAGCGATTATCGATTTAATTGGTAACGATTGTAATTGAGCAATCGATTTGCTATGGAACGATGAGATTCCGTGTGATAGTAATGTGTAATTATGGGATACTGTAAGACGATTAGTCAAATGTATATAGCCTTTTAAATATTGCCGCATAGTTACCGCATTTGTTTCGCAAGTTAACTAAATTATTTAAAAAAAATATAGATTTGGAAATGGCTGCCGAAAAACGACATTTATTATGATTGGAGAATAGGATAGATTGGCATGTTTAATTTTTGAATTATTTCTTAATACCTAATGGTAAACCTACCTACGTAATGACGGAGAAGGCATTTATGCAAAGTCGAGTGGATTTAAATTGAAGAGGTTGGTTTTATTTCGTTTTGAATTCGTTAAAATATCTCCATCAAATATATCAAAAAGATTGTAGATCTACCAAATTGATCTGATTTATCAATTGGTTTGTTACTTTCTAGAGATACTTCTAAATAGCTTATATAAACGTTACAAACACAAATGTCGATAATATCAGTTACAATAGTCAAATCACTTTCAAGTTTGACATTTACGATTTGTATTCAAAAGCTGACACTACGATTTCTGACGATCAAATCATATATTGTGCGATTAAACAACTTTCTAGTTCGACCAATTTTATCCAGCGCGAGCGGCCCTTGACTTTTGTATACATCAAAGTCAAAACCAATTCTCTTTTGTATAACAATTTTGTTTTAAACAGATTTTTTTAATAGAATTTAGGCAACCTATTGGTTGGAAATGAAAGCATTATATAACATTGTTTTCATTGAGCGCTAGACTGGCATTCTTGACTCAAGTTTGCGCACAGCCTTACACCAGACTACTAATATTATAAACGCAAAAGTTTGTCAGGATGGATGGTTGGAAGTTTGTTACTCTTTCATGAAAAAACTACTGAACGGATTTGGATGACAATTTGGCACACAGATAGTTTATAACCAGGATTACACATAGGATACTTTTTACCCCGATATTCGCTCGGGATCGAAACTTATGATGAAACCCCGAGGCGCTGCTAGTCAGTAATATTTGTTACCTAACCTCTTAATATCTTCAACCCTCACTCCATCAGTATAACCTTCCTCATCGTCTTGTCCTTAGTCAAGCACTTCTTTTTCTGATCCGTCATCTCAAAATTCACTTCCATCATAACCATAACATCTTCCACACAAACCAACCATCTTTTCTTCCCTCTCTTTCAGACAAATAACCCCAAAAATCAACTAAACAAGCCAGAAACAACTACAACTAATGACACATCGTTCTAATCATGCACTTATGCGGGCTCGCTCAATAAAGGGGGTGGTTGCGCCTGGCGGGGGGAAGGGGGGCGGCCTTATCACTCAGCTGATAATCACAGGCCCCTAAACCAGACACTTCATGTGTTGACGCAAGCGTAGGGTGGCGTTGTGTTCAGACACTCCTGATTAGAAAAATGGTGTTGATTGTATGGCTTTTGATCTGTGGGTGGTTGGCAATCGGTGGTAATTGTCACTTGGCTTTGGATGACGATTTAATGTTTACTTTGTAGTCTTGATCATGTTTTTATACAGGGTGGCAGGCACTTCGACACGGTTACACATGTTACCTTCGATTCAGCGCGTGATTCTGAGCATGCGTTGAAATTTTTCGTCGGTTATAAAAAAAAAGCCAGGCAGTCACTCCATATAAAATACTGGAATCCAGCTGTATCCAGTTAGACTGGAAGCTGACCCAAACATAGTTGAGAAAAGGCTCGGCAGCTTGACCCACTATAATAAAAAAAAACTGCACCATGATTTTATATAAATGCATATGTAATATGCATTTTTCTTCTTGAATGCTTTTAACTAAAGCCCAACAAATTTCAGTTACCAAATAAAAGCAAAAAATACATTGTCCTTCAGCCTTCAAAAGCATGGTGGCTATAAAAGCTGTAATTTTATACCGTCTCCTGTAAGAGGCGAGAGATTGCGTACATACATAAACGTAACATAGTATGTATAGTGATATTGTATTGATTTATTGCAAGCCTTGACATGAACTTCCAGTAATATCTACTCGGGCAGTAATCTATAGCTACACTAATAATAAAGTTGAATAGTTTGTTTGTTTGAACGCGCTAATCTCTGGAACTCCAGTCGGATTTCAAAAATTATTTTTCATTTGATAGCCCAATTCTAGAGAAAGACTAGTATAGGCTATTCAAAATCACGCTAAGTTCCTTAGGAGCCGAGCAAAATAAAAAAAAACCGGCCAAGTGCGAGTCGGACTCGCGCACCGAGGGTTCCGTACAATTACAATTTACGATTTATGACGTATTAAAAAAAAACTACCTACTAGATCTCGTTCAAACCAATTTTCGGTGGAAGTTTACATGGTTAATGTACGTCATATATTTTTTTTAGTTTTATCATTCCCTTATTTTAGAAGTTACAGGGGGGGGGGAACAAACATTTTACCACTTTGGAAGTGTCTCTCGCACAAACTATTCAGTTAAGAAAAAAATTATATTAAAAACCACAATATCATTTTTGAAGAACTATCCATAGATACCCCGTATGGGTTTGATGAAAAAAAAATGTTTGAGTTTCAGTTCTAAGTATGGGGAACACCGAAAATTTTTTTTTTCAATTTTTTTTGAAAATCTTAATGCGGTTCACAGAATACATCTACTTACCAAGTTTCAACAGTATAGTTCTTATAGTTTCGGAAAAAAGTGGCTGTGACATACGGACGGACAGACAGACAGACAGACATGACGAAATCCATAAGGGTTCCGTTTTAGCCATTTGGATACGGAACCCTAAAAAAGTGAGGAAGGACCCTAAGGAAAAACGAAGTAAATAGCGCGGGTGCGATGGGGTGGGGCGGGTTAGGGCAATCAGTCACACGGACGAAGTCGCGGACAGAAGCTATTTTGTCATATAAAGCTTTTAAATTATTTTTTTTTTAAGTAAAATACTAGTAACTTCAACAAAGTTAGGATTTGTTTGCACAACTTCCTTTGATATTCTGAAGCATTGACTGAAAAAACAAATACCTAAGCCGTAAAAAGGCTGAAATAAAAAAACCCTTATTTTAAACTTAACAAATTCTCAGAACGCAACCAATATTGTTCTAACATAATTAAATTAATAATTGGTTCCCATGCCAACAAATTGATTAAGAGTCGAGTCAAGAACATCGATAATGCACGGGGTTATCGGTATGTAAAAATAATAGGCAGGTTCACTTCCTGGAGGTAATTAGGTACATTATTAACCTACTTTATACTAAGAATAATTTTATAGTTGTGATAGGATTGTAATTTACTAGCTTCTGACCACGACTTCGTACGTGTGAAAGGAGATCAGCCATTTTGGACCAAAATTCTAAGCATAAGGAGTACTTCCCCTAAACTTTTTATATTTGTTGGTATATTGGCGTGGCTAAATAACTGACATATTATTATGGCAAATGATTTAAATTTAATGTTCTGTATCTAGCATGTTAATTACTTTACATACCTAGTATTGTATACAATCAAGTATTTTCTAACTGAACAGCCAGCTGTGCTGCTGGGGAGTTTGTTGCGCCACTTCTTCCCAGCGAAAGCACTAGGAAGTGGTGGAGGGCGGGCATTTTTGGGGGACTGTCTTTTGTAATTTTGACGTTCGAAAAGTACTGATTCTCAGCCTAATTTGAATAAATGGCTTTTGATTTTGATTTTGAAACATACAAAAAAGCTAATATTTGGTGTTTATTATTAGAATATTAGTTTAAATGACACTTGGCGATACTGTAGCTTCCCAGTTGTGAAAGAATTCTCGAAATCTGAAGGAAAATTCTCGTAATTTAAAACGTTCAATATCTAGTCGCAGTCGCAGTGTCATCTCGGCGACAAACAAAATGTCAAATCTTGTCAAAATGTAGGGAAATTTGAGGTATTTTTGACAGATTGCGACTGAGATCAGACTGTGAACCTTCCTAAAATTACGAGAATTGCCCCTCTGATTAGTCGTTACTAGTTACCAATAAGATTATCCCATACATATAAACTTACTAGGTACCTCTTTATAATATTAGAAAGTATAGACCACATAGGACAACTGAAAATTATCAGCAGCCTAATAATTGCGGAACACTCTTATCATAGCAATACCTTTCATATTGACAATCAAACAACATTCATTGCGTTATTCACGTTGTAGATTCGACAAATGCTTTAATCATAAATGAATGATTATGAATTTCCTTAAAAAATCGTGTATTTCTATCAAAAATCGTTCGGATTGCGAGTGTCTTTGTTAATGTTTGTGAGGTTTCAATTAAGGTTCTGTATTTCGTCTCTAGATAACTTTGAAGTCGTTTTTGTAAAGCCCTGAATACACTACCAAGTTTGATTGCGCAAGACATTTACAGCAAGACCAAGTTGAATTTGGAAGTGTCAGGTTAAGTTGTTTTAAAGCTGGGGCAACTTTAAAACTAGTGCTGTGACTACCACCTTCTGTAGCTTGTTAGAGTTTCTGTGTTTCTATTTGAAGAGAATGAGTGTCAGTGTCAGTTAAAATATAATTTAAAAGAGTTTCCATGGAGTTTCTTATCTGTTCTTCTCCATAGGTACCTAAAGTCCTCCAGACCGTATTTCGGCCACGGCGTCAGACACGGCAATCTCAACGGAGACTAGCCTTCGGCGTGGGAGATATTATAGTGCAGGCGTGTGCGCGCAGACACAGGTGCACTCCCTCTTCTCTCACTCTCATAGTCCAATAGGACGGCAATTCGCCACGACCGCAGAGAGGTACCTACTACGCTTTGGAATGGGCTACTAGTTTCATATTTCTGACTGACCCGAGTCCTTGACAATTAAAAAGAGCCTGTAAATAGTTTAATTGAAATAAATCAATGTTTAATGATTTCCACACGGAACAAATATTTATATTGCCTACAGGTAATTGTTGCGGGTCTGGCTGTTTGTGTATGTGAATTTAAATGTTTGTAAGCGCACCTACGATACAGGAGTAATTCCTAGGGAAACGTTTTTTCTTAAAATAAAAAATAAATAAAATGTTTTGAGTAGTAGGCACATATGAGATTTCACATCATTGTTTCAGTGATCAATCTGCAATGGCAACGACAACTTTTTAGTGTCCAAACTATGTAGATAAAACCAAATTAAATACTGATTGTCGGCCATGTTTATAATTCAACTAGCTTCTGTCCGCGACTTCGTCCGCGTGAAATTTCTTATTCCCCTGACCCACCCCTCGCATCGCATTGCCTGCCTACGCTATGACTTCTTTTTCGCCTATCGTTCTCCCTTATTTTTTTTCTTTTTGCTTGGCTCCTAAGGGTTCTAGCGTGATGTTAAATAGCTTATAGCCTTTCTCGAAAAACTAGGCTATCAAATGCATTAAGAATTTTTCAAATCCGACCGGTATTTCCAGAGATTAGCGCGTTCAAACAAACAAACAAATAAATAAACTCTTTAGCTTTATTATTAGTAAAGATTACATAAAGAAAATAATTACGTATCCTTTTTATCACAGAACAATGTCGCAAATTGGTCGCTCAAGAGTAAACGATTTAATTTCAGCATGAAACCAGTTAGATAGAAACATAATTAGGTGTCGGAGCTCCGGGCATTTAGATAAGTTTGTATGCTTATGATATGGGGACAAAAACCAACATATTTTCATTAAGATAGCGTGGTGAGTGTTGGTATTGTGTGGGTTGTTAGTGAAATGGTTAATTGTTAGTATTTTTATGCAGAAAAAAGGAGGGCTCGTCCCTAAGTAATAACAGCTGTATGGGTCGTTGCGCTTGCCGAGGTCGTTTGAAGATGTCATTTGTTTCTAGAATTTGTAACTCGATAACACTCTCGTCATTAGTTCATTTTCTATTTCTCCATTTCACCCATGCCGTTAATTTACTACCACATTCCATTTTTATAGTTTTTATAGTATATTCACTGTAATACTGTTCCACTACACAGCCGTAATGTATACTGTATTCATTTATTTTCGGCGCGGGCGTCCCTTTACTTGTCACAGCAATGCCACAGAGTGCTTCTGACATTTAGGGCATAGACAAGTAATGAGGTTACGTCTGGCGCGTATCAAAAATGTTTTTTTTTTTTTTTGATAATAATATGTTAAATAATTATATCTACTTTATTATTTATTTATTTATTAGTGTAATTGCCCGTGACAATTACACTAATAACAACTAATAACATCACAGCGGGCCCTATCAGAATACCAGCGCTGAGAAATTTATTTTTTAAATGTCGTAGCATTATGCTGAGATAGGAGCCTTTTGACATCGTGTAGGACTTTCTATTTCATTTTTCTTTTTGTTACTTTCTTTCTGTCTTAGAACTTCGGCAGTCGTTATGGGTAGTCAGAAGCCAGAATGTCTTTAAGTCCTGGGGCCCTCTAAAATGGCGTATTAAAGATGTATTTAGAAAAAGGGGTCTCGTGGCTAAGTAATAACCGCTGCATCTGTCGTTGCGCTTGCCGATGTCGTTTGTAGATCTTTGGCAATCGTTATAGGGAGTCAGAAAGTCTGACAACCAAGCTTACCAAGGGGTATCGTGTTTTTCAGTAACTGGATTATTGAGGTCAGATAGGCAGTCACTCCAAGTAAAATACTTTAGCTGCATCCGGTTAGACTCGAAGCCGTCTGCAACATCGATGGGAAAAGGCTAACCAGATGATAATGATGATCGAAGTTTTTGTCAAAATAGAAACCTTATAATTATAAAAAATATATTTCACCGTTTATGTGGGTAGCACATTTACATCGTTTTTTTTCTTAACAGGAAATCACAAACCCAAAAGCTTACCCTTTCCTTAATTCCCTGAATAATATACAAATGAATCACAGAACTAAATTCGGTGAAATGCTAAATATATACCGGACGAGAATATATTTTCGTCAAGTAAAAATAGTTTCTGAAAGTTTCACCGAAATACCGTGAACGATCACACTTCCGTCCTGTTATTGTTATTTATAGTTGACTCACTAAGTATCTATATATACATACCCGATTATTAGAAGACTGTTTTATACAACATCATACGTCGGGAACAGGGTCCAAGCTACCGGTGGTCAGGGCTCCAGAGAGAGGAACCTCCTGACGACGAGCCGTGTCCAGAAGTACCGCTTTCTGAATCAAGCCCTTGATCCAGCTGCCCAACGAGAGCCTCCTCAGGTGTTGGTCGAGGCTCTTGGCTATTAAGCCATTGGCTGTTATTATTATTTCTGAAGCCGGTCTTTGATTTTGTCTTTTCGTTGTTGCCACTGACTTCCGAAAAAAAGGCACTCGCAATGCAAAACCACCTCCATTTATTGATCCGTAAAAAAACCACGCCCAGTTGATATGTATGTAGAGAAGTAAGAATGTCTGGTGAATCCTGGTTGGTCAACAAAGACACTAACAATTATTGCCCACTAGGTGAAAGAATTCTGATATATCTAAGCACCAAAGTATGAGCTATATCAGAAATTGATTACGATTACGGTTGTGTTACGCAATAAAGAAGAAATAAATAAAGAAAATACATTTATTTAGCACAGACAAAAAGACACACAATACACCAGATACATACATCAGCTAAAAACAAAAAAATTAAGATCAAGTAAAAAGTGTAAAGTCCGCTGTAAGAAATTAGCAGAAAAGTGTGCCTCACAGCTGCACCAAAAAGGCCCAGTACAGCAAAGGCAAGAAGGGTGCAAGCTTTGGTGTTTTCGAAGTACGAAGAGGTCTCATCGTGTAGTCATTTATACGGTGAAGAGCAAGCAAAGCTCGATCCATCAATCTAATTAACGGTTGTTAGGTCCTGGGGGTACTCCGAAGTGCAAAGTGCGAATGTTCGGATCTAACCGACACATAGCCGAACCGAATATTATTGAAAAATGCGAAAAAAAGTTCGAATCGGCTCAGTTGGGTCGGGACCATAGTCAATATTCGAAAGAGTGTAGGAATGTAGTATCGGAACCGACCGAACATAGTAACTTCGCAGCAGGAAACGGCCGAACATTCGGCCGATACTACTTCGGAGTAGTCCCCCAGTTTTTCTACCCGTAGCTGGGGATCGCATAATCAGCCTTTAATTTTCCCAATGCTGGGACTGCCGAGAGGTCTGTCTCTCGGTGAGAGGGAGAGGGCCGTAATCACAACGCTGCCCAGTACGGGTTGGTAGATGTCACATGTCTTCGAATGCTTGGCTCAAGGACATGCCGGTTTCCTCACGATGTTTTCCTTCACCGTTTTGAGAGCAGTGTGCGATGTGTGTGTGAGCATGTGTGATGAAATTATTTACACAACTTAAAGCGCCTGTCTGGGTTCGAACGTGCAACCTGTCACTCAATCGCAGTCTACAACTGGGGATCGCAATCTTCATAATTATCTGTTTTATAAGAGGCCTCTGCTATAACACAGACAAGTACAAATTGACCATACATTCATATATTTCACGACAGCCATTACAAACTGCAGTACCATTAGTAAATTATTGTAATTAAATACACAACGATGACTGTCACGCGCACTGTGTACATACATACAAACATACATACATGCGTCATTCTGAATAATGAAGTCTTCATTCATGATGTTCTTAGTTACACAATGATAATGTGCGTTGCGAGATTTTCCCACGACTGGGCAGTATTTATAGCTGGTGTCCAAGTTGCGAGATCAGCTTAGGCATAGACCACCCACATTGGAGAGCTGAGGCAATGATAGTTCTATATTATACTAGCTGCGCCCCGCGGTTTCACCCGCATAAGTTTTGATCCCGTGGGAATATCGGGATAAAAAATATCCTATCTGTGTGCTAAATTCCATCTAAATCCGTTCAGTAGTTTTTGCGTCAAAGAGTAACAAACATCCATCGATCCATACAAATTTTCGCGTTTATAATATTAATAGGATACTGTGCAGCGATATAGTACACGAAAGATATGGTACCCTGGTATTAATATGACCTATAGTGCTTTGGTGGCCCAGTAGATGGTGGTTTGGCCGCCCTTTTCGAGTTGTAGGTTGTAGGCATGAACCCGGACAGGGCACTTTGTGTAAATAATTTCATCACCACAGCTCTTAAAACGGTGAAGCGGTAAAGCCAGCGATAAAGCCCTTAAAATAATGAAAAAAAAATCTCTCAAAACGGCGAACGGCGCCATCTCCTAGAACCAAAAATTCAAAGACATGTGGCATCTACCAACCCGCACTGGGCTCGCGTGGTAGATCAAGACCCACTCCTTCTCACAGAGAGGAGGCCTGTGTCCCAGGAGTGGGAACATTATAGCCTGATTATGCTTAGGCCATAGACCACCCACATTGTCGAGCAAAGTCGGTAAAGATAGTTCAGTATCTAAGTATTAGAAACCGAGCAATGATATACTACTCGTAAAATATGATACCACAGAAGAAACTGACATATATACACATGAATCTGTAGTTTTTTTGTGTTTGTTCTTTTTTTTATGTGTCATGTTTGCCGCAAATAAATGTATTTTCTTTCTTTCTTTCTTTCTTTCATCCATCGCTTTTCGTCAGGCGAAACCGGCCAAGTGCAAGTCTGACTCGCGCACCGAGATTTCCGTAAAATTTAAAATTATTTTTATTATATGATGTAACTAAAAATTTACGGTTTTCGCAATTTTTCCTTTATCTGTGCTATAAAACGTTGCTTCGTACAAAATTTCAAGATTCTGAGTTTACGGGAAGAACCCTGTAGGCTTTGATTCCCTTGCAAGTGTCGAAAATTTGCGACATAAACGGCTGTATCTTTTGATTGCGTTGGCTTAGAAGTTTGATTTTTTCACAGCTCCAAGGGTCAGTAGACCTGAGTATTTGATATAAATTCCAGCTTGATACCTCCTCGCGTTCCTGAGAAAAAGGATCTTGACAGACGGACGGACGGACGGACAACAAAGTGATCCTATAAGGGTTCCGTTTTTTCCTTTCGAGGTACGGAACCCTAAAAAAAGAATTGTAGTAAATAGGCCGGGGATGTGTAGTTATTATGACACACATTCAGTGTTTGTAAAATACAGTCTCGATTTCTATCTATTTGACAGCCAACCTCGGCCTCTCTTTTCTGGTGCCAGGATTGGCACAAGAAAAGACAGGTCAATGCTCCGCAGTGGGTGAGAAGTCGGGTTATGGTTGATGATGATGATGAACATAGCTACGATTGGTCAAAAGTCTTCAATGAAAGAACGATCAGCAGCTATTCTGTCAATCATTTTAAATCCAATGGAACCTGTACGCACGGCTACACATCAAGCTATACATAACCAGTATAAGCTGACTTCTGATTGTACGAAAAACCTATACAATGCAAGGTCAGCTAAAACTGGAAATGCATAGCTTGATGTGTAGCCGTGTGTACTAGATTCCACCTTGATTAATAAAAAAGTTTATTTACTAAACTGCTGACGCATTGCCTTTCTAGGCTAAATAAATAACACTGAACGATACTGCGCCAATGGGCGCGCCTGCCTTCCTGTCTG
This sequence comes from Apamea crenata, assembly GCA_949629185.1. Lineage (NCBI taxonomy): Eukaryota > Metazoa > Arthropoda > Insecta > Lepidoptera > Noctuidae > Apamea > Apamea crenata. The sequence goes on from OX451377.1 coordinate 11,593,734, forward strand.
GCTAACGCCGGCGTGAACCAGATTCAACTAGATTTATCCAGATTTCAGATAAGAACGTGTCACGTAGAGTAATCTGCGCGATTTTTCAGTGTTAAGCGAAATTTAGAGTAGAGTGAAATGAGGCTATGTGGATTTAGGTTTCGAGTTTGAAAGGGGGAGAGTGGGGATAAAAACGGAAATGTATTTTTTTTGGAATAATTAGTATTATTTCAGTTAACAGTTTTACAAGTAATGCTAAAAACTCTGTAATACGATATTGTTAAAATCAATGTAATGTAGGCTGGTTGCAAATGTTAACGGAGTTAATTGGACGACCCGATTGGCGTAGCGGTTAGTGGTTAAACGCTGTCTTTTGCACGAACAATATCGAACCATCCTCTGTTCGATTCCCGCAAGGCACAATTAGACAACACCTGTATTATTGGCTTTAAAGGAACATAACATCGCGCCTTAAAAATCAAAATCAAAAGTAATTTATTCAAATTAGTCTGAGAATCAGCACTTTTCGAACGTCAAAATTACAAAAGACAGTCCCCCAAAAACGCCCGCCCTTCACCACTTCCTAGTGCTATCGCTGGGAAGAAGAAGTGGCGCAACAAACTCCCCAGCAGCACAGCTGTCTGTTCAGTTAGAAAATACTTGATTGTATACAATAATAGGTGTTAAGTAATTAACATTACAAGACACAGAACATTAAGTTAAATTATTTGCCATATGTCACCTAGCGACGCGGGAGTAGACCGTATTCTACCACGCGGGCCCAGTGCGGGTTCTAGGACATGCCGGTTTCCTCACGATGTTTTCCTTCACCGTTTTGAGAGCAGTGGTGATGAAATTATTTACACAAAGTAAAACGCCTGCCTGGGTTTGAACTCACGATCTACAACTCGTAACTCGAGGCCGTCACCAGTGAGCCACCACTGCTCTGAACAACGTATTTAAATTACAATAATTAAACTTGGCGTGGTTCCTTATCCAATTAATTAATATTCCTCTTTTTTTTCTTTTTTTTATATTTTATTAGGTATAATTATTTGAGTCTTGCTTTCCTGGATTCATTTGGTTGAATGAACATTTTGAACTGGATTCAGTTAACCGTAAGTTGTTGAACGTGAATAGGAAGGAAATCTATAGACATTTATACACACACACACGTGTGACTGTGTGAATGATGATATATATGGTTAGAAAGGGGGTGACTACCGAGATAACGACTAATAGAGAAGTATGGAAGAAATAGACATGTTGTGCAGAACCCAAATAAATTGGGATAAGGGCAAGATAATGATGATAATGATTTATACACACACACTCAACACCACTGAGGGGCTCGTGGCTAAGTAACAACAGCCACACGGCTCGATCGATAAGGTTAAGCTACACTTGCCGCGGTCGGTCCGTGGATGGGTGACCATGTTTACATACCGAGACCCCTCCGTGCCTCGGAAAGTACGTTAAGCCGTTGGTCCCGGCTGACATTGGATGTTTGAGGGTCGTCACAAGCCCGAAAGTCTTACAACCAGTCTTACCAAGGGGTATCGTATTACCCAGTAACTGGGTTGTGGAGGTCAAGTAGGCAGTCGCTCCATGTAAAATACTGGTATTCAGCTGAATCCGGTTAGACTGAAAGCCGACCCCAACATAGTTGGGAAAAGGCTAGGCAGATGATGACACTAGCTTCTGCCTGGGACTTCATCCCGACCCACCCCGTCGCGTCGCATCATCTGCCTGCGCTATTACTTCGTCATCGCTTAGCATTCTCTCAAACTTTTTTATTTTTGTCCGGTTCCTAAGGGTCGTAGCGTGATGTTAGGTAGCCAATAGCCTTCCTCAAACATTAGGCTATCAAATACAAAAAGATTTTTTCTAATCCGACCGGTAGTTCCAGAGATTAGCGCGTTCAAACAAACAAACTCTGCAGCTTTATTATTAGTACACTGCCGAGCAATGAAAAAGTTCCACCCACAAAATGATCATAGAACCTAGCTTCATAAATTAAAAAAGTACGTTTTTAGTTGGTAATATTCTGATGCGCTGTTAAATGTAGGTACTTCAATATTGCAGTTGGCGTCATTAAGCAAGCCTTTCCCGTTTAGGAGTAATATGGTGCTATGTCACTGGAACTGTTTCATTGCTCGCGAGTGTATATAGATTTATAATAAACTTGCATGTATAGTAAAGATATCTTGGACGTCTTGTCAAGTCGTAAAACTAAGAAGCAGGGGCGGGTCGATAGTAGCTATAATAATATTATTATCCTTAAAAGCCTGTCATGTCCCTCTGTAATAGGCTGCAGAGGGATATGGCAGAACAGACAAAACTGCTTAGAACATAATAATACAATGTTTTTATTTTGAGTTATTTATTTGATACTAATGATTATATTTAATTGTTACAGGTTGTTCCATTAAAGCAGAAAGCGGTTTATTACTGTAAGTATCTTCATCATTAATTGTGTTAATAATAGGATCATTATTGAGGATTGAAATTAAATCTAATTTAAACGGACCGTCTTCCTTATTTTAGACACGATATTTTGCCTTAATAATTTCGAAACAGGTTAACAGGAAATTATTTAAATGATAAATAACTTTATTTTGTAAGTAGGTTTGTACAAACACTTTTACACGTCAATCATATTTTAATACTAGATGAGGTCGGCGTTTCCTATCTGACTAGTCTGAGAAGAAATGCCGAAACAAACTCAGAGGTCACAGTCTCTTTTAAAGTCCAGACATAATCTTGGTCAGATCATATGAAGACCATGTAGATCGATGTGTACATAATAAAAAAAAACAACAACAAGACAGAAAAAAAATAAAAATAAAAACATTCAATATGTAAAAATTGGAAGCACCTTAATCCCAAGCCTTTTTGTCCTCGATATAATCCTTAACGGTATAAAAGGCTTTCTGGCACAACTTACTTAATGAATGATTTGAATTTATTAAGGCTTAGATCTTTAACGGGGCTTGGAACTTTATTGTAAAAGCGTATACATTGGCATCTGAACGAGCCACCTATTTTCTTGAGCCTTGTTATGGGTACAACAAAGTGCTGGTTCCTAGTAGGTATTTATATCATGGATATCACTGTATGTTTTAAACAATTTTATATTTTTATGGGCATATAAAAGATTTTCATAAATATACTGAGAAGGTATAGGATATCTCTTTGATAAACTGAAACTTTTAATAATTTCTATCATGGTAATATGATCGTGGACGTCCATGTCCTACGTCCATAAAATGTATGGACATACCCGTTTGAAAGACTCTCCTTTGGAAGACTTTTCATTGTGCAGCAGTATACAAGGTGGGGAAGACCAGTTCTACTTTAAAAAGGTTTGCGTATGCTTTCTATAAAGATATGATACGAACCAAGATACGAGAATTTTGAGCCAACCATTAACGGTCAGTAAGATGCAGAAATCAATAGCATTCGCTACTACATAAATTTAGTTTGTTTTAGTTATCTCTTTTTTATGTCGATGCTAGGATTCATTTGATGTTTCCAAAATTCTCTCATGCATCAGTATTACCAGCATTTTCATTTATTGTCATCTCCACATTGTACATATATTTTATGTTGCGAATTTCATGTTTAGGTGGCGCATTAACTGTAAGTTTATCAGTTAGTCAGTCACGAAACTGTTCAATGATTGCCTGAACTATTTCAAATATGCTGACACCAGGAGCTTTATCATAATTCATAAGCCGTCAATATACCGGATCTGGCTCCACGACTTCTCGATCAGCATCAGCTGTAACCTTTAGGTCATTGTCTCTCTTAGCCCCAGCTCTGCTATACTTTCTAATTTATTACATTCGTGAAATATCCCGCTCTAGTGTTTCAACCTTAGTGTATCAGTATCGGAAAGACAACCTTTCGAGCGCTGATTTAGTTGGTAGTCGGTGTGTTTGGCAATTTGTTGTCACGAAGTGTTAACTAATAATTTGTAGCCTCACTTACGAATACTTGTTTTGTAACAAAATCAAAAGTCGTTTATTCAAACTAGGCACTCAGCATTTTTTGAACGTTTAAATTACATGAAACAGTCCCCCAAAAAGCCCGATCCTCACCTCTCACAGTCGAATGCTAGACTCTTCCAATTCACTCTATAGAACGCTGTTCTTGGTCTACCTTATCCTTCACGCCATCTTCCTTCATCTTTAATCTTCATAATGAAAGCAGTTTTTCCAAACTCGTTATGCCATCATCATTGTCCTGCCCTTTCATGCCATCTCAATTTATTTGGGGTCGCGCAACATGTCTTTTTCATCCACACTTCTCTATTATTCGTCATCTCGGTAAACTCGTTACATAAATTTATTAACTTCTAAACAAGGATATAAATAATCTACAAACAAATTCAAAGCTTGTATAACGCTATATATTCTGCATGCTGCCTTTTTATACGTAACTTAGTACACAAAGACCACAAAATAAACCAACCGTCAAAAATAATAATGAAATTCTAATAATAAAAATAATGCCAATTCTTGAAATACTTGAAATTCAAAGGCAGCGGTAGCGTCTGCAGCATACCATTTCCAAGTAGAACAAATCTATTGTTCAAACCAGCGCGTTCGATACGCTAGTTCATTTCCTTTGTCTATTGCATAGTTCTAACATTTTTCGCTTCACCTTGCTATATATCCTTTTCTACCATCTCCAAGGCTTCGTGTATCCCTCTATGATGTCGCAACGATACATCCTCTTAATCCTTCTAATCCTGCTGATAAATCTAGCAGGTATTTACGACGTCACATCACGTGCCCTGTTTGTCCTCCTTATCATGTTCAAACATTATGTGTCTATGTAAAATTTTGTGGAGCATTAAACTGAAGAGTTACGATCTTTTGGAGTTTAATGTCCTCTTTGATGTGATGCTTGATTATCGTATGTGCGTGTGTGAATTTAGTTTGTAAAGAATTGGGGCGATTAGAGTTTGTAGTGGATACAAGATGATATTGTAAGATTGCTTTCGAAAACATTAACTTAAGTCTGTGGAAAATCTAATATGATTCACAAAAGTAACAAACCACTTAGTTAGAAAACGACAGAATAGATATTGCTACAAGATTTATTAACAACAACAAGAGGTCGTTCAAATATTTACTCACCTACCTCAAAAGGAAGCAGTGTCAAAAAGTCATCTTAAACCCCTTAAATAAATAAATTTCTCGTACAAATCCGCAGGAAAATCTCTATCAACCGAATATCCTCCACGAATTAGTCCGTCCCCAATTAAATATCATTATGACATCAGCATAGTGGCTTCCTTGTCAAGAAAAGGCCTACTGTTCACCGCAAAATTAAATTTTCCTTTCAAAACAACCTTATAAATTCTTAATAGTACAGCCATAAGGCCTAAATTTAAATTTGTAATGACTATTTGGACCGTAAAAGAATTTTGGTGCTTAGATGTAGGCCACGCAGGGACCAATTTTGGTTGGTCTCTAAAACTTCTTTGTGTAGCCTCATTTTTAATGCGTGTACGTGCCCGGAGAGCGGTGGGGCGGGTCATGTTAGTTTGGACATCTACTGATTTATTTTTTCTTTGTTTGCTGAGGACAATGTTGACATGTCTTTTTTTTAATTTCGGTCTGGTGTTAGAATAATTTCTGTCTGGCCAGTGACTTATAGCTTTTGTTATGATATGGACCAACACGTGTTGCCTGACATGTAATGAATGTGTTTTTTTGTTTCGTATGTTTCACTATTCATTAGTTTTGAGCGTGATTTTGTAAGTTCCTGTCGCCATCTTGTGGAATTTAAGATGGTAACATAGATTGTTATTAAATGGCAATACCAGTTGATTGTGGAAGGCATTAATTATCTATGATTTATGATGTGAATTATGACAATTGTTTTGTCTGGAAACTATTAACAATTATTCGGTTTCAAGCTTCACAATGAGTAATGTACCTAAGTACCAGTTAGTTTAATGGAATGTGTTGTAGCTTGTAATTTTCTGTCACAATTAATTCAATTAGCCCGTGAACGTGTTTTCCTTAACAAATTTATTTTTACTGTCACTGTTAGCCTGCAGCAACCCACTGATGGGCAAAGAACTCTCCATGGGGAGAGGCCTTTGTCTTGCAAATAAAAGAAAGGAAGAACGAAAGAGCTGGCAGTCATGGGACTTCCAGCTCTTTTGTTTTCTCTTTCGGAGTTTTATTTTTATTGATATAGGAAGACTACCTTTCATGTGTTCTTTAAGGGTCCAGTAGGTCTTCGAAGCATTCTGGACTCGTCTTTCGAAGTTTCGACTTCCTTGTCTTGTCTGTTCTTGAAAGACACTATCTGGTCGAAGTATGTGTACTCATCGACATATTACAAACCATTTTCGTCTACCTCGACCCTACGTTTCGTGCTGTTGGTCATTATATTACTAAACAAACATTATTGCTGTTCAGTAACTTGTTACCAGAAAAATTCTGATGTATTTATGTACCGCCACAAACTAAAAATCCATTGGTTTCACACAAATAACCCCAAGAAACTACTTGACAAGCACTCAATAAAATTCCTACATTAAATATTTTTCTCATTCCTTTAATTTCCTACGACGAACACGTTTCACTTCGCACAGGTGGAAATGAGAAATTCCATTTGTTTTATCTTAACGAAATCTGTATTATTCGGATCAGCGGAACGCGAGCAAAATTTTTATTCGAATAAAATGGAATAAATAATTATATTTTGCGGTTGGTTCAATTTACCCGCGTTCACCCTAAGTTAGTGAAATTGTTTTATTATTCTGTACAGGAGTTACGTAAATACAGATGTGCTTACGACAGATTGAGTTTGAAAAGGAGCGCAGTAAGATGTGGTCGCTGTGGAAGACTTTTGGAAAGATCTGCGGCCTTTTGCGTAACTGCAGAACTAAAATAATGAAAAGGTTGTGTGTCAAAACGGCACACGCGTTTCAAAAAATGAAACAGCGCTTGTCAGTAAAATGCTTTCATTTGTTTCTCGACTTACTTAGGATCTTAATGTAATCACACACGTCAAACATTATAAATCATTTACTGCATTGGAACAGCCTCACGATGTTTTCAGTGGTGATGATATAATTTACACAAAGTAAAGCGCCTGACTGGGTTCGAACCTACGACCTACAACTCGGAAGTCGCGGCCGTGACCACTGGGCCACCACTGCATCTAGGTACATCGTGAGGAAACCGGCATGTCCTAGAACCAAAAATTCGAAGACATGTGACATCCACCAACCCGCACTGGGCCCGCGTGGTGGATTACGCCCCACTCCCTCACAGAGAGGAGGCCTGTGTCCCAGCAGTGGGAACAGTATAGGCAGAGTGCAATTTTGATTGTTTTAAATTACGAGAATTGACCTTCAGATTAGCAAACGTCAAGAAAAAAATAAATAGTAGTAATCTGGATCTGTATTTTTTTTTTCTTTTTGGTTAAGATTGATTATTTTATAGTGGCGTCTCTAGTGCGTTGTAGGTACCATACTTTTTAATTTTCATTTATAAACTCGATGTAATAATATTAGACAGGGTGGAGGGGACATCGATGTGGAAACTGTAACCATGAATGCACATGATCCTAGAAATACTTTAAATTTAACGTCGGCTGTTTCATACAAAAGTGCAATTACAACGCAGTCCAAATGTATAGAGCATTTGCTTTTTAATAACCGACGAAAAATATCAACGGGGGTTCAGAATCATGTACTGAATTCATGGTAACAGGTTGCGGGTCGATGTATGTCATCCTGTATTTTAATAGCAATTTAACTTACTCATTATCAAACCTCTGTCTAACCCGTTATGGAAACCAGCGTGATGTTATGTATGTATATAATTAGCAATGAAACTTTAATGCTAGTGTATCGTGCATACTTTTTGACTGTAGGGTAATAAATATCTTTGTAAGAGCAATGATTTCTAGTGTATAAAATGCTAAGTCATCTACAGTCAGCATAATTTTAATGATGATTTAACGGCTGTTCTAAGATTAATTAACTGTTAATGCGGAATTAACTTTTTTTAATAGAACCTTCTAGATCCTACAGGTTTTAATACGACAAACAAACATGTTTTTAGGATGATTCTATTAGATTAATATCGATATGACAAAGACGATTAATAAAGATTTATGAATGAGAGATCGCATTAGTAAGATGTGCTTGAGGTTTTTAGTTATACTGGTCAGGATGGTCAGTAGTTGTCGTATCAAGGGTGGTGGATAGGCAGTCGCTCCATGTAAAATACTGGAATTCAGCTGCATCATGTTAGAGTGTAAGCCGACCCCAACATAGTTGGGAAGAGGCTAGGCAGATTAATTGCTCAAAAATAATGTGACAGGAGGTGATTTGACGAGTATTTTATTTCTTTCTTCCATTAGTGTGATTTAGTATGTCACAGCGGAATACCAGCGTAGCGGTATGTAGGTATCTTTTAAATATCGCAGCATTATGCTGGAATAGGATCATTTTTGGTAACTAAGAAGTTTTTTTTTTTTTGTTTTGTCAATTTGAAGAAAAATTATGTAAATTTTGTTCGTTTTAAATGTTTATTTTTTACTGTTTACGTGTCCAAAATAAAATATTTTTCTTTCTTTCTTGATAGATATTTATAACAACATTTAAAATAAAAATATGTATATGATTTAATTGAACCCAAAGCTTACGTCAACTTTTAGGCTCATCGAAACCTGTTAGCCAAAAAAAATCTTCTGATTTTCCTGTGTTTTTCACATTGTGATGTCTAAGAGCGAACGTTTCTGTTCATAGTGGTAATAATCTAGTTAAATGTTATATGTTTCGTTCTCTACAACAAAGTCGCAAAATGTGTATACGATACACCGCATACACCTCTGTTTACTCCTTCGGGGAATACACGCGTGATACTATGTTATAATACGAGTATTACTACGTGATTCATACAACATACTATACACAACGTATATACTCATACATCGGCCTCATACTTCATTTGAACCTCTACGTCTATATAATGTTCATTTTGTACCTTTAAAGAGTCCATTCACGACAAACAGCCCATTCTTCAACTCTTCTTCAATCTGCTTACACTCCTAAAACTTTAGCACCACCTTTATTACTCACACATAAAGTCTAAATTCAAATACTTACAACTTCACGAGCAGCAAACACAATTTTGTTACGACGCAAATCGATTTGCGATTGGAAAATGGTTAAATAAATCGTATGTGTTCGAGATAAGGTTGAGTTTCGAATGTGTTTCAGTTCATGGGGTGCATAATGGCTTATTGAAAGGACACGTGCAGCTCGGCCCAGATGCGTTGAGATACATATGCAAATACCCTTTGTTGTATACATCATTGCGTCACTATAACGGTGTATGATTATAGCCCTGAGTTTATAATTTGGTACCAAATTTGGAGCTATTTCCATGCCTTTGGGGCTATTCTGGGTAGAATGGGTGGAAGGGCGGATGAATTTGTTATTTCACGCTGGTATTATACTAATGAGCTTAACATTTGGGTTGCGGTTCTTGATTACCTATATTTAGAATGATGTAGGTACTTATTTTTAAAAGTCAATTTATAAATGCCGCACTCACAGATGTCAACTAATCCGACGTCAGTTAATGAACATTTAACTAATGATAACTTAAGAAATGCATACTTAACAATTTTGTGTTGGTAATAGAGAATTTGTGTAGCTTTTGACATCTACATATTTATTTCGACTTTGTGAGTTTGTGGCCAGAAACAAAAAAACGTTTAAGGGCGAATTTCACCAAAATTTTATACTACCTAGAATAACTCTTATCCTTAGAATAAATGTTGAATATTTGACATCAATTTTATTCCACATATAAAAGATATCTGACTGGTAAAATCAGACCTTAGAAAAAAAATGCTCGACCCAAGAATTGAACCCTCAACCTCTCACTTCACTAAACCAATGACTCTATCCAGAAGAAAAAGCATTGATTTTATGATTTACCACTCCACAAACAATAATTCTTCCGTCTAACTACATTTTTAAAGCACTTCAAACGCTCGCCTTTAATTGTAAAATAAACATTTATGTTACAAAACTGAAACAATGAAACATTTGGTGCGAAACACGTCACAATTGTAACATTCGTTACAGAAATGGTACAATTTATTTTTGGATATACTCCTCTGTTTAAATTATTTTAAAATACCTGGAAACTGGCTGGAGCCATGTGTTTTAACAATTAAAATATGAGTAAAAGCCGGAATATTTTTGTACTAAGTTACAGAGTATATTTTTGGTTCATGGATATGCAGGGGGGCTCATGGCTAAATGATAACAGCCGCACAGGTCAGTTGAAATTTAAGCTACGCTTGCCAAGGTCAGTCCGTGGATGGGTGACCATCCATTACATTTTGAGGTCTCGGCTGTCATTCGTAGATCTATTCGTATTAAACTGCACCCAGTTAGACTGGAAGCCGACCCAAAATTAGTGGAGAAAATTCTAGGTAGATGACGTGGACATGGAATGAAATGAAATTATGTATTCTGTAAATAGGATTTCGGGAACATTTACAAGTCAAATTATAAAAAAAATCAAAAATAAATAAGCTATGTAGATGAGGTTGGCGTTTCCTATCTGACTACTCTGAGAAGAAACACCGAAACAAACTCAGAGGTCACAGTCATTTAAAGTCCAGACATAACCTTGGTCAGATCATGTGAAGACCATGTCTGAAATGGTCTTTTGAGGAAAGTCCCACACAGATTTGAGTAGCCCAGTCCACTCAGTGCAAGCTTTGTCAGTAACCGTGTAGCTCGACTCAGAACCTGAGGAGCTCAATGACTCGACGAACAATACCAAAGATACTGTAGAATCTACAGTGTAGACAACTTACTAATAGAAAAATTAAAAGGTTAATAACTGGGGTCGAGGAGGAATACAATTATGGACTCGCCTTGTTAGCACATTCTTTAGATGATAACAAGCACGAATCAAGCATAATTTATTTTCTCATAGAGACAGCATCTTTGGAACGTATGAGGTCCTATTACAAAACATTGACAGATTTAAACCATCGAGCAATTGAATTATAACTTTTATTCCGACAACGTTAAAGATCTAATTTTAAATCAGAATAGAAGTGGTCAATTTTGTATTAAGAACTTTACGTTAGTCGGATAAGGTTTAAAACTCGCTTTATACTTAGATCTCATTAGAACTGAAGTCCTAATTTGCGTACAGCTGAAGAGTGCAATTTCCTGCCGGAGTCAGTATTTTCTGATACCTATAACCTGGGTTTTCAATTCAAGAGTGAATGGGTTATTTATAAGCAAGCATACTCCATCATTAACAACAATAACACGGTAAGTGTTGTGTTGTAAAGAAACTTGTAAAATTATCAGGGCTATATTTAATAAAACCGACCCGCGAACAACAGACAGGCGACAGGTGATAGCCTGATAATTTTACAAGTTTCTTTCATAGATTTCTACTTGATTAAACAGCACCTGTCCAAAACAAACTGACAAAATTGCCTCATTTTTGAGGCAATTTTGTCATAAATTGATAAATATGTCGCATTGACAGTATACCAAAAAAGGGCTCAGCATCTTAATTGCTGAACACACTATTAATCACAATCTGAATAATTTTGAAGGATATTGCTAATCCACTACTTTATAAGTTCGAAAAATTTGTCTGCTCAACAACATAAATAATGCAATGAATGTTCTTGGACTGTCAAAATGAAATCACTTGCTACTGTTAGTGTGCAGGTGAGATAGCAGTTAAATTATCCCATTAGAAAATAAAAAGTGAGGCAATCTAACCCCTATCCCTCCATTGAACTAGGACCAAGTTGTGACCAACGAAGACACCGACCCATCCCACGCCCGAACTCCCAAAGGACGGTAAACTGTCTTAGAAAGTTAGACCCACAACGAACTTTAATCCAAAAATACGAGGAGTATAGGGAAAAAGAGGGAACTGTACATGTGAAGGGATATATAACATGCGTATAAATCTTGGCCTCAAGAGGGTTAAGACGAAAAGTATTGAGGTAACACCAATAAATTGATGCTGGTCGATATTTGATAGAATTCTGGCATATCAGAACCTAAAGAAGGTGGTTGGACCAGACTGGATGCAGAAGGCGAAGGACAGGGTGTTGTGGCACAGCCTGGGAGAGACAGCAGTGGATTGTGATTGATAGATTTCAGATCAAAGTGTCTACTGCAAATCACGGTACTTTCTAAAATCAGAATTGTTTTCGGCTAAACGAATTCACCAAGCTTGGCAGACAGCTAGGTGATAGCCAGATTAGATAGTAGGATGCCATTCGTCTTCTAATGCCATTTTTTTTTTTTATATGGGAAATCATCAAATGACCCCCCCCGCTCTGGGTGGAGCGAAGGGAGTGTCATACTCTTACTGACTAAAACCCACCCGTGTTCTGTTCCAGGGCAGCGGTAACCCTTTCGGACGATCCCGCTGCCCGTCTTCTAATGCCTTAGTTTGCATTTTAGACACCTATGGTTTCTCTTTCCACCATTTTCAAGGGCAATCTCGTATTTACGCATTCTCGTATTTTTAGATTCTTGAGAATCTAAACTAAAGTCAAGTTTGCAAGCATCAGAAGTGAAATCAGGTTAGCAACCCGATCAATGACCTAAATATTTCGCAAAGTAAACAAGAAAGATAATTCGAAAACCCTTGAAAAGACGAATTTGACTCAATAGAAGATTATTCAAGAATTAATAACGAGAGGATTACCTTCACAATTTGCTTTCCAAGCTCTTTGCTGTGTAATTATTTTATCCGCTATATAAATATGGAATATGGCTTGTGGCTAAGTAATAACAGCCGCACGGGTCAATCGATCAGGTTAAGCTACGCTTGACGCGGTTGGTCCGTGGATAGGTGACCATCCCCCTCTGTGGCTTGGAAAGCACCGGTTGTAAATCATGGATTTTTAGCAGTCGTTAAGGGTCTGCCAAGAGGTATCGTATTACCTAGTAACTGGATTGTGAAGGTTAGATAGGCAGTCGATTCGTGTAAAATACAGCACAGCGGCACACACACACACGTTGTTGTTTTTGTTGGCGACAGTATTCAGTGGCATCCGGTTAGACACAAGCCGACCCCAACATACTCGTAGATGGGAAAAGGTAAAAGATGATGAAATTTGGAAGAACAGTTTTTACCTGGTTTCTCTTAATGAGATAAAATAAGACTAAGTACGACGGTTTCAAGGTATAGTGGTATTGATCTATTTGTTAGTACCTATGCTTTGATACTGCATAACATCACACCTTGAAAGAGGGGATAGTCCTCTTCTCTTTTTCCAACTCATTAAAGTTGTTTGAAAAAAAATTCTGCTCAACAACGTAAATAACGCAATAAATGTTGTCAAACTGTCATAATGAAAGTCATTGTTACTGTGAGTGTGTTCCGCAATCACCCCATGTTTGTCAGTTAAGATTACTACTAGACAAATAAGTTAGTTAAATCGGTACGCACTTTACTTTTATCAGCTAAGTACGGTAACCCGCCAGTTAGAGGTCATAAAACCCAATGATGTATTAGACACGTTATCAACCAACATCTCGGCGCTTAAAAACGGCGAAAATACTAGATAACTACTTACACGCGTAAAGAAAGGGAAAGAAAATATGACACCGTACGGCGGGATGCCTGATGCTAGAGGTAGATAAATAAACATCTTCAGTTCAACTTCATGCGCCGGCCGCCATTAGACGCAGCGTCGTACAAAATAAAATAATGTAGTTTTGTAAACTTACGCGTGAAGTGACACATTTTTGTCTTTAACTTTTGGGGTATAATTTGTACATCCTCTGAAAACACACGACGGCATGTTTTCTTTATGTTTTGCACAGGTTTTCACACACGATATAAATTAAAAACAAACATAGCGTCGCGCGACAGGTTGGTGCGTGACTGAGCGCAATGTGGCCAATTGGCTTCATTTCATGTTGCCATTTTAGAGTGGACAACGTATCTATAATACGTCATTGATAAAACCAATATATTATGCTGGCCTCACAATCTATTGAAACTCCGTACTACATTAAGCCAGCTCAAGGTCAAAGGGTTACCCAGTGGGGGTTCGTCGATGTCACATGTCTTTAAATTTTAGGCTCTAGGACATGCCGGTTCCTTCACAATGTTTTCCTTCAAAATTTTGAGAGTTTTGATGAAATAATTTACACAAAGTAAAGCGCCTGTCTCAGATCGAACCTACGACCTATTAATGTACCCTCCTTTTTAACACGTCTTTCTACCCTCATACATTTCTTTTTACTTTTTATATCCATTTATCAATTCAGAACGTATGTAGGTACTCACGTATGCCATTTGAAAGGTTTCTTTTCTATACACTTGCAACATTTGAATATCAATGTAAGACACGTGTGAAGTTTTTTTATGTGTAAAAGGTCCTTAAACTCCGTAGTACTGTTGGACTGGTTTTAAAAGGAATTGATGTGTTCTTTAGTAGAATAGGGTCTTGTGACCTACCTAGTTAAGGAAATTGTCGTGATGATATTTAGACTTGAGACTTGCCTATATGCTGTAAATAGATGAAGTTACTGTATAATGCAAGGGATTTTATTGAGAGGGTAAGCGGTAGTGTCTTCGGTGGAGTGTCTTGCCCATTCCTCTCCATAGGAAAACTACCATTTACCAAGGGGTGACTAGAATCAATGCTATTTTACTGTAATTTTTGACGTTCAAAAGTGCCTTTTATGTGCCTATCCTAACTGACGTTATAAACGTGAAAGTTTGTATGGATGGATAGATGAATTGATGGATGTTTGTTACTCCTTCACGCAAAAACTACTGAACGGATTTGGATGAAATTTGGCACACAGATGGTTTATAACCAGGATTAACATAGATAATACTCTTTATCCCGATATTCCCACGGGATCGAAACGTATGCGGGTGAAACCGCGGGGGGCTGCAGCTAGTCTTATATAATAATACTAGCTGCGCCCCGCGGTTTCCGCGGTCACGCAAAAGTATTCTATAGGGTGGGCCATCTAGTGTTTTAAATTTGAAGTACCGATTACTTTGACTGTGAAAGGTAGATTGACATTCATTTTTGACAGGAAGTTAGTTTTATGTTTGAAATTTGCAAAATGGGACGCTATAAGCTCGAACAAAATTGGGAAACAATAAAAACTTAGTTCCAAAGTAGTGAGTCTTTAACGCAAACTGTAAGAAATATACGTGGAAAATTTTCGGCGCGTTACTGTGCTATGCTCAACGAACTTTTGTTTCCAAAAATTGAAGAGAATGACATGGACGACAGTTAGTTTCAACAAGACGGGGACACATGTCACACAGCCAACGTAACCATCGATCTTTTGCGCACTGTTTTTGAAAATCGAATAATCAGCCGAAATGCTGATGTCAATTGGCCGCCTCGGAGCTGTGATTGAGCCCTTTGGGTTATTTTCTGTGGGGAACCATTAAGGATAAATGTTACGCAAACCATCTAGAGACAATTGAAGCGTTGAAACATGAAATCGAAGTTGCCATTGAAGAGATTCAAGCCGAAACAATCGAAAATGTACTGAAAAATTGGGTTGATCGGATGGGGTACTGCCGAGCCAGTCGGGGTAGTCATATGAATGATATTGTGTTCCATTCTTTCCAATAAAACCAGAAATTTTTCCAACAAACATCCATCCGTCCATCTATCCTCAGAAACTTTCGCGCTTATATTATTACTAAGATTTACTGAAAGTGCTAAGCTTGATAAATCGAATGTAAATAGTGTACGTGGTCTTCAGTGAATTAGGTTAGTGTACCTATTATGTGAAACAATTTTCATACAAAAAAAAATAGATAGAATAACTTATTTTAATACTTTTAAAATATTGCCACTAAGAGATCTGCTTACCCCGTTTCACAAAATGAATAAATCAAAAGTATACATTCATTTCATGCGTAACAATATTATAAAGGCTTATTGCAACGTAATATTACAGATTAGGTCCCTTTTAGAACCTTTTTGGGCCACGAAACGGGCGGACAAAGCATTAATATTTTAGTAGAAAAAAATCATTGGAACAATACGTAACATCACGCCAGTTTTTTTTTATATTTTTTTTTTTATAAAACGTTGCCCCACAATAGGAATTTCTCCTGTGTCGTGGGTGCGTTTACAGACATATAAACTCACATACACAAACAGCCAGACCCGGAACTAGTTGTTCCGGGTCTGGCTGTTTGTGTATGTGAGTTTTATTGTATTGTAGGTCATACAAATATTTGTTCCGTGCGGGAATCGAATCCGCGACACGCAGCGCAGCAGTCAATCACTTAACCACTGCGCCAACCGTGTCGTCAAGGAGAAAAAAAATCATTGGAACAATACGTAACATCACGCCAGTTTTCCATGAAAGGATTAGGCAGAGGTGCACCTACACACGGGGTCGTCTGGCACCCATGTGTTGGGTTGGTCCCTGGGGTGGTCACGGCGTGCTATGTGTTCTGGTGCGCCTGTGATGGGGAGTACTCCCCAGATGAGGGTATAAGTTCCATGTAAAAGAGGGCGAGCCTTGTCCCATCTACCAGGCACAAATACAGGCACCGTGCTGCTACTGTAAAATACTAACTTAATCTAAAACAATTATTTTCCTTAATTAATACGTTCGGTGGGTTCACTTACAAATGAGTTTTTCCAGTGCCAGTGAGCTAAGCTTCCCTAAGAGGATTGTCCGACACCTATAACCAAAGCTCATTTTCCCCCCTGCTTTATGTGCTAAGGTTTTTATGGAATTTTACACAGATACCTTGAACATTCGACCTGGAAGGCAATTCTCGCGTTACACTCGTTCATGTCTCATGACGTCATTGCCGTGGCCTAACTTTAACCAATAATCTGCTAGTTCAACATCTAAAATCGGATCCGTCAACCGGTTCTGTTCTTCTCGCGTCCAGCATTGCATCCACTGGTTACCCGTGGCTTTCAAAATTTGACTAAGTACCACAAAATAAAGCTTTGAAAGTTGTTATTAAATTTCGTTGTTATTAAATTAATACATATTTAGACCCGACGCTAAACCGTTGCGCGTTGGTCCCAGCTGTCATTCGTGGATCTTGGACAGTCGCTACGGATCGTCAGTAGCCCGAAAGTCTGATATCCAGTCTTACCAAGTGGTATCGTATTACCCAGTAACTGGGTTGTGGAGGTCAGATAGGCAGTCTCTCCATGTAAAGTACTGATATTCAGCTGCATCTGCATCCTAATTGCGTAACACACAATCAATCTGTTGAGACACATATTTGACGCATGGGAGAAATCACAGAATGCTATTGGAGTTTTCTGTGATCTCTCCAAAGCCTTTGATTGCGTGCACCATGACACGCTTTTGCGGAAATTACGTCATTACGGTGTCCAAAACGAAGCTCTCAACGTAATTATTTCGTATTTACATAATAGGGTCCAATGTGTAGATGTTAATGGTGTGAAATCATCCGGGCTACCAGTTCAGTTAGGTGTTCCGCAAGGCTCAATACTGGGTCCATTCTTGTTCTTAGTTTACATTAATGATTTACCATTCCATTTGACGGGCATCTGTGATGTTGTACTGTTTGCAGATGATACCTCTCTTATTTTTAAAGTAGACAGGAATAGACAAGATTTTGACGACGTAAACAGTGCACTCTCAATAGTTACAGATTGGTTTACGTCAAATAACTTAGTTCTCAATGCCAAGAAAACCAAATGTGTAAAGTTCGCCTTACCGAATGTTAGAAACCTAGGACCCAACATCGTCTTAGATAAAGAGGTGCTTGAAACTGTAGGCTCGGCAATTTTTCTAGGACTAACAGTAGATGCCAAACTTCAGTGGGGACCTCATATATCAAGTCTAGCAGGAAGGCTCAGTTCGGCTGCCTACGCCGTCAGGAAAGTAAGACAATATACTGACGTTGATACAGCTCGTTTAGTCTATTTTAGTTATTTTCACAGCGTTATGTCCTACGGTATTCTGCTGTGGGGCAAAGCCGCTGATATACAAAATATATTTGTCCTTCAAAAGCGAGCTGTTCGAGCAATTTACCAGCTAGGTGCCAGAGTTTCTCTAAGAGATTTCTTTAAAGATATTGGTATTCTCACGGTTGCATCACAATTCATCCTTGCCAACATTTTATATATTAGGCAAAATTTACACTTGTACACTAAAAATAGTGATATTCACAGTGTTAACACTAGAAATAAGGACAAACTACGTGCCCCCTTTCACCGGCTTCATAAGGTTCATAACTCATTTGTTGGGCTTGGTATAACCTTTTATAACAAGATACCCTCTTCTTTTCTAGACTTGCCTTTTAATGCGTTTAAAGCTCAACTAAAATCCAACCTTTGTTCAAAGGCATACTATTCTATCAACGACTACTTAGACGATAAGAATAGTTGGTCACCCTAGTTTAACGCAAGACAATGTTTATGTTCCTTCTCCAGAATTAGCTTACTGCAGAACCCAGCAATGCATAAATGTGTAAGCTGTCACGCCCTTTATGCCTGGAGGCTTTTATTTGGGTAGTAAGTTTTTTTATTTACATTTTAATTAATTATGTTTTAGCTTGAGTACGTATAGTTTTTATTATATTTGTTGGTATATTGGCGTGGCTAGCTGACATATTATGGCAAATAATTAAATTTTATGTTCTGGTTTTGTAATGTTAATTACCGAACATAAGTACCTAGTATTGTATAAATTCAAGTATTTTTTTAAATTGAACAGACAGCTGTGCTGCTGGGGAGTTTGTTGCGCCACTTCTTCTTCCCAGCAATAGCACTAGGAAGTGGTGAAGGGCGGGCGTTTTTGGGGGACTGTCTTTTGTAATTTTGACGTTCAAAAAGTGCTGATTCTCAGCCTAATTTGAATAAATGACTTTTGATTTGATTTGATTTGATTTGAATCTCAATCTGAATCATTTTGAAGGATATTGGTAATCCATTGCTTCATATGTTCAAAAAATGTGTCATTTGTGTCTGCTCAACAACGTAAATAACGCAATGAATGTTGTTGAACTGTCAAAATGAAACCGATTCCGATTGATCGTGTGTTACGCAATTAGGGTGCCGGTCTGCAGACTGCCTACCCGGACATAGTTGGGAAATGGCTAGGCAGATGTTGATGATATATTTCGACCCAAAGAAGTGCTTATTCATTTTCCTAAAATTGCCCATTTCCTGGCCACATAGTACGGGCTTATAATATCCATTCCAACCTATCTTGTGGGGATTAGTTATAATATAAAATTTACATAGACCCACATTATAAAACGGTTTATAATAGATTTGTATTATGTATTAAATTAAAGATTATATCGCCCTGTGGCGTCGCCAGAGGCTTTGAAGTATTTTGTTATATCGTTGACTGAAAAAGTAAAGGAAGGTTTTCGCGAAATGTGCTTTTGGGAAAGTACCTCCGATTTCCGTTTGAAAATGTATGTGTTCCGTTTTGATGGGAATAATTCCTGATGAAGTTATAGTGCCATAAGGCCTATTGACATCTCCTTTGGATGGCCGACGAGGAGTTGCAGTTGGTAGATGTTAATTTGGCTGTCCTACTCCTTAAATCATTTGGGTACTCACAAAACCTGATACCATAGTCTGATACCCATACAGCCTTTGCCTAGTTTGGGACTAAACATTCAGAGTGATTATTTCAAACATAATAATAAATAATAAATATCTTTATTTCCCAAAAATACAGATAGAGAACATTTATATTAAAAAAATTTGATGCTGCAGAAGTCTGTACACAATAGATTCATCTCTGTCTCTTAAACTAGGGCATCCTGTATCTTAAGAGACAGTGTTTCGCCATGAGGTTCCAATTGATATTATGCATGAGTGGACTGTGTCAATTTGCCTTCAGAAGGGAAAAAATAAAAATATAATTAAAAAAATAAAAATAAAGAGAATAGTTATAGTTTACCTTACAGGTTTAGACTTTTTGTGAGAGTATGTGAGAGTGTGAGGACGTGGGTAAATGAAATTAAATGAATGTAATTATTGGTGTGTAGGTATGTGTGAATGGGGATAAGAAGGTAATGTGGTGTTGATGTGTAAGTGAGTGGGGGAGTTGTATATGCGAGTGTGTATGAATGCGAGGATAGGAGTATTCGTGCATGCATGAAGATGAGTGTGTGCTTATTATTATTTGTATTTGTATACACGTATTCAAAATCAACATAGCATATACTTAGCTTAAAGGCAATATAACACGTTCAAAAATATGGATGTCACGAAATCAACTTTGAACGTTAATATATCGGAAACGTGACACTTTACTGGGTCTGGTCATATTATGTTATATGTTTGCATTGATGTCAGCTATCGATCTATATGGGCCGCCATTTTTAAAGCAAAGACATTTAAATATACTTAAATCTGCTGAGTACTGAAGATCCTAAAATCAGCTCCAAGAAAGGTATCCTACTAATATTATAAACGTGAAAGTTTGTATGGATGGATGGATGTTTGTTACTCTTTCACACTGAAAAACTACTACTGAACGGATTTGGATGTAATTTGGCACACAGATGGTTTACAACCAGGATTTACTATTATTTTAAACGTGAAAGTTTGTATGGATGGATGGATGGATGGATGTTTGTTACTCTTTCACGCAAAAACTACTGAACGGATTTGGATGTAATTTGGCACACAGATGGTTTATAACCAGGATCAACATATAGCATACTTTTTATCCCGATATTCCCACGGGATTGAAACTTATAAAAACCGCGGGGCAGCTAGTATTTAATATATCGATACGTTCAGTCACAGCTTGGCAGCGCCAATCGTGCTATCACATCCAAGAAATAAATAACGACTACAGTTTCCTCACTGATAAGACGATCTAGTATTAATTCAGTCGGTCCTCTGAACCAAACCCTTCATTAGTGAGCGTTACCGTTAGTTGCTCCTACATCCACGTCCCTTCACTTTCTGTAGAACATCTTGATAAGGAATCATTATGCACCAAATATTTCGTAAGTTGTAGCAGCTTTTAGTTTTAGTCATAATTAATATAAATAAATGGTAGTCGCGGTATTTATGGTATTGCGATTTGGAATGGTTTAAGAGGCGTGGTGGACTAACAATAGACTAATATAAGAAATGTTTGAAAAAAATAATGTAGGTAATTGCACGGAAGGTATAGTAAATAGATATAATCGAAGAAAAACAACAAAATCGATGGAAATTTGGAGAAGCTACATGCTTTAAATTTTTTGGTGGGGATTATTCCCGTCCTTGTCGCGCGGTACTGACAATGTATGGCGCTACTATGCAGTTACAATGATAGTTGTGACGTCACTTGTATAAGAATAAATTTAATTCCTAGACCTCACACTAGGATTCCTTGTGTGAGATCCAGGCTCCTTCCGTATTCCATTTATGGTAGTCTTTGTCTAGCAGTTATTTTAAAACGTTTATAACTTGGCAACTACTTTTTTTTTTAGTTTAAAGTAAAACAAATTGTCATCTTCCGTATTATGCTAGTTCGGGATCCATTGAAAATCAGCGCTGTGCTGTGGGTCCCTCATAACACAGCATCATGCTGAGTGGAAGCCTGCTTGTCACAGTCACGATGTGCAGCTGGCGACTACTTCAGAGGGGCAATTCTCGTAATTTTAAGAACGTTCATAGTCTGGTCTCAGTCTCAATCTGTCAAAAATACCTCTAATTTCCCTACATTTTGATAAGTTTTTGACGTGTCTGTCGCCGAGATGAGACTGCGACTAGATTTTGAACATTTTAAATTACGAGAACTGGCCTTCTGTTCTGTGCTCGTGGTGTGTTTATACGGGTTAGGGGGAAACTGGCCTCTGGTCCGCGGCCCACATTACACGGAGTAGGAACAGGTAGTGGAAAAGTCGGCCGAATCAGAAGAGCCGGGCCAGAATACCATGGGAAAAAAGTATCGTAGTTAAATCGACCTATTGGGATTTAATGGGTGTTTATACGTATCTCTTTTTTTTACATAAATTCTTAGTTTCGCCAGTGATTTCCTTTATTGTCGTATTGTCATTTCCACATAGTATAAGGGACACACTTGTGCTAAATGTCATGCGTCTAGACTCTAGAGCCAACGGTTAAGCCTGAGAGTTGTTTGTAAATATAAGCTACTAGCTGCGCCCAGCGGTTTCACCCGCATAAGTCTCAATCCAGTAAGAATATCGGGATAAAAATATCATATGTCCTTATCCAGGTCACGATCTATCCATGTGCCAAATATCATCAAAATCCGTTCAGCCATTTTAGCGTGAATGCGTCGCAAACAAACACACAAGATTTTTTTTCTCTAGTTTTGAAGAAGCATTCGAAATATTTCCACTGCTACTTTTAAAATAAGTACAAGTCAAGTACCCAGTATATTATATTGCCTTAAGCGGTGATTGGGTTGCCAGCCCGATAAACTGCTATAATCAAAATAATTGCTGCTACCACAGGCTCGGAGCAAACACATGTGAAATATAGCAACATTAACTTATTGGGATAAAATGAATCCATTAGCGTAATGAATGGTAATGTTATGGAGATACTTTAGATCATTTTTGTATCTGTATGTTATTAAACATTGCCTCTAGTTTTTTAAGTGTTTATCTTTAGTAAAAGCGAAAACCTGTTCAGGTGGAGATTCATGGACGACTGAGTGTCCCATCGTTTGTGGAACAGGTAAATGCGGTGCTGTTCCACCAACGATGGGACACTTAGTATCATGCCCTGCGAGTAGTAGTAGCAGCTGCAAGTTACAGGAGCTGATGGACGCTTGTGATAGCGCCAAACACGTAGCCGAATTCTGGGCCGAGTACATCAACACGCTACGATCAAGAAAGTAAAAGCGTAAACTTTATTTCTAAGGTAAAACTTTTAGGCTTAAGACCAGCTAAAGTCTACACTACTGATCTTAAGATTCAAATTCAAGTAATTAATTTTCTCTCCACAAATAATGTCATCAAATTATTTTAGACAAGCTTAAAAAACTATGTGACTCTAGTTTGTGAGAGGCTGCGGTTTGCACTACAACACCTCTCTAGCAGAGGAGTTTCTTACCCGTTCTTCTCCATAGAGATCTACGTTTTGGGATGGGCAACTATCTTCAACTTTCTGACTAACTGACCGACTCTTTGACAATAGGGTAGTTTCCTGGGTAAAAAAATAATAATTATATATTTAGTCCGTCAATTAGATTATCGAAAAATAATGGATACGTATTTTTTTTGTCAATCAAACAAAAAATAACAAAGATAAAGCGCGTCAAAATTTTGGAGTGGGGGTTCGTGACGTCACTTGCTTGCAAAAGTGTCGCAAGTAAGTGACGTCAAGCGGAACTTTAACGGGCGATATCGTCATCATTTGTTATATAATTGACGAAAGAAAAAATACGGGTTCAATATTTTTTGATAATCTAACTGACGGAATAATTCGATTTTTTTAGGAAACGAGCCTATTCAAAATTGCCTGTAAATAATTTATATTGAAATAAATGCTTTGAGCTTGCAGATCGCCAGGGTCCCACCACACGGTATGTTAACATCATTAGTTATGTAGTAAATGTGAAGGGATAGGGCATAACATAAAAATCTATGATAAACTCGAGAGAGACTCGAGAGATTAAAAACAATAACACAAAAAGAGAAGTGGGAAGAAATGGTGATCTATTATGTGTAGGGAAATTAACGGGATGGACTATTTTGGATTTAGTTAGTAATTCCTCAGTTGCTTTATAATCCTAGTTATGGAGCTATTCAACTAAAGCACTCTTACAAGCCTTTGTTGTTGGATGATAGATCGTGACAATACGATTTATTTTATTATTTAGTGGGAACCCAAGAAAGTATAACATCTTTGAGAGAAGCTCGTTAAGAGGAACATAGTACTGATTATTATACGATCATTGGCTAGCTCATAAGCAGTGAATTGACCTTATGATTATCATGACGATTAAACTTAGTAGAATCATCATTCTAAGTAGAATATCATTATGATTAAATTTTTTTTTTAGAAGAGTATAAATGTCTCGTGCTTAGTGGAGGGATATTATTTGATTAGTTAGGGGCGGATTTTTCAATGGTTAGTTTAACCATAAGCAAAATCATCCTATAATGTTGGGACACAGGTCTCCTCTCTTCGAGAGGAGCATCACGCGGGCCCAATGCGGGTTGGTAGATGTCACATATCTTCGATTTTTTTATTCTAGGACATGCCGGTTTCCTCACGTTGTTTTCCTTCACCGTTTTGAGAGCAGTGGTGATGAAATAACCTGTATGACGGGCTACCTTAGCGTTTCCCCTAAGTCAACAACGATCCACAACAGCTGTGTCTTTGAACTTGAAAGACAGAAACCTCAACCATCTTTTATGGCATCCACAAAAAAAAAAATGCTTGTATTCAGGTTCGGGTATAAATTATTGTAATAAATACACATTTCGTTACGCAATCACGAGTTTACCAGAAACAATATTACAGCAAAGCCTTTAATTTCGAATGCTTGACTCCTGAATCGACAATTCAGGTTCGAAATGAATCGGCCAATACTATACCTACAGATAGGAACCAATACAGTGGAGCACGGAATTTATTAATTAATTGATTAACGGGTCCGTTCAATGTTTAAGTGTTAATTTACTGCAACTACAGCTTCGTGTTTTCACAGTTCGATAACATTGTGGAATTAAAGGAGTGTTTTTATTAGTAGGTACATGTTTAGTAGGTATATGTTCGTTTTGACAAACATTTTTAACGGACTTCAAAACAGGAGACTGTTCTCAATTTGGATGTTTTTTTTTATGTATGTTCGGACATTACTCCGTCATATACTTATAGACAGATTTCGAAAATTCTTGGATTTTATGGATAAAGTATTCCTCAGGGGTGATCCCATAATTTTTTTTATTAACTTTGCTTGGGTAACTTAGAGTTAGCTTGAATAATACGTTTTTTGTGTTTTCTTTTCGTATAATTTATCTAAATTTTCGTATCTCGTTATCTCATCATCAAGTTGTTTATTTAGTAGAATATAGGTTTTTACATCTGAGGAAAATGTCGTGAGGAAAGTTTTGAGTATGAATGTCGAATTGTCGATGGCTATATGAAAACAACGCGTCATACTGACGTCACTCAAATCCTGTATCTCGCAAGCAGAGTTTACTGCGCAATTAGCATATATATACCAACTTCCCAACATCAATCGTTGGGCAGTTGCCCGCCAGACACCACACCCGTCTGGTCGGAGGATCCTCCCTTTTCTATAGAGGATGAGTGGACTTTACACCTGTTCCTCATACCTCTAAACCTTTCTTAGCGTAATCCTTTGGTACACTCCTAATACCCAAGGGCAGGAAAAGGGTGTTTAATTCTAATCAAAAACTACACCCAACAATACGCTAAAACTAAATTTATCCGCATACTTCCTCATCGTTACTCATACAAAGCTCCGAAAGCTCATGTATGAGTTTCCAATTCATAACTACGCACCTATTTTAGGCCGTGACGTACAGTTTGACGTGCGACAATGGAAACTTATAACTACGGGTGCTGCTTGTGAGTCAGCGCCTAATATTGACGGGTTATTGAGACTAAGATATAAGCGGCAGCGGTTTGGGACTTCCGGTGATCCGTCGGTTATTTTTAGTTTGAGAAAATCGTACCAACCACGGTTATTGAAAGAAAAGAAAGAAAGAAAATTCATTTATAAGCCCAGACTAAAAGACAAATACACCAGAGGGGCAATTCTCGTAATTTTAAGAACGTTCACAGTCTGATCTCAGTCTCAATCTATCAAAAATCCCTCTAATTTTGACAAGTTTTTGACATTTGTTTGTCGCCGAGATGAGAATGCGACTAGATTTTGAACGTTTTAAATTACGAGAATTGGCCTTCTGAAACATACATCAGATAAAGAAGACTTATAGCTCCTAAACCCTTTCCTTTCTTCCTTTCCTTTTAAAAAAAAAAGTCTTGATTTCGATTCCAACTTTTTTTGACCATTTTTTTTTTTGGAAGGCCTCCCTCAATTTGGACCGACGACCTTGTCAAGGCTGCAGGAACCCGTTGGATGTGAGAAGCACAAAACCGGCTGAAGTGAGGGTGCTTGAGGGAGGCCTATGTCCAGCAGTGGACTTCTTTCGGCTGAAATGACGATAGTGATGCATTTTTGACATAAACTTGAGTAACGCAAAAAAAGGAAATCTTAGTTATACCTTCCAATTACTTTCTCAAATCCAGCACACTTTATCTGCCTACCCTTCTAAGGTCTCAGAGGTCAGACGTGAATTCCATTCCAGAGAAATGTAATGAGCCCGAATTTAATATCGTAGAAAATTTTGCAGCAAATTGAAAATGACATAAAGTCAATACTCGGTTTACACATAATTGAATACATGTCCCGTTCTCCGGATATTTTAAGCGCGAAAACGTGATGCTGCGGAATATCAAATTCATAATTATGCGAACGAAAATTGTATATTTATTTTGTTATTGTATTCATAAAGTCTGGGGCTTGAAGGGGTAGTTAGTAGTGAATAAAACAACAATATTTAATTTGCAAGCTATGTTTAAGTTCCTTTTTGACACAACTTTACATAAACACAATAACAAAAAATAACAATTTACAACAATAACATACAATTTTACATAATTTTCTTGGCACTTTTTACTTATCTCGAAAAAAAAAATACTTACACCAGAGTTTTCTTAGCGTGTCCATGGCAATCTAAATGGACTCAGGCCAGAATTCGGTGACGTGTTTGGTGTTCACTAGCGTCCTTCAGTTCCTGTAACGTACAGCTGACAGGACACGTATGACATCATAATAAGGGTCCCATATATCGTTTGTCGTCTATGAATCTCCATCTGAACAGGTTCTCCTTGCTTCGGCCAACTGTTTTATTTTTTGATGTTTAGGCATGTCAAAAAACATTGACCTACTTTTAGACTCAGTCGCAATCGGGTATTAGAAAAGTAGTTCAATTGACTGGAGTTTTCGAGTCACCCACAAGTAAAATCGTGCAAATCGACTAAAGTCGTTTAAAGACCTCACTCTAACCTCTCATAACTTAAACCGCCGCCGACCAGCCAAAGTTATTTTAACAAGAGCTGATTGTTTTACTAGTAGCGCACGGTCCAGGGTTTGAGTCCCGACCGAGAATGGAATTATTGTTCGTTTTCAGTCGTTGAAACAATGATGCTTCTCTTTTTAATCACAGTTTTACTATTGATGCTGAGTTATGAGGTTGCAGTACAGTTCCTATTGTTACTGCCTTGTAATTTAATATTTCTATAGATTGTTTGTAATAGAATTTCTCAGTAATAACCCGGAGTCAGGATCTGTGTCCGGTTGGTGGCAAATAGGCTTGTGGCTAAGTAATAACAGCCACACGGGTCGATCGATCAGGTTAAGCCACGCTTACCGCGGTCGTTCCGTGATGGGTGACCATCTTCACATACCAAGCCCCTCCGTGACTCGGAAAGCACGTTACACCGTTGGTCCCGGCTGTAATTCAGACGATCAATGGGCCAAACATACGACCCAGCAGTGGGTCCCGCTTAATGGCAAACGACATCGCGGCAGGCCCAGACGGAGATGACGGAATGAGCTGGACTCCGTTCATAAAGATTGGTCCTTGGCAGCTCTGGACAGAGAAGGGTGGAAGGGGAGTAGGGAGGGAGGCCTTTGCCCAGCAGTAAGACATTAACGGGTAAAAAAAAAAATAGGTACTAAATCGTCCCAAAAAACCAGAACCACCGAAAGCTTGCCAGGAATTTAATTTGATTCCAATAAAATTTCCATTTACGTAATTAACCTAGCTAGCTTAGTCAGTAAAGTGGTTTTTAAGTTATTCTCTTGGCGGACAAAAAACTGTCAAAAATTCAGCGAAGTTCGGGTTTTTACGTAATTAATTCAATTTTTTCTTTTTTCTTTTTCTCTCGTAAAAATCTGTGTAACGAGGGTTCCGAAATCTAGTGAAGTCGTTTTACGATTATTTTAATTTTTTAGTGCAGTTAAATTATATGTTTCTGCGGTATCGGTATTGGAATTGGTCCGTGGTACGGATTCGGTACCGATTTTTTCGGTCGGAGTATTGGTTTTCATCACCATCATGAGAGTCAGTGGACGTCTAGCGCTGGTCATAGGTGTATTCCAAGGTTATATCGGTAATCCATAGAAAGGAAGATACATTTTAAACAAGCTTACAAGCGTTTGGTAATTTTCCAATAGATATTGAATCTGAAAAAAAATTGCCCACATCAATATTATCAGTGCTGCTTGCCGCAGAGAGGCTTTTGGCTAATTAATAACAGCCGAACGGGTCAATCGATCAGGTTAAGCTTCGGTTGCCGCGTTTGGTCCGTGGATAGGTGATCTTTACATACCAAGACCCCTCCGTGCCTCGGAAAGCACTTTAAGTTGTCCCGGCTGTCATTCGTGGATCTTTGACAGTCGTTACGGGTCGTCAGAAGCCCGAAAGCCTGACCACTAGTCTTAGCAAGGGGTATCGTATTGCTTAGTAACTGGGTTGTGGAGGTCAGGTAGGCAGTCGCTCCATATAAAATACTGGTATTCAGCTGCATCCTGTTAGACTGGAAGTCGAACCCAAAATAATTGGGAAAAGGGTAGGCAAATGAATATTTTCAGTGCCGCTCTTCCATTTAATATTAGTGTAGATAATTCACCGTCATTTAGTCAAGTAGGTACCTTACGTGTTTCAAAACCTTGGACTATTCGTTGAAAACCAATATTACTATACCTACCTAAAAACACAACACAAAGCCACAGAATACCAAAACTTCTAAATTGTCAAATAACAAATCACAATCAAACTATAAGAACAGGAGCAAATAAATTTACATTTTGCATAAATTCGAGTTGAAAATATTGTTTCCAACTCACAACAAGGCAGAGCCGAAACTCACGAGTTTTCGGGATGACCTTTTCATTTTCACGGTTTGCGAAAACGTGAAACCGGCCTAAAAAGGTTTCAGGAAAACCCCTCGATGAAATGTTAAACTTTCATTCCCAAACAAATCCCTTATTTTCGGAACGAAGCCTTATTCCTTTATTTTCTACTTTTTGTTTAGAAATCACATTTTTCCGAGAGAACTTTCTTTAATTTTTATAGGAAAAAACGGTTCAAATATTTTTGTGGTTTTAC
The DNA here is from genome assembly GCA_949629185.1 of Apamea crenata. Lineage (NCBI taxonomy): Eukaryota > Metazoa > Arthropoda > Insecta > Lepidoptera > Noctuidae > Apamea > Apamea crenata. The sequence goes on from OX451377.1 coordinate 11,622,905, forward strand.
TCGTTAATTTATATCGTATGGTTTCCCTGAAATGTGACTGTTTATTTTAAAATATTACTGGTGATTTGCTATATTTTGTGTCACCTTAGCAACTTGTTTGATGATGTTTGGCTTTTGTATTATCATCTTCACTAAAGATCTTGTCAAAATAAACGCACTTAGCAGACGGATCTGATATTTTTTTGTTACTAATGAACATTACTTGACACTCCAGCCCATCCTTTCGCTGGACGTCATAGCAAGTCTGTAAATTTGCCAACAGCAATCTTTCAATTTCAGCTGTGTTAGAAGAAAATGACCGAAAAAAGGCCTGAAAATTTGCCATAACTACATTTTGTTACTATAAGTCCTACTAATGTTATAAATGTGAAAGTGTGTATGGATGGATGGATGGATGTTTGTTACTCTTTCAGGCAAAACGTACTGAACGGATTTGGATGAAATTTGGCACACAAGTGGTTTATAACCAGGATTAACATATAGGATACTTTTTATCCCGATACTCCCACGGGATCGAAACTTATGCGGGTGAAACCGCAGGGCGCAGCTAGTATAATATAAACAGTAAAACGAGAGTGCATTTAATAAAGCCGTCACATAGCAAATTGCTAAATAAAACTGTGCAAACGAGTGTCCCAATCTATTTACGTAAAAGGTGAAAAGCTGTCTCTGCCGCATCCAATATTTAAAAAGGGGTCGTACAGATTGACGCGATCGCGATAAAAACCGCGGTATAAAAATAAAATGGGGCGACTCCAATTTGTGAGGTCTAATTTTTTTTTTTGCCCATTTTCTACCTACCTTGATAAATCAGGGCGTATCGCGATTGCAACCCCACCCGGCCGCACCCCCGACCGACGATAAACAATTCCGACATCTACCTATTTTCTTCGACATTTGTTTAACGGGGCGCGCCACCCATATAACTGTATTGCGCACTATAATCGGTCAATGTGTCGCATTATTACCCTGCCCGAACTGCCCTTAGCCTGCCCAAATAAGTTACAAAAGCGATAAAGACAAGAAATGACCTTAAAATAAACAGATGATCGCCAAATGAGGTGCGGTGTCCACCTGCAATAAACCAGTGTGTACATAGCCGACGCGCCCTTTCTCTAATGAGGACACTTTATGGGGCGAGCTACCATTTAGTTTTTATTGTGTGTGCGCGCGCAACCCCTTGTCGCTGGTTTATAAAGAGGGACGTTGGACGAACACGCTCAGTTGTCCACGTGACGACGTCGCGCGCGGTCGTCTTCGTACGCTTCGTTAACTTAATATGTGTTAATTTGTTTCGATCGTGTTATGTTAAATGAGTGACTCAGTTCTGAGTCGGACTCGCCCACACCCGATAATTGGACGTCAGCCTAGAACACGAATTAACGAGTTCTTTTAGTTTTTTTTGTAAACATTTGATCTGAGTGAAATTTTTAGAAACAATTAGTAGGTATGTTAGGTGCGATCTATAAACAAAGCATTTCCGGTCTAATTTAAACTAATTCTCAAAAATCAGTTCATCGTTAAAAGCAACCTTCATAAAAATCAAGAAGAAAAGTTTTCATTTACGTTTAAAACTTAGTCGAATAAATCTAAAGAACAGTTCTCTTCATAAAATATTATTCCAACTAACTTAAACTCTGAAGTTTATTCGAATAGTACTGAAGTAAGCGATTCCAAAGTTTAACTTGGAGAAGAATCGGCGTATTCAAAACAGTTCTTAAACTTAAAGACAACTTCAGGAATAAACGCTTAAGCGCAATTTATCAGACAGAATTCCAATTTCAGGATGATTTATAGCACTGAAAATCTGGAATGTTCTGGATAAAGGTGCATACATACAGAAGTCAGGTTTCCTGCTTATCTATACTAACATTATAAAGAGGTAAAATTTGTGAGTTTGTATGTAGGGGGTAATCTTCGGAACTACTAATCCGATCCTGAAAATTCTTTCACAAATGGGAAGCTAAAGTGCTTGCCGGGTGTCATACGTATTTTATGTAAAAAAACGCGGAAAAAGTTGCAGGCAGAACCTAGTCGGTGAATGATATTAAGCTTAATGGGTCTATTCAAAATTATTGCTCTATTCAAAATTAGTATCTGTAATTTTTGTATCAAATAATGTCAAAATTAAAACGTGAAAAGACAAACTAAGTGATCTGACTTTACTTCAGTTAAAATACTAATCTAATCATATTCGATTAAAATGAAATTATAAAATTACTTTTAACAGCTGTTTTGCTGTCCAGTTTTAATTCCATAGATTAACTTATTGCAACCGTTAGTCGGAACCGGAAACCACATTCCTTTATGCACACACCCTAATAATTTTACCCGGCTTACGGTCTAAACCAAGGACCTCATGGTGTGTAGCATTGTTACTACTTATGTAGATATGTACTAGTTGTTGCCCGCTGCTTCATCTGCGTGTTATTTGTATTTCATATTTTTAACACAGATCCTCTACGTCCCAGGCAGGCTATTTGTCTTTCACAAAGATTTGTTCAGTGGTTTAGGCGTGAAAAGGTAAAAAACATACTGACAGTGTTACTTTCGCATTTATAATATTAAATATGGATTAGGTAAGAAGTGAGGACATAAAACCGTTGTCAATTGCAAAAACATGGATTATTCTTTTTCAGTCCAGATTTTTTTTTTTGCCAAATTGCAAGAGGAACTACTGACTAGAGAGGCATTAACTGTCTATGACGGCCACTTAACAAAGTCGACCCAATTAAAGTATTTCTAAAACGTCCGTGCTGCGTTTAGAACTGGCCGGATGGAAAGTTTTTCTAACACCATTCGTAATATTTTTTTAAAGAAACCCTTCATCAGTTTCATCTTTTCTCGGTAATTTATTGTAAAATATATGATGTGCATAAGAGCAAATAAATCATTAAATAATTTCCGTATCCAAAGGTGAAAATTTCTCGGAAGAGGGCTTTGATCAGTTTTTCGAGGAAGTAAATCAAATATGAGGTAGAGCTCTTCTAGAGAAATACTACCACTATGGCCATTTCCGCGACCAAGAAGCGCTACTATGTTCCAGATTGAAGGGTCTCTCGTCTGCCTGTATTAAACCGGTGTCTATAACCGGTATAACACAGGCATATGAAATATTTCAGCTTTGTTTTTAGAATGGCAACGCATAGAAATGCATCTGGTATTGCAGATATAGGCTATGGTATCAATCTAAATGGACTTGGCCCAGAATTCGGCTACTAGCTTGGCGCCATCACCAGCGTCCATCAGTTCCTGTCACGTGCAGCTGACAGGACACGATATTAAGTGTTCCATCGTTTGTGGAACAGCACCACATTTACACTCACACCATCAGGTGAAATTCCTGCTTTTTTGACACCATATGACGTAAAAATCTGGTCAAAATGATGATTTCTGTTTTTTTAATTGAAATAATCGGCGACCTCATAAGGATATCTGCCTCTTTCCATGGTATTTTAAGTGGGAAAAACTCAAACAATTTGCTGACGTAAATCGTATCAGTGGTTTAAAGTCACGACAAGCAAGAAAAAACAAAAAGTTTTTAACTTTTATCGTTAACCTACTTGCAATAATATTTTAATTATTTTCCTTCCTGGTAGAAGAAACTTTAAATTAGGAGTTGTTTTACATAGTATATTTTAATAATATGGACGCTTTCGTCTCAGGATCTTCAGCAATAACATGACTGTCATCTATACTTACTAATATTATAAACAGGTAAATTTTAAAAGTTTTTTTTTTATTCCGAAAATTGTTTCACTAATACGAAGCTACACTATTGCCGAGTGTTATATGTTTTATGGTAGGTTTGCATTATCAGCCTATAATGTTCCCACTGCTGGGACACAGGCCTCCTCTCTGTGAGAGGGAGTGGGCTGTAATCCATCACGCGGGCCCAGTGATGCCAGTTGGTAGATGTCTTCGAGTTTTTGTTCTAGGACATGCCGGTTTACTCACGATGTTTTCCTTCACCGTTTTAAGAGCAGTAGTGTTGAAATAATTTACGCAAATTAAAGTACCGGTCTGGGTTCGAACTCACGACCCGCGAACACGCGGCCATTTCTGCTTGGCCCAATTAAACATCTCATAAAATAAATATTTGTACTCCTGTGCTAGCCCTCTCAATAGTTTTCTTCGTTCTAAAGAGTTGTTCCTTATTAATTAAAACAACAATTTCTACACTACACGACAATAGATTCAAGATAATAAAATATCAGTTTCCTTATGAGTTTTCCTTCCCTGTAATTATAATATCAATGACTTCATTCATTTTTACACGTCGTAACGCGTGCTTCGTACAATTTTTGAGAGTATAAAGTAGAATATTATATAAGGAATAGTAGCAGTACTTCAATTTATACTAATAATGTTCTAAAGAGGTTAAATTTGGTTGTTTGCAAGTTTGTATGTAGGGGGTAATCTCCGGATCTACCAGTCGGATTTAAAAACTTATTTTTGCATTTAATAGCCCAATTCTCGAGGAAGGTTATAGCCTATTTAATATCACGCCATGATCCTTAGGAGTCGAGCAAGTGATAAAAAAACTGAAAAAGAAGCTAAGCGAAAACGAAGTAGTAGCATGGGGGAGCGATGGGATGCGACACGAAGGTTCGGGGCCGAAAGGACATTGCTCTGCGCCCACACATTGTTCGCCCTGGAACCAAGAGCATCGGAAAATGATGTGTTGTATTGTCGATCATTAGTAAACACCTATAAGATCTTATTTGAATAGCGGACTATCTGTAGAATAGATAGGTATATTTAAAAAAAAAAACAGATTTTGAGGTTATAATCGAAACATAACAACGAATATTAGGTATAGTTTTTCATAGCTTCGAGTGATTTTAAGAAACTAAAAAACAATAACATAATACATTTAGTTATTTTTCGTACCTGAGTGAATGTTCTAGTGATTCAGATTCAAAAACATGCAACAATACATTAAATATTCGATCGATCGAATGTAATCGATTGGGCATCCCTAATCTTTTTCGATACGACTTGACGTTTGGCGAAGATGGCGGCGATGAATGTTATTAGTCGCGTAAAATACTTTATAATGTTCATTTTGGCATGCAGCTAGTCTGTGTTACAAAAGTATTTCCAACTAATATAATAAAATAGACAATTAATTATCGTGTATGTCCGATATTCGATTCCGGACAATGTCATTTTACGCGGACGATATACAATATATTAATTATATACCTATTCATATAGGTCTCTACTCAAAACGTCGTAAAGAAACCGGCATGTCCTTCAACCAAAAATGCTAAAATATTGACTTCCACCAACCCGCACTGGGCCCGCGTGGTGGATTACTCTCCCTCTCACAAATAGTGGTCGAAGTCCCAACAGTGGGAACAATATGGACTGGTTAAGACTGAGATTTTTCTTTTTATACACATTTCTTTGGTTACAGAACCTAATGAAGATTCAGCACAATTTTCAGTAAAATTTCGAAAGAAAATATAGGATTTTCACTTAATATGAAGTATGTATTTTACATTTAAAATGCTTCAGTAATTTTTGGCAATCAAACCGGCTTCCAAGTTTAACTAAGTTTTGATTAGGAAACCTTGGAAAAAACGTCCTACTTGCTCGTATTATAAGGAGGAAGAACAAAAATATAAGATGTTTGAAGTTGAAAAACTTCACGAACTTTTCGTGATACGCGAACCTACTTCTATAATACCTAAGTATGTATTTATTTGGATAAAATGTAAAATTGTTTATCAAGAAAGTCCTATACTAAACTCGGAAACGGTGCGTCTTAGGGTCATGCTTCTTAGAACCTTAATGGTTTCTACGGTCGAGGTTAACCCGACACTGCAATAAAATTGGGAGACTTCCAAAAAACTATTAACTTTTTCAAAAAAAAGTTTTAACTATTTTTTGTGTTTTATTTGCTTCTCATAGTGCCCCTAAGCATTACTTCAACTCCGTCCCTAAGACAGCCCCCTGACCAAAATTAGACCAGTATTTAGATTTTATGCAACACATAACACATTATTGTGAAAATAGCAATTCCAATACAAATTATGCAAAAAAAAAGAACACACATTGTTGCACATCATTTTTGTGAAAGCACTGTTTGTATGCCCATTTTTCCAAAAGTGTCTCCACTGATAAACTGCTGATAAAATAAAATAGTAAATAAACTATTATATTCTAAAATAACGTCTACGAAAAAACTAGAACCTATACGTGTAAACTTGTACATTCATCGTCACTCGAGTGACGAAATTAGCAAAAAATTTAAACATGTGTGTGTCATTTTGTTCGTGACGACATCATTGTGGATACCGAAGACACTGACGACAAAGGTATTATTTGTACTTATTATTTTTTATATTATGTTTAGCATATCTGATTTAATATTGGAGAGACATATGATGATTGTGATAAGCAGTATTCAATGAAGGATGTTCTTGTAAAAGGTGACTAAGAAAAGAAGGGAAGGGGAAGTATTTAAAAAGCCTGATATAAGTGGAAACGCCGGGAGGCGACGCCCTTCAGAAAGATCAGGCCCGTAGTACTCGCAACCGGCGTGCAGGTATGACCCAATACATATATGTATGAACGTAAACGAAGCAAAAAGAGTATGTAAGGATTGTAGCAAGCGGCGTTCTGTAGTTCCTGCTTACACTCATGCGAAGAATGCGTGAGTTCATGTATGTGTGTATGTTCTTAGTTAAACTTATAAGAATGGGTCCATTTGAAGCTGTTGTTGATTTGTCACCATCATTATTCTAGCTTCTAATAATAATTCTAATAGCTTCTAATACTTTTTAATGTTCTGATCGGTGTGTCAAATAGTTTAAAGTACTTAATAGGAGCATGACCCAACAGACCTATTTTTAATTGAGTTCATTAACCTGCTGATAATTTAATTACTCTGGTCTCTGGTGGGTTAGTCACTTTTTCTTCCCCATTTTTCTTACTTTGTGACTTCTACATTATTTACCTTAAGTTATCTATAAATTAAATAAAGTCGGGTTAGTTACCCCAATTGCGTAACAGACAATCAATCAGAATCTGAATAATTTTGAAGCAAATTGCTAATCCATTGAAAAATCGAAGAATCGATTGAAGTTCGAAAAATTTGTCTGCTCAACACGTAAATAACGCAATGAATGTTGTTGAAATGTCAAAATGAAACCGATTCCGATTAATCGTGTGTTACGCAATTAGGGTGCAGTACTGATCTTTGATTTGTTGGATTTGTATCTGGCCCGAATAGCAGAATAACTTTAAATATGGGAAAGATTTAAAAACATTGAAGATAATTCATTTTATATCTCGAGAACGGATTGACTCATTTCGAAAAAAAAAATTTTTCGTTCTTCGAGAACTTTCTCAGTTCTCAGTAAAACATTTATTGATTCTGGGATGGTACGTTCGTCGGGTCAGCTAGCTTTAAATAATGCTTCTATCAAAACTGCAATACCTACTGCTGTTTTGCTAGAAGCATTATTTAAAGCTAGCTAGCGACGGTGAAGGAATTTCCTCTTAATAGAAAATGCACATTAATACTAATGTGCATTTTCTATTAAGAGGAAATTCTTTCACCGTCGTAATATATATATTATTCCTTCCTGCTTACTATTAGTCATTAATGCTACCAAAATATTTTGCTTTTCCTCAATGTGAAGTCAGGGAAATTTATTGTTTATCAAAATGACTACCAACTTAAATTCCCCGTATATTCTATCCTAACTGTCATTCTTTGACAGTCATATGAAACTAGCTGCGCCCCGCTGTTTCACCCGCATAAGTATCGATCTATTCTCTTCTTCTATCTATCTGTTAATCCTGGTTATAAACTATTTGTATGCCAAATTTCCTTCAAATCATTTCTGTACATTTTGCGTGAAAGAGTAAAAAACATCCATCCATGCATCCATCCATCTTCAGAAACTTTTGCGTTTATAATATTAGTAGGATTGTTATAACATGTCATATTCACATAGTATTTCAATTTAATAAGATAATTAATTTTCCTAACTGCACATCATTCTCATGTATTCACAAAAGAGTAAAATTCACGAGGTTATCCCGAAATCTTTAAACGTTTTTTTCGCCCTAAATATCCCGGAAGTCGGAACCCTCACATGAAAAAAAAGGAGCTATTGTAAGTGGCTGTTCAACACGGGTGGCCGAGTCGGAATTACGGGCCGTTTAAATTGATTTCAGCTATTTAATTGAGCGAAAAGATTCTGGAACCTTCCACCCCGTAGTTTCGGTAATATTTCCTGTATTACGTTCATTATATAATTAAGGGAAGGTGTTTTTGTCAGCTATTCATAATAACGTTTGAACTTTAGGAACATATTTATTCACAACGGCACAAAAATTACAATATTTACAAGCTAACACTAAGTGGGTAAATTACCAGTCGACAGCGATGCGAATGAATTTTTCGACGCTATATTTTAGTTTGTAAATAGTTTTAGTTAAGTTAGGATATAATTTTGTTACTTTAGGGATAAATCTTTTACAGCATAATAATTGATTACCTGAAAAATAGGTGTGCTTCTAGTACCTATAAGTTTTATTTCAATCAATAGCTGGTCATCTTAAAGACAATAAACAATCTAACACTAAACTAATCTTAAATAAAAATATTTATTAAATAAAAGAAGAAACGCACTGCACCATATACACTGTAGAATGTAGATTATAAATTTAACATTTGTCACATTATAAGCACGATTTTGAAGACTCTCCCTTAAACTAGGTCTAGCCTGTACCTTAAGAGATAGGGTTCAGCCATATAGGTACAGTAAATAATTGACATTCTGTAACAAGTGAAACGATGTCGGTGTTACTAAAATTATTCTAAAGTTATTCTATGAAATAAATGTTGGTAGGTTACTTAGTTAGGGTTGTGCATGTAAGTGTGAGTATGAGTTTGTGTATGAGCATGTAGGTGTGAGTGCGTGTTCATGTATGTGTGTGTATATAGGCGTAGAATTGTGATTTATTGTTATTTTTACGAGATGTACGAGTATGCTAGAAGATTCTCCCTTGAGAGGTAGTCCTGTTGTAGTAGCCATTGAGTGATTTTTTGTTTTAGCGTGTGTCTAACTATATGTATATTATGTACAATTTTATTTAAAAAAGGCTAGAGCTGATTGGGCATAAAAATTTCGTACGCATCGCTGTCAATGGGAAATGTGCCCAAAAGGCTGGCAGCAATGCCACGTTAGATGACAATACTGAAAAAATGTCGGTTTTGGTGAGGCATTTAAATTATCTATTATAGAACGATGAAAACTTGAGGAAAGATGCGATATGGTAGAAGCTCTTTAAAGCATATTGATTGAAGAAGGAAGTCATAACGCAAATTAATGCTAATTGGTACAAAAACATTTGAAAAAAGGACCAAGTGTATATGTTATGATGATCAAATAAACACTAATTGAATGGGTACATTTTTTATACCTACTTTAGATCATATTAAAAGCTTTAGTAGATACCGTTAAATGTCTAATTAAGTACTCAATAGGGAAAATGTATATTATGATGCAAATTTAATTTCATAATGCTATATTTAAACGTATAGAAATCTCTTGTGAACGATTCGCGTGTAAAAAGGACTGTTGTGAGACAAAATTCTAATTTATTGAAATATATTCAAGTATGTATTAGAGAAAAGCCTATTCATTGCCGTAGGTAGATATAACATTCTCAAGAAAACATTGTTAAAACTTGAACCAGATTTCTAGAACAACACGAAGATTACTATACAAGGTACCAAACATTAGATACACATAGTGTTAAAATAAAGTCCGTAGGTACACCAGAAATCCATTCACACGGGACATATACTAGAAAACTATTTTCAAAAACCGCGAACTAGACAAGAGCAAAAACCGAAAAGAGACTATCAAAATCACTGTGTATACACGGCGACACATCAACCTATATATTTCCAGTTTATGCAGACCGTGCATTATATAGGCTTTCCCTACAATAAGAGGTCTGCTCATACTGGAGTGTTCACCTTGCTATGAAGTCATGTGTACCTATTTTCGAGGCTGAATGACGTCAGCTCCCTCGGGAATCCATCGCGGCTTAGAGTGGAATCCAAATGGAATCCTATAGACTTTTACTGGTATATTATCTACCGCCTCTAGGGACTGTGGTATGTTAAATCTAAAATTGGTAAAGGATGTGGGAAATGGCTTATTTTTCGTCCTGTGGCTGTGCGAAACGTTTTTGGGAATTTTGTGGTTTGTGTTTGAGCTTTAGATTTTTTGGTGATCGACTTTTGTTAATGTGTCTTTCGAACATTCTTGTTTTTTTGTTAAAGTCCCTAAATCATATATTATTTCAGTGCTGCACTGTATTTAAGGACTTTTCATAACAGTGCTAGAAAATATAATGAATCGTTTAATTCATGCACCCCTCGAATGTTGTATTAGTTCAATGATCAATAAGCTTACCATATAAAAGCTTACGAAAATGTGATCTCACTTCCAAATATCGAGAATACTATTTCATTCCGATTCTGGTTTCAAACCCATAAACTGAAAACTCAAGAAAACATCTAAATCATTTTCTTTATAAACCCGATTCGCTTGCATAACATAGAAAAGCTTACTCACTGCTCGCATTTCATGTCTCTAAACTTGACTTTATTGCACCTCCAAATCCTTTGCAAGATAAACAAAAGCGCTCTCAAAATGATCTAGAATTTTACTCTCCTTGCCTTTCGGTACTTGTCTTTTTATTTTCAAAGCAGAGCCAGAAAGTAATGGTTATGATTGCAGGAGAGTAGTAAGTATGAATGTTTTCGCGCACCGTTGAAAATTCTGCTTTAGTTTTGATAAAAGTGGAATTGAAATATTCATTTGTACAAAATTGTTGGTATAGTTGAGCTTTTAGCATTGTTGAGAAGTCCTTGTAAAATGTTTATTCTTTCTCATAGCTTGCCACGTTTATAACTTTCGCAGGGTAAGGCATACGTGGACCTGTAGTACACTCACATTTCGCCAGTTATGTTTATGTCTTACGAAATAGGGACGAGTACCGGGCATGGTAGGAAAAAAAATTGTTTATATAAAGTATGTATATAGTCTGAACTTTTGAAGTAGTATCCTATCTACATATATGTTCTAGTCGAAGACTGGTCAGTTGATTACGAGTACAACACATCCCTAGATAATCCCAGAGGTGTCAGGGAGCGTTACTGCCGAACTAGCCAGAACTACTCCTAACGGAGACCCAATCTCCTTAGTCGTCCCAAGAGAGCAATCGCGATTAATTTGCGGACGCCACTATCGGGACCGTCTGGTCGATGTTACACTTCTAAGTTATTGTCATTTTGATTACTATCATTAGTAAGTTCATCCTCAGCTTCATTTTGTGTCTAGCAACTTTAATTTTATACACGTGTCCTATTATTTCCCAGGCTGACATTTTGTGTCATTTATGGTACTTAACGCATTTTTTTGTACTAACCACTCTCGTTATGATAGTATAAAAATGTTCAAGTGTGCTATGTCCTACTATTAAAATACTAAACAATTCTAGAACAGATGTCAATTATTTTTGATACCTGGAGCAATTGTCTCTGCTTCTAGTTTTACGTCATCTAGCTACCTACCTATAACAATATCATGGTCTATAGCATATATTTAATAAATAAAACTAAACGCTGCTTCAAAATCAATTTCAGAATCTAAACCTACAATATATTTTGTATTCAAACTCGCTCGTTTATGCAATATATTCCGTATTCTCCCGTATATGTATATCGTTCGTCTCTCCTACATTGCCATTCGTTCAAACCCCATTTTATTGTTCCGTTCTACTCTTCCATTGTTTTAGAAGCTTTTTTCAAAATGAGGTCACGTGCCTCCGGGGTTACAATTTAAAGATTTGTGGTTCAAGATGATTGTAATTAAGAGGGGAGTAGATTGTTTTATTGTGAGGTAATGGAAAAGAAATGTAAGGTATTTTACCAAGGGGAATTGATGGCAAGTTATTTCTTCCATTCCCACTGCTGGGACACAGGCCTCCTATTTGTGAGGGGAGTGGCCCATAATCTACCACGCGGGCCCAGAGCGGGTTAATTGATGTCACATGGTTACGAATTCTCACCGAAAAAAAAGAGTAATCAAAAAACTAGCTCATTCCATATAGCTAGGCCTAAAACATTTGTCATGTCATTATAAACATTATATAATGTACTGTATGTTGATATACCAATCATCGGTCCTTCCTTTTAAAAGAACCTTAATCTTATTACTATTAAGCTAGATAATCCTGCTAATAGTGGATTCACTATAACACTTCGTAGTACTTAGAATTTGGCCTTACGGCCTTTTAATTACCTTCCAGTATCAACGTCTTTTGAGTATTTTTTCTCCATTACTTCATTGCTTCCTATTTTGACATCATCATCATTCACTTTTATGAACATCAAATTAAGTGTAGGCCTGTTTTCTTAGTCTTCGTATTATTGAACTATTGGACGGTAGTTTTTTCACTTCTATTTCATCATTTTGCTTGTTGGTTAATCCTCGAATCGAAACTATTGAATCAGTATGACTTGCACAGTTTCCGATCCGGTCGAAACCTTAATGCTTTAACAATGTACCCTGAATATTACTAACAAAGTTACTCTGTTCATATAATTATATAAATTTCCTGACAGTCATGTGTCAATTTACAACGCGTCTTGTTAACACAGTTACGTTATAACATTGTTAACTAAAATGGTTTCAAGTGAGTCACTTGAAAGAATTTGGAGTATTTCCGTCATTTTAATATTCGGTCATTAAGTTCATTAGGTCTGTACTAGATGAGTCGAATGAGGGTGGTCGAGCTGTTCGGTTCAAAAGGTCAACGACATTGTATATTGGGGCTCTAAAAAGTCGACTATGTTTAGAAGGGCTCACTCATTTTTTGTAAACGTTATTCGACAAATACTTGTAGGTACCATTATTCTCTACAATTTTGGTACTGTTCGAATTTTCATCATCATTCATTTAAACCTTGGTACTGTTTATTTATCCAAGTTTATCATCTACCTCACCCTATTCTTATAAGCGACATCTGCCGACATTAGCCATGACCAACGCATCAGCCAACAGCTAACAAATTCAACTGACGTTAAATTTACAGCCGCCCAGACTCTCATGTAAAAGATTACTGGTTAGAAACATTAAGCTATTCTAGTTAGTATAAACACATCTATTTTAGAAGCCGTCTGTGTTTGATCAGAGTCGATATCAAAGGATTTGGAGCAACTGCTGTCTGCCAGCATGGCGTGTCAATTAAAAGAGATTCTTTTAGCTGGCAAGGCTGTCTGGAAGATTAAGTGTTGCCAGTAACACTCCAGGTGAATTTTGGTGTGGTTGAAATTTAGATTTTGCAAGAGGAAACGGCTGATCATGCTACCGGAAATTAGATAATTTATATTTAGATGGTGTTACAAATGTTAATTTAATTGTCCGATGTTGCAGAGTCATCTCGATACGAACTTCTTATTAGAAGGATAATAAAAAAAGGTTCTTTCACAGGCATGAATCAGGAATCTATAAATGTGAACAATGAACACATTACTTAAACTAGATTTTACTAGAAGCAGCTTCGCCCGCGTGGAAGGCGAACACTATCCCACGGGATAGTTATACCGGGATAAAAGTATCCAATGTCCTTACCCAGGTCATGGTCTAAATGTGTTCCAAAAATCGAAATCCGTTCAGCCGTTAAGACGTGAAAAGATAACAGAGAGGCAGGGCTACTTTCGCATTTATAATACATATTAGAATGGATTGATGTGAATCCTTCTACAAGCCATTACTTCTGCGCATTACGAAATATTGTGAAACACCACACATTTACCGCGTGGTGACCATTTAACCTATTTAACTGTATGCGGGTCAATTTATGAATGAAGTTCCTGACTCAACTTTGACTGTAGTATTGTAGACGTATGTATAGAGGCCGCACGTCAGTGGCAAAAAAACCAGTTTAATCAGGCCTTTTATTCTATTGAAACTCCGTACAACGCTAGCCCAGCTCAAGGAAATGCGTTCTCCTGTACCCACGTAGCTATAATAATAATTGGTCGTTCAAAATTCGTCTACAGTATAATAACATTTGTCAATAATTTAGTAAGAGCTTTTTTAAACTTATATAATGTCACGTTTTTTTTTGTCATCAGGAATTTTATTAAACACATTATAGGCTGATCCAGCTTATGCTAATTACAACTGCTTATTAATTTGATAGTCATTATAAAAATGAGATACCACATTAATTACTAAAAGAGAAGCAGTTTTCGTCAGCTTAACCGGTTTACGGATTTACTTAAACATAAATCCGTAAATACAAACTAATATTCACCAAAGATCCATACATTCCACTTCCCTTTCTCACTAATGCATCTATTCATACAGACCTTGATAATTATCTAGCTGGCATTTGATAATGACATCATATTGTACATACCATACATAATCTTTATGATATATGATGCGTCATAAGCAGAGAGGCACGTCTCTACCGTCCTTGATCAGCTGATTCATAATCTTGTGCTCCAGAATTTTCCAAAGCTTCGATCTTCGAGCTTTCTTGTATCTGAATAGGCCATGTCGTGGTATAAATATTAGCCAGGATAAAAGTCAAGTCAAATTATAGATTTCAACAATTAGGCAACGCTGATCCCTTTGAGCCTTTTCTTGTTGACAACGATGCGGCCGAATCTTGTGATGCCCTGTGATTATTTCCTTTTTTATATACATACTATGGTTGTATATTGAAGAATTTCTAAAAAAAACGTCTAAATGTCAATAATTATCAGAAAAAAGAAGAATTGAATCTTACTCCTTTCAAAAAGTAATTACGTATGGCGAAGAATGGATAAGAAAATCAATAGGTACTCTTTAAAAATGGTTTCAGACTTACATGGAAGCTGCTTTTCCTAACTATTTAAGGGTCGGCTTCCAGTGTTACCAAATGCAGTTGAATACCAGTATTGTATATGGAGCGACTGCCACTGATCTTTACAACTCAGTTACTGGGTAGCACAATACCCCATTTGGTGGAGGCTCAATTGCTATTTTGTTCTTTTATGTTTTGATCATGTATCAATTTACTGATGAAGCGTTTCTTTTTTTGCAGGTACGTATAATGATACAATAATTATGGGATTAAGTAACAACCTCGATTGAAGAGTTGGTAAGTCATAACAGATTTTCCTTATAAGCAAAGGCTTTACTGTGAATTAACTGTTCACCTTTTTTGCTTCATCATCATGGTTTGCATTTATGGGCAATTTTTAACAGAATAGTTCTTTGAGTGTTGTTTTCATTGTGTGTGTGTGGTTTATCTGTGTAATCAATGGGTGTGATAACCTCATTATGGAAATAGGATTCAGATGATATTTTTCTATAAATAGTAATTGATTTACCTCATTCAATTTACTTTTTTTTCGTTTTTTTCCTTATATTTTTTTAACGTTGTTAGCACAAATAGGAGCCCAACTTGTATCAACGAAATTAATGATAATAACATAATCCCATTTTTCAGTGAAGCTTTTAACCAAAAGTCTAACTACTATGACTATACCCAATAATATTTATGTCACCATTAACCGATTTTCTAAACCACCTTTAACAAACCCCATCGTTCATGGTAAGTCTAAGACCCATTGAAATACTAGTACTGTTTTTTTTATATTGCCGGATGGGCATTAACTTGACCTCAATCACGCCTGATGAAAGCGATGGATGGGGTCTATGATGGAACGAGCGTGCCCAGAAGATGCCTGTTCACTCTTGCTTTGAAAGCAGACGGGTTAAATGTGGAAGAGAACCGAACGCAGCCGGCAGAGAGTTCCATAAAAGTAGAGGAGAAGCGCTGAGTACGTCTGGTCCGGATATCAATCAAGTGTTGATGGTACGCTGCAGATCGTCTGGTATTTCGGTAGTACAAGGGGGAATAGTGGGATCAGGTCGCGGAGCTCCTGAACTGTGACCTTCTGGCTTCTCATTGATGATTTGAGTTTGTAACTGATTTCTATCGAGGAGCGTCGTAGACGATGGGCCGATGGCTTAGGGTGGCCCGTTTATAAATCCTCCATGACACAAACCAGAGCCTTTAATACTTTCACAGTCTGTAATACTAATAAAATATAAAAACTAAATAATAACACGATACGCGTCTGCGCAGCATCACTCGACGGATGGAAACTTTGAGTTTATGCCAAAAAATATTAATCTTACGTTCCCGAAATACACTTTAATGTGAGATTGATCTTACTGGTTACTGCCACAAGTGAATTAAACGTATAGAATGATGTTACTGTGTAGTTTTTATAAGATTCTGTGGTTTATTATAGCACTGGTTTAGACGTTAAAGTAGCTTTAAGCAACAGGCAATTCAAGAATATTTAGGCCTTAACCACTTTAGGTTAGGTAAATGATAAATGATTTTATTTTGCTAGTAGGTTTGCACAAACACTTTTACACGTCAATCATGTTATAAAACTAAATAGGTCGGCATTTCCTACCTGACTGTCTGAGAAGAAAGGCCGAAACAAACTCAGTGGTCACAATTTCTTTTAAAGTGCAGACATAATATTAGTCAGATCATAATTATGAAAACCAGGTAGATCGAAAATCTTTGAATGATCCGGAGACTTTCAGAAAGCTCCTCCTAATACTTTTTTTTTCTTTTGCATGCGTTTCCTACTCCCCATGCAAAGCTTAGAGCGGGCTGAGAGGTCTGGAACACCACACATTGTTCTTTCATTACCTTTGGCCAGGCTAAATACAATCAAGGCTATAAGAGAGTCCAGAAAAATTCTGGATTATTCAAAAACCTGTTAGATGACATCAAAAACCCTGTTTCGTGTCAAGGACTTAAACTTGTACAGCGAATGTACGTTACCAGTTCTCCATGCTCTACGTAATCTAATTAGTAATAAGGAAAATCATAAAAGCGTTCTTCCTCTCTCCTACTAACTCGTATTTAGAATTTTGCTGTGCCTAGGTCCCGCAGCAGCGTCCCGCGTTTTCACCCGCGTAAGTTTCGATCCCGTGGCAATATCTAGATGAAAGTATCATGTGTGTTCATCCGGGTTATAAACTATCTGTGTGCCAAATTTCATCCAAATCCACGGATTTTTTGTTTTTTCACAGTAGTTTTTGCAAGAAAGAGTAACAAACATCCATCCATCCTCACAAACTTTCGCATTTATAATATTAGTAGGATTGGCGTATTTAATTAATTGCCCTCTCACCGAGAGGAGGCCTGTGTCCCAGCAGTGGGATAATTATAGGCTGATTATCATTAAATAAGAGGAGGAACACAGTCAGCAATAAAAATAGATAAAATCCTACTATTTCAGAAGAGATTTATGAATGAAAACTTGAAATTAATTATTGAAGAATCGAGAATAATTTCAAGGCTAATACATTAGTTTGTTAAAACGGTAAAGCACTAATTACATTAATTAACATAGAGATAATTATTACTTTGACAATAATATAACTTTATATAAAACTAACGTGGACCAATGGACTTTCTTGCATACTTTTTCTCACAGAACACCAGACATTATATGCATAATTTTAATCCATTAATCGGCAAATACATCACATTCAGGGTTAGCAGCCAGAAGGGCATTCAACACCTTTAGAGTACGACAGACCGGGGATTCGGCTCTGGCTACAGTTTTGGCTGGCAATTGCGCAAACAGATTGTGATTCTGATTGTGGGTCTGACGGAGTTCGATGTATTTGTCGGGCACAAATAGTCGGCAGGAAAGACCACGGGGCTCTGATTCCATTTATTTATCTAATACTTTATTGTATAGCAGAAATACATAAATTGTGATATATTTAAATATCACACTAACTTTCTCTTATTAAAAAATAAAATTCCTGAAAAGATAATCAACTTTTGTCGCTAACCGGTCACAATTGCATATTGTGCACTTTGTGCAGTAAAAAGCTCGCCGACACGACTCAACATATGGCACGTATCCGCCATACGATCGCGTACGCGTTGCGCGTGCGCTGGTTTACGCACATCACACATGGCGACGGTTATTACGTGTGATTGATTCAGATTTTTAATTGGTGTGGTATACCCTTAGGTTGAAGTAGCATTTTTATTTATATATATTTTTGGGTGTAAATGGTGACGTTAGAACTTGTGTATTTACAACCTGCATGCGCATGCGTGACCACAACGGAAGAAACGAAAGACAAGATGACAGATTTTATAAACATTTCTTTGGCGCAATGTCAACAATAAATAAAAGAAATGTCACTTAGGCTTCGAAAAGGAGCCAAACCTTACTAAAACAGGGTGAATAAAAGTCTTAAACAAAAATTCACGAGAAAGCACTTGGTTTTTATATTATTATTCCTCACCTTGGTGGATGGGACACTACCGTGGCCCCAGATTACCTCAGCAGTGTAAACTGCAGGCCAAACTTTTAAAGACTGCGGCTTCTATAATTCAGAAACTAATTCTTTTTGCAGTAATTACTTTTCATCTACCTATATCATCGGTCTTGTCTTTTCCCTACTATGTTGGAGTCGGCTTCCAGTCTAACCGGAGGCAGCTGAGTACTAGTATTTTACATGGAGCGACTGCCTATCTGACCTCTACAATCCAGTTACTGGGTAATATTATACCCCTTGGTAAGACTGCTTGTCAGATTTTTGGGCGTCCAACGACCCGTAACGGCTGTCAAAGGTCCACGAATGACAGCCGGGACCATCGGCTTAGCGTGCTTTCCGAGGCACGGAAGGGTCTTGGTATGTAAAGATGGTCACGCATCCATGGACCAACCGCGGCAAGCGTAGGTTAACCTGATCGATAGACCCGTGCGGGTGTTATTACTTGCCACTAGCCAGGTACAAATGCGCTAATCTATTCACAGTGTGCCAAGAAACTACCCCTGGATTTTAACCATAAATCGTAATACTACTGCAATGCATAATTGCTACTTAAAATAATTCTGCTTACTACAAGTTAGACTTGGAACAAATTTGCAAAAGTAAGTAGGTCGAAATGTTGGCAACAAGCCAGTAATCGGTTGTGTTAGCCTATTTTTTTTTAAACTTTCAAGGAATCAGAATATCAGATTTTATAACCAAAGAAGGCCAAAATTGGCTGGCTTCCAGAATATTGATTACTATATTATAATAAACTGTGCTCTATAGATTTTTTTGGGTACCGTAAAAGAAAATGAAATACGTTGTTTTACGTCAAACATGACGCAGAGAAAGTACACTAACACAAAAAAAGAACAAGTACCCAAAATGTGTCAACGGGACTATTATTTAGGCTCCGCTGTCTGACCGTCCGTCCATCCATCTGTTACTTGAAATTATAACAGAGTGTGTACTACTATGCCGCTATAGCAACAAGTAATTCAAATAAAAAAGTTAAAATTACCATACAAGAAACGTATTTTTTTACATATTATGTAGGTAGTGTTAAATATTGTGCGGTGGTACGGAACACTTCATGTGCGAGTCTGACTCGCACTTCGCCGCTTTTTTACGAAAGATACTTTTGTTCGGCTCAGTGGAAATACTAAAATATAATGGGTGGGAACGAAATATTGAGAGGACTTGGGTTGTATCGGATATCCTTGTCTAAAAATGTTTTTTTTTTTTCTACAAAGAGATGTGGATAAATGGGAAGATAGAGTTCCTATTTCTGAGTTATTTGCTTTGTTCTTCCGTTTCTTATTTCAAAGTAAATGTTATCCTTTGAATCATAATCAGCCTATAATGTTCCCACTGCTGGGACACAGGCCTCCTCTCTGTGAGAGTGACTGGGTTGTAATCCACCACGCGGGCCCAGTACGGGTTGGTAGATGTCACATGTCTTCAAATTTTTGGTTCTACGACATGACGGTTTCTTCACGATGTTTTCCTTCGCCGTTGTGAGAGCAATGGTGATGAAATGATTTACACAAAGTAAAGCGCCTGTCTGGGTTCGAACCCACGACGCCGGGGACTATTCGGAACCCATTAAGCCGGGGACTATCCTTTGAATCATATATTATGAGGTTATTATCAATGAGTATCTTTATCATCGTTGGCAGAAACCTAAAATAGTGCCCTAGAGCAAAATCTGTAATTCCATAGAAATCATGTTTTTGTATATATTACTATGTCTTAAAATAAACTAAATTTTTATAGGGCTTCCAGGTTTAAAAGGACGTAGAAAACTGAGAAAAAACACAAAAACTTAACGCACATCAAACTCCACAAATTCACAGAAGCAGCACAAATTATAACAATCTACAACCAGCGACATGACTCACTGTCTAGTTCAGACAACTCGTAAATTGTCTATTAACCTAATTTTTACCATTGACCGTAACACGTAATGGAAGCGCTAAACGAAGCTATAAAGATATATTAACTACTGGTGTGTTTCTATGTTCCCTGCTGAGTTGGATGAATTATAATGGAAATAGACCACTTGCCGTCTATTCTATATGAAACTTGATGTCTTCATGACACGATCAAATTAAAAAAAATCTATTCTGTAGAAATTTCACAGTGAAAATTCTTAGGTGAAATGAGCTCACTCATAACACGAGCGAGTGAGCGAGTGTGGCGAGTGAGCTCCGTCAGGCGTAGCAGTGGAATGACAGCTCACTTCACCTTAGTTTTCACGATGAGATTTTCACAGAATAGGGCGGGCAGCTGTGCTGCTGGGGAATTTGTTGCGGCACTTCTTCCCAGCGAAAACACTAGGAAGTGATAGCCTTTTGAGCTGTCTTATGTAATTTTGACGTTCGAAAAGTGATGAAATGATATTTTTTATAAAATCGAAATGACTTTCAATTCAGATAAAAAAAAAATAGGGAACAGAATACAGATATCCCGAAAAAATTTTGCGCTTCGGGAATCATCGTCTGTCTTCGGAAACACGAACGCGCGATGATGAGTTTCAATATACAGCTGTTAAATCCACTGAAGTATTTTGCCTATTATGTGTTACTATGATTAGAAAATTAAATATTAACCAAGCAATCTGGTGACACAGGTATTTATGCCATTTTCGGGCAACAGTGTCTCACAAATGTACCTAAATCCTATTATTTAGATTAAGCACTTCCTGTCCATAACAACATTTATCATGAGAAATAAATAAATAATATCTAACTATTATTATTGCAAAAAAAAACAAAACTTTGATGACGATCTGCAACCGGATTAGGTACCCCGGCAGACAGACAACTTTATGCAAATATACAATGATAGGTGCACACAACGCGCAGCAGCAAAACATTTTGAAGCTTTGCCTTTGCGAATACTCTGTGGCACGACGTTCGTGGTAATTCTGAAACACGAAGATTATCGAAGCGCACACCATTTTTGGTTTGGTAGTACTTACCTAAGATGTCTAGAGATAGTCGTGCCACAGAGCATCGGTGTAGTAGGTTGTAGAACTCTTTGTGAAGGATAGGTGTATCGACTAAGATTCTACATTTTCTCATATACATATTAGCTACACCACGCTATATTTTAGTAGGTAAGGTAAGTATACAAGAATGCTTTGAAGCTTTCGTGTATCAGCCGGTATTTTCTCACCGTGAAAACATAGGTAAAGTGAGTTTGAAGTGAGATGTCACCTGGTTCTAGGGGTTGACACTATAGACAGCCCACTTCAAGTTCACTTCAGCTAAGTTTTTACAGTGAGATTCTTACAGAATATATCTGCTGGTGTTCTTATATAATCAGCCTCATAGCCTCATAGCATCGATGATGATCATAGATGTGATCTACCACGCGGGTCTCCTGCGGGTTGGTAGATGTCACATGACTTCGAATTATTGGCTCCCAGACCATGCCGGTTTCCTCACGATGTTTTCCTTCACCATTTTAAGAGCGGTGGTGATGAAATTATTTAAACAAACTAAAGCCACCTGGTTTCGAACCCACGACCTACGATTCGTAAGTCGGGGCCATGACCACTGAGCCACTACTGCTCTCTTCTCATTGGTGTTCTTAGGGCAACTGAATGGACCTCGTTTACTTCGATAGATATTTTATTAGAAAAAGTAATATTTAGGCAGCAAAAACCGTCTGTTGACGAGGCCAGTAATAGAAAAACCAATTCATTTACTGCGGAACTTGCCAATTAAGTAAACGAAGAAATATTAATGTTACTAATAAGCGCTAAAATTGTAAAGATCCAGGCCGAAGCAATTAATATAGAAAAGTGGGCCATTTTTTATTAGCCAGACACTGTAATAGTACGGTAGCTAATTACTAGGCAGTTCATTAACAAGTTATTTCTATTAACTTTGCAAAGTTCAAAGCTTTTTACGCCTTGTACTAAAGAAATTTCTCTGAAGTTGGAATTATGCAGTAGGAAACGTAAAATAAAAATAAAAACTATTTAGAAAAAAAAAATATTTTTGTTTATAATTTTTCTAAATATATTTTTTTAGATAGACAAACTGCAAAAAAAAAACAGTGAAGGGAAAACATTCTAATAACTTTTGTGCTTTGAATTTCATTCTCATTCTGAAACTCAATCTTGGTTATTCTGAAACTTTCAAGTCAAGTTAGAAACAAAAGAGAAAATAATACTGTCTCAGAGTGACACGTCTTCTCCAAGTTTCAGAATGTCCACCCATTCAAAACCTACTCCAACACAAAAGCAACTCCAGAAAAACGTCATAAAATACAAAAATGACACTGCAACATAGAACCACCATTTAAAAAAAATCCACACTCCCCATATCAACACCAATCCATCAATTATAACTACTATCAACAAATTAAAGATAGAAAATGGCTGCACATTTTGCGATAACCATCAGCCGAATGGATAGCTTTAAGTGAATGAGGGGATACTGGCTAATTCAATTATGGGTAGTGCCATCACTTTGTCTATGGTCACGCGAGCCGCGGGTGTGGTGGTATTAACCTAAATGAACCATAGAGTAGACATAGGTACGTATAGTAATGGCGTCTATACTGTCTATGGGATCGTATAGGAAAGTTCCACAAAAATTCGCGTGTTTTATCCAAACGCTAGCTGTTTTATGGGGTAGTTCGGTTAATGGTATATTTTTTGGTTAGTTTCTGTTCAAGTTATGGTCATTTACACTCTGGGCATATTTCAAGGTAGTAAGATTAAGAGAAGAACTTGTAGATTTTGCTTTGAAAATTATCCGCGGAAATGAAATTGACTAGTAATTTAGTAGGATGACTTCTATTTAACTTAAAAGCCAATAAAACCGTCATAAAACAGGTATATAATCATTATTACTTTTCAAATTCTAAATAAAATCTTAGCCATATAACTTCGCGTCACTTCCGAAGTTTCTCCCTACTCAATTTCAAGTTGTCCTCGCTACAGCAAAGTGCCATATTTCCCATGTTTTTGTTGAAATATTCCTGTTATCAGCAACAGGTTGGGAGGTAGAAAATTTGCCTGTAAAGTCGACCGTCCACTGTTATGTAGGATGTGAAGAGAGTTTTGCTACTTTAGGGGTGCGAAATAGCCACGTGACGACTCCCGGCCACCGTAGGCGCGGGCCTGCGGGCGGAGAGTAATGGGTAGCTCACCGCCCGATCAGGACCAGGCCCGTGCCAGACGGCGCGTTGTGTTCCACGCGCGCCTCAAAGAGATGTCAGCAGAGGACGGGGCCCAATAGGGCCGAAGCCTGCCAAGGCGCCGGGATCGTCCGAAAGGGTTACCGCTGCCCTGGAACAGAAAGGGCTAAGGAAGGAACACGGGTGGGTTTTAGTCAGTAAGAGTCTGACACTCCCGCTCCACCCAGAGCGGGAGGGGTCATTGATGATTTCCCATCCAAAAAAAAAAAAGGTGTGCGAAATACGTGTTTGGCTCGGCATGATTCGGCACAAAATCGAATACAATCTATCTTTATCTGTTTATCTATACTAATAATAAAGCATTTGATAGCCCAATTCTTTAAAAGGCTATAGGCTATTTGACCCTTAAGAGCCGAGCATAAAAAAAAATATATATATAAAATAATAATAAGTCAGAAATATTGCTAAAGCGAAAACGTAGTAATAGCGAAGGGAAGTTTTATAAAAATGTGGCTGTTATTTTAGTAAAGGCATTGTGTATCTTACGACTTCCACGCGAACGAAGTCGCAGGCAGAAGCTAGTAAGTAGATAAAAAGCCACTCGGCTTAGGTTGAATTATGCCGAGCTAACCCGAACATGAAGTCTGCTGGACGAAGTTTGCCGATCGGCACAAGTCGAATAAAAACCGAATATGTGTAGAGCGAACAACGTGTAGGACTCCTTAGCTGCGCGGTTCATTTGTTTCCCAATCACGCATCCATGCGTAGCGTGACCAAGGGTCGAAGTGGACGCTTCCGCCTACATTTTCATACAAAGTGAAGCTAAGCTGGCGTAGCTTAGCTGTAGACTGCTATGGAGCGGCGCCCTGGCCATATTCCTTTGATAAATGATGTGTCAGTGCAACGTACAACGGTTCGTGTTTTTTAGTGTTCATTTTTGCCTGTAAATTGTGTTGTTTCGGCGTGTTTTATGTTTTTTGAGTGGTTCTGGTGATTGTGTAATGTAATGTTACTATTTTGTTATGTGTATTTCTCTCTTCTGGTCCCTTAAGAGCCCAACTGTTACTAATGAGACACAATTTCTTTTTCTGTTTTAAGGCTTCCTAACAGATGAGGGAATAAGTTGTCTAAAGTGAAATTTAGCAGGGTCCTCCTGGGGGCTTACCACCAGCTCTTAGAGCAGGGCAGAAGTTGAACTGCACTGCTTTGTTCTGTTAGTTAGTTTAGTTTGTGAACAAGGGAATCGGCGCCGCTATCATCCAAAGGAATATACCAACTATCGTAATTTCCCCATTAAAATATACATAATATTCTATACAGCAAAAGGAACTTCATTCCAACCGCAACCCTTTGTGTAACACACTATCGATCTCAATTTGAAAGATATTGCTAATCCATTGCTTCATATGTTCGAAAAATTTGTCAGCTCAACAATGTAAATAACGCAATGAATATTGTTGAACTGTCAAAATGAAACCCGTTGCTACGGGTGTCCCACCACACATCGCAACGTATTTTTGCTAATTTCCATTAATTCTGGTTTAGATTGAACTCTAACCTCTCTAACCAATAAAACGAAAACAAATAATACATTACCAGGTTTTCTAGAAATTCACATTAAACACAGGCAATAACGCGTTCCTCGCAAACAATTTACAAAGGAGGATAAAATATGATTTAAAATAAACGTCTTTGCCTGTTTACGACTGAATTTTGGCAGATATAGATATTTACGTTGGCAACACTACGGATTGATCTCGATCTCATTATTGGTTTGGGCAACCCTGGTTATTTGTGGCGGGGAATTTACTATTGTATTTGAGCTGCGGGTTATAATAAAATTGGGTTAGGTAGGGTTTTCTGTTTGATAAAAGCTCGTCCCGCCATTTATAACCACCAATATGTTATAAGTTTGCTAAAATACCAAATGTGGTTACCAAAATCAATTGGTAGGACTTACGAGGCTATACAATACAACGCATATGGTACAGTCACGAGCATAGCTCGAGCATTTCTCGTAAATTTGTAAAAATACCTATTTCATAATAGTGTGGTTTCGATAATACTAAGTATGTTCGTAAACCCATAAAATATTTATCAATACTTTAGGAGCAAATCGCTTACGAATTTAGCGTAAGTGTAAGTAGTATTTATGCTCTTGACTTTACCTAACTAGAAGAGTGCTCGGGATTAGACGACTAAATGAAGAAATTCAAAATTAATAAGCAAAAATCCATTTGTTATTCATCCACTCTTAGGCGCCGTCCTATTGCCATCGCTCGTGCGATGATGCGATGCGATTTTGAGAAACCGATCACACGATGAGAAAATGAACGCGCGACAAAAAATAAACAATTTGGTCGCATCGCATGATCGCACGCACGACCTTCAATAGGACATTCGGTAGTTATCCGTATGTTTGAACGCACGGTCGCACGATCATTTTCGTCGGACGGACGCATTATCGCGCGAGCTATGGCAATAGGACGGCGCCTTAAACTCGGGTGTAGGCCAATCCCAACATTGTACTGCAGTGTATCGCGAGCAGACTGGACCGCTTGTGTATGAATCGCTGCTGCAAGCTTTTCATATCGGTGTAGAGCGTGTTGCAGGGTTTCACACAAGTATATGGCTCTATTAGGTTAAGTTTATTAACATAGTTGTTAAGAAATATTGTTACTAACATATTTGAGTCCATTGTTACTTGTATATTAAATACTAGCTGCGCCCGGCGTTTTCACCCGCATAAGTTTCGATCCCGTGGGAATACCGGGATAAAAATTATCCCATGTGTTGATGGTTATAAACAATCTCAGTGCCAAATTTCATCCAAATCCGTTCGAAAAAGTAACAAACATCCATCCATCCATCCATCTATACAAACTTTTGCGTTTATAATAATAGTAGGATAAATAAATAAATGGTGTAAATAAAAAACTACTACACACTGAGGTGTACGAGTCCTAGGTACACCGCTTTCAAACCCTTCGAGGAACACAGGTGTGATTTTAACTTAAGGAAAAGAATCAGCTGTTCCACACATACCCCTTACGCCACGCCACGCCACGCATACATTTATGTTCACATAACTCAACAAAATGTAGGGAGCAGCTGATTTTTTTTCGCGATTACCGAGTTTGTTTTATAGTAAAATTTGTTCTCATTGTGCTCATCGTACTGAACAAATTTTAAGCCTTAAGAGTTATGTTCAGTTATCTCAATTTTACCTTGTATACAAGTAGATTAGAAACAAAAAATTCCTTGTATAGACATTTTTAAAGGGAAAAGATAAAAAAAAAATCAACATTTCTACAGCGTGCTCACTGTACAGACCATCAATTTGAATACACATCTAAACCAACCAAACCCTTAAAATATGACCACACATTTCTGATACACAGTATCAACATCATCATCTGCCTAGCCTTTTCCCAACTATGTTAGAGTCGGCTTCCAGTCTAACCGGATGCAGCTGAATACCAGTATTTTACATGGAGCGACTGCCTATCTGACCTCCACAACCCAGTAACTGGGTAATACGATACCCCTTGGTAAGACTGGTGGTCAGACTTTCGGACTTCTGACGACCCGTAACGACTGTCAAAGATCCACGAATGACAGCCGGGACCACCGGCTTAACATGCTTTCCGAGGCACGGAGGGGTCTTAGTATCTGACGATGGTCACCCATCCACGGACCAATCGCGGTAAGCGTAGCTTAACCTGATCGATTTAGGTACGCGGCTGTTATTACTTAGCCACAAGCCCCTCAACTGACACACGAAAATGTATAGTAAAGTTATAAGACAATAATCTGACTCAAAAACTACTTTTCTTCGCAAAATATTTTCCGTAAAAGTTACCAGAACTACATTAGCTTTTTAAACACAAAGATTGATCGGTAACCAATAGCCATTAGTAAATGTATTACATTACAATACCTATACATATAATTAGGTGGGCTATCCAATTACATTTTTAGGGCACACGGGGCCACCAAAAGGGATGGGCAATCGATTTTTTCATACACGCGTAAGCTATGATGTTATATTTCATGAAGCATGTTACACGTTGTAAATTGAGAGGTATAACCTGATATTAAGGGATTTTTCTACAGGTAAATAGGTACTATTAGCGTATATCGACAGGATTGATTTTCGAGACGGGGCTGGGCAGGTACCTTTACTCAATACTTTTATTCCATTCTTAGGTGTTAAACTTACAATTAGATACCAATGTTATTGATTATATTATATGTCAACAACGCATTCTCTCCTATTTCGGCCACATAGTACGCAGAGGCGATGAAAGTTTGGAAAAACTGATTGTGGTTGGGAACACAGAAGGCAAGCGATTGCGCGGTCGTTCACCAACACGATGCACGATGGACAGATCAGATGAAGGAATCATCGTCCTCTAAATTCTACACGATAGTAAGGGATGCGCTGGACAGAAACCGGTGGAGGCAGATCATCCGCTCCAAATGCAACTCCGAAGCCTTGATCCTCAGACATGAGGGACCGACTACAGAGAGAGAGAGAGAGAGTTATTGATTACCTTTATACATTTGTAGCTGTACGGAAAAACATTCTTAAGAGAGTATCTTTAACTTTTTGAGTAGCTAGTTAGCTTACTGCATTCAGAGATTTTGGAAAAATGTTACATCCACCTACAAAATTGTCAAATTTTTATTTTTATGGTGTCAATCGTTGCAGTTCCGTATGCATGAAACAAAAGCCTCTTCTAGAACGACGAAAGATATAAACCGTTCTCATGATGGACAGGCCTCCTCTCTGTAAAAGGGAATTGAATGGGACGTAATCCACCACGCGGGTCCAGTGTGGGTTGGTAGATGACACGTTTTCGAATTTTTGATTCTAGGACATGAAGGTTTCCTCACGATGTATTCCTTCGCCGTTTTTGAAAGTAGAGGTGATAAAATAAATTACACAAAGTAAAGCGACTGCCTAGGTTCGAACCCACGACGTAGAACTCGTAGGTCGGGGCTGTTACCACTGGGTCACCATTAGGTACTCTCAATAGGGCCGATTCAAAAATGTTAATTTGACTCTTCCATATTTTTAATCATGCTATAAAAGAGGAGACACGAACATAGGGTTGCCCAACCGAATTAATTTACAAATTGATCCTATATTAATTTATCCAAAGACCTCTATTACATCGATGATAAAACATATATATTGTAAACTACTGTAGTTATATCTTAATTTATTACAAGTTATATCTTAAGTATTCATGCACTTTCTAGCCTAAAGCACAGGTTCAACCTAGTTCAGGCAAATTAGCAACTGTGCGCTATTTTAATTGTAAATGTTATCCCCTTATTATAAATAAACCATATTATTATTATTATATACTGTGTATTAGTTCTGTTTACAACGTGCGGCTACAATGGTGACGTTAATTTAACACACGGTTAGGGCTAGAGGCCAGTAATCATAAAATTTATAACAACATAAAATAATTCGTAATTTGAAAACTGCCGCATGCGCCGGTCGCCGACATAGGCCCCTCTCTCTTTCCTTCATTTCGCCTACACTTTGCACGTTATTCGTTTTAATTTCATTGATGCCATGTTACGATCCGTGACCCCGGCAAATGACCCCAGCGCTACAGTTCTTGCAGGATAGGTGGCTCCAAGATGCTATTTTAGCGAATTGAAAGTAAATAATGGCGCCGATCCCCTTGTTCACAAACTATACTAAATTTAAGTTCAGTGCATCTTTTTCTTTCTATTTCATTAAGAAAAGGACAGAAGATAAATTTTAGTTTAGTCCTGTCAAATTAAGACGCTCCATAGACAGTTTAGACGTCCTTAAAAACATGGCTACTAAAATACGTCAATTTACGTCAGGCGCCGACTAATTTGACAGGACTAACTAATATTTTATCTTCTGTCCTTTTCTTAATGAAATAGAAAGAAAAAGATGAAATAAAAAATAAAGGATGCACTGAACTTAAATTAAGTTTAGTTTGTGAACAAGAGAATCGGCGCCAATAACGTTTAATGAAATTAAAATATGTTTATAAAACACTAACGCGAAACCGTACCTATACTTTACGTGTATTCTATTAATGTCGCAATTAAAGCAGCACGCTGTATAAGAGATATATAGTATTATATACTAACGAAAGTGGACTATGTAAGGACCACATACTAACGAGGTTGGTATGAAACAAAGAAAACAGTTAGAAAATATCAAAGCCCTAATTAGATGATAAGTGATAACAGTTTTCGTCAATCTTGATACCAAAAAGTTTTTAACCGGATGAAATGAATACGTTTTCCGTTTTCATCAACACCCAAAGCCTTCATTTATAAACGTTGCGTAAAGTTAAAAACAGTTTAAACGTCAATAATGTATGGTTAAACAGTAGCTAATCATTACTTAACTTTACCCCCTGATTCATTGAACACAAATCATAAAGTTTTTTTTTAATAATTCCAGTATTTCTTTATCTTTTTATACACCATGTTCTTCACGTTATCCATAAACTTTGGTAAACGTTTCTATAGCTTTTACAAATCAAATCTAACAAAGTAGTACATAAAAAGGCTTCATTACAATGATATTTGTAATTTCATTTAATGAACTTTAATTAAGCTATGCAGAAGGAAAGGGTTTTAATTTGGCCCATGTTGCCGCTTAGTGCAATTAAAATGATAAATCTATCAAATGCTTCGGTTATAGAGATAAAGAGGCATGCATACTAGGTGATTTACGTCAACGTATTTAGTTTATATGAAAATTATCAAAAAGTAAGAATTCATTAATGTGTTCATAATGAAAAATGCTTATTTCCATGGTCTGAACTTCTGGTCGACGTTTATGTATATCTTCCGGAACACGGTGTATAACACGGCCACCGTATCAAAACCAAACTTAATAACATACAAACTAACCTAAATGTACACGTCGCTGCGGGCGCCCCACGCAACTGGTGTCAACGTTTACAACCGGGCACCCATTATTTTGAAACTAACACAAATACTACAACCATTCTAACTAAACCAATCTACATATCAGCGATTGTTTGTTCGCAATAAACTTGTGTTCGTTCGTGTCGCGTTTCCGAACGCGCGTAATTGACAGATGTCAAAAGTATTTCGCGCCATTTTTGCTGTCAGTGTAATAATGATGTAGATTTTTTTTGTTGATAGTGTCGTGTTTGATGTGTGTTTAGTTTCTGTTTGTTTTGTTTTGTGACTATTCAGGTGGAAGATATTGTTTTTATTCGTTTTGGTTTATAATTTAGAAAGATGTTATAACCTTTATTATTTCTATAGGAGTTTGAATTGGCTAGTAAGTAAGTACTAAGTAGATATGTTTCAAAACCGTGAATGTAATTATTGTTCGCAGATAAGTCGATCAATTCCGTAAAAATCTCACCCTGAAAACTGAGGTGAAGTGAGCTCAAAGTGAGCTGTCAATAGTGTCAATCTCTAGCATCACGTGGAATGGTAGCTCACTTCACTTAAGTTTTCGCGGTGAGGTTTTTACAGAATAGATTCGAAGTTGCTTAAAATTACTTTATCAAAGAACACTTCTGTCCAAAACTATTCTTTTTCATAATTTGCCTTTCACTATTCATATTATAAAAAAAAACGAACAAATGAATGTAGCATGCCTTATTAAAATGTATTTGACTATCAATTACAAATGAAATATAATACACAAGACAACTTCAGCAGCCAGACCAGTCTACCTTCAAAACAAAATGACTCACGCGCAGAACGAAAACTGGATCCATTACAATATCTTATCAAATCAATCATTTATTATTGAATGATTGGCTCCTAGACAGATTTATTATTAATAATAAAAAGTAGTGATTAGTCTTGCATAAACTATAATTAAAAATTTTGATGTGGCAACATTTGTCCTCAATTGTTGGGACTTAATTTGGAAGGTGCGTTGTGATATTTTAGAGGCCCCATTTTAATTATAGATAATTGGTTTTATTAAGTCCTTTTACAGTTTTTTACCTGTGACAGCAGCAACTCAAAAGGGACCTAATCGTAACGAGAATAAAGATCATTGTGATTTGGACAGTGACGAAAAATCAATCAAGGTAAAAAATAACTGTGAATGGATTGTAGATGTTAAGAGGGTGCATTCAGCAAGTTGGCCACATAGCACATAGCTGCCAAATATTTCATAGTTTCGATTTATTTGTCAATATTAGTACTAAATGAAATTATGAAATATCGCTTTTTAAGTACCTACTTCAAAATATAGCATAGCATAAGCATAATCAGCCTTCAATGTGCCCATTGCTGGGACGTAGGCCTCCTCTCAGCTGTGAGAGAGACAGTGCGGGTTGGTAGATGTCACATGACTTCGAATTTTTGGTCCTAAGACATAGATCATAGGTAATACGGGCTGGTGTACTCAACTCAAAGACTACAATAGACTCAACTCCACGTCACTGCGCGTATCTTGGTTCAAGGACATTCCGGTTTCCTCACGATGTGCTCTAATATATTGATTATAAATAGCAATAACTAATAATTACCATAATATCTTACCCTAGGAGTGTCAGATCGAGACAATGGCGCCGATTCCCTTGTTCACAAACTAAACTAAATTCAAGTTCAGTGCATCTTTTTCTTTCTATTTCATTAAGAAAAGGACAGAAGATAAAATTTTAGTTTAGTCCTGTCAAATTATAGTTTAGACGTGATTAAAAACATGGCTACTAAAAATACGTCAACTAAATTTACGTCAGGCGCTGACTAATTTGACAGGACTAAACTAAAATTCATCTTCTGTCCTTTTCTTAATGAAATAGAAGGAAAAAGATGCACTGAACTTAAATTTAGTTTAGTTTGTGAACAAGTGAATCGGCGCCATTGTCCTATAAAGTTAAACTTTTTCTAAAAACTTGAAGAGCCGGAAAAAAACTTGAAGAGCCGCGTGACTGTACGAGCATGTTTATTGAAAGAAGAAAGAAAAGGAGAAGAACATAAACGTCACCGAAGAGAAGAGTCTTACAGAAAATGAAGAAGATTAAGAAGAGAGTACGGTACACTGATGGGCCTGAATTGTTGCTCGAACCTGTGTTTTAATCAAGGTGAGCAAACTTTCAGGTGTGTTAGTGCCTACTTTTCTGCGAGAGAAGAGAAGAGAAGATAACAGAAGATGTTGTTTATTGTGTATTTATGAATCTTTTTTTTATAGGTAAAAATCCGTCATTATAATTTATGCAATAGATAATTATGTATGTTACATTAATCGATGTCGACTTAATTAAAAAAAAAAAAAAATTAAGTTACATGTCATATTATAAAATTTAAGTCGCTATCCGTGCCTGTCTGTGTGACCGCGTTGTTCTTCTAAACCACGCAAAGGATCAACATCATAATCATATGTGTAGAATTTATTCCAGAAGGATTATGAGTATCAATCAACTCAGCCTATCGCAGTCCAGGTTACATAGGCATCTCCCAGGCTGCACCACAACACCCTGTCCTCCGCCTTCCGCATCCAGTCTGTCCCAGCCACCTTCTTAAGGTCGTCCGTCCATCTAGCTGGGGGCGTCCCGCACTACGCTTGCCGATACGCGGATTATGTGTATAACACATTAATATTAAACTTATATAATTATCTTATCGAAATCTCGATGCTTTATCTAGCCGTAAAAACCATGCGAAGCAGGGGCCGGTCGCTAGCTTGAAAATATGAAAGCATATGTAAAGAAACTGTTGAAAATAACATAAATAAAGGGTAGATTAAACAATATGGGGTTTATTCATAAACGATGACTAAAGTTAAGTAACGTTTAAACGTCAAAAATGTATGGTTAAACAGTCGCTAATCACTGCTTAACTTTAAGCAACGTTTATGAATAAGGGGGTATATCAATAGAATCAAAACGCAAAATTGTATGCAAAAAAATTACGCACAAGACTAGAAAAATTTAACAAGGCTGTAGAAAAGTCCTATATTTCCTTCACAACAAAAAAATAACTGTTTCATTTTCTTCACATTTTTCCTTAACAAACTGATTAAAACTTTAATGCATAACTTAAGCCCAAGATGAACGTAACGTAACTACTTCTCACAAAGACCAACTAAGGCCTCCTACCCACGAGCGATTTTTAAACGCGGCGATTTTTTATCGCACACTGGTTTTTAAGCGCACTGCTTAGCGCCGACAGTTAAACTCAACAGTGTATATTTTTGACGTACGCGGATGCAGTCCGTTGGGTTTTCAATGCTCGGCTCAACACCATCATCATCTGCCTAGCTTTTCCCAACTATGTTGGGGTCGGCTTCCAGTCTAACCGGATGCAGCTGAATACCAGTATTTTACATGGAGCGACTGCCTATCTGACTTCCACAACCCAGTTACTGGGTAATACGATATACTGACCACCCGTAGCGACTGTCAAAGATCCACGAATGACAACCGGGACCAACGGCTTAACGTACTTTCTGAGGCACGGAAGGGTCTTGGTATGTGAAGATGGTCACCTATCTACAGATCAACCGCGGCAAGCATAGCTTAACCTGATCGATGGACCCGTGCGGCTGTTATTACTTAGCCACAAGCCCTTCTGCTCAGCTCAACACCGTGATTTGAAAATCCTGCATAGCTATTCACAACCATTCTACAGGCTATCGTGTCGAAAATGACACATTTCAATATCCTTTTTTACCTTGCCCCCGACAGCAAATAACTGTCGGAAGAATCAGGTTCGTCCATTTGATTGAAACAGACATTTTTTCGGGTTTTGGACTTGTGAAGAGCGTTTAGAGAACTCCTACAATAATATTGATGTTCGATACAGACCGAAAGCGTATCGAGTGGTTGTGAATACTGTGAATAGCTATGCAAGACGCGATAAAATAGCATCGCGTTAAGAACGTTCACACCGCAAGGGCTGTCAACGTCGAGTTTCTGGTGGTTTTTCGTGATTATTTTATAAAATTTAAACCAAAATACTATTTTTTTACAACCAATCACTAGATCGTTGGTATTTTTAATTAATTATTTTTAACATTTACTCTTAAATAAACATATTTAATCTTCATAAGTACTGCAAATAGAAAATAATTCTCCACGAGACAGGCCCGGCTAGTGTGGAGTTCAAAAGCAAAATGCTTCCTTTCCTATTAATATTTCAGAAAATAAAAAAACGTAAACACTGTTTTTGGCAAAGAAACATTATCTTATTTTATTTACAATATTTATGAGTAAATACCAATTATCACGTAAAACCACTAGCAACGCGACATCGCCAGCCCGCACGGGATAAACGCTGTTAAAAAGTTGCCCGTGCGGACCTGGGCTCGCGTCTCCCTCTCCAAAGCTTCGTTGATTAAACCCCTAGGGGGCTTGTTAGAAGTTTAAATTATACACTAGAAGTAGTCCAGTTATTGTTCCTGTTAACGTGAAGGGGAATTAGTGGGTAGGATTATTTTTGCTTGACCTCTAGACCTAGACAAAGTATGTTAGGGTGGGCCTGGATAGATAATGCGTCATCTGACCATTTCCGTAATTAAAAACGTTCACAATCTAGTTACAATCTCATCTCAGCGACAATCGGTAAAGGATAATTAATGATTTTATTTCTTTAAATAAGTTTGTAAAAACACTTTTATACGTTAATTATATTTAAAAAAATATATAAACATCCGAATTGAGTACCTCCTCCTTTTTTTGAAGTCGGTTAAAAACTAGATGAGGTTGGAGTTTCCTGTCTGACTACTCTGACTGAGAAGAAAGGCTGAAATAAACAGTGTCAAAAATGTAGGTAAATTAGAGGTGTTTCTGACTAACTCTCAGTCAGTGAAATTAGAACGCGAACGTTCTTAAAAATACGGGAATATGCCCTCAGGTCCATTGTTCTAGTACCTCCCATACCGTAAGCTTACATTTTTGTTTACTTTCTTAAGTTTTAAGTTAAAAATTGACTGTTTTGAAGGCTATTTTGTTCTCTAAAAAGGGCAGGTGTAGTGTGTGTGTGGTGTGTTGAATAATAATAGGTTATTTGCGAAAACAGGTGAAAATAATGTAGTGCGTTATGTTTTGCCAATATTGACATACAAATTATTATTATAATTAAAAAATATGTATTTTATCTTCATAAAATACAGTTTTTAATTTTTTGAGTACAAAATTGTATTAACGTACATATGTATGCAAATTAAATTGTATTACAATTAAAGGATTTAACCATGTTAAAATTTGATTTCATGTAAAAATTTAAAGTCAATTCAATTTATAAGATTAGCATTAATAGCGAAGTATTAACGTAAAATAATGAAAATTTATGTCAGCATTATTGTATAATTATATAGATTTGTCAATTAAGAAACTCACCTAGAGTATAATTAGTGATAACGACGAGTAGCGATACTTCAATGTGTGTCCGGACCACTGGGCAGTCAGCACCCTCGCTCTTTGCTGACTGGCAATGTTTCGTGCCAATAGGAATATAAAAGACTACCTACCACACACACATCACACACACACACACACACCACACAAACATACACACGCACCACACCATACCTGAAATCACCTCTCTTGTCTCCACTCTGAAATTCGTACTCTGAGCCCCAAGATACAGACTAACTGTCTAGTTTGGGGCTCACTAGCAAATACCATATTGTATTGTAACCTAGCTGTAGGTAATATCTTAAGCCCACTCATCTCGTATTAACTTGCTGTTAACCTGTGCACCTGCTTACTGTATTATCTGGACAATAAATATTTTCTATTTTCTATTGTAAAACATGAGTATACATCAATAATCTAGCAATGCATAAATATGTAAGCTGTCACGCACTTTATGCCTGGATGCTTTTATTTGGGTAGTAAGTTTTTATTTATATTTTAATTTTAATTTAATAAATTAAAATGCTTAATAAAAATAAAGCAAATGTTTTTTTTTTTTTGGTATATTGGCGTGGCTAGCTGACATATGGCAAATAATTTAATTATTATTTATATTATTTTCTGGTCTTGGTTGGGGTCGGCTTCCAGTCTAACCTTATGCAGCTTAATACCAGTATTCTACATGGAGTGACTGCCTATCAGATCCACAAATGACAGTCGATGGCCTGAGGCTCGGAGGGGTAAAGATGGTCATGTGTTACCGACTCAAATCACTAATGAGTAGCCAGAATTTCACAGCACTCGTATTTCAATGACGTACACGGCACGCTTACTTATTTCTTTAGTTTATTGAATTCCCTTTATTATCATTACATAAAATAATTTATGATAGTTTAAATATATTTTTTTTTTATTGAACAGACAGCTGTGCAGCTGCTGGGGAGTTTGTTGCGCCACTTCTTCTTCCCAGCGATAGCACTAGGAAGTGGTGAAGGGCGGGCGTTTTTGGGGGACTGTCTTTTGTAATTTTGACGTTCAAAAAGTGCTGATTCTCAGCCTAATTTGAATAAATGACTTTTGATTTTGATTATAATAGTAAAATTCTGAGAATTATGCAACGAAAAATATTTTTCTGTTTTACGATTGTTTTATACTGATATTATTTTATTTCTATGAAATATTTTTGAATTAGTCTTCTCTCTCTTTGAACATTTGACAATGTACGGCTGTTTGTGTATGTGAGTCTAAATGTTTGTAAAACGCACCCACAATACAGGAGTAATTACTAGTGTGGGGCAACGTTTAAAAAAAAAACATTAAAAAATACACGAAAAAATATCTGGCTTGTAATATCTACTAATATGCCTAACTCATCTGCCTCGCCTTTTCCCAACTATGTTGGGGTCGGCTTCCAGTCTAACCGGATGCAGCTGAATACCAGTATTTTACATGAAGCGACTGCCTATCTGACCTCCACAACCCAGTTACTGGGTAATACGATACCCCTTGGTAAGACTGGTTGTCAGACTTTCGGGCTACTGACGACCCGTAACGACTGTCAAAGATCCACGAATGACAGCCGGGACCAACGGCTTATCGTGCTTTCCGAGGCACGGAGGGGTCTTGGTATATAAATATGGTCACCCATCCACGGACCAACCGTGGCAAGCGTAACTTAACCTGATCGATCGACCGTGCGGCTGTCATTACTAAGCCCCTCCATTTTTCAAAGCAACTCGTGCAATAAATTCGTCTGCTCCACATTTCTTGCTAACAGAGCTCTGTATATAATTTACTATGTAAAACAAACAACAGATCTTTGTTCTGACTTCAATACACAGACGTTTCTGGTCCGCGCTCCAATATCCTAGATATGTCGGTTATACAAAATACTTCAATATACAATACGCATTTGTTATTTTGCAATGGAATAAATAACAGTTTGAATTCTCTAGTACGGTTCATAGTTGCCCGTTAAGCAGTGGCGTGCATTGCATAAAGGCATATAAGCAGTGCCTACCTCGATAAATCACCATACGCCTGTCAATTACATTTTAGTGTGTGTGCCCCACAATTAAGAAACTCACTAAGTTATCATACCTAACAAAAAACAAAATCTTCATACAAACACGCGCGGCAGTAGGCAGTCGCCAGACGGCCTACTCTGCTCCCGTATCTTGGATTTTCATTTTGAACTTTGTTCCTGCCGGGGGTCCCACGAGCACACACGTTTTTTTTTATACCCAGTAAACAAATTACTTTTGTGCCTGCCTACCTGTTCTGAAAATCAATGCACGCCACTGTCGATAACATAATATACAACGTGGAAACGACAATTTACTAACGACGTTTATTATGCGCACAGCCACAGTGTGGAACTCTCTGCCGCTGTCTGTGTGGGAGCATTTACCCGTCTGCCTTCTATGCAAGAGTGAACAGGCATCTTCTGGGCACGCTCGTTCCATCATAGACCTCATCCATCGCTTTCCATTAAGCGTGATCGAAGTCAAGAGCATGACCAATTAGCAAAAAAAAAAATTAGAGGAGAATGGGTAAGACCGTACCGAGACACAAGCTTTTCTAGCTAGTTAGTAACTAAGAAAAGCTTGTGTCTGGGTACGAACTAAGAAAAGCTTGTGTCTGGGTACGAACTAAGAAATGTTTGTGTCTGGGTACGGACTAAGAAAAGCTTGTGTCTGGGTACGAACTAAGAAATGTTTGTGTCTGGGTACGGACTAAGAAAAGCTTGTGTCTGGGTACGAACTAAGAAATGCTTGTGTCTGGGTACGAACTAAGAAAAGCTTGTGTCTGGGTACGAACTAAGAAATGCTTGTGTCTGGGTACGAACTAAGA
The DNA here is from genome assembly GCA_949629185.1 of Apamea crenata. Classification (NCBI taxonomy): domain Eukaryota; kingdom Metazoa; phylum Arthropoda; class Insecta; order Lepidoptera; family Noctuidae; genus Apamea; species Apamea crenata. The sequence continues at coordinate 11,661,696 of OX451377.1, forward strand.
AAAGCTTGTGTCTGGGTACGAACTAAGAAAAGCTTGTGTCGGGTACGAACTATGAAAAACTTGTGTCTGGGTACGAACTAAGAAAAGCTTGTGTTTGGGTACGAACTAAGAAAAGCTTGTGTCTTAGGCTCAATTATTTAAAAATAAGTGCATTATTAGAAGTGCAAAAAGTTTATAGAGGTTCATTAATTCAAAAAAGGGTCCACCATCAGCAGGTCAATAAGTTTTTAGAGAATAATTTAAATATTTCTCTTTATTAAATCAATATTACTTCCTCGTACATCTTTTTCCTCCAAGTGATTTCAGACATGTTTTCCTAGGATTCCGTAAACTACTCCCTGTGGGCATAAAAACTATGTATGTCTGTATTTTATGTCCACGGGGGGTAGTTTAATGCTACAGTCAGTTTTTTTTTGGGTATGTGTCCCATACTATTTTAACCATTGTCCTTTAACTTCTTACATCTAAATTCGACCAAATAATTATATCCAATAGTTAAGTTACTATAACTACTCATGGTCGGCCCATCACTACTCTTTAGTTTGTTGGAGAAAGCACGTTTTCAATTTCGCTGTTAGAGTCCGCGCAAACTAAGTCTGCGCTTTCAAAATCGGAAATAATCGTTTACCGCCATCTCGATCTTTATATCAAGTGTCAAGAGAGTGTCCAGCGTTCCATTGTTTCCAAAACAAATATTCGCCATCATTATGCCGAATGTGATTACAAGTGCTGGCAGGGATAGTCTTGAAGTTCAAACACGCGCGCAGACTTAGCTTGGGCGCACTTTTTTGGTAGTTTCAAAACAAGCCAATGCATTAGTATTGCCAGTATTTTCATATACTGTCGTATTTTCGTCTCCACGGTACTCTTCTTCATCAAGCAATGGACAAATTGTCAACCTTTTATTGCTTGAGCGTACTCAAGCAATAAAAGGTTGACAATTTGTCAAAGGCTTTTGGCTACTTTGTATGTGCGTTTTGTTTGTGCAGAAAAACCAATCATTCTTTTTCTTCGTTACGAGTCAATGGTACTTACAAAAGTTGGGCACAGTAGGTGGCTACGTTCATTAGCAGCGTAATTGGTGTTCATTAGATCCTCAACAGGTGTATGGATATTTGGGACATTGCAGCAAGTGGGTATGTTCTTGACAGCTTTTTATTCACAAAAAAAACTCTCCTTTTCAGAAACCATGAGGTGAAACAGTGCATCCATTGTAATAACCAAATCAGCTTTCATTCATATAGATACAGCATGACCTATGCCTCGGACCACACACATGCACAAACTAAAATATATTATCAAGCCACGTATTTTGCCTACAACCTATAGTAATATAACCAAGATTAATGTCCAATAATTTCATACTGACATACGAAACAAGGCGGCAGTTGTTCGTAAATGGATAGTTATAAAGATTATTATTCTGTGCGATACTTTACGATGGCAGTAAAATTGGCAGAGATTAAATGTTTTAGAAGATGCGATGTTTCACTTAGGTCGTCTCTAAGAGGCAATAATAAACAAATGAAAAATCAAATCTGCCTAGCCTTTAACCAACTATGTTGGGGTCGGCTTCTAGTCTAACCGGATGCAGCTGGATACCAGTATTTTACATGGACGGACTGCCTATCTGACCGGTTACTGGGAAACACGGTACGCCTTGGCAAGACTGGTGGTTAGACTTTCGACTGACAACCCGTAACGAAGTCAAAGATCTACGAATGACAGCCGGGACCAACTACTTGACGTGCTTTCCGAGGTCCCTTTGAGGCAATATTAATCAAAAGATACGATCGAAAATTTCTGATGGTAAACAGATCTTGCCATCTTCTTAAAAAAATTTGCCATTGCCCAATATTGGGCAATCCCGTTTTATGATACTAAAAGATGATGTAATGACAACAATTTAAAGGACTTTAAAATAAGTTAAAAACAATTAAAAGAATTTAAAAGAATTAAATGAATTTAATAAAAATGAAAATAATTTAAAAGAGTATGGTTTGGGCATTTTAAGAGGGTGAATGAAAGGCGATCATAGGAATACTTCTTATATGTATGAGGGCGACTAACAAAAGGTACTTAGAAGGCAGATGTGACTGGAGATGCCGGGAGGTCACTATTTATTTTAAGGGCCCTATAAGGTCACAAGTAGTGACCTTATTGGTGATGTTCTTTAGAAAGGTCAGGTGTGGATATAGTACTCGCGATCGGCGTGCGTTTATTACCAGATGCAATGTATCTATGATCGTAGACGAAGAAAAGGAGTATGTAAGAATCGTAGCAGGAGGCATTCTGTAGTTTCTGCCTACCCCCATGTGATCTATGTATGTATGTTTATAATACTTTTACCCCAGTCTGGTTTGTTAAGAATACTTGCTTATCTTGACCGGTTAAACGTTTCTTAAGCCCCGAAAGCTGCCGTATGTGCCTTAAGTGATATTTGTGACGGTCAGCAAGAAATATGACATACCTAACAAAAAATAAGATTCATCCAATTTAACCCCAGAAATAATCCCACGGCGGATGAAGGATAGTCCTTATTAACTAATCCTTTTGTACAAATGAGATTCTTCCACCTTTTTATTATTTTCCTTGTCTTATTAAAAGAGGAGACCCAAGGGGGACATTCGGCAAAGAAATAAAGATGGTTTAACCATTTAAACTCTCGACTCTAAAGAAAATTGGGCTGTTTTGTGGTCTTCCGAAATTGAATTGTACTACTTTGGGGTCAATAATGGAAATGGTGGAAACAGCTAAAAAACTCATATCTTTTTATTGCTGAATGGACATGCTCTAGACCTCGATTACCCCTGATGAAAAGCGATGGATGGAACGAGCGTGCCCAGAAGATGCCTGTTCACTCTTGCTTTGAAGGCAGACGGGTTAAAAGATATGAGCAAAATGGTTATAAAATTCTTAACAAGATTGTCTGTGTGATGTTGTCTCTCACATCGCTACAAAAGATACCTAAAGGAAAGTACCTGTTATGTTGCTACATCTGTATCAATTTTTCTCCTTGCATATACGCCAAAAATACATTTCTAAACTGCAAACTACCCCATAAGCCATACCAAATTGTCTCCCTTATCCCCCAATTTGACGACAATTCCCCAAACTGCCTTATTAGCTTAACCCTTCTACCTGGTGACATAAAAATCAACAGCGTGAATATAGGGGACAGCCCCAATCATCTAACAACAGGCAATATACGAAATAATAAGACCTCTCTGGTTTATAGTCTTTGCCATTTTATGGTACTTTTGGAAGATATTTTTTTACCCTTTCATACTCGTAAAGGGGTTGGAATGGCCCCATGAAATGCCTAGCTTTTTAATAACAGCCAGTTAGGGGCGATTTCGAGGGTAGTTCTAGTTTAATAGCTTTGCATCTTGACGGGGCTATTGTATGACTTTCTTATGGCTTGGTGGAGGAGAAAAACGTGCATATTTTGTTATCGATGGCCAACTTGAAATTCCTTGAACTTGTGTTCACTGATCGGACATTGTTCTTGGGAAAAAACAATATTTTTAACCGACTTCAAAAAGGAGGAGGTTCTGTATTCGACTGTATTTTAAAAATAAAAAACACTTTCACAAAAAAAAAACTACAATTTATATGAAAAATAACTTTTTAGGAAGCCGGTGGCAAACATTTAAATACAGATCCAGACACTGACTTGGGGTGTTTTTTTCTGGAAGACGCTTGGTTTTTTTTTTGTAATTTTTTTTTAGATAATTATAAAAACTATCTAAAAAAAAATTACTACAGACTCATATCATTGTCAGAATCATTTCACAAAAATGCAGACGAATAACAATCAATACGAAACCCTCTCCTTTTTAGGTCGGTTAATAAAAACTTCCACGAGTATTTATGAACGTGAGACGCATCCTGAACAGCTAATACTACCATGGAATCATGTCACCGGAATAACAAAAATCAATCTGCCTAATTTTTTCCAACATGTTGTGGTCGACTGCCAATCTAACCTGTAGTGTGACGTATGTATGACGACGCACGTGACGTATTATTTGTTATTTTATTAATTTTTTATTTTGTGTTTCACGAACTGTGTCCAAATAAACATTTTTCTTTCTTTCTTTTCTTTCTTTCTTTCTTTTCTTTCTTTCTTTCTTTTCTTTCTTTCTTTTCTTTCTTTCTTTTCTTTCTTTTATGTGTGCTCTTGTATTCTAATATTAAGAATAAATATGTTCATTAGGGATAGTACTCTATGATTGACCAGCACCCTAATTGTGTAACACACAATCAATCTCAATCTGAATCATTTTGAAGGATATTGCTAATCCATTGCTTCAAAATGTTCAAAAAATGTGTCATGTGTCTGCTCAACGACGTAAATAACGCAATGAATGTTATTGAACTGTCATAATGAAACCAATTCCGATTATCGTGTGTTATGTAATTAGGGTGCTGTAATACACGAGATACCAATGGAGTCACTTGTTTTACTCATCTTCCCGGACTGAGAACCTTACATGGCGACCCTGCCATCTGAGACGAGTGCCGAGTTAGGTAACGTGACTTAATTTATTGAGAGAACTATGGTACAAGTTATTTTCTTAAGTCTTAAAAGTGGACTTTTATTCTGGCTAACAAAGTGCATCGGAAGGTTCAAATTCGGCTTCTATATCACCACCACCAAATGTTAGTATCGTGTACCACTTATCAAATACTAGTATCGTGATGTTCATCATTTGGACTGAATACGAGTATTTTATATGGAGCGACTGCCTATCTGACCTCCACAACCAAGTTACTACACGATACCCCTTGGTAAGATTAAAGTAACGACTGGCATCTATCTATATATATAAAATTCAAAGTCCTGACTGACTGACTGACTGACTGACTGACTGAGACATCAAACTACCCCTCAAAGAAGATATCCCTTTGAGGGGTAGTTTGAAAAACTTATGATGATAAACTTTATTACATACTTACTTAGGCAAGTATTGTTTCCAAGTTTCAAGTTTATTAACTAAATTAATAAGATTTTTCATAAAAAACTGTACTTTGTGTGCTTTTCACCCCCACAAGGGTGGAATTTAAAAACCCTCATACGTATTATTATTTATTTTTAGTCTTAAGTACACACACAGTACACTGAGTTTCGAGTTAATCGGACCGCGCGTTCAAATTCTTCCACACAAACTTTAACACCCCTATATCCCCTTTGAGGGGTAGTTTTGAAAAACTAATAATGATAAACTTTATTGCTTACTTAGGCAAGTATTCATGCTAATTTTCATTAACCTAACGAATAAGATTTTTCATATAAACTGTATCCCTGCTTTTCACCCCCACAGGGGTGTAATTTTGAAAAATCATTTGGGATGTGTTTGTAACTTGACTCAAAGATTATTTATACCTATTTTCGAGTTAATCAAGCCACGCTGTAAAATCCTCCACTGTAAAATTGACTACCCCTTTTCAGGCCGTCAGGGGTAGATTTTCGAAAAACCCTGATACACATTATTCTTTCCTTTTAATTTTAGGTATAAATACTGAGTTTCGATTAAATCGGACCGCGCGCTAAAATTCTTCCATACAAACTTTGAAACCCTCCAATCCCCTTTTAGGGGGTAGTTTATAAAAACAAAAAAAACCCAACTTCATAATTTACTTAGATAAGTATTTGTGCCAAGTTTCAAGTTTCACCCTCTTAGGGGTGGAATTTCGAAAAACGCTTTCTTAGTGGATACCTACTCTTCACGAAGAATACACCCTCCAAATTTCAAGTCTCTAGCACCAGTGGTTTAGGCTGTGCGTTGATGTCTCAGTCGGTCAGTCAGTCAGTCAGTCAGGACTTTGAATTTTATAGGCGCGAGACGCGTCGAACGTGATTCAGTATTCACGCTCGATGGCTTATTATTGGCGTATTTCATGTATAACTCTGGTGTTTCTATACAGATTTCTATGATTCTTTTTTATGGAATAGTAAATAATGTTAACTTTTTTAATTAAGAATGACTGAGAGTGTTATAAATGTAAGAGTAGACAAATATAATCAGAAAGTTTCGAACTGCTAAGCTATCGGGAGTTACACGTGTTATTGTGAGTCAACCATAAAAGATAGACATATGCTGTCGTGGGATATTTTTTATATAATTTTAAGGAGAACATTTCCGTCATACATGATTTCTGTGTAGCTTTAACCATTAAGGTTGCACACGCGACGGAAGCGTAAAAAATGGAGTAACTTCTCCCGTTTTCCCAACATTTCCCTTCACTGCTCTGCTCCTATTGATTGTAGCGTGATGAAAAGTATACTATAACCAGCTCAGGAGTATGAAAAATAATTGTACCAAGTTTCATTAAAATCCGTCGAGTAGTTTTTGTTTCTATAACGGTTATACAGACAGACAGACAGACAGACAGACAGACAGACAAAAATTTTACTGATTGCATTTTTGGCATCAGTATCGATCCCTAATCACCCCCTGGTAGTTATTTTGGAAATATATTTCATGTACAGAATTGACCTCTCTACAGATTTATTATAAGTATAGATTATTTTCTGTCGAAATTATCAATATGTACTGAGTTTCGAGTTAATCGGACAGCGCATTCAATTTCTTCCATACAAACTTCAACACCCCTATTCTTCGTAAAGAGTAGGTGTCCACTAAGAAAGGGTTTTTCGAAATTCCACCCCTGAGAGGGTGAAATGGGGGGATTTCGTTTGTATGAAAAATCTTATTCCTTGAGTTAATAAACTTGAAACTTGGCACGAATACTTATGTAAATAAATTATGAAGTTGGGCATTTTTTGTTTTTATAAACTACCCCCTAAAAGGGGAGTGGGGGGTTTCAAAGTTTGTATGGAAGAATTTTAGCGCGCGGTCCGATTTAATCGAAACTCAGTGTTTATACCTAAAATTGAAAGGAAAGAATAATGTGTATCAGGGTTTTTCGAAAATGTACCCCTGACGGCCTGAAAAGGGGTAGTCAATTTTACAGGGGAGGATTTTACAGCGTGGCTTGATTAACTCGAAAATTGGTATAAATAATCTTTGAGTCAAGTTATGAACACATCCCAAATGATTTTTCAAAATTCCACCCCTGTGGGGGTGAAAAGCGGGGATACAGTTTATGTGAAAAATCTTATTCGTTAGATTAATAATCTTGAAAATTAGCATGAATACTCGCCTAAGTAAGCAATAAAGTTTATCATTATTAGTTTTTCAAAACTACCCCTCAAAGGGGATATAGGAGTGTTAAAGTTTGTGTGGAAGAATTTGTACGCGCTGTCCGATTAACACGAAACTCAGTGTACTTAAGACAAAAATAAATAATAACACGTATGAGGGTTTTTCGAAAATCACCCCCTAATGGGGTGAAAAGGGGTAGTTAATTTTACAGGGGAGGATTATAATAAGTGGCTTGATTAATTATAAAATTGGTATAAATAAAATAATCTTTGAGTCAAGTAATGAAGTTTTATGAATTTTTCAAAATTCCACCCCGTGCGGGGAAAAGCGGGGATATAGTTTATATGAAAAATCTTATTAATTTAGTTAATAAACATGAAACTTGGCAACAATACTTGCCTAAGTAAGTAATAAAGGTTATCATTATAAGTTTTTCAAACTACCCCTCAAAGGGGGATATAGGGGTGTTGAAGTTTGTGTGGAAGAAATTGAATGCGCGATCCGATTAACTCGAAACTCAGTATTGATACTTTCGACAGAAAATAATTAATAATAAGTATGTAAAGTTGTCGCAAATTGACCTCTGATGGGGCAAAAAGGGGTAATTCGGTTTTTAGGGGAGGATTTGAACTTGAAACTGTATGTTACATTTTCACGCCTAAACCACTGAACTTCTGATTTGGCAAAGAGATAGATGGCATCCTGGGGAAGCACATACTTTTTATCCTGGTAGCACGTTCCCGTGGGATAATTTCCGACATCCACGCGGGCGAAGCCGCGGGCAGAAGCTAGTTAATAATAAGTATGTATGTGTGTGTATGTGCTTTCTTTAAAATAAAATAAATAAATAATAAATAAAGTTGTCGAAAATTGACCCCTGACGGGGCAAAAAGGGGTAATTAGGTTTTTAGGGAAGGATTTCAACTTGAAACTGTATGTTACATTTTCACGCCTAAACCACTGAACTTCTGATTTTGGCTAAGAGATAGATGGCATCCTGGGCAAGCACATACTTTTTATCCTGGTAGCACGTTCCCGTGGGATAACTTCCGACATCCACGCGGGCGAAGCCGCGGGCAGAAGCTAGTAATCTACATAAAAATTGCGACATATTCGCCAAAAATGTAAACAAATATGAATTTATGGAAAAATAACTTTAAGACCTACAGAATAAAGTTCAGTTTACGCTACAATTTCAAAAATAAATATAACTTTTTCAATAGTGCTAGTCACTCTGAAATCAACTTAATCAGCATTAAAATAAAGTTAATATTTGTTTAACTTGAAATACCGTGAATTTGAAACTTAAATAAAATTTGAAATATTCACTAACTTCATCACCTTCGACCCACCCCGTCGCATCGCATCAATTGCCCGCATACCTACTTTGTTTTCGCTTAGCGTTATTTTTGCTCGGCTCTTAAAGGTCTTAGCGTGAAGTTACCTAGCCTTCCTCAAGAATTGGGCTATCAAATTCAAATCCAGATGGTAGTTTATTAGTATACTAGCTGACCCGGCAAACGTTGTTTTGAAATATACATTATTTCTAGAAAATATATTTTTTTTTTTGTATGAAAAATAGATGTTGGCCAATTCTCAAACCTACCCGATATGCACACAAAATTTCATACAAATCGGTCCAGCCGTTTCGGTGGAGTTTGGTAACAAACATTGCGACACGAGATTTTTTTATGTATACTAGCCTTTGCCCGCGACTTCGTCCGCGTGAAGCAACTTTCTTACATTTTCCGTAAGAACCATCCTCGTACTTCAAGGAATATTCTAAAAAAAGTATTAGCGAAATCGGTTCAGCTGTTCTCGAGATTTACGCTTAGCAACACATTCAGCGATTCATATTAATATTATAAATTAGATAGGTTTTTATTAAAATCTTTAAAAATAGACCAATGTACTCAAAACCGTAAAATTTCAAGGCACAAGTTTTTTTTTACTTTTTACTAGCCTACGCTAGCCCACTCCTGGGCAAAGGCCTCCCCCCACTCCTTCCATCTTCCACGAGCCCGCGCGTCCTCCTTCCAGTTTTGACGGAACCTATCCAGCTCGTCCCGCGATCTCCTACGTGGTCTGTCGCGACCCCGCCTCGCTGTCTCAGGGCACCAGTTCTGTGCTATTTGGGCCCACAGTTTGTCCAGCATGCGGCAACCATGTCCTGCCCAGTCCCATTCAAGTTGGGCAGCCTTTTGAGCCACGTCAGCTATCTTTGTTTTGGAGCGCAGTATTGTGTTTCGAACACGATCCGTTAATTTAACGCCTAGTATGAGCAATACCACTGCATTAATTAATTCATACGTACCTATCTACATACCTTAAAAAAAGCAAAAATTAAATGAAAATCGATTGAAAATCTTCGGAAAACCAATAGGATACTTTTAAAATAACGGTTCGATTAGAATACATTTCTCTTTTCATTCCGTTTTCATTTGCTTCCAACAATTTTCAGCACTGTAGGTATTTTTTCAGTTAAAAGTTTGAGTGGTAGTGACGCAGTTTGCAGAGGTAATTATCACTTTGCTTCAGCGTTTTGAGTTTGTATTGTTTCACCAATTTATAAGGTTTTTTTTTTGTACAGAATATTATGATTTTGGCAATATGGTTTTTCGTGGTATCGGTTACACCTGGTACACCTGAAAAGGCTCTCGTTGGGCAGGGCTTGATTCAGAAAGCGATACCAGAAGTATCGCTTTCGAGTACAGACTCGCATTGTTAGGAGGTAACTAACGGTCTTACCGATTAATGCATCCGATATTATCGACCGATATTAATCGGAATCTCTTCCGTAGGCTCTCCTCCACAGGCGCGTATTAACGTGCCTTGAGTTTTATTTCGAGGCTTGTATTTCTCATCCAGCTTCTACCAGCCAACCTTTGAATCGTCGCTCCACCTAGCCTGAGGTAAGGCGCTCACGTGCGGCCGATGCGCGTTGTCCACTCAAGAACACGTCTACCCAAACGGTCATCGGTAGATTTCCATATCAACCGTTAACTAATATTGTAATCCTAGTAAAGCATAGTGTGCAAACTAGTTACATAATCAGCCAGTCCCATTCAGATCACGCTCGTCGTCAATGCGGTGATGTCATAACATTGTTAGCGTCCTACCTACCTCGTATGTATGTAGTAGGATGGTGGATTTGTCCGAGTATTTGGGAAATGACTAATTGGATTATGTAATGGAATACTTTAATTGGCGTTTTGGTATCGCCTCTTCCTCTTCCTAATCAACAACGGAATATCTATAACTCTACAGTCCTCTAGAGTACGCTAGCTAATTCTCTGTCTGATTTAAGAGAGGATTATTTTCTCCCAAATCCAATATTTAAGTTTTTCAGGGTCGCTAAATCTCTTTATACACACCTTTTAAGTTCTTGGCCAAAGAATCAGCATCGCCATACAACAGGGCAAGCTTACCAGCCTTTTGGGCACTTTTCCTGTTGACAGCGATGCAGCCACGAATGTTTTGATGCCGTATGATTCTTTTCCCCTTTTTAATTTACATGTGTATTTATTTAAAACAAAAATAAGAATATTTAATTTTATTTGAAAAATATCGTTAATTAGGGACAAAAACCAGACCCACCGTTTTTATTTTCGCTTAAAGATAGACAAATCTTTGTTGGACTTTGTTCTACAAGTAACCATTTACAACAACCACGAGATGATAATCATGATACGTCTTATCGGAAAATTGGTAGTCATGTTCCCAAGGACATAATACCTATCCTAATCAGACATTTCAGAAAACTTCATATTTTCCACTCTAACTAGAACGTTCACGCTTAACCAATGAAACAATGAAACTAGAGTTAATAGTTTCGCTTTTACTGTCTGGCAGTCTTTTGTTCAACTACAGTCATAGCATATTGTATACCTACTGCAAAACGTATGATAATTTGCGGTTTTAAACATTAGATGGAGTCATATGACTGGAGAAAAAATCTGTAATGTGTTGCCGCTTTTCAAACATAGATGGCGCTAGCTGTTGGGTAAAAAGGAATTTTGCTGCGTTTTAATTTTTGTAATGAAAGTAAATGAAATTGTTTATTCTGTAAAAATGTTATTGGAATCACTTATACACGTCAAATTAAAAAAAATAAGCAAGATGCAGTCGACATTTTCTATCTGAATACCCCTGCGAAGAATCCCGCTACCCTGGCAAGAGTAGTACCTGAATTTGTCTTTTGAAGAAAAATCCATACAGATTTGAGTGGACCTGTCCAGTCAGTGCATTCAGTTATAGGTAATTGAAGCTCAACTCAGAAGCTAGGGAGCACAACGCTTGTGTAAGGACTAAATGGGTGAGGAATATAGCATGGTTTGGTCACATTCTTTTGGTTCTTTGTCTCCCCTCCCTCTCCCCTCTCCTCTCTCCCCTCTCCCCTCTCCCCTGTCTGCCCTCTTCCTCGAGTCTTGATAAAAGATCATTGAATAGGTATAGTTTAGCAACATCATCATTTCAGCCGATAAACGCTGTTTGCTGGACCTTCCCCAAGCACCGCCACTTCGACCGGTTCTATGCTTCTGGCATCCAGTTGATTTCTGCGGCCTTCACAGGGTCATCGGTCCATTTTGTTCCAACTCTACGTCTTCAGGTACGCGGTCCTCACTCAAGAACCTTTCAGTCCCATCGGCCATCTGTTCTGCGAGCAATGTGCCCTGCTCACTGCCACTTAAGTTTAGCAATTCTTCGGGCTATGTCGGTTACCTTTATTCTCCCGCGGCTCACTTCATTTCTAATTCGATGACGTAGGAAATCTCAAAGTATAGCCCACTCCTAGCACAGCACTTTAGCTGCCGCAGATATGAATATACATTCTGATTAGCGCATTTACAAAACCGTAAATTTTGCTTGCATGATAAAAAGTAACGATGTTATAAAGACGAGTACAGATTTACTGCTGGAGTCATAAGAGTTACTGGGCCGTTTAATGGTTTACCATCACCTCAGTCTAAAATACCTATTAACTCGATCTACATTTTAAATAGTATCTATGCGCCTGTCTTACTTGTACTTAACTTCGAAGTGACATTCAGGCCCTCAGGTCAGCTTATTGCACTGCATGATAGTGCAATGATGCGTGGACTACCCAGAAACTCAAAGGTTGATTTCAGAATACCTTGCCATTTAACCTACGCCAGTGGTTTGGAGTTTGGCTTGACAGCTTCCAGTGATTGTTGTTTATAATAAATGTAATATTTTGGGTTAGGGCTGATTTTTCGAACGCCAGATAATTTTATCGGAGGAATAATTTTGAATTTTTGACAGTTCTTCCATACAGAAACTGTCAGCCGTCAATTTTATTCCACAAATAAAAATTAGGTACGAGTATCTGTCGATTGAAAAATTAGCCCTTAGTCAAACAAGAATATTCATAGATAGAAAAACCATTTATTTGGCGCACATTAGAGACAGCACAACACATAAACGCACAATTAGATGATAACTTGATAACCAATTACCTACATGAATATAATTTATAAATAAGGTACCGATTAAAAAACAAAATGAAAAACATACTTATCGAAGTAAAAGTGACACTATGACGAATACTTAAATATACAGTGAGCTGTGCGTCTCAAGGTTGCACCAAATGGGACTCCAGCTCAGTTTGTGTCAAGCAAATATACCTGACGCTGATATTCTGCTGGATCCAATATCCTAATTTATTATTATAAACGCGAAAGTTTTTATAGATGGATGGATGGATGGATGTTTGTTACTCTTTCACGCCAAAAGTGCTAAACGGATTTGGATGAACTTCGGCACACAGATAGTTTATAACCAGGATTAACACACAGGATACTGTTTATCCCGAAATTCCCACGAGATCGGCTGGGAGAAACCGTGGGGTGCTGCTAGTCTGCAATATTTTTTTTCAATTATGTAAAAAAAAACAAATATTATGTTCTGTTTAATACTACACTTTCCTTATAGGCCACCCAAACAGCTATTGTCCACGTCTCGCCACCATTTCAACTGAGACACATGCAAATCGTGTCTCTACCATTAACCTCGTTGACTGACATTTGACTAAATGTTAGATAACGTAAACTGTCACCTAGTGATCCCCTAAATACCATGCAAGCCTTTATTGCAAAATATCGAGACCAACTCAAACTACTGCTGAACATTCACACATAAGACTGACCGCTACAACAAACGGACAAGGGGTAAGTTTTAACGCCTATTTTTATGAAAGTGATGCACAATTTAAGCTAGTGGAATTTGTGTTGTCCATGGATGGGTACATGTCAGGACCAAAGAGTCGGAAAGCATATTAAACCGTTGATTCCAGTTGTCATTCGTGGATCTTTGACAGTCGTTACGGGTCGTCAGAAGCCCGTAAGTCAGACAACCAGTCTTACCAAGGGGTTTCGTACTGGATTGTGGAGGTCAGATAAGCAAGCGCTGCACATATAATAATGGTATTCAACTGCATCAGGTGAGACCGGAAGCCGGCCCCAACATTTTTAGAAACAGGCTAGGCAGATGATGCCCTCCAGATGATAAGTGGTCAATGACAACTAAGTATCGATAATTGCTATAGGTACAGCATCGCAGGTGTGTTACTATCTAAGCATAATCAGTCTACAACATTCCTCTGCTGGGACCCAGGCCTCCTCTCTTTGAGATGGACTGGGCCATAATCCAACAAGCGGACCTAGTACAGGGTAGTCTTCAACAAAGCAGACAAACATCTCGTGCCTGTGATTACAGTAATTATAAATAATAATAATAATAAATAAACACTTTATTGCTCAAAAAATTACAAACTTTTTACATTGGCCCCAAACTAGGCAAGCCGGTATCTTGGGCACCAATATTGAGGGTTTACCTTTTAAACATTTATTTTAAAAACATGTTCGAATCCATAAAACTATAATATGTTTGCTTCAAATTACAACAAAAAACTAAATAAAATCTAAGAATCAAAATTAATGAAAACATAACAATCAAATCGAGAATGAAAAGAAAATAATAATAATAAAACTAGAGAGAAAAACGCTATTATTATGTGAATGAGTGTGAGTTTATGTGTGTGATCATTGTGTGTTTCGAATCAGTGTGAGTGTGATCATGTGTTGTGAATGAGTGTGAGAGTGTGTGATCATGTGATGGTGAGTTTGAGGGTGTTTAAGCGAGAGTAGTAGTAGAGTAGGTATATGTGAGACAAACCAATGAATTGTATGTGTGCAAAAATTATTTAACCACTGTAATAATCTTTTCTGCTTCGTCATATGGCATGTTTAGTAACCAGGAGAATTGCACCAGCACTCGACATACGTTTCACACCTGTACATTGCTTCGCGGCAAAAAGGTAAGCTCGAAGTACTAGATAAGCAAGTCTAAGGAATAGTAGGTTTTGAACAGACAGAAGGACGCTATTACACAATGCTCCACCTCCTATCCTACTCTGTGTGATCTAAAACATGCAGCCAAAGCGACCTCTGCGTAAACGCCAGTTCTACGGCGTTTAGGCCAAAAAAATTTGAATAACTGTCGTGCCAGCGACTCGAAGAAGATTGTCTACACGTAAACGCTTTAGTCACCTTTATGACACCTTTATGACACCTTTATGACACCTTTATGACAACTTTATGACACCTTTATGATACCTTTTTTTTTTTTTTTTTGTGGATGGGAAATCATCAAATGACCCCTCCCGCTCTGGGTGGAGCAGAAGGGAGTGTCAGATTTTTACTGACTAAAACCCACCCGTGTTCCGTCCTTAGCCCTTTCTGTTCCAGGGCAGCGGTTAACCTTTCGGAAAATCCCGCCGCCCCGGCAGGCTTCGGCCCTGTGGGGCCCCGTCCTCTGCTGACATCTCTTTGAGGCGCGCGTGGAACACAACGCGCCGTCCGGCACGGGCCTGGTCCTGATCGGACGGTGAGCTACCCATTACTCACCGCCCGCAGGCCCGCGCCTACGGTGGCCGGGAGTCGTCACGCGGCTCCCGACGCCCGGAGCGTCTCCCGCGGCGGCTGAGGCGTGAGGTTCTCTCCCTCAGCCTCCCCGCCACCTCCTTCGCTAGCATGACTGCTTCGCAGAAGGAGGTGACTGCCTCCCACTCCCTCTCGCCCCGGACCATGGCTTGCACCAGGGCCGGACGCGAGAGGTCGCCGCCGTTGCCGATCGCCTCTACGAGGACACGGCGGGGCTCCGCCCAAGCAGGGCAGACCTCCACCGTATGCTCCACCGTGTCCTCTGGGCGATCCTGGCAGTGGTGACACCCGGGCGTCTCCTCCCGCCTGATGATGTGCAGGAACCCCCCGAAACATCCGTGTCCGGAGAGGACCTGCGTCAGGCGGTACGTGAGAACGCCGTGACGCCTCTCTAGCCACTCCTCAAAGAGGGGTCTTATCGCCGCTATCGCGGCGTGCCCTGCGCTGGGTTGCGATAGTCGCGCCTTCCATTCCGCCATGAGATCGCGCCGGAGGTCCGTCCGCTCCGCAGCGATTTGCCGCGGGTGCAGAGTTTCCCCCCGGCTTAGTGCCTCCGCGCGCCAATCATGCAGGCGCGCGAGCACTATCGCCTCCAGATCCCATGGCGGCAGTCCGGCAAGGAGGCTTGCTGCCTCGCGCGAGATCGTGCGGTAGCCCCGGATCAGCCTTACGGCTACCACCTTCTGGGGCGCGTTCAGGTAGTGTGCGGCTCGAAGCCGCAGTGAACGCGCCCACACCGGGGCCCCATATAGGGCCATGGACCGCACGATCCCCGCGTAAAGCCTCCGGCAGGAGGCGTTTGGCCCCCTCAGGTTGGGCAGGAGCCGCTTTAAGGCGGCCCCGGCCCGTTCCAGTTTGGGGGCCAAACGTCGGAAATGCTCGACGAAGTTCCACCGGCAGTCGAGGACGAGACCCAGGTATCTCATCGTTGCCTCGACGCCGATGTGAACCCCTCCTACCATCAGTTGGGATTTATGATACCTTTATGACACCTTTATGATACCTTTATGACACCTTTATTCGTGGCAAAGCACTTTCCTTGTCCATTGCTTGAATCATACTGGACCAGATTTTTTACATCCTGGCATCCTTAGAATTGCGTTTAGTCAAATTGGTTGATTCATTCGCTGGTAGCAGGAAAACAATATCCCTTTACCTGAGGGGGTTACCAGACGTTCTTAAAGCAAGTCAATTTAAGAAGAAAAGCTAATAAGTGTCATGCGAAATGTATGGTGTAGCCAATATTTTGTTTTGTTTAAAAGAGTGTCCATGGAATTTTTTCTCCATAGGAATCAACTACGCTTCGGAATGGGCCGTTTACTTTTTTTTTTGAACTAAGTGACTTCTTGATAATATATTCAAAAGTGCCTGTAAATGGTTTATTTGAAATAAATGCTCTGAGTTCGAAACTTCAAGAGATTTTGTACGTGCTACGGTGATTGCCACCTTGACTTGCCCTGCATATCAACTGGCCTGCGAAACTACACGGCCCTTGGCAAATAACTTGGTGAATACTACTCCCTTTTGGATATGGAGAACTTTATTATAAAAACACCTATGTACTATACCCATGGTTGCAAAGAAATAAATGATTTGATTTTGTAGGGAAATATGCAATATTGACTTCACAAAGTGACGATGCATGTATCTTTTTATAATTTTTAGCACTATATTTTTAATTGTTTAAGGGCTGATTTCTCCATCGCCAGATAACTCTTATTCGAGGAATAAAGTTGACGTTTGACAGTTTTTGTATGAAATAACTGTCAACATTTCAAAATTATTCCTCGAATAAAGTTATCTGGCGATGGAGAAATCAGCCCCAAGTGTAATTGAGATCTAATTGATTCTGGAAGTTGGATCAGAAGGCCAATTCTCGTAATTTAAAACGTTCAAATTCTAGTCGCAGTGTCATCATTTTGACGGCACGGTTGGCGCAGTGGTTAAGCGATTGACTGCTGCGCTGCGTGTCGCGGGTTCGATTCCCGCACGGAACAAATATTTGTATGACCTACAATTAGTTGTTCTGGGTCTGGCTGTTTGTGTATGTGAGTTTATATGTCTGTAAACGCACCCACGACTCAGGAGAAATTCCTAGAGGGGGGCAACGTTTTTTTTAAAAAAAAAAAAAAAGAAAAGAAAAGAAGATTTCGGCGACCAAGAAATGTATGTCAAAAACTTGTCAAAATGTAGGAAAATTTGAAGTATTTTTGACAGATTGAGACTGAGATCAGACTGTGAACGTTCTTATGATTATGAGAATTGCCCCTCAGTTGTGGTCACGTCTCGTACGTCTAATGCATTTTGGGCTTACAACTCCGCGGAAACTAACATAGACTGGCTAAGATTTCAACCACGACATAAGCCCCTCTTATATAGTTCATACCAATACTAGGAACGTAGACCTGCCTTAGTGCAGTGCCAAAAAAGGCTAGCCATGAACCACGGTCGGCCTAAAGGTACCGTGTGCATTGACATTCACCTCAAATGTTACTCCGCCATATTTATACCTACCGCGGACTATGTCATACTCCTACGCAGTATGATCAAACCGCCTTATTTGGTTCATCACGACGCAAGCATGACGTATAAACTTGATCCCATGTTACTAGTTTTAGTCTACGTCTTTGCTTGCGTGGGATTCGGGACAACAAATAGAAACGAATAGCCCAATGGTTGATCCCAGTTTGATCCCCATCCATTGTACAGACATGGAAATTATTTTTTATGCACATTGATAACCGACGTCAATTTGCTGTGTCATAGCCATTTCATACAACTAACAAAGAATGTTACTGTTACTGTTAGCCTGCATAATCCCACTGCTGGGCAAAGGCCACTCCCCATGACTTCCAGGTCTTTCGATCCAGAGTTAAAGTAGATCACTGCCGATCGATTCTGTAAAAATTTCACGGTGAAAAGTTAGGTGAAGCTGTCAATAGTGTCAATCCCTGGCATTAGTTGGAATGAAAGCTCACTCCACGCTCACTTCACCTAAGTTTTCACGGTGAGTTGGTTACAGAATGGCACTGCTGGTCGTTTGTTTTGTCCATCTCGTCCCGCCATCAAAGAATGACATTCGTGATTTGATTATACGGACAATTTAAGTTTGTATTATAGTAACTGAGTTTAACAATGAATTTTCCTGACTTTACGTTAAACTAAGTAGAAGTTATTGTCCGGAATAATGGCAAAGAGCAACACAACGTATAAAACAATGTATCCTAATATCTTTCCCAACAACCCACGTCTCGGGCATACCAAAATCGGTTCGCAAACTTTTGACAATACCAGACAGACTCTGCTGCATTCTTAATATTTTTTATTAGTATAGAATTGCTGCACGTGTACACTCAAATATGGAGTACTAACTCATTCTATAAGTAGGGGTTTGTCGTCACACATAACTATGCATAAATCTACATAGAAGCAAGAAATTATAATAATATTAGCAGTGAAGTGATATAACAGCTATAGCACAGCACCGATATCATGATCAGCAGCAATCATATAATGTTCCCACTGCTGGGACACGGGCCTCCTCTCTGTGAGACGGAGTGGGTCACAATCCACTACGCGGGCCCATTTTGGGTTGGATATCACATGTCTTTGAATTTTTTGGTTCTAGAAGATGCCGGTTTCCTCACGATGTTTTCCTTCACCGTTTTGAGAGCAGTGGTGATGAAAGGAAATACACAAAGTAAAGTGCCTGGCTAGGTTCGAACTCACGACCTACAGCTCGTAAGTCGGGGACAATACCACAGGGCCAGGGGGTCTACTCCGAAGTAGTATCGGCCGAATGTTCGGTCGTTTCATGCAACGAAGTTACGATTTGGTTCGGTCGGTTCCGATCCTACACTCCTACACTCTTTCGAATATTGACTATGGTCCCGATCCAACTAAGCCGATTAGAACGTTTTTTCGCATTTTTCAGTAATATTCGGATCGGCCATGTGTGTCCGATCCGAACATTCGCACTTTGCACTTCGGAGTAGACCCCCAGGTCACTGCTCAGCACTGATATATAGCAGTGATATATCACCGCTGGATAAGAGTAGCACAAAACTGGTCGAAGTGTCGGTGCTTGGGGCAGGGCTATATCCAGTAGTGGCCGTGACGATGATGATAATGATAACAACATACGAATGGCACTTCGGTTGTCAAATCAACATAGGAATGGCACTTCGATTGTCAAAAATCAACATAGGAATGGCACTTCGATTGTCAAATCAACATAGGAATGGCACTCCGATTGTCAAATCAACGTTGTGTTTTTATCTCAACAGTACTAACATTATATGAGCTGTTGTATGCTGAGCAACACGCCAGAAAAAAAAGCCCAAGTCCCATGGAACAGGCAGAAACTATAATACTATACATACTCCTTTTGCATCATCCACTACGCTAATACACGTACGCTAGTTACTCGAGTCCCTAAATACTACGCACCTTTTTGAAAGATCATCAATAATGTATGTCCTTCTAGGGCTAATGTATGTCCTTCTAGAATTTCCCTTCCTCACTTTTTCATTAACACCCGTCTTTAAAAAATCCATTTATAAATTGCTTTTCATTCATCCTCTCAACATATCCAAATCTTTTCCATTTTTGTCATTACTTCCCAACTTCCTCATTTAAACTCAACTGAGTCATTTTGATCGATTTTTTTGCACATTATGCTTTTGCCGACCTTAGATTACCTTCTTAGTTTAATGATTGGATTTTGTACTGCATTAAAAACCAAACACGTCAGTATCAAACTCCACACAAGAACCCACCTAAGATTGAGGAAGTTAAGGCTGTTGCTTTGCCGAGATTTTTTGCGAGAGCACCTTCCGTGACTGCTGCTTTTTAACTTTTTTCGT
Source organism: Apamea crenata (assembly GCA_949629185.1). NCBI lineage: Eukaryota > Metazoa > Arthropoda > Insecta > Lepidoptera > Noctuidae > Apamea > Apamea crenata. Next base: position 11,681,694 of record OX451377.1, read on the forward strand.
AAAATATATTTGTAAATTACTAGGTATTACTAGGATTGACCCAAAGACTGACTGCCTCGCAGATCTATTGGTTGCTACCGCGATTGCTGGCTCTGAGTCCTACATAGCTTGGGCAGTGTAATTCAATTTTTTCGCAGCCGGATACTAGATTTAGCAGCTGGACGCTCAGCTTATGGCGAGCCTACGCCTCCAATTACAGGGGACTTGAACTTAACTACCGAAATGTAAGAGCACTATATCAGCTCAGATCGATCAGGTTAAGCTACGCTTGCCGCGGTTGCTACGTGGATGGGTGACAATCTTCACATACCAATGCCCTCCGTGCCTCGGAAAGCACGTTAAGCCGTTGGTCCCGGCTGTCATTCGTGGATCTTTGACAGTCGTCACGGGTACTGCCTCCAAACCTTCATCACACTCGGCCCTTCCAACATTATTCGGGTTACGGGTAGTCAGACTGAACTCCGAAAGTCTGACAACCAGTCTTACCAAGAGGTATCGTATTACCCAGTAATTGAGTTGTGGAGGTCAGATAGGCAGCCGCTCGATGTACAAAAAAAAACTGGTAAAAAAGACGACGAAAAAAAAAACACTGGTAAAAAAAGAATAAACTGGTCAATGGTCTGTAAGATAACTAACTTAGCTCTTGGTCTGCAACCCGCATAAAAGTCCTCCTACCTTTTAGGGCCACCACCACAATTTATAACGCCACGTTCAGTTCTTTAATTAACCCTCAATTTTTATTTGACCTATAAGAAACTGGCGCCTGCTCATGCCCAAGATTTGTGAACCGACTAATTATACAGCAAAAATATTTACAACTTGAACATTCATTTTGCTATTTGTTTTTTTAAGTAGGCGTATTATTTACATAGTCATGATCTCGACAATCGATAGAATTAGATCCGGTTAATTTACCTTATAGAATCCGGATTTTTGTAGAGACCTGGGAATTGAGTTGTCTATACTAATACTAAAAATGTACTCGTATTAATAATTCTTCCAATATTATAAAAGTGAAAGTTTTTATGGATGGATTTTCACGAAAAAACTACTGAGCGGATTTGTATGAAATTTGGCACACAGATGGTTTATAACCAGGATTAACATATAGGATACTTTTTATTCCGATATTCCCACGGAATCGAAACTTATGTGACCAAACCTGAATTACTCGATCAGCTGTTTCCTACATGTAAGTTCGGTTAACTCGTTAAAATGTAGGGAACAGCTGATTTTTTTTTCGCGATTTCAGGTTAGGTCCCATAGTAAAAGTTCACGAGTACAATGACCTCTTAAGAGGTTGTTGGTGTTTTTCCAATAACCCTGTATAAAGGTAAAATTTCGAGGAAGTCTATCTGACTCTCATAGAGAGGAAGTCTATCTGACTCTCATAGAGAGGAAGTCTATCTGACTCTCATAGAGAGGAAGTCTATCTGACTCTCATAGAGAGGAAGTCTATCTGACTCTCATAGAGAGGAAGTCTATCTGACTCTCATAGAGAGGAAGTCTATCTGACTCTCATAGAGAGGAAGTCTATCTGACTCTCATAGAGAGGAAGTCTATCTGACTCTCATAGAGAGGAAGTCTATCTACCTCTCATAGAGAGGAAGTCTATCTGACTCTCATAGAGAGGAAGTCTATCTGACTCTCATAGAGAGGAAGTCTATCTGACTCTCATAGAGAGGAAGTCTATCTGACTCTCATAGAGAGGAAGTCTATCTGACTCTCATAGAGAGGAAGTCTATCTGACTCTCATAGAGAGGAAGTCTATCTGACTCTCATAGAGAGGAAGTCTATCTGACTCTCATAGAGAGGAAGTCTATCTGACTCTCATAGAGAGGAAGTCTATCTGACTCTCATAGAGAGGAAGTCTATCTACCTCTCATAGAGAGGAAGTCTGTCTGACTCTCATAGAGAGGAAGTCTCTGTCCCAGCGATGGGAACATAAACCCCTTTATTCATAAACGTTGCTTACAGTTAAGTAGTGATTAGTGACTGTACCTTACATTTTTTACTTTTAAACGTCACTTGACTTTAATCATCGCTTATAAATAAGCCCCAGTGCAGTACTCCTATAACCTGATTTATGAAAGGTGCGCTAGTTTTTTAAACCTCATCATCATCTGCCTAGACTTTTCCCAACTATATTAGGGTCAGCTTATAGTCTCACCGGATGCAGCTAAATGTCAGAACTTTACATGGAGCGACGGCCTATCTGACCGCCACCACCCAGTTACTGGTTAATACCCCTTGGTAACTGATTGTCAGACTTACCTATAACGACTATCAAAAATCCAAAAATGACAACCGGGACCAACGGCGTGTTTTCCGAGGCATGGAGTGAGCTGTCAATCCGCCTGATGCCAGGGATTGACAGCTCACGTCAACTCAGTTTTGACGGTGAGATTTTACAGAATAGATCGGCTGTAGTGTTGTATATGCTCACAACATTGAAAATAACATGTGACAAAAGACGAAACTGAAAAAAAACCTAAGTAATTCTCAAAAGACTTGTCATTGTGACTGCTTGACAATATTAATAATGATTTCTTAGTATAATCAGCCTAAAGTAGAGGGCGACAGAAAAAACAGCTGTTTACCAAACGTTGGTACAATGAACTCTACTTTAAAGTCAACTGATCGACCGTTTGAGAGCGCGCGAGTCCTTTGTTACACGGTACGGTTTTAGAATGAACATGTCTTTGTTGCCGAAAATCGAGTTGAATGGCGTGCAATAGGAGAGGCCGATGTCCAGCAGTGGACTGCTATTGGCTGATGGTGATCATGATGTCTTTGTGTGGATGGTGTCATGATTTATCTTGACGTGGTGTAAATTGGACAGTTTTTGAGGTGACAACGTCTAATAAATCGATGAACGCTGGCTGCATGCACGAAAAAGGATGACTCATTGTCCCGTTACGCTCATTGTACGCATGCGCGTTTGCAATCATTTCATCAATGTTTTGTTATGACGTTGTCACGTTAAACTATCGTCCGTAAACCAACTTTTCAGACAACCAATTTTTTTTTAAATATATATCTTTACTAGCTGCGCCCGTGACTTCGTTCGAGTCCCTGTCAGAATGTCATGGGTTTTTTTTTGCGCGATACTTTTTTCTTTTTTTTTTAATTAATTCTAAAATAAAAGTAAGTGAGTTAATAGGTACCTACGTTGCGCCTTATAACAACAGCTATCTGTTAGTAAAAGTCCCATAAAATCAGTGTAGTCGTTTTGGAGATTACCTGAAACAAACAGACAGATATATATATAAATGGAATACCTAATTGTATTTTGTTATAAGTACCGTCTATACTTTCATATGCATTTAGTAAAAAGTTATTATTTTGACATTACAAACAGACACTTCAATTTTATTTACGTGTATAGATAAAGATAAACGATGTAAATAAAATTGAAGTGTCTGTTTGTAATGTATATGCCATAATATGCTTAATAAATGCTTTGTATGTCTGGTGACGAAATACCATTTCTTATAAGTTTACACGAATAAATGAGATGATGATGTGTGTGTAACCTAAGGTACATGTCTGCCTTACCCGGCAGGGATTACAAACGTGATGTTATGTTATGTGTAAATAATGAGAAGTCTGTCAATGAAGTAAGTTTTATAAAGAAAACAATATGTAACTCATATAATTTAACAATTATAACTATGAAAAGGTAACAAGGATCTACAATAAATAATGAATGGTGTACTTTATTAAATAAATGTTTTACAATGTTTTTACTTTTCAATAATATAGATTTTTTTAAGTTTAAACTTTGATGTAGTTACGTTTTGATGTATGGTAGAACAAAAGTTTTGTTAGGTATATCTGGCGGCTTAAAAATGTTTTATCAAAGATAATTATTACATACCTATATTGTGTAATTCTGTAGGCAGATTAGTAATTATGTATGATTGCTGTAGGGAGGTCTTTGCCCTGCAGTGGGACATCACAGGCTTTTAATCAGTCAGCTTCGACATAAAGCCATTGTGTGGAGATTTGGAGATTCTTGCCCAAAAGTCGCCATGAAGCTAACGTGACCAGCCCAATCCTAACTAAGCATAGCAGCTTATTGCCTCCATTCAAATGGCATATATATCTAATTCCTTCGATATTAACACCGGACCTGATTAGTTTAAAATATCGTGAGACAGTGGAGCCAGTGACTGTCAAGTCACGCCCGGGCAAGTCACCTTGATCGAGTGAACGCGGCACATCCGTAATGCTGCCACGAAATAGAGCAAACGATCCTCATTACCTAAGTGCCTATTTTGTGAGCCTAAGCAGCATGGTTTTATAAGACGGATAGATTGATAAATGGTGTTAATATCTCTTCCTAATCTTCTTAGCGTCATCATCTGCTTAGCCTCTTCCCAACTATGTTGGGGTCGGCTTCCAGTCTAACCGGATGCAGCTGAGTACCAGTATTTTACATAGAGCGACTGCCTACCTGACATCCACAACCCAGTTCTCTCAACTCCAGACAGTCCCAACCCTTGAAAAAAAAATCATCCACAAAGTAAAAAAAATAAATCCGAATCAGAGTGCCTACCAAAAAGTCACATAAATGGCTTTTTAAATAGTCCATCGGCAATCATCGTGCATGTTTCATGTAGTGGGTACCCCACATAGGTACAGCGGCGGCCATCGAATGAAATAACAGGTGCTACTGTTCACAAGGACAGACGTTCATAATTTATCATTAGGCCTGTACTAATTCTCACGGGGTCTTTCTTTTATCGAGCTGTTTGGCATGTTGGAAAATATCTTTACATTATTAACAGGTTTGAAAAGTTAGGTTTCCCTTACTTGGATATTTTTTGTAAAAGTTTCTTGCCTTCCTTTGACATGCTAAGGGGCGTATGAGATACTTAATACAGCGGGGTAATTACGTAACATACTCAGGGCTGATATTTCAATCGACAGATAATTATTTATTCGCGGAATAAAATTGTCGTCCGACAGACTTTGTGTGGAAGAACAGTCAAAAGTTCAAAATTATTCCTCGGATACAATTTATCTGGCGTTGGAAAAATCAGCCTTACCTTAACCCGGGGCCCTAACAGTAGTAATGGCTTTCATTATGACAGTTCAACAATGTGTTATTTACGTTGTTGAACAGAGAAATGTTTCGAACATAGGTATGAAGCAATGGATTAGCAATATCCTTCAAAATGATTCAGATTGGGATTGCAAGTGTGTTACGCAATTTGGGTGCTGTTTGGAGGTAAGATAGTGAAACTGGACTGAATTTGTTGTTTCTTGGTGGCAGAATACACATCATTATCTGCCTAGCCTTTTCCCAATCGGGTCGGCTTCCAGCCTAACCGGATGCAGCTGAATTCCAGTAATTTACATGAAGCGACTGCCTGGTAAGACTGGTTGTCAGACTTTCGGGCTGCCCGTAATGACTGTCAAAGATCTTGGAATAATAGCCGGGACCAACGGCTTAACGTGCTTTGTGAGACACAGAGGGATCTTTTTTTTTTTTTTTTTTTTTTTGTGGATGGGAAATCATCAAATGACCCCTCCCGCTCTGGGTGGAGCGGAAGGGAGTGTCAGACTTTTACTGACTAAAACCCACCCGTGTTCCGTCCTTAGCCCTTTCTGTTCCAGGGCAGCGGTTAACCTTTCGGAAAATCCCGCCGCCCCGGCAGGCTTCGGCCCTATGGGGCCCCGTCCTCTGCTGACATTTTCTCTTTGAGGCGCGCGTGGAACACAACGCGCCGTCCGGCACGGGCCTGGTCCTGATCGGACGGTGAGCTACCCATTACTCACCGCCCGCAGGCCCGCGCCTACGGTGGCCGGGAGTCGTCACGCGGCTCCCGACGCCCGGAGCGTCTCCCGCGGCGGCTGAGGCGTGAGGTGTTCTCCCTCAGCCTCCCCGCCACCTCCTTCGCTAGCATGACTGCTTCGCAGAAGGAGGTGACTGCCTCCCATTCTCTCTCGCCCCGGACCATGGCTTGCACCAGGGCCGGGCGCGAGAGGTCGCCGCCGTTGCCGATCGCCTCTACGAGGACACGGCGGGGCTCCGCCCAAGCAGGGCAGACCTCCACCGTGTGCTCCACCGTGTCCTCTGGGCGATCCTGGCAGTGGTGACACCCGGGCGTCTCCTCCCGCCTGATGATGTGCAGGAACCTCCCGAAACATCCGTGTCCGGAGAGGACCTGCGTCAGGCGGTACGTGAGAACGCCGTGACGCCTCTCTAGCCACTCCTCAAAGAGGGGTCTTATCGCCACTATCGTGGCGTGCCCTGCGCTGGGTTGCGATAGTCGCGCCTTCCATTCCGCCATGAGATCGCGCCGGAGGTCCGTCCGCTCCGCAGCGATTTGCCGCGGGTGCAGAGTTTCCCCCCGGCATAGTGCCTCCGCGCGCCAGTCATGCAGGCGCGCGAGGACTATTGCCTCCAGATCCCATGGCGGCAGTCCGGCAAGGAGGCTTGCCGCCTCGCGCGAGATCGTGCGGTAGCCCCGGATTAGCCTTGTGGCTACCACCTTCTGGGGCGCGTTCAGGTAGTGTGCGGCTCGAAGCCGCAGTGAACGCGCCCACACCGGGGCCCCATATAGGGCCATGGACCGCACGATCCCCGCGTAAAGCCTCCGGCAGGAGGCGTTTGGCCCCCTCAGGTTGGGCAGGAGCCGCTTTAAGGCGGCCCCGGCCCGTTCCAGTTTGGGGGCCAAACGTCGAAAATGTTCGACGAAGTTCCACCGGCTGTCGAGGACGAGACCCAGGTATCTCATCGTTGCCTCGACGCCGATGTGAACCCCTCCTACCATCAGTTGGGATCCCGAAGGTGGCCCGTACCGGGGCCCATGAAAGGACATGGCCTCGGACTTGTGCAATGCCACCTCGAGACCCAACCGCCGGATCCTATCCACGACTATCGCAGCCCCGCGTGTCATCGCGTCGGCCGCCGCCTGATACGACCTCCCCTGCGCCAGGACCAGCGTGTCGTCAGCGTAGCAAACTACGCTGACGCCATCAGGGAGGTCTGCCCGCAGCACCCAGTCGTAACCGATGTCCCACAGGAGCGGCCCCAGAACCGATCCCTGTGGGACACCGCACGACATCTCTCGCCGGTTCCAGTTCCCGTCGCGACCGGGGTAGATGACGGCTCTGTCCGTCAAATACGCCCCGACTACTCGACGGAGGTAGGTCGGCACCCGGTGATACCGGAGTGCCTCCCCAATGCAACTCCAGGGCAGGGTGTTAAACGCGTTGGCGATGTCGAGTGACACCGCCACGACGACCCCGCCCCGGGACACCGCATCCCCCGTCGTGAGGGCTCTAACGCGCATGATGGCGTCCACCGTCGAACACAGAGGGATCTCGGTATGTAATGGATGTTCACCCATCCACGAACCAACTTCGGCAAGCGTTGCTTTTAACCTTGAAGATCGACAAGCATAATCAGCCTATAGTTCGTACTGTTGGGTCCAAGGCCTCCTCTTTTCGAGAGGAAGTGGGCTATAATCCACCACACGAGCCACGTGCGCATTGGTAGATGTCACATGTCTTCGAATTTTTGGTTCTAGGACATGCCCGGTTTCCTCACGATTTTCTCCTTGACCGTTATGAGAGCACTGGTGATGAAATTATTTACACAAAGTAAAACGCCTGCTTGGTTTCGAATCCACGACCTACAAGTCGTAATCGTAACCGTGACCACTGAGCCACCACTGCACTAATGCCACGAGCAATCACATCCAAGCTTAGGTACACATTTATATATATTTTTTTTTTAATAGGTAATTTCATTTCATTTATTTGCATACCATAATGGTGAATTAAGTTCTTAAAATAGGCTTAAAGCTAAGATACAGTTATGGACCCTGTAAGTACACAGCAACAAAAGTAAGAATAAATAATTAAAAATAGCATTTAGAATAGTGTCAGTAGGATTGCATTCACTAACCAAGGAATTATTGCATAAATCTCAACCCTATCATCGCCTGTACAACTAGCCAGTAACTTAGTATTAATATTAATGCCAGTATCTCCGTATCTAGGGTATCTAACACTGATTATTAGCACACTGATAACCAATCGCTGGTACAGCACAAAGTGACATAACGACATTATCATGCCCCGCACGACGGTCGCAGTGACAGCCAGTGAATGCGTGTGTTTACCTTGAGCTAGTACAGTTGGGTGCATTTGTATTGAGCTGGTATTCAGATATTTCAAATGATTTTATTGGAACAAAAAACAGCGGGGTAATCGCGTAACACTTAGAGTGTTACGCGATTACCCCGCTGTTTTTTGTTTTGTAGTGGTAGTAGTAGGAATGGCTTTAATTTTGACAGTTCAACAACATCCATTGCGTTATTTACGTTGTTGGGCAGACAAATTTTTCGAACATATGAAGTAATGGATTAGCAATATCCTTCAAAATGATTGATTGAGATTGATAGTGTTTTATGAAATTTGGGTGCTGTTTCACAAATTTTTAAAATTGTGTTCGTTAACTGATATATTAGTTTTTTTAAACTGTGTTGCCATTTAGCCATTAGTGCCTACAGACGTCGGCGCATAGAATTTAATATTATTGGTAGACTAGTTTGTAAGGCACCTTAAAGTTTTATAATTTTATTCAGGACCGACTAAAATATCTGAGTTTTCGCTCTATTATATACGAGTGCGTGTGCGTGCGCGTGCGAGTATCGCGTAAGAAACTTCGTTTCTGATTGGGGGGGTCCCTCGACCGCACACCTTTTTTTTATTAATACCAATCTTACGATCTTACACATGAGCTTGTCTCTCCAGAGACTTCAGATCGTAAACTTATCGTAATACTTTTCCAGCTGGCAGACACTTGCATAAGGACCAAAGTTCATCTAAAAGCGTCAAACAAAGCAGGCACACTTTAGTAAACTAAAACTAATCGCGCATTAAGGCGCTCACCAGGCGGCACGGGCGGCGCGGCATGGCATTGCTATGCGAAAATGATTTTGAATTTTAGTTTCATATCTTTAGTACCCACATTTCGTTGATAGCGCCATAAAAGGACTTGGGAATACCGCGGCAAGCTGCGGTACGCAACTGAAGGCTTCGGCCAGCGACCAATGCTAAAGCTTTGCCGAGCCATGCCGCGTCTTGCCACCTAGTGGGTTTAGATACCTATCAGTAAATAGGTACCTACCTGGACCCAATTTAAGCGACGCAAATTGCTTTTGAGGCTCTGGCTTAGTTATTTTATTACGTACCTAGTTAAAATCAATAAAAAAGTACCCGTTCGTTAATTATGTCCGCGACTGTACCACAAATCCGTATTTGGTATCAGGATTCAGGATGTGAATGAATTAAACACTAACTTGTATCTTTAATTCATTTTTAGATAGTCAAGCATACAGTTTACATGCTAATTTGGCAATACTTTAATAGACATAGATTTGTAACATGGCATGCATCGTAAGGAGTTCGTCTGGATCTTCAAATACATACATAGTTTGGTTGGGTGATTGAAGGCTCCCGTAGACAGGTGCGACGCGACACTAGTAGAACTATTTCTATGAAAACTCCGTGGAATTTGTTCGCGTCGCACCTGTCTATGGGAGCCCTGATTCGGATTTTTACACCTAAAAGTAGGTTTTCTTCTTGTTATTCTTATGCAAAAACTCCTTCAAAGGTTTTTTTAGTTGTTAGGTACATGGTTTGTCGTTCAGCTTTATTACAACCGAAACTAATTGTTGATATTTTATGAGTTAATTTTAGCGTTACTAATCACCTGTAAGTATATTCAAGAGTGCCTGTAATTGGTTTATTTGAAATAAATGCTTTGCTTTTATTTTAGAAGTAAAAATTCAGTTTGGTACACCTGTCAAAATTATTTTTTTACCACCTAACCTTGAAATGGGGGGTTTGCAATACTAATTAAAATTGGCATACCCTGCGTCCTAACCGAAAGCTACTATCGCAGAAATATGCGATTACGGTATCACCTGAATTATGACGTTCATACGCGAATCCAACACGACAAACTTTGGACGGAGCTAGGCGAATGTAGGCAGGCCAAGGAAGCACTTCCCACAATTGATGGCCGCCTCACGAAACAGGTTCTCCGTCTAAATAAACTTAAGCTGCGTACAGTTACTGCAGCTTTAACTGGCCATGGGTCATTTAACAAACACCTCTACGTCTTAGGAGTAACAGACAGTCCACTGTGCAAGGCCTGCATGGAGGATGACGAGACAGCGGCGCATGTGCTGCTAAACTGCCCGGGGGTCGCCACGTACAGGGCAAAGTACTTCGGTAACCCAGGTACCCTACGTGTGACGGTCAGTAATATCAAGGCGTTGCTGGCCTTCCTTGAGGAGCTGGGGTGGATCGAATGATCGATTTTCCCACCCGTACGCCAAATACGCGCATTGTCGTGGAGTTGCGGACACCAGCCCGTTTTACCCATTACCAATTATGACTATCGAGCGCGATCACGGCGTACTCATGCGACAGTCGCTTTTGGTAAGAACGTGGCCTGGGGGCAGGCCTATATTAGCTCAACTACCAATCAACGCCTATTGCAATTTACAGTAACTCAAAGGCCTCAAAACCCCCATTGTCTTACAAAAAACGTAAAATTTCGATAAAATCTCAGTCCAAACTCTACCAGGCCGGGCCCTCGCCAATGGCCACGATATATAGCCTCCGTACAACACCGTAATAAAGTAAATCACGTTTACGGTTCGCGTTAATACTTAATTTGTTAATTTGCTTTCACATTGTAATGAATAGGGGCTTGGTAGAAGTTCTCCCTTTTTTTCAAAAGGGTCCTACAAAGTCTTCCTGGTTGTGGGCATTCAATTGCATTAAGCGTTGGATTTGCCAGATATTTGAGGGTACAGTCCAGCACCCTAATTGCGTAACACACAATCAATCTTTAACTAAATAATTTTGAAAGAAAGAAAGAAAATACATTTATTTGGCACAAACTAAAAGACACAATACACCAGATACATACATCAGATAAAACAAACAATAAAAAAAAGATTAAATAAAAAGTGTGAAGTCGGATGTAAGAAATTTTAGAAGGATGTTGCTAATCCATTGCTTCATATGTTCAAAAAATGTGTCATGTGTCTGCTCAACAATGTAAATAACGCAATGAATGTTGTTGAACTGTCAAAATGAAACCGATTCCGATTGATCGTGTGTTACGCAATTAGGGTGCTGGGCCAAAAACTTGGACATTCGTAGGAAACAGGACGTTCTCATCCAGTCGGTTGACTGGATGAGAACTACTGGCAAACAGCTAGGTCTGGGACAAAGCTATGCGAATAGGTAAACTTGTGTTCTATCTGCCATTCGGGTTCCGTACCTCGAAAGGAAAAAACGGAACCCTTATAGTATCACTTTGTTGTCCGTCCGTCTGTCTGTCTGTCTGTCAAGACCCTTTTTCTCAGGAACTGACCCTTGGAGCTGTGAAAAAATCAAACTTCTAAGCCAACGCAATCAAAAGATACAGCCGTTTATGCCGCAAATTTTAGACACTTGTTAATAATGTGAGAAACCTTTACCAGAATGAGGGCTACCGTTTTTGTGCTCACCAGCTAGCGCCACTGTCGAGTAAGGTCCAGAAGTATAGCTCTCAAATTTTGTTGATAGCGTGAAGATATTTTACATGTCAATCATACAAACAAAAAAATAAAAAATGTTTTTCTAAACAGTAAAGAACTATCCTCTGAATAAGCTGTTCTTTCAGCCCGCCGCGGGCCCAGTGTGGGTTGGTAGATGTCACATCTCTTCGAATCTTTGGTTGTAGGACATGCTATTTTCCTCACGATGTTTTCCTTCACCGTTTTAAGAGCAGTGGTGATGAAATAATTTACGCAAAGTAAAGCCCCTGTCTGTGTTCGAACCTACGACCTACGACTCGTAAGTCACGGCCACTGCGTATACCACTAGGCTCTATCTCCATGTAGCATTAGTCGAATCAATATTAACTGTCACCAAATTAAAAAGAAAACGGGTTGCACTCCGGAAGTGCCGGCAGAAGTGAAAATTTTAATATTAACGTTGTGCATTTTTTTATATTTTGGAATGCGGTTGACTCTCCCTCCGTCTTTCGAATTTTCGATCAGGTCACGTGTCCTGACGCGAGCTCCGTCTTACGAATTTTCCATCAGGTCACGTGTCCTGGCGTGAGCTCGGCCGTCTTACGAATTTTCGATCAGGTCACGTCTCCTGACGCGAGTTTAACATTTTTTACCCATCACAACAAAAGTGCACAACGCCGCTAAAGAAGTTTTTACTTCAAAAATGTTGCTTTTAACGATGTAAATATCAAAAATGACCACAGCAAATCATGCGCTTCCATTACCGATAAAAATAAAATCGTCATAATCACCGCACCTTACAAACGCATTAGCGATGGCAGCATGGGGTTCGCTACCCCTCTGATATAATGCCTTAGTCACCTTTTACAATACATAATAAAGCTAAAGAGAAAATGATGAGCTGTGTAGTTTTGACGTAACGGTTGGCAAACGCCTGACGGATGGACTTCGGGAGTGAGCCGTGAGGATGCGATTCTTGTTGGGAACAAAATATTTGTATAGTTCCACCTTCACCCCACCTTTGCACCTTTTATTCCCTGTTTTGGTCCAGACGGTAAAAAAAAGTCAGCTTGTCTATGGGTTCATAGTTTCATACCCCATAACACTACTCGTATGTTTTTTTTAACGTTCGTGTGTTTGAGTATGGTAGAGCTGTACGTGGGGCGTCGTTAAAATAAGAAAAAAAAATGTAATTAAAATCGGTTCAGCCGTTTGGGAGCTACAATGGCACAGACAGACACAGATACGCACGTTAAACTTATAACACCCCTCTGTTTTTTTCGGGGGTTAAAAACGAAATCGGGTCAAATTCAAATTCAAATTGTTTATTTCCTCAACCAGATTACAACATTTTGTTTGTGATTGGAGCCTTCTTTTAAGCAAACAATGCTTGTATTAGAAGACTCCGCTCTTCCATAACAAAAAAATAAAGAAAGATATAATAACATATGTATTTGACATAGGTAAGTAGACAAGATAGGCATAAGTATAGTTTGTGTGTGTGAGTGAGTGTGTGTGAGAGAATGTGTGAGGGGGTGTGTGTGCGTGTGTACGAGTATGTATGTGTGTTGTGTGTTGTGTGTTTGTGTGCCTGTGTGAGAGTGTAGGTTATGTCGTGGGCTTCAAGAGATCTTCCGTTTCCTTATAAGTAAGTGGTTTGATCCATTTCAGTATTTTTTTTTTGCTTTCATAATATTGGTTTTCATTTATATACATATTTCTTTATTTATTCTATTATATAACCGAGAAGACCGTGTATTAAATTGCATGGAGGCAACCAAAGTTTTTGTTTGTGGGACTTCTGCAATAGCATGCTTTCTTCGCTTTGCTAGTTTAGATGCATCATAAGGTAGGGTCTTGTGTTTCTTTAAAATAGTTTGAACTATGTATAATTTTCTTACTGAGAGTAATTCGCTTAACTTATAAAGCGAATTATTCTCAGTAGGCTAATAACTGTGTAGGGTCAGTCAGCTAATAACTGGTAATAAGTTTCGGCCAGTGTTGGATTGATATTCAATAAGCGATTCCTGTGTGATTGATTAATCAGATCGCTGACTATATGAAAGGTCACATTACCATAAACGTGGTAAAACTACTACTGAAAATAAACCTCTCAAAGACCAATGATGAAAAAGGAGAATGAATCATGACATATACCTGCTGGGTAAAGCAACTTTGACGCGCGCGCTGCATGCCCTCAACGAAATCGCAGAAAGGGTGGATTTATTTACCTGTTCTCTAAATGAGTTCACAAAAATTACTTTACATGTGATAAGCTGAACATAATGGAAAAAATATTGTTTAATACCACGCTACCGATTTGGGGCAACCTGTAATGATAGTTGTGTTGGAAATAATAAATAAATAATATATGTACAGGGTTTATTTTCAAATACTAGTCAAATTTTAGGGTGTGGTACCGACCATCACATTGACCAATTTTCTCCATGGGACCAACTTTGTAATCGCATAAAATGTATCATTGGTCCCATGGAGAGAGTGATTCAATCTGATGATCCACACCCTACGGCTGGTCTTTAAAAACTAACCCTGCATATCTATCCTAAGTATTAATACTAAAGCTAAAGAGTTTGTTTGTTTTTTTTGTTTGAACGCGCTAATCTCTGGAACTAGAAGTCAGATTTGAAAAATTATTTTACAGGTGATAGTCCAATACTTGAGAAAGGCTAACCTATACTTATCAATCTATTCAACAGTCCGTTACAAGCCGAGCAAAAATAAATAAAAAAACGTGTGCGTCTCGGGACGCCCGACAGAAGTGATAACTTAAACTAATCTATGGTATATGTCTATCGCACACTAAACACTGAGTAGAGAGAGGGGGAAGCGTCTGTCCGAAATACGACTAGCGCTGTGGGTTAGAGTGAGAGAGGAAGAGCCTGCCGTAAGCGTGAGAGAAAGGAAAGCCAGACAGACTGGCGCCGTAACGCGTTACGTTACGAAGCGGTTTACCCTCCTATAAGAAGGTATCACTTCAAAAAAGTCAGAAAGCACTAAGCGAAAACGAAGTGATAGCGCGGGCAGACGATGCGATGCGACGGGGTGGATCGGATAACAAGAACGCGAACGAAGTCGCGAGCCGAAACTAGTAATAAATATTCCTGCAAATAAATACATGTTCAGTTGTGGAAAATATCAAACTTTTATTCTTTCCACCATCACATCTTTCACCACTTCCAGTAACCCCAATATACTCCTCGATACATCGGGCATCACTTCGAACAATATCGTCAATATCGTCGATATCGCTTGAACGCGAGCCGCGCCGGAACTCGCCACGCTAAAGTCTAATCGTGGAAAAGCAGGTACATATCGCGGCTAAAATAGACGCGCTTCCGTTGAGGGGTGGTGCAAGGTGTGATAGCAAGCGGTTTGGAATACTGTGATTTTATTTTAATGATAGTGAACCAATATAACCGTGAGGAAACCGGTATGTCCTTGAACGCAAAATTCGAAGACATGTGAAAGAAAGAAAATACGATTATTTGTGGTAAACATGACGCAGAAAAGAACACACACAAAAAAATAACAAGTTGAGGAGTTCTTTTGAAGATCTTAGATACTTATCGCGCTTGTTTCACATAATTAAATATCAACGTTTTGCTGTTATTCTTGCATGAACAAATGAATCCACGTTTACTCAATAATTTTCAACGCTTTTGTGTTTGGTTTAATTTATGATCCTGCCGATCGATTCTGTTAAAATAGAGCTTAAAGTGAGCTGTCAATCGTGTCAATCCCTAGCATTAGTTGAAATGGCAGCTCACTCCACGCTCACTTCACCTAAGTTTTCACGGTTAGATGGTTAGAATCGCACTGCTGTACGAGTCGCAATAAATACTTTTTCTTTGCTTATAACATGTAAATAAAGACACATTTCCTTCCAACAACCACCTACACTTTCCTATAAAAATAACAGCTAAAACGCCCCTACCATTCCACTGCAGTTTACGAAAACAAATACATCAAAGCCGCCGCCTCTCCCACTTGGCACCACCACGGCTGCACCCACCAGACTAGGTGCGCCACACACTGTAATGTAATTGATTAGCTCTAGGGTTCTCTTATTGTTAGCCCAGTAATAAGGGCAGAGAGGACGCTCGGTTGTTGTGTAAAAAATGTGGTTTTATTTTATTTGCATTATATAATTAATTACGTAATTTTTCTTCCGTAGCTTATATCAATTTTATAATCCCTGTGGGTTTCAATTTTAAAAGTACGTTAATAATTATGATGTTTGTGGTGGCTGTTCGTAATCAGGGCCATAATTTTGAACTGGAATATCTTGTTTCAGTGATTTTTTTCGTAGCCAGGTTTTGTTTTCATAGAATTATAGTTTTTGAAAGAAAAGGGATTATTATTCAAATATTCTTTAAGACCGCCACAGTCATTTGCTGTTTATGGAATATTTTATTATCAAGAGTAGGCTAGGATTGTAGAAGTACTGTTAATACTATTAAAGTCAATAAATAAATTTTAACTCCATTAGACCATTAAATAAAATATTAACGACAGGGCATGCCAGACACACGACCACGCAGATAATTCCTTATAAGAAAAACTATAGCTTACTACAATTTGGGAGATAATATTTACATTTTTTTTTTTTTATAATCTAACAGTTTAAAATAATAATATCGACAAGTATAAACAAAAAAGGGACAGGAAATAATCATAGGGCAACAAAAAAAGCCGGGAGGTGTATAAAATAATTTCCGTTACCCGCTAGTGATCGATGCCCGCTATACACTTTTTTTTTTTTTTTTTGCGGATGGGAAATCATCAAATGACCCCTCCCGCTCTGGGTGGAGCGGAAGGGAGTGTCAGACTCTTACTGACTAAAACCCACCCGTGTTCCTTCCTTAGCCCTTTCTGTTCCAGGGCAGCGGTTAACCTTTCGGATGATCCCGCTGCCCTGGCAGGCTTCTGCCCTATCGGGCCCCGTCCTCTGCTGACATCTCTTTGAGGCGCCCGCTATACACTGACTCCATCTTTATTCTTAAACTCGCCGCCGCTTATCACTAACAGCACCCCCCAGCTCCACCCAGCAGTCGCGGTAAGGTGCGGCATGCATACACTGTTACTAATGGATTGCCTTTTGTGTTGTTTATCATTGTTAGGTACCTACCTACTGGTCATGACGTCATCGGAAAGAAAGTACGCATCACGGTGTTTAGGCTAAACGTTTCAGAGGTTATGGTTGTAGAAAATAGAACAAACTTAAAGTAAAAAATTAAGAGAAAAAAACATTTATTTAATGAAACAAAGTCGTAGTCAAAGAGGGGCTTGTGGCTAAGTAATAACAGCTTAATAGCAGCAGATTGGTCAGGTTAAGCTACGCTTGCCGTGGTTGGTCCGTGGATGGATGACCATCTTTACATACCGAGACCCTTCCGCGCCTCCTAAAGCACGTTAAACCGTTGGTCCCGGCTGTCATTCATGAATCTTTGACAGTCGTTACGGGCCGTCAGTAGCCCGAAAGTCTGATAACCAGACAGGAGTTGAGTAATTAAAAACATCAATGTAAAAACGTATCAAAAATGTAGGCAAATTAGAGGTATTTTTGACAGATTGAGACTGAGATCAGACTGTGAACGTGGTACTCTGCTTGCGAGATGCAGGATTTAGGTGACGTCAGTATGACGCGTTGTTCGCAAGTGGCGTTGTAGATACCGCAGCTACAAAGTCATAAACATTTCGTTTTACCAAACAGCGGCCTATCTGCGTATCTAACACACTATCAATCTCAATTTGAATAATTTTAAAGGATATTGCTAATCCATTGCTTCATATGTTTGAAATATGTGTCTGCTCAACAACGTAAATAACGCAATGAATGTTGTTGAACTGTCAAAGTGAAACAAACCCATTGCTACTAATAGTGTGTTACGAAATTACCCCACTGGTCTATAATTTGCCAACTCTTCCCATCGAGAGGAGTTTAATATTTAAGTTAAATTTCTATTCAACATTAGCCATATTTATTATTTATTTATAAACCCAGGCATTCCTTTCTAGAACCACCTCAATCCAACCCTGGCGGTACGCATCGAATCTGAATTCGCGACATATTCGCCAAAAATTAAAACATTATAATATGAGTTTATAGAAAAATCACTTTAATTCCAACACAATAAAGTTCAGTTTACGCTACAATTTCAAACATTTTTATAAATTTTTCAATAGTGCTAGTCATTCTGAAATGAACTTAATTACCATTAAAATAAAATTGATATTGGTTTAACTTGAAATAACGTCAATTTGAAACATAAAATTTGAATATAGGTGGTCTCGCCACCTCTTCCTGAGAGCATTTGGGGGAGTCCTTTAGAGAAGTGGTCGCCCAGTGGTAACGGCCGCGACTTACGAGTTGTAGGTCGTAGGTTCGAACCCAGACAGGCACTTTACTTTGTGTAAATTATTTCATCACCACTGCTTTCTAAACGGTGAAGGAAAACATCGTGAGGAAACCGGCATGTTCTAGAACCAAAAAGTTCGATGACATGTGACATCTACCAACCCGCACTGGGCCCATGTGGTGGATTAAGACCCACTCCCTCTCACAGAGAGGAGGCCTGCATCTCAGCAGGCTAACCGGATGCAGCTGGATACCAGTATTTTACATGGAACGACTGCCTGATCTGACCTCAACAACCCAGTTTATGGATACTACGATAATACTCCTTGGTAAGACTGGTTGACAGACCAAATAAAAAAAAGAAACAAATTGTATTATACTTTATTGTACCCCATAAAAATACACAACATAAAAATCGTATAATAAGCAAGCCATAATAGTTCACCGTAACAATGTGAAAAGAAGTCATCCATTTTTTGACAAAATCTACCTTCATAAACTACATTTAAACTATTATGTATGCCCTAGATCAATTCTGGGTCATAAAGATAGCTATATTCAGCAAATCAAAACCTATAACTTCACACTTCGACCATATTGGATGACGTCAGATCATTTTTTTTACCGGCATTCACATGCAACGGTTGCTTAGCAACAGGATAACAAGTCTTCATAACCATGAAATAAATATCAGTGGAACAAAACATCTCCATCGGAAAACACGCGTTTTACCAAAAAAAGAATCGGATTATCAAAATAAGGAACTAATATTTTGAAATTAAAATCGGTAGTTTTAATCGAGTTTATTTAACGATTAAAGAATCGGTTTAAAAGTGAAAGCTTCGTAAGCGTTTTGTTCATGACCTTCCGATGTATTGATTAAAGTTCTGCACTAACCCAGGTAAGTTTCTAGGCTTTAGTGTGATTATTGGCTTGTTATGTAAGCTAGAATTAGTGTTAGAACGTTTTGTTGAAAATGATTTTGAATTCACGTAAGCGGTTTCAGTATTTCCTGAAGCTTATATTTCGTGACGAAACATCTAGAACATAACAAAAACAAAATAATATAAAATAATAAACAAATAAAGAAAAGGAAGAAAAATATATTTTTGGGACACACACAGGAAATAGTAAAAAGGGGCATTTAAAAGTAACATAATTATTTACATTAAAAACAACCAAAAAAAAGTACTTTTTTTAAATCCTACTAGTAACGCGAAAGTTTGTGAGGATGGATGCATGGAATTTGAATGAAATTTGGCACTAGGATAGAATTTAACCAGGATTAATGGGGTACTTTTTTTCCGATCGCACGGGATCGAATTTTATGCGGGTGAAACCGTGGGGCGCTGCTAGTTAGTCATAAATCTAGATCTGTGGAAGAAAAAAATAATAAAAAAGATAGTTAAATGTCGCGCACAATAAAAAGCGATAGACGTGGAAAGAAAATCATAGATAATAATATTAAAAACTATTAAGTATATTGAATAACATACGAGTACCTTTTCTTCAGTTTAGAAACTCAATTATAAAAGGCCGGTTTTATACCCTGTCCATTAGGTTAATCGTTTTTGACAGCTGTCTTAGAACGTACATATTCCAGATTACGTAAAAGTTAACTTTAAAATGCGTGGTAAAATAAATATACAAACTCTTATATAAGAAGTCATAAATAAGATAAGGCTTATTTATGACTTCTTACAGACATTATAGTACCGTACGTGTATCAGTTTTGACTAAATAAATATAAATGCTCACTAGTTCGATCTGTCAAAAAACTGTTAACCTAGTGGGCAGAGTAGGTATAAGGTAAAACTGACAAAGACTGCAAAACCTACGCTGAAACAGTACCTATCCCGTGTTTTGTTTTAAACAAAAGAAAAATAAAGTAGTTTCGCCATTGAACTTCCCAGTTTCGTGATCGGAGCATGACATGTGCTGACTTTGAAAATCAAAGCCACGGCCGGTGCTCGCACGTGAGCTGGAAGTAGGAATTTATTAAGCTTTTGGATCCAAATATCGGCATTTTAGGACAGATAGGAACAAGGCAGGCTTAATAGTGAGTTTTGGCCTGTGATATAATATAGGCTGGCTGGGACCAACCGCGCAACCTGTTACCATGGATTCAGTAGATGATTCTAGACGTTAGACTAAGTTAAAATTTTTGGCCGGTTTTCAAAAAAAATTGCTGTTCCATACATTTTGACCGCGTACTTACTTGGGTACTTTTGTCTGAAACAGCTGTTTTTTTTTATAAGTGATTCTTCTACGCCCTATCTCAGTAGTCACCCCCTTTCTATCCATATCAGGATGGATATAAGAGTAGGGGAGGACCAATAAAACGACGCATGATGAGGAGAAACGATTGATGGACTGTGTGAATGATGCATCTTTCTCATAGTCCATTCAATGATTCTTTGGTCTCCCTACTCTTATAGCCAAACACATTCATACTCAAACCCTCACGACGTTTTCCAATAGATGATAGATGAGAATTCGATCATAATAATGTTCTATTAGTTAGAAATGGGCATTAGTAATTAGTTTGGCTTAGCATTGCCATACAACGTGGCAATACCGCCAGTCTCTTGGGTACATTACCAGTCGACAGCGATGCGGATGAATTTTTCGACGCCATATTTTAGTTTAATATAGTTTTAGTTGTTGTTACTTAAGTATGTATATTCCATTTTTTTATCGGTTTAATAATGGATTTTTTATATTAAGTAATAACTCTCTTAAGATACGGGCAGATCAAATAGGTTAAGCTACGCTTGCCGCGGTTGGTCCGTGGATGGGCAGCCATCTTTACATACCGAGCCCTCTCCGTATCTCGGAAAGCACGTTAACCGTTGATCCCGGCTGTCTTATTACTCAGTAACTGGGTTGCGAAAGTCAGATAGGCAATCGCTCTATGTAAAATACTGGTATTCAGCTGCATCCGGTTAGACTAGAAGCCGATCCAAAAATATTTGGAAAAGTTTAGGCTCATGATGACATTCGGTAGAAAAATTGTTATTTATAAATATACTTAGTAACTGATCAAAATTAGCAGAGCACAGTAAATCTCTGTGTCCATAGTATGATAAGAATGAGTAGTTTTTGATTGCTTCCGAGAGATACATAATGACACAGTGATAAAGTATTATAATGAAACTTTGATTACACGCCCATGACTCATTTGTGACATCGGGATTAAATGGTTTAAGATAAAAATTGTGCGGAGCGTGTGCTCGAAGCGGAAATGTTGAACCCAAATCAGCAATAGTTATGATACAAAAGAATAATGTAACCCTGTATTATGTGGCTAGTAATAACATAGGTAATAGAGAACCAGCGGGGAAATTCCCTTAATCACTATCAGAAGCAATAGCTTTCATTTTGACAGTTCGACAGCATTCATTGCGTTATTTACATTGTTGAGCAGACAAAATTTTCGAACATATGAAGCAATATCCTTCAAAACTAAATCAGATTGATAGTGTGTTACGCAATTAGGGAGCTGGTGCTCCTGACTGTTAAAATCAACGTGCAAAACCTGACAGTATTGCTACTGCAGACTGACGAAATATTTCCTAATAACTACGTAAACGATGGCAAGGAAAGCTTAATTCCATTCCAGCCCCTGGTAGTCAATATTTCAAACAGGGTGCCATATTTTTGACTGGTCTTTATATGGAGCATTTAGAGGCACGAAAAAAACTTTTAGCGGACATATCCAATGGTCCTCGAACTGCCCACAACATGACTGAACAAAACACGGTAACTACACTACCTTTAACTATTACCACAAAACATATTACCATATTCATGTATCTTTCAAACGCGAAACATATGTTCAAAAACCCAATAAAAATCAAACGCACCACATGAGAAGTAATACAGGAAATGAACACCGCGAAATACTAATTTGAAACTCGTAAAATAATTATGAGTTTCTGTCGACCGACGGTTTACGAGGACCGTCCGTCTAAATCTGGTTATTGGTTTTAAATGATATTTTTAGGGTCCGAAAATTATGGAAATTGCAAATCACTGAATGCAGTAAAATCGGGACTGGCTGATAAATGATTTTACTAAAAACTTTTACACGTCATTTTAGTTTGACTAAAAATAATCGGGACAAAGTGACGATGGTGATTATGATTCCTTCTAAATAATAATCATCTTTGTTCTGAAATAATCACTCAGAATGTTTAAAATAATCAAACATTTAATGCAACAAGATGTACCTACACAAGTTCAAAAAAATAATGCATGTCACTTGATCAACTTTGAACATTAATATCTCAGAAACGGGATGCTGTGGTACTATTATGTTTTCTGTTTGCATTGATTTCAGCTATCGCTTTATATAGGTGAGTGGCCACCATTTTGAAAAAAAAAAAAATGGCGGACAGGTCGGAAAGATTCCATGGAAAAATCTTCAATCCACCTTGTCTTATCATTCGTATTTCTATGCATTATTACGTTTAAACCCTTTGCTTTCAACTAAAGACAAACAGTATCATGCAACAAAACAAAAAACTGAACTAAAATAATAAAACCAAACAAAGTCCAACAAAGTCCAGTTCACCCATTACACGACTAACTTCAGGAAACTGGACATAAAACATAAAACTATACTTTGTTTTATTTAGCACTATGTGCGGGGAACATCTTCACGCTTGATCGGGTTTACGAGGGAGACAGAAATACAAGCGGACACCAGCGCATTCGGGACGGTATGTCATGACTTACATTGATGGTTTGTGTACTGACGACAGTATACATATGAAATGTGTTCTCTCTTATATCAGAAACATGAATAACTGAAGATGGTAACAGACTTATCGAGGATCCAGAGGAAAATATACCAGAAGATGAAAATGAGATTGAGAAAAAGAAGATGAACCATGTATTAAATCCGAAAACCATATCTTAAAATTATGCGGAAAAAAAACCGGAGTTATCAACATACCTTGCAGAGTAAGTAAACTGAAGTGGCAGTAGGCCATGTTTGTACAAGGACTGATGGCCGGTGGAGCAGACGATTCCTGGAATGAAGACCACGTGCAGCGTAGTGTGAGACGCCCCCAGCTAGATGGACTGGCGACTTAAAGAAGGAGGCTCGGACAGACTGGATGCGGAAGGCGGAGGACAGGGTGTTGTGGCGCAGCCCGGGGAGGCCTATGTCCAGCAGTGGACTGCGATAGGCTGAGTTAATTGAATTGAAATCTTGAAACATTTTAAAAGGAACTTACAAGACAGAATTAGATATACAGATATGAGTCTGCAGCTTTGAAAACAGTCGATTGACAAAAAAAAAGTGGATACAAAGACACCAAAGCATAAGTAGAGGTCGGCCATGGAAAAGGTAGGAAGACATATTTTGGGAGAAGGGAGGACCAGGATCGATGACTAAAGCTAGGGATAGGAAACAGTGGAAGGAAATTGGGGAGGCCGACGCGTAAGAAGCTACTACTGCTTAAAGAAGAAGAAAGAAAAATGCGTTTATTGGCATTACACAAAATTAATACACCATAGAACTATAAAAACAGAAAACAGAGATTTTTTTTTTTGGATGGGAAATCACCAAATGACCCCTCCCGCTCTGGTTGGAGCGGAAGGGAGTGTCAGACTCTTACTGACTAAAACCCACCCGTGTTCCTTCCTTAGCCCTTTCTGTTCCAGGGCAGCGGTAACCCTTTCGTACGATCCCGCTGCCCAGAAAACAGAGATTATAATGCCAAAAGGGCCTCAGCTCAGCATAATGTCAGATGACAACACCACCTTACGCTGATTTTCGGCTGCAACCCACGTGTGCCACACGCTGGAATAACAAATACATAGGGAAGTGTGTGTCCGTCATAATAAATTAAGAGAATTAATTTAAATGCTAGAAATTATAGAAAAGCTCATACAAAATCAAATAAAATGACGTGAAATACATGTACTATGCTTAGAGGCGTGAGCCACACTAATACTCCAAAGTTGAAAAGGAGGTAGACTTGACTGAACTTGAGAGAGAGAGAGAAAGACAGGACTAATAAATTGAATACTGCAAATGATAAATGATTTTATAAGTAGGTTTGTACAAACACTTACACGTCAATCATATTTTAAAACTAGATGAGGTCGGCGTTTCCTATCTGACTACTCTGAGAAGAAAGGCCGAAACAAACTCAGAGGTCACAGTCTCTTTTAAAGTCCAGACATAATCTTGGTCAGATCATATGAAGACCATGCAGGTCGATGTCTGAGATGGTCTTTTGAGGAAAAAACCACACAGATTGAGAGGACCTGTCCAGTCAGTGCACGCATTTGTCAGAAATCGTGCAGCTCAACTCAAAACTTAAGGAGCTCGACGATTCGACGAACAATACCAAAGAAAGGACATTTGGGTAGGCCACATTAATTACTCAAACTGCCAGACCATGACAAAACTAACAGAACACAGAGAAAAATTAAAAATAATATAAATAAAATGACCTACATAGTCTTCACATTCACAATAATTAAAATAATAGAATACTTTACAAAGTAAGCAAATGTCATAGTATATATAAAATTCATTAATGTCAAAGTGTATATAATAAAAAATTTAAAAAAAACAACAACAAGACAGGAAAAAAAATATATAAATAAAAATAAAAGCATTCAACATGTAAAAATTTTTGTCCTCGATATAATCCTTAACGGTATAAAAGGCTTTCTGATAGTATTCATTTTCTGCTAGTATTCATTTCAATCGATCCCCATGACTAACCAGTCATTAGATTAAAACAGTTCCTGACCATGCTAAGGTTATCAGCTGGTCAATAATGGCTTGCACATCAATAGCCACCGCTATCACTAAAGATAAGATATCATCACTAACTGAATTAAACTGCCCGCGTGGGTGGAAAAGTTAAATCTTTTTATTTATCTTTATCCGTATTTGTTGGATGAGTCAGAAATTATGATACTTACGAGTAACTAGAAAATAATTATAGCAGTACAGTACTAGCTCCTGCCCGGAACTTTGTCCGCGTGAAGTTTCTTGTTTCCCCGACCCACCCCGTCGCATCGCATTGCCCACGCTCTTGCCTCGTTTTCTTTCTTTTAGCTCAGCTCCCAATGATCCTAGCAGGATGTTAAATTGCCTATAGCCTAGCCTATAACCTTGAGAATTGGGCTATCAAACGCAAAAGAATTTTTCAATTCCGACTGGTAGTTAGTTAGTAGCCAGAAATTACCGCGTTCAAACAAACTTGTAGCAGTTCATAGTAAGTCAGGTGTCTGGGCAACGGGAAAATCCAATGGACATGGCACTCTGATCAAGCCACAGACCATAACAATGTCAAAAATGAAGAATCTCTATCCACAACGTTATGAGAACAAGTCACGATCGGGGATAACGAGTGACCAATATTAAAGGAAAAGGAACAAGACTTAGCGGAAAAGCCAATTGAAGTAATACTAACACTGTTTTCTTACGCCAAGCAAATGATTTTGAGGATAGGAACAATTTTTTTGGACATTGTTTGTACAAGGACCGATGGCCGGTGGAGCAGACGAGTCCTGAAGTGGAGACCACGTATCGGCAAGCGTAGTGTGAGACGCCCTCCAGATACATGGAACGACGACCTAAAAAAGGTGGCGGAGACAGACTGGGTGTGGAAGGTGCAGGACAGGGTGTTGAGGTGCAGCCTGTGAGAGGCCTATGTCCAGCAGTGGAGTGCGATAGGCTGAGTAGATTGATTGGAAATCTTGCAAGAACGGGTGGGGTCCACGTAATTAAGAGAGATACCACCTAACATCAAGTGGGCCAGCAAAATTTTAAAAGAGTAACCGTGGAGTTTCTTGCCGGCTCTTCTCCATAGGAAATGACCAATTGGGACCGTGCACCTAGCTTCGGTCGTTTCATAAGTGCCCATGGTTTTCATGTGAAAATAAAGTATTTTGATTTGATTTTGAAATGAACATAATATACCTAACTCCTCGAATGATTCATCTACCTACAGCACATTAACTAGGACTCTAAGATTCAGGATAGAACTAGAAAAAGTAAAAACTTCATAAAAAACATAATTTCTACCATTTTGTATCATGTACAGCTACAACAAACTTCACCAACACTTGCTCGTGTGTCCCTAAACTCCATATCCATGGGGATGACCCCATTCGTATTCCATTAGAACTATGCAAATCTCCCCCTTTGAAGATGACATCACGACTTTGGTAAACATGGGGTGTATTACGAAAGATAACTTGTTTGTGTGAGTGAGGCATCCTTTATTACTGCGTACTTAAATGAAATAAATAGGTAGGCATTTATTACTGTGCATTAATCAAACTGATAGGTGGCCTACTAAGAACGGCTGCGACTTACGCTCGAAGGTTCGAAGTAGACGCTTTCTAACTAGCCTGGGGGTCCACTCCGAAGTGCAAAGTGCGAATGTTCGGATCGGACCGACACATGGCCGAACCGAATATTATTGAAAAATGCGAAAAAAGTTCGGATCGGCTCAGTTGGGTCGGGACCATAGTCAATATTTGAAAGAGTGTAGGAGTGTAGGATCGGGACCGACCGAACCAAATAGTAACTTCGTAGCAGGAAACGGCCGAACATTCGGCCGATACTACTTCGGAGTAGACCCCCAGTATTGTCCCACTCCCACTGCACTCCTTCTCAATTTTCCACGCAATTCTGTCTTTTGTGAGTGCAGGCCAGTCCCTACGGTAGGAGTCAAGCTCGTCCCGCCATCTCCGTCTTGGCCTGCCGCGATAGCGTCGTGCGTTTACCGGGACCCAATCGGTAGTTCTCCCAATTGTCATCTGACATGCGGCAAACGTGTCCAGCAGATGCTTTACTTTGTGTAAATAATTTAATTACCACTGCTCTCAAAACGGTGAAGGAAAGCATCGTGAGGAAACGGGCATGTCCTCGAACCAAAAATTTGAAGACATGTGACATATCTACCAACCCGCACTGGGCCCACGTGGTGTATTACAGCCCACCCCCTCTCATAGAGAAGAGGCCTAGCCTTGTTCTACCGACTGCTGAGTAGTATAGACATCCTCCCTTTTGAGCCATACTTCCGTGAACATCATTATTTTATTGTAAACTAGCTTTTGCCCGCGACTTCGTCCACGTGAAGTAACTTTCTTACATTTTTTTTCCGTAAGAACCATCCTCGTACTTCAAGGCATATTCTAAAAAAAGAAATTAGCGAAATTGGTTCAGCTGTTCTCGAGATTTGCGCTTAGCAAAACATTCAGCGATTCATTTTTATGTTATACTAGCTTTTGCCTGCGACTTCGTCCGCGTGAAGCAACTTTCTTACATTTTTTTTCCGTAGGAACCATCCTCGTACTTCAAGGAATATTCTAAAAAAGAATTAGCGAAATCGGTTCAGCTGTTCTCGAGATTTGCGCTTAGCAACACATTCAGCGATTCATTTTTATATTATAGAAAGATGGATACTATAATATTTGTCATTATGTGATTTGTTGTTAATTTCTTTTGCGTTATAAAGATTTTTTTACCATAAATAGGTCAATTGTTTTTGGAAGCAATCACAAATTATTGAAAAACGATAATAACTTGATAATTCCCCTATAAATTATATATTTTGTTTATTGAATTGCTGGTAAAGACTAAGGGTGGATGTCTCTTTAATTTCTTCAGATCACGAAATACGATGAACATTATGAACATTATCTTACAATAAATTAAAAATATCGTGCTGAAAAGGGAGGCAGTTGCATAATTTCGGGTTTTTCTGTCTTTTTCGTGACAGTCATTGTAAAAGCGTCACAGATTCCGGTCGCATCCATTTTGGATTAAAAAACATAGGTATTAATAAATGTACCTAGATAATGTGTGATGTGTTCTTGAAACGAGGTTCTTTAACGGAGCTTGCGGTAGGAGGAAACTTGGAGAAATCGTCTCGTAACGATAAAGCGTTATGCCCCCGCCATGCGACTTTTTATTATATATTATAATAGAAAGAGAGAGATAGTTTTCATGGTTTTCGAGGGTGCTGAAACCAAAAGTGAGGTCAAAATGAAAATCC
This sequence comes from Apamea crenata, assembly GCA_949629185.1. NCBI lineage: Eukaryota > Metazoa > Arthropoda > Insecta > Lepidoptera > Noctuidae > Apamea > Apamea crenata. The sequence continues at coordinate 11,709,674 of OX451377.1, forward strand.
AAGATGGCTGCTGCAACAATTTTCAAAGCTTTCGTCATGGGTATCGTTTTCATGGTTTTCGAGGGCGCTGAAGCCGATAATGAGGTCAAAATGAAAATACAAGATCTACGATTTTCATTTTGAGCTTCATTCCTGCTGGGACCCCACACGCTTTTTGGGGCTTAAGCATATCTGCCGTGTTGCATACTAGGTACACCTCTGCCTAACCGTTCTGAAATTACTGGCGAAGTTGTTGTGTGTGTGTTTATCTGCCTTTCGTTACCACTATAAACTAGTTTAAGTGCTTTAACTTAGCAAAATAGAAGCTTGGTAAAGAAGATAGGGTAATTTTCTTCCTTAAAAATTACATTACCTACCAAAAAATAAAAAAATAACTCGCCTATTTTTCCCGCAGTCACAGAGGTTCCTATAGTGCAGTCACACTTCTCCAGTTATGTTGAAGTGCACAAAAACAACAACAAATCAAACAAAAAAAAAATTAATATAATATCTTATTTTATTGAATCAGACACCAGCTACACGTGAACCATGGATGACCGCACGGTGGACCTGATCTTCGGCGGCTCCCTGAAGCTGCTGCCACCGGTCAGCTCCAAGATCGTCAGGATCTTCACCAGCTCTACCTTTACAGGTGAGAAGAATCTTATTTACGTAAAAAGTGAGGATTTAAATATACATATATATAGACAGCTGTGTTGCTGGGGAGTTTGTTGCGCTACTTCTTCTTCCCAGCAAAAGCACTAGGGAGTGGTGAAGGACGTACGTTTTGGGGAACTGTCCTTGTAATTTTGACGTTCGAAAAGTGGTGATTCTCAGCCTAGTTTGAATACATGAGTTTTGATTTTGGTATAGGGTGGCAGGAAAATCGACGCGCAAAATGTAACCACGGATTCAGCCCATGATTCTAGATCCCTAGCTTGGAAATTTTCTCTTTCCGTAAGTTATCAAAAAAACAATCAGCTGTTTCAAAGAAAAGTTACCTACGCGGTCAAAATGGAACAGCAATATTTTTTTAAATAACCGACGAAAAATTTCGACGCTATGGGGTCTAAACTCACGTGCTGGATCCATGGTTACAGTTTGCGCGTCGATGTCACTGCCAGTCTGTATAACCGTTGCCGAAAATAATTAAGAAGGAATTTTCCAACTTTTTAATGTTGTGAATTAATTTCTACATGCATAAAAGTAATTTCGGCTTAATGATTTAAATATGCATTTCTTTTACTTTTACAAAAGAAAAACCTATCGTCAAACCAACATAATTTTTTTTCGTTTTCCATTTTCTGCCGAAATAAAAATCAGGCTGAACTTCGCTTCCGTTTTCAGCCGAAAAAAAAACAATTTTCAGCCAGACTCTTAAACATAACCAAACCCGACATTGCTTTTATAAATAAATATCTGTTCTTCGTTACGAGTTTCCAGTAAGAAGTTATTGCTCCGTCGCCTGAAACTATTTCAGGCATTTAGAGCAACTGCGGTACATTTCAGGCACATTTAGAGCAACTAGTAAATCTTAAGGCATCTTAAATCGTAAGAATTCACTTTATTGGCACTTTGTAATTTTGTTGCTCTAAATGTTTAAGTACAAGCAATATCCCATATTAGAGAGATTAAGACCGTTCGTCCACGACGCTTCTCGAAAGTAACCAGTTACAAACTCAATCAGCAATGAATAACGCACCCTAATTGCGTAAAAAGCTATCAATCTCAATCTGATTCATTTTGAATCCATTGCTTCATATGTTCGAAAAAAAATCTGCTCAACAACGTAAATAGCGCAATGAATGTTGTTGAACTATCAAAGTGAATGCCATTGCTACTGATAGTCTGTTACGAAATTACCCTGCTGAATGTCATAGCACTAGTCTGCATACGACGCGACTTGCAAACGCGTTGTGAACTAGTTTGTTGCGACAATAGGCCTGTAGGTCGTAGGCTCGAACCTAGAGAAGCATGTTACATACTTTGTGTAAATTATTTCATCACCAATTCGCTTCAGAGGCGAACCTCCCACTCATCCTCGAATTGCGTGGATTTTTATGTCAACCCGTAGAATAACATCATGTAGAAAATATTATTATGAATTTGAGATATGATAGTGGCCATGATTAATTTTGGAGAAGTATGAATGTCAAAACAAACAGCGCTGTCAAAACTCTCAAAACGGTGTAAAAAAAACATCGTGAGGAAACTGGCATGTCCTAAAACCAAAACTTTGAAGACATGTGACATCATTCAACCCGCACTTGGCCCGCGTGGTAGATTACGGCCCAAACCCCTTTTAGACAGAGGAGGCCTGTGTCCCAGCAGTCGGAGCATTATAGGCTGATTAGAAAAAAAAATGTTTATTTCAATTACAAAGGGCATTTCGATACATGTCATTGGAGATCACCTTTTAAGCAAGAAATTGCTTGTGCTAGGAAACGGCGCTTCCACTTTTCATTTTCTTATGCAATTGAAATGTATTATACACATGCTTATACTAGTCCGAATCATAGCTTAATGTTGAATAAACATAGGAAAACCTAACCTTGTTTAACAAATAATACATTTAACCTATGGACAAATACACTGTAGTTGCTAGCATAGCTAAAAATAGACAAGATTTGACACAGCCTTGCCTACATCTACGTGTGTAAGTGCAATTTGATACAAACCCCGCAGTAGGGGAGCGGTGACGTGAATGACGCAGTGGACAGTCGGCTTTCATTGTTTAGCCCACGTTAACACGGATTTCTTCGCGCACTGGATTTTCAACCCTCGGTGTTGAGCCGAGAAATAATAATCCAACAGAGCGCATCCCAGCGCGTCAAAAAAACACACTGTTGGATTTTCAACTCTCGGCGTTTAGCAGTGTGTTTAAAATCCAGTGTTCAAAAAAAAACGCAAGAGAAAAACGCGCCCGGTCGTACCTGGGCTTAGAGGTTATATTTATGAATGAAGATAGTTGTACGTACCTCTTTGTCTTAATTGTCTTTAAAGATTCTCCCTCACATTTCATTTCATTCATTGCGTTATTTACGTTGTTGAACAGACAAATTGTTCGAACACATGAAGCAATGGATTAGCAATGTCCTTAAAAAATTTAAATTCAGATTGTGATTGATAGTGAGCTATATACGCAATTAGGGTACAGGCTGGTGAGACTAGATAAATAGAATCTTCTTTATTATGTACAACATAAAAAATACAGATATAAATGTAGACATTCGTATCACTAAAAGCGATCTTTTAAAGACAACCTTTGGATGGATTAAGACAGAAGGAGTCGCTCCGTCCTGCGATATTCGGATATTAGTTCTTAGAACATTTTGTATTAAGACGCATACGATCTTACACACACCTGTGTTAATAACGTAGCAACGTGTAGTGCGGGCCTGTGGTGTAGGTTACACGCACATGTTAGACATAGCATAAACATACATAACCAGCCTATAATGTTCCCACTGCTGGGACACAGGGCTCCTCTTGATGAGAGGGAGTAGGCCATAATCCACCACGCGGGCCCATTGCCGGTTGGTAGATGTCACATGTCTTCGAAGTTTTGCCAATACTGTACGAGTACGAGTCGCAATAAATACTTTTTCTTTCTTTCTTTCTTTTACTGACGGTATTGGAATTTTTATATTTATAAATGACTTTATGATACATCTAAGAGTCCAAAAACATAGGTTTCTAAATCCGCCAATATGTAGTATCTACACGGAAAATGTAGTCTATTATCCTCAAAGAAAATAATGGAACTCCACTTTGCAAAACTAATACAAAATCTACATCTTTTATCGAACCAAGTTGATACCATCGCTTCAATTCGTGATCAAATGCAATTTTAAACACACTCCCTCTCAGTGAGGGAGAGGGGGGAGGGGTCCAAATGAACAACTTTTAATTAACGCCATATTATCAGATAGCAGTTAGTGATCGGTTTTGGAAAATTTAATTTAACTTGACCTACTTTTGACGGTATTTTAGAACGGTTTAATATTGCAGCGAGGATTTTGTTGCAGCGTTTTGGAGATTGGTTGTATGTATTTCGTTTGCTGTGGTTGTGGATTAAATTGTGGGTGAAACCAAAAACATGACCGAGTTTCTAAATAACATTAGTACCGATACCTAGTTGTTTATAATCCGCTTGTTTATTTCGAGTTAGTTATAAGTACTTAATCGGGGAAATAACATACAGTGGCCTGCAGAAGTTAGTTGTCATTTTTCTACTTCAGCTTTCACACACCACATTATGATTTAAAATTCTAGTGATCCAAATGTTTGAACTGCTGTAACGTTTTTATTTATTAATTCAACTAGCTTTGACTTATCATAAAAACTAATCAAGTAATCCAAGAGTACTTGATTTTTTTTAAATCTTCTTCTTGATTCTTCCATACTTCTCTATTAGTCGTCATCTCGGTAGTCACCCCTTTTCTAACCATATAATCTTTCGGACAGTATGTAGGGACAGTATACATTTCGGACAGTATACATTTTACAAAATCTTTACTGTGCAACAATTTTGACCTACACCAAATAACCTGTCATCAACTTCGTCCAGATAAGCTCGTTCTATGAAGTAGGTGTACAATAGTGGCTCTAGCGCAGGTAGGCACAGTACAAAGTGTACTGCATTACCGTAGTCGGCTTGTCACCGCCACTCGACTGCCGTGTGAATACTCAAAAGTTGCACGATGCAGGAGTACTGCGTGGATTGATTTAGGTCTGTTGAAATTAAATGATGTGATGAAATAAATTAAATGAAATCTAATGAAATTGACCATGTAAAAGTGTTTGTACAAACCTACTATAAAAATAAAAACATTACCTAATCATAAATAAATGGAATGAAATTTTTATAATGTTATGAAATGAAAGGATGTAATGAAAGTCTATAATAAGTCTTTAAAAACTTCTAATACTAAATAAATAACAAATTATTAAAATAAAAATATAATATCCTATAGGTACTAACTAAAACTATTAAAAACTAAAATATTGCGTCGAAATGAAGTCAATTAAATGAAATTATGTTTATTTATGTAAGTAAATCTTTTAAAACACTTTTAGACGCAATTTGTTTGGTCAATATTCTAAAACTAGATAGCGCCGGCATTTCTTAGCTGACAAAATATTAAATTTATTTATTCATCTAATTTACAAAACAAGTACAAAATAGAAATGTGCTAACGCAGTGTGCTACACATGTGCAAACTAAAATAATATACAATTATGCGAACACCGTTATCCACAGCATACAAAGTAGAATGTCAGTTTTGAGCAAAACAAGTAAAAAAACCCCGACAACTAACTAATTGTTTCTTTATTAAATTAATTAAACATATTTATAAGCTTTTAATGGTTTCGATGAGGCACTTACGGAACTTCTGAAGTCTTATACCGAAGTATGTGGTTAACGTTCACAGTTTTAATTTTAATTAAGTAACTTATGCTCCGTCTTTAGTCGAGTGTATTTTCAGACATCTGCCGCAGGTCAGACGATCAGTGCGCCAAACTTACAACCCAGTGGGTCCCGCTTAATGGCATATGACTCGCGGTCGACCCAGACGGAGATGGCGGGATGAGCTGGACTCTTTTGATAAAGATTGGCCCTTGGCAGCCCTGGACAGAGAGAGGCGGAAAGAGAATAGGGAGTCCTTTGCCCAGCAGTGGGACAAATCTTTTTCTAAAATAAAAGTATAACATCAGCTATCTGCCAGTGAAAGTTCCGTCAAAATCGGTTCAGCCGTTTCAGAGATTAGGAACAAACAGACAGACAGACAAACATTTGGATAATCCATTTTTTGTTATGTATCGTATATACTTTCATATGTATTTTGTAAAAGCTGATATTTTGACATTACAAACAGACACTTCAATTTTATTTATTTATATAGGTAAACTGAATAGAAGTCGGTAGTTTTGTCGAAAACCAAATAGAGGAAAGCGTTGTAATAACCTCTCTAGTATCTCCAGAAAAACATATTGATAATACTCCTACGAACATTTATAAAAATTTCACAGATCATTATCGAAATTGATGACAACAAAACTCCAACAAATTCCTTCGACTTTCATCATCTCCACACCAAAATTCCACAAACCGATCTATCCCAGTTCCCAGAACAATTAACCATAAATATAAATTCCGTCACAGTACCACCTCATCGTTTGCGTGGAACCGACCTAATTCCGTAACGGATTGCGCCAACTCACTGCATAGTACATAGCAAGCACACTACAGTAGAACTAGGTGTTGTTATTACCAGCGGGGTTGCTGACTATGACTAGTGGGGAAGCGCTTCCCCACTAGTCATAGTAAGCAACCCCGCTGGTAGTAAGCAACCCCGCTCTACCGACACATGGGCATGCAAATCGTATTATAATTTTAAGTAACAATTAAAAATGATGATAATACACAATACAAATTTCATTTCCACTTACTACAATTACTTCAAAAGACAGAATTGTGTGGAAAAGGGAGAAGGAGTGCAGTGGGAGTGGGACAATACTAGGGGTCTACTCCGAAGTAGTATCGGCCAAATATTCGGCAGTTTCCTGCTACGAAGTTACTATTTGGTTCGGTCGATCCCGATCCTACACTCCTACACTCTTTCGAATATTGATTATGGTCCCAACCCAACTGAGCCAATCCGAACCTTTTTTCAATAATATTCGGTTCGGCCAATAGTCGGTCCGATCCGAACATTCGCACTTTGCACTTCGGAGTAGACCCCAAGTTTAGTTAGCGTTTCGTGGTCTTAAAACTCAAAACTATTTGGACTCTGCCGGCGTCTGTGTTGATTCCTTCCACAGTTAACCCGTCTGCCTTCAATGCAAGAGTGAACAGGCATCTTCTGGGCACGCTCGTTCCATCAAAGTGTCCAAACACACTATGCCGAAGGTACGCGACCGAAGTTCCGCGTCTGATTTTACGTTCCGACGTATTCGGCTGATATGACACACCATAAGTGCCGAACTTACGCGGCCGAAATTCAGTTGCGCAACTTTGTGTTTATTCAGTGTGTCGAGCCTCCCGCTGCTCCCCGCCCCGGATCTTCTTCGGCAATCGAATTGAACTTCGGTCGTGTATAACGTGTGCTCTACAGAATACGTTGCCGCTGAACTTACGCCCGACCGAAGTTCGGCTGCACGCTATAACGCAACGTAATTTCGGCATAATGTGCCGTCAGTAATTGAAATAGCATTGCAGGCGCAATCGTGCCGAACTTCGGTCGCGTACCTTCGGCATAGTGTGTTTAGAAACAAAGACCTCATTCATCGCTTTCTATCAGGCGTGATCGGGGTCAAGAGTATAGGCCATTCAGCAATCAAAAAAAAAATATTGCTTGTATTGTAATAACATTTACTTGGAATGCTCTTGTCATGTTCTGTGAGCAATAACGCCTGCACTATGATGAACGACCTTTATGAGGCCAATGCTAGCGCTGTCGACGTGACGATAAAGGAAATAATTCAAAAACTGACCAAGACATTATCGACGAATTATCGAGAACAGTGGGTTTTATCACTGCTCTGCACTATTCGGTGAATTGCCACTAACCTATCGTCAACCCGTTACATCCGGGATTTTATCCGAACGGATTGAGATTTTCCCCGAATTATTTATCATACTGTAAAATGTTATGGTATTTCGTGAATTTGATTCTGTGAACTTAATTATCATGTCACCAGCTTGTATTTTTAGAAGTGGTGTCCCTGTGGCAAACTGGTAACGTCCCCGAATTACGAGTTGTAGGTAGTGGGTTCAAACCCAAGCAGGCGCTTTACTTTGTGCAAATAATTTCATCACCATTCCTCTCAAACGGTGAAGGAAAACATCGTGAGGAAACCGGTATGTCCAACCAAAAATTCAAAGACATGTGATATCTAACAACACGCAATGGGTCAGCGTGGAAGATTACAGCCCACTCCCTCCCATAGAGAGGCCTGTGTCCCAGCAGTGGGAACATTATACAGGGTGGCAGGGACATCGACGCGCAGCCTGGTACCATGGATTTAGTACATGATTCTGCGTTTAATTAAAAAAAAAATTGCTCTTCCAAACACTTTGACCGCGCACTTTTCTATAAAACAGCTGTTTCTTTTTTGATAACCGACGAAAAATTCTACGCTAGGGGTGGAATCATGTGCTGAATTCATGGTTACAGTTTGCGCGTCGATGTCCCTGCCATCCTGTAAATGGGGTGGTTATGCTGTAAACAACTAATGATATCTAATCTTTTCCTAACTTCCTAAAAAAATGTTTAGTACCTCTAAAAATATTCTAATTCCTGGATTTTCTTGACTTCCAGATACCACAATGGAAAGGAACACACTGATGGCCAAGTGTTACCCTCGAATCAAGGACTACTGCCGAGAGAAACATGGCTTGGAGTTTCAGGTGAGGACGATTGTTATTATTATCTCATCGTATAGGTGAATCAGTAATTCCCAAAGTGGACCACCTATACCTTAAGGGGACCCTGTCGGTGAAGCAGTAATGCTCGCAAAGGAGGAGGCGGAGCGCATGAGGGAGAGGCAATCTCTGCGCCCTCGCTCCCCTTGTCACCGCAGGAGACGCCCTGGACGGGAGTCAACAGCCGACTCCCGGCCACCGTCGGCGCAGGCTTGCGGGCGGCGAACAATGGGCAGGTCCGCCACCCGGTAAGGACCAGCCCCGTCGACGGTGCGTTGTGTTCCACGCGCGCCTCAAAGAGATGTTAGCATGAACTGACGGGGTCCGCTAGGGCCGATGCCTGCCAGGGCCGCGGACTGTTGGAAAGAGATACCGTGGCCCCTGGCACAGGCAACTGAAGGAACATGGGTGGGTTTGCAGGTACAAGGGATCTTTGGCAGTGAAAAATAACATTGGGGGTACATGAGAGGTAAATAGGCAGCGAGAATGGGTCTCTGTGAGGGAGAGTGGGCCGCAATCCGACACGCGGGCCCAGTGTGGATTGGAAGATCTCACACATCTTCAAATTTTTGGTTCTAGGACATACCGGTTCCCTGTGTACATACGATGTTTTCCTTCACCGTTTTGAGAGCAGTCGTGATGAAATAATTTATACAGAGTGCGCCTGGGTGGATTCGAACCTTCGACCTGTAACTCATAAATCGCGGCCATTATCACTGGGCCACCACTGCTGCACAAGAATAGCCTCCCGTAAAACTTTCGTTTAGTTTCGTAATGCTTACTCATGTAAAACTTTCATCGTCATTTCAGTCATAAATGGTCACTAACCCGTTCATCGACCTTGGAAAACACAGTTTTTTCAGCACCCTAATTTCGTAACACACTATCAATCTCAATCTGAATCATTTTGAAGGATATTGCTAAACCATTGCTTCTTATGTTCGAAAAAAATGTCTGACAACATACCTAATACCGCAATGAATGTTGTTGAACTGTCAAAATGAAAGCCATTGATGCTGATAGTGTGTTACGCAATTAAGTACCTCGCTGGCTTTTGTATAGTCTCGAAATCTAAATGAATTAAGTACCTCGCTGGTTTTTGTATAGTCTCGAAATCTAAATGAATTAAGTACCTCGCTGGTTTTTGTATGGTCTCGAAATCTAAATGAATTAAGTACCTCGCTGGATTTTGTATGGTCTCGAAATCTAAATGAATTAAGTACCTCGCTGGTTTTGTATGGTCTCGAAATCTGAATGAATTAAGTACCTCGCTGGTTTTTGTATGGTCTCGAAATCTAAATGAACTATGCAGTGCCTCACACATGCACTGCGTAGTTCATTTAGATTTCGAGACCCGATGGATCCCGCCCGATGGATGGATTGGTATGGTCCCGTTTCGTGATTGACATCCAAGAATGTATTTTGTCTTGTGAAGCAAACTTTGTGTGGGTTAAAGATACACAAAGTTTACTTCACAAGAAATACTTACTTGCTTTCCGATAAATATAACTTTTAATGGGAAATATAGATTTTCCACGAATATCATATCAAACGCTTATTTTCCTAAGACACTATAAAAAACTGATGTCTTCCGACGTAACGTCGTTCAAATCTTCATGTTTGGATTAAGCGCAAGCTTTAAATATTAAAACTCAGAAAAGTTCTATAATAACCTTTTTGAGAGCTCTCTGGTTCGTGAAAGTCGTTTTCAATTTCGACATTTGTCATCGTTATACGAGTAATTGCCTTTTAAACAGAGTTCGTTTGTCTCTTTGTCAGTTTATTTAATTATTCATCTTTGACTCGACACTCGTCGACGTGTCGCCGTCTGCAGTCGACAGTGTGCCACTCATGTGTTTGAGTACGGTGCTCGAATGCACGGGCGACACGTTGACCACGGTTGCAGTTGCTTCTACCGTTGTCGTGTGCCGCTCATGTGTACGCTCTCTGGTTCGTGAAAGTCGTTTTCGATTTCGACATTTGTCATTGTTATAATTGCCCTTTAAACAAAGTTCGTGTGTTGGTCTCTTTGTCTATTTAAATTATTTATTTATCTTTGATTCAGGCACAGTACCCATCATTTTGTTAGTATGATTCAAACTCATCATCTGCCTCGCCATTTCCCAACTATGTTGGGGTCGGCTTGCAGTCTAACCGGATGCAGCTGAATACCAGTATTTCAAATGGAGCGACTGCCTATCTCACCTTTACAACCCAGCTACTGGGTAATACGATACCCCTTGGTAAGACTGGTTGTCAGACATTCGGGCTTTTGACGACCAGTAACTGTGACTGATTGTCAAAGATCCACGAATGACAGCCAGGACCAACGGCTTAACGTGCTTTCCGAGGCACGGAGGGGTCTTGGTATGTGAAAATGGTCACTGATCCACGGACCAACTGCGGCTGTTATTTTTTAGCAAACTTTTCTAGTTAAGGCTAGGCAGATGATGGCTAAGCAGACATGTATCCAAAGGTAAAACTCTCCAAAATACTATCCAAAGTTGCCAGTTTTAATCCAACATAATATTCCCAGATGTTATTACTATTGATATTGGTAAAGTCCGTTTTTTTATGTAAATATAAGGCATTGGGGAGGATCCCAAGGTATCGGGAGTGAGGCCAAGCCTTCTTGTGCAAATTGAAAGGGCAAAGGTACCTTCCCTTATTTTTTTATACGGCATTTTTCTGTTGGGAAAATGTTGGATCACAAATACAGGGTTTATATTTTAATCATTGCTTTTAACTGAGTTTATGGGATACTTTTATGGAATGATTCGAAGCAGTTAGATGTTTACATAACTCAGGGTTATTTTTAATTGGCTAGCTAAGCTCCGCAGACGGGATCGGTATATCGATATCTAAAAATGAAAATTAAAAAAATAAATATGTATGTACTGTTCTGTTTCGCGGAGTCACTTGAAGCATCAGCTTAGAAAACCAAGCTAGAGTTAGCCTATCTGCCTGGCCTTTTCCAGTATATTGTTGATGTTAGGGTCGGCTTCCAGTCTCAGCGGATGCAGCTGAATACCAATATTTTACATGCCTATCTGACCTCCAAAAACACAAACACTAATAAGTAAGTAGTCAAAGTTAAAGAGTATTTTATTTGTTTAACATATTTAAATAAAAAAATAATAAAAATAAAATAAAAAGAAACATAGGTAATATATAAAAAAAAATTGCGTTGTATCACTATGTTTTACCTTGCAAGGCGTACAAATTAGGCATAAAAAACTACAAACTAAATAAAACTGTTTCAAACAAGTAACATCGTAAACAAGATAGAATAACAAGTGGGTCGGACATTTTTTATGTTACGCTTCTATCATCTAAAAACTCATTGATAGAGTAGTAAGCCTTTTCAATCAAGATTTTTTTAAGTAGCGATTTAAAATGGTTTATGTTACACTTACTGGTAACATTAATACTTACTGGGTAACACGATTCCACAATTCGTAAGACTGGTTGTCAGATTTTTCGGGCTTCTGACAGCCCGACTAACGACTGTCAAAGATCCACAAATGACAGCTGGGACCAGCGACTTAACGTTCTTGTAGAGGCACGAAGGGGTTTCGATATGTAATAGATGGTCACCCCACATTCAACCGAAACGTGCGAGCTACGAGCCCCCCAAAACTTTCGCCTATACCAAAGGACAATATTAGTTCAATATTCTGTGGTCTACACCTACTTATTAGCTAGAGTACCACCAGTTATATCGATCGATACCTCTACATCTATAGTGTTCAATTGCAAGTCAATGCCATCGGCGCTCCGTCTACGGCATCCTGGGGGAAATCACTTTTACGAAGTATATTATTATTGTCATAGCACAAGTGGATTCTGTTGTTTACCTTATTCGTAATAATATATTTATTTAGTCTTGTCTTGAAGGCCGGGTAGAAGGTTTTGTTCCGTACGCGTCATACTGACGTCACGCAAATCCTGCATCTCGCAAGCAGAGTTTACCGCGCAATTTAGCATAGATACAATTTCCCAACATCAATCGTTGGGCAATTGCCCGCCAGACACAACACCCGTCTGGTTGGAGGATCCTCCTTTTGCAATGGAGGATGAGTGAACTCTACACCCTGTTCATCATACCTCCAAACCAGGATTTCAAAAAAGACAATTATCGGTCTAGATAACAAATTGTCACGCTACACATAACACATAATCAGCCTAGAATGGTCCCACTGCTGGTAGACACCGGTCCTCTCTTTGAGAGGAAGTTGGCTGTAATCCACCACGTGAGCCCAGTGCGGTTTGTTAGATGTCACATGTTTTTGAATTTTTAGTTGTAGGTACTCCCTCTCACAGAGGGATAGCCTGTGTGCCTGCAGTGGGAACGTTATAGGCTGATTATGCTATCCCTCAGTGATTAGACCCGCACAAAGGTTTAGTTTCAGATTTTCCTATAGTATGACTTTGTATACGAACGAAGTCACAGGCCACGGCTAATGCATGTAAAATGTAGATAATTATGGAAAAAAGAAAACAAATTTAATAAATCCGATAAAACGTCCGCACTTTATATTTTTCACAACCAACTCATTTCCTTTTACCTGAAATGTAATCAAACAACATATTAATAAATTGCCACTCAATATATCAGATTCTCGTGCTACCGATAAAATATTCATAATTGGTTTTAATCGATTATAAAATCGGCTTCCAATAAATCGAGTGGCGTATCGATTTGGGAAATAATCGAGTCGGTCACCGTCGCTCGGCTCATACATAATTCATAGTTTCCATGTATATTTAATGCATTTTCAGGGCTTTCCCGCCTGAGTTGTGAAACGACTTGTGGGGTTATTTTTTTTTTTTAATGGCTTGGCTGTTAATAATATTTTGATAAAAAGTGGACACTCATTAATAAAATATGAGTTTAGGTTTCATGAATCAAGAAAAGCACCAAAATTATTAATGGATAGAACAAGTTATCAAACATGATACCTACTATAAAGTCAAGGAAAAAAATTACTTATCATCATCTGCCTAGCCTTTTCCCAACTATGTTGGGGTCAGCTTCCAGTCTAACCGGATGCAGCTAAATATCAGTATTTTACATGGAGCGACTGCCTATCTGACCTCGACAAAACAGTTTTATTGGGTAATACGATACCCTTTGGTAAGACTGTTTGTCAGGCTTCTGATACCCATAACGACTGTCAAAGATTCATAAATGACAGCCGGGACATGCCTTCCAAGGCATCCACGGATCAACCGCGGCAAACGTAGCTTAACCAAATTGCAAATTGACTACCAACTTAAATTGTCCGTTTATTTAAATCACAACAGTCATTCTTTGACTGGTGTATGAAATGGCTATGACATGGCAATTGGATTTTCCCTGACTATCCATAGAAGACCAGGAATAGCGGGACCACCGAGAATGGGGCGAGCTATGCTCGGAGTCTCTTTGAAGGATAAAATCAGGAATGAAATTATCCGGAAAAGAACCGGAGTTACCGACATAGCGCGCAGAGTAAGCAAACTGAAGTGGCAGTGGGCTGGCCATGTTTGTCGAAGGACCGATGGCCGGTGGAGCAGACGAGTCCAGGGGGTCTACTCCGAAGTAGTATCGGCCGAATGTTGTGCCGTTTCCTGCTATGAAGTTACTTTTTGGTTCGGTCGGTCCCGATCCTACATTCCTACACTCTTTCGAATATTGACTATGGTCCTGACCCAACTGAGCCGATCCGAACTTTTTTCGCATTTTTCAATAATATTCGGTTCGGTCATGTGTCGGTCCAATCCGAACATTCGCACTTTGCACTTCGGAGTAGACCCCCTGGAGTGGAGACCGCGTATCGGCAAGCGTACTGTGGGACGCCCCCCAGCTAGATGGACGGACGACCTAAAGAAGGTTGCTGGACGGACTGGATGCGGAAGGCGGAGGACAGAGTATTGCGGCGCAGCCTGGGAGAGGCCTATGTCCAGCAGTGGACTGCGATAGGCTGAGTTGATTGATCGATTGATACATAGAAGGGATCTTTAAATACAATCGTAAGTACCAGGCTTTTCCGTTGAAATAAAACATTTATTTATAAATGCGTCTCGCGTACCTAATTTCAATGACTAACTTAGAAGTAAAATAAGATCAGAAGCTAGATTTCGAGCTGCCTATATCCCAATCTGCAGGAAAATGAAACGAAGATAGATACTACTTAATTTATATTACAAAGCGACAGCTCGTCCTTAACTCCCGGCCCTCTGATGGACTTTCCAATATTAATCCTGGTACCGCAGTAATTTTTCCGTGGAACCGGAAAATTATTTTAAAATATTTTACTAACTAAGCTTGCCGGTTGTGCTTTGAACCATTATTGTCAGAAATCTATAAGCTTTGACTAACTGGTAAATGGTATCCTACTAATATTATAAACGTGAAAGTTTGTATGGATGGACGGATAGATGGATGGATGGATGGATGTTTGTTACTCTTTCACGCAAAAACTACTGAACGTATTTGGATGAAATTTGCCACACAGATGGTTTATAACCAGGATTAACATATAGGCTACTTTTTATCCCGATGTTCCCACGGGATCGAAATTTATGCGGGTGAAACTGCGGGGTGCAGCTAGTAGAATATATATTTTAAATCACGTTGTTCTGAAAGTTAACTGCTGAGTAGGAAAGCGAGGTCTTTCATTCAATCTCCAGCACTCCAAATTCAAAGTCAAGTCAAAGTCATTTTTTTTTTCATATAGGCACATAAAAGGCACTTGAACGTCGAAATTTACAAAAAATTGAATTGATTCTAGTCGCCCCAATTGCGTAACACACTTTCAATCACAATCTGAAGGATTTTGAAGGAAATTTCCAATCCATTGCTTCATCTGTTTGAAAAATTCGTCTGCTCGACAAAGTAAATCATGCAATGAATGTTGTTGAATTGGTAAAATGAAAGGTATTGCCATTGTAAGTGTGTCACGCAATTACCCCGCAGGTTGGATAAAGTACCTATGGTTTGGTGTTTCCTTCACCAAGTCCGGAGTCCTGATTATACATACGGCTTGAGGCAGTAATCTCGCCTCATACACACACCCTTCAGGAACAATATGTATTATGTTTAAATAATAATACCAGCTGCAGGCCAAAGCCGTCTTCTCATACAGAGATTGACCACCACGCTTGCTCCAGACGGGTTGGCGATTTCAGACTTGTCTTTATCTACTTTAAAATACCTACATAAGTTTTGTCGACTAACATATAGTGCTGCGTCAAGCTCCCACTGACACAAAGAACCACTTTATATCGATCGTTTCAAGCTGAAGCCGATACTATTCTCTTCAAGGCCATTGCTACTGTTCTGCGCTGCTATTATTTAGTATTGTGAAGTTTCTAACTTGTATTCAAATTATGGATGCTTTTTTCTTTTTGTAGGTATTGCATTTTAAATGCAAGTTCACTAAGGGAATACAATCATAGTAAATCACCTAAAAGAAAGAAAATTATGTTTATTCATCACAGAAACACATGCGTACAAAAAGGTAATCAATTCTAATAACAAGGAAAAATAAAAACAAAATATATATCTAAAGGGTGGGCCATCTAGTGTTTTTCCCCACACTAGGAATTTCTCCTGTATCGTGGGTGCGTTTACAAACATTTAAACTCACGTACACAAACAGCCAGACCCGGAACAACTACCTGTAGGCAATACAAATATTTGTTACGTGCGGGAATCGAACCCACGACACGCAACGCAGCAGTCGATCGCTCAGCCAGTGCACCAACCGTATCGTCAAAAAAAAAAAAAATGTTACGCAAACCATCCAGAGTCAATTGAAGCGTTGAAATATGAAATCGAAGTTGCCATTTAAGAGATTGAAGCCGAAACAATCGAACGTGTTCTGAAAAATTGAGTTGATCGGATGGGGTACTGCCAAGCCAGTCGTGGTGGTCATATTATGAATGATATTGTGTTCCATTCTTAAATGACAAAGTTCAACCTTTCTAATAACACCAGAAATTTGAAATTATCAGTAGTTTTTTTTTTAATAGCCGATTTAAATTTTAAATGGCCCACCCGTTATTATCACGAGCACAAAGCTGAAATAGTCTACAGCTGCCCGTCATGACTGTGACAAGGCTTCCACTCAGCATGATGTTGTGCTACCCACAGCACAGCCCTGATTTTCAGTGGTTACCTTTACAAAGAGCTATTCCATAAGACTTTCTACATGGAAAAATAATAATAGTTTATTTCTCACTGTTAGGGCTGATTTTTCAATCATCTGATAACTTTATTCGAGGAATAATTTTGAAATTTTGACAGTTATTTCATATAAAAACTGTCGAACGTGTCAAATTCTTCGAATAAAAATTATCTGGCATTGGAAAAATCAGACCTTAAAATTACAAATTTCTCTTAGCGCTGATTTTTCCATCGCCAGATAACTTTTATTCGAGGAATAAAATTGACGTTTGACAGTTTTTGTATGAAATAACTGTCAAAATTTTAAAATTATTCCTCGAATAAAGTTATCAAACGATTGAAAAATCAGCCCTTAGTCTATGTACAAAATCATGGCAATAAATACATATTTATAAGAGATTACGTTGACGACTATGCTAGTATAAACTGTGTCACAGTCGTCAGCGTCTTGCGCACTTATTTATTAAAACCACAGTTCATTATTTTAAACACTATCTGTAATATTGATGAAATGGAACGATTGTAAAATGAAACTAATAAAATTTAATAAAATTTACAGGGCAAACAAACTATTTAGCATAAATACGTTACCACAATGATGAGTGAAGAATGTGTGTAGTGTGATCAGGAGTAAGGGTGTGTAGTGTTTGTGAGGGTGTGCATGTGAAGTAGGTGTAGAGGAGTTGGTGTATATCTTTCTTTACACATATTTAACTTTTAGTAATTTGTTCAGTGCCATCATAGTTTTATCGTAGGAGCCAGTCTCTCTCAAAAAACGTTTGAACCGAAGATCTCATGCGCAATAGCAGCTTCTCCTGTGACCACCAGTCTAATGAGATAATCAAGGTCAATCAAGTGACGGATTGCTGATAATTTTAATCACCACCAAAAGAGTTGCTTGCTGCTCATAATTATTATAACCCCTAAACTGGGGGCTTACCACCAGCTCTAATGGCAGGGCAGAAGTTGAACTGCAACTGCAGTGCAGTTCAACTTCTGCCCTGCTATAATATGCAGCTGAGAGCTGGTGGTAAACCCTCTGACTTTAATTGAGACGACAAAAATAAAAATATTCTGTACCAAAAACCTGACTCTTAGTAGCAAAGTACACTAAACTTACAGCTTTTTCAAAAATAACAATGCAATTTCAAAGCTCTAAGTTCGTAATAAACGGAATGCTGTAGATCGAACTTAATTACCCACGGTTTTAGAATCATGCGTAAATGCATAAATGTCAATCACCCTACAAGTAGCAACAAAAAATTGTTTCTATTAAGAACCAGGAGCACCTCTGCGCTGTAAACGCAATTAGTGCTGATTTTTCATCACCAACCCGCACTAGGCCTTACTTAGGCTTGGTAGATTATGGCCCACTCCCTCTCACGGAAAGAGGAGGCCTGTGTCCCAGCAGTGAGAGAAGAGAGAACAAAATATTGTAGGCTGATTTTTTAGAATAGAATAGACTAGAAAACTCTTTGTTATGCCACCATATAAGCTTTTTAGTTTAGTAAAGCAGAAAACACACTGTCGCCGCGCCGTCGACGAGCGTTAGTGCTCATGCACACAAATGACACACGTCAACGACAATGGCCACTGCAACCGTCGACGAGTGTCGACTGCTGCCGTCAACGCGGGTCGACGGCAGCCCTCGGAGCGTCGGCGGCTGCTGTCGACAACATGCAGCTCGCGTATTTGAGCACCGTACTCAATTACACGAGCGGCACCTTGTCGACGGCAGCCGCCGACGCGTCTACGATTGCAGTTCCCTCTGTAGTTGACGCGCGTCCCTCGTGTGTATGCACATTTACACGGATCGCGCATATATAAACTGATGTCTGCTTAGGGCCTTAAATCGCAATTTCTTCTTTGTCCATGCGACTACTACCAGATCTTATAAAATCTTATCGTAGCCACACAAAGACCTACCAATCATAACGATCTACTACCTAGAAACTGCTCAAGCTCAGTAAATCACTATTATAGTCGGTTTTAGCCCCACGCACGTGAGTTGCCTTCCGTCACCCGAAATAGCCCAGAGGGTGCCTAGCTCGCTTTTTGTAAATGTTTACAATTCCTATGCCTTGTGTTTGTGGCGGCTATTTCGGGATTGTTAAACTAAGAGGCCATAGATTATGGAGTAATGCTGGAGAATGACATGTTCATACATTGGCCGAAGGAACTTTGTGCGTGGGCATTGATTTTGCCATGTTTTGCAGTTGTTTCTTCAGATATCACAAAGTAAAGCGATCATTATTAATATCGATCGTCGAATCGATTATTACTAAACTAAACAATTGTAATATTAATTCTCAATCTTGACATGTTAATCTTTAATAATTACTATTTTCCTCAAATTTATTCAATGTTTTTTCTCAATTTTTATTTTTATCCTGCCTACACCATTTGTAATATGAATTCTCAATCTTGATATGTTAATTTTATTTTTTTCCGTCTAATTTTGCATGCTGTGGTCTTCTGTAATTGAAGGAGCACACGTAAAAGAACCTTTTTTTTTATTGTATTTTTTTTATTATTTAAGTTTATCCTTTCTTGTAGATCCTCAATAAATAAATAAATCAGACACACGCACACAAAAGATTTCCAGAGATTAAATAAAAGATCAGAAAATTCAAGATGGTGGGAGCGAAAATTTGAAAATATTCGCAGCCGCCATCTTGGATTTTCAATTTGATGTTACGGTCGGCTTCAGTACCCTCGAAAACTATGAAAATGATACTCATGGTGAAAAATTCGAAAATGTTTGCAGCCGCCATCTTGGATTTTCATTTTGACCATTTCAAGATTAATATTAAATTTGTATTCGCATAAAATCGGTCGGGGGAACGAAAAGTAAAACTTTTTAAGACTTACCTACTTCACAAACTATGATCCTTAACTGAATCAATGAAAACAAAAAAAAAACAACAACAATATATCTGAAACAATTATGTATCATTTAAATAGTGTACCACTGGTGTCAACCTGAGTATGTGTATTACTTTGCATAAAATAACATTATCAGTGATATATTTTCGAAATCCTCGACCTGCCCTTGATTAATTTGACAAATTAACAAAGACACCTTCTCCCCAGGTGGTGGACATGCGCTGGGGCGTCCGAGACGAAGCCACAGACGATCACATGACCACCGAGCTCTGCATGAGAGAGATCAAGAACTGCCAGCGTCTCTCCATGGGACCCAACTTCGTGGTGTTCCTCGGACAGAAATATGGTTACAGGTACGCCTATGTTTTCATGAGCTAAGCATTTTCCCGACTATGATCGGGTTGCATCATCATCATCAGCCTACAGCAGGCCACTGCTGGACATAGGCCTCTGCTATTGCACGCCATTCAACTCGATTTTCGGCAACTCTCATCCAGCTGCTACCAGCCATCCTGCGAAGATCACCTAGCCTAAGAGCGTCCCACCTTACGTTTACCGATTCGCGGTCTCCACTCAAGAACACGTCTACCCCAACAGTCATCGGTTCTACGGCTAATATGGCCGGCCCATTGCCACTTCAGCTTGCTTATTCTGTATCGGGTTGCACCTGGGTCGAAATATTATGATGGTGAGATTAAATATTAATAAGTAGAAGCCTTATAATTTATGTTAATTTATTGAAATAGTAATGTTAATTTTATAAATAATAATGTTAACAATTTGTATTGTATGCCCAAAAGGCAGGACATAGCTGATCAACATATTGTCACTGTAACTCTTAACACCTGTATCTATTTCTGTACCTATGATCCACAATAAACATGATTGATTGATTGATTGAAGCCGTGTGGCCGATAGGATTTCTTATCGGAAAAAATGACGAATTTCCATACAAAGTTATACACTCACACTCTGCTAAATCCCTTCAGTTGACTGACTTTTCATAAATCCTTCCTCGGCTTTTAGACCCAGCGGCTTAAGTTGTACGTTGTCTGTCAGTGAATTTAATAGTCGCCCCATATAAAATTCTGACTCTGACTGACTCTCTATTCAACTGCATCCCATTAAACTGGAAGCCAAACCCAACATAACTAGTTGGCAAAACGCTGAGTAGATGATGGTAAGTCGATGTCATTGACATCTCTACATCCTTAGGTTCTAACTTTTTTTCATAACATTAATCATCAAATGACCTCTCCCGCTCTGGGCTGAGCGGAAGGGCGTGTCAGACTTTAGGTTCTAAATTCTAAATTCGACTTTTCAGTTTATTTAGTACATAAGTACATTTAAGACAATAGGTGCAATACCAACTGTTAAAGAGATCCGATGTGTAAAGAACGATAACCTTTCAAACATAGTAAAACCCATAACTGACCACAAGTCAATTTCACACAGTAATTTGCAAAGTGCGTAGGCAGCGCTATAACCAAACTTTACTTTCACTATTCATTTACAAGCACTTAAATTGTTTCTGTAAATGGAGACAGTTAATAACCCAAGAAAATTGATACTGGATTTTACCATCGATATCCGTGGACTTTACTAATATTTGTAAACGAGATAGGTGAAACCCAAGTGTTTAGCAATACCGCCTCCACCCGTATTATACCCTGTCCATTAGGTTACCCGTTTTTTGACAGCTGTCTTAGAACGAACTATTCCAGATTACGTAAAAGTAATATTTAAAATGCGTAACAAAATAAATGTATTAACTGCCTCATCTTATTGAATTATCTTATTTATGGCTTCTTACAGACATTATAATACCGTTCGTGTATCAATCAATGTATTGTGTGTTGCTGCAATCACTAGTTCCATCTGTCAAAAAACGGTTTACTCAATGGACAGGGTATAGGAAACACTTAGGTTTCGGTAATCGGTTATGTTGACGTTAATAACAAGGGAAGTGCAAGAGAATTTTGAATCGAATAATATTCTACAGTCCATACACGGTAATATTTTTTTACACAATTTAATCGTCACTGCACTCAACTGTGATTAGTAGGTATAGGTAACGTTTGTGGCAAAGAATAAAGGGGCCAGTTCTCGTAATTTTAAGAACGTTCACAGTCTGATCTCAGTCTCAATCTGTCAAAAATACCTCTAATTTCCCTACATTTTTGACAAGTTTTTGATATTTGTTGTTTGCCGAGATGAGACTGATGATTAAAAATGTTAGAACTAGGAAGAGGTGAAGGGCGCGCGTTTTGGGGACCTATGTAATTTTGACGTTCAAAAAGTGCTCGTTCTCGGCCTAATTTGAATAAATGACTTCTGCTTTTGAACATTTTTTGTTTTATTTCTTGATTTAAAAAATATACAGACCTACAGTCACGAACACCAATATGTCAACACTTGGCAGCTTTAAACTGCATTTTTTTCGTGAAATAACGAATGCAACGTTGAAATACGACACATTACATAAACCTATGGGTTCGAAAATGCTATGTTCGTAACAACATAAAATTTCAATTAAAAATAAAGGAGTAAATCGCTTTTGAATAAAGCCGAGTGTATACATACTTTTGCTCGTGACTGTACATATTAGTTTTTTCGCAACAATATTTAGTGCATTACCGTTTTGTTTACGAAGATTTTTTTGAAGTACATTTTTTATTTCTGAATACTGCACGGTTGCCTATAATCTATATATATAAAATTCAAAGTCCTGACTGACTGATTGACTGACTGACTGACTGACTGAGACATCAACGCACAGCCTAAACCGCTGGTCCTAGAGATATGAAATTTGGAGGGTGTATTCTTCGTGAAGAGTAGGTATCCACTAAGAAAGGGTTTTTCGAAATTCCACCCCTAAGAGGGTGAAATGGGGGGATTTTGTTAGTATGAAAAATCTTATTCCTTGAGTTAATAAACTTGAAACTTGGCACGAATACTTATCTAAGTAAATTATGAAGTTGGGCATTTTTTGTTTTTATAAACTACCCCCTAAAAGGGGAGTGGGGGGTTTCAAAGTTTGTATGGAAGAATTTTAGCACGCGGTCCGATTTAATCGAAACTCAGTATTTATACCTAAAATTGAAAGGAAAGAATAATGTGTATCAGGGTTTTTCGAAAATCTACCCCTGACGGCCTGAAAAGGGGTAGTCAATTTTACAGGGGAGGATTTTACAGCGTGGCTTGATTAACTCGAAAATTGATATAAATAATCTTTGAGTCAAGTTATGAACACATCCCAAATGATTTTTCAAAATTCCACCCCTGTGGGGGTGAAAAGCGGGGATAAAGTTTATATGAAAAATCTTATTCGTTAGGTTAATAATCTTGAAAATTGGCATGAATACTCGCCTAAGTAAGCAATAAAGTTTATCATTATAAGTTTTTCAAAACTACCCCTCAAAGGGGCATGTAGGGGTGTTGAAGTTTGTGTGGAAGACATTGAATGCGCGGTCCGATTAACTCGAAACTCAGTATTGATACTTTTGACAGAAAATAATTATTAATAAGTATGTAAAGTTGTCGAAAATTAACCCCTGACGGGGCAAAAAGGAGTAATTTGCTTTTTTAGGGAGGATTTGTACTTGAAACTGTATGTAACATTTTCACGCCTAAACCACTGAACTTCTGATTTGGCAAAGATATATGTAGATGGCATCCTGGGGAAGCACATACTTTTTATCCTGGTAGCACGTTCCCGTGGGATAATTTCCGACATCCACGCGGGCGAAGCCGCGGGCAGAAGCTAGTTAATAATAATAATAATAATATCCCTGGACATTTCACACAGCACCATTTGTCCCAAGCTAAGCAACCTAATGCTTGTGTTATGGTAACAAGATGGCTGATAAACTACTTATATACAATTTTTTTTGTAAATACATACATATTATAGATAGAAAAACACCCAGACTCGGAACAAATACATGTAGGTCATACAAATATTTGTTCCGTGCGGGAATCGAACCCGCGACACGCAGCGCAGCAGTCAATCGCTTAACCACTGCGCCAACCGTGCCGTCAAAATAAATAATAATAATAATTGAAGTTCTTTTTCCCAGGCCAATTCCAACATACGTGTTATCATCAGAACTACAGATGTTGAAAGAGGAGCTGGTGGCAGGAGGTGTGGACGTCATCCTGATGGACACCTGGTACAAGAAGGACTCAAACGCTGTACCCCCAGTGTCTGTACTGCAGCCCATATCGTCTATATTGATTAATTTTAATAATAAGGTAACTTTTTCTTACCAATATAAAAACAGTGTGTTATTCAGGGGATATATTTGCATACAAAATCTAGAGACCACCTAATCGTAATTGATTGCTGACGTCTAATATCACACACCTTACACTAAGGAGATGGATGAGAATACTGCTAGCTACCTCCCCACCTTACCGATAAAGCTGAAGTAGGTTCACTTAATTTGACGATGCCATACTGTTTGGCACCAAATATAGAGTGATGGTGTTATGTTTTTGGCTTTTTTCATTAATACACTCGGAATGACTTCTAAATGACTTCAAGACATTTTAACGTTTGATATCAATATGTTTACATATTAACACTCAGAGGAATCTCAAGATTCATTAAATATAGCTGTTTGAGTCGTTTGTACCGCTCATAAATATGTTAACTGCGCCCCGCGGTTTCACCCGCAAAAGTGTCGATTCCGTGGGAATATTGGGATAAAATATATGGGGATAAAATATAAAAGTATCCCCTCGTTCTAATGCAGATCATGGTCTATCCATGTGCTAAATTTCATCCAAATCCGTTCAGCCGTTTTAACGTGAAAGCGTAATTATTATTATACTAGCTTTTGCCCGCGACTTCGTCCGCGTGAGGCAACTTTCTTAATTTTTTTTCCGTAACAACCATCCTAGTACTTCAAAGAACATTCTAAAAAAAGAATTAGGTTCAGCTGTTCTCGAGATTTGCGCTTAGCAACACATTCAGCGACTCATTTTTATATTATAGAAGATGTTGTTTAGATTACGCTTAACAAATATTTCTATAACATTCCAGAGAGTACCAAAACTCCAAGCCGAGGATCAAGCAGTGTGGTGGGACACGCTCGGCAAAATGCAGAAACTGTTCCGAAAGGCTTCCTTACAGCTGTACAATGCTGGCAAGATTGATAAGGATTGTATGCACAATTACTTTATGTCTGGTAAGTTTTTGAACGAGCGAATCGTCATTATTTTTAGGGTTATCCTCTGCGAGACATGGACCTTAAAACGAATCTTTGTCTCCTTCTCCGTTTTTGTAAAGTTTAATTTATTCAGTATGTAAAAAAAATAAAATTAAAGAAAATAAAAAAAACATTCATCATAATTCTCCTACCGCTATCCCACATTATTTGGGGTCGGCGCAACATGTCTTTTTCTTCCATACTTCTCTATTAGTCTTCATCTCGGTAGCCACCCCCTTTCTAACCATATCATCATTCACACATTCCATCCATCGTTTCTATGGTCTCCCCCTACTCTTATAGCCATCGTTATTCATACTCAAAACTTTCATCAAGACATTTTCCTCATTACTCCGTAACACATGCCCATACCATGACAACCGATTTCCACGCAACTTTTCAGTTACCGGTGCCACTTTCAGACTTCCTCTAATGTACTCATTTCTTATTCTATCCATTCAGCATTCTCATCCCAGCTGCATGAAAATCAGATGTATGTAACTAACAATAACTAATAATAATAATATCCCTGGACATTTCACACAGCACCATTTGTCCCAAGCTAAGCAACCTAATGCTTGTGTTATGGTAACAAGATGGCTGATAAACTACTTATATACAATTTTTTTTTTTTTTGTAAATACATACATATTATAGATAGAAAAACACCCAGACTCGGAACAAATACATGTAGGTCATACAAATATTTGTTCCGTGCGGGAATCGAACCCGCGACACGCAGCGCAGCAGTCAATCGCTTAACCTCTGCGCCAACCGTGCCGTCAAATGTACTCATTTCTTATTCTATCCATTCAGCATTCTCATCCCAGCTGCATGCAAATCAGATGTAT
This sequence comes from Apamea crenata, assembly GCA_949629185.1. Taxonomy (NCBI): domain Eukaryota; kingdom Metazoa; phylum Arthropoda; class Insecta; order Lepidoptera; family Noctuidae; genus Apamea; species Apamea crenata. The sequence goes on from OX451377.1 coordinate 11,735,204, forward strand.
GTAACTAACAATAACATTTTATTATGATTAGTGGTTGGTGTTACGACTTGGCAGCATTTCTCATGTAGGAAACCGATATTATTAAAACTAACAAAGAATTACTCCTGCATGAAGAAATATGTATTTTACCCGAATCCAAATAATGACGACCTTGCTATTTTTATTTTTTCTTCTTTTTTTAGGGTTCCCTACTTCAAAAGGAAAAACGGAACCCTTACAAGATCACTTCGTTGTCCGATCGTCAAGACCCTTTTTTGTCAGGAACGCGTGGAGTTATCATGTTGAATTTAATATCAAATACTCAAGGGTGCAATTTCTTGAAGCAATGAAAAAATCAAACTTCTAAGTCAATCAAAAGATACGGGCGTTTATGTTCCGTTATTGTCGCATATTTTGACACATGCAACGGAATGAAAAACGTATAGGGTACTTCCCGTTGACCTAGAATCATGAAATTTCGCAAGAAGCAATATCATGTAGCAAAAGTAAAGGAAAAATTCCGAAAACCGTAAATTTGTAGTTACATACCTACAAATTTGTACGGAACCCTCGCTGCGTGAGTCCGACTCACACTTGACCGGTTTTTTTATTTATTTATTCATTAGTACACATACATTTTATACATTTAAATTGGTGCCAACATAAACTCATTAGAGCTTTCCCGTGCACCAAAATCATCGATGACGACATAAGACGATACTTTTGCTAATTGAATATTCTTACTTGTTAGGCAGCTGAAAACCAAATTCTCAAATTCCAGTAACGGAACGCGAAGTAATAAATGGCGTCCTGAACGTGAAGAATACGAAGAACCACTGCCTGGCGTACGTCAGGTACATCAACAACATCAACCTTCAGAATCTGAAGAAAGCAAGCAACTTCGTGGACATCATCAACAGGAGTTTGGATGCTGAGGCTTCCAAGCTGTTGGCCGATCTCAGGGATGTCAGGCTACCAGATAAGATTGAGACCACTAATATACAGAAGTAAGTAGTTCTTCGAAATAAAAGACTATGACGGTTTTTTTAACGCACGCATGCAGGCTAGGTGGCGCAATGATCTTCGCAGAGTAGCTGGATAAGAGCGGCCAAGGCTTGAGTTAGGTACCTAAATGTCACGCTATTGGAAAAGTCCATATTCAGCAGTGGACCGGGTCTATGAATTGAAGATAATACCTACCTATCTGAAGTCTAGTGATACCTGTAATTACACCGGCGCCCTTCAAACTGGAATACAGCCAATTTTACTTATACAGAGTAGCGATTAAGTTATCACATTAAATAATACAGCGGTCATAACAAGTTGTTAAAAGTCTGTTAAAATAATACAATTTAAATTTTATTAAAAATAGAAAAAAAAAACAAATAAAAAAATTAGCGTAAATATTGTCATGACATAAACCATCCTGTATAATATGTAAGTCACTAGACACGCGTGAGGCAATGGTATCAAGAATTAATTACACATACACAAACTTTATGTTATTGTTACTAAGTAAACACAAATTAAGTTTAATGTTATAAGGTAAATACTGAAACGCAAAAAAGGTCCCACGACTAAAATGTTAATTGTTATTAATTCTTTTAATTGTGTATGTTTAATATACGTTACGTTATGTAGAATACGTGGTTTCAATTCATGTGATAACCTAATCGCCACACTGGATATATAATTTTACTGCGATGTAAATAGGTATCCTGGAAATATTCCTTTTAGAGTAGCTCTTTCACAAACTATTCTCATTCTAATTCCAGATACACAGTGGAGTGGATTGGTCGTGAAGGTCTGGATACAGAGACGCATGGCGAATACCTCAGTCATTTCATAGCGCACTTCTATAAGAACATTGTCAAATTGGTTGACAGGTCAGTAAAATTTTAGAAATTACAAATAACAACTGTGGATAATGACGACAGAAGATGGTGAGACAAGCTGGATAAAGCAAACGGCCAGTGGTCCACATTAGCCCTAGGTCGAAAGGGCTTCAATCAAGGGGGAGGCCCAGCAGTGCGATAAAAAAAGGTTGACAGTAACGAAATAACGATACATACAGTTGAAATCAAAACCTCCCCCTTTTTAAAGTGGGTTAAAAAGTTAATTATGCACTACATCTACCCTATAATTTTTGCATAGAATTCAGGATAGGAAGTAATTTGCATGTAAATGAATCAAAGAGAGTTCAAAACTAATCTAGTAATTTGCATTGCATACGTTTAGTTGCAAACTATGTAATTTTAGATAACCAGAAGTGGATTGAAGTGGAATTAATTTGCAAATCAATTTCACTTCACTCCACTTGTAGATAATGACGCCGATTCCCTTGTTCACAAACTAAACTAATTTTAAGTTATGTGCATCATTTTCTTTCTATTTAATTAAGAAAAGCACAGAAGATAAATATTAGTTTAGTCCTGTCAAATTAGTCAGCGCCTGACGTAAATTGACGTATTTTTAGTAGCCATGTTTTTAATCACGTCTAAACTGTCTATGGAGTATCTTAATTTGACAGGACTAAACAAATTTTTATCTTCTGTCCTTTTCTTAATAAAATAGAAAGAAAAAGATGCACTGAACTTAAATTTAAATTAGTTTATGAACAAGGGAATCGGCACCAGTTTCTAGTACTTATGTAATTTTGCCGGTAACTCTTGATGGTTATTTTTTACCAGGATTTAATTGCTGCTGTGTGGCTGTTTGTGTATGTGAGTTCAGATGTTTGTAAACGCATCCACGATACAGGAGAAATTACTAGTGTGGGGCAACGTTTAAAACAAAATTGATCGTCGAACCTGTCGCCCCGTGCAGTAATAGAGGGTAGATGTAGTTCAAATTTTTGGCTAATCTAGGAACAAAAACCAGTGATTGTCGTTTTTAGTCTTTAGGTACTAATTTGGTTTATCTATCAGAGCCGTGTTGGTCTCGTGGTCGCAAGCGTGACTGTTGAGCGTAGGGTCCTGGGTTCGATTCTCTGGTCGGGCAGTATTATTAGGTATTTCCATTAGCAATTTCTTAGTAACAGATCGGTATTTGGAAGTTGGCGGTGTGACACCCCCGTGCCTCGGAAAGCACGTTAAGCCGTTGGTCCTGCGCCTGCACTCTCTCCGCGAGTGTTGGATTGCGTGCCTTCCCATCGGGACTATAAGAGCCAGGAAAAAGAGAGTGTTCCTGTAGTATCTGCGCAAATTATCTGCAAAATTTTTGCCATGCTTTTGCAAGGCTGCCAATGATGATCATGATGATCAGCCTCCCTAAGCGTTGCCAAAAATAAAACAAAAATAACTAGTACGCTTCAGGCATCAAGCGGAAATCGTTTAATCATGCTTCTTGGTTCCAGAGCTATGCGAAAAGAAGACAGCAGTGCCCAAGGTGTGATAGTGACAGAGATACTCCAGCATCTTCACGCCTGCAACAATTCCGTGAAGGTGTTCCACGGCAGAGAACCAGACCTGAACTTCATTGAAGACTACATGAAGAACTCGTCTGATAAACCACTGGTGTTGTATGGAGAAGGTAACTGAAGGAATCGATCGTTAAAAAAAAACTCTTACACCAGAAGCGATTGGTAGACTTTGACATACCCGGAGCGGAATGGTACTGGCAACCTTTTGTGTCGCAGAATAAAATTAGGTTGTATTCTGCGACAGGGCCAATCAATCAATCAGGCGTAGAGCCAACGGTTTCACGTGCAATAACAGTATGCAACATAGAATAGAATAAGTCTTATTCAATAAGCATTATAGTAAGTTTAAACACTATTGGTGAAGTATGATGGCAAAATTTAGCGAATCCTGCAGTCCACACTCCTTAAAAGTCAACATTAAATGTGGAAATTATCACTACTTCTTAGCTCCGACATATGTCACAACTGTAAAGTATCTGTAAAAACACTTAGGTACCAAAAACGACATCTAAATATAATGCTCTTTCCTCATCCAGGTGGTTGTGGAAAAACCAGTCTTCTATCAAAAAGTGCAGCCATGTCCCTGGACACCTGGTTCGCTGAAGTGCGACCCACCAACATCATCAGGTTCCTCGGGACAACTCCTGACTCCAGCGCTCTCACACCTACTCTCATCTCAATTTGTCAGCAGGTATACCTATGTTAAGCAGTGGTGGCCCAGAGGTAACGGCTGCGACTTGCGAGTTGTAGGTCATAGGTTCGAACCCAGTCAGGCGCTTTAATTTGTGTAAATATTTTATCACCACTGCTCTCAAAACGGTGAAGGAAAACATCGTGAAGAAACCGGCATGACTTAGAACCAAAAATTCGAAGACATGTGACATCTATCAACCAGCACTGGGCCCGCGTGGTGGATTACGACCCCCTCCCTCTCACAGAGAGGAGGCCTGTGTCCTAGCAGCTAAAACATTATATGCTGATTGTGGGTATCCCTATGTTGTATTATGAACGGACGATATTGTTGCCGTCACGAGTAGAAATGGATGAGACTGTTCCATGCACGTGGACATTGGCACAAGCAGAGAGGGTTGAAGTCGACCTGTGGATAATATTCGCTTAATAAACTAAATATTCGCTTAATAAGCGCTTCTATACTTATAGGAAATTTTGGAAAGGTCGTCCATAAGAACATACTTTAGTAAAACAAGTTAATACTCCGAGAGGTACACTACTCGAAAATTATGGCTTTAATTTTAGTTTCAATGTAATTTTGTGTGTTGTTACGTTTTGGTGTTGGTTGTTGTTATGGCATCTACATCGCCATGGGAACTATGCATCGCACTGCCATCACACAAAATCCTCCATTGCGCAAGCAGAGCTTACCGCGCAACTAGGATATATACAACGTCCCGATATCAATCATAGGGCAGTTGCCGACCAGACACAACACCCGTCTGGTCGCAGGATCCTTCCTTTTCTATGAAGGATGAGTGAACTTTACGCCCTGCAGTGCGATTCTGTAAACATCTCACCGAGAAAAGTTAGGTGAAGTGAGCTTAGAGTGAGCTGTCAATAGTGTCAATCCCTAGCATTAGCTGGGAATGCCAGCTCACTGCACGCTCACTTCACCTAAGTTTTCACGGTGAGATTTTTACAGAACCGATCGGCTGCTCCGCATTCCTCTACAATGGCATCCTATTTTTGAAGGAGTTCAATAGAACAGCCTGTATTTATTATTAGTGTGTTACGTGAAACATTTGACATAGCCTAACTATAAAAAAAATAAATTCCAGATTTCCTACAACTTCGCCCTTCCCTTCGAGGGCATTCCAGATGACCTGGTGCCCCTCACAGCACACTTCAAGCACCTTCTAACGATGGCCAACCAGCAGCAACCACTGCTCCTGTTCCTGGATTCAGTAGACCAGCTTACTGGGATAGGAACTGAAAATAATAAGGTGTCCTGGCTTCCGACTAGGCTGCCGGCACATTGTAAGGTGAATATTTCTTAAATATAACGAATAAATTAGCGCCAGGAATCATCTATCTGACAGTAACGCTAGAAGGGACCATTTTGGCGTAGCCGTGATACACCCAATGTTTTTAAAGCATTTCACTTTTTATTTTTAGTAGTTCGTGTTCCATGTAATGTTGCTAAGTAAACGTTTTTATCCCCGGCATATTCTAGAACCAAAAATTCGAAGACATATTCTTCCGACCCACACTGGGCCTGTGTGATGGATTACGGTCCACTCAGAGAAGAAGCCTGTATCCCAGCAGTGGGAACATTGTAGGCTAATTATGATGATGAACCGTTTTTATTGACTACTTTTGGAACTACTATACCAGGCCCACATTTTAGATAATTTATTTTTGGTTTATTGGAAATGAAGAATAGAAGCTCTCAATAAGGTTGAAAGTTCGGTTGCACTAAAAGCGTAAAAAAAAATACATGCGCTGCTAGAATTTAGATTGAATCCAAGCTTAGCTAACCGTGCGAAGATATTGATGATGATCAATAAAATAGCAAAGATAAAACAATAGAAAAGTAATATCTTCTGATTTTCAGATTATCGTAACTTGTGCATGTGAGGAAACTAATCCTGAGGTATCCAAAGAATATGACGTGCTCAGACGCATGATTGATTCTGAAGAAAACTTTTTGGAAGTCAAAGCTCTTGGCGAAGATCTGGCGATGCAAGTTTTGAAGTACGTAAGCTCCATAAGTACAGTGGTCGCCCTGTGTTAAGGTCCCCGACTTACGAGTTGTATAGGTCGTGGGTTCGAGCACAGGCTGGCGCTTTACCTTGTGTTAATAATTTCATCACCACTGCTGTCAAAACGGCGAAGGAAAACATCGAGAGGAAACCGGCATGTCCTAGAACCAAAAATTCGAAGACATGTGACATCTACTACCCGCACTGGGCCCGCGTGGAATACGGCCCACTCCTTCTCGAAGAGGCCTGTGTCCCAGCAGTTAGAACAGTATAAACTAATTACGCTAGGCTCCATTACGTAGGCATAATATAGGTTTTAAAGTAAATTGTTTCGGAACATCATACTTATTATGAAAAGATGTACCTATATGAAAGCCATTACCTTTGAAAGCCTCCTAAGTGCCTTACGCGATGGAAACTTGAAATAAAATGACTATGAAATATTTTAAAGTTATTTATTTAGGCTGGGGGCACTCCGATGTTCACAAACCACATTTGTTTTATTCTAGGCTGTGGATGGCTTCGGCAGCTCGAGATCTGTCAAACTATCAATGGCGTTTAGTATCAAATGCTATCGCGTCCTGTTCGCTGCCTATATTTGTGAAACTCGTCTTTGCTGAGGTAAAGCTTGATTTGATCATCATTTGATCATCTTGTAGGGCTTTTTTCTGCTACTTTATTCTTCGCTTTTGTAAATAGATTGTCACTAACAAATATAATCTAACAACACAATCTTCCTCATTCTCTTTCTAGGTGTGCAGATGGAGAAGTTACACAAAGCCTCAAGATACGCACTTGGCATCAACCGTCATGGATTCTATCATGATGTTGTTTGAAAGGATTGAGAAACAGGTACATTCAATTCTTGATAATCTAAATCCAATACTATTATTACTTGCCAGAGACAATGACTCTAAGGTAGTTTGTCCACCACAATCGTCAACAGGACGTCATCGAGGAACGAAATTATTCGAACCGAACGCGCCGTACGGCGGTGGTGTGGCCATAATACAGTATGTATCGCTAATTCGGCGCTGTCATCTCGTTCTCATTGACGTCCCGTTGACGATGCCGGTAGAAAAACGGCCTTAGAGATACTTTATCTGGACATCTTGTCTGTCTGGGTCGTAGGTTCAGACCCACACTAGCGCTTTACTTTATGTAAATTATTTTCATCACCACTGCTCTAAAAATGGTGAAGGAAAACATCGGACGAAACAGGCATGTTCTAGAAGCAAAAATTCGAAGACATATTGTGACATCTACCAACCCGCACTGGGCCTGCATGGTGGATTAAAGCCCATTCCCTCTCACAGAGAGGAGATCTATTTCCTAGCAGTGGGAACATTATAGGTTTGTTATGCTATGCATAAATATAATATTCTTGTATTATCGGATTTTTAAAGAATTGCTTGTGTTCTTAAAGTATAAGTGTCATTACTTTTAATAGAACGGACCTTTTTTATAACCTACAGCACGGTCGTCTACTGGTCTTCCACGCACTTGCCTACATCACAGCCGCACGCAGTGGTCTGTCAGAGACAGAACTGGAGGATCTGATCTCTCTGGATGACAAAGTGCTAGATGATGTGTACCAGTACCATTTACCACCTACGAGACGAATACCACCTCTGTTGTGGACTAGGTAAGTACGATAGATTGCAAACGAAACAATTTTTTTCTTCTTCCATTCTCCCATATCACTTTATACGTTCATCATCATCAGCATTATTTCAGCCCGGAATCAACCACTGCTGGTTATATGCCTCCCTTTTCTTCTGCCATACTTCCCGGTTCTGTGTGTCTCTCATCCAGTTGTTTTCCGCGACTAAGACTATGTCTTCAACCCGGCGCGCTTTTGGACGAGATTCTTTGGCCGAACCTTGGCCACCATTCGGTCACAGCTGTATACGTTACTGCGTTTTTATTTATAATCAATTCTCACAAAATTCTTCCATCTTATCTTTCCACCTCTCCCTCTCAATCTTTTGAATAAACGAAGGTTAATAAAAATCTCAGTACATCAGCCGCATGCACTATGACCGCTGGGCAAAAGTCTCCACCAATGGGTGCCTGAAGATGGACGAGGCCGCCGAGGCCGGTCCTGAAAGAGATGGCGAGATGTCCTGGGGGTCTACTCCGAATTAGTATCGGCAGAATGTTCGGCCGTTTCGTGCTACGAAGTTACTATTTGGTTTGCTCGGTCCCGATTCTACACTCCTACACTCTTTCGAATATTGACTATGGTCCCAACCCAACTGAGCCGATCCGACTTTTTTCGCATTTTTCAATAATATTCGGTTCGGCCATGTGTCGGTCCAATCCGAACATTCGCACTTTGCACTTCGGAGTAGACCCCCTGGATACGTACCGCGAGGGCTGGTTCTAGGTGGTCAGGAAAAGAGTTCCTGGATTTGAGGGAGGCCTTTGGCCAGCAGTTGGGACAGTATAGCCTAACAAGAACAAAAAAATAAGTTTGGTATCTGATTATAGTTGGGAGTGATACGGACTATCACTGCAACAGCAGTGAACGCGAACACTTGATTTCTTGATGTCTTTGTCAGGCGTATCATGAAATATCACCACGGTCTAATTTTTAATATAAGAGAAACATTTCAGGATCCGCAACGATCTTCCAAACTACCTATCAGAGCGTGAAGCTGACGGGGTCTCCGTGATGAACTGGTACCACAGGCAGTTCCGAGACACCGCGCGGGAGCGGTACTTCAAGAACATGAACATGGCCATGTACTTCCACTCCATGATCGCTGATTATTATCTGGGTAGGTATCTTCATCACTGTACTCCCATCTTGTGATCTTTGAAGAAGCTTCCTTATTTTCACAAGAATAAGGATCACTGTGACTTTGACAAACTAGTCACTGACAGCAATTCAACAGCAACCTTATATGAAAAGGAAATACAAAGTTGCCCATTCAAGATGTCTAATTTCTCGTCACATCTCGTCAAAATCTGGTTCTAATTGTAATTTACAGGTATTTGGGGCGGCGGAACACCTAAACCCTTCAAATACACAGAGATCCAGCGACACCGGTTTAACCTGGCTGACAGAGAGGGAGTGGCAGACAGGAAGGTGCCTCTTCAGCCGCTGGTCTTCATGTCAGCTGATGGGGCTAATAGGAGATATAATTTGAGGAAGGTAAAGAGATAGAGAGAGAAAGCAGAAAGGGGTAGAGGTAGAGCAGGGATTGCAAGTATTATAATATGATTGCAGAACATATAATATTAATAAATGATAGAACATTTGAATATAACATTAGTTTTAGTTTTTTTTATTGCTGAATGGGCGTGCTCTTGACCTCGATCGCGCCTGATGGAAAGCGATAGATGAGGTCTATGATGGAATGATAAAAAAAATTGAAACGTTTTATAAAAAAAAAAAAATGAGCGTGCTCAGAATATGCCTGTTCACTCTTGCTATGAAGGCAGGAGTAGTTCTTCTTTAGCAATCCTCTGCCATAGAAACAATCAAGGAGAGGAACTTACCCTGTTAGCATGATCACTGTGTTCTTTCCAGTTTGGTGAGCTGCCATTCCACTTGGTACGCTCCAAGCGGTTCACAGACTTGTATGCTGAAGTGCTGTTCAACTACGAGTGGCTCCACGCTAAGCTGAACTGCTGCCCGCTGCAAGCTGTGCTGGCTGACTTTGAAGATGCCAAGCAGCACGTTAATAAGGATGCCGTTAGGTGAAATCTTATTTACAGCAACTTCTACTTCTATCTCTACTCTACGAAGAATAGATAATATTATATTTCTTTCTTTAAAAGCTGGCACTTGTTTTTTCCATTTTTGGCATCGCGCCCTAAAAGTCTTTAATTTTATTTTTCGTTTCTTCTGTTACTACTCTAAGGTTTTTCCGGTGGTCATGCACGAGTATTGGAATCGTTATCAATACGAAATAGTTTCTAATAAATTAGTACTTTCTCGAGGTTATGACAGCAAATAGTGTTTTTATGTAGGATACATCACCTTTCAGAGAAAAATAATTACAACCAAGGAAATATTTGATCTGCTGCCGCGACTCAATTTATCTCAGCTTCTACAGCTATGTGAAATTTATACTTGAACTGTAATTTCTATATTCTAATCTATTGCGTCTTTGAACTTTTTATTTACAATTTTAATAGAAATATTATTTATAAAAAAAAAAATAGATAATTTTATTTCTGTCATAATAAGATAAGTTTTTCAAAGCCTCCTACTATTTTGCTGTGCACGACAGGGTCCATAATAATCACATTTATAATTTTAAGTTACTATCTAAGTACACATTGTTGAATGAAAATAAAGTATTGAGTATGCTAGAACTTGATGTTTTTTATTAAACAATATAAAAAATGTAAAGTACTGAATAATCTATAGCGTCTTGATTTTAACGATTCCAGAGAACTCATGCTGGTGGCGGACGCGCTGCGCCTGGGCGGCGCCATCCTGGGCACGTACTCCGACATGCTGGCGCCGCAGCTGGTGGGGCGCCTGCTGCCCGAAGCGCCACATAACCCCGCCATCTCGTCGCTGCTGAAGCAGTGCGTCAGCCACGGCAAGTCGCACTGCGCGCTGCTGCCTTCACATCATTGTTTGCATACTCCTGGTGGACCGCTGAAGGTAGATATATTACTGCTCGTAATAAAGAAATCCAAAATTCATCATCATAGTCATAGAATCAATCTACAGCAGGCTGCTGCGGAACATATGCCTGTAAACCAACTACTACCAGCCACTCTGCGAAGACCGATAAGTTAGGACCTGTTCCATCCTCAAACGAGTTCTCTTGCCTGAGGACTTCCTACCTTACCATTTGCCAATTCGCTATAAAAAATAAAGAAAATACGTTTATTGCAAATAGTTATTTTACTAACCCTGTGTAAATAAATTATAATGAGAGAGACTGTTAAAGAATTTCTGTTAAAAAAAAAGTGTACTCCAGTCTTCAACAGGATGACTTCAGCAATTTGGTTTTTTTGTCGCAAAAAGGGCCAGGGGCTCTTGACCTCGAATTCTCCTGGTGGAAAGCGATGGATGAGGTCTATGATAAAGTCTTGTTTTGTCCCGAAAGTGATAAGCCACTGTCTATCGCATACCTTTAGAATAATCTCAATCGTGTTACATTTTTCAGTACTCCTTAGAAGGTCACCAGTTCGCAGTCTTCGCTTTCCGTCTAAGCTCTGACAAACGCTACGTCGTCTCCATCTCCAGTCGAGTCATATCCTGGGATCTGTCCACTTCAGACCTGGCCAGAGACCTCTGTCCCCAACTTGAGGGCATCATGCAGAACTTGGAGCTGTCACCAGATAATAAATGGGCTGCTGCTTCTACTAATAATTCTGTTGTGAGTTGGTCTTTAATTTTCTACTTTGATTTTTGTTTAGTTGACCATGATTGATAAGAGATGTTTGTTACTTTTCAGTCGATGCTTCTGAACATGCTGACCAGTGAATACGTTACGATTGAAAATCCTCTTGATGAAGGTAAGATTCTGATAAAGGCTTTCATTATTATCAGCTCAATACTTACCTTATCACTTCACCACCACTTTGCTAACTTCTTTGGAGCTGCAAGTCAACCAACTTTGTTTAAAAAAATCCGTTTCCATTCCTGCAGAAACTTCCCGTTTATTTTTGTTCTATATCTTTGCCAACTACCAATTTAATAAGATTTTCTACCAGGTTGTAAATGTGATCATACCGTCACTAGACCTACACAGATCCACAAAGCTTTTAGTCAACATTTTGGAAAGCAGAATTGTAATGAAATTCAAAAGTTTCTTGTAGTCTCTTGCAAACTTTTGGACGCTTCAATTTGAGGTGTACCCGGTCTGTTTCAGTATTCTAATACTCTTTTCCATCAAAAGGTGAAACAGTCCGTGGCGTGAACGTCCTGAACCATCACATGTTCATCTACGGCCCCCACTCCTGGGTGCAGTACAGCATGCGTGGAGAGCACGAGCAGACCTTACCTGCGCCAGACACAGCACCCTATGATGACGTCAGCTGGGAGATACTTTGTGAGTATGATCATCATTACCGAACGATCTAAAGAAGTCCACCGCTGGACATAGGCCATCGTGACATCATCATCATCTCGCATCCAGCAGATTTCCATAAACTTCTCTAGGTCATTGGTCCACCTTGTGGAGAGTAGAACCTCACTGCGCTTCCCAGAACGCGGTCGCTACTTCGGAACTTTTTAACCTCATCGGCAACCGTTCTGCGAGCAAAATGACCCTCCCACTACCCTATGTTTGGTTCACAGATTGAAATTCTTCAGTTTCAATCTGTGAAGTCACCATCGCACTTCTTTGCTTCTTTGCATCGCACATCTTTTGCCTTTAAGTATTGAAGTCCTTCGGTCCATCTGTGGCTTGACACTCCACATTATACCATTTTTTGCAGCAATGGAATTCCGGGACTTAGAGAACTTCCTCCTTGTGATGTGGAGTGGAGACCTGGATGAGGACCGGCTTCTTGTGCAGTTCTGCAAGAATGGAGAGTGGATGAAGCCGTTGAGGTGCCGCGGAGCTCTGGCCATGAACAAGCATTGGACAAAGATTTATACAAGTGATCCTGAGAGGGGGTATCAGGTTAGATTGTTAGCCGTAATTTATAAATCCCAATATCTAAATTGCATTCGTTGTTTCTTTCTTAAGATTATTTAAGACTTTCCTAGCCAGTAGAATTAATTTTATACTAACCTAACAGGAAGTTTAATAAAAGTGAGCATATCCACGTAAGTATATTCACCCACCAACATAGTCTACCGAATTCTGCGCAGGTTCAGATCACTGTTCATATAAACGATGCTAAGTTTATTATTATCTACGTACTACCAATTACCACTTAGGTTATTGTTTTAGATTTCAATATTCGAGCTAGACGTGGAAGAGAAATGCTGGAACAAGGTGGAAGAGATCTTTCATAAAGAGACGGATACAGCTGAGGCGATGCTGCAACTCAAACGGGGCAAGAAGGATCGCATGTTGTTTGGTATATATTATGTATTCATTATTCTACATAGTTTCTTTTCGGTAGGTCATGAAATGGATCTTGGACATTAGAACCTTCACAACTACTGCCGATGCTAAGTGTACGCTAACACCACTGGTCGCCATTTTACCACACACATGTTGTGGCTCAACTTGGGAGAGGCTTATGTCCAGCAGTGGCTGAGTTGATTGATGAGCCTCAAAAGTTGTGGTGATGCGAGATTAAAACTTGCCGGTTCTCAAAAGTTATTAAAACACACACACTACAGTAAAGATGAAGAAAACTCAGCTTTTTTAAAGGATGTTCGCCAAACGCCATGAACAGTTTATTCCATCCAAAAATAAAAAAGTCAACCAAGCCGTTCAAGCCATTCAAAGCCATTCAAGCCATAAAAAGCCATTCAAGCCAAAGCCATTTCAAGTTATAAAAAAATTAAATTATAAATTTTCAGCTACAACAACTTACAGTTTCGTCGTGTGGGACTTTGATCACACGATACCGAGAGTCAAACCGGAGCCTGAAGTTAAAAAAGAAGACAACAAATTCAGTTTTAAACCACCTGTTGTAGAAGAAGTAAGTTATTTATTTATTAAAACTTTATTCACAAGTAAAAACAATATTGTACAAAGGCGGACTTAAGATAAACATCAAAGTTATCTGGTGTGTCCTTGGCATTACAGGTGGCCCTATCAGAGTACCAGCGCTGCGGTATTTATTTTTTAAATAAATGCTTCTCCTATCTCAGCATTATGCTGAGATAGGAGCCTTTTTTGTTTTTTTTTTTTTTTAATGTAACTTTGTTAGTTTTTAATGAAGGAGCATTTAAAACTAACAATGTATATTAACTAAGTATTTGTATTTCTTTCTTCTTAAAAATATTTTTTCTTTCTTCTTTCATTGTAACCTTTTAAAGGCCTCTAAAGTTAGAAGATCTTCTTCTTTTACTGCGATTTGCAGAAGTAAACTGCAGTTCTCCTATTTGGAAAGGAAGATACAAATATTTCAAATATCCCTTATCAGATATATGTTTTAACCATAATGCAACTAGGGCCAGAGATCGCACAAGACAGAGAGGTTTGGAAAGAGAAAGGGGAGGCCTTTGTCCAGAAGTTACCCAGTACTGGGATACGATGTAGGCTGATAAAAAAATTCAATTTAAAACTACCAAGAAGAGCGTGGAGGGACGAACTTGACTTCTACCGAAGAGCAGTCCATTCGCCCGCAATGGCCGAAGACAGATATTGTGTGTGTGGAGTGGAAAAGGGAAAGAGAATTTTACCCAGCCGTGGGAGTTTACTAGCTAAAAAGATAGGTAGATAGGAACTAAGTATTCCTAAATCCATTGCTTCCAGGAAGAGAAACCAGAAGAACCTGAGATAGACCATCGTCTCCATGGCATAGTCCTGAAGCTGCCTCACACGATCCGCAACATCTCCACTAAGATGACGCTCTCCAACTCCTTCATGATCAGCAATAACAATACTTATGCTGTTGCTGGGGTCAGGTATGTTTTCCTCAATACCAGATTTGATCTTTTATCCTCTCACATGAAACAAGCAGTATTTTTTACAGTTTCACACTGCAATTGCATGGTTTTGTCTGTGTATGGGTTTTTGAGATTTTTGTGATAAGTTGCTCAAGAAAGGAAAAAAAAACTAGTTAAATTGGCAGTGGGCCATTTTCGCTCTAGAACAGTTGTTGGGGCTGAAGGGGAGTTGTCCTGAATGAAGACCATGACTTGACAAACGTTGTTTGGGAAGTCGTCCTGCTGTGTGAATGTACTATCTTTGCAACGTGGTTAGTGATAGATGAATATAAGTAGTTCTGGATTGAGATTAGTGGCATGCAGTGCTAATAGCTAGATCTAATCGTGACCCGAAAAAACCTGCTACATGTATTATTAGATTTAACGTGTAATATATGTACATATCAATCTGTTCCCAGAAAGAACCTTTACGTCTGGAGTTTGGAGACTACAAAACTGATCAAGGTCTTAGATGCTCACTTCGGGAGGATAGTCCAGCTGGAGCCCTTGACCGTAGGGTTGTGGAACAACGTCATTACCTCCTCTATTGACAGGACAGTGAAGATATGGAATATTGACAATATTTTTGAGCAAGTCCATAAGATTGATCGTCAGGAACTGCCTATCGATTGTATCAGGTAAATTGAAAAATGCATATTTTTTCTTAAGTTTTATTCTGAGTGGTTAGAAGCCGTATTCAGCTGCATGTGGTAAGACTGGAAACTGAACCCGATGATGAAGATGATACTGAGCATTGACGAGTTAAATTTTACAGAGCAACGCCTCAGTATTGCCGCGTTAGATAAAGCTCATAAACTTTATCTACATAACGGAAGGTAGTATACAAGACAGCTGTCGTTCTTTTTACAACGTCTTAAATTTATAACTTGAATAAGACCTTGGGCAGTTAGGCACCTTAGTTTGCCATTTCAGTGTAAGATAAATTAATTAATCTGTCAACTTTTTCTTGACTCCGATTTTTTTTTACTTCCAGTCTAGCGCGAGACAAATGCCTAGCGGTAACAGTGACCCGCAGCTGCTGGGGCCTGTGGGACACCAGCACGGGCAAGCTGCTCGCGCAGCTAGCGGAGGCCCCACTGGGAGCCATCGTCACCCATGCTGTCATCACTCCCACTGGAGACAATGTGGTGACCGCCGAGTCGGGTAATGTGGTAATTTGGGATACGCCGGAAAAACAGGTGATCATTTTTATTAACTGCTTCTTCTTTTTGAGCGATCGAAGCGAGCTTGAAAATGTTAGCATCACCAATCTCAAACTCAAATCATTTATTTCAATTAAACCATTTACAGGCACTTTTGAATTGTCAAAATTAAATAGCCAGTCAGTTAGTCAGAAAGTTGAAGCTAGTCGCCCATTCCAAAAACGTAGATCTCTATGGAGAAGAACGGGCAAGAAACTCCACGAAGTTTGACATTTTTTACTGACCATTCATAGAGAATTAGGGGTTACTTTGTCGACTTATGCAAACAAAATTTGAATGAAAAGAAAACCTAATAAATACGCTTACAGTCGATATCAAAAATCTCACATTTTACAAACAGGCATTTTCGAAAACTATATTTTTTTTTAGTTTTTGTAGAACTCTTTTAAGTTGGTCCTTCGATTTGGCAAGCGATATCAGTTTTGGGGGTAGCTCATTCGCTAACGTGGATATATATATTATCTTCTTGTGCGCTCACCATAGTAGTTGGTTAGTTTTGGCACTGCAAGTGTCTTCTACTTAGATAAACAAGTTGGGTACATAATACGCTTACGTTCCACTTTGTGGTTTTGATTATTAAAGTGTTCAGTCAAGATATTTAACTTATGTACTTTTAAGATGATGAGAGATCTAAAACCTTCTCAGGCCCTATTACGGCCCGTTGTCTTGTGACCGCGAGCTCTGGCGACTCGCGGCTCTTTGGACTTTAGCAGTTGCACTACTTTCACAGATCCGAAAGAAAAAATTGAAAATGTTTTAGTATGTATAAAACGGTACGAGGACCTGGACGCGTACTACGAGGGCTGGTTCGAAGTAGCACAGGAAAAGAGGACACCTCTGCCCAGGAGTGGGACAGCATAGACAACCCCTCCCCCCCCCCGCCTATGCCTTTGATTAAGGGCACGGGACTATATGCAATACCTATCTTCTTTTCAGGCCATATTCAAAGAAGAACAGAAAGGCATCAAGCAGCTTCTCCTTCTAGAAGATGGCACCAAGTTCATCACGATCTCCATGCAGGCGGCTTCGGAAAACGTAGACAATGTTGGTGTCGCTAATATTGTAGCGAGGACGATTCCTGGTGGGTATTGTAAATTCCCTTTGCTTTACTAGATTATTTGGGAGAGCTGTGATGGTCCAGTAGTAGCAGCTCCGACTTACGAGTTGTAGGTCATGGGTTCGAATCCAGGCTGGCACTTTTCTTTGGAGGAGGCCTGTGTCCCAATAGTGTGATCCTAGTGTTCCTAGCGTGATTTGAAGTATATGGCCATCCCCAAGAATTTGGCTATCAAAGGCAAAAATATATTTTTTTAATCCGTTCCAGAGACTAGCGTGTTCAAACAACTCTTCAGCTTTATAATTAGTATGAATTCTATGTTTGTTTCCATTAATTTCTTCCAAAAACTTTTTGAAAGCTCATAAATTATTCATAACCCTTAATGCCTCTTTAAAACTTCGAATTTTATTTCAGATGGTGAAAGAATCTATACCGCTGAGTATGAGCTCCGAGGCACAGGATATAAATCTGCCGTGGTATCAGCAGATGAGCACCATATCGTGGCTCCAGGAGTCGACAAGTCTTCCAGGGACTGCCTGCATGTTTTCCATGCGAAAACTGGCGCGAGGCTGCACAGGTATAAATAAATAATTACCATCTAAAAGTGACCAAAGAATATTGGTATGGATGTACTGTAGGTGAGTGTTATTGAAAGAGAGGAAGAGTAGAGGTGTAGTGTGTCATAATGAGTGATCTTCAACATATTCCAACCAACACTCTAATTGCGCAACAAACTATAAATCATAATCTGAATAATTTTGAAGGATATTGCTTCAAAAGTTTGAAAAATTTGTCTGCCCAGCAACGTAAATAACGCAATGAATGTTGTTGAACTGTCATAATTACCCCACAGCTCAGAATTTGGTGAAAAATAAACCTATTTGTGATGTTCCTCAAAATCACACATCGTTCTCCGGTCCTCCAAATATTAAAGAAAAACAATGACTCATTAAATCTTCATGCAAATGAAAGACTGTCAACCGTAGTGTAATTAAATGTATTTTCAGAATCCCAATAAAGAACAGTGGCGTCAAGGATATGCAGTCGATAGTGGCGTTACCACACAAGCCTTTATGGGTGGCTGTGGTTGGTAACGACAAGGCTGGCATACTGGACATCAAAACTAAGAGACATATAAGGTGAGCATCGCATCTATACCCTTTGTTTCCCGAACTTCATCCGATTTTATCATTTTTTGCCTTGAAACCACTGAGATTTTGCAATGATTTTATCACACTATGATTAAATTGCACGCAGACTGCGCTGACGTTCGTACTCGGGTTCACTCATCCTCCATAGAAAAGGAAGGAGCCTCCGACAAAAAGAATACATACAATTTTTTTTCGGTTTTATCATGTTCAGAAATTAAAAAAAGATACCCATCACGTCTGTAGAGTTTCGCTACCTAATTTAATTTGACCTTGTATAGCTGATAATATGTGAGGGGCTTGTGGCTAAGAAATAACAGCCGCACGGTTCGATCGATTAGGTTAAGCTACGCTTGCCGTGGTTGGTCCGTGTTAGATGACCATCTTTACATACCAAAACCCCGTGCCTTGGAAAGCACGTTAAGCCGTTGGTCCCGGCTGTCATTGGTTGATCTTTGACAGTTGTTACGGGTGGTCAGAAGAAAAAGGGAAAAGGCAGATGATAATGATAGCTGACAATATGTATACTTATTTAATACTACTGTCTTCCAGATTCGTCCCCCGTTGGAACGGCGCTTGCACCCGCGATGGCAAAATCGGCCTCTGTGCGCCCACTCGGGGAGGTCTGGACCTCATAGAGTTGAAGAAAGGCGCCTCAGTGCAGCAGCTGATCTACAGAGCTGCTGAGGGCGTCTTCTCCATCATCACCATGTTTAGCTCTACGGACCAGTATGTTTTCTATTATCATAGCGGGAGAAAGACTTTGAGGGTTTTCAGGTAAGTGAATGTAGTATAATATTTTGGACAGTTTTTGTTTCTACAAAAAAATTATAACAAAGGTACCAAAAATAAATATTATTTTAATAAAAGTTATTTTAAATTATAGTAGGTATTTTTTCTATGATTTGCGTTTTACGTTTTTTTTATCTGAACGAACAGCTGTGCTGCTGGGGAGTTGTTGCGCCACCTCTTCTTCCCAGCTAAAGCACTAAGAAGTGGTGACGTAGAAATAGTTTAAGACGTTTAAAATCAAAGTGTCAAATTATGAGTTAAGAAACTACTCGACCAAATTGTTTTTAGCTAGATAAAGCCATTTGTGTCTCGTAACCATTTTGAATTTTGGCAGACCTCCACCTATCTCTAAAGATCTAAACACTCTAACCAAATAAACCTTATGCCTTACAGGGTAGACGGCCGCGCCATAGCAGAATACCGGGCCCCAGCAGAAGTGACAGGTGTCGCCAGCGCACACGGGGGGAAGGCAGTGGCTATAGCGTCGCAGGATGGCTGTCTTACAGTCTTGGATATAGTGGACCCGTATGAGTAGAGGGAGAGGTTGTGATTATCTTGGTGTGTGTGATGGTGACCCGTGGTTTGATTGAGGTTCTTTTGTAAAATTGGATGAAGAGTTGTTGAGAAATTTTTGTCCAGGTTCGAACTGCATTTTTTTTTTTTTTTTTTTTTTTATGCATTACAATATGATGAAGTATGCTGGAATTAGGTATGCATTGTTGTGCGACCCCTGGGCAGTCAACGTTTGACCGAAACTCGTGATGATAAAAAACTTGAGTAACCGCTATAATTATTTTGGAAATACTGAACAGTGATTTAAAGACGAAATTACCAACACGCGAACTGAATTCATGTGCACTGATTCAGATTTTTAATTTCGTCGAGAACATGAGAAGAGGACCAGGGGCTGAGCCAGACCTTTCCACCCGCGGTTGCAAGTAATCTTTCTCGCTTTAGGGAAAGATTTTCCAGCATCAGTAAAGCATAGAGTAAGTAATAGGAATCTAAAAGAATAAAGGCAGGCCACAAAAAAGTATGTCCTAAGGCTTAGGGGATACTTTTCGTGGTCTATTTAACCACGGGTGATACCAACCACACATGCCGAGTCGTTTGCTCTGTGATAAGTAGGGATGTGAAACAAGAAAGTTATTGGTATGGATCTCAGAAAGAGTTGTGGTAGTGTTTGTTAACACAGTAGCTGTTGATATGACAGATCGAGTTTTTGATAAAGTTCAGTTTTGTAGGACGTTATTGTCCCAGTTACTAATTTCTACACTGCTACAGTCGTACGTAACTTAGCAAGAGACGTTAGATTCGTTTTTCCTTTCCTTAACTTTCTTCTAAGCAGACATGTTTAAAAATAAATTATGGCAGTAGGTAACCATAGAATAAAACAAGGCAAGTAATTAAAGTGACAATATTTTTTTGCACTAAAGTGGAGGACAACAGCTCAAACGGTTAGTACCGTTTGAGCTGTTGTCCACCACTTTTTTTTATGAATTAACTATTATTAGCGAATTAACTAAAATGTTCCTACTTATATTTTCCTTTATAGAAGGAAACACGCCGTTTCGTTATTTAGAGGTCTTCGCAAAGAAATATAAAGCTGTTATATATAATTAGGAACAACTTTTACTACGAGACCAACCCTGAAATTTTAATCGTGAAAAAAAATCTGTTGATCCATAGATTTATAGTAAGATCCGTAGTAAAAGTTGTTCATAATTATATAACAGCTTTATATTTCTAACTTACTTCCCCTACGCTAAAACCTTGCCAAATTACGTGCTGGCGACCGTACAAGGCTCTATGTACTCGAATGATGTTGACAGGGGGGCGCTGTTGGTAAACATTTTTGTGCAATTGTTTTGCGAAATGTATTGAAAAATCAAGATGGCGGCGTTAGTTCCGATTTTGGACAAGCGCCAAAAGAATTTGTGCCTTGTAGTGCTATATGTGACAGTCCCTTTCTAAAGATCGATTTGTCATAATATTAACGCTTGGATACTGTTAATTTTATTAGAGCACCTAGGGTAGTGCGTAGGTCATCACTATTCGCGAGTTTAGATGTAGTGGTAGAATAAGATCTAGTCAATTTTTAATAAAGGCGTTTGCTTCATTGGGCACCTTTGTAATACCAGAAGGCCAATTCTCGTAATTTAAAACGTTTAAAATCTAGTCGCAGTCTCATCTCGGCGACAAACAAATGTCAAAAACTTGTCAAAATGTAGGGAAATTAGAAGTATTTTTTGACAGATTGATACTAAGATCAGACTGTGAACGTTCTTAAAGTTACGAGAATTGCCCCTCAGGTAGTCATGATTTTGGAACAAACGCCGTACCTATGTACAGACGCCAGCAGGTCAAGCTACCCGAAACTGTCAAATTTTCCCAATCATCCTTGAACCTTAATGCTTTAACGATAAAGTTGAAAATCTATTAAAGAATGTTGACAGATTGTAGTAGGTTGGTGTGCGTCTGTACATTTTGTCAATTCAATTTAATCATAATATTTAATTAAACACTGTCCCGATCTTGATAGGTTCTTGCTCCGATACAACTGAACAAACTGAACCGACTGTTAGAAACTTAACAAAGCTGACGAACCTGCGTTTAAATAAAATTGGTGTGCGGTCACCGCATGTACTCGTATACTCTACGGAGTTCGCATACCGTTTCAATTTTATTTTTAACCGTATCTTACCTGATGGTTAGTGAAGATGCCATACCTCATGATTCCTACGAGCTTAATGGGTTTGAATCTAATGGAGTCATATTATGTATTTGGTTTGTTTGTTCAAATTTATGTTATTTCAAGTTAAACAAATATCAACTTTACTTTAATGTCAATTAAGTTGATTTCAGAGTGACTCTATTGAAAATGTTATAATTTTTTTTGAAGTTGCGAAAACTGAACTTTATTGTATAGGAATTAGAGTTATTTTTCCGTAAACTCACATTTGTTTACATTTTTGGCAAATAAGATGCGAATGCAGATTAGGTGATATTTATGATTTCTGACAGGTCTGTATTATTCGGTTAATATTGAAATGGAGAGAGAATTTATCGATATCTTTCGACGGCATAATTCGTATAGTTCTAGTGAAATCTAAATTAAATGCTTTTTTATCGTGCTTATACGTAGTACCTAGATGAATTTTTAACATTCCATCTTCTGTAAGAAAGTGTCGAAAGGTACAGACAAACATTTTATCTATCGGATGAAATGTTTATTTTAAAATCATTATAAGAAAGCTGTTACTTTAAGTGCTGCAAAATGTGAATATTTCGTTGTTTCATCGAAAGTTGAGAAAATTCTTGCAGCAACATCTTGATGTGTTTTTGGAAACACGTTGCAAGCAACATTGGATACAGTTTTAGGTATGGTCTGTTCAAAAAGTATTTGATAAAATTATAAACAAACCTTTTTCAGGTTCAATACTTATGCAATTACTCACCAAAGGAAATTAGTAACACATTCACTCATCCCTTTTTCCAACAATTATTGTTTGAATGACGTACTGAAATTGTGATTATCGTACTTGAATTGTAATTGTGTACTTATGGTGATTTAAAATTATAATACCGGGTAAGTATTAAAATAACCAAACCAAAGCACTCAATTTGTAAGTTGCACTACTAATTGGCATTTACAGGTAAATTTCTGATTTCATTTGTTTACATTATTATCATATACTTTTGGAACAGACAATACGTGCGTGAAATGTTGCGCCACTTATGTTACTATGCAACGCGTTGCAATACATTATTGCAGCGTTGCAACAGATACAACCAAATGGTCATATATAGACACACGTTTACATTAAGTAGGTTCCTAAGTAGTTAATCTTCCTTCATGAAACCTCCGTCAGTACCTGCATCTAACAAGATACCTCTTCATAACTTCCATATTTTTGAATATTATCTAGTCTTTAACTAGTCTGTTGAAATAAATATAAAAGCGTGTTAAAAAGTTGAGCTATGCAATCAAAATTAGAATGGCACTGGCTTTTGACCGGGACCCTTTTCGCTCTTACAGGAAGCACGGTGACATAAGGACGGAAATCCAAACCTTATCTTGGGTCGCACCTGGAACCTAGAAGTACCTGGTTTAATAGGTTTTATTTTTTTACTTAATCTAAAGTCATTTATTCAAATTAGACTGAAAATCAGCACTTTTCGAACGTCAAAATTACAAGACACTCCCCCAAAACGCCCGCCCTTCACCACTTCCTAGTGCTTTCGCTGGGAAGAAGAAGTGGTGCAACAAACTCCCCAGCAGCCGTCCTTCGTCTACGCTGTCCTACTACTGAGTCAAAGCCTCCCCCAAATCCTCAAAGGCATCATTTTCTAGAGCCACCTCTATCAAACTCTGGCGGTACGCGTCTTGGTCTTCTCGCCACCTCTTCCTGGGTTGGCCTCGACGGCGCCGACCATCCTCAGAGCGTGTGGATATAGTGTAGTAGAATACGAAACTCAACATTTTGGTTAACCTACCTTCCTTCCCTCTCCCCTTTTCCGATTTCCCTTTCTTTCTTCTGTTTATTTCGTCTCTCGACTCCTTTATCTAAATCAAAAGGCCAATTTTCGTAATTTAAAACGTTCAAAATCTAGTCGCAATCTCATCTCGGCGCCAAACAAATGTCAAAAACTTGTCAAAATGTAGGGAAATTAGATGTAATTTTTGACAGATTGAGATTGAGATCACACTGTGAACGTTCTTAAAATTACGAGAATTGCCCCTCTGATAGTTTCGGATCTTTCTCTGTGTGACTAAATTGGCGAGGATTCAATCCTATCCTTATTTTGATTGCACGGCTTTCAATTAATATCAGAGATCTATTAGGATGAGAAATAAAACAAGAAATTAAATGTACTTAATCATACTTTATTATAAGTCTATACAATAATAAATACTACATGTTATACCTATTGTTTTATTTATAGTAGGTACATTAAAGTTCATTTCAGACTAACTGCTGTAGAAATAACGTATTTTTTGTAACTTTTTAGGTTTCACCCAAAATAGGAGTGATCATCCGTACAAGTCATGCCAGAAAAAGTGACTGAGCTTGTCATCTGTAGATATACTGTGGCACCATTTTGTTTTTTTTTTTTCAAAATTGCGGCCACTTTTTAACCTATATAAATCGATAGCTGACATGAATGCAAACAGAAAACGTAGTAAGACCAAACCCCTTAGTGTCACGTTTCCGAGATGTTAACGTTCAAAGTTGATCACGTGAATTATGTGTAATTTAGGAGGGTGGTAGTTGAAAATAAATCACAAATGAAAACACTATCCGGGTTTGCTACAACCAAAGTATACATTGCAGCGAATCTGAAATAAAATCCCGAAACACTAAAAATACCTTATGGAAGTTCTATACCTTAAAAAGCACCTTATTTCACTCAAATTCACGTTTCACTCAAAATAATTATCATAAAATTGTAAATATTATGACGTTGGGTAAAAGTATGGCTACAAAAATAAAAATACGTACTTAATATTTATTTAAAACAAAACAATACTGAATTCACAGAATGCAGTTAAAAAAATACATTGTTGGTATGTTATGAGAGGCAAGCAACTAACAAAACGAGCCCTCATTTTAGGCCTAGCCTAAACCTTCGATCCGGTTACTGTATTATGACGTTTATTCCGACAAACGTAAAGTTAATAATGCAAAATGGACCACTTAGAATCGGGCTTTAATCGGGCATTTTTTAATTTTGAACTATAATCCGATGATTATAGTTCGAAATTTAAAAATGCCTTATTGGTAAACCTGCGTCTAAAGATAAGCCTTAATTTGCAATAAGGCCGATTAGGTTTTTCGATTGATAATTAGTCCAACATATTCTATTGCAATGTTGATCAACTTTAATAATTGCACTTGTTGTTCAGACGCCAGCAGGTCAAGCTACCCGAAACTGTCAAATTTTCCCAATCAACCTTGAACCTTAATGCTTTAGTGATAAAGTTGAAAATCTATTAAAGAAATTTGACAGATTGTAGTAGCTTGATGTGCTGGCGTCTGTATTTTAGAAACAGATATTTAATTTCTCAAACTCTAGTTAGTTTAGTGGACAAATACAGCAAATAATTTATCTACGTATCTATCGCCTTCAATCCACAAAATTGTAAAGAATAAAAACTACAAGTTTGTCCATAAACTTCATCTAACAAAAAATACTGTCCCACTCATCTTGCTTCGCCTCTACAGCTCTCCTTAAAACTCGTATTCAGACACATAAATGAAAAGCTTCGCGACAGCTGTTCCCCCGAATTGCTCGTGAGTGTACAGCTCCATAGACATCTCCAGCTCTATGCTCTGTGGTCCTTCAAGCGGTCGCACTAACGAGGTAAGGCCTTCGTTGTTGTTTTGTGTTAATCTGAAAAAAGAAAGAGCTCCCATTAGAAATTATGTAGATATATCCAAACTAGTTTTCGTGGTTTTTCTTGTTAACCCAGATGTTACTGGAACTATTTTTCCACGAAATCCAGGAAATGGCCCGTCGTAATATAATTAGAGGTCGTATGCATGTGGTACAGTCACGAACACCAATATGTCAACACTTGGCGACTTTCAACTGCAATTTTTTCGTGAAATAACGCATGGAACGTTGAAATACGACACATTACATAAACCTATGGGTTCGAAAATGCTATGTTCGTAATCACATAAAATTTCAATAAAAAATAAAGGAGTAAATGGCTTTTGAATAAAGCCGAGTGTATACATACTTTTGCTCGTGACTGTACGTATGCGTTTTTGGGTCTTTTAATAGTCCTGTCGCAGGGTCTGGGTTAATTTAATATATCCAAAACCCGTTGGCCGAACAAACTTCCGGACCAAAAATGCATCTTGCATACTTTAGAATGATTATGAAAGTAGGGGGAAGAGGGGAGGGGTTGTCGAGAGGTTAGGAGAAGTATTGGCAGACCAAAAGTTAGATAGCTCGATGACCTTCATAGGACTGTAGATAGAAACTGGATAAGGTTACAGACCAAGGAAGCATGAAACAAAAATGCGGAAGGCTTATTCAGCAGTGCGTGGAGTAGGCTGTCAATAACGATCATGATGATCGGCTCTGTGATATTTTGGAATACTTACAAGAAGTCATTGATGTCAGCCTTCCTCTTGATACTGGGCGGCGCGTTCACATTCACCAGTTTCAGCTCAAACCTCATCTTGACGTACGGCCAGACGGGTCCACGCATTGTGAACAGTTTTAACTGAAAATGTATTTCCAAATTATTTCAGTCGCATATAGTTCTAATTGTAATATGTTAAAGTGAATAGCTCGCACATTCAATTGGTATGGGCAGTTAATTTACTCAGAGGCTTGCAAGTACCGTCAACAAGCTTCCATAGTAATCCATACAACTCTGACGGCCGTGCCTGTGTACAGGGCTTAAGGCTAAATGACTAAGGGCTAGTAATGAGATCCCGTTGTCATGGCAACCTAAAATATTAATAAAGTACTAACCTTAGTATCAGGGATGTACAAGTTAGACACGAAGGTGATGAAGTTATAGGAGATGGTGGTCGGCTGGTGAGCGCAGGTCCAGTCGCCCGGCTGACACACGCGCTCCGCCTTGTTGCAACGGCTGGAAGATAATGTTCACGTTTTATAATGATTGATGCTAGTAAGAACTAAAATACAGTTCTTTCACAGATTTTTCCTGTCAGCCTAAGCCAACACCAACCTTATCGAAACGAGAATAAAGATTCTTTTGATTTTGAAAGCGATGCAGTGCAAAATAATTGTAATAGTAACCGACATAACCCCAAGATTTGCCAAAGTTAAGTGACAGTAGATCATCGGTGGACCATTTTGCTAGTTGAACTGAATCCCGATGGAACCGAAAAATTCTGGAGTGCCGACTGCTGTCTCAGAGGGCGCTGCATAGGTACTCTCTAGCCCCCCACGAGGTCAATCGATGACCTGGTGAAGGCCACAGGAATCTGCTAGATGCGAGAACCACGGTTTCGGTTGTTGTCTTTCCGCTGAGTGACGAGATATAATGGGTAAAAGTATCTACTCACTGTTTATTCTCCAGCTGGTAACCAACAGGGCAGGAGATGCGCTGGCAGCGGTAGCTACCTCGCGTGTTCACGCACACATCGCTCGACGTTATAGACGATCCCGCACTCTTGGAGCAAGGAGCTTCACCAGTTTCACACTCGTCAATATCTGCAAGAAAGATTTTGGTTAGAAACTGTTCAATGACTCATTATCGTTAATAATACACTTAAACACATAAATATACGCTAAAACATCTTTTTTTACTTACTATAAGTCGCGAATCTGAAACAGCTATTGCCACGCCATGTATTTAAACGTGTAATATTATACAGTCGTAAGATAGGATATTCTCAAACGCAAACGAACGGCGCTTCAACCCCACGTTGAGAACCTATCTCAATAATTAATTTTCAAACATAAGCCCTAAGTTACATCTTGTTGAAAGATATAATAATATCATACGTCTTTATGACGGCAGAATCATCGGGGTAGGCTGAATGCCTTGAAGCCTTTATAGAAGTAAGCATTTTTTATTTGTCACTTAACGCGGCTTCGCTCGCGTTAAGAAGTATAGTGTGACCAAGTTTCATACAAACTTTCATCCCCTATTTTATCCCCTTAGGGGTAGAATTGATCAAAATCCTTTCTTAGCGGATGCCTACGTCATAACATCTACCTGCATGCCAAATTTCAGCCCGATCCGTCCAGTGGTTTGGGCTGTGCGTTGATAGATCACTATGTCAGTCAGTCAGTCACCTTTGACTTATATATATTCAGATAAATACAGTAGAGCAAAAGACTTTTATCATCTTGGCTGCTGGTCTTTTAAGGCTACCATATATGATAAGGTCCACCTTGACTCGAATCTCCTTGAAGATCTAACTCAACCCCGTGTATTCAGGTGATCTCTTTAGCGTCCTGTCAGTAAGTTTTGAGCTCATCCTTCTTTCTGACCTCCTCGACATTGTATCATCCCCTAGGTTGTACGAGGCCAGAACAATAGAAAAACACTCACCAATACAGCTCCTCTTATCCTCAGAGAGCCTGTATCCCGCGGGACAGGCACATCGGTAGCTGCCCGGCTCGTTGAGACAGCGCCCCACGCATGGGATCTTAGACTTGAACTCTGTGCATTCGTCGACGTCTGAACATGTGCTGCAACAAACGATACGGACCTAGTTAGTCAGGTCTAGTTGCAGGTGCTCAACTTCTCAAATGAAACAAGAAGCTGCAATAAGTTTGTGAAACCCACGAAAATAAACGGCTTGGGGCTGAAGACAAAGTTTGTTTTGCTCTTGAAACTTGACTGACCCAGGATCAACCAACAAAAATATGAATTTAAAATCCTTTCATCACACCTGTACATCTTGAGCTAGGCAAGGGTGTGTGATGGCATCTACATCGCCACATGCTAACTACGCATTAAACTGACATCACGCAAACTCCTGCATTGCGCAAGTAGAATTAAACAACAACAATAACAACGCAATATACAACGTCAAGACATCAATCGTCAGTGAGTACCCTACCAGCCACAACACCCGTCTGGTCGGATCCTCCCTTTTCTATACAGAACTAGCTTCTGCCCGCGGCTTCGCCCGCGTGGATGTCGGAAGTTATCCCACGGGAACGTGCTACCAGGATAAAAAGTATGTGTTTCCCCGTTGTCCGACGAAAACGAACGAACAACACCCCTATATCCCCCTTTGAGGGGTAGTTTTGAAAAACTTATAATGATAAACTTTATTACTTACTTAGGCAAGTATTGTTGCCAAGTTTCAAGTTTATTAACTAAATTAATAAGATGTTTCATATAAACTGTAGGTACCCGCTTTTCACCCCCACAGGGGTGGAATTTTAAAAAAATCATAAAAATTCATAAATTGACTCAAAGATTATTTATACCAATTTTATAATTAATCAAGCCACTTATCATAATCCTCCCCTGTATAATTAACCTACCCCTTTTCACCCCGTTAGGGGTAGATTTTCGAAAATCCCTCATACATGTTATTATTTATTTTTAGTCTTAAGTACACACACAGTACACTGAGTTTCGAGTTAATCGGACCGCGCGTTCAAATTCTTCCACACAAACTTTAACACCCCTATATCCCCTTTGAGGGTAGTTTTGAAAAACTAATAATGATAAACTTTATTGCTTACTTAGGCGAGTATTCATGCCAATTTTCAAGATTATTAACCTAACGAATAAGATTTTTCATATAAACTGTATCCCCGCTTTTCACCCCCACAGGGGTGGAATTTTGAAAAATCATTTGGGATGTGTTCATAACTTGACTCAAAGATTATTTATACCAATTTTCGAGTTAATCAAGCCACGCTGTAAAATCCTCCCCTGTAAAATTGACTACCCCTTTTCAGGCCGTCACGGGTAGATTTTCGAAAAACCCTGATACACATTATCCTTTCCTTTCAATTTTAAGTATGAATACTGAGTTTCCATTAAATCGGACCGCGCGCTAAAATTCTTCGATACAAACTTTGAAACCCCCCAATCCCCTTTTAGGGGGTAGTTTATAAAAACAAAAAATGCCCAACTTCATCATTTACTTAGATTAGTATTCGTGCCAAGTTTCAAGTTGATTAACTCAAGGAATAGGATTTTTCATACAAACAAAATCCCCCCACTTCACCCTCTTAGGGGTGGAATTTCGAAAAACCCTTTCTTAGTGGATACCTACTCTTTACGAAGAATACACCTTCCAAATTTCATGTCTATAGGAGCAGCGGTTTAGGCTGTGCGTTGATGTCTCAGTCAGTCAGTCAGTCAGTCAGTCAGGACTTTGAATTTTATATATATAGATGAGTGAACTTTACACCCTGTTCCTCATACCACTGTAAGTGAAAGAATCAAGGAACATTTCGTCAGGTATATTTATTTTGTTTAATTTCCATGAAGGGAGCGATCCAATTACAATCAACCGGGAAACAATCCAGGCTGCTATTGAGAAATTCCAGTGAGGAAAAATCCACTACCTAGGAAACACCACAAGGTCACCAGTTGCGACCACTTTCACTTTACCAAGGCAGTTATTTATTTATATTTTATTCCATATTCTCACCTATTATCAGGATTCAGTCTGTATCCTCTGTGACAGGCACAGCGGTAAGCTCCCCACACGTTGTTACATCGGTGTTCGCAGAGCGAGCCGGGGCGAGACTCCATACATTCATCCACGTCAACGCATACCTGATGGAAATTACATTAAAATCTAGTTATAATAAACGTGCACTGACTGGGCAGGTCCTCTCAATCTGTGTGGTTCTTTCCTCAAAAGACCATCTCATTTTTTCTTTGGAGATATTTAATATGTCCAGTCGATTCTTGAAGCAGTTCAGTGTGGAAGCCGTCACTGAACTGTTAAATATCTCCAAGCTATACGATACACACGCATCAGCTAATTAGCTGCTAGTTTGTCTAATCAAATAATAATAATAATAAAGTAAGAAGGATATATTGTGGTGGCACACTGACATCATGCAAAATCCTGCATCGCGCAAGCAGAGTTTACCGCGCAACTAGCATATATATAAAGTCCCGACATCAATTGTAGGGCAGTAGCACACCGGACACAACACCCGTCTGGTCGGAGGATCCTCTCTTTTCTATGAAGGACGAGTTAACTTTACACCCTGTTTCTCATACCATTATAATACCATTATCTAAAGGAAGCAATTAAGTGTTATATTTCCGAAAGCACCTAAAAACCTTGCCGTAACACTTGAAGTATGAAGATTTTTTTTGGTCAGAAAAACCGGTTTCTCCTTCTGGCAAATTCTGAAAAGTGGGGTCTTCTTCATTTTCCTCTGCTGCCTCTCTTATTACATCAACTTCAAATATTCCTCGTGCATTGCGAGGTGTATAGAATAGCAATATTAATAAGTGCTCATACACACAAGCGGTACGCGCCAACGGCATAGTCAACTGCAGCCGCCGACAAGGTGCCGCTCGTGTATTTGAGTACGGTGCTTATATACAGGAGAGGCACGTTGTCGACGTCAGCCGTAGACTTGTCGGCGGCAGCTTTCGACGAGTGTCGTCGGTTGCAGTTGTCTCTGCGGTTGACGCGTGCCGCATGTGTATATGGGCAAGAATGTCTTACCTTATCATTAACAGGCGCAGATCTAAACCCAATGTGACATTTACATTGATAAGATCCGATTGTATTCAAACAGTCCGCGTTTTGGGAACAGGCGGGCTGAAATCAGACGAAATAAGTTACAAATATTTCATTAATATAGTATTTGGTCACATCATCACCAGGATTATTCAGCCAAAAGACGTTCACTGCTCGACATAAGCTTCTCCTAAGCATGCGGGAACTACAAGACCAACAACAACTGATCCTGTGTTTCTTCCATTCACCGGATTTCTGCGATCATTACAAAGTTTCTTTCTAGCCATTCCTTATTTGTCAATGTATATACTTTGTTGTTTAGTCCTTAATACGCTGACATTGCCCTTTAACGATTTCTCCACGAATGCCTATGACTTCCCGATACGGAGAAAGGCACGGTACTGCAGGGAGACAAACAGACTAGGTACCCTTTAAGCACTTGTACTAAATATTTGCATAATTTAAGGTAGAATGTACAGGGATTTCTAATTACACATGCACCCTTTATAATATTTGACATTTTTGTATTAATATGACACATTGATTGTTACTGTAATTTAAGCGATTTGACATTTTTTGTATCATTATATTATATTTTTTTTTTGTGTACCTATTTCAAACGGTTTGACATCTATTGTAATTTAAACGATTTCACATTTCTGAATTAAAGACATTTTTACTGTAGTTCAGACTATTTGACATTAATTTGTATTCTGTATTATCATCATTTCTTAATATTGTTTCTTAAAATTATAATACGATTTGCATGCCCATGTGACGGTAGAACATGGAGCACTATTATAAAAATAAAACATCTATATATAATATCCCTGGACAATATAATATCCCTGGACATTTCACACAGCACCATTGTCCCAAGCTAAGCAACCTAATGCTTGTGTTATGGTAACAAGATGGCTGATAAACTACTTATATATATATATATTTTTTTTGTAAATACATACATATTGTAGATAGAAAAACACCCAGACTCGGAACAAATACATGTAGGTCATACAAATATTTGTTCCGTGCGGGAATCGAACCCGCGACACGCAGCGCAGCAGTCAATCGCTTAACCACTGCGCCAACCGTGCCGTCAGCTATATATAGCTATATGTATACTTATTACCTATGTTTGCAAATGAATAAATGATTTGATTTGATTTAACTTCACTTTTATTGTCATTACTAAAAGCTAAACTTACCATGCTTCCACCTAACGCACACTCATTCACATCCACACACTCATGATCCTTGACCAGGCGATGTCCGCTGGGACAGTTGCAGGAGTATCCGCCCGGCAGGTTGGAGCAGATTTGTTGGGAACCGCACTTCGCTTCTCCGGTTAAGCATTCGTTTACGTCTGAAAGGAGCGAAGGTTTTTGTATTTTGTGTGTTAAAGGAGAACTTACGACTGGGAAATACATATTGTGCTGTGTAGCACCCAAAATATAACATACACACTAATACTACCAATGCCCACTTTTCGCCAGATAAGTCCCAAGTAATAGGGGCGAGCTTCCCCAAAAAACTGGCCACTCTGAACTGATCCTGAAGAATTCCCAAAAGAAACTGACCTGGGGATCCAACCCTGGAGTCCGCATTCAGCAGTTACTCTTACGGCGACTAAACCAACAAGGCAGTCACAGCGGCCTTTTCAGTTTTTTTCAGCAAAGAGTAAAAATGTTTGGCGGAAAATCAGACGACAACATAGCATTTAGTTAATGATAAAAAGCATTTTTTCGATTACTTATAAATATATTAAAAAAAATGCTTAGCTATTTTGTGTCCGACCCTACGAGGCACCCGAGGTGTTCAAGTCCCGTTCAAGTACCCTCGGTCGTGATCTCAGTCCACGTACCTGTTACCTTACTGAACAGCATCTATATACTACTCACCAACACAAGTATTATCATCCCCGAGCCTGTACCCTGCGGGACACCTGAACACAGACCCTCGGTCGTGGTACTGCGTGATCTCGGGCTCCACGTACTTGGTGCCTGTCGCGTGCATCGCATTCTTTGGAGGCAAGGACGGGTAGACTGAAACAAGATTAGGGAATTAAAATACACAGATTTTTTGGTAGAACCATTATACAATATGTAACGACCAAAAGCCGCTCCGGGGGATAAAATCGCATCTTGAGATTAAAATGTGTACCTTTTAGAAGGGGCAACTAGATTCAATTCTCTTTTTTCTTGTATTGTTTAAATTCAACTGTGCCTTTTAATGATCTTAGGGCTGATTTTTCCATCGCCAGATAACTTTTATACGAGGAATAAAATTGACGTTTGACAGCTTTTGTATGAAATAACTGTCAAAATTTCAAAATTTGCGATGATATCCTGCCGATCGATTCTGTCAAAATCTCACCGTGAAAAGTTAGGTGAAGTGAGCTGTCAATAGTGTCATTCCCTTGCATTATTTGGAATGACAGCTCACTCCACGATCACTTCACCTAAGTTTTCACGGTGAGATGGTTACAGAATCGCACTGCTGTTGCCTAAGTTTTATTCTAAACCTTAAACCCTCTGTTTGTTGTAGATCTTTTCTCTGGTGAAGAACCATTCCAAGATTCTGGATCGGAGTATTTGCCTGATAGTTTGTCATACCAAAAAATCAGCCCTAATAAACGATTTGACTTTGACTTTGTTTGAGGTTCACATTATGTAATCTTTCACTTTTAGCGAACATTTTACTTGCTGGCACAACAGCTGAAGACCAAATTCAATAAATTAATTTAAAAAGCCGTAATAATCGATTAGCATCAGATCTCTCCCTCATAAATATGCTTTCTGCAAAAAACCCTGTTTCAATATACTCACTAGGCTCATTCCCGTATCCCGTGGGGAACTGTCCGTTATTCCTGAGCGGCACACAGCGATGGCGCACCTCGTCGAGGCGCCAGTTGGGAGGACACTCACAGCGGTACCCGCCAGGAGTGTTGATACAGATCTCTACGGCCGCACAGTTCGCTTGGCCGTTTGTGCATTCGTTTATGTCTGGGGATGCAGTGAGACATGTTAGGATTACCTTGGAATTCTCAAAGTAGGTCAAAGGACTAAAGGACATGATTCATTTCGTACCCGTAAAAAATGAGTACTGATTTCTTATGAAATATAACATCTTAAGCATTTTTTACAAATACAACGAATGTCTACATTTAACCCCCCGGCTGCTATTTGAGATTGAAAATGCCAAAAATCATTACAACAAATGTTTGGATAACATTAAAAAAATACCACCTTCTAATTTAATATAACATCCCAAACATGTTTTAACTATTACAACATAGATCTGCAATTGACCCTGAAAATATGATTTTTGGTACTTTCAAACCCAAATAGCAGCCAGCTGCTATTATTTTTGACTCTAGCGTGGAAAACTTACCTTCGCACTCTCCGGTCTTAGCATTATGGTGGAACCCAGCGTCGCACAGGTTTCGTGATCGGAAGGGTCGTGCCGTCACTCCGGTGTACTCTGGGTAGCCCCAGAAGAATGCCTTTTCTGTAAGATTGAATATCATTAGTTAGTATACAGATCCAGATATTAATAACCATTTTTGTCGACGTAAGGTTAGACGCCCTCAGACAACTGAATTAGAGTAGCCGAAGGTTGAATTGTATGGCGGGCGATGGCAGAGGCCTACCAGCAACGGACTGCAAAATCATGACGACACAAAACATGAAAAAAGAATCTTGTACTTTTTTTTTTAATATACAGCAGCGATAATTTCTGGGCTGTCTAGTTTGATTAAAAAATATATCACGCCTTTATAAGGTAACTCTCAAGAAGGAAGAAGAAGCGTCTTCATGAAAACAAAACAAAATTCGATTAAATAAGAAGGCTTAAAAGGCCCAAATTCTGGCTATCAAAGACTTACTAGTCGAAGTAGGCGGCAGTGGTGCCTCTGTAGTCGTGGAGGTAGTAGAAGAAGTCGTGGTGATGAACACACAGGACTTGGTGACCAAGTCTCTTCGGAACCCTGGCGCGCAGTTACAGGTGTAGCCTCCTATCGTGTTTCTACAGACCTCGGTGAGACCGGAGCAGCTGTGGCGGTTAGTGGCGCATTCGTCTATGTCTGGGGATTAAGGTGAAAGATTTGTGAAAAGGATATTTAATTGACCCCTATAAAAATTTAACAGCCTTCTAATGATGTACGCTTTTTTTTTAATGAGCTTCTTAAAATATGTTGTGTTCTGATGTAATTACAACATTAAATACCCCTCGACCCACAATGTTTTGCTTTTTATACTAAAATTAGAAGTCGTTTCTCAGCAATTATGTTTGTGTAATGTTACTTAGTCTGATTACAGTATGCGGCTATGTGATGGGTCTTTTTACACCCTGTAATTATAACTGAAAATTAAAAATCTTACCAAAGCAAGAGCCATACTCGTCAGCCTCGAATCCCATCGGACATTCTTTTGGTTTCACATTAGTCCACGTATTCTTCGGAATCAGCTGGGTATCGAAAACCACCGACCCATCCTCTTTCCTATCCCCCGCAATCGTGGCTGTCCTCCCAACATTTCCTACATTCACGTTAACGAGGTACGGAGGATATGGTTTTGGTTCCTCTGGAGGTTTATATGTAGTTTCTCGTTGCTGCGGTTCTACTTCAGGCGGTATTGATTCGTTTGTTTGTTCTTCGCCATTCGGAGAGTATGTTGATTCGGGTCTTTCTTCGGGCTGCTTCGGTAACTCGTCTTCGGGAATGTATGCTGGTGGTGTGGGACGGTTGTAGGTTACTTCGGGTTGCTTCGGCGTGTATTGAGGCTCGGTTACTGTTATGTATTCTTGTTGTTCGGTTGGTATGAGATGTGTTTGTTCCTCTGGTTCTGCAGTCGTAGTTGGTTCATATTTCGGTTTCGAATAAGGATCGTTTTCTTCGTTTTTGTATACATCTGGATTGCTGTTGTATATAGGAGGTGGTTCCACATTATTGTCTTCGATTTTTGGTTCGGGTTCTTTAGGTTTTTCAGTGGTTGTGCTAGAAGTGGTTGGTGGTGCAGGTTTTGGT
Organism: Apamea crenata; assembly: GCA_949629185.1. NCBI lineage: Eukaryota > Metazoa > Arthropoda > Insecta > Lepidoptera > Noctuidae > Apamea > Apamea crenata. The sequence goes on from OX451377.1 coordinate 11,771,273, forward strand.
GTTGAAGTTGTGGTGGTCGATGGTTCCTTTGGTTTGTTGTCTGCGGATGCTGTACGGTTTGCTTCTGTTTCTTCTCTGAAAATTAAGAAGATTTTTAGCACCGAGTCTTTGGTACCTGTTTTGTTGCCCATTGTACATAAGTTTTTTTATATTATTATATATCGACGCTCCCAAGCAATAACCCGGTAATCGAAAAATTAAAAATTTTACAGGAGAAAAGATTTACTGATTTTATCAAATATCTTTTCAACAAGTGGGACTATTGAAGTCATTGATGTATTAAATGAAAGGTATTTTTTTACATCAATGACTTCAATAGTCCCACTTGTTGAAAAGATATTTGATAAAATCAGTAAATCTTTTCTCCTGTAAAATTTTGATATTTCGATTACCGGGTTATTGCTTGGGAGCGTCGATATAAGCAATATACTTCATCTTCTGACGTAATATCACGCCTTTAATCCCCGAAGGGTGAAGCAGAGGTGCACTCATAGTACACCCACATTTCTCCAGATATGTTTAAGTCCCATTTAATAGCCTTTTGCCACCAATTGGGCACAAATCCAGATTCCGGGCTGCCACTGAGAAATTTCAGATGGAAAACCCCAATAACACTTTGCCCGACCAGGGAATGGAACCCTCCTGGGTTCGATTCCCTGGTCGGGCAAAGTGTGCGGAGCATGGGCTCCTGCCCATGCTCCGCAGTAGCGTTTGCGACCACTAGACCAGCGAGGCAGTCCAGTTGTTGCACTTGTATTGACTCCTGGCACATAAATTATAAACGTTCAAGTACAATTGGGAAAAAATATAGAAACTATGATACTTACTCAGAATCATAATACTCGTACTCATACTCCGGCACTGGCGTAGTGGATGTAGTAGAGGTGCGCTTGCGCACACAACGGAACGACCCGCGGATGTTGAAGCAATTGTAATCTGGACCGCAGTTGTGGAGGCCCAGACCGCATTCATCGATATCTGGGGAACACAATACATTAAGACAAATTATTAAGCATGAATTCATTGGAGACAATAAAAAAAAATCGACTTCACTTTACTTTGAAAATAGGCACTACATTCCTTAAAATGACGCTTAGGCATTGAAAACTTGACACAAAAACGACCTGATTATCGCTAGCCATCTTTAGACATTCAGTTTCTTAAAAAAAAAGAACAACTGACTTAAAAAAAAACCACTACAACGTGAAAAATAACGTTAATATCGGAAGTCGGTGGCAAAAATCGAAAATACTAATATAATAAAACAAAAACAAGTATCGGTTATCGGCTATCGGTATCTAAACTGTAAAGCCTTCCAGCTAGAATGATGGTGGTGAAGAATCTGCCGGTCCATTCTGTAAAAATCTCACCGTGAAAACTCAAGTGAAGTGAGCTTGATGTGAGTTGTCATTAGTGTCAATCCCTAGCATTATTTGGAATGACAGCTCACTCCACGCTCACTTCACCTAAATTTTCACGGCGAGATGGTTACAGAATCGCACTGCTGTAGGTTATCCTTACCCTCGCATTTCCCAGTGGAATGATGTAGCACATATCCGGTACCACACGAAGTAATCCTGATGCACAAGTAGGAGCCGACCGTGTTGTCACAACGTTGAGCTTCAGGGATGCAATCGTGTTGACGAGTCGCACACTCATTTATGTCTGACGAGAAAGAAAAAAAATAGCATTAACCCGTTGAATGTCGTAATTATAGACACAATTAAAAAGCCATTGTGTCTCGCGTGGAGCTATGTTCCGACATATGAAGGGTTAATAATATTTCAGTATTTTTATGTCACGAAGTTACGCGCACTTTACTTGTGGTTACCAAGTGTACAAACACGCTGTGAATGTGTGTGTAAGCGCAGGAGCTCTCGGTACCGTCCGAGACAATGGCGAAGTCGTGAGTGTGTGCGTGTGTATATTTATGATGACGCTACTCGCCTTCATATGCTACTTCCAATTTAGATTTTAATTTTTAATTTACCAAATTGCAATAAACAACTGTCGCTTTAAATCAGTGCCTAAAAATTATGCTACAACTGAGTTTGGGCATGTATAAATAAATCCACAAAGCAACTATAACAAATAATGAAACTACCAAAACTACCATTTAAAAAAGCAGTAGCAACCTGAAGGCCAATTCTCGTAATTTAAAACGTTCAAAATCTAGTCGCAGTCTCATCTCGGCGACAAACAAATGTCAAAAACTTGTCAAAGTGTTGGGAAACGAGGTATTTTTGACAGATTGAGACTGAGATCAGACTGTGAACGTTCTTGTTGCGCCACTTCTTCTTCCCAGCGATAGCACTAGGAAGTGGTGAAGGGCGAGCATGTTTGCGGGACTGTCTTTTGTAATTTTGACGTTCAAAAAGTGCTGATTCTCAGCCTAATTTGAATAAATGACTGTTGATATTTGATTTTTTTTTTCTAAAAATTACGAGAATTGCCCCTCTGGAGTCGGAGTTCAGTCATTGGCTAGCCTCCAATTACATTATGGGTCATAAACATAACTGAACTTAATAAAACAGTTCTGACCTGGGAGGTAGCGCAACACACTATCAGTAGGTAACAATAGCTCTCATTTTGACAGTTCAACAACATTCATTGCGTTATTTACGTTGTTGAGCAAAAAAATGTTTCGAACATATCAAGCAATGGATTAGCAATATCCTTCAAAATGATTCAGATTGATAAAGGCGTGATGTTCCCGAGTAGGTACTTACCAACACAAGCTCCTGTAATTATGTCGAGCTCGTACCCCAACTTGCAGTGGCACTCATAACTACCATTTGTGTTCAGACAGTTCTGGTACTGATCACAAAGGTGAGTCCCTTCCACACATTCATCGATATCTGCAAAGGAAATATTTTATAAAATTGTTATCGTCATTTAAGAGTGACTCGTGGCTAAGTAATAATAGCCGCATGGATAAATTTTAAAGGTTAAGCAACGCATGGTGAGGTACGTCCGTGGATGGGTAAATACATGCCGAGGCTGTAATTTTGATCTTTGACAGTCGCTACGTAGGAAGAAGAAGAAGTAGAGACACAACCAGTCTTAACGAGGGGAGTAGATGGGCAGTCAAGAGTCACTCCATGTATCAGGGTTCTCCTGGTATTCAGCTGATTGGAAACTGATCCCAACATAGTTGGGAAAAGGTTAATCAGATGACAAATTATCTTCGATTTGAATACATGTTCCAAACCCCAACTATGTAGGGAAGAAGTCATCGTTCCAGTGCGAGTAAGAGATGGAGATATGTACATGAAAGATAGTGCCGTCCCTTTTTCGCACTGACTTTGGCACCTTTTGATAACAACTTACCTTCACAATAGAGACTTCCAGCCTTCTTCCGCATACCATCAGGACACTGCTCTTTGCTGAAATACGAATAAAAAGGTTTTATGCAAATTCATATTCTACGAGTACTAAGAACAATCAATCAATCAAGCCGACCCGAATCTGTAAAATTTTCCCAATCAACCTTGAACCTAATACTTTCGCGATAAAGTTTAAAATCTATTAAAGAAAATTGACAGATTGTAGCAGCTTGATGTGCTAGATCTGTACCTATCTAATATTTTATTTATTTCGGTCAGTGGGTCATCTTAGGGGCGGAGTTCTTGTATTATGGAAGAACTAAAAGAAAAACGGTAAAGATAAAGATTGTGTTTGGTCACAGCAGACGCGGCTTTAGTAGAAGTCAAACACAAACTCAATTAAAGGGGCCTTGGCAAAGTGTCATTCTATCAGCGACAACGATGATGGAAAGTCAAAAATGTATGAGAGCGACATAAGCTACCGAAATGCCGACAATCCTGTAGAAAGTCGTTGTAGAAACACGAAACGCTTTGAAAGCGATTGACACTTGTCCAGCACCCTAATTGCGTAACACACGATCAATCGGAATCGGTTTCATTTTGACGGTTCAACAACATTCATTGCGCTATTTACGTTGTTGAGCAGACACATGACACATTTTTTTAACATATGAAGCAATGGATTAGCAATATCCTTCTAAATGATTCAGATTGAGATTGATTGTGTGTTACGCAATTAGGATGCAGCAGTGCGATTCTGTAACCATCTCACCGTGAAAACTTAGGTGAAGTGAGCTGTCATTCCAAATAATGCTAGGGATTGACACTACTGACAACTCCCATCAAGCTCACTTCACTTGAGTTTTCACGGTGACATTTTCACAGAATCGACCGGCTGGTCCTAAGGACATTATAATTACCTGTGATCAACTTTAGGCTTGCAGTCATACTGTCCTAGCTGGTTGATGCAATCCTGGTCCGCCCGACAAATGCCCTCCTGACATTCATCTATGTCTGTAAGAATCAAAATGATTTACAGTTTGATATTGTTCTTAAATTCACTGACAGACAAGGCAAAGCTTAAACCGCTGGGTCTAGCAGCACGAAGGTTGCACCAGAGTTCCTTATACAAGGTGGCAGGACATGGACGCGCAAACTGTAGCCACGAAATTCAGCACATGATTCTAAACCCCCAGCGTACACATTTTTCGTCCTGCGTGGTCAAAATGTATGGAATAGCAATTTTTCTCACTACAGGGTGTCCAGAATGATGTATACTTACTGCACCCATGGTAACGCGTTGCGTGTCGATTTTTATTATTATTTTGATTTTCTTTATTTAAGGTAAGTTTACAAAAAATCTTGCTTATAACTATGCCCCAAAAACCGTTTTCACGGTTTGTCTGTGGGAACGGAACAAACAGTACAAAAAAAAACAGATTTACAAGTGCGGACACCTAATTTCCACTTAATAACCTTACAAAGTAGGTAGGTGAGAAATAAACAAACATGGCTTACAAACTCTTGAGAAAGAACAGCTTCAGTAATTAAGCTGATTGATTTTAAGCTATTTCACTACACAAGAATCATCATAATGATCGTCTATAAAGGAGTTTGAAGATCCGCATACCTAGCTGACCGCTATTTTGTTTTTTTTTTTTCCAAATGGCGACCACGCATATAGCCCCTACACAAATCGATAGCTGACATCAATGCAAACAGAAAAAATAATAAGACCAAACTCCCCGTAAAGTGACGTTTCCGAGATATTGACGCCGATTCCCTTGTTCACAAACTAATTAAGATACTCCATAAACATTTTAGTACCATAAAAACATGGCGACTAAAAATACGTTAATTTATGTCAGGCGCTGACTAATTTGACAGGACTAAACCAATATTTATCTTATGTCCTTTTCTTAATGAAATAGAAAGAAAAAGATGCACTGAACTTAAATTTAGTTTAGTTTGTGAACAAGGGAATTGGCGCCAATAACGTTCAAAGTTGATCACGTGACATCCATATTTTTGTTACTTGCTTGTATTTTGTTGCATAGACGTTAGAAATAATCACTCTGAAGGTTTAAAGGTAGGAAGGTATGCCAGGTTCCATATAACAATCTTCAATCCCCCATAATACCGTAAAATAACACAACGTAAAGTTTACATCAACGCTCGATAGATGGCAGCACATGTTATTACACCAATTTTAGATAGATGGCAGCACGATAGATAGATAGATAGTTTTTGAAAATCAATCAATGGCCCCGATTCCCTTGTTCACAAACTAAACTAAATTTAAGTACAGTGCATCTTTTTCTTTCTATTTCATTAAGAAAAGGACAGACGATAAATATTAGTTTAGTCCTGTCAAATTAGTCAGCGCCTGACGTAAATTGACGTGTTTTTGGTTGCCATGTTTTAAATCACGTCTAAACTGTCTATGGAGTATCATAATTTGACAGGACTAAACTAACATTTTATCTTCTGTCCTTTTCTTAATGAAATAGAAAGAAAAAGATGCAGTGAACTTAAATTTAGTTTAGTTTGTGAACAAGGGAATCGGCGCCAATATCCTATAGGATCGGGGAGGTCATTTTTGTGAAGGAGTTGATCGGGAATAGTACCGGTACCAACTTCTCATTGTAGATATCATTGATTATCAACGACTGATTTAGAATCTAGGTATTTCAGCATTTCAGATTCTGATATTTATTTCAGAATATTAATTCAGGTTTGTTATAGTTGTAATGGCAATCATGCCATTTGGTTTTTATTTTTATTATTTTATTTATCTTTGAATATATTATTTTATATTTGGTGAATGTGAGAACGTTGTAGGTCTTATAGATTTGAATTCCGTTTTCTATTTTGTGATCGTCCTTAACTTTTTGAGTTACATTATGATAAATGATTTCATTTTTGTAAGTAGTTTTGTACAATCACTTTTACACGTCAATCATATTTAAAAAAAACTAGAATAAAGTCGGCGTTTCCTATCTGACTACTCTGAGAAGAAAGGCCGAACGAACTTAGAGGTCTCTTTTAAAGTCCAAATATAATCTTGGTCAGACAATGTGCTAACTAATTAGCTAGCTAATTCTCGTATTTTATTTAGCATAATCTGCCAATAACCTTCTCACTGCTGGGACCCAGGCCTCCTCTCGGTGAGAGGAAGTGGGCCGTAATCCACCACGCGGGCCCAGTGCGGGTTGGTAGATGTCACAATATGTCTTCGAATTTTTCGGTTCTAGGACATGCCGGTTTCCTCACGATGTTTTCCTTCGCCGTTTTGAGAGCATGTTTTATTTGTATGATGCCAATCAATGCACTTTTGTATAAGGATATAAGGATTTAAAGACTCTTCTAGACCAACTGTGGTTACTGGAAAAGCTGGTGAGTACTGGAAAAGGTACAAATTGCCAAAAAAAATTCTTAGGCTTCCCATATTTTTTTCTTTCTTGTTTCAATATGTCTCTTACCTTCGCACTTGTTAGTGTTGGAGTCTATCTTGAACCCTGGTGGGCAGTACCTGGACTCCTTGTCCTGGCAGTAGAAGGAACTGTGTGTGTTGATACAGAACTGGGAGAGAGGGTTGCAGTCATGTTTGTGGATCGCGCATTCGTCTACATCTGGAAGAAGAAGATAAGATAATGTATATTTGCCAAAAACAGTGCTTTTACATTTCTTTATAATTTTTTTTTTTTCATTTTTTTTTCCACATTAGGTTTATCTTCATAAAAAAAATAAGACGCAAAGAAAGCATTTTGCTTATGAACTCCACACTAGGTCTAGCCTGTTTCGTGGAAAACGGTGGTTGAATTAATGTTTATTTGCAAAAAACAGTGATTTTACATTTCCTTATAAGTAGTCAAAATTGATAGCTAGGTTCTACATAAAAAAATAAAAATAAGACGCGAAGGAAGCAGTTTGCTTATGAGCTCCACACTAGGTCAAGCCTGTCTCGTGGAAAATGGTGGTTGAATTAATTTTAAACTTTTTAAATACTCCCCAAAGGGTAAAGCAGAGGAATTTGGGTGTATATTACACCCACATTACGCCAGTTATTTGTGCCCGACCTGGATCGAACACAGGTACCACTTGATCAGCCACACATGTAACCATTGAGACCAACGAAAACATAAGTTAGTATTCGGAATTTCTATAGGGTATTGTCACGAACAAAACGAATAATAAAATAATAATAATAAATCTTAATTTCTGAATAAATGCATTTACATTATCTTGATCTAAAAATAGCTTAAGTTATTGTTCCAGAGTGAAAACCCTTTTTTTTTTTTTTTGTGGATGGGAAGTCATCAAATGACCCCTCCCGCTCTGGGTGGAGCGGAAGGGAGTGTCAGACTTTTACTGACTAAAACCCACCCGTGTTCCTTCCTTAGCCCTTTCTGTTTCTGGGCAGCGGTTAACCTTTCGGAAGATCCCGCCGCCCTGGCAGGCTTCGGCCCCGTCCTCTGCTGACATCTCTTTGAGGCGCGCGTGGAACACAACGCGCCGTCCGGCACGGGCCTGGTCCTGATCGGACGGTGAGCTACCCATTACTCACCGCCCGCAGGCCCGCGCCTACGGTGGCCGGGAGTCGTCACGCGGCTCCCGACGCCCGGAGCGTCTCCCGCGGCGGCTGAGGCGTGAGGCCTCCCCGCCACCTCCTTCGCTAGCATGACTGCTTCGCAGAAGGAGGTGACTGCCTCCCACTCCCTCTCGCCCCGGACCATGGCTTGCACCAGGGCCGGACGCGAGAGGTCGCCGCCGTTGCCGATCGCCTCTACGAGGACACGGCGGGGCTCCGCCCAAGCAGGGCAGACCTCCACCGTGTGCTCCACCGTGTCCTATAGGCGAGAGTGAAAACCCTGACTTCGAAACTAGGTTTATGTACCTGTATGTTAGAATCCAGTGTCCCTTCAAAGTGATGTGCATAAATAGAAAATAGGACACAAATTATACAAAATAATCCATAAGGGCAAGTCCAAGAAAAAACTGCACCCTAATCGCGTAACACACAATCAATCTCAATTTGAATAATTTAGAAGGATATTGCTAATCCATTGCTTCATATGTTCAAAAAAGGTGTCATGTGTCTGCTCAACAACGTAAATAACGCAATGAATGTGGTTGAACTGTCAAAGTGAAACCAATTGCTATTGATAGTGTGGTGTCTTACGCAATTACCCTGCTGGTGAAGAACGGTCTCTGCCTTACTCTTAGAAGAATATCTGTGTGGTAAATCTTATGTTATGTTTCTTTCAAAAAGCATCTTACCTTCGCACTCCTCATGCACCCCGATCTTAAAACCCGGCGGACACCTGTCCTCCACGTGCGCACGCGGCGACGTGCTCAGGTTGATGGGGTTGCCGGTGACGCCGCCGCAGCTGTAGCCGCCAACCGTGTTCTCGCAGACGAAGGTGGGACAAGGGGGGTTCGGCAGCTGGCACTCGTTTATGTCTAGAAAAAAATTCGAGAGAAAATCAGAAAAGAAAGAAAACACGTTTATTTGCGGTAAACATGACGCAGAGAAAGAACACAAACACAAAAAATAACCAGTTGCGGGAAAATATGAATCACACTAAATCCACGAAATTGAAATTATTAAAACTCTTGCGAGGAAATGTCGTAGTAAGTATCTTCAACAGGCCATTAAATGAAACGTTTCCTGGTACATACATTTAAGTTTTAACTACCGCATCACTATTCAACTTTGATTGGTGAAAACGTTTAGAAACGTCATAATTAAGAAGATCCTCAAGACGCAACTAAGCTATGGGGTCTGATTAAAAAAAAAAATAACACGAAACCATAAATTGTAACAGAATAGATTTGGATAAACTCAAACCAAACTGAAAACCAAGTTTTTCTTAATAGCAGCCTGATTTGTGCCTCGTTGGTGGCAAAAACTTAAAAATACTATAAATACATAAAACATACATACTCGTATAATCACACTAAAAACTAACTAACGCACACGAACTGTCTGCGTCGTATTTCGACTGACTGGTGTCATGTAGCCGGCCACGAAGCCGGCGGTACACAACACCCTTCGGCGAGAACTCTTCCTTGAGGAACTTCTCGAGATGATGTATCGGAACACGCACCACGAACGACTTGAAGTTCGTGTTGTGGTTGTGACGCGACTCCAACTTCTCGACCCTCAAAGTCCAGTTGGTCTTCACAAGCACGCGCGCGCGCATGCTTGCGCGTGTTATTTATTTATTTATTTATATATCAATTGCTTGCTGCACTTACAGTACACACCAAAGCGCGCAACAAGCCAACAACATACATTTAACTAAAAAACTTCATGCAAACATTAAACATAGATTTACTGCTATACATAAATATGTCAACTTCCGGCTCATGAGCAATCAGGGCGTTCAGCAGAATGATCGCCTGGGTTGTGGGTGCATAACGAGCAGTGTGGGTATGCACTGGCGGCGCCGCGAACAGGCCACTTGATACTTATCATCACATACATTATTGTTAGGTTTTGTTATGATACTTACCATCACATACATGATTGTTAAGGTTCCTGGCGAACCCTGGAGGGCACTGTCCCTTCTCTACGTTGTTCTTCTTGACTGATATGCACCGGTATGAGCCCTGCAGGTTGTGGCACTGAGTGCCGGCCAGGCATACGTGCACGTCGAGCTGGCATTCGTCTATGTCTGCGAAACAAGAATTTTGGCTGTTAGATTTATTTGTATTGTCTATGCCCCTTTTCACTAACACGAAATGAATGCCTAAATAAAAGAACCCTGTTGGATTTTCAGATTTTCGTGCAGAGAAATGGAGAGAGGAAGAGGACGACCAAAGAAAAGATGGATGGTTTGTCTGAGGAATGATATATGAAAGAGAAGGGAGTGAATGATAGAGTGACAGTAGACAGGAGAGAATGGAAGAAGAAAACATGTTGCGCCGACCCCAAGTAACAAGGGACAAGGGCAGGAAGATAAGGATGATAGTGCTGAGCCGAGCGTTGAAAATCAAACAGCTGTCCCATACAAAACTTCAATATCTAGTCGACCCAAATGTATGGGCCAAAAATATGAAAAAAATTTCACACTTATTATGGCAAAACGCAACACATTAAAATGGCAAAACGTTAACGTCATTCTGAAGGTCATCGGTGAGAAGCCATGTTGCGCCGTTATGGCGCATCGGGTACATCTACAAGTGCATGTACCCAATGCGTCAGGTGAGTGCAACAATTACATGAATTTAAAAAAAAATCTATTACCTACATTTGTTACTTACTAACATAGCTTATAAGTGTGTACATCAACATCTTATGGATCAAGGTCTGAAGTAAAGTAATTTATTTATTTAATTATTTTTTTAATTTATTAATCACCAACTGTTGACATACTTAAGTATTTTCTGCAAATATATTATTATTGTTATCCTTAATTCCTGCTGCTGCTTAGAAGGATCCCTACTATTCCATAGTAGGGACCCTTCTAAACAGCAGCAAACCCTCAAACAAGAATTAAATACGAAGAATAACATACCCTGGCAGGAAGTTCCATCAGGCATCAACTCGTATCCTCTTCTGCATGAGCACTTGACTTCCACGCCGTTGTCGTTGCACTTGTGCTGGCAAGGATTGCGCGGCTTACACCTGTTCTTACCCACCTGGAGTTATGAGGAGTGGACGGAAATCAAAACTTGATTTAATTAAAGAAATAGGTACCATTACTAAGGGACCGTAGCATTTTAATCGTGCGGTTTTTATAAAGTTTCAAATGAAAAGCAGAAGATTGGAATCGATATCTGAACATGATAAATAAACAAAATAGAAAAAAAAACGAAAATGATTTGAGGTCACGACCGCTGGTAGTTTTTGTTTTATCATCTTTAGATACCCATCGCGTCTGCGGAGTTTAGCTAGCCAATTTAAAATAACCACAGTTCGGCAACAGCCGGATTGCGTGGAGACTGCGGTATCTTAATCCTCTTGACCTCTTGAGTCTTGACACGACCCATTGATAGCTTTTTACGACACTATTTTGTTTGACAGGTAATCCTAAAAATGTAGTTACTCTGACATCACCCGTGGACCGCCTGTCTATCTCCTTTCTCTGGTTTGCTTATAAATACAGGGTGGCAAGGTCATCGACGGGCAAACTGTAACCATGAATTAAGCGCATGATTCAGCGTAGATAGTTTTCGTCGGTTAACAGAAAAAAATCTGCTGTTTCACAGAAAAGTGCAATATCTTGAAAGTGCACATTTAAAATATTATAATCCAAGAATTGGCGTCGTCAGATTACTTTACCAAGAATATTAACAGGGAAATAATAGTCGTTTAGGTATTTTGACAACCTAGCTTTGTCTCACGGATTGGCTTTATAGTACACGAGGTTCAAATGTATGGGAAAGCTTTGTTTTTTAAATAACCTACAAAAAATTTCAACGTGGGTTCAGAGTCATGAACAGAATCCATGGTAACGGGTTGCGCGTCGATGTCCTTGACAACCTGTTTACTGAAATCACCAATCCATCTACCAAGTACAGTGTCATAAGAATTTCCCGTTTCTGTTAATCACATAGCAAGTTTATCATAGGCGCATTTAAACAGCTGCGGCAAGCTATCAAAATGGAACTTTAAATCAAACAATAGATTGAACTACCCACCTCTTTACAATTCCTTCTATCAGCCATCAGCATATAGCCAGGGTTACACTCACACCTGTAAGACCCTGGCACAGGTATGCAATGATGTGCACACAACTCATTTGGAGCGTAGTCTTCACATAGAGATGGTAATGCTGAGGACAAAGGTTTAGAGATAAAGAATGTGTGCAGACAATGCAGTTTTGCTACGTAATCAGCCTATTATGTTCCCACTGCTGGGACACAGGCCTCCTTTCTGTGAGAGAGAGTGGGATGTTATCTACCACGCGGGCCCAGTGCGGGTTGGTAGATGTCATAATTATGTCTTCAAATTTCTGGTTCTAGGACATGCCGGTTTCCTCTCAATGTTTTCCTTCGCCCTTTTGAGAGCAGTGGTGATGAAATAGTTTACACAAAATAAAGTGACTGCTTGGGTTCTAAACCACGACCTACAACCACCACTGCTGCCACCAGTTTGGCTGACAAGACGGAAATTAGGGGAAGCCTAGGATCAGCTGTTCAGGTAAGAAATAGGGTAGTATACGCCAATATGCATGTCAGCCACGGTCATGAAACGTGGGAGCGAAATACCACGAGACTCGGTACTTAGAGACTAGAAATCCCGTACAAAATATCCACCGTGCTTTTCGCACGTTTAATGACCAGGGGGTCTACTCCGAAGTGCAAAGTGCGAATGTTGGGATCGGACCGACACATGGCCGAACCGAATATTATTGAAAAATGCGAAAAAAGTTCGGATCGGCTCAGTTGGGTCGGGACCCTAGTCAATATTCGAAAGAGTGTAGGAGTGTACGATCGGAGCCAACCGAGCCAAATAGTAATTTCGTAGCAGAAAACGGCCGAACATTCGGCCGTTTTCTGCTACTACCGCCGATCGTGAAGTATTACAGTCTTTAGCATTGTAATATTCTCGAAGTGGACATTATTATATGAATACCAGCCCAAAATTCCTTATGTCATTGTATATTGAGCAAACATCTTTAAGAGATAATATTTCTTTCGTGTTTGTTGTGACTAAACATTGCTTATCAGTTCGCGAATACATTATGTATTGTAAGTACAGTCACCAAATAGTTGAAGTTTAGTAAGAAACCAATGAATATTTTCGAGTAAAATTTAATTTTGTAAATGAACCGTTTGTTTTCTATAAATTTTATTCGAAAACATCCATCGGTTTCTTGTTCAACTTCAACTATATCGATGCCCCTGGTTACTGATCTCCTTTGGCGACTATACATAGATGTTAAGGAGAGTACTTACTAGCTAACGTTATGGAGTTTGAACTCCTTGAAGTTGATTCGCCTTTCCAGTCTTTAGCTGCTTTCTGTAATAAAAAGAAATGGTCATTATCACAGAGCACGGAATCGACGTGCCACAATGCCTCATATGATTTGCATGAGCATGATGGAGCGGTAGAACATGGAGGACTATTTTTTTTAAACATCTATATACAGAATAAGCAACCTGAAGTGGCAATTGGCCGGCCATATTAGCCGTAGAACCGATAACCATTGGGGTAGACATGTTCTTGAGTGGATGCCGCGAATTGGCAAACGCCCTCAGGCTAGGTGGAGCGACGATCTTCGCAGGACGACTGGTAGCAGCTGGATGAGAGTTGCCGAAAATTGACTTGAATGGCGTGCAATAGGAGAGGCTTATGTCCAGAAGTGGACTGCTATAGGCTGATGATGATGATCTATATACTGTAATTTCCATGTTTGCAATTTTATTTTATTTTTTTAAGTGGCCAACTCAGTCAGCGGTCGCCGAGGCGTCTCTGTGCCCCTTGGTCGTTACAAAGACCAGTGAAACAGGACCTAGTTCTAGTTGTAAGACAGATTTCTAAGACTCAGATTGACTAGAGAGCCTTTTTTGCTGCAGCGTACAAATAATTTAAAAAAATCAACCTACAATGAATCTAAGATAAACCCAAGGACAGCGGGGGGCCCGTCTGGACTGGTCACAAGGCCGCGGTTCAATTCCCGTATCAGGACAAATATTTGTTGTACAAATATTAGTAAGTCTAACTGATATCCGCTTGGACTGGTGAGTATAGGTAAGGAACGTGGTAATATTCCTGGGCTATGCTTTACATATTATTACAACGCACGTTAAGCCTTGGTCCCGGCAGTCGTTCGTGGATCTTTGACAGTCAGAAACCCGACAGTCTCTTTGCTTGTGCTCTAACACGGAATTTTACGGTCTGAGTGGTTCGGTGATAAAATTACTACTAATTATTATGAAGAAGAACGAATCAATACAATTTTTTCTCTTTTAGGGACAGCCAGCCTTAACAAGGAGTATTATCGTATTACCCTTTAACTGGGTTGTAGAGGTCAGATAGGCAGTCGCTCCATGTAAAATACTGGTATTCAGCTGCATCCGGTTAGACTGGAAGCCGACCCTAATATAATTGGGACAAGGCTAGGCTAGGATGATATTATACGTGTTTAGAAGTTTTTTTGGTTGGAACTTAGTAATCAAATCAAATTGGTGCACAATCAGCATTCTCGCTGACCTAATGTATAAACTGTAAAATACTAAACCCACTGCAAAACTACTTAACCAGCTCAAATCTTCTAATTGTCGACTTGCAGTGTCTGTTTCCAAAATGCTCAGGTAAGATGCAAAACGCGGGCTTGCGGATGGCGAGCAATGGGCAGCTCGCCGTCCGGTAAGGACTAGTCCTGGGTCTGACGACGCGTTGTGTTCCATGCGCACCTCAAAGAGATGTCAGCACTAACTCACGGGATCCGTTAGGGCCGATGCCTGCCAGGGTCGCGGGTTGTTCGAAAAAGTTACCGTGGCCCCTGGCACAGGCCACTGAAGGAACACGAGTGGGGTTTAGGCAATAAAAATCTGACATGCTAGAGCGTTACAAGTTATTTGATGATTTCCCACCCAAAAAAAAAAAACAAGGGGCGAAAGTTTAAATGTTAAAGCTGTTACTATCAGCATGCATTATCCCACAGCTGGATAAGGCCTCCCACATAGCTTCTCAGTCTATACACATAGGTACTTAAACTCACGCGCTTTGCCCATGGAGAAAGAAACTACAGATCGCCACCTGCAACGACGATCTTGCCAGAGTTCTCATGGCTTCTCGCACACGAAGAAGTTACGACTAGCTACGAGCTCCACATGACCAAAAAGGGGTTAAACATTACACGAGAAACTAGAGCAAATATAAAAAAGGTTGTCCTTAGCCATTTTGAATGATTTTAAATTTCGAATCATCCTCCATTTTTCCTTCTTACCTGACAACAGGTGACAAACGCGTCAGCCGCTAACAGTTCCTCCGCGCTCATGCCATGCTTCCTCTTCACACAGGCGTCTGGACCCTTGGACGTACCAGCACTTGTTCCTCTCGAGCAGTCGTTGCAGCATACCTGTGGAAAACATCATCATAGATTTGTAGTTATGCGTTAGAAAGTAAATACAAGCATCAAACTGCGTTCTGCAACACAGTTTTCGTAGAAAAGCTCTTTGACCATTTCGACGGAGTAAAGAGAACTTTACGGATGACATAGTAGGGACAACGGCACGGTTGGCGCAGTGGTTAAGCGATTAACTGCTGCGCTGCGTGTCGCGGGTTCGATTCCCGCACGGAACAAATATTTGTATGACCTACATGTATTTTTTCCGAGTCTGGGTGTTTTTCTATCTATAATATGTATGTATTTACAAAAAAAAAATTGTATATAAGTAGTTTATCAGCCATCTTGTTACCATAACACAAGCATTAGGTTGCTTAGCTTGGGACAAATGGTGCTGTGTGAAATGTCCAGGGATATTATTATATTAGGGAGTAAAAACCGCAGAAAAACAGAAAACCATTTTTTTAAACAAATGGAGTGGCAATCTTCGAAAGTTAGCTACATGCATCGATGAAAGTGGATAGGGGAGGTACCTATAGATCGAGTTCTGGTTAAAGACATTTCAGTGAGTTCAATGATATGCACTATTTCATTTTACAGTCAATGCAAAAATGCTTGCACTGCCTGGACAGGTCCAGCCAAATCTGTGTGGTACTCTCCTTAAAAGGCTATTTACTTACAAGACATCAATCTACATGGTTTTCACATGATCTGACCAAAGATTATGTTTGAACTTTAAAAGAGTTTGTTTCGGCCTTTCTTCTCAGAGTAGTTAGATAGGAAACAAACAAATAAGTGAGGTCGGCACCTCATTTAGGTTATTTTTATTTTATAATATGACGTGTAGAAGTTTTCAATATTCTATTTACAGAATAAAAATAATTTCATTTTACTAAGAGATGCCCATGGTGGTTAGTTGGAGGAAGTGTGATCAACAACCAGAGGGCCTCGACATAGTGACATTCTATCAGCGATGATGGATATTTTATATGGTACCTATCTTATTTTATATTTATACATACGTAGGTATGTAATTAGGTATATAAATTAAAAATACGCATAAACCTATTAAAACTATAAATATAAAGTTTTAATAGGTTTATGCGTATTTTTATATTTAAAATATATATTCCTCAATTTTTATGTTTGCACCTACCATTGTTTTTTTCTAGTAGTAGGCTGTTTTCTAGTAGTAGGTTAGTAGGCTGACTGGTAGAAAATGCCAATGGCATTAAGTCCACCTCTGTACATTTATATGCTTGATAAATATATAAATAAAAACTACCAAGATTTCTGCATACCTCCACAGGAAACGAGCATAAAGATAGCTCAGTTTTGAACAAACAAGGAAGGGTTATTATTACTAAGTCACGTCAACTGTACAAACACGGATAACATCTGCACGTTATCAGTTAGCGTGGTGATAACGGATACCCAATTACCTAGTTACTGTGTGTTTGAATTGTGTCTGTGTTGCAGGTAAACATGTGCTTTAGCGACTGGAAAGCTTGCAAAAACTTAAAGTCAAACAGACGTCAAAATTACATAAGATAGTCCCCCAAAACGCCTGCCCTCCACTATATAATAGTGCTTTCGCTGGGAAGAAGTGGCGCAACAAACTCCCCAGCAGCAAAGAAAGAAAGAAAGAAAGAAAGAAAAAGTATTTATTGCGACTCGTACAGGATCACAAACTAAACTAAACACAGTTAAAAATAAAAATAAAACAAATTATATAAAAAAAAAAAAAAAAAAAAAAAAAAAAATATAACAAAAGGAAAAATGAAACAAAGTCCTATACGAGGCCAAAAGGCTCCTATCTCAGCATGAAAGCTGCCAAAGCTGCTGCTGCTATCAAAGCTGTCTATTCAGTTTAAAAAACTTGCTTCTATACAATAGTAGGTACATATGCAAAGTAGTTAATATTACAAGACGCAGAACATTAAATTAAACTATAAATTTGCCATAATATGAAACATAAAGCCCCCAATATGCACATGATTTAAACTTAGGCCTCGGCAATCAATTCTAAATCATCCTACAAGTGCTAATCAGGAATTAACAAGTTTTAGACAGGTGCATATTAAAGTAACAATCGTGACCCCAGCAAGAGTCGTGAAAGATTGTCGTGATTTTATGAAAATATGATCATTGAGTTACGTAGCTCCTTCTCGAGTAGCCAATCTATAAGGACTGCATAAGTTTCTATCTTCTAAGTAAAGGAAATACACACCATAATTAGCAAGCCAAACAACAATACATCGTCCCATCGTGCGATAAATAGCTTGCAAATTGCAATCGCTTTGCTTTATGTATGAAATGATCTTAACTAAAACTATGCAACTGCTTAAGTGTTCCAATAATAATTAGGTTATAAAGTAGTTACTTTAATTATGTTTATTCAAGAATCAATTTTAATTGATTTGTTGTTTTTTTATTCATTTCGATATAAAAATATTTTTTACCGAGTACTTAATAATTTTTACAACTATTACTACTAGGTACCTACTATATAGCACGCCGCGCTGGCCGCTACCGCGCCACCGCTCGCTTAGCTCGCTCGGCTCGCGCGCAGTTGGTCACAGTTCAACCTAAACTATTTGGTTGGGTTGGGTAAACTATTTGGTTGGGGTGAGTCCGCTACGTGTCTTCGAAACAAGCTACGCCGAATAATGCAGCGCCGAGAGTTGCAATAACGAATAATCTAATGACGAAAGGACGATGCAACGAATATCGTGAGCGCTACTTCCAAATTAAATTTCTTACCGACTAATTCCTACATTAGACGACACGGTTGGCGCAGTGGCTGAGCGATCAACTGCTGAGCTGCGTTTCGCGGGTTCGATTCCCGCACGGAACAAATATTTGTATTGCCTACAGGTAGTTGTTCCGGGTCTGACTGTTTGTGTATGTGAGTTTAAATGTTTGTGGACGCACCCACGAGTGTGTGGGGCAACGTTTATAAAAAAAAAAAAACGATTTTTTTAATTGCCCACACATAACTGCCGTTCAGTCATTTTAATGCCTAATTATTTATTTAATGGTAGATAACTAACTACATATTTACACTAGGTACTAAATTACTAACTAACCATACAAATACAAAAACAAAAGCTCATCGCTGTCATCCGGAAACGTGCCCAGAAAACTGCCAGCATTGCCTCATTGAATGGCAATACTAATTCCTTGGCCAAGAAACGACCCAGCCCGGTCCTGCCAGCCCTGGTCACGTGCATTTAATTACATTTAAATATTTGTAACGACTCATTTTTATTTAGTTTACTGCTCAGTTTTTAATGCCGAACATGCATTTTGTAATTTATAATTTACCAAATCTACGATCAATAACTGCAGCTTTAAATCAGTGCAGTTGTAGCGGTATCTACAACGCCACATGCGAACAACGCGTCATACTGACGTCACGCAAATCCTGCATCTCGCAAGCAGAGTTTACCGTGCAATTAGCATAGATACAATTTCCCAATATCAATCATTGGGCAATTGCCCGCCAGACATAACACCCGTCTGGTCGGAGGATCCTCCCTTTTCATTGGAGGATGAGTGAACTTTACACCCTGTTCCTCATACCTCCAAACAGTTTTTAGATGTGGAATTTATATTACGTACTAAATAAATAAGGTTACTAACCTTACTTGTAGATGTGGTAGACTCACAGCTGTAGGTACTCGTCGCTATGTCGATACCAGTCTCACAGTCACTTTGCTTTCTGAAACAATGGAACATCATGTTTATTTGAAAAATGGCGAATGGATCGTCAACTTCTACATTTGATTGCACTGAGGTCAGTTGCAGTTGACATTTCGAACGTTGTAAAACTTGCAGCAACGTTAGGTATTTAATTGTATGTTAGGTACAGTCACTGCTAAAGATTAGAAAAAATCAAGGCGTTTTACATATCATAAATGTAATGTTACATACAATAGGTAAGCAGGTTATGTGAATTTCATAAAGTTTACAGCGCGGCGCTTTAAGTGCGACATTAAATAACACACGTATACGGTTTAGCGTATTCGTTTTATGAACATATTTTAGTGTCATTAAACGTTATTACTTATTTATTTATTTTCAATTGTCTAAAATAGTATCTTGGGGCAATCTGTACGTATAGAACTGTAGCGCAGGGGTCATTTGACAGGGTTACGGATCATAACATCGCATCTATGAAATAAAACGAATAACGAGCAAAGAGTAGAGGAAATTAAAGGAAAGAGAGAGAGCCCTATGTCGGTAATCAAATTACGAATTGTTTTATTTTTTTATTTTATCTTGTTATATTTTTTATGATTACCTACTGGCCACTAGCCCTACCCACGTGTTAAATTAGTGTCGCCATTGAAGCGGCACGTTGTATAATATAATTAAAAAAATATCAGTTGTAGACCCATCACGTCTGCAGAGTTTCGCTAGCTAATTTAATTTTACCCCATAGATAAGAACCCACTATTCACGATAGTCAGGACACATTATTTGTGGAAAAAATTAAAAACTAACAAAATAATAAATGTCACAAGAAAATCGTACAAAACGTAGGAACGTACATGATTTACAAGACAAATTATTAGGCAATTATTTAGTAATAAACATTGCAATTTTTATGATCCCCTCGTCTGTTAGACACAAAAGAGTTACATAATAACTATACAGGCTTAGGCAAGCTTATTAAGTTCGGTAACAATAGAATTAGGACCCAATTGTGTCTCATTAGTGATGGTTGAGCTCTTATTTCCCGCCAGGAAGCTTAAGCTTTATTTTTTTTTAGGGTTCCGTACGTCAAAAGGAAAAACGGAACCCTTATAAGATCACTTCGTTGTCCGTCTGTCAAGACCCTATTTCTCAGGAACGCGTGGAGTTATCAAGTTTAAATTAATATCAAATACTCAACGCTGAAATCCTTTGAAGCAGTGAAAAAATCAAACAACTAAGTCAACGCAATCAAAAGATACGGGCGTTTATGTTCCGTTCATGCCGCATATTTTGACACTCGCCAGGGAATCAAAACCTATAGGGTACTTCCCGTTGACCTAGAATCATGAAATAATACCTTTGGAGGTATGAGGAACAGGGTGTAAAGTTCACTCATCCTCCATAGAAAAGGGAGGATCCTCCGACCAGACGGGTGTTGTGTCTGGCGGGCAATAAATTGTCCAACCACTGAAATGTCGGGAAGTTGGTATGTATGCTAATTGCGCGGTAAACTCTGCTTGCGAGATGCAGGATTTGCGTGACGTCAGTATGACGCGTTGTTCGCATGTGGCTTTGTAGATACCGCTACATACCTACAACATAGGTTGTAAATCTGCCTAGCCTTTTCCCAACATTATTGGGGTCGGCTTCCGGTCTATACGGATGTAACTGTATACCAGTATTTTACATGGAGCGACTGCCTATCTGACCAGTAACTGGATAACACTATACCCCTTGGTAAGACAGGTTGTCAGACTTTTGGGCTTGTGACCACCCAGGAAACTAACCGTGAAATCTTTTTTGTATTATTTTTTGTAATTTTTTCTAATTTACTAATTATACATTGATTATTGCATAATCAAAAACAACAAAGTTTTCCTCATTTTATTATTGGCATATTTTACCTTTATTATCATTAACACACATTCGATCATTAGGTATGTAAAACACAGTATGTTTTCCTTAAAATATAGGTCAAACTACTACAAGGTTTTGCACCCATGACATTTATATAAAAAACCTTGTGCCTACTTAAACCTATGTGATAAGAATGAGAGGACTTTGTTAGCGGCTGACAAAACAATACTAAAAACATTGTTGTATACGAGCTAAACATTAACCCTTCTTAGTATTTCTATTTAGAATACATAAACAAGGAAACCGAAGCTAGTTTATATTAATATAGACGATTTCCTTACAAATTTCAGGAATTTCAGCAAAGATATGTTAGTACCTGACAGATATTGTGTATTTCTTTCTATGTATAAACTAATATTATGTCATTAAAAAAGGAAAAGATTTGATTTTTGCATGTTTGTTGCTTTCACTCTAAAACGGCTGAACGGATTTAAATGAAATTTGGCATATGAGTAGACCATGACCGAGATAAGGACATAGGATTTATATCCTGATATGCCCACGGGGTTGAGACTAATGCGGGTGAAACCGCGGGGCACAGATAGTATTATATAAAATACAAAACAAGTAAACTGAAAATAATACATAATTAGAATGAAATAGCATTTTTTTTGTACGTGATTTCTTCTCTATATTAATTTCAGGAATTAAAAAAAAAACAAATACCCGTAGGTATTTCTTCCTGGTACCGAAGGTTTGTCAGGTTTGTAAACATGTCAGTCATATTTAAAACTCGATTTCGCATATTGTTTGGGTTATATTAAGAGCTAAAATCATTAAAGCACCTTGACCAAAAACAAACTATAAATATTGAAAATCACTGTGTTTGAAATTACACGATTATGTATTGTATTTATCCCTATAGGCACCGTCAAGCCATTGGTCCTGCGCCTGATCTCTCTCCAGCCGTGTCGTATTGCCGTTCCATCGGACTATGAGAGTGAGGGAAGAGGGAGTGCACCTGTGTCTGCGCACACCCTTGTGCACTATAATGTCTCCCGCGCCAATAACTTGTCTCGGTTGAGATTGGCCGCCGTAGCCGAAATAGGGTCTGGAGGACTATTTATATAGTAACGTGTCATAGAAATTAAATCCAACCTTACCTAAAATATTCCTTACAGCACTGCGACTTAGCTAGCAGACACATAGACCCCAAGGCTGGGGGCACTTCAGGCGGCACCGACAGACTACCCTGGCAGTCAGTCAGGGTATGGTTCCAGGCAAACCCTGCTCCTTCGTTGCAGCACAGTTGGATGGTCTCCGCCATGTCATCGCTGAGGTAGCCTGAAAATAATGAAAAATAAGATATAGAATCTGAATCGGTCGTAGCATGTGGTGTTCTGTAGTTTCTGCATACCGCCATTGGATGAAAGCGTGCGTGATGTTAGTAGAATCTGAAATATGGTAACAAAATCATAAATAGAATCACGCTTGCTTTGTTCGCCTGACCATAGAAGAGTCGGCAAGCCATTTGGAAAGGCAAACCTCGTAATTTTGAGAAAGTTCACAGTTTGTAGGCCAATTCTCGTAATTTAAAACGTTCAAAATCTAGTCGCAGTCTCATCTCGGCGACAAACAAATGTCAAAAACTTGTCAAAATGTAGGGAAATCAGAAGTATTTTTTGACAGATTGAGACTGAGATAACACTGTGAACGTGCTTAAAATTACAAGAATTGCCCCTAAGACTAGCTGTGAACGTTCTTAAAATTACGAGAATTGCCCCTCTGATCTCAGTCTCAATCTGTCAAAAATATCTCTAATTCCCCTACAATTCTGACAAGTTTTTGACATTGATTGCCTAATAATCTACCTCTAGGTAAAATTATGGTGCCTAATTAGAGTAATTAATAGGTTATATTCTAGGGGAAAGAAAGTTCTTCCTTGTCTGTAGCCCCCCAAAACTAAATGAACTTAACTTCTTATTTTAAAAGTCCTGACAAAAAGCCGAACTTTAGCGAGAAAGTCTGAAACTTTTACAATTCAATCTTTTTTGGAAGTACTCATTACTTTTTTTATATTAAAAATGGAACCCTATTTAGAAAACTCAACATCGACAAAGTCCGAAGGGCCATGAAGGCCATGATGAGAGGCCATGAAGCCGTACATGTCCGGACTAATCCGGACGAATTGTAACTCTACCACCAACAAGTTTTAGGTGGTCTTATTATCTTCAAATGTTTTAAAGAACATAAATCATAAAAACCGTAAAACAAATTATAAATCACTGTTATGTATTAACAAAAGCTTACCACAAACAATAAAAATAGACCCATATTACACGACCTCGTAACACATTGACTATGCCTACGCGCATAAAGGTCATTAATTATAATAAAATACATGAAACCATATAAAATTAATTTATTGTCATCGTCGCCATATTTGAGGCATCGCGCTCATCGTAAATCAATGTTGTGAAGGATGATCGTAAATATATTCGTGATTGCAATTTTAATGAGTTTTCATCACGAGAAAGTATATTTTAGGATAAGATCGATTCTACTGCGCTCGCGTCTTCGGCGCAATGTGCACACATCTTTTATTCTTACTTTTTGGTGGATAAACGTTATTATTACTACTTTTATTTTATTAATATGCATGTCTTTACTAATCTACATCTATTTATCATTATACTACACATTACATTATACTATACTATAAAGCTGAAGAGTTTGTTGGTTTTTGTCTGTTTGAACGCGCTAATCTCTGAAACTATCAGCAGATTTGAAAAAATATTTTTGCATTTGATAGCCGGATTCTTGAGGAAGGAATTTAACATCACGCTACATCCCTTAGTAGCCTAACAAAAGGCAGAAAACCCGCTAACCGAAAGAACGAAGTAAAAACGCGGGTGGGTCGGGGGAGCAATTTTCACGCGAACGAAGTTGCGGACAGAATGAAGAAATGAAATGCACCGACCCCAGCGTGGTTAAACTAGACTCGATTAATCGAATGAACCCCAAGATTCGCAATAGCCCCTGTACCTTCATGTTCATGGTGCTACAGTGACCATTGCATATCACGAAGTATACCGGGGGGCGCGGTAATGGTAGGGAAGACGTGCCCGTAGGAAGGGAGCCTACCGGATATGCATCCTAGAGTAAGCATTGGACTAGTGAAGAGATGTATAATTATATATTATCTATGGATGGGCATCTTTTAACAACGTCACCGTTAGGTTGGTTCAGTTCTAGCAACATTTTGGATATTAGTATCGGTCAGTTAATGAACCTATAAATTTGTTTGTTTTTAAACAACGTTGCCCTACACTAGAAATGTCTCCTGTATCGTGGGTACGTTTACAAACATTTAAAATCACATACACAAACAGCCAGACCCGGTACAACTACTTGTAGGTCATACAAATATTAGTTCCGTGCGGGAATCGAACCCGCGACACGCAGCGCAGCAGTCAATCGCTTAACCACTGCGCCAACCGTGCCGTCAGATAATTGTAGCTTCTGCTAATAGCATTTCAATAATATTCCTTCAAACTGAATTTCGGTCTTGGCAGCCAATATCTACGCGGTCGATATTACAGTGCACCAATGTGAGCGCATATATAATTATGTTGACTCACTCTTCCCTCACTCTTATAGTCAGGTGGGATGGCATTCAGACACGACCGCAGAGAGATCGGGCACAGGACCAACTAATTAACATGGTTTCCGAGGCAAGGGGTATCACACACCGTCAACTTCCAAACTCCGAGCTTTTACTGACAAATTCCTTATGGAAAATTATTGAACATTCATTCTTGGCATTTCAGTATCTTGTGACCGTCATCTAGGCAGTAAAAACAACAGAAGTACAGCAGTGCGATTCTGTAACCATCTCACCGTGAAAACTTAGGTGAAGTGAGCGTGGAGTGAGCTGCCATTCCAACTAATGCTAGGGATTGACACTATTAACAGCTCACTCTAAGTTCACTTCACCTAACTTTTAACGGTGAGATTTTTTACAGAATCAATCGGCAGACGCCAGCACGTCAAGCTACCCGAAACTGTAAAATTTTCCCAATCAACCTTGAACCTTAATGCGTTAGCGATAAAGTCAGAAAATCTATTACAGACAGATTGTAGTAGCTTAATATGCTGGCTGTACCTAACGAATTCCGACCCCTATTTGGATAATTAGCAACAAAGAAGCGCCTAATTATGTACTTTGTTATTCTTATGACATTGCTTAGTTACCTAATGACTTAGATGAAGCTCTCATGACACAATCTCAACAGATTTATAACGCTTCAGATAAGTATAGTTGCATATGCTCATAAACTAACTTCACTTTCATTGTGCGTTTACCCTGGTTTTTTACCAGAAATGTGCTAGATAAAAGAAGTAACGCTCTATGCAAGAAAATTGCCTTTTCTCAAACTATACTCCGGCCGTCGAAAGATTGTATTTCTGACACCTGTCAGTGCGACAATTTCTTGTAACTAACAAAGATCAAATTCGCAAAACACTTGAAACTGACAGGTGGCAAGAACGCGCATTCTCTCGTCGCCCGTACTGTAATTGGGTTCCAGACTCATAGAAAAATATTTAACTCAATTGATGACAGCGAAACCATTGCGCTCTGCCATGGTGTCCCAGTGAGAGGTTGTCCCACCACTTCCATACTTCTTCTTAGCTTGTTTATCTAAATTGGGTCGGACCAGAATTCAGTAACGAGTTTGGCGCTATCAGTAGCATCTATCAGTTCCTTCGTGGAGTAAGGCATTGACCAATTGTCGTCTACGACGTCTGGGCGGCGAAGTGTCGGTTGTCCGGCGACGAGATGGGCGGACGACATTGTTACCATCGCGGGTAGAACCTAGATGAGGGTGGCACAGGAGCGTAGGGATTGGCACATGGAAAGAGAAGCCTATGCTCAGCAGTGCACGAAGTTGGGCTGTCGAGGATGATGATCCATGTACCATCCTAACTGAAGGTGCAAAAAGACGAGCGATAGTTGTCATCGACAACAGCCGACATAGGTGACAGCTGACGATTATCGCCGGAAGCTCATGACCGAAAACACGGGAATGAAAATTGTTTGAGTAAGTACAGCAGTGCGATTCTGTAACCATCTCACCGTGAAAAGTTAGGTGAAGTGAGCGTGGAGTGAGCTGTCAGTCCAACTAATGCTAGGGAATGACACTATTGACAGCTCACTCTAAGCTCGCTTCACCTACTTTTCACGGTGAGATTTTTACAGAATCGATCGGCTGTAGAGGTTATACGAGTATCTATTTGGTGCTTACATGCAACCTTCGCGAGTCCGTTAAAAGATAATGGCAAAAATACGAGAAAGCGGTAGAAGTCAGATTAGCTAGAACAATATAAAAACGTATTAAAAGTAGAACCGTTCTTATGAATAGTTGTGAAAGTTATTCGACAATTATAATTATTATCATAATCAGCTTATAATTTTCCCACTGCTGGGACATAGGCCACATCTCTTCGAGAGGGAGTGGGCTGTAAAGTACCACGTAGGCCCAGTGCGGTTTAGTAGGTGTCACATATGTCTTCGAATTTTTGATGTATGACATGCCGGTTTCCTCACGATGTTTTCCTTCACCGTTTTGAGAGCAGTGGTATTTCAATTATTTACACAAAGAAAATCGCCTGCCTAGGTTCAAACCCACGACCTTCAACTCGTAAGTCTGGGCCATTACCACTAGGCCACAACGACTCTCCGACATTATTCGCCAAACCCTCGTTTAATTTATTCATAAACTGGGTACCGCGAGCTCGTAAAGGGTTCACAGTACTCAATATCCGTCAAACTGTCGATCAACTTTATCGATTTATTGATACTTGCATTCCAGCTGAAATCGATGCTAATGTCAGTAAACAAACCATAAAGCATTTAGAATTAATGTCACAGATTATAGTTTCTATTGCATTAGTCTGTGTCTGTCTGTGGTAGTGATTTAAATATTTACGAGGAAGTTACGACAGAACGATAAGAAATTTAAATTTCGTGCAAATTTCGTATTTGAATTCAGTATAGTATGGGCGATTTGTTTACATAAATACACCAAGTAAGTTTATAATGCACAAAGGTACGGCCACGATGATATTATGACTATGAGTTATACGTCTTTTACAGGCGCTTTAATGTGTGTAAATTATTTCACCACCACCACGTTTGTACGTGATTACTAGTTTATTTGTTTATTTATAAGTATGTATTAAATATGTTGAAACTGTGTGTACTCCCCGTCATTTTTCCTTATCGGTTCATTAGAAAACCAGCGTCAGACAGCATCTGTCTGGCATTAATGCTGAAATGAACCTTTTTGGCGCAGCCGTGAGGCACACACTATAATTATTGTTGTCTGAAACATTATTTTTTATTTTATTAATTTTGTATTTTGTGTTTCACGAACTGTGTCCAAATAAACTTTTTCTTTCTTTCTTTTTTCACACACAAAACATTGTGAGGAAACCGGCATGAAAAATTTTAATACATGTTATATCTAGCAACCCGCGTTGGGCCCGCATGGTTGATTACGGACCATTCCCTCTCACCGACAGGAGGCCTGTGTCCCAGCAGTGGGAACATTATAGGGTGATTATGCTAGTATGATTGTCACCGGGATTGATCGCGATGTGTGTTTTATTATGTTTCAACATCACCATCATCATCAACAATCTGACTTCGCCCACTGCTGAGCATCTAGGCGTCTCTTTTCGTGTGCTAATTCTCGGCTAGATCTCAGAATACCAGATTCTCAAAATACCATATTCTCAAAATATCAGAGGGGCAATTCTCGTAATTTTAAGAACGTCCACAGTCTGATCTCAGTCGCAATTTGTCAAAAAATACCTCTAATTTCCATACATTTTTGACAAGTTTTTGACATTGATTGTCGCTGAGATGAGATTGCGACTAGATTTTGAACGTATAAAACGTTCGAAATTACGAGAATTGGCCTTCATTTCGGACAGACGAAATCAAAATATTTATAATAATATTATAAAAAAAAACCTAGCTAGTTTTTGAAGCGAACAGATTTCTCACGCTCTTGCGGATAAGGCGTTAACGCCTTTTTACCCGAATTGTAACAATGTCATCCGCCGATCTCACCCGTCTCCGTCTCTTTAAGTAAACTAAAAAGTAATACCTAGTTTCTTAAAAAAACTTTTTCAGTGAGTAATACGCCATATTCCTCCCGCACAGCATTGCTGTATTCTGATTTAAAAGATTTTAACTTTGTCTTTTGGGGTTTTTCCAACACCTCATAAGGCTTGCCTATGTTGTTTTAATCACTTTACACCAAGCGGCGCATCTGCAATGTGAGGAACAGATTTAAAAACTAATGAAGCAGAAGCTAGATGCACGGTTCCAATTGGTTATTTCCTATCAAGAAGATATGGCAAGAAATACCGCGGTTACTCTTTTAAAAATAATTGACTTTTACAATGTTTCCAAATCTTTCACAGTCGTTACGGGTAGTCAGAAGCCCGAAAGTCTGACAACCAGTCTTATCAAGGGGTATCGTAATTACAAAGTGACTGGGTTATGGAATCAGATAGGCAGTCGCTCCATATAAAATACTGGTATTCAGCTGCATCCGGTTGGACTGGAAGCCGACCCCAACATAGTTGCGAAAAGGCTAGGCAGATAATGATGATGAATGTTTCCAAATTACAGTGTTATGAGAGGTATGAGAGGACATAGTGATAGGATTCCTATTGGGCGCACAGCTCGTATTTATTTAAGAAAATAGGTTAGTATACCACTAAAAGTCTTTAAGACACCACATATTTCAATCAGTAAAACCAATATGAATCCTAACGACTCATTATTTACTCTTAATTTAGTACCACACGTCGTGTATGGCCACCACATGGTATACCTACCAGAAATTAATTATTCTGGTCAAAATAAACAAATTACGTTCGATGAATCAAATGTTCCAAATAAGCCTGAAAAGTGGGTCATCAGCTTTGCAGCTCAAATAAATATGAAGTATGAGGAAAAATACGGTCAAGTGCGAGATTATATAAACGTAAATATGACAGCGTGTATATTTATTTGGGTCAGTGTGTGAACGAAATCAAGTACCTACTTGTACCCACTTACATTTTCGTTCATGTGTTGGCGCTTTTGTTCGTGGGAATCACTTATACGAGTATTTCCACCGATTTATTGGGTTCTCCTATACCGGGTGGCACTATGGGTTCAAAAAATAATCAGCTGTTACATAGAACAGTGCAATACCTACATGGTCAAAATGTATGAAACAGCAATATTTTTTAGTAACTGACGAATAATTTCAACGCAATATTCAGCGGGGTAATTAAGTTATTTACGTTGTTGAGCAGATAAATCGCTCGAACATATGAAGCAATGCATTAGCAATATCCAATAATGACCGCCGGGACCAACTGCTTAACGTACTTTCTGAGGCTTGACGTATAGGTTTGTAAAGGTGGTCACCCATCCACGAACTGATCGCGGCAAGCTTAACCAGATCGATCGACCCGTGGGGCTGTTATTACTTAGCCATGAGCCCCTATTGACCTCAGCGAACACAGTGATGTGTTGTTTTTTGTAAGTTTTAAGTAGGTACCAGAATTTCAATTCCTGTAATTAAAATCGTTCAAAATCTAGTCGCAATCTCATCTCAGCGACAATCAATGTCAAAAACTTGTCAAAAATGTAGATAAATTATAGATATTTTTGACAGATTGAGACTGAGATCAGACTGTGAACGTTCTTAAAATTACGAGAATTGCCTCTGAGGTCTTGTTTAGTCATAGTTATCACTATGACTTGTGTGTCTTACAGAAAATGGAGCAAACTCGAACAAACGAGTCTTAACAACGAACCGATGAGAATGGGTATAAGTAGTTACTCAAATACCCCAAGCTACTGAAGGAAATGATCAATTTCAGGCCTTTAGCCTCCGGGCAATAACCTGAAGCTATTTGTGCTCTCGGCCTAATAACGATTTAACTGCCTAATGAGTTTCAGGAAATAGGCTAAACAGCCATTGATAGACTCATGATGAAATGCTGGTAAAATTCAAACTATTTTATTTCGCATAAACCTACATGGGTACTTATGAAACGTCAGAAGCAAGGTGCAGTTTCAATTGAAAGTTCAAATTTTCTAATTTACTAGCTGGCAGACGTTGTTTCGCCATATACTTTCTAGGAAATATTTCTTTTTTGTATGAAAAATAGATGCTGGCTGATTCTCAGATCCGATATGCACACAAAATTTCATACAAGTCGGTCCAGCCGTTTCGGAGGAGTTTGGTAACAAACATTGCGACACGAGAATTTTCATTATTAGAATTTATTATTTAATAACAATTTTATACAAGAATATAATAGACGGCGACCCCCAAACTAGTCATTTGCCTGTATCTTGGGAGTCAGAGTTGCAACATTTTCATGATTATTGCAAGACAGGAAAACAAAATCTAAAATAAAATTGTTTATTCTGTAAATAGGATATCGGTATAATTATATTATTATTATAACTATTATGATAATTATTATATATGACGTGTAACAGTTATTCCGATACCTATCTACAAAAAAAAAACTTTTTCACAAAAAAAAAACCGACTTCCGTTTTTATCTAGTAGCTATCAACCCAAGAACACTTAAAGAACTCATAAATGTGAAATAAGAACCCCTTTTTATAAACATGTATACGGAACACTGAAAACGGAACATAAACTGTATACATTACATCCCATAATCTTAACTCATTTAACTGCCAATCAATATTAAACCTTGCTTGAATAAGAATAAAGTGCATTTTCAACTCTTGCGCAGAAGTCGAACGATACCATCGCAATCGAGGAGAAACTTCAGCGACCTGATTTTAATGACACTTATAAAGTGTTACGATCTGTTAAAAGAGAGTATGTTCAAGCTTTATTGGTGACGGTGTAAGCAGAAAATTCCATATACCTACAGAGCGCACTTAAAATATCTGCTAAAAGTGATATTCAGAGTGAATTTGCTGATTAGATACCTTTAATTTTAATATTTCTACATCGGCAGTGGTATGTGAAGCTGGTTAATATTAAGATCTTAATGCAACATACATTCATTCATTAATGATAATTAATCTATTCAAATAAATCTTACAGGAAAAATGAAAATCTTCAATTACAATAAATACTTTCAGGCCTTTAATAAGTACTCATTTCCTTAAAACATTGCCGCGGCGCTCGGCCGGTTGCAGGCCAGCACCAACAGCATCCTGGCTGTTGTTCCGGATAGGCTGGACACGCGTTACGTCCAGCTCTGGGATATAAGTATGTAATTATAATGTCTTTTTATTTTTATTTTATTTTTTACTAATAAAGGCCGATTTTTCAATCGACAGATAATTTTTATTCGTGAAATGAAATTGATGTCTGACAGTTTTTGTATGGAAAAACTGTCAAAAATTCAAAATTATTGTTCGATAAAATCTGGCGTTGGAAAAATCAGTCCTAGCTATAGTTTCATAAGCTTTACTGTACCTTCTATGGATTTAAAAGTCTGAATTAAAAAGTTTTTATTTTATTTATTGCAAGTCCAGCTAGTCAGAATAGTATTCTATCGATGATAACTACGATGGAAAAGTCAAAAGGGATATAGGTATTGGTACAAGCCACCGAAAAGCTTATGTCAATCCGGTTAAAAATCATTATACATAGAAATACTTATACACTTTGAAAAAGATTGCCACATGTCTAGGCCCTCTCTGGATACTTTCATTATTTTCGCCATACACATTCTTTGTTTATTTATATTTCAATCTGCAAACTTGATCCATCGATTCCTACCTGTCATAATAGTAGTATCGAGAAAACAATAAGGATACTTTATTTCTGTCTATTTGCGGCTAAGTAATAACAGCCGCACGGGTCGATCGATCAGGTTAAGCTTCGCTTGCCGCGGTTGCTTCGTGGATGGGTTACCATCTTTACATCAAAACCCCTTTGTGTCTTGGAAAGCACGTTAAGCCGTTGCACCCGGCTGTCATTATTAAATCTCTGACAGCCGCTACGGGTAATCAGAACCCCGAAAGTCTGACAACCAGTCTTACCAAAGGGTATCGTATTACCCCGTAACTGAGTTGTGGAGGTCAGATAGATCGCTCTATGTAAAATACTGGTATTCAGCTGGTTGGACTGGAAACTGAACCCAACAAAGTTGGGATAAACCTAGGCAGAGAATGACTGGTGGTGAGGGCGTGTCATTCTACCTACGTTTAGTAGATAACAAGAATGGAAGTTAGCTAGCTAGATTATACAGTATAACTATATTGCAAATAGAAGATGAGCCTATTATCATTTACCGGGCACGATTCTCATCCCAGAAACTAAATGATGCGACTACTTCAAATGAAACACAATTAATTCCTGGCTCTATCTCTGACAATACAATCAGTATATATTTTATATTTAAACTACCTACCAATAGAAATGAAGCATTGTCGTCTGTTTGTTTGAGCTTCACGCCAATACACTCACACACACACAGATTTAACACAGATAGAGACAGACATATTTTATTTAATATCTTATTTTTTATTATTTTAATAAATAGAAAAGAACTTATATACGAGTACCTGTCCTGAAAAGGGACATAGAATACTTTTTATGCGTGTTCACAAAGTGGATCCTCTAGAATGCAATTCATGTGAAATGTGAAATTAATACGCACCTACTAAAACCTAATAGTCAGAAAGCGATCACTGGCAAATTATAAAATAGTTCGTGAATTGCAGTCGTATGTATGCCGGTTTCCTCACGATGTTTTCCTTCACCGTTTCGAGAGCAGTGCTCATGAAGTTATTTACACCAAGTAAAACGCCTGTGTGGGTTCCAAGTTCCAACCCACGACCTCGCGCACGCGAACGGGTTCGACTTACGAGTCGAAGCCGTTCGCGTGAGCGCTGAGCCACCACTGCAGGTTCCACTTATTGCAACTTAAAGGTCAAGTCAGCACAGTTAAGTTGTACATTTTAATATACACCACCACCACTGACTGCACCACTCCACGAAGGTTGAGGAGATCGTAGAGCACATGCGTGGACTTTGAGGGTCGAGAAGTTGGAGTCGCGTCACAACACGAACTTCAAGTCGTTCGTGGTGCGTGTTCCGACACATCATCTCGATAAGTTCCTCAAGTAAGTGTTCTGGCCGAAGGGTGTTGTGTACCCCTGGTTTCGTGGCCAGCTACATGACACCAGTCAGCGAAACACGACGCAGACACTTCGTGTGCAATAGTTAGTTTTCATAGTGTTGTATGTATTTATAGTATTTTTAAGTTACCTATATTAATATTGTATTGTATGTGTTTTATATGGGCCTTGATGCCTGAAATAAATGCATAAATAAATATGTACACAGTACAGAAATTCCGGCTTTACTTACGGAAATGTTTAAGACCTGCTTGAATAATTAAAAGATGCAATTATGCTGATCTCCCAGGATTCTAGGATGCTCTTTGCATAAGTAATTAGCTTATGAGCAATGCTTTAATCAACGATATAAATAGATACTGCTAATTAGTTTGCATTGGATATATTGATCAAGTTTTGCGACCTTAGGAAAACCAGATTGAGTCCTTTTATGACCTACGCTTCATCGAACGTGACCTCACTTGGCTGATCTGTCTTAATCTTGGAAACAGATTGAATCAACACTGGCAATTAGCACACTTAGCAACACCATTGAGGGTCTCATGGCTAAGTAATAACAGCCGCACGTATCCATTGATCAGGTTAAGCTACGCTTACCGCGGTTAGTCCGTGGATGGGTGACTATGAGACCCCTCCGTGCCTTGGAAAGCACGGTAAGCTGTTGGTCCCGGCTTTCATTCGTAGATCTTTGACAGTCGTTCCGATTCATCAGAAGTCCGAAAGTCTGACAACCGGTCCCAAAGATTGACAGTCACTCCATTTAAATACTGGTATTCAGCTGCATCCGTTTAGACCGGAGGCCGACCCCAATATATTTGTGAAACTTCTCGGCAGGTGATGAGGAGTGAGCAACACCATAGTTTTTTTTTTAATAAAACAATTAAGCAAGGAATAAAACTGATTCATACAAAAACTTGTTCACGTTTTCGTTCATTTAATTTTAAATTGAATCCATAAATCGTATAAAAAAACAGATATTATAAAAAATTGCGGCAACCCAGGTCCTATAACCCAAGATACAAGACTCGAAAAAAACACATTTTTTCTCAAAATACTTCATCTCACACATCATAAACCAATCTCAAAGCAATATAGTAACGAGAACCTATTATAAAACTCAATCAAAACGTATGCTCATAACAGATTACCATCTCAATCATCTAATCGTTGCAGCATCCCATCTTGCATCTTGATGTTTCTATCATCTGCTACTTGAACCACTTTGTTTTAATAGCGCTTTGAACATCATTTGTTTTTTGTTTTATATAATATATATTTCTTATAGGTTGGGCAGTCGACAGCAAAAGTTGAAGAATACTTTCGATTTTTTGTTTTTTGTTTTTGATCAAGTTTATTTTACTGAAGGTAAAATATTTTTATGAGTTTTTATCGATATCTTTAATGGTATCGTGGTAGCTACTGTCAACTCACAGGCGAGAATAGAAGTAGAAAATAGGATAAAGACATGAAAAATAAATGATCGAAACAACCAAACATACAATATATTACTATAAATTAAGTCGTTTTGCGTGTCTGTCTGTGTGCGTGTCTTCTAAACTGCGCATCACATTTAGATGCGGATTTCACCATAATTTAGAGGGCTTATTCCAGAAGATTGATGTGTATAATAAATTTATATTAATCTTACATTTAATAAAGTAATCTCAATGCTTTGTCAAATTGTAAAAACTGTGCGATACTACTCTCATAACTCCGTCAACGAAGATGTTGTCCGAAAGTAATACGAAACTTCTTTTATTATATTAACTTATATAAACTGTTTCGTATGAGTAGAAACACACCGGTAGTAGGGACAACTGTTTAATCGTGGTAACATTCATTCTTAGGTCAGGCACCAAACTAATCTTATGTCTGTAGGTGATACGACGTCAGTTTCGCCCGTAACTACGGAATTCGTGCTTAGGGAGTAGAACTCCAGGAGCTAGTTAGTTTTTTTTTTTGTTTTGTTTTTTTTTTTAATTAAACTATGGCTTGAAAGAGGCATACGAGAGGGAGAGGTAGTATTAGCAGTTATAGTGATTATGATAATGATTATGAGTAAGTTTGATTCTAACCTCTGCACTATTGCCACAGACGCATTCCAAAACACACACACACATTAAGCTCAGTAGGAGGTGTTAACAAGTACCTAAGTGGCTACCATTTATCACATTTGAAATTAATACTGTATAGTCATCGGTCATCAGTTAAACACTTATGTTGTTGATTGTACTTAAGGGCTCCCATCAACCATTCAATTTAAAAGCTGTTATGATGAACTCATAATGTTAGGAATGCAATTGTGGAATCAACTTGATCAATTAATATTGGGCATTTGTTCTGTCTTATCGGCCAAATAATAACAAGTTAAGCAACGTTTTCCACGGTCGGGCCGTAGATGGGTGACCAATGACCATCCTAGAATTCTCCGTGCCTCGAAAATCACGTTAAACCGTTGGTCTCAGCTGTCATTTGTAGATCTTTGACAGTCGTTACGGATAATCAGAAGCTCGAAAGTCTGACAATCAGTCTTGCCCGTGGTATCGTGTTAACCAGTAACTGGATTGTGGCAGTAAGATAGGCAGTCGCTCCATGTCAAAAACTGGTATTTAGCTGCATCGGGTTAGATTGGCAGCCAACTCCGACATAGTTGGGAAAAGGCGTGGCAAGTGATGATGATTAACATTCAAAATTCACTGAGTCACTGAGGGAATAAAGCAGTGTCCCGAAAATAACGAAGATTCTGGCTCCTAGCGCAGCAAGGTAGGCCCGAGTTAACTCCTGAGAGAAGCAAGGGAATTAAGACTAGGATCCTGAGTGCAGTGAGGGATTCAAGCTCGCCCAAGACGAAGACACCTCTATTTCTGAGGAAAATAATCTACTTTTCGCACCTACTGTGAGACAAGTAATAAAAAATATACATCTAGTTTAAAAAATATACATCTAGTTTAAAAAGTATACATCTAGTTTAAAAACAACTAAAAAACAAGCTTTTATTACGCAATAAAAAAATTATAAAATAATTAAATTGACTTAAATCGAGTGCGCAAAAAATTAACTGCGCTCCACCCTTTTTTTATTTAATTTAAGTCGAATTTACTTTCGAATAAGTAGCTTATGACACTGTAAAATAACCACGGAAAACCTAGTCATGTGCAATGTTGTACAATATTTTATCGAAACCCATGCTATTTCACCAAAAATACAATAAATAATAATAAAATAAATAGCCTCCCGACCGAGTTCGGTCACGGTGGCCATTCTCAACGGAGATTAACCACGTACGCAGGAGATATTATAGTGCACAAATGTGTGCGCAAATAGGTGCACTCTCTGTTCCTTTACAGTCCGATGTGACGGCAATTCGACAGGAGATCAGGCGCAGGACGAATGGCTTTACGTGCTTTCCGAGGTACGGGAGTATACCTACACCACCAACTTCCAAACTCCGGGATGTTACTAAAAAAATCCTAATGGGGGATCCCGGGAATCGAACCTAGGACCACACGCTCAGCAGTCGCACTTGCAACCACGAGACCAACGGGGCAGTCAATAATATCGTAATAATGACGCTCAAATCCAACATTCTAACGCGGCGCATTCTTATGAGAATTTAAAGCGAACTTTAACAGATGTGCCAACGCCACTTACGTACAGGGAGTAAACGCAATATATCTAGCTACTAGCTTCTGCCCGCGGCTTCGCCCGCGTGGATGTCGGAAGTTATCCCACGGGAACGTGTTACCAGGATAAAAAGTATGTGCTTCCCCAGGATGCCATCTATCTCTTTGCCAAATCAGAAGTTCAGTGGTTTAGGCGTGAAAATGTAACATACAGTTTCAAGTTCAAATCCTCCCCTAAAAACCGAATTACCCCTTTTTGCCCCGTCAGGGGTCAATTTTCGACAACTTTACATACTTATTATTAATATTTATTTTCTGTCGAAAGTATCAATACTGAGTTTCGAGTTAATCGGACCGCGCATTCAATTTCTTCCACACAAACTTCAACACCCCTATATCCCCCTTTGAGAGGTAGTTTGAAAAACTTATAATGATAAACTTTATTACTTACTTAGGTAAGTATTGTTGCCAAGTTTCAAGTTTATTAACTAAATTAATAACATTTTTCATATAAACTGTATCCCCTCTTTTCACCCCCATAGGGGTGGAATTTAAAAAATTCGTTTGGGATATATTCATAACTTGACTCAATGATTATTTATACCAATTTTCTAATTAATCAAGCCACTTATTTTAATCCTCCCCTGTAAAATTATCTACCCCTTTTCACCCCGTTAGGGGTAGATTTTCGAAAAATCCTCATACGTGTTATTATTTATTTTTAGTCTTAAGTACACACACAGTACACTGAGTTTCGAGTTAATCGGAGTTAATACACAAACTTTAACACCCCTATATCCCCTTTGAGGGGTAGTTTTCAAAAACTAATAATGATAAACTTTATTGCTTACTTTGGCGAGTATTTATGCCAATTTTCAAGATTATTAACCTAACGAATAAGATTTTTCACATAAACTGTATCCCCGCTTTTCACCCCCACAGGGGTGGAATTTTGAAAAATCATTGGGGATGTGTTCATAACTTGACTCAAAGATTATTTATACCGATTTTCGAGTTAATCAAGCCACGCTGTAAAATCCTCCCCTGTAAAATTGACTACCCCTTTTCAGGCCTACAGGGGTAGATTTTCGAAAAACCCTGATACACATTATTCTTCCCTTTTAATTTTAGGTATAAATACTGAGTTTCGATTAAATCGGACAGCGCGCTAAAATTCTTCCATACAAACTTTGAACCCCCCAATCCCCTTTTAGGGGGTAGTTTATAAAAACAAAAAATGCCCAACTTCATAATTTACCTAGATAAGTATTCGTGCCAAGTTTCAAGTTTATTAACTCAAGGAATAAGATTTTTCATACAAACAAATTCCCCCCATTTCACCCTCTTAGGGGTGGAATTTCGAAAAACCCTTTCTTAGTGGATACCTACTCTTCACGAAGAATACACCCTCCAAATTTCATGTCTCTAGGACCAGCGGTTTAGGCTGTGCGTTGATGTCTCAGTCAGTCAGTCAGTCAGTCAGTCAGGACTTTGAATTTTATATATATAGATTTGTACATCTTTCCTAAACCGACGTATAAGCAAGGTGTCATTTACATTACCTTCTCACGTCATGCTTAGGGTTATTGCCTTTTACCAAAGTTTGCACTCCACTACTTTATAATAGCCGAAAAAAGCACATGCAAAATATAGATCCAAGTTTCCGAATGCTTTGAACTTCCATTTTTGTTGTCAATTGTTTATCAGTGGAACCTTGTACAGACGCCAGGAAGTAAAGTTACCCGAAACTGATAAATTTTCCCAATCAACCTTGAACTTTAATGCTTTAGCGATAAAGTTAAAAATCGAATAAAGAAAGACAGATTGTAGTAGCTTGATGTGCTGGCGTCTGTACAGGCTACGGCCTTCAATTATATTAGACAAGAACACTGTTTACATTAGCTGTAAGTTTCCCGAATAGAATAAAATAAAATAGGAATAAGTTGCTAAAAAATATCTTGCAGGCAGGCCTTCCAACAGATAAAAACCATCCAGCCTATGTAGCAGAAGATAGCTTTAATGTAGGTCAGGATAAATAATAAAGAGTAGAGCATAAAACAGCAATAACTCCCCACGCATTATAACTGAAGGGCAATTCTCGTATTTTTAAAACAGTTCCCATTCTATAGTTCTCCAGACCGTACTACGGCCATGGCGGCCAAAATCAACAGAAATAAATTATCGTGCACAAGTGCGTGCGCAGACACAGGTCCACTCTCTCTTCCCTCACTCTCTTAGTCCGGTTCACGCTCCGACACAACCAGAGAGAGATCAACCGTAGGACCAACGTCATAACGTGCTTTCCGAGGCACGATGGTATCACACCGCCAACTTCCAAACTCTGGGCTCTAAATCAAAATCAAAAGTCATCAACAAAAATTTGGCTGAGAATCAACACTTTTTGAACGTCAAAATTATACAAGACAGTTCCCCAAAAACGCCCGCCCTTCACCACTTCCTAGTGCTATCGCTGGGAAGAAGAAGTGGCGCAACAAACTCCCCAGCAGCACAGCTGTCTGTTCAATTAAAAAAAAATACTTGATTGTATACCATACTAGGTACCTATGCTCGGTAATTAACATTACAAAACAGAACATAAAATTAAATTATTTGCCATAATATGTCAGCTAGCCACGCCAATATACCAACAAATATAATAAAAACTATACGTACTCAAGCTAAGAAAATTCTAGTAAAAAAATCCAATAACACTTTGCCCGACCTGGGAATGAAACCCAGGACCCCACGCTCAGCAGTCGCGCTTGCGACCACGAGACCAATGGACCCCATTCTAATCACGTTTTTGTTGAGACATTGATTGTCGCTGAGATGAGATTGTGACTAGACATTAAACGTTTTTTAAATACGAGAACTGGCCTTCAGGGTGGTAATGCCATTGAGATGTAGTGCGTGGGTTTATTAGTAACGAGGATACATCTTCCTGTTATCATTAAAGATTGCTTATGTTTGCAGTGATTAGCTCATGCTTACAGCTTACTAATTACTCATGCATTCATTAATAGCCTGCAAGTGCAATTATCTCTCTCCCACACATCTACATAGCCCTCACATGATCTGAAGGCCAATTCACGTAATTAAAAATGATCAAAATCTAGTCGCCATCTCATTTCAGTGACAATCAATGTCAAAAACTTGTCAAAAATGTAGGGAAAATTAGAGGTATTTTTGACAGATTGAGACTGAGATCAGACTGTGAACGTTCTTAAAATTACGAGAATTGCCCCTCTGCCCAAGATTATGTCTGAACTTTAAAAGAGACTTGGACCCCTGAGTATGTTTCGCCATTTCTTCTCAGGGGCAGTCAGATAGGAAATGTCGACTCCGTCTAGCTTATATGATGTTTAAAAGTCATTCCGATGTCTTTATTTACAGAATAAACAATTTTATTTAATTGGTAGCCAGTGTGATCCCAGGACAGGGGCTGTCTTGAGCTAGTGTGGACCAATCCTGCCTATAGACCTCAAGCTCATCCCGCCATCTTCTCCTGGGTCTGCCTCGATGTCGCGCGACGTATTCTGGCACCCACATGGTGGCAGTTTTGGCCCATGACTCGTTCGGCATGCGGCCACGTGTAGCTTGGTTGCTTTTTTGGTCACTAGATTGTGATAGAACGATGGAGCGCAGTATCTTAAAAATTAAACTCACCGACCAAATTCGCAACACCACAATACGCTCCAAGACAGGAATCGCTGATGTTGGCGGCAAGTCTGCGAGGCTGAAGTGGGACTGAGCGGGACCCACTTACAAGATGCATCCAGACAGATGGGCCAAAGTCTTCACACAGTGGGTACCTGAAGATGGGCGTCGTCACCGAGGCAGGACTAAGAAACGCTGGCGTGACCATTTGAACTCATTCCTAACCAATTGGACGGAGAAGGCACAGCACAAGGATAGGTGGAAGAGTATGGGGGAGGCCTTTGCCCAGCAGTGAGACAACATATAGGCCAAAGGGGAAAAAAAAAATATTGAAAGTTTGCTTTCGTATAGGTAGGCAATTTAATCGAAAAGGAAAGAGCATAGATCAAGACCAGGACCTGTGCCCACTACGTGTTCGCGATATAAGATTATTAAATTCTCGGTTTCATCAAGATTTTTTCCTTATACTTAATTCATTGTTGTTCAAGGCCAACTTAGAGATAAGTACAAAACAGTCACATTATTAGGTTCTTCAAAGGTTTAAGCTAGTAGGTATCTTGGTATTAGCTTTAAGTTTCCCGAATATAATAAAATAAAATAAATAAATTAGCGAATCTTGAAACCTGTTTCATTGTAATTTTTTTATTACTCATCCATCATCTCCCTAGCCTTTTCCCAACTATGTTGGGGTCACCACAAGCCCCTTATCACTATGTAGATTTATTAATGAATTGTAACAAGATAACAGGGATCCCGTTACAAATATGTAACGAAATCTTAGACCATGTTCCTAATTAGGGTGTAATTATAAGCTTAATTGCAATTTAGATAAGTACCTTTGTACAGATCAGAGGGGCAATTCTCGAAATTTTAAGAACGTTCACAGTCTGATCTCAGTTCCCTAAATTTTTGGCAAATTTTTAACATTGATGGTCGCTGAGATGAGATTGCGACTAGATTTTGAACGTTTTTAATTACGGGAATTCGCCTTCTGATATTGTTGGAAGATTTAGAGTTTTATTTGCTGGGCATTTTAATTTACTATGTTGAACTTCTACAAACTTTGTCTATCAAACGAAGCTTTCATCTGCACCGTAAAAAGCTTAAATGGCGTGAACTGATTTATTACCTATATTGTTACATTAAATAATTAAATTAATAAGATGAATACAAATAATATTGTAGGTACAAATAATATTACGTGCCTACTTTATTTTATTAATTAATAACTTCAAAATGTGGGTTTTAAATGGTAAAAATAACCATTTAATTAATTTAATATTTTCTTTTCTTGCTAAGAAGTGCCTACTTAAATGTATTTTTAGGAATTAAATAATAAGTCAATCGAATTAAAAATCTACAGACGAAACAAAATAACCGCAAACTCTGTCCTCATCACGGCCCAAATACCAAAAATCTCAATCACAGTAAAACCAAAAATTTTATAAATTTTAACCAACTTACCATAAGCATCTGGACACAAGGTCACACAGACGAACAAACACACAGCAAAACACAAGCGCATTTTCACTAAATGATTGACAGAAAAATTTTCAATATGTCCACTTTGTCTCAAAAAATCACGGAGGCATGTCAATTCAAAAAGTCACTTAAGAATTTCTTTGAAGATTTTCAACGAGAAAGATCCATGGATCAATGGATCCTTATTTTGAAAGGCGGGCTGCGCAGGAGTCTGAGCCGTGCGCGTGCACAGCGCAATCTATTTCGGTCGCGTTCGCACTGCACCCGTCTCTGTCTTGACATAGATTTTTGTTTTATGTGTAGATGCGACATATAGGTTAATGGTGTTTTAATATTGATTTTCCTCGTAATGCAGCCTATTACGCACTATAATGAAGTGTTTCGGACAAACAATAGATACGTAAATTATTAAGATCACTGGCACATTTTGTTAGTTTAATGGCAAATAATAGTTCCCACCTACATAACTAATACAACCATGATCTGACCAAGATTATGTCTGGACTTTAAATGAGACTTTGACCTATGAGTTTCTTTCGACCTCTCTTCTCAGAATAGTCTGATGAAACGCCGACCTCTTCTAGTTTTTAAAATATGATTGACGTGTAAGAATTTTTGTATAAACCTACTTAAATAAAATCATTTAGAACATCTTTAAACAGTTATTTTAATATGCATATCCCTTATTAATCAGCCCATATTAAGGTGACACTCGTATTAACTTGGGAAAAACCATGCATTTTTTTAAGTTTAGGTATAACTACACTCTGGATTTAAGCATAAGTTCTAAGAAAATAACTTGTGAAGATCATAGAAATAACAATTCTTAAATCAAGAGACCCCCTGCCTTTGCCTGTCATTTAAATACTGTTACTTTTGTTAACAGAACTTCTGCAAAAAATATCATCATTCCCCTGTCCTGCCCCAATGTATTTGTGGTTGGCGTAACATGTCTTTTTCATCCATACTCCTCTTATCTCTATTACTCGTCATTTCGGTAGTCACCTGCTTATACAAAAAATAATCATCTTTAAAAACAAACGCAGGAAAAAATTCCTTGGGTAATAAACTACCACACTCCAAACATACATCCACTTTTCAAAAACAAATTACTTTTATTCTCAAAAACACTCCTCATAGGCAGTAACGTCATCTATGTCCCCTCTACACACTGATCTTTGTCCTCCCTCCCACCGCGGACATGTCGGCTGACTAAGCGGAATGTCTCAGGACATGTTCCAATGTCCTATTTCAGTCTAAGAACAAGTTTATGAAAACTAGCTCTGGCCTACGAGGTTACGGGGTACCGCGAACACAACGGGATTCAATGTTAAGGGGGTGTTGGCTTTTGGCGACTATGCACTTTTAGCTATATTGGCGGTGGAGATTTCAAATATGGATAAATATCTATGCAGATATGTCTGAAGCCCTGAAGGGTTCTAAAATAGCAAATAAACAGTGTATGTTAATGATGGTCAAACAGTCGCTAATCAATACTTTAAGCAACGTTTATAAATAAAGGGGAATAAACACAAACTCAAACTCAAAATCTTTAGTTGATTT
Organism: Apamea crenata; assembly: GCA_949629185.1. Classification (NCBI taxonomy): domain Eukaryota; kingdom Metazoa; phylum Arthropoda; class Insecta; order Lepidoptera; family Noctuidae; genus Apamea; species Apamea crenata. Next base: position 11,814,723 of record OX451377.1, read on the forward strand.
TGAATTTGAATTTAATTAAGTAAATGAATTAATACATTTCAAAGGTCAAAGGAGTCAGTCATTCAGAAAGATGAAGCTAGTTTCCCATACCAAAGCATGGTAGACAAGGTAGTGCAATTTGTGGCATAGTGATTTTTATTTAAACATGGTAGAGACTCGTAATTTTGAGGGCCCCCGAAACAATTGATTGCAATTGAAATAATATTACTCGTATCAATCGCTTCAATTGCATTTGGTAGATGATCAATTTGCGCATCATTGTGTAGCAATCCACTGCTGGACATATACCTCTCCTATTGCACGGCATTCAACTCAGTCAGTCACATAAAAATTGACAATTGCGATTGATCGTTTCATACCTTTTACATTGCTTTCAATTCTGTATTCTTTAAAAGTTAAATAAAATGTTACACAGTACAAAGCTTAAAACGAAAGGATAGATATAATTGGGACCTCCAATATGCCCCAGGCTTCTAAAAGAGGTGGACGCTCTACTCCACCTTAATTTTAATATTTTTTATGAGAGTGCCATGCTCGCCTCTCTGTGAGGCCTGTGTCCCAGCAGTGGGATGGGAATATTACAGGCTAATAATGCAGTGATTGCCGGTCCGCCTTTGCGATGAGTTTAGTTTTTAGATAGGTAATTGGGAACGCGAGGTGCACCTGTACCCTAAGGCCTAAAGAAAGAAAAATAGGTTTACGTATCGCGGAAACACGTGGTTACAAAAAAGTTAACTAAAATAAACCTGCAGTGCGATTCTGTAACCATCTCACCGTGAAAAGTTATGTGAAGTGAGCGTGGAGTGAGCTGTCATTCTAACCAATGGTAGGGATTGACACTATTGACAGCTCACTCTAAGCTCAGTTCACCTAACTTTTCACGGTGAGATTTTTACAGAATCGAACGGCAGATCACTAAATCAATTTTTAAAGTCTGCTTACAGTGCGGCAGATGAGAGATTACGACAGGTCTGTCAGTTTCATGCAAACGAATAGGGGAGAGTCCTACAGTACCGTCACCTTAAGGTTTATCCACAAAAAAATGAAAATATCTAAGGTTATATGTTCAGTACTTCCTTATATTTTATAAGTACTAATAGGCTATTTAATAAAAATAAAAAACTACTAAATCATTTAGAAATAATCAGCTTTATTATTGCAATTTAAAGACTAGAAAAAATCAGACTAAAAATAATTGTCCTTCAGTACCGGCCAGTAAGTAGGTAACCATTTAGACAGTACAGTAATCGCAAATGTACTGATCAGATAGCTCCGATATGTTTGCACAAGCCTCATGAACCCAAATTTTACAGTTTCCACACTGTATCCAGTCTTCTTCAAGACATTCAGCGCACAAAGGGCAAACTGTGTCTTCTTCAACCGGTCTGTGAGTAGGAGGTAGATTTTCTTTGGTATTTTTTTTGGTTTTCTTTCTGACATCTCTTCCTGACAGTAAACTCTTGCCTTTTTTATTAACACCTTTTCCTGAAATCTTTGTTGTCTTGTTACCATCTTCTTCAAATCTTGTTTGTATAAAGGCATTAGCCTATTGGCCAGATCTTTGATATGTGCCACCAATATTTCTTCATGTTCAGGATAAAAAGTATTGTGAAAACGACCCATAGCTGGTTCAATGGACATCTCTGCATTATTTTTAATAGCACTAATTCTGTCATTCAGCGTAGTTCGAGGTACCTGATAGCGTTCTGCGGCCATACGTGCACTCATCTCGTTATTCAGTACCTTTTCTACAGCTTTACGCATATTTTCCGGACCCCAGGCGCCCTTCTTTTGCCTCGTTTGACTATCATTTGCATCGTTTGGCATTTTTGTGTATCTGTAAATAATGCAAACCTTTTAAAAACGAATTTAATAAATGGCCGGTACTGCAGGACATCGTAATGGCCGGTACTGAAGGAAACGGAAAAAAAAGGAATTTTGATTTCAGATGAAAACAAACGTACAAAGGTTGAATTAATATTCGGCATCTAATAGTCATATATACATAGTAATCTTACCAGGAGTTATTTGTTTTGAATTGAATCACTGAACTTCGAAAATCACCAACAGAAATTTAATTACGTAGCACGTGTTCGTCGCACTCAACATAAATCTTTGCACTGACACTAAACCGGTTCCGACAGGTTGACGCCGCGCGGGGCATGTACTTGCACGAGTGTAACGCATTAATATCGGTAACATTCTTAGCGCCATCTATTATAAAATTAAAGAACTTGCAACTGGCCGGTACTGGATGCTGGCCGGTACTGTAGGACTCTCCCCTACGTGTTTTGCGAATTTGATCTTTATTAGTTAATAGAATAGTCGCACTGACAAGTGTCAGGAATGCATTCTCTCAACGGCTGAACTGTAATCTAATCATACATTTTTGACGTTTAAACGTCTCTTAACTTTAAGCAAAGTTTATAAATAAGGGGGATTAGTGGTGCAAATCTTTCTTGTGGTAAAGTTATCTTTATTTATATACTGGGTCATAGGCTAGGCTAACTGTCAGAGGTATCTACAGGTATTTAGGAAAATACCTGTAGATAGATACCTCTGACAGTTAGCCTAATTAGAAAAATTACTTGTGGACTAACCGTGGCGTGAACTCATCAATTTGCCTAGCCTTTTCCAACTATGTTGGGTTCGGCTTCTAGTCTAACCGGATGCAGCTGAACACCAGTATTTTATATGGAGCGACTGCCTATGTGACCTCCATAACTAGGTAACTCGTACGATACCTCTTGGTAAGACTGGTTGCCAAACTTTTTGGCTTCTGACTACCCGTAGTTACTGCCAAAAGGTACGACAGCTGGGGATCAACGGCTTAACTTCAATTCCGAGATACGGAAAAGTCTCGATATGTAATAGAAGGTTACCCATCTATGAACTGACCGCGGCAAGCGTAGCTTAACCTTCCAAAATTCCTACAGATACCTATTTATTTCCAGTGCACCCTGATCAGTCAGTTCAATTACGAAACTTACTAGTTAATTGACTAACCATGCCATGAACCATTCATGAATATCTCACGCCGCGCCAACACAAGAGAACATCAAACATTATGTAACACCTTTTAACACCGAAATTGCGTCAAACTCATAACTCTATTTACCCGACAGCGATAGTGTTAGATTACGATAATTTTAACAGTTTTCACTGTCGCAGTTAAAGATAACTAATTGTGTAGGCAAATGTTTGGTTTGAGATGACCGGACGGTTATCATGTCGTTAAGAATTTTGGGGTTCCGTAGATTATTCACGACTTTAAACAGAAGGCACGTCCCAAATCTAGTCGCAGTCTAATCTCGGCGACAAACAATTGTCAAAATCTTGTCAAAAATGTAGGGAAATTAGAGGTATTTTTCACAGATTGAGACTGAGAACGTTCTTAAAACTACGAGAATTGCCCCTCTGTTTGCGACTGGGTTTAATGCTATTTGTTATCTACTTCTTTAGTAAAAATCTGAAATATCTTATTGTTTTGCAGAGCTCTTGAAATAAAGAAGACGAATTATTCATTTTATTTTTATAAGTTTACAGCACAGGTACTAAATAATATAACTAAAACTAAGCCCCACAAAACTGTATTAGTGGTTTGACTGTGGGGTCTGGTGAGTCTTTAATTCTTTATACACTACTTTAACTTCACACTTAAGACTTAGGTAGCACTTAAACACATTTCTAAATAATATCTTTTTTATTTATTTTTAAATCTGTTTTTACTGGTTTCACTCTTTATGTCAGCCGGCAGACTATTCAATAGATAAGGTATTCGTTTGTTTAGAGTTCTGTCACCAAAATAATATGTGACTCTGATTATAAAACTCTTTAATTCATAAGTAAGTACCTATAATTTAAGTTTTGCATCGTATATCAGCTGATTTCAATCGGCATCAAAGAATTTTTATTATTATAATAGCTTATGCTGGCGAATTCGTCCCCGTGAGATTTCTTGTTGCCCAACCACCACGTCGCGGTCGCATCGCATCGCCTGCCTGCGCTATTACTTCGTTTTCGCTTAGCGTCTGTTTTGACTTATTTTTGCTCGGTTTCTAAGAGACCTAGTTAAGTGTGACGTTAAATAACCCATAACAATTATAGAGGTAATAGGTATACACACTCTGTGAAAATTTCAACTGTCTACCTACTACGGTTCATGAGACAGCCCGCTGACAGACAGATGGAGGGACGGACAGCGGTAGCCTTTGGGTACGAAACCGATCTCAAAGACTGACAACTGACGACCACGACCACTCAATGCTTTGTCACGATTGAATCGAAAACTTAAGAGCATCTTCACATGAACCAGTAAATTAACGAAACATTATTCACATACACATCATAAACAAAAGTTTATCGATCATAAAATGTATCACAATCGTGTCAGTGGGTCAGAGATACTAAAAATTAATAAGGGTCGTTTTTTTTGGTATGGCAAAGGCATCTTGCGAAACCGCTTTGGGTTGCCATGTGGAGGTAGCAGGTTCAAAAATGTTATTCAAGATGTTGCCATTATGGGAACGACCGGCTGTTTACTTTTTTTGTGGATGGCCCTTGAAATTAATACGTCGTGTTGTGCTTGAAAACGTCGTTGTTATTTTTGTACTCGAATGTGGTGGGGACAAAAAAGAGGGTAATGTTTTTAACGGGAAATATTTAACTAGTTCTCTAAATACTTTCTGCGCAACTAAAAGCGAACACTTTAAAAAAAATTGAACCTCTTTTTAACGTAAGTAACGTACCGGCTTAACTGAGTTAATCTCAACTTCAAATAGTATGCAATCAGAGGGTGTGAGTGTGTATAGTGTGTATGTGTTAGTGTTCAATAGTATTTTTAGGAGCGCATAATGAAAATTATTAGATATGGATGGATGTTTGTTACTCTTTCACGAAAAAACTACTAAACGGATTTTAATGAAACTTTACAGTAATATAGTTTATACAACAGAATAATACATTGGATACTTTTATCCTGATACTCCCACGAGATCGACACTTATGCCGGTGACACAGCGGGGCGCAGTTAGTAATTAATTAAATCATAAGGGTTACAGTTGTCAGTAACTAATACTACAACTGTTTTTCCATCAGGAATTTCTCAGTGGCAGCCTGAAGTACGGATTCGTGCCCGGTTGTTGCCTTCGTTACATGGAACGGAAACATAATTGGCGAAACATAGGTGTATTATGCATATACCACTGCCTAATCCTTCGAGGAAAACCGGCGTGATGTTATGATATAAACATAAACTTTTTGAATAAAATATAAAATCATATACAGAACCCCACAGCAACAGATCACACTTGCCCATAATATTTTGTTTGTATATACTTTCGGAGAGTTTCTCAGAAACTCGACACAAACCTACACAATGTTGTTTGTTTGGATCATTTGAGTGACCCACGACCGTATCGGTAGTGGGTTCGATTACTATAATTTGATGTTGACACAATGGTAGATTTGGAGTGCAATACGTAAAGTCTCTACACAACTTTGAATTTCTTTCAGAAACGAATGTTTTTTTTTTTTCACATTAGGTACTTTGTGTAAATTATTCATCACTTCTCAAAATGGTGAAGGTGTGGTGGTGGTGGTGATGGTGGTGGTGTTGGAATGGTGGTGGTGGGTGGTGGTGGGAATGGTGGTGGTGAGGAAACCGGCATTTCCTAGAACCAAAAATTCGAAGACAAGTGACATCTACCAACCCGCACTGGGCCCGCGTGGTGGATTACGGCCCGCTCCCTCACACAGAGAGGAGGCCTATGTCCCAGCTGGCCCGGCTGGTTATATCTATAATGATATATATTATCACAGTATTCATTTTCCGTCTCTACACTTATTACCTTAGTGCATCGATATGATCTAATAACTATGCTATGCGTCGTTGTCTATGGAAACAAATTCACACAAACACAGGAAAGAAGAAATATTCCCATTGTTTAAAGTGTTATGCAGATATTTCCGAGACTACTTTTTTATTAAAATTATGCATGACATAAGAAAAGTTCTTTGTCGGAGCTGTTAATTAGTACATAACTGTTTCATGTTAGGCCCATCGTCGACGAAGCTAATCAAAATTAACCAGTTACCCAGTAACTGGGTTGTGGAGGTCAGATAGGCAGTCACTCCGTATAAAATACTGGTACTCAGCTGCGTCGGGTTGGACTGGAAACCGCCAACATAGTTGGGAAAAGGCTATGCAGATGATGAGAAAGAAAATCTACAAGGATTAGGCAAGACCAATATACATAAATATTCAACTTTTATTTATGTTTCAAATTGACGTTATTTCAAGTTAAACAAATATCAATTTTATTTTAATAGTAATTAAGTTGATTTCAGAGTGACTAGCACTATTGAAAAAGTTATAAAAACGTTTGAAGTAGTAGCGTAAACGGAACTTTATTGTGTTGGAATTAAAGTGATTTTTCCATAAACTCATATTTGTTTACATTTTTGGCGAATACGTCGCGATTCAAAACACCTCTACATCAATACTCTCAAGTATCCATATAATAGAGAATGCGTTAAAATAACAAAAGACAGACAATTGATACAAGTACATGAATATTTCAAACCAAATACAGTTTTATTTCCGTCTCGAAGGCCGCTAGTGACATGAGCTGAATAATATTGGTTAAGGCTTGACTCATAATAGGCGTTTTTAACACCTACGGTGGGTAACTAGTAATCAGAGGCCCGAACGTCTGACCACTAGTCTTACCATGGGGTATCGTGGCTATCGTGTTACCTAGTAACTGGGCTCTGGAGACCAGATAGGCAGTCGCTCTATGTAAACTACTGGGGGTCTACTCCGAAGTAGTATCGGCTGAATGTTCGGCCATTTCCTGCTACGAAGTTACTATTTGGTTCGGTCGGTCCCAATCAAGCACTCCCACTCTTTCAAATATTGACTATGGTCCCGACCCAACTGAGCTGCTCCGAACTTTTTTCGCATTTTTCAATAATATTTGGTTCGGCCATGTGTCGGGCCGTACCGAACATTCGCACTTTGCACTACGGAGTAGACCCCCTGCAATCCTACACTCTTTCCAATATTGACTATGGTCCCGACCCAACTGAGCCGATCCGAACTTTTTTCGCATTTTTCAATAATATTCGGTTCGGCCATGTGTCGGGCCGTACCGAACATTCGCACTTTGCACTTCGGAGTAGACCCCCAGGTCTTCGGCTATATCTGTGGGGTACTTAACACACTAACAGTAGTAATGGGTTTCATTTTGACAGTTCAACAACATTCATTGCGTCATTTACGTTGTGGAGCAGGCACATTTTTCAAACATATGAAGCAATGGATTAGCAATATCCATCAAAATGAACTAGATTGTCACTGCAACTGTGTTACGCAATTAGGTGCTGGTTAGATTGGAAGCCAACCTCAACGTAGTTGGAAAAATAGGGATGTAGAAATGTCTTTAGAAATCCATGAATTTTGGCTTCTATAGCATTTCTACTTGTACACACCTTCGCATGTTACACCGATAGATCCGTATTGCACCCGTTTAAATTCAACCATCCGTTTAAATTATTGCATTCCTTAGATCATTTAACTGATTTTAAACACAGCACGTCGACTAATCACAGTCAGAAGTGAGATCATTACATTGTTAATAGTAGGTACCTAATGACAAGTACTTTATGTATGCAAATGTTAAGTCTGCAATCAGTCGGCCATCTCAATCAGTTAATATTTTAAGTGCGAATGTAACTCTGACTAACTGTAACATTTCCACGCCAAAACATTAAAGCGAGCGTTTTGCAATTTGACAGATATGTAGAGTGTTTGTGGCTGGCAGCTGTAGAAGAAGCGAGGCTACTTTTCTTGGATATTTGTATGTCAAATAACTTTTTACAAAAACAAACAAAGTTGGTAGTTTTTTTTTTTTTTTTTTTTCACTTTTTTATGTAAGTACACGCTTTGTAAACAACAGTGACCTTTGTTGTATGTACACAAAGTGGATTAAATAGTTAAATACGTACCTATTATTGAAACTAACTCAAAAAAACTGCCCAAGCAAACTTGGAACAACGCATGGAGCTTCCCCTTTCAAATGAAAAAGATCGAATCGGTCTACAATTGATGAAAATATCGAAGAAAATACTTAAAAAAAAAATCGAATTCGGTTAAAAATTATAAAATACCTACATACAGACAAAGTCGCAACAGCTAGTATTAAATAAAGCCTTTAAAATTCCACATAGTCGTCATTAATTTTGAAACTAGGAATTATTGTCCTACATACGAGTACAGCAGCTTTATCGTAGGTAGGTAGCAGCTGGATGAGAGTTGCCGAAAATTGAGTTGAATTGCCTATGTCCAGCAGTGGATTGCTGTAGGCTGCTGGTAATGATGATACAGCTGCAGCTTTCGCTGATCATGCGGTTTAACAGCCAAATCTGCCTAAAGCCTTTAGACAACCAATGTCACCGGCAGCACTATAAGGTTATAATAAGCTACTCCCTCTCCATACACAATGATCGTCTGCCTTGTTACACACGTGATTATTGAACGAAATCTTTACTTTCGATTTCACGTTACCGACACCTTTTTGGAGATTTGTTCAAGGCTTCTCCATTTAAGTGTCTAATATTTATATGGGTTTCTTCAAGGATATGTTCTGCCTTACCTTCTTTCTACATGAGTATTTTATACTTCTTAAAGTGTCAATGGTAATCTACATAGACTCAGTCCAAAATCGGCTACGTGTTTAGCGCCATCATTAGCGTCCAGATTGCCACCTTGGTGAAAAGATTCAATCAGCGTGGAAAACTCGCTGATTACCCAGGGTGCGCCGAACGTATGGCGGCTCTGTAGGTACGTCGCTCGGAAAGGCTCCTTTCATGCACCCATTGTAATATTGGTATTAGTAACATTAAGAAATTGGGCAGCATGGTTTTAAGAGCCTAGGCAATATAGCGTGTCGTATTTCGTCCACGTCCAAAAAAGGGCTTCACGATATTACAGTGGAAGTAAAATGTATAAAAATATCTGAAGACGCTTTTCCGCCGTCCATGATAACGTTATGACGTGCACGTATTTCAATATATTTTACAGATTATAAAAGTCATCATCATCATCTGCCTAGCCTTTTCCCAACTATGTTGGGGTCGGCTGCGCAGTCTAACCGGATGCAGCTGAATACCAGTATTTTACATGAAGCGACTGCCTATCTGACCTCCACAACCCAGTTACTGGGTAACCCCTTGGTAAGACTGGTTGTCAGACTTTCGGGCTACTGACGACCCGTAACGATTGTCAAAGATCCACGAATGACAGCCGGGACCAACGGCTTAACGTGCTTTCCGAGGCACGGAGGGGACTTGGTATGTGAAAATGGTCACCCATCCACGGACCAACCGCGGCAAGCGTAGCTTAACCTGATCGATCGACCCGTGTGGCTGTTATTACTTAGCCACAAGCCCCGTACATTGACAATAGCTTTTCAGTAGCTTATGTCGGTCACATATAAACATTTTTTTTTCTGGTAAGCTTTTACAGGAGCAATGGTGGCCCTATGGTAACCCCCGACATACGATGTGTAGGTCGTGGGTGTGAACCCGGGCAGGCGCTTTACTTTGTGCAAATAATTTCAGCACCACTGCTCTCAAAACGGTGAAGGAAAAATTGTGAGGAAACCGGCATGTCCTAGAACAAAAAAATGTGAAATCTACCAACCCGCACTGGGCCCGCGTGGTAAATTATAGCCCACTCCCTCTCAAAGCGAGGGGACTTGTGTCCCAGCAGAGGAATTATTATAGGCTGACATGCTTTCACACACACACTTAAAAGTGGACTGAACAAACCAACACCAAAAAAAATTAAGATCAACTCTAAAGTCACACAATATCAATTACAAGTATCAAATTGGAATATATAAACACAACCACACCCACATATTTCTCCAGTTTTATCACCTCTAGGCAATAAATAAATCTATTATTTTGTAGCCTAGACACCAAGGCGAGAGCCCACGCGGTTACATCATATTACTTATAAGGAGTGGGTCAATTTGCAAGAGTGTGTCAAAAGAAGTTGATGAATTAACCAAATAGTAAGGTTTTAGCATAGTGACATTATTTTGACATCATCATTAAATATTCTATATAAATATTCCCTTATTATCTTATAAAGCCTCAAAGCAACTGAAGGCCAATTCGCGTGATTAAAAACGTTCAAAATCATTGCCAAAAATTAAAGGAAATTAAAGGAATTTGATAGATTTAGATTGAGATCAGACTGTGAACGTTCTTAAAATTAAGAGAATTACCCCTCTGGTAAAGTTGACTAATAACGAAGTTGACTACAGGCTTATCGCTGTGACAATTCACAGGAAATTTAAACTTCACTAACCACGGTTCCGACATATTATTACGGCCGCCAAGAAAATCTGTCATTTTCACCAGTAGGTATTTTACATTAAAGTGTCAAAAACACTCTCAAAGGTTCATTAGAAAACCAGCGTCAGACAGCATCTGTCTGGCATTAATGCTGAAATAAACCTTTTTGGAGCAGCCGTGAGGCACACACTATTGTTGTTTAAAACATTATTTTTATTATTTTGTATATGTTTTGTGTTTCACGAACTGTGTCCAAATAAACTTTATTCTTTCTTTTTTTATGCTCTGTATTTGTACAGCCGTTATTCTGTAATCGTTCACCACTTTTGTAAGAAACCAAAGCTTCTTCTTCATTCTTCTTTTCGTGTCGTTGGTATTCTTCTTCGATGTTTTATATTGTTAGAACCCAGTAGGTGGCCACGTTCATTGCGGCATATGCGGCATTCTTCAGTTCATCCAAGGTACAAGTGAACAGGTGCTTAGAGCACTCCAGCAAGTGAGGAATGGTCTGATTAGAGGCACCGCGCTCGCACTGGGTATTGGACGGGTCAGTAATCCCCCACTTAGACAAATTGTGTCTGCAGCGGCATCCTTGTTTTATGAGAAAATATCTAACTATCACAATAGACACGTAGTAGTTGTTGAGCTCCTTAAGTTTTGAGTAGAGTTCTAAGATTACTGACAAATGGACCGGTGGAGCAGACGAGTCCTGGAGTGGAGACCGCGTATCTGCAAACGTATTGTGGGACGACCCCCAGCTAGATGGATGGATGACCTAAAGAAGGTGGATGGGATGGACTGGATGTGGAAGGCCGAGGATAGGGTGTTGTGGCGCAGCCTGGGAGACGCCTATGTCCAGCACTGGCCTGCAATAGGATGAGTTGATTGATTGATTGGTTGTGTGCACTGACTGGGTAGTTTTTGCTTTTATTTTACATGTGATCTTTCAGTGCGAAGCCTTGGAACAGACAGAACATTCACAGGAAATAAGGTACAAAATAACATAACACATATTTTTATCTACTATTTAATGAAATAAATATTTCAACAATGTTAAACTACGTTACATAAGTTTCGAGAACATTTTTTCAAAAATAAAAAATTACATCCGTCAATATGGCCTCAAAATTATATAATTGTATATGGTATAATTATTTCAATCAATTTATTATAATAATCACAAATAAAATAATTATACATAATTATAGTCTGGTATTTTTTGCAGTATAATAAAAATAACTGATATAATAGATAGCTATGTTGATTAAAATGACATGTCGGCTCATGGATTTCCTATTCTGTATGATAATTATATGCCCTAAGTACTAGATATTTATTATTAGGTATATTTAATATATTTATTCATTAATATTTAATAGTTATTTAGTAAATGGGCGGTTTACATTAACCTTCAACATTTGCGTACACAATAATCATGTTATTAACCGTTATTAGTATTTCGCTGATAAATGGAAATCTTTTTAAATAATTTTCGTATGTTAATTATCATTTTTTTGAGTAGTAATGATTAAATAAGTATTGTAAAATTTAAAAAGTACACAGTACGTCGATTTATTTAAAAATTATAACAATACATTTACTATTCATAATTTTAAAATACATGGAAGCACATTTATCTTAGACAACGCATAATTTTGATAGATATTAGACACTTAATAATAATTTGTAGATATTTTGGTTGGAGTAAAATAACTTGTTACAGAAGACATTTTTATATTCATGAAACAATTTTTTTTTATTTTTTATTATTCACTGGAACTTTTCGTTATGTTTTTGCTTAGTGTCCAATATCTAACACAAAATATGATAAATATATTGAAGATCTACAAATAATTGTGTATCATCTCACTCATTTATACAAAATCGGGCTACGAGTATCTTATATTTAAAATATATATTAAATTCACCTAAAATATTATTAAAATTTTCTTCAAACACTACGATGGTAAACAGTTTTAGTAAAATTATAGGATTAAATATTTTTCTTACAATATTGCCTTATTTTTCTAAATGTATAGGTAAATTTTATAAATGGGCTACAGCTTTTTTGCTACTAAGTATATCAATATATTAAAAATTGACAGTTTAAATAGACATATATCATTTTGAACACGCTAAGTAGTGCATCTGTTTTAAATATTAATATTTTGTGTACAAGATAAAATAAAATGTTAAAAGTTAGTATCTTTATTAAATTAATAATTCCCATCGATGTGATCTCCCATTTGTGGCAAATAATTTATATACTTCATTACTCTACTGTACTTATGGATACGATACCTATTTAATTATCTTGTACACATAACTAATAAGAAAGTTATTTCAAGATATAATTTATATAAAATCTACAGTATAATATATTAGAAACTTTTTGGTTAAAATAGAATATGTATATTTTTAGAATCTTTGGTCTCGATTAGAACACAGAGGTTTGAACATCCAATGTTTTAGGTCGCAGTGACTTCGAAACAAATAAATATTACTTAATAATATTACGATTTATTTATACCGCTAAATTAAAAATGAATTTTAAATAATTATTTTTAAAGCTGATTAACCAAATCGATAAACCCACTGTATTTTATTATATTAATATAATGATATGAACATCAAAAACAACCATAAACTCCATTTATACAACATACTTAACTAATAGATAGGTATTTAAATATAAATAGGATTAAATGCATTTAAGAATGATTAACGATTTGAATCTTAAATTTTCGACAAACACCATTTAGATTCAAAATGACGCGTCCCGAAGCGCTTTTATTATAAATACTTAAAAATCTAAATATCTAACATCAAACTAACACTTAAATCCTTTAAGGATAACAAATATAATTATTATAAAAGATGTATTTTTCTACTTACGTATAATTATTATAAGCGATAAATTAATTTTAGTAATTACGACCAAAACCTAGTGTTAAATGAGGTGTATTTCGTTGTATAATTGTGTTAAAATTCTCAAAACAAAACTATTGTAAGACCAGGAAGAGGCAAGCATTGTTTTATTAAAATCGTGTCAACTGTTATTTGGTCAATAATATGATTGTTCACTAGACTTTAGCCAGCAATAACAAATAAACATTTAATATATTAAATATCAATAATAACAGTAAAATCTAAGCGTCAGCTACATGGAAGACCAATAGATAGTTAACTTTTAATAATACTGTTAAAATAACCTAAAACTACTTAATAATTATCGTACAATTAAACGTACATGAACGTGTCGACACACGGCAAACGGAAAGTCATCAAATTATTCTAAGAATCTAAAACATAATGCGCTTAAATATTTTCATTAAATACGACTACACGGTACATAATTTTTGAATTAATAATTATTACATGTAAATATCATTTTAGTATAATTATATTTTGATAGTATATGGCACAGATATATTTGGCACATAATTATGATATTATATTAAAATTGTGCGTGATGTTTTAGAATTTATTTATTTTACTTTCCCACGATAGTTATCATGTAAGGTTAGTTTCAATATTTCAAGAGATACATAGCCATATTTATACTCTTTTTTCATGCATACATAATTATATCGATTTTCATAAATATTTTAGTATATGTAAAAATATCAGATAGTTAACTTCCCACGGATATATTGCAACTATCATCCCCGAAATATACATAATACGTGAATACTATATTGTCAAGCAAATATCAACGCTAACCACACGAAACTAAGGTGCTACTTTCCGAATCCCTTTGGTCTGAGATCCTGCTCTTAAGTGGGAATTAGTGGATTTAAGACTTGTTATGCTTGGCCAGCTCCTCAGCCTGCATCTTGGTCCTGAGAGTGGGAACATCCTCTGGGATGCGAACGATTTTGTTGAATTTCTGGAAAATTGAATAAAAAATATAGAATGAGTTTCTAGACCATCATTGTTGTTTTGGTACTTACATTAAAAAAAAAGGACAGAAATAAATGCTTGAAGGGCTAACAATAAGTTACTATTACAATAGTATACCTTATTATGTTTATTAGTAACTATTTACTGTTTGGAACAATAAAAAAAAAACAATTTCTTGTAAAAAAAATGTCAACCTCTACTGACTTTAAACACGTTCAAAACTTGAGTTGGTACCAAGAATCACAGCGCAGGAGTCCAGTGTGACATCCAGACTAGAAAAAAAACAAAGAATACTTAATAAACCTCACCTCTTGCCAAGTACCAGGAGTGACGCGCCACAGGTAGACCATGTACCCAGGGATGCACATCATAGAGGAGAGGGCAGTGAACCAACCGAACGCGTGCGACCACCAGGGGTACTCATAGTTCATGTACTTGATCGGTTTCCATTGTACCAAGTTAAAGATGAAGACGCTCTGGAGAGATGAAACAATATAGAAATTAGTCCAATGTAAGACAACGTCAGTAAAAATATTAATGTCGGGGCAAAACTTACGTACCTATAAATAAAACCTTGAATAGAAGCCGGAAGAAAAAGTAAGAGATTCCACATTTCGTTATAACTATGATACATACGTTCTGAATAGAAAACTTTATGATATTAAAATACTTCTCTAACAGAAAATATTACCCACAAAGCCATCATAAATAAGAGCTAAGACAATGCGTTCACGGCAACAATTACACATTATCAAATTAAGTGGTTTCTATTTTAGAAAGCTTTTAAAGTCTATATAAAAATGTCTAAAGATAATACCAGCATCCTAATTGCGTAACACACTATCAATAACAATCTGAATCATTTTGAAGGATATTGCTAATCCGTCGTTTCATATTTTATGATTGAAAAATTTGTCTGCTCCACAGCGTAAATAACGCAATGAATGTTGTTGAACTGTCAAAATGATACCCATTGCTATTGATAGTGTGTTACGTAATTACCCCGTAAACCCCATACTCACAATGCAAATAGCAGGCGTAAATCCGACCCAACAGAACTTCCACCAGATAGTAGGGTAGTAGCCAATCATCTCCTTGATGCCGTCGTAGAACCGGTTCACGCCGAAGGCCCAGGAGATGGAGACGCACTCAAAGAAGATCAGGAACAGCAAGCAGAAGCCGGAGACAGCATACGAGTCGAGGATTTGGAAGACGTACATGCCACCCTGGGAAAAGATGGTGTTGATTTAGAATTTTGACAGGATGGGCCAGTTGAATATACAACCATTGACAATCCACTAGAAACGAAGATTAAATTTAATCAAGCTCCTACATAATAATTTTTATAAATTTCAGTTTAGGCAACTCGAGCAAATGCTCATTCTATCCCCACTCTACCAAATTCTCCTTTTGTAAACAGATATAGTCCATTCTTTCGTTGCTCTATCCGTACTAAAAAGTCAAGAATATCAAGAAAATAATGCTCCTGCTTTTGCTTTTATTCCATGTGTTTTTGCTCTGAAATTAGCGTGTGTTGATATTATTTTCTGTTAACATAAACTCTCTCGTGATTTGATATATTGAAAATTGTTGCAATCAATATTTTCAATTAAATTAATAGCTAAGACAACATAAGTTCGATATAAGATCACAAGATATAGTATCTCATCGTCTAGCAACATATTTTTCAATCTACCTCAGATAATTTTGATCACATTGTTCCACACTCCACCAAAGGATACTTGATATTCATACGATGTTCCACCAAAGACGTAAGTTGAATTTGAATGAGAGTTACTACTCCTTTACAATGCCATATAAGAGATTTGCCTCGGGTTTGTAGACACTACGAAACCTTGACGTTGACCATGAAATAAATTTCTATGGTTATATATAAATAACGTATATGTAAGGTACGTTCAAAAATGTTGATTTTAAGTGGTTGCTATGCGCATACTGTTATTAATGATAGAACTCGCGATCCAAATATAGAAAACAAATTTCTAGCTCTACAATCACAGGAGGCAAAACAATAATGATCATTAAAATGATTGATGTGCTCTTACGCACATAGACGTTCGGACTTGGGCAGGTTTCTTTGCCATCAGACACACTGCTAATTTGATACTGCTGTATCTGGCCATCCGCTTACTTTCATCAATGAGTTTAATCAAACTTGAAGTGAAGTTATTCAACTAAGCATCTCACCAATACCTCAATTATTAAAACAACGTCTTACTAAAATCTTGATCATATATATACTAACCTCAGAAATACACGACAGCCCAACCAAATACGAGATGACACAGGTAATAGCGATGAAGATCTCCTTTCTCCTTCTGAGGAGTTTAGGCCACTCATCAATGACAGCAGTGATGAAGCCTTCCATGGTGCAGAACTGACTATCCAGACCTATGAGCAACAGCATGAAGAAGAAGAGACAGGACCAGAGTGGAGCCCCTGGTAACTGAAGCACTGCCGATGGATAGGCTAAAAAGGCTAAGCCGGGACCTGGAAAAAATATGGTGGTTATGATTTTTGAGCTGGATTTTTAGCCGTTCGATATTAATCTTGAGGATCGTAAAGCATAGGTATATAGATTTTACAATCATAGAAATGCAAATTATTGATTTTTCTTTATACTCTATGAATTCTATTTGTTTTGAATAGTTATATTAAGCAATAGCTCATTGACTGCTTATATTGCAGGCAAAATATAACAGATATTTTAACATTTTACTTCAGATGCTAAGGAAACAGTCATGTATTTCTAAATAATCTCGCTTATATCATCATTATTAAAAACTGGACGTGTTTACATAATAGTTATTTGTATTAGCAAAAGTCTGATGATATTACCTGATGCAGCCACTTCAGCAACCGGCCGTTGTTGCTCATGTGCCATGAACCCAACCACGGAGAATATCACAAAACCAGCAAACATCGATGTACTTGAGTTCACAGTACACACTATCAACGCATCCCTGAAAGAAAACAGTTTAGTTGAACAAAATGTCGCAAACTTGAATGTTAATAAATAAGTTTTTATTGTAAAGCTAAAATCGATAGCCGCAGATGTCTTTCAGTTAGTCCACTAATTTAATGTTAAAAATACATCCTGCTCAGGCAGTTATATAGTCTGAGCAGGATATTATGTATCAGAAAGAAGATTTAAAGAAAAAGATTTCTACTGTATTTCTAATGTATTTTATAATGAGAATTATTTTCATCATCGACAATTTATTTAGAAAAAAGCAGTGTCATTATTGTCTTGAATTATTTGTGCCCTATCTATCTTTATTTATATCTACATATGTCTCTGTATTTTAGTGGACTAAAAATATAAAATAAATAAATTATCCAACTCACTTATACACATTGTTAGTAAACTTGTTATAGCTTCCCAAAGCAACCAGAGTTCCCAGACCCAGACCGTAAGAGAAGAAGATTTGGGTGACAGCATCAATCCATACTTCTGATTCCATCAGCTTGGACATGTTGGGCATCACGTAGAACTTGATGCCTTGCATCGCACCGGGCAGTGTGATTCCTGGAACAATGATAATTAAGTTTCAATTGCTGTAGTACTTACTTAGTAATCTTATTTAGAAAACGATTTTGAAATGTCAAGAATACTATAAATTTAACGCCCTTAATCCTAGTGATTGTATATTACTGTTATTTTTCGGTATTTTTTATGGTTACAGAATATCGTCTTTTTATTAATGTCTGTATAGAAATTGACAGTCATGAATTTGAAAGCTCTTTTCTTTACATAAAAATGTCCCTCTGGGCACAGAATTCCCTAAACTCCTCCCACCCTCTGTCCAGAACTGCAAAAGCTTGTTTAAGTATTCTTTATTTTTTGTATAGCCAACAGCTAATTACGATACAGGAATTTAAAGTAGAGTCAGTAATGGGAGGCCTTTTAGAAGCTTCCATCCCGTCCTCTACCTTCAATTTATTCAGTGTTTTCTTTCTTCCTATAATTCCTTACTCTTCAAAATTATTGATAATTTTATTGGTAGTTATTATCAACTCTAATAATATGTACAATTCAGTACAAACCTCTGATCAACAGCACAGTCAGCAAGAAGTACGGGAACAGAGCGGTGAAGTAGACTACTTTGCCAGTCCACCTGACGCCCTTCCAGATGCAGAAGTAGCACAGCACCCACACCAGCAGCAAGGTCCCGGCCAGCTCCCAGCGGATGTTGCCGATGTGTTCGATGCCGCTCGAGATTTGGAGGGCGCGGCGTCTGGGGAAAAAGTGGTGGGTTTTAGGAAACAAGAAAATAATCTTTATGATAATAGTTTTAAAGTGTCTCTTGATAAACTTATTACAGCAGCAAAGAGTCATTTGGCAGATAATATTATAATGTTGCATCTATCTATAGTACATACCTAAAGGCAAATTCCCGTAATTAAAAACGTTCAAAATCTAATCGCAACCTCATCTCCGCGATAATATATTATATGTCAAAAACTTATCAAAAATGTACGGAAATTAGAGTTATTTTTGACATATTGAGACTAAGATTCCCCTCTGATATGAGCACTGTTATAATTATAATGAGTAAACACGAAATAATCAAAAAGAGATTTAATTTCTTCAAATACGATATAATCCACACAGTAATAGCCAGAAAAGGGAATGAGAGGAAACTGTATTTTGCAATAGAGCTTACAACCTAAAATATCGAATGTATATAGAATTTCTTAATCAAACTGGTGTACAATACTATTCGACCAGGGCATCATTAAAGTTGAACTTCACACCTTTTGAATGAGCTAGGTACTTATTACTGCGTATAATAAACGCCGGCTTGATCGCCGTTTTCATTAGTGGAGTTAGACAGTCATTTAACTAAATTAACGAAATATTACAGTACTTTCAATCGGTTTTGAAATCTTTAACTTGGTCTTTCACATTGTAATAAAATGTCAGTTAACTTGGCAAGTTGTGCTAGAGAAATAATAAGAAATGTCCAATTTTAATTAGTTTCTACTATATGTTAGTGTTAATTGACTTTTAAATGATCTTGGTAGTGAACCCATTTTGTAACTAGATACTAGAGAAATCTGAAGCTTAGAAATTCTCTAACAATATATGTCAACAATCTTGAACTGCATCTATTTCTTACACATTCATTACTTCAACTGTTTGTTTTATAAAACCAAGCAAAAGCTGTTTGTTTGGTTTTAAAGACTAACAGTTGTCTAGTTTTACGGATTCAGAGCTCAGAACATTTCCACCACTTACTCCCAAAACTCCTTAACGGGATCCGACAGCACAGCCTTGCTGATGTTCTTCCCGTTGAGCGTGCAGAAGGTGGTCATGTCCATGGTGGACCAGCAGGTCAGGTTCTTGCGGTCGTAGGGGTTGACGCAGGTGGCCGTGTTCCAATAGTTGTCGCAGTTCCGCCATGGCACGTCTGGGTACGAGACAATTTATGTAGAGTAGTGAAACAAGAAGCTTAAGAAAAAATTGTTCGTGGATTATAAAGACTACAGAGGACTATAAAGCCTAGGTAATAAGAATAACTAGGGAATTTCTCCTTTTCTCTTTATGGGAGGTTTTTTTTTTTGGGGGGGGGGGCTTTTTTAAGGATTTTTTCCAGTGATTTTGGGTAATTTAGAAGATGATAATAATAAACAGTGATATATCGCTCCCCTTTGTATTAAGGACGCATTCGGCATCATAGTCTTTATTTTTTATAGGGAAACTTCATTGTAAACCCCTGAACAAAAAAAAAAGAAAAGTGTTCTAAGTAACGAGCCTTCATCTGACTGTGGCATAGTAGCTCTGTAAAGGGTGAATCGATCGTTAACTAGTATCTTAAGGTATCTTCATGATGATTAAAATTGTATGTTTGACAAGATAAAATCCCAATATGCTTGTGCGTATTCTCCTTATGATAATGAGTTAAAGCAATAGAATATACGAAAAAGTAATCACAGCTGAAAAAGACATGTATTGTGGTGACATATTTACCTGATCTCATGGACATAAAGAAGTAGAAGATGGCCCAGGCGAGGATAACGATGTAGTACACGTTCATCCAGCAGGACATCACAGCAGCCGCGTAACCAATACCTGGACCAAAATGATGACTGTTTTAGATTTAGTAGTCACGACTAATACAAAAACTATCATGAAAGAATTTGATGACGTCGAGAATTCGGATGACAAGCTCAAAAAAACGCCAAACATGAAGTAACTATTAACTGAATCCAGTACATCTGAAGTTAATTGGAGAATTCAAAACCAACAAAACTCAACAAATTCCAACAAAACGTTAAGTACCCCTAAGAACAGATTTATTAAGCTATCAGAATTCAAGCTAAATTAATGTCTTTACTTGTTTAGTTTCTAAGACCAAATTTATAAAATAATTCATTGTAGCAATCGTATTCGAAACGCCAACTTCGATTAAGAAAGTTAGAAAATATTAATATTTATATCCAAATTATTTTCAAAGTCTACATACTGTTTAACAAAAGAAATGTGACTGAACCCAAACAAGCTCTCAAAAATAAAGGTGGTAATGGTGGTTTTCATTAACGGTTATAATTATCCCAGCCGTGACATGAGAGCTTTTGTCATACGAGTACTGAGGTGTTTGGTTCTAATCTCTCATCGGATGAACCATTTCTGATATTTTGTTTTATATAACTCTTTCATCAAAATAGCGCTTTTAATCAAATAGCGCAAGTTTTTTTTTTTAATTTTAATCTAAATGAAGTAAAATTTCCAAAAATCGATTAAAAGAAGTAGTAAAGGGATTCGGAGAAAATAAGTTAACTTAAGGGGGAAGCGCCAGGGTAGCCCGCAAAATTCAAATTTTCTTAAGGTTTTTTGCAAACTACAAAATAACTAAGTACCTATTCCAAAACAAACAAAATGACTATTTCATCAAATTTTAATGTTATGTTATGTAAGACTAGCTGCGCCCCGCGGTTTCACCCGCATAAGTTTCGATCCCGTGGGAATATCGGGATAAAAAATATCCTATATGTTAATCCTGGTTATAAACCATATGTGTGCCAAATTTCATCCAAATCCGTTCAGTAGTTTTTGCGTGAAAGAGTAACAAACATCCATACATCCATACAAACTTTCACGTTTATAATATTAGTAGGATTTTAATGATAATAATTCAGTGAATCATATTTTAATAAACCTACATCCTAACACTGACCTGCAAACTGCAAAAAACGTAAGAAAATTTGAATATCGCGGGCTACCTAGCGCATTCCCCTTAATCAAAATCAGTCGTGTTGACATATAATGAATGACAATCAAAAAGCCCAATAAGTTATAGCATAAATAACAAAATAAACATTATTCCATACCTTTGAAAATCGGTGCAATCTTAAAAACGCCCAAGCCGCCGATGGTAAGCATCTGTCCCATGGCAAGCTCCATGAAGAACATAGGAATACCAGCAAGGAACAGGGTGAGGAAGTAAGGAATGAGGAAGGCACCGCCGCCATTCTTGTAGCAGAGGTAGGGGAACCGCCACACGTTGCCAAGACCGATGGCCAAGCCAATGACGGAGAGGATGAAGTCTAGCTTGCTGCCCCACGAACCTCTTTCGGGTAGATCGGATTTTGTTTTTTTCTTTACTTCGCTGTAAGGAAAATTAATTATGTTTATGCAAAGATTTTGACAACTTTTGCGGTATTCATCTTACCTCGAATAAGTCTTATCTTAAGAATAAATTTTGATTTTTTAGTCAGGTTTTCCGTACTAGAACTGGGGAGTTTGTTGCGCCACTTCTTCTTCCTAGCGATAGCACTAGGAAGTGGTGAAGGGCGGGCGTTTTTGGGGACTATCTTTTCTAATTTTGACGTTCAAAAAGTGCTGATTCTCAGGCTAATTGGAATAAATGACTTTTGATTTGTCAGACGTCAATTTTATTCCACGGTTAAAGATTAAACTTTGATAAAGCTTTGGTAAAATCAGCCCTAAATTTTGAATTAATTAACGTAAAACAAACGATATAATATTTAATTATATGGCTACATTAAATAATTCCAACTTTGCTGTATCGCAGTTTGCTCTTTGGAGAAAAAGTTACTGACAAGTCGTAAATAAAACCCGCACCCTAATTGCGTAACACACTATCAATCTCCATCTGAATCATTTTGAAGGATATTGCTAATCCATTGTTTAATTTGTTCGAAAAATTTGTCTGTAAAACCATGTAAATAACGCAATGAATGTTGTTGGACTGTCAAAATTAAAGCCATTGCTACTATTAATGTGTTACACAATTACCCCGCCGGAGATAACCATTTAAAGTGTTAACTTTTTGAGTATATTCAAACCCAGAAATAAGGGCAATTTACCATAAACGTGCCAATAAGACCAATTTTCTGAAGGCCACCAAATATTCCCGACACGCAAGGTCTCAATTAAGGAATCCACAATGGGCTTTAATTTCCAAGGTACATATCCGTTTTTCTGCTCAGAAAAAAAAATGAACGATGTCCCTTCTTAAAACACTGAGGTAGGAGAAAATTCGTATTGTTGTATGATTGTAATAGTACCTAAATCACTAGCGCTGCGGTATTAATTTTTTAATATAGCAACATTATGATGATATAGGAGCCTTTTTGAACTCGCACAGGTTTTTTTTTGTTTTTAATATAACATTGTTAGTTTTAAACGCTACTTTTTTACTGTTTTAGTATTTCCTGTGCGTGTCTCAAATAATATATTTTTCTTTCTTTCTTTCAAATCAGCCCAGCCGGGGAATCGAACCCAGGATCTTCAACAAGTTTGCAAATAGGTAAGGCTAGCTATAATAGATAGGATGCGTTCCTATCTATTATAGCTAGCAGGCTTGATTGTGAGTTTGTGAACCACTGCTGCAAGGTTTCGGCTGAGCCTGTCTCCTTGCAGCAATGATGTCACGATCTGTTTCTGTTTTTAGTTTGGTTTTTGTCTTTGTAAGTGTATTACTAACATAGTTAGTAAGTACAGACGCCAGCAGGTCAAGCTACCCGAAACTGTCAAATTTTCCCAATCAACCTTGAACCATAATGCTGTAGAGATAAAGTTGAAAATCTATTAAAGAAATTTGACAGATTGTAGTAGCTTGATGTGCTGGCGTCTGTACATTGTT
Source organism: Apamea crenata (assembly GCA_949629185.1). Lineage (NCBI taxonomy): Eukaryota > Metazoa > Arthropoda > Insecta > Lepidoptera > Noctuidae > Apamea > Apamea crenata. The sequence continues at coordinate 11,838,125 of OX451377.1, forward strand.
ACTAATATTAAATGATTAAATAAATAGATAAATAAATAAAAATGCCCGCTTTTCAGGCCAGCTTTTCGCAGTCCACTGATGGACTTAGGAACCTGTTGTGCATATTTCGATGAACTCTACTTACCCAGTTTTGTTGCTTGATCCTTGTGCGCTAAGTTCGATGTCATCTGTACGTACGTCGTTTTTCGTTTCCATTTCTGTTTGTTGTATTTTGTCTCTTTCTAATCGAATGTGTTGCCGTTTTTTTGTCTCTTTCCCACACTATTTCTATATTTTAGGGAAACTGTAATAACATTTTCGTTGAAGTACGTAGACTAGATTAGGAATGCCGCTAATTTTGTATCTGTAACAAGGAAAAATATATTTGAAGGTTTGTCAAGTTCTGAACACTATTTATAACATAACATAAATCTGTCCAAAAAAGTAAATCGGTCCGATTCCAACACTATTATCGTACCCACTCCATGTAAGCCATCCCTTTTATCGGCTCAAAAACTGTCGCCCAATGACAAAGTTAATTGAAATTACCTACCAATAATATTATTATTGTTATTTTATTATTATTGTTTTTTATTATTTACTTTTTAATAATTTTGGTTATTAAAAAATAATATTGCTTTTCCATACATTTTAACCGCATAGGTATTGCACTTTTTTATGAAACAGAAGATTTTTTTTTAATAACCGACGAAAAATTTCGACGCTATGGGGTCTAAACTCATGTGCTGAATCCATGGTTACAGTTTGCGCGTCGATGTCCCGCCACCCTGTATAATGGTGCTAAATATCATCAGTCTACAGTAGTCCATTGAATACCTTTGCTGAAATGCGTCAGCTACCATCCTATGCGTTTTGTTTGTGAGGAATAACTATTTTTCTTTCTTTCTTTTCTATCCTAACTCTGGAAGATCTCATCATAATCTGCCTAGCCTTTCCCCAACTATTCTGAGGTCGGCTTCCAGTCTAACCGGATGCAGCTGAATACCAGTGTAGTACATGAAACTTTACTGGGTAATGCGATACCCCTTGGTAAGAATGGAAGATCTAATGGATACTAATACTTTATCTCAACTTATTTCAATGAAATTTATGCTTAAACTCACTAGCCTTTACCAGCTGACTTTATTACCGTTTGGACAAAACCAGGGTATAAAAGGAGAACAGAGTAGAAGCCTATGGCACAGATTTTACTTTTTTTTTTCACAAAAAAATAAAGTGAAAAGTATTTCTTTTACATTCAATTCTTTGACTGAAGCCGGACGATGACTTCAATCGAATGTCGCTACGAAATCATTGATAATTTCCGCGCGTAGACTATGAGTTGAATTTTTATATTCTTTGTCGATTTATTAGTTTTTGTGAAAAATGCATGTGGATAACTATAGCCATACTATCTGTACTTCATAATTTATCCATCGCTATTGATTTGAATCTCCAATCCAACCCGATGCAGAATAATTTCCACAAAAACACAATGTCTACAGAAACTATAGGCATATATTTTCCTCCATAATGTACATACACATCTTTACGTCCATTCTACCTGTACCCTCACACCCTCTAAAGCCAAGCTTGTGTTTACGAGGCATCAACGTGAAATATGAACAGGCATTTAAATCACATGTTCATTTTATTTTACCGAAGAAAATTGGATGGGGACTGGGATCTGTTTACTGCTGGTTACAAATGTATGTGGTATGGGCCTTACAATATATTATGTGGATGCACCCTTATTTCGGGTGATCTAGACTTAAAAATGTACGCTTCGAAAAGTAGAATTGTTAAAAGTTAAGAATTAAAATCTTTCCCAAGTGTTTTAAAATTGATTGAGGTTTAAGAGACGATTAATTAATTAATTTAATATTTTTATTCAATTCAATCTATGACGCTGCTGAATGGCAATGGGAGGTAAATTAAATCCCTACCTTTTGTACTATTCACAGAACCCAAAATATATATCATAAACAAACCTACTGCCTCATCATCATCATCATTTCAGCCGAAAGACATCCACTGCTGAACACCGGCCTCCCCCAAGAACCGCCCCTTCGACCAGTTCTGTGCTTCTCGCACCCAAAGGATTCCTGCGGATTCTTTACCAGGTCATCGCTGGACCGATGCCCTGGTAAAGATGATGATGACCTTGTGAGATGCTTCCCAACCGGTACATCTTCCGGTACGCGGTCGCCACCTCTGAACATACCTAGTACTCGTATTGTATACAATCAAGTATTTTCTAACTGAACAGACAGCTGTGCTGCTGGGGAGTTTGTTGCGCCACTTCTTCCTCCCAGCGATAGCACTAGGAAGCGGTGAAGTGCGGGCGTTTTTGGGGGACTGTCTTTTGTAATTTTGACGTTCGAAAAGTGCTGATTCTCAGCCTAATTTGACTAAATGACTTTTGATTTTGATTTTGAACCTTTCCGCCCCATCGGCCATCCGTTCTGCAGGGAATATGCCACTTAAATTTGGCAATCTATATTCTGTCAGAGGGTTTGGTTTCCGCACTTAGTCCTTTAGGTGGACGATTGTGCGTGGTAAGTTTGGCAGTTCTTCGGGCTATGTCGGTTAACTTGGTTCTGCTACGGATCTCTTCATCACACTACTACCTACCTCAAAGTAATCTTACAAAATGAACTATTTAAAAGAACCCTTCCACTTCAATGTGACGCAACTAAAAGATATAAAATTTGCATAAAACATTCATTTGAATAAAAACTCAGTTTTCCTTTTTAGCTTAGTGCAAACTGCACTAAAACGAGCACCTTTTAAATGGATGGAATAGGTCACACTGACAAGAAAGCAAACGTTCTTGATCTACGTCTTTACCTGCGTATATAGTAGGTACTTTTATCTCTCGAAGCGACGCGCGCATTACTTGTGTACACCAAGTGTACAAAAACACACATAAGTAAGCGCAGGAGCTCTCGGTACCGTCCGAGACAATAGCGAAGACGGAAGTGTCTGTGTGTGTTATGTGCTGACGCTACTCAACTTCACGCACACATTCACAGCGTGTTTGTACACTGACTTACCACAAGTAAAGCGCGCGTCGAGGTTGAGATAAAAATACTGAAGGTACCAACTTATTCTATTGGTGACGGGAAAGGGGCAAAATTATAACTGATCAAAGATTAAATTAATAATCACAATAAATTATTCTTCTCTCTAACACAGCAAAATTATGAAAACAGCCTTCAAAGAATTCGCCCGAAAAACTTCCGCAACACTGTGGATTAATTACTTACATCAGAGTTTCAGACAAACTCGCAAAGCACAGCTCACCAAAATGTATCACCACCGTTCTATTAATACCGATCAAAACGAACACTTCATTAAGCCCCCCATACATTTCAAATAGCCTCACTGTCTGCTGTACCCCAGTGACCTGCCCCACGAGACTGATAGGATAACCACACGACGATTTCTAACGATCCTTTATTAAATAAACTATAATGCTACTGCTGCTCTTGGCCTTCAAATGGTCTCTTTGTGTGTCTATGTAAATTCCTTTGTAGTTGCAATTGCATCTAGGAATTCATTTTTCCTCTTGAGTCGTGAGTCGAGTCACTCTACATAGTTTGTATAGGCTATTCTAATTCACACTCCTATAGAAGATTCAATAATCAGATTGTTTCATGTGTTATCGTTTAACCCAGTAACTGGGTTGTGGAGGTCAGATAGGCAGTCGCTCCATGTAAAATACTGGTATTCATCTTGTTAGACTGGAAGCCAACCCCAGCATAGTTGGGAAAGGCTGGGCAGATTGATATATAGAAACAGATATTTCTATTCTACGTAGAGTTGAGATAGAAGTAGTCATGCTACGCGTGCTGTGAGGAGAGAACCCAGAACCTCATTCCCAGCAGTAGCGCTTGCAACAACTAAACCAACGAGATACGCAACATCAATAACAGCCAGCCCCAAGACTATAGGTTTCGGTAGATTATTATTAAGGGCAGACAGGCGCGACGCGATAGTAATAGGATAAATTCCACAAAGTTTTCATAAAAATTGTTCTACTATACTCTGTCCATTAGGACCGTTTTTTGACAGATCGAACTAGTGAGCAATTATATGTTTTTGTCAAAACTGATACACACACGGTATTATAATATCTGTAAGAAGTCATAAATAAGATAGTTTCTTAAGATTAGGCAGTTTATGTATTTATTTTATTACGCATTTCTAAATTAACTTTTACGTTATCTGGAATAGTTAAGTTTTATGGCAGCTGTCAAAAAATGGTTAACCTAGTGAACAGAGTATAGTAACGCGTCGCACTGTCGCGTCCCGCCTGTCTACGGAGGCCTTAACCCTAATCTAAACGACATAAATCCAACGAACGATGCATTACAGATCACCGCCCAACGGAACAGGGCCCACAACATCAATTTACTTATTAAACTCTGTCATGATAGCGTATACTAACTAATTGAACAAATGGGAGATTCGTGAATTAAATGCATCATACATTTTGACAGGCCTTATTAGATTAGTGGTTTTTAATCCTACTAATATCGTAAACGCGAAATTTTGTGAGGATGAATGGATGGATGGATGTTTGTTACTCTTTCACGCAAAAACTACTGCACGGATTTTGATGAAATATGGCACACATATTGTTTATAACCAGGATTACCACATAGGATACCGATATTCCAGTAGTATCGACCCTAATGCGGGTGAAAGCGCGGGGCACTGCTAGTAGCTCAATATTTTACTAAGAAATACAGGTATTTTGTTACAACATCATCATAACTTTGCATAATTTTCTGGATAACTTCAAATTTTTACAAGATGTAAGGGAATAACAAAAGTCGTAATTTTACTGATATTAATAAATTCCTAAAGTATTCGTAAGGTGGGACGCCCTCAGGCTAGGTGGAGCGACGATCTTCGCAGGATGGCTGGTAGCAGCTGGATGAGAGTTGCCGAGAGTCGAACTGAATGGCGTGCAATAGGAGAGGCCTATGTCCAGCAGTGGACTGCTGTAGCCTGATGATCATGAATCCTTGCACAAAACATCAATTCAAATAAAACATTTCAATCTAGGACTGAGAAACATTTATAATATTTTTTACTTAAAGCATCAGACTTCGATCAATAAAATCATCAGCACTAAGAGACAGGGGATTGTGGCTAAGTAATAACAGCCGCAAGGGTCTTTCGATCAGGTTAAGCTACGCTTGCCGCGGTTGCTCCGTGAATGGGTGAACATCTTTACATACCAAGACCCCTCCGTGCTTCGAAAGCACGTTAAACCGTTGGTCAAGGCTGTCATTCGTAGATATTTGACAGTTGTCAGAAGCCCGAAAGTCTGACAACCAGTTTTACCGAGGGGTATATCCCAGTAACTGGGTTGTGGAAGTCAGATATGCAGTAGCTCAATGTAAAATACTGGTATGCAGCTGCTGCATCCTGTTAGACTGGAAGCCGATCTCAACATAGATGGGAAAAGGCTAGGCAGATGATGACTAAAGGACATCATCAGACATACCATTGAGAAAAGCTTGAAAACCTATAAAATAGATGACCTAAGTGCAACATAAAGGAGACAGTTCTTTTTGTTCGACGATTAGGCCCACCAAAAATTGCGGCGTATACTAGTAAAACGCATGTTGATTTGTTCCTTATGATCTTTAGATTACAGTAGCAGTAATAATCACACTTCACATAACGGGAATACTGAGAAAAACGATTATAACCTAAGAAATCACTAAAAAGCTTTTGTTTTGTAAGTAGGTTCGGCTCATCAGTATTATAATGTAGTAAAATATATAGTGCACTTTTCAGTAATCAATAGTAGGAATGTAGGGTCTTTTGAACGGTTCATGAAATCAAAAATCACATATGTAACAAAGCATTTATATTACTATAAGTATATCAATTTCAACACAGACGACTTAGAAGTAGATAGTACCTATTTCATCTAAAAAAGACGCAGGTCGCTCCACCTCTCATCTTGATACCGTGTTTAAGATAAAAATACTTAAATATAGTACACGCTTAAGATTACATGTGCACAATAGCCAACAGTACCAACGTCTGCCCACCAAACCACTTGCTGAATAATTGCAACAATATCCAGCTAGATTAGCTCAGAGTTAGAAATGTATATACAGACGTTCTAGCTACCTAAATGCACCTGAAATAGAAGATTAGTTTTAGAAAATAAAGTATTAGAAAATAATATTGATATTCTTCTCTTTGGGGCGCTGGAATCCATTGCAAAATAATGTTCTTTTCCGCAAAGTTAACTGGCAAGTATGCGTTTGTTTTGCACATCGACACGGAATGCAAATATCCCTGTATCCAAATCTCCATAATTAATAAACAGTTTCAATACTTTCTTGCATCATCAATACGCACTTTCTCAAACTGCATCTAGATGTTTTGACTGAAAGAAGCGAAGAATCCATGCGTACACAATTAACCGCACATCTACAGCAGTCTCGGATACCTAATGTCTTTGCACATTGCTTTGAAATCTTACTGAACAATTAACACATCACACATCCTTCTGGAGTAAATGCTATATACATATATCATCTTAAAAATTCCATATTCATTGTAATCAATCAATACAATTACACACAGGGAAACAGAAACATCAATTCCATACAATTCGAAAGAAACGGGAAAAATTAAATGAAAGAAGTCTTGTTGTCACTTGACACTTGTCAAGTAGTGATGTGGCTTGATTTTATTTAACTCGTAACTCGAATAAATCAAGTTCACTCCAGGTGCCACTCGATGTTTTCGCGATTAAATAAATATCACAAACACTGCCACTTTAGTTAACTGTCATTCTTTATTCTAATTAAATGCGAAGGTAGGTATTTATTACCTACCTTCGCATTTACCGGGGATGTTTCGTGTAATAAACCTTCAAAATACTGTGATGTAAAGATTCACAGGATTTTAATAACAGTAAAAACTTTGTGGGTTAGTGCTGTCAGTTGATAACGTGTATTTGGTCATTAAAATCGCCATCGTATCGTCATTGATTATCAGATTGACAGTGAAATGTGAGTCGGAAAAGACGCTGTTTACAAAGTCGAACAAGGCCGATCTTAGTCACTGAATTAAACCTCAAAGTATAACATTTAATGGTTGCTGTATTTTAGATCTTGTTGTTGTTGTTTTTTGTGCATTTCAAACATACGATGCTGCTGGGAACTTAGTTGTAGAATTACATAATTGAGTCAATCTACTTAGTACCTGAACGTTAATGATTGAATAACATCACTATAGTCAAACTGACAAGCACCAAAAAACTACAATCCGTATAACGTTGATTTTTAAACTACTTTAGACGAGAGTAAGCAAACTTAAAAATGTGATAAAACAGAGGAGGACCTGCTGCAGCGTCAATTTGTACTAAATGAAACAGATTCGGTTACCACCTCGAACTGTAATTAGGGATATATATTGTTTTTTTTTTTTCTTAAAATCGTAAATAACGCTCCTATACATGCATTTATGACACTGACGACCATATCTGGAATTGAATCAATTGAGTGCATTATCAAAAAAATCTCTTTTTATTACGATTTCGTGATTCCGGTTGGAGTTTATAGAATAAATCGACCATTTTCAATGATAATTTGGTTAGGTACGTTTCTTAAGTATAATACGATTAATAGACGTTACAAAAGGTGGGCCCAAAAACTATCAAACTACCTTCTTTAGTAAATAAAAAAAGGACATTTTCTTGTAACTTCCTACAAGAAAATGCTTCCTACTTTTAATAACAACTCTTTTACAGAAATAGAAATATTAGAATGAGCACCATTTTGTACCATTGTAGGTATTTTTATATCTACCCAAATGGAAACAGTTACTTATCAAATAAATACGCTTACCCTTTACAAAGTAAATCAGAATATTTAATCAAGCATCTGCAATTAATGGATGTGGTTTTAACGCACCACCCTGTATATGTGGGTACACCACCCTGTATTCGTATAAATTAAAACCTTTGAACTCCAGACTGACAGATGGGGAAATTCTCATGAAACGAGATACATTTGCAATTTAAAATATGTGGTTTTATTTTGGTTTTCTGGTTAAAAAAGATTTTAGCAGTCCGTGCTGAGAGATTTTAATCGAGAGGAATGGATAGGTACCTATAGTAATGCCACAAAAATGCTACATTTTGAATCGCATGTCGGTAACTCTTTTAGAAATAAGAAATATGTAATCTCCAACAGTTTTTAATAAGATTTTTTATGGCAATAAAATTATGATATTTTTTTTTATCTGTAGGTATTAATAAAAACTAAAGTTCTTAGTAATTGATTTAAATCTTGGCTAAAAGACAACAGGCAATTAAACTCTAACTTAATATTTTACGAGATAAATTATGTTATAACGAAGAATAGTGTCAATTTGCACTTTCACACAATTTCGTAGCACTTTCTTAAGGCCTGATAAGAAATGATTTATTTTTTTAAAAACTTTGTTCACGTGTTACATGTATAGCACGATTAGCACCGCATCGTAACTATTATTCATTCACTACACTAAGAGCTGATTTTTCCAACGCCAAAAAAAAAAAAAAAAAAAAAAAAAAAAAAAAAAAAAAAAAAAAAAAAAGATAATGGTATCCGAGTAATAATTTTGAATTTTTGACAGTTCTTCCATACAAAATCTGTCAGACGCTTATTATAAATTTTATTCTTCGAATAAAAATTATCTTTCGATTGAAAAATCAGCCCTAACTCAAATAGTTTATGATCAATGTCCATACTAATCTTTCAATACAAATAGTATAAATTTGAAAGCAACTGTCTGTCTATCTGTAACCTTTTTACAGCTTAACAACTGAACGGATTTCGTTATTTGGCAGAAAAGAAAACCATGACCTGAATAAGAACGTAGGATACTTTTTATCCTTGTAGTAAGTTCCCGTGGGATGATTTCCGAACTCTACACGGGCGACAGGCAAAAGCTAGTAACTTCGTAAGTCGATGAGGTGCTTATACTAAGTTAAGTGTTAAGCGTTAAGTGAGATGACACATTTCTGTCGTTATTAACTTGATCGATACTTCCAATGTGACCCAGTTTCGAACTCAGGAATAATTAACATCCCTAGTACTTTAACTAAAAGAGCGATAATGGCCAGCGGTTTTGATATGATCGATTAAAAAGCTGCAACATTTAACGCGTATCTTAACGCCATCATTTAACTGACTAAGCAGGAGTAACTTGCTGCTAACTTTACTGTTCAATACTTTAGTTTCCACTCTACCTAAAGTACCAGCAGTGCGATTCTGTAACCATCTCACCGAGAAAACTTAGGTGAAGTGAGCGTGGAGTGAGCTTGTCATTCCAAATAATGCTAAGGGATTGACACTATTGACAGCTCACTCTAAGCTCACTTCACCTAACTTTTCACGGTGAGATATTTACAGAATCGATCGGCTGTTGTCACACTCAAACTCAAAGCAATTATTTCAAATAATGTTTTACTACTTTTCAGAAGTCCACAGTGGCACCTTTATTGCTCTTTAACAAACTAACGTTATTTTCTCCCTCTCACAGAGAGATGGCCTATGTCCGAGCAGTGTGAACATTATAAGCTGAGTACGTGTGTACGAGTATGTTACGTTATTTTGGATGTACAAAAAAGTCCAATTTCTTGTTTCACCACCTACAGATATGTTTTAGATAGTTTTCACCGATATTTCAAGCCTATTGGCTGTAGAAAACTAGCCACCTTAAGCCCAGCTTTCAACGCAGCAGATACACAGTAAAAGCGCACACGCAAAAGCACAAAATCAACCACCAAAAAGCAATACTTACACAAACACACAAGCATCACAACACAGCACAGCACACACACATCACAAAGTCTAAAACAGGACCCGAAAATCTAAAATGGCGGCTGTACGTGTAGCCTCAACACATGCTGAGCCGATTGTGAGGTCCCAAACTAACATGGCAGCTACTACATCATGGGTATACATGCGAATCATGAAGCTGTCAGGTTTAGAAAGAATTTATGAGCACCTATATGTCCCCACCGGAAGGGGGGATCAATGCGCGGGAGTCGATTGGCCATACTGGGGTGGGCCCGACGGCCCGACGCTAGTTCACACTTTAGATGGTGTATGGCCTATTTATTTCTTCCTTTATTAGTCGTTTTTGGGTCGTGTAAAGTGGTACAGAATGTAGATGAGGTTTGAGAGGATTAATACTGTGGTTTGGTGTCCGGCTGTCGTGTGTCTCGTTCTAAGTTCGAGCCAGTGCTTAGCAGACAGTCATTCGAGCTACTAGCACGGGTTGAGTTCAAAATCAACATATTTTATTTCACATACATGGCACATAAGGAGCGTCAGAAGCATGGTTCCAATTGGTGGTTTCCTACGGAGAAGAGCAGGCAAGAAACTCCACCCTGATACACACTCCGAGTATCTGCTATTAGAAAACTCTTAGAGACAGTCCGAAACAAACTGCTTCCAGTAAATTATAAGAGACTCTTCGTCAAAGCAAGGAGAGAGGAGAAAACTTCTTGAAAGACCATTTTTCCAACGACTAGCACGACTTCGTGACACGTGAAACTATGGCTCTCGGCAATACTATACGTAGCTTCCCATTAGTGAAAGAATTTTTGGACTCAGTAGTTCCGAGGATTACGCCCTACATACAAACTCACACTAATAATAGACAAAAAAAACCGGCCAAGTGCGAGTCGGACTCGCGCACCGAGGGTTCCGTCAATTTAAAATTATTAAAAATATTTTTATTATATGATGAACCCTGTAGGTTTTGATTTTCCCTTGCGAGTGTCGGAAAATTGCGGAAATTTGTAGCGTAAACGGCTATATCTTTTGATTGCGCTGGCTTAGAAGTTTGATTTTTTCACAGCTCCAAGGGTGAGTAGACTTGAGTATTTGATATAAATTCCAGATTGATACCTCCACGCGTTCCTGAGAAAAAGACGGACGGACAACAAAGTGATCCTATAGGGGTTCCGTTTTTTCCTTTCGAGGTACGGAACCCTAAAATGCAAATAGCTCAGTGGGAATATACAGGGCTACATGCTTAGGAAATGCTATAGAAATGGTTCGAGACGATGGGTGTAGTCTGAATTAGAGGGATATTGAGGGCTGTATATAATGCCTGAGATGTGGAAAAAAAACCTACCAGGTGGCAGGGACGTTGACGCGCAAACTGAAACCATGCATTCAGCACATGATTTTAGACGTAGCGTTGAAGATTTTCGTCGGTTCTCAAAAAAAAAACATAGTGTTTCATAGAAAAGTGCCTACGCGGTCAAAATTTATGGAACACCTACTTAATTCTTTTTCAAATAACCGTCGAAAATTTTCATGGTTTCAGTTTGCGCGTCGATGCCTGCCACCATGTAATAAACTTTACCAGAACATCTACAAGTAGAGTGCCAGTGTTTCTTTTCGAAACTTTACCTTATTATAAAAACAAAAAACCAGAAAAATAAAGTAAGTCACCGTATTAAATAATTTACAGCCTTACCTTAAACTTCAAATCAGTCAATTTAAATAACATGTTCCTTACTTTAATTCATCATAAGAGTTTTTTAAGAATTATTCTCTTACATTGTTATCACACAAAAGTATATTTATTACATGCTCCTTATTTTAATACGCCTATTATCTATCAAGTAGAAATCAAATTTTACAAACTGTACTTTTAATGATTATGTAAGATTGACTCTATGGTCTCTTTTAATTATTAACAGTTTTACAATCACAGTACTTATAATAATTATGTTTAATAACCTTTATAGTTAGGTATAATCACCAATTGAATAAAATAAAAAAAAATCTCAGACTTAATCAACAGTCTTATTTATTAAGTAATTGAATGTAGAAACAAAAGACCGATGAAAAATAGAATATCAATGTGTGAAAGATGATTAGTATGATGGCAGAGAAAGTTGAAAGGACGAATAGAAGGAACGAATGGATGTAAGGGAAGAAAATTGAATAAAAGTTGCATGAATTGTGTGAAAGATGAATGAATAAATATAAATGAAATTGTTTAATTTACTAGTTATCATCATAATCTGACTGCCTATTTCCAATTAATTCAGTCAGATTATGATGATAACTATTAGTAAATTAAACAATTTCAATAGTGAAATTGATATACATAGTTGGAACAACTGTTTTCTATTTGGTATTTCTAGTCATCATCATCAGCTGTCATCACATCTTCATCATCGTCAGTTTCATTGAGGGTATCTTTAACTGGCGATTTATTCGGAAGGTTCAAATATTCACAATGAAATCTTTTTGGTATTACACCGGTTTCGCACAGTTTTTTGAGGTCATTTTATATTTTGGAATGGAAATTGGCAGCTTCTCTTTATACAGAGATGGCAAATTGTCTGTGTTCCTTTGACTACTACTTTCAGCTGCAGATTGATTTGCGTTGTCTTTGTGAGTGTGTCTTTTTACCTTTAACAGCACATCTTTTCCTTAAGGTAAAAAGACAAAATATGTAGATTGTAAGACTGTTAATTAAAAGAGACCATAGAGTCAATTTAACATAATCATTAAAGTACAGTTTGTAAAACTGTTAATTAGTTACTGTTCACTGTTACTTTTTATAACTTTTAAATTTAATACGAAGTTATAGAGACTGTTTAATGTTTTAAGTTTATAAATTATGCAGACATAAAAGTCCAAAATAAAAAAAATATAAGTATTAACAATTGTTTTATTTTTGCATCCCTAAATTTCATTTAAATCTGTGACAGCTAAGCTGTAAAACCTGAAACTAACATATAGATTTGCTTTGAATTATTAATGTTGGTTAACACCAACATTAATCATGCAAATAACTCATTTCCATGGTGTTAAAATACCATACATTTTAGTAGATAATCTAGAGTTACATCAAATTGAAACACTGCAAAAGTCCTTTACAATAGAATTACGTATAATTTTCTATTTCTGTTGCTGCTTACACTATGGTCGACGGTTTACACATAAAATATTAGTAACGTAAGGAACAACTAAACATATTTTTTTAATGTAAGGGACATGCTATATTTTAAACCACTGGGTATTCGTAAATCTTTCGTTTATACCATGAAAGAAGATGAAATTCTAATAAACTTTGCTCTAGACAAAATTAAAATTGGACCAAATAATAAAAAGTTATAGACAAATAAAAAAATAAAAAATAGTTTTTGGCTTTCCTGAAAAACCGTGGTTTGTCCCTTACATTAATTGATACTTCTGGTATCGATATTTCCTGTGATCATGAAAAGGTAATACATTAGGTATCTATCTAGGTACTAACTTGATAGTAGAAGACATTGCTGTAGTAATATCACATTGATTAAACATTTTTAATCAAGAAGTAATTTTATAAATTCCTATGTTTCAACTGTTTGAAAATAATGATGTTTGAAAAAGAGAAATTACTAAACAAGCTTGAGGTATTTTTTTTAAGTATTACATACTTTTTTCAGACTAAAACACCAAATACGAGTAATTATTAACCCCTAGAATTACAGACACAATTAAAAAGCCATTGTGTCTCGCGTGGATCTACGTTCCAGCATATGAAGGGTTAATAAATAGCTTCATCCGCGTAAAAATTCTAGTTCGCGCTACCCACCGCGTCGCATCGCATCGCCAGCCCGCGCTACAACGTTTTCGCGATTACTGCACGCGCTCTAACTTTTTTTCTTCTTGCTCGGCTCCTAGGATTCCAAACGTGATTTTAATTAGCCTACGCCTTCGTCATAAATTGGACTCAAACATGCAAAAATATTTTTTCAAATCCGACCCGTAGTACCAGAGATTAGCGCGTTCAAACAAACAAACTCTTTAGTTTTATTGTTAGTAAGTATAGGCTCTTTTAAAAAAAAAAAAAAAATGCCCCCCAATTTCTCCTGTATCGTGGATGCGTTTACAAACATTTAAAGTCACATACACAAACAGCCAGACCCGTAACAACTACTTGTAGGTCACACAAATATTTGTTCCGTGCGGGAATCGAACCCGCGACACGCGCTTAACCACTGCGCCAACCGTGTCATCAAAACTTACTTTCTAACAAAAGAGAACAGTTCTATTATATTTATAAGCACTATCTTTGCGAGTCATCGGAGAGCTCAGGAAAGGTAACAAAATTAGTCTTCGCTGTTACTTGATAAGTGATTTAAGACTAAACAAAACTAATCCTGGGTTCAGGATTGTATACACGCTAAACACTATAAGGTAAATCTTAAAAAAACCGTCTACTCGTGATTGTAAAATGGAAAATTCCGAAGGAAAACTTTCCCTTCACGCGGTCCTTGAGTGAGACGACACTCTCCACCATCAAAACAAATGAAATATTGGAAACTCATAGTATAAACCTTCGAAGATTCTTAAAAGTGTAAAAATCCTCAAAAGACCTTTCTCATCTACGCCATTTTTAAATAAAAACATTTAATCACTAGAAACAATGGAAAACATAGTACAACTCATTAATATTCCCTTCAAAAGCATAATAAATGAACCAACACAACCAAAGTTCATCAAACCGCGAGAGAAACAAATCAATGCAACAGTTCATTTACACGAAAACAAAACACTTACTTTTCCAAAAAACCACTGAATTTTCTTACAAAATAAATACACAGAAAATTAACTAGAAAAACTATCTTTTTTCCTGTTTAAAAAAATACTGAAAATATCATAAGTTTGTGTGAAAAACTTACAGTTTTTTACTTCGGATCTTCTGCGAAAGAACTTTCGACGAGACGATTGCACGCTGGTGTGGATTCCACCCTTGTGGACAAAGGAGCGTTTTGACACAGCCTCCTGGAACGCGCATGCGTGGTGCAGGTGTCGTCCTGGCACCCCTACTATGGGTGGATGTTTGTTTATGTTATTAGGGAAGTCGTTTACTTGTTTGCCCGAAACTTCATCGTTTTCAGAAACCCGAAATCAGACAACCGTTGCCTATTTGGGAGTTGATTTAGTTTAAAAACCTTTAGGGTATCTTTAATAGTTCTTTATTTCGAGTTCTAAGAAACATAACTGACCATTTTCTTGTTTCTACCTTCCGTGAATACTGAACCACAAAAAATCTGAAAAAGGACGAAGTATTTTATAAATCAACCCTGTGGATTTAGCAAGAGACTCATATTTAAATGAAAAAAATTAGTAAAGTGCATTGTTGCTCCGTCATGCTCGAACTAGCAGTTTATTAAGTTGCTCCAAATCGCTCCATTAAAACTGGTCCAATATCTCCGGATACATAAATAGATAGAAATTTAGTCAAATTGGTTAATTACTTAAGTTATTTAGCATACATCGACGGCACGGCTGGCGCAGTGGTTAAGCGATTGACTGCTGCGCTGCGTGTCGCGGGTTCGATTCCCGCACGGAACAAATATTTGTATGACCTGCATGTATTTGTTCCGAGTCTGGGTGTTTTTCTATCTATAATATGTATGTATTTACAAAAAAAAAAAAATGTATATAAGTAGTTTATCAGCCATCTTGTTACCATAACACATGCATTAGGTTGCTTAGCTTGGGACAAATGGTGCTGTGTGAAATGTCCAGGGATATTATTATATACTCAACCCATAATGTTCCCACTGCTGGAACACAGGCCTCCTTTCGTTGGGGAGTGGTAATCCACCACGCAGGCCCAGTGCGGGTTGGTACTGTCACATGTGTTCGGATTTTTAGTTCTAGGAATGCCGATTTCCTCACAGTGTTTTCCTTCACCGTTTCTGAGAGCAGTGGTGATGAATTTTTTTTTTTTTTTTGGAAAGCGCTTGTCTGTGTTCGAACCTACGACCTCCAACTCGTTAGTCGCGTCCGTTACCACTGCGCCACCACTACTCTCGAAATGATTTATTTCTAAGATTCGCTTCGTCACTTCCTAGTATTTAAAAGCTGGAGACAATTTAATTATCCGACTTCAAAAAAGGAGGAGGTTCTCAATTCGATTGTACAGACGCCAGCACATCAAGCTTCTACAATCTGTCAAATTTCTTTGATAGATTTTGAACTTTATCGCTAAAGCATTAAGGTTCAAGGTTGATTAGGAAAATTTGACAGTTTCGGGTAGCTTGACCTGCTGGCGTCTGTACTTTTTTATGTTTGTTACCTCAGAACTCCGTTATTTATAGGCCGATTTGCAAAATTCGTTTTTTATGTGAAAGGTTACTTTCAGATCCCTTCAGGTCCCATATAAATTTTATCAAAATCGATTCAGTAGTTTGGTTTAAACCAAAATTACGGATTCAAATTCAGGGAAATAAAATTGCGTCGTTTGCTTTTCACAACTAAAAAGTGAAAAATAAAAACTTTTTTACAAAAAAAAAAACAACTGACTTCCATAAAAACATTACAAAGTGAAAAATAACTTTACTTCTTCTTCCTACTTCCGAAATTAAAGTTATTTTTCACTTTGTAGTGTTTTTAAGATAGAAGATAATACAGGGTGCTTTACAAGTTGACACGAGCATAACCCAAACAGAATCTCCACCTATGACCCAAAAACCTCTTATCAGATCATTTATCCTTATGGCTTTCAGGCGAAATATCTTCATCGTCACCTTATGGGATCATATCGTAAACCCATGGTAATGTGGAATAACATCACACTGTATCGAAACATCCTATACTCACTCGTAAACAATTGACTTTGAACCCTATTACAATAACATTAAGGTTGAAATTCTCGTGTTCATAGTAAATATTAAAAGTTTAACGACACTTTCGTTTTCAGGAACGGAGAACAGAACTAATTTGGACTTTCGAGTGAATGTTTTAAAGTTGAATTTCCTTTGAAGGTTGTTTTTTGAAATCCGTAAATGTTTCCAAAGACTGCAATTTGCTAGATGTCTCTGTTGTGTACCCTTTGAATGGTATCATCCATTGCTTTCATTATTTATTCGGGGATAAACGGTTTCTAAGATCTTTTAGTATAAAGGGTCAAAAATGACGCTCAATCATGCAATTCAAGGCAAATTCTCTCTTGCCTTGAATTGCATGATTGAGCGTGATTTTCAATCTTAAAATACCTTTATTTCGTAAAAGGTAGAAGGAAGGGTTTCAAGGAGTTTTTTCCCTTAAATGTTTGTACTACCACCCTAATTCCGTAACACATTATCAATCTCAATCTTAATCATTTTGAAGCATATTGCTAATCCATTGCGTCATATGACCGAAAAATGTGTCTGCGATACAACATAAATAACGGCATGAATGTTGTTGAACTGTCGAAATGAAACCCATTGCTACTGAACCTACTCATTTCGTCTGCCGAAAAGTTTAGAAACACTTACCACCAAGTACCACCACCATTCCCTTTTACAAATTAAAATTTGTGGCCTCTTACGGCAAGCTAACATAAGCCCAAAGGACAGGTGGTTTGGTATCAATATATAAGGAAACAACAAACTACCTCAAACACCGTATATTTATAAAAAATAAATCTAAAGCAATAAAAGGTGAACCTTAAAAAAAACTAATTTACCTTATCATTAACAAGTTAGGTAGGTGTCTATAGCTATATTTGTTGTCAATTATATGTATATTCACTCACACAAGCTATAAAATAGTATACGATACCTACACGTATCATATACTATTTTACAGCTTGTGTGATTTAAACCCGCACATAAGTTACTTTTCTGTGTAAAAATGGACAACTTAAGTCACAGAAAAGCGTGACTTGCCCTCTGCCTTACACACCGGGGATTAAAGACGTGATGTTACGTTATGTTAAATTAGACTTATTTTAAGAAATTTTTATTTAATTAGAAAAAACCCAATAACACTACCCGACCTAGGAATCGAACCCAGGACTCCACGCTCGCAGTCGTGAATAGAAGGCCTCGTAAACTGACATTTGCACGTCATAAAACGACAAGGTCTATTTAATTTGTCTGTGTATCTATTTAACCTATGACAGTTAGTGCTTAGGCAAGCTTCAACTGCAGAGGCAACTGCAGCCAACGACGAGTGCCTCTGCCGTTGGTGCGTGTCGCTCGTATTTATAAGCACTCAATCTTAGTTTCTTTTTTTTTTTTTATTGAGGATCTTCAACAAAGGATACGCATATACAATAATAAAAAAAGGTTCTTTTACGTGTGCTCCTTCAATTACAGAAGACCACAGCATGCACATATAACTAGGTGTAAACACGATAAAAATAGAGAATATAAATTATGAATACAAATTATTAAATTAGAAGGAAAAAAAAATAACAAAAAAATAAAATTAACATGTCATTATTGAGTATTCATATTACATGGTGTAGGCCGGATAAAAATAAAACACTGAATAAATTTGAGGAAAATAATAATAGGGTACTTCATGATTTGTATACAGGCTGGCAGGGACATCGACGCGCAAACTGTAACCATGAATTCAGCACATGAGCTTAGACCCCATAACGTAGAAATTTTTCGTCGGTTATCAAAAAATAAATCTGATGTTCCATAGAAAAGTGCAATACCTACGCGGTCAAAACGTATGGAACAGCAATATTTTTTACTGTATTTAAAACTACTATTTTTGGCTGAAAAAGAGTTGGCAGCCCTACTTGTGTCCCAGCAGTGGGAACATTATAGGCTAATTATGTACGTATTTTTAGTATCATCATCATTGTCCTGTTTATATCCCAATTCATTTGGGGTCGGCGCAACATGTGTTTTTCTTCCATAAGTAAGTACTTCTTCATTAGTCGTCATCTCGGTAGTCGCTTCCTTTCTAGCCATATCATCTGTCACACAGTCCATTTATCGTTTCTTTGGTTTTCCCCAACTTGTATAGCCATCCACATTCACACTCAAAACTTTCCCATTTTTAACCGACGAAAAAAAACGGAGAAGGTTCCCAAGTCGCCACGTATATTTATGACCACGCATAACTTTTTACCGAGTAGTACGATTTTGATAATTATTTTTTTGGTATACGGGGTCAAATTACATTAGCTAGCGAAACTCTGCAGTCTAGATGCGTATCGATATTATGTAAACAAAATAAAACAAAAGAAGATATGATTAGAAAAAAAATGGAGTAAACAACTGCATGTAGTGTAGTTACTTGGGGTATGACTTTAGAAAATCAGTTTAGAACGAAATTCCTATCGCACGGTAAATGTTATTAGCGCTACGTAATAGTCAGCATTTGTGACCACGCATAACTTTTTACAGAGTAGTCCGATTTTGATAATTCTTGTTTTGGTATACGGGGTCAAATTATATTAGCTAGCGAAACTCTGCAGTCGTGATGCGTATCGATAGATATGTCAACAAAATAAAACAAATGAAGATATGATTAGAAAAAAAATGGAGTAAACAACTGCATGTAGTATAGTTACTTGGAGTATGACTTTAGAAAATCAGTTTGGAACGAAATTCCTATCGCACGGTAAATGTTATTAGCGATACGTAATAGTCAGCATTTGTGACCACGCATAACTTTTTACCGAGTAGTCCGATTTTGATAATTATTTTTTTGGTATACGGAGTCAAATTATATTAGCTAGCGAAACTCTACAGTCGTGATGCGTATCGATATTATGTAAACAAAATAAAACTAAAGAAGATATGATTAGAAAAAAAATGGAGTAAACAACTGCATGTAGTGTAGTTACTTGGAGTATGACTTTAGAAAATCAGTTTAGAACGAAATTCCTATCGCACGTTAAATTTTATTAGCGCTACGTAATAGTCAGCATTTGTATTGCTGTAAAATATGTGTGTTTAGTTATAGGTAATGTTTAGCGGTAAATGTATTGTTTATTGACGGAAAAGTACTTACGAAATAAAATATAAAATTGTATATGGGAGATACATCTGCCAACAAACTTCTCTGCAGTTTAGCAGAAGTATTTTTTTTTTTGTAATACTTAGGCTGTCACCACAAATAAACGCTTTTTCATTTTATTTTAATAACAGCCGATCGATTCTGTAAAAATCTCACCGTGAATAGTTAGGTGAAGTGAGCTTAGAGTGAGCTGTCAATAGTGTCAATCCCTAGCATTAGTTGGAATGGCAGCTCACTTCACCTAAGTTTTCACGGTGATATGGTTACAGAATTGCACTACTGGCCGCATCAGACGTAGCCATGCCTGTCGAGGCCTGCGCGGCCCGTGCCAAGCATTCTCACGGCGTGTGTCTCTGCAGTCGTGATGCGTATTGATATGTAAACAAAATAAAACAAAAGAAGATATGATTATACAAAAAAATGGAGTAAACAACTGCATGTAGTGTAGTTACTTGGAGTATGACTTTAGAAAATCAGTTTGAGCGAAATTCCTATCGCACGTTAAATGTTATTAGCGCTACGTAATAGTCAGCATTTGTATTGCTGTAAAATATGTGTGTTTAGTTATAGGTAATGTTTAGCGGTAAATGTATTGTTTATTGACGGAAAAGTACTTACGAAATAAAATATAAAATTGTATATATGGGAGATACATCTGCCAACAAACTTCTCTGCAGTTTAGCAGAAGTATTTTTTTTTGTTGTAATACTTAGGCTGTCACCACAAATAAACGCTTTTTCATTTTATTTTAATAACAGCCGATCGATTCTGTAAAAATCTCACCGTGAATAGTTAGGTGAAGTGAGCTTAGAGTGAGCTGTTAATAGTGTCAATCCCTAGCATTAGTTGGAATGGCAGCTCACTTCACCTAAGTTTTCACGGTGATATGGTTACAGAATCGCACTGCTGGCCGCATCAGACGTAGCCACGCCTGTCGAGGCCTGCGCGGCCCGTACCAAGCATTCTCACGGCGTGTGTCGCCCTTGTGCAGTCCTTTTCCCGCTATTCCAACATGTCAAATGATACGGAGCGCATGGCTGCGTGTGTTACCCTGTGTTGCTATTCAGTGGTCAACATTTGATAAACAAAGCAGAAGAAACCCGCCCGTACAGGCCGTGACAGGCACCTCGCGCCGCGCCACGTCGTGCTTTTAAACTTACCGACTCCCATCGTCGTTGACAGGCCACCGGAGTTCCCAAGGCCTATCAACCTGGCTTAGCGCGATCTGGATGTGAGAAAGCGGGCCGTGGGACCGCAGCTCAACATATTGATCGACACGACACTAGTGTTGTTTCTTTTATATTTCTGTATCAATATCTGCCTGCGGAGTTTCGCTAGCTAGTTTAAATTGACCATGTATACTAAAAATACCTGGCCACACCTAAACCTGAATTCCTATTACCTGCCGCCACCCAAAAACTCTCTACTTTCCACAATGTGTCATAAAAATAGTGAATTATATAGGGATTGTCATTTTCTTATCTGTCGAACCGTTACTTTTGATTGAGACGGGTCTCAATATGTGTCCGGTACGACCGGACGGCTGTCCGGAGTTAGTTTGTGGAAAAATATCAAGTTTGTTTACGTTTAAATGTTAACAAAAATATCTACCCTCCTATGTTCCGACGCAATGGATAGGAAGTATAAATTCTCATAGGTACCTATACTTAACTGGGTAAGTAAGTAGGTAGGTAATGTACCTAAAGGTTGACTGCAAAAGGGAACCTTACATCGTTCAGGCTGGTGGAAAGATAACTCTGGTCGCATTCAATCACTCAAGGGAATTTGGAATTAGTTTTCCAAATTGATAATTCGGTTTTAGTTTCGAAGAAACAATAGTTGTGTTAGGCGCGTAAAAGTGCGCCTTGAAATAAATAGTGAATATGTAATATTGCTTCTTATTTTAAATGAAGCGCTTGTCCCTACATGGATTCCGGTACCGTACCGATTCCCGTGATTCGGTACAGTAAACAGCATAAAAAAATCAAAATAATCTTTTGCAAATATGAACAATAACCAAAATATGTGCGTCCGGGATCAGGAGGCCAATTCCCGTAATTAATAACGCTCAAAATCTGGTCGCAATCTCATCTCAGCGACAACACAGCGCTTGTGACTAAGTAATAACAACCGCACGGGACGATCGGTCAGGTTATGCTACGCTTGTCGCATTAGGTCCGTGGATGGGTGACCATCTTTACATACGCAGACTCCGCGCCACGGTAGCCAAAAACTTAAAAATCAGCAATATTATAAGGTACCGTATACAAGTTGACATAAACTTTTGGATGTCTACTATGGAACGAGCGTACACACATGTAGGTGTATTCACTCTTACTTGGAAGATTGATGCGTTATTAATGTATGTACACAGGAGCGGGGAATTGCAGACACTGGCGCTGGTAGGGAGTTCCCCACATTGGCTGTACACATAATTAATGTTGAGTCGAAGCGTTGAGTGCGATACAGGATATAAGCCAGTATTTATCTACTGCTCTTTATAAAATCAGGTAGGTGTTACAATATTTTCCACCAGCCACTGCTATAGCATAATCGAGTGGGCTGTAATCCACCACGCGGGCACAGTCTGACCAAGATTATATCTGGACTTTAAAACAGACTCCGACCCCTGATTTTGTGTCGCCATTTCTCATTTCTCG
This sequence comes from Apamea crenata, assembly GCA_949629185.1. Classification (NCBI taxonomy): domain Eukaryota; kingdom Metazoa; phylum Arthropoda; class Insecta; order Lepidoptera; family Noctuidae; genus Apamea; species Apamea crenata. The sequence continues at coordinate 11,860,575 of OX451377.1, forward strand.
GTCATATAGGAAATGTCGACTCCATTTAGATTATTTTTTTTATATTAGATACGTGTCAAAGTGTTTCTGATATCCTATATAAATCTACTTACTAAATAAAAAAAAAATTATTTCAGTACGGGCTGGTAGATGTCACGTCTTCAAATGTTTTGTTGGAGGACATGACGGTTTCCTCACGATGTTTTACGTCACCATTTTGAGAGAAATGGTTATGAAATGATTTACACAAAATAGAGCGCATGGCTGGGCTTGAACCCACGACCTAAAACTCGTAAGTGACGGCCGTTACCACTGGGCCTTCACTGCTCAGACATTACTTATTGACGTCTAAAATCCGCCATTTTGATTTTATAAAAACAAAGCAACAACTTATGCAAATACTGAAGCAATAACTTGCTCAACTTAAAAAAGAGGTCCATCTAGGTCGTGTGATGGTTCCTAGATGGACGACCTAGATGTGTCGATGGACACCTCTTTTATAGAAATCCATCCAACGATGCTTCGAAGGTATAAAGAATCCTACATACAGCGATACACAGCTATACTGCCCCGACATGTCTTTAAGACGCATAGGAATTGACTACTTTATTTTATAGAAAACTATCTTTTTCCCGCGACTTCGTCTGCGTGAAGAAATACATTTTTTTTCCGTAAGAACCATCTCGTACTTCAAGGAATATTCTAAAAAAAGAATTAGCGAAATCGGTTCAGCTGTTCTCGAGATTTGCGCTTAGCATCACATTCGGCGATTCATTTTTATATTATAGACTATGTAGATTTAATGACAGAGGGATGTCAATCAACGGCCTAAAGTATAAAGATATTAATAATGGGAATGACAGTTCCCATCAACCCCAGATTGTGATGCTCGGCCCCTGAAGCTTCAAGTTCGACCTGTATCGATCCTGTGACCCAGTTTCCACTGCATCCCTCCCGGCCATGGGTTAAGGGGAAGCTTATAGTAAAAGTTTATGGTGTCTGTGTTTGTTGTTGCCTTAGCAAATTATTTTTGATAAAGTTCGTTGTTATTCCGAATAATAGTGAACTTGCTCATTGGTTTAGTGATCTTGGGTTCATTCCCAGGACCTATTGCAATAACACACTAACAATTACAATCTGATTCATTTTGAACAAATCCATAGCTTCTTATGTTTGAATAATATGTTTGTTCATCAATGTAAATAACGCAATGAATGTTGTTGAACTGTCAAAATGAATAGCCATTGATAAATGTTAGTGTGCTATGCACTAACAGTAGCAGATTAGTTTTCTGTTAGATTTTCAGTTGGTAGCAGCTCAGTAGGAGGCCAGAATACCCAGGTGAACCTATTTCCCAGCAATAGGCTTTTCAGGACAATCAATCAATCAACTCAGCCTATCACAGTCCACTGCTGGACTAGGCCTCTCCCAGATTGCGCCACAACAACCTGGTCCTCCGCCTTCCGCATCCAGTCTGTCCCAGCCACCTTCTGTAAGTCTTTTCAGGTAACTTTTGGGGAATATGGGCCTGAAGTTATGTTAAAACTTTATTTATAAGTGGTGTTTACCGACAACGACATCATCAAGCTATACATTTCCACTTTTAGCTGACCTCTCACTGTATACACTTTTCGTACAGTGAGAAGTCCGCTTATACTGGAAATGTTTAGCACACGACGACATATCAATCGTCGTGTGTACCGATACAAAATAGAGGAATCCTTACTTTTCCAGTGTGCAGTGGATGAAAAGTACTCCCCGTTAACAATTTGCAGAATGTTGTAATTTCGTGAGTTGAGTCGGGTCGCATCTCTGACACTTATGATACGGTTACGTTCTCGCGATAACGCGAACTACACTTAGCGCGCTCTCTGATGTAAGTACAGCGAGACGTCGGCGTCGAGCTGTTTGCGAAAGAGAGTGCGCAAAGTGTAGCCGTAGCATGAGAAACTAAATGTAATTCGCTTTATCGCGACAATGTAGCCGTAGCATCAGTGAGACATCGATCGGTGTGCGAGAGAGAGAACGCGCGAAGTGTAGTTCACCTTATCGCGACAATGTGGACGCAATATATGGGAAGGTGCGCCATAAAATGGCCACCGTAAGCTGTGTACCTACCCTCAAATAGTAGGCAGGACAAAGTACTGATGAGAATATGGCCTTTTTATGTCACCACATATTTTGACCAAAATTAATCTTAAAATTAATTATGAAGGTATAAGAGGGGTTCTCTTATGCCTTCATAATTAATTTTACATAGGTATCACCTGCCTTCAATATTAAAAACCATAAACATGTTTAAGGTGGATAGAATAAGGTAGTCAAAGAATTTTAATGAATTATTTAGAGAACAGGAACCTAAGGCCCTCAATACCGTGGCCCCTGGCACAGGCAACTGAAGGAACACGGGTGGGTTTTGGTCAGTAAAAGTCTGACACGGGCCCCTGCCGCTCCTCCCAGAGCGGGAGCGGGATTTGATGATTTCGCACCCAATAAAAAAGGCCCTCAATTATTTTCCCTATATATTTTGCATACATTTTTCTACGTGTTTCCATTACCCACCTAGTACTACGTACCTACTGGTGAAATCAATATTTTAAACTTCCTTCTCAAATTGGATCCGGGTACCTAAATCCTACTTGTCCTATCTGTACTTTTCAAAAAGATGCCCCCGCGCATTTCAGCTCCCAAGGGCCTGACTTTAGTTTTGAGGGTGTTTATTTCCACCTTCAAACCGTCCAGCTGTTGAAGTGATGCGCTTACCAAGAAACTGCAATTACTTTTTATTATATTAGGTATGTATTCAGATACAACATATTTTCATGTGATCAACCATTACTATTCAGGCTCTAACTCATTGGAGCTAATTCGTACGACTATTTTAGCCACGAGTAACCAAACCCTTCCCACCTTGCCAAGTTCAGCCGCAAAGGTAACTAGTTGTAATGAGCGCGTATAGATGGCGCTGGTATCGCCACGACTCCCACGGGAGCATCGCGACATCCGGGGGGGAGCCGCGGATGTGACGACATCCGGCTCCGGAACACACGGGTAAACGTGTGGAGATAAGTCCGGAGATTTTTAAATCAGACATATTATTTTGAAACAAAATATTGCGAACAAAATATACTTGGTCTAACAATCAAACTAATTAAAGATTGGCAGAAACTCAGCACTTTCATATTCGATACTAGGTAGAGACTTAGATAAGTGCAAAAGCATATTTGCACGGCCATATTTAGAGGAACCTAATTTTACGAATAAACAAAAGTATCTAGGTTCCAATTAGCATTTTTTTCACTATTAGCAATCACCTAGATTGGTAGATGCTATTAATAGCAGTGCGTCTGAGTAAACTTTGCTCCTAAAGATGTATTTTTAAGTTAAGTTCGTTCACCGCTTATGGAACACAAGATCCTTTTTTGAAACTCTTGGCCGAATAGACTAGATGAAACGTTCTCAACCTTATTTTGCTCATCTTTGAGTTTGGTTTTCTAGAGCCTCCAATTTTTTTTTTCTTACCATCTGACGTGAATCTGAAACAGCTATTGCCACGATTATATTTAAACGTGGTACACAGTCTTAAGATAGGATATAGAATTTTCTCTGGGTCTTGTCTGTCGTCGCAGTCGCAGATGCTGTATTTATTCTGATCAGAAATAAAATATAATCTGAAAGAAATAGAAGACAGCCCAATAATCTAACTTTCCTCCTATTTTATTCGTTTTAAACAACTTGTAGCTTTTAGGCAAAGTATGGACTCCTAGTTTGTGGAGTCAGGCCAGACCCAAGCAGGCTCGTTTCATACTTCTCATATAGCAGCATATAATCAGCCTATAACGTCCCCCTGTCGGGGCGTCCACCACGCGGGTCCATTGCGGTTGGCGAATGTCACATGCCTTAAATTTTTTGGTTCTAGGACATGCTGGTTTTCTCAGTATTTGTTTTCCTTCACCATTTTGAGAGCAGTGGTGATAATATTAAATACACAAAATGTGCCTGGGTTCGAACTCAAAACTCAAGCATTACTTAAATCTCAGTTACACCATTTGATTGGTTGAAACTTTTCGTAAGAACTGCTTGAGTAAGATTCTGTATTAAGTACCTACAGCCACTGCTACCTCCACATTCATATTCAATCAAGAGCTGATCAAGATCCACCCAATCTCCTCCATAATACTGTTACTTACCATTGTAACATCTCCCATCCAAAAATCAGAGTCTATTATATGCCAAATATCCCAAGAGAGATCGCCACAAGGAATCCCGTGTGCACCAGCTTATCATAATACATGTACGTAGCAACATGTTGCCTGTCGCGCTGTAGGAAGTAGTTAGTCGCGGTGGAAGCCAGCACTTCCGCCCCCTAGTTCCTACTAGAATTTAGGGCGAAGGGACAGCCTGAGACTTTTTACTTTTTAGATACCCATAGACTGGGCTTTCTTTGGTAGGAATGTGTGATTTTATTGTTCAAAATCAAAAGTCATTTATCCAAATTAGGCTGAGTATCAGCACTTTTTGAACGTCAAAGTAACTACAGACAGTCCCCCAAAACGCCCGGCCTTCACCACTTCCTAGTGTTTTAGCTGGGAAAAAACAAGTGGCACAACAAACTCCCCAGCAGCACAGCTGTCTATTCAGTTAGAAGAACTTCATTCTATACTTTAGTGTTAAAGTCAAAAATATGTACCTACTTGTTCATAAAATTTCTGTTTTGTTAACTTTTGTTTTAGAGTCAGTTGGTGGCATCAAATCCGAGATTGAACTAAAATAACTGCTACCAAACGCATCAGGCTGCTTGAAAAGTGATCTGGTTTTGAAAAATTTAATTGCCAGGCCCAGAATGAGATGGCGGGATGAGCTCGACTCTTTCCACAAGAATTGGCGTTTAACAGCACTGGATAGGGATAAGTGGAACGAGGGAAGGGAGGCCTTTGCCCTGCAGTGGGACAGAAATGGCTGAATAAAAAAAAATTGCACTTGGGTGTTTTGATTTTTTCAGTGTTTTTATTTTCAACCTTTTAGTAAAGGTATTACATTTTTGGAATCGTCTCCTCAAGGCCTTTACTTTGACAAATAAGTAATGTCTTGAAATGTTTTATATTTTACATTACCAAGTGACGTCTAAAATCCGCTACTTTGATTTTATACAAAACAAAGCTTATCCCATCGCACGACCTACACGCGTCGATGGACAACCCAGCCCTTACTATAACTTCGAGGGTATCAAGGATCCCACACCCAAAGATACATAGATAGGTACATCCATAACACAACCCTGTCTTTATGACGTTTATAACTGACAGCTGATGCGATTCGTGACAGAAGTTTTGCGCTCAACGCACTTTCGGCGCTACGAATTGTACAGTCAACAGCAAAAGTAGATGATCAAATCAGAAATTAAATACTAATGAACGGAGTTTGCGTCAGAACTGTGTGACGTCGAAGTGATTCAAAAGTATGTCAGACTCAGTGTCATACTTTTGAATCACTTCGACGCCACACAGTTCTGACGCGAACTCCGTTAATTAGTATTGAATTTCTGATTTTGATCATCTACTTTTGCTGTTGACTGTACCTACTGCCATCTCTAAACGCTACCGGCGCACTTTTTTACAGGCCGCTTCATTAAGGAAAGTACACACTCTACTATACCTAGATCGATTTCAAAACTGCGTAAAAACTTTTTCTTTGATTCGTTTTAGGACCTTATACCTTACGTAGAAATGCACAATTTACGAGTATGGGAGTGTATTTTAGGATATAAATTGGCTTCCGCCCGGGTGGCATGTCGATAAAAAGTATTCTCTATGTCCTTCCCAATGGTTCAAAGTATTCCCATACCAAATTTGATCAAAATCTGTCCCACCGTTTCGGAGACTAGCCAACAGACAGACCGACAAAATGTTTTTAGTTCGAAGTACCGTATATACATACTTCCATATGCATTTATCAAAAAGCTGTTCTGACATTACAAACAGATACTTCACTTTCATTCATATCCCATATCTTTGTATCTATGCCAAGGTGTCTCTAGGCGAAGTTTGTATATGTATATTTTATGATAATAGTGAAGATACATCTTCCCCGAGTCAGTAGGATGAGCAGAGAGTAGTACGTACAGCACAATTTACGTAACACGTCTGATACTACTGCGGATGGGACGCGCCTGCTGGCTGGGGGTATGTCGGAGTCGGGTCTGTTTAACTTCATGCACTACCGTCTTAGAACATCATTCATTTATTCAGCCGAAAGACGTCCACTGCTGGACATAGGCCTCCCCCAAGCAACCAGATCGTGCTTTCCCCATCCAGCGGATTCCTGCGACTTTCACAAGGTCGTCGGTCCACCTTGTGGGAGGCCTTCCAACGCTGTCTTCCGGTACGCGGTCGCCACTCCAGAACCTTTCGGCCCCATCGTCCATCTGTTCTGCGAGTAATGTGCCCTGTCCACTGCCACTTAAGTAGGGCCAGTTCTTCGGGCTTTGTCGGTTACCTTGGTTCTCTTCGAACATAGGCACTTATGATGTACGCTTTTTAGCCCAAAAAGTATTTACTATACCTAAAGTCTATTCTTTGTTTAAAATTGATGTTATTTGAAGTTAAACAAATCAACTTTATTTTAATGGAAATTAAATTCATTTCAGAGTGACTAGCACTATTGAAAAAGGTATAAAAATGATTGAAGTTGTAGCGTAAACTGAACTTTATTGTGTAGGAATTAAAGTTATTTTTCCATAAACTCATATTTGATGTTTGGAGTGCAGTTAGTATTCTAGGCGTCAAATTGACAGACCATATTCACAACACCACACTGCGCTACAAAACACAGATTACTGACGTTGCTCAAAAAGCCGCTAAGCTGAAGTGGGACTGGGCTGACCACGTCTGCCGTATGCCCAATAAGCTGTGGGCCAAAATAACCAATACGTGGAGCCCTGACACAGCTAGAAGGCGTAGCGGCAGACCCCGTAGAAGATGGCGGGACGAGCTGGACAAAACAAACGACCAGTGGTCTACTTTAGCCCTGGAGCGAAAGAGCTGGAAGTGAGATGGGGAGAGACCTTTGCCCAGCCAATGACTTCTGACTGTTAGCCTGCATCATCCCACTGGATGATGCAGGCTAACAGTAACATATTTGATTACATTTTTGGCAAATAAATCGCAAATGCAGATTAGGTACATTTGTCAAAATAGTGTACATCATAAGGTGAATTTTGAATAAAACACAGCAAGTATTTACAAACTATTTTTTATTACAATGTTTCACAACCGGACCCGTTAGATCCACCAAGTAATTCCCTACAGACCATTTACTCTTCTTTGTATACATTTTAATAACTTGTGCGATTGTTTTGAAAAAGACAATATTTGACTTGCTTTGAATGTTCTTTTTAGACTCAAATATTTCGGATAGTACGATCTCAGAGCGTTTGTCCACCGCCGCCGTCACCAAGGCGTCAACGAGGACAAGAACGGCGCCGAAGTAGCGATACATACGTTTACTCCGTCCGTCAACACATCACGTTCGGTTCGAATAATATCGTTTCTCGTTGACGTTCCGTTGACGGTAGTGGGTGGACAAACGGTGTCACCTGACGAAGCACGAACGTGCGTATATGTAAAGTAAATTCGAACGAATTTTGAATCCAAAATACAATTATTATAAATACAATTATTCTATACTACATATTTTGGTTTAACTTTTTACGACCAGCGCAATCGATATCACCCATAAATATGAATGAAGTTTTAAAACTAAGTAAATATTATGTGCAAAACAAGCATTTTCAATATTAAAATCGTTCTAATTTACGATAAGTAAATGTACCGCGCGTTGGTGCTAGGCCAACAGGAAAACAAGAAAGGTCGTGAAAAAAATAAATCACTTGATTGATGCCTAGATGCTTTTAGGTGCAAAATAATTGCAATTAAGATCTATTCAAATGTATATTTCCAATTGTTGTTATTTTAAGTTAAACAAATATGAACTTTATAATGGTGATAATTAAGTTGATTTCAGAGTGACTGGCACTATTCACAAATTTATAAAATTGTATGAAGTTGTAGCGTAAACTGAACTTTATTACGTGGGCATTAAAGTTGTTTTTACAAATACTCATATTTGTTTACATGTTTGGCAAAAAAATCGCGAACGGTGTTTGTAGTTTTTCTTCTTCCTAGCTCGGTGTACGGGCATCTATGAGTGTTTGGAATAACGGCCCTGATCAGGTCCGAAACCAGTCGGACTTTAAATCATCTGTCACTGGTCAGTGTAAGGTCTATTTGACCTAAGATCTTCAGTCTCTGGTCAGTGTAAGATCTATTTGACTTAAGATCTTCAGTCTCTGGTTAGTGTAGTCTATTTGACATAAAATCTTAGGCCTCTGGTCAGTGTAAGGTTTATTTGACCTCCAATCTTTCGTTTTTGGCCAATGTAAGGTCTATTTGACCTTCAACCTTTCGTATCTGGTCAATTTTAGGTCTGTTTGACCTTAGATATTCCGTCTCTGGTAAATGACAGCTCTATTTGACCTTAGGCCTTCCATCCCTGGTCAGTTTGAGATGTATGAGTCTGTCGTGGGTGCGAAGTATGCTGGACTGGCTGAAAGAAGCTGGACATTTGCTGCACTTATATGGACGTTCGCCAGTATGGGTGCGGATGTGGCCTTTTAGTATCTGTTTGCGCTGTAACAAAGATAAAAATAAATATAAATTACTAGACTTGCCCCCCTGCTTCGCACGAATGCAATGGCGACAAGTCAAAACATCGAGGTTAATGTTTAAAGTAAAAAAAAAATGTATATTATGCACATACACCTTCCGGAATAAATGAGGAAAGGGGCATGGAGGGGCTTGTGGCTAAGTAATAAACAGCCGCACGGGTCGATCGATCAGGTTAAGCTAAGCTTGCCGCAGTTGGTCCGTAGATGGGTGACCGACCATATTTACATACCCGCCGTGCCTCGGAAAGTACGTTAAGCCATTGGTCCCGGCTGTCATTCGTAGAACCACGTGGCAGTCAAATTCAGATATTAAGATATACTCACATCGAATACCTTGTCGCACACGGGGCATGGAAACTGTATTGGTCTCTTATAGCCTTCGTGGACCAACCGCTGATGTTCCTTCAAAGACCAGTTGTTCACGTAACTCTGTAACATGGATAATTTTGGTATTATCATCCTGCTATACAATGTTTTTTTTTTACTGGGAAATCTAGATCTATGATATTAAGATACTGTCTTAGGGTCAACCGAAGGATACCTCACTGCAATACATCGCGGGCTGCTTGGGGGTTTACCTCGATGCCTGGCATGCGCGTGCGTGTCTATTAAATGCAATTGTTTCACATGGCGGTGACATCGAGGTAGTGAGCTAATTTGGTTCTATCCAATTGAACTATCCAGAGTGTGAGTTTACCAACTGCAAATAAGTTTGTAATCACCAATTTTTTTTTTTTTTGTAAGGCAACTACTAATTTACGCTTTTCGGATTTTTTCCTTTACTTGGGCTATATGACATAGCTTCTTGCCAAATTTCATGATTCTAGGTCAACGGGAAGTACCCCATAGATTTTGATTCCGGAACATAAACGCCCGTATCTTTTGATTGCGTTGATTTAGAAGTTTGATTTTTTCGGTGCTTCAAGGGATTGCAGCCCTGAGTATTTGATATTAATTTCAACTTGATAACTCCACGCGTTCTTGAGAAAAAGGGTCTTGACAAACGGACAGACAGACAGAGAACGAAGTGATGTTATAAGGGTTCTGTTTTTCGTTTTGAGGTACGGAACCCTAAAAACAAACACTCTTCAGCTTTATTATTAGTATATACAGTAGCACCCAACTCATATGGCTTACCGATGTACCTGCGCAGAAGATGAATTTTCAAAGAGCGGGAAATGCTATTGACTGGTGGCCCGATAAAATTGACACGAAGTCTAATTGTGCGGAGGGGCGTGGCTTGCGTGTGAGGCGGAACTAACAGCTGCAGTGTATTATGAACCTTATAGTAGTGATCTAAGGTTGATTGTAAGTTTTAAGCATTATTTTGTTAATCTTCGGGGCCATACTTTCGTTTCTGTGCGAACGAAGATTCACGACGCGCCTTATCAGTTGGGTACCATTGTAAATAGATTATTATTTACCTTATCACATCTATCACAAGTGTGCGGTTTGATATTTAGGTGTACCCTGTTGGTGTGGCGCTCTAGATCTCGCCGTATCACGAAACGCTTGTCACAGTGAAGGCAGGGAAATCTGGAATTCAAATATTATTTAATTTTTATGCCTAAAGGTATCTCTAATTAATAAGGCTCTCTTATTAATATGGCTGAACACTGTCTCTTAAAACACAGGTCGCCCTAGTTTAAGAGGCAGGGTCAAAAAACGATGTACAAAATTACTGCAATATTAAATGTCACTTGAGTTCTAATAATATGTCATCTACCACTTAATGTAACACTGTAACAGACTGATTGCTATTCTTGTACTAAACTATCGGTATTTTTTTTTTTGGAAATAAACATATTATATAATTAAAATCAATAATCACTTGTTATGACTAAAAAGACTGATTTTGTACGTTCCATGGCTAAGGGCTGATTTTTCAATCGACAGATAATTTTTATTCGTGGAATAAAATTGACGGCTGACAGATTCTCTATGGAAGAACTGTCAAAAATTCAAAATTATTCCTCGGATAAAATTATCTGTAGTTGGAAAAATCAGCCCTTAACAAACTAAGTACAGTATCATAGCATATACAGGGTTATTTGTACAACACCAACAACCTCTTAAGAGGTCATTGTACTCATCATTATGAACCAAACCTGAAATCGCGAAAAAAAAATCAGCTGCTCCCTACATTTTATCGAGTTATGCGAACGTAAATGTAGGGAACAGCTGATTTTTTTTTCGCGATTTCAATTTTGGTCCCATAGTAAAAGTTGTTCATAATGATGAGTACAATGACCTCTTAAGAGGTTGCTGGTGTTTTACAAATAACCCTGTATAATCACACTGTAATGTTCTCACTGCTAGGACACAAGCCTCCCTATTCGAGAGGGATTGGGCCGTAATCCACCACGCGGGCCCAGTGCGGTTTCCTTACGATGTTTTCCTTCAACGTTTTGAGAGCAGTGGTGATGAAGTAATGACCACCAAGTAAAGCGCCTGTCTGGGTTCGAACCTACGACCTACAACTCTAGTCACGGCCGTTACTGCCCGCCATAGTACCCTACTGTAAATAGCAAATCTAGTTTTTTTTATTTTTTATTAGCCATATAGAGGGATGAGGAACAGGGTGTAAAGTCCACTCATCCTCTATAGAAAAGGGAGGATCCTCCGACCAGACGGGTGTTGTGTCTGGCGGGCAATTGCCCCACGACTGATGTTGGGAAATTGTATGATATGCTAATTGCGCGGTAAACTCTGCTTGCGAGATGCGGGATTTTTGTGACGTCAGTATGACGCGTTGTTCGCATGTGGCGTTGTAGATACCGCTACAGGTATTAATGACCTATCACTGGGAAAAGGCCTCCCTAGTTAATCTAGTTTTAGAAAAAGAAAAATTGTAGAACGTCGTCTGGCCTGGTGGAATCCTTCGACAAATATTGGTCCTTGGCAGCTCTGGACAGAGGGAGGGAAAGAGAGTAGGGAGGCCTTTAGCCAGCAATGGGACATTAAGGGCAAAAAAAATGTTGTCTACTACGTCAATACAGTCCTTTTACCCCTAACAGCAACAACCTTTATTGTAACGTTAATAAAGATCAATATGATTTTGAAAGATTAGGCAGTGCAGGTAACAACCCAACATCAACCTTGTTACAACGAGAATAAAGTTCACTTTGCGGACACGATCATCGCGTCTGTGGAGGGGATGCGAAGAGACCGAGTGTTGCGGCCGTCGACAGTCGACAGTCAAGCTCCGAATCTTTGCAAACGCCCAGTACCAACGCACGTGTTTGTTTCCGACACACGTGTTTGTTTCCAACACACGTGTTTGTTTCCGACACACGTGTTTGTTTCCGACACACATGTTTGTTTCCGACACACGTGTTTGTTTCCGACAGACATATGTTTGTTTCCGACACACGTGTATGTTTCCGACACACGTGTTCGTTCAAGTACCTATTAGTGCACAGACCTACCTAAACTATGTCGGGCATTGTCGAGTCTTGAAGAAGACCGGATGTGTCGCATCTCGGCTACCCATGATGCGAGATGCATGTGTACGATTAGCATAATCTGCCTATAATGTCCCCACTGCTGGGACACAGGCCTCCTCTCTGTGAGAGGGAGTGGGCCGTAATCCACCATGCGGGCCCAGTGCGGGTTGGTGGATGTCACATGTCTTCGAATTTTTGGTTCTAGGAATGGAATGTGTGAAAGTGTACGATTCCGTGCTGTAACTACTAATACTTACGGTAATTCTAAATAACTGACATGGATTGCTGCAGTCTTCAAATGTTTTTTCAATGCAGCATCTGATTTGAAACTCCTGCAAAAAAGTGAATAAAATGACTCCCGCACAATACACAATAATTAAATAATTATCCTGATAATTACCCAATGCTATAGTATTTTTATTTCACGAAGCGACGCGCGCTTTACTTGTGATTGCGCTATAACTTTGGACCTTGCGGACAGCGGCGACTGACTCTCATTCTGATAATAATAAAAATTTCGTCACGAACACCTGAGAAGGCTCTCGTTGGGCAGCTGGATCAAGGGCTTGACTCAGAAAGCGGTACTTCTGGACACGGCTCGCATTGTCAGGCAGTTCCTCTATCTGGAGCCCTGACCGCCGGTAGCTTGAGCCCTGTTCCCGATACCGGTGGGCTACTATTTTTTATATTTTTTAATCATTTTTTATAAAAATATTTAAAAATGTATTTTTTAAGTATTTAAAGGAAATAAAATGTCGTCATACTTATCACACTCCACACAGTAGTAGTCTCGGCTCTCGGAATGCTTGATGCTGTGGTTCCTCAACTGAGAAGGTGCACGGAAGGCCATGCCACACTCTTGGCACACATGCTTCTTGCTTATCGGAACCGCTGATACTTCTTTGGAATGTATACTGTTAACAAGTTAAAATGTTTGATCAGGTTAAGCTATGCTTGCCGCGGTTGGTCCGTGGATGGGTGACCATCTTTACATACCAACGCCCTCCGTGAATCGGAAAGCGCGTTAAGCTTTTGGTCTCGGCTGTCATTCGTGGATCCTTGACAGTCGTTACGGGTCGTCAGAAGCCCGAAAATCTGACAACCAGGGGTAATCCAATAGGGGTATTGTGTGGAGGTCACATAGACAGTCGCTATTTCCTTTATTTCATTTAAATACTTAAAATTTAAATTTTCTAATATTTTTATAAAAAAAAGAGATAAAAATACCTTTAAAAATATAAAAAATAGTAGCCGGTCAGGGCTCCAGAGAGAGGAACCTCCTGACCAGTATTTTACATGGAGCGACTGCCTATCTGACCTCCACAACCCAGTTACTGAATAATTGGATACCCCTTGGGCAGACTTTCGGGCTTCTGACTACCCGTAACGATTGTCAAAGATCTACGAATGACAGCCGGGATTAACAGTTTAACGTATTTTCCGAGGCACGGAGAGGTCTCGGTATGTAAAGATGGTCACCCATCCACAGACCAACCGCGGCAAGCGTAGCTTAACCTGATCGATCGACCTGTGCGGCTGTTATTATTTAGCCACAAGCCCCTCCCTTTGTTGAAACTAGGAGTTTGACACAAAAATAATAACAAATCAAGGAAAAAAACAATGATGCTCAACTCGGGTACTAACATGATCATGTGAGAGCGCAGTACGTCTTTGTTGGCGTATGTCTTGTGGCAGTACGCGCACTGTACGCGGCCTTTGTGCGAGTGTGCGTAGTGTATGTGCTTGCGCACTGACGTCACACGTCTGGGGACAGAAATACATTTAGCTTGAAAACATAACAATATAAAACATCACAGAATTGACTAAGTTATGGTAACAGTTTCATTCGATTCAAGCCATTGTAGACCTAACAATAAGGCACAAAATCACTTACTCCGTACTCAGTATTGTAGCATGAATTTAAAGTGATTAAATTCATGCTACAATACTGAGTACTTAAGTTTATTAAACAGGTACAAATCAAGTCATTGTAGCCCTTATGCTAGTAAAAATAAAGTACAAACTCACTTGAAATTCTTATTGCAAAAAGGACACCGGGTCTGAAAACCATGATTGTGGTATGCATTGTAGTGATCTTGAATCGTCCCGCGACAGTGTCTTATTAAACCACATTCTGCACATTTGTAGCGGCTGGAAGAAAAACATATTATGTAATCTCCATTCGCGGATTTTTTGCCAAAAATGTACACAAATATGAATTTAAATGGAAAAATAACTTAAATGCCTACGCAATAAAATTCAATTTACGCTACAACTTCAAACATTTTTACAACTTTTTCATTAGTGCTAGACAGTCTGAAATTAACTCAATAATCATTGAAATAAAGTTGATATTTGTTTAACTTGAAATAACATCAATTTGAAACTAATTTAAATTGACTTTAGGTAATTTATTTTCAATTTTTATTCGTACAGCCAGCCCCAAAAATATGTATACATGGACAAGGAACCATTTTATTGTCTACAATCAGTGTTTTTTTTTTTTCGGTTTGTTTTTAATGTAAGTAACTTTGTTAGTTATAAATGCACCTTTTTTACATTGCGTATTTGCTGTGTGTGTCCCAAATCAAATATATTTCAAGAAAAAAACATGAACATCATAAAACCCTCTACTCACATTAAATGATATCTCATATGACCAACCAGTCTGTCTTCCGAGTCCATTCTCTGTTTACAAATATCACATTCATAGTCCCCCATGCACTGCAATCATGTAATATAAAACATCAATATAATTCCATTTACAGCGTAACTCTTGGGACCAACATTAAAATCACGAAAAAATAGTGACGCTTCCGACTGCAAAGACACTTTCAGTAGCTATTTTGATGAAAAAAAACCAGTCAAGTGCGTGTCGGGCCACGCGCAGTGTACGGTTCCGTAGTTTTTATAACAGCCAAGTGCGGGTCGTATTCGCTGACTGATAGTTTCGTACCATGCTCTAACTACAACACAACGACGACGACACAACTACTCGACTAACTACACTAACTAACTACTAATAACTAATAGTCGACTATGATACAACTGGCGCCATCTATCGACATTTCTATGGAGTTGTTCGAAGTTTTCGAGTCAAATACAATTGGTCGACTATTACTCGTAAACTTGTTAAGCCCACTTAAGTGTAATAGTTTTCCTTGGTACTACTGCCGTGACATTTGAATTTCTAACTACAACCGTTTAGTTGGTAGAGGGGGGGACACTTGACTCTAACGAAAATTGATACTTTAAAGCTTGATAAGTCACGAACGGTTTACTTAATCAAAAAACGGTCTTCCCAAACCCTTAATATTTTTGGAAGACCTATCCAACGATGTCCCACAATAAGGGAAGGACGAAAAAAAAAATTATCATCCCCACTTTAATGTAAGGGAGGTTTTCGGCGTCATTAACGTATATACTCATGCCAAATTACAACTTTCTAGTACCAATAGTTTTCGAGCTAAACCTCGGACAGACAGACAGACAGACGGACATGGCGAAACTATAAGGGTTCCGTGTTGACTACGGAACCCTAAAAACTGGTCAAGGCGAATCGGACTCGCGCACCGAGGGTTCCGTACAAATTTGTAGGTACATTTGTAGGTTAGGAAAAAATCCGAAAACCGTAAATTTTCGGATTTTTTCCTATACTTGTGCTACATGACATTGCTTCTTGCTAAATTTCATGATTCTAGGTCAACGGGAAGTACCCGGTTTTGATTCCAGAAAATAAACACCCGTATCTTTTGATTGCGTTGACTTAGAAGTTTGATTTTTTTCACTGCTTCAAGGCATTGCAGCCCTGAGTATTTGAAATTAATTTCAACATGATAACTACGCGTTCCTGAGAAAAAGGGTTTTGAATGATGGACATAAAGACAGACAACAAAGTGCTTTTGAGGTATGGAACCCTAAAAAATTGTTACAATGTTATACCTGATTATGTTTCTCCATATGCTTATCATAGCTGCCTTTAAAGCTGAACCCTTTGATGCAGTTCCCGCATTTGTAAGCAAAGTTCTGATATTTTTGGTTCTGCTGCATCTGCACAAGTTCCTCCATGCATTGTTCTCTGGTTATGTATATCGTTTTTATTTTAGGTATGTCTGAAATTCAACCTTATAAATATTACACCTTGCAGTATAAAATGATGGGAAACTATTTTCACATGGTTTGATTATATGTATATAATTATTATTAAAAAATCTAGCTTGGTAAGAATTTATACAGTCAGGAAAATTAATTGTTAAGCAAATTGACACCCTGCGTGAATGTGTCGTGTTATAACAATTTCATACCACTGTCACAGAATAAAGTAAGAAAGAAAGATTGCCGAAGCGCAAACTTTTGCTGGAAGATCTGTAAGTACCTCTCTTTATCTCTGCCAAGTTTTCCCGTTTGATTTTACTCTTCTTCTTGTGTCTATTCTTTTTGAGTGTCGCACTAAGACTCATGAGGTTCAAGCTATCAATGTCTTCTAGTTGCAATTCTTCTTTCAGTAAAGCTTTCAGGGGAAATGCGTCATCTTCCTCTTTTACGTATGACTCGTGGAACTCTGAAAAATAAGTAAATAGAGGGTTACTTCTTTCTATGAGAAAGTCTGATAAAAACACTTTTACAAGAACTATTTGTATGTACAGTCTCCAAATTACATAAATAACCAGGGTCGTCAGATATAGTTGAAGTTTAGTAAATGATAAATGATTTTATTTTTGTAAGTAGGTTTGTACAAACACTTTTACACGTCAATCATATTTTTTTTTTAAACTAGATTAGGTCGCCGTTTCCTATCTACTACTCTGAGCAGAAAGGCCGTAACAAACTCAGAGGTCACAGTCTCTTTTAAAGTCCACACATAATCTTGGTCAGATCAGTAAGAAACCGATGGAATTGATAAATCAACTGTCTGTGTTCTATTTATCAAATTTAATTTTTCACTTACCATCACCACCAATAAACTCTCCTTCCAGATGATCCAGATACTCCTCCTCTTTCATCTCAGTCTTGACCTGGACATCCTTTCTCCGGCTCCTCGAGCATACGACAGAGAAGGTCTCCTCAGAGCTATGACCGTCTCTCTCTGACAACTCTATCACATCAAATGGCACTTGTGTTAAGTTGACTAGGGGTTGTATCTGTGTGCATACTGATTTTAATGTCTCATCCATTACCTGGAAAGTGTTAATATTCATTAAAGCAGCATTCATAATTTCAGATAATTACATTCCATAGCCACTTAATCAAATTATCTACTTTAGTCAAATGTATTCTAAGTCGATATTTGAGTGACCATTTCATTTGTAACAAAAAGGTGCTAATAAACTCTTTTCCCTTCAAAACTCTTGAAAATTAATAAGTACATAATTATATAGATGTAAACGTTCGGATCGGCTCAGTTGGGTAGGGACCATAGTCAATATTCGAAAAAGTGTAGGAGTGTAGGATCTTCGTATACTTCTTCGGACTACTCCGAAAAAGTATACAACCAGGTCGTCTACTCCCCATGGTTGTATACTTTTAATTTGTCATCTTTCTTTTATTGTATTATTTTTACTTTTTTTATTTCTCACCCCTGGCGATTATTGTTTTTTTTTATATTTTAATGATAACCCGTGGACAGTGTTGTGGGTCGCATTATCAGCAAAATGCAAACATTGTTATAATAAGTTATTAAACATATAAGACACACATACATTGTTATTTAAGTTATTATGTTTGCTGTTCCTCTTAATAAAAATAAAATAAGTTTTTGGTTGCAATGGAATTTGAACTTTGTTAAGTATGACAATCAGTTTGTAGTTCCATAACTTGAAAATTATCTCAAATTCCTAACTCTAATATAATATGTTATTGATGATACAGTGAAGGAAAACAGAAAAAAAATTCAAAAACTGATCAATCTAAATGATCGCGAAGAACAGGGTTTGCTGAGACTTTGTTGTTTTCGTTTTTTTTTTTTGTTATTGTTATGATATGAATTGATTAAGTACTAGTTTATTTATTTAGATGTATAAAAAGTATGTATTTATTAGGCATGTTGAAACTGTGTGTACTGGGATATCATTCGTCCATAAAGGTTAGAAAACCAGCATCAGACAGCGTCTGTCTGGTATTAATGCAAAAATGAACAATAGTTGGTGGAAAAAGTATTGTACTTATATATATTCAGTGAACCTTGGCAGAAGGTGTAACAACATTTTATTTATTTATTTATTATTTATTTATCCATTTATTTCAGGCATCAAGGCCCATATAAAACACATACAATACAATATTAATATAACTTAAAAAAACTATAAATACATACAACATTATAATTACACTAAAAACTAACTATTAACTAACTAACTACCTATTACTTACTTACTAACTAACTATTTTGGATGAGATTGATGCCTAACATGTTCTTTTAAAATTGTATAAGTACTTACATTCTGAAAGTTTTCCAATAGTATTTGATTGCTTTGCACATTCTGTATGAACTGTTCCGTATATTGCGCCACCCTCTTGCACAGGTAACATAGGAACATGCAGTCCATCTGTAACAATAAATCAATTCAAATCATTTATTGTTTTGCAAACATGGGCACATAGATGTAAAGAAACAATAAGTTATTGTGATGTTAGTTGTTGTTCATTTTAAAGACAAATAATTTTTTAATAAACATTTTTATATATTTATATTAGTGGTTTAATAAGAAATTGCCATAAACAGTAGATATGCTAGAACAGAATGATGATTGAAAAAAAGAAAACATATTTATTGGGACTCGAACAAGAAGATCACAAACTAAACTCTGTTTGTAACATAAATCAATTCAAATCATTTATCATTTCATCACAGCTGTGTTCATTGGAGGGTAGGGAGAGGTATACTTATAGTACACCCTCATGTTGCTAGTTATGTTTCAAGCCTCAAGTAATAGGGTAGTGCATTAAGTGCATTCAACCGGGCACAAAACCAAACCCCTAGCTACTATTGAAAAAACAAATGTGTGCGTCTCGGGACGCCCAACAGAAGCGATAACTTAAACTAATCTATGGCATATGTCTATCGCACACTAAACACTGAGTAGAGAGGGGGAAGCGTCTGTCCGAAATACGACTAGCGCTGTGGGTTAGAGTGACTTGACTTCACCTGACCCGAGAATCGAGCCCAGGACCTCATGCTCAGCAGTAGCACTTGCGAGCACTATACCAACAGGGCAGTCCACAAACTAAGTTCTGTTTGTCTCTCTCTGTTATTGAAACGGGCGACACTAGATGCCCATTGTCTGGGAGTAATCTTTTTTGCCAAGAAGCATACAGAAAGATTTATTGTATTTGTGTATCTAGCTGATGATTAAAGTAAAATTCGTATAAGTATATTATAAGATACATATTCTACTGTTATTCTACTGGTTAGATGGTGATACACTGATACTGTGCCAGCCAACACAGCTGTTTCCCACCTAACCCAAAGATCAAGTTTACCTGCTTTAAAACGTATTTTATCACGCAAAATATATGTAAACACGTTACCTGGAATATATTCTTGAGAGGACCACATTGAAATGCATAATTTTGTATATGTTTCTCTTCATTTACACACAAACACCCAAAACAATACTTCTTTGCCGATTCTGGTTTTTCCTCCACATAACTGTGGTTCCGAGTAGTACTTTCATCCATTTTAGAGTTTACGAGTTTACTATATCTACACTATTATCCTAATTAATTTCATAACAATAATTATTTATATTTATTTTACAATACGAATTACTTTCATTTCGTTTTGATAACTTTTACAAGTTCATAAATCGAATGTCAAAAAGCAAAACGACAAAATTTAAAAGTCATATCAGTCTATTCATCGTATCACGGTTCAATCAATAATGAGCTTTCAAATTATAACATAAGAACTATTCGTTAAATTTCTGGTCTGAACTACCAACGATTTTATTTAGCCGGCTTATTCAATTGACGATAGCTATTGTTTCGTTCAGAAATCTCAATTCGAATTTTTGTGTTCGTGGTAGAAACACTTTATTTTATGCCAGATACTACGCTCGCGCTGAGACGCTGAGAGTATTTTAGCGGCGGCGCGGCACGGCGGCGCGGTGGTCGACGATGATTTTTCTAGATTTACACCTTCTGGTAGCGGCAAACGAAGTCAAAGAAGACCTGCGGGGTGATTGCGTAACACACCATCAGTAGCAATGGCTTTAATTTTGACAGTGCAACAACATTCATTGCGTTATTTACGGCCTCTAACTGACAGTCAAAGGAGAGTAAGAGAGTACCTACTATATTTCAAAATTATTACCTATTCAGATTGTGATTGATAGTGTGTTACGCAACTAAGGGTGCTGCTAAGTGCTAATATAATATGATAGTAAAAAAACAACGATTTGATACTTTTGTATTTTAATGTAAATTAGTTTGTTGATAAGAATGTGAATGTAGTATAATGATAACATTTCAGACTATATTTCATGTTGCCACTAGAAGATTTTAAAGCCTCCGTTTCCTTGTGTCTACCCTTATAAACCAAAATAATAATAATCGTGTCGTGGTACTTGAAGAGCAGTGGTGGCCCAGTGGAAACGGCCGTGACTTAGGTACGAGTTGTAGGTCGTAGGTTTGAAGTTTTGAACCCTGACAGGCATTTTATTGTGTGTAGATAATTTCATCAACACTGCTCTCAAAACGTTGAAGGAAAATCTCGTGAGAAAACCGGCATGGCCTAGAACCAAAAATTCGGCGACGTCTACCAACACGCACTGATCCCGGCTAGTAGATTACGGCACACTCCTTCTCACCGAGAGAAGGCATGTGGCCCAGCAGTGGAAATATTATAGGCTGATCATGCATGGTATTTGCAAGTTCTCGCAACCGGCGTGCGTGTACGACCAGAAGGCCAATTCTCGTAATTTAAAACGTTCAAAATCTAGTCGCAATCTCATCTCAGCGAAAATCAATGTCAAAAACATGTCAAAAATGTAGGGAAATTAGAGGTATTTCTGACAGATTGGCACAGATCAGAGGGGCAATTCTCGTAATTTTAAGAACGTTTACAGTCTGATCTCAGTCTCAATCTGTCAAAAATACGTCTAATTTCCCTACATTTTGACAAGTTTTTGATATTTGATTGTCGCCGAGATGAGACTGCGACTAGATTTTGAACGTTTTAAATTACGAGAATTGGCCTTCTGACTGTAAACGTTTTTAAAATTATGAGAATTGCTCCTCAGATGTATATATGAACGTAAATAAGTGAAGTAAAAGTAGTATGTAAGTAGGTATCGTAGCAGGTGGCATTCTGTAGGTTCTGCCGTTCCCATGAAAAGAGGTGAGTTTACGTATGTAACTGTAATAGTAATATTAGTCTTGTATTTATTTATTTTCTATCGTGAACGTTAACCTTTAGAGGAGAGCAGTGGTGACTTAGTGAGAGCAATGGTGGCCAAAAGATAATGGCCTCAACTTACTTAGGTCATAGGTTCGAACCCAGACAGGCGCTTTACTTTGTGTAAATTATATCATCACCACTGCTCTCAAAACGGTGAAGGAAAACATCGAGAAGGTTTCTTCTCGGAACATACCCGGGAGGACATACCCGTTTGGGTATGTCCTAGAACCAAACATTCAAAGACATGTGACATCTACCAACCCGAACTGGGCCCGCGTGGTGGATTATGACCCACTCCCTCTCACAAAGAGGAGGCCTGTGTCCCACCAGTGGGAAAATTATGGGTTGATTATAAATAAAGCTTTAAGGCTAAAGTTTGGGTTATAGGCATAACGTGGCCAACATATTAGCCAGTCGGTAAGTTCGTAACTGCCCAAGATCTGCAGACGTTCTTTGAGGTATCGCCACTTAGCATGATCAGCCTATACTTAATGTTCCCACTGTTCGGACACAGGCCTCACCTCGGTGAGAGAGATTGGGCCGTGATCCACGCGAGCCCAGTGCGGGTTGGTAGATGTCACATATGTCTTCGAATTTTTGGTTCTAGGATATGCCGGTTTCTTCACGATGTTTTCCTTCGCCTCTAAAGTAAAAGCGCCTGTCTGGGTTCGAACCTACGACCTACAACCACCACTGCCCTGAGTATCGCCACTTGCGGAGTCTATTCTTAAGCCAGCAGGAATTTAGATGCTATCTAAATAGAATCAGCGGGATTTATTGATCGAGATGTTGTAGCCAATTCCGCGACATGCTGTATTGAACTATCGAGGGCCGGTCAAGTGGTTGCGGGAACCGGCTCTGTGACGGAACACCGATGCTGCACGTGAACCGACGGAGATTACTGCTTGAACACGTAGCGAGGCTTCAGATATATTTGCAAAGAGTTGATGATACCTACACATCGCAAAATGTGTTAAGATGTTTAGGATTTTATTTTTATCATATTTTCGGCACCTGTATCTGTAGCTTAGTTTTGGAAATAATCTTGCCAATATCTTGGAATTTGTTTTTAACATTATTATCTCAAAATAGTGAAGGAAAAGTACCAAACCAAACATTCGAAGACATGTGGCATCTACCCACCCACTGGGTCCGCGTGGTGGATTACAGGCCAAGTACTTCCTCTCACCGAGAGGAGGCTTGTGTACCAGCAGTGGGAACATGTTTACGCTGATTATGATGCCCATCATCTCAAACTTTAATTTGGACCATTGGATTTTGATTCGGGCGTCTGGAGTAGCATGTAGGTATGTTCCCAGCAGTGGGAACAATATAGGCTGATTGTGTTGTTATGTGTCCAGACAGCACCCACCTACTCCAGGGGGTCTACTTCGAAGTAGTATCGGCCGAATGTTCAGCCGTTTCCTGCTACGAAGTTACTATTTGGTTCGGTCGGTCCCGATCCTACACTCCTACACTCTTTCGAATATTGACTATGGTCCCGACCCAACTGAGCCGATCCGAACTTTTTTCGCATGTTTCAATAATATTCGGTTCGGCCATATACCTATGTGTCGGTCCGACCCAATCATTCGCACTTTGCACTTCGGAGTAGACCCCCTGGGTAGATTCCTCATATTTGCCCCTTTACAAAAGAAAGTCTAAGCTCTTTGTTTCTCAGATTCGACTAGAAAATAATACCAAGTGGTATCAACAGCTCCTAGTAAGTAGCAAGCAAATACAGTACGAGTAGCGTTTGACCGCATCGTGCTCAAGTGTTGTCGACCGCCCCTCCTGCCCACCCCCGAACGCCAGCGAATCGTCAGCACTGTATTACGTCATAAGTAGTTATTATCGATTTTTTTTTCAATGTGGGAACATTTTTTAGGGTTGGAAATTATTGATCTTCAGATTCTGAAGATGGCGGTTAGAGAGGGGCAGGAATTTAGGTATGACTGCTGGTCACCTACACGCGTGCCGTGCGAATTAAAACCCTCAATTCTATAAGGATGTAAACATCTTCTTAAGATAGATATTGGGCATGGGGATGCCCAATATCTATCTTAAGAAGATTAAAGCGGAAAGCGGGGGCTTTCCTACTTGTAAAGTCCCAAATTCCAAAGTGCGATTCCGTCTTTCCGTTCTCAAACTGAAATGTTTACTGAGGTAGGACCTACCTAGGATGGTACTTATATAGTCACCGAATAAAAATAACTAATCATAATTTCATTATCAGGCTATAACGTTCCCGCTACTGGGACACTGGCTTCCTCTCGGTGAGAGGGAGTAGGCCGTAATCCACCACGCGGGCCCAGTGCGGGTTGGTAGATGTCACTTGTCTTCGAATTTTTGGTTCTAGGACATGCCGGTTTCCTCACGATGTTTTCCTTCACCGTTTAGAAAGCAGTGGTGATGAAATAATTTACACAAAGTAAAGGGCCTGTCTGGGTTCGAACCTACGACCTACAACTCGTAAGTCGCGGCCGTTACCACTGAGCCACCACTGCTGTCTTTCTAGAATAACTAATACTCGTAAAGTATTAACGTAACTTATCTTAGTAATAAAATTGTAAAAGAAATTATAAATATTGAGTACAACCTCTGAATACTTAACAGGTACTTAAATAAATTGAAAGCATAAGCAATCGCGAGAAAAATATGCGAGCCATTAAAGATACATTGCCCGCTATGCTTATTTTAACATCAACTTACCATATAAAACCAGTAGTGCACGCTGCATAAAATCCATCAAATATGTAGATATCAATGCGCATGTCACAAACTTTAAAACGCATCCGATGGTCATCGCGTTATTTTTTCCGCGGCTCCGTCATTACGTTTCCCGCGGTTACGCGACACCTGTCAAAAGTCGCGCGCTTTTTATTCTAGTGAAAAATATTATAAAACTTTTTGTTTTTTTTGTTGTAAATAAGATAAAAGTTAAAAAGTTCATAAAAGTATGCTGGAAAATACAAAAATAAATACGCTGATCTTAATAATTTAATCTTAGTAGACAGTTATGTATTCGTACATAACTTTTTAAAATCAATGTTTTAATAGACTCTAATATAACAAATTAATAAAAATATAATGTAGATACATAATTATTGCCATCGTAATAAATATTATATCGTTGTTAAAATATTAGAAGAGTGAAATTATGATACCTAAATGGTAATTAGTTGAAAACAAAAACGGTATTTTTTTAAAATATCGCGTTCAAAATGGCGGCTGAAAGGCTGCTGTGGCTCACGACTGTGCTTCTTCGACTATGGCTTGGAGCTACAGACCTTTGCTATGCTCAGTAAGTACCAACCTAAGTAAACTTTGTACTATACACTTACTTATAGCATGGTAGTAGGTACATATGTCTTTGTCACGAGTTACTGATTGGTTGGGCTAGCACTGTTTGTTAAAAAAATATTTTTAGTTTTTTTTTGTATTTTATGTTTCTAGAACTGTGTCTAAAAAAAGTTATTCTTTCCTTGTTTCACCCAACAAGTACTTTATATGACTTTCTTAAAATCAAAATCAAAATCAAAAGTCATTTATTCAAATTAGGCTGAGAATCAGCACTTTTTGAACGTCAAAATTACAAAAGACAGTCCCCCAAAAACGCCCGCCCTTCACCACTTCCTAGTGCTATCGCTGGGAAGAAGAAGTGGCGCAACAAACTCCCCAGCAGCACAGCTGTCTGTTCGATTTAAAAAAAAAACAACTTACAACCTGGCCATACCCTAGCCAGAAGCAATGTATGATCAACTTACAGTCGACAACGTACATAATTATAACACAAACATTATCATGGGCCTTAAACATAAATGGAAAAATGTGGGTTTACACCTCTGCCGAACCCTTCTGGGATTAAAGGAGTGGTGTTAAGTAACTAAATATTTAAAAAAAAACGTAAATAAAGCCCATAAGACGACCCACTGACCATTTGATATTAAAATAACACAAATTCTTGAGTACATTTGAACAATAAAAATTGCGTGTTAATATTATTATGTAAAACAACCGACTTCCAAAAAACGCTACAAAGTGAAAAATTACTTTAATATCGCGTAACATAAATACAAAAAAAAAACAGCCGGAATGAGAATCTCCACCTTTTTGAAGTCGGTTAAAAAGTAACCGTAACCGACTTTCGTTGTTAACCGTGCCACGTAACAAAATAAATGTGTACTGGCTATCAAAACCTCATACCGAAAACTGGAACAACTAGGAACCGAATCCCGACCAATTCAAAAACAGCCTCCGTCATAATCCCTTTGCACGACCTCTCCGGGTCCCCTTCCACGGTCTCTGTGGCAAATTACAAGCAGCACACTATGTCTGTGAACGTTGTCGTCAAGGTTGTCAACGCATCGTTAATCCCTTTGTGTAGGTAACCACTTCCTATCATGAGCCCTCCATGTTTGCCGACCCATTTTTAAATAGGGAAAATGAAAATGTATGTAATACACGACCTTGACCTACCTACCTCTCTTGAACCATTTTAGAATCAGTCAGGTTTATATAATTTTATTTATTTATTTATAATCTTAAAAGATTGTCGCTGGCAGGGTGTCATCTCCGCTGTGGAGGTCCCTTGTTAAAACAGTGATTTAATTATAATTTTGATTTACATTTTAATTTTGATTCTAATTTTCATTTTTAATCTAAATTTTAATTATTATTTTTGTTTGAGTAATATTGTTATGCATGATGATGCATGTACTTACCTATGGATCCTTGATATCTGAATTAAAATTATTTTATTTTTTATTTATTTTTTGTTTATCACAACATCAAGCCTGTATTCCCCGAAGCGATAGGCAGACTTGTACTTACAGTTGTAGTACCTACCTAGTTTAATAACTTCTGCAGAATTATAGGTAATATTTTTTATTGTTATTACTTCTTCTTTTATTTGTATTAAGCATGTCGGAGGAGTGAAGTAAAAGGTTTATTTACGTACTAGTAGCGCCATCTATTAGCATTTAAGATACCTTACTCGATTAATCAAATCGATAACGGTTGTCATTGAGTCAGTAGTTCGAGTCGGGGTTGTCAATGTCTTGTCGCGTGTGGCGTTTGACAACTGTCAGATGCCATGGTGCAGACTAGTGTGTTAGTGACATGACACATTACACTCAGAGCTCGACCGCGCCGGGTGTGCGCACTGATTCTACCCACCACGTGCAACATGGCGGACACCGATGGAATTTCGGATAAAAATCCCTCAACATCTCCGACAAGCATATCGTTTACTCTTACATAGTTTTAATTTTTGTTATGCACATTGTTTAACTTCGACTCTTGCACGGTATCTCTGTTAAAGCTAATTCTAGCCGTGGAAGGGGCCTGGTGACCTGTAACACAGGTTTTTCCCAAATACCTACATCAGGCACCAGTCTCTCACAAAGGTGGAATACAGCTTATACATTCTTGTACACATTAACTTTAAGTCAGCTTTGTGAAGAGAGAATAAATGATACATTATTATTATTATTAAGTGACAGGCCTACACTGTTCTCCCATATCTATAAACACTTCTTCTTCCTCGTGTCCATAGCAATCTATACAGGGTGGCAGGGACATCAAACATTAAAATCTGGTGCCTCGAAGTTTTTCGTCGGCTGAAGGGATAACTTCTTATGGGAGGGTAAACTACTTCGTAACGTAACGCGTTACGGCGCCAGTCTGTCTAGCTTCCCTTTCTCTCACGCATACGGCAGCGCAGCGCAGCGCTCTCTCACAGCGCTAGTCGTATTTCCGACAGACGCTTCCCCCTCTCTCTACTCAGTGTTTAGTGTGCGATAGACATATACCATAGATTAGTTTAAGTTATCACTTCTGTCGGGCGTCCCGAGACGCACACTTTTTTTTTTGTTGTTTCTTTCCCACTGCTGGCCAGATGCCTCCCTACTCGCCTTCCACCTCTCTCTGTGCAGAGCTGCCAAGGACCAATCTTTATTAAAGGAGTCCAACTCATTAGAGGCTGCTCTCAAAGCGATGAAGGAGAACATCGTGAGGAAACCAGCATGTCCTGGGGGTCCACTCCGAAGTAGTATCTAGGTAGTAGTATATAGGGCCGAATGTTCGGCCGTTTCCTGCTACGAAGTTATTATTTGGTTCGGTCGGTCCCGATCCTACACTCCTACAGTCTTGCTTTCGTGATTTCGTGCATGCCGTTTTGACAGCAGTGGTGATAAATTAATTACCTAATACAAAGTTAAGCGCCTGTCTGGGTTCGAACCCTACGACCTGCAACTCGTAAGTTACCACTGGGCCACCACTGCTCGCTGATTTAGTATTGGATGAGAATGTGACGCCCACCAATCCGCAATTCGGCACTGGGCCCGCGTGGTCCACTGTACCCCAGCAGTCGTTACATAAAGGCTCATTATGACCGAGTTTTATAAACTGATAATTGTCTGCAAAACTTCTCCGTCCTAAATCTATGGTTTTACAAATCTACAGGGGGTCTACTCCGAAGTGGTATCGGCCGAATGTTCGGCCGTTTCCTGCTACGAAGTTACTATTTGATTCGGTCGGTCCCGATCCTACACTCCTACACTCTTTCGAATATTGACTATGGTCCCGACCCAACTGAGCCGATCCGAACATTTTTCGCATTTTTCAATAATATTCGGTTCGGCCAAGTGTCGGTCCAATCCGAACATTCGCACTTTGCACTTCGGAGTAGGCCCCCAGGTTTACAGGGTCAAATTCAATTAGCTAGCGAAACACCGCCGACGTGATGGGTATCGATATAATGGTTCGTACCTACCTAAAGTGCCTGCCTGGGTGCGAACCTACGACCTAACTTGTTGTAAGTCCCGGTCGTTTCGCCGTTCGTTTCGTATTTTATTATCAGTCTGTGATGTTCCACTGCAGGGCAAAGAGGCCTCCCTACTCTCTTTCCACTTCTCTCTGTTCAAAGCTGCTAAGGACCAGTTCTGGGGGCCTAAAAAGGCCACTTTAAGTAATAGGTACCTCTAAAAGTTATTCATTTCCGGAATTCCCAGCAGATCATTGGCAATTCCTCTAATTTTCGTTAAATGGTTACACATAATAGTTTAATCACCTACAATTCATTTCATATCAATCATATTTGGCGTAAACATTGGTGAACCATTTTACGAATTTCCATACTAAACTGTCAAACAGGTAAATTGCGTGATATTAATTGCACACAGATCATATTATGAATTGTCAGTTTGTGACCATTTTACGATTTTTAATATGATTCATATTGTTTTCCTATTATGATTCTGCCAAATTGGCCTTTTTAGGCCCCCTGGTAGAGTGCTCAATTTACTCAGTACCAACTTATTTGCTGTAAAAGTGTCTGCTTTTGCTGTTTATTTTGGTTGACCATCATACGGCATACCTAAAACCAATTAAATTGGCATAAAACCACAACATAAAAATCTAAATATAGCCCTTGTCAAACCTTCTTAAAAAGAAACACAAAAATACCTTTTATTTGAAACCACTCCCGTAATTTCAGCAAACAATAGTATCCATCGAACAATCGCCATAATGTCTGCACTCTGTTTATTTCTGTCATTCGCCACATGGCTTGCGAAGCTTCTACTTATTACTTATGCACGATATTTGGACAATGCCGAAAAAGGGAACGAAAGGGCAAAGGGATTGAGGAAGGGATAAAAATACTTATAAGGATAAAAATATCTATAGAAAATGTCAACAATACTAAAAATTTTAACAACGTTGAAAGTCGTGTCAAGTTTTAATGAAATGAAATTGTGCCCAGTTTGGGAAACATGCAAGTAGTATGTAAAACGAATGGTTTTAGGACAAAATAATCGAGCAGTGGCGTGCATTGGTTTTCAGAATAAGTAGGCAGGAATTTAATTTCGTCGTATTAACTTGAACGAGTAAAGACCAATGACAATGTGCGAATAGTACGGGAGCCGAGTAGTACGTCTGGCCACAGATTACTAAATAGTTACTACGGTCTGGCGACTGCCTACTGCCGCGCGTGTTTGTATGAAGATTTTGTTTTTTTGTTAGTTAATTTAGTGAGTTTCCTAATTGTGCGGCACACACACTAAAATGTAATTGACAGGCTTGTGGTGATTTTTCAAGGTAGGCACTGCTTATATGCCTTTATGCAATGCACGCCACTAGAATCGAGCCTTTGACAACTAAATCGGGGAGAACATTGTCTGTATTGTACACGTCGATATTGTGTCATAGTGGTCACACAAAACAAGGGCAGTGGTGACGCAGCGGTGACGGTTCCGACTTACGAGTTGTAGGTCGTGGTTTCGAACCCAAGCAAGCCCAAGCAGGCAGACTTTGTGTCACCACTGCTCTCAAAACGGTGAAGGAAATCATCGTGAGGAAACCGGCATGTCTTAGAACCAAAAATTCCAAGACATGTGACATCTACCAACCCGCATTGGGCCCGCGTGGTAGATTAAAGCCCATTCAGGAGGCCTGTGTGCCAGCAGTGGGAACATTAAAGGCTAATTATGACACAAAACAAGGGCATTAGAATCAGGGTTTGACCAATAGGGCCGGGGAAGAAAATAAGAAAAATAAAGCCCTTATACTAGACAAAAAAGCGCTTCAATGCTAGATAACTTTATCTGCCGATCTATTCTGTAAAAATCTCAAGCTAATTAATATAATATATAATTAAAATAGCTAATTTTTCACGGTGAGTTGGTAACAGAATCGCACTGCTGTTCCTATTTTGTGTAGGTAGTGCCTGCCTAAGGCTTAATTTTCAAAAACTTTCGGCGACAGATTATTTCAAACAAGATTTGTCTCAGAAGAAAGACACAGCTGCCCATCTTTTTGACATGATTTTTGAAAGAAAGAAAATACATTTATTTGCGACAAAAATGACGCATAAAAAAGAACAAACACACAAAAAAAAAATAACAAATTGGAGGTAAACATGCGTCACATTCATATCTAATATAAGTAATTCATTTTTCGCAGTTTCAGAGAACCCCTGTAAAGTCCAAGTCTGATCTTGCCAACG
This sequence comes from Apamea crenata, assembly GCA_949629185.1. Lineage (NCBI taxonomy): Eukaryota > Metazoa > Arthropoda > Insecta > Lepidoptera > Noctuidae > Apamea > Apamea crenata. The sequence continues at coordinate 11,891,129 of OX451377.1, forward strand.
GTTCCTAATTCCAGGTTCTATTGTCACCAGATCCACACTCCTGACGTTTCAAGACCTGCTGCCGGAAGACCCGAGGCTGTACGACAAGATGCGGCCTCCGAAAATCAACGAACAGCCTACTACAGTCAACTTCCACGTCACTGTCATGGGGTTGGACTCTATAGATGAAACTTCCATGGTAATCCTCTTATTAGTTAAATTATTTCAATAAATCCAGTTTCCTTATATGAACTTTGCCTTTTCCAATTTCATGGTAGGATCGATTCCCAACCGATTCGATTTTCAATTTTTAATTTTTAACTGTGTTTAGTTTAGTTTATGAGCCTGTACGAGTCGCAATAAATACTTTTTCTTTCTTTGTTTCAACCAAAGTAAAATAATTGCATTCTACGCATTACTGTGTTGCCCATTCACGCATGGATAAAAATCGTCCTTTTTCCGGATCGAGATTAAAGACGAATCGTTTTTATTTTCTAAGTGACCCTTTTCTAACTCCTTCGACCGCATTCACAGGATCACGAAACATGAAATCAAATCGTGACGAACGTCCTTAAGCGTATCTATGGGGCAAGCGTATTTGAAGAATTACTATGTAAACGTTTTTTATTAGGGCTCCGTACCTCAACAGAAAAACGGGACCTTTATAGGATCATTTCCTTTTCCGTCCGTGTGTCTCTCAAGACCGGCCACTTATATGTGACATATTTTGATATTCGCAAATAAATGAAAACCTATACTTAAGTTATTTTCCATTGACCCAGAATCATGAAATGATGATTATAATCTCTCATTAAATGACTGTGGTTAGTTCAGCTGGAAGGCGGCCCTCCTAGACAAAATCCCTAGCTACGGCAATGAACACGTCATCATCTGCCCAGCCTTTTCACAACTATGTTGGGGTCGGCTTCCAGTCTAACCGGATGCATCTGAATACCAGTATTTTACATGGAGCGACTGCCTATCTGACCTCCACAACCCAGTTACTGGGTAATTGGTTACCCCTTGGTAAGACTGGTTGTCAGACTTTCGGGCTTTGACGACCCGTAACGACTGTCAAAGATCTACGAATGGCAGCCGGGACCGACGGCTGAACTTGCTTTCTAAGGCACGCGGAGCGTCTTGGTATATAAAGATGGTCACCCATCCATGGACCAACCGCGGCAAACGTATCTTAACCTGATCGATCGACCCGTGTCGCTGGTATTACTTCGACACAAGCCCAATGAACACGTCCAAAAGCATAATGGATCCCTTAAACTAGTATGTTGTGTGAACGCAGACGTTAGCCCCATCTGAATTATGCAGCCTCATTACGTAGGGACACGGTCACTTTTAATGATGATGACGGGCTTTGACCTCCAGCACTTTTCTAAGTTTGCCTTTATTAACTGAACAAGACACGACGAGGTCCAGTTAAGAGCGTTGACAACGTACGGCATTTCATAGAAACTTTAAAGTCCTTGTTTTTCGAAATGCATGAACCGATTTTAATGAAACTTCCTACGCAGCATTTAAAGATCTAAAAAGTTAATTGAGATTTTTTTTTTAAATAGTGTTACAGCTAAATTAGACCGATTTTAAATTTTCCATAGAAACAGAGTTTTCCAATTATCTTTTTTTAAATAAGACATTTCGAAAATGTTCTTAACTAACTTTTTAGACCTATGTATTCTGCTTAATATGCGTATGAAGTTTCATTAAAATCGGTTCATGCATTTCGAAAAACAAGGACTTGACAGTTTGTATGAAATGCCTTACGTTGTAAACGCTCTAGAGAAAAACTAATTGTAAATACTTTGTTTCTCCTTGTTTTAGACTTACGCTGCCGACATATTCTTTGCTCAAACATGGAAAGATCATCGCTTAAGGTTGCCAGAAAATATGACCACGGAATACAGGTAGGCAACTCCTCATAACTCATACCATTAAACTATTATGTAGATAACTGACCAACACCCTGATTGTATAACACACTATCAATCTGAATTCGAATCATTTTGAAGGATATTGCTATCCATTGCTTTATATGTATGTTCGTTTGTTTACACTCAACAACGTAAATAACGCAATGAATGTTGTTGAACTGTCAACATGAAAGCCCAGGCTGACTGTGGCAACCAAGATCTTCCCAGAGAGATCCTCTTGACTTTGGGCATTAACTAACTCCTTACTTGTCGTTAAACTAGGTTCTCTTCTAAAAGAACAAGAATTCAGAGTTTGATGGAGTGGAAAAATGTTTCTATTCCCTTGATAATGAACTAGCCATCATTTTCCAGGCTCCTCGAAGTAGACTGGCTAAAACACATGTGGAGACCAGACTCCTTCTTCAAGAACGCCAAGTCAGTGACTTTTCAAACCATGACCATCCCCAACCATTACGTCTGGCTGTCCAAGGAGAAGACGATCCTGTACATGGTGAAGCTGACCCTGAGACTGTCGTGTGCCATGAACTTCCTGATCTATCCTCATGATACACAGGAGTGTAAGCTGCAAATGGAAAGCTGTGAGTACTACCTATATCATCATGCTGAGATAGGAGCCTTGGCCTCGTATAGGAAAACATCGTGAGGAAACCAACAGGTCCTAGAACCAAAAATTCGAAGACATGTGACATCTACCAATCCTCACCGCGCCCGCGTGGTGGATTACGGCCCACTCCCTCTCACAGAGAGGAGGCCTGTGTCCCAGCAGTAGGAACGTTATTGGCTGATTATGAATTTATGAAGTTTTTCTATCGTAGAGACTTTTTGTATTGCTTACCGTCCGCCAACTAAAATCTTTTTGCACCAAATATTCAAAACCGCACTGCAAAATCATACTCAGCAAAATACCCGTCACTGCAAAGCGAAAACCGCAACCTAGAACGCCAGCCATTCAATTCTCTTCGCCAAGTTCAAAATCTATAGACTTAAACTTCGTCTAACCATAAAAATATCTTCGAGAGTCCTCGAGCCAGCTCGTTATACTGTCATTGTGGCCAAGTGACTCTTGCGAAGCGCCGACACAGCCTCTCTCCCTTCTAATTATAATCTATGTTTGACATTTTGTCTCTCAGCTTTCATCTTTAGGTGATAGAGTATTTTTGGGTCCTTAGTTCGATCAGCTTCTATTTACCTACCTCCACTGTACGTACCTATCTGTATGTTAAGGTAGAATTTTAGAAACGCCCTTTTAATTAGCTTGAGCATAATATCAAGTCGATATTTGTATACTGATTTCGTTTTTAACCGATTTCAAACAGGAGGGTTTCAATTAGGATGTTTAATTATTTTTTTTTGTATGTTCGGGCATAACTCAGTCATATGCATATAGGCGTATTTGCAAAATTAATGGATAAGAATTATGCTTCAGAGGTGGTCCCATATAAATTTGATTAACTTTGCTTGGGGAGTTATCCACTCAGTTTAAATTGATGATGTTTTAATAACTTCCTGTCACTGATATTTACATAGTAAGTAGTGTTCAATGAAATTGTGGTTGGGGAAGACACAAATAAAAAGTGAAAAATTAAAGTTTCTTACAAAAAACAAAACTACAAAGTAAAAATATCTTTAATTTCGGAAGTCGGTGTCAAAATACGAAAATACGGGAACCAACGACACCGACTTTCGACTTTGTAGTGTTTTTTTTTATAGAAGTCTTTTGTTTTTTTTTTTTTGTAAAAACGTTTTAAGTATCTAATTTTGTTCTCAGCTATTTTGATGCTTGGTTCTAAACACAAACCTCTTTATTCATCAACATTGCTAAAGTGATAGTGATTAGCGACTGTTTAACCATACTGAACGTCACTTAACTTGAATCATCGTTTATAAATAAACCCCAAAATTTACAGTACGTCGCACGCCAATGGTAACAAAACCGGCACAAGCTGGTCTCGTCATCATCATCATCATCATCATTTCAGCCGAAAGATGTCCACCGCTGGACATAGGCCTCCGACAAGCACTTCGATCAATTCTGTGCTTCTCGCATCCAACGGGTTCAGCTCAGGCGCGGTCCGAGGGTTGGGGGTAGTGGGGGTCAAGGCTCCCCCAAAATCATTCAAGCTATCGAGAGTGTGAATGATTTACTTGTTTTAATAACTTAAAACTGTAGTTGAGCCACGGAGACCCCGATGGGCATATACAAAAACATTAAGAACATAGGAGACATGGGGACCGCCGACAGAAGTAAAAACTTAAACTATGAAATGACAGTGGGTTTTTTAACGCGCCTAAAAAAGTTTTTACTTTAATAAGCCTGTTATAAAATATAGAATGTAGGATGCAAGAGCGAGCGAAGCAATTGGGCACTCCAATCGTACGTAAGGTTCGAAAGGCTTAGGTTAAGGCCTAATTCCAAAACCTAAACTGCTGTAAAACGAGTATAATAAGCTTTTCGTAATAATTCGATAAAGTAAGTTCTCTTTCTGTATAATGGTCAAAATAAAACCGTACCTATTTCAAAGTGGGGTGCAAAAATTTTCAGGCTCGCTTCGCTCTCTCACATTCTTTTGATTCTTGAGCTTTTCTTCATAAGTTGACAAAGCAAGTAATTCCTACTCTTTTTGGAATGATCAAAAGAAAATCGAACCTATCTGAGAGTGTGCAAAATTTTCGAGCTCACTTCGCTCGCTCTTGCATTCTACTTTCTCGTAGTTGCTTGGGCTTGCCTGGATAAGTCAACAATGTAACTCCTATTTCTGCTTAAAAATATAAAACCAAACTGAGGCGGGTTGTTAAAATTTTCGAGCTCGCTTCGCTCGCTCTTCCCAGCCTACGTTATCAATAGTCCCCGAAGGCACAGCCGAAGGGTTAGGCAGGGGTGTACCCTTCATATAGTACTTACACCCACATAACTGGTGAAATGGCCAGTTATGTTTAAGTCCCATCATCCCATGTCATAGGGGGTGAGCCTCCTGCCACCAACCAGGCATAAATCTAGACTCCAGGCTGCTTCTGAGAAATTTCTGATGGAAAAACCTAATAAACCTAATAAAAGTGTACCCAACCTAGGAATTGAACCCAGGACCTCATGCTCAGCAGTAACGCTGGCGACCATTAGACCAACCAGGAGATGTACCTCCTGTCACCTATGGTGACCCCCCCCAAAATCTTGGGCTGCGACCGCGCCTGGTTCAGCTAGTCTCGTATTCTATTGAAACTTTGGACTATGCTAGGTTAGCTCAAAGTCAAAAAGTTAGCACCAACGTGCGGTCGACTACATGACGCAAGCTTTTGTTTCTCGAAGACAACAAATTTTCTGAAGTTTTGATTCCACCAAGAACTTTTTAGATGATGAGCAAAATATTATGGTATTTAGATCTACATACTTAGAGCCACTCGGTCACAACAATTCTGTCATTGTGACCGAGTGGCTCTTCCGAAGCGCCCTTCTAATTATAATCTATGGTTGACATTTTGTCTCACAGCTTTCATCTTTAGGTGATAGAGTATTTTCTTCTCTGTGTTGAGGTAGATCTTGTAGGATGGTTTTTATCGCACTTCTAATTGGCATGTCAAGTCGATATTAATTTGTATATATAGCACACATTTCGGTTCTATTTAATGTTGTTCTTAGAATATCAGCTACGTTTTTTTTTTTACATGATAGATTAATTTTCAGAAATTTTTATTACACCAAAAACTTTTTCAATGATGTGCAAGTTATTTTGGCATTTAGATAAAGAAAGAACGGAAATACAATTATTTAGCTCAGACTAAAACACACACACTACACCAGATAGCAACAAAAAAATCAAATAGAAAGTGTAAAGTCCTATGTAAGAAATTAGCAGGAAAGTGCGCCTCACGGCTGCACCTAAATTAGCAGGAAAGTGCGCCTCACGGCTGCACCTAAATTAGCAGGAAAGTGCGCCTCACGGCTGCACCTAAATTAGCAGGAAAGTGCGCCTCACGGCTGCACCTAAATTAGCAGGAAAGTGCGCCTGACGGCAGGCTGCACCTAAATTAGCAGGAAAGTGCGCCTGACGGCAGGCTGCACCTAAATTAGCAGGAAAGTGCGCCTCACTGATGCACCTAAAAGGCCCAGACGCCCAGTTCAGCAAAGATGCCAGACGCTGGTTTTCAGCTGACGGATGTAAATCAGTTTTATACATATATATATAGATTATCAAAATGATCTCGCTATGGCCAGTCAGCCCATAGGTTCATTGTGAGCGAGTGGCTCTCGGGAAGCGTCGACACAACCTCTCTCCCTTAATTATAATCTACTTATGTTTAAAATTTTCTTCTGAGCTTTCATCTTTAGGGCAGTTCATATTCTGTTTAGGTGACGGACTATTTTGGGGTAGGTACTCTGTTTTAATGGGCTCTTGTTTACCTTCACTGTATTTTGGGCTAGAACCTTGACGGATGATTTTATACATTCCCTTTTGGCATCTATCAATATTAGAAACTTTGGATTTACTAACCTAACCTACCTAGTCCTTTCATTCCAAAATCATATCCCCGAGAGCCATGGCCAATCAGCCCATATATATTCTGTCAGTGTGACCGAGTGGCCCTTGGGAAGCGCCGACACAGCCTTCTAATTATAATCTACTCGCGACCTGCCTCTGCTTCCAGGCGCGGTCCGAGGTGGGGGGGGGGGGGGGTTCGTGGGGGTCATGACCCCCCCAAAATCATTCAAGCTGTCGAGAGTCTGCATGATTTACTTGCTTTACTAACTTAAGTTATGTACTAACTTACTATTTGGTGACCTCCCCAAAATCTTGGGCTGCGACCGCGCCTGCCTGCTTCCCATGGCTTTTACGACTTGACAAAACATCGCTTCTTTATTATAATTATATAAGTCAGATAAATATTATGTTTATTGTACACATAAACCTTCCGGAATAAATTCTCTAAATGATAGTAAAAACCGCATCAAAATCCTTTGCATAGTTTAGAAGAACAACGCGGTCACAAAGACACACGAAAAGCGACTTTAATTTATAATATGTATGTATAGGTAGCTATAGATACATGGTATACATGATGTGGAGGGGCCCGCGTGGTTAAATTGTAACAAAGGCACAGGTCGATCAATCAGGTTAAGCTACGCTTGCCGCGGTTGGTGTGTGGATGGGTGACCATCTTTACATACCGAGACCCCTCCATGCCTCGGAAAGCACGTTAAGTTGTTGGTCCCGGCTGTCTTTCGTGGATCTTTGACAGTCGTTATGGGTAGTCACAAGCCCGAAAGTATGACAACCAGTGCTGTCAACGGGGTATCGTATTTTTTTTCGGCCGACAACCGAATTCAACTTTATTTTTTGTTACTGGTTGGTTTTTGTTTGATAATAAGTATCTAGATCTACATAAATAATAATGAAATGCTGTTCGTTGGTAACCACATCACTTGAGAGCGGCTGGTCCGAAAAGCTTTTTTTTGTTTTAAAATATTCGTAAAAGTGTGAATAAGATTTTTAGGGAAAGAATAATTGGAAAAGTTGTCCGGAAAATTGGTAATTCGAGAAAGAAATAAACAAATAGGTAATATAGGTATAATTAATGCGATATAACGGATACGGTATATAGGACGCAGTAAAACGAATCCTTAAACAATTGGGTCTGCCTGTGTTTTAGCCCAGATTCGATGTATAGTATGTGTTGAAAAGTTAATCTAAGTATGAGGGAGTTCTTCCAAGTCTTTATTTTTTCTTACTTAGAGGGAAGGGGGGTCAGATCGTGGTCAATATTATCTTACGTAATATAAATGTATGAACAACCCCAAGGTAATTTATTGTCCCAGTCATATCGTTCAATTTAGATTCACGGGCAAAAGTCAGTTCTACTAATATTATAAACGTGAAAGTTTGGATGGATGGATGGATGTTGGTTACTCTTTCACGCAAAAACTACTTGGATGAAATTTGTAGGTACACATTTAGTTTATAACCAGGATTAACACATATTTTATCCCGATATTCCCACGGGATCGAAACTTATGTGGGTGAAACCGCGGGGCGCAGCTAGTAACTTATAAAATTAAAGAAAAAAGTCTAAATCTTTTTACAATTTGGCAATGTCCTTCCGCTAAAAATCGTGCAAAAAGCCCCATTCAATCACAAAATACCGCCATACTCGAAAAAAATACGCAAAAATAAAAATCACTCGGACCCGAACAATAAGAGCCCCTTCAGGCCTGAGTAAAGTTTGTCGTGTGATACAGAAAATTATCGCATCGAGTGGCTTGTAAAATGTAGGCCAAGTGGGACAAGGGGGCTTGTGGCTGGAGCCACCCCGTCCTATCGCAAGATCAGGACTGAGGAGCCTATAAATAAAGCTGATGGGCAAAATGATGCTTGTCAGCTGTATGCACTTGAAGAGGCGATGTGAGTGCGTTTTGAGGGGATGATTTTGTGTGTGTTAGATTTTTTGTGCGATAACAATATGTTGTATCTATTAAAGGGAATGAAGGGGTGAATTACGTTATACCTATACAGTGGCCAAGCATATAAAAAGGAGGGAGAAATAATCAAAGGGCAACAAAAAATTCGTCCGCATCGCTGTCAATGGGAAACGTACCCAAAAAGCTGACAGCATTGCCACGTTGTATTTCAATTCTGATTCTGTACATAATTATTATTATTTTAAAACTGTTAGCTTATACAGTGGCCTCTAAACGTTAGTTATCATTTTTCTACTTTAGCTGTGATGCCTCATTTTGACTTAGAATTTTAAATTAATCAGGTACTCCTAAGGAATTAGTTGATTATTTTTTTATGATATTGGGATCGCAGTCAAGCACTAGTTTTTTATATCATAAAAAAAAGTATAATCATGAGCACAAAACAGAAATAGTCGGCAGCTGCACGTCGCGACTGTAACAAGAAGGCTTCCACAAAGCACGATGCTGTGCTAATGGGGACCCACGGGCTGTGGGTCCCCACGGCCCGTGCACAGTTCTGAAAATCAGCGCTGTGACGTGGTCCATGGCACAGCGCTGATTTTCAGAACTGTTAAAAGTGGTTTCTCTTTTATCTGTTCTGTGCTCTACTGCTCCGTCTCAATATACATCAAGGTATATTATGCGCTTATTCTAAAACTTTTTAACATCAATCGCTCGTTAAGATACCAAAAGTACAGCAAAAAAAACTACAGATTATACTACCAAAGCTACGTAAATACCGCATTTCGTAGTTTCATTTCATCTCCGTGAAAGCATTTCTGTGACTTTAATGAAGTAAGAGACACGAACTGCGATAATTAACGAAAACCTTTGACTGTGTGTCGAATGATGCTGCAGACGGAAAAACTGCTCGGTTTTTTGCTTTTATTCTGTGATAAAAATGAGGGAAAAAATATTTGGAGCTAGGTTGGGAATCTGAAAAATCTTTGACGACCATATTCAGTCTAACATTTCAATATGAAGCTACAAAAAAAGAATGTCGTTTAACCCAAAAGTCGTATGGTACGTAGTTTGATTAAAACACACCAGCGGAAGTCGGCTTCCATCTGACCTCCACAACCCAGTTACTGGGTAACACGATACCCCTTGGTAAGACTGGTTGTCAGACTTTCGGGCTTCTGACTTCCCGTAACGACTGCCAAAGATCCACGAATGATAGCCGGACGGCCAACGGCTTAACGATTTTTCCGAGGCACGGAGGTGTCTCAGTATGTAAAGATGATCACGCAGCCATGGACCATAACCGTAAGCATTGTTTACATTGCTATAGATTATAGATTCCTCGCGATAGATTCCTATATCTATAGGCACTTATAGAATACAGACCAATGATGGAAGAAAACGTATCAATTCCTGAACCCGTGTAAACCAATAAGCAGTGAACTATAGGCCAATCGTTTAACTGAGACGTTGCCTGAGGTAGCAGCGCGGTCCGGGAGATATTAGGTACCTAACCAACAACCAATAAAATGCGGGTGTAAAGTCCTCCAGACCGTATTTCGGCCACGGCAGCCAATCTCAACGGAGAGTGCCTTCGGCCCGGGAGATATTGTAGTGCACAAGTGTGTGCAGACACAGGTGCACTCCTTCTTCCCTCACTCTCATAGTCCGATGGGACGGCAATCCGACACGACAGGAGAGAAATCAGGCGCAGGACCAACGGCTCAACGTGCTTTCCGAGGCACGGGGGTATCACACCGCCAACTTCCAAACTCCGGGCTGTCACTAAGAAATTCCTAATGGAAAAACTCAAAAACACTTTGCCCGACCCACCTCATCGCACCCCATCCCATAATCATCCACCTAGCCTTTTTCCCAACTATGTTGACGTCGGCTTCCAGTCTAACAGGATGCAGCTGATTCATACCATTATATTTTTATCCCATCGCCCGTCCGCGCTATTAATTCGTTTTCGCTTTTTAACTTTTTTTTATTTTTGTTTGGCTCCAAAGGATCGTAGCGTGGTGTTAACGTTATATTATGTAGAAGTAAATACTATAGAGGTATGAGGAACAGGGTGTCACTCATCCTCCATAGAAAAGGGAGGATCCTCGGACCAGACGGGTGTTGTGTCTTACGGGCAACTGCCCAATGAATCATCTCGGGCTGTTGTATATATGCTAATGGCGCGGCAAACTCTGCTTTCGCGATGCAGGATTTTGCGTGACGTAGATACCGCTACAATACCTCTTCCCTATGTCCACAGTATCGCACACGACAGACGACCTGATCTTCCAGTGGGACCCTGACGTTCCCCTCGTGGTGGACGAGAACATCGAGCTTCCTCAGCTGGAGCTGGTCCAGAACACTACTGCTGATTGTACTCAAGTTTATTCTACTGGTAAGTGGAAAGAATTCTTGTAATTATGTGTCGACCAGTAGCAAAGGTAGATCTCCAGATTAGAAAGACTCATCATCTGCCTAGCCTTTTCCCAACTATGTTGGGGTCGGCTTGCAGTATAACACCGGATTCAGCTGAATACCAGTATTTTATATGGAGCGACTACCGATCTGACCTCCACAACCCAGTTACTGGGTAATACGATACCCCTTAGTAAGACTTGTTGTCAGACTTTCGGGCTTCTGACGACCCGTAACGAATGTCTAAGATCCACGAATGACAACCGGGACTTTCCGAGGCACGGAGGGGTCTTGGTATGTAAAGATTGTCACCCATCCACGGACCAACCGTGGCAAGCCCAGCTTAACCTAATGTATCGACCCGTGCGGCTGTTATTACTTAGACACAAGCCCCTTGGATTAGACAGACTGTAAGTATTATTACACAGATGCAATTGGTAGATTTACCTACCTTCATTGGTGCTAACATCACAGCCTTCTAAAGCTCTCCCCCACAGGCGCGATAATATCGATCGATAATATCGGATGCGTTATTGCGATATCTATTTTCAGTGCATTTTGTATTAAGATGGCCACGAAGTTACACACTGCTGCGATAGTAACGACGCAGTAGAAGTGGAACGCTTGCGTTCGTCCGTCCTGCGATATTCCCATATGAGTTCTTAGAACATGTATTAGGACGCATACGATCTTACACACACCTTTTTTTATGGGGATTCATCAAATAACTTCTCCCGCTCTGGATTCCGTTTTCTTCCGTGTCAGACTTTTACTAACTAAAACCCACCCGTGTTCCTTAAGTTGCCTGTGCCAGGGGCCACAACATCTCTTTCGAACAACCTGCGACCGTGGCAGGATCTTACACACACCTGCATTAATAACTTAGCCTGTAGTGTGTGTGTTACACGCACACGTTAGAAATATCGGACGATAAAAACTATGATAAAAATGCAGCTGTGCGGCAATGAATCGGGATGCATTATCGCAAGAACGCATCCGATATTATCGATCGATAATAACGCGCCTGTGGGGGAGAGTCCTTACAACATTACTGCAAAGGCTCCGTCCTTCACAAAAAGGAGAAAAATCTCATGTTTCTATAGTTTTAACAGCGCCCTTGGAACTGGAACACAGCAATTCTGATTTCTGCATCAGAAATTCGATAATTTACAAGCGAAATTTTAATATAAATACATACCTAATACCTATTTTTTTTTTTATTGTGTTGTACTTTTGCATGTAGGTAAACACTCGCAATTTGCACGATCTAGGTTTATTTCAGATCGTGTTTTCAAAGCCTTATTTGATAACGTAAAACAAATAAACAATAGTAAGGTCAAAGATTAATATCAATTACCACCAAATCTCTCAAAAGCCAGACTGTGAAACCTATTTCAACAACTTTTGGAAAGATTATGAAAAGAACTGGGCCAAATGGTGGATTATAGCAATGACCGTCATTTTATTGCTAATTCTGTTTGATGGATTAATTCATTCCTAATGTTATCTTCTAATCCGTTGATAATTACGGCTAATTAAGGTATACAGTCATCATTAACTATGGAGAAAGGCCAAATGCTTTTGTTGTCAGACACCTAAATATTAAACCCTGGAAAATAATCTAGTTTAACATTTGATGACTCATGCGAGGGGGTTTTAATAATCGTAAATAAATAATAAGGCCGAATTAATTATAAACTGCATTATTATGTATAGATAGCTACCTACATCTCTTCACTTCCGGTATTACAGGTGTGATGTTATATTCTGTAATTACGAACTACTTACTGCGGATTTTAGATAAAATATGTATATTTGAATCGCGACATATTCGCCAAAAATGTAAACAAATATAGGTTTATAGAAAAATAACTTTAGATCCTTCACAATAAAGTTCAGTTTACGTTACAACTTCAAACATTTTTATAACTTTTTCAATAGGGCTTGTCACTCTGAAATCAACTTTATTTTTATTGGGATAAAGTTGATATTGGTTTAACTTGAAATAACGTAAATTTGAAATATAAATAAAATTTGAATTATACATGTACCCCTTTATTCATAAACGTTGCTTAAAGTTAAGCAGTGATTAGTGACTGTTTAACCATACATTTTTGACGTTTAAACGTTACTTACCTTTAGTCATCGTTTATGAATAAACCCCAATATGTTGAAAGAGAGCAGTGGTGGATCAGTACGAGTAGTATCGGCCTCGACTTCGAGTAGTATTTAGGTCATGAGTTCGAACCCAGGCTTTACTTTGTGTACTTGCCTATTTCATTTCATCACTACTGCTCTTAAAACGGTTAAAGAAAACATCGTGAACAACATCAAAATGTCGTTTAGCGACAAGATAAACTTAACTAATGAAGCCAGAGGTGATGAAATTAAAGAAAGGGAGGTAGGAAACAATTAAAGATAATTATATTAACAAACAAATAAAAGATGGAGATGGACTGAAGAGTGGTGTGTAGTATGTGGAGGTGGGGTGTATGGATGATGATGTTATGTGATGATAGGTGATGAGGAAACCGACATGTCCTAGAATTAAAAAAAATGGGTTGCACTCCGGGAGTGCCGGCAGAAGTGAAAACTTGAATATTAACGTTGTGCATTTTTGATATTTTGGAATGCGGTCTACTCTCCCTCCGTCTTACGAATTTTCGATCAGGTCACGTGCCCTGACGCGAGTTTAACATTTTTTCCCATCACAACAAAAGTGCACAACGCCGCTAAAGAAGTTTTCACTTCAAAAATCGAAGACATGTGTGACATCCACCAACCCGCATAGCCGAAAGACGTACACTGCTGGACATAGTCCTCCAGTTCCGCCCACCGCCATTTCGACTAGTTCTGTACTTCTCGCATCCAGCGGATTATTGATAATGATAATTATACACAATGATTTCGCCAAGTAGGAACCATGTTGTACCAAAGGCTCATTAGAATACCAGCGTCAGACAGCATCTGTCTGGCATTAATGCTGAAATGAACCTTTTTGGCGCAGCCGTGAGGCACACACTATATTGTTGTCTGAAACATTATTTTTTATTTTATTAATTTCTAAAAAACCCTTTAATTTTTAACTTTATTTTATTTTTATTACGGTTCATGAGATACTGCCCGCTGAAAGACATAAGGATGGATGGACGGAGGCTTCGTAGTCCTATTGGCATCTTTGGGTATGTAACCCTAAAAATTACGTAATCTCGTACAGATCTGAGTCACCAACACATACGGTGCACCTCCACAGTGATTGATGATGTTCTAACGATCGACTGATGGTGGAATAACCATCTAACTTGATAAATATCCCTGGCTGATACCGATCAATAGTTTACAGAACAATTTGTTTAGAAAAAACCTATCGACAAGCCAAAGTAGGTTAAACGTTACTTTTTCATAAAAATGCTTTGTTATTGTTGTGGTCGCAAGAGCCGTTCGATTCCCAGCGGGGTAACTGCGTAACACACTAACAGTAGCAATGGGTTTCATTTTGACAGTCCAACAACATTCATTGCGTTATTTAAGTTGTTGACAAAACAATTTTTTGAATATAATGCAGCAATGGATTGGCAATATCCTTCAAAATGAAAAGTGTGTTATGCAGTTGGGGTGTACCTAGGTCGGGCGAAGGGTTTTCACATTAGGAATTTTGCAGAAAAGAATCTCAGATTACAAGCTCATGGAAAAAGGGTTGTTCCCATACATATAGTTTTTTATATTTCTATGGTTGTTCCTTTTACGTGGCCCTCATATCACAACGTACAAGAATTTGATTTAATTATATCACATCTTCCCTTTGTGTTCAATCAAATTAAGCTACCCTTGCCGCTTTTGGCCGCTCAGAAAGCACGTTAAGCCGATGGTCCTGGTGGTCATTCGTGGATCTTTGACAGTCTTTACGAGTCGTCAGAATCCCAAAAATCTGACAACCAGTCTCACCAAGGGTTACCAATTAACTGGGGTTGTGGATGTCAGATAAGCAGTCGCTCCATGGCTGATGACAGGTAGCCGACCCCAACATAGTTGGGAAAATGCTAGGCAGATGATGATATCACCTCTGCCCTACTCCTTCGAGGAATTCAGGCGTATATTTGTTCAGCAATAGCAGTTGAAGACTCATATAGTTTAAATTATGCTTGTTTCAGGTAACTTCACCTGCCTAGAGGTGATCTTCAAGCTGAAGCGGCGGCTGGGATACCACCTGTTCAACACTTACATACCAACCTGCTTGATTGTCATCATGTCTGTACGTTGACAATTGTTTAGACAATTTTCAAAACTTAGTGAATTTAAAATCAATATATCTAATAAAGCTGAAGTGTTTGTTTGTTTGAACGCGCTAATCCCTGGAACTACCAGTCGGATTTAAATATTAAAATAAATATAATTTTCTCCAGTGGGTATCATTCTGGATCAAGCCGGACGCTGCGCCGGCGCGAGTCACGCTCGGCGTGACGTCACTGCTCACGTTGTCAACGCAGCACGCCAAGTCGCAGGCGCAGCTACCACCGGTGTCCTATCTGAAGGCTGTTGATGCTTTCATGTCGGTGTGTACTGTGTAAGTATTGTTTACGTTTGAAACTAACTTGAGTTGAAATTCTGGACAAAGAAGAAATAGATTTCCAGTAACAATATTGTATAAAGTATTTCTAAAGAGAAATTTTGGGCAAAGAAGAAATGGATTACCATCAATATTATATTATTTTTATTAAGAGCCCGTGATGTCCCACTGCAGGGCAAAGGCCCCTCTCCACTCTCTCGATCTCTTTCCACTTCTCTCTGTTCAAAGCTGCCAAGGACCAGTTCTTATTGAAGGACTCCAACTCATAATATCCCGCCATCATCATCTGGGCCAGCCGCAATGTCGCTTGCCATTAAGATGTACCCATTGGGTCGTAAGTTTCTCCCATTGGTAATCTGACATGCGGCAGATGTGTCCAGCTCATCAACATTAATCAGAGTCAATTATTTTCATGGCAGACCACAAATAAAAATAAGCAGGCACAGGTATTTCAGGAATAACGATACCTCATCACTAGATTCTTGGGCTACCTCGACTACTTACCCTAGAATAATTTCATAACGTCGTAACAGTGTCTATTACAGTCAGTGTTGGCTCATCTTATGTGAGATGCTTACTTAAATGAAATACCATATAGCAATCCAGCATACAGCGTAGCCAGTTTGTATAATTTTGTTTCTCTTTGTAATTTCAGATTCGTGTTCATGGCTCTAATGGAGTATTGTCTGGTCAACATCGTTCTGGGAGATGGCGCTAAAGTTAAGGCGAGTTCAAATGTATTTTATTTGTTTATTAAAATTTTATGCACATGTAAAAAAATACTGTACAAAGGCGGACTGAGGCATTTTCTACTACTCAACCTTAGGGTGATGCAGACCAAACCATGGCATGTACAATGTACGGGTCTAAGGACTAGAAAAATAATGAATACTATGTACCACTGATGGTCGAAATATCGTACTATCGCCCTAACATTTGTCGCATATTTGTTTGTCGCGAGTTTGATGCGGAGTCGTATTTTACTGCCTTCAATCAACTCAACCTATCGCAGTCCACAGCCGAATATAATATGCCTCTCCCAAGTTGTGCCGCCACACCCGTTTCTTCCCCAACCGCATCCAGGCTGCGATGTAAAATTAAAATAGGCTGTCTGAATGTCGGAAACAGAGATCCAGGGGGTCTACTCCGAAGTGGTATCGGCCGAATGTTCGGCCGTTTCCTGCTACGAAGTTACTATTTGATTCGATCGGTCCCGATCCTACACTTCTACACTCTTTCGAATATTGACTATGGTCCCGACCCAACTGAGCCGATCCAAACTTTTTTCGCATTTTTCAATAATATTCGGTTCGGCCATGTGTCGGTCCGATCCGAACATTCGCACTTTGCACTTCGGAGTAGACCCCCTGGGCTTTTGGGGAACATTGAAACTATAGAAGATCCTTTGTTTAACTGTACACTGTAAGATCAATGAGGGAACGTCGTTCGCCGATGGTGGAAGAAATGGCAGTAAGTTTTTACCATCGCGGGTAGAACCTTGATGAAGTTTACAGCGTGTAGGCATATAGGCACAAACAAAGAGAGGCCTATGCCAGCTTTGGGCGTAGTTGGGCTGTGAATGATGATGACGACTGACGAATGTTCTCCTCGTTTCAGGATGCACAAGAAGCAGCCAAAGCCAAGATGCGAGCTATCGGTATCGACAGGTTCTCCCGCGTGTTCTTCCCGCTTCTCTTCTCTGTGCTCAACGCCATCTACTGGATACACTTCGCACAGTATATCTGATGGACTTAGTTGTAGCTGTCCATATTACTTGCTCATTCATTTAGAACATAACTGAAACAAAAGTAATCCCGTTATAGGTTCCTGTTTAATTTTTGTAGCAGAAATACAAATTCTGTTCAATTTTTTAACGATCTGGTAGATATAGCCTGGGCAGTGGAAAATGTGAGCTAGTCAGTGCTTGTACTACAACCCACCATAATTGCGTAACACACTATCAATCATTTTGAAAGATATTGCTAATCCATTCCTTCATATGTTTGAATAATTTGTTTGTTCATCAACGTAAATAACGCAATGAATATTCGAGTACTGTCAAAATGAAAGGTATTGCCGTCGTGTGTTACGCAACTTACGCAGTTACCCCGTTGCCGCTGGTACCATTTTTTTTTTCTTTTGGTTTCGCACGTTTTGTGCATTTAACCAATGTCACGTTTAGTTTTCAAAAAGGACGCGACCGCCGAGTTAGAAGTTTCCAGCGCCCGCTAGTATCATTATGGACTCATATTGTGTTAACTATCTAAAAAATAAGGATTCTGCTAAGGACACTCTTTGTTCCTCTTAAAAATCTTTTCGTAAAGTGTGTTTTAAGACTTCTT
Source organism: Apamea crenata (assembly GCA_949629185.1). Lineage (NCBI taxonomy): Eukaryota > Metazoa > Arthropoda > Insecta > Lepidoptera > Noctuidae > Apamea > Apamea crenata. The sequence continues at coordinate 11,908,793 of OX451377.1, forward strand.
TTAAACGATTCGTTTGAAATATAAATATCATAGAAATAATTACCTACTTGCTACCTAATTAATTTATCAGTAATTTATAAAAGACATCTATGTTATAGTATATCTAGGGTAGTTAGATACTCTGAAAGGAATTTACTATTAGCAGCCAATGATATCTATCTATTAGCAGCTAATGATATCTAGGGCCAAAACTTGTTACTGAAAGTTAGATTGGCAAACATTATAATAAAGACAGCCAATTCTATTTGTCTTAACATTCTCAAAAGTGGGTAGTTTATACATAACATCACGCCGGTAATCCCCGAAAGGTGAGGCAGAGGTGTATCTATGTATAACATTATAAGTAAGTTTTAGCAAAAAAAAAGTGTATGTCTGAATCTAAACGCATAATAGACTTCTGTAATGTTTTCCTAAAGATCAGCTCATTTTCTGTGTATACCTATTTAGCGTGAGTAATGAGGTAGGTATTCCAATCAGAGCACTGTTTTCAACGGCACTTGACCGAACCGTACCTGAGCACTTCCACTAAACACACTAATACAAAATTCGGTGTTCGGTGGAACAGTTTATTAATATTTTTTTAGTCCCCGAATGGCACCTACGTATTTTTTTTTTTAAATAAATACAAAAATAAAAGACATGTTGGTTTAGATTCAGTTTGCAACAATTTAGCCTGGGGAGCTGACTTGGGGGCCCCCAGTCAGCTGTACGGTACAGCAAAGTACACAAAAAATTTTCTGAGTATTCGAGTGATGATTGTGCACAGGCACTTCGCTGAGCAATTTTGTGAATAATGAACGATTGCTCCTAGAAAATGTTTGCGGCGTGGAATATAGGTAGGTAAGTAAATAGCATGGCACAAAAGGGCGGAGTCCTATACTCAGCAGTGGGTGGAAGAAGGCAGTCAATGATGATGATGATGGTGATGACGTACATATAGATAGGCATAGGCAGAACCTACGGCACCAAAAAGTTAGTCCCAAACTGCATGAGCATAATTAGCCTATAATGTTCCCACTGCTGGGATACAAACTATTTTTGAAAAAATAGGTAATAGTTTTGTTGTTTAATAGTTTTTTTTTTTTTTTCGACTGGGCGATAATCCACCATGCAGCCCAGTGCGGGTTGGTGGATGACGTGGATGTCACATGTCTTCGATTTGTAGGTTCTAGAACATGCCCGTTTCCTCACAATGTTTTCCTTCACCGTTTTGAGAGCAGTGATGGTGATGAATTTATTTACACATAGTAAAGCGCCAGTCGGGATTTGAACCCACGACCTACACTTGTATGTCGCGGCCTTTACCACTGGGCCACTACTGCTCCACGCGCCCCAAACTAAAAAAGTAAATAATGATTGTAAAATGCATCTGGAGATATTCATTGGTCAGCCATGAATGCTGTCATAGGTAGATAATAAGGTAAAAAAGTTATTTATTTTTTATGACCATTTATTATATCGTTAGGCAAAAAACGGTTATCACCTTATCACCCTTTCGTTATTTCGATATAGCAGTTTAAGAAAATACGTTATTTCACGATAAATACAAAGCAATGTAATCTTTGTATGTACCATTTAGGTACATTAAAAAAACAACTCTAACGTGCAGTAATTTCAACAACATTGCCGTGAGTATTCTTAAATTACTGTAAGTTGATAACATTTTAGTTTTTCCTTATTTTTAGGCTGGTTTTCCCTATTTAGAGGATGCGTTGCGGCTTTTAGCGGCTTTGCCTCGAAGAAACACAATAACTATCGTTATTTAGCCGTTATTTTTCTAGTGCTATTAATGCTATAATAAATAGAGTAGGTATATATACCTTGTCAAGTTATAGTGAATCTCAAAAACTTTACGTAGGTTAACATGTTGTTTTATTTTCATCGTTTGACTTTGAGAATGTTAAGATTTTATAATAAGTTGAATAAGTACTTAATCGATTATTGTACAAACCATAGAGATATTGAAGTTAAAATATTGTATCATTAAAAGTTTTATGTGAATAAATAAAATATTATTCGTTTCAAATTGACGTTTGTTTTAATGAACTTTGAAGGAGATCAGACGAGTCTGAAATTGGAACTGGAACGTGTATGTGTTGCAGCCAACTGGCTTAACATATTAGCCTTTCCTTTGGAAGTAGCGCTCGACGGTTGCTGCCGCGGCTCGGCTCGCTTCGCTCGCTCGGATCGCGCGCGGATGGTGGCAGTTATTCTAACCTAACCTAACCCATTACCCACCTAACATATCGATCTCAATCTGAATATTTTTCAAGAATATGGCTAATCCGCTGCTTCATAATTATGTTCGAAAAATGTGTCTGCTCAACAACTTAAATAACGCAATGAATGTTGTAGAACTGTCAAAATGAAACCCCTTGCTACTGATAGTGTCTGATAATGTAAATATGCACGGTCCCAAAACCAAACCTTGATTCAAGGACCATAGACTGAGGACACTACGCTAATGACGTCGTGTGTCTTCGTGATCTGCAAATGAAATGGGTAAATATTATAATAGGATTAGTTATCGGTAAGCAGGTGCGTTAGTAATTAGTAGGTACCAATTAGATATGAATCTGCCATATAATAATATACTTATACAGGGTGGCAGGGACATCGACGCGCAAACTGTAGCATGAATTCAGCACATGAATCTAGACGTAGAAATTTTCGGCAGGTTTAAAAAACATCTGCTGTTTCATAGAAAAGTGCAATACCTAAGCGTAAAAACGTATGAAAAAAACGTGTCAAAATACTCAAAATGTATTGCAGAACAATTTTTTTCTAAATTGTATTAATTGTATGCTTATATTAATTTGCACACCTCAATAGGTTATAATCAATAAGGTACATTGTATTATAACCTATTGAGGTGTGCTTGTAACACCTTTTTAACATGTATTATGCAAATAAATTATTTGATTTGATTTGATCGATTCAGAATCGTCATCAATTACAGTTTTTATTTATTTTCGTCTTTTTCTAAAATAATTATATTTTATTTTATTATTTTTTAATTCCATAATGGGATTTATAGATGTCTGTAGGTGTGTCCGTGACATCACAGCAGCGGCCCTATCAGAATACTATCGCCGCGGTATTGTTTTTTTTTTTATATCGCAGCATTATAGGAGAGCTTTATTGGCCTCGCAGAGGTTTTTTTTTTCTAGTTTTTTTAATTTTTTTATTGTAACTTTATTAGTTTTAAATGCTCCTTTTTTACTTTTTGTATTTCCTGAGTTTCCCAAATTAAAAAAAAAAACTTTTTTTTCTTTCTCTTTCTAATATTTCGCCGTTTGAGGTTTTCCGCACGGTTTTTACGTAGCGTTTTAAGTATTTCTTTGGTGATATCACTGGTCAGTTTTTCGCAGCAACAACTATGTTAAAAAACAGGTTACTAAGTCTTACATGAGTTTCCTGTTCTGTTTTTATAGTGTGTTCCATCCAAATGTCTACTGCAATAAAAACATCTAATGATGATTTGTATCTTATTAGTTGCGTAACTCAATTTAAACAATCATCGTTTTTGCTTGAATTTTCGGTGCTAACGTACTTTATGTACTTATATTTACAACGCCAAGGTTTAGCCCGATAGTACTTTGCATGACCCGAGAATCGAACCCAGGACCGCATTCTCAGCAGTAGCGCTTGCAACCACCAGACCCACGAGGAAGTTTAATACTGGATTCCTGGTTAAAGGGCGCTTAGTAACTATCAAGGGCGTTTAAATAACATAATCAAGTAACTGGTGAAATGCGACTGTCTACTATACATCTTTGAATACCTCTTAGCATAGCTATTCACAACCATTCGACAGGTCGTCGTATCGAAAATTATACATTTCCAATTACTTATTTGCCTTGCCCCCGACAGTATCTAACTAGGGGGTCTAAAAAGGCCACTTTGGCAGAATCATAATAGGATAACAATATGAATCATATTAAAAATCGTAAAATGGTCACAAACTGACAATTCATTGTGCAATTCGTATCACGCAATTTACCTGTTTGACAGTTTTGTATGGAAATTCGTAAAATGGTGCACCAATGTCCACACCAAATATGATTGATATGAAATGAATTGTATGTGATTAAACTAATAAGTGTACCATTTAACGAAAATTAGAGGAATTGCTAATGATCTGCTGGAAATTCAGGAAATTAATAGCTTTTAGAGGTATTACTTAAGGTGGCCTTTTTAAGCCTCCAGGTGTTGGACGAGTGGCGGTCGTCTATTTGATTTCAACTGACAACATTTTCAGGGTTTGGATTTGTGAACAGCCAATAAAGGCCATAATAAAGCTATAAAATAAAAAATAAAATAATTAAAGGACTCCTTTGATAACATTATTTGACGTTCGATTCGGCACGGAAGCGTATCTAACGGTTGTCAATAGCTATGTAGGTGTCATGCACTGCAAGATTGCTCAAATAGGTTACCAGCCCATCTTAAGCTGTTAACTGACCCTTACCCTACTTAACTAATGCAACTTACGGAAGAAAGTAATTTCATTGTCTAACACAAATCTTAGCCAACATAACTTGGCCTCCCACTAAAGAGAATGCTGTTGCCAAAGACATGCATGATAACGATATACACCCGCAGATACCTTTTTTGATAAGTGTAAATTCTGAATATATTTCGTCTGACAGTCCGGAAGATGAACGGCTCCTTAATAGGACGTGGATGAGACTGGCGCAGGAGCGTGGAGATTGGCTCGAGTGGACTGGCCTATACACCTGTTCTGTAGAAGTAAATTCGGGCTGTGGACGATGATGATTAGTGTAAAACTTTTTGGTTTGGTTTTCGTCCCAGACTTGTGCTTCAACACCGTTTGACAACCATCCTACAGGCTATCGTAATGAAAATGACACATTTCGATAACTTGTCTTGCCTTGCCCCCGACAGCAAGTATAGCTGTCGGAAGAATAGCTGTCGTCTGATTGATATAAACTGACAAAATTTACGGGTTTGGACTTCTGAACAACGTTAGGACTCCTACGTTATCATTGATTGATGTTCGATACGGTACGGAAGCGTATCGAGTGGTTGTGAACCTATGCAGTTACTGTGTCACTGCTGGTCCTTTGGTAAACTCTGAAGAAGTTTTTGGTCATAAGATCCTGACTTTACCATAGGATACCTAATGATGTAACTGATATTTTGTAACAAATAATTTGTGTCTATGTTGGCAGGGAGTTCGGTTATAGTAGATATTAGGCTGGCACACTGTCCCACTCCCATCCCACCGAAACGACGAAGAGAAGAAGGTATACAGCCCGATTCAAACTTTATGGCGGCTCTAAAGTGCGCTACTCGTTGCGCAGTACCTCACCCCTGACCCTCGCTGACAGGTTTTGTTACTGCGCAGCGACTCACCTCGTTATCCATCATGCCATTGTTATACAGTTTTAATCGGGCTGTATACCTTCTTCACTTCTGTACTACTTCTCGCTGTACCTACTTTATACACTTCTTCATTTAGCTGCATGCCAACTTATATTGGTTAGGTACTTAATAGGGATATTCTCATGAACTCAAAACTCAAACTCAAAGTATTTATTTCAATTAAACCAATTACAGGTACTTTTGAATTGTCAAGGGGTCGGTCAGTCAGAAAAATGAAGCTAGTTGCCCATTCCAAAGCGTAGGTACCTATGGAGAAGAACGGGCAAGAAACTCCATGGACACTCTTTTAAATCAGAATAATATGGTTACAAAGTATTGGTTACATCATTCATGTTAGAATCATCATCATCATTGATGATAGTTACTCATGCAGTTAATTTCCTTAATTCATGTTGCTTGGTACTTGGGTTTTGTGGTTAAGTGCCAATGCACAGCAGAGTTAGTTACTTTGACATGCGATGTTGTGACGGAACATTAAGAGTAAAGTGCCCGTCATGCCCCGTTGGCTGGATTTCAAATTTCACGAATAAGTAGTATTTTAAGAATAAACAGTCGTAACGGGCATAGTCACTGGCTGGGTATCAGAATTTGTTTAGCTAGGTGGATAGCATCAGCCAATACTATTCCCAATGCTGGGACACAGACCTCCTCACGGTCAGAGGCAGTGGGCCGTAATCTACCAGGCGGGCCCAGTGCGGGTTGGTAGATGTCACATGGCACCACTGCGCATGTTGCTAGGTGGGTAAACTCCAGTAATTATAAGGCTTGCAGACGATTCGCCATTTTACGTAAAGGCTGAGATTTAACGACACCAGCCAATGTATTCTAAAACAAAACCTCTTCGTGAAAACTTAGGTGCAGTGAGGTGTAAATCGGTAGTGTCAATTCCAGTAGCATCAAGTGACCTGTCATTACAGCCTAGCTATTCTGTAACAATCCCACCGTGAAAAATTAGAATTGAGCTAGAAGTGGGCTGTCAAAAGTGTCAATCCCTAGTATCAGCAGTGCGATTCTGGAACAATCTCACCGTAAAAACTTAGGTAAAGTGAACGTGGAGTGAGCTGTCATTCCAACTAGGTAATACTAGGGATTGACACTATTGAGAGTTTGCTATAAGCTCACTTCACCTAACTTTTCACGGTGAGATTTTTACAGAATCGATCAGCAGGTGAGAACTCACTTCACCTACGTTTACACGGTAAGATTCTTTCAGAGTAGACCCGCTGTAGTGCTATTCTGTAAAAATCTCACCGTGAAAACTTAGAAGAGAGATTGAAGTGAGCTTTCAATAGACCCTAGATTCTCCAGCATCATGTAGCATGACAGTTCACTTCAAGCACACTTCACTTTAGTTTTCACTGTGAAATTTGTAGATACAGAATAGATTGGCTGGTTATTAGCCTTTCATTCTGACTTGAATCACCGACTGATATTTTTATCTACCTAGACGTTTTCTTTAGCTTCTTTTTCAGTTACTACCTACCTACTTACCTAGATCCAAATATATACTTTCAATTATTCTCTTTGTTAGTAGTAACTAAATCTGAATCAATCGAAAGCGTTTTGATCCAATTTCGAATTTCCTTATTTTCTAGATTAAGTAACTTTTTTACCTTCAATGCACAACAACGTAGAGACAATAACAAAGTGTTATTTAACACTTAAGGCACAGACAGCGTTTTTTTTACTTGTTTTTTTGCTTGTCGAGTTCGTCAAACAATTCAAGATCAAGGGCACTCTTTATTACGTAGAAAATTATGACTATAACTACTCGTGGAGGAACATGCAGGAGACAGTATAGAATTTGATGGTTGTCTCATAATAATTTTGACTGGGACATTATATGTGCTATTTACAAAAATAACAATGATATCTCTGGACAGTTCTTCTTCGAAGGAATCTATACCTACATCACAATCTTGTTCCTTCTCGATGACAAGCGGAGGACCTCCTTTTGAGGTTCAAGGCGGTCACATAAACCCCTTGCAGACCTGTTCTTTTGCAAGTTACGTGAGTTCATGAGGTGTCACTGTTGAGGGAGACGTCAGATCTCTTTTGACACCTCATGAACTCACTCTCTCTGAGAAGAGTATCGTGTCTAACATAGGTAGGTATAGCTCTTCTGTTAGTCTTGTGCGGCAGCACAAGACTCGTTTTCTTTTGAGCTGCAAAAAATACCTAATTATAAAAGTAATTAGGCTTAATATTGTTGCGGCTGGGCCACCATCAACGTTCGCATGCGCCATGCGCCGTACTTAGCTACCTAATGGGAAAATTAAAGAACATGAACGAACAACCATACAAATTACCAGCCATACTAAGTATGACCCGTGTAAGTTCTCATAAATGCTGCCTACTGTAACAACGGGGACTTCAAATATATTACAATAATTATTGTGTAGCTAATTGTCAACCAAACACAAGTCTCAATAACAATGGGATGAATATCTTTTGTTTTTAAACGTTTTACAACGACCGTTGCTCGGCGTCGTTTGTTTCTTTCTACACCTACACGACTATAACCGCTTATTGTACAATTTTATTATTATTAGGTGCTCCGGTGGATTTCGCAAATAATAAATCCGACCATATTTTCAATCTCGCATTGTTGTAGGTACCTACTTACTTAATGCAAATTCGTAATGTCAGATGTGTTTTTGATAGGTTTATCAGATAAACAGAAGTAATAGTCACATGTTTTTCGCAAATTAATCTGATAAAAGCATTTATCATGAGTGCTTTATATGAAGCTAAATAAACATCAAATCACATGCGGAACGGAACGTTGATAAATCAAGAGATTAGTTGCGTTCGGAATATCATGACGTTTGCATGTCCCTCGCGCTCCGCCTGTGTGACTGAATTTAAATAAACAAGACTTTAATTGCTTTTATTGACTACCAAATATAAATTAAAGTTGATAGTGGAAATTTGATACAGTCTCAAATAAATAAATAGATAACGAATCAGTTCAAGTTCATGGTCGCCATTCCAATCTTTTGAATGTGCACTGTCACTTGTCAACTTTTTGTCAACTTGTCAGTCGGTCAGTCGATGACGTTCGGTTTGAACGTGTGCTAAACATTTCCGCCGGTACGCGAGCAATTTGCCTGAAATTGCGTTTATTCAATTACATATTATCTTATTACACTAGTACGTTGGTTGTACGTGTAGCGGGGAGATGGCCGAACATCGCCGGACACTGTGATTCTATGCCACTGTTGTATATTTAGAAAAAAAAAGTTTCGAAACGCGGTGAACCGCTGTGTTCGCATTGTTTTGATATTTCAGTTTTCTGTGTTAAAAGTTTAAAACTCTTTGGTGATAATGAAGGTGTCGCACTCAAACAGCAAGGAGGAGACTTCAGATGAGGAGTCAGGTCTTGGATACCAGAATACGTTGGTAAGTGCTTATGTGCAACTTTCTATTTTCTAGAAATTACTTACTACAAAGTTGTCTTCCTAGTTTAGAAGTCCGTTCTAGGCTGTACGTGCGTGTGCAGACAGCATTACAGGATTTTATCCGAGGTTTCTTTCATGGATTGTGCTGGAAAAAAATTGTTTATAGATTGTACCAGTTTATTTTGATACTTGTACCATACACTGCTACTGATGGGTAGGTATTTTAATTTGCAACTCTTATGACGAAAATGATTATCTATAGTGTTTTATTAGGTTTGGAGTTTATTTACCTATCATCCAAATTATAAAAATCAAATTTTAAAAAGTTAAAAATTACCTAAAGGACATATCAGCATTAAGTTTTTCAATACCATAACAATTAATTGCAATATATCTAATAAATTCTTATTTTATCCAACAAAAATTGTCCAGGAACAACCAGTGTAACATAATAATTTTATTGAGGCCCTTATCATAATTATTCTTATTTGACAAAGAAATACTAAGTAAGTACATCATTACAATCATGGCCAATAATTTAATTTTATGTTCTGTGTCTTGTAATGTTAATTACTTATCATAGGTACCTAGTATTGTGTAACTGAACAGTTTGTTGTGTCACTTCCTTTTTCCAGATCCCAGTGAAAGCACTAGGAAGTGGTGAAGGGCGGGTGTTTTTGGGGGACTGTCTTTTGTAATTTTGACGTTCGAAAAGTGCTGATTCTCAGCCTAATTTGAAGTCATAGTTAAATGACTTTATATTTTGATTGTAACAGTAAAAACCAATTAAAAACATCAAACATACAAATTCCTTCATGAATAAAATAGGAAAAGGTAAATTTTTCCTGTTTCACAATTTGAAATACCTACTACATGAATCAAATTAAAAAAACAAATGAAAATTAATGCAATCCTTCTTAAACTATATGTTCATATTACCTACTACATAATGGTGGTATAATTTAATACTGCAACACTTATGCAGGTGAGCTATTGTGCAACCTGACCTTTTAAATAATAATTTTGTCATCTAGTACTTTCTTTAGGTACTTACATGAATACACATACTGTGTTGTGTTTCTTTTATAATTATTTTGTTCCATCATTTCATATAGTATTTTGAAGTCTTTATGGTGAGATGGTTTTATTGTATCTTGAAGTATTGTCCACAAAATAGACCAAGAAATAAGCACTTAACACTTTACTTAAAACACACACACTCACTCACTTTACTTTAAAAAAGAAATATAATAATAATAATATTAGATTTAGAAAATAAGATTGATAAGATAAGTTCAAAGCTTCTTCCATACATTTTCATTGCATTGGTATAGCACTTATCTATGAAACAGTAGATTTTTTGGTCAGTGGGTCTTTTTTTGATAACTAACGAACAATTTCTACTAGAATCATGTGCTGAATTCATGGTTGATGTCCCTGCCACCCCGTATAATTTTGAGCTGCATTTGAATTGAAATTTTAATATTGCTTATTGAAATAATTGATTGACTTATATATTTACATAATAGGGCCTTAAACTAGAGGTAGGTAAGAAATAATTGGATTCTACCTGAACTAGGAATAAGTTACAACCTAAGTAAACTTTTTGAAATGCAAATAAAGTATAAACTATTGAGTATTGAGTTAAATTACATAAGACTGGCCTCTAAAGCCACACACATACAGGGGAGAGGAAACAGCAACTTCATGCCTAGATTATAAGTTTCAGAATAGAACTTACTATTACATGCCTTGAAATCAATAAGTACCTATTGCAAGGTTAATATGTTCAGCAAAGAGTTCCAACACCATCAATTAGTGCTTTAGAGCTAATTTAAAGTTTACTAAATCCTTTAAAGATTGGTTTTTACATGTAAATATTACTTGTAATTTATATTGAGTTGTAGATTTGACTAACATAAGTACCGAAGTAGGTATTATTTATGTAAAATTAATTTGCATGCGTTAAACAGGCAAAATATGGACTGTCCATAAACCACAAAATATAACATCTGGTTAAACCTGTATTTTCAACAAATAAATTGTTCTCATTCTTAACACGCTAATAAATAAGTTATTGGTGTTAAGACTCAGAAAGAATAAAACCACAGATTTTATGTACTTACCTAAAATTTACTTAGTACCTTGGGTACCTCTGGGTACCCTAGGTTTAATTTGAGCCCTAGGTAAGGTAAGTCCACCAATGTACCGCACTTCTGGCTTTGCTCCTGTCAACATAATTTATTCCCATAAGATTCCTGTTAGTTTTTAATGAAATGCTAAATGGGATGACTTATTCTTAGCTGGCACCCACTCAGTTTTATTTTTAGCCTGATTTGTACTACGTATTGTGTTACATGGGAGTTGGACATCATCAATGAAATGTCGTCATCAAGGGAGAATCAAGAATATGGCATTATTATAGACTAGAAACTCGGTCCAGCCCACTAGTAAGAAGCCCGAATGTCTGATAACCAATCTAACCAAGGGTATTGTGTTACCCAGTAACTGGGTTGCGGAGGTCAGATAGGCAGTGGCTCCATGTAAGATACTGTACTGCTATTCAACTGCATTGCATTGCCTCGAGTTCTGAGTTGAGCTACACAATTACTGACAAATGCTTGCACTGACTGGACGGGTCCATTCAAATTTGTGTGGTTCTTTGCTCAATAGATCATTTCAGGCACTAATCTACATGGTCCTCACATGATCTGACTAAAATTATGTCTGGAGTTTAAAAGAGACTTGACCCCTGAGTTTGTATCGCCATTTCTTCTCAGGGGTAGTCAGATAGGAAATGTTGACTCCATCTAGCTTATTTTTTGTTTTTTTTTTTTTATGAGGAGTTAGTGTGATTCTGTAGATATCCTATTTACAGAATAAATATACAATTTCTTTTCATTTCATTTCCAGACCGCTTTCATAGGTATCCGTATGTTAGGATACCTATGCAATGTCTACAGATTATGGACACAAAATGGCTTTCAAGACACAGAAAAATATAATAAACCCTTGCCTTTGCAGATATGCTGCATCACAAGTTAATACATATTTGAATAACATTAGAAAATCCAATTCATTCATCACTTATCACATTTAGGTATTAAAACAAACTAAACTAAACTTACTAATTATTAACAGCTGTAGAAATGTTGTAATATCGAAATTATTGTAGGTACAAATACATAGGTACTTCATAGTAGGTATATATATTGTTTATAATACCTACCTACATAATTATTTGCCAGTACCTATTATCAGTAATGTGGACATTCATTCATGATTCCCTCCAATCCAATACATTGTAAAAACGTATAGGTACATAGAATACTATGTATTATGGTATACCCAATAAGGTACGAAATCCTATTTGTCTGTAAGTTTTGTATTCAACAGGTTGAAATTGTATTCATTGGCATTCTTCCAGAGGGTAAAAGTACTAATGAATATTTACACACCCTTTACTATGTGTTGTGTGTGTATTTTTGACGTTCGAAAAGTACTGATTTTCAGTCTAATTTTAATAAATGACTTTTGATTTTTTAGTAGGTATTTTTTAAGAAACAGCAGTTTTTCTTGCATTAAAAAAACTGCTATTTCATGCAAACTCACTAGCTTACCCAATTTAAATGTATGAAATAGATGATTTTATATTGCTTAAATTATATTGACTTTGACCCTGTATAGTATACTGATGAACATTTGACTGTATTGAAAATTGTTTTATTATACCTTCTAAAGAATGAAGACTAATAAACATAGAACATTAGATACACTTATCGCAAATAAATTGATTTGATTTGATTTGATAAATAAATCATTTTATGTCTGAGTAGTAAAATATTTCTTAGTGTCATATTTTATTGTTGTAATAACGCTATTATATAATAGTATTGTCTCCTTTATTTCAATATAAATACATGATATAAATTATATTTTTAAATATTAGAATATAAAAAGTATAAAAACATTTAAAAATATAAAAAATAGTAGCCCACCGGTATCGGGAACAGGGTCCAAGCTATCGGTGGTCAGGGCTCCAGAGAGAGGAACTTCCTGACAATGCGAGCCGTGTCCAGAAGTACCGCTTTCTGAACCAAGCTTGATCCAGCTGCCCAACGAGAGCCTCCTCAGGTGTTGGTCGAGGCTCTTGGCTATTAAGCCATTGGCTGTCACGACTATCGGCACAATGATCGCTGATTCCACTTCCCACATGTCGACAACCTCGTGACCCAAGTCAAGATACTTGATTTGTTTATCTTTCTCGGCTTTCACGAGGTTCTCATCATGCGGGACAGTTATGTCAACAATCATTGCGCGCCGCTCTGATCGATCCACCACCACTATATCAGACTTATTGGCAACAACAGTCCTGTCAGTGATTATGGATCGATCGCAGTACAATGTGAAATTTCCATTTTTGAGAACTGGGTCGGGCGCTGCATACCAGCTGTAGTACGGCAATAGTATTGTTATTATTACTTCCTAGCTTCTGTCCGCGATTTCGTCCGCGTGAAAAATTCTTGTATTCCCGATCCACCCCGTCGCATCGCATTGCCTGCTGCGCTATTACTGAGACTACGCTTAGCGTTCTTTCTGACTTGACCTTATCCTTTTGCTCAGCTCCTAAGGGTCCTAGCGTGATCATATATAGCGTCTATCGCCTTCCCCAAGAATAGGGTAGATGCCTGGGTAAAAAAATAATAATTATATTTAGTCCGTCAGTTAGATTATCGAAAAATAATGGACACGTATTTTTTCTTTTGTCAATCAAACAAAAAATTACAAAGATAAAGCGCGTCTAAATTTGGGAGTGGGAGGTCGTGACGTCACGCGGAACTTTAACGGCCGATATCTTCATAATTTTTTATATAATTGACAAAAGAAAAAATACGGGTCCAATATTTTTTGATAATCTAACTGACGGACTAATTAGATTTTTTTTGGCATCTAGCCTATTGGGCTACGCAAAAGAATTTTTCAAATCCGACCTGCAGTGCGATTCTGTAATCATCTCACCGTGAAAACTTAGGTGAAGTGAAGTGAGCGTAGAGTGAGCTGTCATTCCAACTAATGCTAGGGATTGAAACTATTGACAGCTTACTCTAAGCTCACTTCACCTAACTTTTCACGGTGACATTTAACAGAACCGATCGGCTGTAGTTCCAGAGATTAGCGCGGTACAAACAAACAAACAAACTCTTCAGCATTATTATTAGTAAAGATAAATATTATGTACACCTCACATGAGTTTTAGTGTTATTAATGTTATTATTCTTTAAAAGAACATGAAAATACAGGAATCAACAGTTTAATAACAAATGAATACGTTAAAAAACTATTTAAAAAGCGGCCGAGCCGCAGACAGGTCCGTAAGTCCGTACCACTGTACAATATTTAACACTACAATTTTTTTCAATACTTATGTAATAAACACGTTTCTTGTGTGGTACTACTACTCATTTATAACTTTATTTAATTTTATTATTTGTAGTTATAGCTGTACACCATATTCGTAGTATGTACTGTACTTAGAACACACACTGAAAATTCTAAAGTGTCTACCTACTACGGATCAAAAGATACAGCCCTGTGACAGACGACGGACAAAAAAACGTCTAAATTGTGATCTAGTAATAAAACATAGGGTCAATAGTTCAATGTACTCTCAACAAAAACATATTCCCGCGAGACTTGCTTCTAGTCTAAATGCTTGCACGTTTTTACCTTCATTTCGTAAATCTATTTAAGTACCTACATCAAATGCCATGATGTTCAATAGTTTCAGAATTTTCCAGTTAAAGTTCGTTTTTTGAAGTGAAAACTTCTTTAGCGGCGTTGTGCACTTTTTGATCTGATCGAAAATTCGTAAGACGGAGGGAGAGTAGACCGCATTCCAAAATATCAAAAATGCACAACGTTAATATTCAAGTTTTCATTTCTTCCGGCACTCCCGGAGTGCAACCCGTTTTTTTTGTCCCAGATACTAATCTGACATTTCAGTTTTTTGTGTTGGTTTTCGTTTTCTTAGTATAGAAATTTGACATTAGCATAAGCAGCCTATAATGTTCCCACTGCTGGGACACAGGCCTCCTCTCCGTGAGAGGGAGTAGGCCATAACTCACCACGTGGCCCCAGTGCGAGTTGGTAGATGTCACATGTCTTCGAATTGTTTGTCTAGGACATGCCGGTTCCCTCACGATGTTTTCCTTCACCGTTTTGAGAGCAGCGGTGTTTAAATAATTTACACAAAGTAAAGCGCCTATCTGGGTTCGAACCTACGACCTACAACTCGTAAATCTCGGCCGTTGCCACTGGACCACCACTGCTCTTTCATTATTTATCATAGAAATTTGACATTACACCTGTCAAATTAGTATCTGGTTTAAAAAACGGACTTTAGGTAGGTATGTATTTTTTTTTTCTGTAGGTAACCTAGTTTTGTTTGTCTATGCTCATTGCACACAAACACGTCTACTTTGTCACGCTATGGCCACGCAAAATAACGTTATGTATCGTACAATAATAATACTCTAAATAAATAAGTGTATCGCTCATAACAATGTCTTTATTAAGTATGTTAAAGTGTTATTTGTCTAAGGTTGCGCAAGCACAGGTTAGCTTATCGCTTACAAGCACTCTAGTAACCTATTTCTTCTAATTGGCTTCATTGCTAAACGGTTTAAAAATTATAAGAAAACGCTTACGTTTTATGCTTACACTGACTTGCGATTAATCGGGGGATTGTGGCTAAATAATAACAACCGCCTTGGCGCGGTCCGTGGATGGATAACCATCCAATACATATCCAGACCCCTCCGTGCCTCAGCAAGCTCCTTAAATCATACCTCTCAGAATCCCTTCAGTCGCTCCATGTAAAATACTGGCATTTAGCTATACTCTTTGCGAGACAGAGCCCCAGCGGTGGCCAATTTAAAAGGAACACGTCTCTCATACGTCCTCTAATCCCATAATCTACCAGCGAACAATTAAACCTCTTCATAAAATTGAAATGCTCTATTTATCACCTCATTCAATCTGTAGCATTCAACAACGGGAAACGATCCATTGAAACGGCCGTAGGCGACCAACTGGCCACCTGTCACCACCTTAATAGCTTACGTATTTAGTTTTATAGCTCCATTCACTGCATACACGCACCTCTTGGCTTACGATTTCTTGAACGACCTGCTTGACGTGTGTTGTCTGAACTCTTTAAAGTAGGGCCCTATACATGCACACACATGCATAAACTCGCACCTTGTTCCCATCCCCCAGAAACAACAGAACCACGAGCCACGATCGTATCATACCTAAGGAGCAGGTTTCTTCGTTTACGTTCGCACATCTGGGCCCGTATTCCCGTAATTTAAAACGTTGACAAACAAATGTCAAAAACTTGTCAAAATTTATGGAAATTAGACGTATTTTTAACAGATTGAGACTGAGATCAGACTTTGAACGTTCTTAAAATTACGAGAATTACCCCTCTGGTCATACAAGTACACCGGTTGCAAGCATTACGCACCTGACCTTTCTGAAGAACCCTATATTTGTCAAGATACCCCTAAAATCCTCTAAAACTGTTAGTCACAGCGATTTACATATCGTCTTAGAAGTAAACATGTCTGCTTATCCTCTAAAAAATGTTCCTTAGGGCTTAAGCGTGATCCTTACTGTTCACACTGTAGGCTCTCCGTCGCTTAATTTTTCTGCTAAGTTTAATAAAACAATGGCCCATTTCAGCATATAACGTCAATTGAATTCAAATCTAGCAACTCATACAACACTTTTCTTTCAGTTTCCTCCTTATACGTCTGTTCCTAAATTAAGCTGCTACCCTGATTAAATTTTAGTTTTTCCCAGTTATGTTATATATTATTAGTCTTAATATCGGCTTTCCTTCAGGTTTTTTTTTCGATTGATTCGTCTTACCAATGGCAACAGCTTCTTTATTAACAATCATCATTCTCTTGCCCTTATTCCAATTTGTTTGGGTTCTCTTCCATACTTCTCTCTTCGTCGTCATCTTAGTAGTAACCCTCTTTCTACCCCTATCATCCTTCACACAGTCCATCCATCGCTTCTTTGGTCTTCCCCCTACTCTTATAGCCATCCACTATTGGAGTAGCTTCTTTATTAACAATAATTTTTATCCTTCAAAATGCTATCATATCCTTGTTCTTTTTGTAATTTCTCTCCTAATTATAACTATCCCAATTTATTTGGGGTCGGAGCAACATGTATACTTCTCGTTTGTCGTCGTTGCAACAGGTAACTTCTTTCTAGCCATTATGATCTTTCACACATTCCATCCATCGTTTTTCTTGTTTTCCCCTTACTCTTATAGCCATCCACTATTGGAGTAGCTTCTTTTTTAACAACATGGCAACAATATTTATACCTCAAAATGCTATCATATCCTTGTTCTCTTTGTAATTTTTCTCTAATTAAAATTACGCGCATTTATACCGTTAATGATAGGGACTGAACTTGAAGCCACACCTTGAGACATCCTCCATCCTCCGTTATTATAACATCCGTCAACAGTATGATAACCTTATCTTTCATTAACAAACATAACTTCGTAATTGTTTTTTACATGCTTCTCGTTAAACACAAATATTGAAAGTAGGCTGTAGGTTACATTGACTTCGCTCTGTCTTTGTTTCATGGGTTTTCCAATAATATTCTAAACAATATGTCATCCTTCAGTCTGGCACCTATCTAATTAAAGTTAATTAGCACATAATAATGACTGCTACAAATCCATCTAAATTTCAAATCTTAAAGTCACGAATGATTAGTTTACTATCGTCGACATTGTGAGACAGCGGCCAAACACGAGCCTCTGCATCATAAAGATCTGCCTAGCCTTTTTCTAAATATTTTGGGGTCGGCTTTCAGTCTCACCGGATGCTGCTGAATAGTATTTTACACCGAATGACTGCCTATCGGTTCTTCACAACCTAGTTCCTGGGTAACGTTCGTTTATTCTATTTATACTAGCTTCTGCCCGCGGCTTCGCCCGCGTTGATGTCGGAAATTATACTACAGGAACTGGCTACCGGGATAAAAAGTAGCCTATGTCCTTCCCCAGGATGCCATCTATCTCTTTGCAAATTTTTATCGACCTCTGTTCAGTGGTTTCGGCGTGAAAAGGTAACATACAAACAGAGTTACTTTCGAATTTATAATATTAGAATGTATTTATTTGTATTGACATCAGAGCAGATCATGCATTATTGCATTACCAAAAACATTAATGTGCGGACTCATCTCCGAAGTACCTACCTAAATAATTACATCCACTTAACCAAAATAGAAATCAACGCTTCAGAATCGAGACAAAACAAATTAGGTTCTCTAAACAAAAACAATGAGCTCTCATTTGATAGAATTAGAATTTTATTTGCCATCTGTTCTACTTCGAATTGAGATCAAGAGTAGACAGACTAAACGAGGTATGGCCGTATCTTAACTAACGTTTATCTAGTCTACATAAACACGTCATGATCATCATGTTTCTTCCCTTGAAATATAAGATGGTGTTAATTGGAGTGTGTTTAATAATTGTTTGTCTTTTTCAATCCTCATTTATACGGTGTTAGGTTACTGCTGAATAGAAACGTGTTCCACTTTATGCATACCTACTTCGACGTGTCGCTGAAACGACTGTAGATTAGATCTGGTTGGCCCAAAACTATGCATTAATAAAATGTTCTTCATCTTTTGCATCAAGCCTAGCCATCTTTTAAGTCGTTGGTCATACTAGTTTAGTCACAAACGTGCAACGAAAATTTTGTTGCTCCAAATCCATATTAAAAATATGTATAATTAGTACTTAAGTTCAATTCAGACTAATATATCCTATCTATATCTGTGAATATAATAACTGACTGACTGACTATACAGAGTCGCAGGGACATCGACGCGCGACTTGTTGACATGGATTCAATGATTCTGGACAACCCTGCGTTGAAATTTTTCGTCGATTATTAAGAAAATAAATTAGCTGTTCCATACATTTTGACCACGTAGGTATGGCACTTTTGTATGAAATAGCAGATTTTTTTGTTTCTAGAATCATGTGCTGAATTCATGGTTACAGTTTGCGCGTCGATGTCCCTGCTATTTTATACTATACATACAAGGTTAATTTTCAAAGACCAGCCAAATTTAAGGGTGTGGTACAGACCATCCAACTGAACAACTTTCTCTATGGGACCAATATCGTAATCAATCGAAAAATTTATCAACTGCCCCATAGAAACCTTCAATACCTACTCGACCTAAACGTATGGGACGGCTGAATTTTTATTCGCGATTACGATGTTGGTCCCATGGAGAAAATTGTTCAGTCTGATGGTCTGTACCACACTGTTTACATGGAGTACGCTTGGTATGCGAGCGAGTCCATGCCGCAGCGTTGATTATAATCAACAAACCGTTGCCTATTACCATTCGGTACACTCGCAAATTCTTATCGTACTTGAAGTCTTTAACTAATGTGGGTTTCTCTGGTTTTCCTCTATTGTTAACTGCGAGAAATAAAATATGTACTTTATTTTGTTTTTCTTCTTTCCGTGCCAAGAGATTTGTTTACCTATTCTATTTTTCTCTATAATTATAAACAAGATTCTTGTGTCTACAAACATGGTGTGTCACTATTTCTGCTTGCGTATTTGGATTTTCCTGATTCCGTCCCTCGGCTGTATTGATGACTTTCGTATTTAGGCAACTTTTTCGTATTTTTGATTCTTTTTCTTATTTATGATTATTTTTCGTATTTATGATTCTTGTGCCTACTACACGGTGTTGGAGTGTTTCTGCTGCTCGTATTAGGCTGCTCCTTATTCTGTTGTACGGCTATATTATTAACTTTGATTATTTAGACATTTCTCTTTCTCATGTCTTTTTGGGCTGTCGCGACATCCACACACCATATTACCACAATCGAAGAGTTTCTGGCATATTCAAGGCATAGCAGCTTCACTCTCATTGTATTGGCTTGAATAGAAAAAGGTTGACCATGGTCGACCTATTTCAAGCTCATCTACCATTCCGTCTGTAATGCCACGCACTCCTTGCAATCATCATTGTCGTCCTTGCACTTTCTTACGTTCATTATAGCCTAGAATAGTGTTGGTCATTCAATAAGGTTAATTTTAGTTCAATGAACTTAGAGGGTAGTATTAATGATTTTAATGATTATAATTCTGTAAATACATACTTGTTACGGTCACGAATCATATTTTGTTTAACATACACCCTGACATTGACCTGCAAATTCCAAAAAACTTAAGAAAATTTTAATTTCGCGGTCTACCCTGGCGCTTCCCCCTTAAGGGTTGGCTTCCAATCCATTCCACCTAAATGCGGTTTAATACTAGAACGTATGCGGAAGTGACCTTCATGAGTAGGTAATGCTACTTGTGAAACTTGATTCATATGATTTTAGATATATTTTATTTAGTTCCAAATCTTCTTTATCGTTTTATAGATCTAGTTGCAGAAATTATCATATTGGAACCAGCTTTTGGGAATCTAGTACCTACCAGATACTGCGTTTATATGCAGTAGCTATCAAAATCGAAAATTATATCATTCAGAATATTTATTAGATCCAGGTACAGTCACGACCAAAAGTATGTATACACGCTGCTTTATTCAAATGCGATTTACTCCTTTATTTTTGTATGAAATTTTATGTTGTTACTAACATAGCATTTTCGAACCCATAGGTTTATGTAATGTGTCATATTTCAACGTTGCATTCGTTATTTCACGAAAAAAATCGCAATTGAAAGTTACCAAGTGTTGACATATTGGTGCTCGTGACTGTACCCATACGATGCCCCCTCAGCCTTGTGCTTTTTGAAGACCTGCTGACAAAATCCTTGAATTAAAGTGGCCACTTGCCAAAGCCACAAGGCTAATTAAATATACTTAATTAAAATTAAAAATACGCCAACTTTTATCTAATTGAATGCAGAGATATTCCGATATCACTATTAAATAACAATATCTTATCAGTTATCAGTATTACGTTACTAAAGCATTCAGAGATTATGCAAAATTTATCTTTACACTAGCCCGCAACTTTGTCTGCGTGGAATTTGTTGTTCCTTCGACCCACCCCGTCGGCGTCGCATCGCATCGCCTTCCCGCGCTAATACTTCGTTTTCGCTTAGCGTTTTTTCTTTTTGCTCGGCTCTTTAGGCCTTCCTCAAGAATTTAGCAATTAAAAGCAAAAAAAAAAAATTCAAAGCCGACTCGTAGTTCCGGTGATTACGCCCTACATACAAACAAACAAACAAAATTGAGTTTCACCAAACTTTTATATCTACCTAGAATATGTCTTACCCTGAGAATAAATTTTGGCTTTTTAACAGTTTGTCCATACTAGACATTTTAGAACTATCAATTTTATTCCACGGATAAAATATATCTGACTTTCGTATCCTCCCTAAATATAGGTAATAGGTACTAAAACTCAGGCTAAGCATAATTTTATGTGACTTTTTAATTACCTATATTTTATGAACATCGTTAGTATTTTCCTATTGTTCAGCTGACGACAGTTTTGTCTTGTTGTCTTGCTACATAAATATTATCCGTCCGTATTTGTCCGGCTGGTATTCTAAATACGGTCATAAAAATATGATATGATAATACATATATGTTTTTGTAGCCGCAAATTGGGTACTGTAAGGTCGTGGGTTCGTACCCAGACAGGCGCTTTACTTTGTTTAAATTATTTAACACCACTGCTGTCAAAACGGTGAAGGAAAACATTTTAAGGAAACCGGCATGTCCAGGAAACCAAAAATTCGAAGACGTGTGACATCAATCAACCCGCACTGGGCCCGCGTGATGGATTATGGCCCACACCCCCTCACAGAGAAGAGGCCTGTGTCCCAGCAGTGGGAACATTATAGGCTGAGTACAAGGAATGTGACTGTCATGTCATAATCGCGTTTATAAAAACTTATAAACGCCATGTCAGCGCACTGAAACAAAATTTTGTAAAGTGCGGTTCGGTGGAACAGTTTATAAATATTATATTATTCAGTCCCCGAACGGCACCAGCAGTGTGATTCCGTAACACACTATCAGTAGCAATGGGTTTCATTTTGACAGTTCAACAACATTCATTGCGTTATTTACGTTGTTGAGCAGACACATTGTTCGAACATATGGAACAATGGATTAGCAATATCCTTAAAAATGATTCAGACTGAGATTTATAGTGTGTGTTGACATGTCCAGTAGTACAAATACTATTTCGTACCTCGCCATTAATCTCCGAAAGATAATCTTTATCAGCTGTCGGAAGGGTATCACAATCATGTGACTTTCTGTCGATAATCTGCATTTATACAACAATACCTATGAATGTAAACATTCCATGATTAGGTTGTTTACTGTTATTTTATCCGTTTGAAAAAATCCCCTGGTTAACAAAGGCTAATGGGGGATTTACACTTGGTCGATTTTCACCGTGCAGCTGGTCGCTTATCAAATCGCCTCACAAGGCGAATCGCCACCCCATTTACACAGGTCGATAAAAATCGCAGGAGACTAGTAACGGCCGGCAGAGACGGTCGTTATGAAAATTACGGTTTACGGTGACAAAAAAACGTTCTCTAGGAAAACACTCCAATTTACTAACTTACTTTCATAAGTCATGTTTCAGTGATGTCAATCGCCGTAAATTACATCGTAAATTGCGGACGCTTTTTGGCGGCCAGCGCAGTCTTAGAACACCCTAGCTAAACGGGAATTGACGTAAAGTGAAGTGAAGTCACTGTAAATGACATGAAAAAATAAATTAGTTAAAAAGTGTTTATTCACAGAAATGCTTTTTTTTTATAAAATATACTACCTCTGCCAAACTGCAAGCTCCTTTTTTTTAGTACCTACATGTAAACATAATTATACCACTTTTTTTTTTTCATTAGCCTACATTGTGTCCCATTGCTGGGCAAAGGCCTCTTCTTTTTCCTTCCAAACCTCCCTGTCTTGTGAAATCTCTGGCCATTATTATTTAGTCCCCAAAAATTGGAGCAAGATCGGTCCAATCTACGTATCTCCTCGTTCTCCTCCTTTATTTGAAGTCAGTTTAAAAGACAACTTCTAACACATAATCTAACATTGCTTAGGTATAATTTGATAAACTGGTGACATATCTGAATGGTACAATTTATTATGAAATAATTTATGAACCTATTAACATGCTATGATAGGTACTTACAAGAACAATTATGTTCTTACATAGTTGAAGATTATTGCTAGTTGTCTTTGAAACTGATCGTAAAAATGTTATTGGAATAATTACCGTTACAAAAATAATGACAATACTAATTTTCTTTGATCTTCATTCGGCATGCTTTAAAAGAAGTTTTGGTATTGGCAGCAATACCAAACAACCCACCTATTGAAGGAAAGTTACTAGAAAATGTACCATTTTACCTTACTAATAAAAAAACTATAAATTAGTAAGAAAAATATAATTAAACGCAGACATTACACATTTATCTGTCACATTTATGTACAATTTATCTTACACCCGATTTTTTTTTTAAATCCGAGTCGTAATAAATCTTTCCGCAACTCTAAAGAATTTAATCCACGTTCCGTAGTAAAATCGTTAAAAATTAATGATCAAGATAAGAGTGCTATCACCAGCAATAAATTATTTTTTGGCCAGCAAACTTCATATGTGGCCTACGCAACCATGAATCATAAACTCTTCCCATACCTACTGTAATTTGAAAACATTGTAAAAGCCAATTATTTTTAAAATAGTAAACGTGGAGATTCTTGCCGATTCTTCTCCATAGGAAACGAACAATTGGAACCGTGCACCTAGCTTCTGACGTTTCACAAGTGCCCATGTAGGTTTATGTGAAATAAAATATTTTGATTTTGAAACAAAATACCTTTCATTATGTTTTGGGGTGAAAACCTTCTAAAGGCGGCCGGGCTTTGGTGATAAGATCGGGCAGAGTGGGGTTTTTACCTCACCAAAACTACCCTGGCACATAGAAGACACCCGAAGCCCGCTCTGGAACGCCTGTTAGAGACAGCCCTGGGGAGACGGTCTCCCTGAAACCTACCTGTGCTAGAATGCAAGGCAGCACATGACAACTGTACTGTCCGAGCTATTAGTTTTGTTTTAATCGATTACAACCTAAATTCAATATACTTACAGTTAGTTGCATGGTAACTAAGTAAGTTAGTAAATTGGTTTGTTTTCCTAGAGAGATCGGCACCTATTTACGAGTTGCAGGTCGTGAGTATGAACCCAGCACTTTACTTTGTGTATTTAATTTTATCACCATTGCTCTCAAAACGGTGAAAGAAAACATCGTGAGGAAACCGGCCTATCCTAGAACGTACAATTCAAAGACGTGACATCCAACAACCCGCACTGGTCCGCGTGGTAAATTATGATCCACTCCGGACAGAGAAAAATGCTGTGTCCCAGCAGTGTGAGCATTATAGGCTAATTATGCTGTCCTACTGAAAATCTATAACTGCAAAATAGCCCGATTCGTATAAACAGCATTAAAGTGATCTTTAGAGGTTGCCATAGCAGCGTGACCATTATCATCCTTCAGAAGAACACTTTGAAAAGTGACAAGGTCTGACATGTTTTGATCACCGACAGCCACGGTCACCAGGCCAGATGGACTAGTAAGCGGAGACTGAATTACGTGGAACCACTGAAATACACGCAGATTATTTGCATTCATTAATTTTTACCGTTTATTTCATGTATTACGCAATTAGTCAAACAATTGTAATCGTCCAAACATGAGGAAATGTCAGTAAAGTACACTGACATTGATAGCGGTCGAGATAATCTGGACGTTATCGTGGCTGTGTTAGTTTTTACTGCAAAATAATGTCTGCCTGTTTGTTTGTTGCTAACTTATCAGTCTGAACTTTCCCCAAGTAGTACAACCTGTCTGCCAGGTAAACCAGATGCAGCTGAACGTCATCATCATCATCTGTCTAGCCTTTTTCCAACTATGTTGGGGTCGGCTTCCAGTGTAACCGGATGCAGCTGAGCGTATGAGTATTAAATTTTAGCGTAGTAACTAAGATTGTGTTACCTGTATCCTGTAAAAGTCTCACCGTGCAAACTTAGGTGAAGTGAGCTGTCAATGGTGTCAATCCCTATCATCAGGTGGAATGGCAGCTAACTTCAAGTTCATTTTTCCAGGTGAGATTTTTAAAGAATACAATGGCTGGTAAAAGTAATACAACAGACGACACCGCAACAACAACATAGTAAAGACTCCTTATCTCATCCATTACACTATCTTAATTTCCCAGGACGATAGCACCTCTTATCAGATAGGATTATAACGGGATAACAATGAATGTTTTGGAATTCTAGTCAACTTAGATAAAACTTTATTGACTATCAATAATTATATGAAGGGATTTTCAAATTGCCTTGGTATTGAAATGACACTAGATTGGAGTATCATTTATTGGTGTTGTTAAAAGCAGAATCAGGATTATTCACCTTTTTTTTGGTTTATAAGCGCTGAATTAGTTATTGAGTCATGCAGTATTGTCATTTTGTTCTACATTGAAAGGCCATCCGTGGGTGACAGACAGCCCAGGTACCGACCTTGCTGACTTTATGATCTTTATTGAAGCCGCATGAGCCGTCCAGCACTCCCAGCAGTGGACTAGTATAGTTTGATGATAATGATGAATAATAATCAACCTACAACGTTCCCACTGCTGAGTCAGAGGCTTCCTCTCTTTAAGAAGGACTGGGCCAAAATCCACCACGCGGGCCCAGTGTGGGTTGGTGGATAATGATGTCGAGCTGCAGAAGCGATGGATGGATTGTCTGAAAGATGGTATGGCTACAAGATGAAGGCTCATAGAGATGTATGGAATAACATGAAACTATGTGTCGACCCGCAAGTAAATTTGAGTAGGGGCAGGAGATCGTTGATAATGACTTGCTAGAACTAGTGTCGTCAGTAACTAGTAAAAGATTTTTGTGAAACGCCTAGTAAATATGATGAAATTGGCGACGATGCTGAAATATAGTTAAATTTATACATTAAACACGATTGTGTAAATCACTTCTGAATTCTCCATGGGAACACATCTGTGGTATTACGTCAAATATTCATGAGAGTTGCGAAAGTTGTCCTCTTTACAGCATCAGCTACAAATTCTTCGGTATTAAATAATATTTTGTGGAAAGCAGAAGATTGTTAGAAATAAAGAAATAGCATTTATTGTGACTCGTACAAGAAGATCACAAACTAAACTAAATAAAAAACTAAATTATATAAAAAAGTAACAAAAATAAAAATGAAACAGAAAGTCCTATACGAGGTCAAAAAGCTCCTATCACAGCATGATGCTGCGACATTTAAAAAATAAATGTCGCAGAGCTGGTATTCTAATAAGGCCCGCAGTGTGTGATGTCACGGCCAGTTTATTCTAGCTGACCAAATGTTAGCCAAATTAGAACTTATCTTGCGGTGAACATTCAGTCACAGTGGCTTTCTTTTATACAGCTTCATCATTCCTTCATCATAACCATCATCATAACCATCATCATCATTGGCAGCCAGCCTTACTCCACCCACTGCTGAGTAGGTACAGGCCTCTCCCTTTTTGTGCCACGCTTCCCTTATCCAGATCTTCTCCGTGATCTTCTGATGGTCATCCATTCATGTCCATTGCGCTGGAAAAAACTGTTAGATATGACCATGCCCCACTTGCTAGTGTCCTAAGTGCCCGTTCACCTGCACCTTGGTTGACCTAAAAATGCCACTGGTGCCGCAATCAACGTGGCAAAAAAACCAAGAGGAAGAGTGCCATAGACATGAAAAGATGAACTGTTAGATGGTAAGTTCGAGCGGCCTCAGTTGACTAAAGAGCCGTAGAATGGGTGTGAATGTACCTATTGTTTTAATGAAAGCTAATACTTCTTGTTCGTGTCCTACTGCCGTTCCGTCAAGGTAGCCCCACTTTACCAGGGGCTGCAGTCTCGACATTCATAGCGATCGCTTTACGACCGAATTCGGTCGCAAAGCCCTGTCGCTCCATACATTACACCTGTCAATCCGGGACTTTGCAACCGAATTCGGTCGTAAAGCGATCGCTATGAATGTCGAGACTGCAGCCCCAGGTTGGAATTACATCTCAACAAACATTTAAAAAAAATACTTGATAATCAATTTTATTATTATTTATCACCATCTCTCTTCCTGTTTATGTTTCCCTAATGTTCATGTTTTGCTCTCATCTTGATGAAGATGGTTATGAACTGGAGGTCAGCTGATCAGCTCCCTATGCAAGAGCACTTGCGAGATGGTACATTTTTTTGCAGTTACAATAACAAGATAAGTGGCCCATTGTCGACGGCAGACAATTTTGCTATGATTTTATCATTATTTTAATGATAAAATGGTAGCAAAATTGCCCATGTACTCCTGCATGTGTGTGTGCTTACGTGATAAAATAACTAGAAAAAAATTAACATAAAAATATTGTACTTTTGCTAGTTTGCACTTATGGCATGAAAGAATCAAGGCTAAAAACAAAAGCATATCAGCCTATAATGTTCCCACTGCTGGGACACGGGCCTCTTCTCTGTGAGAGGGAGTGGGCCGTAATCTACCATGAAATAAATTACACAAAGTAACGAGCCTATGACGTACAACTCGTAAGTTGGGACCTTTACTACTGCCTTGATAACTCATGCAATAGTGGCCCATTGCTTTTAATTGCATTGA
The DNA here is from genome assembly GCA_949629185.1 of Apamea crenata. Classification (NCBI taxonomy): domain Eukaryota; kingdom Metazoa; phylum Arthropoda; class Insecta; order Lepidoptera; family Noctuidae; genus Apamea; species Apamea crenata. The sequence goes on from OX451377.1 coordinate 11,936,391, forward strand.
TTGAACTCATGCATTGGTTTGCATGAGTTCACTCTAGGCAAAAAAAAAACTATGTTTAATTCCATTACTTACGCTTGTACGATAAGCTTCAATTACGATTAGCACAGTATTTACTGCAGAGCATATTATGACTAGTTTACTTAAACATTAAATCATCTATGTATAACAATGGGTAAAGTCGAAACGTCTAGTGCAAAAAAGCAACACTCTTACACGTGTGATTGCTTCGGAACTGCAATGGTCTCGTCATTGTGAGTCTCGTGTTGACAGATTGTGTATGGCAAATCTGTCAAAAACTCACAATGGCGAGACTATAATATTGAAATGTTTGTAAGATTGTATACTTAGGCTCCTGGTAACTAGCTTTCAAATAGATGGGTATCTTGCCAGACTTTCTTCGAACAGTAGCAGTGGTGCCGTGATCAAGCGAAACTCAATTTAGGAGAAGTTGGAAGCTGCTGTAGACTTCCTCTGGTCTCTTTCCTTAATACTATTGTAATGTTCTGTCTATTGACCGACACTTCTTCTTTACGAAAAAAATATTTAAATATATCCGTTTGTACCTACACACACAGTAGGTAACACTAAACGCTCACTAGGCACTAGGTAACCGAAATTAATGCCTGAAACATGTAAATCCGTTTGTTACCCTAGGCGACACCTAAATTAATGCCTAAAAGCGCGCTGTTGGATTTTCAACGCTGAGCTCAGCACCGAAAGTTGGAAATCCACCAGCGCGCAGCGGCATTAAACTGCTACAACGGATGTACCAATTTGACGCAAGTGCATTGATTGTAATATTAAACCAGCGCCATGCAAAAACAATATCGTATCACTTTCTTGGTATTTTATAAAGTTAACAACTCTACAAACTGCTCATCGCCCACAAATCTGAACATTGTGGGAACCACGAGACTACTTCTCCAATAGCATTACTGACAGGATAACACGACACCCGTACGTTTTCCGCCTGTAAGTATATAGGTATAATGCCGATAGCTAATATGCAGATAAGCTAAACGATTATGGAGCATTCGAATGCGTTTTATGCCTTGATTAACTTGCTGTTCCGGTCGCTTTGCGCTTATGAAGCGTTGCGATACCAAATAAACTAGTAGACTCGGCGGGGTAATTGTGTAACACACGATCAGTAGTAATGGGTTTCATTTTGACAGTTCAACAACATTCATTGCGTTACGCAGTTAGGGTGCTGGTTTCTGGTGATTCGTAAATCTTTGAGTCCTAAACAGAGAACGTTCCATTGAACGTTCTCTGTTTAGGACTCAAAGATTACCTTTGACGTTTAGTAGGTACTCTACTAGTTGCGCCCCGCAGTTTCAAAAAGTATCCTATGTGTTAGTCCTGGTTATAAACTATCTGTGTGCCAAATTTCATTGAAATCCGTAATTATTTTTTAGTAATTTTTGCGTGACAGAGTAACAAACATCCATCCATCCATCCTATTGCCATCAACGTGGCACGAATCCAGCCTGCAGACTACTACTGAGAAATTCCTGACAGAAGCCCCAATAACACTTTGCCCGACCCGGGAATCAAACCCAAGACCTCATGCTCAGCAATAGCGCTTGCGACCACTAGACAAGTCATGAAAGTAATGTATTCAATAACAATGCAAATTATTGGTTTACCTTTGTAAATATTTCGAAATTGTATCGTGCCGACAAAGCAATTAAATATTTATCATTGCAAGGAAAACTTTACTTCAAAAGGTCGGTTTATTGCTAATTTATTATTATCATACGAACACATGTTTCCTTGAACTTAATAAAAACATACCTCATTCAAACCGGAAGGTTTTTATAGTAATTTAGTTATCCGAATAACTATGAACTGACTGGTTTGTCTGTATCACAAATTGTGGTCATAAAAAGTGTCTTGGAAGCAACTTATGTCTGAGATGTATGAGCTTGAACGAAATCGGACATAAATAAAAATCTTAGCACTTGTAGTTTTGTAGTTTTTGCCTTCTACCTATTATGATAAAAAAGAGTACGTTTTAATTAATGTGAGTTGGAAGTAGAAACGCATTTTTTGACGCTCACCTCGGTACCTCAAAAATTTTTGCTACACACGTTTTTCTTGCCGTGAGAAACTACGGTTTAATCGCCGTGTGTAGGCACGGTCGACAGTGTTGTATGGATCACTACGGAAACTTGTTAACAGATACGTTATTAATCTAATTAAGGGTTGAAAGTGGACGAGGCATGCCTGTCCTTTGTATGAAAATCCACTCTCGACCCCCAAGGGTCGAGAGTAAACTGCAGTTAGGGGTCCAGTGGAAACATTATTGATTGGGGGTCGAGGGGTCGAGAGTGGACTAAACGAAAACGACGGGGTGTTATTCTACGGTGTGGTTAATACGCCTTGTGTAGGCGCGGTTGTCAGTGTTGTATGTATGGATCACTATGGAAGCTTGTTGACAATACGTTTTTTCTACGGCGCGGTTAAGACTAAAGAAACCGTGCAGTATACACAGCCTGTATATAGCCAGTATGTACGGGCCTTAGAGTCTTATGATATTTGTATTTTTGACATTTCTTGGTACCATTTGGTTTATGTTTCCCAATTCTGAACTATTACAAGCAATTAAACACACGCATCTCATCAATCCAGTTCCTTTGAAACTTTATTTCACGACGGCGACACATCCGGCCAGCTCCAGGAATAACCGAATAATTTAAACTTTCCTTCATATGTGTGTCATCATCTGCCTAGCCTTGTCCCAGTGTCTATGTTGGGGTCGGCTTCCAGTCTAACCGGATGCAGCTGAATGCCAGTATTTTACATGGAGCGACTGCCTATCTGACCTCCACAACCAAGTTACTGGGTAATACGATACCCCTTGGTAAGAGTTGTCAGACTTTCGGGTTTCTGACTACCCGTAACGACTGTCAAAGATTCACGAATGCCAGTCAAGATCAACGGCTTAACCTGCCTACCGAGACACGGAGGGGTTTGGGTATGTAAAGATGGTCACCCATCCACAGACCCACCGCTGCAAGCGTACCTAAACCTGATCGATCGACCTGTGCGGCTGTTATTATTTAGCCACCCCCCCTTCATATGTCTGTAGCACTTAGTAACAGAGATATCTAGAACGTAATTTACATACCGTTAACCGGGGACAGGAAGTATCGCAAATATATGTAAAGTAACTGGGCCATACATGATGTAAAATCGCTCACTTTGAATACTTTTTTTGCTTGCACTTTTTTTGTGACTGCATTGCAGCATAACTATTCACAACCATTCCACACGTTTCCGTACCTAATCGAACATCAATCAATGGTATTGTAGGAGTCCTCTAAACGCTGCGCGCTGTTCACAAAATAATCCAAAACCCGAAAATTCTGTCAGTTTAAACCAAATACAACCGCTATTCTTCCGACAGGTGTTAGCTGTTAGGGGCAAGGAAAAACAGATTATCGAAATGTGTCATTTTTGATACGATATTCTGTCGAATGGTTGTGAATAGCTGTGCAGGTAGCACTAGATTATATTCTAGTCGATACAGTCTCATGTCCTCGTTATTTTTTCTACTCATATGAATTTTTGACCCGAAATTTTAAATGGTTTTTACAGTCACATCCATTGCTTCATAGGTTTAAAAAAATCTTCTGCTCAACAACGTAAATAACGCTATAATAATAATAATAATAAACTTTTATTGCAGACCTTGCAGTCCATAATGTTAGTAAATACATAAAATTACTTAATTAACAAATGTTAGTAACACATACAATTAATCTCAAAGAAAAATATAAAATAAAAACATAAAATAAAAACTAAAAAAAACAATATAAACAAACTATCTATCGCCGACCTGTGTGTGCAGTCTCACCCACCGGCCAAGCATCGGACAGTCCCACCGGTCACTCAATGCCCTCAACATGCTATGGGAGCTGACGCGTGTTCTGTGACGGAGAGAAGCGCATCGCTTACGAATGATGGCATAAAAATCATCCACCCTCGCATCCGCAAACATACCCGAAGCGCTACAAAACCGCGGCAGCCCCACAAGCATTCTGAAGGCATTGTTATATTGTACACGCAGAGCGCTGTATGCCTTCTGCGTATACTTGACCCAGAGGCTGCAGGTGTAGAAAGTCTGACAATAGGCTCTAAATAGCGTCATTTTAACCTCAAAAGTACACCGTGCAAACCTGCGGGCCAGCATATTACTTCGAACAGACAGCGCCCTGCGCTCCCTCTCTATGTCTAGGTCATCACAAAGGTCCTCGGTGACCCAATGACCCAGGTATTTAAATTTTGAAACTCGCTTCAAGGGCATACTTGCTAACGAGATGCACGGCACATTCAAGTCTCTTCTGGCGCCAACTTTAAAAACAAGAAACTCACTCTTAGCGACATTATACCTAAGCCCTTGAGCCACCGCGTAATCCTCACAGACCTTCAACAAACGTCTCAACGCACTGATCGATGGGCTCAGCAAAACCATATCGTCCGCATAGCTGATGTTGTTCATAGCAACACCATCATGACATGACAGCCGATGCCAGTACTGCTGAGCTCAACAATCAGCTGGTTAATATACAAATTGAAGAGGAACGTGGCTGAACTGTCAAAATGAAGGAAAATGCGATCAATTGTCATTGTATGTGTGCGTTACTCCGCTTGTTAACCGTTTGCTATTCCTTTTCTCTCTCTCCCTCAGTATCTATCTCTGTCTTTATTCCTTTTGTTTCTGTACTGTGCTATTCATGCATGGCTCAGGCTGCTCTAGTGTGAATCCCGTCAGCGGGGTAATTACGTAACACACTAACAGATAACAGTACTAATGGCTTTCATTTTGACAGTTCAACAACATTCATTGCGTTATTTACGTTGTTGAGCAGACAAGTGTTTCGAACATATGAAGCAATGGATAAGCAATATCCTTCAAAATGATTCGGACTGTTTGATATCAATTACCCCGCTTGTTAACCGTTTGCTATTTTTCTTTCTCTCTCTCCCTCAGTATCGATCTCAGAATTTATTCATTTTGATTCTGCATTGTGCTATTCATTGTGCCATTCAAGCATAGCTCAGGCTGCTGTAGTGTCAATCCGGTCAGATAGGTTGGTAGCGGAGCTGACTTCTCAAGGTGCTGGATGGATGCGACGCTTTCTCCAAACTTGTTCTTTTGTGTGTTTTTTCTCTGCGTCATTTTGGCCGCAAATAAACGTAGGTATTTTCTTTATTTCTTTCTATGCAGTTACTACGCTCAGGTTACTTACGTTCAGGTTGCATGGCACTTCCACATCATAAAACGTCAAGGTCTATTATTGCTTTACGACCAATGCGTCAGCTAGATAGTTTCAACCTTAGTGAAGTTCAATTTACTGGGAGTTTTTGTTCAAAGCGGCTACCTCTACTAAACTGACATAGAAACATATGTACTTAAATAAACTCACGACTTTTTTCCATGGTGGTAGGCAGAAACTAAGCGCAACCTGTTGCGATCGTGTAATATTCCTTGTGATTCGTGTACGTACATACATCGACTAAAGTGTCGTCACTTGCTATTTTCTCCTCGGGAACATTCTCACGGAAAACACGCATGCGTTTACATGCAATCTTTCGCTAAGATTGCAGTATTGTCCTTTAACCTTTAACTTTATCATCTAAAGCTAAATACGTGTGATAACAAGAACATCTGTGACTGTGAGCCTAAGGGGCCTAGACAAAATCGGAAAAATCAAATTGTATGGAGTTACCCTAAAAATGAAATTGTATGGAGTCCCTAATTGCGTAACACACTATCAATCACAATCTGAATCAATTTGAAGGATATTGCTAATCCATTGCTTCATATGTTCGAAAAATTTGTCTGCTCAACAACCCAATGAATGTTCTTACATAATCAGCTTATGACGTTCCCACTGCTGGGACACAGGCCTCCTCTCGGCGAGAGGAACTGGGGCGTAATCCACCACGTGGGCCCAGTGCGGGTTGGTAGATGTCACATGTCTTCGATTTTTTGGTTCTAGGACATGCCGGTTTCCTCACGATGTTTTCCTTCACCGTTATGAGAACAGTGCCGATGAAATAATTTACACAAAGTAACGACGTTCGAGTCTACAACGTACAACTAGTAATTCGCGGCAGTTACCACTGGGCCACCTCTGCTCTATGAATGAATGTTGTTGAACTGTCAAAATAAACCCCATTGCTATTGATAATGTGTTACACAATGACCCCGCGGGACCGCTCAGAGAAACAGCTGTGAAAACAATGCTGCTATCATAATTAGCATTCTTTGTGAAGTGTTCGATTACTTGATAAGTGTTTTGTTGCTATTATTGAGTAAGTGGATGCTCTTGAAAATGTGGGCCAATCGTTATTAAACTCAAACTCAAATCATTTAATTCAACTAAACCAATTACAGGCACTTTTGAATTGTCAAAGGGTCGGTCAGTCAGAAAGATGAAGCTAGTTGCCCATTCCAAAGCGTAGGTACCTATGGAGAAGAACGGGCAAGAAACTCCATGGACACTCTTTTAAATCATAAAATGTTTACAAAATATTTATTAATTTAAATAACATAAATTTTGCTTTGACTAAAAAGGGTTCGGAGAAATATATATCTTCAGCAGCATTTTCCATGTTAATCTATTGAGTTAGTTTTTGGACTTGCGTTTCCATTATGTCGCGGCCATCACTTTCATCTGAGTGATGAAGCCTTGGTATTACTAAGTAAGATAAAAAGAGAAATTAGTTCAATGTCCCAGACATTGAACTAATTTCTCTTTTTATTTTACTTAGTCCTCTATATCTGGCTATCTGCATAGTCCCCAAAACAAGCTTGTCTTATGAATAACAGATATCCCCTAAGCAAATTTTCTCATCGTATACTTAGTCCTCAAAAACAAAACCTGTTTGAGCGAAACCATGACTGATCGAAATCATCCAAGCATATGTCCTAAATTATCCCACAGGAACGTGCTACCGGAACAAAAAGTTTTCTTTCTTTGAAAATCTAACCTCATCTGACTTGAACTTGATACAGCAACTCAAAACAACTCTATGACAACGCATTCGTAATTGAATTTGTTTATATGAAAGGTTAATGAGCTCAAATGACCTTGATTACGATAATTACGCAATTGATGTAAATCTGTGAACGCCGTTGTGTGGCCGTTCAAATGATAAAAAATGCTAAAATGAGACAGTTCTAAATTGATAAATAAGGTACTTACTAAGTGACGCAGCCATTTTTGTCGTTTCCGTCAATTAGTTGCCGGCAAAGGGTCGTTCCTACTCCTCATATTTCGTGAGTCATCATTAGCCCAGAACTGTCCGTCGCTCCACCTAGCCTGAGGGAGTGCTTACGTTTCTCGATTCGCGGTCTTACTCAAGAACACGTCTACCCCAACGGTCATCGGTTCTAATGAGCATATGAATATCAAACATCATACCATGTAAGTACATGCTAAGAGAAAGCAGCAGGCCAATTCTCGTAATTTAAAACGATCAAAATCTATTCGCAGTCTCATCTCGGCGACAAACAAATGTCAACAACTTGTCAAAATGTAGGGAAATTTGACTTATTTTTGACAGATTGAAACTGAGATCAGACTGTGGACGTTCTTAAATTTACCAGAATTGCCCCTCTGGTGTCTAGACCATACAGCTGCGCAAACATCGGCTGTAATCAATGGCCAATTATTTTATGTCAATATTGATTGAATATGAATTGTATGTCAAGAAAATATGACCGTCTGTACAAATAATAAAATCTTTCTATTTCAAGGACCCGTCTCTGCAGAACTTCTTTGATTCGTCGACAGAGATTATTTCTTTGATACGTCGACAGAGGTTATTTAGTGCTTTCGAAGATATCTAACCACGGATGCTGCGGAGTTTGTTGAGCAGACACATTTTTTGAGCATATGAAGCAATGGATTGGCAATATCCTTTAAAATGATTGAGATTGATAGTGTGTTACGCAATTAGGGTGCTGCTCATTGCGTGTGGAGTAATCTCAGGCCAACGTCCAGCTGTGAACGTTTTTTGACGGATATGAATATGATGATCATCATTTCAGTTGAAGACACCGCTTTCCATGGTAGATCTATCCCACCTATCAAACAGGACCTAGCCCGAGGTTCCTCCTCTAAATCTTGCCTTGAAGTTCTTAATTTAACGGTTCCTATCTTTTTTTTTTAATACTTTTTCTTTCTTTCTTTTCTTTATTGTATTTGCTGACGTGCAGTAGACTGCTATACAATAACATCCAATTATAAACCTTAACCTACAACACACGGGTGACACGTTTATATAGATGGGCAACAAAAAACATTAGTAGGTATACACTTTTGTATGTAACTGTCAATTTTTTTGAATAACCGTTGAAAATTCAGAATCCTTTACTGAATGGTAACGGTTTGCGCGTCAATGTTCCTGCCACCCTGTATATGTTAACCCACAAATCTTTTATCTAATTCATAGTATAATGTACTGTGTGTCTTCATTACCATCTACCGACATAAACGTTGCCTTAGAGTTAAGACGCGCTTAAACGTCAAAAATGTATGGTTAAACATTCGCTGGGTAATACTGTAATCAACTTTTATAATTATTCTAGGCATTGTCCGCCCAGATTCGTCTCCGTACATGAAGTAATGATCTCTATTTGTATATGTATTGTAAACATCTCTTACATTTGTTTGCATAGTTACTCTATTCTTATCAGCTGTGACCTTCTGTGACGTATGTTAATACTTGTACGATGCATTTTGGTGCGATACTTAATAGCTAATTAAAAATATTAATCAATCATTTTGATGATGATTTTGATACTTGCATAGGCCATAGGCTGCTGGACATAGGCCTCTCCTATTGCACGCCATTCACCAGGATTTTCGGCAGTTCTATCCAGCTGCATAGCAAAGTTTGTTAAAAAAATATCTGATGAAAATGTAAACAAATGGATCAGAAAACGTACCTATGGACGGCAATTTGCAGTGCCATTTGCAAATTCAGTGTGTTGATATATTATTTGTCCGACCAGCATCCTAATTCCATAACGCACTATTAATCACAATCTGAATAATTTTGAAGGAAATTGCTAATCCATTGATTTAGGGGTTGAACATGGACGGGGGTAAAGATTGTGGGGGTCGAACATGGACTAATCCTTGCTTTGTATGTTCGAAAAATTTGAAAACAACATAATTATTGTGATCATCAAATTGTCTGTCAAAGCAAGAACATTAAAATTATAGCTGCCATCCATGCATTGTCTTTTTCTTATAAATCATCATAAATATTTATAGTTTTTTAGAAGTGTTGTTATTAATAGAACGCTGCATCGTTCTCCGAACACACCAGAATGTCTGTCCGAGGTTTGAAATATATTTCTAGAGGAATGCAAATGAAGCTGTATAATGCTGTCTATTTAAGTAAATGGGGTTTGAAGAAGCAGTTTTCTGTCTTGTATTTTGACTTGCATATTTATGTTAACTTAATGTGTGCGTTGAGTGAGTATCCATACTAATATTATAAATGCGAAAGCAACTGTGCCTGTCTGTGTGTTAACTTTTCACGCTTATACCACTGAACTAATCATTATGAGATTTGGCAGATATGTAGTCTGAGATCTGCGGGTTGATTGCCTAACTATCAATAGCAATGGCTCATTTTGACAGTTCAACAACATTCATGGCGTTATTTACGCTGTAGAACAGTTTTTTTTTTTTCGAAGAAATGGTTAAGCAAAATCTTTCAAAATTATTCTGATTGTGATTGGTAGTGTGTTAGCAATTAGGGTGCTAGAGAAGGACGTAGTTTTTAAAACAATTACGCAGATGAAGTTGCAGCTAGTTAATGATATTTTTTTATGTTTTTCTCAAAGCAATCGCTGTGTCTCATTGTGTCCATATAAAGGTACCTTTTATTCGTTCATTTCTGCCAAAGTTGTATATCGACCACGAATGAAATTGTCCTGGTTTGGACGTTTTCATAACACAACATCACGCCTGTTATCCCCGAAAGGTAAGGCAGTAATGTGCCTGTAGTACAGTACACCCACATTTCGCCAGTTATGTTGAAGGTCTTTGTAAAAGGAGGCGAGGCTATGACGTTTTCCTTTTAAATTAAATCTTACATCTTCGTAAACATTAATGATGTTTACAAAAATATAAGATTTCTACTTAATAATGTATGCCATAAGACCGGTTATACGAATAGGACATAGGGATTTTGTAGGGGGAAAACCGTAGAATGAATTACGAATTAAGATCAGGTAAGATTGTGGTCAAATGTAAACCTACGCGGAATAATATATGAACTGGGAAACTTTGTTGTTTATTTTGCTATAAAATTCATGTCTTGTTAAATCTGGTTTTACTTTAAGTATAGGCCAACTTATCACTGAGGAATAAGACCGTGTGATAAAAAAAATGGATGCAGCTGAATACCAGTATTTTACATGGAGCGTGCATATTGTAGCGGTATCTACAACGCCACATGCGAACAACGCGTCATACTGACGTCACGCAAATCCTGCATCTCGCAAGCAGAGTCTACCGTGCAATTAGCATAGATACAATTTCCCAATATCAATTGTTGGGCAATGGCCCGCCAGACACAACACCCGTCTGGTCGGAGGATCCTCCCTTTTTTATGGAGGATGAGTGAACTTTACACCCTGTTCTTCATACCTCTAAAATATTATCTGACTTCCACAACCCAGTTACTGAATAACACGATACTCCTTGGTAAGACTGGTATCAGACTTGGGCTTTTGACTACTGTAAGAACTGTCAAAGATCTACGAAAGACAGCCGGGACCAAAGGGTTAACGTGCTTTTCGAGGCACGGATGGGTCTCGATATGTAATGGATGGCCACCCATCCATCGCAGCAAGCGTAGCTTAAACTTCAACCGACCCGTGCGGCTGTTATAATTTAACCATTGACGCGCAAACTGTAACCATGACTTCAGCACATGAGTTTAGAACCCATAGAGTAGAAATTTTTCGTCGGTTATTAAAAAAAATATTGCTGTTCAGTTCATTTTGACCGCGTAGCCGTAGGTATTGCACTTTTCTATGAAACAGAAGATTTTTTTTTAAATAACTGACGACAGAATAAACTCATGTGCTGAATCCATGGTTACAGTTTGCGCGTCGATGTCCCTGCCACCCTGTATACACTACCTGTCAGTTAAATCAAAAAGTCGAAGCTAGTTTCACATTCCAAAACGTAGAACGGAGAAGAACGGGCCAGAAACTCGCAAGGAAGCAAGTGCCATTCCGTAGTTTCTGCCGACCCCCATGGCAAGACGGCGTGATCATATGTAATTTTCAAAATCAAAACTTTCCTTCAAGTCACTGTGCGCACTCTAATCAAGTGCGTGTACTGTGACTGTCTGTGCGTCTGTATGACGTCACGACGCCAAGATTACAGCAAAACGCGTTTGGTTTACAAACTTTTGGTTGATAGAGAGATTAGTTAATCACACTTACTTTAATATAGAAATAAGATACTGTAAAGCGATGGTTATCTAGAGACAGGAAGAGTTTCTTTCTGCTTACTACTCATAACAACATAAATTGTGATCATGATCACTCTGTCTGTCTATCACAAATATTTCATAGCGGTGATCAAAAGGTCTAATCTACCAGTGAACACTAAATAACAGATAAAGACGAGTTATTCCTTTCGGATCCCCCTGATCTGATCCCCTGCTGGTTATTATTACGTTTTAATTTCTCTCTGATCCACTATAAACTTTGTCATTCCGGTCTGATCCCCTTCCTCTGTGTCCAGCAGTTGTGGTAGGCTGAGGTCATTAAAGAGTTTAGCTATATCGTGGATTGTTCACCGTATCAGGTAATGGGAGACGTCTATACTCAGCAAGACGTAATTGAATGCGACCAGCAATCGTATACATATATGAACGTGGACGACGCAAAAGTTAAAGAAGCAATACCGATCTTAGCATGTGGCGTTGTGTTGCTTTTATCAACCGTCCAACCCGATGGAAAAAAACCGGCGAAGTGCAAGTCGGACGCGCACACAAGGGGTTCACCGTATAATACTACATATTATTTAAAGAAACCCCCTTTAATTTTACTTTATTCTATTTTTATTATTTGTTGTTACAGCGACAATAGAAATACACACTCTGTAAATGTTTCAATTGTCTCCCTATTACGGTTCATGAGATACAGCCCGCTGACAGATATACGTACGGACAGCGGGGGCTTAGTAATAGGGTTGCGTTGGCACCTTTTAGGTAAAGGAACCCTAAAAAAGCCGTGAGTTATGTACTTATGTATGTATGTCTCTATAAGTTGCCCCTGAGCAAATAACTAAAATATAAATTAAACAAGTGCACTACACTCAAGTGTGTGCTACATTCTTGATGACGTCACGTCGCAGTACTGAGATTGCAACGGAACGACTCTTATTTACCAGTTTCCTGTGAGAATACATGCCGTTCTTTAATTTTCATATTATGAGTCGTGTGTTTATCTTCAAGAATCCGTCAAAAGGGATGAGCAGATGCTTTCTATGACTTACGGTTGTTAGGTCATCATCTGCCTTTTCCCCACTCTTTTTGGGGTCAGCTTCCAGTCTAACCGGATTCAGCTGAAGAATGCCTATCTGACCTCCACAATCCAGTTTATACTGGGTAATACGATAACCCTTGATAAGACTGGTTGTCAGACTTTCGGGCCTCTGACGACCCGTAACGACTGTCAAAGATCCGCGAATGACAGCTGAGACCAACAGTTTGACGCGTTTTCCGAGGCACGGTGATTATGTTATCGCGTTTATTGTAATTAACAGTGTAAGTACGACTAGCTGGGAAGGTACGTGACGCAGCACGTCAGTGGTACCAAACTAGCATTAGTTTGCCTCTTATTCCATCGAAATTCCGTTACTAGGGCAGCTCAAGGTTAAAGCTTACGACTGACTTGCAGCCTGATGCACTATAGTACTATATCAGCTCGCTGCGCCCGCGGTTTCACCAGCATTAGTCTTTATCCCGTGGGAATGTCTAAAGTATACTATGTCCAAAGCCAGGTCATGGTTTACCCATGTGCCAAATTACATCCAAATCTATTGAGCCGTTTTAGCGTGAAAGTGTAAAAAAAAATATACAAAGACCGCCCATTGAATCACCGTTTATAAAAATTCTATATACATTTATGTCTGTAATTTATATGGTGTGCTATTCTATAAAAAAATCTAATCTTTTTCTCTTTTTATAATATTAGTTTAGAAAAGTTATAATACTCATCAGCATATGTATGAGAAATAAGGATAGATATGAAAACTACTGACAGCTCAGCACTTATCGTTGGAACGAATCTACCATTACCATGTAGCTACCATTTACCAGGTAAATACCCTGCAACCGGAAAATTTTAAACGTCAGAAAATCCCAGTACCTACCTATCTAGGTATATCAAGACTAAAAAAAAGTAAATTGCATCGTTGATTTTGTGGTCGCAAACGCTACTGCTGAGCACAAGGTCCTGGGTTCTCGTCAGGATTTGTGCCCGATTGAGGGCATTAAGCTCGCCCCCTATTCCTTGGGACTAAGCCGACTGCTCTCAAAACGGTGAAGGAAAACATCGCGAAGAAACCAGCATGTCCTAGAACCAAAAATTCGAAGACATGTGACATCTACCAACCCACACTGGGCCCGCGTGGTAGATTACAGCCCACTCCCTCTTGAAGAGAGGAGGCCTGTGCCCTAGCCCTGGGAACATTACAGGCTCTGGGGATTTTATCGCGCTCTGCCTTTTCAATTCTCGGTGTTGAGCCGAGCATTAAGAATCCAATAGACGCATCCCAGCGTGTCAAAAAACCACACTGTTGGACTTTCAACTTTCGGCGCTTAAAGTAGTGAGTTGAAAATCCAGTGCGCGAAAAAAAAATCACGCCGCGATACTTTTAAGTCCGTGCGAAATTCGTCTAAAACCCAACTGCTGAAATGTGGGTGTACTATAGGCCCCTGTCTAACCCTTCGGGGTCACATGTGTGATATTATGTAATCTTAAAGAAGGAAATTCAAGTTCAAAACACTTGCGAGTGTTGTCCTCTTCAGTAACGTCGCAATCTTTATTTATATGTTTAACAACATTGATAGGCCAGGTTTTTGATAACACAGGCATGGAATGACGTAGGTCTGTGTATGAATTGGAATTACGTACCGCTACCGCGTCATCATCTTGAGTACCTCCAGTGACCTCCAAAAGCTAAATTTTTTTTTTCCTTCAACTTTGTCACACCACATTATGATTTAAAATTCTAGTCATCCAAATGTTTGGACTGCTATAACGTTTTTATTGATTAATTCAACTACCTTTGAGTTATCATAAAAAATAATCAAGTAATCCGTACCTGATTTTTTTTTTAATTTTAAATCATAATGTGGCATCACAGCTGAAGTACAGTCACCAAAGGAGATAAGTAGTCGTAGGTCGTCGAATATAGTTGAAGTTTAGTAAGAAACCGACGGATGTTTTCGGATGAAATTTAGTTTGATAAATGAATTTTTTTTTTACTAAACTTCAACTAAATCCGACGACCCTGGTTACTTATCTTCTTTGGTGACCGTAGATAAATGTCAACTAACTTGTGGAGGCCATGTAGGAATCTTGCTACTATATAGGCTGCCATTTGTTGATCTTTGACAGTCCCTACGGGTAGTCAAGTCCAAAAGTCTGAGTATTACCAAGAGGTATCGTGTTACCCAGTAACTGGGTTGTAGAGATCGCTCCATGTAAAATACTGGTAGTCAGTTGCTTCCGTTTAGACTGGAAGCCAACCTCAAAATAGTTCCGGAAAAGGCTAGGTAGATACTAGATTGAGATAGCTTGTCTAGGACAGGTAAAGAAAATCTAGACGATTGCGGCTACTGCAAAGAAAATATACACTATGCTACGGTCTCTACACATGTTTGATCGAATTTCCTATTTTCTGTCTGACTTTAAATGGTTAGGAAACTTATCCTACTAATATTATAAACGCGAAAGTTTGTATGGATGGATGGATGGATGTTTGTTACTCTTTCACGCCAAAACTACATAATGGATTTGGATGAAATTTGGCACACATATAGTTTATTACCAGGATTAACACATAGGATACTTTTTATCCCGATATTCCCACGGGATCAAAACTTATGCGGGTGAAACCGCGGGGCGCAGCTTGTCTTGAATATTATTAAGAAAACTAATGGAAAAACTAAGAATGGCATAAGAATGAAGGTCGACATTTTGCATCAAAATGTCGACCCTCATGCAACTGAGGTACTTACATACTTTGGAACTTGCGATTTTAGCCACCTGCGGCCAATCTCAATTTCCGATTTAGACAGTTGATTATCATTGCACAGGGAAAATCATGCGGCTATTCACCTGTGTAAAACCCGCATAACGACCAGATCGAGAGTAACACAGCAATCAGCAAGTCGAATCTGTTATGCATTTCCATACAAGGTGATAGGTATTACTAACTTAAGGAAAACCGCTACTGACAGTTTTAGGGCTCCTAATTATACAAAGTTACGTAGGTATTGCAAAGTTAGTACTATTGCGAAATGAGGAAAATCGAGCCATTGCAAAATTTCTAAATACTTATGTAGATATGTACGAGTACCAACTTATGTATGTTAGATTCTAGCTTTCGCCTGCTACTTCGTCCACGGAGATTCATATAAACTATAACTTTTCTTTAGGGGTTCCCCAATCTTCTGTAAAAAAAAAACATTCAAAATTTGTTCTACGGTTTTTTAACCGTGAATATACTACAACTGTCCCACTGCTGGATCAAGGTCTCCCCCAAATTCTTCCAGGAACTCTTTTCCCGCGCCACCTCGAACCAGTCCTCACGGTACTCGTCCAGGTCATCTTGCCATCTCTTCTGGGCCGGCCTCGCTGGCGCCGACCATCTTCAGGCACCAATTGTGTGGAGACTTGCCCAGCGGTCATCGTGCGAGCCTGGCAGCCTCCTTTCCTACCTACCTATCCAATATGCCCGTTCTGGAACGCAGCGTAGTGTTCCGCATTCTGATGTCTTTACACCCAGAATGCTGTGTAGTGTACAAATAATAAATTTGATTTAAAAGAGAAACTCTTTTACCTCACTAATATTTTTATGAATAGGATATACTATTCATAAAAATATTAGTGCAGATATTAGCAATCTTCTGTCAATGTATACTTTTACTTACTTACATAGAACAACATAAGTTCATATGCATGACTATAATATTAGCTGAACATACATAACAATATTGTTCTTCACAGACATAGTTATGTAAATATCGTATGCTCCACTTAGTTCAAACGTAATTATTCAAATTTTATCTCCGAGGTGCTTCGGAGACTTGAAAAGGATGGATGTGTTAATGTTTAGAAGATGGTCACTCTTCTTTGTCAATTTGTTTTGCTTTCAATAATGGATATAGATGGAGGTCTTAATAAAACTATACAGGGTGGCAGGGACATCGACGCGCTAAGTGTAAACATGAATTCAGCATAATTATGATAGCTAGCTATTATAAAAAAAAACAGCTATTTCATAGAAGTTCAATAACTACGCAGTCAAATGGTCCGTCAAAAGATATGGAACAGCAATTTTTTTTTATAACCTCCGAAAAATTTCAACGCAGTTTTCATCAGAATCATGTACCAACTGACTGGTTGCGTGTAGATGTTCCTGCCACCGTATTTGGTTGAGCAAAAGCTTCAACTTTTTAATATAAGATCTTTGGAGTTTCTAACTGGAACTTTTCTAAAAAATCAAATTTTGGAATTAAGCAACTTGTATTCAATATACAATGATCTTCTTGTTGTTCGTGTCCATGGTATGACAGTTTATTATAGTAGGGGAGCCCAAGCGGGGATTTCAGGATTTACTAAAGCGCGGCAGATTAATGTACAGGGCGATACCTTGTATCCGGTTAAGTACCTCCACCAAATATGAGCCCCATATATAAGGCCGCCCGTGAAGGATAAAGGATCAGATTAGTAAAAAAAAATTGATCATTAGAAATTCTCGAGCGCGTCAGATTAAGGTAGGGTGAGTTAATTACATACTAAAAAGTGTATATTCCACTAATCTGACAATTTGAGAGTGACGTAAAGAAAGGGGAGGGCAGCAAAGTTGTAAAAAAAAAACGTCATCTCGACATTCTCGAGCGTAGCCAAATTTTTTTTTATTTTGAAGGAAATAATTCAAGGATAACGAAAAATATATAATCTGACGATTTCCGCAAGCCGAAATGATAAAAAATCGTCAATAAAGTTTAATGCGTGCAGCTGATGAGCTGAGTGATACCTATATTTCCCTCTCCGCGTTTCTACTTCTCTCTCACTTTTTCTCTATCTCTTACTCTCTTACTCCGTCCCCACTCTGGATTTTATTGCCACGACGCCATCACAGCTGATCACAGAGACTCGTTCGTGGCGTGATATTTATGAACGTATTTCCAACGTTTCGATTTATTTTGTTAATTTAATATTAGTAATGTGACTTAAAGTTTATAAACATTTAATATGAGTGATATTAGTTTAAAGTGCGTATTTTGTGATGAAATGATCTGGTTTGTGGGTGATCAATTGCCGAAAGCGTACGAAGATGTAGTCATAACACCTGATATTCTTGAGGATACTCCAGAATCAGGTATTTCTTTTCTCCAATAATTAAAAAAACACGTTATTCATAAAAAAAATATTGTTAAATATTTTTATGACTTTTTGTTACAGATACGCAATCTGAGGATGAATTCGACCCAGAAGAGGAAGATAATTCTACTGATGAAGATGAAGATGATGATTAATTAATCAATTAGTTATAAAAAATTAAATTGTTTTGGGCATTTTTTTTTAATTATTTTCTTATAAATACAAGTATTCTACTCAAAAAACATACACTTATTTATTTGCATGCTATTTCCTGAGCTTCTCAATTAATTAAGTTCAATGATTTTAAAAATTGAAAAAAAAAAATTTTTTTTTTTATCAGATTAGCCGAATCCCTTTAGATAATCGTCAGGTTATGAGACAGCACGTCTAGAACGCAAAGATGAACAACATATATCTTAATCTGACGCGCTCGAGTATTTCAAAATGGCGAATTTTTTTTGCACATTATAATAATGGCCGCGAGTTTGCGTCAGATCGAAATCGTCAGATTATTGAATGAGAGCTTTTTTTTTGGTGCACTTAACACCCCCTTAGAAAACCTGACGCGCTCGATTAAATTTTTTTTTTTTTCATTTTTAACCCTTACGTACAACCACCCGCATCATGCAAATGATCAGATTAACATACGTACATTATTAAAAATACGTAGGACATTGATGCTATCAATCTCTGACGCGCTCGAGTATGTCCATGCAACAGTATTTTTTTACATATTTAAAAATCTATAGCCGCTTCCCCCACCGATGAAAAGGTATATATTATATAACATTTTTTTCTTTTTATCATCTAAACTTTGCAACCTAATAGGTCTCTATGACGCTCGAGTAAATCCCCATTTAGCATCGTGGGCTCCCCTACTACTTCCACGGTGGCGTCGAAGGTGGCAGCGCAGAGGTCACTTTGGCTGCATTTTGAGGGCAGGACAAGACTGAAAAAAAAAATTGACAAATAAATGATGATTTGGAATGAAACAGTGGAACGGATTTTATAATTATTATAGACAGTCTAATAACCTCTAAAAAAGATGGAAGTCTTCTTATTATTTTCCAAAATGAACAGATTTCTTGAATGTAGAAGTTATTACAGACACTACAATATCTTTAAATTAAAGTCAAAACAAGTGACTTCAACACAAACACTTCAATTATAATGATATAGGTCGATGTCCAAGGTGCAGTGTTTATTTACTAGTTTTATCATGATTCAACTCGGCACACGACGACTCAACTTGGCTGGATCGTAGCTCCACTGAAGTTCTGCCGATTCGAACCACCTTTCGCAGTTGATTCCTGTACGAGACCACATACCGATATCAAAGTTACGCAAGAAGACTCTCTGCTCACTTGCTCAGCCTGTCGTATTTAGCCTCTATAAGCGCCATCTAACGCACAAAGTTTATTTTGGATATCATTGACGGCACAGTTGGCGCAGTGGTTAAGCGATTGACTGCTGCGCTGCGTGTCGCGGGTTCGATTCCCGCACGGAACAAATATTTGTATGACCTACATGTATTTGTTCCGAGTCTGGGTGTTTTTCTATCTATAATATGTATGTATTAAAAAAAAAATAATGTATAAGTATAAGTAGTTTATCAGCCATCTTGTTACCATAACACAAGCATTAGGATGCTTAGCTTGGGACAAATGGTGCTGTGTGAAATGTCCAGGGATTTATTTATTATTTATTTATTCCACTGACATTATGATGACAAACAAGAGCGACAGGCGTCAATAACAGAGGCAACTGCAGCTGTCGTCGAGGGTCGACAGCTGCCGTCGACATCAGACCGTTGACGCGTGTGTATGCACACTAACCTCAGTCTATAACTGTCTACTGCTGGAAATAAGACTCTCCAATCACATGCCATTCATCTCGATCCTCAACTACTCTCATCCAGCTGCTACCAGCCACCCCGCGAAGATCGTCGCTCCACTTAGCCTGAGGGCGTCCATATGCAAGCATGTACCGATTGCCTTTTTTATCTACGGTCTTAAATTACTGAGATGCAGGTCAAGCTACCCGAAACTTTAAAATTTTCCCAATCAACCTTGAACCTTATTGCTATAACGATAAAGTTGAAAATCTATTAAAGAATTTTGACAGATTGTAGTAGCTTGATGTGCTGGCGTCTGTACATATGCAAGCATGTACCGATTGCCTTTTCATCTAATGCAGTGTACAGACGCCAGCAGGTCAAGCTACCCGAAACTGTCAAATTTTCCCAATCAACCTTGAACCTTAATGCTATAACGATAAAGTTGAAAATCTATTAAAGAATTTTGACAGATTGTAGTAGCTTGATGTGCTGGCGTCTGTACATATGCAAGCATGTACCGATTGCCTTTTCATCTACGGTCTTATATTACTGAGATGCAGTGTACAAACGTGGGTACCTCGTGCCTTCTGCAAATAAGAAGGTCCTTTATCTTAGGAGTCTTATTACTACTGATAAACACAAAAACAGTGTCGCATCTACAATATTTTCTCACGAACATTACAATGCACGACGAGTCCAAATGATATTGTTTGCAAGTCTGTCTCTCCAGGGAACTACTTATCAAAGATGCAAGCGACGCTAATTAGTTCCCTATTGTCAGATAATTTAGTAGCGAGCTTGCGCGTGAGTCGAACATTGTTGTGGAAATGTGTTAATTTGTGAATATTGTTGTTTAAATTGTTTGGTAGGTATGGAAAGGTTTTACTGATAAGTTATTTTTTTTGTCCTGTCTCATCATTAGTGACAGCTTGATAGGTTATTTTTTTTTCGTCGCAAATTATTGACTGTACCAAGATATTGTGTGTTTTAGATAGGTAGGACCATATTATTGAGTAACAAAAACTTATATATTTATTTATTAAAACATATTATTTATTGATCATGTTTTGAGTATGATTTAATTATTATCATTCTGGTAATATTTATTTTAGAAGTATATATTTATGTATGTTTGTTTGTATGTATGTTAGTTCAGTCTCGTAATTTTTGTTTAGTTTTTAAGTGAATTGCTTTTTTAATTCTTTGTATCATTTTGTTGTGTCCTTTGCTCTATCACACGCTGTCTACATCTCTGTATCTATTGTCCTATCTAAGGTATGCTGGAAGAGATTTCTTATGAAATAAGCATCACCTCTGTACCTATTTTTTCTGTTCTGTTTTTCATTGTCTATTTATATGTGTGTACATAAATGGTAAAATAAAAAAAATAAAAAAAAAAATACTGTACAAAGGCGGACTGAATGCATGAGGCACTGTCGGCCTTTAATAGTTTCCCATCGGAAAAAGTTCAGAGAAACAAACAGATGTAAAATCATATTTTTTATAATATTTTCAGTACTTAATGCTAAAGCAATGCAAATATTTCAGCGGTCATGGTCAAGTAAAGTCAATCAAACCGCGAAGTTATGCGTTTAATTAATTTAATCTCTCCGGAAATTAGACTATTAATTAAATTCCATCATAGACATTGATATTAACGAGTCTTTTATAATATGCTAGGGCAGCTTTTCAATTCTTGATTGTCAAAATAACGACACCACCTCTAAAGCATTACGTAGGTTCACTGTGATCATTTTATTTTCTGTCGTTCTCACTCCCACGCCACCATTTTAGCTAGTATTATTTAACCACTAGGGACAGCAACTGTCTTGCCAGGGGGGTATCGTATTTCCCAGTAACTGGGTTGTTGAGGTCAGATAGGCCAATCGCTCAATCAATCAATCAATCATTTATTATTTGTAAAACATAGGTAATAAAAAAAATACAGATCTTAAAGGTAAATACAGTGCGCTATGTTTTGCCTATGGTAAGACATACAAATATGGGTAGTTTTAAATTTTACAGTAAAAAATTCAAAAATGTCAAAAAATTCAAAAAATGTCAAAAAATTCAAAAAATGACAAAAATTAAAATTGTAAAAAATTAAAAAAATGTCAAAAAATTACAAAAAAATCAGTAGGTAAATATCAAAGAAAGAAAAAAAATATTATTAATATTGTTATTATATTATTAGCACCGAAATTAGAATATGTTGATGTTACAAACTTAATCATTCAAGAACTCGTCAACCGTGTAATAACTTTTGTCAATTAAAATCTCCAAGTAAAATACTGGTATTCAGGCGCACCCGGGTAGACTGACAGCCGACCCCAACATAGTTGGGAAAAGGTGAGGCAGATGATGATGTTGATGTTGATAGAGAGAGAGACATTAGTCTGCCTACCTATACAATAAGAAGACTAAATGCGAGCATCACGGCAATCATTGAAGGCGTACAGCATAACAATAATGATATCGGGGCACCTCAAATACCCGCTGAATAAAGACAAAAACATTCCCGTTTTATTGCGAAAATTATACATGGATTACAAACGATATTTATCGTTTGTAATCTATGTATAATTTTCAAATCATTCATCGTCACAATCATTCGAACGCATTGCCCTCAATAATAATAAAACGTATACGCTTAGTTATTCTGCTTGCGTCAATTAAAGGAACTGTCGTATTGTTTCATATACACCGTTCAAAAAATGTTGTGCACCACTGGAAAATTACAGTTGTCTTTGAACATAGGGCATATCTCTTGAAACTAAAAGCATTGACTTTTACTTAGCTTTTTTGAAACCTCAGACTCTATATTCTATCATTTGATGTATGTTCCATTACAATACTTATGAAGGTGCTTTCGGTACTAATTGAAGTAATTAAAAAAAAAGTGAAAAGTGTGCGAAACTTTTTTTGTTCAGTGTACAAACCAAAAGATTATTCAAAGAATTCTGTTAGTGTTAATGGTGTACTGTATTAACTAATAAGGTTAAGTTTACTATGACTTAGTTGAAAGGGATATCCTCATTATCATTAACGGTGAATCATCAAGTTTTATTGCGTTGGTTTCATTAGGGACTGACTTTTCGTTATATTATAGCAGAACTTTTTGTAAGTCTAAAGGACCACTGTCCGTTTCCGATCGTCATCAGATAAGCTATATAATCAGCCTATAATGTTCCTACTGCTGAGACGCAGGCCTTTTAGGCATTTTCCTAATCTTCGAGAGGTTGGGGGCCATAATCCACCACGCGGGCCCAGTGCGGGTTGGTGAATGTCACATGACATGCCGGTTTCCTCACAATGTTTTCCGTCACCGTTTTGAGACCAAGGGTGATAAAATAAAAAGTTCCAACTCACGACGGTAAGTCGGGGTAGATACCGAAGCAATGAGTAGTCGAACTATTGTTTTTCGAAATTGGGACCGTTTCGAAATAATTAATTGTCGAAATTCAGTATGACAGTCACCATTGGGCCACTACTGTGCACTGCTCTATCTGCTGATAAGTTATCTTCTTATAATATAAAAATGAATCGCTGAATGTGTTGCTAAGCGCAAATCTCGAGAACAGCTGAACCGATTTCGCTAATTCTTTTTTATAATATTCCTTCAAGTACGAGGATGGTTCTTACGCAGAGACAAATTTAAAAAGGATTCTTTTTATCCCGATATTCCCACGGGATCGAAACTTATGCGGGTGAAACCGCGGGGCGCAGCTAGTATGACATAATTATATTGTATTGTCATCAAAACTACTCGTGTGCACAAAATATCAGTTCAATAGGATTACATAATGTGGGTGAAAAATTGATTACTTACAAGATTTGACCGATAGTTACAGAGGTGAGCTGAAAATCGTTTCGCGTTGCTGCACTTTTGTGATAGTTAAATGGATGAGTGGAGAACCCGAGGTACCAAGGAAAATATGGATGGATTGTGTGAGGGATGATACGAATGAAGAGGGAGTGAATGATAACGTGACGGCAGGCAGCAAAGAATGGAAGATGAAAACAATTTGTGCCGACCAAGTACCATAAAATAAGGAAGAATGTAAGAAAGTGACATAGATAAAGAAAGTGTTTCATTATTTCAGCCGAAAGACGTCCACTGCTGGACATAGGCCTCCCTCAAGCACCGGAACTTCGATCGGTTCTGTGGGTTCTGTGCTTCCCGCATCCAGCGGATTCCTGCGGTCTTCCCAAGGTCATCGGCCCACCTTGTGGTAGGCCTTCCAACGCTACGTCTTCCGGTACACAGTCTCTACTCCAGAACCTTTCGGCCCCATCGGCCGGCTTTTCTGCGAGTAATGTGCCCTGCCCACTGCCTGGGGCGTACCTAACTGAAGAGCGCGCGCGGGGAACTGTCTTTTGTCATTTTGACGTTCGAAAAGTGCTGATTCTCAGCCTAATTTGAATAAATGACTTTTGATTTTACCACTTAAGTTTGGCAATTCTATGTCGGTAAGCTTGGTTCTCCTTCAGATGTCTTCATTTCTGATTTGATCACGTAGGGAAACTCCAAGCATAGCCCTCTCCATTGATTGCCCTTTGGGTGACTTTTAGCCTTCTGAGTCTTTTTCTTAGTTTTCTAATATGGACCAAAAGTTTTTATAAGGTGGTGGAAGAATAATAGTATTTTAAATGGTTTCAATATAATGACATAACAACACAATCATCACGTCTGTATACTCCGAAGAATGAGGTAGAAGTGTAAAATGATGAACCATGAACACCATATTAATATTATTGAAAGGAAGACAAATATAGTCGCACATGATCCCACATTTGTTGTACGCACGAGTCAAGTGCGGCAAACGAGTTAGTTCATTGATTCCAATCTATTTACTGAGACTATATCGCATTGGTGCTGATGGAGGAGTTATTGGAAAACAAAGTATATAGTTGAGAAGACGTATTTTCTGCTACAAAGTTGCTAGAAGTTGCTCTCAGTGAAAATATGACAGATAAAAACATTTCATATTTTGTTGGTGAAGGTGTTTCATTGGATGACGTCTCTCGGTGTGGCAATTGGTGACTACGTTGTTATATTCGGTGCCCATCTGTAAAAAGAAATGTAAGTGATAAATAAATAGACATGACTGAAATGATGTAATCCCGTGTATCTGTTTTCCGTGCCTGCGTCTGGGACTGGGTGCTGTATGCACCCACTCCCTCCAGGCAAATAATTCTCGTCCAGATTATCTCTAGCACACACACATGACGTGTACACACGACACATGATGTGTAGATGAAATAAAAAAGACAAATTTTTAGAAGTTACCGATTTTGGCAAAAATGTTTCAGTACGTACATTTAGGAAGAGGGGGACCGGTCTTTGAGTCGATGTTTAGTGGAGATATACCTAGCAGTGAATATGTATGTCCGTCGTCTGGTATGATTGTAACGACGAAACGATTGCAAAAGATTTTAGGTTAGGGCACTATGCCCTGAGTGTGCAGTCCTCAATGATTCGCACACCTTCTTGATTAAGATGTCGTATACCTAGTACAAAAATAACAATTGGTTCACTCATCTGTGGCCATCATGCGGAAAATTTTGGTTGTTTTGTCACATGTCTAAATTCTTCACGTGGCTTTATTAAACGGTTCAGAATTGGCCTGTCTTTATAAAACCATTATGATTGTGACGTAGGCGACTTCATCGAAGCCGTTTATACGAAGCCATCCAATAAAGACCTGCTAGGTAACCCCCTTCAGATGTAATAAAAGAAACCGTCTGACCAGAAGGCACTTAAAAAAATTCCGTGTCCTCCAATCATTGAACTAGTTAAATGAATCAACTGGATATGGCCCGCGATCGTTGCGAGTCTCAAGACGAGGAGCGTACAATTTGCATATCGCTTCCGCTGTTACAATCTGTGTGATCCACAGTTTCATTGATACGTACGTACTCGTTTCAAGTGGCAATACTTGGAGTTGGAGTTATTATTATGTTATTGGCTTTTCGGAGAGCAGTGGTGGCTGAATGGTAACGGCCCCAACTTTCGAGTTGTGGTTCGTGTGTGTAAATAATTCCATCATAACTAAAGTTTAAAAAAAAATAAAAGGCCCGTTTTGACATTTGTGAATGCGTTCTTGACACCTGTCAGTTTCATACAAACGAATACGTGTTTTGCGAATTTGAACTTTATTCACTGCTAGAACTGTCAATGTCAAAACGGGCCTTTTATTTTTTTAACAACTTTACTCCCAAAACGGTGAAGGAAAACATCGTGACGAAACCGGCATGTTCTAGAACCAAAAATTCCATGGCATGTGACATCTAGGCAACCCGTACTGTGCCTGCGTAGTAGATTACAGCATCCCACTCTCTAAGAGAGGAGGCCTGTCCCAGTAATGGAGACATTATAGGCTCATTATGATGGCTTTTCTGAAGGGTAAAATAAGTCACAATGATTAAGGGATTATATTTATATCAAGTATCATACTATCAATCTTGTCTAGGAGTGATATAATGATACTTAGTGCTATTATTACTTAATCAGTGTACCTGAAGGGTAAAATAAGCCACCTT
The DNA here is from genome assembly GCA_949629185.1 of Apamea crenata. Lineage (NCBI taxonomy): Eukaryota > Metazoa > Arthropoda > Insecta > Lepidoptera > Noctuidae > Apamea > Apamea crenata. The sequence goes on from OX451377.1 coordinate 11,962,445, forward strand.
TTTAAAGGGATTATGTCAAGAGGTAGACAAGCCTGATAACGAATTGTTTGCCAAGGGCACTGATTATGCCCGTCATCTACAATGATCGCAATCAGCATAACTGTGTATTGATAATATTGATAGCGATCATTCAGAAGCTTATCTTTAGTTAGAATTGATAAATGATTTTAAGCGCCAGTAGCAGCCTGGAGTCTGCATTTGTGCCTGTTTGTTGGCAATAGGCTCGTTTTATTACAATCATGGAACTTAAACATAACTTGCAAAATGTGGGTGAAGGTACTGTAAGTAGGTACACCTCTGCCTTACCCTTCGAGGATTACAGGCGTTATGTTTATGCATCAGTAGTCTCAACACACAGGGTCTAAAGCATCAATAAATAATATAATGACACCAGTTGAATGCGAGGAAGGAAAGCAAGAACAAATCAAAATCCAGACTTCCTAAGCATCTAGACGGTTATTATCATACGTTAATATTCAGACGAACTTCTTTCCTGTACGGTGTATACTGTGACATTGGCTGTGTCCAAGGTGTTAGGAATATAGCGCATGAGCTTACATACATAACCTCATGCCTTCATCCCATGAGGGAAGGTGGACACTACAGAACGCCACCTGCAGTGTTGTTCTAAGTTAAGTTAAAAAGTTCACGGTGAAATCTTGGGTGCAGTGAGCTGTCATGCCACGTGATGTAAGGGATTGACACTATTAACCTGTGACCTTACGCAGTGACGCTTGAGGAAGACCAATGCGCGATGAATTCCGATGGTAACAGTCCTTGTTTTAGGCTAGACTATCGTGAATTAATTAGCACTAATGTAGGCATCGTGTCATTAGTCGCGTGATCTGATTTATTGATTGGTTTGTGAAGTTATTTTTAGATTTTGGCGCCAACTTTCCTTGAAGCATGACCTATGTCAGGGTTGTTGTCAACGCCGGCTGTAGACGAATGAGTCAGTTATACAAACATACAGTCACACATATTTATTAACTTACTAGGTTTTGCCCACAGCTTCGCCCGCCTGGAGGTCGGGAATTATCCTACGGGAACGTACTACTGGGATAAAAAGTATCCAGGTTATGGACTATTTTTGTTCCAAATTTCATCCAAATCCGTTCAGCCGTTTTTGAATGATTGAGTAACAAACATACAAATTTTCACATTTGTCATATTATTTAGATTAGTAGGATTTCTTTTTTGCCATTGTGTAGGTAGAAATTACAGAAAGCCACCTAATGATTCTTACCTAGGTACTCCTTTTACTTTGTCCAATTTCATACCGCGCGCCGGTTCCTAGTTGGTACTACTTCTCCTTTTTGAAGGACATTACCAATCTGCACCCTAATTGCGTAACACACAATCAATCTCAATCTGAATCATTTTGAAGGATATTGCTAATCCATTGCTTCATATGTTCAAAAAATGTGTCATGTGTCTACCCAACAACGTAAATAACGCAATGAATGTTGTTGAACTGTCAAAATGAAACCGATTCCGATTGATCATGTGTTACGCAATTAGGGTGAAGGTCTGTGTCCTTCAAGGACCTTTTCTACTTTCTTTCTAGATCCGTCTTGTACTATTGTTAATCGAACATGACCAACAAATAGCTAACTATGGTCAGAATAAACTTTAATGTAGGTCTTAGCTAATCTATTTGCCTCCTCAATGGTGAGGCACCCATTTTGTTTTGTTAAAACTTATTCTTGTCCCATCTAAGCATTTGTCTGTTCTTAGATCTCAAGTCTATTTTAGTACACTTCTATTAAAGTACACTAAAATTATTTTGCAATTGTGATATTTATTAATGCTAATGGCTTTGACGCACTTGCAGTATGCGCGCGCAGTTTTGTACCAACCCATATTTTTGTTGACCTACGAGTTGTAGGTCGTAGGTTAGAACCCAGGTGAACTGAACTAAGTGTAAAATCTTTCATCACTACTACGCTCGAAATGGCGAAGGAAAACATCGCGAGGAAACCGGGATGTCGTAGAAACATAAATCCGAAGACATGTGTCTACCAACCCGCACTGGGCCCGCGTGGTGGACTTTGGCGGAGGTTTGTGTCCCAGTATTGGGAACATTATGGGCTATATTTTTTTTCTCAACCAATATTATCTCACTGCTGGGCAAAGGTCAACCCCATATTTTTCCACATTTCTTTGTCCTGTGCCTTCTCCGTCCAATCAGATAGGAACGAGTCCAAATCGTCACATTTGGACCGCCTCGGTGACGACGCCCGTCTTAAAGCACCCACTATGTGACGACTTTGGCCCATCTGTCTGCATGCATTCTATAGGTGTGACCCGCCCAGTCCCACTTCAGCCTCGCAGACCTATCGCCAACATCGGCGATACCGATAAGCTGATGATGCTAATTCATTTGGAACTTTTTTAAAGGTCTTAGTTATAATTTCTGGTATTACGATATATCAAGAAAAGTTTCCGGGCCCTCAATTCCCTAAATATTGACCTGACCTCGAGTGCTCAGACATTCAATTTATCCAATCAAACCACCAATGCCGTTGGCAGTTCATTTATGGAATTCTCACTTCTAACAAATGCAACAACACGATTGGAGTGTCATTTTATATTTATTACAGCCTATAAAGGTTATTGACCTATTTAGTACTATAAAAGATAAACCATAACAGTTACCAAAATCGTAAAAAATATGACGACTATTCGTAAAGAATATGCAATTTAGTCCTCTTTGACAAGACCTTTGATTGAAATTGCAAAAAAATAATGTGTGATGAAATTGCAATTTTTGTTAGCGGTCAACTCAGCAGGTCGAGATTTGCGCAAACGCAGCGCGCGTCTCGTATCTCGCAAAGGAAGAATCGTAATGGGTAATTTGTACGCTCGTAAGGGGAAGACGGTGCGCGTTTCCATTGAACGGTACGACATGAGAATCGTGTCGTGTGATTTTTTAACTTTTATCAACCCAACTTTATTTATGAGGTTTTTAATACCAATTGACTAAAGGTTAAAAGGATATGTATAAGGATAGGTACATATTTTGGGTTAGTATTTGGGGAAATGAGATACTCAAATCCTACTAATATTATAAATGCAAAAGTTTATACGGATGAATGGATGGATGGATGTTTGTTACTCATTCACGCAAAAACTACTGAACGGATTTGGATAGAATTTGGCACACAAATAGTTTATAACCAGGATTAACACATAGGATACTTTTTATCCCGATATTCCCATGGGATCGAAACGTATGCGGGTGAAACCGCGGGGCGCAGCTAGTAAATAAATAAATTAAACTGAAATATTTGATAATTTTAAGTTTTAACCACGAATTAGTAAATGAAACTGGTGCATAATACTAAAAAGTAGACTAGTTGTTTTTAGATTAGCTCAAAACTCACCTACTTATATACTTTTTGAAGTATTTATAATATAAATAACCTGTAGTCTATAATATCCTGTTTAATACAATACACATAACGACCTCCTCCGCACCTACTTGTTTCCTAGATCATTTGCTAAGACTCAAAAAGCCAATAATCCGCAGACATGTTCATCTCCCAACCCGCACTGTACCGCGTGGTGTGGTGGGCTTCGACGGAGAATGCCTGTCTTAACAGTGGGAACATTGTAGGCTGATGCTCCTCTATAGCTAATATTGGAACGCTCAAACAGGTCCTGCTTAATTATTAGCATTTTGAACAAAGCGTCTTCCAGTAATATATAGGTAGGTAGTAATGTATATTTCTAGGTAAAACCGTAACTGCTATGGTTGGTTATGTCGACCCCTTCAGGGAGTACAGTGACTTTATCGTACCCGAATTTGTGTCCTCAAAATGACTAACATAATACATAAAACAGATTACTAAAAGGCTTATGTTTAACTTACCACCAGATATACCTAGTAACATATAAAAAAAATCTCTTTTTTCCATATTTTTTTTCTGTACAATCTAGTCGTTTCTGGCACTCGCGGGCCGCTGCCGCGGCACCGCTCGCTGCGCTCGCTCGGCTCGTGCGTAGGAGGTCACAGTTTTAACCTAACCTAACCATTTTTCATCAACTTCATCATCATCATCATCATTTCAGCCGAAAGACGTCCACTGCTGAACATAGGCCTCCCCCAAGTACCTCCACTTTGACCGGTTCTGTGCATCCAGCGGGTTCCTGCGGCCTTCACAAGGTCGTCGGTCCACCTTGTGGGACCTTGCTGTCCAACGCTACGTCTTCCGGTACGCGGTCGCCAAACCAGAACCTTTCACCTCACTTACGACACGTCATTCCATAATTTCGTATCGTTTCGTACAATGGACACGCGCACATCGGTATCACCACGGACGGCTGTACTTCCTCATCTCATTGTAAGCAACTTTTTGCGACCTGGCAAAAATGCTCTCAATGAATCACGTAAGAGATAGTATAGCCTGATATAACTATATATAGGATAAGCAGACATCTAAGTAAAAAAAAAACTGGTCCTCGAAACTTTCTTGGTCCTTTTGCATCTAAAATTTTTCTATGCAGGCAAATGACAGAGACAGAATCTGCAAAAGGAACCAGGGAATCAATCAATCAAATCATGGATCGTATCCGACGGTTTTGGTCAGGGATACAGATATTTTAAATTTCTTGTCGGCGTTTAGACAATTGAAAAGAAGAGACCCGCTTAAAACCATGACGTTTCTCAGGAATCGAATTTAGAGCCTTAAAACGAGGACTTTCTTGTCCGAACTTCTCCATAGGAACCTACTACGCTTTGGAATGGGCAACTAGCTTCATCTTTCTGATTGACCGACCCTTTGAAAATCCAAAAGTGCCTGTAATTGGTTTATTTGAAAAAATGCTCTATTTCTAAGACCTGTCTACAATGTATTTGTGTCGTTCGATATAAAAAAGCTGCTTCATCAAACTTGCGTGTCTCATTCATTTTACTCTGTTCTATCCTTGATTGAGTCATTATCACGAACAAAACGATTGCTTCCGTAACTAATTATTATCTTGTTTAAGACACTATTTATAGCCACAAATTAAAAAGATTTGTTAAGTTCCATCATAGAACTCATCTATCGCTTTGATTCAGGCGTGATCGAGGTCACGAGCAGGTCCATATAGCAGCATTTTTTTTAATGCCGTCTATATTTACGTCTTTACATCGCATTAAGTTTGTCTATGTAATCGCGTTGTTCTTTTATACTACGCAACAGATTTAGATGCGAATTTCGCTATCACTCAGAGAATTTATTCCGGAAGGTTTATATGCCTAATACAATATTTATACTTTCTACATCATCATCATCTGCCTAGACTTTTCCCAACTAAATTGGGGTCGGCTTCCAGTCTAACCGGATGCAGCTGAATACCAGTATTTTAAATGAAGCGACTGCCTATCTGACCTCGATACCCCTTGGTAAGAGTGGTTGTCAGACTTTCGGGCTACTGACGACCCGTAACGACTTTCAAAGATCCAAGAATGACAACCGGTACCAACGGCTTAACGTGCTTTCCGAGGCACGGAGGGTCTTGGTATGTGAAGATGGTCATGAGTACCCATCCACGGACCAACCTAGGCAAACGTAGCTTAACCTGATTGATCGACCCGTGAGATACATAATAAAGGAATCTCTGTGTTTCGTCAAGTCTTACAAACCGTGCGAACCAGGGGCAAGTCGGTAGTTGATAATAAGAGAAACATCCTTTTCCTATGCCTGTAGACTTCAACCAGGAGTTAACAGGCATCATGCATGATACAAAATGGATAATGCCTTTGGATGAGCTTATAATGCTTATTCATAGTAATTTATTTCCACATGATCTCAGAATTCTAGGTCACACGTCCAAGGATCAGGGAATTCATGTAGAGGTCGCTACACCATGCCTTGCGTGCACCGTAATGACAGCTTCCCTCAGTTGAATCATACCATGGACTGTACAATTGCTTCCGCAAGTTATTGTCACCAGCAACACACTGTTACGTAGAGATGGACAATGAGCCATGACCTGTAATACGCCTGAAGGCAATCGTACCTACACTGCCTCATAGTAAGTGAAAGTCGTCTGCCCTAATCGGCGTCAGTCCGTCTTGTATACCCTCGATTCGATGGACCAAACTGCGTGGCGTTCCACAGTAATTGATTTCGGCTTAACAGTCCTCAAATCGTCTTCGTTTCTTGTTTTCATGAGTATCGTATTACCCAGTAACTGCGTTGTGGAGCTCAGTCGTCAGTCGCTCCATATAATATACTGGTATTCTGCTGCATCCGGTCAGATTGGAAGCCGACCCCAACATAGTTAACAAAAAGCTAGGCAGATTGTTTGATTGATGGTTGAAGCTGGACGGACTGGTAGCACCGGACGTACAGGCCCCGACAGCTTACATAAGTTCGAAAAAGTTCAGCGTTATAAAACACGTCTCTATTTATTTTTGTTGCTGCAGGGGCCCGCTCTTGGTATATGATGGAACTAGCATGCCCAGAAGATGCCCCTTTTAGTAATCCCAGTGTTTTCCACCAATACTTTTTCTGCGGGTTATATTTATGCCTCTAAATTTAAATATCGTAATAACTCCCAGTCGAGGACGTTGCATAGTCATGTGCAAAGATAATGACAGCACAATAGAAAGAAATAATAAATAGTGCATGTTGTCTAGTATTAATTAATGTTGTACTGCAATATAGGGAAACTGCTAGGTTTCCTTGTATGCACTAATTTGAAATAATGGAGGAAATCAATACGAGATCGATAGTTAGCAATAGTTATTGCTGGCACAAATTAATTATGTTTCTTATGTTTTTTTTTAAAGTAGTTCTGCGGGATTTTTGTTGTTGATTGTGGTTTCTTAACCCGGGGCAAATGACGTGAACATAATTACGCCGGCGATGACACCGGGTCATCATGACCCAGATTTTATTGAGTAATTTTCATGAAATTTAAGAAATTAACATAAATTATTATACAAGAGTTTTTTGCATACCTATGTATTAAAAAATAAATAAATCCGAATATTTTATAATTCAAACTTTTACTATTAGCTTTCTTAATAGCGCTGCAAAATCAACACATACCTAATATTAATGTTTTTTTTTTTATTTTTGTAAAATTATTCTGAATAAATTAATTATCGTACATAATGAAATAGAGAACAAACAAACTTCTTATCATAATAATAGCAACAAATCAGTCTTCTACTTCCTCATTCAGAAACATAGAACTACTGCTATTATTGCAGTACGGAATCAAATGATCTGGGCACATGTAAATCTGGCATGCATACAAGTATTAGATGTCTTCTTGTCCCTTAGAGACGGTCATATTTGACATCTTCTGTGAGTTCCTGGAACCTTCGGGGGCTTCGGGGGACCTCCCCCGAAGGTTCCTATAATATAATTACCAAAGTTTCTTTAGATCACAGCGTATGATCCACTTGGTTTATCTAGTCGACCTCGTAAATGCTTTACCAATTTTGACAATAATTCCCAGTAAATTGAAACTTCACTTAGGTTGAAACTATCTCACTGTCACATATACAAGCTGTTCTTTTGCATCCTCGTCAAATTCAAGGAGGTAACTATGCTACTGATTCTCGACACGAATCAATAATAAATTAAAGAAGGTATTTTTTTTCTAATTTTCGGAAATCGGTGATGAGGCTGTTATCATAGAGCCACGAGCCCCGAAGGGTATTTGTCCAAAAAAGGTCGTAATAAACAATAATCTCGAAAGCAATCATGTTTATCTTCAATTCACAAAGGTAATGATGAGGATACCAGCCTCATCACAATGAATACTAATGAGTTTAATACCCTGTGGATGACGACAGCATCTTATATTATGTATGTATATAGTGTTAACTTTAACCATACAGAGTCAGGTATGGGTAAATCTCGTGTTCAAAATGGCTAAAACTGACAAAAAATATGCCTTATTTTCGCGTATTTTCAATATTCCCCGTGCCGTGAGGCCCAGTGGTTACGGCCGCGACTTACGGTCGTAGGTTCGAACCCAGAAAGGCGCTTTACTTTGTGTAAATTATTTCACCAGCACTGAAAGAAGAGAAAGAAAATTCATTAATTTAGCGCAGACTAAAATACACACATTGCTCTCAAAACGGTGAAGGAAACCATCGTGAGAAAACCGGCATGTCGTAGAAACATAAATTCGAAGACATGTGACATCTACCAACACGCCTTGGGCCCTCGTGGTGGATTACGTGCCATTCCCTCTCACCGAGAGGAGGCGTGTGTCCCCGCAGTGGGAACATTATAGGCTGATTACACACCGTGCCCCTGGAATCGGAAACACATCACTAGCGCTTGGTAGAAGAAATTATTTATTTGTTTATATTTCTTTTCTTCTCCGAACACAAAAAAATCGCCCCTAGGTACTGATACGATAAGGCTCTGTCAATGTCAAGTTGTTACCAATGGTATACGGTTGACTGTCCCTAGTTAGAGTGCGTTTCGTAAAGGGCTTATGCCAGTAAAAATAAAAAATAAACTATACTGGAGTAATTGGCTGTGTGAAAAATCAAGCTTAAATCTTAATGGACTCTTCAGACATATCTGCATAGGAAATCTCCCATTTTTTTTCCGCCCGCCCTTCATCACTTCCTAGTGCTTGCGCTGGGAAGAAGTGGCGCAAGAAACTCCTCAGCAGCACGGCTGTCTGTTCAGTTAGAAAATACTTGATTGTATACAATACTAAGTATGCAAAGTAATTAGCATTACAAGACAAGGCATTCAATTAAATTATTTGTCGTATGTCAGCTAGCCACGCCAATATACCGACAAATACAATAAAAACTATACGTACCCAAGCAAAAAAATAATAAATTAAAATTAAAAATGTAAACAAAAACTTATTACCTAAATAAAAGCCTCGCAGGCATAAAGGACGTGACAGCTTACATCATTCACACAGTCCATCCATCGTTTCTTACCGTAGTTTCGTTTGCCTTATTGACACTTAATCAACTTAAATTAGTTAGTACCAGTTAACATTTCCATAAAAGAAACGCTTGCTCACCAACTCACCATAGCAACTTACCTACATCAACGAATATCAGCGAGAATCACGTGAATTCATTACCCCCGTCATTACGCGTTAATTAGCGCGATATTAGAGTTGGGCTATCGATAAACGGCATTGTTATCGATAGCGGAGGACGCTCTAACTGTTACGGCAAACTGTGGTAATGTGTGAGGCAATGATAGTGAGTAGTAAGGCTGCGGTCTGAGAGGCACGGGTAGCGATTTTCAGCTGAAAAATTGAGATACAATTTTTGGAAAAAGTTTTAAAGTGTCGAAGAAACAGGGTTAAAAACTGAGATGTTGGCTAGTATTTTATGGAAGAATATAACAGGCTGCGTTCCCTAAATTGAATTATGTGAAGGCGAAATGATGAGGACTGGCCGGCCGACTCGCAAAAGAATTATGTAGTTAGGGGAGAGGGAAGCCTTTCCCAGGCGCGGTCGCAGCACAAGATTTGGGGGGGGGGGGATCACCAAGTAGTAAGTTAGTAAGGCACGTAAATCATGCAGACTCTCGACAGCTTGAACGATTTTGGGGGGTCATGACCCCCACGACCCCCCCACGACACCCCTCACGGACCGCGCCTGGCCCTTCCCTGCAGTGGGACAATACAGGCTAGTTAGATTAGATTAGAAGGGCTGGTGGCTGATGGTGTGATGATGACTAATTTTATTGTATCTTTGGAAGACCGAATCCTCCTGCAGATTTATTTTCCATGAAACATTTAGTGCTATACATTTTGGATCTAAAAAAAATTGAAAAATTGTTTAGTGATAACAGTTTTGTAAGTTATTCGTAATAAGCTAAGTACATAGTAAGTACCTACTTAATTAAAAATGTCACTACATCTTATACTAGTAGATGAATCTTCTGTCATTATTTCTTCGAAAGTTTTACTGGTCGTGCTGTGTCGTACCATTCAAGTGTGAGATGTTTACAAATAAAGATATTCAGTTTCTGCACGTGATGTTCCTTAGATGGCCTCCTATGGATCCTTGGCCCTAGCTTTATGTTATGAAAACGATCTTTTTTATCAATAAATACCATTAACGGTCAAAATAAAATCATATAAATAAATAAATAAAATATTCTTTGACGTGATCGGGTAAAAAAATAGCAAACTTAATCTAATATCGCGACATATTCGCCAAAAATGTAAACAAATATAAGTTTATGGAAAAATAACTTTAATTACTACATAATAAAGTTCAGTTTACGCTACAACTTCAAACATTTTTATAACTTTTTCAATAGTGCTAGTCACTCTGAAATCAACTTAATAACCATTTAACTAAAGTAGATATTTGTTTAACTTGAAATAACGTCAATTTGAAACATAATTAAAATTTGAATAGGTATAGGTTAACCTAATTGTGTACGATTCGATAATTTAAATGGGATGTAAATATTATGATTTAAAAATTAATAAATTTATTTTTTGCCTAATGTTAAAAACGCAAAAAGATATGCACATTCAATTAATTCTTAACAGCATAATAAACAAAAAATTAAACACTTTACTTAAATGATGATATTATTGAAATAAAAAGTGGTCCTTACAAATTATTATAATAATCGTTAAGCCAAATAAAAAATAACTTTATAAATGTAGGAGAAATATAAAAGATAAAACCAGTCTTTGTAATAATTATTTCTACTCTTAATTGAAGTAGGTAAGATTAGTATAATCAATGAAAAATAAAAACAAACGACACCCAAACACAATTAAATCCTCATACAGCTAACGCCATAAATAACAGAGACGCACAGACTCCTGCGCAGGTCTCAGACCGCCGCCTTAGTTTTCAGCTTCAGATGCGCGCGGGAGCATCGCATCTCATTAGTTTTGTTCACCTGGACGCGACGGACGGCCGCTAAGTAAAGGATAAAACAAACCGGCATTTTTCCAAAATTCAAAATTTAATGCTATTTGAATTCTGTGCGCAAAAAAATAAGGTGTAAAATCAATCGAGATAGCAACTTTTTTCGAAAATTCGAAATGTTAAGTTTTTGATTTTGAATCCTGTGAGCTAAAGTTTACGGTGCATTTTTGGAATGCAATTTTCTTTTTAGTGATGTGCAAATTTCTTGGCTGGAGGAAATTATTTTTGAGTGATACTTAGTCGCATGTTTTTTTTATCTTTATTTTTAGTTGATGATTGATTACGTTTAAACTCATAAATCATTTCCAATCATCCGTCTCATTACCGTGATTTCAGCCTAATTGGCGCCTCACGATAGGAAAATTTCATTGTCCCTCTCCTAGAAAAAATTACCTACAATCATAAGATAATCATGGTCATTTTCTAAAACTCGTACGTATCATACGCAGTAATATTTCGCAAATTATACTGCATTTATTTGCCGTATTATCCTTAAGTTTTTTTATGACAATAGCCTCACTTTTGTATAATTGAATAAGGATTTTTATATCTATTCTCACAAACACACGTTATCACCCAAAAAAAAAAAAAACAATAAACTACCTTACCTTAAACATTTTTGCATAAACAAGAACCTCACACACAACTTTATCACTCACAGTCCACTTGCATTATAATACAAAAACAAACATATTCATATTCACATATAAACGGGTAAAGCTTCAAATGATGCATAAAAACGATTCCATTTTCTCGTAACTCAAAATCCGCGAAATTTTTCACTCACATATAATTTTCGCCAGCCTTATCGACTTAGCGCGCAAAGCTCCGCAAAAAAGTCCTGTTTATAAATGTGGTGATATAAAAGTGGTGCTATGAAGTGGAAAAGGCAGACCCTGGTGTCAGGGGAGACCTCCGAGGATGAGATAGGACACAGCTACTTGAGCACTTTGGTAAGTGGTAGATGATAGAAGATACCATCTTGGTTTTAGTTGGTCCTAAGAGCTTGTGGTCCCTGGATTACCGCGGAACTGGTTTAAATAAGACAACTGGTTCAGCGGTATATCTGCTTATTAAGTGCTGCTGAAATCTAATCCAATCATGTTTATTCTGCTAAATATGGAAGACGTCTACTGCTGTACTTTGACCTCTCCTATGGATTGCCACAATGACCAATTCTCCTGGTGGCAAAGACCATCATACCAGCAAAATCCCGCGAAATTCACTAATTTGTCGGTCCACCTTGTGGAGGGCCGAAATTTTTGTACTTGTATCAGATCAAATAAACTTAATTCCAGATTATTTTATTCTAATCTTATGTGATGCACCTTAATGCGTTCGAGATGATGATATGTTTTTAATTTATAAAGCTATCAAACCAACCATCTAATCACGTGAAACTTATAACATCACGTGGGTACCCTGGTGAATAACTTATCTCAATAATTAACGCTTTGTTGGGGATTGCTCTCTTTTCTCTAGATCACCAAAAAGACTGTGGTCTTTGGTCTGAGCCGAATTTCCAATGGGGTAGGACCGTCACTTACGGAGCAACATCCAACCCCGCGGGGTGATTGCGTAAAACTATCAGTAGCAATGACTTTTGACAGTTCAACAACATCCATTGTTATTCGCGTTGTTGAGCAGACAATTTTTTACGAACATTTATGAAGCAATGGATTAGCAATATCCTTCAAAATTATCGAGACTGATAGTGTGTTACGAAATTATTGTGCTGGGATACCGTTTACTTCTTAAACCGTTCCAAAGACTTTGTTACCTTTCTTCTCCATGTCTAAAAGAACAAATACACAAGAATGCAAGAGTGAAGAGGTCATCGCATTTTAAATTTTAAAGTAACAATTTCTGCGTAATATATGCCAAAGTGGCATCAACAATTGAGTCTGAGTAGTGTACGCCTGCGGATTCGCCTACGGGCTCCACATTAACAAGAGGCTATCAGCTGATCCTTACTACTTACGAGTAAGGAATGTGTTTGATAGATACCCAGTTTTTTTTAAATATTTTTCATTAAAGTCTTGGAAAAGGACGTTTTAATGTTTCTTAGTCTCGTCGACTGATATCGTCTTCAATCTTGGTTTTCTGGGGTTCTTTTTCATCATCTTTTTGGTTCGAAGCTGCCCGTCTTCTTGTCGGATTTAGAGAAAGAAGTTTCTCGTGACCAATAAATAATAAACAAGGTGTCGTTTTGCATCCTCGTCAAATTAAAAGAGGTAACTATGCTACTGATTCTCGACACGAATCAATAATAAAATAAGTAGGTTTTTTTTTTCTAATGTTCGGAAATCAGCATGGGTGGTGGGAGTTGGGATTGTTAGTTTATCTAATGGTTATTTTTTTTTAACTAGTAGTTAATTATTTGTCCATTAGCAATGATATCATTAGATAAATTAAAAAATTATCAAAACTACAATTTTTAACAATTGGTTGAGTTTAACTACGGATCAAATAACCAGCCCTTAGTGATCTTCCTGTGCGTGTCACAATAAATACTAGGAATGGAAAACCAGTATAATTGTGGACGGTTTGTACTAACACTTTTCCCGTTTTTCGTGGGAAACTCAGGAATGAAGACATGCTCTAGTTTCAGATGTAGTTTTTTTGTTTAAACAGGACAGTCCTTGTCGTCGAACAAGCCATGGTTAAAAAACGTTGTTTCACGAAACGCGCTTTCGTATTGCGTGATCGAACGTGTAGAACCAAAGAATAATATATTTGTTGATTTTATTTTAAGCCTATCTTGTTCCACGGCAGGGCTTCCCTTTCTCCTTTCTACTCCTCTCTGTCTTGAGCTAGTGTGGACCAATACTGTCTGTATGCTTCAAGCTCGTCCCACCATCTTCTGAGTCTGCCTCGATATCGCCAGACGTTTTCTGGGACCCACTTTGTGGTTGATTTGTTGATAGTATGACCGATTAATAGTATATTGAATTTAACATGAAGTAATTTCAAAGATGACAAAACAATAAGATGTTTTAGAATGAAGGCACGGCAGGCGCGGTGGTTAAGCGATTGGCTGCTGCGCTGCGTGTCGCGGGTTTGATTCCCGCACGGGACAAATATTTGTATGACTTACAAGTAGTTGTTCCGAGTCTGGCTGTTTGTGTATGTGAGTTTAAATGTTTGTAACGCACCCACGATAAAATGTGGGGCAACGTTTTAAAAAAATAAATAAAATAATTATCGATATTAATTCTGTTGCATATTCGGAATTACCAAAACCGATCCGTCAATGTTAAATAAAAAGATGGTTATTATATTTAAAAGCCTGGTGATGATGATAGGTCACCTTAAAAACGAGTTAATTCATGATAAATACCTTACTTTTGGTCAATACAACTAATAAAGCTGAAGAGTTGGTTTGATTATTTGTACGCGCTAATCTCTGGAACTCCCAGTCGGATTTGGAAAAATCTTTTTTTATTTGATAGCCTAATTCTTGAGGAAGACTAAAGGCTATTTAACATAACACTACGACCCATTGCAGCCGAGCAAAATGAAGAACGCTAAGTGAAAACAAAGTAATGGCGCGGGCGGGTGACGCGATGCAACGCTGTGTCGTTTTCGTATATTATGGTGTCTTACGACTTCTACGCGAACGAAGTCGCGAGCAGAAGCTAGCAAATGATTTGTCTTACCGCAGATTTAATCGTCTTATATAATTCTTAGAAGTAATCAATATTGGCACTTAAAACACAAATAAAATTGCCGATGGTAAGCAATTTTATTAAAAAAAAACTTGAATTTCTTGATTTTTTGGATATAAATGCGGCACAAAAAAATTGGAAACTTTATTGGTCCTTTTATACGCTTTTCGAATTTTAATTAAGTACTTATGTTAACGATGTTTTTTAATGGTTTTGTGAAATCCAAAATTTTTTTTTTACCTTAAATTCTTGTTTAATAATAATAAATCCTCTACAATATGACTCCAAATATGGGAGGCGCTTAGAATAATCAGATTCTAAGCTAAAATACTAGTTATTTAGACAATTGTGCATAAAAACAAACATTTCAATAGTTACTTGATTAGCTTCCCTATCTACATTTCTTAGCCAAAAAACATCCCAGACAAAACATATCCTATTTAAGTATTTACTGATTCATCATCTGCCTAGCATTTTCCCAACTATTTTTGGGGTCGGCTTCCAGTCTTACTGGATGCAGCTGAATACCAGTATTTTACGTAGAGCGACTGATCAACCCTAACAAAATCAATGTAGGTAGGCAAAATAAGTCTTACAACCTTTTTATAAAGAACATAATTAACAGTACAAAAGTATTTTTTCTATCTAAACCTGTCCCTTGTTACAAGAAGTCTGCCGACCCTCGAGATCACCTTGACACAAGTTCAATTAAGTTCAACAAAACAACGTCTTCTTCTAAAGTAAACATAAATATTATGGAACCCTTTTTTTGCACACACATAAGGATTCTGTTGTGGCCCCTGAACTGGTTTTCGGCGAGATTACTGTAAATACTGGCTGTTATTGATAAGTGCATGTAAATCTTGGTGGGATGTGACACTGTTTATTGATAAGAAACCGGATAAGTGATTTTGGGTGCCTTAAGATGGACGGCACCGCCGAGGCCCAATCCAGAAAGAGGTGGTGAGATGATCTGAGGGGCAATTCTCGTAATTTTAAGAACGTTTCCAGTCTGATCTCAGTCTCAATCTGTCAAAAATTTCTCTAATTTCCCTACATTTTGACAAGTTGACTGCGACTAGATTTTGACCGTTTTAAATTACGACAATTTTATTGGCGTTCTGGACGCGTACCGCGAGGGCTGGTTTGAGGTGGCGCGGGAAAGAGTTTAGGACTTAGGGACTTAGGGGAGGTCTCTGCCCAGCTATTGGAACAGAATAGACAAAGTAAAAAAAAAAAAAACTGATTTGGAAAAGTAATGGCTGTCTCGATATTGAAGCTTTGCATGTTTGCCAACATATTTGTTTTTACATAAAAAGTTCATTTCAAGTTTCTCACTACGAAAAAAAAATAAGTACTAATTTGACATACTAATCTACATTTAATTATACTTCTCAAAATATATAAAAGAGTGTCCGTGAAGTTTCTTGCCCGTTCTTCTCCATAGATACGTACTACGCTTTGGAATTGGCAACTAGCTTCATATTTCTGACTGACCGACCCCTTGACAATTCAAAAGTGCCTGTAATTGGTTTATTTGAAATAAATTCTTTGGGTTTGATTGGGTAGGTACCCATTTGGATGAAATCATGTGGCTAGTTCTAAACATCAAAATATTTAAAAATGTATTCATAACATAAGATTTACATTATATAAGCTAACGTTTAAAATATATATATGTACATGTGAATAAATAAGCAAAATAATCATTATAGGGCATCAAAAAATTCGTCCGCATAGCTTTCAACAGGAACAGTGCCCAAAAGGCTGGCAGCATTGCCACGTTGTATGGCGATGGTAATTCTTTAAAAATGTTCATTATTATTTCCAAAATATTCAGTGTTCTGTGCAAATACCAACTAAAGTAATATTTTCTCAATTATGCTAATTACAAACCAATGCTAAAAGAAAACTAATGTCTTTATCGCCTAGATGAGGAAAAACATTAACACAATATCCTCCAGACATAAACGAAAGTCATGTGATTTCATCTATTATTGCTAAATTCCTTTCAATATTGACCTAAATTGGCATAAGAAAATCGTGAAGACATTTTTTCCATCAGTATCTTAAAAAAAATTATGAAAGAAGAAAATATATTTTGCTTTCAATAGCTCAGGAGAGACGTGTGTGAAAAAAGGAAAGGGTGTCCTTTGCCCAGAAGTGGGTCACTAGCATAAGCATAATCAGCCTATAACGTGCGCTTTGCTGGGACAAAGCCCTCCTCGGTGAGAGGGAGTGGGCCGTAATCCACCACGCGGGCCCAGTAACCCGCACTGGGCCCGCGTGGTAAACTATGTCACATGTCTTCGAATTTATCACCCGTGGGTCACTAGTTACGGGCTAAATAGATAGAAAGATAATAAAAATACGTAAAGTCAAACGGGGTGAATTCTGAACGTGGTGAAACTTTAAAATGGATTTTAACGTTGAAATAACATAGTTTGTTGCCAGAAAATACCCTAATGAGTTTACTGCTTTTTAATTAAAGATTAGGTGTCCTTGCTAGCAACAAACTATATTATTTTATTTTAAATAAATAAATAAAATAAATAAATTTTAAAGTACAAATCCATTTTAAAGTTTCGTCCCGATTCACCCCTGCATCTCTATTCACCCCGTTGACTGTACATGATTTAACTCCATTTTATACCTAAATCATAAATTAGAGTTCGACGCAAATATGCGCAAGAGCAGACGAATCGATTGAAAAGCGCTAATTCGACATAAGTGTCTAATGAGATGATCACGAAGATGACGTGTTATCACCTTAAAACCTATCAAATCTTCGATTCCTTATTATTAACATAACTCCACTAATAAAATAAAATTATCGTCCTTGTATTTTAGCGACTTTTGATGCGAATAAGGGTAAATATCACTAATGAAACTGAACGAGGTTTAGATGTGCAGTGCTTCATATGTTCGAAAAATTTGTCTACTCAACAACCTAAGTAACGCAATGAATGTTGTTGAACTGTCAAAATGAAAGCTATTACCCCGCTGATCGCCCTAAGTAAAAGAGTGATGAAAACGAATGGTGATGGATGGAGAGGAAGACCAAAGAAAAGATGGATGGACTGTGAGAGGAATGACATGGGAAAAGGAATGAATGATAACTTTAATGGTTGACAGTGAAGAATTTAAGAAAGCAACTTTTTGTGCCGTTTAGTTACGAGATGATATTATTATATATTGATATACAGACAAGATATGAAGATGACAAGATGAGAAGATATTATGAAAAAAAGGCAGGAATAAAATAATCTTCCTTTTTTTCGCCTAGATGACGTAAGTGATGCGCCTAGGCACGTGATCTACAATACGCTAATATGGCCGTTTTAAGTGAGAATACTAATTATTCATTGTCGATGATTAGCCCAAGATCATGTGCTGATTGCTATTTCGTGTCGCTCGCCAATTTGAGTGTTTAGTGTGAGCTCTAGGGCTGGCACTATGAAGTTTTTTGTTGCCGATTTTAAAATATTAGATCATCATCTGTGCACATACATGTGAGGAAGATACAGGCCTATAGTAATAGGGTGGCAGGACATCGACAGAACCGGTTACCATGGATTCATTACATGATTCTGAACCCCATGCAGTGAAACCGTTCATCGGTTATTAAAAAAAGTCAATACATTTTGTCAGTGAAAGTCTGTCAACCAGTCTTACTAAGGGGTATCGTAAAATGTAAAATGCTAAGCAGAAAAGGCTAAGCAGATGATAATGAGGTATTGCACTTGTCAATTTTTTTTCATAACCGGCTAAAAATTTCTACTTTATGGGTCTAAAATCAAAATCATGTGCTGAATAAAATTCATAGTTACAGTTTGCGCGTAGAGGTTCCTGCTTCCCTGTATAGAAAAAACGACTTTATAGAAAGTATAGTACGATCGCGTCCAGTTACTGGAAAGTATTGTGTAATAACTTTGACTAACGACTCTTTACCATTTTTGGTTTGCCCGAAAGAGTACAAATTAAACCTTGAAGTAAGCGTCGAAACTCAATTTTTATTACTTAACATCTGTAAAAAAATAATTTATTGATCGAAATGTGGTTTTTATGATGACTATATTAACTTTTACAACGGGGACACCGTGTATAATACTTTAACTGTGCTTTTTTTGGCCAATCTTGGTGTCAATAAAAAGTCAGTTAGTTAGTATTTATGACAAAAAATCTCCGAAAGTAAAAAGGACAGTGGCAACCCTGAAAATCTCGTCAGGTCAAGTTTTTGCGAACATAAAATATTATTGTTTGCATGATTTTAGTGTCTCGTTGGTCTAGTGGTCGCATGCGCTACTGCTGAGCATGAGGTTCTTGTTTCGATTCCCGGGTCGGGCAAAGTGTCATTTGGGATTTCTCAGTAGCAGCCTAGAGTCTGGAATTGCGCCCGTTTGATAGTAATAGGCTTACGTGGAACTTAAACATAACTGGCGAATCGTACTATATGTGCAGCTCTGCCAACCCCTTCGGGGAATACAAGCGTGATATTATGTTATGTTTATAGTAGTGTATTCGTCTTTAAATAGTCTCTTGTACATTAATATTTGTACACCATATGCTATGGTAGAATGTATAGAACTTAAAAAAAAATTAACACCATACTATGTAAAACTACATTCTTACAAATAAATAAATTCTATTCTATTCTATTCTATTAGTAAGTGTAGTGTGAGAGAAATTAAATTAGTAGAATAACAGTTTTAAAATGTGAGCTCTATGTCCCCTGTCTACCCGTTTAGGTCATACAAGCGTGATAACGTTGTTAGTAAGCAAAGTTTTAGAACTTTTATCATCACATAACATAAATAAAAAAATATTTACCGAGGCAATCCCGAGTAATAATTACTTATCAAAAGTTTATTCACTTTATCGTACACTAGCACCCGCGACTTCGTTCGCGTGCTAGTCGTAATAAAAATAGTAATAATAATAATATAGTTCGGAAATTACTACAATTACTTAGATTTAGACAATAATCTCAATGCATTACAAAACACATAATCTGATCAAACTTAAAATCTCACCTTGGTTTATACCCGTGAGATTTTAATAAATACCAGGTTCTAGGAGTCTGAGAAAATAAATTAAAAAAAAAAAAACAAAATAATAATAATAGTAATTTATTTCGCTCAAAAAGGTACAGTTTTGATTGATAGGATCGAGTTACATTTACAGAATATACTAAAATAACAACCTGATTTTTATAAAACTCCCTCGGCCCAGGCCCAACACGTCGCATCGCATCGCCCGCCCGCGCTGTTACCTCATTTATGCTTAGCGTTCTTATGGGTCGTAGCGTGGTGCAACATAATAACCTTCCTCAAGAATTGGGCTATCAATTGTAAGGAAAGTAAAGACTTTTTCAAATCCGACTGAGAGTTCCAGAGAATAGCGCGTTCAAACATTAACATCTTTAGAGCGATTCAGGGGGTCTACTCCGAAGTAGTATCGGCCGAATGTTCGGCCGTTTCCTGCTACGAAGTTACTATTTGGTTCGGTCGGTTCCGATCCTACACTCCTACACTCTTTCGAATATTGACCATGGTCCCGACCCAACTGAGCCGATTCGAACTTTTTTCGCATTTTTCAATAATATTCGGTTTGGCCATGTGTCGGTCCGATCCGAACATTCGCACTTTGCACTTCGGAGTAGACCCCCTGCACTGGATCCGATCCGAATCCACGAAATGACGGTCTGAAGTAGCCATAGGTCTATTTGTATGAGGGGTTGCGCACTACATCCACGAATTTAGAACATTCCCAATTCCGATTGGACTCGGAACTTGAATTCGGATTCGGATCTGATGCAGTGCAGAACCGCTCTTACCTTTATTACTACTAGCTGCGCCCCGCGGTTTCACCCGCAAAGTTTCGATCCCGTGGGAATATCGTGATAATGTGTTAATCCTGGTTATAAACTATGTGTGTGCCAAATTTCATCTAAATACGTTCAGTAGTTTTGTCGTGAAAGAGTAACAAACATCCATCCATCCATACAAACTTTCGCGTTTATAATATTAAGTAGGATATATTTAGTTAGTAATTTAGTATAGATAAATAAAAAAAATATTGACCAAGGCAATCCCATTTATCAAAAGTTTATTCACTTTATAGTATAGTAGTACAAACATGACACGAGTGACATTAATATCACTATACTAATAACAATAACATATAAATAACATCATATGACTGCTATCTTCAGGGAAAGTGATAACTAAGAATCAAAGTTCAAGACGATGCTTTGTTTATAATTCAATTAATTAGATAAAGGGCGTTTTGCTAATGTGTGTATTATCGATGTCTAAACACGTGATACCCGCTAAAACTATGCAGGGTAGTAAAGTAACCATAAACATCCTTTTGTACCTACCTAAAGCCTAGCTAACTATGACAGTTTCCTACTTTGACGGCACGGTTGGCGCAGTGGTTAAGCGATTGACTGCTGCGCTGCGTGTCGCGGGTTCGATTCCCGCACGGAACAAATATTTGTATGACCTACAATTAGTTGTTCCGGGTCTGGCTGTTTGTGTATGTGAGTTTATATGTCTGTAAATGCACCCACGACACAGGAAAAATTCCTAGTGTGGGCAAAGTTTAAAATAATTTTTCTAAATAAAAAAAAACTTTTCTAAATAATTTTCGGTGCAGGTTGCAAGATCAGTTTTCATTAATCTTTCTCCCGCCCTTTGTCTCATGATGAACATGTTCTTCCATACTTCTCTATTAGTCGTCATCTCGGTGGTCACTCCAAGATGAGTTTTCATTGGCTCTGAAATTTTCTGGATGGTCGCCACTAGTGTACATGTTACAGTTGCAAACAACCAGGAATTTTCAGTGGTTAGGGAAATTGCGGCGTGTCCCAATGTCCCAAACCATAATTTTACTTGTAGAAATGCACATGGTCACCAATAGTGTCTATGAGGAATTAAATATCTCATAAGAAATGTGGTTCCGGGATCCTCCGTAGAAGACACCGTTGCCAATACTCTGTACTGCTTTCTGACCACCCGGCAACTTTAGCATTCGACAAGAGGCGATATACTGAAAATATATCAAACGCTGCGGCGTAAAACCAATCGCAGAATGTTCCATTTACATACAAATACATGAAACACATATTTTCCTATAGTCGTGCGTGTGCCTTAGAACGGACTTGATCTAAATTGCTGACAAATGATTGCCGATGACTTTATTATGGTCTGCTTATGTAAAACTTGACGGAAATCGTGACAAGTCTTATATACATAGTGTTACTATGTGCAATTGTGCGTTGTCTTAGCAAGGAGAGTTGGTCATTTGTGATGGGGAATCGCAAGGTGTCCAGAGTAAAGATATTTTGCGCCAACCTCGTCTACTTTTTAAAATATGATTGACGTGTAAAAGTGTTTGTACAAACCTACTGTTAAAATGAAATCATTTATCATTTGATTTTAATAATTGGCAGTTAACTTTTTCGGTCAAACACAAAGCATGTATGTCAATTAAACCATTTACCGACATTTTAAGTTTGTCAAAAGAGTCATTCTTTCAGAAAAATTAAGCTCGTTGCCCATTCCAAAGTGTAGTAGGTTCCTATGGGAAAAAACGGGCTAGAAACACCATGGACACTTTTTTTAGGTACACACATTAGGTATCCTATGGTAAAGTCAGGGTCTTATGACCAAAAACATCTAAATTTTTCGCAAAAGACCGGTAATTGCATAGCTCTATTCACAACCACTCGATAAGCTTCCGTACCGTATAGAACATCAATCAATGTTATCGTAGGAACGTGTGGACAGCATTTAGAGGAACTAAACGTCCAAAATACAAACATTTTATCAGTTTAAATCAAATAGACAACCACTATTTTACCGACACATGTTTGCTGTCGGGGCAAGACAAATCAGGTTATCGAAATGTGTAATTTTCGATACGGTAGCCGCTCGGATGGCTGTGAATAGTTTTGCAGGTCTGGAAAACCCTGCTGGCACTTTTCACCAAGCTTGGAAAATGGCTCGGTTATCAACATCTGCTGGACTTACTTTATAATCTATGTGACTCAAAGAGGATGCTCTATTTTGTATAGGTATTCCTCTTAATTTGTTGCCTGGGAATTATTACGGGCAATTTTTTGCAATTAACATTTCTCAGCATTACGTTAAGTTTCTTGAGAACTATTCCATCTCAGGGGAAATGTAGGGAACGACACTTGAGTATTTGGGAAGGCCCCATTTTTATATCCGTCATGATAGGAATCCCGCACAACAGAAGGGAGCGGCCATTTAATTCGCCTGACCAACAGTCTTCGACTATTCTATACTTCTAGATTTTAGTCTTTTTCTCCTTAGCGTATCGATGGCAAATAGATCAAACATCTGTGGTCCAAAATTCAGCTGCGCAAACTCCGCTCACTGACGCAGTCATAACATCATCAAGTGCACAGGTGACAGGGCAATCGTCGCAGGATGGAAGGTGTAGACTTTAGTGAAATACTATTGTCCCAACAACTGGTTGTCCCTGCAGCTGCTTCGGAGTAGACCCCCAAGTAGGAGGTCTACTCCGAAGTGACTTATTCGAATTCAATATTCGAAAGAGTGTACGAGTGTAGGATCGGGACCGACCGAACCAAATAGTAACTTCGTAGCAGGAAACGGCCGAACATTCGGCCGATACGAAACATTTATCACTTCAGAGTAGACCCCAAGTAGCAATACCAGTGCAGTTCTTAGTTTTCTGAAATCAAACGTATCTGTGTAGTACCTGCTCGAAATACTTTTTTTGCAGCATTTATAATTACGTGGTCAGTGGTCATGTCCAAAATTTTGCGTCAATTTTTTTTTCTCTCTGGCAACCTTGCTGTGTCATACCCAACTTATTCTCTATCCTCAAATAAATACATACACAAAAACAACGTTTTTATGCCATTTTTGGCACATAACCTGAATTGTGCTTAAAATTTTAATGGTCTTGAAGTTTAACTGATGTTATCTCCTTGCCTTCACAGTGGTACGACCCACGCAGGACAATATATGTAATGGTCATCATGTGACATTTATTGATAAGGATACTCTTATTGTTATACTTAATTTTTATTTTGGTCGAGTGATCTTGAGCTCCCTCTCACCAAGAGGAGGTCTGCGTCCCAGCAGTGGGAACATTATAGGCTGATTATGGTTGCTGAAGAAAGGGGCATGTATTTTATTCAGGAGCAGTCCGAGGGGGGTCGTGGGGTCATGACCCCCCCAAAATAATTCAAGCTGTCGAGAGTCTCCATGATTTACTTGCTTTACTAACTTACTACCTGGTGACCCCCCCCTCCCAAACCTTGGGCTGCGACTGATTTAATTCCTAATTGAGACATAAGCTTACCATAATCAGCCTATAATGTTTTCACTTCTAAGGCTCAACCCTTCTCTCTGTGAGAGGGAGTGGGCCGTAATCCGCCATGCGGGCTCAGTGCGGTTTGGTGGAATCATAAACAAACAGTCAAATACTTTTTGTTTCCCTGAAGGGTTAGGCAGGTACCTATGGTATAGCACACCTCCATTTCACCAGGTATGTTCAAGTCCCGTGTAATAGGAGTCTTTACCATCAACCGGACACAAATCTGGACTCTGGGCGAAGTAACTATTTAGTAATCTGTGCTCTGGGCTACTATTGATAAATTCCTGATAAAAAACCCAATAACACTTAACTTAGCCTCACCTGGGCATCGAAGCCAGGACCTCATGCTCAGCAGTCACCCTTGCAAACACTATACCTACCACCATTTTTCTCCGGCAATAAAAAAACCCCAGAGCACCTGCCATCTAATCTCTTCACCACCCTTGTTTGACTGGTAGAGAATGCCTAAGGCATTAAGTCCGCCTTTGTACCTTTTTGTGCGTTAAATAAATAATAAATCTAGATGTAAATACAATAGGCACCTAAACTGCTTCAAGCAGGTAAAATATCTTCAAACGAAGATAAATGAGCTTGTAACTGTCAATTCTTCAAACGACATTATGTCAACGTTTTTTAAGCTAATTGGGCTGAAGAAATTAGCACTGAATACCTTTAATCTAATAATAATAAATAATAATTGTTTAGCCGGAAAAAGAAATCAGCAGTTTTCCTTTATTTGGTTTTTCTGGGAGAAAAAAAACAGCATTGAACCAACCGTAGTCTGCTTTCAATAGTGACGCAAGTCTAAATGTCGCCAGGTGAGTTATTAATGGATTCTAGTTCTACATGGTATATTAGAGTAGTGGTGGCTCAGTGGTATCGGCCCCGATTAAAGAGTGTTGGGTAGTGAGTTCGAACACAGGCAGGCACACTTTGTGTATTTATTTTCATCACCACTGCTCTCAAAACGGTGAAGTAAAAACATCGTGAGGAATCTGGTATCCTAGAACCAAAAATTCGCAGACATGTGATATCCACCAACCCGCACTGGGCCCGCGTGGTGAATTATGGCCCACTACCTCTCACGGAGAGGAGGCCTGTGTTTCACCAGTGGGAACATAATATTTAGTAACTGACAAAAAATTCTACGCTATGGGGTCTAAAATTATGTGCTATATCTACTTTTTGCTACATCTGAATTCAGTCAGAAACAAAATGACACTGAATAAAATCCATAAATCTTTCATAATCTCATAGACATAATATATCTTAGAATGTTCAGAATATACCCAATACGGACGTCCTAAAGGAACGAGGAACCCATTTACCTAGTTAAGATTGTCTAAACAGGATAGCTGAAGCCGGTAACCATAATGGCGGCAAGTCAAGTCCTGCACGCGATCTCTTAAGGTTAATGTCAATGTAACACCTAGCCTGTTGTACTCTGAAGACAGTAGTTAAGTAGGTCAGTTTAATAGAAACTGTTATCAATAGTTACAGTTCGGGTCTTCGTTGTATCATTTTGTTTTCAATTAAGTAGTTCGTTAAAAGAGCGTTGTGATCACACGTTTTGGTGTCTTGAAAATGTTTGTGAATTTCTGTGTGAAATTATTGTGAAGGAAAATCAAGGAAATTGGGCAACTCAGATATTTGTTGAAAGGTATGGATTTAGTTTAGTCTTTACTTGTTAGGTAGTACTAGCCTGTATAATCCTCAGGATAACTCCAGAAGTGAATCTAAAATAACCTAGATATCCGAATTCGTTCAACTGAAAGACCAAATATTCATTCATATGTGACCATCAAACTGATAACGATATTGGTTCCATGGGGAAAGTTGTTCAGTTTGACGGTCTGTACCACACCCTTAAATTTGGCTGTTCTTTGAAAACTACCCCTGTATATGGCGAACAAAATATTCTTCGTTTTGGTAGGAGAGATGTATTGGGAGAACTATGGGGTTAAAATGAAGATTATGATAACGTTTACCAATGTGATCTCTACTGTCACTAATAAGAAAGAAAGAAAGAAAAATATTTTACTCTGCACAAACGAAACGCACAATTACAAATAAAAAATAATAAAAATAAAAAATTACATAAGATACACATAGTCAAAAGACTCGTACTCAAGCATAAAAATGTTGAAACTAATGAGACACAATTACTTTTTCTATTGTTACCGAATTTAATAAGCTTGCCTAACAGACGAGGGGATAATAGAAAAGCTAAAGAAGATACTTAGGAACCAGAGCCTAATGAAGACGACCTAATAAGATTACATATCATACTTTAGAGCAAACCAAATCCTTCTTGGAAACCAGACCCTTCTAATCCAGACAATGAAGAACTCTGTTATATAATGGGTACTCCAGAAAGGCTATACCTTTATCGTATGAAATCCAACACCAATAAATGAGAGCCATTCGCTCCTGTCCCCACTTCACGCGAGCCACTTGGTGGTAATTGTGAAATTTACTTCATCAGACGGTATTTCCTTCCTCCCACTTGCAGCGCAATTGTGTAATAGCTGCGAATTAGTCCAGGTGTTGTGTTTAACGCTTTGCAACTTGATGCCCAGGATGTGGTTTGTCCGGTGGAAACATAGCTTGGGTACAGTCCTCTGAAGGCTTCTTAAGATTAAAAGAGTCTTGTGGTCGCAAGCGCTACTGCTGAGCATGAGGTCTTTGGGTTCGATTCCCGGGTAGAGCAGAGTGTTATTGGATTTTTTCATCTGGAATTTTTCAGTAGCAGCCCGGAGTGTGGATTTGTGTGATGGCGTAAGGCTCGTCTGCTGTTTCATAGAACTGACGAAATGTGGGTGTGGGTCCCCTTCGGGGAATACGGGCGTGCGTGATGTCATGTTAATGTTTCCGGAAGTCGAGTTTTCTGGCCAATTTTGTCTGGCACCTCTTTACCAGCTTTCGAGATTTTTGTATCAATAAGCTACAGCTCATCGCACTTCACCTTTTTTTTTTATTGACAATGGGCTCACTCTTGACCTCAATCCAGCCCAGAGGCAGGGATGAGATCTATGGTGGAACGAGCTTGCCCAGAAGAAGCCTATTCACTCTCGCCCTGAAGAGATTAGGGTAAAAAGGTGAAGGCGGGATGAGCTCATGTAGCTCTTGAGCACACTCCCCGAGGTACAGTCTGTAGAAGACGGACAGACAGGCAACACTTCGCCGGTGAGCCAAACTGTGAAGCTTTGCCTCCACCAGCTGTTTATCGCCAATGAGTCTCTTAGCTCTGCGCTCGACTGAGTCTAAAGTGGCGAGTTGGTATTTAGCTGAGCCATCACACAGGTGACTGCAGTACTCCATACACGATCGGACTTGTGCTTTGTAAAGGGTTAAAAGCTGTCCCGGTGTGAAGTACCGCTTAACCTTGTTCAGAATGCCCAGCTTTTTGGCCGCCGTTTGTGCTTTAGACTCAATGTTTTTGACCTGCGGATTAACATGTTGGATCTTCTGCTTTAGTTGTGGTTTACATACCCGATGCTTTGAGGATCAAATTCTCTCTATCATGTACCACAGCAAAACATCCTGATGAATTGAAGACTAAATTCGCCAATACGTGGTAATGCTCTGCAAGCAGTAGGTACCTTTATCTCTGAGGTATGCTGAGTCAGTAAATGCAGACAAACCTTTCACAGATAACACATAATCAGCTTATAATGTTCCCACTGCTGGGATACAGGCCTCCTCTATCTGAGAAGGAATGGGCCGTAATCAACTACGCGGGCCCAGTGCTTGTTGGTAGATGTCACATGTTTTCGAGTTTTTGGTTCTAGGACATGCCGGTTTCCTCGCGATATTTTCTTTCACCGTTTTGAGAGCAGTAAAGTAAAGCGCATGTCTGCCTGTCACTCCTCGCCAGACAAACCTTTCGGTACCATTAAAACAAATATCCCACCTTATAGGGTTCAACTTCAGGCAGTCCTTA
The DNA here is from genome assembly GCA_949629185.1 of Apamea crenata. Taxonomy (NCBI): domain Eukaryota; kingdom Metazoa; phylum Arthropoda; class Insecta; order Lepidoptera; family Noctuidae; genus Apamea; species Apamea crenata. The sequence continues at coordinate 11,990,328 of OX451377.1, forward strand.
AACACTAAGCACGCTTAGTAACTTGTTTCCTACTGCCTAGGTGGTAATCTTGGTGACTACTCCTACCTACCTTGGTACCTAGAGTCCCTATCATCGCATCCGGTAATGTCAACAACCGTGGCTAATGTACTTGTGTCGGTTAAATTAAGCTAGATCAGCCTGACTGTGGGAACTGGGTACGAAGCTGAATGGTCTCTAGCAAAGATTAGTCTATTTTGATTTTTCTTATATTAAGGGGGAAGCGCTAGGGAACCCCCGAAATCGAAATTTTCTCACATTTTTTGCAATTTGCAGGTCATTGTCAGGTTGAATGTTGATTAAAATATGATTCGTGATCGTGAGCGTAACAAATATGGCTTTTCAGAATTATAATCATAAAAATCATCAATAGTATTATAGAGGTATGAGGAACAGGGTGTAAAGTTCACCGATCCTCCATAGAAAAGGGAGGATCCTCCGACCAGACGGGTGTGGTGTCTGGCGGGCAACTGCCCAACGATTGATGTTGAGAAGTCGTATATATGGTAAGTGCGCGGTAAACTGCTTGCGAGATGCAGGATTTTCGTGACGTCAGTATGACGCGTTGTTCGCATGTGGCGTTGTAGATACCGCTACAGTATTATATGAACTTTGAGGGTTGTATCGATGGTCATATTTTAATCAACATTCAATACAACAAACCTGCAAATTGCAAAAAAACGTAAGAAAATTTAATTTCGCGGACTACCCTGGTACTTCCCCCTTAAGACTCTGTGGTTTGATAGCTACGATACCACAGTCGACTGCCTCGTTGGTCTAGTGGTCGCAAGCGCTACTGCTGAGCATCAGGTCCTGGGGTTGAATCCCGGGTCGGGCAATTAAAGTGTGATTGGGTTTTACCCTCTGGAATCTCTCAGTAGCAACTCGGAGTCAAGATTTGTGCCTGGTTGATTACAGTAGGCTCGCTCCCTACTAATGAGACTTAAACTTAACTGGCAAAATGTTGGTGCACCTATGCGAAACCCTCAAGGGAATACAGGGCTCTAATTCACTAAGACCACTCGAAAATTCCTTACTTACTTACACTCTTTATAGAAGGAATACACGTCTATTCCTTAGCTAATCACGGGAATTCCGAGTTCATTTCGCGCGGTTTCGTTAATTTGTGTCATAGAGAATCGGCCCCCAGGCGTGATGTTATGATACCAATCGAAGGATTGAAATGTAGGCACTAGACTTTTTGCGACAAAATTGAAAATGGCACAGGTTAAAGTTTTTTTTAACGTAGCAACTGAAAATCAAGGCTACCAATAATTAGGTCTATTATTGTATAAATAGAAATCCAAGGATAATATCCACCATCACTTTGTGGTCAACTAATTATACAGACCTACTAGAACTTACTAGTTATAGTGCGAACAGTAAATTGTTCTGCTTAACCGCAGAAATCAATACCGTACCTACCTATCTTAGAAATAAAGGAACCGCGCAGTAGGTATCACTAGATATTTCTAGGCTGGTTGATGCTTACCACATGAGTAACACAGAGGCGAAGAAACTTTACCAGCGCTGGGGCTCTGTCTCGCATAGGGTCTTAGCATTATGCTGAGCGAGGGCTGTTTTGCGTGGATGTGACGCATATTTTCCCCCAACTTGATTATTTATTTTGAGAGCAGTGGTGGCCCAGTGGTAGCGGCCGCGACTTACGAGTTGTAGGTCGTGGGTTCGTACCCAGACAGGCGCTTTACTTTGTGTCAAATTTTCATCACCACTGCTCTCAAAACGGTGAAGGAAAACATCGTGAGGAAACCTGCATGTCCTAGAACAAAAAAATCGAAGACATGGATTACAGCCCACTCCCTCTCGAAGAGAGAAGGACTGTGTCCCAGCAGTGGGAACATTAAAGGCTGATTATGTATGTATGTGTTCTTAGTTTGCGTCATGTTTACCGCAATTAGACGTATTTTCTTTCTTCCTAACCAGGTGTCAATCGAAACTAAGATTTGATATCCTTTTACGAGTCATCATCACCTACATTTTGTTACACAATATTTTTGATATTTAATCTGTAATCTGGACTTTAAAAGAGACTTTGACCCCAGAGTTTGTTTCGCCATAGAAAATAGATAGGAAAAATGTCGAATCCTAGCTTATATTTTTTATATTTATGATGTGTAAAAGTGGTTCCAGTATCCTATTTATAGAATAAACAATTTCATTTCATCTGCCCAGCCTTTCCCCAACTATATTGGGGTCTGCTACCTGTCTAACTGGATGCAGCTGAATGCTATCCACCATCTTCTCACATGTACTGACTGCCTCCTTGGTCCAGTGGTCGCAAGCACTACTGGGCTGGGCATGAGGCCCTGGGTTCGATTTCCAAGTCGGCAATGTGTTATTGGATTTTTCCATCTGGAATTTCTCGGTAGGAGCCCTGAGCCCACCTCTGCTTAACCCTTCGGTGGATACAGGCGTGATGTTATCTTATGTTTTTAACTTTCAGACGGATATAAATAATCTTTTGTCGTCACTTAAGAGCGTTTACAACGTATCTACTGATCCCGCGGGATAAGTTTGAGCGGCCTCAGTTGACTAAAGAGCCGGCATTTCATACAAACTTTCAAGTCCTTGTTCTTCGAAAGGCATGAACCGATTTTAATGAAACTTTATACGCATAAGCAGGATACATAGGTCTAAAAAGTTAGTTAAGAACATTTTCGAAATGTCTTATTTAAAAAAAGATAATTGGAAATCTCTGTTTCTATGGAAAATTTAAAATCGGTCGAATTTACATGTAACACTATTTTTCGAAAATGTTCTCAATTAACTTTTTAGACCTATATATCCTGCTTATGCGTAGGAAGTTTCATTAAAATCGGTTCATGCATTTCGAAAAAAAAAAGACTTGAAAGTTTGTATGAAATGCCGTACGTTGTCAACGGTCTTAAGTAACACACGGACCACGGTTAGAATGTCTTTAAAATCTGTGAGGTGTTTAATTTTTTAATTATAACCTAAGATGGTAAGGTAATGCTTCCTTATCTGATTGCAAGTCACGGAAACCATATATTTCCTTGTGCTATTAACTGATTTTCACAACGAGATTGTCTTGTAACAATAAATATCCAAGTTGAGGATGAAATTGCAGACAGATACATGCTGCTGAGGAGTTTGTTGCGCCACTTCTTCGCAGCTTAGACGCTAAGAACTGATGGGCGTTCTGCTTTAACTTTAAAAAAATACATGACTAATTATCTCAATATCCTAATTTGGATAAATGATTTAGACTTTTAATTTGCTTATAAAGGGTATTTCAGTAAACGCTTCCTACCTTTAAATTTAAATTGAACAAAGTGTGTGTATAATCGTAATTTTTTATTTGTTTGAAAGGCCTATCGATGCCGTTATGTATGGAATATAAAAAAAAAATCGTTCAAATGCCCGCCGCGGTTTCTTTGGGTGGCGCGCATCCGAAATGTCCAATTTTGCCATGACACTAGCACATAAATCAGGCTGAATTGGACCGACGGCATGGGTTATGTTGGCTTTGAGGGCCCCTGTGGTTTGTGGTTTAATCACATAGACCTGCGACTTAAGAAAACTCCACAAGAAGAAGTCTGACGAGGTCAAATAGCACGATCTTGGTGGCCAGTTCACATCACCTCCACGTAAGACGACCATGCTCTCAAATCACTCGTGCAGAATGTACAATGTGGCATGAGCTGTGTGGCACGTAGCGCCGTCCTGTTGAAACCACATGTCGTTGGCCTCCATATCATCCAATTCAGACTAAAAAAGTTGGTAATCATCGACCTATAGCGCTCGCCGTTGGCGGTGATGGCCTGGCCAACGTCGTTCTCAAAGAAATATAGACCGATGACGCAGCCAGATTTAGTAAAATCCGTTTTTAAATCCATAAATTTATTTTTGTGCTGGAGGATCATCTAACACTATATATTATAGTCTAAAGATTTTAAACTCTGCAAATATACTTATTTGAAATCGTATATTTCCGACAATTCAAGAAATGGAGAATGGAATGGAATACCTATTTGAGTTAAAACTAAAGATTCTGTAAATAGCAGGATAGGTCTCAAAGTGATCATATTTACCTAAATATCAGTACTAGGCAGCAACATAATTACTTAAAATACCAATTCTAATATATATAAATATCTGCATTTTTGCAAAGATGTTGTTAACACTTGACTATTAACAAAACGTGCCAGAACACCTGGTCATGTGATATATTTTCATAATATTCACATAAAAACGTCATACACATCATATTTACATAAGTTACATATATATGTAATTGCGACTATTATACCGATTGTAAGCTGTCGAGGATAAGTCGTGTTTTAGTCGAGGACAGTCGTTTGAAGACAGTGCCTGATAGTTCTTCTCTTGTGTTGGCACGAGGAATAGGTATGAGAATAGAATAGGGAACCAAGAACAGTTAGCAAGGTTCATGCTGATGCAGCAGCCGCACGACGCGCGTGAACAATATCTGGTTCGTCGGAAACTGTAGAAACAGGATTACTGTAGCATTTTAGCATAATCTCGTACCTTCGATAAAGATTTCCACATCTTGGCATAACCCTACTAGACCGTGGAGTTAGCAGGAGTTCTAGTTAGACGAGGAGATGGCGTAAACCTGTGACCGAATGTTGGCCAAGGTCAGGCCTAAGAAACCAGGGCCGTTGTTGGGTTGATTATATCGTCTAAGTCGCGGAAAACACCTGGATGAGGGACGCATGGAACCGGGACGTATGGCAGAAGAAAGGAGAGCCCTATACCCAGTGGGTGATTCCGTGCTAAAATGATAAAACGAAAGCAAATATTTTTCTTATATGGATTCCTGTCTCCTCTCTGATAGTTTCTCTACTGCGATTGTTTACCTTCTACATTTCACTTGCTTTTTGGACTGTCTCATCTTTGTTATGCTTCTTTTCTTTTGCTATTTCTCTTTACTTGAAACAGTTGCCTTTTAATGTCACTAACTCGCTTCTTCCAACAAGATATTAGCTGAAAACCGTAAAAGTGGGAACTTTGTGTCCCTTTATCGCTCCGGCTTCGACTCCTAGACGTCAGGACTCTTAGTATGTTCACTCTCTAAGCACCCTGTACAAGTTTCTGAAGGAATCGCTTAGGGCCCGGCTCACACACCTTTTGGGCCATTCGTTGACAGAGCTACAGTGTACTGTCTTGTTGACTGCCCTCGTGTGAACCAGTCCTAATAATCTAAGCTCGTGACTACATGATTTAACCGTGTCGATTCAGTCGTAAGACCGCTTACGTAATATTCTGTTATTTGTTATTGTGCGTAGATGTGTGAGATTTAATTAGCTTAGATTTTTATCTTAATCACTTCCTTTGATGTATGATTGTATGCTTATTGTGATTTTATACTAATCATACCTATCATCTGCATAGCCTTTTCCCAACTATGTTGGGGTCGGCTTCCAGTCTAACCGGATGCAGTTGAATACTAATATTGTACATGGAGCTACCAACAATATTATTAACCAGGTAGTTGTCAGCCTATTGGGCTTCTGACTACTCGTAAACGACTGTCAAAGATCTAAAAACGACAGCCGGGACCAACGGCTTTACGTGCTCTCCGAGGCACGGGTCTCGGAAAGGCAAACGTTGTTTAACCTTGAAGATCGTCCCGTGGTGCTGTGGTGGTTATTTAACCAAGAGTCCCTACTAATTAATCCTTACTTACGAGAAATAATAGGCGTAGGTTTTCCGAATTAATATTTGACTTTTTGTGACCGAGTGACTGCCATTTTGATATCCAAAACCAAATCCTACTAATATTATAAATGCGAAAGTTTGTATGTATGGATGTATGGATGTTTGTTACTCTTTCACGCAAAAACTACTGAACAGATTTTGACGAAATTTAGCACACAGATAGTTTATAACCAGGATTAACATATAGGATACTTTTTATCCCGACATTCCCACGGGATCGAAACTTATGCGGGTGAAACCGCGGGGCGCAGCTAGTTAATCCATATGTAGACCTCATCATCATCAGCCTACAGCAGTCCACTGCTAGACATAGGTCTCAAGCCATTGAGAGAGTGAGAGAGAGTGAGATTGGAGATCTCAAGCCATTCAGCTCGATTCTGGGCAACTCTCATCCCGCTGTTACCTGCCACCCTGCGAAGATCTTCGTTCCACACGTCACAAACACGTCTCAAAGTCTTGTGAAAAATGTAGGGAAATTGATTGTTGAGGCTGTGGTTAGAATGCGAACATTCTTAAAAATACGGGAACTGCCCCTCTTATCGTCAGAACTCGTTTTCCAATGATGGATTTGGCCTAACAAAACATAGGACATACGTTTTTGGAACCATAGGATACATATTTATCCGTGTCCTGAAGGATCATCTAACATTATCGTTCAAAGATTTTGAACTTTTTACATAAGACCTTTTTTATTATTTTTGTTTAAAAAAGTTGCTGTATCAAAACTAAATCAGGGTCATCATAAAATAGTGTTATTTTCTGGTCAGGGTTGTACGTGTTCTCGAGCTTTTCGCTCGGGTCACTGACACCGCTTTTTACGTCATTATGCGCATGCGCAGCGCTGTTGCAGTTTTCTTATAACCTTGCTGCAACTAGTTTAGCGACTTGTTATGCAATACGGAGCTTATTCATGAATTTAAAACATGACTTTTTAGTTGTTATTTATTATATTTTGAACTGGATTGAGTCATTGGCGCTTTTGTGTCTAGATTTTTTGAGGTTAAAAGAAATGTATTATGAGAATTTTCGAATGACTTAATGAATGATTTATTACCACTATAAATAATTTTAATACTAACTTAAATGTAACTTTACTTTTAATAAACTAAAAAAAACTTAACTTTTAAGAATAACTGAAAATAAGTTCACTTAACTTTTAATAATTTTTTTTTTAGAAAATCGACGAATAACCTTGCAAGTATTGGTTGGTCTATCATTATGCTGCCAAGAAATTGCATTTTTAAGACTTCAACCGATTTGCATTAAACTAAAATCGACATTGATGTCAGGACTGCAACATCCTTCAAACAATACTTCTTATGGACATGAATAAGTTAGAAAACACCAACATTAGTACGAGTATGTAGTCATAGTCATCCATCGCCTGCTCAACATGGTCTTTCGCACCAACCGATATAATCAAAATTGCTGCATAGCAGCTGTTTCTGATTTGTACTTCAAAATTCTGCCATAATAACGGTCGTGTAGCTACGTTATTTCCAGCCCCCATATATCTAAGATCAATTTTCCTACACATCCTGCCAAGAAAATCACTATAGAGGAAAACCAATTTTCTTAAACCCTGACACAAATACTTGAACAAGCACTACCGTGCAATAAAAAGGTGCTAGCCACTGTTTACAGTAGAATTTCAAACAGATTGTGTGTGTACGGATGAACAGCTTAAGATAAGACCTACGTAGACATCACGTGAACGATTAACCTTACCTTCGCGCTAAGGTAAAGTTTGCACGGATTAAGATTATCGAGAACAGTGATTTTCACATATTTGTTGTTGGAGATAGCGATGTAAGAAGACCTAAATACGTTTGTATGTTCATGGATATAATTTATAGCACTCTGTGACCTAAACCCGTACTTAAGCCACACTTTTTTGTGACTTAAGTAGCCCATTTTTACACAGAAAACCGTGTCTTAAGTGCGGGTTTAGGTCACACGAGCCATAAAATAGTATACGATACGTGTGACTTACGTAGACTATTAACACACGGCATTTAGCCTAACAATAGACTACTTTAAGTCACTCGTATTGTAATGTACTATTTTAACACGGAGAAGTTGAAATACGAGCCAATTTGAAAAGTAGTTTCAGTAGATTTTATGCAGTCGTTACAACTGCATCGCTGAATAAACTCTTTACAAAACCCCAGTCTTCGATTTACTCGGGAAACAAGAAACTGTTAGGTAACACATCCGTTTTTTCCACAGGAATATCATTAGGACCATTCTTTCGAGTAAATTAAGCTGAACTTCCGAAATAGATGCAGCTGCCGAAGCTGGTTTGCTCGGTCCTACCACGCTATGATTAAAACCTAACATAATATCATGCCTGCAAACCCCGAAGGGCTAAACAGAAGTATAACCTATTGTACACCCACATTTCGTCAGCCATGTTTAAGTCCCATGTAACAGGAAGGAAATTGTCATGAGGGAAAGCCTCATGATTATTTCAGGTTCGCGTCTGATAAAAACCACATGATTGGTAATCATGTCTTATCAAAATGCAACAAAAAAACTGTCTAGAAATAAAGAACGTGACGATACTCCATAGTCTTATATCAAGTCTAGTCATACGAACATCATCCTCAGAAAATAGCCGCCAACTCCAGGAATTCCCTGCAGTCAGAACATAAAAACAAACATGCATACAGACAGGTTTATAAATAGTCCACGTCCCACGCATCTAGGAGACTAATTACTTACGGTTTTAATTTGTAGTACTACGTAACGGGTATTATTAGGATTCGTTTAGTTGTGTCTTCTTTGGACCAGATTTCTCTTGAGTAGATGGGATTTTTATTGCGTTGTGTATTGTGAGATGTTTGTAAGAAATTATTGTGGACGAAGTAAAACTTGGGTTTGTTCTGCGCGAAATGTTGGCAAGTATGTCTGTGATGAAGTAAATGATTAATTAATTTCAATTAATGACAACGCGCTCAATGCTCTCTTGGACATGACTGTGATGTGTTCGCGGATGAGTGGAAGACGATCATGTTTGCATGTCTGGAGTTCTGCGAAATGAGTGTATGAACATTTTACCTAATAATAGTTTATTTTTAGTTAATGTAATTGGCAGTTGGCTGTTTTATGTTAAAGTTTATTTTACTTTATAAAACGGAAAACTGCCAATTATGACTGCATTAGCTTGAGGATTGGATGACCTAGATTGCTAGAGTTGCAACGACTTTTCTAGTTTGAACGAGCACAAATAGTCAAGAATATAAGTAACGAGCATTTCATTGATGTAGTCACGAATCCTGATAGAGAAATCGGAGTAATAAGCGATGTATCAAATTCGAAGGAAGATCAAAATGAAGCTTGTTATCGTCTCAAAAATAACGATGAAGTATCCAAAATGCCTTATTGCGAAAACAGTAAACAAGCATGAAATACGAATGGGCGTCATCGTCCCCCATTTGGTGAAACAGGTTCAGCCAGCAGCCTCCGCTTTACGACGACCCGACCCTTGAAGAACTGGGTTCGCGACAAACCTGCAATAATATAAGTAACTTGTTTTGGTTTCGACTTGAAAAGTTGTCCAATAATGTCCATTCCTTTGTCACCATTAGGTCAAAAAAGCCATCCCAGCAATATTGAGCAGGGATTTAATTTTAATGGGGTAGGGTGTATATAGGATTTTAATACCAGGGCCCGACTGACTAATTGACTGAGGTAGATATGTGCCCAGAATGTTTTGGAAAAGATTTCGTCCTAGGAATTACTGAGAAGTAATACACCAATCACACCATAGTTATGTTATCGCCAAGCACTTCTGTATTTCGGCTTCAAAGAAACCTTATTGATGTCTTCTCCGTGTCGCTGGCACGGCAGTTATTAAAATTTTGCAGATCCAAAACTTCGCCATTTCCACGGAGTTATCGGTGGCAGCGCAGAGGTCATTTTGGCTTCACGTTTTGGGGCATAGAAGGCAGCATAGGAGGTGGTTACTAGCAGCAATAGCCACAAACTATGCCGGTAAAATTAAAGTTCCATGAAATCGACAACTTTATTTGTTGGGTCAGTTATGTCAACCATTCGCTGGGTCTTGCAGTTGTAAGAGTCAATTGCACTCACTGCTTTTCAAAAGGTAGCGTATCAATTTCTGCCAAATATTCGGCCACAATTATTATTGTTTTCTTTCTTCGAATGTTTTACTGCTACCTTACCCTTGATGAACAAGACTGATAGCTTGCGTTAGACGTGTGTCTCAAATATATTTTCATTATTACATAATCCATGGCCCGATTTCAGAGAATGACCAATGCCACTTATATGCTACGCTAAATAAGCCACTTAGCGTCTTGAAGCGGCCGACAAAACGTAGTTTTGGATGAACACATGGATCATGTGATATCAGACCAAAAATTCCTCCCTGATACATACCTACAACACACACACATAGCATAATGTCATATGTTGTGCCGACCCTAAATAAATTGGAATAAGAGCATTGGAAGAATGATGATGATGATGATGACATACGTAATATAACGCCTGTATTTCTCGAAGGGGTAGGCAGAGGTGTGTAGTAACACCCACATTTCGCCAGTTATTCTTACTCTCATGTAAATAGGGGGTGAACCTATTGCATCGTATCGGCCGAATGTTCGGCCGTTTCCTGCTACGAAGTTACTATTTGGTTCGGTCGGTTCCGATCCTACACTCCTACACTCTTTCGAATATTGACTATGGTCCCGACCCAATTGAGCCGGTCCGAACTTTTTTCGCATTTTTCAATAATATTCGGTTCGGCCATGTGTCCGTCCGATCCGAACATTCGCACTTTGCACTTCGGAGTAGGTAGACCCCCAGACTCCGAGCTGCTACCGGGCAGAAAAAGAGAAATGTCAGGAGGTTATTTCTATCAGCTGGGTGATCAGTAGACACCCACATAATCATCATCATCATAATCAGCCTATGAAGTCCCCACTGCTGGGGCATAGGCCTCCTCTCTGTGAGAGGGAGTGGGCCGTCATCCACCACGCGGGCCCAGTGCGCATTGGTGGATGTCACATGTCTTCGAATTTTTCGTTCTAGGACTTGCCGGTTTCCTCACGATGTTTTCGTTCGTTTTAAGAGAGATAAAATAAATTACTGGTGGACTGGGTTCGAACTCACGACCTAGGTTAGTCGGAGCAGTTACCACTGCTCTCGCACACACATACCTACGCATGAATAAATCATGCCGATATTTCTGCTCGCTTCGAATGCGACTTAATTATAATTGATCGTACTCCAGAATTAGTCACTTTGTTACCAATATCATTTTAATTTAGTTGTAGTAACGCTCTCTGCGAATGAGCTCGTCCGTAAAAGTAGTATCACGATATCTGTTTTTGCCGCTAACCAGCGATGCGGCGTTCCGGTTGGAATGGCAGCACTGCCTCCGATATTGCAAATATTCAAGCTTTGGAAAACTTTTACTATCAGGTGGGCTGCATGCTTGTTTGCCATACAATTACATAAAAAAGTATCCTCATGAAAAGAATAACTATGGAATTTCTTCCTTGTTCCTTACAATACCATTTCAGACATTAATTCTACGTGGTCCTCACGTGACCTGACCAAGATTATGTCTGGACTCTAAGAGACAGTGACCTTCGAGTTTGTTTCGTTCTTCTCAGAGTATTCGGATAGGAAAAACTGGCCACATCTAGTTTTTAATTATATGAATGTCGTGTAAAAGTGTTTGTATAAATCTACTTAAAGAAATAAATATCGTTCAATATTTGTATGAATCTGTAGTGCTTGCAAATGTTCTTATTGAATGGTTCCAAAATGTTTGAGTAGCTAAATTCCCATAGTTTTTAACTGATGTACGGTTAATGTATAATAAGGTTTGTATATCAAATCAAAACGGATATATATCAAATGGAAGACACGTGACATCCACCAACCCGCCTTGGGCTCGCGTTTTGGATTACGGCCCACTGCCTCTCACAGAGAAAGGGCCTGTGTCCCAGCAGTGGGAATATTATAGGCTGGTTATGCTAGGTCTATAAATCTGTCTACTTCCTAGAAACACTGGCCAACAACAACCCAGTTAGCACCTTGAGCCGTCTAGCCGACCAAAGATAAACTTTAGGACATAACTTATCGTAAACATGTGTTATTGTCATGTACGACATGGAAAATACGCGATTTACACCTAGACAAATAAGGTCATTTGCTGAATACCTGGTTCTGGCGATAAGATCTGTATTTGTTTTGATTTGTATTGGCTTATCTGCGGATTAATGTTACGAGTAGTCTGTGGTCTTTGTGTGAATCTTGATTTGTGTTCCTGTAATCATATGAGTTATAGTTAGGTAATTTTCTCTCTCTCTCTTCCTTGCTTTGAGTTGCAGTGGTTCCTCTCCCCTCTTTCACCGTGTCCATCAATCAAGTTCTTAGTTTCACGAAAGTCAGAAGTTGATATACAGGATGGCAGGGATATCGACGTGCAAACTGTAACGATGAATTCAGCGCGTGATTCTTAACACTCTAGCGTAGAAAATGTTAGACGGTTATAAAAAAAAATGCTGTTACATAGAAAAGTACAATGCCTACACGGTCAAAATGTATGGAACAGCTGATTAATTTTATAATAACCGACGAAAAATTTCTAGTCTAGGGTGTTAAGAATCATCCCTGCCACGCTGTATTCCTTCCTATATGCACTTTCTCCAAGTTCAAGTTCCTTTCTACCAAGCTATTCCTTTGCGAAATATCATCTAATTTGATTTTGTTGTTTAGCCGTAAAAATTATACCAGGGGAATGAAGAAATACTTACATACTCATTTTCGCAAATATTGGATGGTAAACAGACTTCATCTTTTAAGCCTATGGTTCCAACCGAGATTTATAATCACCACATATTTACATAAAGTACTACTGTAAAACTCAAATATGGTATGGTATGGTATTTTCCGATTTATTATCTTTGTTAAGCACGAGATAATCTGATAGCTTTTGCAAACAACCTGGATTCAAGGCTGTAGGTATTAGACTAATTAGCCTTTCAGTATTTTTAATTTCTTTGTCGGCAGCAGTTGGTTTAAAAATGTAATTTTTAATTAGTTATACCTATCCTATTGAATTACTTGTTAAACAAGATGGATTCGCAAGAAATGGTCGAAAGAGGCAGCAGGGTGATGGTAGGTTAACTCGGTATTATAGAAAAGTAGCAGCACCCCGCGGTTTCACCCGCATAAGTGTCGGTCCCGTAGGAATATCTGGATAAAAAGTAAACCTATATGTTATTCTGATGTATAAGGCTGTATTACTGTAAAGTTTCATCAAAATCCGTTCAGTGTTTTTTGCGTGAAAGAGTAACAAACATCCATCCATCCCTCTATCCATTCATCCTCACAAGTTTCGCGCTAGCCAATCACAAAAAAGTAAATATGACATTTTACAGCTGACTAGAGACTCGATCAGGGCTTCAGAAACCGCTAATGCAGTCAATACACCTATGCATTTCTGGTAGATACTTACGATTTTACGACTAAAATTGTATTTTTGATGTTATTTGGAGATTTGATCTTTAATGATGTTGGATACTTTTCGCCTCAGAAATGCTACAGGGTATATACGTAACTGCTTAAAAATGATATTTTATGTGCTTCGTGTACCTATTCGTATAATTTGTTTTAATTAGGTAATTGGACACATATTGCTATGAGTTATTTTTAGGCTTTACTTACTCTACAGTTGCAAATTAAAATAGCCTCCTAGGTTTTTGAAGATGGCACCCTTATTTAATTATATCTGAAATTCAAACAAATATCAGAATAAAATGTGAAGTGTAAAGGAAGAAAAATGCAGTATTTATCTAGTGAAAAATATTTAATCAATACCCTTCTTCTTTCCAGATGTATGGTCGCTATCAACGCGACCTAAGTGAAGCGGCTCGAGAAGAAGCAAGACGACTCAGAAGACTTCGGAAGAAGAGGAGAAAAGACGACAAGCTCCGACAGAAGGAACTAGAAGCAAGCGGCAAACACAGACCTCGGGGGAAGTTTATTAAAGTATTAGGTGAGTGTCTACTTGATTGTCAACAAATTCTTTGATCAGTTTTCTTCTCCCGTGCACTCGGCATTTGTAGAAACTTATTTCATCACTTTTTAAGTGTTGAATCCGTCCTTACAGAGGGAGCAGGCAAACTGGTTTATCAATGCCTTGTCAGCTTCTTTGAAACTGTAAAATATCTTCTTTAAAAAATCGCCGTTTTATTCTTATTTGTGTAAGGATTCCAATTCCTATTTTTTTTTTTTTATAAACATTAGATTTTATGAAAAGAGCTACTTGGGATAGTAGCACTAGCTAGATGGAGAAAAGTGGAAGGAGAGTGATTTAGAGAGGCAGACCCAGTCCGGTAGTGAGACAATACGGGATAGTAAATAATAACTTTTCGAGGATACGAAGACTTGAATATTACACGGTAGATTATTTGACTATTCAAGCGACATTCTATCGAAAGTAAGAACAAAATATGACCTACTAGGAGCGCCCCGCGGTTTCGCCCGCATAAGTTTCGATCCCGTGGGAATACCGGGATAAAAAGTATCCTATATCTTAATCCTGGTTATAAACCATCTGTGTGCCAAATTTCATCCAAATCCGTTCAGTAGTTTTTGCGTGAAAGAGTAACAATCATCCATCCATCCATACAAACTTTCACATTTATAATATTAGTAGGATAGGATAGGATTCCCGAGAATCGTCACATAGGCTCTTTCTTGTTTATGATAATAAATATTCACGTGCATGAAGTTTGTCGCAGGCTATGTGTGGAGGCACACGTTCGCTCGACTGGGGGAGGACTGGGTGTTCCTGGCTCTGCTGGGCATCATTATGGCGATCGTCAACTTCGCCATGGACAGGGGGATAGCTGTTTGTCAGAATGGTAAGTGATATCTTCTGACATGTAGGTACCGCTGGAAAGTGTGTTTTTGCAAAATCAAAAGCTCAGTAATCTAAACGATTATAAAGAGGTATAACCTTTTGTTTGTAAGAGGTTATCTATAAAAGCACTGATCCGATTACAAAAATTCTTTCCCTGATAGAAAGTTATTGCCGAGTGCCATATAGGATAATTATATTTTATAATAATAATAATATCCCTGGACATTTTACACAGCACCATTTGTCCCAAGCTAAGCAACCTAATGCTTGTGTTATGGTCACAAGATGGCTGATAAACTACTTATATACATTTTTTTTTTTTGTAAATACATACATATTATAGATAGAAAAACACCCAGACTCGGAACAAATACATGTAGGTCATACAAATATTTGTTCCGTGCGGGAATCGAACCCGCGACACGCAGCGCAGCAGTCAATCGCTTAACCACTGCGCCAACCGTGCCGTCAAAAATTTTATGGTATGGTGGTAGTTGACTTTGAGGCGGACGAATGCGCATGTAGAATCTAAGTGCTACTTTTAGTAATTTCTAAATGTCCAACTCAACTTGATTTTATCTTTGCACGCTTTACGTAAAAGGATGAAAGTCGTAAGTACCCCATCGTTTATGTAACAATAATAAGTACCTAATTAACGATTACTGGTAAACTTTGCTATTCAGTCAGTATGCAAGAAAAATGTTCGTTGCAGAAGAGTTTCAGCGGAAACCACACTGTCACAATACAGTGGCCGTATACAACTTGTATCCTATCAACAATTTTAACCTTAGCCCTATATTCCAGCACGCATGTGGATGTACAATGACCTGGCGACGTCCACGTTTAGCCAGTACGTGGCGTGGGTGTCGCTGCCAGTCTGCCTGATACTCTTCGCCGCCGGATTCGTGCATATAGTTGCTGCTCAGAGTATAGGTAAGATGCAATTTTTTTTAAGTTTCTAGCCGACTCTTCATCTTCCCTTTTTATATGGTTCTGAAGAGCAAATCTTTATCTTCTGTAGGGACACGTGTAATGCGATTTTAAGTTATGCTGCCTCTTCCATGCAAAGGCCATCCATCATCAAGAAGAATGCTCATATGAACAAAACGGAGTGGCGAAGTTTTGTTGGTGGAAACCGTATGGAGAACCACACGGTGGTCGTTGTTAGCACACCCCTTATGGGTTTGCCGTAAAACGCACCGATTTCCTGCTTTGTGTTGGGTCCTGGATTCATATTCCACGTCAGAAAAGGATGCCTCCTTATAGGATTTCGATTATTTCCCAATTATCCCTTACACGCCTTTTTTTCCGCCCGCTCTGGGCTGAGCGGAAGGGCGTGTCAGACTTTTACTGACTAAAACCCACCCGTGTTCCTTCAGTTGCCTGTGGTGCCAGGGGCCACGGTATCTCTTTCGAACAACCCGCGGCCCTGGCAGGCATGGGCCCTAGCGGACCCCGTCAATACGTGCTGACATCTCTTTGAGGCGCGCGTGGAACACAACGCGCCGTCGACCCGGGCTTGGTCCTTACCGGGCGGTGAGCTGCTCATTGCTCGCCGCCCGCAAGCCCGCGCCTACGGTGGCCGGGAGTCGGTTGTTGACAGGGCGTCTCCTGCGGCGACTAGGGGCGTGAGGGCGCAGTGATTGCCTCTCCCTCACGCGCTCCGCCTCCTCCTTCGCGAGCATTACTGCTTCGCAGAAGGAGGTGACGGCCTCCCATGCACTCTCGCTCCGTACAATAGCCTGGACCAGGGCCGGACGCGAGAGATCGCCGCCACGAGGACACGGCGGTGCTCCGCCCAAGCCGGGCAGACCTCCACCGTATGCTCCACCGTGCCCTCCGGGCGATCCACACAGTGGTGACACCCTGGCGTTTCCTCCCGCTTCATCCTGAACAGGAACCTCCCGAAACAACCGTGTCCGGTGAGGACTTGTGTCAGGCGGAAGGTGAGGGCGCCATGGCGCCTCTCTAGCCACTCCTCAAAGAGGGGATATCGCCACAATGGTGGCGTGCCCAGCACTGGGTTGTGGTTGTGACAATCGTACTCTCCATGCCGCTATGAGATCCCGCCGGAGCTCTGTCCGCTGTACCGTGATTTCTCGCGGCAGCGGAATTACACCCCGGCGTTTTGCCTCCTCTCGCCACTTCCATATGTGGGCGAGGAATCCCTTACACGCCATAATCTTTATTAACGAAGATAAGTCCTACTTGTGCATGTAGACACACGGTCATGTATGCGTAGTGAAATCTTGGATTCTCAAATTTATCTGTTCCTATATCTTACTCCAAATTTTTCATCCTCAGGGTCTGGTATACCAGAAATGAAGACGATACTCCGAGGAGTACATTTAAAAGAGTACCTAACATATCGAGCAATGATCTCCAAGATCGTCGGTCTCACTGCAACACTTGGGTCTGGTCTACCACTGGGAAAAGAGGTTAGTATCACCGGATGATAAAATTCATAAAATTACTTTAAAGGAAACAAAAAAAATATATCTGGAGGAGTGTCGATCTCCTGGCGATATGTGCGTAAGTACTAAGTTTTTTTCTAATTTTTTTTTTGTGTTTTTATACATGGTGACAGTAACCTTGAATTCAGCAAATGATTCTAGACCCCCTCAAAATGATTAGAACACCTATTTTATTTTTTATAACCCACGTAGAATTTCAACACAGGGGGTTCACAATCAAGAACTGAATTCATGGTAACAGGTTGTGCGCGTCGATATTCTTGCCATCCTGTTTTCTGTGCCTTAACCTGGCAATTTATTTATTTTCTTTCAAAGCGTAGTAGCTTGTATACAGGCTTAAATTCAATTAACTGGCGTGACTTCACAGACATGATGAGTGTCGATATCAAATTATGATTTAAAAACATATTGTAAGTATAGTTCGCGTCAAACTTTATGACAGCTCTGAAGCTGCGCAGTACCGCCCCCTCACCCCCGCTGACACGTGAATTAACTACTGCGCAGCGACTCGCCTCGTGTTCCGAGTCGCCACAAAGTTTGAACACAACAACACAACAGAAAATAATAAGTAACCAATAGGAACAGCTAGACAACAGACAAGTAGTCTAACGTTAACACAATCATCATTGTCCTAGGTCAGGAGTCGTCTATGGCGATTTGCATACATGAAAAACCAGTTTAGCTAATCAAATATAATTATGTACATATTAACACATTCCTCCGTGTAGTTATTATTGTATCAGTACAAAACACAGAATATATTAATTAATCGTCTTTCATGCATATACTCGTATATTTCTGAGGAAAATTTATCTTCTTCAAAATGTGGATGTTGCATAAGTAATAAGAATCGTTGATCTAACTGGTGGCAAGCATGACTGCCGAGCTGCGGTGCTGGGTTCGATCCTCAGAACGGGCAAAGTGTCTTTCATTAAGAATTTCTCAACAGCATCCCGGAGCACAGAATAAATAATTACCATAAGTTGAAGCACGTTAAGCCGTTGGTCCCGGCTGTCATTCGTAGACCTTTGACAGTCGTTACGAAGTCTGACAACCAGTCTTACTAAGGGGTATCGTATTACCCAGTAAATGGGTTGTGGAGGTCAGATAGGCAATTGCTCCATGTTAAATACTGGTATTCAGCTGCATCCGGTTAGAGTGGAAGCTGACCCCAATATAGTTGGCAAAAGGCTAGGTAGATGATGAAGTTGAAGCAAAAATAAAAGTTACACCGAGTAAACAATACTTAGACCGTTGCAAGTCATTTTTGCTCCAATTTTATTGTATGCCACTGGCAAGAAACTTATTTATTTATTTATTTTTTTACTTCGATCAATCTATCAACTCAGCCTATCGCAGTCCACAGCTGGACATAGGCCTCTCCCAGGCTGCACCTCAACACCCTGTCCTCCGCCTTCCGCATCCAGTTCGTCCTAGCCACCTTCTTTAGGTCGTCACTACGCTTGCTGATACGCGGTCTCCGGCAAAAAACTTGCTTTGTGTGAATGAGGCCCCCTATTACAATAACCGGTGATACGACTGTGTGGTTCTTTCCTCAAAAAACCATCTCAGACATCGATCTACATGGTCTTCATATGATCTGACCAAGATTATGTCTCGACTTTAAAAGAGACTGATCTCTGAGTTTGTTTCGGCCTTTCTTCTCAGACTAGTCAGATAGGAAATACCGACCTCATCTAGTTTTAAAATTTGCTTGACGTGTAAAAGTGTTTGTACAAAACTACTTACAAAATAAAATTATATATCATTTGATATAAGGGTAACGCAACCTCTGTCAAGACATACGTGATGTTAATTTTAAGAAGAGATAGTGATGAAAGTTCTTCTTGCTCAGGGCCCATCAGTCCACATAGCGTCAATGGTAGCGACACTCCTATCCAAACTGGTGACGACCTTCCAAGGGATCTACTCCAACGAGTCCAGGACCAGTGAGATGTTGGCTGCGGCCTGCGCAGTAGGTGTCGCCTCATGCTTCGCGGCCCCTGTCGGAGGTAAGCCCTGGACTTTTGAGTCTACAAGCAGATCGAAGGGGGGATTCTGGCCGTGACCGCGGCCCTTGGCACAGGCAACTGAAGGAACAATGGTGGGTTTTAGTCAGTAAAGTCTGACATCCCGCTTCGCCCAGAGCGGGAGAAGTTATTTGATGATTCCAAACCCAAAAAAAAAATGGGGGATCCATGATTTTGCTCGTGTCACAAAATATTTTTTTTAACTGGTATAGTAGGGGGGAATCCGATTCCATAAGAGAAACTGACTAAGGAAACATCAGCTTTTTTCATAAAAAAGAGTGTATTTGTGATCAGCGTGTCCTGTGACACATAGGCCTCTTCCAGCTGTTTCCACTCATTTCTGTCTCTAGCTTGTCTAGAACAGGTAACGCCTCCAATTTTTCTTATGTCGTCTATCCATCTTTTTGCCTGTCTTCCCCTTTTCCTTTTGACATCGCGTGGTTGCCACTCTGTTATAATTTTTGTCCATTTTAACTTACTATCTCTCGTTATGTGTCTTGTCCGTCTCCATTTCAACTGTCTTACTTTCTTTATTATATCTTCTACTTTGGCTCTGGATCGTATTTCAACTGCTCTTAACCGATATTTTTTAATGACACCAATCATCATTTATGAATAGCTTTTTCAATATCCCTTCCTGTAAATGATACCAAAAAAGGTATAGTCTATGATCATTATGATCATATCAAATATAAGATTAGTATTTGCCACTGCCAATGACCCAGTTTGAATGTGCAAAACACTCGATGAGACAGATTCAATTGGTTATTGAAACTTCATTAATTTATGACGATTCGATTGAAGTCTGATGACGACCGAGCGTGAAATCATATGGTTTTATTCCCATGTTGAGTGGGAATGTAACCAAAATATTATGCAACAGTAGTAATAAGCTCACTACCCCGTTGGTCTCGTGGTTGCTAGCGCGACTGCTGAGCGGCGGGGCCTGGGTTCGTTTCTCAGGTTGAGCAAAGTGTTTTTGGGTTTTTTCATTAGGAATATCTCAGTAACAGTCCGGAGTTTGGAAGTTGGAGGTGTGATACCCCCGCGCACGTGGCGCCTGCGCCTGATCTCTCCCTGCTCATGTCGGAGTCGGATGGCCGTCCCACCTGACTGTGAGAGTGAGGGAAGTGTAAGTGCACTTGGGCGTGCGCACACACGCCTGCACTATATTATCGCCCGCGCCGAAGACCAGTCTCCGTTGAGATTGGCCGAAATACGGCCTGGAAGACTATTATTATTATTAACAGGCTCACATCCGAGGCGAGGACGTAAAACCAGTACAAAAGTATCTGACAGACATAGTAATATCTTATTTAATTAAAACCTTTGTTTGCAGGTGTACTATTCTCCATTGAAGTAACGACCACGTACTTCGCAGTACGTAACTACTGGCGAGGTTTCTTCGCGGCTTGCTGCAGTGCTATTGTAAGTAATCATCTTTTACATAAGATACCTCATAATATCGCATTCTTATTAAAGTGTTTTAATTCATAATTGGGTCCTCACATAATAATTTATACTAGGCTTATGGATTTCAAAAAAAAAAATCTTTTTTATTTCAATTAAAAACCAGGACGGTTTCTAAAACGCTCAAAATCAAAAGTAATTTGATAAATGATAAATGATTAATGATAAATGATAAATGATTTTATTTTTGTAAGTAGGTTTGTACAAACACTTTTACACGTCAATCATATTTTAAAACTAGATGAGGTCGGCGTTTCCTATCTGACTACTCTGAGAAGAAAGGCCGAAACAAACTCAGAGGTCACAGTCTCTTTTAAAGTCCAGACATAATCTTGGTCAGATCATATGAAGACCATGCAGGTCGATGTCTGAGATGGTCTTTTGAGGAAAGAACCACACAGATTGAGAGGACCTGTCCAGCCAGTGCACGCATTTGTCAGAAATCGTGCAGCTCAACTCAAAACTTAAGGAGCTCGACGATTCGACGAACAATACCAAAGAAAGGACATTTGGGTAGGCCACATTAATTACTCAAACTGCCAGACCATGACAAAAACTAACAGAACAGAGAGAAAAATTAAAAATAATATAAATAAAATGACCCACATAGTCTTCACATTCACAATAATTAAAATAATAGAATACTTTACAAAGTAAGCAAATGTCATAGTATATATAAAATCCATTAATGTCAAGGTGTATATAATAAAACAAAAAAAAAAAACCAAAAAACAACAACAACAACACAGAGAAAAAAAATATAAATAAAAATAAAAACATTAAATATGTAAAAAATTGGAAGCACCTTAATCCCAAGCCTTTTTGTCCTCGATATAATCCTTAACGGTATAAAAGGCTTTCTGGCACAACTTACGTTTAATGAATGATTTGAATTTATTAAGGCTTAGATCTTGAACGGGGCTTGGAACTTTATTGTAAAAGCGTATACATTGGCATCTGAACGAGCCACCTATTTTCTTGAGCCTTGTTATAGGTACAACAAATTTGTGTTTGTTCCTAGTATTTATATCATGGATATCACTGTATTTTTTAAACAATTTTATATTTTTATGGGCATATAAAAGATTTTCATAAATATACTGAGAAGGCACAGTCATAACATTAATCTCTTTAAATTTGTCTCTGAGCGAGTGTCTCGGACTTAATTTATAAATTGATCGAACAGCTCGCTTCTGCAAAACAAAGATAGTCTGAATATCAGCGGCATTTCCCCACAATAGAATACCGTACGACATTACACTATGAAAATAGCTAAAGTACACTAAACGGGCTGTCTCTATATCAGTTAAATTACGAATTTTTCTAACAGCGAATGCTGCGGAACTTAGCTTTTTTGACAATTTGTCTATATGCGGACCCCACTGAAGCTTAGCATCCAAAGTTATGCCCAAGAATACGGTGCTGTCTTCAGGATTCAATTCTTCGCCCTTTATCAACACATTAGTTTTCACCTGCCTAACGTGAGGTAGCGTAAACTTAATGCATTTGGTTTTTTTCTCGTTTAGAAGTAAATTATTAACATTGAACCAGTGGACTACTTTAGAGATCGCGCTATTTACTTCGTCAGTAACCTGCTGCTGACGTTTAAGTTTAAACAAAAGTCAAGTGTCATCTGCAAACAACACTATATCATGATTATCCTTTATGAGGTACGGCAAGTCATTAATATAAATAAGAAACAAGAAAGGACCAAGAATTGAGCCCTGTGGGACTCCCATTGTTACTATAGATCCGGGAGATCTTTTTCCATTAACGTCAACGCTCTGAATCCTCTTACTCAAGTATGAAGTAAGAAGATCCAGAGCAGCGTTCCGGATCCCGTAGTGACGGAGTTTCCTGATTAAAGTTTCGTGAAGAACGCAATCGAATGCCTTGGACAAATCACAGAAAATGCCCAAGGCATCGCATTTGTCTTCCCATGCATTATAAATATGTCCTAAAAGTTCAACACCGGCATCAGTAGTTGAACGACCCCTTGTAAAACCGAACTGTTTGCTATGTAATAATTTGTGTTTATTAAAAAATCTTTGCATTTGTTCTAAAATTAATTTCTCAAAAATTTTACTAAAAGTAGGTAGTACAGAAATAGGTCTATAATTTGTGGGGTCTGATGTACTACCCGATTTAAACAAAGGTATTATTTTACTATTTTTCATGAGGTCAGGAAACTCCCCACCGTCAATACAACTATTAAAGATAAGAGCTAGAGTAGGCGCTATAATGTCAATTACAGACTTAGCAACTTCTACAGAATTACCCCACAGATCTGCAGTCTTTTTTACATTTAAAGTGTGAAAAGTTTTAATTATATCTATACAAGTAACATGTTCAAAATGAAATTCCGAATCGCAACCATTAACATTTTCCATAAGCAAAGACTCAGCAACAGAAGGTGATGAGTTTAGGGATTTAGTAGTTGAAAGGGGAATATCCGAAAAGAAATTTTCAAATGCCTCGGCGACTTGTGAGTCTGATTTTATTATGTTGTCATTAATCGACAAGCTGTAGTCAGTGTTTCGATTACTAGACCTTCCCGTTTCACTATTAATAATATTCCAAGTCGTTTTAATTACATTACTGCTGTTTTTAATCTTTAAACCTAAATAAAGTGACTTGGCCATATAACAAACTTTTTTAAATAATTTTGAATAATTTCTAACATACAAATTAAATGCATCAGTGTTAACGTAAGTCCTTTCATTGTACAGTTCATAAAGCCGCATTCTACTATTTTGAATACCAATGGTAGCCCAATCACTGAAAGATGCGTTACTATTAACCGAGATAGTCTTGGGAATAAAGGTTGAATTAAATTGTTTACAGTATATATTAAAAAAATTACCATAAAGATGATTAGGATCCGCATGAATTGACAAAACTGGTAATTTATCAGTGAGTTTACTTTTGAAAGCCTCCAAGCGACCTGCAGTTTTTGGGTTAACAGTGATATCTTTTTTAACCACTATTTTGTTTTGATTTCGAATAGTAATGCTTTGCCCGCAATGATCAGAATCTAGTAAATTTATAATTTCTTTGTGGCTTGGTATAATATCTGTATAAATATTATCTAGGCATGTGGCACTAGTAGGAGTTATTCTTGTGGGCTCCAAAAATAGGTTTACAAGATTGTAGGACTGAAACAGACTTATAATTTTACTACAAGAACCTGAGTTTTCTAATAAATTGACATTAAAATCACCACAAATGATAACAGACTTGTTTGAGTTACAAATCCTGTCTAACACTTCATCCATTACCTTTTCAAAGCAGTCATACAATCCTGATGGGGGTCTGTACACACTTAATACAACAAAATGCTCCAATTCTATACAGGCAATTTCAACTGTACGCTCAACAGATAGGCTCACAATATCCTTACGGTCTTTAAATTTGAGTTGGTTACTTACTAAAATTAATGAGCCACCATGTATAGCATTTATTCTGCTGAACGAACTACCAACCTGGTGATTATTAAAATTGAACAAGAACTGGTGGCTTTTCAGCCAATGTTCTGTTATACAAAGAATATCAATACTATTAAAATTCATAAATAATTTATTCAAATTAGTCTGAATGATGAAATGAGAATCAGCACTTTTCGAACGTCAAAATGACAAAAGACAGTCCCCGAAAACGCCTGCCCTTGACTTCAATCTAATATTGAATGTGACTTCGTCATGAAACAAAATCATATACCAGCGTCTGTGTTTCCTTCCACATTAAACCCGTCTGCCTTCAAAGCAAGAGTGAACAGGCATCTTCTGGGCACCCTCGTTCCATCTTAGACCTCATCCACCGCTATCCATCAAGCGTAATCGAGCACAAGAGCAATAAAAAAAAAATATGACACTCAGTTATAGTGCAGCTTTCTTTCAATGAAAGAAGTTTTGGTATGGGCTCAGCACTCCTAGCAGTTTTACCTCTTTACCACATTACTTTAAATAAGACCAAAATGAAAAGCTTTGTGCAAATGGCAGGTGACTTGGCAATGAATCTGTGATTGCAGCCGTCCAAGTTTTTATTTATTAGGCCCATATTCATTAAAGTTCACGTGTGCCTATCCAGAAGTGACCAGCATATTCATTTGTATAAACTAGACTTATCTAGTTCTTTAAATACCAAAACTGCGCGCGCTCGTTTAGACTAATTGATGAAGAAATTCTGCGCAGTGAGTTCTGTGTACTCACGAATGGAGCATCGCAAGGATCGTCTTATTTATACTAACTATCACCACTGAATATGACCATCATCATGATCAGCCTACACAGTCAGCAATGAATGAAATGTCAGTTGTTTTAAATCATATTATTAAAAACAGAATTGTATTATATAACATTAAACAACATATTTACATTTATACATTCAGGGTCAAATTAAATTAGCTAGCGAAACTAATGTATGTAAACTAATAGCTAGGGTCAACGGCCGCCGGTAGTGTACTTGAATATGGGTTTAGAAAATCTGTTTCTTTTTTGTGTTAGTTTCACATAAGTGATGGATATCAATATGATAAAACAAATAAAAAAGCATTGAAAAATGTTGTCTTAATTTAGATGATAATTTGCTACTGACCGTACTTACTAGTATTACAAGCACACGGCTTCCACTTATTCTTAAAATCTTCTCCCTCATTCCAGATGTTCCGTCTCCTATCAGTATGGTCGGGCGCCATGCCCACAGTGAAGCCACTCTTCCCCACCAACTTGCCACAAGACTTCCCCTTTGACCCGCAGGAGTTTGCCGTCTTCGTTCTATTGGGGTAAGTTTAAACCAATGTTTATTTAAATAATGTTTTGTTACATACAGGTGGCAGGGACATCGACGGGGATCCTGTTACCATGGATTCAGTACTTACATGTTATTTTTTTAATAATCGAGCAGATTGGACCGTTGGCCTGAGAGTAAGTCGGACCAAAACGGAGTATCTGTTTTGCGATTTTGGCGGTCTCTCCAGTTGATGATCTGCTCTGCGCTACTTTCGGTACCTCGGGTCGCTTGTCCAAGGAGATGGCGAAGTAGACCGAGACGTAACGCATCGGATCAACTCAGGATGGATGAAATGGCGACAGGTCACAGGAAAAACTTGCGACCCACGGATGCCCCTCAAGTTAAAGGGGAAAATTTATAAGTCTGTGATAAGGCCTGTCGTACTTTATGGATCTGAATGCTGGGCTGTGAAGAAGACGGATGAAAGAAGATTGCATGCAGCGGAGATGAGAATGTTGAGATGGATGTGTGGAGTGACGAGAATGGATAAAGTAAGAAATTAGTATATAAGAGGAAGTTTGAAAGTGGCGCCAGTGACAGAAAAGTTGAAAGGAAATCGTTTAGCTTGGTATGGGCATGTGATGAGAAGGGACGAAACGCATGTGACTAAAAGATTGATGAATATACATGTTGATGGATGGAGAGGGAGAGGAAGGCCGAAGGAAAGATGGATTGATTGTGTGAGGAATGATATGAAAGAGAAGGGAGTGAATGATAGCGTGACGGTTGACAGGGGAGAATGGAAGAAGAAAACGTGTTGCGCCGACCCCAAGTAACATGGGATAATGGCAGGAAAATGATGAATCGACGAAAAATGTCAACGCATCCAGCACGCACCGGTGACAGTTTGCGTATAGAATAAAAATGCTAAGCCTATTTTTTATTGACATAGTCAGTTTTCAGTACAAAATTTTTTCTTACGTTTGCTCGAGTTTTACAACTCCATGCTTTGGTCTGGAGCTATACTCGGTGAGATCAATAGCGAGGCTATTAGCCCTTCTCCAGGCTCTGAAGGTACCTAAGAAGTAAAGCAAAGGTTGGATGCTATTTTGATGATACGGTATTAATTTACGATTTTTGAATCACAGAATCATCAACTTTATACAACAGTTGAAAATCACAATCAAAACTGAACTTAATTGCATTGATATAAGTTTTATAATCCCAAATCGCGGTTTATTATTCGTTCAAACTAGCTAATATATTAATATGTATAATTCCAGCATAGTATCCGGTCTCCTGGCGGCGTTATGGGTGTTCCTCCATCGACAATATGTGCTGTTCATAAGAAATACAAAGTCACTTAGCAACTTTTTACAAAAGAAGTAAGTATGTCTTGATGTTATGCATTTGTACCGCTACATTAGTTTAAACTCGCAGGAATGGCTGCTGAGCGTAATGTGTTTGTCCACCGCAGCCGTCACCGGGACACGACGATTATTCGAGCCGAACGTGACGTCCCGATGACGGCGATCGTTTGTTCACCGCGACCGAACTCCGCGGTTCAGAATGTTATGATAAACAAAACAAAGGCCAGGCGAACGGCGTCGCTGCGACAGCAGTGTGTGGACAAGATTAAACGTGTTTTGTATTGCCCGCACATCATTGAAGCCAACATCATATGCAACCATCAGAAAGTCTCTCGTCCGGGCATAAGTTACCGTGGCCTACTTGAAAAACCTTAAATAGACTTCTTACCCAAGTAGAACAACAAGGACAACCTCTACAAGTGGGGGTTCGTGGAAGGCTCAGACCTCCTGTCTGTGTGTTAGTATCTCTCCACAGACAATGCCTCACCTCCCATCTTGCGCCGTACGTTACCTGCACACGTGAGGACCCAATGTCTGCGTCAGCGAATTCTATCTGCGTTGCTGAATTTTGGGGCCAAACACATGAAAAATAAATTTAAAATATATTTTTGCCATCGAAGAAGAAGATCATTGAAGCATTGCCACTGTGGGGAGCGCATACCTTTTCTGGTTCCTCTGTAACTTCTCTGTATAATACGAGACTTAACAAATATTTATTCTATGGACCTCAGCCCTGCAACGTGACAATACAGGACTCTAATTCACTATGACCATTTATCAATTCCTAACTTCGAAACCATGTCAATTCTATGACACAAAGGCGTTGTTTGAACTGTCAAAATACATGTCCGTACGGTTGACATTTCGATTACTTGCCGTTAACAAGACACGATATTGACGTGGTTTTGCACGTGGTAAGATTTCGCGGGGAATAATACAGAATTAGGGCCCTGTAACCCTAATTGCATAACACACTATCGATCTCAATCTGAATCATTTTGAAGGATATTGCTAATCCATTGCTTCATATGTTCTAAAAATGTGCGCTCAACAACGTAAATAACGCAATGAATGTTGTTGAACTGTCAAAATGAAACCCATTGCCAATAGTGTGTTACGCAATTATCCCGCTGGTTGTTTCAACTTAATCCTTGTTATTTTCAGTCGCTTCATATACCCAGGCTTCATAACGCTAGCAGTAATGTCTATCCTGTTCCCGCCCGGTATCGGCAAGTACATGGCTGCCGATCTGGGTAACCAGGAACAGGTAATTAAATGTTTTTATTTATTTTGACTAAGTGATGATTTTTACAACGCCAGATAATTTTATTCGAGGAATAATTTTGAATTTTTGACAGTTATTCCATACAAAAACTGTCAGACGTCAATTTTATTCCGCGAATAAAAGTTATGTGTCGTTTGAAAAATCAGCCCTGAAGGGTGTTGTACAGACGCCAGCAGGTCAAGCTACCCGAAACTGTCAAATTTTCCCAATCAACCTGAACCTTAATGTTTTAGCGATAAAGTTGAAAATCTATTAAAGAAATTTGACAGATCAAGCTACTACTTGATGTGCTGGCGTCTGTACCAATGAGATATCTTTTATTCGTGAAATAAAATTGACGTCTGACAGTTCTAGTATGGAAAAACTGTCAAAAATTCAAAATGTATTCTCAGGATAAGCCTTATTCTAGGTATAAACGTTTTAGGGCTGATTTTTCAATAGCTCATTAAATTTTATTTGAAGAATAAATATGTCAGTTTGACATATTTTCTATGCAAAAGCTGTCAAAACGCAATATTAATTCCTCAGATAAAAGTTATCTAAAACGCCTCTTTAGTTTTAAGAAGTGTGTATGCGTTTTTTAGTATTTTTAATCTATTTCTAGCCTCGAGACGTTTGTATTTTCATTTTAATCATTTTTATTTTTGACTTGGCACAGAATGACTTTTTTGAGATGAAACTTTAGGGTGAAATCCAAAACTGTACTAGGGCGAAGTGACCATTTGAAGAAAAAACTAAAAGTACATTCTTAGTTCATGCAAGTCCTTTATTAATTGGTTAAACATAGGTTTATAAAAAGTTTTGCCAAGTTTCAAACCCTATATAATTAATAATATTAATATATAAAATAATAAAAATAATAATAATTAATAATTATATTAAATAAGTAATATAATAATATTATTATTTATTTTTTTATTATTCGCAGTAATGCGATAAGGCCGCCCATTGTATATTTTGTAGTGTCTCATGTGTTTTTTATGCAATGTATTTTTGTGGTGTATAA
This sequence comes from Apamea crenata, assembly GCA_949629185.1. Lineage (NCBI taxonomy): Eukaryota > Metazoa > Arthropoda > Insecta > Lepidoptera > Noctuidae > Apamea > Apamea crenata. The sequence continues at coordinate 12,019,341 of OX451377.1, forward strand.
ATAAATAAATAATTTATGCAAACCATTATGTAAACTCCACCAAGTGGTAGGTACTTCGTGCTACTAATCAATTCTAATTCTGTTTCCAGGTTCTCTCCCTATTTTCAAACTTCACCTGGACAGACGAGCTGACTGCAGAACAGGCGTCCGTGGTATCACACTGGCATACTCTAGAGGTGGACCACTTCGGATGCCTCATTATATACTTCTTTTCTATCGTGAGTTTTAACTAGTAAATCTTATTACATTCTTCTTACGGCCGAACCCAATTACCTATCTATCACCAGTTTTGGCTTATGGGAGGTAGCAAAACCTATCTATGTCTGGTTTTAACGTCCCAATAATATATATCAGAAGCGATCTGTATGATTATATTATACTGGCAGGTATAATTTGTAATGGCTACCAATATTGGTATAATTTGTATTGGGTTCGGCCGTTAGTCGATAATGGCATGGACTGTGGTGGTAAAGGTAGCAGGCAAACACGAATTTCGATAAAATTATTGATTACCAGTAACTGTTCCTGAGTGGAGTCAAGTAATTAATGTAGGAAACGTCGAGCCTGACGGGGCAATGACAACTGACTAAATGCAAAATCATTTAAAAAAAAACTTTGTCTCATACGCGATTATTGTAGAACCAAATAATGTGGCGAACTTTGAAAAAGTACAAATACTACAATAAAATAATAAATAATATAAATATAACTATATCAATTTTACATCCACCATATTTTGTAAACAAATATTTTCAGCATTTTTTTTCTTTGATAATTTCACTAATTAACTAAAAAAACCACCTCGACGAGGATGGGATTCGAACCCACGCGTGCAGAGCACATTGGATTAGCAGTCCAACGCCTTAACCTCTCGGCCACCTCGTCTTGTGAATAAAAGTATCAATTTATAGTCTGCTTTATATAATTACTATGTATTACTTATTAGATTTATTTGTACAAGTGTTTTAATTGGTAATTAATAATTTTATAATTATGTGATAGCTGTATTTTAGTTTTTATTTACTTGGTACTTATTCATGTTAGCACCATGTGAAGCTAAAGTTTACTTGTCAACCAAGTTTCGAGAATTTTCATCAACAAGCAAGGTAATTGCGTACTAAACTACAATTATAAATATAAAAAAATAGTGGCCCATCGGCATCAGGAACAGGGTCCAAGCGGCCGGTGGTCAGGGCTCTAGAGAGAGGAACCTCCTCACTATGCGTGGCTTGTCCAGAAGTACTGCTTTCTGAATCAAGCCCTTGACCTTGGGTGTTAGTCGAGGCTCTCCGCTATCAGGCAATTTACTGTAACGATTATGGGTACACTGATTGCAGAGTCCATGTCCCATTATGTCGACAACCACGAGTGCTAAGTCAAGATGCATGATTTGTTTATCTTTCTCAGCTTTCACAAGATTCTCGTCATGAGGAATTATTTATTTAGTTGTAAATAATATCTTGATCATAATTTACCAATAACCATCGACAATCTTACTTACACTATTTCTCACTCGTCTCCAGTTCTTCCTAAGCCTGGTGTCGTGTACACTCCCAGTTCCAGCCGGTATCTTCGTGCCAGCCTTCAAGATGGGAGCTTCCTTGGGCAGGTTCACGGGTGAAGTGATGCACTACTTCTGCCCGCTCGGCGTCGCCTATGGCGGACATATACAGAAGATATTGCCTGGTTAGTATCGTCTTATCATCTTGTCATCATCATAATTGTTTACTTTAAAAATAAAAATAATTGTTGATGAATAATTGTTTGCTGCACCGGACGACGTCATTACGTCGGCCCCGGCTGTCGCTGGAGACTAGCGCTGGGGCTCTGTCTTGCACAGGGTCGCAGCATAATGCTGAGCGATGGCCGTTTTGCGTGGATGTGACGCATGTTTCCCCAACCTTTTGTTTTTGTTTTTTCTTTTGTGTTTTATGTTCTTTTTTGCGTCATGTTTACCGCGAATAAACGTATTTTCTTTCTTTCTATCTGCGTACAGCAGTCAGGAGGGCGAGGGTATCATACCTTACGTTTGCCGATCCTCGGTCGCCACTCAAGAACACGTGTTATCATATGTATACCTCTATCGACATATATGGACCGACCGACTAATTTCAGTGTTAAAATCCGAAGCATTTCATGTTAATTATCCATTTCACCAAGCTTTTGGTTGTATCTGTTAAAACTACGTTGTTGGTGAGTCGCAAGCGCACCTGCTTAGCTTTGAATACTGGTTCAAACAAAATATTACAATATTTGTTTTCTCTAAAATTCCCAGCAGCCCGAAGGTTAGGATTGCATTTGTAACATAGCTGTCTAATACCCCATACAAGCGTGATGTTACAAACAAGTATTTTATATTTACAGGAGGCTACGCGGTCGTCGGCGCGGCGGCTTTCACAGGAGCTGTCACACACACCGTGTCTACTATAGTTATTGTTAGCGAGATGACTGGACAGGTAAATAATTTTGTGTTTTACTGAGTGTGGGATAGGAGACTCCGATTAAATGCTTATCTAGGACTTTACGAAGTAAATATTATTCTCAAACGCCAAAGTAGTTTTTTTTTTTGCAGAAACCAAGGTTTATACAGTAACACTTTGATGAATTCACGTTATATGCATCTTCAACTTACTTTCACAGTACAGATTTGATATTGCTTACGGCATATTTTCCTAAGTCTTCTTTACAAAAAAATATGGGTTTGTTTCACAGCGCCCGGATAGGCCCATCTACCAAATAACATGAAAATAAAAAAACGATAGAAAAATGCTTTTATTGGCAATACAGCAAAAAATTATCTGCCCAATAAATGAACTGGAAGCTTTCCGAAGCTCGTGAAAAACGGAGTTAGTTTTATAACTTACATTTGTGTTTCCCAGGTGACACATCTGCTACCAATAATGGCTGCCGTGCTGGCAGCCAACGCGACAGCCTCCCTGCTGCAACCATCCTGTTTCGACAGTATTATACTCATCAAGAAGCTTCCCTATCTGCCTGACCTGCTGTCTTCAGCTAGCCGTGAGTAATAAATTATTAATTAACTGTAAAAAAAGTAAAGGAGTACAGAGGTACGAGGAAGCCGCGGGTTGTTCAAAAGAGATGGCACAGGCCAGGGTCCACGGTATCTCTGAAGGCAACTGAAGGAACACGGGTGGGTTTAAGTCAGACACGCCCTCCCGTTCCGCCCAGAAGTCATATGATGATTTCCCAACCCAAAAAAAAAGAGGTATGAGGAACAGGTTGTAGATTCCACTCTCCCTCTAATGAAAAGGGAGGATCCCCCGACCAGACGGGCGCCGTCTCTGGCGGGCAACTGCCCGACGACTGATGCTCGTCGTGGTCGTCTCTGGCGGAGGAGTCGGTGTTGGGGCTCCTTCTGGCCCCTTGACCGAGGCGTTGGTCTCGGGACCCGTCGTTGGGTTCTCCCTCCCCCCCCCCCCCGACGGCTGATGTTGCGTCGTTGTATATATTTATGCTAGTTGCGCGGTAAACTCTGCTTGCGCGATGCAGGATCTTGCGCGACGTCAGTGTGATGCGTAGTTCGCATGTGGCGATGTAGATGCCGCCACATGACTACGTAAGGAACGTAGCAGGTGGCGTTCTGCATTTTCTGTCTACCCTCATGAATACAGGCATGAGTTTATGTATGTGCAAAACACGCACCATACCTCTGCCTATGCCTTCGGGGATAACAGGTGTTATATATTTTTTTCGTTATCCTATTTTATGTCCCAGTGCTAGGTAAAGGCGGCTCCTCTTTTACCTTCCGAACCTCTCCATTTTGAGCGATCTCTGGTCATGTTGGCTCCTCAAATATGTTGGCGTTATGTTATGTTAAAATCACCAAACTGCTGTTGCAGCAGTTTTTTATCGAAAAATTTGATTCTGAACTTTATCACAACTATTATAGAGTTCAAAACAGCTTGCAATGATTGCCGTGTGGTGTGTTCGAGCATGTTTTCACTTAAAATGTGGCAGCAAAATACATTCTCGAGCATTGCTACTCTGCCTGACGAGAATCGAAGTCGGGATCGCAAGGTCTAAATCAGACGATTTGATTCGATACAATCAAAACTTTATGCTCATAGACATAAGGATGAAATTAGTAAAGCACGAATAAAACGATGAAATCTGAGTGAAAATGCCTGAAACAGAATGAGCCTGAATGTATGTCCGTGGAATGGCATTAGGGTCGTCCCCTATTACATGGGACTTCAACATACCTTACGAAATGTGTGGATATTTTAAATTTCTGCTATTCCTTCGAAGAAAATAGGCGTGTACATATTAAAAATTAAAGTCGCTCTTCGTGTCTGTGTGTGTTCGTGTTTGCGCTCTTGTGACCGCGTTGTTCCTCTGAACTCCGCAACGAATTTTGATTTTTGATGCGGTTTTCACCATCATCTGGTGTTCCGGAAGGTTTATGTGCATAATACATAAATATTGAACCTAAGATAAAGCATAGAAATCTCGATGTTTTGAAATGTCCGCCACATCAGTACATCTCACCCGTGCGAAGCAGGGACGCGTCACTAGTATTGTGATGAAACCAACTGCTCAAACAAAACTGTTACATTATCAAGATTTATGATTAGACTTGTAGAACTAATTGCAATATGCAGATTTATTTCATTATAATGTTCACAAGACGAGGTGGCCGAGAGGTTAAGGCGTTGGACTGCTAATCCAATGTGCTCTGCACGCGTGGGTTCGAATCCCATCCTCGTCGAGGTGGTTTTTTTAGTTGAAGTGTCAAAAATAAACATAGGGAATCTAATGGGGGTTATTAAATAGATTAACACCCATTTTAAGAGCTCTTAAAATAAATAAATTACATACTTTTTAACATGAGGGTGAGGGAGTGGTTATTTTTGCCACTATACTTACCTATTGTTTATGAGTAATATTACCGCCAATAACTACAAAAAATATAATTTACCAGACGACTAACTAACTAAGTACTACTAACTACTGAGAACCAACCTCACACCATGAAAACGTCCTATACATGACTACATACAGATTCCATTTCGTGTTAAATCATCTGCCTAGCCTTTTCCCAACTATGTTGGGGTCGGCTTACAGTCTAACTGAATGCAGCTCAATACCAGTGTTATACTTGGAGCGACTGCCTATCTGAGCTCCACAACCCAGTAACTGGGTTCTGGGACTGACTTTCGGGCTTCTGAGTACCCGTAACGACTGTCAAAAATCTATGAATCACGTGACAGCACAAATGTCCTTTCGTGTGACAAAGACAGAATATTCCCCCTCCATTACATCAATCCACTTTGGCCAATACTTGCTAGTTGTCATAACAAGTATGTGTCGTTTCACATCAACTTGCACGTTTCAAGTGAAAGGGCAAGAAACAATTACACCATAAGAGCTAAGTACGATTAGGTACAGTCGGAATTTAGACACAGTATTCACAAGACGAGGTGGCCGAGAGGTTAAGGCGTTGGACTGCTAATCCAATGTGCTCTGCACGCGTGGGTTCGAATCCCATCCTCGTCGGGGGAGATTTTTTAGTAATGACCTTTCTCCGTGTTGTGTTATGTTATCCGACAATACTGACAATTGTCACACGAAACGAACATTATACAATGGTGTGAAGTATCCTTGATGTTTTTATGATCGAGTCTCACTCTAGTTAACAATTTCTAAACTCTTGTAAATTGGCATTATAGAACATTTTTATTTTATTACAGAACAATAAATGATGACACATTCACCATCATCCTCATCTCCTTGATCCGCCTCATTTAGGGTTTGCGCAATATGTCTAATTCTTCAATCATTTATTTCTTTCTTTCTTAAGGAGAAAGCGTCGGGGTAGCCCGTGAAATTGTATAAAAGAGGAAAGAGAGAAACTAAAGTAAGAATCTAATTTATATAAATGAATCCCTATTTCCCTTGGTCACGTCATAACTTGAGAACGACTTTACCGATTTCATCCATCAATTTTTTTAAAGTTTTCTAATACTTGTAGAAGGTTCTTACGGAAAAAAAAATAAGAAAGTTGCTTCACGCGGACGAAGTCGCGGGCAAAACCTAGTCGAAACTAAATTTAATTTAGCTAACGTTAAACAAGAAAGGATAATCTATAAAAAAAAAAACTCTTCTAAGATTTGTTTACCTTTATTTAATTGCCTAAACCAATGGAGTATCTCTATACTGATGATTTTTACTATTATAATTCTATAAATAAACATTTGTTATGGTCGCGCATCAAATTTTAATCAACATTTAACCTGACACTGACGTGCACCATAATTGCGTAACACACTATGAATCTTAATCTGAATCATTTTGAAGGATATTGCTCATCCCTTGCTTCATATGTTGGAAAAATGTGTCAGCTCAACAACGTAAATAACGCAATGAATGCTGTTGAACTGTCAAAATGAAACCCGTTGCTACTGTTGGTGTGTTACGGAATTACCCCGCTACAAATTGCAAAATACGTAAGTAAGTTTGATATTCGTGAGCTACCAAAGCGCATCCACCTTAATGTACGAAGAAGAATTGTTAAGGGCATACTTACGGCTTGATTCAGGGGTTGAGATGGAACCTTTAAAGGCTCGTAGGCAGTAGGGAATTCCCCTCTTTTAAAAACTTTTCTGTCTAATTTCCGCTGTATAACTCAAACTCAAATCATTTATTTCAACTAAACCAATTACAGGCACTTTTGAATTGTCAAAGGGTCGGTCAGTCAGAAAGATGAAGCTAGTGGCCCATTCCAAAGCGTAGGTACCTATGGAGAAGAACGGGCAAGAAACTCCACGGACACTATTTTAAATCATAAAATGGCTACAAAATATTTGATTACATCATTCGTGTTAAAATTAACCATGTGAGAACGACGTAGAAAGACATGCACGTTTTTACCAGAAAGACGTGCATAGAATTTATAATCGCCATTATTTTTATACAAAAAATACCGTCCCGACGAGGATGGGATTCGAACCCACGCGTGCAGAGCACATTGGATTAGCAGTCCAACGCCTTAACCTCTCGGCCACCTCGTCTTATGAACATTTACTTGAAATTCAAGTTCACAGAGTATAAAGCCTTATTTTATTTAGTTGTCTTTATCTCTGTCACGCTACCAGCAATCTTATTCAGGTTCGTGTCCTGAACTTTACGTAATACTTTTAGAAATCACTTTTCTCTTATTATTATTAAAGGCATTCTACTGACATTCTAACCTCTGCTTCAATCTGTCATTTAAACCAACAATTTACCTACGTTTGACACTCATTGTTGCTGAGATAGATTTTGAACGTTTTTAAATATGGGAATTTGATCAGCAGCATCCAGTTCACCATCATCATCATTTCAGCCGAAAGACGTCCACTACTGGACACAAGCCTCCCCCAAGCCCCCAAGCAATGCCACTTTGACCGGTTCAGTGTTTCTAGCATACAGCAGATTACTGCGCCCTTCAGAAGGTCATCGGTCAACCTTGTGGGAGGCCCTCCAACGTAACGTCTTCCAAGACGAGCATCCAGTTATTAGCTTGAAATTGAGAATGTTTGAAAAAGGAACCTCTCTCCGAAAAAGGAAATTAGGTGTTTAATAGGTGTGGGTGTAGGTTTAAGTGTTTCTTTTTGTGTTTTTTTACGTTCATGATACCTCAGCCGATCGATTCTGTAAAAATCTTACCGTGAAAAGTTAGGTGAAGTGAGCTTAGAGTGAGCTGTCAATAGTGTCAATCCCTAGTATTAGTTGGAATGACAGCATTTTATTTTACAGCAATTACAGAATCGCACTGCTGGTCTATAACTTGATAGTAATCAGTCATTCGTAGATGATCTTCACAACGTTGAATGGCAAAGGCAATCAGAGGTTAACACAATATTATTGTGTTTAAACAAGTGTTCGTGAATATTTATATGAATATAGCCACTGAAATGAATTTATGATACAATAGTTATATCGATATTATTATGTAAGGCAGTGAGTCTCATGGTGAAAGAAAACATCGTGTGGAATTCTGGCCTTAATCCTTAAATAGTATGAATGTGAATGTTTGTATGTTTGTTACTCGATCACATTAAAACAGGCTGAACAGATTTAGGTGAAATTTGGCACACAGGTAGATATAATCTGTATTAAAATATAGTAAAAAAAAAACTGGTATATAAAGCAGTTGCCCATGGATGCGAGTAAAACCGGGGAAACAAAAACCAAGTTTTTTCGTTAAACAATAAATATTTTTTATAAGTTTAACTTTAAAATTACAAAGCGGACATAACGCCTAGTCTTACAATAACATATTTAACGACCTACTAAAACACATTTTCAAAACCTTAAACTGTTTCTATTCAGTTATCAAGTACATATAACCTTACCAGTCGAAAAAAACGTCAAATAAATCGGAGCAACCGCACAACTAATCTCATCACTGTAATTATAGTCTATATGACAGAAATACTCCCGAGACAAAATACAATGCGTACAATTATTACATGCCGGCAAATATCCCAAAAGAGGTAACAAGTCCCTCGGATCACAAACATAGTCATTCTTACTAGAAAGGAAATGAGTTGCTACCCTATACTTACACAAATCATAAATAGGGGGGCACAACGAGCCATAGACACAGAGATTCTTGATAGGCCCATAGTCAAACAACGAAAATTTATTGTTCAATATCTGACCCCATCTCACGAAGTTTTTGTAAGACGTTCCTGAAGGCTGAAGACTTAAAGCTACCGCGATCGTGTCTTGGCAAATCGTAAAATTATTATAACCGAAGAGGGCGAAGATCAGGCTTGTGCAAGCCGGATAAGACCAATCCGTGGACCCACATACAATGCTTGCAATTTTCTGGACAAGTCCACCATACGCAAATATTTCTCCGATAGGGCTTTTGAATAACGCTGCCAAAGCTGCTTGCAAGTACAGTGCCAATAACCGCGTGTGTTCCAACCAGGTTGCAGTCGACATCCCAACAGCATACTTAACTTTGTCATTATACTCTTCGCGTTGAGCACAGAGCAGTATATAAACCGTCATGCCCTGCGAATGTCCCATAAAATTTATCTGAGGTTGTCCCGATTCCGCTAAAATACAATCTATAATCGCTGGCATATCATAAAGCGCCATTTCGTCAAAACTAAAGTCCCAGAATTCTGGATCTGTGTCAGGATTGAGTTTAGTATGATTTCTCCCATACTTGTTTCCTCTGTTGTTGCCTGCCCAGATGTGATGCCCGTTTTCAGCACATATATAGCAGTTGGCTTTACCCGGTCCTGGTATAATACAGTCATCGCTACTGAGATATAAACCGTGCATGAAGAGTATCGGTGTTTCATGGATTGTAGTACAGTTTTCGTTGGGGTATATATGAAATATTGTTAGTATATACCCGTCGCAGGTGGTTACATAGTGGGTGTCGCATCCCGCGGTAGAGAATCGAACCCGCGATACGCAGCGCAGCAGTCAATCGCTTAACCAATGCGCCAACCGTGACGTCAATTGTCGCACTGACAGGTGTGGAACACATTCTCTCGACGGCAGAACTGTAAATAAGTTTCCAACTGATTAGAATAGAGAGTCGGGTACAGTTAGCCATACTAATACTTCGAAATCAAAACCAATTTGCTTGAAAACTGTTATTTTTTGCAGGTATGTACGACATTTGCGTGGAAGACTTCATGGTGCGTGACGTGAAGTACATTTGGAACAAGATGACCTTCCAACAGCTCAAGGATCTGCTCAAAGAGAACAAGGTAAGATGGAAGTTTTATATCACGCAATCACATGAGACATTTCAACTTTATCTCTAGCGTTTTAACGCATCTGCGATGCATCTGGTATTGCAGAGGTCGAAAGGTGGCGGTATGTTAGTACTAACACTAGTTTTTAAGTCGTGTGTATACAAACCAAAAGGAATTAAATTATTAAAAAAATAATAATAATAAAATAAACAATTAATAAAAAATTAATTGTATTAATTTGTTGTTATTGTATTTATTGTTTTATTATTAATTGTAATAATAAAATAAATAAATAAATAAAATATATTTTTTCATTCTCCCACAGACAATCAAAAGCTTCCCCCTAGTAGACAGTCCGAACTCCATGGTCCTCCTCGGTTCCATCCACCGTTGGGAACTGGTGAAGGTCATCGAGAAGCAGGTGGGGCGTGACAGACGGCTGCAGATCGCGGCTCTGTGGCACAGGGAGGCGGAGCTGAGGAGGAGGGATGAGGAAGCGAGGAAGAAAGTTAGAAGGCCTTCGAGGTTTGAGGTGAGTTTAGATTTTCAGTTTTTTACCCACGTGCAGTAGATTAAGGCACATTAATAACCTGCTTAATAGATAAAGAAAAAAATAAAGTCACATAGTTACCACATTTAGATTAAGTTTTGTTATAAGAGCCGTTTCACTCGCTAAAACTAATCGCTTACTTTTCATTGCATAAGACAACTTATTGTATTTGTAAGCTATGTAATGTTACTAGTAAATTATGTAATTTTCTGTAAATATTCAAATGTTTAAGTTACGTAATATTAGTAAAACACACCTTCCAATATATAAATAAAAGGACAAAACAAACGTATTATTGAAATCTTTAAAACGGCCTTTCCTTTGGCCCCTTTAACCCCAACAGAATCACAGAAAAGAACATATCAGAGTTTTAACAAAATATTTTTTTTTTCTCTAGGTTACTCCAGCACCTGATATGCTGCAAGTCCCGGGCACCGGCATGACGAGAGGATCCTCACTCACCACCAAAGACCAAGGAGGACTAATACCTGGTTAGTACAGTTACTTAGAACACCTTGTTACTTATTTACCATAATTTTTTACTACAGTAGTTATAGAGCGCTTTTGTCTCGTCTTTAAAACCCTTACAAAGCCCTTTTGTTAGTGCAATTTGTGTCACTGAACAAACGTGTCCCGTTTCTGTTTTGTCCGTTTTCTGGCCATGTCCCTGCAAATAAGTGTTTGACCCGTCTTAATTGCATGAGGCCTTCGAAGTATTGTCGAGAGATTACCGCTTAACATCAAATGGGTCATCACACAGCTTTGGCAACCCCCCAAAGTGGGTTTTATGGGCCATCACATAGCAAGTGGGTCTTAATCTCCAACAAGACACAATCAATCAATCAATTCAGCCTATCGCAGTCCACTGCTGGACATAGGCCTCTCCAGGGCTGCGCCACAACACCCTGTCCTCCGCCTTCCGCATCCAATCTGTCCCAACCACCTTCTTTAGGTCGTCCGTCCATCTAGCTGGGGGGCGTCCCACACTACGCTTGCCGATACGAGATCTTCGCTCCAACAAGACACTTTGCTACTTAACATAATTACGGTTTAATCAAAATATTAACACACTCTTTCTTCCTCCAGCGCCAGGCCAACTCTTCCGTCCGAAGTCGATCCTGAAGAAAACGAACTCCTTCACCCTCACGCGCGGACTATCATCAGGCGGAACAGCTCCTCAGACCCCCACCACGCCACAACCGTCCGTCTATACCACTGTTACTGGAGCTGAGACCAGGTAAGAGAGTAACCTCATCATTTTAGGCAGGAAAAATGTCTTTTGAAACTGTGGGCTACCCTATAAATGGTTAATATGGAAATTGCCTAACCTATTTTGGCAAAATATTTATTATATTGCAGATTTTTACCATCAGACATCACTGCTCTCATATAATAAGTCGCTTTAAAAAATACAGCAGCTTTTAAACTTTAACACTTATTCTCCTCAGGATACGAGCAGCCTTCGAAGCCATCTTCAAGCGTTCATCCCTGCTACAAGACGTGGAAGGAGGCCTGCCTGACCAGCTGAGTCCCACCTCACTGCCCAGGAGTCCTTCCATCAATAAGAAAGTGCAACTGGTGAGTACCTGATTTTGATTATTAGAGGGTTTTCTAATATTATCAGAATGAGAGAGAAGAATGAACGTTGCCGCTACTGTCCATGATTGAATACCCTAATTATTAAACGTTTGAGGACCTGCAATAAATACGTTTAGGAAATATGGCGATGAAGAAAGAACCACTTGTTTGGAATCTCACACGCTTCATAATATGTGGCGTCCTGCAAGAATAATTCAGCAGCCGCATTCTACAGCTACACTCAAACGTTCATTTAAAAAAAATCAACCTGGTTATCTAAATTACTCCTTTGTTGAGTTGCTTAAAGAGAGACATTACAAGTATGAAGGCTACACTATCAGGGCTGCAATTTGTAGGTGAACCCATGGTTCAAGCAACAAGCTAGTCAAAATGTTAAAAAACATGTTTATTTCCCACCACAGCCCCGCGAGCGCGTGTGCGACATGTCTCCCGAGGACCAGAAGGCGTGGGAGCAGATGGAGATGGCCAAGGAGATCGACTTCGACCGCATGCTGCAGATCGCACGCAAACGGGATATGGTGAGATACCTTTTTCTTCGTTTTTATGACAGCTTCTAGAACAACTAGTCAAACAGCTATCAGACCAACTGCCTGACTGGTTGATTGTTGTGCAACAGTATTTCTATTATATGATCACGATTTGTATTTTAGTGCGCCTTTATCACATAGCGGTAAAGGTGATGGTTTTCGTAGTTATTGACATAAATCAATAATAACAATTCAACTATGAACTACTACTACACTCAAAGGAATCTCGAGGTTGACTTTATGAGAGATTCCTTTTTTCTTCCAAATAAAGAAATAAATAAAAAGTATTTATTGCGACTCATTCAGGAAAATCATAAACTAAACTAAACACAGTCAAAAATAAAACAAATTATTTAAAAAAAAGTAACAAAAATAAAAATGAAACAGAAAGTCCTATACGAGGCCAAAAGGCTCTTGTCTCAGCATGATGCTGCGACATTTAAAAAATAAATGATAGGGCTCGCTGCGGGCAATTAAAGTAATAAATAAATAATAAAATAGATATAATAATGTAAAATATTAGCAAATATAATAAATAATTCATTTTTAATCCGCGCCTCGTCAAAAAATCAAAACATCATCATGTCTCAAATAATATTTTCTCTTTGTTATATTAGTTTAGAAAAAAACCAATCAAATAAGAACATAATATTACAAAGGAACACAGAAAAAAAATGGCTTCTAAAGTCCACTTCTCGAGTACCGAGCATCAGTATGATAACGCGTTGTTCTCTTTCTTATAGCATCCAGATGACCCTGAGTATGAGGATGAGAACCTGTACATCTGCCACATTGACCCCGCGCCATTCCAGCTGGTTGAGAGGACCTCGCTACTCAAGGTAACACAAATTTATCATTATTCTACTCCTTTAACAACTTTGTTGGATTTGACAATCAGAGGGGCAATTTTCGTAATTTTAAGAACGTTCACAGTCTGTCTCAGTCTCAATCTGTCAAAAATATCTCTAATTTCCCTACATTTTGACATTGGTTCGTCGCGGAGATGAGACTGCGACTAGATTTTGAACGTTTTAAATTACGAGAATTGGCCTACGGGTCTTTTCTGGATTAACTATTGGAGAGGCCAGTGTCCAACAAGCTGCTAAGCTGCTGCTGTACTGCTAAGCTGATTGATGATCATGATGACAATAAATAAATGCACATTTTTAGCACTGGTGACTTCTAAACACTATGGACACAAACGCAATGCAATTTTGAGTAAATTAATGACTCTTTTCCTCAACACTTTTGGCGGAACTCCTGCCGATCTATTCTGTAAAATCTCACCGTGAAAAGTTAGGTAAAGTGAGCTTAGAGTGGGCTGTCAATAGTGTCAATCCCTTTAGCATTAGTTGGAATGACAGCTCACTCCACGCTCACTTCACCTAAGTTTTCACGGTGAGATAGGTACAGAATCGCACTGCTGGAGTCCTGATTTTTCTTCTAAAGTGAATACATCAAATGTCTTTTATCTGCAGGTTCACTCGCTGTTTTCGACGTTGGGCGTCAGTAGAGCGTATGTGACAGCCATAGGACGACTCATAGGAGTTGTGTCACTCAAAGAGGTAAGTTTACGCAGAAATAAAGTGTTTTATTTAAAAGAGAGTCTGGTTTGACACCCATGTTTTCACATAACTTTCATCTTTGGAGCCTTACTAAGAAGATGAGACTGGAAATTAAATGTGGGTGAAAAGGAAGCAAACTACAAAAATAGATATACGAATTTACGACCCGTAAAGATTTCCCTTTTCTTCAAGACAGACGAGCAACATGACTACACGTAAATTCAAATGGCTGAATGAGTAGCTGCGGTACTAAAGTTCGTGGTTCGATTCCCGCACGCAAGATTTGTTTGATCAAGCCGATACTCGGCCAGGATTTTTTTTTTGTGTTTGTCGTTTTCAGATTTCTGTTTTTTAACGCACTCACAATACAGGATAAATTCCAAGAGCAGCAAAACTTGAAAAAAACAACTAATTATACACCAGCCTATAATGTTCCCACTGCTGGGACGCAGGCCTCCTCTCTGTGAGAGGAGTGGGCCGTAATCCACCACGCGGGCCCAATGCGGGTTGGTAGATGTCACATGTCTTCGAATTTTTGGTTCTAGGACATGCCGGTTTTCTCACGATGTTTTCCTTCACCGTTTTGAGAGCAGTGGTGATGATATACATTACACAAAGTAAAGCGCCTGACTGCAGCAAAAGCGAAAAAAACAACTACTAAGTTTTATTTCATCTCCACAGCTTCGCAAAGCCATAGAAGACGTAAACTCCGGGGCCTTAACCCTGGCCAACCGTCCCGAGCCGCCCTCCACACCAGTACCCAACCTCATTAAGGTCTCCGCGACACAACCTGCACCACCGTCAGACAGCGAGACTGCTAAACTCACCACCACTGTTGGGGACCACTGAACAAAAGGAAATAGAAAGCATAGAATATGAATGAAGTTATTCGAAAAAAGGCTTTATTGTAACTGAAGGAAGTTTTAAAAAGGTGAGGTAAGAAATGTAGGTACAGTCAACTTATGGAAACCTGAACCATAGAGTCCTTTCACGGTTAGTAAAATTACTGTGAAAGGATTGTACTTAGAACATTGTCATAATTTACCATGCAAATGGCAACGTCGGAAATGTGATGCGTCAACAAATGAGTTTAATGTGACAAAGTCCAAAAGCGATCAACGCTTTCGAAAGGTACTGTTAAGAATGTGCCTAATATTATAGAGCGTTCACAGTTGTTTTACCGAACAGCAACCTTATCAGAGTGAGAATAAAGATCATTGCGATTTGGACAGTGACGCAAAGTCAAAGGTAAAATAATTGTGAACTGACTGTATTTATGACTTATTATGCCGATTAATTAAAAAAGATTTTTATATGCAACCGACGCCTGGTTTTTGGAACGAAAATCATCGACGAAACAAATTAAACTCGTGTCAAGTGATCTGATTGGCTGTTGAGAATTCCGTCAGCCAATCACAATAGTTGACGATTTATGAACTATGTTTTATGTTTGAGGGTTTGGTTTCCTCACTTAGTCCTTCAGATGTTTGTTAGTTTCCTTTCTACGTAGCTATAAAGACAGTAAATACTATTAAAAGCCAACTGTAAGGCTAAACGGTTGTCACAACCGACCCTGTGATCTATAATTGGGAAATATTCCCAACGAAAGAACTTGAAATGGGAAAATTCCCATTCAAAAGTTCTTGAAGAACTTTCTTGGTAAGTATTGTAGTTTTAGTAGGCAAATGTTTGAGGTGTTTAGGTTCAATTTTAAAGCCATGGAATATTTAGGTTAGTTCGTGTATCAAGTTCCTTATTTTCGTGATGTTTGTTATGCTAATACAGTTTGGTGAAACGCAACCTGAAATGTATATTGGGTTGCATTTCATGTTACATTGCATAAAGCAGGACGCTTCGACCAGCAATAGCACTAGATTGCATATAACTTGATTATCAACCGTAACTTTCAAACATAAAGTTTATTATCGTTTGATTGAAAGCAAACGTAACTTTAAAATAAAAATAAAAAAGTACTAGGTATTGTTGATAGTAGGTAGGACGGTTAAATTGTGTTACATTTCATGTGTACGAGTCACCAATCTGTACTCAGTATATCATAATTAATATTCTATGGTTTAAAAACATCTGTGATGGACTGAAAGTCAAAATTAATGTGATTAAAAAAATTGCTCGTCCAAAGATTAGAAAATTTCGTTGGGAACTTTCCCAGTTCAAGTTCTTCCCATTGATGGTAAAATTTCCCAATTTAAAGGAATAAATTAATAGAGAAAACTCACTATGCATAATTTAAGACTTGTCATGCGAAGACATATCGAAGCGATTATTTTACATTATTACGTAAAATATCAGAAATCGTCACAATTACGTAACTATTTTTTTGTTGTTGTAAGTAGGTGTATTTTTGATAGATATTTTTGATGTATATGGTGCTTCCGAAAAGAGATTAGTAGTGTACGTATGAACGTGATTTGATATTTTTTCGTGCGTGTCTCGACAGTGCGTGCGTCCGAGCAATTTTTTTATGAAACGAGCAATATTTATTATAGTGTGTAATTTATTTGAATAATATTTTAAACGGGATTACTGCCAATTAACGTTATTTTTCTTAGTAAAATCGCGTTGATCGGTAAAATTGCTCGCACGCACGCATATTGCTGGGCACGCGTTCAAACAGAGCAATAATACTCTAAGTACATTGCTTGAACTTACTGCCTTAGATTTTCGATACTTTTATGTACAGGCCTTTGCACTTTGAATTATTCTTCTCTATTATTTTGGGAAATACTGTGTACCAAAAAAAATAAAACTATCTTTTACACATTATCATTTTTGTTACAAAATCTTGACTTCCCTAAATATCGGGAAACGTGAAAAAGTGGGAAGAAATCTTGATGTTTTTTTCTACACTCATTAATATTTAAAAAGCAACAATATGGTGTTGCCATGAAATTATTTTCGGTATTATTTTGACAACTGTTCTCCCTTTGAACAACTTTATTATATTTCCAACGCAACGCCTGTACATTAGACCAAATTAAATCACCCCAAGGCTTGTGATCGTCCATTCATTCCAAAAGTGTTGTTTCTTAGCTATTAAGTTATAATTATTAATTATTGTAATGTAATAATATCTTTATCCGCTAGGAGTCTTATACATTTGTGTCCAGCAAAACATTTTGTAAACTGGGTTTGTATTTGATGCAAAATATCATCCTATATAATTGTGTCCACGTCTGACTGACCATAGGCCTTTCCATAGAACGCCCAAATATTGAAATTAGTAGGGGAATGCTATTATTATCATGCCTAGAAAGTAGATTGGTGGTCGCAGTATTTCCAAAGGTAAAAGGTGCCTTAAACTCTAGATAACTTAAAGGGTTTGCACTGATCTGAGGCCCGTCATAATCGAAACCATCTATGGGAAAAAGATTTACAATATTTTTGCCTGCAGATCATAAAATTGTTGCACCCCTGGTGGGTATTTTATCCTTTTAAACTTAGGCTAGGATTCATAACTAGAGGCTATTTTAGATATGAAAGATAATTTAGTTTATAATCATCAAATATAAACCCAGTATATTAGTGCCATTTATAAATTGAAATAGCAAAACGTGCCATAAAATGATTGGCTAAATGATACAGTAAAAATAATATAAGGGCATTCACTATTATTAAATCAAAGCAAGAAAATAATCATGAACAATCTGTTAAAATGATAGCAGGCCTAAAGCTACGGTTTTCTAAGATAGCGGTGGCCGCCACATAGCGTCCGCACTTTACCGAATGACGTCATTGAAACGTTATTTATGAACGTAAGTTGGAGTGTTTGCCTAGAGATCGTTTCTTAACACCGAAAAGTTAAGCCCCGGTGCCATCATTATCATGACAGTCGTCATTACGGCCGTTATGTGACGGCCACTGCTCTTCTAGAAAATTTATTTTCAGCTGAAATTGTCACTAAAATAAATCTAATCGAATTCTTTACCGAATAATCGATGCGAAATTCTAATTGAATCAGTATTTTTATCGATGTTATACAATGTTACATAATATATTTAATTACTCGTTTCTAAATAATATTCCATAATAAAGCGAATGCCTATTTATAGTTCCCCAATCAAAAATGGTTCTCGTAATTTTGATATAAAAATTTAAAAAAAATGGTTGTAACAAACATATCTTGTTCATCCGTCCTATGAAACGTATTAAAAAAAATATACAAAATTAAAAAATAAATACCATTTGCAAAGAGAGACATTATGTAGAACTTGCAACTGCTACCGATTGCTTTGAAAAGACATGACGATGTTTTAATTCATATTTAATCATTTATTAACTATGGATTTTTTGTTGCCTATAAGTACTTACTTATTGAATACATTCATATACCATATTTAAGCTTTAAATAGGTACCATCACAGCGTTCCAACTTGAGCGCTATCTGCAAATTTTATACGACATAACGAATCGGTCGCAAAGTCGCATTAACTTGTAGTTATCCAAATGGGGCATTATATAAATAATATAAAAGTAAATGCACACTGTATTGCTATTGAATCCTTTTTCCTAACGTTTTCTAACACAAAAGACAGCACTATTTTTAGTGTACTATCACACTAAAGCAATCGCTAGCAGTTGCAACCTAGTTGTAGACTCCATAACTTTTGGACATGTTTGTATCCTCAAATTCTGTGATTTTTATAATTATTTAATATACAAGAAATCGAGAGTGTTGTCTGGTCACCCTCTTTATTTAATTTATGTTTTATTCCTGTTCGGTTGAAGTAATTTGGTTATTTTGAAAAGAATGTTAAAAAAGAATCCCGAGTATCGCTCGAAAGTTCCTTAATTCAAAATTCACCTTTATTGAACTAAAGTCGATTTTAACCGACTGGTTTTACAATGGTCAAATTCAACCATTTTATCGTCAAATCAACCAAAATGCTCCCCGAACAGAATATGTTATAAAAAGTATTTTAAAAAGTGAAGTGATGCCTTGCACGAATGTTAGACTTAGAAATAATTTAAAGACCAAGTCGTTTGATAGACTATTGGCTATCGACTATGTCCGTTAGCTGGGCTATAGTTTATAGCCCGTGTCTGTTCAATGGGCTATAGTATGAAGATGCATTTCTATTGTGATCTGTTGCTATTGTAACTATTAAAAGTGTTCCGTGTCGTTAACTAAAATGATTTGTTTTATTTGAAGTGTGTACAGACGCCAAGCACATCAAGCTACTACAATCTGTCAAATTTCTTTAATAGATTTTCAACTTTATCGCTAAAGCATTAAGGTTCAAGGTTGATTGGAAAATTTGACAGTTTCGGGTAGCTTGATGTGCTGGCGTCTGTACGAGTACCTATGTGGTAGGGCTGTGATACAGCCTCGTTCAGTGAGGTAGTGAAGTATTGGAATAGTAGTTCAGTAAGTGTCATTAGCTGGGTCATTACCGGACGATCCAATTTTGGATCGGCACTCCACGATCCACGATCAAGGAGCGCTGATCTAAAATGGATCGGAGATTCTTTCGCTCGATCCGTTTCAGGAAACCCCCGATCCAGCCGTGTGATCCAGTGTCGAGCCACGTTTTAGCTAGATTAAGTTCAGTTGAACACATGCTCGATATCGACAACTGTTCACACCGAGCGCGCCAAACGACTGAGGTGCCTTTGAGCATTGTTAAAAACCGACAGCGCAATTGGATCGCGCTCCTGCCGCGCCAGATCGGAGAGCACTGGATGGCCCCGTGTGGACCCAGCTATTGATTTATTTATTTATCCTCACACTGGAACGCCATACAGCAATTACACCAATGGAGCAAAAAAATTGTGCTGCTTTCCATCCATCCTGTGCGCGGTGGGACATCGAACGAGTGGCGATGGATCACGCAGCGTGCAAGTGCAGCATTTCTCCATAGTCCCCCATCACTCCTTCCATACTGCCCACATTCATTGGGAATTTTTGAAACTCAAAAAACGCTATAATATTGACTATTGTTACAATGTTCAATACTTTAGCGTTTTTTGAGTCTAAGTGAATTCATAATTGTATATCTAGATACACCTACGAAGTGGTTACAGTTACGGCCATTTATTACCAACTGAAAAAAATCTAAAAATATTTGGGCAAAGCAAGAAAGAGACAAAAAATAATTCAGCCTTGTTTACAACTCCGACTTTCTTTCCTTGCTCTCTTGCTGCAAGAAGATGAGAGCAATATTTTAAGTTGAGTCCAGCTAGTGAAGCACCAAATTAGTGCCAGTGAACGAGTTTGGTAAGAATCAAACAACAGATTATAAGAGGAAACTTATTTTATTTTTTAATATTTCAATATTTTTTCTCTAAATTGGCCTTAAACTATAATACTTAGACACCGTTGTGACGAAATCAATGAATAACTGGGACACGACAATATTTAAGTACATTTTTATAAAACTCCTTTTTTACATAATGACAAAGACAGTGCCTTTAGTTCAAATAAATGGCTCAAGTATTTGGTAAGAAGTGTTTACTTCATAAATTAAATGATATTTATTGTGGTGATATTTTAGGCCAAAAATACTGATCATTTGTTGCAAAGTAAAAAAACAACATGAATTTTACAATTTTGGTACATTTTTTTTTTATTATAACTAAAAATTAGGTGAAAATTAGTATTTTTGGCCTAATATTGAATTTACTAACTTAAACTATAGGAACAAATTCTTTACAGAAATATATCCTTAACTTATATAACTATTTCACAATAAAAGTTTGATAATTTATCATACTTAACATTTACATTACCATAAACGTAAATATCTCATTTTATATTAATACGAACTTCAATATACTTTTAAATAAAAAGGAAGATGCACAACTTTTTACAGGCTCAGAATTTCAACTAAAGTACAACCAATAAAAACGCTGCATCATCATCAGTCTAAGGCTAAGCGCACCGCGAAATATAATCGTTGCGGAAAATAATCGCTTGAAAAATTATATTAGCAATCGCGATTTTATTTCTCATGGACATGCTATTAGAAAATCGCATCACAGTACGCGCTTACCTAAAGCGACCACGGGCGATGCAAATTAGGCGGTGTACGTAAGAAACCGGAGACTTTATATTAGTTAGTTAAGTAAAATGAAAATCGGTATTATAATTTAATGTTATGTTCTGGTCTTTTAATGATAATTACCGAACATATGTACCTAGTATTGTATACAATCAAGTATTTTTTTTACTGAACAGACAGCTGTGCTGCTGGGGAGTTTGTTGCGCCACTTCTTCTTCCCACTGATAGCACTAGGAAGTGGTGAAGGGCGGGCGTTTTTGGGGGACTGTCTTTTGTAATTTTGACGTTCAAAAAGTGCTGATTCTCAGCCTAATTTGAATAAATGACTTTTGATTTTGATAGAACTAGAAAACCTTTAAAGATCCTTTTCGCAAATCATCGGAGAAATAGCAATTAAGTATATTAAAATTCAAATACACAAGACAGCATGGCATGTCAAGTCACATTACAATTATAAATAAAATAAATGCACTGGTTATTATTAAATTAATCTTACAATCACAAAGTTAATTACTAAAATCGTTACTGAAGGAGGCAGTTTTAGAAAGCAGAGGACATTAGAAGACGCGAGATTAGTCTTTCGAAATTAATTGATATGACAGAAATAGGGCTTTATCTATCCTGATAAAAAACACAAAAGTGTACAAAAAATTAGCAATTTCTTGGCAAAGTAAAATTACAAAAACCAGTATATTTGTTTGAGGTATCAATATAAAGCACATATTCTTTTAATACTATTTGTCCTCCTGTTGCCACTAACTCCTTCAATTACTAACATTTATACGATATCACATTTTGCTTATAAAGAACACAATACACAAAAATGTTCATCTTATTCTATGCACTCATACACAAACGCACACAAATAATTACTGTCATATTAAAATCATTAACACAATTCTTGTCTTTCTAACATCCCAACCGAGAAAAACTGGGCTGAGTATAGATCCTAGCGCATCCAACGATTCGTCTTAGAAAAAATAACTGCCTCTATACAAATTGAGCTGCTTTCGTTCGAAGTTTTTATGTGACTGGTGTTCCCTTTTCCTTGGATGCGCCAGAAGCCAATTTTTTCGCTTTAAACCCTGAAGAAAACGGTGCTTATTTTAGTCAAATTTTCAACCAAAAACAGAACAACCATAACGGTTATATTCTGTTATATCTGGATACATTTCACTTGTAACTTCCAACCAACCGAGTTCATATACCACTATCTGTATTTAGTCCCACGAGTTTAATTTCATACCACATTTTAGTCCTTTCACAAGCTAGCATGTCTAGCTAGTGTCTCTGCTCTCACATACACCCACAAGACTCAACCACCATATTAGGTAGAGTCTTCTGCGTCACCGTATTCGTAGAGTCCATGTAAAGCAGCTGTAGAGAGCTGAACGTAGTTGGAGCGCAGCAAGGCTTGAACTCCGCCTTCCTTTCTGATACCGTGTAGAAGTATTTCTGTAAAGAATAAGGAATCGTTAGTCATTTGAAAAATAAATAGTTACCTACTTAATTAAATAGATTCACGAAATTATAGGAAAAAGCTTAGAATGGTAATGCCAGATTCTATTGCTAAGTCCTATCACAGAAAACCAATTAAAGTAATACTCACTCTAATAAAATTATGATGATAACTATCAGTATTCGTCAACGCAGATATGGGCGCACAGGAACCCTTGCAGAAGTAGGCATGGTAACCCGCAGGCCTGATGATCCAGTCGTCCCAGCCCAAGTCCTTGAAGCTGACGTACAGGGGCTCTCGGCAGCACTCACTGGTGGTGGCTCCGCATTCTAAGGCTCTGCCCCTGCGGCGCTTGCCTGCGTACTTGGTGTAGAGGACCAGGAATGGTCGGTGTTTTTCGTGGAAGGAGAGAGGCGCGCGGCGTAGCTGTGGGGAGAAGATTTGAGGTTAGTTTTGTTTGTATTTTTTAATGTATAAGTCTGTGCTTATATTTACTTTGCTCGACTCCTAACCAATAAGTTAATATAGCTTTTCATGAGTCGGTGTCGTTTTTGTTTGAATTTTTGACATAGACTAGCATCCGAATTCCTACGCTTCCCATTCCATATTCCCTCATTTTAGATATTCTCGTAAATAACTAAAATTTTCTCATCTACAAAAAGAAAACTCGCGAATTTTATTTTAATAGATATCTATCTACCTGTATAAAAGTTGTAATTTTTCTTCATAATCAAGATCAAGGAATTCAAGATTACCTTCGAACAAGAACCGTCATGTTATGAAGTCGTAAATAGGTACATCGTAAGTGATTTATTTATTTTTAGTCTATGTTGTCCCAGTGCTGGGCAAAGGCCTCCCTACATACCAAGAGACCTTGCCTCGGAAAGCACGTTAAGCCGTTGGTCCCGGCTGTCATTCGTGGATCTTTGACAGTCGTTACGGGTCATCAGAAGCCCGAAAGTCCGACAATCAGTCTCACCAAGGGGTATCGTATTACCCAGCAACTGGGTTGTGGAGGTCAGATAGGCAGTCGCTCCATGTAAAATACTGGTATTCGGCTGCATCTGGTTAGACTGGAAGCCGACCCCAACATAGTTGGGAAAAAGCTGGGCAGATGCATATGAATCAAGACCCTATCCAACGGAACAAGATTAGATTCTCACCTGGCAAGTCCTACACGCCACGTGCAAGGTATGCAGCCTCTCCATCCCCTCCAGCCACACTCGGACAGCCCAAGCGAGCTCGACTCGCACCCAGCCCTCGCCTATGTCCGTCTCTTTAATGGCGATAGGCTTCGTCTTCTTGAATTGTTGCTGGCTGTCCCAGTGAGCCGCTTCTGATATCACGAACGTTTGGTTGTACTCGTCTAAGGGGTCTCGTTCCTGGAAAGATGGAGAGGATTGGTTAGATAATGTAGGTATTGGCTTCTTGTATAGTAAACTCATCTAATTCTGTGACTCGCCTAATTCGGTGATATTTGGTTTGAGCGCTATCATAGGGCTATACGAGTGAAATCAATGGTTTGAAATACAACCTTAAGCCTCTGTGATAAAGTTCAAATTAAAAACCAAATATCACCGAATTAGGCGAGTGACAGAATTAGATGAGTTCACCCTACATTATATTCTAGTTAAGAGACTGGCCTCTTTGTTTGTCAACGTTTTTAACTTCGCTTTGTAATCAAACTAGATGCAGACACAAAAGAATATTCGCTGCCGTCTGTTTAGCATTCTTTGTCTTTTCTGCAGACCAATTAAATTTAGATTTCTCTCGAAATTCACAGAATCTTTTTAGAGATTTCTGAATAGCTTGAACTTAGTTTTATAGTCAAGTTTGAAAATTTCAGCCTCAGGGTCTGTGACAGGACCTCTGGGTCATTCCCAATCAACTTATCTGGCAGATACTTTCATACAAATTCTCTTAGTTTTCTAGACTAATTTATTGTATAGTGCCTACGCAGACGTGTGTGCAAAGTGCAAAAACAGGCCCTAAGTAAGAACAACGACGAAATTATTGTTTGAGAGATACACATTGTTGGTACATACCTTATAGAACCATAACTCGACCACGTTGACTCCTTCAGGCTCCACATCAGGTGGTAGCTCGAACTGGAGGCACTTAAACGGATACCGGCCAGACGTTAGGCATTCACCTGGAAAGAAGAGAGGATTAAGTTAGACTAATATTGTAAAGAACATAGGTAGTAGGCGTAAATGTACAAATAAGTAGGTAGGTATCATCGGTACGATAAAGAAACATTTTGTGTGTTTTTAAAATTGAAAGTACAACTAATAATAATTGTGGAGATTATGGGAATTGAAGGATTTGGGGGAGGCCTTTGCCTAGCAGTGGGAAATAAACAATATCTTTTGAGCTTAGATACAACACATAAAACATCTTCAGTAGTAGGAATCTCATGTTCTTTGCAATCTTCTTCTTCCTCCTCATTTTTTTCATTAAGCGTCGTATGTGATGGAATAACAACTTCAATTATTTCACTATCAGACATACTGTTAGCAGTGATAAGTTGACTATCAATATCAACGTAGGTTTCCCAATGAACAATGTTTGTCTCGCTTGACGATGTTGCTCTCAACTGTGCTAATGGTATGTCCAATTCATCATCAGAGTCGTCGTCAATAGTCGTGATATTCGAAGATTTACAGAACCCAGCGTGTAGTAAACACTTTTTGATCGTATCTGGAGTCACTCGTGACCATGCCGTAGTTACCATTTCAATGGCATCTAAAAGACTGACGGAAAATGTGTCTGCCGTTTTTTCGAT
The DNA here is from genome assembly GCA_949629185.1 of Apamea crenata. Taxonomy (NCBI): domain Eukaryota; kingdom Metazoa; phylum Arthropoda; class Insecta; order Lepidoptera; family Noctuidae; genus Apamea; species Apamea crenata. The sequence continues at coordinate 12,044,573 of OX451377.1, forward strand.
GTCCTCCATCATTTTCTGTACTAAAATCATTCGATAATGACTTTTGAGGTTTTTAATTATCCCTTGGTCAATCGGTTGAATCACTGATGTGGTGTTTGGTGGTAAAAATGCCAGTTTTATGTTGGTCATATTCTCAATTCTAGGATGAGCTGGGCAATGGTCAATAAATAAAATGATTTTCTTTTTGTTGCTTCTTAACTGGGAGTCTCATTTTGTCACGGTTTTTCCACATCGTAGATATTGTTGAATGGGAAACTTTGTATTCTTTGCACAAATCGCTCCTATTGTTTTCACCATTTTTCAATTTTGAAATGATTTCCGCCTTTTCTTTAATAGTGAATGAGCCTCTAGGAGCCTTACTTATTCAAAAGTCTAAACACAGTTGCCACCCAGAATATCACTTTGTAACTGAATCATTTTAACTCCGAAACGTACACGCTTACCTGCGTAGTACGGGTCCCTACTCTCTAGCTAATAACTATAAACAAAAGGTCACCATCCACCAATTGCTGACCATCTGTGCGGATGGAAACAAAAGATAAGAAAGCCAACAGAACTGCCGTCGTAATCGTAACACGTGGTCCCATCCACGTGTTACGACGGCAGTTCTAGGAATTTGTCACAAATCACTGGTTAAAAACCGGCGCCACACCCGAACTCGGCGTTTCGAAGTCTAGTAAATAGTAAAAAAGTAAGTCTCTAAATTCAAGGGACTTAGATTTAACGTCGCTATAGCCAACGTCGTAATAAATGAAATCCATTGTAATCATAAAGCTTAAGATCCTTATGGAGTGAACAATAATGTTAAAACAAAACCTGATATATATGTTTGGGACAGTCATGCTACGATACCTACACCTAAAAAAAACTCAAAACTCAAAGCATTTATTTCAATTCAACCATTTACAGGCACTTTTGAATTGCCAAAATCGGTCAGTTAGTCAGAAAGCTATGTAGCTGTCCAAAGCTATGTAGCTGTTCCAAAACGTAGATCTCTGTGAAGAAGAACGAGCAAGAAATTCCAAAGACAATCTTTTAAATCAAAATGTCATAAAATCTTGGGTACATTATTCTTGTTGCATCTACACTCGAGAGCAATGAATCCGGGTCACTTAAAGAATGTTAAAAATCTCGGAAACTAAAAATGATAGGTTAATGCAATAAATTGTATTTAATAGACAATGTAATACTCCTTAAATGAAAGTAAAAAAAATATGAGTCACCATACATTTTATTAACACAAAATTACATAAAGAAAAAAACTGCTGATCTCTCCTTAAAACAAAAATAGGAAACATGAAATTTTTGAACTTTATTACGATTTTCTTGAATTTTAATACTTCGTATTGCCTCCTCGTGCTTCCATTACTGCGTTTACACGGTTTGGCATGCTGTACACCAAGTTCCTTATACGATTTTGGGGAATATTCTCCCATTCCTCTGTGAGAGCAATTTTGAGCTCACGAAGCGTGATTGGGGGAGGGTTTATTTGTTTTACGCATCTGCCTAGCTCGTCCCAAGCATGCTCGATCGGGTTGATATCCGGGCTGCGCGCTGGCCACTCCATACGAGTAATGTTCATCTCTTGAAGGTAGTCATTCACAATCCTACCTGTATGAGGTCGGGCATTGTCATGCATAAATATAGCATCCTCACCTAAATTGACCATAAATGGACCAACGTGATCATTGAGGATTTCTTCCACATATCTTACGCTAGTTAAAGAGCCGTTTTCTATGATCACCAGCTCTGTGCGACTTTCAGAAGAAATTCCGGCCCACACAAGTACAGACCCACCACCGTAGGCTACTTTTTCTTCGATGCATGCTTGCTTGAATCTTTCCCCTGGTCTTCGATACACTCTGTGTCTTCCATCGTGCTTGTAGAGCATAAATTTTGATTCGTCGGAGAACATAACTTTTGACCAATCTTCAATACTCCAATTTACGTGGCTCTGGGCATATCTTAGTCTTGAAATACGATGCCCACGCTCCAGTTTAGGGCCGTTTGCAGGTCTAAGGGGTTTTAAGTTAGATTCAGCAAGCCGACGTCTTACTGTCCATGCACTTGGGTTACTTCCTCCGAGGCGTCGAAACTGATTTGTGAGTTCAGTTCCTGTGAGAAAGCGATTTCGAAGCATGGTGTTCACCAAGTATCGGTCTTCTCGTGCTGTGGTACACCTGGTTCTGCCCGTTCCTGGTCTGCGTAGGTTAGAACCAGTTTCTTCGTAACGTCGGAGAACTCTTTGTACTGTTGACAGCGACACACCGACAGTCCTGGCTGTATCGCGCTGACTCCGGCCGGTTTCCAGCATTGTAAGTATTCTGGTGCATTCTTCAGGCGTAAGCGACATAATTTCAGCTTGAATAATGAATATAGAGCACTATCAACATGGTTTATGTACCCACATAAATGACAGATTACAAACAAAAGCAAAACCAAATGCTGTAATTTCGTAGTTCCATCTTCGAAAGTGGCCCTTTTTCAAATTTGATTTTTTTATGATATAACTTTACAATAACTAAGAAGTTTTAATAACTTCATTTAAGGAGTATTACATTGTCTATTAAATACAATTTATTGCATTAACCTAGCATTTTTAGTTTCCGAGATTTTTAGGATTCTTCAAGTGACCCGGATTCATTGCTCTCGAGTGTATATGTGGGAATTAATTACATATTTAAGATTGGCGTATAAACACAACTGAGATTTAATTAATTTATTAGAAAGTTCAATATTATGAATAATTTGCGGAAAATCAATTAGCTAATGCCTGCATCTGATATTATTTAACAGTTTCAATTACACGTGGAGTAGATAAGAGAGTAATTATGTCCGTGTCTGAATGTTCAATTAATAATATTAACAATCAATTAGGGAGGTGTTCATTTCAATCAATAGTATTAGGTAATCAATTTAAAGATTAAAATAATTATGACTTATTCTTATTTTTATCGTAACTAAGTTAAATTTTAAAATTACAATACCGTTACAATGGCTGTGAGATTTCAGTTCCAATTTGGTTATTGGCGAAGAATCAGCAGGAAACTCATAAATATTTTTTCTATTAGTTTTATCAGTTTATACACATTTTTGGCACAAAGTACAAGTTTTATCAACAATAACATCCGTGTGTACCGATGAGGTCAAAAAAATCCCACCATAATCAAAATTCTGAATAACCAAACGGTAAATAAGCAGATTATAGAGATACCTATGTGTGTTGCGTGAGATTTTTTCAGAATGAGCATCACCTCTATTCGTATTTTTATGTTCCTTTTTTCTTGTGTTGGTTTATATGTGTGTTATACATAGTTAAATAAATAAATTACCTGTCGAACAAATCTTAAATAAATAATTATCTCCCAACACACGATAGGTACATAAAATACACGGTCTGTATGACCTATGCTAATTGGACCAAGGAGCGACCCTTGGGGCATTCCAATCGATAACAAACTAACATGTGTAGGTATTTAATCGTTTTACCCACGACACTCTTTCAGTAATCATAAGAAAAATATTGTTTATTCATTTTGAAATCAACGTAGTGTATAATTACGATAATTGGCTACATTTTGGTGATTGATTCAATCATTGGCTTAACCCGGAATTTTTTTATGTTGATAAGATATACGTGACTGAGAAGAGCTGGAATAATCAAAATATTTGTAGGATTATCGGAGTTGGTGAAATAATGTAAACATTTGGAGATTGTTAGAATAAAGGTTAATCATTCATTATACAAATGATGCAGTATCTAAGGATATTGCAAGTATGCGCTATTAATTGTTGTTCTCGATCGACATATTAATAAGTCCCGTATTTATTATAATTAGTTACAATTACAGTCAACACGTATTAAGTGGTGTGAACATTTAACAAAAGACGAAAAGTTAGGAATTTTAATAAACCTCATTAATAGAGTTGTGAAGTGTTAAGGTAATCCCCAATTAAAGAGTGATGTAAGTCAATCAGAACGTAGTAGGTAAGGAAAAAGCTAGACTAATTCAGAAAGAAGTAATTAATGAGCAATTCTATCCTCTTTATAATTAAGATGAAAGCAACGATGATTCAGACATAAATTATCATCACTTTCCTCAAGAACTCAAAGTTCACACACAGTTAGATAATTACGATGTATCTTTTGATATTATCCGCATCCGGTAAGGTGTCGATAAGGATGACTACTGAAGTGTGTGCAATTAATATAATCTATGTGCCTGTACGGAGACGAGTCTTAGAGACGTACATAGAGACAGTGATTTCGTTTTGAATTTTATTTATGAATTCCCTTACTTTAAAGGCATAGTGCGCATAATTACCCGTTATAAGCATAGTTACATTTTATTCATAAATAGCTACGACTCTAGCAAAGGCGGAAAGCGAGCTCCTATAATTTGAAAAGCTATCTACGAGTACGTCTAACTACTTAGTAATTACGTACTGCGAAATAGTACAGACCACGACCCAGCTCTGGTTGCTAGTTCAGGTTTAGTTCAAGTAGAAACGGAATCCCCTATTTAAGTTGATTATACACTCTCTGGTTGCGTAAGTATCCGTTATTATAATAACATCAGGTGCATGGTTTGCATGTAGCATCCATGATTCATGTCAACTCATAATATTACGAACTGTGTAATCATGTAACTCATTATACATTGGAAAGGAATTTATCTTTCAAACAAGCCTAGTGTCTACTAATTGTGTGATCGCCTAGCTAGCTTATTAATATTATCTTATTTCTTTGCCAAAGAATTAGCATCGCCATACAACGTGGCAATGCTGCCAACCTTTTAGGCACTGTTCCTGTTGACAGCGATGCGGACGAATTTTTTAATGCCCTATGATTATTTTGCTTATTTTTCACATGTACATATTTTAAATGTTAGCATAAATAATGTAAATATCTTATTAGGTATTGACTGGAATTACTAGATATTTTTTTTTGTAAAAAGTTCAACGCAGAGTTCTGTTCAAAATGTTCCCATCATTATACAGATCTCTCTCGAAGAGAGGACGCCTGTGTTCCAGCCGTGGGAACATTATAGGTGGATTTTATTTTATTTTTTGTTTTATAACATTTTACGATTTGGCAATTTAATATTTGATATTTTATTTTTAAATTACTCTGACATTTTTATATTTATGACAATTTTATTTTTATTTCGGGTTTTTATCTGTTAAGTAGGTAATTTAAATGTATGAGTTTAAAATTAGGGACTAGTCTGAAATAAATAAATTATTATTATTATTTATGTATTATACAGATATTATCAGAAATGTATGATCATATTTAAGGGTGTGGTACATACCATCAAACTAATCTTCTGCATGCAGTCAATGCAATCAGCAGTCTCGTACAAAACTTCAATACCTCAAAAGCCTTAAAGTTTCGAATGAAAAGAATTGGACTCAAAAGTACAGGGCTCTACATTGGTCAAAGGTTTATTGAATTATTAACCGACTTCAAAAAGGAGGAGGTTCTCAATTCTTTTGGTTTTTTCTTTTCTTTCTTTCTTTTCTTTCAATTCGACTGTTTTTTATTTTCTTTTATGTATGTTACGCGATTTTTTCGACAATTGTGGATTGATTTAGAAAATTATTTTTTTATGTATAGTGGCTTCAGCTGCGTCAGGGGCGTTCAGTTGCGTCAGGTCCATATAAATTGTATTAATTTTAATTGGGTAGTTTTTGAATTATGTTCAATAATGCGTATTTTATCCACTTAGTTTATATTGATGATGACTTAGTTTACACGGATATTTACATACTATGCAGTGTTATACGAATTTGTATGGGGTAGGTACAACTAAAAAGTTAAAAATAAAAACGTTTTTTACAATTTTTGTTAGTTTTATTATACCTATGTTTCTCGAGTAACAGAATCCCAATTAACCAGTGATCTTTTAAACTTCCTTGTTGACAAAACACAGAATTTTCGGTAAAAGATAAAGAATACAGTTCTTTATGAGGTAAATATTGTTCTCAATTTGAGAAACGCAGTTAGCGCATGATATGATTAACGTACCTATAATTAATGTATTTACTAGAAGCAATTGTTTATCATTATGCTTTTTCTGTATGAGGTAAACAGTATTAATTGGTATCTAGTTATATAAATAGTATTCTTATTATAATTGAACAGTATTCTTATTTTTAAACGTTCATCTTTTATTTCTCTCCTTTAGGGGATGGATGCAGGGATACAGGTCTTCTATCAGTGAAAGGGAGTGGGCCATAATCCACCACGCGGGCCCAGTGCGGGTTGGTGGATATCACATATCTTCGAATTTTTGGTTCTAGGACATGGACATAGGTTTCCTCACAATGTTTTCCTTTAGCGTTTTAAAAGTAGTGGTGATGAAATTAAATACAAGAAGTAAAGTAGGTATATACCTGGTTGGGTTCGAACTCATGACTTACAACTGCTCACCTTCCAAACTCATGAAACTCTCGTGCACTTCATGCTTATTTTCATACCGAGTGGCTGTGCGTTGTCGGTCAGTGAAAGAATTCTCACCTGTTTTTACTCGTTTAAGGGCTGTTTTTTCCAACGCCTGATAACTTTATCGGAGGAATAATTTTGGAGTTTTGACAGTTCTTTCATAAAAAAACTGTCAGACGTCCATTTGATTCCACGAATAAAAAATATTGGTCGATTGACAAATCAGCTCTTAGTAAATTATTTACTATTTAATTAGTTCCATGATTCTGCTTACATAGCAAAATTGCTTATTTCTATAAAACCATCACAAAATTACGTTCTAGCAATCATGCATGTAATAATCGTGTTAATTATTATAATAATAAATAACAGTTGTCTCGTTAATTAGTATAATTGGCTCGAAAAGGCTCCAATTATACAAATAAACAAACAATTCAAAAGCACGCAGTCAACTTTGTACCATATAGATACTCGTATAGATAGATGTTCCCATTCTGATTATAACAGATCCATCATAATCTTTAACTATATCTTCTGTACTAATCCATCTACGAGTATCTATACTAATAATAAAGCTGTAAAGTTTGTACCATGACGTACGGTGCTAAGACGTGGACGCTCACACAGGACGCTGTGTACAGGCTAAGAATTGCACAGGGAGCTATGGAGCGTTCTTTGGCATCAGGCTAATTGACCAAACGTCAAGTTAGAAGACGTACGAAGGTCTTCGATATCGGAAAGCGTATTATGGAACTCAAATGGAGCTGGGCAGGACAACTGGCAAGTCGCAGTGATGACAGGAGTAAGGCTGTGACAGAGTCGCATCCAAGGACTGGAAGATGAGATGACGGTCGTCTGGCGACGAGATGGGCAGACAACATTGTTGCCATCGCGGGTGAAACCTGGATGAGGCTGACACAGGAGCGTGGGGATTGGCATAAGAGAAGATAGGCCTATGCCCAACAGTGGGCGACGTCGGGCTGTGGATGATGATGAGAGTTTGTTTGTTTTTTGCGCTAATCTCTGGAACTACAAGTCTGATTAAAAATCCATTATTGCTCGGGGCTGCTAAACGCCACGCAACGGTGATGTTTCACGAATCATAGGCAAAGACGATAGACGTGGGTCATTTTCAATCAAAATAACAGAAACATTCCTAGTATCGATAAGAGGTACCTATAATGTGTACGAAATTACACATAAGTGCCTACACAAATGTGTAAGGGAATATCCTACTTTGGGAAATCAGGAACAACTTCAGAAAAAAAGAACAAAGATTTGAATACAGTTCTTGAAACTCAAACTACAAATAACAAAATAAAAAGTGAAAGTAATGTTTCAACAACAACAGTGTGTGCCTCACGGCTGCGCCAAAAAGGCTCATTTCGGCATTAATGCCAGACAGACGTTATCTGACGCTGGGTTTCTTATGAACCTATAGGGACAAGTGACGGCTTTACTGCTACCTGCCAACAGCATCATCATTCATCATTCATCATTCTCCTACCCAACAACATGTCTTTTTCTTCCATACTTCTCCATTAGTCGTCATCTCGGAACAGCCTCGGTCACACCCTGTCTACAGCATAATGCGCCATTCATCCCACAATCCGCGCATCATTTTTCTTGATTACTGTCGTTCTTGTAACTAATAACTATCTACATAATACATAAGTGAGGGTTATATACATCCGAGAGGTCATGTTTATCTTGTCACACCCGCGCGACGCGTGATCGTTGACTTAAGAATAGGTGCTTACTAGATAAACGGTATGTTTTGAGATTATTGTGTGTAGTACTAGTTTTATACTGTAGTAGGAATTTATTTGGTATAGGTATGGAGAGGGGCTGGTGGCTAAGTAATAACCTTACCCACGAGCCCCTCTCCATACCTCGGTCCGGTAGGTCCGAGGGTGGCGGGAATTTATTGGTGTTTAATATTAACCGTGTATACGCAGCCACGGAAGTACCTATATAAATCACAAGAGGTAGGTACAAGCGTTGTATGACAAATAACTGTTGGTATCTTTCACTTCTTGTAATAATATCTTCTAGTTTTCCTGAAAAACACGGTAAGTACCTATATTTACAATGATGGTTGTAGTACTTCACCGTAATTGCCTTAAAGAGCTCAATGTACAGATGCCAGCACATCAAGATACTACAATCTGTCAAATTTCTTTAATAGATTTTCAACTTTATCGCTACAGCATTAGGTTCAAGGTTGATTGGGAAAAGTTGACACTTTCGGGTAGCTTGTGTGCAAGAAAATAGCGGATTTATAAAGTAAACGAAATAACAACTTTATTAGAAAAAAATAACAGAAAAAATTGTGCACTCCTTTTATTCAACGACGCGACGGCACAATACAAAAAAAAATGCACATCAATTTGACGTCTAAACAGAAAACAAAAAGTAAGTCTATAACAATTATTTCATAAGCGAGTTGCATCGCTTATAAACAAGTCATTATTTTGTTAATTTGTAATCTATATTTTTATGTGTGATAGGTAATCAATGTCACACTCACGAAACCACTCACCAATCACCACACCCACTCATGAATTCATGATACAATGTAAATACTACGACTACGAGACATTAAACTTGTCTGTTTTTGTATATTAGCGATTGCTACGATGGCTACGACCATTCCGCCCACAGTCTACGAGCGCTACGAAAAACCAATCTTTGATAATTTTGTGCTGAGTGATTATTATTCATTCGGTTTGTGTGAAAATTGTTATTGTATTGTTAGATTATTGTTCGTGCAGAGTAATCATTTTTTATTCCTTTTCTTTCAATATGAATTCTCGTACTTTAAAACATTCAAAATGTAGGGAAATTAGACGTATTTTTGACAGATTGAGACCGAGATCAGACTGTGATCGTTCTTAAAATTAGGAGAATTGCCCCTCTGATGATTTCCCACCCAAAAAAAAAGGACGGGAGAAGGATGATTCTGCAGCGGTCTTCCCGTCCGATTATAATTTAAGTGCCTTCAAGGCTAGAGTGAATAGGCTCATAATAAATTAGTGCGCTTTACCATCAACGATTGCATCACTGCTTTCCATCAGGCGGGATCGCAGTCAAGCACTAGTTTACTATATATTTTTTTTTAAATATATGATATATATTATGTCCCACAAACAAAAGAGCATCTAAATGATCAATGGCCTCTCTCTAGAGGCCCCTCTGCTTATCATGCTACGTGAGCACGCCTCGTGATATCTCTCAAATTAAATTAGTTTAATTACTACAGTCAAGGGGTCAAACTAACAGTTTTTTATTACCTCTCCCGCTCCACTAAGATATAATAAATTAAAACTCAGTTCCGTGTCACATTTTTGTTTTAATTGATGGAAAATTACTGAGCTTTCCGTTAAACTTTAAAAAGTTATTTTATCAAATCAATAAATCAAATCATTTATTGGTTTGTAAATATGGGTATTTGGTACATATTTGGAGGTATGAGGAACAGGGTGTAAAGTTCACTCATACTCCATTGAAAAGGGAGGATCCTCCGACCAGACGGGTGTTATGTCTGGCGGGCAATTGCCCAACGATTGATATTGGGAAATTGTATCTATGCTAATTGCACGGTAAGCTCTGCTTGCGAGATGCAGGATTTGCGTGACGTCAGTATGACGCGTTGTTCGCATGTGGCGTTGTAGATACCGCTACATCACTCCCCTCCGGAGACCGGAGGTCGATAGTTGGCTGGGTCTTGTATCTTGCGATGCTTGCCAGGTCAGCTGAGGTTCCAGTGAGTCGGAACCGGTTGCCGCATAGTTCACGGTGAGTCGGAACTGTCTGCGGAGATGCCCCAGTGAGTCGGGGTGGCGCATAGTTCGCGGTGAGTCGGAACTGTCTGCGAAGATGTCCCCAGTGAGTCGGGGTGGATGGCGCTGCGTTATACTTCAGTGCGTCGGATGTCGTACAGCGCCGGGTTGAGGCTGGCTGCTGCGTCGACCAGGAGAGGGTGCTCTGCTTGTTGACCGGCCGAAAGTGCAGTGTGCTGTGCCGAGGTTGCTGATGAGGCTGAGGGTGATGACCGGGTATGCGCGGTCGCTGCATGCTGGTGGTCAGGATACCCGTTGAAGCCGTGGGAGCTGGCTGGCTGGGTGACTTCGCCGCTAAAGCTTGCGGGAGTGATGATGATGACGTCACGCTGAAGTAGGTGCACGAAGGCTGCGCTGACGTTCATGCTCGGGGTCACCAGTTTGGAGGTATGAGGAACAGGGTGTAAAGTTCACTCATCCTCCATAGAAAAGGGAGGATCCTCCGACCAGACGGGTGTTATGTCTGGCGGGCAATTGCCCAATGATTGATATTGGGAAATTGTATCTATGCTAATTGCACGGTAAACTCTGCTTGCGAGATGCAGGATTTGCGTGACGTCAGTATGACGCGTTGTTCGCATGTGGCGTTGTAGATACCGCTACACATATATATATTTTATTATAAGAGAGAAAGATGAGATGAGATGACGACGATTATGTGTTGATGATGTGATGATGATGTGGTGAGATGTTTTATTATGTTTTCGTAAGGACTATTCCTGCTTGCAACGCATATTATTAGTCGACCTAAAAAGGATCCTCTTTTGTTTTACTTACGGACGCAGCTGTGGTCATCATGTGCACGGGATTTGGTTCTCAAAATGGTCAGATATAGGTTTTGGCGATAGTGCGTGTACTGTTGACGCGTGTCGCTCGTGAGTAGGTACCTGCAACCATCGACACTCGGGCCGCTCTTGTGTATTCACACGCACGTGTGTATTCAGAAGTAGACATTGTATAGAATTACTATTTAATGAGATGCAACCTAGAATCATCATTCATTCGTCTATTTTCTCTCCGAGCCGTTATCTTATCTTGAAAGTAGGAAGAGCCACATGCGGCTAATTACTTCAGGTCACAGTACACGGGCAATTAACTAACTATGACTAATGCTTCAACATATTATTCCATAATAATATAGTTATTTATTGCTTTATCTATTATTATATAAAATTGTCACGTGGGAAATGCAGAGAACTGGGTTTCACAAAGAAGTATAGTTATCCAGACGAAATTACGCGATAAAAACGAAAAAGTGCAGTTAACCAACACTTTCTAATTTTTCTGACTGAAAACTTAACAAATGTTTATTTTCTTTAGCCGACATTTTATAAGTTTCATTAAAATTACTATATACTCGTATAGGTACTTCGAAAGCATAATCATAGTTTATTGGCTGATTATCAGCCAACAAATTATAATATTTATACAAGTAAGTACTCCTGTCTCGAATATATGGGTCAACAGTCAACACAGCGTTATCGTAGCGTATTTTTTAATAGTCAGCTTTCGTAATCTTGATACTGTTTTAATAGCTACCGCCAGGTCAGCCGTATCAATCATACGACCCCCAAAGCTACAGGGCCCACGAGCATAATCAGCCTATAATTTACCCACTGCTGGGACACAGGCCTCCTCTCTGTGAGAGGGAGTGGGCCGTACTCCACCACGCAGGCCCAGTGCGGATTGGTAGATTTCACATGTCTTCGAATTTTTTGATTCTAGGACATGCCGGTTTCCTCACAATGTTTTCCTTCATCGTTATGAGAGCAGTGCTGATAAAATCATTTGCACAAAGTAAAGGACCTGACTGAGTTCGAACCTACGACCTACAACTCGTAAGTTAACCCGACCGTTACCACTGGGCCACCACTGCTCTCTACTTCGAAAAGTAATGATTAAATCCTTCTTACTAAAATGTTTCTTTTTCAGTTTTAGGAAGATCGAAAAGCAAGAAAACAAATTCGTGCCAATACTCAATGATAATCACAAACTACTTCTCTTACAACAAAGTAGTAAATATTTGTAATGTATCGCCGATATATGGGTCAGGATCGAGCTTTATCTCCGAAGATAATAAAATATCCACATGTTTTGTTTTGCTTCCCGTGTAGGTATAATAATTTACCACCTAAAGCTTTATTATTTTTTGTTAATTCATTAATGCTGATAGATACCACTTATGAGCTGATAATTTTTTATGACATCGGACTTAAAAATATCTGGCGAAATGTATGAGTGGGTACTTAGGTACTATCGCCAAAACCTATAGGTATCTGACCATTTTGAAAACAAAAAAGTGTACATGATGACGACAGCTACGTCCGTAAGTAAAACAAAAGAGCATCCTTTTTAGGTCTATTAATAATTTACGCTGCAAGCAAGAATAGTCCTTACGGTCAGATATAGATTTTGGTGATAGTACACCTCTGCCACCCATCGGGGTATACAGGCGTGGTGTTACGACTGTTATGTGACTTTTATTTTTCTGTTGATCTTATAAAGGAAGGAGGGAGGAGGGGAGGAGGGGGGGAGGGGGGAGGGGGGGCGGAGGTCTTAGTGGTTAGAGAATACCCTTAGATTTAATAGTGGAATCCATGAAAGTTTTACATTTGATCTTTTCAGGACAAATGCTAGTGTATTCATTAATGGAGGATATAGAACGAATAAAGGCTTGCAAATGCTGTGATTCAATACTATCCAATACTACCATTGATAAACTATTCGCATTGAAGGTACAGACACCAGCACATCAAGCTACTACAATCTGTCAAATATCTTTAATAGATTTTCAACTTTATCGCTAAACCATTAGGTTCAAGGTTGATTGAGAAAATTTGACAGTTTCAGGTAGCTTGATGTGCTGGCGTCTGTACACATGGGCACATGGGTTAAACCCACGTAGTTTTCACTATCTTTGGAAAATATGCCGTCCAAGACGAACTTGCTATCCTCCGTTCTATTTTTCAACAAGGCCAGAAAAGGATGTGCAAAAATTATTATCGATGATTGATTGATTTGGATGGAGAAGGCACAGCACAAGGAGAGGTGGAAGAATATGGGGCAGACCTTTGCCCACCAGTGGAACAATATAGGCTAACAGAAAAAAAATCGATGATTAAAAATAGTCCTTTAGTAAGGTGAGTCAATCTAGTTAAACTATTTATAAGGTCATTAACATTTATTATTTAGACATAGTTTATCATGAACGGAGGCGTGAAATATGTCTGAATGACGTTGTTAAAACGTAAACTGCTGCTCGTGACGTCAGCTGATATTCTATCATTTGCGAACGTCATGATAGATTAACTAATTATTATAATTAGCATACCAATACAATTGTTCCATTTATAACTCGTGCGTGAAAAATTATTATTAGATTTGTATAATAATATTACTGATTCATACGGAACGGTGTCGTGATTGATATAGGCAACGCTAGTTTAACCGATGAAGATAAATACGTTTTCCTTAGAGGGTGATGTGGTGCTCACCTTGCCTGCCCTGCTCTGGTGGGTGTGGAGGATGGCCACACCCCCATGTTCACTCTCTCCTTCATACTCCACTGTCTTGTCTAAGAGGAGGTGTGTGAAGGAGATGGTGAAAACCTCGTGCAATGCTCCCTTGAATACATAGGTGTTCAAGGGAGCATTGCCAGGTACAAACTTCGAAGTCGACCTGGCAATGCTCCCTTGACCAGACCATACGAAATTGCAGCTAAAACTAGTGTTACATACGGTTTTTCCGTTTTGGAAACCTGAGGTGATTATGAGTGGATCTTCGACATGTAAACTACCGTTAACAAAAATGGGCAGCGTTTCATTTTGTATTTCGTAATCGCGATAAATATTTTTAGCTATTATCTATCAGTCCCATTATGTCTAAAAACGAGATCTTTGGTTTTTGGTAATTTTACAATTGTATTGTCATGTATTTTATGTATCAAATATACCAAAAACCAAGGATCTCGTTTTTTATATTATTTGTATTTTTGCAAAATAATCGAATTATCAGACTAGATATTAGCAGGTATTTTTATTCCATAGACAAATTAAATATATAGACATATCAAATTATGTCTTACTGAATATTCACTGTCCTATGTAAATTTTAGATTGTATTGTTGTATATGTATACAACAATACAATCTATATCATATTATATCATTTATATTTTGCAAAAATACAAATTATTTAAAAAACGAGATCGAATGTTTTTGTATATCTAAAAATAGTCTACATAAAATAAACCTATGATTTCGTCACACACGTTTTACATTTAGTGACATAGTCAAAACTGTCAAATCAAAGTCCACAATTTATTTTTTAGCAAAGTTAGCAAAACCTATTACAGATGATGTTAGCACAGTAACATGCTGCCATGCCGTGTAACGCGCGGTCCAAAGTTCGATTCCTGCCCTAACACGGCTAGCCAGATAGGCAACTGTATGTAATTATTACATCATCTTTTTCAGACCTGTGGCTATTATAATGACATTATAATAGTTAATTAGCTACCTATTAAGAGTTGTACAGATTACTTAGTGAAAGGTAAATAATCTTTAAGGGTAAAGGAGTAGGGTAGCGGGATCATCCGAAAGGGTTACCGCTGCCCTGGAACAGAAAGGGCTATGGAAGGAACACGGGTGGGTTTTAGTCAGTAAGAGTTTGACACTCCCTTCCGCTCCACCCAGAGCGGGAGGGGCCATTTAATGATTTCCCATCCTCAAAAAAAAAAAAAGGGTAATGAGTGACATCCAATAAAAAAAAACTGGCTACTTGTTATCATTTTACGGTAATATTCTTGTGGATTGCTCATTTTGACATTTGTAGAAATGTCCTGAATTTTCGCCATATAGAAATTAATTATATAGTATGCAAGTTAATTGATAACAAAGCCTTAGCCTAATAACTTGAAATTAACAATGGAGCCATACCATTTAGCATAGTATAAGCTAATCAGCCTATAATGGAAGCATTATAGGCTGAGACACAGGCCTCTTGTCATTCAGAGCATGTCATTGTGAGCCGTTATCCACCACGCGGGCCCAATGTGGGTTGGTGGATGTCACATGTCTTCGAATTTGTTGTTCTAGGACATGCCGATTTCCTCACAATGTTTCCCTTCACCTTTTTGAGAGCAGTGGTAATAATATTATTTAGATACTCAAAGTAAAGCACCCGTGTGGCTCCATGACTTGCAACTCGTATGTCAGGGCACCACTGGACTACCATCTGCTCTGGACATACCATATAATTATTAAAATTACCACCGAGGAGGCTTTACGAGTAATACAAAACTATGCAACATTGATTAGCAGCATTTCTTGACAGACTTGCTCACATTAAAATAGATTTTTGGGCTTCATGCAGACATAGAGCTTTTCTGCAGTCATTTTGTTTTAGTAGGATGATGAAGATGTCAGGCAAGTTTTCAAAACAAATAGTTAGTTATCTTGATAAATAGGTCTAGTCTGTCTGGTCTAGTCTAAAATATTCAAATTAGTCAGGGGTTGTCAGGAAAAAAAGTGGCACCTGCATCAAGTTGATCTAATAGCCTCTGAGCAAAATCTCTATCGTTAGCTTTAACCACCCTGCACAAAACCAATTATAAAAACAGAACTTTAAGTATCAAAGCTTACCTTCAACAGGAAAAATTATCTTCTGTTCAGTCCTGCCATAATAGTCGTCGAATTCCGGCGGCTTGTTGGTGCCCTCGCTGAGGGTCTGCCCCTGCGCCACCGGCATGGGCAGGCTGTTCACGGGCAGGGCCACTGCCGGCTTTTTGCTGAGCCGTAACTTCTTCAGGATCTGCTGCTTCACGAACTCGATCCGCGCCTGAGTCAACTCAGTCACACTCAGGTCCCCGTTCGCGCAATTCGCACAACTACCCAACAACTCTCCCTCTAAACTTGAAAAGTTACTGACTAGAACGAACACGATCACAAACATTAATTTACCCATCGCGGTAAATTCCTACGTCGTAGACAATTGAAATAGTGGAGGAGATCGAGCCGCATGCGTGCGGTGACTGCGACAGGCGGTGCGCTACTGACACGCGTGAAAAATACACGGATTAATATAGATGCGTGCGCGCAGGTTCGCTCGCGTTGGGGGTGTTCCGTGGTCATTTTTTTTACGTTTATCGGAGCATTGTTCGTGGTACGCCACCCCGGAGGTCGCCGCGTGGACAATGGCCGCGCGTGATACTCCTAGGTATAATAAATCAACGCTTTCACTGGCAGTTATTATGTTTTCCTTTAGTTTACGATTGTGTGGAGCTTTAGTATCGGTGTTTTGTTGTTTGTGTCGCCGTCTCTTTTCAATAATGTCCTGGGGGACAAAGTCTCACCTCGTTGGAGATGCATTTGTGTGGTCTCCGCTAAGAGCGGTAGCGTTTTATTTTTTCCTATATCTTATGACAGGGGCTTGTGGCTAAGTAATCAGCCGCACGGGTCGATCGATCAGGTTAAGCTACGCTTGCTGTGGTTGGTCCTTGAATAGGTGACCATCTTCACATACCAAAACCCCTCCGTGCCTCGGAAAGCACGTAAAGCCGTTGGTCCCGGCTGTCATTCGTGGATCTCTCACAGTCGTTACGGGTCGTCAAAAGCCCGAAAGTCTGACAACCAGTCTTACCAAGGGGTATCGTATTACCCAGTAACTGGGTTGTGTAGGTCAGGTAGGCAGTCGCTTCATGTGAATGGTATTTAGCTGCATCCGGTTAGACAGGAAGCCGACCCTAAATATAGTTGGGAAAAGGCTAGGCAGATGATAATGATCTTTTGAGAGACCTTAAGATGTTACCAGGCAGCATTTGCGCGTAAATCCCATCAGTAGTTTTGGATCAGGGTTCACCTCAGCAATATTTAAAATATGACTTAAGAGATAAAATGGAATGAGGATAATTTTAATCCACTTCGTTCTCAGTCTCACACACTATGGATCTAGTTCTAGAATAGGTACGTACTATATGATGTATCTGCTCTCTGTATATTGCTCGTGCCAGGTTCAATTGTGACCTATAAAACGAAAATGGTGGACGTTTTAGCATGGTGGCTCCACCATTATGCAAAACAACAGCAATACCCAATAAGAGGTACACGGTACACGTCACTACTGAAAAAAAAGAGTGTACTACGTGAGCTCGACAAAGGGATGTGCGAATAACACTTATGCGACAAAACTGTACTGCGACTCACCATGTGCGAATGCATGGTTGTGCGACAAGCATATTATTAAGACTTAGTTGACGGAGGGGGGGCTCCTATTTCTGTCTGCAGGGTTTAAAGGAACCTAACCAAACCGAACCTCGGGGTGCCTCTGACGTTGAAGACTTAATATTATTGCTTGTCGCACAAGCGTGCATTCGAACTATGGTGAGTCGCAGTACAGTTTTGTCGCTCAAGTGTTATTCGCACAATCATTTGTCGAGCTCACGTAGTACACTTGAAAAAAATAGTCTGAAAATCGTCATAATCCCAATAACAGTTAGTAGATACTTGTTATAAAATTGGTGATTAGTTTTATTTTATATAAAATTGGTGATTGGTGATGCTCTTTCGATGCCCCTGAAATCCCGTTTAATAAGAACGGAAACACGTGATGGCAAGCTGTTTGCCTGAAAAAACAACGCTAAAGACTTACCCCTTTATTTATGAACATTGTTTAAATTTAAGTAATGATTAGCGACTGTTTAAACGTCTCTTAACTAAGGATGCAATTCTACTCGACTGGGTTCCAAAGATCCTGGTTCCCAACAAATTTTAGAGGTATGAGAAACAGGGTGTAAAGTTCACTCATCCTCCATAGAAAAGGGAGGATCCTCCGACCAGTCGGATGTTGTGTCTGGCGGGCAATTGTCCAACGATTGATATTGAGAAATTGTATCTATGCTATTTGCACGGTAAACTCTGCTTGCGAGATGCAGGATTTGCGCGACGTCAGAATGACGCGTTGCTCGCATGTGGCGTTATAGATACTGCTACAAAATGATTGACGACTCCTTCGCTTACTCTTATACCGGACTCCTCATCCGGGTAAGGAGGTCACACAGTATCTCACAATATAGTACGCGACCTAAACCGGACTCTACTGGCGCAAGTGGCAACTCTATCTATGTGACTCTATTGTAGAGATGCTTATCGGTCGACAGTTCCGGATCTACGGCGTCCGGGGTTGAAGTCTAATTACCACCCCATGGAAGCGACAGTTGACCGTAAAGATAATAGTAATGACGCCCCCATATTATTATGCTCTATACGAAGTTAGGTTGGTTGGATAAAAGTCACTCTATGACAAAAACTGATTCAGGCCATCAAGGCGATTGCAAAATTGTTGGGTGATGCACGTCTACTGCTAGGTGATTTGATGAGGGTGAGAAGGTGGTTCCTGCTTTCAAAAAAACGCAAACAAGCCGTAAAAATACTGCTGGGCAAGCTTACTAACAAAGAAATATCCTGCAGTCGTTTAAATATTATTTTTTTCACCTAAAAAATAATCCATCTTTTCACCTCGCATTGCTTGTTAACCCTATGAATAAAATTGAAAAGTCTCATGTCAACAGCAGCGCCAACTATACGGTAGCTTTTAACACCAATGATACTTTGTGGCAGTAATTTGCATTGTGGAAGCTATGATTGAATCGGCAACTCTTCTTTCACCAATCCAGCTTCGAGAATACGGGAAGCACCACCTATTTCTAGCAGTTCACTGTGATAGGCTGGTTGCAATCAGCAAAGCTATCAGAAATAAAAGCCACTTAATAGTTCCTCGCATTTAAAGAAGCATTTAGTTGTATTATAATTCTACTTGTCTCTCCTTCTTCCTCTCTTCTTCTCTCAAAATGCAATTGTTAAAGATTTAAAGAGATTATGAATTTTGAGTGCCAGTAGAGCTCATGCACAAAATGGTTGAAAAAAGTCGTAGGTAGGTTACATAAATACATACATTATATACTAGTATTTTATTGTTCATTGCGCGTGTTATTATTTTGTGGAGGATTTATAAAAATTGTTTAAAAGGAACACTTTTTCCGCAGGCCTGATATTGTGGGTCGCGGGCGCATAGAGTGGGGACTCTGTCCGCCCACCAAGTGACCCCAGGGAAGAAGGTGGTACAGTGGTCACGTGCTGCCGTTAATAGCGAGGCTTAGGGGAGGCCCCTACGGTCTCCCCAGGGATGTGCCTTAGGTACAGGCGTTGCGCAGGAGTGGTTCCGGAATTGGTCTTTTAAGAGGACCGGGACCACACCTATGTGCGGATGGTGATCACCGGGGGGGTTTTAGTGAGGTAAAAATCCCACACTCCCCGACCTCACTCCCCGGAGGTCAGGTGCCTTTTGAAGATTTCCCCCCGAAAACAAAAACAAAAAAAAAGCCCTGATATTGTGTGTTTTGTTTATTAACCAATTAAATTATATGGTTAGATTGTAGCCCTGCCCTAACATATTTAGGACAAGACCGGGCTGATGAAATCGACAGGTATTTTACGTGATTTGTTTGCAGTAGATAATACTTTATACAAGTAAGTACTCCTGTCTCGAATATATGGGTCAACACAGCGTTATCGTAGCGTATTTTTTAATAGTCAGCTTTCGTAATCTTGATACTGTTTTAATGGCATCGAGAACGCACGTGCTTACAAAGCAGTGCCATTTTGCAGGAAATTCATAAGTTTAGCTAGCTTGTACTTTTCCCAGGAGCGTAGCTACTGCCAGGTCAGCCGTATCCATCATACGGGCCCCCAAGCTACAAGGCCCACGAGCATAATCAGCATATAATGCACCCACTGCTGGGACACAGGCCTCCTCTCTGTGAGAGGGAGTGAGCCTTAACGCGGGTTGATAGATGTCACATGTCTTCGAATTTTCGGTTCTAGGACACACCGGTTTCCTCATGATGTTTTCTTTCACCGTTAAAAGGGCAGTGGTGATGAAATAATTTACACAAAGTAAAACGCCTGTCGGTTCGAACCTACGACCTAAAACTCGTAAGTTGAAGCCGTTACCACTTTGGCCACCGCTGCTCACAGGCCCCACACGTGAAAAAAAATTAAAATATTATCTGAAACAGGCTGATTATTGTCATCTAGAACCACCGACAATGGTCCACCTGAAGGACTAAGTGCGAGAACCAAACCATGGAACATTATCTGGATCCTCAGGTTTTCTCACAATGTTTTCCTCCAGTGCAGGTCAGTGCTGTTAAGACTATATAGATTAGTAAGCTCGGGACTTCGTCTGCGTCATATATCTTTTTCCCCGACACACCGCGTCGCATCGCATCGCCTGCCTGCGCTAGCACTGCGTTCTTTGTGACTTATTTTGCTCAGGTTCTAAGTGTGTTAGCGTGATGTTAAGTAGCCTATAGCTTTCCCCAAGAATTGAGCTATTAACTGCAAAAAAACGGGTTGTAACGGGGAGTGCCGGCAGAAGAGAAAATTTGAATATTAACGTTGTGCATTTTTGATATTTTGGAATGCGGTCTACTCTCCCTCCGTCTTACGAATTTTCGATCAGGTCACGTGCCCTGCTGACGCGAGCTTAACATTTTTTACCCATCACAACAAAAGTGCACAACGCCGCTAAAAGAACATTCACTTCAAAAATATTTTTTCAAATCCAACTGGTACTTCCAGAGATTAGCACGATCAAACAAAGAAACAAACTCTTCAGATTTATTATTAGTATAGATTTGTTCAAATGCAAAACTCCAAGGAGGTAGGTGCTAGGTTCTTGTGCGAGGTCGTTACCCTTCAGACAGCTAAAACATTTAAGGTACCTATCTGAATCAATAATATTTTATGTACCTAGGTATAATTGCTGTACCTACACTATAATTTATTTATTTAGGTAATTTAATTAGTTAGTATAATACAACCTAGCAGTCATGTATGTTTTTAAAGTAAATAACCCCGCAAACAAGCCGCAAAACATATTTTTTCAGTTCATTCAACTTTTTCTAAATGTGACTCTAGACAAGCGAACTTGCCTAAAATTCGTGCATTTGTTGAAAAACAGACACCTTCTTATGTTATTAAAAACTGTTAGTTTATTATCTAAATATATTGTTTGAAAATAAATATATTAATAAAGGTTTTAAACCAATATTTTTTGACTCAATTTGCAAATTGAGCTATGTAGCCAAGATGTACGATTGGAGAATGCGAGCTATGCAGGTAGTTAAACAAATAGCAGTCACACGCTGAATTATAAAGAAACGTATGTAATTTATCTCTAGGCTTATTAATATCATAACCTTAGACACTACAGTAGCGCTTGAGATCGCTATGTATCTGCACCACAGAGTACGTAGTTATTACTATCTGCACTAAGGTAATTTCTTAATAATAAAAAAGTAAATGAACATGTATTTTATAAGTTGTGCCACGTTTCCAGTTTCTAGTTTAGATACTAATTATTAATCATTATTATATTAAGCTCCGGTTTGCCGATGATATAGTCCTTTATGCCCCCACAGCTCTAGATTTCCAGACCATGTTCCAAGAGCTGGAGTACGGCTTTCATT
Organism: Apamea crenata; assembly: GCA_949629185.1. Classification (NCBI taxonomy): domain Eukaryota; kingdom Metazoa; phylum Arthropoda; class Insecta; order Lepidoptera; family Noctuidae; genus Apamea; species Apamea crenata. The sequence goes on from OX451377.1 coordinate 12,066,389, forward strand.
GTGGAATCGGTCTAAAACCCAACTAATGACCAACAGCACTAAGCGTAGGGTTGATGTAGATGGGACAGGGGCCAGTTAAGTTCTTTCGGAAATAGGCGGGAAAGTGGAAATCAATCTCCGAATCGAAAATGCCTGGAAAAACTCAGTAGCTTCTCCAAATCATGGACCAGTGTTTATAAAGACGCTAGTAAAGGGTGATCTGCAACGGCAGATCGCTCCATGAAGCGAAAACTCATCAGCATGTGTTTCCTGCCCGTTTTAACCTACGGTACTCAGACCTGGTCGCTCACTGAGTCGCAAAAGTTCCGCCTTGGCGTTTTCCAAAGAGCAAGGGAATACAGCATTCTGCGTGTAAAAAGACAGGACGAAATTCTGAAAACCACGCTGCGTTCCAAAACAGGCATATTGGACGTAGCGGTACCTACCACACAAATCTGCATGGGCGCCGGGAGCGGGGTGCAACATGACATATACAACATTCAAAACTAAAAAATATATCCGATACGCCTAATACAATAATATATTCGAGGTGAAATATTATCCTTCCTTGTATGAATGGACAAACGATAGCCTGACATATCTGAGGTGAAGTGCAAAAAGGAAAGAGCTCGCTTCGAGGAGCTGAAGATTCACCTCCCTGAAAATAAACTTGCCGCTGCCCATACACATCTGCCTTCCCCTTCAGAAAATACTAGCGTTATGTTCTGTATGCACACACGCTCTCTAAGTTGCACTACAAGTAAACTTAAGTAAACGTACACATAATGGTCAATGACACTATAATACGGGCTCTAAAAGGAATACCAAACTGCAAATATGTAATTTTACAGTAAAACCACATGTGAAAATCTAAATCAAATATAATTGTTAATTTTATATGTAAACTAGTAGGTACATAAAGACAGGTATGAGTTTTCAAAGTCAATGAAATCAGTACTGTCAAAGTTATCATCTGCCTAGTTTGTTCCCTACTATGTTGATGTCGGCTTCTACTCTAACTGAATGCAGCTGAATACCAATACTTTACATGGAGCGACTGCCATTCTGAACTCCACACCCGGTTACTGCAAACACGATACCTCTTGGTAAGACTGTTTGGCAATCAAAACAAAATATTTAAATTAAATTTTAAGTGTTGTGTGACTTTGTTGACATAAATAAACAAATATTAAAATAAAGTGACATCGACCTACAACCGGTTACTACAAATCCGTTGGGGGCATTATCCCCCAGCACACATGACAATCACCTTGGAAAATCATAATACTTAATTAAACCATACCAGTTTGATTCACTGAGAGAGAGATAACGGCTATCTTCATAATTATTATTAGGTATATAAAATGTAAGTCAATCACGAGTTTTGAAATCATGTGTATGTGTGTGTGTGTGTGTCATACCATGCGGGATGATCATGCTGTATTACAATGTGTTATATCATATATACTCAGTACTTGTGACTTGCCTGTCGATATCGTGGTCGCAAGCGCGACTGCTGGAGCCGAATTCTCTATGACGCAATGAACGAAACCGCGCGAATTGACCGCGTGGTTGGCGTGATTAGCTAAGGAATTGACGTGGTTTCGAAGAAAGGAATTGTAGCAGTATCTACAACGCGTCATACTGACGTCACGCAAATCCTGCATCTCGCAAGCAGAGTTTACCGCGCAATTAGCATATATACAAACTTTCCAACATCAATCGTTGGGCAGCTGCCCGCCAAACACAACACCCGTCTGGTCGGAGGATCCTCCCTTTTCTATGGAGGTTGAGTGAACTTTACACCCTGTTCCTCACGCCTCTAAACTGGCGACCCCGAGTACGAATGCGCTCAGCGTGAGCATTGAGTGGTCATAGTGAATTAGAGCCCTGAGCGTGGGGTTACGATTCTCGGGTCGGGCAAAGTGTTAAATGGGTTTTTTCGTTAGGCATTTCTTAGTAACAGTCCGGGGTTTGGAAGTCAATCAATCAATATAAAAGTAATTTATTCAAATTAGGCTGAAAATCGGCACTTTTCGAACGTCAAAATTACATACGACTGTAAGACAGTGCCTCAAAACGCCCGCCCTTCACCACTTCCTAGTGCTTTCGCTGGGAAGAAGAAGTGGCACAACAGACTCCCAAGCAGCACAGCTGTGTTGAGTTAGAAAATACTTGATTCTATACAATAGTAGGTATGCAACTTAATTAACATTACAAGACACAGAACATTAAATTAAATTATTTGCCATATGTCAGCTAGCCACGCCAATATACCAACAAATACATTAAAAACTTTACTTACCTTACGGGTTATGTTCACATATACCTATAGCTGTCACTCGAAGTCTCAAATGATAAACTAGGACCATCGAAGTAAAATAAATAAACAAGTTATTACTAATAACAACAGTAAAACTATGGGCAGCAAGACGACCAGTCACCACAAGCAGCACCCGTTCACGAACATAACGCAAAGATCAGCCATTACCCTACCCCCCTTCGCTATATTTGAGGGAAGGAGGCAACCTTACCCCCGAAGCTACCGCAAGCAGTGGCATATAAGGGAGCATGACGAACTTGCTGCCGGTTGCTCAGGCAAGAAAAATACCATCATTGTCGAGGTCGCTAGCTAACCACATATTGCAATCAACTCAATAAAAAACATTGAAATGAGTAGATTACATCAATAATAAATTTAAATTAAATTAAACTGAATTGACCTAAACAGTCAAATAAAATAAACAAGTATCATCATCATCTGCCTAGCCTTTTCCCAACTATGTTGGGGTCGACTTCCAGTCTAACCGGATGCAGCTGAATACCAGTATTTTACATGAAGCGACTGCCTATCTGACCTCCACAACCCAGTTACTGGGTAATACGACAGACAGATTATATGAGTTCATATAAAATAAACAAGTATATGAACTCATATAATCTGTCAGTAAGCTAATTCTGGAGAAAGAACATAAACATTGTCTTGAGTTAATCAGGGCCACCAAGTATTCTTATCGAAGTTGGCGGTGTGATAACCCCGTGTCTCGGAAAGCACGTTAAGCTGTTGGTCCTGCGCCTGATCTCTCTCCGATCGTGTCTGATAATCTGATTGCAATCCCATTGCACTATGAGAGTGAGGGAAGAGGGAGTGCACCTGTGTCTGCGCACACACGCCTGCACTATAAATAAGTCCCCCTCCGAAGGCAAGTCTTCGTTTAGATTGGCCGCCGTGGCCGAAATACGTCCTGAAGTACTACTCTTATTACTAGGCGAGGATGTTAGATTTAGGATTTTTTCTAATGCTTAATAATATTAGCTAAAACAATAAGTAGTCATTTAATTACTTCCTATATACTTGTCTTGTTTAAAGTGATATTGCACAACACTCCCCATAGATTATAACATCAAATTCAACAAATCGGTAGGCCTTTCAGAGTTTGTAACCTCTGCGATAGAGGTGTACTCCCGGAATCGAGATAATTAAACTATTCTAAAATATAATGCTAATTAGTTGAACCTGGCACCTATCAGTAAAAGGTTAAACAAAATGATATATTCTCTTTACTCATGACTTGTTGCTAAAATAATTATTTGAGATAAGTTAAGTACATCTCTACTTAATTTATCTCAAAACAGTGCTTGTTACCTAGTTTCCAATGTAGTAGTATTTAGTGGAGGGGCGTGCAATTTCAAATTAGACTAAGTCTAACTTACTTTCTATTTTGAATAATTCATTGCGAAAATATTTAACTATGTACCTAACAAAAGGTACCTAGAAAAAAATACTTTTTCTTTTTCAAAAGATGGAATCGGGCCGACCGCTACAACCTATACAGGGTTAGTTTTCAAAGATCAGCCTTTGATAAATGGTTAAACTATTATGAGAAAACACTATAATATTAATAACAGCGGTAAAATTGATATAATAAATAATTGAATATGACTAGTGATTGCTTGGTAAACGATTAAGGATGGCTTTTAGTTTAGCAAGAGAGACAAAGTGGAGATCGATAACATCACTATTTACTGCCTTACACATTCTTGCAACAGGCGAATTGGCACCCAAGACTGTTTTTAAATGGCGTATAAAGAGGTGTGATGACACTACGCGGGATTCTAGAGGGTGCACGAAAACTGAACAGGGCAAGTAAGCTGGGACTGTCTATTTTATGCTTAAAAATGTTGTAGGCAAATATGGTATCCATTAGGTCCAGTGAGGTCTAGTGAGCTCATGTTAAAATGTTTCAGTCTTTTATTGTGTAGATGACCACCTAATTTTGAAAGCCGGCTCTGTAAATCTATAATTCTTTAATATTAAATCCCTCCTTATCAACGAACTTCCGCTAAAATGGCAAAATTATATACATCTTCACTAATGGCATATACGAGTACTTCGATTAATGAAATACGTACAATTAAAAAAAAAACTGTGCTAATCGGCAATTTCATAGGTAAGGACCTAATATAATATAATTGATAAATACAAAGAGGTAAAATTTGTACTATTGAATGAAAAAAAATGTACTATTTTCTTAGATGGAAATAACATCTTGAGGAATTTTCAGAATAATAACGAAAGTCTACAATTAACCCCCCAGCTGCTATTTGATATTGAAAATGTCAAAAACATCCGAATTGAGAACCTCCTCCTTTTTTAGAAGTCGGTTAAAAATACTAACTTTTGAATGAATATAATTATATAACATCCCGAACATGTTTTAACTATTACAACATAGATCTACAATTAACCCCCTGGCTGCTATTTGATTTGAAAGTACCAAACATCATATTTTTGCCAGCATTAGGTATATTGGGCATTCGTTTAGAGACGCAAACAGTTATTGATTCGCTGGTTTTCAGTCCTAAGCCTTTTACCCCATGGTAAAAACGGACATGAGCGTTAGTTATAGGTACAAAATAAATATTAAAAAATTGCGACAGAAACATTTCCCTCGAACTTTTTATTAAGTTTGTTATTACATTTCGGTAGTCCGTACAATAACACTATACCCGAGTTTCATGTTTTGCATAACTCATATACCATTCAAACACATTGTAAGAGAGCAGCTACCGACGGTTTGCTTGTCTTGTAACATGCTTCTTTTTCTGGCACTTTTTTGGGTATGCAATGAAAGTATTCCTTGATTTTTCATATTTATTTATTTATGTACATATTTCCCCTTCCCTGTGACTAGGAGCTCGTTGTTGTTCTCCTCATCGCTGTCACTGTGGCGCAGTTGTCAACAATCTCTGACACCACGGCCTGTCTTGCAGCCGAAGTGCGGGTCGCTAAGCGCTGCTCATGGTTTGTTCAACAAATTTTAAACAATTTTTCCTGTTCAATTTGCAAATCGAGCAATCCCAAACTAATGATTTAAAATATTTGAAGCAACATTTTATCATCTTGTAGGTACCACGTGTGGGCCACGCCTGAAATTTTGGGTATTTTTTTTATATCTATATTAATTATAATTATTTGGCAAAGGGTTATCGCATCGTATGCAGTGATCCAAAAAAGGGGGATCCGATAAGGCGAGGCATTATGTCTAATTGCTATCTATTTCCGCACAATATTAAGATGGTTGAAGGTTTTGGAAAATCGCGACAAATACTGTCAAAAGGAGAAGGGAGAAGGTGATGTTCTTCAGAAAGGTCAGGTGCGTAGTACAAGGGAAGGATATGTATTAGGATCGTAGCAGGTGGCGTTCTGTAATGTCTGCCTACTCCCATGGGACGAAGGCGTAATTTTATGAATGTAAAGAGAGAAGATATGCAGAAAAAAATACTTTCATAAATACCTGAAATATTTCTGCAAAAGTTTTCTATACAAAGATAGGTTCATTTTTTGTCCGCCTGCATTGCAGCACACCCACATTTCGCCATTTAAGTTTTTAACATAAAATTACATATCTAACGCCTGTAATGTCTGACAACCAGTCTTAGCAAGGGGTATCGTATTACCCAGTAACTGGGTTGTGGAGGTCAGATAGGCAGTCGCTTCATGTAAAATACTGGTATTCAACTGCATCCGGTTAGACTGGAAGCCGACCCCAACATAGTTGGGAAAAGGCTAGGCAGATGATGATGATGATCTAACGCCTGTAATCTCCGAAGAGTTAGGCGGAGGTGTATTGTACACTCAAATTTTACCAGTTAGGTTCTTAGTTAGTTTCCCCTATAATTCCCATGTCATGGGGCGAGCTTTTACTAGTAAACGGGAACCCTCTACTCTAGGCTGCTTCTGAGATTTTTCTTATAGAATTTCACAACAGCAAGGTGTGCAAGGAAGTTTTACTACATTACCTTATTTGCCGCATGTAACCACCAGCTTAACCAAGCAGGCACTTTACTTTGTGTAAATTATTTCATCACCACTGTTCTCGAAACGGTGAAGGAACTAAATATTCGAAGACATGTGACATTTACCAACCCGCACTGGGCCCGCGTGGTGGATTACGGCCCACTCCCTCTCGCCGAGAGGAGGCCTGTGTCCCAGCAGTGGGAACATTATAGGCTAATTATTATATGACTGATGAAAGAACTTGAGAACGGCCCGACGGATTTGGCTAAATTTGTATTGAGGTGTTCGTAATTGTCAGGTTTGTATGAAAGAAATTTTTGGAGACTACCGAAAAACTCTGAAATTTAGATGGTGTTCAAACATCGCACAGCATAAACCACTGGACGTACCTACCTAGAAGCATTAAATTCACCCGGGGGTCGACGCTGCGCACGAACAGCGAGTAGACCCTACCTACAGCCCGATTCGAACTTTATGGCGGCTCTGAAGTGCGCTAATCGCTGACAACTCCCCTCAACCCTGCTGACAGGTGAATTGGTTTCAGCATAGCGACTCGCCTCATGTTCCGACTGTCCGTTTGAATCGGGCTGTACCTACTAACTTATAAACCGCAGAGCGTACTATCTATAATACATGACACATGATAGCTAACACGCTTACAGTTACATAAGACTATTACAATATTATGTTATAGAACATTGACATTTCATAATGCTTTATTATTATTTGCTTTTCGCTCACACTCTATGGCCGTGCGAATAAGAAAAATGCATGTGGCGTTTAGGTCATTCCCTCTCCATTGATTATAAAATATACATATTTAGAGCGTGTGCATCCAAAGTGTATGTGTATACACAACATAACATCACGCCTGCATTCCCCGAAGGGTAAGGCAGAGGTGTACATATATTACACCTACATTTCGTCAGAAGCCCGAAAGTTTGACAACCAGTCTTACCAAGGGGTATCGTATTACCCAGTAACTGGGTTGTGCAGGTCAGATAGGCAGTCGCTCCATGTAAAATACTGGTATTCAGCTGCATCCGGTTAGACTGGAAGCCGACCCTAACATGGTTGGGAAAAGGCTAGGAGAGAGACTGCTGCTCATACAGTAGAGATAAGAGAGAGTGAAGACCTTTCCCTATTATGTATGTATAGGTATACGGTCACTGACCTCTATTTTACAAGTACACTGGACTAAATAATAAATATACTATACTAAATGACAGTTGTTTTTGTGCCGATTCAAAGCGCCCCGCCCGCGCCCGAGCGTCTCAGGAACTAAAATTGACACATTGTTGCAAATGGCCTTTGGGTTGTTTTAGTACGTCTCTGATGATTTAGGCCTAAATCGTGGAATAAGACATGTTTGTGTATTTTATGTTTACTACGAGATATTTAGAACGTTTTTATCATGAGAGTATGCAGTTATTTTTGTAAAACTCTCTATCAAAAATATTAATACGATCACATTGCTATCAGCGCTAAAATGGCGAAAATCAAATGTCTCCCATTTGTCATCGATAGTATGAAGTCCAGCATACTACATCACGAGGGTATACGGTACGTTATGATGATTAATATTGATTAACATATAGTTGGCACGTTCTACAAGCATGTCTTGAGTTTTAAATCAATTTTGTCATAGGTGTTTAAGCTTATAACTCTCAATTTTGAAACATGCCTAAAATATTAAAAAAAAAAAATATTTTTGCAAACGCACAAGTGCCACGAAAGATAACTCTTATTTTTTAGGAACTCGATATCGCGCAAATTCGTAATAACGCGAAATTATTTTTATTTTGGTTTTTTAGAATTTCTGTAGAATGATTTGCACGTGATGTCTGATGTAAGTTATCGTAAAATAACCAGTATAATACTGTAATGTAAGGGTCAATATTGTAGTGCAGCTATACTCTAAGTGTGTTCCGCGGAACCCTAGGGTTCCGCGATACCTCTGTAGGGGTTCCTCAAGAATTTAGAAAAAAAATCAAAACACCTCTCTCTGGTCGAACGTTTTGACACCGCGGCCGCGCGTATGTATATTTATTTATTTATTTGTATTTGTATAAACATGTGTTACAATAACTGGTACAATATCTCATAACTTTGGTATCAACATGTATACTTGTAGGTATACTTGTGAGCGCGCAGTCCCTTTGATAAAAGCCGCCTCTGTATTAGACGCTATAGTTGTCAACAAGCGACTTTCGACTCTAACTTAAAAAAATAAAGTCGAGATTGTTTACAACGTAATTTTTATATTTCTCTTTTTATTTTTGCTTTTTGTTTATCAAAGGCGCCGACTCGAGTATTTTCGAGAATATTCGAGATCGAGTCTAGGACTAAGTATAAAAGCGGCGATCGCGTGTCGCGCCTCGTCAGTCAGTTGACAATTAGCGTTCGGAGCGATAAGTTCCTGCCTACCTACTTATAAGCTTGCTAGCGAGAAACTAGTGTTCATTGTTCTACTGCCTGCTGTATTCGTTGTCTCAGTTTTATACATTTCTTCATTGTACTAAACTTAGTCTCTTATACGCAGTAACGATTGTGCATTATTTAGACCCCACTATCCTGACGTGTAACATTATAAATAAAGAAGAATGGAACGTTGGCTTAAAGGTGTTAAACGTGTTGCAACAACATCTTCTAATGACGCTGAATGTTCAAAAGCAGTACGCACGGAGAATATAGCAATCACCGATCCAGACGATGATGCCGCGACGTCAAGCTCGACGGTTTCAAAGACGAAAAAAAGGAAGTATGATGAATCATATATCAGTTTCGGGAGGGTAGACCAGATGCTGAGCGTCGGCAGCTGCCTTCGGCATGTTTTAGTCGGATGGTACATCGTCTGTCGTCGTGGATTGGGCGTGGTAGTAGAAGCGTGGCTTGGCCTCCGCGATCCCCAGACCTAACCCCGTTAGACTTCTTTTTGTGGGGGTACATTAAAAATGTAGTGTACGCAGTGCAGTGTGATACAATGGACAAAATGAAAGTGCGGATTGAGGCCGCTTTCCGGACAATAACACCAGACATGCTACGCAATGTTCAGGTGTCCATCAACAAGCGAGCGGCCTTGTGCATACAATACCAAGGTCACCACATCTTTAAAAATGTAAGTCAATTTAAATTAGGCAAAGCTTAAATTAAGATTTTACTGTTTACTCGGTAATAAGTAATAATAAGGGATGAAACTAGTTAACCTACCTAAACTTTGTTTCGATTTTTTACGTAAGTTTTGAATGTCAGTTTTTACGTGCAATTTCTGGCTTGATATTAACGAGTAGTAAACTGTAAAAGTAGTGGAATGGAAAAAAAAAGATTTTTTTTTTGGCCGAGTTAAAAATTAAATGCGTTTTTTGCCTTGTTTGCACAGATGCAACAAGGCAAAAAACGCATTTAATTTTTAACTTTATTTTTGTTTTATAATTTTTGTTATAGCGGTAATTACACACCATGTGGACATTTTAACTTTCTACCTATTACGGTTCATGAGATACAGCCTGCTGACAGACAGACGGACGGACGGACTGCAGAGGCGTAGTTAGGATTCCGTTAGCAGCCTTTGGGTACGGAACCCTAAAAAGTGTGCCAAATCTAGTGTCGAGTGGCTCGCGCAGTGGTTTGATAGTATTGCATCATTTAATTTAAATGGCTTTGATATGCGATGTGTGGCGGAAATCTAAGCAAATATTGTATTGTGTATCTACAACGCTATCTCCCTTCAAAATGGTTGAGCTGAATGGTGCTAATCTATGCGTCATGTTCGTGAACGGGCGCCGTCAGTAGGGACTGGTCAACTCTTTGCTGCCATGGCTTATTTTTTATTTAATTTTATATTTGAATTGTTTTTTTTTTATCTTTTCATTACGGACGCTTTTAATGTTCTGCATCGTTCTCACATGCACAATTTCTAACATGAATGATGTAACCAATACTTTGTAACCATATTATTCTGATTTAAAAGAGTGTCCATGGCCATGGGGTTTCTTGCCCGTTCTTCTCCTACCGTTACCGTTACCGTTATAGGTACCTACTACGCTTTGGAATGGGCAACTAGCTTCATTTTTCTGACTGACCGACCCCTTTTTTTTATTTTGGATGGGAAATCATCAAATGAACCCTCCCGCTCTGGGTGGAGCGGAAGGGAGTGTCAGACTCTTACTGACTAAGACCCACCCGTGTTCCTTCCTTAGCCCTTTCTGTTCCAGGGCAGCGGTAATCCTTTCGGACGATCCCGCCGCCCTGGCAGGCTTCGGCCCTTTCGGGCCCCGTCCTTGACAACCCCCCCCCCCCCCGACCCCTTGACAATTCAAAAGTGCCTGTAATTGGTTTAATTGAAATAAAAACTTTGAGTTTGACTGCTATATACAGGGTTTTTTTTTCAAAGACCAGCCAAATTTAAGGGTATGGTACAGACTATCAAACTGCACAACTTTCTCCATGGGACTAATATCGTAATCGCGAAAAAATTATCAACTGTCCCATAGAAAACTTCAATACCCACTCGACCTAAACGTATGAGACGGCAGAATTTTTTTTCGCGATTACGATTTTGGTCCCACGGAGAAAATTCTGATGGTCTGTACCACACCCTTTTTATTCAATGAATTTTAATTTTATGTCGATTTTTATTTATAATTTATCAATTCACTAATGTAACATAGTTTTAATTTAATTTTACTTATTCACCAATGTTGTCATTGCCAAAAATGAATCAATTTATAATTTATTTTTTATCAATTTTGTCATAATTCTGTGTTTCACTATTTCCAATTTTAGTTTTATTTAATTGAATATTTGCGCTTAGTACTTAATAAGTTAGCTAATTTTCTAATGTGGTGTTTACCTATAAGTAACTGTTGCGCTGTAATTTATTTATAAGAATGAATGCTGCTGGGGAGTTTGTTGCGCCACTTCTTCTTCCCAGCGATAGCACTAGGAAATGATGAAGGGCGGGCGTTTTTGGGGGACTGTCTTTTGTAATTTTGACGTTCAAAAAGTGCTGATTCTCAGCCTAATTTGAATAAATGACTTTTGATTTTGATTTTGAATATTATGTTGCTATAACGAGTGTTAACAATGGTTGATAGACCTAATAAAATAAATTAAATTACACTAAGTAGTAGTCTAAGTATTTTCCTGATGCTCTATATGTTGGGGTCAAGTTCCTATCTTACTCGACGCGGATATGAGTACCTAAAGTTGTTCACTGAAAAAAACTGCCATTTGACCTTTACAATCTAATTACTGGGATATCTAGTTTTTTGGTTGGTTGTCAGACTAGATAAATTTTTAACTAGTGCGTATAACCATGAATGAAGCACATGATTCTAGACCTAGTGTAAATTTTTTTCGTCTGTATGGCCGTTGACTAGGGCTTATCTATAATATAACGTAGGTACCTATCGTAAAACCCAAAATTAAACAAACCATCGGTTACGCCTCGCGAGTGACGATTGAATATCGTGCAAATCACGAGCTGTGCGCGTGCGCATGCGATCGCGGAAATTTGGGCACTGTAAACATATCAAACCTAAGTGTGATAGATAGGTCTATAAAAAGAGGCCTGTACAGTATCCAATTATGGTTCTCCATGGCCTTTGGTTTAAATATACTTGGTTAATTTAAATCAATTATTTAGTAAGCAGACTGAATTGAAATAAAATATCTTCAATCCAGTCTGATTCGTGTCAAAACTAGATAACAACAAGATGTCCTTGTCTGCACCCTAATTGCGTAACAAACTATCAATCAAATTTGAATCATTGTGAATCTAATCCACTATTTCTAATGTTCGACATTTGTCTGCTCAACAACGTAACTATCGTAATGAATGTTGTTAAACTATCAAAATGAAAACCATTTCTATTGTTAGTGTGTTACGCAACCACCCCGCAGGGGAGCATGGCACAAAAGGAAGGAGACATAATTATGCTCAACTAGGCTGTCAACCACCCCGCTCGCCTGAATTGTATTTTATTTAATTTAATTTTTTTCCTTAACACTGTCTGAGACAGATCATTGGGTAAAGTTCGACATCCCAAGTTGTTAACATCCGTAAGGCACAATTTGTAAGCAGCTACCGATATGGTGATTTAATTAGAGACTGATAACCGCGGGCCAAACATCGGGAGATAAGGTTGGCGTGTGCGACAGATGCTGTGTCACAACCGTACTCTCCGGGTGATACTGGTCTGTTTTGATCACCTTTTAGCACAAGCAAGTGGGTTTTTACCAGTTATATGCTCTTTGCCGCGAGTTTGTTAACTCAACTCAAAGCATTTATTACAAATAAGCCAATTACAGGCACTTTTGGATTGTCAAGGGGTCGGTCAGTCAGAAAGATACTCAATACTCAAATCTTTATTGCATTCCATATGTGTTACATAGATGGTATATACAAGGAAAAAGATCAATATGGACCCTATCGGGCACAGCAAAATTTAGGAGAATGGAAGAGAGCTAAGTGGCAATTCAAACAATTAAATATTGTTAGATGTGCTTAATTGGGTGTATAATTATGTATATATATATATGTAGGATCAGGAGTGCCGAGCGGTATATATCGTCAGGGCTTGGAGTTCCCATGTTATTGGGATAAATAGGATGGTATAAACAGTTACAAAAATACACTATACAAAAGACACAATAATAGGTAAACATTAAAAACAGTTAATCGAACAAACCCTTCAGGGTCACAGTTCGTATAGCGGCCAAGCCACCCAACACAAAGTGTATCTACTCGCTATTTAGCAAGCCAACACAGCTATGTAAATATACAGCAGCGCTGTACCAGGTAAACCGACAGTTTTGTCGGGAGCAGGTGCTCTGTATTGAGTCGAATCCGAAGATCGACTGCCTAGCAAAACAAATGCACCCTCTTTTATAGGATGAATGACAACTCTGTCCGATGACGCACGTCACGCGTTTACTTGATACAAAACACTAAAATATGCTAAATCTAATAAGACTTACACTATAAAGTGATCAAATAATACAAGAATAATTGTCATAAATAAACAATGGCGATTTCACAAAGTAAATCATTTTAAAAACAAACTAACATGTCATCCGTTGTTTTGAATAAAACCAACGGGAACAATTTATCGAAGTAAGTTGCTAAAAATCAATTAGGGCGTACACCGAGTACTGAATAAATTATGTTTCGATTTATTAGACAATAATTGATAGTAAAAATCACCTAAATTAATAATAAACAAAAATCATACCAAATTCTGTTGACTACCCACAATTGATTTGACAACCAACTCCGACACGGCCAGAACTGACGTTCTACACGGCCTCGTGTGATCCCGAAAAAAAAATCACTTAGTGAATATCGATCGGCCTTTTTGACAAACAAAAGTTTTAACAAAAGTTATGTCGAAAAGAAAAATCCTGAATACGTTAAGTAAAATCAATCAATAGCAGTTGCATCGCAATCATTCAAAATGATCATACTGTTACTGACAATACATAGCCCAATCAAAGTAGAGACATAGTCTCCCAGCCAAAATCACACCATGGGATTTGACAAGTAATTTGGAGTCGAATAGACAACTCGCATAGGCGTCAAAATAGACAACCCGCATAGGCGTCAAAATAGACAACCCCCCTAAGCGTCAAGTTCAACATCCAAATCCAGGAGTCAACATAGACATCCGATAAAAATCGTCAAGATAGACATTCCAAACAAGAATCAACATAGATATCTTGTCAATTCAGCTATAGTATGTCAGTAGCAGATGAATCATCATCATCAGTGTCAACATTGACATTATCACTAACAGTAAATAGACATTCAGGCATTTTTCTTAAACGATCATGGGCATATTTGAAAATTCTATTACTACTTAAAGAACAAATATCTCTCACCATACAATATTTCTAAAATTGTAAAGGGACCTTTAAATTTAGGATTTAACTTAGTTTGATTGCGTTCCTCATTAGCAATAAGTACAGTCTCCAAGTTGAAACTTTTCAAAATAGCTTTAGTCTTATCATATCGAGCTTTATCATATTCGGCACTTTTAGTTATACCCAGGGCTGCTTGTTCTCTTACACAGGTCAAATTTACCTCTATCTCTTCACTGTCTACATTCATCAAACCTAGAGGTCTAGCAACTCGACCAATCAATAATTCTAAAGGACTAGATTTAGTAACCCGATTAATTATGCAATTTAAACGTCGTCAAGGGCATCTTACCATGGTCGCTCACTGGTTTCAACGGCGGTAAGCATACTTTTTAATGTTCTCACTACGCGCTCAACCTGCCCATTAGCCCTACATGCACCGGTAGCTATTAAATGCAAAGCAATATTATGAGAATCACAAAAATCTTTAAAGTTTTTGCTAGCAAAACAACGACCTTGCTCAGCTATAACCCGGGAATGTGCTCCAAATAAAGAGACACTGGATTTAACAGCTTTAATGCAACTTGATGCATCAATGTGGGTAGTATGGTACAGTAAAACTTACTTTGTAAAAGAATCAATTAAAACAATGATGAAAATATTCCTTGAGATCACTCTTTCCACTAAGTTTTCCCGTAACATCTATATGCACTGTGTGCCAAGGTATACTAACTTTAGGTATAGGGCCTGTGATACAGTTATCTACGAATTTCCTAACATATTTGGCCATTTTATCGAACCAGTAATGCTCATAAACCTTTTAAAGTGTTTTATCCCAACCTAAATGCATGATTGATTCATGGATGTGATTTATAACAGACCATCTAAAAGGTCTTGGGACAATAGGCAAACAACGAGTTTGTCCATTGCGTTGTATTTTACGGTACAAGATTCCCTATCGTAATTGATAACTTTGGGCAACATCATGGGGGTAGGTAGTTATTTTTTCAGATTAGAAACGATTGCTAAAATCTCAAAATCACGCTGTTGTTCCGCTAAAAGTCAACTATTAGACAGAGTTGTAATATCAACACGTTTTGTTTTGCTTTGTTAATTGATTGTGGAAGGGGGTTACTTGAAAGAAAGTCTACGTGGTTCATTACCTTCTCTATACATAATATCAAAATCTTACGACACTTGGGAAAGCCATGCGTTAGCACTTCCCTTTAAGGCTTTAGTAAGGGCAATAATAAGAGCGTCACCTTGAAGAGGCTTTTCTGATAGGCAACGGTTGTACTCCCAAGATTGAGCATTGGAATCGGGTAGGTCTGGGTCAAAATCAGGCAAGCGAATTACAGTAGGCGGAGCAGAGTGCGTTTTAAGCGATTCAATTAACTGAGCCATATTACGGTTCTGAAGCTCTAAAAATACTCGCCATCGATCACCAACACCCTGCGATTCCTGGGCTAAACCTAATCCCACTTCTGATGTAGGATCAGGAGTGCCGAGCGGTATATATCGTCAGGGCTTGGAGTTCCCATGTTATTGGGATAAATAGGATGGT
The DNA here is from genome assembly GCA_949629185.1 of Apamea crenata. Taxonomy (NCBI): domain Eukaryota; kingdom Metazoa; phylum Arthropoda; class Insecta; order Lepidoptera; family Noctuidae; genus Apamea; species Apamea crenata. The sequence goes on from OX451377.1 coordinate 12,082,093, forward strand.
ATAAACAGTTACAAAAATACACTATACAAAAGACACAATAATAGGTAAACATTAAAAACAGTTAATCGAACAAACCCTTCAGGGTCACAGTTCGTATAGCGGCCAAGCCACCCAACACAAAGTGTATCTACTCGCTATTTAGCAAGCCAACACAGCTATGTAAATATACAGCAGCGCTGTACCAGGTAAACCGACAGTTTTGTCGGGAGCAGGTGCTCTGTATTGAGTCGAATCCGAAGATCGACTGCCTAGCAAAACAAATGCACCCTCTTTTATAGGATGAATGACAACTCTGTCCGATGACGCACGTCACGCGTTTACTTGATACAAAACACTAAAATATGCTAAATCTAATAAGACTTACACTATAAAGTGATCAAATAATACAAGAATAATTGTCATAAATAAACAATGGCGATTTCACAAAGTAAATCATTTTAAAAACAAACTAACATGTCATCCGTTGTTTTGAATAAAACCAACGGGAACAATTTATCGAAGTAAGTTGCTAAAAATCAATTAGGGCGTACACCGAGTACTGAATAAATTATGTTTCGATTTATTAGACAATAATTGATAGTAAAAATCACCTAAATTAATAATAAACAAAAATCATACCAAATTCTGTTGACTACCCACAATTGATTTGACAACCAACTCCGACATATATATATTTAGTTTTGTGTACATAGGTATAGTATATTAGTTATTCTATGTATTGCGTAAGAATATGCAGGTTATTATTTATGTATTCATATTTTCATATCTATATTACATTTTCTACATATATTCCATATTATATTATGATGAAGCTAGTTGCCCATTCCAAAGCGTAGTAGGTTCCTATCTATACTAATCTATGAATATTCTTACTAATTGTAAAGCTTAAGAGTTTCTTTGTTTGTTTGAAAGCGATAAACTTTGGAACTACGTTGAAAATTTATTTTTTATACAATAGCCCAATTCTTGTGGAAGTCTTAATATCACGCGCAAAAAAAAAAAGAAGAAAATGAAAAAGAATAGCGCGGCCATGCGATTTTCAAATCAAAATATTGTTACAAAGTAATGGTTACATCATTCATGTTGAAATTAAACTTACAAGTGAGAAGAGAGTATTCATATTCATATTCATTTATTGCATTTCATGTTGTTTACAGGTTGTTACATTATGATAGTTCCAAACAATGAACCCTGCTAGGGCACAGCAATGTATAGGCGACAGGTTTTAATTAATTTAACATGCTATCATTATTCATTATTCACATAATTTGTTGATATAGAATAATTTAATTTTTTTTTAAATTATTATTATACATTATGTCATTCTTATAAACTAAATAAGTAAATTATCATTTTCATATTTTAATCTCATACTACAATAGAGATTCTAAAATGTCTTTATTATCTCAGTTAATTTAATGTCAATAGATTAGTTTTACATAATTATAATATGTCACATTTTCAGATAAAATAAAAAAAAGAAATAGAAAGTAATCACTAAAAATACAGGAGTGAGGCAGTAGCGGACTGATGTCTTATAGAGTACTTACCTAGTTATGTATGTGTAATGTGTTCAAGTCGATATTAATTCATTTATTTCTCAGTTAAAAATTCTTTTAGGCTATAATATGATTTTAAGTTTAAGTAGTTTTGTAGGTCATTTTTGAATTTGTTGTCGTACTCTGTATCCTTAACTGAATTGAGTATTCAATAACCTACTCAATTATAACGTGCAATTGTAAATTGACTGCCTCGCTGATCTAGGGGCCTAAAAAGGCCACTGGCAGAATCATAATAGGATAACAATATGAATCATATTAAAAATCGTAAAATGGTCACCAACTGACAATTCATAATATGATCTGTCTGCGATTCTTAACACGCAATTTACCTGTTTGACAGCTTTGTATGGAAATTCGTAAAATGGTCCACCAATGTTTACACCAAATAAGATTGATATGAAATTAATTGTAGGTGATTAAACTATTATGTGTAACCATTTAACGAAAATGAGAGCAATTGCTAATCATCTGCTGGGAAATCAGAAAATTAATAGCTTTAGAGGTATTGCTTATAATGTTTTTTTTTCAGTAGCGCTTGCGACCAATAGGGGGCCTCCCTATTGGTCGCAAGCGCTACCGCGGAGCATGAGGTCCTGTGTTTCGATACCCAGACGGATTAGGTTTTTCTATCAGGAATCTATCAACCTCGGAAACTGGATTAGTACCCGGTGATGGCAAGCTGCGGCTCGCCCCCTTTTAATTACCTACATAAAAGACGAAATGTATGTAGGTACTATAGGTACACCTCTACCTAACCCCTTGGGGATAACAGGCGTGATGTTAATATATTTGGTTTTATAATTCGTATTCCACGATATGAAATTTTAGTGACATTTATAATTTTGGGTGCAGGAAAATAGAACATAGTGCGTCCCCCATAAAAATTAACAAGTTACATTCCTAACAATAATTCTTTAATTTTGTTGAAACTCTGAAAAGCCCATGTGTCATATGAACGTGAGAAAGTAGCAGCCTATTATTTAAATAAAAGTAATCTCATTGTGTTTAGTTATCAAATCAGTCTTACTTACTTACGTTACAAATACAATATCTTAGAATTATCGGAGTAGTAACAAACGCTAGGGCAATGTTATTTATTTTATGTTTTATTATTTACTCGGTATTGTGAGCATATTATTGTGTTCAGCATTCTGTACTATATAACGTACGAGTATTGTGTTAAAGTTCCTATTAAGTACTACTCTTTATAAGTTACTATTATTTATATTATATTAAAATTATAAATAATAAGTTAGTATAGATTTGTAAAATGACCGCACTGTCGCTTTGGGTGCATACTGGTACTAGGTACTGGTAGTTGTAAGGGAGATTTTAATAAATAAATAAACAAAAACTAAATAAAATATCTACAACTCGCATGGTGCGTTCTTCAATGTTTGTACAGTTTTTTTGTAAACCTAAGTAATAAATTAATTAATAAATAATAATTTATTGTAACTCGTATTTGAATTAAATATTGCACTGCATTGTGCAATATATTTATAGGGTGACAGGGATATATATCGTCGTGCAAACCGTAATCACGAATTCAGCACATGATTGTAGACGTAGAGTTGAACATTTTCATCGGTTAAAAAAAAGTTGCTGTTCTATACATTTTGACCGTGTCAAAAAATCGTGTATGTATTGAATCCGGTAACTGGTTGCGCGTCGATGCCACCTACCTGGGAGACACGCAACTTCCGTGGGAATCATGTTGGAGACGGAAAAAAGTACAATTTTTTCGGCTTAGGTCTCATTCGCAAAAGCGAAAGGAACTTCCACGAGACCTTTCGACTGTATTATTTTATTATATACATATTTTTCAGAACTATCTACGTCACCTACGTCAAACCGTTTTTTTGAGGGTTTTTTGTGTGAACTTACCGTCCCGAATCTCCAATAAAAAAATACAAAATATACTACAAACGTTCAAAGTATAATCCCATAATATACCAGTGTTTGTATTGACACTTAGGCGCCAGCATCCAATTAAATATAAACGAAATATCTTTGAACCTAATCTACGTAAATAAATTAAAAATGGGGTCTCTCATTAAAAATGTGAACAACCTTGCTTATCTCCGTGTCAGCGGTCAGTTCGACACGCGTTCACTGAGTGTCCGGGACCTCTACTATAACTACGCAAGGTACAAGTTAATTACAAATTAACTAAAAATAAAGCTACTATCGGACTACCTTTTTTAGATAGTTAAATGTGGTGGGATTTCGCAGTAGTGCGTGTAATCTGTGACGAATTTAATGATGCACTAGAGTACTTATTTTATTAGCCATTAATGTCCCACAGCTGGGCAAAGGCCACCCTACTCTTTTTCCACCTCTCTCTGTCCAGAGCCGCCATCTCCGTCTGGGCCTGCCGCGATGTCGTTTGCCATTAAGCGGGACTCACTGGGTCGTATGTTTGGCCCATTGATCGTCTGACACGCGGCAGATGTGTCCAGCCCAATTCCATTTAAGCGTGGCAGCTTTCCGAGTGACATCAGTTATTTTAGTGATGGAACGGATTGTTATATTCTTAACCCGGTCCACAAGTTTAATACCCAGAATACTCCGTTCCGTAGCTCTCTAGCAAACCTCGAGGGTGGACCTCTGCTGAATTGTCAAAGACCATGTTTAAGAGCCATACGTGAGGATGGGAAGAATACACATGTCGATGAGTCTTCTCTTGAGGGATAGCGGAAGATCGCCCTTCATTAGATCTTTCATGGCCCAGTAGCTCTTCCTAGATTTATTTTTTAGAGTTATATTTTAGATATAACTCTAATTATATTCTAGATTTATTTTTTAGAGTTAAATTTTAAATAAATCTACCTAGATTTATTTAAAAGAATGAAATAGGAAACGCGGTTTTTGGAAAGACCATTCGTTCACATTTGGTGTGAGTATGATTAAATGTCGAATAGAAAACCTGCACTGTCTAATCTAAACGTAAAATAATAAATCTATATTTTATACAATAGATTTATTATTTTACGTTTCGTTATTATCTAAACGTAAAATAATAAATCTATATTTTATACAATAGATTTATTATTTTACGTTTAGATTAGACAGTGCAGGTTTTCTATTCGACATTTGCAAAAAAAGATAACAAAAATAGTCTTACCTATCTACTAGATATTTTTATTTTATTATTATTTACGTACGGTTAGACTAAAAGCGGACCATAACATAGTTGGGAAAAGGTTAGGCAGATGAGGCAGATGATGATATATATTATTATTTGTGTAAACACAGTAAAATACATACGGATACGACATATTTATTTATAATTGAGTACAAAGGTATTATGTTTTAATCAGTTTACTTTATTTTTTTTTTTAGTAAGTATGCACGCGGGTAGAACTTGGATGAGGCTGGCACAGGAGGGTTCCGTACCATCGTACTATATTAATTTACATTACATGTTAAACTACATAGGTATACAACAAAAAAACACATGTCTTTTTATTACGCACTCTGTGAAAATTTCAACTGCCTACCTATTACGTTTTATGTGATACATCCCTGTGACAGACGGACGGAAGGACGGACCTTAGTAATAGGGTTCCGTTGGAACCATTTAGGTACGGAGCCCTAAAAAACTAAAGATATACAAATGACTAATCGGACTATTTTAGTACCAGATGATAACTCTGTACAAAAATAAGAAATGAGGAAAACAACATTGTGTTCTTGATAGTAATTAACGTGTTTATCATAATCACTCACTGGTAGTGGAATAAAACATATGTAACATCCTGCTTTGTTAAATACAAGGGTTTGAGCACCCTTTAGTTTATCTGTGCTGAGGATTGATTGCAACAAAGAAACACTAAAGTAGCACATTCACCATCAAATAATGATCAGTTTTGACGTAAAACCACCCTACAATGTAACTCTTATCTCATTGTTAAAAGGTAAAAATTAGAATGAATGCCGAGAGTGTGATCAAACTCTTGGCATTCATCCTAATTTATACCTTACTAGCTTAGTCCAGCTACTTCGTTTGCGTGAAATGACATCAGTAAAGTGCCGAACCTTTTTATAGGTACCCAAAAATTAAAGTCCCGATCAGAAAAAAAGTACCTACTATTATTTTCTTATGGGAAATAACATCTTGAGCATTTTTTACTATTACAACGAATGTCTACAATTAACCCCCCGGCTGCTATTTGATATTGAAAATACCAATTTTTTTTTTTATAACAAGTGGGTTAAGCATAACATTTAAAAAATACCAACTTTTAATTGAATCTAACATTCCGAATATGTTTTAACTATTACAATATAAATCTACGAATAACCCCCTGGCTGCTATTTGAGTTGAAAGTACCAACAATATTTTGGATATTCGTTTAGAGACGCAAACAGATCTTATTTATTCGCTGGTTTTCAGTCCTAAGCCTGTTACCCCGTGGTAAAAATGGACATGAGCATTAGGTAAAATAACTACAAAAAGATTGAGGGAAATGTTTTTATTGTTTTATAATACATTTGTTATTACATTTTGGTAGTCCTTACAGTAACGCTTTCTACCCGGTTTCATGTCTTGCATAACTCATAAACCATTCAAACACTTCGTATGAGAGCAGCAACCGACGACGGTTCGCTTGGCTTGTAACAGGCTATTCTTATTGGTTGTTTTATTTATAACTAGCTGCGCGCGCGACTCCGTTCGCGTATAAATATGTCAGAAAACAAATTGGATTTCATGAGCTTTATTTTTTTGCACGGAACCCTAATTCTTTTTCTAAAATAAAAATAGCCTAAATTACTCCTTATAACATCATCAAAATCGCTCTAGCCGTTTCGGAGATTAACCGGAACAAACAGACAGACAATTTTTTTTTCAAACTTCCCGTTTTATTGGTACCGATATACTCTCATATGCATTTAGTAAAAAGCTGTTATTTTGACATTACTATCAGACACTTCAATTTTATTTATTTGTATAGATTTCCCTCGCATGACGCACACTACAGCTGATTCTTACTTAGCAACTAGCATATTGTTTACATCGTTCTCTCAAATTCACGTGTCTACTAACAACACAATCTCGGTAAGTACTTACTTATAAATAAATAATTTAAAACCATCCGAACAGAGGTCAATGCATTCAAGAATTCGTTCATAATCTTTTAGCTAAATGTTAATAACCCGAATTTGCTCTCATTTTTATACCAGTTTTGAGTGGGACTAGTGGGAGTCTGTCTACCTACAAGTGCGAATTTTCTACTCGTGGCTCCGGTTGTGTTTATAATCACTTGTTGTGATGAAAAGAGGGGCTTGTGGCCAAGTAATAACAGCCGCACGTGGCACGTGTCGCGCTTGGTCCGTGGATGGGTGACCATCTTCACATACCAAGACCGCTCTGTGCCTCGGAAAGCTTGTGGTCCCGGCTGCCATTCGTGGATCTTTGACAGTCGTTACGGGTCGTCAGAAGCCCGAAAGTCTGACAACTGACAGTCTTACCAAGGGGTATCGTATTAACCAGTTATGGAGGTCAGATAGGCAGTCGCTCCATGTAAAATACTGGTATTCAGCTGCATCCGGTTAGACGGGAAGCCGACCGCAACATAGTTGGGAAAAGGCTAGGATTATGATGATGTGATGAAAAGATTATCACTAGTATATATTAGAGTGTGGTACTTCATCGTTCAAGTCAGGAGCGATATACCTGAATCATAGGACAAGCGTAGCCGCACCGTAGGCATCGCGTAGCAGTAGCGTAGGCATGGGCGGCATAGCTGTATCATAGGTACTACAGCGTAGTCGCAGCGTAAACCACGTAATTGCATCGTAGGTGCCGCGGTGTAGTCGCAGCGTAGGTAGGGGAAGACTTTTGATTTTATTACTTAAAGGATTTGCACTGTGTTTTCGCGAAAGAATAACGAACCATATAACAAACAGGTTTAACAACATTCTGCTTTAAATACAGTTGTATCATTAATCCCGCTATTCAGTCCTATATTTAGAATAAAAATAATAGGTAAATAACAGTTATTTCAACAACGGCGAGAACCTAATTTTATGGCCAGGCAAATCCCCTTCGAAGGTTGCCTGGAAGAGATCGCAGAAAGTGATAAGGCGGCCCATTGTATATTTTTAGATATCGATCAATTTTTTTTTTGTTATATATTTTTGTAGTGTACAATAAAGTATATACCTATAAATATAAATATATCTCAAGGTAAAAACAACAGGCATTATTTCTAAGTTCATTGCTTACTTCACCTCTGCTAGTCACCGCAGTGAACTTTCAGATAAATCGTTGTTTGTCTAAATACAACAAATAACAACGTTGTTAATTTAACTGAAGAGGTTACTCACATAATGACGCGAGTGAATCTCCTCAACAACGTTACTGAGGAAAGAAATGTGATAAAATAAATGGGCCATTGTTTATGCTTTTTTTGTAGTGGTAAGGTTGATGACCTCAGCTTCTGTGCGGGTTTTTCTGACATTTTTGGGGTTGGCTTCGTAATAATTTGAGGATGGATCTATACGGTGGTGGTCTAGTTGTCCGCAACAAAAGGACTGGACCATTATCCACAAATCTCTACAGTATACAATCTGGTACAATATCCATTGGCAAGCTTTAAGTGCGAGTTGACTTACGGAAGTAGGATTATTGTCAGTTTTAGTTGGTAAGTAAAACTCGGAACAAAGTACATAAGGTCTTAAGAGGATTGGTAGGGTTTCGAATTTTGATTACCCAAGTAAATGTACCTGAATGTACAGTCACGAGCATAAGTATGTATACACTTGGCTTTATTCAAAAGCGATTTACTGCTTAATTTTTTAATGAAATTTTGTGTTGCTACGAACCGTTTTTGCAATGTGTCGTATTTCATTGTTGTTTTCGTTATTTCACGCAAAAATCGCTATTGAAAGTTTCCAAGTGTTGACATATTGTGTTATAAGTCGTAGGTTCCAACCCAGACTAACATTTTACTTTGTGTAATTAATAACAATTTCATTAACACTGGTCTCAAAACGGTGAAGAGAGCATTGTGAGGAAACCGGCATGTCCCAGAGACAAAAATTCGAACACATGTGACATATACCAACCCCCACTGGGCCCGCGTGGTAGATTACAGCTCACTCCCTCTCAAAGAGAGGAGGCCTGTGTCCCAGCAGTGGGAACATTATACCCACTGAAGTCATAGATGCTAAAATACTGTACAGTAATAAACGATGACCGCGACAAACGTGGATTTAACCTTACAGATCCATCGCTCCGGCCGGTCACTATCTAACAAGGGTTGCTTACCTTTTAGTAACAGTAACCTACTTGTACCTATAGTAGTACCTTTTCAGTCAGTGAACGCTTCAGTGACGGTCATTAGGGATATTGGGGTAGTCACCACACTTTGTTGATTAGCGACCGCTGCTGCCTGTGCCCGTAGTCAACAAGGAACCCTTATAGTTTCGCCATGTCCGTCTGTCCGTCCGTCCGCAGCTTAGCTCTGGAGACTCTTAGTACTAGAAAGCTATAATGTGGCATGGTTATACATATTAATCACGCCGACGAAATGGTAAAATAAAATCTTGAAAAACAATTTTTTTAGGTACACGTAAAGTGGGGATGTTTTTTTTCTCGTCTACCCCATGGTGTGGGGTATCGTTGGATAGGTGTTTCAAAAATATTGCGGGTTTGTGAAATCAATTTTTGGATTCAGGGATCCGTTTGTAAAATATTAAATTTTAAAATACTATTTTTTGTTAGAGTCAAGTGTTTTTTATACATTTTATGATATTCAATATCAAACAAAGCGACGACCCCATGGTAAGTGGTCACTGCCGCGTGTAGAGATCTCCAAAGGGGGGTTCATCTCCATCCCAGATTTAAAGCTGAAATGTCTTGTCTGTAATTATTTATTTATTTTACCATTTATTTACACACATTTATAAACAGACAAGAAAAAAAAACGGAACAGAACAATAGTTACAAAGGTGATGCTTATTTCATAAGGAATCTCTTCCAACATACCTGCTATAGGACAATAGATGAGAGATGTAGACGAATGTAAATGAATGTGATGTGTGTGTGTGATGTAAAGAATTATTTGATTTTGAAATATAAATTGAATTGTATCGTACTGGCTTTTTAAATTACGCAAACAGTAGGTATATTATTTGTATCGTACGTAGTTATTTTTTTTAAACACAAGCAACATTAACCTGAAAAGAGGAAAATCTGGAAGGCTTACTGTTTTATCTTAGTCGTCATCAAATAGCGTATTTGATCATGATTCAATATTTGATTTTTTTTTAAGTCTATGTTTGTGTTATTTTGTTCTTTCATTATTATATTTGTTTAAATTTAGTTACCTACCTACTTTATGCTGCAGATAAAAGGCTTGTAGCTAAGTAACAGCCGCACGGGTCGATCGATCAGGTTAAGCTTCGCTAGCCGGGGTTGGTCCGTGGGTATGACCATCTTTACATACCAAGACCCGTCCCTCACCTCGGCAAGCACGTGAAGCCGTTGGTGTCGGCTGCTATTCGAGGATCTTTGACAGTCGTTACGGGTTTGGGTGTTGGGGAAAATTTTATTGTAGGTATTTTTGGTTGAGTTATGTTGTTAATTTTTAAATGTGTTACTTGTATTGTTAAATGATTTCTATTTCTAATCTTAAATTCTTAATGAGTTGACATTGAAAATGTTATTGTAGGTAATTTTAGTTGAGTTATGATTGAGGTAAGTAGGTATATTGTTAATTTTTAAATGTGTTGTGTAATTATGAATGTTAATTTTTATCATATGTAGGTACCTACCTAACGATTTCAAACACAATGTAAATTGTTTGTGAATAAATAAATGAAATGGATCGTCAGAAGCCCGACACTCTGACAACCAGTCTTACCGAGGGGTACCTATCGTGTTACCTAGTAACTGGGTTGTGAGAGCCAGGTAGGCAGTTACTCCATGTAAACTGCTGATATTTAACTGCATATGGTTAGACTGGATTGGGAAAAAGCTAGACAGGTGATGATGATCGCACCGGCTTTTTAACTTAGGTACGCAAAATATAGGATAATATTTGTCATCATGTTGTTGTTTGTCAACTCTTTGCCTGTTTTTTTTTTCTTTGTTTGTGTTTTATCGTGTGTGTGTTGTTTTATATTTTTTTTATTTTTGGAAACCCCAAGTAACATCAATTTGAAACGAGGAAAATAGTCTTGTTCGTTTATCATACAATTAGGTACTCGTGACTATCACGCTGTATTTGAGTTATAAATTAATAATAATAATAATATCCCTGGACATTTCACACAGCACCATTTGTCCCAAGCTAAGCAACCTAATGCTTGTGTTATGGTAACAAGATGGCTGATAAACTACTTATATACAATTTTTTTTTGTAAATACATACATATTATATATAGAAAAACACCTAGACTCGGAACAAATACATGTAGGTCATACAAATATTTGTTCCGTGCGGGAATCGAACCCGCGACGCGCAGCGCAGCAGTCAATCGCTTAACCACTGTGCCAACCGTGTCGTCAGAATTACTTCTTTCATTCTTACTTTTTATTAAAATATTTACTGTACAATATTTTCATACTTTAAAAGCTGTCTTAAAATAATAATTTGTACAAGTAAATAAAAAAGGCAGGGGAATGAATCTTCTTGTATTTGTTTTGATTTTGTTATTTATGCTGCATATAAAATTAAAGCCCACTGTATACCCACTTCGTACTTTTACACCTTTGTGGAAATGGGGCACATATTTGTGGTTAGTTAAAAACGTAGAAAATCTTTGTAGCTTTTCGATGATACAGCTCAGTGAATAAATGGAAAAGCATTCATGTTTTGTAAGACTAGAATAACTAAGGTGTCGATATCTCAGTCAGATTTTTTGTTGAAGTTATTTTTTTTGTTAAGTATTCCGTTTATCCACTCTAACATGGATACGCGGAAACGCACGTCCGAGAATCCATGCTAGACCTAGTTGGATAAAAGTAATTTATAGGCTTAGGGTTGATTCTCGGTCACCTTATCCATCTTACGGTGGATAAACGGAATAACCCTATTTTATGCGAGCACTTCTCTTGGCGTATAACAAAATACGCCAAATACTCACATTATTGACCATATATTATCCATTCCTGCTTATTATTATTATTAGGCTCTTATCATTACCACGTTGGATGGCAATGCTGATTCTTTGGGCTAAAGTTGGAGCAAGGTCTGGTGAGTATGGCGGGGGACGCAGAGTTTCCAGTCGTAACTCCTATAGTTTTGAGACGTCAGCGGTCGGCAACGGGGCTCATTGTTGAGACAAAAATTTCCAGAACGGAAGCGATCAAACCAAAAACGGACCGTGCGTTCACATGCGGTACCATGTCCATACACGTCGTTAATATTGCGTCCTGTCTGTGCTGCGACGAAATTCGTATTCGAAAATAGAGCGCAATTTCGATTTTACATGGTTACAGAAACAGCGTCGTATTTTGTCCACAAACAGCTTCAGCTCGTGACTTGTACTATGACAAGTCTTGTAATTATGACATTTAACAACTCTAACACTTCGTGATATGATCGCCCCTGAATCATCCAGTGTTACAAATTTGAACACACTCACTCGTAGGTATCAGCTGTCAATGTTTGTAAGAAGTAATTGTAATTAACAATGATTACTAGGTGAATTTGTTTGCGGGAGTACAGAATCCGGTAGAGATCATTATGGATATGGCTGTAATTAGAAACTTTGGGAAAATGTTTATCAGACCATTAACCATTTAAAGTGTGATAAGGTGTGCTAATAAAAAAGAAAACCATATATACAAGAACATGATTCTGAAATCCCACTTGCGAAAATTTTTGCTGAAAAAAAAATGCAGTTCCAATTATTTTGACCGTAGGTATTGGAGTTTTCTTTGAATCAGCAGATATTTATTTTTCCATAACCGAGGAAAAATTTCAACGCTAGGCGGTTTAGAATCATGTGCTGAATTCATGGTTACAGTTTGCGTGTCGATGGCTCCCTGTCACCCTGTACAGGTTGGTTGTAAATGAAAGTCGAAAATTAATATAAAACCCACTTTATTTCTCATCTATCTCCCTTAATAACCTCTGTAACTGTACGTAATACTATCATATTTACAATATACACACTTCAACATATACCAAATAAATACACAGAAAAATAATGTCCTTATAATTTCGATATGTTATACTTAAAATACAAAATTTTCCAAAATAAAAACAATAACTAACAGCCATGATTGATAATCTCACAATAATAATAAAAAAAATATTAAAAAAAAACATATGAAATAATTAATTAACTAATAAATCTAATTTACAGTAACTGGTGTTTATAATAAATTGATGGACATTGAGAAAATGTGTTTTAATTAGTAAGGAAACGGTATTGTGTCGTCATTTCGTTTAATTAGCAAATGATTATGTGGTTCAAGACTAATTATAAATTTTCTGATGTAAGCATCTTAGTATAGATATCTGCGCAATATCTGTATTTAATTAATTATTTTACGCAATAAGTAAAACTAAATGGGTCAAAATTATTGTTTATATCCGGGTAAAAAAAAACTGTTTTTTCCTCATTTGATAAATATAAACTGTTATGATTTAATATAATTTTATAATCTCATTATTTTCAATCTCATATTATAGTCACATTCTTTACAAATTAAAACCATTTTCACACAGTGTCTAACAAAATAAAATTGATTTAAAATACTTAAAATCAGCTTCAAAAACCTGTTTACAGCCTGCCATCATTGAAATCTTCAGTTTCTATTAGAAACCTTTAAAAAGTATAGTAATCATCATTTTCACCTTTAGCCATTCATTATAACAAAAGGTAAGTTTTTTTTAAAGTCTTAAAGGTTTGTCATCAGTATGCCTAATAATAGGTGCAATGGATCATGGCTGGTCACAGACCAGTACATAAGCTCTCTGAACTTCGTGCATGATCCCTCACTCACGCTCGCCTCATTTCACCATTTCGTTCCCAAAAAAATTCCGCAGCCCTCAGACTAAGTATCCTAGTCTGAGGCGCAGCCTTATGCGCAAAGTTCAGACCAGCTGATTCATTGGCCGTACAGCAGATTCAAACTTTATGACAGCTCGGAACATGAGGCGAGTCGTTGCGCAGTAACAACTTCAGTTGTACACCGCTGATACGTGTTGTGTGTGTTGTAGTTGTACGTGAAGCTGCGCAGTGAGTAGCGCACTTCAGAGCCGCCACAAAGTTTGAATCGGGCTGTGCATAAAGTCAAGTAATGGGCATTGCCTATTTACCCGTTAGTGTCGAAACAGTAATACGTAATTAATTTAGTACGATCTCCTATCATTATTTTCATAGTATTCATTAAAAGTTTACTTTGTATACAAAAAGAAATGTAGTATTGGGCCCAAAAAGAACCTAACCTAAGCTGCAAAATTTGACTACTTAAAAGTGCCTTCTAAATCCAAAACCACGAAAATTTTCAAAAGTAACGAAGTGTAAAATTAAACTATGGCTAAACTTGTGGTAGTTCCTACTATTTAGAATATTTAGTGGTCTGTGTTTGGTCAGAAAGACTTAGTTGCTAAAAAGTTGCCTTCGCTGAAGATTTTTTTTTCTATCACTTTTTGTTCAGCTAAACTCGATATGTAACTAATGACGTGATGAATTATATGATTCGAGCCTTATAGCGCAGTCCCATTGCTACCCGGCTAACACATCTCTAGACATCATCTAGTTTTAAAAATATTACTGACGTGTAAAAGTGTTAGTACAAACCTACTTACGGAAATAAAATCATTTAACATGTACTTAGCGTCGCTTTGTGTGAATATATAGGCTGGATCGTCCACTCGCATTAAGTTCCCTTCAAAATTGTTGAACTGAGTGGTGCTATTCTACGCATCATGTTCGTGACGTGACGCGCGCCGACAGTTGGGACTTGGCCAGAAACCCTACATTGGCCCCAGGTTGGGCGCCAGGAACCCTACATTGGCCCCAGGTTGGGCGCCAGGAACCCTATATTGGCCCCACGTTGGGCGCCAGGAACCTTCCATTGGCCCCACGTCGGGCGCCAAGCCAGAACTACACACGGATGCGTGGATGGCAAAAAATTAAACGCGCAGGTAACGTGCGTAATCTGTTTATGCACAATTATGTAGCAGTAGAATTGCGCCTTTATACTTATGCCACAACATAAAAAGTTAGCTTGTTTTGTCATAAATCCTATATCGAGTTTAAACAGTATTTTTTTGGTACTGCGATTCTTGTGTGACTAACTAATCAGTAATGTAGTTACTAATAACTATAGTTACATAATTCAATGATAATGGATAATGTGACTTACAACAACGGCATTAGGTATGAATTTCATTGCACGCCTTTTTTGGTTAGATCAGACGGATTATGTAAGGATCGTAACAGGTGGCATTCTGTAGTTTCTGCCTACACCCATGGGAAAAGGCTATGTTCTATGTTCATGTATGTATCAGATGGACCTGAGGGTAGAACTAACCATATATAGTAAGTAGCCTTATTTAACAAGCTGCAATTCTGTACTTGTCATCGGAAACCTAGTTTCTCCCCATTCCTTTTTTTTTCTTTGTTTGTGTTTTAGCCTGTGTTCTTCCTGAGCAGGTCCCAATAAATACCTACTATTTTTTCTTTTTTTCTCCATTCTTCTGTCAGTGTTCAACAGTCGGTGCTGTTTCTGTGGTGGTGGGGATGGTAGAGGTGGTGGCGAGAGTGGCTAGTGCCGTGGTGATGGGAGCATCCTTGTCGAGAGGGCGGTACGACCAATTGCCGCAGCCGTCGAATTCTAGCACGTGGGTGTGGTATTTCCTGAGGGGGATAGAATGGTTTCAATGAAAGTTATTCAGGACAATTGGTTCTAATGATTACAGATTTTGGTAGTATCTAGTAGGGATAAAATTGTTCGTCACAAAATATCACTAAGATATAATGTCTTAAAACTTTACAAAAATGCTACAACACTAGCTGAAGCATTTAAAAACATTATGAACAGGAGATTTCGCTGCCATCAAAGTAATAAAATTTAACTATTAAACAGATCCTATGGCATCCCATATCAAAGTAGGTAATAAAAAAAATCCATGTTTCTGAAAGATTCGGTTTTCCGGCCAAGTTTCTTCATAGTTATTTCCTTCCAGATCTGTATGAGAAAACTTTGCCTTATACTCTTAATAATAACTGTAAACTGCTCTACTCACCACACACTAGGCCTATGCGTGATGGACAGTAGCGTGATGCCTTCCTTCACGGCCTCCTCGTACATCACCACCTCGGTCTCCATGGAGACGGCGCTGGTGCACTCATCCAGTAGCGCGTATACGGGCCTGGAAAGATATGCATGGTGTTAATGTGGAGCTGATGAGTTGGCAACCGAGACCTGCGAGTCGTCAACGCAGACAACTAGTGGGCAACCGGGTCGAATGAGAGCCTGACCCGTCAAGTGATGCGATTGACTGTTGATAATTCAGTCAACCAATCACAGCAGGTAACGCGCGCTAGACAATTTGGCAGCAAATTATTGTGTTGAGCTTCGTTCCAGAAGCCAGGGTGAGCCTTCCATGTAGCAGTTACCTGTGGTAGAACATCCTGGCCATGGCCATCCTCTGCTTCTCGCCGCCCGACAGCGTGGCGCGCCAGTCGCGCACGGCCCACAGCCCGCCGTGCCGCGCGGCGCAGGCGTCCAGCCGCACGAGCTGCAGGATGTGCGTCGCGCGCCGCTCGGCCAGCGCGTCGCCCTGCTTGGCCCGCGACGGGTACGTCACTTGGTCTATTAGGGAGCCTTGGGACATGTATGGCCTGTGGACCAGAGGAAAACTCATAAATAAAGGTGCAGGTCATGAAATCACAACATTTTGACGTTCAAAAGTGTCTTTTATGTGCCTATTTGAAATAAATGCTTTGACTTTGATTAAAAAGTGGCGCATAGTGATTTATCGCTTCATCCAGTCATCAATATAGCGCAAAAAATGACGAAATTGTGGAAGATATACAACATTAACACGAGGTTTTAAGTAGTTGAAGTTGTGGGTACAGTTATCACTGTAGTCGAGAACGCGCTTGATATTAATAAAGTGATTGATATTACACAGTAGTGCAATGATGCGTAAGGCGGTTCAAAGGTACAATTATTTTAAGGTATGTGAACAAATTCATCGCGATCTGCTCAAGAAGAACTTCACTGAGAGTCTGCAGAAGACGCGCTGAATACGTTGTAAATATTGTTTACCAACTAATTAAAGCACATGTTCCCATATAGACAATTATATCTACATTTTGGTTTCCCCCTCTTTAATACACATATTTCAAAATAAATTGAAGGCATGGAATAATGGAAGACCTATCAAAAATATCTGATTATGCACAGCTTTCACTTTATAGATCGAGATTCCAAACTGATTCCAGGAATTGTTACCGACTATACCTAAACTCCGCAAGAAAAGTTATCACCAAATATTTCTGGACTTATGTTTCTAATACTCTCCACTACAGAAACAGCTACCTTATGTCCATTTAAATATATAACCATATTCCAAAACTAATAAGAGAGCTACCGTTTAATAATTTAAAAAAAAAACGGGTAAAAAATTGGCTTCGCCAAAATAATTTTTACACGATAAAAGATTTTTTTTTATTATAAGCGTTAATTAAGTAAATATATATATATATTTAATAATAAGGTAGATTTATTTAACTGTATACTTAATAGAAATGTTGCTATTGTTTTGTTTTTATTTTATATTGTATATTTGAGTACAAATTAATGTCCATAGTATAAGTGTTTTGTATTGTTTACTAGAAACAATACAAAACACTTATAAGTTTATGTAGTATAATATTATAAGTTAGGTTTTATACCCACGTGTACATTAGGTTCACATTGTAAATATTCGTATGACGCTAGTAGCGGCGGATTGTCGAACTTATCCATATGTACCAACCATCTTTGTACCTACCATATCCGACGAATAAAAATCTTTGTCCAATTCTTTCAACCACGCACTATAAAAATCATTTCGAATTGTTCTCTTGTTAGTAGCCTTGTGCTTAGCACTGAATAAGAATAACACTAAGAATAAGTTATTGTTACTGTTATGTGCGATATCTTTGTACCGAAATTTCCATACAAGTTACTAGCTTCTGCCCGCGACATTTCATGAATTCGCATCGCATCACCTGCCTGCGCTAACACTTCGTTTTCGATTAGCGTCCTTTCTGAATTATGTTTTTGCTCGGCTCCTAAGGTTCTCTAGCGTGATGTTAAATAGCCTATAGCCTTCCTCATGAATTGGGCTATAATTTGCAAAAAGAACTTTTGAACTCCGACTGGTAGTTCCAGAGCGCGTTCAAACAAACAAATTTTACCTCTTCATAATAGTAGTATAGAAGTATAGATAAAGTTTCAATCGCTTCAGTAAATAATAAATATGCAGTAGGTACATGATAGTTATCATAGTTGGTCTTAGAGCCATTTCAATTGTCATAAAATACTTAGTTTTGTTACTAACCTCTGTGGTATGTAAAACATGATAGGCCTAGATGTGCAGAACCCTGTGTCGGCGAGGTTGGTCTCGTCGGCGCAGTGTGTGCAGGCGCAGGGTCGCGGTACATGCAGCTCGCCACCAAATACCGGCCATAAGCCGGAGATTATGCGGAATAAACTGTGGAAGAAAATAATAAGGGTTAGATTATGAAGGTATGAGAACTAACAGATATCGCCTGGGATTCTTCCATCGATTTCGTATTTTCCCCTAAAAAATGCAACGCCACTGCGTCGCATTTTTTACCCTATAAAAGGTAGTTTTCGAATAATGATTCAATTGACCAGTTTATTTATCAAAAGAAAAGAAAAACATATGTACTTACAGTACATATGTTTTTTTTTGTTCCCCCCTTTTTCACCACAAAAAAGGTTGATTTTTTAAAAATCGTCTATCTTGTGTTTTATTTTCATTTAATTTTTATAGTGTGTAGGTATACAAACTTTAGAGTTAATCACACTATGCAGTAAAAACCTAAAAACCCCCTAAGGGGTCAAAGAATCAAAACACTCTTAGCTCTTTTTTTCTGTCAACTACTGTCGACAGAAAAAAAAGAGGGTAGAACTCGGCATTAATACTTTAATGCCGAGTTTCGAGTTAATCGTACTGAGCGTTAATATTTTTCCATACAAACTTTAACTCAAACTCAAAAAACCTCAAAAGCATTTATCAAAGGAACCCGACAATTCAAAATTGCCTGTAATTGGTCAGTCAGAAAGATGAAGCTAATTGCCCAATCCAAAGCGTAGTAGGTAAGTACCTATGGAGAAGAACGGGCAAGAAACTCCACTGACACTCTTTTAAATCATAAAATTGTTACAAAATATATTTTGTTAGGTAATAGAATTGAGTTAATAGAATTGAAGTTAATAGATTGAAAGAAATGGTTAGTGGAAATTGAAATTATACTAATAATTGTGAGAACAATTTAGTAAGACGTGCACGTTAAAAGCGTGCGTTATAAAAAGATAAAAACAATTCAGAAATTAAAATAAGCCGTGGCAGCTAAGAGATGACCAGTCCCTAATGACGGCGCCCGTTCACGAACATGACGTATGGATCAGTACCATTCATACCCCCAAATCCCCATTGAGGGGTATTTTTAGAAAACTTACATTTTTCATACACGAATAACATTTTTCATACAAACAAAAAACTTCCATTTTCACCCCTTTAAAGGTTAAATTTTTAAAAACCCTCTCTTAGCGAGTGCTAAGAGAGGGTTTTTAAAAATTTAACCTTTTTAATCTTCCTTTTAAAGGCTTCCTTTTATAATCTAGGAGAGTTCCTAGATTATAAAAGGAAGCCTTGTGCAAAATTGTACATTCCTAGTCCCAGTAGTTTCGTTTGTGCCCTAATATGTCAATCAGTCAGTCTATATGTCAAAGTGCAAACGAGGTCACACTCAAGGACGTTCAAAGTGCTATTGTTGTCTGCGTCATTATTACCACCACTTTGCACTTTATTTCCCTAATCATAAAGAGAGTTTTTCTATATTATCATCAGAACGTCCAGAATGCTCTAATAATAGTCTGCACGTATCGTAAAGGGTAGATAATATGTAGGTACATAAAATGATATTACAAAAACACTTCCTATTGCGTTGCCCACACCCCAGCTTTTATTATTATTTTGTTCTTCCCTAAATAGCAGCCAACGAACTCCCCAGCAAAAAGTCCGTTCGTCTCTTTACAACAAACTAAACTCGTCTATTTAGTTCCACATTTCAACAACAGATGTCGCTGTGCGTTGACGTCACGTTTCTGAATCGCGGTGTCAAGATTCTCGGCCGTTTGGTTGGGTCTCTTGGATTGAGTTAGTTCAGTATCTCTGGTTTCCCTTCAAAACGTATAAATCTTTCGCCTTTTACTAAAGATTTCCGTGGAGGGGGACACTCAAATGAGTCTTATGCATTTTTGAAATACTCTGCTTCGGCAGAGTTTATAATACAAATGGAATAGATTAGCTCTAATAAATAAGCGTACACCATGCTAATTACTATTATAAAATTTATGTAATGTAATGAATATTGTTTGTATCGTTTAGTCTGTTACTAAAGTAATAGCCAAAAATTTTAAAAGCTTGAGGCACTGATGTGCGCTATCGTTATACTACAAACGTTTAAAATTTATATACATTTTAAAAAGATCAATATTTATTTAGGTAAGTAAGCCAAATGTAAAATAATTTTGTATAAAAAATGTCACTTAAATTTATTTTAGTGCGCGTTATTCTTTCTTGTTTAGTTTTTCGTTTTTATTTTAACAAAAGCTTGTTTTTAAAAACATTTTTTTTTAAATAACAATTTCTGCCAAGTTTCAAAATATTGCTTCGATTTATCCGAATGAATAAGATCTTTCATAGAAACTATTTTCACAGCAACAGGAGTTGATTTTTGATAACTTGTTTGGTGTAGTTCCATAAAAACGATCGAAAGCAGCCATTAAAATCCGCCCCTGAAAACTTGATCACGCCTTTTCAGACAGTATTATTATTTTCTTATCAAGATTATTATTACCGAGTTTCAAATTCATCGGACCGCGCGGGTCGGGTTATGGTCATAACCATAATCCCAACAAACCCATAAGTTTAGTGGATATTTACCTAGACTTCCCGCATCCATTGGGCCCCACTATAAGCAGATGCGTCCCGGGCGCGATGTCTAAGGTAACTCCGCCGGCTACGACGTCGCACGCGGGAGTCACTATGGGCACTCCGCGCAAACGGATCGCTAGGTCGTTGGTGTAGATTATCTTGCCTGTGAAAGAAGAAAAAAGAACATGAATTTACGTAAGAAATAATGGATTCAAAAGCGCCATTTGACGCAAATATTACATATGAAATAGCGTAGTCCAACGTATAACAATAGTGACGCCCTGCCCTGATATTCAATTGCTAAGGGTGTTTTTCTGATCAGACTTTATTATTACTTTTGGTGTCGATTTTGTCTGTATTCAATTATAATGAAAAAATTCACAGAAAGGAAAGAAAATACATTTATTTAGCACAGGCTAATATAATGCGCGCACAACACATAACAATACTTCAAGTAAAAAAAAATATATATAAAAAAAGAAACGACTGCGACTTCCACTTGCATAATTATTAAGATCATGTTCAACCCTCTCGTTTGGAATAATGTTCATATCTTGAAAGAAGCATTTCTTTGAAATAGTGTATATTTAGTGTATAAAAGCCAGCCTACCTTCGGGCACGGGCCGGTTGTCCTTGAAGGTGACGCTGAAGGCGGCGTGCTGCGCGGCCACGTGCACGCGCCGCACGCAGCGCCCGCGCGCCACCTCGCCGAACACCACCAGCATGTCCGACACGCGCGTGGCGTAGCCCGCCAGGGTCACCACCTCCTGCAGGCACAGGGGGAAAGGGATTAACCTGAATACTTATCAACGAAAACAGTACAATACATTTTATTGAAGAGAAAACTTCTTTAGCGGCGTTGTGCACTTTTTTGTGATGGGTAAAAAATTTTAAACTCGCGTCAGGACACGTGACCTGATCGAAAATTCGTAAAACGGAGCTCGCGCCAGGACACGCGACCTGATCAAAAATTCATAAGACGGAGGGAGAGTAGACCGCATTCCAAAATATCAAGTGTAGAGTGCAACCCGTTTTTTTTTTTTAAGTTAGCTTTCGCTGTCACACAGCTTAGCAAAGGCCTCCCCCGAATCCTTCCAAGCCTACAAATACAAGGGCCTTATTAAATCAGTCTAATCCTGTTTACAAACGGATGCTGGTTTCAACTACAGGGTGTAAAAAGACACATCATATAGCCGTCAACTACGCATTTTATACACCAAACTAAGTAACATTGTACAAAAATAATTGGTGGGAAACGGCTTTTATTTTTTGCGTGAAAAAAAAAGACCAAACCTCGGCGTCGTACCAAAAAGTCTCATGCGTCAAGATCAAAATATCATAGTGATTATTTGCGTCGGGGATTTGAATTTTGAACAGGGAATTTAATTTAAAGTAAAAAAGTGTTGATATTGTTTTATTCCCTTTACATGACGTTCCGTTTCAAATGAAATGATTATTATAACCTTGAATTTTGAAAGTGTCAAGATCACGTCTTTCAAAAAACATGTAAAAAAATTATACTTTGCCCATTCTACATTAATTAAAATAACTAGAATATCGCTGTCCATACTGAGGTTGCCTGGAAGAGATCGCAGTAATGCGATAAGGCCGCCCATTGTATATTTTGTAGTGTATCATGTGTTTTTCTAAGCTATGTATTTTTGTGGTGTACAATAGAGTATATATAAATACATAAATAAATAGAATAAAATAAAATAGAATTTTTATTTAAACGATTATCATTTTTTAGAGCAATAATGGCCTTTCGTGTATGACATGTCAAACAAAATAAAGTACCTAGTTTTCAGGTTATTTCGATTTTTTTTAAATGTCCGAAGCCCGGGTTTCAGGTAGTTACAAAAAGAACTTTTGTAGGACTTATTATGATAAAAAACAAAGTTTGACTTTGATGCAGTATGGTACGGGATTCCATACATCCATGAGCATTGTGCTTTGCCGTTTGCGGTAGTGTGCAATTTAACGCACGCAAAACATTGTGCTTATGGGTGCATGCACGACCCCTGTACCGTTATTTAAAGTTGTGCTATAAGATTAAAAACTTGTTTTCGTAAAAAACAAACCTCAGTAAAAGTTGGAATTTTGACCTTCAATATCTCCGTAACCAGAAGGTTCCCAGGTATGGTCCAATACAACAAAATGATTATAATGACGGGGAGTACAAGTGCCTCTCGGCTTCGTTATGTGCCTTTTTACACCCGTTATATTAAAATTCAAATGTCGTCAGAAAACTGATAATCATCTATGAGTTGATGAGTTATATCAAAAAGAAGCAACTGCTGTCTGTCGGCTGCAGATTTTGCCCGGGGTAAACGTATAACACTTAGGTGTAATTAACTATAATTATAAAAAAAAATCTAAAAGTATAATTAACACATATTATTTACCTTATAACTTGACATGAGCCTCTCTATCGCGTCGGCGGCTGAGTTGAGAAGATTCCTTGACGTCGTCATGTATTCTGCTCGATCACTTATACTGCTGCCTGGTACAGAATAAATAAAAAATGAATTGGCGTGAAGTTTGGAGGGGCAATACACAGGTTGTAATAATAACTTTTTATTTTAAAATGATTGCTCATATTCATCCACCCGTCACTTGGCAAACAAAAGTCGAAGTACCCGTTGAATGTCGTAATTACAGACACAATTAAAAAGCCATTGTGTCTCGCGTAGATCTACGTTCCGACAGATGAAGGGTTCTAAATAAAGATCACTTTAGAATCACTATAAAGCTCTGGCAAAAGATTCATTCACCTTGAATCTTTTCAACAGACCTTTTTTGCATGTTTCAGCGACGATTTTCATCCAAAGTTTCGTTTATTATCATTATTCACCCAATTACCCTATCTTACTAACCTAAAGCTTCGATACGCTAAAATAAATATTCCACTGACCGTACTGACCTGTCTGACTACCAGTCTGCGTGGCCGTGAGTATAGGCAGCGCTAACATGACCATGCCGGTACCAGACCACACGTACTTCATGCAGAACTGCTCCAGCATCACGTACCACAGCTTCTTGTTGAACACTGACGTCATTTGGGCTACTAGTTCTTTGTAGGCGGACTGGAGCTGGCCGAGTTCCACCTGGAATGTTAAGGGAGGGTGTTAGGGGTCTGTCTTTAATAGTCCGTAGATATCGATGCCCATCTGCAAAGTTTCGCTAGCTAATTTAATTTGACCCTGTGTAAGGATAGTCCCTGAATAAAAATAACATATTATTTATTCCTAGTGTCAAATTCTTCGATTTTCATTAACAGATATACTAATGTATCCGTCGTTCTGTTCTGAATTTGCCTATATCATTCTATCCTAATAATATTATAAACGCAAAAGTTTGTGAGGATGGATGGATGGATGTTTGTTACTCTTTCACGCAAAAACTACTGGACGGATTTGGATGAAAGGCACACAGATAGTTTATAACCAGGATTAACACATAGGGTACTTTTTATCCCGATATTCTCATGGGATCGAAACTTATGCGGGTGAAACCGCGGGGCACTGCTAATCATTCATAAGTCCGTGAGTATTAACATCATCCTTCCGTTTTATTTATTTTTCATCATATTACATGGAATCCATCTTACCCCTCAATTAACTCTATGAATGATACCAGGTTGATAATAATCACCTTATGTCCTCCATAGAAGGCGACCTCCTCTGCATGTGCAATAAGCCTCGCGTGCACGTGCCTCAAGTTTGCCTTCATGCGCGCCTCTTCACCGGCCAGCGCACCGAACCTGGGACTTAACAGTCGCAGCAGCTGACCCGTCATACAGATCACTACTGTAGCTATGCTGGGACCTGGAAACGTGAGATTTATGTGTTAATTTATGAAAACCCTACAATCGTTATGTCACATATCGCAAATTAAACTAAAATATGTCTATTATTTTTCACCAACCTCATCTTTTAGTGATTCATTGTGTTTATAGACCAGGGTAGAAACCTTTAAAAATAATAAAAAGTGAAAAAAAATAATAGTAGGATGAGACCCATTAGAAAAGGAGGGGAATATTATAAAAATGAAAGGAAAAATAATTTACGGGCGATCTGAGGTCGGGAAGGGGATGGGGGTGAGTTTTTAAGGGTAAAACACGGTTTTTCTCGATTTCCGGCAAAACTAAAAGTCCTATCGAAAAAAGTCAAATGGCAAAGTTGTAGGTAATAAAAAGATCTAAAACTTTTGTATTTACACTTTTTTCACATAACCTCAAAATTTATGTGAAAAATTCAAAAAACCAAGTTTTTGGTTTTTTATTTTTATCTTTTACAAAAATTTTTTTTTTTTAACGAAATTTGGTGAAAACTTACCTTTTTATGTCTGAAATACGCTGTAATTTATTTGATTAAAAATATTTATTATTTCACCTTATTTTGAATGAATATCGAAAAAGCACCCTAATTTTCAATCGAAAATTCACCCGTCAAAATATCAGCTTTTTTCAAAAAGTTGGTATGTTTTCTGTTCCTTGAAATCTCTATTTTCCGATGGTGAAAAAAAAAATATATGTTACTATAGTAAATCTTCTCAGAAAATGCGAAAAATCGAAAAAAACTCGAATTCGAAAACTGATAATCTGAAAAGACAAAATCGAATTATTAATACCTTCACTATTTTATCGTAAGTATACCGCCATGAAAAAAAAAATATTAAGGAAATAAATGTCGAAATGTATAAAAAAATTATTTTTCCTTTCATTTTTATAATATTCCCCTCCTTTTCTAATGGGTTTCATCCTACTATTATTTTCTTTCACTTTTTATTATTTTTAAAGGCTTCTACCCTGGTCTATTAGTTTTATGCAATACCATAAATGAATGACTTAAAACCACAACATTTTGAAAATCCTTTGTCCAATACCTACACAACCTCAATAATTCAAGGAGCAAAGAAATAAAACATGAAGGATTAACAACGGTATGACATTAAGTTGAATGTCCCGGTAAAACCCCTGGTTAATATTTGGAGGTATGAGGAACAGGGTGTAAAGTTCACTCAACCTCCATTGAAAAGGGAGGATCCTCCGACCAGACGGGTGTTATGTCTGGCGGGCAATTGCCCAATAGTTGATATTGGGAAATTGTATACATATTTTTTATATATTTATACATTTATTATAGATTTTTAATATATTTGTAAAAGTAAATTATTATAATATATTTTTTATACATTTTGACATTTATTTCTTTAATATTTTTTTTTCATGGGGGTATACTCACGATAAAATAGTGAAGGTATTAATAATTCGATTTTGTCTTTTCAGATTATCAGTTTTCGAATTCGAGTTTTTTTCGATTTTTCGCATTTTCTGAGAAGATTTACTATAGTAACATATATTTTTTTTTTCACCATCGGAAAATAGAGATTTCAAGGAACAGAAAACATACCAACTTTTTGAAAAAAGCTGATATTTTGACGGGTGAATTTTCGATTGAAAATTAGGGTGCTTTTTCGATATTCATTCAAAATAAGGTGAAATAATAAATATTTTTAATCAAATAAATTACAGCGTATTTCAGACATAAAAAGGTAAGTTTTCACCAAATTTCGTTAAAAAAAAATAATTTTTGTAAAAGATAAAAATAAAAAACCAAAAACTTGGTTTTTTGAATTTTTCACATAAATTTTGAGGTTATGTGAAAAAAGTGTAAATACAAAAGTTTTAGATCTTTTTATTACCTACAACTTTGCCATTTGACTTTTTTCGATAGGACTTTTAGTTTTGCCGGAAATCGAGAAAAACCGTTTTTTACCTTAAAAAACTCACCCCCATCCCCTTCCCGACCTCAGATCGCCCGTAAATTATTTTTCCTTTCATTTTTATAATATTCCCCTCCTTTTCTAATGGGTTTCATCCTACTATTATTTTTTTTAGTTTTAAAAATTATCGACCCTGGTCTATTAAGCTGGGACATAACCTGCATTCGCGATTTATTTGCCAAAAATGTAAACAAATATGAGTTTATGGAAAAATAACTTTAATTCCTACACAATAAAGTTCAGTTTACGCTACAACTTCAAAAAAATTTATAGCTTTTTCAATAGTGCTAGTCACTCTGAAATCAACTTAATTGACACTAAAATAAAGTTGATATTTGTTTAACTTGAAATAACATTAATTTGCGGCTTTAGGTATAAAATCCATTATTGTTTTTAGGATAAACATCCCTTCGTAAAAACACATATTTATTAACAGCCATACACATTTAAACCCGGTTCTCAGGCAGGTCACACTTGTAAGATGGGCAGCTGGTTTCGAGAGTAACTTGTATTTTTTTTTTATAATTTTTATGATTGTATGACATGTGTAACTATAATTACTAATATTGACTAATAACTTGTATGTGTGGTGCAAACCGTTAATGTAAGTTGGTTATTAATAAATAAATAAAGTAATAATTGTCGATATAATTACAGATACATAAGGCTTTATGTCTGGGAAGGCCGTGCTCCTGCGATGTCGGGTCTAGAGATGCGGTGAGTGCTACCACCAGGGCTCTAATTCACTACGACCACTTAACGATTCCTTACTTCGAAACCACGTCATATCCTTAGCTAATCCCACCAATCTCGCGTTGATTTCGCGCGCTTTCGTTCATTGTGTCATAGAGGATTACGGCTCAGGTGAGTTGTCTACTTACTGAACCATAAGCCTCCCACAGTTTTAGTCATAAGGCTAGTATCAAAATCTACATACCAATAAATATATTGCCCTTCATCTTGTTGGAGTAGGAGGCGAGTGTGAGCACGATGAGCAGCAGGTCGAAGCAGGGCTTGGTGAGCGAGCTGTACAGGTGTGCCACGGACTGCGTGAACACTGACACGTCTTCTGTTAGCCTGGAAGTGGGAAATTACAATATATTAAACACTACGAGTATATACTTAAATCACAAGAAAATAAGATATTAATCGTAAGATCTTGGTCATTTACTAGAAAGTTGGCTCGTATGCACTATTCTTTTTAATGATATTGTCAGTATGTGACTAAGTATCATAAGAAACAGCAATGATTATTATATAGGTAATAACATTGTGGTGGAGCCCAGCCTTTGGCCACATTTTAACGTTTTCCAACAAGGCGTAAATCTTGACGCAAAATGTTCGAAACCATTTACGTTATACGGCTATATTGTATTCTTTATTCATAACTTGAGACTCGTTCCTACTTCCCACGGTTAGACGTAATTTCTTTATTATATGTAAGTTTAATAATAGTAAACAGACACGAAAAGAAACTTTAATTTATAATATGCATAAAAATCGATCAAAATCAAAGTCATTTTATTCTAATTAGGCTGAGAATCAGCACTTTCCGAACGTCAAAATTACATAAGAGAATCTCCCAAAACGGCTGCCCTTCACCACTTCACAGTGCTTTCGCTGGGAAGAAGAGTGGTTCAACAGACTCCCCAGCAGCACAGCTGTCGGTTCAGTTATAAAAACTTGCTTCTATACAATAGTAGGAATGTAGTAGGTATACACTATACATATAGAAGACAGGAAGTCGATCACTAGGAGTTTGAATTCCCATAAACGTAATTTTAAAGCCAAATAGTATATTTGGGGATGCGCAGGGCCCAGTAAACAAGACAGGAAACAAAACACACCCCATGAAAATATTAATAGAAAAATAAACACTTACCTATGATCAGCATTTTCAATCCTAGCATCTAAGTTGGCGACCCTATAGTAAGTCTGGTTCTTGAAGTACAGGTCGTACGCGTGGTTGACGAGCCTGGTTCTAAAGGCGAGCGCCAGGCGGCTCTCCAGGTATCTGATCATGGAGTTGATGAAGGTGGCTGGGACGGCGATACCGAACCATTGGAGTAGGAGAGCGGCGAAGCGCTTCATATCTTTTTGGACTATGTGTTTCACTGGAAGGGAAAGGTTTGGATAAAGTTAGTGACGTTAAATCAATTTGTCGAATCACGAAAGAGAGCCACAATTATATAATTATAATAATAAACAATATACAGGTTGCCAGGGATATCAAAGCTCAAATTGTAACCATGAATTCTTGACCTCTTAGAGTAGATATTTTTAGACGGATTAAAAAAAAATCAGCTGATTCATAGAAAAGTGCAATACACCTACACGGTCAAAATATATGGAACTACCTGCCACTCTGTATAATTTTAAGTGTGGCTAGTAACAAAGGTGTTATTTTACTCCTGGGAGCAGCTGTAGACTCAAAAATTTACGAGCAAGTGACGAAATAATCTGCCGATCCGCGTCACAACGTTGCGTTGTAGAAAACAAAACATGTAACAAGTAGATCAGTCTTTTTGAAAACCTTCTCTTTTTGGCTGTATTCATCAAAAGCTGTACTTAACCGGTATTTTTTTTTTCAGTTCTTACACAAGTTATTTTGCATTTTTACAATAAAATAACAATTGTGCTTAATAGCGGACCATTACTTTGAGAAATCAGTGTTGTACGATGTTAAAAAGTAACGGTTTCTTATTCAGTGTTGAACTGCTTACTTATAGTAACACATTTACTTAAGGCGAAGGCGTCTGGGTAGTCCACGAAATTAAAATTTCCTAACGTTTTTTGCAATTTGCAGGTCAGTCTAAGGTTATATGTTGATTTAAATATGATTCGCGGCCGTAACAGATATTTATTTATAGAATTATAATCGTAAAAATCATCAACCAACTCTCTTAGTTCGATGGACGACACGGTTGGCGCGGTGTTTGAGCGATCAACTGCTGCTACTGTTGTGGCTTCGATGCACGGAACAAATATTTGTATTGCCTACAGGTAGTTCTTCTGGGTCTGGCTGTTTGTGTATGTGAGTTTAAATGTTTGTAAACGCACCCACGATACAGAAGTAATTCCTAATGTGGGGCAACGTTTTATAAAAATAAAAAATAAAAAGTTCATATTACCCTCCCTACTGAATGACAAGGAGTTGTATTATTTACAAAAAAAACTTAAGTACAGACGCCAGCAGGTCAAGCTACCCGAAACTGTCAAATTTTTCCAATCAACCTTGAACCTTAATTCTTTAGTGATAAAGTTGAAAATCAATTAAACAAATTTGACAGATTGTAGTACCTTGATGTGCTGGCGTCTGTACATTTGAATTTCGCGGGCTACCTTAGCGCATCTATAACCACAACTGAAGGTTAAAAGCAGATAATAATAATAATAATAATATCCCTGGACATTTCACACAGCACCATTTGTCCCAAGCTAAGCAACCTAATGCTTGTGTTATGGTAACAAGATGGCTGATAAACTACTTATATACAATTTTTTTTTTTTTTTTGTAAATACATACATATTATAGATAGAAAAACACCCAGACTCGGAACAAATACATGTAGGTCATACAAATATTTGTTCCGTGCGGGAATCGAACCCGCGACACGCAGCGCAGCAGTCAATCGCTTAACCACTGCGCCAACCGTGCCGTCAAACCAAGATAGATAGATAAACCAAGAGAAAAAACAGTACTTCAATAAATGCCACTCACCAATGGAACCTTCCAAAGAAGCCACGTAAATAGACAAGAAGGTCCTTGTAAACAGGCACAGCGTGTGCGCCGACAACAAGGCCACCTCATGACTCCTCACTCCGGGCACCATGATCCTGGCGAGGGAGATCAGCTGCCGGAGGAACTCCAGGTTAAGACCCGGGACGTGTTCCTCCACTGATTGTGTTTCGTCTGCATCCTCCTGTGGAAGGAGCTTTGGGGTAGAAAATTATGCATCTTTACAAATCTTATATTTAGTTTCGTAAAACTTGCGTAAATGGAACTATTTAGGATTGAGCAAATAAACTATACATATACAGCTTTGATTTGCGAATCAGTGCCATCAATTAAATAGGACAGATTCTGACTTAGGTTTTAGCAGATCATATTATCAAACAGATAATGAGGTCATCTACATAAGTAAAATTGAAAAAATATATATAGTCTTTATTTCAGTTTATATGACTAATTGACTATATTTGATCTTTGTAATTCACATATAATAAGACAGACTTAATTCAGAGCGACATTAATTAATCAATAACATTTAGATTCGAATTAATTTACAGTATTGGAATCTGGTAAAAAGCTTAAACGAGTTCCAGAGACATGTTGAATACATTAACGTGAGCTAATGATACATGGCAACAAAACAATAATTAGAATTGGAAATATGAATATAACGAATCGTGTTCGACAAGAAACAACATATTGGTTCTAAACGTAATTTTCAATGCACAGTGAAATTTAATGGCCAATTACTATAAAGACATTTGTGTAGTCAATTAACTATAGTGTCGTAAATTATATTTTATGTCTTAAATTATATAAGTATTCTGTGAACACAAACGCCATTCAGAAATATACCTTTTTAACGAACGAAAGCATTATAGCCATATGGAACTTAAATTGAATGCACAATTTTGTCGAAATCAGCAAGTCTTGTATTATCAATATTAAATGACTGGTTGTCAACAACATCAGTCTTGCCAAAAAGTTTCAACCTTTCAATTTCTTTAGGGAACTAACAGAAAGTTCGATTTCGGCTCCGAAGTCAGTCGTGAACGCACCCAAATTGCGTAGTACACAATCAATCACAATCTAAATAATTTTGAAGGATATTGCTAATCCATTGTTTCATATGCTAGAAACATTTATCTGCTCAACGATGTAAACAACGCAATGAATGTTGTTGAACTGTCAAAATGGAAACCATTGCTACTGTTATTGTGTTATGCAATTACCCCGCAGGTCTATGGATTTTTTTGGGATTTGATTTTCTCACCGTCATTTTGGCCATGAATTATCCAGAAATAAGCCTCCTTTCTTTTCTGCCTCCTTTCTTTTCTGAGAGGCTCATTTTTATCAAATTACAAAGGTTTTCTTTTCGGATTTCATTCCATTTAGAGTTCCAGAGGTACTATATATCAGTATGTTCATATTTTTATTATCTAAAGCCACTGATTGGTTGGAAAATAAGGCAATTACTTACAATATTCTGTTTATTGTCAGTGTCGGCATCTCCTCTGCAGAGTGCGCACTGTTCTGCTCCGCAGCGTCCGCCGCATGTGTCGCCGTTTGCTGTGCCATTATCGACGTTGTGTAGCTTGCCATTTTTAGCGACCTGGAAAGAAACATATTTGTTAAATCGATGGGTATTTAAATACTGAGGTTCAGGAAATGCATAGAATAGAATAGAATTTATTTATTTGTAAGAATGTAGTTTTACATAGTATGGTGTTAATTTTTTTTAAAGTTCTATACATTCTACCATAACATATGGTGTACAAATATTAAAATGTCATTTTATTTAACTAAGTGCAATTAATCATAAGATTTAATGATAGCATAGCTTTGAGGTTTGTCTACGTTCTCTTCTTCGCGTCGCGACGTTTCGACTTTGTCTACATTATTGTGAACTTTCCACTGCCGAAAAAATCGAGAAAGATTTACTTAGTGCATTGAGAGACATTGGATGTTTATCTATCACCATTTAAAGGCTTGTTTTTTACTCTGAATATAAAGCCTGATTCGTCTGCATTCATTATAATACTATCTTGATTTAAATTGAATAGATCATCTTCTTTATATGTCTCATCAGAACTATTTTAACAATTATTTAAACAACCTATATTTCTCGTATTCAAAATGTGCAATTTCTCACCTTATAATTATTATTATTGTTGCACGGAGGCGTCTGTTTCTTGTCCCTCGTTCCATACACCGCACAGGCTGCTAGAGCAACCCCGACTCCAACCCCCAACGCTATCGAAGGCTGTACCCTCGACGCCTGCTCCCTAATCTTTGTCAAAATCGCAGGCATTTTCACAAAACCACTGTCCCACTATATAACTGTGACCATTTACGCTTATCTTTAGGAGATCTTTTGACTTAAAACTTAATTCACTGTGAAATATGATTGTTGGTTTGATTCAGGTCATTATAGTGATTTTTCTTCGTCCATTATTCTGTAACAAAGAGAATGTTGAGTTTAGTTATATGGAGTTTAGATAGGTGGAACCAAACATAGACACTAGATGTTCGGTAGTTAATCGTTGCTAGAATATTCAAATTCTCTAGCGCTGAAAAAGAGAGTTTGTGTATCTTCGCTGCATCATGGCTTAATAAATCCTCATATTATTTATTTCAAGTACTGTTAGAATGTACGACAGACAGCTGCATTGTTTCGGCTTGATGTCTTCCACGTTACCTTGTTTAACGACTACCTGACGCGATCTAAACTAAAATATTATAAAGATACTAGCTGCGCCCCGCGGTTTCACCCGCATAAGTTTCGATCCCGTGGGAATATCGGGATAAAAAGTATCCTATATGTTAATCCTGGTTATAAACCATCTGTGTGCCAAATTTCATCCAAATCCGTTCAGTAGTTTTTGCGTGAAAGAGTAACAAACATCCATACATCCATACAAACTTTCACGTTTATAATATTAGTAGGATTGAGAAAGATTTGATTTTTTGTATGTTTGTTGGTTACACTTTCACGCTAACGGCTAAATATAAATAACGGGATTTGAATGAAATTTAGCACTAATAAAATATTGACGAGTAATGTTTACATTTGAGATTTAATTGACCAATTTTATCTTTTACAACATTGTATGGGACAATGTTAAGTGATTTTGAACTTTAGCACCTCTTTATTATTTACATCATTTCGATTCATTTTATGAAGGCAATTAAGCATGTATTAGAACGTTGTTTTAATTGCCCAGGTCAACTAAAACAACGCATGGTCGTCTATTCTCAGTATTCACAACAAAGTTGAGATGGAACTTTTTTATTTATATTTATCCTACTATGTTATAAACGCGAGAGTTTGTGAGGATGGATGGATAGATGGATGTTTGTTACTCTTTCACGCAAAAACTACTGAACGGATTTTGATGAAAGTTTACAGTAATATAGCTTATACATTAGGTTAACACCAGTGGCGTGCATTGGTTTTCAGAATATTATTAATCAATTTATTTCAGATAAAATCAATCCATACAATTTAAAATTATAAATACAGAGAAATATATCTTTTGTCTTTCTATTTCATTAATAAAAGGACAGGAGATAAATATTAGTTTAGTCTTGTCAAATTAAGATACTCCATATACAAATTACCGTGATTAAAAACATGGCTGCTAAAAATACGACAATTTACGTCAGGCGCTGATTAATTTGACAGGACTGACTAAACTAATATCTATCTTCTGTCCTTTTCTTAATGGAATAGAAAGAAAAAGATGCACTGAACTTAAATATAGTTTAGTTTGTGAAAAATGGAATCGGCGCCAAATACGTAATTAAAATAGCCATCATTTACATACAATGTACTTATTAACTCTTTTAATTTAATAACCAGTAACCTCTAGAAAACCACTACACTAACTATAATAATATGTAGCAATAATTAAACAAGTCACGTCCGTAATTAGCAATTAACATCAAACAATTACTGACATTTGACCCGAAGAGCGAAACTTTCCATCATATCATTCTTATTGTTTCTTAGTGTGCTGTTATTTATAATTAATTCAGTTATACACGTTTTTCTGTCTCGTTGGTGTAGTGGTCGCAAACGCTACTGCTGAGCATGATCCTGGGTACGATTGCCGGGTCGGGCTAACTGTTATTTGGGCATAAGGCCTGAGCCATTTACCATTAACCAATCCAGACTCCCCGACTGCTCCTGAGAAATTCCAAACAGAAAAACCCAAGAACGCTTTGACCTACCTGGGAATCGATTGAACCCAGGACCTCATCTCAGCAGTAGCGCTTAATTTAATTTGGTAAGGCTCAATTTACACCGCCGCGGAATGGAATGGAAGTGACTTTTTGCAACGAAATTTTGCTATGTACAACATAACATAATGAACTTTATGTCAATTTGTACCTATAACATACAAACTAAATAGGAGCCAAAAAAGGTCGCGCGTCTTCCTGGGAATTCTCGAGAATGCCAGCAGTAATAAGCTCGTATCTAATTTGTACGTTAGACAATTGACATAAAGTTCATTTTGCTATGTATAATATCGCTACAAATACTTGCTTCCATTCGGCGGTGTAAATTGAGCTGAAGTATATTTCTGCCTAGCCCGTCGCGGACTACAAGCGTGAAGGCGTGATGGTATATATACACGTGTTTCTAAGAGATTATCGTTTAGGTGAGGTTTTATTTAGACAAATAATTACGACACGTAGGTAGATTAATTATTTCTTTTAATTATGTAAATTATCTTTATGGTGTTTTTTTATTACAGGATCAAAGTTTTATTATGGTACAATGTACAATCATTAACTATTGTTTAGGTACATTGTATGGACAACATGCGTCAACACATCGCAACACTTGTAATTCATCTTCTGCCTAGCCTTTTCCCAACTATGTTGAGGTCGGCTTCCAGTCTAACCGGATGCAGCTGAATACCAGTATTTTACATGAAGCGACTGCCTATCTGACCTCCACAACCCAGTTACTGGGTAATACGATACCCCTTGGTAAGACTGGTTGTCAGACTTTCGGGCTACTGACGACCCGTAACGACTGTCAAAGATCCACGAATGACAGCCGGGACCAACGGCTTAACGTGCTTTCCGAGGCACGGAGGGGTCTTGGTATGTGAAAATGGTCACCCATCCACGGACCAACCGCGGCAAGCGTAGCTTAACCTGATCGATCGACCCGTGCGGCTGTTATTACTTAGCCACAAGCCACAATTACAAGTGTTATCGCAACACTTGTAATGGTTCGGTTAAAAACAAAAAAAAAAAGCGGGGGAAGCGCCCGTAAAGTTAAAATTTTCATAAGGACGTTTTTTTCCAATTTGCAGGTTAGTGTCATGTTGAATGTTGATTCAAATATAATCCGCGACCGTAACAAATATGACTTTCCAGGATTATAATCATTACAATAGTCAATACAATCCTCTAAGTTCATGTAATATTGATTCATGTTTCATGAAATAGTCATTCACTATGACTATATCATCATCATCTACCTAGCCTTTTCCCAACTATGTTGGGGTCGACTGCCAGTCTAACCAGATGCAGCTGGATACCAGTATTTTACATGGAGCGACTGCCTCTTATCTGACCTCCACAACCCAGTTATTGGGTAATACGACACCCCTCGGTAAGACTTAATTCAATAGGATTATATGAACTTTACAAAATATTGTAGGTCTCGTTTAAATAAAATAATAGTACGTAATATTCATATAATAATAGTTGATCGCTGACACACCGCCGGCGAGTACTAGTTTGCCGCAGCGACAAGCGCTATCAAAGAGAGTACCTCAGCCTCAGTAGCTCAGCGACGCTCGCTTGGCGGGCGGAACACTCGCTGAAAGACTGACATTTGGTATGGTACTATCGCCAAAACCTATATCTGACCATTTTGAAAACAAAATCCCGTGCACATGATGACCACAGCTGCGTCCGTAAGTAAAACAAAAGAGGATCCTTTTTAGGTCGACTAATAATATGCGCTGCAAGCAGGAATAGTCCTTATATACGGTAGTCAGATATAGATTTTGGTGATCACACCAAGCTACTACAATCTGTCAAATTTCTTTAATAGTTTTTCAACTTAATCGCTGAAGCATTAGGTTCAAAGTTCATTAGGAAAATTTGACAGTTTCGGGTAGCTTGATGTGCTGGCATCTGTACATACGCAAACCAGCGAGTAATCGCTCGTCGTCGCGCACTGGCTGCTCGTTGCTCGCCAACTCGTTTTCAGTTGCTAGCTCTACTCGCTTCTCGCGGGACAGACACCTGAGACCTATTCAGTCATCATTACATCACAGGATGCTATATCGACCCAATTGAACACAGTTAAAATAGTTAAATCATGTTACAATAGCACAATAACTGCAACAGAAAGTGAATGGTTATTCTATAAATGCACACAAAGCGCATGCTCGCGCGCATCTACGCAATTGAGGCTAAACTAGCGCAATTCTGAGCATACAATACGCATCCTGGATATTGCCAAACTCAATCCATCTCTGTGCTTAATAACTGTTAGAAGAGCTCATGTGCCAACTTAAGATTGTCCATTGTTGACTGTTGAGCCATCCGTGTTAAAGAGTCTTTAATATATCACCCTATTTACATTTCTTTCGTGTATATGCCTACTTATATCTACAATCATTAATAAATTGGACATATCTTTGGCATCATCATCTTGCCTAGCTTATTCAACTATGTTGGGGTCGGCTTCCAGTGTAACCCGATGCAGCTGAATACCTGTATTTTGCATGGAGCAACTGCCTAGCTGACCTCCACAAACCAGTTAGGTACTGGGTAAAATGGTAAGAATGGTTGTCAGACTTTTTGGGCTTCTGACTACCAGTAACGACTGTCAAAGATCTACGAATGAGAGCCGAGACCAACGGCTTAACGTGCTTTCCGAGGCACGGAGGGGTCTCGCTCGATACGAATATAGTGGATATTACAGCCTATTGCATACGTTGCATACTGAGATTAATCTCGGTAGAAAAAAAAATCGAAAAATAAAGATGACTTTGGACAAGCAGGACAGTAACCTGTAGTATATTTAAGAGAGATCTCGAAAGATGCTGATAGTCCAGCATATTTAAAAAAATAAAATAAAAACTCAACTTTTTGAGATTTCAATTCTCGTTTCGAAGATCCTAATACATAGTTGTATAATTTATTTTGTGTTATGTGAGTAGGGCTGTCATCCGTCCGGGTTTCCTCGGAATTGTCCTAGTTTTTGTAGCGTCTGGGGAGCGTCCGGTCGGGGTTTTAAATAGTGTCCGGCACCCTAATTACGTAACACACGATATATCGGAATCGGTTTCATTTTGACAGTTTAACAACATTCATTGCGTTATTTACGTTGTTGAGCAGACACATGACATATTTTTTGAACATATGAAGCAATGGATTAGCAATATCCTTCAAAATGATTCAGATTGAGATTGATTGTGTGTTACGCAATTAGGGTGCAGGTCTCACCTGCCGATCGATTCTGTAAAAATCTCACCGTGAAAAGTTAGGTGAAGTGAGCTTAGAGTGGGCTGTCAATAGTATCAATCAATAGCATTAGTTGGAATGACAGCTCATGAGCTCACTCCACGCTCACTTCACCTAAGTTTTCACGGTGAGATGGTTACAGAATCGCACTGCTGGACACTTTCTGTGTTAGGGAAAATCCGACTTTGAATTATTTGCAATAAATTAAAACATAAATCATGGTTAAAATTCGGCGTGCGGCAATTATACCCGTGCACTCGTGGAAATCCATAATTTGCTTTTGATTTTCAATTTTTTATTTTCATTGATGCCAGAAAGAGAGCGTTCCTAATTATTTTTGTAACCGGAATACCTCTCACATAGAGAATAGTGTATAATTGATGAGTAAATTAAGCTTTTCATTTGCATTGTTGAGGTTTAAGTTGATTTTCTATATTAACGATGTTTTTATTTTATTGGTTTTTTTTTTCGAGGGACTCCGTTGGAATATCTTTATTTCACCCAAATGTCCAGGGTTTTTGAAGTTTTATCCGGGGTCCGTAATTTAGGTGATGGCAGCCCTCTAAGTGAAGGACCTTGTCAACTTAATGACATTTTTGTCACTATGAACATTCTAATAAAATCATTAAATTTAAAAGATTATGCATTATGTTATAAATAGTCACCACAGCAGTATATGAATTTAGAAATTAACAACGTGATCTTCAAGATGACCACCTCACACAATTTATATGGAATATTCTCGAACATAAGAAACGTCTATTTTGGTAAGGACATGGCCACATGTTTACTGAACGTTAACAATATTCTCACAAAAACAGGGTTATTGGAAAAACACCAGCAACCTCTTAAGAGGTCATTGTACTCGTCATTATGAACAACTTTTACTATGGGACCAAACCTGATATCGCGAAAAAAAATCAGCTGTTGCCTACATTTATGTTCGGTTAACTCGTCAAAATGTAGGGAACAGCTGATTTTTTTTTCGCGATACCCTACCCTGCCCCTATAAGCTTACCACAACAAGCCATTACCTCACGAAGCAATGCCACAACACCGCAATTAAGTGACATAAGAGGTCGTTGATGATCGGTTGAGTAACAACGTTCATCTCAGAATCGATTACGTAGTGTTTAGGTGATAGCGCGGTGTTAAATGGACGCTGGTGGATAAAGGTGGATGTAGACTTGTCAGGAAGACGATGCACGCACTCACAATAATAATTATTCTGAATGATTTATAATAGAATTTTCAAGCGAGACTCCAACCAGCGCGTTAGTTACGTAACACACTATTAGTAGCAAAGGGTTTCATTTTGACAGTTCAACAACATCCATTGCGTTATGTACGTTCTTGAGCAGACACATTTTTCGAACATATGAAGCAACGGATTAGCAATATCCTTCAAAATGATTCAGATTAAGATTCATTCTGTGGTACGCAATAGGGTGCCGTTAAGAGAATGCAGTGGGCTTCCCCAAATGCCCTCAAGGGTGTTCCGTTGCCGCGGGTTGTTCGAAAGAGATACCGTGGCCCTAGCACCAGGCAACTGAAGGAACACGGGTGGGTTTTAGTCAGTAAAAGTCTGACACGCCCTTCCGCTCAGCCCAGAGCGGGAGAGGTCATTTGATGATTTCCCATCCAAAAAAAAAGGTGTTCCATTTTGAGAAGCAGACTAAAGGATAATGTGGATGTATTTCAGTTAGTAACACGAAGCTTAGACAAAAGCAATTAATTCTTGTTACCATGGACACAAGCGCCGACCTTGCTCTGCTTAATGAAAACACGAGCAATTTGCTTGAAGCCGTAAACAATAAGGACTTTCACGAAACGGAAGATAGATGACAAGTCGAATTGATTAGACAGTAAGACTCTTAGGAGAATTAATAAATAAACTATGTACAGTTGAACTCATAATTGCTTTACCACTTTTGACAACCATTTACAGTAAATTGAAGTTCGCTAAACGTCACATAGACAAATATAGCTTGTCATTTTATGACGTGTAATTTTTTTCTGTCCTCTGCATCATGGCAATCTGTCCTAGAAAAATAAGCTAATCTTCACCAACTTCTAGTTTCTTTTTATTTTCTTTATTACTCGCTGACCCGGCAAACGTTGTTTTGCCATATATGTATAAATTAAAAACAAAATGTAAGATGCACACATACCTACTCTTAGGTATACAAAATCTTTGTGAGGGAGTGAGTATGTGCGAATCTGTCGCTAAGACTGGGGATGTCACACCCTCGTGTGCTGTTGTCCTCCTACTCTATTGACATTTAAACTTAGGATGGTAAGTGCTATAAGTGCTGGCAAGTCTGCATTCACTCCTACGGTTTATGTTACGAACACTATTGCCCGTTTTTATCTACACAGGTAAAGTTATATTGACAAGTATTGATCCATCTGGTTCTAGATTTCAAGATGCTGCGATCTAGTATTTCAGCAGTATGCTACACAATATTGAAGTTTCGTAACTGATATTACAAACTCAATACTTCGATGAAACTAATTAAAAACTATAGGTATGTATCTACAAATTATGTTTGTCACTAAAGCAATATTTTTGTGAAACATTCTTTTTATAAAATATTGTAACTATACGGAAATATTTATTAAATGTAAATGTTTGATTATAAATCAAATCATTATTTTTTAAATAAAATATTCAATTCCAATGACATTTCAAACGTCACAATTTTTCATAAATACCTGTAACCAAATAAATCACTTAGTATTACCTATAATTTTCACATTTTCGATTTTCCTGAGATTTCTAGAACGTCACAAAAAATAGAGAAACTCGTTTTATTAACTGCCATTGAAATATAACCAGAAATGAAGTTTTTGGCAAAGCCAATATCTGTCTTTTAAAAAAAACTAATATTTAGAAAAAAAAAATGTATTTGCATTCGATTCTGTTTATTTAAGGTGATTATAAATACAGTTTTAATTACAAATGCTTTTAAATCTAGAAATTATGTTAATCAGTTGCACTTGCATCTGATCTACATTCTTGAAAATTGCGCATATTAATTCTTAATTTACTGTATCATATCAAAATTCAAGATATCACATTGAAAAACAATCAGTAGCTAATTAAATCACTTAACTTTGAGTAACCCATACTAATATTATATTCATATTAATTATAAATGTGAAAATAACTCTTTCTGTCTGTGTAACTGTCTGCCTGTCTGTTACCTTCTTCCTGCTTGAACAAAAGAACCGATCGCTGTGAAATTTCATAGATAGGTAGTCTGGTCAGGTCTGGGACCTGGAAAAGGACAAAGTCTACTTTTTATCATGGATATATGTATAAAAAAGAGAGAAAAAAAGTCGCGGGCAACAACCAGTTATATATACAATCTGCACGTTTTTGGCCCTGCCTCATTAATATTAATGTCAACACTAAGAGAATTCAAGTTTTATGCTCTGTGACATTCCTAAAAACTGCAGGATAATTCTAGACTTAAGTTATTTTTGCGACCGATATCTTATAAGCTTTGCTTCCAAATAAATTATCTTTAATAGATACCTATAATTCCTTCCTTAATACCGAATCATATGCTATGCCTTAAATATTCAATAAAGTGATTAAATTATTTTTTTATGAATAAGGAACAGTTCAAAATAAATTAATTTAAACAAACATAGCTATTACCCTAGCACCGTCAGTAATGTAATGAACCTGTTATAGTAACGAACCGACATACATAATTAAAACATGCTTCATCTGCCTAATTCCTATTCAATCATGTCAAAGTTTCCAAAACAATGATCTAACACGTCATTGTTGTATAAATACCACGGGTCCTAAGCACGTTCCTGGCAGCACTCCTCACGTGTTTACTCTACGCAATAGAACCTTGACCCTGACGTGACTCAGATCCACTGCAGACAATACTTGGCACCGACCTCTGCCTCCAATAAGGATTTAAATAGGAAAAACAATGAAATAAGCGAGAGGACACGAGTTAATTTGTGATAAACACTGTCAGATGCCTTTGTTAGATCTAAGTAATTATTCTTCGTGTGTATATTCTTTGAAAACTTCATACAGAACATTATTAAAATATGACTGTATTGGTTTGGCATTGGTTTGTAATCTGTTGACCTCAATAATTAGCTACAAAGAGCAGAAAGCACGACTATTTAAAAGAATTGTTGTATATTTTTGTATAATGAGATGCCAGCTACACTACGAATAAGTAATTTGCATTTCAAATTCTAAATTGAACTCTGTTTTAATTACCAATAATTGAATAGTATAATTATGCGGTTAATTTGAATTCTAATTAGTCTTCAAAATCAATTAGTTATACACGAGAATATAATTTTCAATTAATAAAGCTTTCTGAAAATGATCCCACATGCGCCTTAATTATTAAGGACCTTAAGAAAAAGAAATAATAACTTTCATTGAACGCCGTCTACAAAATGACTAATCGCAAAATTAACGGAATTCATATTTCATTGTTGCAAGTTCAGCTGTTATAATGTGTAAACATTGCAAAGTCAATAAACAATTATTCAATATGCAAATGATATGAACTTAACACTTACAAAATATATATAATTATAATGGAAACTGTATTATTGTATTCATCGTTATTTTAACTACCCATTATGTTATCATGTAGGATATTTTTGTTGATATCTTTCAATAGGTATTTATAT
The DNA here is from genome assembly GCA_949629185.1 of Apamea crenata. NCBI lineage: Eukaryota > Metazoa > Arthropoda > Insecta > Lepidoptera > Noctuidae > Apamea > Apamea crenata. The sequence continues at coordinate 12,124,512 of OX451377.1, forward strand.
TTAAAGGATTTTATATTTAAGCTGAATTTTTCTATAAAATACCAAGTACCTACTGTGGTTACAGTTCTCATTTTGACCTATTGTTGCAGCATCTTTGCGTAACACTGCTGCATATGTACCAAATAGAAGGACTACATAACTAACTTATATAACAATTAATTATCAATGAAATATCCTTATTAATTGACTTTTTAGTCCCATCTATACCTATTATACATATTATTTCCATACTAAGCCTATACGAGTATCAATTAAAATGAGGACAAACAGGGGCAGGCAACAAACTGTCATTATAAACTCCATTCATACGTACAGAAAGAAAAGGAAAACGAACGAAAAAATCTTCGGAATTTACCCGTAACACATTGTGAAGAAGGACGAAGAGGCTTCCTTTAAGATGGTAAACAGTACACACGTCGATAATATCAAGCTATGGGTACACTCCCAGCATGAATTCGCATTAAATCTGCAACTTCCCGTTGTTCGTCTTTTCGAGTCGATGGTACTTTTTAGATTCACGTTTCAAAATCAAAATAAAAAATCATTTATTCAAATTAGGCTGAGAATCAGCACTTTTCATACGTCAAAATTAGACAGTCCATCAAAACGCCCGCCCGATGACTTTTTGTTTCGATTTCCTCTTTTTTTTTCTATGTATGAATGGAGTTTCTGATGAAATCTCGTAGCCTGTAGCTCTGTTCACCTTTTTTCGATGTGGAGATACTCATCATTCTCCTGCCCTTATACCAATTTATTTGGGGTCGGCGCAACATGTCTTTTCCTTCAATACTTTTCTATTAGATATCTTTTTCATTCTTCCTTTTCTAGCCATATCATCTTTCACACAGTCCATCCATCGTTTCTTTGGTTTTCCCCTACTCTTATAGCCATCCACATTCCTACTCAAAACTTTCCTCAAGACATTTTCCTCATTCTCATATGTGGGGATACTATGAACATATTCATCATACAGGTGGAAGTGGAACTATGAAGTACACGGATAAGGATATTTTTGAATAGAAATATATTATTCATACAGACACTGACTATTACTAAGCATCGTCATTACTCTACTTTGTGATGAGGAAGCTGTGAATGTTATCACGTGAGCTACTGTTTAATTAAATGAATAGGATGGTTTGAAATTAAAATAACTGGTACAGGGTCTTAGACGGTGTTTTGTTAGCTAACATTTCAAAGCGGTGCCCAATGAGAGAATTAGAATGCATAATGGTTTGATGTTCGCAAGTTTTTATTGGGTTTAGTTAGATTAAGATCTAACAAAATTTATTAAACAGAGATTAAATGAAGACATAAAATGAGTAATACCATAGGCATAGAATGAGTTTGCCGCAAATAAATGTATGTTCTTTCTTTCTTTCTTTTTTTACATCATCGATTTCAAAGTCAACAGCTGATTTTAAAACATAATTCACCTTAAAGGTAACAAAGCAAAGATTTATTAATGAAACACGTTTCTTTAGCATGTTTTGAAGTTCAAAGTTGATAACGTATTAATCACATAAACGTGATTTTTCAACGCAATAAATTTATGATTTAAATAAGATTACAAACAACGTCATATCATTAATTCCATTCATCACAAATATTATAAGGCAACCGAGTGGACACGAATAATGATAAATCAATGATTATGACAACACCTGTTATTTACCGGTTGCAATCTTTGATAAATTCTACCATTATCACTTGTAAGTTGTAAGTGACTAAAGTATGTAAGATTTGAAATTCCTTGATTTGAATTTGGAAATGTGGGGAAATATTTACAGGTAAGTACTAATTTACTGCTTTCAAAACGATGAAGGAAAACATCGTGAGGAAACCGGCATGTCCTAGAACAAAAAATTCGAAGACATGTGACATCTACCAACCCGCACTGGGCCCGCGTGGGAGATTACTGCCCACTCCCTCTCAAAAGAGAGGAGGCCTGTGTCCCAGCAGTGGGAACAATTTTATTATGATTAAAATGTTGTGTAAGTACTAATTTTATTTTAGTAGTTTACATTACAACCCCCACTTGACAAAGTTACAACTTAGTCAAGTGGGGGTACTCCGATAAGCCACAGTCCAACTGGTGGAGCCACATAACAAACGATGCCTCACCTCTTGCTGTGCTCACTGTGCAATAACACCTGCACTACGGAAGACCTTAGCAAGGCCAACGCACTGTCGCAGTGGCCGAATCCTGGTCGGAGAAGAAGTTCAAACGGTCATCGATATGGCGAAGAAGTTCAACGCAAACGTATAAGTAGCGCAGGCCCTTTGTAAATACACGGCACGGTTTCTATACGGTATAAACCGCACCGCAGAAAAAGTGTGTCTGTCAACAAGCTTCTACAGTGATCCATACAACACTGATGACCCATAACTACTAACGGCAAATAAACCGAGCCGTAGAAAAAGTGTGTCTGTCAACAAGCTTACACAGTGATCCATACAACACTGACGACCGTGCCTACACGCGGCGCATAACCGTAGTTTTTCAATGCAAGAAAAACGTGTGGCCTTAGCTAATAGCTAGTTATAAACATACAACTAAAGCTTCATTTCACAAAGCCAAAATTATACATATATTCTTAATGTTGACAATGACATATATATCCATGTTGATATGAGATTTTTATGGGACATAAAAAAGTCACGTGGTCAAGTAACGTCAATAATATCACATGAGCATATTATATAGTTAATGGAATTGACATAGGTCAGCAAGTAGTCACGTTTTTCTCACACAATCTCAATTTGCATTTATGATAATAGGCTTGATTTAAATTAACTATAATAGGATTAATCACCTATAACAATTTTTTTTAAATTCTATATTATGAAGATTAATATGTTTTATCCCAATTAGAGCTACAGCCTTAGAACAGTAAAAAAACTTTATAACAAGTTCTCATACGCACTTATCAGCTTTTTTTGTTTCCTGATTTAAAAAATCCCACGAGAAACGTTATAAAAGGTAAGCCCATTTAAACGATGCAAGTGTCTTGATACAATAAAGTTGTAGCAACAAATGACTTGCACCAACGACGTGCAACTAGACGTGTTAGACGGTGCAACTTTTATTGTTTCTTCAACTAATGGTGTGCAATTTAATAATAATAAATTGATAAGGCAATTGATCCGCACCGTGTATACCAAGGCTTACTTATCAATCACTAAGCTTTTAACTCTAACTACAAAACCAAAATTAGGTAGCCATATCAATAATTAAGCGATAAGACCGCCCATTGTGTCACCCTATGTAATATTTCTACATTTATATCAGAGGGACAATATTATTCTCGTAATTTTAAGAACGTTCTCAATCTGTCTCAATCTAAAAGTCTCTCTGTCAAAAATACCTCTAATTTCCCTACATTTTTAACATTCGTTGTCGCTGAGATGGGATTGCGACTAGATTTTGAACGCTTTTAATTACGGGAAGTGGTCTACTGAAATTCGTATGGTGTGCATAATAAAGAGGCCCAACTCAAATAGTAGACAACTATAACTAATTCAAACAATGTGAAGCAATCAATCGGAATATGTAAGTAAGCACCATCAAACATCGTATTTAATTTTCCCATTTTCACATTATTGAACCTTTTTTTTTTAATGTACGATTGTAAACAGTGTTTCATTAACTAACAAATTCATTATTTGTACAACCTTTATCGAATAATTATTTTCTAATAACCAGCATGCTACAAAATATAATTTGTAACTTGATTTGCATGATAAATGTAGTCATCGTTCTCCTGCCCCTAACCCAATTTATTCGTGGTCGGCGCAACATGTCTTTTTCTTCCATACTCCTCTATTAGTCGTTATGCCGGTAGTCACTCCCTCCCACTTTCTATCCATTTATTATCTACACAGTCCATCCATTATTTCTTTTGTCTTTCCCTAGTTGTATACTCAAAACTTTCCTGACGATATTGTCCCCAATCCTCCGCATGTCATCGTATGCCATACAACAACGAATGATTAATGTATTTATTTAACCTAAAGCTAAGGGACTTAAACAAACAAGTATATAAGCAAAAACAAACGTTTCGCCATTACACATGCATAATTAATAAAGTAGTTATGAAATGACTTACGAAATATCAATAAATAATGAACTCTGTGTGAGCGATGTCAACAACCTCTAAATATTAGAGGTGCATCTTGTCAAATATCATCGAATCTTTTGCTTGTGAAGACAAGAAAAAGTTCAGGGTAATAATCTAATGGAGAATAAGAGACAAAAATAAGAATAATAAGTCAGCTAAGAAAGAGGAAGACAGATACAGGCAGACAGACAAAGACATAAGATTAGATTTTGAGATCTTTACTGATCTTTAAGATGTATGAACGAAAACGAAGCAAAAAGAGTATGTAAGAATCGTAGCAGGTGGCGTTCTGGAGTTTCCTTCTGCCTACTCACATGGGAAGAGCGTGAGTTTATGTATATATGCATTTTTACTCCGGTAAGAAAGAGTTGAGGCATGTCCTAGGACCAAGAAATCTAAGACATGTGACATCTAACAACGTGCACTAGGCCCGCGTGGTAGATTACAGCCCACTCCCTCTCAAATAGAGGAGGCCTGTGTCCCAACAGTGGAAACATTAAAGGCTAATTATGAAAGATTTAATTCAAGATTTTCATTATGTAGATCGCAATATTTATCACGTCTCTAAACCCCATCATACTTCATAACTCCATTAACAAAACCGTTGGCATAATTTCCAAAGTGAGATCGAATATGCTTAGCGATCAGACAGTAAACGAAGCCGCAGCGCTCGCCTTGACCGAACCGCCGCTACTCGCTGCCTACCAATTACTGACCACAGTTAAGTTGAAACAGTTACCTACAACCACATACATTGAGCTTTCTAATGCAAGCAAGATATTAAAGATATAATCAGTCGGTTACGAGAAAAGTCAAGAGATATAACGCTGAAGTAGTTTCCGTTAATATAAATAAAACGTTAATAAGTGAAATCCCGTAAGAATACAACGCCAGGTGGGCCGCTGTAAGTACAACTTAGTCAGACGGGGGATCGCCGATGAGTCATCATGGGACTATAGAGCCTGGATGGACCGACGTGGCTGGGACAGACTGGATGCGGAAAGCGGCGGAGAGGGTGTTGTGGCGCAGTTTGGGAGAGGCCTATGTCCAGCAGTGGACTGTGATAGGCTGAGTTGATATAGAGCCACACCAATCACGATAATAACACTTGGACAATGCTAACGCTGTCACGTGGCTGAATCCTTATCGAAGTTATAAAAAGTATGAAAATGGAACCATCGACAGGAGGAAGTGAAATCAAAATTAAGTTTATCTGCTACACATTAAGCAAAAGCAGTTGCTGAATGTTACCCAACTAGTTCATCAAGATAAGTGAACAAAACTCGGTATTTTTAACTTATAAATTCAGAAATCAAATTAATATTTGGGATGTTTGTGGGTATAACCTAAAATCTTTGTAAAAAATTCGTCACAACAACAACTGAGATTGATCGAACCTATACAAATTGTTAGTACAATGTTCTTACCCAATATTAACAGCTACACATAATTGACCGTGAGGAAACCGGCATGTCATAGAACCAAAAATTCGAAGACATGTGACATCTACCAACCCGCACCGGGCCCGCGTGGTAGATTGTAGCCCACTCCCTTTCGAAGAGAGGAGGCCTGTGTCCCGGCAGTGGAAACATTATAGGCTGATTATGTATAATACATACATATTTAAATACATACGTAATTAAATCAATATTTACCATCTTCAACGCCATGATCCTACCAAAACAGGAACTAATAAGAAAACCATGACCTTTTGTAACTTTGATCTAGCAACATTATGTGGCAACATTATGTTGTGTGTATGCTAGGAAACCGATTATCTGCCTACGTATTTTAATAAATTCGCATATTATGTGTCTATTTCTTTTACATAATATAGTATTAAATAACTTTGACCACGCTTTATTCGAGTGTGGCGTGCGTCAGGCACGGACACACAAGACCGGAGTGAGCATTTTGTCCGATGTGCCTACATACAATAATACAACCCAGCCTATCTAAATGCATCAGGATGGATTGTCCCAGCCTATCTAAATGCATCAGGATGGATTGTCCCATCCTGATGCATATGTTAAATTCGATTCCTTAGTTCAAATTTAATATAATCGCTCTTTAGCAACATCCGAGACACAGTCCGATAGACCTTTAAAAAATCTATTGTCGCAGTTAGTAACAATGTGACAATTAATGTATGGAATTCTTAAATCTAAGCACGTACTAATAGTATCAAAATAGCCACCATTTGACATTTGTCAGACGTCGCACTCAATTCTGATCGGAAGAGTTAGGTGGTACATGACCGGAATTAAAGGTGGTATCCATAATTTTTGACCTTAGAGGAAGGGTATGTTGAAGACATGTTGCGCCGATCCCAAATAGATTGGGATAAGGGCAGGATAACTCTTGATGAACTACTGGAACGAACGTCTGTGAATTATAAGAGAAGTAAATATTGGCACACTCAGACATATATATATGGCGGAATGAGCTAGACTACTTTACTAATTGGTCCTTCGAGGCGAAAACGGCAGGAGGAGTTGGATTTGCTTAAAAAAGACTGGTCCTTAGCAGAAAAGAAAATAGGGAAGGGAGGGAGTCTTTGTCTTGCAGTGGGACCGTTTTTGCCAGCCTTTTCCTAACCTTCCGGGTTCCAGTTTTACCAGATGTCGATGAATATCAGTATTTTACATGGAGGCTACAGGTGCAGTGGGACAATACAATAAGAAGGTTTATAATCAAATAAGAAAAATCCTAGTATTTAACAAAAACCTAGGAGCTCTGATGATGATACCCAATTATCCAAAAAGCAATGTTAGATTTTTATTATATTTAACCATAATTTGATGAGAAACCGAGACTTAGTAATAATATTTGGAAATAAATCTTGTTGACGTTTGCATATAAAAAAGAAACCATTTCGAGTGGTTTACATTTAATTATTTTGAAGATGACATAATCGCAGATTTTATCAGAGGATATCAGGCGCTTTAATGAGAAGGTTGTTTAATCGGTAGGGACAAAAAAAAACGCATTTAAAACAGTTTTTTTTAACCTAATTAACGACTATTCTTCTTGATTAACTTTACTAAAGAAAAAAAAGATCGTATCCTCAAAAACGTGATTTTATGAGCAGACCTATAAAAAAAAACTAAATTAACAATAAGTAGGTAAAACTCGTTTTGGCGTTATAACAACCGGTTATAATAACCGGGATTACTGGTAGATAATATGCGTCATACATTATATATGTCATTATGATTTTTAGGGTTTCAGATTCGGACCCGATTACTATTACTATGACTCCGTCACAGGGCTGTATCTTTTGAACTGTAATAGATAAACACTTGAAATTTTCACAGAGTGTGTACTACTGTGGCCGCTATAATAAAAAATAATAATGATAAAAGATTTATTTTCTGTAAGAAGGTTTGTACACACACTTTTACATGTCAATCATATTTTTTAAGCCGAATGAGGTCGGTGTTTCCTATTTGACTAATAAAAATTAAAATAAAATAAAAATTTAAAGATAAATAAAACCATAAAAGAAACGTGAGTTTTTCAGCGGCTTTTGCTCGTAAAATATTGTAGGTACTCCGACTCGCACTTGGCCTCATTTTTCATACTTTTTTGCACGCTGAAAATTCGCAAGCCCTTGTGGGAATGGCTCTGGCAGAAAATTGGCAAATCATGATAGATTACTTTACCGTCGTATTTAATCTATTCCTTTTGATACATATTAAGGTGAATAATGGTAAATAGGCCATTGTCATCGCAGTAGTAAGTATTAGATTATTATAATATTAACTACTGCCATATTTTTTGCCTTTTATAGAATAGATTTATAATCATTTGACATAATTATATTTACAATCATTTATACTATAATAACTATTTACAATCTATTGATACAATCCTACTAATATTATAAACGTTAAAGTTTGTATGGATGGATGTTTGTTACTCTTCAACGCAAAAACTACAGAGCGGATTTGTATGAAATTTGGCACACAAATGGTTTATAACCAGGATTAACATATAGGATACTTTCCATCCCGATATTGCCATGGGATCGAACCTTATGCGGGTGAAACCTCGGGGCGCAGCTAGTATTTATCATGTTATTGATTATTTTTAGTGAAATTTGCTATTTCAAATTCATAATTTATTTTTTAGTTGTAATAAATTACTACATAATTCAAACACAATGCGATTTGAAGAAGAATAATAAATAAATAAAGTATTACAGTATACATCAGAGCCTAGCGCAATTTATTCTTGTCATCCGGCAATCATTTGTAAAAGCCGTCCCAAATTGTTGGTTTTCCATAATTTCGTATGACCTCCTATTGTATTACATTCATATATTTGCCATTTTAGGTGGAATTAGTCTTTTTTTATTAAGTACGCACGACTACACATCAAGCTATACATAACCAGTATAATCTAACTTCTGATTGTACGAAAAACCTTTACAATGCGAGAATAGCTAAAACTGGAAATGTAAAAGTGTTATTCACGCAAATAATTTTAACCCGAAAAATATTACCTCTGCCAAACTAAAAAGCGGCTTGTTGGCAGACTTAGCTAAAGCTAAAAAAAAGCAAAAAGAAAACGAAAGCTTGAAACTTGATGCGTAAGTACAAAAAAAAATTGTCTGAAAAACTCAAATCATCATGATTGAGTTTATATTATTTATTTATTAAAACTTTATGCACAAGAAAAAAAATACTATGACTTAATGCCTGAGGTATTTTCTTCCAGTCGACCTTAGAGCGATGCAGAGACAAAACATGGCAGGTGCAACATACGGGATAAATAGCTCGGAAATGGCTATAAAATACAAGAATAAATACTAAAAACTATCAAGAGCAAAAAATTAAACAATGATTCACACTGCCATAACTATAGGTAATAGGTATATGCTTTAACTTTCACTATATTCGTTGTACTGATATTGATTAAACTCAAGTATTTTTTATTACTTAATGTTCTTAATATTGTACATAACTGATTTTCGAAATGTCTTTTTTAAAATAAGTATCTTAAAACAATTATCTTGCCTTTCCTGTGCGTCTGTACGTGTATTTTTAAGTAAATTTGTAAGTAATAATTGGCAAAACTACACATACGTTATCGGTAGACCAACCGATGTTTTGTTTTTTCGCTATTAAATACCTACCTGTCGGTGTTTTATTTTCGCTAGATACATTTAATAGCGAAAAAACAAAACACCGACACACTACCTCTCATAGACATAGATGGTCTATACCTGTTTTTTACATTTATATGGTCTATTATACTGTACCCTCTATGTTTATAATGCGGTAGTTGGTCACTTCAAGTGGGAACATTATAGGCTGATTATATTACTACTACCGTCCGCCCGCGACTTCGTCCACGTGGTATGTCGTCAAAAAGTAGCCTATGTCCGTTCCCAGGTTCCAATTTCATCAAAATCAGTCCAGCCGTTGCGTTGCTTAGATTAGCCGGAACAAACAGACAGACAAAAAGTTGAAAAATCGTTTTTTTTTTTAAGTATGTAGCCGTAAAAAGCTGTTATTTTGACATTACTTAGACACTTCAATTTTATTTATTTATATGTAAGATATAAGAAAAGATGTCGTGAAGTTTCTCCAATTAATCAAAAAAGCCTTTTAGGAGAGTAGGTACGCGTTTTCGGGTCTCTTCAAAAAAAAATCAAATGCCACAAAATAAAGTTTAGTCAATCTCTCGCTAACGTTCGACATCTCATTAATATTAATGAGTTAATGATCACATAATTTTCGGTACCTATGTGCACGTCAATGGCGCCGATGTTTTTACACTAATTCTAAATCGTAACTTTAGACGTACTTGAATCATGTGTAGAATGTTTAAGTAATGTAATAAAATTAAGTACCGACACAATAAACTTGACTCAACAAGACGGATGAAGTAACTGTCTACTTGATTGACAGACAGGCACTGCCAGTATAAAAGTTTAAGTAATCAACTCGGCCTATCGCAGTCCACTGCTGGACATAGGCCTCTCCCAGGCTGCGCCGCAACACCCGGTCCTCCCGCCTTCTATTTCCAGTCTGTCCCAGTCAGCTTTCTAAGTTTTTGTAATAAGTAAATGAGTTTTAGTGAGAATTGCCGGAGGCAAGTATTTCCTGACAGCTATAACACGCAGGGTAATTGCGGACCACACTAAAAGTTGCAATAGCTTTCATTTTGACAGTAGAACAACATTCATTGCGTTATTTACGTTGTTGAGCAGAAAAAAAATTCGAGCATATGAAGCAATGGATTACCAATATCCTTCAAAATTATTTAGATTGTGAATAATTGTGTTCATAATTAGGGTGCTGGTATTCAAGACGTAAGTAAAGACCTTGCTATTGACAAAAACCATTTTTTTAAACCTATAACTAAACCAACTAAGAATAGTTTGCCATAATTTATAATTTACGGCACAAGACTACTGTCCAAGTGAAAGTGTAGAGTAGAGATGAACAAAAAAATGGTGCCGCGGTACTGACACGCATTCTTTTTTAATAATTTCACCGTTAAGAAGTTTTTGAATGAAGTTTTCTATTTTTGTCTGTATTGTATGACGGAGTAGTTCTTGTAATAGTTAATTCAATTTTAATTTTACACATTCTCGATACTCGGTGGTTTTAAAAATATTCCCATTTATTTATAAACGTTGCTTAGATATGGTGTGTGTTATGTTATGAATAGCAATGATTAGCAACTATTTAAAACCATACATTTTTGACGTTTGAGCGTCTCTTAACTTTATACCACGTTTATAAATAAACCTCTGTGTTTAGTATTTTTCTTATTAACATAAAACATTTGTTTATGCTTATGATAAGTAACTTTCCGGTCTTCATAGTAAAGAAAAAACCCGTAAATACGAAAACATCCAAAACGCTGCGGTTTGCGGTTTCCTAAGCTTTTAATATATTTGTGCGATATGGGAGCAATTAGGATAATTTTGTATATGCTGTGGTCAAAAACGAGCATGTATGTTCTTGGTCCTTTTTGGGCAAGCAGTAAACAGTCTGTTATAACGACAATATACCAAAAAATAAAAAAGAACCCTTTCCCCATCACTCGCTGCAGAATATTTATTATTTACCACGTATCGAAACACAGGGTCAAATTAAATTAGCTAGCGAAACTCTGCAGGCGTGATAGGTATCAAATCCATATTTAAACACGATAAAATAAAAAGATTTAAAGATTTTTTTTTTGGGACCGCTTGTAGTGTCACTTAAAGTATGAGTTGAGAATATCATCTGTTTTATTTGTCTGTGAAGTTTGCACAAAAAATTAACGAATTTTTAAAACTGACATTTCAAGTGACAACACTAAATGCGGCCAACGACCCCAAACAAAACGTCAAACTAATTTCTATTTTGTTGTATAAGGATTTGACATTAGCACCTTAAAAGTGCATCTAATCTACATTCGCGATTGATTTGCCTAAAATGTAAACAAATATGAGTTCATGGAAATATAACTTTAATTCTTACGCAATAAAGTTCAGTTTATGATACAACTTCAAACATTGTTATAATTTTTTAAATAGAAATCACTCTGAAACCAACTTAATTTCCATTAAAATAAAGGTGATATTAATTTGTTTAACTTGAAATAACATAAATTTGAAACATTACTTTTAATTGACTTTACAATCATTTGGAAAAATCTCAAGAGGACATTAGCGGGTGATAAAAGGCTACTCGACAGTCGACAGACCTACACAAAAAATATATCATAAACATTTCGCAGATACTTATCATTGATTTACACCTACAAAAGCACAATTTATAAAGTCTCTATCATAATTTGTAACCAACATTTTGATTTTAGCAGGTTTCCATTTTTTATAAAACGGTAAGCTTTGCACATTGAGCACTAAGGCTAAGCGTACACCACGAACTATAATCGTTGCGGAAAATAATAGCCAATCTGAGCCTCTCCACCCCGTTTATCCTGCGCACAGCTAAAGTGCGGAACTCTCTGCCGGCCTCTGTGTTCTCTTCCACATTTAACCCTAGCCTTCAAAGCAAGAGTGAAGAGGCATCTTCTGGGTACGCTCGATCCTCGTACCTCATCCATCGCTTCCATCAGGCGTGGACGAGGTCAAGGACAGGCCCACTCAACAGTATTTTTTTTTATCTGTGAGCAATACCTATATAGGTACTAAAGTCCGCGCACTGTGGTAAATAATCGCATGCTAGCCGTGGCTAAATAACAGCCGAACATTTCGATCGATCAGGTTAAACTACGCTTGCCGCGGTTGGTCTGTGGATGGTTGATCATCTTTACAAAACGAGACCCCTCCGTGTCTCGAAAACCACGTGCACCCAGCTGTCATTCGTGGATCTTTGACAGTCGTTACGGGTAGTCAGAAGCCCGAAAGTCTGACAACCAGTGCTGTCAACGGGGTATCGTATTACCCAGTAACGGGTTGTGGAGGTCAGATAGGCAGTCACTCCATGTAAAACTGGTATTCAGCTGCATCCGGTTAGACTGGTCGCCGACCCTAACATAGTTGAGAAAAGGCTAGGCAGATGATGATGTGATTTTAAAAAAAAACGCATCGCAATGCGCGCTTCGCCTAAAAGTGTTGATTGAGCCTCAAAGGAATCAATCGATCACTTCCTAACAATGCAACGATATCTATACAAGGAATCACTAAAGAATATGAAACCTATTGTTTGCTTCGAGAACTGTGGTTCAACGACAAGTTCACAAAATTTTATAGCCGTTACTCAAGTTATTGTGAAATGTGGTTATTTTTAGACTATTGGCAAAAATATGTCCATATGAGGGGCTTGTGGCTAAGTGATAACCGCCGCACGGGTCGATCGATCAGGTTAAGCTACGCTTGCCGCGGTAGGTCCGTGGATGAGTGACCATCTTCCCATACCTAGACCCCTCCGTGCCTCGGAAAGCACGTTAAGCCGTTGGTCCCGGCTGTCATTCGTGGATCTTTGACATCCACCAATGGCTTAACGTGCTTTTTTTTGACAGTTACGGGTCGTCAGAAGCCCGAAAGTCTGACAACCAGTCTCACCAAGGGGTATCGTATTGCGCATAGTAACTGGGTTGTGGAGGTCAGATAGGCAGTCGCTCTATGTAAAAAATACTGGTATTCAGCTGCATCCGGTTAGACTGGAAGTCGATCCTAACATAGAAAGAAAGAAAGAAAGAAAACATAACATAGTTGGAAAAAGGCTTGGCAAGATGATGATGCCAAAGATATGTCCAATTGATTAATGATTGTAGATATAAGTAGGCATATACACGAAAGAAATGTAAATAAGGTGATGTATTAAAAGACTCTTTAACATGGATGGCTCAACAGTCAACAATGGACAATCTTAAGTTGGCACATGAGCTTTTCTAACAGTTATTAAGCACACAGATGACAAGCATAGAAATAAAATGGTCCATCTATCTAATGGCTGATTTCGATCATTTTTATTCGTGGAATAAAATTGACATCCGACAGATTTTGTATGGAAGAACTGTCAAAAATTCAAAATTATTCCTCCGATAAAATTATCTGGCGTTGGAAGAATCAGCCCTTAGTATGCTAATATTATATAAAGGAAAAATTTTCTTTCTTTCTAAGTTTGTATGTAGGGCGTAATCTCTGAAACTATCAGTCGGATTTGAAAAAATATTTTTGCATTTGATAGCCCAATTCTTGAGGAAGGCTTTAGGCTATTTAACATCACGCTGGGACTATTAGGAGCCGAGCAAAAAGAAAAAATGTAAGAAAGAACGCAAAGCGAAAATGATGTGATGCAGCCGATGCGCTGCGTCGGGGGAGCAAGCCGCATGCTTATATCATTAAAATGGAATGGAATTTTCTAGAGATGAATGAATATCTCAAGTTGGCAGTTCTTTTAGTCAAAACATGTTTTTGTTGCTAACTTTTTTGCACGGTCGAAAGTCTGATTAAGACCTGTTTCAGAAACGGGGAGGTGGAGGTAAAATAATGACCTGCGGTTTTTAAATAGCTTCTAAACAAAAATACTGTTGCTATGCTAATTGAAATTGGCGATGTCGTCAAAATATCGAAGACAACATCATTATCTTGCCGTTATCCCAATTTATTTGATTTCGGCGCAACATGTCTTTTTCTTCCATACTTCTCTATTAGTTGTCATGTCGACAGTCACCCCCTTTCTAACCATATCATCATTCACACAGTCCATCCATCGTTTCTTTGGTCTTCCCCTACTCTTATAGCCATCCAAACTTTAATTCACATAATACTATGTAAGTAAATTGCCTCGTTGGTGTACTGGTCGCAAGCGGTACTGCTGAGCGCGAGGTCCTGGGTTTGATTCCCAGGTCGGGCAGTTTCCATCTGGCCTTTCTCAGTAGCAGCCCGGAGGTTAATGGCAATAGGCTTGCCCCAATTACATGGATTTTAAACAAATCTGGCGAAATGTGGGTGCAACTCTGCCCTAACCCTTCGAGGAAATCAAACCTGATGTTATGTTATTTAATACTCTTGAGGAAGGCTATAGGCTATTTAACATCACGCTAGGAATGTTAGGAGCCAGACAAAAAGAGAACACGTAAAAAAGCGGGGGCAGGCGATGCGATGCGACGGGGTGGGACTCGGGAACAAGACATTTCACGCGGACGAAGTGGCGGGTAGAACCTAGTTAAATATAAAAACCCAAATCGTGAACACCATCAATTCGTCTAACCTTCACAAATTCCCTCGAGCAATATTCCGGAAAGCGAATATATGCAATAATTCATAAGAAATAATATGCAAATCAAATATATTAAATAAATGACTGCTCCGCCAACCTTGCGGCTGCCTTGAAGGCTAGTATTTCGTAACAGCTATATTAGCTCGACTGGAAGTTTCGAAACACTTGTTCCGAACCGTGGCAGTGCCTTATTACAAGTTGATTTTGTTTTGTCTATTATAAAAAAATAGATTAAGCATCGCAGCGGTCATTAAGTCCGCCTTTGTACCTTTTTGTGTCATCATCATTTTCCTGCCCTTATCCCATGTTACTTGGGGTCGGCGCAACACGTTTTCTTCTTCCATTCTCCCCTGTCAACCGTCACGCTATCATTCACTCCCTTCTCTTTCATATCATTCCTCACACAATCCATCCATCTTTTCTTCGGCCTTCCTCTCCCTCTCCATCCATCAACATGTATATTCATCACTCTTTTAGTCACATGCGTTTCGTCCCTTCTCATCACATGCCCATACCAAGCTAAACGATTTCCTTTCAACTTTTCTGTCACTGGCGCCACTTTCAAACTTCCTCTTATATACTCATTTCTTACTTTATCCATTCTCGTCACTCCACACATCCATCTCAACATTCTCATCTCCGCTGCATGCAATCTTCTTTCATCCGTCTTCTTCACAGCCCAACATTCAGACCCATAAAGTACGACAGGCCTTATCACAGACTTATAAATTTTCCCCTTTAACTTGAGGGGCATCCGGGGGTCGCAAGTTGTTCCTGTGACCTGTCGCCATTTCATCCATCCTGAGTTGATCCGATGCGTTACGTCTCGGTCTACTTCGCCATCTCCTTGGACAAGCGACCCGAGGTACCTAAAGTCGGAGCAAATCGATAAGGGCGTTCCGGCGAGAGATATGGGCCAAGGACTGGAGAGACCGCCAAAATCGCAAAACAGCTACTCCGTTTTGGTCCGACTTACTCTCAGGCCAACGGTCTCGAGTCTTTCCCACCACCTTTCCAATCTGCTCTGGACCTCTAAGCCGTTCTCGGCAACCAGCACAATGTCATCGGCGAACAGCATACACCATGGAGCCTCCTCTTGGATATCCGATGTAAGAGCATCCATTATCAGCACGAAGAGGTACGGGCTGAGTGCTGAACCCTGGTGCCTGCCTTTGTACCTTTTTGTGTGAAAAGTTTAAATAAATAAATAAATTACAGTTTGGTTGAAGCTTTCAACCGACGTTGATGTAAAAACTTTGCATACACTATTATTCTCTTGGGTTGATTTTAAAGTAAGCCCATAGCATTTTCCTTCACCGTTTTGAGAGCAGTGGTGATGAAATAATTTACACAAAGTAAAGCGCTTGTCTGGGTTCAAACCCACGGCCTACAACTCGTAAGTCAGAACCGTTGGTATCAGGCCATCACTGCTTCATAATAAACCATAACAAGATCATAGTTTGTATAGTAAGCATCATGTATAAAATAACAAGTAATTGTCCTATCTCAGGTAAGCTGGAAGAGATTTCTTATGAAATAAGCATCACCTCTGTACCTATTTTTTCTGTTCTGTTTTTCATTGTCTGTTTATACATATAATTATGTGTGTACATAGATGGTAAAATAAATAAAAATAAAAATAATTTACTTCAGCTTTGTTAAAGCAAATCCGCTTATTAAGTTGAAGGATTTCGTCGTCGACTCATTTCAATGTATTATTAATTGTTGATCTTAAAGACTTTTAAAACCCGAAACACAAAGAATAATTTAGCAATGTTGAATGTCCTTTACTAATATTTGAAAATCAATAAGCACAATCTATTATTTACTTTGTAAAAGATCGGGAGTGCCCACTTAAACATATAATAATCAATACAAATAATTCAATCATGTGTTTGAAAAAAAGGTTGTTTGCTTTTGAAGTGCAAGATAATAGTGATAATAGTATAAAAGTCCTAAACGATTGTTGGACGTACTCAAACACCACATCAAACTACGAGTAAACATTTCCAGTTTTAGCTGACCTAGCATTGTATAGGTTTTTCGTACAATCAGCAGTCAGCTTATACTGGTTATGTATAGCTTGATGTGTAGCCGTGTGTACAGGGTAGAATAAACATTACGTTAAGACAGTTCATTGCACCCTTGTAACATTGCCCACATTTAAGTCAAAATGTAAGATTATAAAATAAATAAATATCCCTGGACATTTCACACAGCACAATTTGTCCCAAGCTAAGCAACCTAATGCTTGTGTTATGGTAACAAGATGGCTGATAAACTACATATATACATTTTTTTTTTTTTTTGTAAATACATACATATTATAGATAGAAAAACACCCAGACTCGGAACAAATACATGTAGGTCATACAAATATTTGTTCCGTGCGGGAATCGAACCCGCGACACGCAGCGCAGCAGTCAATCGCTTAACCACTGCGCCAACCGTGCCGTCAAATGACTATGCAGGTGATCATAATAACTAGGTACCTTCACGGCCGAAGAATGATTATTAAATCATAACATTAAAATAAATATTTTTTTATTATTTTCTCTGGTTCTTCGTTTGTCTTTTTTTCTTTTTGGAAGGTCTTGGAAGGAAGCATCGAAGCGATCTGAAAACCCCTTAAAATCTGGAAAAGCTTAAGTGAAAAGTCACACATTATACACAGGCAAAGTTGCGATCAAATTTATTAGTCTCAATTTGAAATGTTTAATTAATATGTTTCCGTCAACACAAGAATTTATAATAATAATAAAAACATGCGGAACTAAGGCAACCTTCGATTTAGCTGTTTTTATTTTTTAATACAAGGGCGTTGTCAAAGTTTATCGAAGTTTCCCCATCACTGATGGCCGCGATAAAGCCTGTTCTAGTCTAACTTCCAAGTGAAAATGTTGAATTTATTCATGAAATTATGGGAAAAAAACAATGCTAACCTGATAATCATAATACGTGCACACCTAAATTACTACATGATATTATAAAAAATAAAAACATAACATTAGGTACATCACGCCTTATTTCCCGGAAGGGTTGGGTAGAAGTGTGCTTATAGTAGGTACAGTCACGAGCAAAAGTATGTATACACTTGGCTTCATTCAAAAGCGATTTACTCCTTTATTTTTTTATTCAATTTTATGTTGTTAAGAACATAGCATTTTCGAACCCATAGGCATATGTAATGTGTCGTATTTCAACGTTGCATTAGTTATTTCACGAAAAAATCGCGATTGAAAGTTGCCAAGTGTTGACATATTGGTGCTCGTGACTGTACAGCCACATTTCGCCAGTTATGTTTAAGTCCCATATAATAGACCGAGCCTATTGCTATCAACCGGACAAAACATCCATACTCCGGGCTACTACTAATAGATTAAAAAAAAACCAATAACACTTTTTGTCCGACCTAGGAATCGAACGCGAGACCTCATGCTTAGCAGTAGCGTTTGCGACCAACGAGGTAGTGTTAAAAAAACTAATTTAGTACAGAGAAATAGGTATAAGTATTCAAATTTTATTTGTTTCAAATTTACGTTATTTCAAGTTAAACAAATATCAACTTTATGTTAATGGTTTTTAAGTTGATTTCAGAGTGACTAGCACTATAGAATAAGTTATAAAATGTTTGAAGTTGTAGCGTAAACTGAACTTTATTATGTTTCCTACATAATAAAGTTCAGTTTTATGTTATTGTTCCATAAATTCATATTTGTTTACATTTTTGGCGAATTTGTCGCGATATTAGATTAGGTACCTACCTATTTCTATATAAAAACAATTGCTGGCAAATTAATTTTCTAGAATCAAAAGATGACCTTTTGATTCTAGAAAATTAATGAACTAGCTATTTTTCAGCTCTTTTTTTAAAAGACTAAGAAAAGCGTACTGTCAGTTATGTAATGTTTTGGCAAAAAAAAATAGTTATAGAGTTGTTAATACCGCACGGAACAGAATAAATTATCATTTTTATTGCAACGGTGTCGCGTTTTTTGTTGTTGTATGCTGTACGTTATTTATGTACCTACTTCTAAAAATATACTGTTGTTATTTTACTCAGTGTTCTGAAGTGGATGTTTGAGCTGTGATATGACAATATTTAACCATGATAATTTGACTAAAGAATTGTATGCACAAGCCCAATTTGTATTTACCACCTTTTGATAGGTGTTAATTTAATATTTTGGTGCAATAGGTACAGAATAAAAACTTGCAAACAACTATTTCCAATAAATATTGAGCGTACTTATAAGGAAATTAGCAACGCATTGCCTAAGAATCTTCAGTGAAAACAAACCCGCACCCTAATTGCGTAACACAATATCAATCGCAATCTGAATCGTTTTGAAGGATATTGCTAATCCATTGCTTCATATATTAAAAAAAATGTCTGCTCAGCAACGTAAATAACGCAATGAATGTTGTTGAACTGTCAAAATGAAACCCATTGTTACTGTTAGTTTGTTACGCAACTACCCCGCAGAGCTTGCGTGAGGATATTCTCATGGATGTCCTCCTTCCTGGGAGAGAGCAGGGCTCTTTCAGTCTCCTAGTGACTTAAGCAAAGTATTCTTCAAACTACCTTTACCGAGTTGCTGGAACATTGGGATGTCAACCCAGCTGACCGATTCATCTTTTCGTAACGACCATGAGTTATTCTAGTACAACTTATCTTAGTATACATCTATTCAATCATGATTTTCCTCAAAGTTTAGGCAAAGGTGTACTGTTTTATTCCACCATTTTCCCGCTCTCCCATGCAATAAGTTCTCAAGAGTCCTAACGGGGTCAGACTCAGATCTCTAACAGTAAAGAAATGCGTGTCGGTAATAACATAACGAGTTTAAAGATTGCAAGTGAATAAGTAAACATAATTGGACAAACGACTAAAGGTATTGCCCGCGTGACTTCCACAAATAAGGAGTGGAAACTTCGAGAAACAATAAACTTCAAATACTTATGTAATGGTCTCTTATTTATGGGAGCCTGAGGCAGCTTACGTGTTGGAAACGTGGTCGAATGATTTGTCACTACGTACACAGTACCACAGCATGTCGGGAGGCTCTAACTGAACAGACAACTACTGTGCTGTTGGCGAGTTTGTTGCGCCACTTCTTCGTCCCGGCGATAGCACTAGGAAGTGGTGAAGGGCGAGCGTTTTGGGGGACTGTCTTTTGTATTTTTCACGTTCGAAAAATGCTGATTCTCATCCTAATTTAAATAAATGACCTTTGATCTTGATTTTTTTTTTTGCTCAAAACGTTGCAGCATGCTCACAGTGTTCGCAGACGTCATACAATCGGTTTTGTAGGAGCTAAAAGAGATGTATAATGAGATATGAATAGAGCTAAATGTAGAGATTGTAAGTATCAACGCACACGTCATACAAAACGGAGGTCATACAAAAAAAATCTGACCGATTGTACTGTAGACCTACAAAAAGTATGACGTGTGTGGGCGCGCTAAAAGTTATTTATTGGCTCACTAGCTGCGCCGGTTTCACCCGCGTAAGTTTCTATCCCGTGGGAATATCGGGATAAAAAGTCCTATATGTTAATCCCAGTTATAAACTATCTGTGTGCCAAATTTCATCCAAATTCATTCAGTAGTTTTTGCGTGAAAGAGTAACAAACATCCATCTATCCATCCATCCCTCCATACAAACATTCACGTTTATAATAATAGTAGGATAGGATTTGAGTACAATACAAGTTCAATGCTGACATAGATGTATGCAAGATGATGTCAGTATTAAAAATCTCAGAAAAAATATCTACAATAAATAAACTTTTAAAACAACCAATAGACATATAGATCTGAAAACGAATTAACTATGTTCTGTGGACTTTGTCTAATGAATTAAAAATAGATAGGTAATATAAATCCTTGGTAAAAATGATATAATAGAGTCTCTAAAATCTATATTTTTTTGATAACAGTCCTATCTTGTAGGTATTATAGATATTTAATATAGACAATCTTATCTACAGCTTTAATAATAAAGCTGAAGAGTTTGTTTGTTGCTACTGCTGCTCTCGTTTTAAGAGCAATGGTGGTGAAATAATACAAAGTAAAGCGCCTTGTTTGGTTCGTACCCACGACCTGCACCCTAATTGCGTAACACACTATCGATCTCAATCTGAATAATTTTGAAGGATGATGCTGATCCATTACTTCATATGTTCGAAAAATGTGTCTGCTCAACAACGTAAATAACTCAATGGATGTTGTTGAACTGTCAAAAAACCCATTGCTACTGATGGTGTGTTACGCAATTACCCCGCTGTAACTCGTAAATCGAGGCTAAAATATTTATAAACTTGCCAAGTTTATAAATATTTTTTTCTAGCTATACTCGTATCTTTCTGCATATAAAACAGAAGTACAGGTATATAATTATATTCAATACACTAATCTTGTTTTTAGTTTAACAATAAGAACTCAACAGATAGACAAATTTCTCTTTGGTTTTTATAAATATTAGCGTGAATATCTAGATTGAACAACGTATACCCAGAATTGAATGTTACATAAAATTGGAAAGTTTAGGTTATGGTTACGCTGTCTCACCTCTCAGATAATCGTTTCAATAACCAGTTATTATGAGTTATGTCTAATGAGTATTATTAGATATAATTAAAGCATTATTTACTTAATAATATAGGGGCAATAGGATTTAGTCTAGTAATGTCATAAAAGTCTGAATAAAACTATTATCTGGAAATTTTTCCCATTTCATAGTATTAAGAGAAAAAGTAATAGATGATCATGATTAAGCACCCTTTTCCAGCAGTAAAGGCTTATATGGAGGATTGGACATGCTTGATGTTTCGGGCTGAGAAGGAAATTGGGCATAGTTACAATCAACAAAAAAAATACAAGACAATGGAGATCCCATTAACTTATCTCCACCCAAGAGAAACATTACACATCGTTAGTATAATTTTATAATCCATCAAACACATATGAAGCAAAAAACTTCAACCAAATCAACTTTCACTGGTGTGTGATCGAGAATTCGAGATTACTAAGAGATGCTATAGAAAGTTTTTTGTGCTGCCACTGCGCAGGTTCGATAATGCATATTATATGCATGATACTGTATGCATGATTCCTCATAGTTATGCTTGGAGATGATGTGCGAGGTGTGTTGGTGTATCATTTTAGTGTGACAGAAGTTGAAATGTGCTAAAATATTTAATAATTTACTATAAATATGTTACTGTGTTTATTTTTAAAGACGCATAGGTAGATTGTTGAAAATAACTTATGGGAAAAATTTTTTAAAATCGAAAACTTCGATTATAAACACCGGGTCAAAGACCAATATATCTAACATTACAAATTACAGAGATATAAATGACATTAGAAATAAGCTGTCAAAACAATATATCACATATTTTTTCCTTATAAAGACTAAATAAATAATAAACTCGGGTCATTAACCCAATATCTTCAAAGGCATCAGGAATTTAGCAGCGTATATTTTTAAAAGTCTCAAATAATCAACCATACTGAATGTCAATAAAAATAAATAAACCATTAACTATTTTTAAAAGAAAACAAGAGACCACAGAGAAAACATTCTTCCTTTTGACATTTGACCTTTATAAAGAGGTTTATACCCACGTCATCAGGTTCTGATCATCATTACTGCCGGGTTCCTCAAGGTCGTAAGGAAACAAGAAATGTCAGAATTTACATTATTCGTTTTTTTTTAAGGAAAAATATCCTTGTTACATTGTACAGGATATCAATGCAAAATGATTTGTTCTCACGATTAAGGATGCTGAAGATGTATGAGTTGGAAATTAACCTGCATTTATTATGTTGAGTTGAAGACTGACTGAATATTTTCCTGATTTGTGAACATTTTGATAGCTAAAATTCCTGTTCTGATATTGCTTAGTTTGAAAAATATCCACTTTACTGCCACAAAAACGTGTTTATCAGCTGCTTAGATTAAACAACTGTTTAACATGATATTTAAGTATGCATGTAAGTATGTTTGACAGTCGTTACGGGTCGTCAGAAGGCCGAAAGTCTGACAACCAATCTTACCCAGTAGTTGTAGAGGGCAGATAGGCAGTCGCTCCATGAAAAATATACTGATATTCAGCTGCATCCGGTTAGATGGGGAGCCGATCCCAACGTAGTTGGGAAAAGGCTCGGCAGATGATGACATGAACTTTGACGTAAGTTTGACACTCGACACACGTGGAACAAGTGTCTATGTTTTTGTGGTAGGATCCTTAGTTTGGTTACTATTGTTGCCAATATGTTTAAAAAAAACACTATAAGTAGTAACAAGTAACTACGTACATAATCATAACAACATGACCCCAAGACCCTGAATAAGGTTCCCAGGTGAAGGAAAAAATTATAATAATATGTCCATTACTTCCTAACTTTAATCATTTACATAATACCTAATTCACTCAAATTATTCAATATTTCAAGAGAAAAATGTCATGATCGAAACAATGACGCACAATCACGGGTACAGGAAAACCTTCAAAAGACAAAAAATTATAATGATGAGGTAAGTATCAAATTACCCAAAAAAATCAGATTATCAAAAACTAAATTACTCCTCATATTTTGATAAAATCAAATAGATACCTATTCACTGCTTGCTAAATCAATGTTAAATATTCCAAAATAATCGTGGACTTATCTAAAGCATTCGATAATGGTAAGCATATCTATACTGTATCGATTTGTTGTACATAGGATAATGACTGGTTGCTAGTCTGCTTATGGGCATGTGATGCGGACAAAAGAGGAAAATGTCGTGAGGAAAGATTTGAGTAGGTACTTTTGACAGACCAAAGAAAGGAGTCCGAATATTGGCTAAACTCAAGTGGCAATGGGCAGAACTGATGGCCGATGGGGCCAAAAGATTCTGGAGTAGCAACGGCGCACCGGAAGACGTAGTATTGGAAGGCCTCCAACAAGGTGAACGACGACCTTGTGAAGGTCGCAGGAATCCGCAGGAAGCGAGAAGCACAGAACGGGTCGAAGTGGCGATGCTTGCGGGCCCTATGTCCGGCGGCAGTGGATGTCTTTCGGCTGATGATGAAAAAAAGGATGAATGGACTGTGTGAAAGATGATGGCTAGAAGGGTGACTAGGTACTGAGATGATGACTAATAGAGATGCATGGAGTAAGACGATTTTGTGCGCCAACCCCAAATATATTTGGAGGCAAGAGAATTATGATAAGGTAGTGTGCTTAAAAAGATAGTAACTTTTCGGTATGCACATGTTTGACTTTACAATTTTTGAATATTTTTAGCAATTTCATTTCAAAATAAAAAGCCTTGAGTTATAACTACATTCTAGATTGTAAAGTGAAACGTTACCCAAGTGTCTGTCGTGCATTTCATTAAGTTTCCTAAGAGTGAAACAGTTTTTAGAGTTATTTTATCTTCATCTAAACTTTCACCGAGAGTTTGCAGTAATAAAGCAACTGTCGGAAACAGCTAAATTAAAAAAAAAAAGTATTAAAGTATAATTTTCAAGCAATCTGTGACTTTAAACAGTTAATAATTTCACTAAGCCAAAAGTGAGTTCATGCCCTTCATCATCACCATCATCCACAGCCCGATGCACCCACTGCTGAGCACAGCCTTCGATTTTCAAGTGCCATTCCCCACACCCTTCTGCCAGCCTCATCCAGGTTCTACCCGCGATGGTAACAATGTCGTCCGCCAAGGTATTAATGCTAGCATTATATATCAAAATTAAATATGTCTACCGTGCCATGACCTATCAGTCATTTATGGAAATTTTACAACAATAGACTATAAAGAAAAACCAGTTTTTTTCTCCCACCCATCTGTCTAACATCCTTGTCAATTTAAACATGTTTTACTCGAGTTTTTATTGCAATGCGTACATCTTATATCACACCTACTTTAGAAATTAATTTTATAAGAAATTTTATGATTTTTTGGACCAATTGACCAGAAAATTCATCCCAATTTTACAACACGTTACGAGTACGAATGAACTTTTTCGATTTCTATTACACGGTACCTTCGATAACCTGTGATAAAGAGACACTAACTATGGTTTTAAAATACAAGTCATTAAGGCATTATTATTAACTAATCCAGTAATTTATATCTAACGAGTAGTTAAAGTCTAGAAGACCAGTTAGCTAATAATAATAATAATATCACCGCATGATGATACATCACTCAATTCGTCATTTAATGCAATACTATAACACTACATAACAAAATACTGATAAATTAATTACGTATGCTAAATTAGCTGTTACTGCAAGAAGGGTTAAAGAAATATCAATCAAAACGAAATTTGGATGTACTATAGGTCCACCTCTGCCCAACCCTTCAAGGAAATACAGGCGTGTTGTTATGTTATATTTACTTCTATAGAGGAACGTAATATTGAACCAGATTCCGATGCGGATATACAAAAATATATAGAAGCATTACCAGCTGGTTATTATCAGACTAGTCGTAAACGTCTGCTAACGTGGAATGATGAACACTAAAATTGAAAGTCTACCTACTTTGAACACCAAGGAATTCTTCCTATATTGTATCAGCACGAATGCATATGAGACCATACAGATTATGCCGTAGTAAAAAATTTTGCCAATCAGCAAGTTAGAAACGGGGCAATTGCTCAGGGAATATCTTTAAGTATCACTCGCTATATGTAAGTATTATATGCTATTTTAATGCAACTAGGAATATAAACAATCAAATAGAGAGTCGCTTCATGTAAAACACTGCCTTCTGGTATTCAGCTGCATCTGGTTAGACTGGGAGTCAACCTCAACATAGATGGGAAAAGACTAGGCAGATGATGAAGGAATATAAACTATAATGATATATAAAAGAACATGGCTATTACTGACCACGCGAACATTCGATCGTTAAGCACGCTACAATTGTAATCTACAAATTGTTTGGTTGAATCAAAATTAACATAATTCGCGAATTATATCTTTCCGCTCGTAAAATCTTTATGATTAAGACTTGTCTTGTCAATAGGGCATTGAATTTAAATTTAGCTATACCCTCTTGTTAAACTCCAGAAATCGTTCAACAAATAAAAGTTAAGTAAGACTTTCAATACGATCGTTTTACTCTTCAAATGTCTCTGTAATAAACTAATAACATATCCGTAATATGACGAATGGAAACTATGTAATTATTTGAAGGACTAATCATGTATTATAAAAATAATCACACGCTTAGAACTGGAGCTTCAAGTAATAAGGTAATAACAGAAACAATAGCAAAGCGAGGAAAGAAGGTCAGTAACTCATCAATTATAAAAACTTCACGTTTTGTTCCACTCCGTTAATTGTTTAATTTATAACTGACTGTGAGAAGGCAAACAGCTGATTCATAGAATTTTATTTTATTCTTGACCGATATAATATGAAAGAACATTGTCATCAAGTCTACTTGAGTTTTAGTGGTTGACGATAAAGAAATAACAACATTCTGAACTATGAACTTCTAAATATAGATTCGTTTAAATGAGCGTAGAAACAATCATGTCTATCAAAGTTATCAATCGCAGCAGTTTTTTCCTCGTCAACAAAACACAAAGTCATCTTGTTAAAGACGAGAACAATTAAAATATCTAGTAAATATAAATAAACGGAATACGTACCAAAAACTGTGTCCAATTAGAAAAAAAAATCACAGAATAGAACCACCACTACCACAACACTGCCGATGGATCCGATTATCAAAACTGTTTAATCGTGAACCGGTATCAACGCGTGCGTCGCTGTCCACGGCTGCAAAACGACTGGCATGGCGTGGCGCTGGGAATGTGGGAGGAATCGACTTGAGACTTGAAAATCTCCGAATACTTGATTAAGTACAGAAAGCAATGTAGGTTGTTTTGTATGATTCCGCTATAAAACAAAGGACTTTTGGCTACAGAAAAGTTTGTTGCAGTTTAGCATGGCCTTTCCCAACAGCACCTATTGGGACCATAATAACAGGTAAGCTTTTAAGTGGTAACAAAGTCAGTACTTCCTTTGATGTTTTTGTCTACATCCCAGTTTATACATGGGTTTAATAACTATCCTACCAGATAACCAAATGACGGTCATGGTCGTTTGTAAGATGATATATGACTATAAATGAAAGGGGGGTACTACTGAGATGATGGGTAATAGATATGCATGGAAGAAGAAAACATGTTGCGTCGACGATAAATACATGGGGATATGGGACAAAGAATGCATGATGATAATGGTATTAATGGTCATGAAGGTTTTGACGATTAGACTCAATACTCAATACTTTATTGCATGCCATAATGTGTACATATGATAGTTGGTATGTCAAAACATCGAATTAATTATGGACGGGCACAGCAAAGTTAGTCTTTAATAGGAGCTTTGTGTTAAGAAAAAAAAAAAATTAAAACATCTTTAAAATAGAATCATTTGCTTTTATGGTTTTTATATATGACTTGGGTGATGAAAAATTTAAGAAGATGATATGGCTAGAAAAGAGGTCATTAATAAGATTATGGCTAATATACATGCAAGAAGAAAGAAGAAGATTTGTCCATGCATGGAAGAATAAGACATGCGATTGGGATATGGGCAGGACAATGACGAATGATGACAATTATATTCAAGGATGTGATGATGGTTTTTATGAATAGCTGGTCATCGACCAAATGAACCACGTGTAGCTTGCAAGGTCGTGATGCTAATGTGTTTATATAAGTGGTCACTCTATGTTGTGCGCAAGTCTCGACAAATTTGCGATACATAAAAGCGAAATCAATAAAATTAATTGCAATTAGGAAACATAAAATTATACGAGTATCCTTAAGTTACATGAGCTTCTGATTGCAAGCATTCCGTAATTACTGATAAAGTGGAATATCAGCAACAAATTCTTCTATCTGTGAGGTAACTGGTTAAAATATGTATTTCAGTGTTCACGTAGGAAGATAAGCTGATAAAGCCGGAATATTAATTATAATATCTGTAATTAACAGTGTTTGATCTAAAATCGAAGGTGTAATGACAGTTGAGTTGATAATTACTAATCCAGCTGGCAATTTTGGAAGGGAAAATAATGTTTACGTGTCTTATAATGATTTGACAATGAACTTTGTAAATCAACATGATTTGATTAGCGTTGAAGGCTCTGAATTTACATCTGATAATTCTAGTTTTACGACCTTAAATGTTGTTTATGCGAAAATATTTCTAGGAATTTCACTGTTTGTGTTTTTAAAGTCAGATGGTAGCCTTTGATTTGTGTACGAGTATTTATCCTCCAGCGGTTGCTTAACTTTGATCGAAACATATTCTTTCTTCATACATAATCTTTTTTAAATGTAAGTTTCTTGATTGAATAAATTCCATTTTGAATTCCAAAAATGCAAGCCATTAAAATAGCTTACGTTATCTCGCAGAAAGCTTTTGCTTTAATGCATAACCTTCTTTCAGACAAGCATAACCCGTTAGCAGCCCGCTAGTCGCCATTTACATATTTATATGTATAAAGGTTTATAGAGCGTGGGTTAATTACCTCAACAAAACACTAAAAACTTGTTAGATACTCTGAGAAATTAAGGTAGGTACTGAGCGATGACGTCAAAGGCCAAACAATTACCGGACATCAAACTCAAAGCACAAAAACTCTCACGGTTGACTAGAGTTTGGCTGATGAAGCGTAAACGTTTCTTATTGGAAAACAACAAGAGATGTAAACAAAAACTTTTATATAGCAGTAAATTGAAGAAACATCAGTGGTGCACTGAATTTATTAAAATTGAACGCGTAAAGACCAGCTAAAGTGAAACTGCAAACTCTAAAGAGTCTGCGAATAAATGTATTGATAGTTATATCAATGAAGACGAGGAAAAAACAAAAGACCAAAAATATTTACAAAGGACCAACCTAAGTCATTTAATTAATTCAATACCATAACTATTCTTGAGAATCTCAAAAAACAAAACCACATAAGCAGCTCATCTGTGTTCAGTGCAGTTAATTCTAAGCCATTTATGAGCGACCTCATTGACGTCATAGCGTAATGATATATCGGCGGGTGTCGAATTGACGATAACGCCTTACGCATGCTGAATACAGATAACTATGTTTACAAGTTTCTACTGATTGATTCAAACGCACTTTGGGTCATTAAATAAGAAGCTAAAGAAGGCAAGTACATGGATAACACCAACATCGACTCAGACAACGCATCGTTTGGAGCACTACTGGACACATCAGAATCAGAAGACACGGCTTCAACAAACCTTATTTATTCCTTGGACCTTGATGTTTCGTGAGTGTTCTTTAGCCTCCAAAAAAACTTACTGGATAAAACCATTTATTCGGCTCCTAACTCAAAACTTCTTTCACCCAAGTCAAGAGAAGGAGGCCTAATCTGTACTGACATCATCATTCAACTGTGCCTTTTTTAATTAAAAACTTTTTACTGTAGATTAAAATCCTTGTTAGCGATGTTATCATTACATTAACGAATTGTGTCTTTCCACCGTAAGAAATGGTCCTTCTGAACCGTCTATATCAGTGTCGAAGTATTGATTCTCTTAATGACATAAGAAGCACGTGATGCATCGGTACTGTCGTACTGACCGAGTTCACTTGTGAGTATTCACGAGAATGGAATCTGGTTTGAACTCGAAACCTTTTTAAAAAGATCGATAATATTAAAAGGTACGCAGATGTTAACAAAATTACGGATACTTTTGTAGTTGAGGGAACATTAATTAAAACTATACCTAGACATAACGGTCTGCAGCATACGCACGAAGCGAGGTAATCAATACTTGCTCCTTTCCCTGCTACTAAAGTGAATACCATAGAACTAACAGCTGTTTCAAGGATATTCAGAATGCAGCAAATGAATGATTCAATTAAACAATAAAAAACCTTGACAAATAACAACACGCAGCCCAATTACTTCTGCTGTGTTACTCAACCTAATTAGAACAACAAATATGAATATAATACATATCAATAAAAAATCTGAAGAATTCGGCAGCATTTACTGAACCCAAAAAGGCAAGACTGCAGAAATATTAAAGGACTGCTATAAAATTATTCAAGACTTGGTCACGGTCACAATTTACAATATACTCGAGTTTGCGTCGAATGGATTTAACCAAGCTTCATAACAGTCACGTTCAACCTATTTTCGGCTGAACCACAAGCAACGCATTATGGTTTGGAGATTTGCCTTAACGTAAATTTTGTTATGATTACATCTGCAGTTTGTAAAGAGCTTGAGACTGAACGTAAATAGACGTCATGCGGTGTTATTTCTGATGGATTAAGCAGAGCCATATACATATACTATTGCAGATTTACAATTCGTTGATTGGAAAATCTGCAAGATGATTTCCTTATAGAACTCTACAGAGTGGGAGGCATCGACGCGAGTCCTGTTACAATGGATTCAGTATTTGATTTTGAACACCGCTGTATTGACATTTTTCATCGGTTATTTAAAAATAAATGCTGTTGCATACATTTTGCCCGCGTAGGTGTTGCACTTTTGTATGAAAAATTTCTACAATAATGTCTAGAATCTTGTTCTGAATTCATGGTTGCGCGTCGATGACCCTGCAACCCTGTTTAAGTCAGTTAAAGTTACTGACATGGAAATCAAACAAAACGAAGACAGAAGAGACCTATATGTAGGAAATGGAAAAGAAGAAGCTAAACATGATATGAGCTAATGACCTCTTTCATCACGCTACTTCGATACTCTGGGCAGCTATTTAATAGTTCTTGTTGTTATGTTAAGTTCTCAGTATTTTCTTAATGAAGTAACGGATACACGCTATTTTAAAATGACTGTGTCAAGGCTTTGTAGTCTATGTTCGTAAATATTTACTTTAAACTTTAAAGGTACTTAACAAGTTTATAAATAACAGCTAAAAATAGAAATTGCATTTAGCACCTTCAAAAATATTTTTAATTTTATTGAAGCTGTACTTTGACCCAAATGCTTTTACAGACATTCTAAAAGACAAGTCATCGTCACACAGACACAGACAAGCTTTAAGTTTATTGACAATAGAACTTGAACCAGTGACTACAGTTAATACTGAACTGTTAATTCCGCTACCACAATTTTTCTGACTGATTAATCTTTTCACCGCAACATAAACTATTGTGCGCTTTTATCATTTCTACGTATCATCTTCTAATGAATCACGATAACACAGGGAAGTAAAATGCATGGACATATATCAAGATGCTTTTAACTTTCCGACCACGATAACGTTCTAACGTGCACGTATTTCAATACATTTCGTGGGCGTGGACGTCCACGATAATATCGTCACGTTAGAAATTATAAAAACGCACATCCTCGAGCTGTCACGATAAGGCGGATGAATAACAAGCAGATAACTGTTGGATTACTCGCAGCAGAAGTTGTGAAAGTGCCTTCTCCGCAAGATAACTACTGCTTCAGGTATCCATCTTGAGAATACATATTTTATTTTACAAGAGATAAAGATACGATGGTTGGACTGTGTGAAAGATGATATGGCTAGAAAGGTGACTACCGAGATGACGACTAATAGAGAAGTATGGAAGAAATAGACATGTTGCGCCGTCCCCAAATAAATTGGGATAAGAGCGGGAGAATGATGATGGAAGATAGTAATAAAAGAAACGAACAAAATAATGCTAAGTAAACTAATCCACCGGTAATCATAAAAAGAAAGCGTCTGAAAATTTACACTATCGTGTTAAATAACGATCAAAAAATCGCAACGACGTCGCTAAATATGAATGTTACTTTAGTAAATATCTGTCATTTGCATCGATCTGCGATTTCGATTTTATGAATCTTGTGGTATATGGCTAGAAAGAGGTTGACTACCGAGATGAATAATAGCGAAGTATGGAAGAAAATGATACGTTGCGCTGACCCCAAATAAATGAGGATAATGGTAGGAGAATAATGACGATGATGAAATCTTCTGATAATCTGTGGATAAACAGACTAATTTTTTTTTTTCGTGTAATTCACTCTGGCCTTTATCATTAAGCATAACTCGTATTAGCTTCCTTATAATTATGACACGTTTTATTGCTGTTCAAATTAAGATAAATGTTGGACATGGTGCCATAAATAAAAACATGTCATTACCAAATTTAATTCTCGCTGCCGCAAATTATGTTTGCAATTACCAAAGTACAGACGCCAGCAGGTCAAGCTACCCGAAACTGTCAAATTTTGGAATCTATTAAAGAAATTTGACCGATTGTAGTAACTTGATGTGCTGGCGTCTGTAATTGTTGGTGAAGCTGTAATATTCCTTACATCAAATGGTCAATAAAGTATAAACAATATTAGAGGGAATGACTCACATGCTTCATTATCAACATTCCGGGCTTCCCGACTTGCATCTTTACTCAATATATTATGTCTTTCTATGATTGCCCCCCTATCGTATTTTCAATTGAAGTAATCTAATGTCAAATTTGTTGACTCTTATAATTGGTTAATCTCGTCGCAATTTCACTTGATGGTCGATTTTCTATTTTCTTAACACAATTTGTCTGCCTGTTAACTAACTTTTTCAAGCCACGGGACTTGTGTCCCGATGCTGGGTGAAGGGCTTCCCTTCCTCCTTCCAAATCTCTATGTCCTTTGCGATTTCCGTCCACGTTTGCCCTATCTCTTTATGAATATCATCTGCTATCCATCCTGCTTTGGGCATATATGTAAGTCCCCAACTACGTGAGCATACACAAAATTCTTCCAAAAATGAACAAATTAGTAACCGCTAAAACAGCCTACAATAAAATGCGACCACTACGTATGGTGGTACCATCATTCATCATTACCCCACGTCATTACCAAAGTCACGGACCGCACCTGACGTCCATTGTCTGATTCCATTAGTAGGAACTTTGGTAGCTAAACCTCCGAGGTCGTTGGCATTAGTTACCTTTTTGCCAGGTGTAGGGTAGCTTAATGTACTGTTTTCGTTGGGATATTTTTTTGTGTTGTCATATCGGGGCATGGTTTATAATTTGTTAAGATACAACGCTGTATACAGTGTGTTAGGTTATACGGGGGACAATAGTTAGTGGAGTGTAGTACAGGTAGTCATCAAAATGAACATCTTTCACTAGGACCAACACTGAAATATGAAATCAGCTGTTCTACATTTTGTCGAGGTAAGCGAGATAGACTTTAAAAAGATGGTTGGGACAGTCTGGATGCGAAAGGTGGAGGACAGGGTGTCGTGGTGCAGCTTGGGAGAGGCCTATGTCCTGCACTGTACTGCGATAAGCTGAGTTGATTGAGTCGAACATAAATGTACGGAGCAGTTGGCTATATTTCGCGATTTCAATGTTGGTCCCTTAGTAACAGTTATTCATTTTTATGATTACTCCCTTAAAATACAGGGTGTTAGGTTCGTAAACGACTCGGGCAACGTTCGAGTTACAAGCGGTCGTCGCCCGAGTCGTGTTATGTTGAAGATCGTGTTAGCTGTCCCTTATCACTGGGTTGTTTTTTAGCCCAGATCTTCTCTTTGGATCTTTTCTTCTTTTTTTTTCTTTTTGGTTTTGTTACTTTTTTTATATAGGTAATTTGTTTTTTTTTTATTGTGTTTAGTTTAGTTTAGTTTTATGATATTTCTGTACGAGTCGCAATAAATACTTTTTCTTTCTTTCTTTCTATTTGCGGTACTTCGCCAATCTCACCGCATTTTGACGTTTGATTACTTTTAACGGCAAGGGTTTGATTACTTTTTTGTTTATTTTTTTTTTCACCCAGGTCATTGCTTTTTTGTGTGATAACTTGATTTGAGGATAATTATTTTTGCTTCGATTCCAGACGTTGCAGAATCGATGACCATTGGGGTAGACGTGTTATTGAGTGGAGACCGCAAAGCGGTAAACGTGAGGTGGGACGACCTCAGAGAGCGACGATCTTCGCAGGATGGCTGGTAGCAGCTGGATGAGAGTTGCCGAAAATCGAGTTGAATGGCGTGCAATAATAGGAGAGGCCTATGTCCAGCAGTAGACTGCTATAGGCTGATGATGATGATGTTGAAGAATCTCCAGTCAACTTGCGTAATAAACCAGCTGGTATGAAAACAAATTCACAAGCCTTGAACAACTAACCTATTAATCTAATCAGAGTTAGTTATATTTTATCGCCAGCTAAAATAAGCTAACAAGCCGTTTCTCTTTGCTCTCAAATTCGTTCGCAACAAAACTACCATTATTACACTTGTAGTACATGTGTAACATGTATTACTTGTTACATGATTGTACCCTTTAGCTCGCCCTATTTATCGGAGCTGATTGGTTCAATATCTGGGTACAATGTTCAGCTGTTATCTGTATGAAATACGCAATAGGATAAACGTCACATGCGCGATTGTCTCGGAATTATTTCCGTGGAAATATTCTGCTGGCAGCTTGTTTTGTCACATGGCAAGTGAGGTTATTAATCCTCAAAAGACTACTCCAAGTTAAACTCAAACTCAAAGCATTTATTTCAATTAAATCAATTACAGGCACTTTTGAATTGTTAAGGGATCGGTCAGTCAGAAAGATGGAGCTAGTTGCCATTCGAAAGCGTAGTAGGTTCCTATGGAGAAGAAAGTGCATGAAACTCTACGAACACTAACTATACCCGCACTGGGCCCGCGTGGTGGACTATGGCCCACTCGCTCTCACAGAGAGGAGGCCTGTGTCCCAGCAGTGGGAATATTGTAGGCTAAGGTAAGATGGTTCTGATTATTGGAGCATATTCACTGTTTCAAGTCTGGCTACTGCTGCTTGCATGATTGACTTGCCTCTTCAGTAAAGAGTAGATGCATCTCAAAGGCAGAAAAAAAACTATTCCCTAATAATACACAGCTTTCACTTTATTTGACCTATCTGTTAATGCAGAAATTCGTCAATATTTCTAAAAATAGTAAATTTTTCTTCCTACTTTTAATAACTGTAATTTATATGGTGAACCTACACAATAAAGAGTATTAAACTGTATTCTGGCTACATAATTTATAAAAATAAACTTTAATCAGCAAAGTACTTCTAATGTGTCAGGAAATATTTATTTCACTGTGATTATCTGAACATTCTACGTAAATCGACACAAAACACGTTATTTAGAAGCACGTGTGCCCGCGTGGTATGTGCAGTGCAGAGCTCACAACCAGGCGCGGTCCGAGGGAGGGGGCGGTTGTCATGACCCCCCCCCCCCCAAATCATTCAAGCTGTCGAGAGTCTGGATGATTTACTTGCCTTACTAACTTACTACTTGGTGACCCCCCCAAAATCTTGGACTGCAACCGCGCCTGCTCACAACATGTGTTACGCATTGAATAACAATATTATAACACAGTCAGCTGAAGAAAGCAAAAGCCATTCAAACGACATTTCATAACTCCGAGACTTGCTAGTGATGGGAATGTGTGAATATCGATAACTTTTATTTGTGCGAGCGATAATTTTATGTATTTTTTTTAATCCGTACGAAAAGGGTGCCAACCTGCCAACACTGCCAACCGGACTCTATTACTAAAGCTCCGCTGTTCATCCGTCCGTTTGTCACAGGGTTGTATCTTTTGAATCATAATAGGTAGACACTTGAAATTTTCAGTGTGTACTACTATGGCCGCTATAACAACAAATAATAAAAATACATGTATGTAGTGTTAAATATTGTACGGTGGTACGAAACCCTTCGTGTGCGAGTCCAACTCACACTTAGCCGCTTTTATAGGGTTTTTGCAACAAGACTCAAACTTTGACGACTGAAATACCTAATTAACAAGCAACGTTTATGAATCCTTGGACTGGGAACTCCTCCACCGCGTGTAGGTATCATTAATACCGATTACTTAAAGTATTACAGATTTTTTCTGCGTAAGAAATTGTCAATAATAATGTATGCATGAAGATGCTGTTGTGTAATCTCAACATTCTCAACAAAATAGGGCGAACCAATCCAATTACCTAGCGTGTTAACACTGTTAATATTCTAAAATAAATGAGGTTATTTTAGAATATTAACAGTGTTACGTGTATGTAGACGTTTACGCCTACATTAGATGCTCGATATCGATACTAATTTTATAATTAACTTCTCTGAAGGATATATCGGGTGTAAAAAGACAATTAACGAAGCCGAGAGTCACTTCTACTTCCCGTCATTGTATTTTTTTTTTGTACTGGACCATTCCTAGGATTTCTGGTTACGGAGATATTGAAGGTCAAAATTCCAACTTTTACCGACGTTTTTTTTTACGAAAACATTTTTTTACAGCTTAAATACACTCCAAGAACCCTGTACCGCTGTATGCGCCCATAAGCACTATGTTTTGAATACGTTACATTGCGCACTACCGCAAAAAGCAAATTTTCACACCAAAAATAAAAGTCGTTTCCTAGCATATTTTTGTGCAACGTTGCTTAGTTTGATGTACAGAATGCGAAGTTGACGGCTATGTGATGTGTCTTTTTACACCCGCTATTAGGCTAATGCGCATTTTTATTAGCCAAATACATTATCTACGATTACAAGTATCACCATTTACTACTAATAAGCAATATTAATAATCGATTAGTGTGGCATTTTATTGTTTTGTAATTTAATACTAATTACTTGAACTAAGCTTATCGCTAGAGTTAGGAGGGAAATAAATAACACATATTACAACTACAGTTTTCTATATTTATTTCTTAACTGAGTTTGCATCGACAACATAACATGTGGTTGCGCTAGTGGCCCACAAACTTCAAATTTTCTTACGTTTTTTGCAATCTGCAGGTCAGTGTCAGGTTGTATGTTGATTAAAATATGATTCGCGAGCGTAAATACATACTTGTTACGCTCGTGGGCTACCCGGCGCTTCCCTCTTATTTATTTCCGTAAGCAATTGTTTCATTTGATTTGCTGTTATTTAATCTAGATGCCGTTTTGCAAAAAAACATCGTTATCTTAACAATAGCTTAAATAAAAAATGAATAAAAAGGCTTGGACTTTCCCGTGTCGTCATTGTATTTACCTATTAAGGTCAAATATTATGCATAACAATTAAAAAATAATGCCCTACTGATAACATTATCAAATAATATCTAAATTTCTGCACGCTTAAGATATCTATATCCTCATCGTCAGCGAGCTTATTCTCAAAATAACCTATGTTTTACAATAATAATTATACAACATAAAATACCCGAAACAATTCTTCACTTAAATATCGATTGAATTTGAAAAATAAAGAAACTAAGTAAGCAATTTATGTACGGTCCGTTTAATATTTTAATTCCCCTCAGTAGTTATCTTATAACCTATATCCTCATCGTCAGCGAGCTTATTCTCAAAATAACCTATGCTTTACAATAATAATTATACAACATAAAATACCCGAAAGCAATTCTTCACTTAAATATCGATTGAATTTGAAGAATAAAGAAACTAAATAAGCAATTTATGTACGGTCCGATTAATATTTTAATTCCCCTCAGTAGTTATCTTATAACCTATTCGATTACGTACTCCTATCTAATCTATACGGATACAGATAAATCAGAATCATTTAATTATTATTTTGGTAAAAATTAAAAAAATTTAACTTGCAAGATTTGATTACAGACACACATCGGGACAGGTGAAACTACATAAAAGCTTGTAAACAATTACCTGTTACATGTAATTGGTAATCAAAATTAATACTCAAAGTCAATGAACGAATATGACAAAAACTTTATGCACGTCGTTTTGAACTACATTTCCATTTCGACTGATGCTTGATGTTACTTTCCCATCACGGACTTACAGACTACAGAAGAAACGGAACTAAATTGCGCGGATGCAGGTTGTTTACTTGTGCAAAATAGAATTGTGCCTAACATAATGTGTTACATATATGTAGGACATATCCAACTCACAGACGAAATATTTTACTTTATTTATAGATTTTTAAAATATTTCAGTTCATCGATATTATTAATGTCCCACCCCTATGGATGCGGAAGAAAAGCTGTGAGCTTTTGTGTGGTGCACGGACGCCGGTCAACATTTTGCACACAATGACCCAGTCCTGCATTACACAACGTTTTGAGGCATGGGAGATTCTCTTTCCATGTATTATTGTACTTATATTAACTTTCGTAAGACACGTTCGGTTATTTTAGTTTATGGTTTTAGTTATGACTTTGTAATGGGATTGTCCGATTCGATTTGGACTTGAACAGAACCCATAATTACGAGATTACTCGCAAACTCGCCGCGGCATCATCTCCATAAAGGGAAAAATCTTAGTAATTACAGAATTTGCATTATTACAATTAGTGTAGTAAGTTTATGAGAAAAAATTAATTATTAATCATACACATAAATGTCACACA
Source organism: Apamea crenata (assembly GCA_949629185.1). Classification (NCBI taxonomy): domain Eukaryota; kingdom Metazoa; phylum Arthropoda; class Insecta; order Lepidoptera; family Noctuidae; genus Apamea; species Apamea crenata. Next base: position 12,162,730 of record OX451377.1, read on the forward strand.
ATTTTCTACAGTTACATTTTATCGATATTACTTACAGAAAACAGTTCGATTTCATCGATATTATTAATAGAACGACCCATCCCTAAAGAAGCGGAACGAAAGCACGTCGATTGCGGCGCAAACGCAACTTACAGGTCACTTTCTTGACACAGTCCACTATTACATAACTCTATGTAGCACATGGTAGATTCTACATAGATATGGCCGATTTTGCAGATTTTTTATGGGACAATAAAGATAAATTACATCATTGGTAGGACGCAAATGTCATATTTCAACAGATATTGTCCAAATATGGCACGAATATTTTCAAATAGCCGTGCAGAAAATTAATTTAGCAGATAAGTGGATTAAAACATTTTATGAGATGTTGTGAGAGTATGAGAAATAGGTTCGTTTCAAAACTTAGCTAATTATTATTAATTAAGTTGTTAAGCCTGCTGTCGCAAATATTTTACTACGACCGTGGGACATAGGCTTTTGCAAATCAAAAATTTATGACCAACTATGAAACAGGTTTTGAAACTATGTATATAATATAACTAGCCGACCCGGCAAACATTGTTTTGCCATATACATTATTTCTAGGAAATATATCATCTTTTTTGTATTAAAAATAGATGTTGGCCGTTTCTCAGACTTACCCGATATGCACACAAAATTTCATACAAATCGGTCCAGCCGTTTCGGAGGAGTTTGGTAACAAACATTGCGACACGAGAATTTTATATACGAGGGTGAATCAAAAAGTTCTTAGAATTGCATATATATAAAACCTTTTTGGGAGAAGTTCGATATTCAAATTAAAGAGTGTCAATCACACAATATTTATGCAAACTGTCACTTGTTTTTGTCAGTTCGTTCGCAAGTAATAAATTGTTTTGTGCAACGAGTTGCTAAAAACCCAAAATTAAAAATTATGGATAAAAGTGAGTTACATGCGGTGTTAAAATATCTGTTTGAAAAAAATGTCTACGAAGGAAATTTTTTCGGACATTCAGCAGACATTAGGGGATGATGCTGTACCCTATTCTACGGTTGCGTACTGGGTGGCTGAATTTAAAAGAGGTAGATCAAGCTGTAAACATGACCCGCGTCCTGGGCGGCCTTCAACCTCCGTTACGGAAGAAAACGTCAAAAAGGTTGAGAATCTGGTTTTGGAAGACAGAATAATAACTATAAAACGTATAGCTGAGATCCTAAAGATATCATTTGTTAGCGTTCAATCAATTTTAATTGATTCACTGGTGTTCAAAACAGTGTCGGCAAGATGGGTGCCACGAATGTTAACCGACGAAAACAAAAAGCGACGTTTGGAAATTTCTAAGCGTAAGCTCGAAATATTCCAGCGTGATTCGGATAATTTTTGCCGTCGCCTTGTCACCATGGATGAAACGTGGGTCCACCATTTCGATCCTGAACCTAAGACACAAAGCATGTCTTGGAAACGACCATCCTCTCCATCCATTAAGAAATTTTGAGTTGCTCCTACCGCTGGCTAAGTTATGGCCTCAGTGTTCTGGGATAGTGAAGGAATTCTTTTTATTGATTACATGCCAAAAGGCCAGACGATTACTGGGCCCTATTATGCAAATTTAGTCCCGAAAGTGCGTGAAGCGATTAAAGAAAAACGTCGTGGAAAACTATCGTTGGGCGTGTTGTTTCTTCAAGATAACGCTCCTGCTCATCGATCGGAAGTTGCGCTCAACGCGATCCGCTGTGCTGGCTTCAATCTCCTTGACCACCCACCATATTCTCTGGACTTAGCCCCAAGTGATTTTCACTTATTCCCAAAATTAAAGGAGGACATTTGTGGAACAAAATTTTACGATAATGACGCGGTTATGGCTGCCGTAGAGGAGGAGCTGCTCTGCTGATGGTGATGATGAAAAACTACAGATGTAAATAATACCTCCTTTAATAAAGATTGGTCCTTGGCAGCTCTGGACAGAGAGAGATAGAGGAGAAGAGGGAGGCGTTTGCTCAGAAGAGGGGCAATAACGACTAATAAAAAAAAAAAACCTATTCACATTTTATTTTATTTATGATAGTTTGAAAGAGGTGCCGAGATGATACCATGCGGGCTGGTTCGAGGTGCTAAAAAGAAAATAGTTCTCGGAAAGATTTGGGCGAGGCCTGTGCACAGCAGTCAGTGGGGATTATACTGAACAAAAAAAGTGTTAGTCTTTGTCTTGTTGGCATTGTGGTCGTACTCACGGCTGCTGATTGCGAGGTCCTATTCGATCCAGGTTGACCAAAATCGTATCAGTATGGCAATAGGCTCGCCCGTATTACCTTGGACTTGTAGCTGATAAAACGTTGCTTAACTTTGCCTTCGGGGTATACAAGCACGATGCTATGTAAAGTTATAAATCTACACATGTCATAAAAAAATATGCGCGTAAAATTCAGAACCTCCTTCTTTACGTCGTCGATTAAAAATAGTAGCGAATCAAAACAGTACAATGAATTTTTTTTTTAAAGTAATTGCTACGAGGGAAAATATAGTTTTTAGATTTTTTGGCCGTTTGTCTGAATCTATGTTCCGGACTAGCACAAAAACGGCTGAACGGATTTGGATGAAATTTGACACACAGATAGTTTATTACCTGGATTAACACATAGGGTACCTACTTCTTTTTAATCACGGTAGTACGTTCCCGTGGGATATTTTCTGAAACCCACGCGGGTAAAAGGCAGTAGATAATGATAAAGGATTTAAAAACTTCCACATGACCGTTAGTCATGTATGTAATTCACTAATTGTCGGTATTCTTTGAAAGAAATACATGCACATCATAAATATTCAATAGTTCCGAACTGTCAGTCAAGTATGAAAACGTTTTGTGCACTTACTAAGTTATGAGTGTACCGGAAGTTACGTATTGTATGTCTGTACCCCTGTGACTCGTAACCGAACTGCGAGGAATAACATCGTATGTGTAAAGTGAGGTACATCTGTATGTCTGTAGTGTAGCCCTTATCTGAGCTGTGTGGAATAACATCGTATGTATACTTACATTGATTTTGATGTGCTAGTTATCTTGTTGGCCTGAAACAAATGAAAAAAGTTATTAGGACATTTTTCTATGACAGTTATTAGGCAGTTTTCTATGCAGGTATTTAACAGACCCTATTTCGACCACTATCTTAAATATTGTAGGTTAAACTCTATTTCGTGATTGAGCGACTAGTTTTAAGCTGTATCCACAACGAAGTTATTCTTTTGGAGCAACGTTTACAAGAAGTGTTGGTGTCGACAAAGGATACCAAAAATATCTAGTAATCTTAGTAAAAGTTATAGAAAGTTACTTAATGTAATCATGTTACGAATTGTTGCTTTACAAAAAGTAATTTCGATATGGATGCACCTTTAAGCCCTTATTTGAGAGAACATAATAAGTTGGCGGGGTTTTGAGTCAACTCTATCAAATTCGACTCAATAAAAAAATGTGTACTTACACGAGAGCTATTGGGTCAAATTAAAACTCTGCAGACGTGATAGGTATCGAAGTACGTTAAATGCAGACGTAGTGTCGATATATAAACATGATAAAACAAATTAGATTTAGATATTGATGCCCATCACGTCTGCGGGGTTTCGCTAGCTAATTGAATTCAACCTTGTTTGCTAAAAGACATTCCTAAATAGCCTTTCCTATAATCTATCAGAGTGTTGTGGGTACTATCGCCAAAACCTTGACCATTTTGAAAACAAAATCCCGTGCACATGATGACCACAGCTACTTTCGTAAGTAAAACAAAAGAGGATCCTTTTTAGGTCGACTTATAATATGCGCTGCAAGCAGGAATAGTCCTTACGGTGCGGTGGTCAGATATATGTTTTGGCGATATTACCTAGACAAAGGAAAAGGCTTTTGCAGTTCCATTAAATTTTATGGTAGCTGAGCAAAAACAAAGTCCACACAGCCTGCCCACAGGTCAACGTCCATGCTTGACGAACACCTGACCAGTTCACCTGCCTTAATACACGTGTAGCCTTTGAAAATACACAAAGCACGTGCCAAATGACCTTTAAGCTTACAGGTGTATACGATGAACTTTAAAGTTATTGTTTAACTACACAAAGAAATGGGAAGTGAATATGTCAAGTTTGACACGACCTTATTGTCCAAAGAAAGTCACGGTTAAAGGTTATCGTGCTTTGTTCTGAAATGGTTTAGTTCAAGAAGTAACATTTATAAAGGCAAAATGTGACTATGGACCTAGATCACAGACAATGGCCCATTGCTCCCGTACCCTTTTGCGTAACACAGTTTCAATCACAATCCGAGCGTTTTGAAGGATGTTGCTAATCCATTGGTGCATAGGCTTGACAAGTTGGTCTGCCCAACAACGTTAACAACGCAATGAACGTGGGTCAAAATGAAACCCATTACGATCAATTATCAATTGTATGTTCTGTGTGTTACGCTATTAGTCCGCAGATTTGTGCAATAGCGTCTGCACTATGAAAGATCTGCGCAAGGCTACTAAGGTTGTCGATGTGGCTGAATTGAAAGTGGCTCTTGCCGTATTTTTATGAACGTTCGCAAAAATACCTCTAATTTACCTCCAGCTTTTGATATCGTTGAGATGAGATTCCGACTACCTACATTTTAAACCATTTCAAATACGGCAATTAGCTCCCTGTTCAAAGCTAAAAGTGACGAAGAAGATAAGATTTCAATAAACCATCTACTTAGCCATGAGCTTCACTTATTATAACAAGAAATTAATTCGATTAGTGACCTGACATTGCGGAAATGATCGGAAACAAACTAAACGGGGATGTACCAAAACCAAATTCATCAAAATTAAAACAAATAAACGCACGCAAAGTAAACGAATCATCAAACAAAAATAATGATCATCTTTAAATTTTAGGACCAATTCGTATTGCCGATTTACATCGGAAATGAAGATTCTAGAAGCGTTTCATAACCTTCATTGTGGAGCTAGGAATCCCCGCGCTGTAGGCCGTAAAAATGTAGAGCCTTCAGATATTTGATTAAAATGCATTTGCATTTTAATATAAGGATAAAGGTTAGTGCTCATATACACGAACGGCACGCGGCAACTACGACGGCAGTCGTCGACGCGTCTACTGCTGCCGTCAACACATCGCTGCTCATGTATGAGATAACTGCAGCCGTCTGATGAGCACTTACTCAATAAATTGTATTTAAAGAGACTCCACGAGTGGCAATATCTAAGGAACCCTACAGTTTTACCGAAACCTGAGCTACATAATTCTCAATAGTTATATGCAGCTGAGGGCCTTGTGGCTAAGTAATAACAGCCACACGGTTCGATCGATCAGGTTAAGCTACGTTTGCCGCGGTTGAGTAAGACATCTCCGTGACTCTGAAAGCACGTTAAGCTGTTGGTCCCGGCTGTCCTTCGTGGATCTTTGACAGTCGTTACTGGTTGTCAGAAGCACGAAAGTCTGACAACCAGTCTTACCAAGGCAGTTACTGGGTAATACTGTAATACTTACCGTATTAACCAGTAACTGGGTTGTGGGGGTCGGATAGGCAGTCGCTCTATGTAAAATACTGGTAATCAGCTGCATCCGGTTAGACTAGAAGCCGACCCCAACATAGTTGGGAAAAGGCTAGGCAGGTGATGATGAGTTATATGCAGCTGGGTTAGAGTGAGTACTCAAAAATCTAGCAAAAGTATCGAGCAGTCAGCTTCTATAGAATGATGATGATGATGGTGATTCGTATGGTCGTGCCAAAAAGAGGAAAGAAGACGGGGAAGACCACTTCCACTCTTATGATATTGATAAGGAACCCGATTCTATCAGTGAAGACATCGAGTGTGAAGAAAAACATGCAACACGTTTTAATTTTGCATGTGCGGACATTTAACTAAGATATACAGTTGTAACTAGGTTAAGTAAATTGATATATTATACAAAGTATTGACAGTTCACGTCGTCTCCGAGTCGCGATTAGAAACTGGTTTCTCTCAATACTGACTGGATGACAAAGAGCTGAGCAGTTTATTTGTCATTCGTCTAGCCCTTTTTCCAGTTTAAATTAGGGCGGTTCCAAGTCTAAATATGGAGCAAATGCTGATGTAGGTAGATACAACTATATTAACGTAAGTAAAACTAATCTTCCTTTAAAACAAAATGATGCCAATACAAGGGAAGAAGTGTATAGAACCCTCTGGCAAGATGGGTTGTAACATATGTTCAGAAGTCTGCAACAGAACCAGGGGAGATGGCATGGAAAGAGATGGGCTAGTTGCCCAGCAGGAGGATTGTAGAAGGTAAACAAAGTAATGATGGCGTAAGAGTCTGTTATGGAGGAACATACCATGCTCTTACGCAATCATTACTTTGTCCTCAAGTAGGAACTTGAGGACATTGAGACGCCTAGTAGTGTTCACAGTCGACACAGCAATCCGATAGCAAAATGTGTCTAAATTCATAATAATTTGTCCTATTGTGTTCTGCAAAACAGTAATTTTCTAGTGCTTGTTGTTTCTGAATTCATCCCAATAAACCCTACCATACAATATCACAATGATAGTAAATTGTATATTAATACATATACGCTTATGAGCGGTGAATGCAACCGCTTGTACGTAAGCTTTTGCAACCTGGCTGCGCTTGCGCATGCCTGACCCCGTTGTGCACCAGCGGCTTCTGTCCACTACGGTTATTTGTAAAGAGGTTGGTTTGTGTGTGTTGGGCCTTATGGATTCCTCCTTCCTTCCCATAAGGGCGCCCAAAATATGGTTAATATCTTAAGTAACTACTTGCATCTTTGCAAATTATTTGAGATGAGTTTTAATGATTTCTGCGCCGACTTTGAATAATTCAGGATACGGGGAGGAGGACAATGATGATGATGACTGAATACAAATTGCCCCTGGAATCAATGAGAAGCAAAACGATGCATAGGAAGAGGAACCTAGAGACCGGTCGGTACGTATTGTCCTGTCACTTTTTTTAATTGCATATAATTTTTGATTGATATCACATTGATTATTCAGATTGCCTTGACATTTGCTGCATCTACTATGCAGTGATTAAAAGTCAAAATTAAATCAAGTCCATAAATAAACCTTTCTCAATACTTTCAAATCTATTTATAATTTAATTGAGCGTTCATAAATCAGTTACTAATTAAAATATTTTTTTAGTTTATCTAATGATATAATGTCATTGCTAATGGTCAAATAATTAAGTATAAGTTTAAAAAAATAACCATTACATAAACTAACAATTGATCAAAAAACACATTTTGCAAAAAATTAACCTTACTATTTTTAACAATTGGTTGAGTTAACTACCGATCAAAAAACCGGCCCTTGGTTAACTTAACCAGAAGGCCAGACTAGAATGCTAACATTACGCCATACTTGCCACTCTAACTGGCCAAGTTGGTATATTGGCACATTAGGCACATATTTCGAGATGTAACTAGGAAAGCAAATGAGGGTATGAGAACGAAGGTTGGTATGGCTAGTCGATGTGCCCATCCTCAAATAGCTGTAGATTGCAACATGGTAATGGCTAGTTACAAAGTATTGATCTTAGTGCCTGATAGGCAGGTAGGTATACATCTTGTTTTACTGAAAGGCAATAAACCGATTCAGGGGATGAAGATAAGAGAGATGTGGAGCATGATAGAGATTGAAATCAACAACAATATTAGAACAATGTTTAGAGGTAAGTATGTTTAGATTTTTAAGATATTTAAGGATTAGAATTAGAATACCACGCATGACGCATGAATTGTAACATTTTCTGTAAGATTATCAACATAAAGCGAAGTGGTGTCGCAGGTGTCTACAGAAAGCCTGTTTGCCAACTAATATAACAAATTATTTTTTAATCACACACTACCACCCCTTCCCCATTTCTTCGTCCCCGCTCCACAAATTATGACTTGACCTAGTTTTGGCTTCGCTAAAACCATAAAACATATGACCTTCAAATAGCTCTGCGGAAGGAACACATTTTATTTTCCTAAAATTTCGCCAACGACCACCGCATCCGCTGCGATTTCACCACGCAAATGTTCAATTTATTTCCATGTAATAAAACTAAACTAGGTTTACTAGCTTCGCGGTTATTCTAACTGGTTTATTGACCATATCGTTATTATAATTATTAAATAAAGAGTTGCTTCATAAATAATAAAATAATTACTTATTCAAGCAATAAAATAATGGATAATTGTAAGCAACGTAATAGTTTGACTAGAGAGTGAAGAAATATGTAAGGTAGATAAAATACTAGTCATAGTAGTTAAGCGAGCTAATAAGGCGGATGCAACAAGCAAAGCAGGTAATGCTTTAAGCAATCATACTGCTTAGTTAAACCTAATTGCCAATCAGACAACAAAAGCGGGGAAGCAACAAGAATGGGTGGTCAACAGGCTGTATCACGAATTATACTACCTATATGCCACTGTATACACTATTTTAACCCTGGTAGTATTCAAGGATTTAACCATTTTAATAGAAACCAACAGCCTCACAAATAAAGCAAAGCCTTGACAGAAACTTCATATGTAGAGAGATGGGAGTAATTTCGAAGATATTGCAGGTGCAAACTTTTGGGTTTAATTAATATAAAACTAGTAGAAACAGAGAATGAACTTTAAGATTGCCGAAGACTATGTGATAGTATAACTACATTTCTGCAAGTAAAAACAAACCGTTTGTACACTGTCAACTGTGACTAAATATATAGTCAATAGCACAATCCCACAAACGCAACTGTTTGCCTATCCATCGCGACATATATGAGTAAATAATCGTGACTACGAAATAGCCCTTCACTGTAGTATTGTGTTTCTATTTGTACGTTTCGTATGTTTATTGACTTGTCTTTTATTTATAGGCAGCATTTTTAGTTCGTATTTTATTACCGAGCTCATCATGTCATTTCCTTTCTTGTTTCCTTTTATTTCCTATCATGTCGACCTTTGTTGCTAAATTTATGTTTTCTATCAGCTCTCTCTAGTCTTTCATTTTCTTTCTCTATCGTTCATTCATTGCTTTCCAGTCTAGTGCTTCTGTTTTTCTGACTTTACAAGTGTTGATATCGATTCAAAGATATCAACCAACTCGGATAAGTAGTATAAAAGTGATTTACCGTATAGCCTTCAGCACTATAGTACACCTGCTTTCTGTTCAATATCTACAAGCTCAATCATTATTTCTCATAGACATGTACCCCAAGGGACTAACGGCGTACCAATCTCCATTGCCCAACCATCTAATCTACAGGATATATAAACGTTAAAGTTTACAACTTAAACTTTAGAAGCTGGGCAGTATATTTCACAAGCTGATCAATAATTCAGGAGTTACGTCCAGTTTCCGAGCGAGTGGTCTGAGTACTTCCTTTCATATCGACATAGCAGATGGTGCAATGCAGCTTACGATAATGTAAGAAACAAGCAATATGTGCGTAATTTAAGGTTGTAAAATGGATATAATGGTATTATTTTGAACGAGATAAGGCAAAATGTATGCGATATTGAAGGACGGTAGATAATAGGAGAAAAACGAGAAGAAATACATAATCTTTCAAGCAACCTACCGAAAAAAAAATAAAAAAAAATAAAGCTAGACCATTACCATATTCAATTTATTTAATAGACGGCTGCTGTGATACTATTTTTCTGTGTCAACATTATCAATAGTTATTATGGAAGTAGTGCAAAGGTTACGGCCAGTGATAATTAATAACACAAGCACTCATAATAATATTGTATTGGACGACAAAAACAGTCATGTCATCCAATACAATATTGTTTTGAGTTAAAATAATTTTAATATTTCCAGTTTCTTCTAGCGAGAGAGTTACAGAACTATCACCTCTGAAGTTGAATACATCAACTCCATTTACTACAACCGTAGTGATTTCATAATTTTTGTCCACTGTTGTTACATTCAACAAAGTGTTTCTTAATATTTCTTATAAATATTAAAGTTATTTTCGAAGAAACACTTTCTCCTCCTCTGAAGAAATTATACTGATTTAAATGTCAGATTTTGTAAAAATCATCTCTTGACTCACATTCGGAAATGAATCTATATTTATAATAGAGGCTTGCACAGCAGGTTGAACGAAATAGCCTCCCTCACCGCCATCTTGCTGGCTGGCTAATATTTTTATCACGGCATGAGCTATTTTAAAATAGTTGTATACTAATATGTAATAGTGTGCAGATACGAGAGAAAAAAAAAGAAACAGGTGAAATATATAGAATATGCACTTAAACACAAAAAAAAACAAATTTTAGGAAAAATATTCAGATATTTTTTACCTTCACCGGTTCTTGTGTCTTTCTGTTCTGCATAAAAACGTAGACTTTGCGAGCGTCAGCGAGCAAAAGCAATTGCATAATAATATACTAAAAAAGTTAAGACAAAATAATTCAAGGTCTCCAATTTGAGAGTATGCAAGATTGCGAAAGGTGTATTTGAATTTTTAAAGTTGAAATTGACGGTTGAAACATAACAGCATAAAATTAAAATTTAGCAGTCACGTAGGTTGTTTCTAATATTAGAATTAAGTGATATGCAATCATTGGCTAACTTAGACCAAACTAATTTGGGATTTCCGGACACGATGCTTCCAATTAACTTATTTCGCGGATTGGTAAAACAGGTACGATTATTACATGCACTATCTACATGGTCTTCACATGACCTGCCCAAGATTATGTCTGGACTTTAAAAGAGACTGTGACCTCATGAGTTCGTTTCGGCCTTTTTGCTCAGGGGAGTCAAATAGGAAACGCTCGATCGAGATCATAAGAATGCTGCTAACCTTCTCATAAACCCTTTAGTACGCAGTTTTCAATAAAAAAAATTGGTATATTGCCATATTATAGTAAATAATTTAATTTAATGTTTTGTTTTTGGCGATGTTAATTACTTTGCATGCTATTGCATTGAATCCAATTTTTATAACTGAACAAAGAGCTGTGCTGCTGGGAAGTTTGTTGCGCCACTTCTTCTTCCCAGCTAAAGCACTAGGTAGTGGTGAAGGGCGGGCGTCTTGGGGGAATGTCTTATGTAATTTTGACGTAGGTACTAACAGGTGCTGATTCACAGCCTAGTTTGAACAAATGACTGTTGATTTTGACTATTGATATACGGATGAAACGCAGATTCTAAGATCATCTGAAATACTTGCAATAAAAAGTTTTTTACTTTCAAAACTGCAAAGCTGAGTACCCAATTGACACAAACAGCGCACTTAGCATTCATATCGATCCTAAGTATAATACTGAAGTGAAATTTAAGAGAGAGGCGCTAATAAGTGTTTAACTTACCGCCATTTCTACTAGAAAGTGGTTTCTACCGAGCCGGTTGAACTGGTGTCTGCTATATGGCCTTGGGATTATAAATTATTGAAATTACTCAATGTGGGTAGTATGTAATTCTAGGTGACATTTGACATCTATGCGTACCTAACGATTATCTGTAGACGATGTGTTGCAAATGTAGTTGGTGCACATGAAAGCAGGTTGTATATGTATACCTACTCGCAAATTGGTTGGTTAAATGTCAGGTTACAACTTGGCCCCTAGTAAACTTTCGAGATCGGAGTGTCATTAATCAATCTGATCATCTGATTGCAGTCTTCTGTTGATTACAGGCCTATCATTAGTTATTGCCACATTGTCCGGTTCTTCTGGTTTCAACTCAACCTTTAAATCATCCTTCATTTCAGCATTATCATCAACGTTTACAGCCTTTTTCCATCTACATTCTGCAGTACATTAACCTCCTACTTTTCCGTTCTGATTATACTCGAGAGGTCAGGATTTAGGTATAATTAATTTTGGTAAGAACCAAAAATACAGCTCTTTTTGTTTCCGTTATCAAATTGTGTTTATTTACATAATTTACGCAAACATACATATGGAATAGGTTCCGTGTACTTGCATAAATTTGTATTTACATGATAATGTTAAAATTAACCTAAAATTGCTCGTTAAGAATTTAGATTTCTAAATATAATAATTATAATTAAATCAAATAGGATGAAATTATAAGTTAAAAACCAAAGGAGACGTTTCATTTTTGCATGGAGCTTTGGCTAGGACGTGTACATTTCAGAAAATCTGTGAAATATATCTATAAACATGTAATAGGCAATGATGTAGGTAAAGAATTAATTTGTATTAATTTAGTACAAAATTAAAATAGAAAATGACGTTTGACATTTGTTGTGAGTAAAATGGAGACATATTGAGTCAATGACAGATGACAATGACGTTAATGTCATTATAATCTAAACGAGATATTTTATGTTTTTGCTTCATGGTTAAGCTCTACTAACTGCAACTACGTAATAATATGGGAAGTCGTAGAGAAAAATCGCAAAATAACACTGAAAGCCACGAAATGAACACGCAAACGCAACACACGAGACGAGAGTGATTGACAGACAGTGTATGTCAAAATAAAACATTCGGAAGTACACTGGCCAAGTAGATGATTAATCGAACTAGAATATTATTATCAAAATATTATCCATTAATAACACATTACAAATACGTGTAATAGATGAATTAATAATAAGTGATACCTTTTTGTAATTATATTTCATGTTTTTGTATTTACGGTTTCACACTTATTTCAGATCCATTCTGGTTTCAGAACGCATGTTTGCTGTCAGGACGCCGCCATATGGCCAATATGGCGGCGTCCTGACAGCAAACATGCGTTCTGAAACCTATCAATAATGATAACAAATGGCAATAATTGAAAAACTTCAATTTGTTTGTACACAAAGCGTTATTCTCAAATTCACAGATTAATATTTTTCCTAAATTCAGGGCATTTTTCCCCGTTTTTGATATATTTTACAAGTGCTAGCCAAAAATGAAACATCTCCTTTGGTCTAGTTTATTTACTTGAAGTTTTAGGTCTACGAATCCAATTTGACAGTTATACATATTAGTGCATATCACAAAATCCTGCATATAAATGTCGGCATCGAACTTTCCCATAGATCAGCCTCGACGAGATCTTGGTTCAACAGTCAAAGATGGCCATGCATGACCATTGCATTTAGTTTTGGGTTAGTTGGTGATGTGAAGCGATCGTTATATTGCTGCTAGTCCATCTTGATATACTTTTGGGCACAATATTCCATTACTAGCTTTCGATCACGTCTTCAGTTACTAGTTAGGTTTAGTTACTTGTCTTTCAAGACCTTGAAAAGTCACGTAACGGATGAAGAGGTATAAACAGGAGGGAATACTATACCATGAAAACTAGTACTTAACAGTAATTATCCAAATCCTTTTCTATGTGCCAAGGACAAAATGATAATAACACAAATCTGTAACACCATTAGCGGTTTTACACACGAACTCATCACCTAATCGTAATAGGCTAATAGCCTAATGGATTATGGCCACGTGCCTATTGATTGGCATGCGGTAATAGGGGTTAAGTAGGGCCCCATATTTTTGTTTAGAGTCTTGCGAATGTCTATATTCTAATGAATTTACATCCCGAGCAGTGGTGGCCCAGTGGTAACGGCCGCGAATTACGAGGTGTAGGTCGTAGCTTCGAACCCAGATAAGCTTAACTTTGTGTAAATTATTTCATTACAACTGCTCTCAAAACGGTGAAGGAAAACATCGTGAGCCGACCGGCATGTTCTAAAACCAAAAATTCGAAGACATGTGACATCTACCAACCCGCACTGGGTGCACCCGTGTGGTGGATTACGGCCCACTCCCTGTCACCGAGAGGAGGCCTGTGTCCCAGCAGTAGAAACATTATGGGCTGATTATGGGTACCTATGTTGTGTTATGGACGGAAAATAGTGTTGCCATCACGGGTTGAACTGGATGAGACTGGCCCATGAATATGCTTACATCCCGCGGTGCTCAGGAAGTGTCCATCGTAATTTAGGTGTCCAGGAAGTTTTGGGTACTCAATCTATGTTCTGCTAAATGTATCCGACATTTTCAAGGAGTGGTTCGTTAGCATAGCACCGTTCCACATGGTACGTTGATTGATTTGCTGCCACACAATGGTAGTAAGTACCCTTTCTCAAAACGTAGTCTTACTCAGCGAAAACGTGGGAAAATACTGAGTGTGTTTACAAAAGAAAGACATGTATTGATAAAAGAAACAAATTAGCAACAACACTACCAAAATTAAAAGTAGTTAATTTATTCAAATTAGGCAGCAAAATTATACAAGACTGTCCTGCAAAACGCCTGCCCTTCACCTCTTCCTAATGGTTTAGCTGGGAAGAAGAAGTAGCGCAACAAACTCCCCAGCAGCACAGCTGTATGTACCTATCGTTACCTGTTCCTGTTACCTGAAAAAAATCAATGATCACCATTGACCTTCCGCCAGCTTTACGCAAACAGCGGTACAAAAAATCGATCTATCTAAAACAACAAGACAAAAAGCTGCTCAAGGAACAGTTAATACCCAGGTCTAAAGTCTCAAGGTTCAACCTAGTCAGCGTCAGTAGGAAAACGGAAATCAACCAGCTCCAGTTGCCAAGTCCAATATTATGAAAGTTGTTACTACGAGCGGTAAATGGTTTTAACTGCTTTTAGTCCATTGCCACTGCACCTGTGTTTACTTTCTATTCAATGCTTTGCTAGAAAATACTTACTTTAACTTTGTTTGTTTTTGTCAAGTGTCAAGACATGGCTTTCGTCAAGCATATGTCTAAAATCTTACTAGAGAGTAGGTATTTGGTTTAACGTTCAGCAGTATTTGTTGAAGAACAAAACCGACCCGAAGCAAATACTACTACTTCATATATTCTCGGCTTTCATTCGGCTCGAGCCAGTCGGCAAACTTTGGCATCTACTTTCGCTTAATCATGTTCGGCTCGGCACTATTCGAGCTAATCCCAGCGACTTTTTCGGGAATTATTATTACCAGGCGGCCATCATGTGTGTGGTGGGGTTACATTTATCTTGACCTGTCGACTAAAAGTTTCAATAAGCCAGTTAGTACAACAAAACCTTACCTAGAATGCATGAACCAGTGACCCCTAACATAACATGAACCCTAATTACGTAACACACTTTCTGAATAATTTTGAAGGATATGACTAATCCATTACTTCATATTTTCGGAAAATGTGTCTCCTCATCAATGTAAATAACGCAATTAATGTTTTTGAACTGTCAAAATGAAACCCATTGCTACTACTTATAGTGTTACGCAATTACCCCGTAGGACAAAGCCAACCTCTAAAGAAAGTTTATCGGCCTAATGCTACTTACTTAAATCTTTTTTTATGCACCAGTAAATACAGCGGAAACTGTCGCTGCGTTCTGGTCGACAAACATAAGGCAAGCAACTACTGTGACCAACCGGTTAATGGCTTTTAACTGTTTTTTTTTGGGTCATTACATTACGCACACTGCCTCTTGGACTTCAACACCTTCCGAGTAGGCTGTTCGTGTGAAGTTTCTTTCTTTGTATTTTTGTTTTGCTGCACCTTGGTCAAAAACATTATTATGATTTTTATAAGTTTGGAACAAGTTATTCTGTGTTATGTCTGGATGTTACGCAGACAAGCAGTAAGCTCAACGAAATTAATACTCTGAGTGCATTTTCGCATTTGCATCTGATTCGAATCCGAAGTGCCCGTAGTACCATTTGTATCAACGGTTAGAGCGGTTTCGCACTACGTCCGATCCAAATCCCAATTCAAGATCCGAGTTTAATCCGAATTGGGAATGTTTTAAATTCGGACGGACTGAGTTCGGATGTGGTGCACAATCCCTCAAACAAATAGGTACTATGGCTTCTTCGAACCGTCATTTCTCGGATTCGGATCGCACTTAGTGCGAAACCGCTCTTATTCACTAGATCCGTATTCCATCCGTCCGAATTTAGAGCATTTCAAATTCGGATGGAACTCGGATCTCGGATGCAGTAAGCAAATGCTCTAAGGCGAGCAAACCCTATTTCAGCAAGGGACTCATTGCAATTTTTGCTAATGATGATTTGTCAACAGAGCCTGGATAACAGCTGAATGAGAGTTGCGAGGATCAAGTTGAATGGCGTGTGATTGGAGAGGCCCATATCCAGCAGTAGACTACTATTGATAGGCTGATCATGATGATTCAATAGCATAACATCACGCCTGTAATCCCCAAAGGGTTAGACAGACGTGTGCCTATAGTACACCCACATTTCGCCAATGAAGAACTAATGATTTTAGATAATCGATCACTGAAACTTTACCCTCTCTGCTAGCCGACACCGGTATGAAAAGAGTACCTAAACACATGCATAGCTATTCACAACCACTCGATACGCTTCCGTGCCCTATCGAAAATCAATCAACGTTATCGCAAGAGTCCTCTAACCGCTGTTCACAAGTCCAGAACCCGAAAATTTTGTCAGTTTAAATCAAATAGACGACCGCTTTTCTTCCGGCAGCGGTTTGCTGTCGGTCGGAGGCAACGCAGATCAGAAGCCCAATTCAAAATCTAGTCGCAGTCTCATCTCGGCGACAAACAAATGTCAAAAATGTAGGGTATTTTTGACAGATTGAGACTGAGATCAGACTGTGAACGTGCTTAAAATTACGAGAATTGCCCCTCAGGTTATCAAAATATGTCATTTTCGATACGAAAGCCTGTCGGATGGTTGTGAAAAGCTATGCTAAAAGATACTATGTTTCAATACAGAAGCAGGTATCTGCATCCTTATTTGTATTTTGCAGCTGGAATGCCTTCCGTCTACATCATGTCATATATACTCTATGAGTCAAGTTGGCTATGTACACAATTGACTAAGAGCAAACTTGTAGCTGTTTGAACATAATTACATGCACTTAAGTTTATGATCCTTCAGCAGTTGCTACACTTACAACAGCAGGAGTGGAAGACAATTAAGTTAATTTAAATAGGACGTTGTTAATTTATCGCTTGCAAGATCTGGTATACAAGATGGTATTACTTAAGTCCTAAAGCACCTTTGCACATAAAACAAGCAACCCGCGCTTCGTACCGTTTTTACGTATTGACAAAACATCGAGATTTCTTCATTATATGTAAGTTCAATATACATTTAAACCTTTCGGTATTAAACCTCTAAAAAATTGTGAAAACACACATGAAAACCGCACCATAGTCCATTGCGTAGTTCAGAAGATGAAGATCAACGCGGACACACAGACAGACACGAAGAGCGACTTTTGATAGTATGTATAGGTAATTACATAAGTGCCGCAAGTTAAATTGCAATTCTACAAAGATAAAATAAATAAATATTTATTCAAAATTGGTAAAATCTTACTAATATTATAAACGCGAAAATTTGTATGAATGGATGGATGTTTGTTACTCTTTTACGCAAAAACTACTGAACGGATTTGGATAGAATTTGGCACACAAATAGTTTATAACCAGGAGTAACACATATGATACTTTTTATCTCAATATTCCCACGGGATTGAAACTTATGCGAGTGAAACCGCGGGGCGCAGCTAGTAGAGTATAAACATAAAATAATGTAGGTACTACAATCCAACCGTACTAGGATAAACCTGAATCACACGCGGCTGCATGAGGTCTTACAATTTACTATTAGGACAAATAATTGATGAATTGATTGATAAATTAAAAGTGCCTCTAAATATCACGATATTTGATTAGGTACCGTCGAACGCACCATATGCCTTGCAAACAACCTTGCACATTAGGTTAATCACTCCACCACGACATGAGTTATTCTCGTACAGCTCGTACCGACACGAGACAAGAAGAGCCATAATGTATCGATGGCATGTGATAGCGTGCAGCTCATCATGTTCCATGGCGTTTTACACCACGATACAACGTCAGTCAATCACACGATACACGACTATGTGCACGCCATCGGTATAGCCATAATGCGTTTAGAAGTTATTTAGGACATGTCACATATAATGTACGACTAATAGAGCTAATCTAGCATAATGTTCCCACTGCTTGGACTCAGACTTCCTCCCTATGAGAGTGGCGTAACCACCACGCGGGCCCAGTGCAGGTTGGTGGATATGTCCTCGAATTTTCGGTTCTATTAGGCCATGCCGGTTTTCTCACGAAGTTTTTAATAGAAGCAAGATTAGTGGAGAGTTAACCTATTGCGGACAATATTGTAGCCGTTGCGGGTTGAACTTGAATGAGACTGGCGCAGGAGCTAGCTAGCTCAATCAGACTAACCTATCCTACAATGGGAAAGCTGGTGCTGTGGATGATGATAACTCGCATCGATGGGAAAAATGGTAAAAGTAAAGATGACGACCATTTTTTTTTGCCAATGCTAAAAATAAATGTGGAATGAACAATACATTCAAAAGTAGTGGTAGATACAAGTTCGCTAATGTGTCCGCTCCGGAACTTGAAGAGTTGCATGCCATCGATACAGGCACCACGCGTCGAGGAGTATTTAGGACACGCACGATACCTAGCAATACTTAGTTATAATTAACGTCTTTCTCAAGGACCTACTTAATTGGTAACATAATGCAGTTTTGTAATGTACACTCTAGTTTTGCAGAAGTCATCATCTGCCCAGCCTTTTCCCAACTATGTTGGGGTCGGTTTCCAGTCTAACCGGGTGCAGCTGAATACAAGGTTTTTTTGCTTGGAGCGATTGCCAATCCTCCACAGTCCAATCATTGGGTAATAAGATACCCATTGCTAAGGCTGGTTGTCAGACTTTCGGGCTTCTGATGACCCGTAACGACTGTCAAAGATCCACGAATGACTGGTGGGACCAACGGCTTAACGTGCTTTCTAATTTCTAATAGCTGCAGAAGCAGTTGTACTTATTGTGCTTTGTGGTAAGTATTGTATAGTTTTTGTGATTCTGGCGCCTTAAAATGTGCCAAGCGAAAAAGAGATGCGTCATCTCATTAGTCCCGTATGGTTTATTTATTTCTTGCACTGAAACGGAGGATTTCTTTTACATAATTAAAGTTGTATATATGAACGCAGAAATTGGCTTTTTATTTCCAGCAGAAAACTGTCCTGTATATGTAAAACGACAACTTGCGACAAGCAATTTTTTATAGCTCTGACAAACAATAGAAAATCTTTTGTTGGTGGTCACCGGTAACCGCGGTGGCAGTCAATGACTGAAATTCTCTTAAATATGTTTAGAAAAAACTTACAATAACATTAGAATTTATAACCTTACTGTATGCAAAACGGAAATCACGGATTTGATAAAGGGAAACGCTATCAGCGACGACCTTTACATGTTTTATGCAAAAAATGTGAAGGCCTTGCGTACTGACATATTATTACTGTTCCCTTTTTGTGGCAACACAATGTCTATTATTACGAATATGAGAACAGAACATAATAGCGACAGGCCATTGTTTTATTTAATAATTAACAGAAAATAATGGAGTGGTTTTTTTGACCTGGTAACAAGGTACACCAATATTGAATCATATTTTTAGTTACATATATGATGTAAGAAGTTATACAAGGTGAGTTTGTGGCTTGTGCAGCAGTTTTTTCTCGCCAGCCTGAACTAGAGGAATGGCGATTATGTACAATTTCGTACTGTCTTGTAAATTTAAAAAGCAATATTTAGATTTGTGGCGCCATCTACATCGCCTCATACGAACTACGCATCACACTGACGTCACGCGAAATCCACCATCGCGGAAGCAATGTACCGCGCAATTAGCATATACACCGTTACATTCTGATTGTTTTTTAATCCTTAAAAGGGGTAATTGAACTCATAATTATGAACAACTTTTACTATGGGACCAACCCTGAAATCGTGAAAAAAAATCCATACATTACGTCGAGTTATGAAACAGAAATGTATGGATCAGCTGTTTTTTTTTTTTTTTTTGAGTTCAAAATGTAAAGGTGTATGTATACAAGGTCCCAACCCAACATCAATCGTCAGGCACTTTCTCACCAGACACGACACCCGTTTGGTCGGAGGTTCCTACCATTTCTCTAGAGAAAAACACCCTGTTCCTCATACCTCTAGAGATCCATCATTCAAACAGTATGCCCAGTCTTTTTCCTAACTAACATTATAAAGAGAGAGAAAATTCTCGTGTCGCAATGTTTGTACCAAACTCCTCCGAAACGGCTGGACCGATTTGTATGCATATCATGTTTTGTGTGCATATCGGGTAGGTCTGAGAATCGGCCAACATCTATTTTCATACAAAAAAAAGCCTAGAAATAATGTATATGGCAACACAACGTTGCCGCATCAACTAGTCTTATTATAAAATAAGGAATTTCTCGCGGTCATGTCGCAGGCAGAAGCTAGTAATTCATAACTTTATAGGTTACGTAACTTAATAAAGACGTATATTTGCGTGCACAAGCATTTTATACCAAGCACCTGTAACCTTGAAACTTACAATTTAAAATAACCATAAATCCGTTGATTTTATAAATCATGGTCAATCCACGTAAGTATAAAAATAGCAGTACGACAGTACAACTTGTATTAAACGTACATTATTTGTCAGTACTAATGTACATTACATTATTTATACATTCTGCCGGCACGCGCTCAATGTGTATGGTAATTGTCCCAATCAATATTCTGCTAAATTATTCCTACGATTTGTATTAGTATGAATGAAGGCGTATCAATAAAACTTTTGTACCTACCTACAGTCTGATTCGACCCCTGAGTGTCGCAAGAGGCAACGAGATAAAGACAAAGAGGGTTAGCAGTGATGTCCTTTTATCTCCTATTACGAGTATAAAGCAGCCATCACCAATCCGTATGACATCGCAGTGATTAGATTATGGCAATTTTCTTTCAATTATGTACATACACCATATAAATTAAAAACATAATACGTAGAACTAAATAAATTGTATTAGTATTTTTCTGTTTATACATTTAGGGTGACTAAAAAAAATGTTTGAAAACTTACATAATCTCAGAAATAAAAGGTATGTCATGATTCCGTGTTTTGATTATTTCAATTGGCAACACAGTAAATTTTATGGATGGTAATTGGCAACACAACCAACGGCGATGCCGCGAAAAACGGGGAGATTGGAAAAAAGATGGAAACTGGAAAACATCTCACGCTGGGAGTCGCTCGAATTATATTTGAAGTCTTGCTAGACTACAGTGATATTGATAATAACGAAAATATATTCTGGAATAGCACGAAAAGTGGTTTCATTATATATCAGAAGTGACACGTTCTACGCGCCCACTTTCGCTAAGACGTAAAGGTATGTACTCAAACATTTAACGTAACGACTACAAACTGGCAAAGCTTGTGTTTGGGGTAATATTAATATATAGCAAAACATTGGCATCCTAATCTACATTTTTGATCCGTTATCACTTGATCAGACTACTCCTTGATACTGTTATCGAGTAAGAGTGCACCATGCTTTTGTCTTATAAACGTGGGCGAGGCTACCCTTCGTCAGTATTTTTGTTGAAGTATGGTGTGCCATAGTAATAGAGTAATATGCTCGTTCTCTCTAAAAAGAGGTTAGAATGATTTTCATGCTTGGTCATAAAGGTTAAACGTTACCAGTCCAAAAGAACACTGCTTTTGTCTTGAATGCATGGTTGAGGATAGTCTCGGTTTCTCATTTAAATCAATGATCTGCCAAAATGCACAAAATTTCAAACAGTTTTATTTGTTGATGATAGCACACTCATTAAACTATGCAAACATATTGAGAATTATCAAAATGATATAAACAACTCCATCCATTGCATAATAGATTGGTTAATGAATGAATTAAATATAAACATAAGGAACACAGAGCAAAGTAAAAAAAAAAAAAAAAGAAAACCGCTACCCGTATTGTAAATATAACATAAATGCTAGTCAAAGAATAGTTGAAACGATCAATGCCAGATTTTTAATTTTAACTCCCAACGTTTCCTTGTATTGTATGTACATTTTTGAAACAGCAGTATTTGTCAAATCCAGCTTACAAACAAAACACTGAAATCTAAACGTCGGAACATAGAGATATGTATCTACCATTCCACACAAAACTGCATTATTTTCAAAAAGACTTCTTGGAATGGCACCTAAAATCTATAATAAGCTTCCTATTGAAATCAAAGGTGAAGGGCGATTGTTTTTGGGAAACTGTCTTTTGTAATTTTCACGTTCAAAAAGTTGCTGATTCTCAGCCTAATTTGAATAAATGACTTTTGATTTTGAAAAGCATTAAATGAAATACCTATTGGATAAGCAAGGTCATATTACTCTGTTAATGAGTACCTAGATGACAGATTTTAATTTATTAAATTCATTCTATAATCATTATTAGTTCTAGTTCCAGTTTTTTATTTTATTATATTAATTACTATGAAATTATTGACTCTTTTTAAATGATTGATTATTATTAGTTATTATTATTGACCAATATATTAATTAACACTAAATTATTGACTACCTACTACTGTAATGTTGCAAAAGTCTTTAAATTATTGTATGCTTAAAGGCGGGTCATAGATGTACTTTACTTTATAAACTTTAACACCATATTTTTACCTATGTACCACAATAAACAATTTGAATTTGAACTTACTCTTCAACAATGTTTGACTGGGGTATAGTGTGTGATGTTGATTTGTTTTTGAAAGACCTAAGCATGAGTATCCTGAAGTAACTAAACACTGAAGTTATAATTATAGCAAAGCAAGCTCTGCCAGTTTCTAAGTAGCCACTTGATTTTGGAGGCTATTGCCACAGGATTTTGGAGGCTATTGCCAATTGATTTTGGAGGCTATTGCCACTGGATTTTGGAGGCTATTGCCACTTGATTTTGGAGGCTATTGCCACAGGATTTTGGAGGCTATTGCCACTTGATTTTGGAGGCTATTGCCACTGGATTTTGGAGGCTATTGCCACTTGATTTTGGAGGCTATTGCCACAGGATTTTGGAGGCTATTGCCACTTTATTTTGGAGGCTATTGCCACTTGATTTTGGAGGCTATTGCCATTTGATATTGGAGGCTATCGCCACTTGATTTTGGAGGCTATTGCCACTTGATATTGGAGGCTATTGCCACTTGATTTTGGAGGCTATTGCCACTTGATTTTGGAGGCTATTGCCACTCGATTGAAGAGACTATATATATCTGATTCTTGTATGTTTATCATGTATGTATTTGATTCGTGACCGTGTGTCATGTGGATCCTAGTTTTAACATTTTTAAACACTTAATAGCTTCTACAACAACATTCTCACTCCACACGCACACACATATTTATACACCTCACACTAGCACACACATAAGATATTTCTAGTCGATTGATAATGTGATTAGAATATAAAGAAGTGATATGAAACCTTTCAGCTACCATAATGAATGCAGAGTCCGTTGATAAATCATATACTCCTCCGCGTAAGCGTAGTAAATGCAGAGAGAAACGAAGACGATCGTTTTCATCATCCTCGTCCTCGTCTACACCTGAACAAAGGATTCGGCGACGGTCTCGAAAACACTCGAGGGGTTTGACCACGGAGGATGTGTTAAACATTCTGACTTCCTGGAAGGCTGAACCAAGTAAGAGTACCAATTCCATACAAAACAGTCAATTTCATAACGTGATACCTGAGTTTGACCCGGCCAATAGGTCACAAAGTATTGAAGCTTGGATACGGAAGGTTAATGAATGTTCACAAATTTACAACTGGGATCAAAAGCAAACCATTCACTTCTCCCTTCAAAAACTGGTTGGACTTGCGAAGAAATGGTTTGAGTCTCTTCCTACGGTCGTATTTTCATGGGACGAGTGGCAAGCTAAATTAAAAAGGGCGTTCCCTAGTGAGGAGAACTATGGTAGACTGTTGGAAGAAATGCTGGCTCGTACCACTCGTGTTGATGAAAGTTTACGAGAGTACTTTTATGACAAATTGAATCTGTTGAACCGTTGTGAAATAAAGGGGAAGAGAGCTGTTGATTGTGTAATACACGGAATTACCGATAGGTCAGTTAGGAGTGGTGCACAGGCACTTAACTGCGAGGAACCCGAGGACTTGCTTACGTTCCTTTGTGCTCAACGTATTACATATTTTTCGAACAGAGACCGAAACAAACAGAGATCAAATTCTAGTACGGTAACTAACAATTCTGGGTCTAATGAAGGTCTAGTTTGCTTTAACTGTCGTAACAAAGGTCACCCTTATCACAAGTGTCCTAAACCTGTGATAAAGTGTAAACAGTGTAACAGAATAGGTCATGATAACGTCAACTGTAAATTGCGGCCCGTTGCTGAAAATTACGTCCCCAGAGGCAAAATCGATGATACTCGCAGTACCGTAGAGAAAAACACATTTAAGATCGTCGCGTTTAATGATCAAATAAGCCCTAAACCTGTCGATACGTCTAAGGCCCTTCACATAGGGACTTCTACATCAGCACCCAATGATAAATTTTTCAAAACTGTCTTAGTAAACGATCGGCCTTTTACGGCTTACATAGACTTCGGGAGTGAATGTAGCCTGCTGCGAGAGAGCCTTGCATTAGAACTTCAGCTAGCGCAAAATTCTGGCTATGTTCCAGTAATAAGAGGATTTGGCAATTCATGCATTACACCATTGTATAATTCTACTCTAAACTTAAAACTTGATGATATTGAGACCCAGTTAGACGTCCTAGTAGTCAGTGACGAGTTCATGACAAACAGTCTCCTAATCGGACAAAACTTCACCGAATTACCTTTTATTACAGTCTTAAAAGACTGCCATCAATTAGTATTTTACAGAACTCCAGGAGAAAATCTCTTCCCAACCGAAATATATCTCAAAATGTTCACCTCAAAGCCCATAAAGGTTGAAAATACCGGTATGGTACCGATTACAGTCAAGGATACTGCCTTTTCCGGCGACGTTTTTGTCGAAGGTTACAACTCGTTGGAACCTGGTAGAGAATTCCGTTTGTTGCAAGGGATTTATGGTATCTCGAATGGCTCTGGAGAACTAGCCGTAACAAACTTGTCACGGACACCTCTTCTATTCAAATCTGAAACATTAATTGCACGATCGTCACCAGTAACTGAGCCCAAGACCTGTCAGGTGAATCGTATTTCAGAAAATTGTGCTATCTCTTTAGAACCATTAGATATAACGCATATTCAAGTTGGCGAAGATGTAAGAAGCAACAAGGATAGGCTGTACACGCTATTACAAACGTATCGCGATTGCTTTGCCACCAATATGAAAGAAGTAGGTTGTGTTAAAGATTTTGAAATGAAAATAAACCTTACGGATAATAGACCCGTTGTGTACAGGCCATACAGGTTATCATTTTCAGAACGAGTGCAAGTGCGGGAAATTGTTAGTGAGCTATTAGATACAGATATTATACAGGAATCTAGTTCGGATTATGCAAGCCCGATATTAATGGTCCGTAAGAAATCTGGTGAGCAAAGACTTTGTGTAGATTTTAGAGCCCTTAATAACAAAACCATTAAGGACAGGTTTCCTCTTCCGCTTATTGAAGACCAGCTAACTAATTTAAGCGGCAATCAGTATTTTACGTCATTAGATCTTGCGTCAGGATATTACCAGATTCCTATGTCTCGCGAGAGTCAGCATCTCACTGCCTTTGTAACTCCTGACGGTCACTATGAATTTAAGAGAATGCCGTTTGGATTGGCCAACGCCCCCGCTGTGTTTCAGCGAATGATTAATAAAATTCTCGGGAATAGACGATTTGATTATGCACTTGCGTATTTAGATGATTTACTTATTCCGTCTATAACTGTAGAGCAAGGGTTTGAGCGCTTAGAAGAAATTTTAAAATTGATGCGTGAATTCGGACTCACACTAAAATTAACAAAGTGCCGGTTTTTCGATACTACGATCAGCTATTTAGGTTACGAAATAACTGCGAAGGGAGTCAGGCCCGGGGAAGCAAAAGTTTTGGCCGTCAAAGAATTCCCTTGTCCCAGTAACATGCACGAAGTCCGTCAGTTTTTGGGACTTACAGGATATTTCCGTAAGTTTATAAAAGGATACGGGGAGATAGCACAACCATTAACCAACTTACTTAAGAAGAATGTTACATGGCATTGGGGCAGTGAACAAGAAACTGCGTTCAATTCCTTAAAGGAAAGTCTTTTAACCAGACAAGTTTTAGCATTGTATGACCCGCAGTTAGAAACCGAGTTACATACTGATGCTAGCGCTCGTGGTATTGGGGGAATCCTCATGCAGTGGCAAGCATCGCCCCGCGTCTTAAAACCTGTCGCTTATTTTAGTAGACAGACCACAGTAGATGAAAAACATTTTCATTCTTATGAATTAGAGACTTTAGCCGTTGTCTGTTCGCTAAAAAAGTTTAGGGTGTACTTGTTAGGAGTCCCGTTTAAGGTATTTACTGATTGCGCGGCGCTAAGGACGACACTGACAAAAAGAGATCTCGTTCCGCGGATAGCCAGGTGGTGGTTGCAAATAAGCGAATTTAACTTTGAAATTGAATACCGCCCGGGTGTTAATATGGCACATGTAGACGCATTAAGCAGAAACACTTGCCTAAACGCGGAAGGAGATGTTGGGTCTGTTAATGTCAATGTTATTGAATCGGGTAACTGGCTCCTAACTCTACAAATGGGTGATCCTGAAACGTCTCGAATTATAAGAGTTCTTAAACCTGAAGCTGACCCTGAGTTCGAAGACCTGAAACAAAAATATACTGTCAAAAATAATTCACTCTATCGCAAAGTTGATGACCGTTTATGTCTTGTAGTACCACGGAGTGCTCGTTGGCAGGTTTGTAAAGCTAACCACGATGACATCGGGCACTTAGGCTACACAAAAACGTTGGAAAGAATAAAGAACCAATTTTGGTTCGCCAAATTACGACGATATGTTAAGAAATATGTAGGTTCCTGTATAGAGTGTGCTTATAGCAAGGATAGTGCGGCTAAAAAAAAACAGGGTCTACTTTTTCCGATAGAAAAAGTTAGTGTACCGTTTCACACAATTCATATTGACCATTTAGGTCCGTTCGTAAGAAGCAGAAACGGCAACTCTTACATACTTACGATTGTAGATGGGTTCACTAAGTACGTATTTGTCAGAGCAGTGAAAGATACGAAAACAAAGAGCACAATTAAAATCTTGGAGAATATTTTCACTGATTTCGGTACACCGGCTAGAATAATTTCTGATCGTGGCACTTCGTTCACATCAACAGCTTTCGAAACCTTTTGCGATGGCCTTGGTATAAAACATGTTCTTAATGCGGTTGCTTGTCCCAGATCAAATGGGCAAGCCGAAAGGTTTAACCAAACAATTTTAAATTCACTATCTGCTCAAAATTTTAGTAAAAATGAGCGTGACTGGGACAAGTGTCTAGGCAAGGTTCAGTGGGGTATTAACAATACTGTTAATGCGACCACCCAAAAAACTGCAACAGAGGCTTTGTTCGGATTGAAAATGCGCGATAGTTTGTCAAATAAGTTTGATGCTCCACAACAGTCGCGAAACGAAGATTGGTCTGCATTACGCCAGAATATTAGCGAATCTATTAAGAAAAGTCAAGAGGAACAAAAGCGTAAACATGACATTGGTCGTACTTCTGCCCCTGCGTATCAGGTTGGCGATTTAGTTAAACTAACCCGAACCAATTATAATAATGAAGGCAAGAGTACAAAGCTTCTGTCAAAGTTTATAGGCCCTTATAAAATTGTAGATGTATTGGGTAACGATAGATATAGGATAAGTGATGTACCTGGTTTTATTAAAAAAAGGAATAATAATTATGAAAGTGTTGTGTCTGCAGATAGAATTAGACCCTGGATCCATCTCAAGGCCCTTGAGCTTGATGAAAATGTTAATAGTAGTTCAGATGAGGAAACTTGTAGCCATAGCTAAGCATTTTGTGTAAGTGTAGATACTAAGAAATATTATTTTATAAGGTTAATTTAGTGAATGTAATAATAATAAATATTATTTTGTAAGGTTAATTTAGGTAGTGAATATAATAATTAAGTAAGTACTTGCCTAAAGAAGGATCCCGAATGTCATGATTTAGCATTTTATTTTGTTTAATTTTTTTTTACCGTGTTTGTTTATAAATCTCTCTAACCTAAACTCTTGTACTAAATATTTTTATTTTGTAATTTGAAATAAGAACTGATTGAGCGGGTTCAAGTGGGAGTTGTGCTCCGGGAGTAGCACGTTGTCGGATGGCCGAATGTCATGATTCCGTGTTTTGATTATTTCAATTGGCAACACAGTAAATTTTATGGATGGTAATTGGCAACACAACCAACGGCGATGCCGCGAAAAACGGGGAGATTGGAAAAAAGATGGAAACTGGAAAACATCTCACGCTGGGAGTCGCTCGAATTATATTTGAAGTCTTGCTAGACTACAGTGATATTGATAATAACGAAAATATATTCTGGAATAGCACGAAAAGTGGTTTCATTATAGGTACAAACTTATAACACCCCGTCGTTTTTGCGTCGGGGGTTAAAAAGTAGCATTTTTTTTTATTTTTTAGCCCTCCAGTTTTGACCCCTAGTTCACTGGACTTAATTTGTTGCTAATGCCCTCTAGCATAACCCATTTCAAGGAATACGTCGAGTTTCCCTGGCACCCTGTATGATGAAGACAAGCTTCTGCCCGCGACTTCGTTCGCATAAATTTTCCTATGACACTCTGCAATACTGTAGCTTGAAGCTTTAAATTAGTGATAGAATTTTTTGAATCGGATCAGTAGGTCCGATGATTAACCCCACAAACAAACTCACAAATACCTCTATATACTTTAAAAAGACAAATGATTTTACACTTTCATCATTTATTATGACGTGGTTTTGGGCACCTGATTTCAGAGTGTTGTAGTTGTGGGATCTGACCACAATACCGCTACTATCAGGGAAAATGCTCCACTATTAATTAATGTATGTCAAACAGAGGGTTGTGGTGAAAAACCACAGCGTGGAACTATATAGGAAAATCTTCATGTAATCCTTCCTACTAATATTATAAACGTGAAAGTTTGTATGGATGTTTGTTACTCTTTCACGCATAAAACTACTGAACGGATTTGGATGAGATTTGGCACACCAATAGTTTATAACCACGATAGGATACTTTTTATCTTTTATTATTTTTTATTGTTTCTAGAATTGTGATTTATTGAATTTAGTTGACATTATTGATAGTTTTGAATTGTATTACACTATTTGCATACCTACCCATGTGATGGTAAAATATGGAGAACTTTATTATAAGCAAAAATATCTATGTATCTCTTACCCATGTTTGAAAATAAATGAATGATTTGGTTTTGATTTATCCCGATATTCCCACGGGATAGAAACTTATGCGGGTGAAACCGCGGGGCGCAGCTAGTGCAAATATATATGAAAATACTTTCCACCCGCAGGAAAACACAAAATCAAAGGAAGGATAACTACGTCTTGATTGATTGGGTATTTCGTTTGACGTGCAAAACGTAGAGGAAAATAATAAATATCATCATAGTCGAAAACAAGACTTGTCATGCCTTACTGACTAGGCTAGGAAAATACAGTGATTGATAGAAAGTAACTACGCAGTTGAATTTACTATACCGCCGATATATCGGATACTTGAGCGGGTAAAATACATCACTTGCCTAAAGTTCAGCGGGGTAATTACGTAACACAATAACAGTAGGCTTTAATTTTGTCAGTTGAACCACATTTATTGCGTTATTTACGTTGCGATATCCTTCAAAGTGATTCAGATTGTGATTGTTAGTGTTACGCAAATAGGGTGCAGTCGTTAATGTGGCCACCTACTGAAAGAAAGAAAGAAAATACATTTATTTGGCACAAACTAAAAGACACAATACATCAGATACATACATCAGATCAAACAAACAATAAAA
The DNA here is from genome assembly GCA_949629185.1 of Apamea crenata. Taxonomy (NCBI): domain Eukaryota; kingdom Metazoa; phylum Arthropoda; class Insecta; order Lepidoptera; family Noctuidae; genus Apamea; species Apamea crenata. The sequence goes on from OX451377.1 coordinate 12,192,589, forward strand.
AAAAAAGATTAAATAAACGTGTGAAGTCCGATGTAAGAAATTAGCAGGAAAGTGTGCCTCACGGCTGCGCCAAAAAGGCCCAGTTCAGCAAAAATGCCAGACAACTAGTGCCTGACGCTGGGCTGGGCTGAAACAATATAAAATATCGAAGAAGAGTACCATCGACACGAAAAGAAGAAGGGTGCAGTCTTCGGCGCGGGAGATATAATAGTGCACAAGTGTGTGGGCACTGTGCGCAGACACAGGTGCACTCTTTCTTCCCTCACTCCCATAGCCCGAGAGCATTTTTGCCGATATACAGCCTGATTTACTGCGTAGAGTGTGTGTCAAGCTAAGTACTTTGCTATTGGAGACGCTATCCAGCAGAAGTCGGCTAAGGACCTTTGTACACAAGTTTTTCTTGCCGTGAAAAACTACGGTTTATTCGCCGTGTGGACGCACGGTCGTCAGTGTTGTATGGATTGCTATGGAAGTTTGTTGACGATACGGTGACACTACGGCACGGCTACGTCGCCGTATACCATGGAGCCTTTACACCGTCAGGAAACCGTGCCCTGTACAGTCACGAGCAAAAGTATGTATACACTCGGCTTTATTCAAAAGCGATTTACTCCTTTACTTTTTTATGAAATTTTATGTTGTTACGAACATAGCATTTTCTAACCCATAGGTTTATGTAATGTGTCGTATTTCAACGTTTCATTCGTGTTTTCACGAAAAAATCGCAATTGAAAGTTGCCAAGTGTTTGACATATTGGTGTTCGTGACTGTACAGAGGGCCTAAAAGCTTGTGGTCTTGTTTTTATTTGTGTCGTCGATTAATCAGTTACTTACCCATGAGTACTGTAGAAGAAGAAAACCACAAGTAGTCTTAGTACACACGTACTCATAAACCATACCTAAAATGTACATAATGGAGTGACTAACACCAATCAAACACAGTCAATTGAAAATGATTCGCATAACTAACTGAACAGGGTCCAATTTAGTTTGTGAACGGTAACCGAAACGAAATGTGCTCACACAAAGAAACAAAGAATAACACATTATTATCTTATCATTTGAACACAAAATAAATTAATACGTTTACAAAGAGTAATTTGTGTAGCTAAGTAATTATTGTGGCGTCATGACACTTTTTGGGAATCCTTTGAAATATGTTTAGGTTTCATTGTTTCGCGATTCTGTCACCATTTTGTTTGGACTCTGGGGGTCTACTCTCAAAGTACTAAATCCGTAGTTTCGGTCGAAGTTACGTGGGTATCCTGTTTCATATAACCTGCGGACATAAGATTAGTTTGGGGACCGAACTAATTATGACAGTGACAATACAATTTCACAGTTGTCCTTACTCCCGACGTGTTCTTGCCTGTCCGAAAAAAAAAAGTAATTGGGAGCGATTTTGGAGTTCGGAATGAAAATATACTTACCTACTTACTCGAAGTATTTTTGAGTGGACTCGTATCTTCGTTGACGGACTTAGGGAGTAGTCCCGCTGACTTCGTGCTACTGTCATAAAAAGTCATAATAAAAATTATGACAGCAACTCCAAAATTGCACAAGCAACACCCTAATTTTTTTAAATTTAATTAATAATCCTGGCATATTTCAATTTAGGACATAAAAACGGCAAGGCGTGGTCACATTCCTGTATGGAATGCATCTTCAAGTCATTCGCCGATATTGTGTCTCAGTAACTATGACTTATTTATGGTAATTGACCCGTAGTGGGGCCCCGGATAAAAGGCCAGACATTATGCGGGGATTATTTCGCGTGGGGGCTTCGCAAACAAACTGTACGTCGGATAAGTAGATCTTCTCTCTTCGGCGCGAGAGTAGGTTTTGTGTACAAAAAATATTAGACAGCAAGATGGTACTCATAGTAGCGAGGCTGCCTGACTGGTCGCAGCAGCCGGTAAGGGCTTAATGTATGTATAATATGGGTTTACGACTCCCTACTTCGATAGACAGCCCTTCCTCAGCTGATCGAGCTCATAACCCAATGATTAGTACCTATATACTTACTAGTTCCTCATTCATTACATAATTATGCCAATTTCGCTCCACCATAACAAGTAGCATTATTTAGGGTAACCGAGTCGGCATGATTATGAACAGCCGGGCGGCAGATCGAATAATGCAGATGGATTCGGAAAACCCGCTCAGCCAAGGCCGACCCGAACATAATTCAGCGGCACGTGCCGAATGAAACCGCCTCATTGCTTCGGGCCGGCTTATTTTATTAACAAATACTGCCGACTCGAATGCACCGGATCGAACTAATGTGTAACACCCCTTAGTCTCTAAACGCCCACTACTAAAACCATGTCTTATCTACACATAGGTACCTAATACCTACACTGTTTTATAGTTTTTGCATATTTATATTCCCAGTACTCACAAACAGATTTAGCTGTGAATCACTATCGCAATTAATGTGCTTAGCGAGATAAAAAATATATTGTGTATCTACTTTACTGATGTTTTATCATTGTACTTCCTATCATTGAGTTTGGACGACGAAGTTATTATAATAAAGGGGGTCTACTCCGAAGTGCAAAGTGCGAATGTTCGGATCGGACGGACACATGGCCGAACCGAATATTATTGAAAAATGTGAAAAAAGTTCGGATCGGCTCAGTTGGGTCGGGACCATAGTCAATATTCGAAAGAGTGTAGGATCGGGACCGACCGAATCAAATAGTAACTTAGTAGCAGGCAACGGCCGATACTACTTCGGAGTAGACCCCCTGGGTAAGAGGACGCGCGGGCTCGCGAAAGATGGAAGGAGTGGAGGGACGCCGTTGCCCAAGAGTAGGTAGTCGTCGTAGTAAGTAGTCGTATGCTGCACTGGTTGAAGTCATCACGTCAACGCCGGCTGTCGCTGAAATCCAGCGCTGGGGCTCTGTCTCGTATAGGGTCTTGGTATTATGCTGAGCGATTGCCGTTTTGCGTGGATGTGACGGGTGTTTTCCCCCAACTTGTTTTTTTTTTTTTGTTCTTTTATGCGTCATGTTTACCGCAAATAAATTTATTTTCTTTAGTAGGTTATTATTATTTTTTTACTACATATGAAGCTGTCCTAGCTTAGGCTAGTAAAAAAAATTACCTACTTAATTACTTTGGTAAAAGATAAATTAATATCGCTGATTAAATAGAAAACAGGCACACCAAACAAAAGATTAATGAATTCTGTGAAAGATAAATGATTATTGCTAGGAAGAAAAAAAAGCTGGAATCATTTCAAGTTTTTTTATGTAAAGATAAATGAATATAGCTTGAACTATGTATATATAAAAATGAATCCCTATTTCCCTTGGTCACGACATAACTTGAGAACGACTTTACCGATTTCATGCAGTTCCGAATTTATATCAAATACTCAGGTCTACTGACCCTTGAATCAAAACCTACAGGGTACCTACTTCCCGTGAACTCAGAATCTTGAAATTTGGTACGAAGCATCGTCTTATAGAACAGATAAAGGAAAAATTGCTAAAACAGTAAACTTTTAGTTACCTACATCATATAATAAAAATATTTTTAATAATTTTAAATTGTACGGAACCCTCGGTGCGCGAGTCCGACTCGCACTTGGCTGGATTTTTTTTAAAGTTTTCTAATACTTTGTAGAAGGTTCTTACGGAAAAAAAAATTAACAAAGTTGCTTCACGCAGACAAAGTCGCCGCCAGAAGCTAGTTAAAAATAAAACAGGCACACCAAACAAAAGATGAATAGATTCTGTGAAAGATAAATGATTATTTCTAGGAAGAAAAAAAAAGCTGAAATCATTACAGCTTTTTTTTTTCTACCTACCAATAATCATTTATCTTTAAGCTAAAAGGTGTATTAGAAAAAAATATATAATTGTAGAGGGGTCCTTGGCTCCTTGGTGTCATCAAACTCCATACCAGGTAGGAGGTTGATGACTTTTGGTACTAGGAGGATTCTGTGATCAAGATGGCTTCTTAAAATTTAGAAAACTGCTCCCCAAGCGAAGGAAACGAGTTCAATAAAGAAAACACCTGCATTACTGCATCAAAATGATGATGCAATTGATGCTGGTAGGTCATAAAGATAATGACAAACGACAACATTCTAAAAGTAGAAAAAAAATAATTAAGTGTGTTTATTTTGCATTGCCATATTGTAATTCAATTAAATACTTGTATGAAAGTTTTAATTACTTAGATATTTGTGAAGGAAATCTAAGTGATATGTAATTAAAATAAAAGTTGTTAATTATTTTTTAATATCAGGTAAATTAGAATAATAAATGATAAAATTAAATTTTTTGAGCTTTTTCTATGCAGTCACAATAGTTTATTAAGTTCATAGGGACAAAGTGAAAGAAAACTTTATGCCTGTGCTTTATAACAACATTATCTTGCCATTTATTTGGTCCTAGTTTGAACAATAAATATTAATATTTATTTCATTTAAAAATACAAGTGTAATAAACTTACAAGAACTAGTATGTACAAGAAGTTTGTAGGTAAATATTAGATAATTAATAATATAAATGGTTTATTAAATAAATAGGTTCCTCAATAGTATCATTCAGTGTATTAGTGTACAAACTGTGATAATTATTATATCTGAATTAAAATTTCAATAAAAATCATTTTTCTTTCAACCATTACAATTTACATATTGTCACAATGAAAGCAAGCTTCATTGGCCTCATGTTATGCAAGCTAAGTACTATAAACTTTTATAGTGTTACATAAAATAGCAATAAAGTTGATCAGATGTTTAAAACTTTTTGTAAAAGGGAAAGGCACCAATGCGTAATAATTTTACCCAATCAGATTCTTATATGAACACCATTTGCATCCTCAGGAAAATCACCAAAGACTTTGTTTATTCTTAAAATGTATCAGAGCACGTCCTTAAGTATTACAGTAATTTATTACTTACCAATAGAATGATCGGGAGTTACTACCATACGCACCAAATTTAAATGATTACACTTCAACAAAATCCTATCTCAAGGATTCAGCGAATATTTTAACACTATTATTACTGCGCTAACACGTTACACGACACTCGCGCACAATTTAAATGCGTCTATTATTTATTATTTTACAATAATAAACAATACAGCTGACTGTACAATGGTGTGCACTGATAAAATGACAAACAGTGTGACCAACTTTAAATTAGAGATCCTGCCCCACTTATGCAAGAAAACTGACAAATCCTGCCAAAATCGAAAGCACAAAATGCCAAAATAATGCCAATATAATTTAAAAATTTAAAATAGATAGACATATTATTTTTTGGACTTTTATTTAAAATAATTGATCTTAAAGTCTAAAAGTGAACTGAATTAAATTATACATTCGTATTAGCATCGTATTCTTCTTGATCACTTTCTTTATACATCGCTTTTGTCATTTGTTTAATCATTTCTTTACTTGGCTGGAATGAAACGCAGTCACCATATTCACTAATGCCCTGTTTAAACAGGGCATTAGTGAATATGGTGACTGCGTTTGCGACTGCGTATGTAAAATAGAAGCGACATGTTTATTAATAAATCTATTCCGCGTTTTTGTTTTTATGAGGTTGATTTGCGAGAATATCCTTTCACAAGCAGGATTCGATATTGGCAAACACAACAAACCTTTTACAAAATTATAAACATTATCGTATTTTAAGTCTCCATTTGAATTTCGAATTTTACCAATGGCACCCCAAAATTTATCAATATTTAGAGTTGGCTTAGCGTTACTTCCGCCAGATTCTAATAAATCACTAACATCTTTGTCAAGTTTTAATTGTCTGTATTCATCGTCAACTTTTTTAATTGTATGTTCATCAACAAGATTAGGGAATTGCGTAATAATATACTTTTTTTCCTTTCTCGATACTGCATCCTACTCTTTTTGTGGGCTGTAGCGGCTATACTGCCAAATATGTCAGCTTATATTGCTAATACTGCCAAATACTGCCAGATTTCTAAAACGTCAAACAAAAGTGCCAGAGAGTAAAATAAAGGGCTAAACCTGCCAAAAAGGCAGGATCCTGCCACATATGGTCACACTGATGACAAATTGACAAGAAAACACAAAGGCAGCGATTGGCGAACTGCGCAAGCGTGAACGTTGACGAATCAGGAAATTGAATTGAAAAATTCCGCCAATCACACCTTTAGTTGCTACTGACGTTTAGTAGTGTAGAGTTTGAAGTGGCAAAAAACATTAAGTAGGTTTCAGACTATAGGAAAAATAATCGATTAAAACCAATACTTCACTGTTCAGGTATAGATATAATAATTATCCATCTATTATCTGTTATATGTTTCGCCTATCTATTAAAAATGAAGGGTAATTAACTAACCATAATCGGTTAAAAACATTGCCATAAGCTATTAGCATTGTAATATTACATAATTCACAAAAAAAGGTTTTCATTACAAATCACATTGAAAGAATTGAAATCAGCTTGATGAATTTGGAATGATTGATTGTATAGAACCTTGAGTATTAATTAATTTAAAACATTTTCCAACTAAATTGAAAACAATTAAATGTATTCTGCGTGTATTGGAACGCGAGCAGGCGATCGAAGAAATCTCGATTCATTTTCGTAATGAACGTTTTGTGAGTTTTGCTAGAAAATCAAGTACACATTTATTTTAAGATTAAATAAGCAATTATAATGTTTCCATAATTTAATATCAGGTTTACTGTGAGTACTATTTGAAAAATAATAATATTACTGTATTTGTCTTTTATTATTTAAAATTCCCGCACTTTGGTTTTCACGCCCAGTTTGACGTCACACTACGGGGTTCTCGTATGAACCGTACCGCACCCTATTTCGTGCCAATCCAAAGGTCGCAAGTCCATTAACTCTGAATGTTAGTCGATCTTCAGCATTCGGCAGACGGTTCCTTTTTGAATGACTGAATTTTTAGTGAATCTATTGTATCAACAGATGGCGTTGTTGGATCAAACTACACTAGCGCAGTGAACACCAATCACGTTCCAGGAACTTTGACGCAATTTGCAAATGGCCGTGAAAAGGACTGAACTCGAGAATCGAGGGTGTATGAAAGGCTAATGGTGGATTGTACCGTGATAAAAACTTGTGTATAATTCTATATTCAGTGTGGTGCTGTGCAAGATACAAAATGTGCCAAAAAGTGAGAATCCAGTCTTAATGTTGGTATAGGACGCGCCCGAAAACCGCTGGAGCGACGATCGAAGGGACATTGCTGACAGAAGGGTAAAATCCTGCTATCATTTTTGCCTGATCGTACATATTTTCTTTGCTTTTGTTCTGTGCTCTCGATTCGCAATAGTAATGTCGTTATTTCGTGTGTATAATTAATTATAAATCATAGACAGAAGTCGTTGTTCGTTTTGGGTGTATGCGCGTAGCTTCGCCGGTGTAAAATGTCTCTTGAATCGCGCATTATCGGTGATATGTGAGTGTTATTGGGTTGATAGTGTCACGTACGCCACCTACGGAGCGCTAGGACTTGGATTAGGGCTACCGGATGAAAGGATATTGAACATTTATTGGGAAAAGTGGGGGTGTGTACATAGATAGGTATGTATGAGAGGCCATGTAGCCACAGCCCTGTTGCTAGACGAAACGACATCGATTCGCTACTTTAATCCGCCTTTTACCATAAATTACCACCAATATGCCATTATTTAAGTATCTCGTGCGTAATCTACGTGTATTTTTGTTGTACATTGGGTTTTTACTATAGATGTCGATAGATAGGACGCTTTTCTTACCGATACTAATTTGAATGACAATTATTTTTAATCAATCGTGTTCCGTGTGCGATCCGAATTGAGCACAAAGTTTTTATCAATTCGAATATTTTAGTCATAATTTGTGGCCTGTGACTGATTGACCAGTTTTCCACCATGCTCCACATGTAGGTTCCTAGGTATATGTTAAGTATGGGTACACCCCACTTCATTACGCCGCGAATATACTGAATTAATAAACTAAGTGAACTTTGGTGTGAATAATCAATGGTACCACACCCTATGAGTCCAGTCACCTGTGTTCTACTGTCATGTAATTAGAAAAAAACTACTGTTACTCAATGCCTATGGGAGACTGGGAGAGGCCATGACCAGATGTGGTCATCTTCCAGCAGATATGATGATGATAATGTCAAATCTGTCAATAAATTAATGATGAAACAACATCACTACGTTATGCATGAATAATGCTGTAAAATTCAATAAATTATCATGAAATCCTGTCGGTAGGCATTACAACAAGGAAAATAATGAACAATAGGTGCATATGTGTGACCCATCACAATCAATGAAACTGCTTATCAAAGTCCACTGCATTAGAGCTTAGAGGCTATTACAGCCAAAGCACCTGTTTAACTAACCTCCCAAGTTTTAACAATGTCTGTCAGAGTTACTTCCTTACCACACCAAAGATACAATCATAATCTTTAAAGCTACAGAAATTTATTTGTTGCTGCAGGTGCTCAGAAGAGCATATTAACATGTTTTCCTTCCCACTTCTGTAGATTTGACTGGTCTCTCTCTGTTTTAAAAAACCATTGGTTGCTTATGAGTGAAACATTCAACTTAGCCTTATTACAGTTCTCTCAGTACTCTAAAGGATAACTGCCAACCATCTGCTTACTCCCTTGATACTTTTATGATCAGCATGGTATGTCTTTTACTTCCATTTCAAACATATCTCTCTTCCGTTATGTCAGTGTTCAGTGTTTCATGTTATATTTGCCTTCCACATACCATACCACTTAAAAAGGTGATATGGCACTGGTACCCTTCTAACCAATTCCAGTGACAGCCGAATTCTGCAAGATAGCATGTCCAAAAGCTGTAATAGATCCATCGGGACAGATAGTGGGTATTTAAAGTCTAACTTGCCAATTTTATCTGTCATTGACTTAGAATGTTATGATTTCATGAACATTTTACGAATTCCATGTTACTTGTATCATGCAGATATATTGTAAATTATTTTAACATGAATATTTATTATGTTAACCTGGACTGAATCATTGATCCATTTGTCCTCAGTGATTGTCTTAATAACATCACATTTTCCTTACATACTTTTCATCAATGTATTCCCAGGCTGAGTCATCTAGAGTTCTTTTTTGCATAGCAAGGTTGGGTTTCCTTATGTATTAAGAGAACAGATATATTAACAGCTTTATAAAACACTTTCTTTTTTTCTTTTTTATAAGAAAAATAATGATTTTGAGTCAGTGATCAGCACATTGTGTTCTCATAGAACATATTGTCAATTTCAAACCATACTTATCTCAGTTTCCCTTCAAATCTTTCATTTTCCCACACCAGTATGCTTATAAACACAGCCAGCATTATAAAACAAAAATATGAGTGTATACAGGTGAAATAGCATGCATTCAATCATATGGGACAATCTTAAGATTTTAAGTTCCTTATCAAGTTATCAGTGAGGCTGTTAGTCTGAATTTCAAGAATAACTTTATGTAATCTGACTTGCTATCACTGCTGTCACTGTGGGGTTGGGCTATGAGGGGTCCATTGGTGTGTTACTACAGTGGTACTAAACTATGTAATTTAAAGTGACACTTTATTGAGGTAGGGCCATTTAGCTAATTACTAGTGTCCATGTTTCCTTTCCATTCTTCTCTGTAGATCCTACTATGCTTTGGAATGGACAACTTCATTTCTGACCGTCCCAACTCCTTTACAATTCAAAAGTGCCTGTAAATGGTTTAATTGAAATAAATGCTTTCGAGTTTAAGTTTGCATGTTGTACCTGAGATCAAGTCTACAGGCTTAGCTATTCTTTTTCATAAACAAGCATGTATTTACTTACTAAGCACACACAACTACATATAGTTTGTTGGAAATCTTATCTTTTTAAAACATGTACCATAGCATGAGTCACCAACTTAAATAGAAAGTATTTCAGTCATATCAGCTCTGCATAGTGAAAGTTTTATAAGTACTGTCCCTGCCAAAATAAGTGACCAATTTAGTCAAGAAATATGGTGACCAGCTGACAGTACAATTTGTTGTGTTTCTGTTTCACAATACTTTGTAATTTTGCTTCAATCAATCTGCCTGGGGTCGTTTTCCAGTCTAACCAGATGCAGCTGAATACCAGTATTTCACATGTGAGCGGCTGCTTATCTGACCTCCACAACCCAGTTACTGGGTTATACAATACCAATAGCTCTACAAATAACTGCAAGGACTAACGGTTTAATATGCTTTGTAATTTTGCACATGTGCCTAAATTAGGCTGTTTTATAAATATTACACTTTTAGCGTTAAGACTTTAAATGTAATTTTCCTATTGATTGGAAGTCATTGTACTGGTTTCCAGGTAAGTATCAGTGTGTCATTCAGTATATATGTTTGTTGTAGTTAATTACTTATATTTTATGTCGTATTGTGCTTTAAAGGAATTGTTGTTGCCTGTAGATTGACATGTAGTCACTAGTCATGTCTAATGTAAATGAATTATTTTTTGCAGAAACCTCTTTTTCTAGGTTATTTTCGTTAACTCCTGAGAAAAAACCCAATAAGAAATAAATAAATAACTAAAGTCCGTTTTTTTTTAACTCTGATAGGAATCTGACATTTCAAGTCTAGCGATTGCTTTATAGTATTGGAGTTTGACATTTCACCTGTCAAATTACTTAAAAAACGAACTTCAATTACTAACTTATTTTTTTGACAGTTTCAGAATATGATCGTACACACGGCTACACATGAAGCTATGCATTTTCAGTTTTAGCTGACCTCTCATTGTATAGGTTTTTCCTACAATCGGAAGTCAGTGTATACTGGTTATGCATAGCTTGATGTGTAGCCGTGCGTACATGGATCTTACAGACTTGTAAACACATTTGTATGATCATTTCTACTCTTTAGCAAAACACTTCAATAATCTCATTTATTCAAACTTTGTGAAAGGGTCAAATTAAAGTCAAACGATAACATTTCATTATCACATTTTCTAGTTCAAAAGTTCTCCCTGATAGACTGATGTCTACCTGAACTAAAGTTTTATCTGCATTAGAAATATGAGTAATTTTATTATTCTAATTTTAGCTAATTAGAACAATAAAATTACTCACAATATTTCATCAGGTGGCCACAACTTTGCCATCTCTCAGTTCATAAATCTAGAAATAAAAACACAGCTAGATAGGAAATAAATTAAAACTATTTATTTTATTTGAGTAATTATCTTGTCAAGTGTTCATAAAATAATTTAAAAAGCCATCTTTTTGCTGATGTCACATTTCACTATCACAATTAATTGGATTGGATTGAATTCAATACACGAAATAAAATGGCACTCCCCTCTCCAGTTACTTAATCAGAATGATATCTGGGAAACAGTGAAGGAAAATGTCTGAGAACCGAAAATTCTAAGACATTTGACATCCACCAACCCGCACTGGGTCTACAAATTGGACCTCACACTCCCTCTCACAGATGACAGAAAGGAGGTGTGCATCCCATTAGTGGAAACATAGACTGATTATGCTATGTCATGGTAAAACTCAGACAAGACTTCCTAATTAATAAAATATTTTAATTAATTAGTTACAATGAATAGAACCTGTCAAGCATCCGAGTAATGAGTAATTGCAGAAGTAGCCTTGCTATCATTAACCAGAATATAAGGTGCTACTATATATACACTCGAGAGCAATGAATCCGGGTCACTTAAAGAATGTTAAAAATCTCGGAAACTAAAAATGATAGGTTATTGCAATAAATTGTATTTAATAGACAATGTAATACTCCTTAAATGAAAGTAAAAAAAATATGAGTCACCATACATTTTATTAACACAAAATTACATAAAGAAAAAAACTGCTGATCTCTCCTTAAAACAAAAATAGGAAACATGAAATTTTTTAACTTTATTACGATTTTCTTGAATTTTAATACTTCGTATTGCCTCCTCGTGCTTCCATTACTGCGTTTACGCGGTTTGGCATGCTGTACACCAAGTTCCTTATACGATTTTGGGGAATATTCTCCCATTCCTCTGTGAGAGCAATTTTGAGCTCACGAAGCGTGATTGGGGGAGGGTTTCGTTGTTTTACGCATCTGCCTAGCTCGTCCCAAGCATGCTCGATCGGGTTGATATCCGGGCTGCGCGCTGGCCACTCCATACGAGTAATGTTCATCTCTTGAAGGTAGTCATTCACAATCCTGCCTGTATGAGGTCGGGCATTGTCATGCATAAATATAGCATCCTCGTGTACGTTACCCCAGCAAGAAAGTGTCTCCTAGGGTTATAGGAGTAAAACGTATAATTTGTGCCCTAACTGCTGTAAATGTGCCCCCACATAAAAAATGTGTGCCCCCTGTCGTTTTGGAAAAAAACGGAAAAAACGATTCCTGCTGGGGTAACGTTTTTCTAGCAGGAAAATTCTAAACGAATGATCGGAGAGAGAAAAATTGTGCATGGCCAGAGAGCTTATATGTGTGCTAAAATGTGCCCCCAAAAATAAAATTTGTGCCCCTTCAGGTTTTCGAGATATTGCATTTCCTGCTGGAGTAACGTTTTGATGAATCGTATATCTCTACAACCATTGCATGTGCCCCTGTGGAATAAACATACACGAGTAGCTCTTAATGTGTGCCCCTATGTGCCCCCAATTAGATTTAAGAAAATATTTATAGTTTTCAAGTTATCGCGGTTTCATGAAAAACCGAAAAAACATCGCAGCGCCTAAATTAGACAAGGCACAAGTTCGCTGAAAACTGTATTCGGTCCTTCTTGACGCTAATAATAACCATACAAAGTTTCAAAACTGTTCATGCATGCGTTTTTGAATAATCTTGCTAAAAGTCAAAACGATGGTGGCATAACTTTGACGGCAAAATACAAGGAACCGGCTCAATCCCAGATGTGTAGGTGTAAACCAAAATCATGTGCCTTTATTCAAAAATATATGGTGAAAATATTCAGCTTAGAATGTTTCGTATTAAGTAAATATTAACAAAAAACCAAAATATGTAAGCAACGGCTGGTTATCCGACCAAATTTGAATGACTACTAAAAAGCGACGGATTCATACATATCGATGACCTTCTTTACTTTACTCACTAACCGGTTCACACGTGTTGTGCCTGAGTACACTGACTTAGAAAAGTAATAAGTAATAAAATAAAGTTGTTATTGGATGATCTGTGATTTTTTGTGATGCGAATTTACTAATTATATGTTAGACTTAGATGAAAAACTGATCTGTGATTTAAATAATAATTACTACACAACATGCAAATAATTTCTAATATTTATAGGTAGGAACTTTGATCTGTGATTTGATGCAATAATTACTTTAAGAATTAAAATTAAGGGAATAAAAATAATAATTTCCACATCAACAAGCTGTTTCATTTATTATAGTCACAGGGTGCATTTAATATATTTTTTAATTAGCCCCCAAAACTTTTGAACGCGACTGTACGGACAACAGCTTAGGTATAATACGTCCAATAAAGAAGGTCATCGATATGTATGAATCCGTCGCTTTTTAGTAGTCATTCAAATTTGGTCGGATAACCAGCCGTTGCTTACATATTTTGGTTTTTTGTTAATATTTACTTAATACGAAACATTCTAAGCTGAATATTTTCACCATATATTTTTGAATAAAGGCACATGATTTTGGTTTACACCTACACATCTGGGATTGAGCCGGTTCCTTGTATTTTGCCGTCAAAGTTATGACACCATCGTTTTGACTTTTAGCAAGATTATTCAAAAACCTATGCATGAACAGTTTTGAAACTTTGTATGGTTATTATTAGCGTCAAGAAGGACCGAATACAGTTTTCAGCGAACTTGTGCCTTGTCTAATTTAGGCGCTGCGATGTTTTTTCGGTTTTTCATGAAACTGCGATAACTTGAAAACTATAAATATTTTCTTAAATCTAATTGGGGGCACATAGGGGCACACATTAAGAGCTACTCGTGTATGTTTATTCCACAGGGGCACATGCAATGGTTGTAGAGATATACGATTCATCAAAACGTTACTCCAGCAGGAAATGCAATATCTCGAAAACCTGAAGGGGCACAGATTTTATTTTTGGGGGCACATTTTAGCACACATATAAGCTCTCTGGCCATGCACAATTTTTCTCTCTCCGATCATTCGTTTAGAATTTTCCTGCTAGAAAAACGTTACCCCAGCAGGAATCGTTTTTTCCGTTTTTTTCCAAAACGACAGGGGGCACACATTTTTTATGTGGGGGCACATTTACAGCAGTTAGGGCACAAATTATACGTTTTACTCCTATAACCCTAGGAGACACTTTCTTGCTGGGGTAACGTACACAGCATCCTCACCTAAATTGACCATAAATGGACCAACGTGATCATTGAGGATTTCTTCCACATATCTTACGCTAGTTAAAGAGCCGTTTTCTATGATCACCAGCTCTGTGCGACTTTCAGAAGAAATTCCGGCCCACACAAGTACAGACCCACCACCGTAGGCTACTTTTTCTTCGATGCATGCTTGCTTGAATCTTTCCCCTGGTCTTCGATACACTCTGTGTCTTCCATCGTGCTTGTAGAGCATAAATTTTGATTCGTCGGAGAACATAACTTTTGACCAATCTTCAATACTCCAATTTACGTGGCTCTGGGCATATCTTAGTTTTGAAATACGATGCCCACGCTCCAGTTTAGGGCCGTTTGCAGGTCTAAGGGGTTTTAAGTTAGATTCAGCAAGCCGACGTCTTACTGTCCATGCACTTGGGTTACTTCCTCCGAGGCGTCGAAACTGATTTGTGAGTTCAGTTCCTGTGAGAAAGCGATTTCGAAGCATGGTGTTCACCAAGTATCGGTCTTCTCGTGCTGTGGTACACCTGGTTCTGCCCGTTCCTGGTCTGCGTAGGTTAGAACCAGTTTCTTCGTAACGTCGGAGAACTCTTTGTACTGTTGACAGCGACACACCGACAGTCCTGGCTGTATCGCGCTGACTCCGGCCGGTTTCCAGCATTGTAAGTATTCTGGTGCATTCTTCAGGCGTAAGCGACATAATTTCAGCTTGAATAATGAATATAGAGCACTATCAACATGGTTTATGTACCCACATAAATGACAGATTACAAACAAAAGCAAAACCAAATGCTGTAATTTCGTAGTTCCATCTTCGAAAGTGGCCCTTTTTCAAATTTGATTTTTTTATGATATAACTTTACAATAACTAAGAAGTTTTAATAACTTCATTTAAGGAGTATTACATTGTCTATTAAATACAATTTATTGCATTAACCTAGCATTTTTAGTTTCCGAGATTTTTAGGATTCTTCAAGTGACCCGGATTCATTGCTTTCGAGTGTATATGAATACATCATTATTTTATGTTTATGTGCTATAGGTACATAATGTATATCTTGTAACTTGTTTTGTGACCTTTATAAACTAGACTGACACGATAAAATTATTATATATGTGAGATTTATGATTCTGGCATAATAACTTGCTTTATTTTATGCCCATATTTCTCCAAAGACTTGTTGCCCACTTCAAGTAAATTGACATAAGGGCAAGGGAATGATGACGATGATTGTTCTATTTTGTGAAGAGAGCTAGCTTTTTTTGTAAGCACTATATTGGTTAAGGGAATCGTACAATATACTCCCTAGGATGCCCTAGATAAAACATGCACAAGGTCATCCTAGAAAAAGTCAAAATTAAAAATCTTATCTTAATATATATAAATCTCGTGTCACAATGTTTGTCCTCAATGGACTCCTAAACCACTTAACCGATTATAATAAAATTCGCACAACATGTGCAGTTTGATCCAACTTGAAAGATAGGATAGCTTACATCTCAATTTATGATCGCAATATTATTTCATTGCAATTTCATTTTCCCATATAAACTGTTCTACCTACTTTCCTGTCAAACATTTGACGATCGTCCCTTCGGTACGCTAGACTCGGGTCCATTCGAATTGAAGCATGTATTAAATTAAGGGTTTTGATTAGTGTAGGAGTAGGGTAGAAGTAGGGTAGGAGTAGGGTAGGAGTAGGGTAGGAGTAGGTTAGGAGTAGGGTAGGAGTAGGTTAGGAGTAGGTTAGGAGTAGTGTAGGAGTAGGGTAGGAGTAGGGTAGAAGTAGTGTAGGAGTAGGGTAGGAGTAGCGTAGGAGTAGGGTATGAGTAGTGTAGGAGTAGTGTAGGAGTAGGGTAGGAGTAGTGTAGGAGTAGGGTAGAAGTAGTGTAGGAGTAGGGTAGGAGTAGCGTAGGAGTAGGGTATGAGTAGTGTAGGAGTAGGGTAGGAGTAGTATAGGAGTAGGGTAGGGGGTAGCACACCACGCGAACGAAGTAGCGCCGGGCAGCTAGAAATAATTTATATGGCAAAACAACGTTTGCCGGGTCAGCTAGTAATACAATATAACTTGATAGGTATATACTATATAGCTAAATTGCAAACACAAGCTAATACTGCCTGTAAATGTCTCGTTGGTGTGGTTGCATGCGCTACTGCTGAGCATGAAGTCCTGGGTTCGATTGCCAGGTCGGGCAAAGTGTTAGCGTTTTTTTTTTCTATTCGCAATTTGTCAGTAGCAGCCCGAAGTGAGGATTTGTGCCCAGTTGAAATAGGCTCGCAATCTATTACATGGAACTTAAACATAACTGGCGAAATGGAGGTGTACTATAGGAACACTAGTGCCCAATCCTTCGGGAAACAACGCGATAACATCTCGGCTTGTTTCCCTGAAAGGTCGTTATAAGCTAATTATTTTACTCAGTAATTCTAGTTCCAAGTAGGAGCATTATAATATTGCATCTTCTATTACCATACTATTTTTATTATGTAGTTAGCGTCAACTAAGTGAATGACTAAAGGACAAACCCCATTCTAGATTGTCAGTAAGTAGTCACATATGTGCGTGATACAAAGTGCAACATCATCTTATCATTGCATGGGAAATAGCATACAATAATGACGAGTTAAGTGCTATTATAATTTCGGTTATTATACATACCTATTACGTATTCAATGACTCGTTTGTTCAGTTTTTCCTTTGATTTACGTAGGTATGTGTGTCGGTAACCGACGGTTTTCCGTGATTTGGTTCGAAAGCTATACTCCTGTTTGTCCTGGGGGGTGACCACCACCTCTTACAGCAGTATTATTTTAATCTTACTTCGTGTGGGAAAAGGATGGAGCTATACGGAATGTATAGCTCCATCTCTTTCACACACGGAAGTAAGATTATAATAATACTGCTGTAAGAGGTGGTGGTCACCCCCCTGTACTAATTGCGTAACACACTATCAGTCTCAATCTGAATCATTTTGAAGGATATTTCTAAACCATTAATTCATATGCTCTAAAAATGTGCCTGCTCGACAGCGTAAATAACGCAATGAATGTTGTTAAACTGTCAACATGAAACCCATTGCTACTGATATTGTGTTACACAATTACCACCCTGCTGGAAGGGAAGAATTACGAAAAATCTTTTAACATTCTATGTGGGACATTAAATCCCATGGGCCTTCATCGTTAAAGGGACCTACATGCGTAACAAGTCATGGCTTATATGTGTTCAAGTTTTCCCCATCTCGTTACATTATGCACTGAGTACCTTTCACACTTGACGGCAGGAAGTTCTTGGAAAGTAAGTGCTCGCCACGTTGCACTCGCAATTTCCCGGGAATATTTCCAGGCTCGTCAGTCGTCTGCCGGTAACAAGTTACAATTTCCTCACAGAAAACTCTGTCGCACTTTTCAACCTGAGGAAGTACCTACATATCGATCGCCATGCTCCGTAGTCGCTTGTGGCCGACGAGGTTGCAATAAATTTTACAAGCAGTATGTTATAAGGCCAGTTTTCAAACATCCAAGTAAGACGACCTTGTTTTCACGTCAAGGCGTGAGAAGGTATAGAAAATTGACCGACTGACGGACATTCTGTACCGATTCTGTTGAAATTCAAATTCCATTATGGCGGTAGTCAGTGTATAAATAAAATGGAAGTAGCCGTTTGTTATTTAAGAATACTGGAACCACATTTGCTTATTTATGTGCCATTTGAGTGTAAACAGGTGTTTCAAGAAGTTTGTGCTCCGGATCTCGGAAACGGATGGACAGATTACAAAGGTGTCTAGATTATTCCAGAAGTAAGTGGAACAATCTAGAATTTGGAAAATAAATAAGACGTAATTTCAAGGAAATTCGGGTATAACTTAAGAACAAGAGGTTCTTGATCTCTGGCGGAAAACGCAATTTTAAAAGTTTCCTACCGGCCACTACAATAAAAACTCCCACAAAGCTATCTATTTCTGGAAAATTAAGGAAGTTTTTTTGGAAAAATAAGGATTTATTCTTGAATTTCCTTACAAATTCGCCTCAACGTCTCTTTTCTTCTAATCTTAAATTAAGCATACAACACAACAGGGATTTGGCAATGCGAGACGAATTTCAGCAGATAATCTCCATATTTTCCTCCAGCATGTAAGAAGAAATAAGAATGGCTAAACAATTCAGTAATTCTGAAAGTATACTACAACATATTATGAGCAAAGTCTTGTTTATTTGTTACGTACGTTACAATGGTTATTTCAGTTGAATAACACCCTACGTTGTTGTTGCAGCGAAAACACGCTGAAATCTACTATTGCACTTTTGTACCATTGTAGGTGACTAATAAATTTTGTAAACTGCTGAAATTTTCTTACTGGGATCCTTTGTTTTGAATGTTGCATGTGTTATCCTATTTTCTGGCAAGTACAACATAAGACACATTCGTCTTGTGTTGTGAATCTGTGTCCCATTTGTCTCTTTCCCTGTAGAGTATTTTTATCTTGTTTCTATTGAAAGCCTATAGATTACTATTCATCTGCTAAGCATGAAACTCCTCATAGAAGATCTTGAGGTTATGTTGCCATTATCATCTCCATAATAAAGTAAGGCCACAATAACGATGCTATTATTAACCTCATCATCATCAATAGCCATTGTTATTGGGTGGTATTTCACCCTGTCTCCTCTCATCTTACTGGTAATCTATCGATATCTATACTAATAATAAAGCTGAAGAGTTTGTTTGTTTGGACGCGCTAATCTCTAGAACTACTGGTTGGACTTGAAAAGTTCTTTTTGCGTTTGATGCCATATGCGCGAGGAAGGTTATAGGCTATTTAACATCACGCTATGACCCTTAGGAGCACAGCAAAAAGAAGAAAAGTCAGAACGACAACGAACTCTAAAAATAAACAATGTGATAGCACGGGCAGCTGATGAGATGATGAGAGACGGGGTGAGTCGGAGAAACAAGATATTTCACGCGGACGAAGTCGCGGGTATAAACTAGTATCAGGGCTGATTTTTCAATCATCCGATAACTATTCCTCGAATAAAGGAATAATTTTGAAATTTTGACAGTTATTTCATAAAAAAACTGTCAAACGTCAATTTTATTCATCGAATAAATTATCTGGCGATGGAGAAATCAGCCCTTAGTCTCTCGTAGAAAGGCCTCACAAATATTTTCCTCCAATACTTAACGTTCAACTAACATCGCGTAACAATGATTCAAAACAGGTGCATTAGCGCATTGTATGGATTCGTATGGCGCTCGTGAATGGTGGTTCCATTGTTCCTACTATGGGACAGGTGGTATTAGATGTTAATAATTCTTTAGTTTGTGCGGTGGGAAGACTACCTCTTCCTGCAGTGTCGTTAACTCTTGGTCTGGTTGCAATGTGACTATTTACACGACTGCCCAAAAAGGAGTGTAATGTATTCAGGGTTGATGTATGTTTGTATGTGTTTCTCTATTCCACCATAACTTTTAAATGCCTGAACAGACTTGGATGTATGGGGTATCGTTAGAATCCTTGCATCTGATGATTTGACCATTCTGTGGAACACTTTTTAATCTAAGAGGTCCCCCGACTGCAATGACAATTTTATTTTATCTGTTTAGTCAGGGAATACAACTTGTTTTTTACTTTTTAATTCGTTTTTTGGCAGGGCAGTCGTGTTTTTAATTTTATTTTAAATTATGTATTTTTTTGATTAATTAATTACTATCTTTTTGTTACTTCATTTCGTTGGAAAAAAAATGACAAGGGCTTGACGGCTTTCTAATAAAATCGGTAGAATTAAATGATCTTATCGGGAAGTTAATAATTTGAATGGTCTTTGAGGATGTTACTGCCTGCATCCATGAGCATAATGCAACTGTGGCCAATTTCTGACTCCTCGTTAGTGTTGTTTGCGTCAAAACTTTTTCAAACATTTAAAAAAACTACACGTTTTTTTATCGATTTGCGTAAATACATAAAAAATCTCCTGTCACCAATACGATTACTGACCTTTATAACCAGTTTACAGTGGAACTTACCCAATCATTTAAAGAACGCGTCACGGATGTTTAGCATCTTAGTTTACCTCTTTGTTCTGACTTAAAATGTATTCATATTTTGGAACGAAATTTGCGTTCCAAAATGTGCACGTTATACTCTGACACTTTTGCTATTGTATGTTTCTTTTTTTTTATTTAATTACTCTCAAACTTTGTTAATTTATTTTGCCTGTTATTTAATAGATAATATTCAGCGAAAGGAACTTCGTTCCAACCAGGTGTTCCACGGCACCTCAGAACTTTTTTAATTTTAGTGACTTAGCGACTTTCAAAGCAAGTATTGTTCAATGTTCACAAAATATACCATAACCCCAAAAAAAACTGGACCGAATTATTCGCACGAAAACTCTCAGTAACGTCTGTTCCCGAGCAAATCCTTCGTTAACCTAATTGTTCAGATACGGTCGATCAACGTTGCCCTACAAACCATCATATACAGACTTATGTATCTTTAAACCGAGTGCTGGAAGCCGTAACTCGCAGATACGGTATTACGGGAGTGGATCAACTAGTGGGTCGTTAACTGGCACCTGCCGTGTAACGTTCAACAGGCCAGTGGCACCGACCGGATCTAACCAATAAGGTTATCCATTATAACTGCTTTTCTTCCTGCGTGGTTTAGGCTTACTAGCATGTGTCTAGATAAGTTTAAACTGAAAAAACTAAATAAAAGCTTGTGAAAAAGAAGAAAGAAAGGTTAACATTTTTTACTTGGCAAGAAACACAAAATTAAAAATTAAATGGTTTAAAAAACAATGTGATGACTCGTCAAAAAGGTCCATTTCGGCATTAATGCAAGACAGGTGCTGTTTGACGCTGGTTTTCAAATGAATCTTTAGGGGCAGGTGACAGAAATTTGCACCAATAATACCAAGTCTCTGAACGGGCAATCTTGATTGATTCTTGCTTGAGATACTTGTCGCTGATCAGTAAATCTTACATCAATTTTCAGGTTAACTGCTGTTTAACAAATGTTTTTCGGAAATAAATATCGATCGCCAATCAAATCAGGATTTACAGATTAAATTGATAAATTATAATGATGAATGACTTTATATCGGTTAGGACAAACACTTTTACACGTCAATCATATTTTTGGAAACTATTTGAAGACGGCATTTCCTCTGAGAAGAAAGGCCGAAACAAATTCAGAGGTCACAGTCTCTTTTAAAGTCCAGACATAATCTTGGTCAGATTAGTTGATTGATTGGCTTTCAGAAAATTTGTGTATGTCTGATAGCTAAAATTTTGCATGCTAAGCCAAAAGTATTCTCCCAGTAATACTTGTTACATAACGGTTATATGATGCAGCTAATATTAACGATCTATAAATAGCTACAGCTCTATTAAAAAGCCTCTACAAGTGACGTGATTAATGCACGCACGGCGCTTGCAATCAGTTCAAGAAATACGTTGACAGGGTAATCTTTTTTGCCACGGTTTAAGCAGCTATTATTTTATAGCTCCAAGACGAACACGAGAAAGGAGAATAACCTAGTTAAATAGCATTCTGCATAATATGATGCTAGGCTTCATTACAAGCTTTTATTTTACTTGCCTTGTTAGTTAGTATGTATGGGTCAAATCTTGCAAACTGAATTAAAACCCCTTCCTCTTAACCTACGGAGTTGAAATTTTACACGTTGATTCTGTTTCGAAGACAATGGCTTTTTTATCCCAATTCTGTCGAAACTTATCCATATACTTAAAACAAATGATACGAAAATGCAATGCTATATTATAATATGTAACACAACAAGGCAATTATTTAGAAAACATGCTCGTTTTTTGCGTATGTTACATTTCATGCTACGTCACAGAATATGGGTTAACACAGCAACGAAATACGATAATGTTTGATTCAAACAAAAACCGAACCGAAGTAGTATGTAGCCAAATCCCCCGGTAACCTAATTGACGGGATCCGGTCGATATGCCGGTGCCCTATTGAAAGTATGACAGGCCCAACAGGCGCGGTTTTATAAACACGCCAATAACAACACTAGTTTGATGGTAGGTAACTGACTACACGTTGTTATGCATGGAAAGTATGAAATGTTTGCTGAACCGAAGTTTATAACATTTTCTTCATAGCCACAGATGTTTTAACTTTACCGAGCCTGCATATTTAGACTTCTTCATCGTCATCAGTCTACAGCAGTCTCTGCTAGGACATGGTAGGCCTCTCCAATCGCGCCTCTCAAATCGCGGCATTCATCTCGATTCTCGGCACCTCTCATGCAGTCGTTAACAGTCACCCTACGAAATTGTCGCTGCTACCCAGTCTGTCGCCTTCGTCCATAATCTAATTAGAATTATTAGTACTTGTAAGTGCTCTCAAATTCCATGTTATTCAAATAGTTTGAAAATAAACACTTGTCGATTTTTTATTACAATTTTACATAGTATTCATACAAAATACCTCATAATGTCGATTGTTTGAAATACCTATTGAATTTTATCTTATCTTATCAATGATTGTGGTATAATTTTCATTACTTAACCTTTCTTCGTTGCCATGGCTGAACACATTTTCTTTTGTTTTCTCTCTCTTTGTTAGAACGATTCCCTGGCACTACGTAGTTCCTCAGTTTTCAAACGGACAAACTGAACTTTGATACATTTTCCAATCTATCACTAATGTGTGAGGTTATTATATTGTATTGAGACAACGTGGACTTTAATATTGTCTGAAATAAAAGATTAATTAATTAATCAGTTTCAGTCAATAGTCATCCCAGAGCTACATAAGTCCTTCATCCGTAAACAAACTTACTGCTGTTACATAAGACAACTGCTGTAAGACCTCAAATAAAAACCAATTTTACTACATACACATCAGGCACTATCGTACTCGATCGATAGTAATTTTACGCTACATAACTGCTAGTAGCAATCGAAACGATGTCAATCGTCATTCGAGACAGAGGAAATGCCCAATGAAACGGATTCTGATAACAATTTAAATTGCATGACTCGATTGTACAAAATTGCATGAACCTTCGCCACACTTTTGTAAACAGTGTTACTCATTCAAAACCGCCTGATTGGTCTAAAAGATCCAGGCTAGTATGCCTGATTCATCATCATCATTTCTGGCCATAGGGCTGGGCTCCTCCAAACATTACCACTTCGATCGATTCTGTGCTTCTTGTACCTCGTGGTTTCCTGCGGCCTTCACAAGGTCCATCCGCGGTATGCCTTATTAAGGTCCTAGATTTGTTTACTATAATGCTGGAATGAGTCTGGCTGGAAACGAGCCAAAATAACTTCACAAAACAATACTAGGAAGAACGATAAAGTCGTGTCGAAAAACGTTGAAAATTTCTTAACTTTCCACCATACTTATTATTTTCGGAAACACCAGATAGGTACTTTATTAGGTGTTTGGTTGTTAGTCATCACAAACAGGAGTGGAAGTAGTCGAAAATAGGTAATGCCAACTCTCACGCGATGGCACTCCGACAGCTCACGAACTTTTAAGTGTCAGTTAAGGGTAACAGGCTAGTATGGTGCACGAAGCCTTCGGTACCTGTCACCAGGAATGTGATCCACGCTACCGAAGTTCTGATTTCTGGGCTTAAAAGAAACTAGGACATAGTTTCCGGATTGATTTCCTTAACGAAGTCGAAACCGACAACGATAGTATTGAACTAACAGGATTATTAATTTAGTTAAGGGCCAGTTTACAGTTAATAATTGCTTTATAAACTACGCCAATCGATAAATCAAGTTACCACTTCATAACATAACTCCTGTGAGACAAATAAACTATTTCAACGACATTAGTTAATTCAATCGTGAATTCTGAATTGATACTGTTTATATATTTTTTGGTCTACAACGCAATATTTGGTGTGTAGGCAGATATAATATTATCATCTACTATAATGCTATATAAAATGAATGAAGGAAAGCTTAATATATTCAGTGTAAACTTGATCTACCTGATACCACGATAAAAAGTTGTGAAGAAAAATGTATGCTTAAAAATGACATCATCGTATACCTACAGTTGCGATTTCAGCTATCTACAGATTTAGGCTTAGTTTTTATATTCTGTACTGCCAGAATTTACAAACTATCTTTGGTTGAATTCGGCTGCAAAACTATTTATTAAACAGACATTTAAAGCTTAGTTTCTTTCAACCCTCAGATTAACGGAGACACTGAAACGCCCAATACAAGTCTGCTATCTATCTCGGTGTCCCACGCACTTACCAACCTATCTATAACGTTCGGAAGCTGGACGACCATCCTATAATCCGATCCCCCCCTCTTATCTGGGTCAGCTGGCTTAATTTTGTTATCTGTTTTCTTTCTAATTGAAGGAGATTTTGGCTTGGTTCCGGATTTGACACGGTTATAATTGATATAAAAGATGGAGGGTAGTTGGAAATTTATTTGGTGTTAATGTTTTGCCTCGCTCGTCTTGTTGTTGTGACATTTTTACATAACCATTTTCCATAATTATTTTGGAGTGTACATAGTGTCTATACACCTGCACTTCTGAGGACGTAAAAACGCCATTACATGCCGCGACTGGCGAGGTCACCTACGGGGCCCAACTCATCTAACATAATCAAATATTTATACTTTTGCCGACGCCATAAGAAGTTGTAGTGCAAGTTTAATTTGGAAGTGTTATGTGATGTGTTGTTACATTTTGATTAGTTAGGTATATCTCTTGGGAATGTATCCTCCTATGTTGCATTGTTTGAGGGTAGATTGACATTACAATGTAGAGAAGTTTCTAGTAGCTGTCAACGAATAAATTTTGCTATAGATAATTTTGATTCTATAATGTTCTGTCCAAAACATATGCATACAATCTTCTCGATACACAGTGATAATAACTGAAATACTGATTAGGATACAGCAACTATATTTTAGTTTAAAATAAGCTACAAATACCAATGTTGAAGAAGGTCTTACACAGTTGGCAGTTTGTCCAAATAATTAGCATACTGTCGACAATATTATGCCAGTACGCAAAACATGAAACATGTTCTTATCCTTCGATCGCCATATTACTATGGAAATGTCTAGAAAGTGGCTTCACGCATTGACAAATGCAGTCAATGTCAAGCATAGACAGTTGTATATCAGCATAACATCAAGAAGGCGTAAATACATTGCACCATAGACAAGAAAACACGTTAGGATTGACAAAGTAGAGGGCAGCTCCGTGAGCACATTCTGATCATCAATACCTTAGGCCTTATTTACGTAGAAAGTCGGCAGCCTTTTTTTTTATTGACAATGGTCTCACTCTTGACCTCAATCCAGCCTGCGAGAATACGCCCTTGCTAAAGTCTGGTAATAATGTAGATATTATATTTCCCTAGAATCTTGCATTGCAGAGGTCGATAAGTACAGACGCCAGCACATCAAGTTACTACAATCTGTCAAATTTCTTTAATCGATTTTCAACTTTATCTCTCAAGCATTATGGTTCAATGTTGATTGGATAATTTTGACAGTTTCGGGTAGCTTGACCTGCTGGCGTCTGTACATTTTTCAAGTTAAATTAGCCTGCAGAACAAGACGTCCCATTTTCGTGCAATAAAAGTCCTGTTTCTTTTTCTTCCAACCAAATCATATCGTTCTTGCTTTTAATCAACTTCAATTAATGTTCACATAACTACAGCTCAGTCAATAACCTCGCGTTTATATCGAATAGTTGCATGCTCAGTATGCTCATGCGCCTTCCATTTCAGTTGCGTTTCCGGCTTACATGAGTGTTGATTGCTTAAATAACTCCTCGATTCGCTTAAAACTGTTGTTTTCGTGCAACGGTACTATTTGCACGGTCTACTGGGCTATTTAATGTTTAAGATGTGCGTAATATAGGATGTTGTGGTGGAGTTTATTAGGTGTCGATGGTTCTGATTGCATTTGCATTGGCTAATTGTGAGGGAACGGCTGGGTGATGGCCTTTGAACTGTTTCGCTAATATAGTGTCTTGTGACATGCGTGATTAATATACCCCTCTATTATGAATCCACCTGACGTACCATAATTGAATGATGGCTTAAAATAAACCTCCACTTTCTCTCGTATCGTGTCGTGATATCGGTCATCAACTGCCTAGCCTTTTCCCAATTATGTTGAGGTCGGCTTCCAGTCTAATAGGATGCAGCTGAATACCAGCATTTTATATTTTATGAAGCGACTTTGACCTCCACAACCCAATTACTGGGTAGTACGATACCACTTACTAAGACTGGTTGCTGACTGAGTTTCTGACTACCCGTAACGACTGTCGAATATCTACAAATGACAGCCTGGACCAACGGTTTAACGTGCTTTCCGAGCCACGAAGGGGTCTCGATATGTAGCTCAACCTTCGATTATTTGGCCACGAGCCCCTCTCGTGGTATATATTACATGAGACAAATATTAGCCTAGCGATTACCTCACAGCCACCTGCCATCTGCTTGCTAACAACCACCTGCATAGCTGTTCACAATCATACGATAAGTTGTCGAATCGAAAATGGCACGCTTTCAACTTCTAATTTGCCTTGCCCCCGACAGTATATAGCTGCCGGAAGACATAGGGGTCGCCTGTTTGATTTAAACTGACAAAAAAATCGGGTTTTTGATCAGGGAACAGCCTATAAGGACCTCAGAACATTGACTGATGTTCGATTTGGCACAGGAGCGTTTCGAACGCCGGTTTTGGTAGCAGGGCTAATCCAGACTTCCATACTAATATTATAAATTCGCAAGTCTGTCTGTATGTTACCTTCTCACGCCTAAACAACTGAACGGATTTCGATAAAAAATTGCAAGGAGATAGATGGCATCCTGGGGAAGGACATGGCTTTTTTTTGTCCCGGTAGCACGTTCCCGTGTGATAGTCTCGCCACTCGTGAAGACGATCTGAATGTTCTTATGATGGATGTGAACAAGTCGACTAAAGTGTATTATAATTATAAAAATTCTTAATTACTGAGGATAATAATTGAGTTTAATAGATATCATTAACCTGCCGTTATCTGTCGATTTGACAGGTCGCTAATCTGAACATGTTTTGTTAAATTGTTTTTATCAATTTGTTTGGATAGACGTTTCTAATCGTTAGTGATTATGAGATAATCGATATCATGATAAAAGAGATAAGGAAGTATTTTTAAAAGTATAAAGGTTCGTCATAGCTAAAAAAAAAATATTTACCTACTTTTTTTTTTGTCTGGGAAATCATCGAATAACTTCTCCCACTCTGTGCGGAGCGGGAGGGCGTGTCAGACTTTTACTGATTAAAACTCACCCGTGATCCTTCAGTTGCCTCTGCCAGGGGCCACGGTATCTCTTTCAAACAACCCGCGACCCTGCCAGATTCTTTACCTACTTAAAATACATAAAATAAAAATTAAAAATCAAACGTATTAAAACTAGTTATAAAAAAGAAGTTAGTCTTGATCAAGCAGAAATATTCAGGAAAAAACTTGATAATCTAGTATTTTAGTAAAATAGTAAAAATTCTTACCTGCACCCACATAAAATGCAAAAAAACTAGTTTGGAACTAACGTATTCATGATTAAATAATAATCATAATATTTAAATGACAAAAATGTTTTCCTTGTAAATCGGTTTTGAATAAATTAAATTACTAATTTCTTGACTGCTTCCTTGGTCTAGAGGTCGCAAGCTCTACTGCTGAGCATGAGGTCCTGGGTTCGATTCCCAGGTCGGGCATAGTTTTATTGAGTTATTCCATCTGGAATTGCTCTGTATCGGGATTTGTGCCCGGTGAGTGGCAATATGCTAGTCCCCTGTTAAATGGGATTTAACATAACTGGCGAAATCCGTACTTTACTATAGTTGCACCCCTGCCTTACCCTTCGGGGATTACAGGCATGCAGGATGTTATGTTATTATTGAATTAAATTGGCTTAAAAGTATTTGCTCCCCTCATGTGGCTTGCTTTTAGTCTTAACATTTCTTCAATTTACCATCCGAAACACGAGACCGTATTCATATTACCCACTACTACTTACAATTCATGACTACCCTCAATTAGAAACATTTCTAAACTCCAACAATAAAAGTTTAAATGTCGGTAGTTCTATTCCTACCGGTGACGTCATTCAGCCCGTATTTCCCCAGACTCCTTCGTCATAGGACGTTATAAACATAACTGCCACAAGATATGGATAATACGTCATGTTTTTACTACTGCAGCACGTTATGGTTGGAACTAGTAAAAATCTTTAGCTTTTTTCTTGCAACATGTTTTCGTCAATGATTTGGCGTTTTCATGGACTGATTCTGAGCCCATATTTTATAAGACATCTTATTTGAAAGATCTTCTAATTAATGATCTCTATTGTCTCCCATGATTTTTTTATGTATGTTTTTTTTAGATTTGCTACTTACATAATCAGCCTATAATGTTCCCACTGCTGGGACACATCTCGGTGAGAGGGAGTGGGCCGTAATCCACCACCATCTACCAACCCGCACACACACAGTGCGGGTTGGTAGATGTCAGATGTCTTCGAATTGTGGTTCTAGGACATGCCGGTTTCTTCAAGATGTTTTCCTTCACCGTTTTGAGAGATTTGCTACTTAAAATTTAAAAAAACTTAAAATAGCTTTGAAGTCTTTCATGTTTCCTAATTTCCAGTAAGTTGAAACAGACGTTTGTATTACATTAGTTAGACCAATAGTTTGATTAAACAATCATCTACTTACGCGAATTCGCCAATCACTGCTAGCATCACAATAACTATCTTTCAGAAATCGTGTTTAGTTATTTACCTTACATTATTGGCATGCATCGTTCCAAAGTTTCCACGTACAAAGAGAACTATCAAAATATATTTTTAGTAATTCCGACTAGCGCCGGGTTTCCTCGTCTTTTTCCTTACAAGATGGGTTATAAATTGTTTGTTTATCGCTTCCGTAAAATGTACGTCGTTTACTTATCTTCATGTTTTTTTCCTATGTTTAACGGAGATGGAAAGTAAAGGAAAACATCGGTAGGAAACCGCTCAGGTCCTAGAACTGAAAATTCGGAAGACATGTGACATGTACCAACCAGCACAGGGCGCGCGTGGTGGATTACAGCTCACTCTCTGTCGCCTCTGCGACAGAGAGTGGGCTGTAATCCACCACGCGCACAGGCCTCCTCTCTAGGAGGCCTGTGTCCCAGCTGTGGGAATGTTATAGGCTAATTATTCAACGGAGATGGTAATTTCTATCAACGAATATGAGCTTTCCTCCCAACTGCTTGGATTCTTGAATAGAATTTCCTTCAAAAATTTTATTGCAGTGTTCATGAATTTATTGGAAAATTTAAATATCTTGATGATGTCGATATGGTTAAACTGCCTAATCGTTCAGTCATTAATCAGTTTCTGTATGTCAACAAACAAAATTGTTTGCAGCCAGTGTCATTGAATCAGACATTTCTGACGATCTACGTATGTAGTAGTTCAAGCCATATCTTCTCATGGGAACAATGTCCCTAATTGTTCAGAGTCCAGAGTGATAGATAACCAGGACAGCAGCTTAATATGATCGGATAATGTCTAATGCCAGTCTCATATTTTAAATCAAACTTGTTCGTCATGGAAACTCCAGCACAAAAAACAGTTTCGCACTCTCTCAACCATTATTACATAAAAAAGTGCAAAAGCACTAAGGCGGATTCACTTGGGTACACTATGCCTGCGCTTAAGTACTCAGGAGGAGTCGCCAAATAGCCCCCACAAGTAAACTAAGGGCAGCAGTGAAACGCAGGTGTAGCATGTGTCACGATTTTCCTACTATCTACCATGCAAAATTCGACAAAACTCATGACACATAATATCTGGCCACAGTAGTACGTGCAATGCCTGTAAAATCTTAAGTGTTTCCCAGTTTTCTGCAAAACTGATGCTATTTACTGTAAATCTGCTATCCGATTGAATTGAAATGATTCATATGACTGAAATCCCAACATGTGGTTCACTTGCTGGAAATATAGGCTTTCCAAAACCGGGGCATAATTCAAAAAAATTCTCCTACAACTGTAATCTAAATATTGCCGACATCAAAAGCCGCGCTAATAGCCAGCGCATAGGTCGTTCAACCAGTCTATCGATCGTCTGCCTGTCTCATAAACAGTTGGCAGTAAACGTCTGCCTAGCATATAGGCCTACCCTACAGGCAAACTTATCGATCCTGGGAAACCCTAGCAGGCAAACACATGATGCTATCGGAGACTTTGTTTCTGCACGCGTGAATTATACTCCTTTCCGATGTTCTAATTGATGGGAAAAGCGTGTCTGGTTTCTAACAACCGCGAGGCAGGAAGTATTTACGCATGTTCCAGTTTTCCGAATAGAATTGTTCGAGGTCCAGAATTTCGATGGTCAGAAGAGGCGGCCAAAAGGTTGATATAGTAATGATAAAATCATGGAACTAAGTCGTGATAAATCAGAAATGGAATCACTAATTTTTTAGCTCTCAGGAGGATATACTTGAACTACAGGATCTTAGAGATAATTTGTCCAGTAAAGGTTCCCAAAAATCTGGAATAATTGTGCATATAATCAGTCCAATATGTCTTCGTCATTACACGCTACTGCCCCGTATCGTTTCGCACAAACAAAGCGAGCGTGTGTCTAATTCTCTCGTTTCTCTTTATGACTTCTGCTAATGTATTTTTCTTGTCTTTTCATTTTCCCACTGAGGATAAATAATAAATACGTCTCACTAGTGATGAATTGATGTTCAGAAGTTATTTCAGGGATGCTAAATTGACTTTCGTGTTTACTATGCTTGCGTTCATGTTTTATGGCGTTTACTGGATTGCAAGTGTTGTCATATCTTTTATTAGATATGCTCCGAAATATTGTTCGTTTTGCAACTGTTGTAGGTAGGTAAATATTCAATTACTAGATTAGTTCTAAAATGGAAGCTTGTCTGTTGGTATTTTAATAGCGATGTTTTACTGTCCGATTTATTCCAAAATATCGTCATCTTCTTTACCAAATCCTGTAAGTTTTGTCCAAAGAGCCAGTTAGTTGCAAATGTTTTCTTTACCAGCACACCCCTTCGCTCTCATATATCAACTACACTGCTATCGCGTTTATAGACATGTTAAATTCATGACGTCACCGTCACAGCGTTGTTCACCGCGTATGCACGTAACCGCAACGCATTAGTGGTTCTAAACGAAGCGGAAATACGCGACCATTGCGACCAAGGCGGGTTTTATTTCAACCAGTCACTTGTACGGTATCGTACCAGACGTCTGATCTGTTATCAGACTGTTTTTGTTGTGATTAGTCAGAAGACTTGATGCGTGAAATGATTAGGGGTTATCGTATCGTCTTCTAGATTATGTTAGTCTAAGCCAAATTAGACCCTCTATCTAATGCACCCTAGGCAGGCAGTTTTCCTAACCAGCTGTGCGGACTAGCTATTATTGATCAAGGCATATTTTGTACTCGCATATATGGAGAATAAATATAGATTAGATTGTCGAGAAACTGCATTCAAGTTGGGAGAATATTTCTAGCATGCTTTTCAGTTACAATTTCTCACCACTTTCGAACGTAGGTGGTGGATAGGTGGCATTTAATTATGCATGCAGTCTAGCTCAGAATAGATTTCCCGGAACTGTCTGGGGTGGATTGCCACTCTATTAGTTACAGTGGAGGGACAGGACATATCATGCGATAAACGGGTTAAAATATGTAAAGCTGGGGGTAAAGTATCTACGTTATTAGTTTAAAAGGAGCATGGCAGCTATTTTACTTTCTAGGTTTCGGTATGATGTCTTAAATAACACACGACTCTCTAGCTTAAAAGTTCGCAGAAAAATGACAAGAACACAGATCATTGTTCATTTTACCAGCACAAGCAAAATTCAGATAATCCCATACTTGACATTCCAGTTTTAGAATGTTATCCGAGGTAAGCCCATTGCAGTCATTGCAAAAATAATAACAATTACACCATACACATACCTGTTCGGTGCTGATAAGCCATCTTTATGTATGCTTTTCCCCGGTTAGTTACAAAATTACCATATAAACGCTTGTCCGGATTGTTTTGTAACCGTGTGTGTTCGGGTTTAACTCGTTATATTTTATCCTGAGGTAATAGTGTGAACTCATCCTATTATGAAAATGCTATTGCTGTGGTTTTGATGTAATCATAATTAGAGGTGTATAGAAAATTAATTAGGTTAGGGAAGTACCTGGCTGTTGTTCAGTATGTACATAAGCATGGAACAGCGTATTTCGGTCCGGAGCAGATGTAATCCTGTTAATTTTTGGGCATAGATCAATAGGTCTAGGCACATAAGAAAAATTATACTTGTATCGCGCGGAACACTTATTAAGTTCGTATTTTGCAACGATGCCAGATTCCTTGAGACGCCTTAGGAAAAGCTTTATGAAGAAATCTTATCTAACGTAAGTACCTCGGTAACTAGGGTTACCGACGGTTAGAATTCGTAACGTAAACACACTGAACGAGAACACTTATAACAATAACACGCAGCTAATTTTAGACACTTACTGAATAGTTACAAAACTCTTACTTGATATATATACAGAAGATATACAAAGAAAGTTTCAGTTTACTTAGCAAATTTTAATTTGATGTTGATTTTTACGCTCTGAGCCCCTGAAGTTGTGTATTTAACTGATTTGCCTCAGTAATAGACACACTAAGAAAATATCTTGTAAGAACTTTCAGAAATTATGAACCGGTTGAAATCTAACTTCACTTAAAATATATTCAGTTTCTTATTTGGTATTGTTTTCATGAACAGTCAATGAACGTTTGCCTCGAATAAAACCTAGATTCTTCCGTGCGTAGATTTGTCGAAAATCGCCTGCATGAAAATATATCCCCCTCTCCTTTGATAGAAGCTTTATATTACATTCATCACTAATTGACTACATAAAATCCTGTATTTCAAAACCAAATCACTCTATCTTATTTATCTGTCTGCTCATGAGGGTTATGTAACCCCATAGATCTATAATATGTTCATTAGAACCCATGTAAACGTCGACCACAGTCCACTGGTCCTCGTATTGCGCCTGAGGATGTTACCGAATTGTTTTAGTTCATTCGAGTTTGTTATCAAACAAAGAAGCCGGTTCGTCTGCTTGTAATTATGTGGTTAATGTGTTGTTGAAAAACTAAACTAGCCTACACCTCATGTAGGCTAGTTTTTAGGGTTCCTTAGTCAACAAGGAACCCTCATAGTTTCGCCATGTCCGTATGTCTGTCTGTCCGCGGTTTAGGTCAAACACTATTGGTACTAGAAAGTTGGAATTTGGCATGAGTATACACGTTAATGACGCCGAACAAGTGGTAAAATAAAATTTTGAAAAAAAACAATTATTTAGGGTAGGTACATCCCCTACATGTAAAGTGGGGATGATATTTTTTTTTCGTCCTTCCCATAGTGTGGGATATCGTTGGATAGTTCTTTCAAATATTAGGGGTTTGGGAAGACCGTTTTTTGATTAAGTAAACTGTTCGTGACTTATCAAGCTTTAAAGTACCAATTTACGTTAGAGTCAAGTGTCCCCCCCCCCCCCCCTCTACCAACTAAACGGTTGTAGTTGGAAATTCAAATGTCACGGCAGTAGTACCTATATACCTATAACGAAGTTTAAAGGAAAACTGTCACACTTAAGTGGGCTTTACAAGTTTACGAGTAATAGTCGACCAATTATATTTGACTCGATAATTTCGTACGAAACTATAAGTCAACGAATACGACCCGCACTTGGCTGTTATAAAAACTACGGAACCCTACACTGCGCGTGGCCCGACACGCACTTGACCGGTTTTTAGATTGTAAGGTTGTATTTATTCGGGGAGAGAAAACACAAGCTTTCCTGTGTTCTTCATTCATCGCTTAGAGTAGCTCACAGGATCTTTTCTATGTACAGGCTGCAGTAGCCCTTCGGCTAAGCCTTAACCCTTTAGAGCCAAAGACACCAACAGTTCTTGAATTTAAACCCTACTCATTGCTTTTAGCTAGCGCAACATAACCGTTGCGCTAGGATAATAGTTCTTGTCGTGATTCTAGCGAAGGATAGACTGAAGTGCCTTTACAAGCATATTTAGGTTAGCTTAACATAAGCTTAGCTAGAATAAAATTAGAGCAATTATGTGTAAGTAGCACGAATTGCTTAAATTTTCTGACAAACTGCAACAATACTAAATTGTTCCTAGAACCACAGAAACCAAACAATAAATCTAACGTAACAAGACACAAATATGATCCCAACATATAATTTTCCATGGAAACTGCTCAAGTACACACATAATGACACCGACGTCTCGTTTGCACGTTGTGCAACTCTGACGCAACGCAGGACAATCGCCGACGAACAATGGACGGAGATAATAACACCACTGAAATACAAAAGCTTGGTCCTTCACAATTTAATGGCGCATTTTTTCTATTACTATAGGAATCTGCTTAGGTCTCATTGGAATGTGGGCAGGCTGAAGTAGGATGGAACATTTTGCTAGAGGAATGCAGTGTTTCCGATCTATGGTCTTATTTATCAGCGAACTAGCTACTGCCTGACGTCCGCGTAAAATTTCTTGTTCCCACGGCCCACCCCGTCGTATCGCATAGCCAGCCCGCACTATGACTTCGTTTCACATAGCTTTCTTTCTTACTTTTTCTTCTGTTGGCTCTGCTTCTAAGAGTCCTAGCGTGATGTTAAATAGCCTATAGTCTTCTTCAAAAATTGGGGTATCAGATGCAAAAGAATTTAATAAATCCGACTGGTAGTTCCAGAGATTAGCACGTTCAAACAAACAAACTCTTCAGCTTTATTTTTAGTATAGTACTTTTGACAGAGTTGAAGATCCTTTGGGTTCATACTTAAAAATGGTTCCAAGCCAGTTGTGCAGTCCTGTCACAGTTATTTCATCTCTGATTTTGCATCACTGTCGAAATCGCAATGTTCTTTATGATCGTGGTGATAGGGTTGCTGGGGTTGCTGTCAGAGGTAAAATACTGTCAAAGGACTCTCCAGTAGTGAGTAAATATTGCGGTCTCCGATCTACCCCGCCTCAGGAAGCCGGAAACATTCTAAAGAATTTCTCTTTCATGGAAAAATGCGTTGAAGTTGAACGAACTATGAACCGACATGTTTTAGATGTCTCTCAAAAAGGGAAGAAAGGGAGGGAGCCGTTCACGTGTTTCGGACGAAATTGCTTACCACTAGATATACGTCCGTTTTTTTAAGGAATTCCGTTTGTATGTGAGGTATTTAAAGATATATTATTGCATAACTGTGTACCTAAATCAGTTCTTATTTGAAACAAATACTTTATTACCTACAGCGAAGCTGTCATCATTTTGTAATGAATGTACCAAAAAATGATTTAATGCCATAACTTCGTAACCCATGAAATACTCCACCTCCATAAAAATGAAAACGATTTAACCCAAGTGTAATGTAACTAGTACTTACTACGTTTGTTCGGGGCGCCAGCGTGCCAAGAATCTCGGATTCTGAGTAATAAACTATATTGACCAAAGAAAACCAACTGGAAACATATTGACAAGGGAATTTTACGCCTTTTTACAAAAGAGTGTATTGGTTTTTCTTTAGAAAGTTCTTATAAAGTTACTAACAAGATATTGGCGCTCAACCATCGTCCAACGAATAAAAACACACTCCGGGATTTTTGCAAATTACAATATTTTGCTCTCAAGAACTTTACTATCTTAATATTTTCAGCAAGTTTTTGGTTAATATTTGAATTTATCTACCATAATAATCTTAGTTTTTCTATATTTCTATCTTTTTCATTCTTGCATGTTTGTGCTATGATGCTGCCCGAATTTTACGCCTCCGCTAAGCGTTACGATAAATTACATAAAGGAACAAGAATATTATATCAAGAGTTCTATAACAGTCAACAGTCGCGGTAAAGCAAACAGAATCGATGCGTTATTAATTAACAACATACGCCCCACTTTACCTAGCCGCACCTTCATTAAATTATGCTGCGAATATTCAGCTTGCGATGCGATCTGATAAACAGGTTAATGCTGTAACTACCAGGAACGCATTTTACCTAGAATACAGATCGATTGCGAGGTTAGAGACAAAATATTCTCGCTGGTAATTAGGACTCGCCCAGAGGTTAGCCTCCCTTCGCTGTGCATCCCTACGCATGCGTATTGCCGGCCGGCGGCTGTCAAGCCCGCGCATGCGTGGCTGTGACCCGCCGCGGCCGGCCCGGTTGCTGTGTGCATTGTTTGACGGAAGCACGGAACTGCATATATTACAAGCTTGGAGATCCTTGACCCCACAGACCCTGGCTGAGTTTTTAAATCAACCTCATGATCTAAGGGACATAGGAGATTATTATTGGTATTATAATTATAATACCTTGTTTGATGGTAAATATGTATACAGTATATTGTTGTTTTTTTACTTGTAACAAATACGTCAGGTCGTGTTCGTCTACTCGTAAATAATGTGTATCTATCGATTGATGTTATGACAACTTGTGTTTTTGTTGTTGTGTCTGTCTTTGATTGGTCATTCGTTGTGGGTTTTTTGTTGTTATTAATTAGCGTATAGAGTATTTGTTTGGGTTATTTATTTTTTTGTTTCGTTTCGAAGACAGCCACACTAGGGGTGAGAAGGTGGGGTGTTGTTTTTTCGCCGGGCATTGTACAGCCTTTGTGTATTGTAGCTGTCTGGCAGAAGTTCCATACTCAATAGTGATCTGTTAACTTTTATAATCAAAAAGCTTTTATTTGGTCACCATCTCACCTGAGAGGTTCTAGTAATTTTAAGAACGTTCACAGTCTTATCTCAGTCTCAATCTGTCAGAAATACCTCTAATTTCCCTACATTTTGACAAGTTTTTGACATTTGTTTGTCGCCGAGATGAGACTGCGACTAGATTTTGAACGTTTTAAATTAAGAGAATTGGCGTTCAGAACGTGAACGATGATCTAATCAATAATGGTGCATAAACTTGTCTAGAAGTAACCTACTGTCTACTGTTTTTCATTGAAGATATTTCTAATGGTAGTTTTTACTAGTGGACTTTTGAGTATGCCTTAACTTACATGCAATGTTTTTTGTTCCAGAGGTCGTTGCGTTGCGTGATATCGTTACGCGGCGCGCGGTGTTCGAGCGGTTATTTGAGAGGCCAGAGACAAAGCGCCTAACATGAATGAACTGGACAGCCTGCGTCAGGAGGCGGAGACGCTCAAAAATGCTATCAGAGTGAGTATTTAGAACATATTTTCATACTTAGATTATTGTAAGAAGGTACCCGAAACGCAGCGTGAACAGGTCCCTCACAAAGTGGTCTAAGAGCCTGGTGAAGGTCGTGGGAATCCACAGGATGTTGGATGCATGGGACGGGAGGTTGTGACGATGGTTCGGCTAGGGCTATGACTATCTGTGGACGCCTCACAATCCTAAATCAGCATTTTATTACATAACATTACTTGCTACAGGAAGCGAGGAAGGCGGCATGCGATACATCGTTGGCGCAAGCGACGGCGAACCTCGAGCCCATCGGGCGCATACAGATGCGCACGCGGCGCACACTGCGCGGACATCTCGCCAAGATCTATGCGATGCACTGGGGCAGCGACTCCAGGTAAAACACATGTATTTTCAGCAAAAATGATTGATGGAAAATAGTAAAGAATCTCACGAACATCGCAACATAAACCTTCAGATGTCCCTGAGTTGCGCTTCAGTGATTCAGTACTTCGAAGGGGTTGAAGGGGTCTTATTTATCATCCAATACTTTACCATCGTTACCGTTTGTAGTAGTTTTAAGGAGTCCTAATGTCTCGAGATTCGACTGTCTGAAAGCATGACATGATATTCCGCGGAATCTCGTTACATTAGAAGCAGAATCCAACAATGCTTAGAAAAAGTAGGCATGCCTTCCGTCACTTCTGACAATTTATGAATTTTATTTAGGTCCTATAAGATCTTAATGCGCGTCTCATGATTAGATATGTACCTACTCGAAAACATCGAGCTAATTAATTTTTCAAGCTTAAAGACAACTCCACGTAATCGACAATGCAATCCATCCACATTCACAAAGGAATCCAACCCCTGCACCCTAATTGCGTAACACACTGTCAATCTCAATCTGAATAATTTTGAAGGATATTGCTGATCCATTGCTTCATATGTTCGAAAGAAAATTCTGCTCAACAACGTAAATGACGCAATGTAAGTTGTTGTACTGTCAAAATGATAGCCATTGCTATTGTTAGTGTTACGCAATGACCTCTCTGGTTCCTACATTCATAACGTAACAGTAAACGTTATGACTCAACCGGCTGACGAGCCTTCGTGACCGAAACTGCTAAGAATTGAGATGTCATTGAGTTTTATGATCAGATCGTATCGTATACCGACCTATTTATTGAGGAAAACTTGTCATCGTTGTGACATGGAGTTGATAGGTATGTCATGATAGTCGATTCCTTTTAACGATCTTTTGTAATAAAATTGTGGTGATAGAACTTCTACAAGGTTACCTTGTAGAAGTTCTATCTCCAAAATTTTATTTATTTTTATTATATTTATACGACGTCAATACGACAGTAAATAAAACTTCGTACAAAAATTCCCCAGTCACACCCAGTCTACAAACAAAAATTTAACCAAATACATAATAACTAATTAGTCACTATAGCTAGTCAACTGATTGGCTAACCTCAACTAACTGACAGACTCTTTGACAATTCAAAAGTGCCTGTAAATGGTTTAATTGAAATAAATGCTTTGAGTTTAAGTTTGGCAAAACTCATAGTCGTCCCATCCCTGCCATTTAGATTGTTACAATTATTTTTAATTGAATTTAGGTATAACTTACAAGTGTTATCGTATTACCAAGTATCGGGGTTGTGGAAGTCAGATACAGGCAATCGCTCCATGTAAAATCCTGGTATTCAGCTGAATACCAGTATTTTACATGGAGCGATTGCTGGATGCAGCTGCATCCGGCTACACTAGAAGCCGTTCCCATCATAGTTGGCACAAGGCTAGGCAGACGATGATAAGAAATTATGCGTAGGTACCGCTGAGAATTGAAAATCCTTGCCGGAGTCTGTTTTCCCGATAGCTATAACCTGGGGATTTTTAAGTCACAAGTGAATATGTTATTTCTAAGTAAATTGAAATCTCCCGTTGACCATTTCATCACTTAGGTAAGATTAGTGACGGATTTACCAACAGGCTGAGTAGGCTGGAGCCTAGGGCGGCAAATTTAGGACCAACATTTTTTAAAATGTCTTACTGCATTTAAAAGATCAATATCTATACATATACCTACCATGTTTTTTTGGAAAGAATAAAAAAACTGAATGCTCAAATTCAGGCTTCTACCGTATGTTTGATCAA
This sequence comes from Apamea crenata, assembly GCA_949629185.1. Lineage (NCBI taxonomy): Eukaryota > Metazoa > Arthropoda > Insecta > Lepidoptera > Noctuidae > Apamea > Apamea crenata. The sequence goes on from OX451377.1 coordinate 12,232,380, forward strand.
TGTTTTTCGTAGCTGAATGAGACATTTTAAGTACCTACCTATTTTGAAGAAAAGGCGATGGAATTACAAAAGACATGGGACGTTAAAGGTCGGTAGGGGCGGCAAACTTTGAATAGCCTACTGGCGGCAAATGTGTAAATCTGCCACTGGGTAAGATAGTGGTCAAACATGGACCTGCTGTCCTAGAACATACTGATGCAAGACTCAAGTCTAGATATCTCGGTCCAAAGAACTTGTTTACAAAGTCCAAGTCAAATCAGTTAATGGTGGACTCAGGTTAAAGTTTCGCTTTGTCATCCATCAAACACGTTGACAACATTGGTTGCTACACAGTGGGGACACTCGTGCTAAGTGTCCATCCGTTGTGTTTCTTTTACAATTTGAAAGTAGCATTATAAAGCATCATCATTCTCCTGCCCGTGTCTCAATTTATTCGATTTCAGCGCAACATATCTTTTTCTTCCATACTTCTCTATTAGTCGTCATCTCGGTAGTCACCCTGTTTCTAACCATATCATCCATTCGTTTCTTTGGTCTTCCCCTTCTCTTATAGCTATCGACATAGTCAAAACTTTCCTCGCGAGTCACGACATTTTCCACATTCCTCCGTAGCACATGCCCATTTTGACAACCAATTTCCAGACAACTTTTCAGTTATCGGTGCCACTTTCAGACTTACTCTTATGTACTCATTTCTGCATTATAAAGCATACATTCTAAATTCTGAACAACCTCCACCGCCTCCCCTCGACCTACTAATACATGATAATTCGTATACTTTACCTTAAATTCCTCTCATTTCTTACTAACTCAATACAAACTCAGTCGTACTGCGAAACGTTAGCAATCCTATAATAAATCTCTTATTTGGACATCTCCCAAGTAGCACAGAACTGCATTATAAATTTTCACGTAAGGCCCACAGCGTTAATCTAAGCATTTATACCGACTTATTTGAGTTCACCCAGGCAGCAACAGCTGTTTAGAAAAAGGCGGGGGTCACTATAACGCTTTCTTCTGAACTGTAAATCTATTAAGCACCACAAACACGCCACAGATGTCACTGTTATTCAGCGTTTAGTAGTGCAGTACCCTATCAGCTGCATGAGCGCATGGTTGTGAACACAAATAATGCAGTTTTCTGAATAAAAACCCAACCGTGTACTATAAAACCGTTGCATTTTAAGAGAGAACATATCAACTTCTATAACGTAAGCAGTTACTTTGTAAAGTTATTTAACAAAGATTTAATGCTTTATGCTGCATACAGATAAACTTTTACCCCATTAGCCAGGTTTCGAATAACAGCATTTATTTAGGCCAAGACAGAACTTAAAGTGGACTTTTAAGCAGTTACATAGCAGCAAACCTGTCAGCCATATTGTCTTGGGCTGAATAATTTAACTTTCGTAGGCATTTAATTTGCTGATTGAATTATATGTAACCAGGGGGGTGACCACCACCTCTTACAGCAGTATTATTTTAATCTTACTTCGTGTGGGAAAAAGATGGAGCTAGCATGAAATGAATATTTCTACACCAGGCCATTTTGACAGTTTCTTGACGTAATATTGGAAAGGAATATTGGACAAGACGGGTTCCGTATGTAATACTTATCCATTCATAAGAAGTTTCCAGTTGAACAACAAAGAAGAAGTGTTTGCCTATCCAATAAAATCATTCCGATTTGGAATATATATATCTAATAGAATAAAACATTGCGATACCTACTAGTGTGGTTGTGTTAAATCATAAAGATATAAAATGTAAATTTGTGTGTATTCCTCATAAAGAATACCACTATTTCATACCGCTAGGACATACTGTTTGAAAATAATATACACCATTGCATACTAATTGTTTTAACTTTTATTTTCTTTCCTCATTAAAAAAATATTTTGCACATAATAATATAAAATACATTTAAAAAATCTTCCGCAAATACTGAAAATACCTGGAATAGATAAATTCGTGTAAGTAACGCCTCAGTAGAGCTTGCAAAATAGTACGGGCTATTCGCTGTTAGCATCTTCATAGGTCCGAATGTTTTTTTCTTTTTAAAGTAGGTACATTTTAGGGTATCCCACCCTGGTCCAGGTCTTGAATTCTCATCTTTTAATAATTTCATGGGGTATTTAGTACTTCTCGGTGGCCACCGTAGAAGTCCCTTAGTTTCCCACTGTGCAGGAACGACTGACAGAGTGGCAACACCTCCCTCTAATCTCTATAGTCTGAACGATTTTAAAGGCATGTTCTGTAAAAAAAACAACAAAATCATACTTAGGTATTAAATAGTTCATGTATTTTCTATTTAATTAAATTATATTAATAGGTAGCTATTTAAATTACAATTTTAATTAAGTACTTGTCGTCGAGTAATTACTAAAAAGGGAATAAAATGGTTTTAGCAGAACCACAGCGGGACCCTAAAATCTTGGATCCATAAAGGTTATCTGGATAACTGGCGCAAAATGTGAACCACTACTACTCGTCATATCGATCCATGGCTGATTTGTTTCTCACAAGTGCTTAACTATTTTACTATTTACTGAATTATAGGCCACATGAGAACACCCGTACAGACCTTAGCATTAAATTAAGATTAGAACTTTTCACTTGCCATCCGCCATTTTTCACTGCGTGACTGTGAATTATTGTAAAATTGTATCTTCTTATTTTGCTTTTATTTTAGAAGATATTGATTGAAATTGATTTGGTTTACAAATTATTTACATGTAACCAGCTTTTTATCAATTTCTTTGTAAAAAACCATAATATTTACTTCGTTTACTGTCCATTTAAGTTAAGTTTTTTTTTGTATTTAGTGGTATTATGAGAGCGCGTGAAATTTTTGAACTAAACATGTATGGTATTTCACAGTAAAGTTAACTCCCCAATAAGATTTCAAACATAATAGAAAGAAATCGAAGTTTTGCTTACCTTATATTATTTCACAAATGACACTTGAGATCTTGCAGACAAAACGTACACATCATGTTTAACAAATTGACAGTTCATATTAAAGAAAAATAAATAATAATGTTAATGCATTCCACAATTTCGCTCAGAGTGTACTTTCAAATGTGTAGAAGCATATAAAATGTACACATTCGTCTTTCGTGCTGTATTATAGATAACACGTGGCTTGTTAATCAGGCAATTTTTAGCTCTTGGGGTGATTGTTACACACATAAATGCTAATATAATGTTGATATAATTCAATTATTTGATAATGGGAATTCTTATACAGCTATGTGCTGAATTATTTGTGCCCAAATTAGAGTTATATCAGCAGAGGATGCGCTGTCTACGCTGTTATACAGCAAGTTTATGCAGCCAATGTTTTCACGGTGCTCTGTGAAAATGCTGTTATAAAGCACTTTTGTGCTACTTGGGCTGTGACGTTGGCCCGCGCAAGCCAACAATAATAAATGCTAAATTTATAATCATATTGTTTGTTTTGTCTCGAAACTTTAATCTATTTCTTATAAATAAGTGACCGAGAATGTTCTATGACTCCGATACTGTGATGTCTTATTGCTTTTCCATTTGTAGAGTGAGAAAATTCATGTTTTAAAATGTGTTTGTTTGGTTAAATATGAAATAGAGTCGTTTAAATGGAGTGAAGGCCACAGTAACCCGTTGGATGCGAGAAGCACAGAACCGGTCGAAGTTGAGGTGCTTGGGGGAGGCCTATGTCCGGCAGTGGACGTCTTTCGGCTGAAATGATGATGATGAATACAGTATTGATTCAGTGTTATTGGGATTTTCCATCTGTACTTTCTCAGTAGCAGCCCGGAGTCCGGATTCCTGTACGGTTGATGGGAATAGGCTCGTTCAATATAACATGGGACTTAAACATAGGCGAAAATTGGATGTACTATAGCTACATTCTGTCTAACTCTTCGAGGATTACAGTCGTGATGTTATGTTATTGTTCATGTCCTTGCATGGTAGACTCCACTTGCTTTGTCGTGATCAAAAAGCTTACAAGTGTGTGACAAAGCTCGACTTTGATAATTAATATAAAGTCAGAGGTAACTGGCAATCATAATAATTATTTTTTAGACGTATGAGTTGTGTAGTTAATTAATTAAATAACAGCATGACATGACGTAACACACGTGACGTAACAAGCACCCAAGGGATTTATTTAAATAATGGAAACCATTTCCGTAATAACTATTTTAACAACACAGCGATCACCAATCTGGTTTCTAAATATGGAAAAATGACTTTTTTCTGCGTGTGGTTAGTTAATGTTTTCGTGGTCTGATATATCTATACTAATATCGAGAAAGAATACTAATATTAAGAGGTAAAATTTGTTTGTTTGTATGTAGGGGGTAATCTCCGGAACTACCAGGCAGATTTGATAAATTCGTTTTGCATTTGAACGCCATATTCTTGAGGAAAGTTATAAGCTATAAGACATCACGCTACGACCCTTAAGAGCCGAGCAAAAGGGAAAAGACATAAAGAGCGCTAAGCGAAAACGAAGTGAAAGCGCGGTCAGGTGATGCGTCGGGGTGGAACGGGGGACAAGAGATTTTACGCGGACGAAGTCGCGGGCAGAAGCTAGTAGTTTAATCGACATTTGACAGTTTCTACTTTTGACATCATAGTCTACATATGACAGATTCTACATATATGACAGATTCTACGTTTGCTATTCAGGGTACTATGATGTCAAAAGTAGAATCTGTCAAATGTCGACTAAACGAAGCTAGTGTCTAATATATGACTGCTTCTTTTATCAAATTGAGAGCAGTTGTGGCCCTCTGGCAACGGCCCCAGCTTACCGAGTTGTAGGTCGTGGGTTCGACGCCAGACAGGCGCATTAATTTGTGTAAAAAACTTCACCACTGCTCTCAAAACGGTGAAGGAAAACATCGTGAGGAAACCGGCATGTCGTAGATCCTTAAGTTCGAAGACATGTGATATCTACCAGTCCGCACTGGGCCCGCTGGTAGATTACAGCCCACTCCCTCTTGAAAAGAGAAGGCCTGTGTACCAGCAGTGGGAACATTATAGGCTGATTATGCTTTTATCAAATTACTGAGTCAATCATTTATTTCCTTTTAAGTTACACAAGCTCAAGTTGGAAAAAATGATCTAACCGAATGATTTGTTTTTTTTGCGAACAATTTACTTGCTAAAGTCCACGTGATATTTCGTCTAGTTTACAAGTTAAATTGACGACACAAAGGCACAGTAAAACAGTTAAACAATAGACACAATTAATATTATTATTATCATTGTCGAACGTATACTTATTACTCACTTTTCCTCCTGATACCAGAGGGCATCAACTAACGTCATGATTTTCCCTACAAATGACGCAAAATGAAACAAAATACACCTTATTTGTAAAGGTAATAAGGTCTGAAATACCAGCCAAGTTCGCTTGGCGAAGGCAATTTGAGTCATTATGACTTCGGTTTTTAGTATTTAATCGTCTGTGACGTCAATTGGAGGTCGGTATTAATTGGAGGAATCCTAAGTGGATTTTTATTAATTTGAGAAGTAATTAGTGAAATATAATCACATTCTAAAAAAAATCTTTAATGAGTCGTCATAATAAATATATTGATTGTACATTATGCTAATCATAATAATATCAAAAGGGTAATGACATCTCAATTCTGATTAAAAAAGAAAAACAAAATATTAGTTCACATTATTCAGGGCCCATACTAAAAATCATGAATTTTATTGAATTCATAAAGTAAATGTGAGCAGTGGTGGCGCAGTGGTAACGCCCCCGAATTACGAGTTACGGTCGAGGGTTCGAACCCAGACAGGCGCTTTACTTTGTGTAATTTATTTCATCACCACTGCTCTCAAAACGGCGAAAGAAAACATCATGAGGAAACCTGCATGTCTCATAACCAAAAAATCGAAGACACTTGTTACATTTACCAACCCGAACTGGGCTCGCGCGGTTGATTACTGCCCACTCCCTCTCACAGAGAGGAGGCCTGTGTCCCAGTAGTAGGAATGTTATAGGATGATTATGTAAGAAAATGACTAGACTTGATAAATGTTACTGGTTTCGAAGAAGCTGTGTGTAAAGGAAACTTCTGAAGTACTCATGAACAATGTTCTTATGTCATAATGTTGACAAATAGGCCGTTCGATAGAAAAGCCTACAAATGCAAATTCAAGAGTTTTGTCGATGTGTTACTAACCTTAGGCAACTTTTGTCTCCGCTACTAATTTGTCTTTCACATCAAGTCTACGCGCTTACATGAAAGTGCGCGCATTTAGCGACGCGACAGCTCATGACAGCTGGGAGACATTTTTGTACGCGGGTTTGCACGCAACGGTCGCCCACGGCGATAATAAGTTGCCGGCCAACCAGTTGCCGCTCAACCGAAAATTTTAACAAAAAAAGTAACGCTCCCGTGTGCGCATCGTTCAAATCTCGGCGAGGAGACTGCCACAGAGACAAAAAGTTGCTGTACAACTATGTTGCTCGTGGGCGGGGCGCCCTTAGTGATAAAGTTCAAATACCTCTAAATCTGGAAACAGTCATAAGTACTGCCGAAAGACATGAGGCCTGAGTGAATACCTGAGGCGTTTAGTCCGTCTTTGTACCTTTATTGGCCAAAAAGTTGAACAAAAAGAAACACTCAACTAACTTTAAAACCTTTTCTTTCACCAGGAACCTAGTATCTGCGAGTCAGGACGGCAAACTGATCGTGTGGGACAGCCACACGACTAACAAGGTGCACGCGATACCGCTGCGCTCGAGCTGGGTCATGACCTGCGCGTACGCACCCTCCGGCTCGTACGTCGCCTGCGGCGGATTAGACAACATATGCTCTATTTACAGGTGAGTTTGTGATAGTAGACCATAGGATGAGGAAAAATGTGTACCGTTTTTTTCAGCAGAATAGTTATACTAACTATAAGTAACAGCAAAATTGTGTTAAAGAACATGCAACATTAGCATGACTTAAATGAATATTAGGTACAGCTCGATTCAAACTTTGTAGCGGGTCGGAACATGAGGCGTATGCTGATACGTGAATTTGTTACTGTTACGCGCAACGAGTAGCTCACTCACTTCAGAGCCGCCATAAAGTTAATAAGTATATACTTGTGTAAAGCTAAAATATTTGGCCCAGTTATAACAATAGACCTATTATATACTTCTTCTAACCTCGCGTTTAGCTTTGTTGAGCTAATGGTAATTCATTTAAGTGAAGTGCATTGCATATAACAGTAAAAAAAAAGCACTGCTGTTCTGATGCGAGAATGCACGTTTTTGAAATGTCGGTTCGCTCATCAAGGTTGGCGACGACGCGGACTATTCAGTGTTTGCGGGCAATGTACCATTACCAAAATATTATTTGTAACGTTCCGTACGTTATGACAGGATAGTGAAACGAGACGTGAAGATTAATAACAGAGGGGCAATTCTCGTAATTTTAAGAACATTCACAGTCTGAATTAGAAGTATTTTTTGACAGATTGAGACTGATCTCAATCTGTCAAAAAATACTTCTAATTTCCCCTACATTTTGACAAATTTTTGACATTTGTTTGTCGCCGAGATGAGACTGCGACTAGATTTTGATCGTTTTAAATTACGAGAATTGGCCTTCAGATGTGAAACATAAACGAATGACAGAGGTGAATGTACGAAATAGTCCAGGAATGAAAGAGATAGTGAAGGACTGTTTAAAATGTAGAATAAGTAGAAACAGGACGGGATGAGGAAGGAAAAAAGGTGGTAAAGACGTTAGAAGTGAAGACAGAAAATAAAAATACAATAATTAAGAAGCAATCAGCAGTTTTATTGAAGTAAAATTGAGATAATCCTACATTTATATGGCATATTTTTCTTTTTCTCAAACACACCTTCACCCTGTTACTATTTCAGTTTGAAGACACGCGAGGGGAATGTGCGCGTGTCCCGCGAACTGCCCGGCCACTCGGGCTACCTCTCCTGCTGCCGGTTCCTCGACGACAACCAGATCCTCACCAGCTCCGGCGATATGTCATGGTAACGTATACTATATTGATTATAAATAGCCTACAGACACAGTCTAATAATACCAATAGCCTTTCATAGTAAGGCTACATTGTATAATATAGGTGGATGCTGATTAATTTGAGTTGTCGCACCATCTTATTGTTATTAATTCAAAAGAATTCCATCTGTTGTTAATTATGTGTAATTGTTTAAGAGAAGGTTTAATAAAAAAGGTTGATAACGAAAATTTATACAATCATAATATTACATGAGTGTTTAAAATCCTCGATTTGTAATTGTTAATGTGAATTAAATTGTCGATTAGTTACACTTTATTATTGCGCGCTTATCACAACTCTTTTACGCAGTGTAATAATTCATTCAAATTTGTAGAGAGAAAACGTACTTATTTGATAGAGTATGTGCTTGAACTATTTGGTTTGTTGTACCATACCACCATTTAAAACATCGTTTAGTTTCTGTCAATCGTTTGAAGATGACAGAGATAGAATGATCTGTTAATTATGTTTAGCGTTTGTGGTGCAAGTGGGTCTATGAAGTGGTGAAGGGTGGGCGTTTTGGAGGCTAGCTTTTGTAACTTTTCACATGCAAAAGCTGCTGATTCTCAGCCACATTTGAAAGCACCTTTATTGATTGCTATTTTTGCCTGTCGCAGCGCCCTCTAGGACATTGAGACGGACGTTTTAAATGCAAAGTCTTCTGATTCTCAGCCTTATTTCAAACAACGTTTATTGATTGTTCTTTTCGCGTCCCCCAGCGCCCTCTGGGACATCGAGACCGGGCAGCAGTGCGGCCAGTTCACGGGCCACACGGGTGACGTCATGTCGCTGTCGCTAGCGCCCGACCAGCGCACCTTCGTGTCGGGCGCCTGCGACGCGTCCGCCAAGCTGTGGGACATCCGCGAGTGCCAGTGCAAGCAGACCTTCCCGGGCCACGAGAGCGATATCAATGCTGTCACGGTAAACAGACCGTACTATAACTATACGTTACATGACCTGGCGAAACGGATTCATCCATGGACACATTGGATCCTGAATCCTTAAAAACAAAACCGCTCTGACTTCAAAACTTGTTGAATGCTAAGATTAAAGCTATCACACGTGTATTCATAATTTTCTATTTGATTTTTTTTTGCCTTCAAATTGTTTGAGTTTTAATGTCGACACAATTTAAATGAATGACTTTGTACAATAAAACATGAAATTACAAAATATTTGGTAGTGGTAATAATTTGTAGGTATTATATATTAGAATTTTTTAGCTGTTAAATGCTTAAAGCATATCTTAGGGATTTAAATCAATACTCACAACTAGACAAGAAAAAACTTTGGCAGTGATACTAATTTAACTTTTCAATAATTTCCAGTTCTTCCCGTCCGGGTTCGCGTTCGCGACCGGCTCGGACGACGCGACGTGCCGCATGTTCGACATCCGCGCCGACCAGGAGCTGGCGATGTACTCGCACGACAACATCATCTGCGGCATCACGTCCGTGGCCTTCAGCAAGTCGGGGCGGCTGCTGCTGGCCGGCTACGACGACTTCAACTGCAACGTGTGGGACTCCATGAAGAGCGAACGCGCCGGTTAGTAGCATAATCTGTCTTCTCAGAAAATTAACATAATAATATGACATTTTTGTATATACTTATGTATTATATAATACTTGTGTATTTATTTCTTATATTTATGCTCTTATCAAACAATTAGAGGTATCATTCCCGTATTTTTAAGAACATTCCAATCTCGGTCTCAATGTTAAAAATATCTCAAGCATAGCATAATCAGCCTATAATGTTTCCACTGCTGGGACACAGGCCTCCTCTCAGTGAAAATATCTCTAATTTACCTTAATTTTTGTCCAAGTTTTTGACATTGAGTGTCGTCGAGATGAGATTGCGACCATATTTTGAACGTTTTTGAATACAGGAACTGTCCTTCTAATCACATGGAAGAAGCAAACGTCTGACCATTGTCATCTCTATCCGCAGGTATCCTAGCCGGCCACGACAACCGCGTATCATGCCTGGGCGTCACCGAGAACGGCATGGCCGTCGCCACCGGCTCCTGGGACTCGTTCCTGCGCATCTGGAACTAAACACGTCCCCCCCCCCCGTACTACCGCACACACACCCCTCCCGCACCTCCCGCCCGACACACGAGGATTACCATCGACTGTGAACATCAATGCCTTGCTAAGTCGTGTTTATAAGATGGGTAGAGGCTAGATCAAAGATTCGGGCTTACTGAAGCCATGGAAGGCGAAAGAACTATAATATTTGGCTGTAAACATGAATGATTGAGTGTTAGATAAAGTACACCTTTGTAAAGCGTGTCTGTCTGTGTGACAGGCTCATTCTAAAGCTCAGTGTTTCATTGTTACGACCGAGTACTGTTCATGTTCTCGTTGATCTGTCTGCCTCTACCTAGCATTAGCAAAGGCTCATTTAAATGTGCGGATGGTATTTGAATGGATTGTATAAGTTGATGGTTAGCCCCAGTTTAGCCGGTGACGACAGTTTCTAGTTTTATATTCGAAATCAAATGCGGTGTGTGAATGTGTTAGCTTATTTTGATATCTTACTCACTGCCGATGGTCCATGTATTTTCCCTATTCGGTTCGACCATCGCAGGCATTGAGATTAAAACTCGATGAGTTAATTCGATTGACCTGAAAATCAAAGGTCTTTATATTCTAAAGGGGCGGCTGTTACAGTTATAAACGTAAAACCTAAACCTGTATAAAGTCCAGTCATCTCATAGTTGTCATTACGTAAATAATTTCTGATCTGATGCACAAATGACTTCGTGTATATAATGTCGTATTGTGTTGTAAACTTTTAATATCGGAATCGGATAGAAATTGTACTGTATATCAGATCTATGCGCACTATTAGCACAAAATTTATAAGTGCGCAGTGTATAAACGCACTAATGTTTGTATTACAGTAAAAAAGCGCAAGTTTACGCACAATAAAAAGTGTAAAATTACGCACATGCTGAGAAAAAACGCATCAATTGATACAATACGACTCGGCCGCGTCTAAACGGGACAACACCCGTACAAAACTCGCTTTATTTATTTATAATTATAATTTTTAACAATATTACAAGCATTTAAACAACTTTTAGGGAGGTATGTAGTTTACATTTGTGTGTCTGTGCAGAATGAGCGCGCGTGGTATGTGAGCGTCATTACTGATCCATTGTTCACTTCATAACTTATATAAATATGTATAATTATAATGATGTAATGATATATTAACGATACACGCTGCTGACCTTTCCGCGGAGGGGTTATGGCTGCCGGATTCATTTTCTGTTTATTGGTAAGTAGATTAAACTTGTTGGAATATCTTTGCAACAATATAAAGTATTACTTGCGATGGGGTAAATCTTTAGTGGTCCCCTTATGCTAAAAAAGTCGTAAAATACGTGTCATCTGATCTGAAATTGCATTAAATAACAATGATGAATGTTTTGTTATTACTTGCATCTAAATAACAAGGATAAACTTAGCCAAAATTTCGATAGTAACACTATATTCAAATTTGATTTATGTTTCAAATTGGCGTTATTTCAAGTTAAACAAATATCAACTTTATTTTAATGGAAATTAAGTTGAATTCAGAGTGACTAGCACTATTGAAAAAGTTATAAAAATGTTTGAAATTGTAGCGTAAATTGAACTTTATTGTGTAGGAATTGTTATTTTTCCATAAACTCATATTTGTTTACATTTTTGGCGAATATGTCCCGATTCAAATTTAGAAGTTTCTGGAGGGTTTCCTAAAGATAACAAAATAGTAACTTGGTACCTCAATACCTTTGTATATATCTCGTTAAATAACTTGGGTAACACAACGGAGCTCCATTTATTTTGTTGCAAACATATTACCTTTTTATAAGTGAGTTAGTTGTCGATGTGAAATAGTTTCTTCTTTTCTTTTCTACCTATTTCTGTTAAGTCAGCGAAATATTTAGTCCGTTGTTAGGCATTACATAAACAAAGGAACGAGGTTTGGTGTAGGGATTTTAACAGTAGCAGACTTCATTCTACAAGATTACTTACCACACTGAATTGAGAAATGAAATCATCAAACTCCTGGCCTTTCCCAATTTATTTGGGGTCGGCGCAACATGTCTTTTTCTTCCATACTTCTCTATTAGTCGTCATCTCGGTAGTCATCCCCTTTCTAACCATATCAGCATTCACACAGTCCATCCATCGTTTTTTTGGTCTTCCCCTACTCTTATAGCCATCGACATTCATAATCAAAACTCTCCTCACGAAATTTTCCCCATTTCTCCGTAACACATGCTCATGTCAGAAATGAAATGAAATTGTTTATTCTGTAAATAAGATGTCAGAATCACTTTTACACGTCGTATTATAAAAAAAATATGCAAAATTGATGAGTATCGCTGATTTAGCTAAAATAAGGTAGAAAGGAGTCATAGGTTATTTTTAAAATATTTTAATTGTAAATTAGTAAGTGTTAGTCTGGCACATCAATGTATGACACGTAATTCTTTACGTTTCAGGTGACAACATCGCACGACAGAATACTATACTGACTATAAAAACTATAATTAAAGAACCAAATATTAATTATAAATGTATCTATGCATAACTTATTGAATGAGAACATAATTTTCGTTTCTCGTCACTTTAATGTAATCCTAACGTGGTTGAACTATTATATATTTAATATATGTTTTAGATTAGTCAACACACCGGTTTGTTATAAGTAAAACGAGATTCTACTGATCTCCATTGACGAAAAAAAAATCATTTTTTGTACCTACATAAAGACGCTTACACACGAACTGTACGCGTGAACCGCGCCACATACCTACTACGCACAACACGCCACAAAGTTACGCTAGCCACTGCCGCGCCGTTCGTATGTAAACGTCTTTACATTGACGATCACGAATTGTAAAATGATATCTAAATCTTAATCTAGGCTTTAAGCGTACAATTACAATGATTTATACTTTGACATGCAATATAATTTATCTATATCCAATAATATCTCGTATCATTATCCCTTTTGGCACAGGAACAGGCTAATTATTGGAATGTTACAAATGTCATTTTTCGTACAACCATCACTGTTTGCGTAAGTTTGTGACGCGTTGTTTTCGCGTGTAAGATTGTGGCCGGTCCGGTTATGCAATGTCGTAAGTAAATCGTACAATTTGCATCATTCCAATCGGTCCCCTGTTCATCAAATGACGTTCAAACTGGCCTTTTTCAGCAACTGGACAAGGTCAAAATTGCTGGAATTTCTATAAGCCTGCGCATATTACAGTTGTGTGCAATATCGTGAAATAGATGCATTTCTTTTCTCTCCATTCCTTATTTGGCGTAGTAACTATTTATTTCTTGTGTAAAAATTGTTTATATAAACGTACGTCTTTAAAAATTCAGCCGTTATTGTGGCACTGAATTTAAAGCCACATCGTTATGGGCTGTATGATAACCATTATTACTATTTAAAATGGATATTCGCGAACCTATGATAAAATCATCAGTTTATTTACGCGAGGCTAACATCGTAGACACAGAAATTCGGTAAAAATATTAAAAAAGAATAAAGTAATCGTGCTTTTATTATCACAGAGTTTAAAGGACTATTCAAGCTTCAAGACAGTGTATTCTAGTCTTAATAATATACTATGGATGGCAAAAGTATAACTTTGGAGAGCGACGTGTAGATTATGAGATTTTTGATCTTTTAAAATGTAAGGGTATGGTATATTGTAGTATTGTTAGTTCTCGCGTGATTAAGCAGAAATTCACCATTATCATTACGCACTATTTTATATGTTTATACCGCTTTCACTATGATTATTACGTTATAGCATATTTACTTTACATCCTATTGCAAACTACCCACAGAATTTATGAAATAAAACATTGCGCCGTCTCGTGATAACGTAACGTAATAGTTTTATGATTAAAGTCTGGTAAACGGACATTATAATGTAAACTAAATATGATTTCAACAATTCATAATAGTACTTAGTCCGTCTTACATTTTGAAACGTTTAAACTTGAAACATTTTCAATCATAGATGGTTAATTTTAAAATAAGCATAAACGGTAGCGTTTTTAATGTCATGTAAGGGTTACCATGTTAAATGTTTCGTACAAGATTCGCTCGTATTCACATGCAGGCATGATATGTTATCCCTTAACAACCATTACATGTGGACGAGACAAGATCAACCGTCGTCCTATAAGTTCATTTTATTAGACTAAGCTAGCATTAGGTAAGTAAGGATTAATATACATGAATAAAAAATAGGCATTTGTAACTCGAACGTTCTGTGTTGCTAACTGCAAAAATTCGATGCCAATATTTTCTTTGTATCACTTAGTTTATATTCGTTGCAGTATTTGTTGGGATTTTAAGCACAAAATATTTTACAATTATTGTTTGTCGGCTTTTTTAATTATACAATCGATGAATGGTTGTCGCGCTATTGTTTTTATTTTTGTTTAAATTAAGCCTTTTTGTCTTAGATAGGTTATAATATAGATGTTTGTATTAGGCAGACGAAGTCAGACGTGGCGACTGTGAGAGCTAATAGTATCATTTGCTTTCGATAACAAAATATAATCAAGTTCATTTCTATAGTTTGTCGTGCTCAATTATCATAATATTTATATTACACAAAGGCGGCGAAAAACTATAATCAGATTGAATATTTTAACATAAAAAGCTCTAAAGACAAACAGGTGAATGTATTTAATAAAAAAAAATGGCATATCAAACAATTGCTCCGCCATTTTGTATCGCAAAATAATCATCGAGGTATAATCATATTGTGTGTGAATTATTATGTTGATTAAACACGTTTTGAGGATAAATAATCTATGTTCACGCATGCATCTATTTGTCTATACGTAAGGTAATTTTGCATTATGGAAATTATTTGTCCAACGGACACAAAATGGCCGCACACGTTTTGGCGGGAGCGCGGTCGAGGCACAGGCACCGAGCGTACAGCCACACAGCCGACGTTGGACAAATAAATAGAATGTAATCTGAAGTTAGCTCCGGTCTGCTAGTTTTACGCCTAGGATAAGACTCTTTTTTAAATAATAATAAAAAATTGTTTTCTACTGTAATGGCTTGTTTTCAGATCAATGTACGATAACTATAATAATATTATAGCATTATATGATATGTATTATATTTAATGGATAGTTTTGATGGCTCATATTCGGTTCTTGTCTATTCAGACCAATTTTTCTCACTTTTACATCATATTATTGAATGGACTGCCATATTTTTAACCTGTAAACTACTATATTATACTTAAAAAAAACGAGGGATAACAGATGGTATAGTTATCAGGGATTTAAATGCCTAATCTTGAAAGAGAACCTACTACTGACACAAGATCCTCGAATTTCTGTAAGAACTAAAGTATCCCTGGAATTGTATGTCATATTCCTTTGAAACTTAAAGGATTCGTATACCTTAGTTAACTTTTATTTGCTAGTCCCGCGGTCTTTAATATATTTTTTAAAATAATATAGTGGTATAATACTAATTATAATGTATTGTGTAAAATATTTTTTTTAGTTATTATATCAATAAATTAAAATTTGTTTATTTTAATTGCCTCTTTTATTCCTCTTTTTGGACAAGTTTTTACTAACTAATAACACTCCATTTTTTGGGCAGTCCTGAAAAGCTTAATACTCTTCAATCTCTACAGTATTAACTGTAGGTTTATCAATAAAACTAATACAATAATTAAAATTAGACACACAGAAACAAGAGCAGAGGTGGTCCATTGATATATCGGCACTGACTCACGATTGTGGGTTCGAACCAAGCAGGCACTTGGTGTAATTTATTTTATCACCACTTTTAAAACGGTGAAGGAAGACATCGTGAGGAAACGTCCTAGAAACAAGAAAACGTGACATCTACCAACCGCACTGGGGGCTTACAACCAGCTCCCTCTCACAGAGAAGAGTCCCGTGTCCCAGCAGCAGTGGGAACATTACCTATAGGCTGATTATGCAATTGTAAAACCCTGAACTGATTGCACAACCATGAACACTTATGTACGGCTGCTAAGCTTGGCAGTATGCGTAAAGGATATAAAATATTTGGGCGCTCAACCTTGCGCTTTGTAATGATGACCTATTAAAATAACGCGGCAGTGTAGTGCCACTTCAGAGAAACATACAGAAAGTATTCTACTATTTGCAGTGCTTGATCAAAACAATGTATAGCTTATAATGAAAGAGATTTAAAATGATAGACTACGAAAGGACGGACTTCGGAGTAGGGATCATCATTTTCAGTTCATTGCCTGACAAAGCTCTCGCCAATCAAGACCAATGTTCGACCTCTAATATTAAACAAAAGAAATAGCAGTGTAAATAATATTTGTGTGTTTCTAACGCCTAAAGTGGAAAGGAAAACATCGTGAAGAAATCGAGATGTCTTAAAACCAAACATGATGACATGACAACTACCTTCACAAGGTCTTCGGTCCACCTTATGGGAGGCCTTACAACGCTACATCTTGTAAGGTTCCTTGTGAAGGCTGCAAGAACGCGTTGGATGCGAGAAACACAGAACCGGTCGAAATTGAGGTGCTTGGGCCTATGTCCAGCACTGGACTTCTTACGGCTGAAATGATCATGATGACAACTACCTATCTGCGGATTAGATAACCCGCGTGGTGGATTACAGTCACCCGTCTCACAGTGCGGGGTAATTGCGTATAACACGCTACCAGTCTGTAGCCATGACTTTCATTTTGACCGTTAAACATCATTCATTGCGTTATTTACGTTGTTGAGCTGACAAATTTTTCGAACATATGACGCAGTGGATTAGCAATATCCTTCAAAATTATTCAGATTGTGATTGATAGTGTGTTACGCAATTGCGGTGCTGAGTCCCAGCTGTAGGAGCATTTTGTTAGCCTTCCCATGTTAATTATACCTATTATGCTTGGAGTGGGCCTTCTCCTTCCTTCTACCATTGCGACATTGTGCGTACGCGCACACTAGTTGGCATCTACTGCGCATTTCGTTCGTGTTTACGTGCGCAACGCTGGACAACTGTTAACTGGGTTATTTAAGTTATTTTAAATGCAGTTTAGTTTCGGTAATTAACGACTCACGTTAATACTGAAGCGTTTTATTGCATTCGTGTTATGAAACTGAAATGTTTGTTATAACCCCGATGGTTTGTGCAGAACTGCAGATAAATAGAAACGCATTCTATGCTAATTAAGCTGGCATCTATTATTCCGTCTATCAGAAACTTTTACCGTACCGCGTAACCGCCGAGCTGCTACTGAGAATTTCAAAAAAAAAAATCAAAAACCCTCATCCCTCATTGAAAAATCGTGTACGTTACCCCAGCAAGAAAGTGTCTCCTAGGGTTATAGGAGTAAAACGTATAATTTGTGCCCTAACTGCTGTAAATGTGCCCCCACATAAAAAATGTGTGCCCCCTGTCGTTTTGGAAAAAAACGGAAAAAACGATTCCTGCTGGGGTAACGTTTTTCTAGCAGGAAAATTCTAAACGAATGATCGGAAAGAGAAAAATTGTGCATGGCCAGAGAGCTTATATGTGTGCTAAAATGTGCCCCCAAAAATAAAATCTGTGCCCCTTCAGGTTTTCGAGATATTGCATTTCCTGCTGGAGTAACGTTTTGATGAATCGTATATCTCTACAACCATTGCATGTGCCCCTGTGGAATAAACATACACGAGTAGCTCTTAATGTGTGCCCCTATGTGCCCCCAATTAGATTTAAGAAAATATTTATAGTTTTCAAGTTATCGCGGTTTCATGAAAAACCGAAAAAAAATCGCAGCGCCTAAATTAGACAAGGCACAAGTTCGCTGAAAACTGTATTCGGTCCTTCTTGACGCTAATAATAACCATACAAAGTTTCAAAACTGTTCATGCATGCGTTTTTGAATAATCTTGCTAAAAGTCAAAACGATGGTGTCATAACTTTGACGGCAAAATACAAGGAACCGGCTCAATCCCAGATGTGTAGGTGTAAACCAAAATCATGTGCCTTTATTCAAAAATATATGGTGAAAATATTCAGCTTAGAATGTTTCGTATTAAGTAAATATTAACAAAAAACCAAAATATATAAGCAACGGCTGGTTATCCGACCAAATTTGAATGACTACTAAAAAGCGACGGATTCATACATATCGATGACCTTCTTTACTTTACTCACTAACCGGTTCACACGTGTTGTGCCTGAGTACACTGACTTAGAAAAGTAATACAATAAAGTTGTTATTGGATGATCTGTGATTTTTTGTGATGCGAATTTACTAATTATATGTTAGACTTAGATGAAAAACTGATCTGTGATTTAAATAATAATTACTACACAACGTGCAAATAATTTCTAATAGGTAGGAACTTTGATCTGTGATTTGATGCAATAATTACTTTAAGAATTAAAATTAAGGGAATAAAAATAATAATTTCCACATCAACAAGCTGTTTCATTTATTATAGTCACAGGGTGCATTTAATATATTTTTTAATTAGCCCCCAAAACTTTTGAACGCGACTGTACGGACAACAGCTTAGGTATAATACGTCCAATAAAGAAGGTCATCGATATGTATGAATCCGTCGCTTTTTAGTAGTCATTCAAATTTGGTCGGATAACCAGCCGTTGCTTACATATTTTGGTTTTTTGTTAATATTTACTTAATACGAAACATTCTAAGCTGAATATTTTCACCATATATTTTTGAATAAAGGCACATGATTTTGGTTTACACCTACACATCTGGGATTGAGCCGGTTCCTTGTATTTTGCCGTCAAAGTTATGACACCATCGTTTTGACTTTTAGCAAGATTATTCAAAAACGCATGCATGAACAGTTTTGAAACTTTGTATGGTTATTATTAGCGTCAAGAAGGACCGAATACAGTTTTCAGCGAACTTGTGCCTTGTCTAATTTAGGCGCTGCGATGTTTTTTCGGTTTTTCATGAAACCGCGATAACTTGAAAACTATAAATATTTTCTTAAATCTAATTGGGGGCACATAGGGGCACACATTAAGAGCTACTCGTGTATGTTTATTCCACAGGAGCACATGCAATGGTTGTAGAGATATACGATTCATCAAAACGTTACTCCAGCAGGAAATGCAATATCTCGAAAACCTGAAGGGGCACAGATTTTATTTTTGGGGGCACATTTTAGCACACATATAAGCTCTCTGGCCATGCACAATTTTTCTCTTTCCGATCATTCGTTTAGAATTTTCCTGCTAGAAAAACGTTACCCCAGCAGGAATCGTTTTTTCCGTTTTTTTCCAAAACGACAGGGGGCACACATTTTTTATGTGGGGGCACATTTACAGCAGTTAGGGCACAAATTATACGTTTTACTCCTATAACCCTAGGAGACACTTTCTTGCTGGGGTAACGTACACTGAAAAATCCAATAACCTGCGGGGTTACGGGGTTGTTGCGTAACACACCATCAGTAGCAATGGCGAGATTCTGGTTGAAAGTGTTACGCATTAGGGTGCTGATCTGGTTCAGCAGTCGCGTTTACGAGCACGTAAACTTCATTTGGTATAGCAGGATTGACCAATACTTCTTGCGAGGCCTGAAAAATAGGTATTTGTAGTGTTAATCAATCCTCCTCAGTTCACGTAGGTACGGTCAGCAACAAAATTCGGATAACACTTCAGCTGTATAAATCTTAATTATTGAGCAAAATATTCTTAAAAAACATTTAGTAAT
Source organism: Apamea crenata (assembly GCA_949629185.1). Lineage (NCBI taxonomy): Eukaryota > Metazoa > Arthropoda > Insecta > Lepidoptera > Noctuidae > Apamea > Apamea crenata. The sequence goes on from OX451377.1 coordinate 12,252,172, forward strand.
AGAATATTTAAGAATAATTAACTCTTTGCTATTCCCTACATGAAATTGTGAAAACCAATGTATCGCATCATTTTGGATCAATTTAGATGATTTGTAAAAGTAACAAAGTTAGTTGACTTTTGTACCTACGTGATAAAAAAATTGGAAAATGGGAATGAACGAAATAATGTTTCTATTATTAAACAAGCGGAGCATACCATGTACAAATTTAAAATCCAGCAAGTAGTTACAGCCCGATTCAAATTTTATGGCGGCTCGAAACATGAGGCGAGTTGCTGCGCAGTAATAAAATCACGTGTCAGCGGGGGTGAGGGGTGAGCTACTGCGCAGTTCAGATCGCCATAAAGTTTGAATCGGGTTGTATGTAGGATAGGTAAACTGAAAGTTTGAAAGTATACCTAGCTTACTCTGGACCAGAGTAGGACAAGGCCCCCACTACCCCACCGTAGCAATGGACTACACCGATGCAGATGACTCCACACTACGCTTTAGTACATATAGCAACTCATTTTAAACCGGGATATTCGCTGTAGGCATTCAAACACGTCATAATTACAGGTGAACGCCGTCCAACTACCTGATGTAATTACCTGACTCTTACTACACCCACGTAAAGCGACAAGGAGCTCTATTCTTAGCCCAGCATAGCACAGAATTGCCACCACATAATATGTTACAGTCGTCATTCTGTCTGTCCTAATGGACGTGACATTTTGTCACCTTGCTGTTGTTTACTCAAACGAAATTGTAGGAAATAGTTGGCTGTAATTTATTACCACCCATTAGGTTGACTTTCCACAAGAGATGTGCGAGGTAGCTAAGCGAAATTAAACTAGCTACGAAACTGCGACCCTTTCCCAGATCCAGGTCCTTTATACCCACTGGCGATTTTTTATCGCGCAATGTATTTTCAACGCACTGCTAAGCGCCGAGGGTTGAAAATCCAACAGTATATTTTTTTGACACGCTGGGTTGCGCTCAGAGGGGCAATTCTCGTAATTTTAAGAACGTTCAGTCTGATCTGTCTCAATCTGTCAAAAAATACTTCTAATTTCCCTACATTTTGACAAGTTTTTGACATGTGTTAGTCGCCGAGATGAGACTGCGACTAGATTTTGAACGTTTTAAATTACGAGAATTGGCCTTCTGTTGGATTTTCAATGCTCGGCTCAACACCGAGGGTTGAAAACCTAGTGCGCAAGAAGGAGCGTTAAGTGAAGCGGAGCGGGTAAAAATCTGCTATGCCGGTTATGCGCTTAGCACGTATGGAAAAATACCTAAGTAAGTACCTAACCTTCGTTGAACCCTTTTCCACCAGACCTACGCTAAGCTACACTATGAAAAACATGATCATGATGTGTACCTATATAATAACATCATACACATCCATGGCTACGCAGATTAGAATATCTCTCTGGTGGAAAGGGCGCCTTATCTACTGTGAAACGTGAAACTTCTCTAAGAATCTCATCTACTGCCTAGCCTTTTATCAACTATATTGCGGTCGGCTTCCAGTCTAACCGGATGCAGCTGAATACCCAGTATCTTACATGGAGCGTCTGCCTTTCTGACCTCCACAGCCCAGTTACTGGGTAATACGATACCTCCTCCTCCTTGGTAAGACTGGTTGTCAGACTTTCGGGCTTCAGACTACCCGTAACGACTGTCAAAGATCCACGAATGACAGCCGGGACCAATGACTTAACGTGCTTTCCGAGGCAAAGAAGAAGCTCCTTTAAGAAATCTGTCTTACAAAAAACGCAGAAAAACCACATACCTACTAAAGGAGTGAAACGGAGTAGATAATGTTTTGGAGAAGCTTTGCGTAATGGAAGCTTTTATTTTCCTACAAAAACAAAGGTGTGCTTGTTTAACCTAATTCCAATAGAAGGTATTTCAAAACCACTTGAAATGTTTTCAGTTAACAGATGCTATTATGTTTCTAATAAAATGCACGTTTAATTCAGTTTTGAGGTGACCACACTGGCAACCTACCTACTCCGCCACCCCGGATTTCAGCATAGGGTGTTACCAAAACAAAACTGCCATCACCATTCCCTCTGGGATAAGTCAGTAGCATGATTATTTCAGTGTAAACATATAAATTATATTTTTAAATAAGAATAAGAAAAGTATAAAAACATTTAAAAATATAAAAAATAGTAGCCCACCGGTATCGGGAACAGGGTCCAAGCTACCGGCGGTCAGGGCTCCAGAAAGAGGAACTTCCTGACAATGCGAGCCGTGTCCAGAAGTAACGCTTTCTGAATCAAGCCCTTGATCCAGCTGCCCAACGAGAGCCTCCTCAGGTGTTGGTCGAGGCTCTTGGCTATTAAGCCATTGGCTGTCACGACTATCGGCACAATGATCGCCGAGTCCAACTCGCACTACACCGCCAGGGCAGCTTTTATATAGATCTAAAGGCGTTATTAAATAATTACCTATATTAAACTACCAGGTTTTGTCTCTGCATACCCCTAAGGAAGATAAGTGCAAAATGCCCAGTTATTTTTATTTTTGTGCATAAAGTTTTCTTATTATAAACGTGAAAGTTCGTATGGATGGATAGATGGATGGATGTTTGTTAGATACTCTTTCACGCAAAAACTACTACGGATTTGCATGAAATTTAGCACACAGATGGTTTATAACCAAGATTAACATATAGGATACTTTTTATCCCGATATTCACACGGGATCGAAACTTTTGCGGATGCAACCGCGGGGCGCAGCTAGTACATAACTAAAAGCAAGCAATAGGTACAGACCTAAGGTAATCACAGTATTTTATCCCGCCCAAATTGGTCTGCAGAGCCATAATCAGCAGTGAACACTAACTACTGATTCCGCTGAACTCAATTCTCCTCCATCTCATTCTGGTTATGTATACTTAGATATTCAAAGGATGGCAGGAATCTTATTTTGTTTAGTTAAAGCCGAGCATATTCGGGGCAGTTGCATCACTCTGTATCCCTTTCTTTAGGTAGCTATAAGCTAGGGGCCGATTTTACCAGCTACGTAGCTAAATACATGTGTTAACGAATACGTGAGCAGACGCACGTTTGTTTTATCACTCGCGTCTCCTTTAAGGAGTAGGTTATTGTGTGACTGAAAATGTGACCGTAGGTACCTACCACCGACTAAGAAGTCAGTAGGTACTGTATTTACCTACCTAGTATCACAGGTCACAGGTCTATGCGAATATGGACTTGTGATGATTATGTTAGCTTTAAGTTACTGTTCAAGTGTTCGCCTAGATTAGTCATGACATAAGTAGGTATGTGTAGACAAAAGAAATAAATATATTGCAGGTGACAGGTGGCTGGGTTACATCTGCTTAATCTGGGTCACCGTCTGATTGCGTCGACCCAACTGCGGCGAAGCCCTATTACAATGACACTTGTCTAAGCATAAGGAGATATATTATACTTCGTGTGGAAATGGAAAATTCTCATGGAATGTCTTTACCTGCGACTGAGGAAGCCGGCAAGTATCATTGAAGCCAGCGCAGACAGAACCTGCACATTAATTGCGTAAACGACTTTCAATCACAATCCGAAGGTTTGAAAAATTCGTCTGCTCTACAACGTACATAATATGACGCAATGAACGTGGATGGACAGTTAAAATGAAAGACATTTCCATTGATTGCCATTGTATGTGTGATACTCTGTTAGGAACTCCGATTGGCTAAAGCCCCCCATGCCCACAGCGGCCAGCAATAGGTGAAATCGGAACTGAAAACCTAAGTCTTTTGGCGGGTAATAATAATTGAGGGATAGGTATTGGTTCCTTGTAGTTGTAAGTGTAGGAAGGTAATCATTACTATACGATACGTACCTTAACCTTGCAGGAAAACCACATGTTTGACCGTTGACGTATCCGTCTACAATGTAAACAATATTTCAGGGAGTTAGGTCTGTGGATATGCAACGAAGCTTCAGGCGTAAATACACTGAAGGTTATGTTTATTAGTCCGCTGAATACATACAAGTGGCCGAGGCGTTATCAGGAAAGTGCGTTTCGAACAATTCAGGCCTGGCGTTTAAAAATACATACCTACATACCAATAAATACGCTCACACCTTCTTCGCAAGGAGGTGGGCAGAAACTACAGAACGCCACCTGCAATATAATGTACATATATTGTTGGTGGCGTATGTAATGTACATACATTACATACTCCTTTTGCTTCGTTTACGTTCATAAAGATCATACACACACGCTGGTTTTGTTACTCAGTAGATATCTGATAAAATGCTATAAAATCTTCATAATTATGTCCCTAATACATACAAAAAAGAAAGGGCTCTACGGAAAACTAGGAATTGGTAGACATCTAAAGCAACAACAAAAAATATTTATTTATTTATTTATTAATTAGGTTAGCCAACAATTGTTTACACGTAAAAGAATACATTACAATTGACAAAATACATTTACAAGTGTAACAATCACTTAAAGGCCAACACCGCATGTACAGTAAACGGCTTGAATTACAAAATTAATTATTTTGATTATTATAACAGAGATTTATGTTAGTTTGCTCTTAATATAAGGTTAGTTATAACACTTTTAACATTCGAATAATAAATAGAACGCATTGCATTCATAAGATTTCATCTGAAATATTAGGTATCATAAGTAAATCTTGTAATAAAAAAACAGCCAGGCTGAAGTGGGAGTGGGCCAGACACGTCGCGCTTATGCAACCGGAGAGGTGGCAAAGATCGTCACTCACTGGACACCTGAAGGAGGACATTGCCGTCGAGGTAGAGCGCGACAAAGGTGGTGTGTCGATCTCTAACGAGGTTTGCAGGGCCAACACGGCCAGAGATCGCTCAAGACGGAGGTTTGGAAGGAAAAAGGGGAGGCCTCTGCCCAGGAATGGGACACAACATAGGCTAACGAAAAAAAAAGAAGTAAATGTTAGGAACCTTAGTGCTCAGCAAACAGATGGATTATAGCCATTCGTGTATTATCATTACACTTCTTGACATTGTTCCTTAGTTGCATTTTGTTTATTATTTTAATTAAAACGGTTTAAACCCAATTACAGTAATTAAAGATACAATTTGTATATATACGAACACAAGATAAAATAAAACATAAAAGTACACAAAAGATAAAATATTAAATCATCAAGTAAAACAACACTTTCATAAATCCCTCTCACAGTACTTCTGACATGCCTACAAAATCTTCGTCCATTCGTCCGCAAACAGGATCGTTGGGTGGATTAGAGTACAAGAGAGCCGGAGTACGTGGTATGTACATCATCATCATCATCTGCCTAGCCTTTTCCCAACTATGTTGGGGTCGGCTTCCAGTCTAACCGGATGCAGCTGAATACCAGTATTTTACATGAAGCGACTGGTATGTACATATGTACGTTTATATAACGAGGAAGTTAAATCAATCACAATCAGCCGATCGATTCTATAAAAATCACACCGTGAATAGTTAGGTAAAGTGAGCTTAGAGTGAGCTGTCAATAGTGTCAATCCCTAGCATTAGTTGGAATGACACCGGTCTATTCCGTAAAAACTCTCATCTCAAAAAAGCTGTCATGCGACCTAATACTACGAATCGACACTATTGACAGCTCACTTCACCTAAGTTTTCACGGTGAGATGATTACAGAATCGTACTGCTGAATGATTTTGAAGGATATCACTAATCCATTGCTTCATAGGTCCGAATGTTGTTGAACTGTCAAAATGAACACCATTTGCTACTGTCAGTGTGTTACGCAATTACCCCGCAGCTATCGCAATCTGTACCTGCATTCTATGCATATCTGTAATTCTGATTTATATATTATAATATTGAGTATTCTACGAGTATCTATATATCTGTAGTCTCATTCATTCTGTAAAAATTTCACCGTGAAAACTTAGGTGAAGTGAGCTGTCAATATTGTCGATTCGTAGCATTAGGTCGCATGACAGCTTTTTTGACATGAGAGATTTTTTACGGAATAGACCGGGTGTTCATCTATTGGAGTCATCCACTGTCTAGCAGATGACTTGGTTTGGTTGGATGGGTTTTTCCCGGGCATTGGGAAATCTATTCCATATATCACGTTTCCAAAATGCCTGGAGAAACCCCGCGTTAATATTGCCCATCTCTCTCATCAGACAATTCCACAATCTTGGAAATATCCCTTTAATAAACACCATAGATTTACATTGAAACTGTTATGCATGAATTAAATTCATGTTTGAATTGTAAATAATGCTAAGCGCGTATGTTTGGATGTTGAAACTGCGGTGCGCCGTCCGATGGACCAAATTAGATGCTGGCAGGCGATTGCTCCAACTGGGGTGACCTAGATTTTGTAGTTTTGGACGACTTTCTTGGGAAATTGTGGCAGTTTTCAGAGAACAAAGGAAATATAAAAATAAAAGGTAGTTTCCTGCAGAATATGAGTATGAGCGCTACAATGCTGATGCTGTTGTGTTGAAGTTCTGCTCCACACAAGGATTTTCTAATGTTAAGTAATTGTAATTATAATGTTGGGGCTTTAACGACACATATTTATGTTGATAAAAAAAATGTTTATTGAAGAAAGAAAAGCCTAAGTACTAACTAACAAAGTGTTATACGAGTACTAAATGTACTGCTAACTGCTGTTTCAATGTATTGCTACGCACAATACATTGAAACCCTGATCCCCCTCCAAACTAGGGGTTACCCTGTATATTAAAGATCAGTGTCCATTTGTTTCTTTTTGTTTCCTCTTGTCTCGCGTAATTACTTGCACCGGCTGTTGTTGTCAAAATAAGTAATGCCTTTTATCCTGTTACCAAAAAGTAATTAAACTTTTATTATAGGTACCTTCCTACGATGGTGATGCAAAATGTAAGTCCTACTTGGTAAGTGGGTGGAAAACTTTTGAATTGTCAAGGGGTCGGTCAGTCAGAAATATGTTGCCCGTTCCAAAGCGTAGTAGGTACCTACGGAGCCGAGACCTCCCCGGAGGTCGGGTGCTGATTGAAGGTTTCCCCTCCAAAAAAAAGAAGTTGTGTTGAACGGACAAGAAACTCCCCGGACACTCTTTATGAAAAAAGCCGTAGCAGCTAAGAGGTGACCATGCAGTTCCTCCTGACGGCGATGTTCACGAACATGATGCATGGATTAGCGCTATTCAACTCTACCATTTTGAAGGGAACTAAATGATGATCCAACACATACGCCACCTTACAAGTCTTAAATCACATTTAAATAAATCTAGTAACCTAGTCCAAGTAGGTGAATATTATGTAGGACACTTTATACCGATGCGTAGTAAGTTTGTTAGGTAGACTCATCGGTTTAAAGTTCAAAATATTGTGACTTACAGGGTTCATCATAATAAATAACTAACTGTAGTTATGAGTAAATATACGTAACAGTACCTAACACTGTTTAGCAAAAGCTTTTAGAATTTAATTAATGAAGTTTTATTTGACCAGAAACTTAAGATATCTAATTCGAATCCAATCAAAAGTCTTTTATTAAAATTAGGCTGAGAATCAGCACTTCAACGATAGAACGTCAAAATTACATAAGACAGTCCCCCAAAACACCCGCCCTTCACCACTTCCTAGTGCTTTCGCTGCGAAAAAGAAGTGGCGCAACAAACTCCCCAGCAGAGCACAAGTGTCTGTTCAGTTAATAAAAAACTTGATTCTACTATAGTAGGTATACGAAGTAACTAACATTACGAGACAAAGAACATTCGATTAAATTTGCCATATGTCTGCTAACCACGACAATATACCAATAAATACTAAATAAAAGCCAAAAAATATAAAAAGTATACTTGGGTACCTACATAATCTAAGTACCTATAGACATAGAGAATATACTATGCTAAGTATCCTATACTTTCGTATTAAAAAAATTAAAAGTATGTCGTAGCTACTTTCTATTGAGAATATCTGTGAAAATCTCCGCGCCATGGTCACTGCAGTCTGGAGCTTTTCTGCGTATTATGCAATGATGTTTCAGTACTTATTTTAGTTTGTGAGAAATCTCCGCGCGAGGCACACACCGCGCCCCAAATACATACAAATACGGTCTTTATCAAATTAAAAATAAGAATTGAATTAGCGTGGATTAAATAATCAGTGTAAATCAAGTGCATTTTGGTCTTACAAGTGCATTCTCTTTTTCAATTTCCCGCGTAGGTGTGGTGACAGGCGGCCATGTTGTTTTTTAAATTGTTTTGTTGAGTGGGTAGTATTGTTCCGGGGTGACACATTTTAGTGACAGCCATTTATTAGTGGCGTAAAAAAAAATACGGAAGACAGTCCTAAATATTTTCTTTGAAATTATATCTGGAATTATTGTTGATTGACTAAGCAAGGATTTCTTTTCCTTATGTATGTTTGGGTAAATTAATAACAAAGGTCACTATAGAATAGAATAGAATTGAATAATTTATTTCGGATAACATACAACTACTATACTATACTATGATGTTCATGACAAAACAAAATTCCAGAAACTTATTGATAGCATTTTATTAATTATCTATTAATATGCCTAATTTGGACGTTCACACGTCTACAATATTATCATTTCCGAACTACTGCGTACGTAAATTTGAATCGGTCTGGCTTTTCCCTCGAGACCACAAAATATAAACAAACATGACGTAAACTTACATACGCTCAGACAATCCAATTATCAACCACAAATACCTAAATATTTTTGCAGGAAATACCATACATTTGATTACCTATACCTCGAAAATAATTACTCAGAGTACAGACGTCAGCAGGTCAAGCTACCCGAAACTGTCAAATTTTCCTAATCAACCTTGAACCTTAATGCTTCAGAGATAAAGTTGAAAATCTATTAAAGAAATTTGACAGATTGTAGGTAGTAGCTGGCGTCTGTACCTATTATATTATTTAACTGAACATTGAATTCATCAGAGAAGTTCTAGTTATTTATTAATTAGCGGCTTTGTTCCATATTCGTTAATCTCTAAAACGTATTTCTTCGTAGACAAAACAATGTAGATTTCAGTGAATACGTAGGTACATAATTGCCAATTGATTTATGAATTCTCCGACGTCCTTGGCACATAAATGCCTAATGTAAGGAGCAGTGGTGGCCATGTTGTAACGGTCGCGACTTACGGTCGTAGGTTCGAACCCAGTCAGGCGCTTTACTTTGAGTAAAATATTTCATCACCACTGCTCTCAAAACGGTGAAGGAAAACATCGGGAAGAAACCGGCATGTCCTAGAACCAAACAATTCGAAGACATGTGACATCCACCACTGCACCACTGCATGTGACAACCTGCACTGGACCCGCGTGGTGGATTACGGCCCACTCCCTCTCACAGAACATTATAGGCTCATTATGCTATGATTATGCTGTAAGGTAACTTCTTTTCTTAGTAAGATAGAATGGATGCTTCGTTAGTCGCACGCGCTACTGCTGAGTATGAGGTCCTACGGGTTCGATTCCCATAGGTCGGGCAAGAAGCCCTTTCTCCCTTTCTTTTCTTTCTTTCTCTTTTTTTTCTTTTTCTTTCTTTCCTTCTTTTTTTCTAAGAAGCAGACTGGAGTCTGGAATTGGGCCCGCTTGTTGGCAATAGGCTCTTGAAACATAACTGGCGAAATGTGTGTGTGTTCTACTACAGTTACATTATACCTCTGCCTTACCCTTCAGGGATTCCAGGCGTGATGTTGTATTATGTAAATAGAATGGTTAAAGCGCAGGCCTCACCGCCCCCCGAGCCGAGCGAGGCATCGTTTCACCTTTTTTCATACTTGGGTTCACACCGCGAACTACAGAGATAAGCTACCGAAGTATGAAAAAAGGTTCGCCCGCCTAACCCGGCCGTCCGCTAGCTGGCGGTGTGGCCTGCGCTTTATACTTGTCTTAGTTTAGTACGTGTCAGTTGTGTCTGGATACCTATTGAATATATAAAACAGTACCTGGGCATTATATTTGACTGAATTAAGTTAGCACAAATCCGACCATCTGTGATGTACTACAGCCGATCGATTCTGTAAAAATCTCACCGTAAAAAGTTAGGTGAAGTGAGCTTAAAGTGAGCTGTGTCAATAGTGTCAATCCCTAGCATTAGTTGGAATGACAGCTCACTTGACGCTCACTTCACCTAAGCTTTCACGGTTACGGAATAGACCAGCTGTTCTTACAAATACAGTTCATTTCATTTCATTACCACTATGCAATTTGAGTCATCACCATCTTCATGGCAGCCCGGATTCCCGGAACACCCACTGCTGTATACAATGTACAGGCATCCCCTTCTATGTTATGGGTTTGGTTTTGCTCACTTAGTCCTTCAAGTTGACCATTGTGTATGGGCTAGGCATCCCCTTTCTTCTGTCATTCCTTCCCGGTTCCGTGCGTCCCTCATCCACGTGTTCTCAGCGACTTTGACAATATCGTCAACGCAACGCGCTTTTGGACGGAGCTGGTTTCTTTTTCAATTTGAGTAGATGCATTTAATACAGAGCGGTAGAGACAACATGCGCAACCTATTACAATGGATTCAGTAAAGGTAATATCTAAAGGTATCTAAAGAAAAATAAAATTACTGTGTCATACATTTCGACCGCGAAGGTGACCTTCTTGCACTTTTCGATGAAACAGCTGATTTTTTTTTTATTATTGACGAAGTACTAGGGGGTTTAGAATCATGTGCTGAATTCATGGTTAAAGTGTGGCCGTCGATGTCCCTGCCATCCGACATGCAGCTACGTGTTTACAAAGCCAAATTGTAGGACTGTCTAACATTCCAATCACAATCAATATACGTTCTTAGGTAAAAATAGGTAAAAGACTGAGTAGTATGATGACTTTCTCAAATGACTCATTCATAGAAAAAATGCTTGACTCATTTTCGTACTTTGTTACCATCTCCGGCAGAGTAAACATCTGTCATCTTTCATTCATCATGTTCTTGCCTTCAGACTTCCCAATTTATTTGGTGTCGGCAGAATATGTCCTCTTCTTCTGTACTTCTCTATTAGTCGTCATCTCGGTAGTCACCCCGTTTCTAGCCCTGTCATCTTTCACACAGTCCATCCATCGTTCCTTAGCTTCCTCTACACTTAAACGTATGTCTTCTGACTGACTGACTTCAAACTGACATCTTCTTTCAATGCCCTATGCAGTGTAATGACTTACTAGAAACAGAACAAATTCTAGAAGCAAATGAATCAATTGTTTTCTTGCCAAATGCTTTCCGACGAAGTTTCACTTTTAATTAATGTTGTTAAGATACACGTGGCACATGGCACTTGCATTCTAGTGATACCAACCTACGATGCTATGCGCATCTGGGCATTGAAGCACTGTCATTCATTTATCTAGTCTGTGACTAGCTCCACCCACCTAAAACTTACCTGAACTATTCTGTAAAATTCTCACCATGAAAACTTAGCTGAAGTGAGCTAGAAGTAAGTTGTCAGTTGGAATGACAGCTTACTTCATCCCAGTCTTCAATTTCATGCTGAGATGTTTACAGAATATCTAGACTATTTTCAGGCTAAATAAAGAGCCAGCGTAATAATTATATTGTCTACCCTGCGCATCGAGATAGCACTAGTGATCTCTGACAAAAAATCTACCTTGTCTTTTCCACTCTTTTTTATGATGGGCGATTTATACTTTCAATCTTGCAAGATGCGGTTAATATATTGATAGTTTTACTTACGAGTATCAACATTTCAGGGGTTGAGCTGAGAACTCCCAAGTGAAAAGTTATTTCGTCCATTAAAGAAACTCTCCAATGATCTGTTCATGTCCAGGGGGGTAATTGCGTATCACACCAACAGTAGCAACGACTTTCATTTTGGCAGTTCAATAACATTCATTGTTTTATTTACGTTTTTGAGCGGACAAATTTTTCGAAGATAAGAAAGAAAATACGTTTACTTGCGGTAAACATGACGCGTATAAAGAATACTAACACAAAAAAAATAAGAAGTTGGGGAAAGCATGCGCCACATCCACGCAAAACGGCCATCGCTCAGCATAATGCTAAAACCCTATGCGAGACAGAGCCCCGGCGCTGGTTTTCAGCGACAGCCGGCGTTGACATGATGACGTGCACGTCAACCGGTGCAGCATACGATTAGTTCTAAAAGTTGGTATAAATATGATGAAGTGGTAACATTCCGGGCAACGACTCGCGCATAAAAAGCAATTTGTTAGCAATATCCTTCAAAATGATTCAATTTGTGATTGATAGTGTGTTACGCAATTAGGGTGCAAAATGAAAGTCCAAAAAAATGCTGCATTAGCTATTCTTGTGGTTCATGAAAGATTTAAATTTCTATGTATATTAACAGATCAGATGTAATATCTTCAGAAAAACGTGTCTAATTAAAACCATCGCTTCCTCCATATGACCTATATCCATGTTTACCCAAACTATTTCATCAGTATAAACAACTGTTACACTGTTTAACTGTTTATTCATGCAAGTTTTAAAACCCAATCCGCGATGATTCAAACTGACTCATTTGTTTAGTATAAAATTGTTCTAATAAATATTACTAAAATTATAACGTATTTTGTTAACTGAATCTGACCTAGATGCGACCGGTTTCGAAGAGATCTTGGTTAGTTTTATGATTTACAAATTAAATAAGACAATTATTATATTTGAGATAAATTTTCGTAAATTTGTAGCTACATTTTGTGATGTTTACTGGTCTTTGGGTAGGTACACAAGACCTGGCGCTCGCACAAATTGGTATTGTGCAATGTAGCGATGCGCATGCGATGAGATTATAGGTACAATTTACTTGCGGTCTCCTGACAAAGCAAGTTAAATAAGGCCACAGTCACGACATCGTTGTCACGTCCTGTAACGTCACCTTCCATTAATTTCATCGACCAATTCCGATAGGTATTTTCATTTTGTTTGAGGGAAATGTGAAAATATCCTGCGGGGTAATTGTGTAACCATAGAATATATAGGAATGACAATGGCTTTCATTCTGCCAGTTCGACAACATTCATTGCCTTTTTGTAGGTTGTTGAGTAGACAAATTTTTCGAACATTTGAAGCAATGGATTAGTGTGTTACGCATTTAGGGTGCAGAAATAGTTATATGGTCGAAAGCTAATTATTGGTAGTTTCATGTTTGTGTTTAGTTAACCAGCGTTTTAGAGATTCATACGTGCTGAAATGAAATTGTTGTTCATAGAGTTTTTCTGTAACTCTGTAAGGGTAAAACTTGAATATGGGAAGTAAAAAAATTATAACACTGGATAATTACGAGTACTTACCTGCATTTTTTCAAAACCCAAAAGTTTCCTCTAAATATTCCCAGAAACAAAGAATTGAAAAACAATTACAAATATACAGCTGTAGTCGTAAACGTTACTGAAAAATATCGTCGAACCAGCTAGCAACAGAATTATTCACAAAATTATTTCTGTACATCGCACTCTTTCCATTTTACTTACGTCAATACTGTTGTACAGACAAAATTGAGCCTTAAATCATTGTAATAAGAGCATTAGAGTGTTGTAGTTGAGTTTGGCATGGATAAAAGGTGGGTTGTGCTTGTGTGTTTACATAGATCTCGCGTCGTTCCGAGGTGGTTGCGTTGCATTGATGGAATGATGAATCGTATGTATTTTAAAAACCTTGATACTTGTTTTCTATTGGCTAGAATCTAGAACACTGCTACATAACGGAGAAAATACTAGAAATATTGAATAATATTTTAAACAACGCCATTAAGATAACCTCCAGTAGTCGATATTAGGAATAGTCTCATCATCAGCATTATCCACAGCCGGACTTCAACCACTGCTGAGCAAAAGGCGTTTCCATGTGCCAATCCCCACGCTCTTGCACCTACCTTTTTTTTTGTGGATGGGAAATCATCAAATGACCCCTCCCGCTCTGGGTGGAGCGGAAGGGAGTGTCAGACTCTTACTGACTAAAACCCACCCGTGTTCCTTCCTTAGCCCTTTCTGTTCCAGGGCAGCGGTAACCCTTTCCGACGATCCCGCTACCCTTGCACCTGCCTCATCTAGATTCTATCCGCGATGGTAACAACGTCGTCCGCCCATCTTGCCGCTGGTCGACCGACATCTCGTCTTTCAGACCTTGGAAAAGTCTAGGATCTTTCAATTTAGGAACCACTCAAGCAAGACTCACGCCTGGTTCCTGGGACTAAAATCAACACAACATTTTGATAATAAATTGTCAAACTCAAGTCAACTACTGTGATTGGTTGACTGAATTATCAACAGCCAATCGGATCACTAGACTTGAGTTTAATTTTGACACAACGTTCATTTTCGTTCCAGAAACTGTGCATACTATGGTTTTCTAGAAGAGCGTTGGCCGCTACATAACGGCCGCAGTGACGGCATGACCGCGGGTATCATGAAAATTATAGCACCGGGGTTTGACTTCGGTGTCAAAGACGCTCTTTAGGAAAACCAACATACTTTCATAAATAAAGTTTCAGTGACGTCATTCGCCGGTAAATTGCAGACGCTATGTGGCGGCCACCGCTCTTTAAAGCTGAGATAAATCAATCTTAAGCATAACCCATATCAACCATAGTGCACTATATTTCTAAAGTCGGACAAGTGACGTGCTGAGTTGGAAAATCGCATTCATTTTAAAATAGAGAGCTTTTCCAGGTCATTGCAGAAGTAAATCAAACTGGAGCACTTCTCTCAATCGACTGCTTCATCTAAAACTAGCCATTAAACATCTGGTACTCTTTATAAATAGTTTAATGGATCTATAAAACGTTGAACGGGGATTAAAAGTTTGCAGGAAAGCTTGAATTTTCCGAATGCTAGCTTTTAAGTGGTAATATGACTAATTATTGGCCTGGTTGGGGAGTTTGTGCTGCGTAGAATGAGGAGAAAACCAAGTGTTCACGTCATGAGACTATGTTTCTCTCCTTTACTGGCACTTTAAATAAACGATTTTTTTTTCTTTTTTTTACTTTATAAAGTAAAGTATCACTAGTAAAGTACCACACAAATAGTCTTTGCTATCGGTAATACTCTTTTCACGTTACAATCTAGCCTTTTTATTGCTAAGAAGGAAGGTAACTATAAAACTAAAAAACCGACAAAAAAATGATTTCCTAATCTCCTGTAATCTGATTGTCAGATTATAGGAAACGAGGAAATCATTAATTTATCCTTAAAATGAAGGAAAGATGGAAAAAAGTTTATCTAACCCAGAACAAAACGAATTCTTGGGAACAAATAAATATTGCTCCACGCATTTTAATCGTAGCCCTACCTATTACTACAAAAAACCCAGGACTTTGTTCATTATGTATGGGTATACAATACTCGTACATAAAACATTATCATACACACACCACGCCAATTATATTACACATTGTTTTCAACAATTACAAATTGTAAAAATACCCTAAAAGTCTCGTAGCGCTGACGTAGCTCACGTAGCCAATAGCTACGAGCTTTACCTATTTCAACTCTCGCGCAGGTCATCCCTCATTCAGTCACTCGCAGACCAGTGATACAGACGTCGCGTCGCGTCACCGTATTATTAAAATAAAAACACGCCTTTACCGGCTCCTACTACCGCGTCTAAATATTCGAAAAAATAAGTACACTCAACGTCATAAATATCATTTAAATCTTTCTAGAACCACGTGCTGATCTACAAAAAGAAAATAAGTGACATTGTGCAGTGAATCGAAAAACGTTTGACAAAATGATGACGATTAGCGAAAGTCAGTTTTCATCTAATAAAATGTCGAGTATCCACAAGATTAACGACAGGATCGTCCACAAGGACAGCTTCGATGACACCAAGAGTTCTTCGAGCGTGAACAGCACCCTCATCACGAAACGGGGCTTCAAACCTTCGGACATGTACGACCCCCAGAAGAAGGAGTTCCTCACGAACCTCAGTTATAAGTTGTTCCCTGTAAGTTGGGTAAGTTATTTCTAATCCGATTAGTCGTTGGTGCTTCTAACACACGCGTATTTGGGGTGGACACGTATATTGAGTAATGGTGTTTAAATTGTTTATTTATTTTTATTTGTGTTAGCGCTGTCAATGTTTGAGACGAGAATCAAATTATATTTCAAAAATTAAAAATAAAGTTTACTCATTTAAAAAGTTCAAAGATTAATGACGCTAACTGTACTTATGATGGAAACAAAATTGTGTAAATGAATCAAACTACTATATTTTCCTTTTGAAGATGACTTACCTACCCAGATTGTGAAAATCTATCAGAGCTTTGTAAAACATCTTACTAGAGCATCTTTTCTAATCTTATAAACGTTAATGCGGCGTACCGATACAGTTTGTAAGACTGAGCGCTGCAGGTTAGGGCTGGTTAGTCGCCACTTCAGCCATATCAACTCTAAACTTTACAATGACATAAATATAAGAATTGACTAAAAATCTACTGAAAAGAAAAGTGACTGTACTGTGACTGAGTCTTATGTAGAAACTGAGCAACTTATAGAGTCATAGACACGGTAAACACACCGAAATAC
Source organism: Apamea crenata (assembly GCA_949629185.1). Classification (NCBI taxonomy): domain Eukaryota; kingdom Metazoa; phylum Arthropoda; class Insecta; order Lepidoptera; family Noctuidae; genus Apamea; species Apamea crenata. Next base: position 12,268,683 of record OX451377.1, read on the forward strand.
ACCCTCACACATATATGCACACTTCACCCCACCTCCACTCTACATTTATACTACATAGTAACCTCCACATAGAGTATATTCTCATTTTTTTTTTTTTGTAATTCTTCAATTAATCATTAACTAACTTTCCTTGGGAAGTCTGGAACAATGTCTTTGCATATATTTTGAGTTGGGCGTTGATAGCTGTGCCACAATTTTTAACTTTTGTGGCTATCTTCGTTTCCTTTGTAAATTGTAAACTTAAGTTGTTCCAAATCAACTCTATTTTATTTTATTTAATGATCACATAGAAAAGTCCCCAGAGACATCGTACCTGTTGTAATTAGTGATGATAAATTTCTGAGTCAGGACTGAGTCAACCATTTCAAAGAAATATGCAAGAACATAATAGATATACCTGTACAAAAACATAATAAATGTATAGAACAGTCGATTCTGTAGAAGTTAACTATGCCACAAAACAATCCTATGGCATTCGGCAATGTGCCTCTTAAGTGATAGAATTTTTGAAATTGGATCAATATTTCCAGAGATTCTCTAACAAACAAACCAACAAACAAACAATTGTGTTACCTCTTTATTATATTAGTTTTATAGAAACATCTACCCGCGGCTTTGCCCGCGTGGTCTTGTTTTAACGTAAAACATATCCTATGATGCTCGGCAATACTGCTCAGCTTCCCATTAGTGAAAGAATTTTCGGAATCGGATCTGTAGTTCCAAAGATTACCCCCTACATACAAACTCACAAATCTTACCTCTTTATAATATTAGTACAGTATAAACATAAACCCACTTCTTCTTCCCATGGGGTAGGCAGACACTACAGAACTCCACCTGCTCCGATCCTTACATACTCCTTTTCCCACGTATACGTTTGTGTTGTATAAGTATAAATGTATTGTATATAATATAGATAGAATGAATAAAAATGCTCTCACCACTTCAAGGTTGAGTTGCTGATTTTATGCACAAAAGCTTCTGTTAACATATTTATAGCACCTATTCAATAGTTATGATATTTTATATGTAAATATTTGATAGCTTTCCCATACATTCTTAACTTTAATATCAGTAGATCTTTCAGAATATTCTCAGATGTCTTGTTTACAGTTTTGTTTGTGAGTCACTTTCTGCTTTTAAAATAATATCGGTTTGTTTACATCGGTTTTCCTACAGAAAATCTGCTTCTGTAAATAAGTCATGATTGTAGGTAGGTACGACCTTTGATCTGCTCTCTACATCTATAGAAGAGTTTACATTTTTTTTTTTTTTTTACATATTTATGATAAACTAGCTGTTTTCATGTCGAGTTTCATGTTCTGTTAATTAGTTGTTGAGATTTTCATACAAAAATATACAATTACGATTAAGATACATTTTCCAAAAAAAATCTTTCTTACAATACTTGTCCTGACCATTACGAACACAGCAAAAAAATCATCCAAATCGGTTGAGCCGTTTTCTACATGTGGCAACTGTTTATTATTTTATTTTGACTGCATTTTTAGACATAAGTTTTTTACACAATTTTGTTTCGCAGACCTTGTTATTTTTATTATTTATTTATGTTATTATTGATATTTATTTTCAGTAGATAGATTACTGACGTCACTAACTTTTCAACAACGTTAAAAACAAAACCCTAATTTAATGGAAAATATATAAATCTTTATCTTCATTATAAACTTCAACTTCAACACAAATGGCTAAAATCATGACTGGCTAGACTCCAGAAAAAATAAATAAAAAATAATTTTGTAGTAAAATTTTATCACTGCAATGCAAACACAAAAAAAAATATTGTGAGTTTAAATAGTTTTTTTAGGAATCGAGAACAGTAAAGTTTATCTTTTGCCAAAAGAAAGAGGCAATGACCCGAGGCAGGGTTAGTGCTACTAATGAGGTTCAGTTACCTATAAGTGATATGTAAACGTGACTGACTGTACTTTACTGTTTCTCAAATGTAATAATAATTTTACGTCGCGAAAAAAGATGTTTCTAAAAAAGAACAACCATGAAGCTTTAACCCGAATTTTAACAAATATGTTTCGAATCAGAGGCTGATGTATTTATAAGGATAATTAAATTATATGTAGTTATAAAAACAACGTTAGTAAAACTGGATAAACAATTTCGTTAATTATCTTATTGTTTTTTTTCCTTGTGATGTTCTGTAGTTTTAAGTACAATATATGATGGCAGGGACATCGACGCAAAACCCGTCACGATGGATTTAGAACATGATTCTGAACCCGGCGTTGAAAATTTCCGCCGGTTATTATGAAGAAATCTTTTTCCGTACATTTTAACCGCGTAGACACTTGTTTAGGAAACATCGCTTTTTTGTTGAATCTGGCGAAACATTTCTACGCTAGGTCACTGTATAGGCTGATATAAAATGCTGCTAGGTATCCGTGACAATAAATTGAACAATTTTAATTACAAGTGAAAAATATTTACTTTACCGCTTAGACTGGTGCGATCAGATTGATTAAACTATTAAATCAATGTAATAAATAAAAACTGTATTCAGTTCACAACACATATACACATTAGTTCTAATATTAAAAAGAAAAAAAAGTAGTAACATAGGAGCCTTAAGTGAGAACATAATTAGAACTAGAATTTTTACTACTTCCCTGGACCCCACACTAGGATTCCCTGTGTCGTGGTGTCCAGTCTCAAGTAAAGCAAACATTTAATTTATTTCGGTGAAAAAATTAAAACAAAAAAAATATACTTCATTTAAAACTTAACGAAATATTAAGTAGATATAACAGAGTGCAAGTCATTAAATCCAGACACTGACTAATGAAGTCTGAACAAACAAAATCTCGTCACAATAACGTTACGAAACTGTTGAAAGCGCTAGAGGAGACTATTTGAAGACGGACAGACGAACAGATTAACCTATATTAGTTTCCACATGTTTCTGCTAAATATAATGGCGGCTGGCAACGGTGGCCATAGACAGGCTCGAGTTTCTACACTTTTAATTACTTTATTTGGGAAAAACATCTCATGTTTAGATACCGATACCCATAAAGTCAGCAGAGTTTCGTCACATACAGGATCAAATTAAATTAGCTAGCAATTTAATTTGATCCTGTATGTGACGTTTTTCAGGAGATCAGCAGGGTAATTCCGTAACACACAGTAAACAGTTAGGAACATTTATTTTCACGTACTTAAATGCATATAGTTTTCACAGGGTTACTTCACACTTTAAAAAACACAAATCTTTATACTTACGTTTTCTTAGCGATTTTTTCTCAATAAACAGACTCTTTAGATTTTAAGGCTCTATTAAAATTAAAAGAAAATGTAACACATAGCAAACAAAGTGAAATACTATAAAATATTCATTTAGTTTTTCTACATACATGAGATGACACTTAAAGAAGTACAAAACAAAAAAAAAGTGAATATTTAAAATGAAGAAAAATGAAATATAAAAAGAGGTTATATACCTTCTTGTTGGCTCTAACCAAAACTTAAACATAAAAAAAAACAAAACACAAACGCGCCGCGTGTCCATTTACAGGAACTAGGTATCCAAGTACCTACCTAAGTACCTACTATAATTTTCCTACCCACAACTTTTGAGGTATAGGTATTGAAATTGTATTAACTTATAATTTTATGACCAGACTCCTATACGTCGATATTGAAATGACTGCTGGTCTACCGTTCCTTTGATCTCTACCATCTAAAAATAATACTCATAAAAATACTACATCAATGAATGCCAACATTCCTTGCGATTCGAACGATACACTTGCCTTCTAAAAGGCCAAATCGTATTGAAATTAAAACTATACTCACTTGACCCAAACTCACTCGCACAACGACCTTACATTCATATTTTTAGATTCAATAACTATAAACTGAAAAAATTAGACACATACGCGCAACTATCGAGGCGATATACCTATAGCGATATATCACTGCGATAATGGCGATCTAGTTTAAAAATCTCACCGTGAAAGCTTATGTAGGAAAATTGAGCTTGAAGTGAAAATGGTGAACGAAAAGATCGTGAGGAAACCGGTATGTCCTCTAGGGCATCTACCAACCCGCACTGGGCCCGCGTGGTGGATTACAGCCAACTCGTTCTCTAAGAGAGGAGGCCTGTGTCCCAGCAGTGGGAACATTATAGGCTGATTATGTGAGTTTAGTGTCAATCCCTGGCATCAGGGGGAATGACTGAATGACACTTTCACGAATAAATCGGCTGTTGTATACTAAACTGGCACTTCACCTGGTATTCAGAGAGTTAACAATAATGAGACAGTTACTGACTGATATTGTTGACGGCCACATAATATAATGTTGATAGCAACATAATATCAGTCAGTAACTGTCTCATGTCCGTTTATTCTGTAAAAATCTCATCGTGAAAACTTAGGTGAACTGAGCTGTCATTCCCCTTGATACTAATAATTGACACTACTGAAAGCTCACTTCAAGCTCACGTCACTCAAGTTTTCACGGTGTTTTTACAGAATAGAACACGTAATGCTAGGGATTGATACTTTTGACAGCTCACAGAATCGCAATCACAACAAGCTTTGATTATTCGTTCCCTCTCTAGGACCCAACTATCAAGATTGTTCGTAGCGTGTTAGTTCAAACTTACCGTCATCGCCAAAATAAAAATCGCGCCTCCTGTTGAGTCCTTTGCAACCACCGAACATCAAGTTAGTACCCGACTCAGTGATCAAAACCTAGAGCCGCACGCGCTTAGGTACTGCACAAAATAGCCAATTCATATTTTTAGCAACAATCACTGAAATTAAAAGCAGAAATCACGATTAAAAAGCCAACAGACTATAGGAACAGCTACAAATAGCCGTGGTCCGAATTTGTTTCAGGCGGGCATCGAACCCGTGTCACTCCACACCTCTGGTCTTGGCCTCCGCTTTATTTAGGGACCATTTGCACATCGCCGCAGTTAAACGACTGTGTTAGTGTGACTTCAGTTAAAACGGAACGTTTAAAGACAGTTTACGGTTGTCTGGCTTTTGTTAAAGATGTATAAATCTTGGTTGTCGAGACTTCAAAGGGTCTTGGAGGAAAACATGCGTGGTGGAGTTATTGGGCCATGATTTGTTACAGCTGAAAGACAGTTTATCTAACTAAAGAAGATATGTAGTAAGCATCAAAGTAGTAAAAAAAATATTGGATTTTTTTGTCTTTAAAACAAGCCGCTTAATTTATGTACTACTTGCTTTTGTTATAAAATAATTCATTAATCAAAAAGTGCTGATTCTCAGCCCAATTTGAATAAATGACTTTGGATTTTGATTTTGTTTACTGTTTAGAAAGAGCGCTCAAAGAAACACTTCAAAAACAAACACAACGCTTGACGAGTAGTGACCATAATTCTGCCAACACCGTCAGGTACTGAGGTGCGTAACTCCTCCAAAACAATCCAAACTAAGATACAAAATGCAGCAGTCTGTAAATGTATTTACACTTCAAACAGCATAAATCACCCAGCAGTGTGACCATGCCTTAACAGCAAGGGTTGCCAAAAATATTATAATGATTGTCATACAGAAATATAATGTGTTTGACATGACATTGTCATGGCATTATTTATTGCTGACGCCTGTTCGACTGAGACTAGAACACAGACGTCTTTTCATGAAGACTGTCCAAGTATATAGTCTTAATTCGTGTGGGTGATATAAATAATTAGATATATATACGAGTATATTATAATCTATATGGAAAGAGGATGTGCGAAGTGAATTTTATATCGGATCTATTTTATATTACGTGAGTAACGTGTAATGCCATGTCAAATTGCTTTCTCGAATGTTTTGAAATGACAATTTATTACGGGAAGATATTTTTTTTATTACTTTAAAATAAAAATACTGACGTTTGTTTGTAAGGTCATCTTTGACGTAGAAAGTTGTGATCTGTCATAGTTGGAGGAAGTGAGGACCGAATGACAATAATATTATTATGGTTGTTTTAAAAAAAATGTAGCTCTGCTCGTGACTTCGTCCGCGTGAAATTTCTTCTTTACCCTGTCGCATCGCCCGCCCGGGCTATCGCTTCGTTGTTGCTAAGTGTTATTTCTCCATTTTCCCCTTTGCTCGGCTCCTCAGGGTCGTAGCGTGATGATATAAAGTTCCTTAAGAATTAGGCTATAAAATGCAAAAAGAACTTGCTAAATCTGACTGGTAGTTCCAGAGATTAGTACGTTTAAACAAACTCTTTAGCGTTATTATTAGTATACATTCAGACAGATTGTTAGGTGTCAACGTTTAAACTTTTTCCGGTTAAAAAACAACATGAAAATCCTATGACGTTGCATGTGCGTTTCATCTACATGACAATATAAACATTTCTGAAATACAAACCGAATAAAGTTGAATAATACTAATGGCTTCCGCAGTAGGTAGGTATATAGACGTGTTCTTAAAAAAACCTCCTGTCGGATCACTAACGCAAATATTTAGTCCAGGAACCTTCTAAGAGTAATCTATAAAACTTTAAACCAATCAGTAAACTAATATTCTAACTCTTTATAAACACATTGGCCTCGATTCTTCGTAAAAATCAGTCTATTATAAATTTTCAAAGCAGTTTTAGTTGCCAGAGCAATTTGGACAAGCGCCAACCCTTATAACTGCCACGTTAAACTACAAAACGTCAAAATATGTAACCAATCGATTTTACACTTTACTGCTATTGTTAATGAGTGTAAAATTGGATGTGGAAATAACAAAAAGTTCGATTTTTAAACCACAGAAGTTCGTTCTTTTAATTATTTATAATTTTCAGAGACAATACTTACTAGTAAAAATGTTTCGTGGAATAAAATTGAAAAAAAGCTTAATTATTTTATAACGTTATTTTAATTGGCTTAAATGGGTTCAATGGGATTATCACATATGTATTTATTAAAAAATATTTTTCGTGTAGATATTTTTAGCTCAGTCATGCGTACCTAAACCTAATTAATTTAGAGGGGTAAAATACCAATTTGCATATAAACCATTCAGACACTACAAAAGACGTGTCTATGTACTTTATAAAAACTTAAACATGTAGTTATTTATTTTAAATCTATAAAAAAGGTAATAAATTGAGCACAAATAATAAATTTAAAAAAAAAAACACTAATATTAAAACTCAGACATGTATTAGTACGTATCTACAGTAATACGGTCTATCTGTCTGTCGGTCATAGTTGAGATTATTGAGCACATTCGATAGACAGTTGGCATGACCGTCGCGTTCTTTGTGTACTGCTTACGTATGTAGTACATACCATACCTACTTACATAGAATTTATTTCTAGAAATATTTAGTTGTTACTGTAAGAAAAACATGGAAAAACATTCTACCTATTAAAAAATTTACATAAATAGGTAATGTGATTTTAAAATACCCGTTCCCGTATTCAAAGAAAAATAAAAAAGAATACAAAAAGTAGACATAAAATAGCGAAATTGACGATGATTTAACATTTTAGAAATAAGTGGATGGAGGGTACGGAGTCCTTTGGCATGCAGTGGGACACAAACGACTGATGCTCATATTCCATACAAAACTGACTTTTTGACTGATATTTCATTCAAAATGTCTAACGGGCTTCTGCGCTGGCTTAGACCCCTCGTACGCCTTCCAAAGGACCGAGATTTACAAATATAAAAATAATAATAACATATTGTGTAAAAATGTAGAAATTACAGTAAAATAATAGAAAAAAACTATGCTAATCACACAGAACGATGGAGAATATTCCCGAGACCCCGAGATATTGGAGCCACTGGACTGTCTCACTGTAAGACGATCCCAAAATATACCCAAAATACAGACACATTAGTTCCATAAATGTTACCAGTGTAAATAAATACCATTCTCACAAAAAAACTAGGCTGGTTTTGAAGCCATTTCTTCATGATTAGGAAACATATTAATTTCACGTTTTTATTAATATATTTACTCACTATTTAATTCACTAACTCATGACTTTTGTTTATTTTATAATAATGTATATTCTGCTTTCGCTTTATCTGTCTGTTTTTATAATTTATTAACTTTTCTGTTTTCGATACTAATATTTTATTTACTTATTTAAATATTCTTTTATTATGATAATTTTAATTTTACTGTCTGGCTAGGCGGAATAGGCAATCATCAGATTCAAGAAACCGCTTTTTAAATGTCAATAAACTATAAAATATTTTTATTACTTTTGCAGTAGTTTCTCTATTGTTAAAACATTTAATTACCGGTAACATATTATAGGCGGTAGCAGGAATGCAAACCAAAACGCAACAATTTCTTGTTACATAACGTTTTCTTTTTAGGTATACTTACTTATGAAATAAAAAATCAATGGTCGAAACATCAGGGGCACTTAATTACTTAATATTACATCTGACAATGCGACATATTTGTGGAAAACGCACAAAGTTGATGCATTGTCACGACCAAGTGCTGTTTATAAATCACAAAAACAAATTGTCGCTTGTCACCTGTCTCCTGTAAATTTTATTAAATAGGTCCCAATACGTTGTTGAGACATTATCCTATTATCAATGCAACAAAGACGACACTTTCAGTCTGAAAGCTTCAGCGTCGCGCAGAGTCGCAAGCGCAACATAGAGCCAAGAGCCAAAACATTTAAACTGAATGTTGTTGAGTAATGACTAACATTTTAGTCTACTGCGTAGTCCCCAAGGGCGATGTGTTATATGTTATTTTTATGCTCTTATCTCATTTCTGGAAAACTATCAAACAAGACTGGCACATAACCCATTTTTGCTTTTGCGAGGAGAATTTGTTGTTTTAAGCTGGCAACATTGGACGATTAATGCCTTTTATAGTGATTCTTCATGACCTATAATAAGCTGCTGTGACATCTAATTAGTTTAATATATACTTATTTAACTCATGAAAAACGCTGCTGAAAAAAGGATTCCATCTGAAAGACTTCCTTGCAGGTTTTCTTCTAATTCTTTGTCTGATGGTTGTCTATTTCGCTTGACATGTTCTTATGCCAATCCTATATGTTATAAGCTATGTATAAAACTGCTACTCTCTAGAACGTAGGAAGTCATAACACAATTTTTTTACAAATTCTTTTGTCTTCTCACTAGCTGCTTTGTCCAACTCTGTACCTACGTCATCGAATTCATGCTCTGGTTTTATTTTGATCTTCCCTCGAAATATCTTGAGAATAAATTTAAATACCCAGCGATAGTGGTAGACTAGACTAGATCTAGATATTGCAGGCCAAAGAATATCAATGAGAGAGATTCCAATCAGGGTCTATGCTTGATATAAATCCTTGCAATTATAATTCCTCTTGAACTCATTGTAAATAGTGTACCTACTATTATAATCCACATCTCCTTGTTTTTTTTAGAACTTTACCACACCTAACATTGCATAAAGATACTGTTTTTTAAAGTAAATAATAAAGAAATACATATTTAGGATTATACCTAATAATTTCACGATAGCAATGTCTCATGTAAACCTCATAGCATTTGTTGGTTTCCATCACCACAGTAAATAATTGTGATAATACCACCAGAAACATTATAATATCACCCGAAACATGATAATATCACCAAAAACATGATAATATTACCAGAAACATGATAATATCACCAGAAACATGATAATATCACAAAAAACATGACGATATCACCAAAAAAACTAATATTATCATACCTGGTATTTCAGGAGGACATGGAAAACAAACCAATCATAGTTGGAGAGAAGGAGGTCGACCTGAACAAGATCTTCACGCCAGCGCCTGATGCTGACGAGCATATCATCAAGAAGGATCGCAAGTTTGGTAAGAATAACTCTTTTTTTAATCCCCGCTTTTGTAGCTCAGGGAATTTATAAGCCAGATATTAGTCCCTGTAAAACACAAAAATGCTCTATGTCCTAGCTTTTGTAGACGTTCAACGTATAAAATTATGGTATCTAAAATCTCGAACTCAAAATCTGAATCTACAAAAAACACTCTTCAACAAATCAAATCAAACCAAATCGAACGTTTGTTTGCTAGAAATACATTGTTTTTATAAAAGTGCGATCAAGATTTCTTACCAGTTATTATGGGTGCCATATACCTACTTGTAAAGAAAACTATTAATGTATGCATTTATGTCTTGTAACAAAGATCACAAGACAGGCTGATGGCCTCTCCTAAGAAGTCATGTCATCATGAGATAAACATCTGCACTCCTATGAGTTATAAGGATCTAACCGCAGCTGTTAACGACAGACCGACAAACAAAAACTAACGGTTAGGATCGGATGACACATAGCAGTTCTAATTAATTAAATAAAAGGTCATCATTATTGTTTATAACTGCACTGCACTGTAGGTTAACCGCAGTAGTTCACTTCCGTCATTTTGAACGAACACGAACACGAAAAAAAGATGAACTAATAATTTCATCATCGTTTCATGTTCTTCGCTTGTGAAAATTTAATTAGGTATCATGGGCTCATATTTATTATCATACTAGCTTCTGCCCGCGACTTCGTCCGCGTGAAGTTTCTTGTACCCCCGACCCACCCCGAATCAAAATTTGTGGTATTCGTTTCTATGAGAGTATAGAAAGTTGTTGTTTTTAGAATTTTTCAGGCAATTTTTAGAATTTTTTTCTGCGTAAAGAACCACCCTCGATTCCTCGTACTTCAAGGAATATTCTAAAAAAAGAATTAGTGAAATCGGTTCAGCTGTTCTCGAGATTTGCAGGCACCGGCACCAATACTCGGCAGTATTGTGTGAAATCACATTTCACAAAAGTATTAAACATGATCCCTTTTGTAAGAGACCATGGACAAAATACTCCAATAACCTTATTATTCACCGGAAAGAGTTTGGGACTTTCCAAGCTTCGCAATGAAATAACCCAGACGATATAAACTTAGGTTATTTCCCGTAGAGACCGAACTCGGCGGCTGTTCAGTGTCAGCGCCATATTTGTTTCATAATGTTATCAAAGCTGAAGGTAGGGTTGCTGCGTTCTCGTTATATTTTGGTAGGTTGCTCAAAATGCCAATATTTATATTTTCAGTGTTTCCATCCACTTACCTATACAAGGTGGCAGGGACATTGACGCGCAAACTTGTAACCATCAATTGAGCACATTGATTCTAGACCCCTTAGCATAGACATTTTCCGTCGGTTATCAAAAAAATTACATTTTTTCTTAGAAAAGTGTATCAATGCCGACGCCGTCAAAATGTATGGAACTGTTAACTATTTTTTATAACCGAAAGAAAATTTGAACACGTCTGAGGGGTTCGCATTATTCATTATTCCATTATACACATATAATCACCCTATAATGTTCCCACGGCTGGGACACAGACCTCCTCTCTTCGAGAGGGAGTGGGCTTATCAAAACTAAACCAGAACGCGGGCCCTGTGCGGGTTGATGTTACTGTAGTCTTCGAATTTTCGATTATTCCATTACTTCGGTATTATGTAGTACCTTCTATTAGAGGCACCCCTATACTCAGTAGGCTATTCCGGGATTTAGACGCAGTATTTCCAAGAGGTGTAGTTATGTGCTATTGTTCGGCATTACTCCATGACGCCTATGTGCCAACTGCTTTTGGTAATAATGCTCGATCTGCGTCAGTGGGATGCTGAGTCAGACCTTTTCTGATAACTAAGTGGTTTTAGTCATTAGGTCGTAGATTTTGGCTAGAGATATGACCTATATTGGGTTAGTAATTAAGAAGCTGGTAAAATTTCATGCAGGATTTTTTCATGTATATTTTTCCTTAAGCTGATTGCTCATCAACTGTATCATTTGATTTTTTTTTTTTGTCATCATTCGTTTACCAATGTTATACAATCACAGAGTAAGGATTAGAGGGCCTAGACAAAGTGACATTCTATAAGTGATAACGATGATGGAATTGTTAAAAATATATTCGATTGACATAAGATAAAGAAATGCTTATGTCAATTCTGCCGAAAGCCGAATATGAGCACTTTCAAAGCGGTTGCCAATTGAAAGTAACTGTAACTCCTCCAGGTGGCCTACGTGTCTTTACACTTACTTTGGTATAATGCTCACTCTTGGTAAGTGTGTAAATAGGTATAAACTATGATTTGTTATTAATATATGCTTAGCACTTTCAATGGCGCTATACGACTATAGCCGTCATAACAATAAAACTTCTATTGTGACTCGTTTAACGCGCTGGAAGCTGTTAAATATTGAATATCAATCGATCGAGATTCCGAATCTCTCTTTCGCAACTCGCAGGCAGACACGCGAGAGAGTTTCTCGTCTGTTATCACCGTACACTAGTTTATCTGAATGCTACCCACTCACCTGACAGAACCTATTCTTAGACAGATAGTAGAGTGACCTATTCTAGTGCCTATTCTTAGGTACCCTCTAGACCACACAATAGATGGCAGACTACACTGAGTAGACGATGCTACTTACGCCATCTTTTGACAGTAAAGACAAACTTCTTTTTCTTCTCGTTGTTTTGACTGTACATTACATCTTTGTATCTTATATTGTTTGGGCCCAGTAGGTGGCCACATATTACAAATGGAGAGGCGTTGTTCACATCGAGTGCCCTGTTAGAGTGCCCCATCGGAAAGACAAATTAAAAATCTATATCGACGTTCGATGCTGAATATAAACCCGTCATAAATCATCTTGCGTGATCCATCGCCACTCGTTCGATGTCCACCGCGCGCACAGGATGGATGGAAAGCATCACAGATTTTTTGCTCCATTGGTTTAATTGCTGTATGGCGTTCCAGTGTGAGGATAAATAAATAAATAATAAAACCGGTGTTATGAACAGTTTTGTTTCCTTATTCACCAAAAAGTTCGTATAGGGTGTGAACTCAATAAGCAAATAGAATTAAATTAGGAACTTACTATCTATCTTTTTTTTCTCTTGATTATAATCACGTATATCTATCATCGGGGTGGCAAAATTACACAATAAAATATAAATGACACCTAACAGTTGATGTAGTGTGATGCATTATTTATTGAGTCTCTCTATTTTCTCTTTATTCCTTTCTCTAATAGTGTCACCCAAAAAATGGCGCTTATCCCAACTATCCATTTTCCAGAGAAAACATTCGCATCATCAGCATTCTACGTGCCCGGAGTCCACCCGACAGTGAAGGAACAGATGGACCTGGCGAGAGCCATCTCCAAGTCTTTGAGCGACTCCAGCAACCACATGAGCAGAGGCCAGAGCATGTATGTCAACAGGAAGAAGAGATCCGTCAAGTGGGTGCATGAAGGACGAGGTATGTATGCTGAGATTTGTGTTGTGTTGTGTATTTTCTTGATTGCCCCGTTGGTATAGTGGTCGCAAGCACGACTGCTAAGGGTGGATCGGATTCCTGTCCTGGATTCGATTCCCAGGTGTTAATAGGTTTTTTCATTAGGAATTTCTTAGTCCGGAGTTTGGAAGTTGGCGGTATGATACCCAGAAAGCACGTTAAGCCGTTGGTCCTGCGCCCGATTTCTCTCCCGTCGTGTTAGATCACGTGCCGTGCCATCAGAGACCCTGTGAGAATGAGGGAAGAGAGAGTGCACCTATCTATGTCTGCGCACACACATGCTTTATAACATCTCCCACGCCGAAGACTAGTCTCCATTGAGATTGATCGCCATGTCCGACATCCGTATGTCGGCCATGGCGATCAATCTCAATTCCTCGATTCCTCTAATTTCCGTTATATGGTTACACATAATAGTTTAATCATTCATATCAATTCATTTCATATCAATCATATTTGGTGTAAACATTGGTGGACCATTTTACGAATTTCCATACAAAACTGTCAAACAGGTAAATTGCGTGATATGAAGTGCACACAGATCATATTATGAATGTGTTTGTGACCATTTTACGATTTTTAATATGATTCATATTGTTATCCTATTATGATTCTGCCAAATTGGCCATTTTAGGCCCTCTCTGACCTGCCTTGAAGTTACGAGTTACGCTTCGCATTGGCGTTCCTTATTATGCTCCTTTAAAATATCAATGTAACCATTAGTCTATCATGTTATCTTCCATGTTATAATAAAACATAAAATTATTATAATCTGTCGCTCGTCAGATACAAATGGCGGCAGCTGATATTGACAGGTTGGTCGGCGGCCAGACTGGCGGCCTCGGGAGTTTCAGCATTATTTATAGGATACAGAATGTTAATTATTATACAGTGCCTAGAGTTGTTGTGATGTTTAGAAAGTCTGGCGATGTAAGATTTATTGGGTTTGCATTAATTATTATACTTGGGAGATTATATTTAAAAAAATAGTTGAAGCCATACGTTCAAAATTCAATTGTTTAAGAACTATCCTAGTTGGTCCGGAGGAAGGTGATGGCATTCGTGATACAGGGTAATCCTAGTACGAGTGCCAAAGCACTCCTTTGACATGCACATTACTTAAGACCTAATTTGTTTGTTTTTTAAGGAGATCTAATGTACCCATTATTCTAGTAATAAAGATTTTATTATTAATACGGGCTTACTTAGTGAGCAGCAGCGTTTTTATATAGAATGACAAATGAGAAAGAGATATTATAGAATACAGGGTGTCAGGAGAACGCTTCCGAAGCCAGAACGTAGATTATATACAACCTTTATGCAAACGGATACCACTAACCTTTCGCCTGAAATTGATTATTTTCGCGCGTCACGTGGACTTGGGGTCGTCAGCCGCACAGCTGTCGGCGAGCGCGCGCGCACTTTGAATTTGAGGTCACGCGCAAGCGTCAGATGATATTTATTTACGAATACATTGCTTGTTAGAGTTGTAAAGAAAAAAAATGTGTTTAATAGCAAATAATGGTTTAATTTAACTGTTCTCACAGCATAGTGTACGAAAAATGCTAAAAAAAATAGGTAAAATTGTTCATTTTTTTTTCTCATTTTTTTATGGTATCGTATCGAGAATCAGTAGCCCTATCACCTGTCTTCGTTTTCGGAAGCGTTTCCCTGCCACCCTGTATATCTTCGGTCTTCTTCTTGGTATCAGGGGGCCTAAAAAGGCCACTTTGGCAGAATCATAATAAGATAACAATATCAAAAATCATATTAAAAATCGTAAAATGGTCACGAACTGACAATTCATTATATGATCAATGTGAAATTCATATTACGCAATTTACCTGTTTGACAGTTTTGTATGGAAATTCGTAAAATGGTCCACCTATGTTTACACCAAATTTATTGATATGAAATGAATTGTAGGTGATCAAACTATTATGTGTAACCATTTAACGAAAATTAGATTAGAGGAATTGCTAATGATCTGCTGGGAATTCAGGAAATAAATAGCTTTTAGAGGTACCTATTGCTTAAAGTGGCCTTTTTAGGCCCCCAGATCTTGTCGGTCTAAAACTTCGCCATTTCGACGGCATCGTCCGTGGCAGCGCAGAGGTCACTTTGACTGCATGTTTTGAGACACAGAGGTGGAGCATTCGTTGTGATCTAGCTCCACATCCACAACCTACTGCCGTTATATCGAGGTAGCCCCACTTTACCAGGTTGGAGTTACATCTTCCCACTTGTGTCTGGAGATGGTTCAGGTAAAGGGTAAAAGGTAGATGTGCTGTAAATACACTAAACAGATACATAACATCTTCCTACAAAACTTTCCACATATGTAGGTACCTAGTCACATATGTAGACACTGTTCTTGCCTAAATAGAACGGACGGATCTCGGTACTAACTGCGCTAAACTTCAATTGGCTGTTAAGAAAAGCTGTTAATCGTGCGCTAATTCAATTAAAACAATGGACACTTGTGTAGATGTGGCCGCAATGTATAATCTACCAGTCCAGATCCACAATCGTTCCGGTAAAACGGCATTTTACCAGATTAACATGCTGTACAGCATAGTAGATGTTACCAGTCAGATCAGTCGCAGTCAGGCAGTCCGATTATGATCCTTAATTTCTCTGTTTGTATTTCCAGGTCGAAACACATCGAACGCCTGCTCCACCCCGACGCCCGTAGCGAACCACGATACGCCGTACCGCCCGCCATCTAGTTTGCGCAACCAGAAAACATATCCCAAGTCAGCGCTCAAACACACCACCCAGTGGCCCCAAATGGAGCCATTCCCTATCTCTCCTCCAACGATTACTGTACAAAACATTGATGTACCAGTCCCTATGGCACCTACAAAGCTGAATGATGTATATGCTTCACCAAAAAGCCCAAGAATGCCTCTAGTTTCTGGACCGAATTTCAACGTAGCGCCGCGTGGTTGGGGAGAGATGACGGATTACTACCGGCCTGTCGTACTAGATGGCGTTGGCGCGTCGAGGCAATATACAGATTTTTAAAATGATTTGATTCAGATTTTTTGTTAAATAATTTTAAGACTAAGATATTTTATGGTTACGTGACATTTTTTTATTTCAGTTTTCTCTATGATTGTTAAGTTATTCGTTTTTAAATGTCGTCTTTGTGGGATTTGTTAGTTAAAGTAAAGAATTTATTATTTAAATACGTGTATAAGTATCTAAAGAAATTATAAGCGCAATGACTTTCCATTCTATGTGCTTATTTATTTATTGAACATCAGGAACATTGAAAATTATTTATGAATAATTTAAATCTATTTTAAAATAAGCATTTTAATAATATCCATCATGAATAGTGACTATTAATGACTAGTTATTAGTTTTACGTTAAACATAGTTTTTTAATTTAAATACCTAATGAAAAAAAAATGTAGTCGAGACTCGAGTACTAGTCATATTTAAGAAATTAATTAATAATTTTTAAATATAAGTATACTCCTGAAGTGCCTTGTAATGTAAAATATATAACCAAAGATCTTTTGTAGGTGTTTATCTAAGAAAAAGAAATAGGTATATAAGTATTTATTTGTACTTAAAAAATTGAACCTACCTACTATTTGTATAGATTTTTGATAATCAATTTTATACAAAATCAAAAGCTATTTAATTATAGGTACTTTTGTAATTTATGATCTTGAAAGAATTAAATGTAGTTTAAAAAATAAAACAAAATGGACTAGGTACTTAAAGTTGCTAGTCGAGAAAAATAATTATGTTAAGATAATTTAAAATAACTTATTTTTATGGAAAGTTGTATTTATTTGATATGTACGGGTGCTGTACATGAAGATCAATAAAGTACGTTAAAACTCATGCATTTTTTTGTCTGTCCAATGTTCTACTGCCGATTATCAGATTACCTATGAGGATCGACTACACATTTGCGAGGATGCTGTCGTACATTTGCCGAGGACTGTACCAGTCTACCACACGTATGCGGTAGGCCAAAGACCGTACCAGAAATATGCCAAAGACTCTTCCACACAATTACGAGGATGCTGTAGTATATTTCTCTAGGCCTCTGCACCAACAGCAGCAGCACATTCGCTAATTTTAATGACACTACATTAATAAAACCACATGAGATATGGCTTCAGTAGGCTGTCTTCTTACATTATTTTGTCAAAAAGGAGTTTCTAGAGATGCGCCGAATAGTGGTTTCACCGAATAACCGAATACCGAATAATATTCGGTTAAGTTCTTACCGAACCGAATATATTGCCGGTTATTTCGGATCCCCGTTCTATAGTTTAGCTTTCGCCAGATAGAACTGAATGCTTGGTCTTCTTGCATCATAATTTACCGCTGCTTGATTATAACTATTACATTTTAATTAGAAATATTCTTTTGTTTTATCTGTTTAAATGTATTAGTGCCTTAATTGAGAAAACAACATAGTTCATTCATTATGCATAAGTAAACCTTTCTTATTACAATATAATTGTAATTTGCTAGTGGGATTATTGCAATTAAAAATTACTGTTATTTTAAGATACTTGATTTTATGTAACTATTAATGCTAGGTTGTATTTGATTACCTGTGTTTAATATGTATTTAATATCTTTGTTTGAGTACCTTACAATAAACGTTTGGCAAAACATTTGGCATTTCAACCGAATGATTCGGCCGAATACGAATACCTCAAATTCTGCCGAATACGCCGAATGCCGAATATAAAACGAATATTCGGCGCATCTCTAGACTAGTTTCCTTTAGAGGTTCGGTAGTAGCACTATTATCTTTTGTAGCTAAGGCCTACGGAAAAACAATCTGAAACAAAATGTGTTACGCAATCAGGCTGCGGGTTGTAGATGTTGATGATGATGCTGGTTTTCTTCTCGACACGACAAAAGCTCACACCTTGGTGGAACATTATAATGATAGGTGCAGCAGCTGTCTTTTAAAATCATCACTCGTCGAGACTCTTTGTTGCTAAGCAACTAAATTAAATAAGGTTATACCTGCATCCAAAGACGTATAAGTACAATGCGCTTGCGCATTCAAGATGTTCATTGAACCTGTGCACGATTTCATTTCGTTGAGCAAGCGCGTGGGCAGTGGGGGCAGTGTATGTATGCAGATTTTGTTTGGTTTTCATTAATATTTTGTAATAATCATGTGACAAAGTGACCGATAGAAATATGCCTGACACATACATGGATATCTCTCAAAAGAAAGATGTAAACAAACAACGATGGTCAAGAAAGTTGGTGACATAATCTACTACGCTATACATATAGGTATTAGGTATCTAACGCCCCACCAAGTTACTGCATACCTAAATTCAGTTTCCTGTAAGTATTGCCTTCTCCAGTGCGTGTTGCCAGTGATTACCTATGGCACTGAAACGTGGTCGTTCACAATGCGCCATATGGGAAGGCTAAAAGTCATCCAAAGAGCAATAGAGAAGGCTATGCTTGGAGTTTTCCTACGTGATCGAATCAGAAATGAAGAGATCCGCAGGAGAACCAAGGTAACCGACATAGCCCGAAGAATTGCCAAACTTAAGTGGCAGTCGGCACATTGCACGCAGAACAGAAGGCCGATGGGGCCGAAAGGATCTGGAGTGGCGACCGCGTACCGGAAGACGTAGCTTTGAAAGGCCTCCCACAAGGTGGACCGATGACTTTGTGAAGGCCGCTGAACCGGTCGAAGTAGAGGTGCTTGGGGGAGGCCTAGATGTCCAGCAGTGGACGTCTTTCGGCTGAAATGATGATGATGATGATTGCCTTCACCTTTAATTATGTCCAAGATAAAAATACATAATCGTATTGTCGTTCTGTCACGGTTCAAAAACACTTGTTTTTTGCTGTCAGTTGATCAGTTCCACCATGAAATCAATTCATTACACTCATTACACCTCACAGACTGCGGAACCAAACCCGGTGAATTGATTATAATGTCGAGCCGTACTGGACTTGGTCACAATAACGATGTAATGACTACCAAACAATAGTCAATTTCGGCGACATTTCCCGTAATGCGGGCTTTACACAGGTGTTTGTAGCCATGCGACGAAAATCGACTGTCTAAATAAAAAATTGGCTAGGCCGCAGGCAGGCGTGGTCTGAGGGGGGGGGGGGGGTCGTGAGGGTCATGACCTCCCGAAAATCATTCAAGCTGTCGAGAGTCTGCATGATTTACTTGCCTTACTAACATAAGTTACTAATAACTTACTACTTGGTGATCCCCCCCAAAATCTTGGGCTGCGACCGCGCCTGGCCGCAGGCGCAGCTGACTATAAAATCGCAAGTTCCAAAGTTGAGTAGATTTTCTCATACGGCGGGTGACTAAAATCAACCGTAAAATGCTTCAGGCGATCGCCCGCTTGATGCAAAATGAACTATAATTAGACACCTGCGATTTTTATCGACACGGCGAAAATCAACCCAGTGTAAATCCCTCATTACTTGCTAAATAGACGTATTTTCAACATGATTATAAACAAAACCTTAACAGGGGATTTCAGTTATTACATATTGTGTGTATCTCTCTTGTGTGGAGCAGTGGTAGGCGTAGTAGCCCAGTGGTAATGGCCTCGGCTTACGAGTTAGATCGTGGGTTCGAACCCAGGCCGGCCCTTACTTTATTAAAATTATTTCATCACCACTGCTCTCAAAACGGTGAAGGAAAACATCGTGAGGAAAAAATCCTAGAACCGAAGACATATGTGACTTCTACCAACCCGCACTGGGCACGCGTGGTAGATTCCAGCCCACTCCCAGTCCCAGCAGGTGGCAGTCCCAGCAGTGGAAACAGTATAGGTTGATTATGTATTGTGTTGCTCTGCAGGATGTCCGTGACTGCTGCTCCGCTTTTGCCAGACTACCACCATTCGTCTTAACTTAAATTGAAGGGTCTTTAAGACAACAATTAATTAAAATGCCCCTGAAAGATACCTATCATGGATAATTAGAAATGTGAAAGATAATATAAGTAAAGTCCCTAAGGTATCTGAAGAAGGAGGTTATCTCGACTTGCACTCACCGGAGTAAGATACTTAAAGAGAATTTAATAAAATTGGATCCAATTATACGCCAATTTATGAGAATCAGTCGTTTTTGAAGGAGTAGGTAAGACAGCCCTGAAACCTCTCACTTCCTTATGTTTAAGCTCGTAAGAAGAAATAGCACGAAAAACTTACCAGCAGAATTAATTACCATGTGGGAATATAATATATGTACTTACTACTACTCGTATGACCTTTCAAAGTTCTGCTAATTTGTAATGTATACTTACCTATTTTGTTACCTTGCCTACACTTGAGAAGAAGAAGAAAAGTGAAATGGCCACTTTTGAAGATAAGTAGGCAAATAAATGAAATCCATGTAGTTGGGTACAAATATAGTCATTGTGTTACATCATTTGTGTTGAAGATGAATGAATTAATAAAAATCGCTACCGAACTTCGCTAAGTTACTCAAAAGGTTGTCCTTGGTAACGACGCTAAATCTTAAGCTCATTTACATAATGTTCTGTTGCCGTGCATTCATAATAAATGCGATTTAATGTTATTCACATTAAATGAAAACGATCAGGGGGCCTAAAAAGGCCACTTTGGCAGAATCATAATAGGATAACAATATGAATCATTCATATTAAAAATCGTAAAATGGTCACAAACTGACAATTCATAATATGATCCGTGTGCAATTCATATCACGCAATTTACCTGTTTTTCAGTTTTGTATGTAAATTCGTAAAATGGTCCACCAATGTTTACACCAAATATGATTGATATGAAATGAATTGTAGGTGATTAAACTATTATGTGTAACCATTAAACGAAAATTAGAGGAATTACTAATGATCTGCTGGGAATTCAGGAAATGAATAGCTATTACAGGTATTGCTGAAAGTGGCCTTTTTAGGCCCCCAGCAGTGGTGGCCCAGTGGTAATGGCCCGACTTACGTATTGTAGGTTGTGTGTTCGAACCCAGACAGGCTAAAAAAAAACTCTTTCGATTGACTCACGTTGGAGGAGTGGTACATTCAAAGCCAGCCTGCATCCAACAAAAAAAAAGTTACACAACACATCAACCTTACTTGTTGATTGACATACCCAGTTATACATGTACATCGTCTATCTTAGTAGGTATGTATAAGTACAATACATCAAGTCACGAGATCACGAGTGTTTGCTGCAACCATGCGAAACTTTCAACTGACGCATTCACTGAATGTTTAGCAACTCACGATCTGTGTGAAACAATGATGACTTAACTAAAGGTTAATTTAGACAGGAGATAAATAATTAATAATGTTTTTTCAAATAAATGAAAATGAAGAACCAGCTAGTGAAACGGTCTCGTTGTGGTCGCATTCACATAAAATACCACAACATTACACCTGTTTTCTTCAAAGGCTTTGGTAGAGGAGCACATATCTATATTTGCTCCTTTGCCAAACCATGAAAATGATGATGAAACGAAATCCGGAAGTCGGAAATTATACCACGGTAACAAGCTACCGGGACAAAAGTAGCCTGTCCTTCCCTAGGATGTCATCTATCTCCTTGCCAAATTTTATTGAAATCCGTGCAGTGGTTTAAACGTGAAAAGGTAACATACAGCTAGATAGATAGGTATATTGTTATAGATTGATTAGTAAGTATGGATTTCACGAGTTTAAGTCCCACGTAATATGAGACGAGCCATTTGCCACCCACTTTTTTTTTTTTTTTCTTCGGGCTGATACTGACAAATTCCTGATGAGAAAACCCAATAACACTTTGCCGGCCTGGGAATCCAACCCAGGACCTCATACTCAGCAGAAGCACTAGCGACCACTTGGCCAACGAGCCGAGCCAGTCATGAATTCATGATCAAATACATTCCCATCTAACAGCAAGCCGTTTTAAGTTGAAACCACGCAAATCGATTTGATCAGTTGCCACGAGCCCCTCACGGCTCTTCCTTCCAATTTCTGGCTATTAATACCAGAAACGTAAGGATGATTAATTAATCGTTTGTAGTCAAGAGCATTTGAGCAATGACGCTCTAATCGTTGACGAGATGTCGATCAATTGTTGACAATTACAATCATGTGTCCAGTGGGGTAAGTGCGTAACACGCTAACAATAGCAATGGCTCTCATTTTAACAGTTCAACAACATTCATTGCGTTATTTACGTTGCTGAGCAGACAAATTTTTCGAACATATGAAGCAATGAATTAGGAATTTCATTCAAAATCTTGGAAGTTGAAAGAGTGTAACGCAATTGGGGTGCGAACTGCGAAGCGGTCATCTCTCTGAATGAAATTGCTAAAAACTTGCAGTTGTAGGTACTCTTTTTATTTATTTACATAAAAAATATAAATTGTAGGTAAGACATTATTTTGAATAAATAAGTTAGCTATTTGAATGTGTAACGGTAAAACGGGGTGAATAGGGATGCAGGGGTGAATCGAGACGAAACTTTAAAATGGATTTGTACTTTAAAATAATATAGTTTGTTACTAACAAGGACATTTAATCTTTAATTAAAAAACACTTAACACATTAGAGTCTTTTCTGGCAACAAACCATATTATTTCAAAGTTAATCATTCATTTTAAGGTTTCTAAAGTTTTCAAATAAATAAAAATATTCACCCCTGCATCCCTATTCACCCCATTTTACGGTACTTTCTTAAATTAGATAACGTTAATTTATGTTTTTGTAATTAAAGTTGTCAGAAAATAAAAGGTCCGTTTTGACGTTTGAGAATGCGTTCTTGACACCCTGTCAGTTTCATAAAAACGAATACCTACGTGTTTTGCGAATTTGATCTCTATTAACTACTAGAACTGTCAATGTCAAAAAGGGCCTTTTATTTTTTGACAATTTTAAGTAGCAATTCAACATGTGACACAAATCTTTGAAATAAAACGTCTGTATGTCGACTCAATGTTTTTGTAAACTTCCTTGAATCTGTAATGGAGAAAAAGAGCTCATTACTCTAATGTTTCCATAAACGGCTGTAACTGACTTCGCTTACTGTGTGAATTACACTATATATACTTAATTAATTACCGCTTAAATCAATTCTAGATTTTACAGACATCACCAGAGTCCAGAAACCTACATAATTTGAGCCCAACTCAAAAAGACACAGCTGAAACATGTGCCTCCTCCAAGACCGGTCCCTCTCAGGCAGGGCACACAAACACAACAATACAATGTTATAGCCTACCAAGCATGGCACATAGCAGTGGCATGGCACTGCGAACGATGGTCACCCAAGTTACGCCAGTACACGCCACGCCATCGCGAGCGCCACGCGTGTATAGCCGACTTGTGACGTTTCGAACGACAAAATAAATGTGAAAGTGAAAACTATTACACAAAACTCTGTGTTCAGTTTAAAATGAAAATGTAAGTGTTGTTTTGTAATTTTTTGAACGTTTACAGTTATGAATGTTGTTGTTTTTTTTTTGTTTTGTGAAAGATATTGTAACGCATCAGCTGATTTGCGGACGTTACCGGTTTGTAGTTTTTACAATGGTTCAAAATGGTTTTTTTACATGAATGGTATTCTTGGTATTTTATTTATTTTTATTTAAACGTTGAACTTGAAAACTAGCAATTTCTCCTGTGTCGTGGGTGCGTTTACAGACATATAAACTCACATACACAAACAGCCAGACCCGGAACTACTAATTGTAGGTCATAAAAATATTTGTTCCGTGCGGGAATCGAACCCGCGACACGCAACGCAGCAGTCAATCGCTTAATCACTGCGCCAACCCTGCCGTCACATTTTATATGATGAAATTATTTTTATTATTGGGCTCAAACAATATAAAATATGGAAGAAGAGTACCATCCGGTGCGGTCGCAGCCCAAGATATTGGGGGGGGGTCACCAAGTAGTAGGTAAGTTAGTAACTTAAGTTAGTAAGCCACGTAAATCATGCAGACACTCTACAGCTTGAATGATTTTGGGGGGTCATGACCCCCAAAATCGACACGAAAAAAGAAGAATATGAAAGTCTTGTATTATGAAACCAGCATTGGAAAGTATTTAATGTTATTTTAAAAGAGAATAATGTTATTGTTACGTTGAGCTTGATTTAACAACATACACTTCACTCTTTAACTGTCGACATTGAAGTTTAAAATTAGGTATCTGTGACTAATAATTACAAACATTATACTTATAACTTTTTTTTTTACTTTTGTATCACAGAAGCTGGCTATCTGGATCAATTCCCGATATAGCAGCTTATAAATACAAGTATTACCTACTATAGCAATTATTAGGTGACATAATAAAATGTGGTCACAAGCTCTACTAAAAGATCTTGCGAATACAATTCTAAGTAGGTCTGACGGTTTATAATTATTATTCAATGGGGCACGGGTCGTGTGCGTGTTATCAATGGTAACTGTATATCCTGCATTACTTGAATTAAACATTAGACGTCAAACGAATCTATACTCAATTTGTTTTAGAATTAAGTAAATACAGCAAAATGAGTGCATTTTATTTTGCTAAATTACAGACAAAACCAGTTAGAAATGTAAATTAAGTGTCTTGTACCCAGTATAAAACAAAATAATATACATACTAAACTACGCATCGGATATGCGGTTTTACCGTCATTTAGAGAATTTAGTGTGTATAATACATACTTACATTAATATTAAACATACATAAATATAATAAAGAAATCCTAGGAAAAAAGATACTCCTCGAGTTTTCTGAAATAATGTGAAAGACGTAAATACTGAAATAATACACGATAAAATAAAAAGAACAAACAAAAGACGTGCAAAAAAATAAAAAGGTACAAAATTTAAAACAAGGCCAAGACTTACAAAGAAAAAAAAATCCAAATTGAGTACTTACATAATAATATATCTTACAAATAAGTTAGTACTTACTTCACTAAGTTGTTCAACAGAAGAGTTTTTTTGTTACAATTATATTTTTTGCCAAGACAATTTTGTCGTATCATCAAAGACATGAGTGAGGCATTGGAATATAAATCTTAACTTCTAAGCATAAGATTGCTTCTAGAAAACTTTGTGCTAGTGATGATGATGACGACAGTATGTTTACATAAGTATACCACGATTATTATGTGTGAACAAAATAACACACATCAATCATGGGTTATTTATCATTTTCTGTGTATTTGTTAAATCATTATTGATTTAAAAAATAATAATAAAAATAACCACAAAAAAGACGTGCCCTTACTCTGTTGTACGCACTGATTTCTATATTGCCGACTCTTCTCCATAGGAAACAACCAATTGGAACCGTGCACCTACCTTCTGACGTTTCATAAGAGCCCATGTAGGTTTACCAAAATATTTTGATTTTAACAATACAAAAAAAATACAAAAATTATTTTGTTCATTTTGGGTATCAAAAGCGGTTAGCGCATACCACGGCTACTGAATCCCTAAGCCACTGCCCCAATTAAGTCATATTTTTTTTAACGCTTAGTAACGTTAATGGCGCACTAACCTATATCAAAAGCTAGATCAGCAAGCTTTTTAGCTAATTCATGAGTTCACGGTCATTGAGCACATTCTTAATCACCGAATCAATTTCTTCATTACCGGTTATTTGACGACTTAACCTCATCCACTATTTCGGAAACCGGATTGATGCTGCTCAGTAATTGTCTCTACCGACCATGACACATGCAGAGGCCAGAGGCTGATGGGGATTTCAAATAAAAAACTCATAACTGGAAAATATTAATTGTGAAACACTCCGAAGTCCAAAATACTCTATTTTTATTGCATTCCACAATGAGAACTTAGGGTTGAACGAAAGGCAATTGCATGCAGCTGAGATGAGAATGCTAAGAGGGATGTCCGAATATCGCACACGAATCGTTAGAATAAGAAATGAATAAGTACATAATAGGAAGTCTGAAAGTGGCACCGGTAACAAAAAGTTGTGTTGGTCATGTGATACGGTGGAATGAGGAAAATGTCGTAAGGAAAGTTTTGAGTATTAATGTCGATGGCTATAAGAGTAGGGGAAGACTAAAGAAACGGTGGATGGACTGTGTAACTGATATAGTTAGAAAGGGAGTGACTACCGAGATGACGACTAATAGAGAAGTATGGAAGAAAAATACATGTTACTTCAACCTAAGGGCAGGAGAATGATGAATGTGATATTAGGTGGCAGGTTTATAAAGACGTGGTCATTGCCAGCTGGATGCACGGATGACCTAAAGAAGGTGGCTGAGACAGACTGGATGCCGAAGGCGGAGGACAGGATGTTGTGCCGCAGCCTGGGATAGGCCTATGTTCAGCAGTGGACTGCACTATTGCAATCCACTGTAATCAATCTGAAAGAGGAAGAAGAGAAATCAGAGAGTGGAAGAAGTTTGGGGGGTGACTTATGCATATATTTACCTCTTATGCAGGTACTCACTCTTTACTTGACCTGGGATGAAAATATCCTCATCTGCCTAGCCTTTTCCCAAATATGTTGGGATCGGCTTCCAGTCTAACCGGATGCAGCTGAATACCAGCATTTTACATGAAGCGACTACCTATTTGACCTCCACAACCCAGTTACTGGGTAATACGATACCCCTTGGTAAGACTGGTTGTCAGACTGTCGGGTACTGACGACCCTTAACAACTGTCAAAGATCCACGAATGACAGTCGGGACCAACGGCTTAACGTGCTTTCCGAGACACGGAGGGGTCTTGGTATGTGAAAATGGTCACCCATCCACGGATCAACCGCGGCAAGCGTAGCTTAACCTGATCGATCGACCCGTGCGGCTGTTATTACTTAGCCACAAGCCCCTAGGACGAAAATATATACTCCAGGAAATGCTATTTCCTGCAACACTTGCAATACAACTATTGTAATTGTAGAGTGTATTATTATGTTAGAGGTCGGGCAGACATGCAGCCCGGTACATCTGGATTGTGGTTAGAATGAATTATACAGCGGAAGACCTAGTTTATTGCCTAGGAAATAACTAGTTCGATATGACTACAATGTCTTTAGATAGATCCAACGTTACTATGTCCTGGTGTTACTGATTAATTACTCGTTTAAAATAAATTATACGCTACTATATTTACTGGTAGGTAGTCGAACTCAACCAGTTAAAGACATGTATTTACTCAACTAGATTCATAACGAGACCTATAGGTAGGTTTAATTGTCTTGTACTTGTCTGTTTTGGTAATATTTTGTTTGAATGAATAGAGTAATCTAACATCTTTTTTCAATTTTGATAATGGAGGCTCTCTTATTCGTCATAAAAGCTGAAAGAACGACTGGTTTTCTA
Organism: Apamea crenata; assembly: GCA_949629185.1. Taxonomy (NCBI): domain Eukaryota; kingdom Metazoa; phylum Arthropoda; class Insecta; order Lepidoptera; family Noctuidae; genus Apamea; species Apamea crenata. The sequence continues at coordinate 12,296,334 of OX451377.1, forward strand.
AATAACTGTCGTAGTCACAGATACTAGTTAAAGTTAATGACCGACTAACTTATGATCACCTGTTTTGGCTGCCAAATCAGCCTATAATGGTTCCACTGCTGGGACACAGGTCACACAGGCCTCCTCTCTTTTGAGAGGGAGTGGGCTGTAACATTATCCACCACGCAGGTCTAATGCGGGTTGGTCGATGTCATCATATCGATTCTGATTCCTCAAATCGATTATTCCTATCAATATGTAAATGTATATAAGTAGTTTATCAGCCATCTTGTTACCATAACACAAGCATTAGGTTGCTTAGCTTGGGACAAATGGTGCTGTGTGAAATGTCCAGGGATATTATTATTATTATTATTATATTCGGTTTATTTAATTATTTAAAATGTTTTATTAATTTCTATTAAAAATCATAAACCTTACAATACATAATATATCTACAGTTGATGCCTAGCTTGTGTGACCTGTGAAATACATAAGCTTTTTTATTTGCTTTGAAAGTCATGTATATGGTCATGATTGACAGCTTACTCAGTAATAGCCTTATCACATAAGTACTATTAATGGACTATTATGTTAATTTATATCGTTAACCTTGAATTTAAAGTAAACATTGGTCATAGTTCGTAACATGTTGGTTATAAAGTAGGTATCTCTTACCGAACTGTGGATTTAGTTGCAGCATTTGAAGTTTGGTGAATTTTAATAGTTAAATATTATAAAAAGATTTCGTACCTATGTAAAATATGCAAAATTATTTATTTTTAAAAACGTTGCAACACTAGGAATTACTCCTGTATCGTGGGTGCGTTCACAAACATTTAAACTCACATACACAAACAGCCAGACCCGGAACAACTACCTGTAGGCAATACAAATATTTGTTCCGTGCGGGAATCGAACCAGCGACACGCAGCGTAGCAGCCAACCGTGCCGTCAACAAAATAAAAATAACACTTTTCGGGGCACTAACGCCCTCAGACGTAATTAACGATAAAATTTCTATTGTGTCTCGTCAGGGTCATTCAACTGATTAAGCAAATTAACTACCACCTTAAATTGTTTGTATATACAAAATAGAACTGCCATTCTCTGACTGTTATTATGTAATATTGATTAGTTTCATGTCATTTTAAGTCTCATACTATTTTCTAAAGGCTATGATAATATTTATGTTATACTAGCTTCTGCCCGCGACTTCGTACGCGGATCCAGTCCCTTTCTCGTTCCGATAGGAATTTCGGCAAGAGTTTGAACTGTGCGTTGATATGTCAGCCAATAAATAAATCAAAACCGATGGAGGATTTCGATTAAGTTTGGTATAACTTAGATTGAGTGTTGTTGACTGGGTAGGTTATAACTTCATTAAAATAATTAATATGTCGCGCATCACGTTCTTCACTGGTCTCCAGAGATCTCAAAGTCACATGCGCTGAGAACTCAAGCGTGATGCTTTTTCTGTGAACGTTTCTGATTCGAGAGACAATGCATAGCGATCACGATCAGCGGCCAGTCGCACTTCACGTTCGTCACTGGTCTCTAAAGACCTAGAAGTCGACGTGAGAATACGCTGAGAACTAAAGCGTGATTCTCTTTCCGTTAACGTTTCTGACTCGCGACCTCGCGAGACAATGAATGACGATCACGATCAGCGGTCAGTCGCGCATCCTCACTGGTCTCTAGAGACCTAGATGTAGATGCGTAAATACGCTGAGAACGCAGGCGTGATTCTCTTTGTGTGTGTTAGAAACGCGAGACGATGCATGACGCTCACGATCAGAGCTAAGTCGTGCTTTACGATCCGAAGAAGTTTCCGCGGAGCGAGATACAGCCCGATGTTGTCGAACCGCACAAGTCTTGCCTGGCGTTCTTCATTCGATTCTTGGGATCTAATGATCTCCAATCTTTTAGCTCCTTTCGAACATTGCGAAAGATTTGACCTCTTTCGTAGCATGGTTATTGTTATCGTTATTAATGTACTATAATAACTTTGCAATTAAGATCTAAGTGACTGCTCCCCTGCGTTACCGGGTAGGCTACCGTGTCACGAAGATAAATGGAAAAGGAAATTAAACACTCAAATAACATAAGCCCGAAGGCATATCTATTATATATTGTATACATATGTATATAAATGGAAGATTTAGCCAGTGAAGCCAAGTTGTCAATGATTTACCATCGTCATCGAAAAGATAAACTGTTACCGCCTTCGCCGCGTGGAGGTCCCAGCTTATGTTAATATATTAGTATAAAGTGATTTCCACATCAAATGTTCCTGATCCTTGATTTTTATTATCTCGGCGGAAAATACTCATCATGTCAAATGTCATGTCTGTATATGCCATAGTTTAGCTGTGCTTTCCGAGTTCCACATCAGATGTTTCAATCTTCGACTTCTATTCTCCCAGCAGAAAATACTCATCAGATACAGGCTTGCCTAGTTTGGGGCCAATGTAAAAACTCTGTAATTTTTTTGAGCAATAAAGTTTTATTATATTTATTATTTAATATTATATTATTAACTTTTGCAAAGATGTCATTCCTATATATGTTATGGTTTAGTTATGCTCTTAGAGTTCCACATCAGAAGTTCCGATCTTCGAGTTTTATTCTCGCAGCAGAAAATGCTCATCAGACTGAATAACTTTTGCTAAGATGTCAAACCTATAAAGTACCTAGTTTAGCTGTGCTCTAAGAGTTCCACATCAGGTGTTCCGGATCTTCAATTTTATTCTCTCAGCAGAAAATTCTCATCAGACACAACATTTTTTTCTAAGGAACCATTTTTGTAACTCTTATAGTTTAGCTGGTCTGTTGCGGTTCTGCATCAGGTGTTCCAGTTTCCAAAATCAATTATAGCCTATATGTTGCCCAGGTTTAGTAGCTAGATAACAAAAAATGTTTCATTCAAATCCGTCCAGTACTTCCGGAGATTAGCGTCTACAAACAGACAAACAGATAAACAGACAAACAGACAGACTTTTTTTATTAGATTCGTGTTCTATTACTGTTTCTTAACCCCCCTCAATTATTCTTTTTCAAATATATTCAATGTACAGACACAACTTTTTTACATTCTTATTATAAGTATAGATATAGATGATGGCTATAAAACGGCCAATTTCACGTAGTGTGTCAATTTGCTAAACAAAGAATTTCCCAGACTCCAGACTGTACATATACAGGTTGTGGCTTTATTAACTGGCATCTTTTCTTGGAATATCGGGAATCCGCTGGAAGCGAGAAGCACAGCACCGGTCCAAGTGGCGGTGCTTGGGGGACGCCTATGCCCAGCAGAGGAAGTCTTTCGGCTGAAATGATGATCTTTTCTTGGTCTTTACAAACAGTGTTTCTGATTGTTTTCTAGTAAAATTTGCTTAATAAAGTTAAGCAAATTATATTTATTTTAAGCCATGTAGAAAATGCTCGAACAGTTCCTAAAAAGAGCGAAACAATGCAAACTGATATGAAGCCGCGTGCTTCTAGGAAACGTTAACACGTGTAGGTACCTACCTACCATACGTTTTTATTGTTTAGTTTTATGGCAAACTACGTGAATTTATTAATTATTTGAATTTACGAATTCATTTGTAGGAGTTGGTGACGAACTTTACCTAATAAATCAGTTTCCTGTGAACTCAGCCTATCACAATCACAGGCGGTGATTGTGATAGGCTGAGTTGATTGACTGTTTCAGTCACATTAGTGCAGTGCTAACGTAGGTACGTAACTGATAAGGTTGAGGAAACAGGAGTCTTTATTTGAAGAGTATTGAACAGGAAATTACAGGTAAACATGTTGGGTTGTTGCCTTTTCGTTTTAGTTTCATTGAGAGATTATTGTAAAACCTAGTGTTTTCTTCTGGCTAAGAATAGGCTTCGTTTCTGCACCTGCGAGTAATGCTTGGCTGGCGTCAAAACAAAGACGTGCTGCTCCATACATTTATGTTCGCGTAATTCGACGAAATGTAAGGCACAGCAGATATTTCTTTCGCGATTTCGTGTTTGTTCCCTTACTAACAGTTCTTCATAATGATAAGTGTAATGAGCCCTTTTTCAAGTTTTCAGATTAGGTACACCTTGTATAAAAAACTGGGTTCACTAATCCGTCCGCATAGTGCTAAGTTAAATTATTTCGATTCCCGAAAATCTAATATGCACCCGTATATTAAATTTTATTGGATTACATACAATTCCTTAGCGTTGGATCCAATTTGAGGATGGGGAACAGACTGGAATAACTCAATTAGTCAAGGAAGGGTAGTCAGCAAACTGCGAGGATTAGCATAATGTATCTTTGACCGATGACATATGTAGTTTCAAAGGCCTGCGTAGATGGCGGGATGAACTTGACGCCTATATGAGGGATTGGGCCATATTAGCTCAGGATCGAGTTTAGTGGAAAAGAAAGAGAGGCCTTTGCCCTGTACTGGAAAAATACTGGTTTTTTATTAATATACTAGCTGTTGCCCGCGACTTCGTCTGCGATCCAGGATGAAAAGTAGCCTATGTCCTTCTCCAGTCCAGCCTACCCGTGTGTCAAATTTCATCTAAATCCGTTCAGCTGTTTTAACGTAAAATCGTACCTAATTCTTAAGTTTTCTAATTTCCTGCGCAACTTTTTTTTTTCCGTAAGAACATTCTACAAAGTATTAGAAAACTTGTAAAAAAAGATGGATGAAATCGGTAAAGTCGTTCTCAAGTTATGGCGTGACCAAGGGAAATAGGACAACAGTTTTGCAACAAACTGTCAAGCAATAAGTATATATCCAATACCTAGTAAAACATTTTTAATCAAATACATGCAATAGATCACGATGGCTGTATTTTAAACAATCCGAGTCAAATAGCTACAATAACTCTTTTTATATTTTTTTTATATTATTATTGTTATAATTTTTTTAATATCTAGTTGTATATTATTAAACAAGTGGGCTAAATTTCAGTCCAATCAGTACATATGTACTACACAGCCTTTCACTTTGGAAATACTATGATTGAATTTCTGATAGACGCAATATTATGAGAACAGTATACTTATTGGATTAGTTTGTATCTAACCTTGTCTGTTGAAACAAATGTTATTTTAAGTAATGAGGTATATAATTTGGCTGTTGCAAGCTTGTGTGGTTTTGTAAATAACTAAAACATTCAAGGCGAAGTGTCTGTGAGAGTTGAGATAAGTTACACAATAATTAAAGTTGGCAAGATATGATAGAGTGTAAAAATTACAATAGTGGTTCCATGGAGAAAGTTGTTCGGTTTGATGGTCAGTACCACACCCTTAAATTTGAATACACTTTTCTGGTACATTCTGTATACGCGGGGAATTTTTTAAGTGGGCGTGGATGGCCAAATCCATAACTATGAGGAATAGCGAAAAGTACTCAAGGGAGTCTCGGGCTACCTCCCTGATGGCGTCAGCATAGTTTGCTACGCTGACGACACGCTGGTCCTGGCGCAGGGGAGGTCGCATCAGGCGGCGGCCGACGCGATGACACGCGGAGTTGCGATAGTCGTGGATAGGATCCGGCAGTTGGGTCTCGAGGTGGCATTGCACAAGTCCGAGGCCATGTCCTTTCATGGGCCCCGGTACGGGCCACCTTCGGGATCTCAACTGATGGTAGGAGGGGTTCACATCGGCGTCGAGACAACGATGAGATACCTGGGTCTCGTCCTCGACAGCCGGTGGAACTTCGTCGAGCATTTCCGACGTTTGGCCCCCAAACTGGAACGGGCCGGGGCCGCCTTAAAGCGGCTCCTGCCCAACCTGAGGGGGCCAAACGCCTCCTGCCGGAGGCTTTACGCGGGGATCGTGCGGTCCATGGCCCTATGTGGGGCCATATATGTGGGGCCACGGTGTGGGCGCGTTCACTGCGGCTTCGAGCCGCACACTACCTGAACGCGCCCCAGAAGGTGGTAGCCACAAGGCTAATCCGGGGCTACCGCACGATCTCGCGCGAGGCGGCAAGCCTCCTTGCCGGACTGCCGCCATGGGATCTGGAGGCGATAGTCCTCGCGCGCCTGCATGACTGGCGCGCGGAGGCACTACGCCGGGGGGAAACTCTGCACCCGCGGCAAATCGCTGCGGAGCGGACGGACCTCCGGCGCGATCTCATGGTGGAATGGAAGGCGCGACTATCGCAACCCAGCGCAGGGCACGCCGCGACAGCGGCGATAAGACCCCTCTTTGAGGAGTGGCTAGAGAGGCGACACGGCGTTCTCACCTTCCGCTTGACGCAGGTCCTCTCCGGACACGGATGTTTCGGGAGGTTCCTGCACATAATCAGGCGGGAGGAGACGCCCGGGTGTCACCACTGCCAGGATCGCCCGGAGGACACGGTGGAGCATACGGTGGCGGTCTGCCCTGCTTGGGCGGAGCCCCGCCGTGTCCTCGTAGAGGCGATCGGCAACGGCGGCGACCTCTCGCGTCCGGCCCTGGTGCAAGCCATGGTCCGGGGCGAGAGGGAGTGGGAGGCAGTCACCTCCTTCTGCGAAGCAGTCATGCTAGCGAAGGAGGTGGCTGAGAGGCTGAGGGAAAGAACCTCACGCCTCAGCCGCCGCGGGAGACGCTCCGGGCGTCGGGAGCCGCGTGACGACTCCCGGCCACCGTAGGCGCGGGCCTGCGGGCGGTGAGTAATGGGTAGCTCACCGTCCGATCAGGACCAGGCCCGTGCCGGACGGCGCGTTGTGTTCCACGCGCGCCTCAAAGAGATGTCAGCAGAGGACGGGGCCCCATAGGGCCGAAGCCTGCCGGGGCGGCGGGATTTTCCGAAAGGTTAACCGCTGCCCTGGAACAGAAAGGGCTAAGGAAGGAACACGGGTGGGTTTTAGTCAGTAAAAGTCTGACACTCCCTTCCGCTCCACCCAGAGCGGGAGGGGTCATTAGATGATTTCCCATCCACAAAAAAAAAAACAAAAAAAAAAGGGAGTCTCGGGCTCAATTTTGATGGAAATAAAACTGCATCAATGGATTTTTGAAAAATCAATATTCCTAGACAGGAATCGAACCCGTTGATTTTGATTAAAAAAAACACACACTGTATTATTACACCATTCGATAGTGTCCCTAATAAGGATGAAATTCTGGGAAGTAATGAGACATACGGCAAACTTAAGGAAAATGTTGGATTCAGCTTGTTATTTTAAAGTTTACATTACCTGTAGATACCTTGTTCGAAATGATGCGCGGCTTCGCTCATGTAATCTAACTCAGGTGTGTCAAGGGCCAATTATTTAATCGTCATAAAACTGTTATTTTTGGAATAAATATGTCGGTTCCCAATACAAGAACTTGTTACATTCGGGTAATTACAAAACTTCACTTTTAAGGAAAAGTATTATGACAAGGGGACCTGTCTTTTATAATAAAATACCTAATGGTTTTATTCCGTAAACATTTTCAAATCTAAGGTAACTGCACTGCTTTTAGACAAAAGACTTTCTGAATGATATAAATTTATCCTGATTATGATTGTTATAATTAATTGCAAATTTGACCATTTCTGTTTTGTTTTGTTGACATTATTTTTGTTTCTATTAATATTTTAATTTATGTATCAACGTGCACGCCGCAAGATAGATTGTAGCCGATCTCATTAATTTATGTACTTACTAGCTTTTACCCGCGACTTCGTCCGCGTGAAGCAACTTTCTTATTTTTTATTTCCATTACAACCTTCTACAAAGTAGGTATTAGAAAACTTTTAAAAAAAGATGGATGAAATCGGTAAAGTCGTTCTCAAGTTATGACGTGACCAAGGGAAATAGGGATTCATTTATATATATAAATGATTCCCTATTTCAACATCTTATACCTGTACCTATATTCGAAGCAAATAAAGTTCTGATTCTGATTCTGACAACTCTCTCTCTTTGACAAATGCCAAACCACCTCGGTGCTACAAGGAACTCGACTAAATAACAAGATGGCGGCATTAGTTCCAATATTTATTCCAAAAGATTCTTGTATCGCTATAAAAAAAAAATCGGACGATTGGAAATGAGGCCCAAAACAAACAAAAAGTTTCTATGTTAAACGGTTTTATTTCCATGACAGTCTTGCGATCAATAGGAAAATCTAGGAAAATACTTTATGGTAAGCTAATTAAAAGTCTTAAGGCTCATACTTAATTCCAAAGACATCGCTTTTACACTATATAGATTCATGCTTTTAAAAACATCTATGTATATTAATGAAAACTAAACAATTAAATAATACTTACAAATAACAAGAACAAACAATGAATGAAAAACAAATAAATGATTACGATTATAATAATTAAAAATAATAATAATAATATCCCTGGACATTTCACACAGCACCATTTGTCCCAAGCTAAGCAACCTAATGCTTGTGTTATGGTAACAAGATGGCTGATAAACTAAAAATATTTCTAAATTTTTCATCAACCATCCTCAAATTAAATAAGTACATATATTTTTGACATTTATACATCAAGAGCCATCGGCTCGGTCGGTTCGGCGGGTCGGCTATCAACAGGGTCACGAACGATTCCTCCATTCATGTTGATATCCTGATTCCTATGCCTCACTGATAACGACCTTTCATTTAATTTCTTCACATAAAATTCATGCCATATCTCTCGATTACTCCTCTGAATGACGAAAAATATATCCAATATTACTATATTCAAGACACCCAAGTAATAAAACATAGTTTGTAGCATCCTTGCGGTGTTAGTGTGTAAGGGCCATGTTAATTTTATCACATAATTTGACAGCAATAAAATGTCACTCAGTATAAATAACAAAGTGGCTAAGTAAAATCGTTGCCAGTTGTCCTTAGCTGTATGTGCGCTTGCGTTGAAACTGCGACAAATTGAAAATACAATAACAAAGTAAAAAAAACAATTGACAATCAAAGGTAATATTAAACTTGCTCCTACCATGATAATCACCGCAACGATACCAAATGGAGCTAAATATCTATGTGCACACATACACAATTCGGATGTTATTATAGCCAAACCCCAACCAAAGAGGCTACTTTTAAGATACCTCCTTCGTATGTGAACGTTAAAAACTTTCACAATGTCAACGTAGAACATATGGCAAATAACTACCAACCAATGGTTCTTCGCTGTTGATGAGTATATTATTATACGGAAACTTATTATTTGTAACCACAGATTATCACTTTTTTCGAAAAAATTTTTGATACTGTAAATGTTTATCGTGAAAAATGTGTAATGTAAGATGATTGCTAAAATTGTGTTAAGATATACAAAGTTTCTGAAATTACGGAATTTTCTGATAATACACCATGATGTTACTCCGTATATGAAGGTGACCAGTGTCAGCGCAAACACAAGAAAGTATATTATTAGTTCGTCCCATTCCTGTTGAACAGGACTCACTGTAGTATCATCACCAGACATGGCGGATGGCACTGCCTTTTTATTCTTCGTGTCACTGCCACGACAGTTATTCAAATTGTGTTGGTCCAAAACTTCGCCACAACCACGGCGTTATAGGTGGCAGCACAGTCGTCACTTTAGCTGCATGTTCATGGGTCACAGAATGCAGGATAGGAGTTGAAGAAACGCTGCTGCCGTTGTCTGACAACTTGTCTTACCAGAGGTATCGTTTTACTCAGCAACTGGGTTGTGGAAGTCAGATAAGCAGTCGCTCCATATAAAATACTGGTATTCAGCTCCATGCGGTTACACTGGAAGCCGACCCCAACATGGTGGCGAAAATGCTAGGCTGAAGATGATGATGACATGGCAAATGTCACTTGCTTGGCATAATTTGATTCACTTGCAATTTACAAAATTTTAAAGTATTTCTGAATCGTTTACCACAGTTTATGTATTTATAACAGCTAATCCTCACTATGTTTGAACGAAAATTCAAAGCACTGCCGTTTACAACAGTAAAGCTTCCGATACAGTGTATGAAATACTACTCAAAACTACGCTACATTGAGCCAGAAATTTATGTATTTTGATTTTTCCTGTTAATTTTATCTTGTTACCGAGCCGCGTCATTGACTTGCATAAAATCAAGGAAAATGTTACATTTAGCATATAAGGACATGACAATACCTGTGTAGAACCAAGAGTCACTTTTTTATTTTATGTTTTATGTATTAGTACCGTTTTGAATTAATCTGACAGCGTGTAAAATTTTTTCCCTACTAACTTTTACACGCCCTAAATTCTCTTTGAGAAGTTGTTTGAAATAACTAAAAATGACTTTATCTGAGGCAAATATTGTTAAGTTTCAAGTTTACTAACTAAAAGGAATAAGATTTTTCATATCAACTGTGTGCTCTCTTTTCACCCCCACAGGAGTGGAATTTTGAAAAATTCCTTGAAATGTTTCCATAACTTGACTTAAAGATTATTTACACCAATTTTCAAATTTCAAAAACCCCTTCTTAGTGCTCCCCTACATTATAAAGGGTAGCCGTGTCCAAAACTTCACTCCACTTGCCTATTCGTCAACGTCGTATTGACCACATTAAATTTAAAAGAAGCTGTTAAGTTCGTTTACATAGCCACAAGAGCAAAGTCAAGAACCTTTCTTAATACATTATGTAAAGAACATGTGACAAAGAAAGTGAGAGAAATCTTTACATCGGAAATATTGCAAAATACTATACCTAGCTGTTATATTTCAACTACTACGTAGGTGTGAAAATTTGCGTGTCAAATGCTTACACTTATGTTTTTACCACCTCGTAGTGGAAAAAAAGAAATGTTAGCTCATATGTATAATGTAATAATATTATCTCGAAATAAGCAACAAAATATACTTTCTGTTTCCTCACAAGTCCGGTCCAGCAACCATTCTTTAAATATTTTGATTTCGACTGTCCGAAATCTGATATATTGAGTATCTGATATTTAGAGAATATAGTATTTTGAGAATCTGGTATTTTGAGAATCTGGGTATTCTGAGATGAAAGGACCATTCTTTAAGTTTAGTTTTGGCCTCAGTGTAGATTTTCGAAAAGTACCTACTTACAGTGAGAAATGTTTTCCGTTTTTTTTTCCCTAAGAACTTGAATTCCGGATTTGTGCCTGATTACTGGCTTACCCCCCTACTTATGACATGGAACTTAACCATAGCTGGCAGGCGTAATGTTATGTTTTAATGATTATCTTCTACTAGGCGTGTCGATGGCTATCTATATACATTCAGCGCAGAATTGTGCTATGAGCTTGGCACCTTCAGTAGCGTCAGAATCAGAATCAGAATCAGAATCTTTATTTGTAAACATAGGAAGAGTTACACAGTGTGTGAGATGTTACAATATTTCCGGGAAGGGGTGGCCCGCCCTGAGCGGCACTTTTTAGGGGGCGGCAAAATTTCACAGTAAATAATAAAATATATTTCGTAAATATTTGAACCATTTCATAATTATTTTTAACGCAACTATAAATTCGGACCGATTGAAAAGAGCCCCGAATTTTTCATTACTAATTTACTCAGACGGCACGGTTGGCGCAGTGGTTAAGCGATCGACTGCTGCGCTGCGTGTCGTGGGTTCGATTCCCGCACGGAACAAATATTTGTATGACCTACAATTAGTTGTTCCGGGTCTAGCTGTTTGTGTATGTGAGTTTATATGTCTGTAAACGCACCCACGTCACAGGAGAAATTGCTAGTTTTAAAAACGTTGTCCCACACTAGGAATTTCCTAGTGTGGGGCAACGTTTAAAAAAAAAAAACAAAAAAAAAAATCTGTGACAAATTCGGGGAATCCCCTTTCTTTGAATGATATTTTTTAGCGAATGGCAACACCGTCTATACTGGACTTGCACGAATAAACATATTTATTTAAAATCTAACCAGTATAATGCAAAATAATGATGACTGTTCTTGCCGAAAAGTTCTCTAGAATTAATGTGTATATGTATAGTATACATTAAATTGAAATACCTGATTAAAAGGGCGGCAAAATTGTCTTCCGCAGCGCGCAGCCGATACCCACGCTACGCCACTGCCTGTATGACGTACTTACAAATGCGCAAACGCATTGAGCAATTTAACAACAAACTTATAATGTTTTACACGCGGAAACACAACAATAAAGAGTATTTAAATAAAAACTGCAACTCACTCTAATAAATGAAGGGTCAATTGTTGAAGTCAAGTGGGGAAATGATTGGTTTCATGTTGGAAAATGGACACGAGTCACGCGATCTATATAAAGGTTCCCTTACTTAAATCAGATCAATCTATTTTAGTCGACGGTTAGTGACAATATATAATCGATAACTTCAGTTTTTTTAATCTTAAATATTGACAAAATTAGGTATTCATACAAAATCTGTACTGATATATTTTTTAAAGAGTTAGCTATTGCATGAAATGCTGAAAAGCAATGAATCGTGTTAGTAATTTAGATGATAAAATGTCAAAGTTATGGTTTTAATCGTTTTTTTTTTTGCTTCCTCTACCCCTACCTAATTGAACTCTTTCTGAAGAAGCTTGTCCGACAAAGAACTACCGCGATACCCAGATATTCCTGCCGAAAAGCCTATTTCTTGCCACAGGCAACCCAAGAATGTAGGTCTGGGACATAATGTACTAAATGGAAGTATAACATCTGCCCGCGACATTCGTCTACGTGGACCAGTATAAAACATATCCTATCGAATTCCAATGGCACCCGGAGTATGTAATTTAGAATTAGTGTATCTTTCTCTCAATGAAAGATTTTTGTAATCGGATCAGTACTTCCAGAGACTATCTCATACATACAAACAAACAATTTTACCTCTTTCTATTATTAGTTTAGATGTCATAAAAAATAAATTCTTACACAAACACCTGATTCATATAATTGTTACTAACTCTCTTGATTTTGATTGATTTGATTTTGATTACTATCGTTATGAAAACACTAGAAATAAACTTAACAACACATAACATCACGCCTGTAATCCCCGAAGGGTTAGGCAGACGTGTACCTATAGTACACCCATATTTCACTATTTATGGTTAAGTACCATGTTATAGGGGACGAGTCTATATCCCATCATCCAGACTCTGGGCTGCTACTGAGAAATTCCTGGTGGGAAACACAATTGCCCACTTTGCTCGACCCGGGAATCGAACCCGGAACCTATATAGTCTGGTTTGGTCGGGAGCGCTACTGAGCATGCTCAGTAGCGGCCGCTTAGACCGATTGGTAAGACTGGTTGTCGAACATACGGGCTTTCGGCTTGCTGACTACCCGCAGCGTAACGACTGCCGAAGATCTACAAATGACAGCCGGGACCAACGGCTTAACGTACTTTCCAAGGCACGATGGGGTCTCGGTACGTAATCAATGGTCACCCATCCAAGGACTGACATCGGCAAGCGTTGTTTAACCTTAAAGATCGACCCGTGCGGCTGTTATAACTTAGCCACGAGATAATAATAGACGTTGCTTAACGTGTAATTCACGTCTGCTTAATCATATTTTATTTGACGTTTGAACGTCTATAAATAAACCCTTGAGAGGATTCCGATGTGTTGGCAACTGATAGGACGATAATATTATGTCGTGATCAGTGATGATAATATTCAATACGGAAATAATGATTAAATAAGTTCATATTGTTTATCAACTTTGCTTTCTTACACCTGCGTTAGTGACATGTGTAGCTGACTTTGAAGAGTCACTGAAAATGCTCTTTTAAACAATGCTGACACTGAACATGATGGTTACCTATAGAGGTACGAGGAACAGGGTGTAAAGTTCACTCATCCTCCATAGAAAAGTGGGCAACTGCCCGACGTTTGATTTCGGGGGATTTCGTATATAAATGCTAGTTGCGCGGTAAACTCTGCGCGATGCAGAATTTTGCGTGACGTCAGTGTGATGTGTGTGTTCGCATGTGGCGGTGTAGGTGTCGCTACAAGTCTATCGCCATCCTCCATCCCAATTTATACCGTACGAAGCATGTCTTCTTCTACACATCCCCATTTATCAGCAACATAATATCTATCATAATTATCTTTGGTCTTTCTCTTACTTTATATTACAATAATTACCGGCTTTCTCTTGTCCACAGATGTCCATAACATAAAGAAGATAGAAGTAAACCTTGGACTTTCCTGAAGAAGAGTATCCCAACTCCGGCATCATGACGGAAGGGGCATACGAGAGAGTGTCTCCGTTCTTGAGACAGGTTTGTAAAAATCAAAATATTTCCAGATGCAATTGGCGACATCTTTTTTTAATCGACTGCCAAAATTCTGAGGGTGTCAGTTCGTTTTTTATCTTTTTGGTTGCTGATTAAACAACCTAAGAATGTTGCGCTCCATTGCAATGGAGCGCAACATTCTTGGACTTAGATTAACGGACCGTGTTAGGAACACAGTGCTGCGCTCCAAAGCACAAATCGCTGACCTCTCAATAACAGCAGCCAAACTTAAGCGGGACCATGTCGAACGAAACAAACCTACCACCATGTGGGCCCAGAAAACGTCCGGCGATATCGAGGCAGACTCAGGAGAAGATGGCGGGATGAGCTTGACGCCTACAGACAGGATTGGTCCAGACTAGCTCAGACAGACAGGCGTGGAAAGAAGAAAGGCAGGCCTTGCCCTGCAGTGGGACAACATAGGCTTACAAATTAAAATGATTTGATGTCAACTGAATACTTTTAATCTAACCAAAGTGAAGGCTCTTCAGACATTGTTAATACAATCTTTTCATTATTGTTATTTTCAGTAGCTTTAAACTCTGATTTAAGTCAATCAAAAAATTATTCTTTTCATTGAAACATATGCCATTCTCTGATCAGGGTCACCTCTGCAAAATAACAGGTTTGGCTCTCCGGTCACTAACCCGTTTGACCCCAATACAGTGACATTTCCTCCTATTTCAGCTGGTCGGCCATTTTGATTGTCTGCATATATATAAACAAATAAACCCAAAACCTGTAGTCACCGTTATCGAATCTTCATCGAAACTTTTACAAATGTGCAAATAAAAGAAGTTTGGTGAAAACTAATACATTACCGTTCTTGCAAAATTTAAGCAGCATCACATGACTTTGGGTGTGTGGTATGGTTGGTCAATGTCCAAGCAATCATTATTATTCGATGTCGTTGTATAAATCCTTTTTTGGAGTTAACATAACAATGTTATTGGAAGGCTTTCGGATTACTGATACAGTGAACTCATTTCTGCTATGTCGTTAAAGGTCGCTTTTGAGGCTTTTGCAAGACAAGGATAATCCTGCTTTTTAGAAGATTTTTTTTTAATTTGCATACCTAACCCCAATGGCGAAGAGATGGGAACTCGTAGAATCCTTTTAATTTTATAACGTTCTTCCCGTGGTGGACTACGAAGAGTCATTTTGGAATGCTAAAAGCCTACGTGAATGACCAAAAACCGTCAGTTACCTTTCATCCACTTAAAAGCATACTCTAGATGTGTTACCGACATTATTCGGCACAGCCGAGTAGCAAAATCGAACACACGTTTCGCCACTGGGCTGTACCGCTTCATGCCAACCCGAATAAGAGGGTAGTTCCCCTTTAGGATGAGGGCAAACCTGAACACAGTTGAACAGTTTTCTGCAAATCCAAATCCCAATTAACCCCGTTTATATTCCAGCTGCTGGCAGTAAGCGGAGTGGTGATGTACATGATCGGTACAGGCGCTAATATCGCCTTCCCAGGAGTTCTGCTGCAGCAGCTGAGGCAGCCAGGGTCTGCGCTCCGGCTGACTCCGGAACATGAGTCTTGGATAGGTATGTTATAGTATTGAATAGCCCTATGAAAGATGCTCAAGCATGAATCTGGATATTAGTATTAAATAGCTGTACAAGGACCTTTTGGCACATGGCCAAAATCTGCAGTGCGATTCTGTAACCATCTCACCGTGAAAACTTAGGTGAAGTGAGCGTGGAGTGAGCTGTCATTCTAACTAAATGCTAGGTATTGACGTTGGCAGCTCACTACACCTAACTTTTCACGGCGAGATTTTTACAGAATCGATCGGCTGAACTACCAACGGCATCCTGTTTTTTCAATACAATTTCACAAAACTCTTTCATAAATGTTTTCGAACAGCGTCCCCCTATCAATGACATTTAAGCGCCGAACAATCGTTGTTACCAACCTTTATATTACAACAACAGTAAAATACCACTGTGATTTTTACAGACTTGACAGTTGCAGAAACTCAACAGCAACCCTATAGTCACGAGATTAAAGATAACTGTGATATTGACTGTGATGCTAAATCAGGAGGTAAAATAACTGTAAATAGACAGCAGTAGGTAGCCTGGTACTGAAGCATGACCCACGAAACAAAAGAAATTAAAGACAAAATGACAGATTGTAGAAAGATTTTAACGACGTGATGTCGAAAATTAAGAAAAGAAAAAACAAAAAAAGCCACTTTTGAATATAAAGTATAATGAGATACATAATTATGTCTATTCTCAATAGAGTAGAGGTAAAATTGGCCATGCTACGTGTGCTGGGGGTTTTATCGACGATTTGATTTTTACAATTTATTTATTAATTATACCACCTTAAATCTATTATATTTATTACAGGTTACCCTAATACGATATTTAAGTTTAAATAATCAATTGCCACGATTGGTAGACAAACAAAGTTTAATGCACTAAAGTCATTACGGTCAAACACTACATACATACTTAATGACCTAACACACTGGAGTAGTTTTTTGCGCCATCTTTAACTTATCAAAAGATTCATCATACTCAGTTTTGGGACATTTAGTAATGAAGCTTACTCACTGAAGATTCATGATACTAAACAAAGATGTGTTTTAGCTACTCCTAGAACAGCAGTTTTATTGGCATGGAAGAATATCATTTTAGTACGTATTTTTGGGATCCATGCTTGGCATTGACAGATTGATGATAGCAGCTTATTGTGATTCTTTTTGAAATAGTTTACTATTCTTCTGAGCTAGTGTACTTACTTCTATGATCCACGAGGAAAAGAATTCTCGTAAGAAATGCTAACAATGACTATAATTAAATCATCTTGCATTTAATTACAAAATTATTTGCTTATATAAAACGTGATCAAATACACGCTGTAGGATCACTGGGGTTGCATGGCACCGCATCACGACTTTACATAAATACTCATGCATAAATTCAATTAATTCACTTCACGTGTTTAATATATATGTACACACAGAGTGTAAAACAACGCTGCTTTTCACGTCTGTCTGGATTTTGATGCGGTCATCACCATCGTATAGGCCAGTGTTTTTCAACGTGTGGGTCGTAACCCCCTAGGGGGTCGCCAAGCCTCTTTACTGGGGCCGCCCGCCGTTTCTTTAAAATTATAGGAGGTTCCAAATGGAATCAAACACTTCAAAGCTACAGTGGTTGCCGGTGGGCATTCTATTTTTCTGTTTAACCAAAAGGTACCCAAGGTGACAGACTTGAATTCCAAGTTAGAAGCAGCGGAGGAAAGGGATCGCCATGAAAAAGTTTGAAAAACACTGGTTCAGGCAATTGATTCCGGAAGGTTTATGTGTGTACCTACCTATTATTCATTCATAATTAGCTTAGACCAATGGTGGCCCAGTGGTAACAGCCCCGACTTACTTACGAGTTGTGGGTCGTGCCACCACTGCTCTCAAACTGGTGATGGAAAACATCGTGAGGAAGCATCCTAGAAACAAAAATTCGAAGACATGTGATATATACCAACCCGCAATGTGGATTACAGCCCACTCCCTCTTGAAGAGAGGAGGCCTGTGTCCCAGCAGTGGGAACAACCAAATTAACAAGAAAACACAATACAATTACTGGTTTGGACTTAAAATCACAACTTATGCGTCGGCAGTCAGTCGGCCATTCGTCATCAAAGGTTAACCTGGGTTAAGAATTGTCGCCTGATAAGTCAATTTGAACTAAATGACGTATTTATAGAATAGAATAGAATAGAATAGAAAACTTTTATTTCAGACAGGAGTCCATAAGGTTAGTAACAATTTTACTTAACTTCTAGTGTTAGTAGGTTACAGACACAAATCTACATACAATTAAATTCAGCGTGGAGCTGCATCCACCTCCGCAACATCGGGGAATCCCACCGATCTGCGAACACACTGACAACATTTATACAATAATATAGCCAACAAAATAGAGGGCAATAACTTTAGTTACTGCTACTGTTATTTATATACGTAACAGTAGGCATGTATGCTGAAGGTGTTCTTTACATTCCATTTACACTCATATTATGTTGTTTACATCTTGTTGAATATTTCTGTCAAAATACATATTAGACAAATTTTAAAATTAAAAAGATAGGAACCCACTCTACCGGTGTGTAGGGCTCCAGGGATAAGGAACCTCCTTAAAAGGCGAGCTGTATCAGGGAGTATCTACTGCCTTCAATCAGGCCCTTGATCCAACCACCTAACGAAGGTGTTGTGCCTACATTATTACTAAGGCAGGCAGGCAGGTTATACAGGATGGCAGAGACGTCGACGCGTTAACACAAACCATGAATTCAGCACATGACTCTAGACACCCTGGAATGGAACAGATAATTTAAAAAAAAACAACGAAAAATTTCAACTTTGGGGGTTCCGAATCATGTCCTGAATTCATGGTTACAGTTTGCGCGTCGATAGCTGCCAACCTGTATAGTAAATACCTATACACAATATACAAACGTAAAGTTTTAAAATGTATTTTTTTGATGGCTATAATATTAATTAAATCACTTCAATTATTTCTCAACCATGACCTTACTCTTTAAATGTCAAGGTTTAATAACAATGGACTAATATTGATATAAATGAGCATAGTTTATTTATATTATTATACCTATGTCTAATGCTATTCAAAGTCAATCTATTAATTTTTTTCCCCACAGACAGTTTTCTAATAATTTTGAGTGCGACATCTAGTAATGCATACCATCTGGATCTTAAAATGATGATCATAAGTAGAAGACATAGAGGTAACTAAACTTATAATTTGCCACCACACCACACATTTCCTGGTATTTATAATATTCTTATGAATTATTTACTGCACATGTTCTAAGCCATATTAAAGCATAGTCCTCATTTTGCAAAGTAGAGCAGACGTGATGAATTATACAGCATTGTTCACTGAAGAACATGTTATAATAACAGCTTATTGTTGTCCCACTGCAGGGCAATTTTCTATTCTCACTCGGAGAAGGCCGGTCACCCTAAGGGCGGGTTGTTTTGTTTCACGTCCTGTTCACCCACGCGTATACGTCAGCGCTACTATCGTCAAACCAAAAAAAAGCGTTCTTTCACAAAATTATAGCCTTGACTAACGTCAAATAATAACGATTACGTAATCGTTATTATAATGTTCGTTATTATTTGACGTACGTATTTTACGTTAACCAAAACCAACTGTTTGAAACAACCGGCCCTAAGGCCACTTGACTTGCGTGCCATTTTTGACGTATACGCGTGCGTCAAGGGGACGTGGAACAACTAGCCCTAAGAACATTGAAATAGTTTAGTGACTTGGAAAGTTAAAGTATACCTTTTTGACCCATATTGTGTTGAGATAAATTTTCATTTGCTCTTTTGGTTTACGATGTTAATAGAAATAGAAAATATACATACTAACAGTGCAAAATAGTATACTGTCCGGGGTAATGAAGTAAACAGCGGGGTAATTGCGTAACCTGCTAACAGTGAAAATAGTATACTGTCCGGGGTAATGAAGTAAACAGCGGGGTAATTGTGTAACATACTAACAGTGAAAATAGTATACTGTCCGGGGTAATGAAGTAAACAGCGGGGTAATTGCGTAACATGCCAACACTGGCACTGGCTTTAATTTTTTTGTGCAGTTAGGGTGTTGGACCCACGTGGTCGACTAATTATTACCTACATGTTGCAGTACCTACCTACAGCTCTAGTTGCAGTACGCAACTGTAAGTTCAGGGCAATTTAACCAAAAGATTGACACAGAGAGAGAGAGAACAGTCGTGACTTCGTGGTACCTATCATATGATAGGTAAGTACCACGAAGTCACGACTGTTCAAGGATTACTGTCCAATCTATGTTGAACTTATGGGTTACAATCAGACACACGGCTGCAGGCAATTGTGATTACGAGTCTAATGATCACATGCATTTGGATGGATTGAGGTAGAATTTAAATAAATTATAAGTGCTGAGCCTTGTAAAACACGAAGAACATTAGATACTCACACCTCTGCCTTACCCACCGGGTTACAGGCGTGACGATATGTGTGTTATGTTGTAAAACACCAAATGAGTACCTACCTATCTATCATTTTCTTTTATAGTCTTGTTCTTGTTTTATCCTCAACGGGTCTTGGTTTTTTCAACAAGCTATTTTGCAATTATAATTTACATAAATAAAAATCTATAATATATGTATATCTATCTATCTTCTATACTAATAAGAAAGCTGCAAGGTTTGTTTGTTTGTACGCGCTAATCCCTGGAACTACCCGTCGGATTTGAAAAAATATTTTTACATTTAACCCTTCCTTTACCGGAACGTAGATCCACGCGAGACACAATGGATTTTTAATTGTGTCTCTAATTACGGCATTCAACGGGTTAATAGCCCAATCATTAAGGAAGACTAAAGGCGCTATCATTACGTCGCGTCGTAGCGTACTTTTTTTCAAAAGTCAGAAACGCTAAGCAAAAACGGAATAATAGAATGGGCGGGCGATGCGAAGCATAAAAAACCATTCTTACCAAGGGGTATCGTATTACCCAGTAACTGGGTTGTCGAAGTAAGATAGGCAGTCGCTCTATGTAAAATACTGGTATTCAGCTGCAACCGGTTAGACTGGAAGCTGACCCCAACATAGTTGGGAAGGGGCTAGGCAGATTGATTTAGCTCATGTTCATGCAATACATGTGACATCTTCCAACCCGCACTGGACCCACGCGGTAGATTATAGCCCACTCCCTCTCACCGAGAGGAGGCCTGTGTCCCAGCAGTGGGAACATCCTAGGCTAATACATAATAACTTTACTAACAACGTGTTTCTTCATGTTTTCAGCCTCAATCCTGGGCCTGGCGCTGATCTCCGGCATCATTGTGGCCCCCTTCAGTCTTCAGAAGCTCGGGAGAAAACTAACCAACCAACTCAGCACGTTGCCAACCCTCGGAGGATGGGCATTGCTGGCTACGGCAAAAGGACCTGCTGCCTTGCTGATCAGCAGATCTTTACAGGTAATTAAGACAGGATCTGCCTGTATCTTCATCATCATCAACCATCATGTACCCGTCGAGAGACCAACAGCACTGCTGGACGTTAGCGTCCCCCGAAGCATCGTCACATTGAATGCTCCTGCGCTTACCATGTTCAGCGGATGAATCCTGCGAGCAGTCATGTCGTCGGTACACCATTTATATATGACACTCTGGGATATTATTTACTTAAAAATTATAACCAGAAATGACTACTTAAATTGCTAGAAAATAAGCAAGCGTCTTTCGAAAATCAACTTTTATAAAATCACTTTAAACATCCTTTTTCAATCATCATCATTTTGAGCTTTTGTCAACTTACTGTCTAAGCTTGCTCTCTTTTACGCCATTTTCCCTAGCATAATCAGTCGATAATTTTCCCAGTGCTGGGACAAAGGCCTCCTCTCCATTATCTATGTTGCACCTCAATAAGCTAAAAAAAAAAAATAGCACTCTAGATAAATTGAAAGGGACGTTGTTGTTGCACTACAATTTTTTTTTATTGTCACAAAGATTATTGACAAAAAAAGATGGCAGGGCGTTAGTTCCGATTTCGGCCACGCGCCAAAGGAAACTTGTAGCGCTGTCTTACAGAGAAGCCATTGACCCGTTTTGCGATCTTCATCGTCCTTCCAACAAAACACACACAAACAGAACACGAACAGAAATATTAGTTACAACAAAAATACTGGTTGGTATTCAGCTGCATCCAATTAGACTGGAAGCCGACCAGCATAGTTAGGAAAATATTAGGTCTACTGATTTTTTCTGTTCTGTGGTCCTTCCCAATCAAATGTTTCCAAGCACAATATTTGCGATACATTGTCATTGTTTAGCGTACCAATAAAACCAATTGCTACCAATATGTTTTAGTTCATTTTGATGAGCAAGTGAGCTACAAATTGACCCAGATTTATGAAGACCATCCAAAGGGTATCAGTTCATTGCAGTTACATGTTTTGCATGATAAGTGTGTCTTGTCATCGTTTCTTGATAAGAATGAACGGCATGCACGTCAATATTTATGAAACTTAAATTACTGGCGACCCGCCCCTGCTTTGGACGTGTGTTACATTGTCAAAAGATCGATATCTCTGTGATAGGTATATCTAAGTATTGTAAGCCTTCCGAAAAAAACGCTTTAAATTTTGATAAAAACCGCATAAACTTATCATACAATTTAGAAGATCTAAGCGGTAAACAAATATACACGAAAAGCGACTTTGTTTTATACGTAAACGATATTGATATAACGATGACGACGACAGCGACAACGACGACGATATTGGGATATTGATTAAACAGAACCGTATTATTTCTATTACTAATGCCGTATTTTAAAATTCCAGGGTTTCGGTATGGGCATCCAAGCAGCGGCTGCACCAGTCTCCATAGCTGAATACTCGGCTCCCAAGCATCGAGGAGCGTTCCTCGCTACCATCGCCTTCTCATTCGCCACTGGAATGCTGATCGCCCACGTCTTCGGAACCTTGCTGTACTGGAGATCAGCTGGTCTCGCTTGCGGAAGCGTATACGTCCTATCTCTGATCCTGGTCACTCTGTCGCCAGAAACTCCACCATACCTTGCCTCAAGAGGATTAACTGAACAATGCAGGAAATCTTTCCATTGGTTCAGAGGCTATGACCCTAGCTCAGAGAAAGAATTGGAGATTCTACTCAACAGTCAGAAGAAAACTACTGGAACAAGACGAGGATCTAAATGGCAAGCTTACAGACAGATAGTGAGAAAACCAGAGTTCTATAAGCCGACCATCATCATGATGTTCATGTTTGTGCTGTTCCAAATATCTGGAATGACGGTAGTGCCATCCTATACTATCCCAATGATGGAGGAAGTCAGTGCTGGAACCATTGACTCCAATGTCAGCATGTTGATGGTGGATGTGCTCAGGTTTGTGACAGCCGTCCTGTCCTGTCTCGTTGTCAACAAATTCAACAGAAGGACAGTTCTCTTCCTTGGAATTAACATCAGCGTTGTGTCACTATTCCTTGCCGCACTTCTCCTGTACCTAAGAGATTTCGGCTACTTACCTGATGAATACAAATGGACTCCTGTAATCCCCACCCTAGTCTACATCTTCGGAAAGACTTTAGGCATCCTTTCCATACCCTGGGCTATCGCAGGAGAGGTCTTCCCTTTAGAGTACAGGAGCTTAGGAAGTGGAATTTCTGGCATGTTCCTCTCCATCATGTTCTTCGTTGTGGTTAAGACAGCGCCATTCTCTTTCAAGCAGATTGGTGTGAATGGTACGTTCTGCGTCTATGGAGTATGTGTCGCTGTTTGTGGGGTGTTCTTATACTACTTGCTACCAGAAACTAAGGGGAAAACACTGTATGAGATAGAGTGTCACTTCAGAGGGGTTAAAGGTGATATAGGACAGGTTGAGGTGCATGAAGGGGAGAAGATGTTGGAGCTCAAGAAAGTGGAATGTGGATGAAGAGGGACGGGAGACAACAGGATGTGCTTTACTGCTACGGCGCAGTTGGAGTGGTTTCATTTAACACGTTCAGTGCTCCGGCGCTGTGTTTTGAAGTCGATGGTAATAATATCTGGCTCAGTTCACCACTGACGGGCACGGTTAAATAATGCCTACCATACATGAAGGCCGATCTAAACAGACGACCTTGTGTCTTATCGGCCTGAAGTCAGTTTGCTAAACAGATGAGGCGGTCTGAAGATAGCTCTGATCATTTATGGTGGTAGCCTTTATTCGCGGTTTTTCTGTAGCGATGCTGACGATAGTCATGTCAACTATACCTGGATTAATGTATTATGTGTAATAGTATAAAACCGGAAATTGTTTAGCCAAAATGTAAACCAGTAACATTGGCCCTTCCTGTGGCACTGAAAGTGTTAAAACATAGTAATGAGAGAAATAAACGGATCTGAAGTAAGTAAAAAATAGTTTTATTCACTTATCTGAGATTGAATTTCACAATTCATAAATTACGTAAAATTAACTTAATAATTAAGATTAGAGCCGATTCAAATTCATCATCTTAGTGAGTAACAGTACCTACAGTGTACTGGAAATTGTTTCTAAAAACGTTCAAGGACTTATTTGTAAATATAACTTTTGTACACTTTTAATACATAATAACAGAACTGACTCTGCGCATTATTAGTTCTCCCTTTGCCTTATTCAAAGGCTCACTACTCTTCGCGTCTCCGGGTGTCGCTCCTCGGAAACTGTCTTCTATCTCCTGAAGAGTCTTGTCCTTCGTCTCTGGCAACATCAGCCAGACTACCGACATACACAATGCAACCACACTAGCATACAAGTAATACGTACATGATAATCCGATGGAATACGTCAGCATCGGGAAACATTTCAGGGCTACAAAGAAATTCAATGACAAACCAAGGATACTGATACCACTGCCCAAACCACGGTATTCTAACGGGAATATCTCCCCAGAAACCGCGAACGGTATCGAAGAAATACCAACAGTTAATGAAAACATGTAGATTCCTATCAAACCGATTGGCAACCACTGGCTTTCAAACGGCAACTTGTCATTTTGCTTGGCGTAAACGTAGAGTCCTTTCGCAATGTAGGAGAGGATACATATCAACCCAGTGCTGAACAGCAAGGTCCTTCTCTTCATCGTCTTCATCAGGTAGACCGCAAGAATGTTGCAGATAAGCCTCTCGATGTCCAAAGCCACCATAATGACTTTAGCATTCGCTTCAGGCCCTACCACCTGGCTAATAATATCTGTAGCGTAGGAACTAATTACATTGATACCAGCGAACTGGAACATGACATATAAGAACACCATTATAGTAATAGGCTTGTAAAACTCCGGTTTCTTCATAGTCTTTCTCAAATATCTTAAGTACCGTTTTATCTTAGCACAGGCTGACAGTTTCTGGTCTATAATACTCGATTTTCTTGCCATTCTCTGGGCAGCTATCATTTTCTCTAATTCATCCAGTTGTTGATCACCGTCTCCTCGGAGCCAGAGGAAAACTTTCCTCGCTTCGTCTATCCTTCCTTTTGAGATCAGCCACGATGGTGACTCTGGGTTGTAGATTATTAGGAGAAGACTTGTGAAACTAATGAATGAGCATATTAAAGCGCTTTGCTGCCAACTAAAGAAGCTCCCTAAGGAGTGGCAGAACAGTACTCCTATTGTCAATGATAAAGACACACATGTAAGAAATGCTCCTCTATTGACTGGGTCAGTCATTTCACCTATGATGATGGACCCCAATGGCCCCAGCATGCCCATGGCAATGCCTTGTATGAACCTGGCTGCGATAATACCGCCGACGTTCTTTACTAAGAGGAGGAGAAACCAGCCGAGCAGGACAGGTATGGTGGTCAGCAGGTGTGACCGCTTTCTTCCGAGAAGGTCCATTAGAGGTGTGATGATGATGTTTCCTGTGATTAGTGCGAAGCCGATGATTGAGGCTGGAATCAGAAAAGTTTTTATGAGGTGACTTTTTTATCGAGTCGATATTTAGAACTTTCTACTTGCTTTCTACTTCCAGCTGATTTTCTATGGTGACACCTATCGACAGTTCGTAAAATGTATTTCAGTCAAAATAAGGACACAAGATGCCAGCCATTATGCAAAGAGGGTAGGCAGTAACATTGACCCTATGTGGATTAGCAACAAAAGGTTAACACCGACAGAAACTTACACTGAATTATTACGAGGCCACTAAGGCTGGGCTTTTATTCGTCATGGGATTGGCTATAAGAATTAATGGGGTACCCTTTTGTTTTACGTATTAAATACTGAATTTAACACATCATCATCATTTCAGCCGAAAGACATCCACTGCTGGACAGAAGCCTACCCCAAGCACCGCTACTTTGACCGGTTCTGTACTTCCCGCATTCAGCGGACTCCTGTGGCCTTCATAAGGTCATCGGTTTAGCTTGTGGCCTTCCAACGTTAAAATCACCAAAAGGGCAATGGAGAGGGCTATGTTTGGAGTTTCCCTACGTGATCGAATCAGAAATGAAGAAATCCGCAGGTGAAACAAGGTAACCGATATAGCCCGAAGAAATGCACATCGCTCGCAGAGTTTAACTCATATGATAATATTATAGAAAAAAGAAAGCTTTTCATCCTTACCTATCCATGACTCTTCGCTGGTTGTGGCGTGTATTTGAGACTCTGGCAGACGTAGGCTGGGGATCAGGATTGCTGAGAAGCCGATGACGCAGCCGTGGGCGATGATGTTCGTCGACACACTCGCTGTCACAAACGCCTGGAACATTTTGGTAATTTTATAGAATTGAGATTCCAGAGGGGCTCGTGGCTAAACCATAACAGCCACACGGGTTGATGGAAGGTTAAGCTACGCTTGCCGCGGTTGATTCCTGGATGGGTGACCATCCATTACATATCGATAGCCCTCCCGGCCTAGCACGTTAAGCCGGTGGAAATCTGACAGCTACTCGTAGTCTTACCATGGTATCATGTTACCCAGTAACTGGGTTGTGAAGACTAAGATTGGCAGTTGCTCCAAGTAAAATACTGGTATTCAGCTGCATCCGGCTACACTAGATCCGACCCTAACATAGTTTGGAAAAGTCTAGGCAGGTTGATTTTTATTTAATATAATTGAATACTGATGTTGAAGTACTAACGGTTTAGACGTTGCTACTGTTTTAACTTGGATAGGTAACCGTTTTTACATCCTTCTTTACATTGCACGTTTGTCATTTAAGAATTAATTAGGATGTAAAAGCCAGTTGGAAACTATACAGGATGGCAGGGACAACGACGCGCAAACTGTATTCACCACTACCAATTCAGCACATGGTATCGCATTAATTCGTAGAAATGCTTCTTCGGTTATCAAAAAAAAATCTGCTGTTTCATAGAAGAGAAGTGCCTAGTAATATCTACGCGATCAAAATATATGGAACAGCTAATTTGTTTAATTTGAATCATGAATCCATGGTAACAAAGGTTGCGCGTCGATGTCCCTGTGACCCTGTATTACAGAAAATCAGACCTGTATTACCCAAACGGTTTAGCAGATCTGTATAGCACACCTACACCCACATTTCGCCAGTTATGTTTACAGTCCCATATGATGGGGATGAGATACAAATCCAGGTTTTCAGGCTGCTACAAGCTGGCACATGACTGTTCTTTGTGAAAAACCGTAATAGTCAGCCGATGAAAGCCGACCTTGAGGAATTTCTAGGCTTAGAACTAACACTGATACCTATTATAAGCATAGATTAACAATTTGTAAAAGAACTACAAGTGATTGGCATTTACTGAAGTGTTTTAGAACGACTTTTCAAGATAACACACATAGTTCGCAGTTCGCACACGCCATACGCTGTACGATACCGACATACCTTAGGTACCTACATTTAGTTACAAAACATTTTTCTACGTTCTTTGATCAATAATAAAAAGCTGTTCTGTAAAATTCTCACCGTGAAAACATAGGAGAAGTGAGCTTGAAGTGAACTGCCATCCCACGCACCCTAATTGCATAACACACTTTCAATGACTATCTGAATAATTTTGAAGGATATTGCTAATCCATTGCTTCATATGTTCGTAAAATTTATCATCACAACAACGTAAATAACGCGATGAATGTTGTTGAACTGTCAAAATGAGAGCCATTGCTCCTGTTACCTGTTAGTGTGTTATACAACTACCCCGCTGATGCTACTATTGACAGCTAAATTTTCACGGTGAGATTTTACAGAATAGATCGGTTGATTAACTAACCTTAACCGACTTTACAAAGGTGAAGTGCTGTTTCATTACATGTGCATTCGATAAGATATGGCGGTTTAAAAAGATTACTTACTCGTATTACCTAAAATACATTGTTAGATTACGCTTAATGAATTATTTATTGCAAAAGCGCTTTTTTAATTTTTAATTACGATCTTTTGATTAGATAGGCACTTGTAATCTTATTGTACGCAGTCTTTTATTAAATGCGTATTATTTAAGAGCTTGATCGACACACTTTATCGAGACATTATTCGTGAAGATAATGGATTTATTTTTCAAGAGCGCTGTATTTCCACATTTTTTACGTAATGCGCTTTAAGTCGCAGTGTCTTTTTTTCCGCGACACATCTTCATCAACATCTCCTTCCTGCCCTTGTCCAATGTTACCTACTTGAGGTCAGCGTAGCGCTACACATTTTTTTCTTCCATTCTCTCCTGCCTATTTAAAGCGTAACATAAAAATATAAAAGTCATGTCCGAAGTGATTTAAAATTATCATCGAACAAATCAGTTGATTTGATTTGACAAATATTGCTGACAAATTAGGTAAGTAGTTATAATTACTAGAAGATAAATATTAATCAAAGCTAAAACGCAAATTATGTCGTAGTAGGTACGGAAGTTAACAACTTTTCTTTTGTTTTCTGGTAATCAGAACTTCTACGATTCCAGAGACTCGCTACTGTAGAAACAAAAATAGAGTGCCAATAATTATGTTCCTCTTTGCGGCACTTGCTTGGTCTTATTTGCATCTAGTAAAGCACTTTTATAAGAGCACGGCAAGGCACTGTAAAGATGTGGGCAAGCTCTTTGAAAGAGTCATTGCAGACCGCCTCCTCGGGCGGCTGGTTCGGGTAGGGCTGGATTTGGCGGAGAGCCAGTTTGGCGTCTACAGGGGACGCTCTACAATGGACGCCATCATGCGCGTGCGAGCCCTCACGACGGGGGATGCTGTAGCCCGGGGTGGGGTTGTCTTGACAGTATCTCTAGACATCGCCAATGCCTTCAATACCCTGCCCTGGGGTTGCATCAGGGAGGCACTCCGGTATCACTGGATGCCGACCTACCTCTGTCACGTGGTCAAGGCCTATTTGATGGACAGGACCGTCATCTACCCCGGTCACCGGGGAAAGTGGCACCGGCACTCGATGGTCCTGGCACAGGAGAGGTCACACGGGGTTACGACAATCGTCGAGAGGATCCGGCAATTGGGACTAGAGGTGGCCCTGCACAAGTCCGAGGCCATGTGTTTTCATGCTCCTCGGAACGCGCCACCGTCGGGTTCCGCAATAACGGACAGCCGGTGGAACTTCGTGGAGCATTTCCGACGTTTGGCTCCCAGACTGGAGCGGGCTGGGGCTGCCTTGAAGCGGCTCCTGCCCAATCTAGGGGCTCCAAACGCCTCCTGCCGGAGGATCTGCGCGGGGGTCGTGCTGTCTATGGTCCTTTACGGGGCACCGGTGGGCGCGTTCCTTGAGGTGGCGACCAGCCCGCCGTTCGAACGCGTCCCAAAGGGTCTTGGCCATCCGGCTAGTCAGGGGATACCGCACGGTCTCCGGTGAGGTGGCGAGCCTCCTCGCCGGATTGCCGCCATGGGATCTGGAGGTAAGAGTCCTCGCACATATATGGGAGTGGCGAGAAGAGGCAAAACGCCGGGGCGTAACTCCGCTGCCGCGAGAAATCACGGTACAGCGGACAGAGCTCCGGCGGGATCTCATGGCGACATGGAGAGTGCGATTGTCGCAACCCAGTGCTGGGCACGCCACAATTGCGGCGATAAGAGGCGGAGTACGTGAGGGAGAGGCAATCTCTGCGCTCTCACGCCCCGAGTCGCCGCAGGAGACGCCCTGGACGTTGGGAGTCAGCAACCGACTCCCGGCCACCGTAGGCGCGGGCTTGTGGGCGGCGAGCAATGGGCAGCTTGCCGCCCGATAATAAGCACCAGGCCCGGGTCGACGGCGCGTTGTGTTCCACGCGTACCTCAAAGAGATGGCAGCACTAACTGACGGAGTCCGCTAGGGCCGATGCCAGGGTCGCGGGTTGTTCGAAAGAGATACCGTGGCCCCTGGCACAGGCAACTGAAGGAATACGGGTGGGTTTTAATCAGTTAAAGTCTGACACGCCCTCCCGCTCCGCACAGAGTGGGAGAAGTTATTTGATTTCCCACCCAAACAAAAAAAAGGTACTGTAAAGATAAGTATCATCTGTTCCAAAATTATCTGATGAAAATGTGAACAAATGGATCAGAAAATGTACCTGTGGATGCTAATTTGCAATGCCACTTGCAAATTGAGTGCTTTGATTTGATTATTTATAATTAAACCCGAATTTCTAATTTTAAATTACCAGATGTTTTCATTTGACAACACAGGTTTTTGTTCTATGAGTTTTCAAAATTACAATTGACCATGAATTATGAAAAATATAAAGTGATAAAATATTAATTAATTAACCTTTGGGGTTTGTTTATCACATACTTTTGGAACAGACAAGTGTTTTTCAGGAAAACTACGTAAGAGTCCCTACCTACCAAATCAACATAATATGAAATTCTGCTTGACAACCGAATAGGACGTTTAGACCATGTGATAGCGTGCAAAATATCAATCATTCGATCGTTTACTGATAAGTCTAGAATATTACGCATTTAAGATACATTGATACCTTGGGATAACACTGATACCAGCGCACGACACGATCTTATCTTGACATCTAATCATTTTGATTCACGATACTGCACCCTAATTGCGTAACACACGATCAATCGGAATCGGTTTCATTTTGACAGTTCAACCACATTCATTGCGTTATTTACGTTGTTGAGCAGACACATGACACATTTTTTTGAAAATATGAAGCAATGGATTAGCAATATCCTTCAAAATGATTCAGATTGAGATTGATTGTGTGTTACGCAATTAGGGTGCCGGTCAATGAAACATACGATGTTTGAGTACCTACTTACATAGGTATGTACATGTTACGAGCAAAATCAGCGGGATAATTGGTACACTAAAACTAGCAATGGCTTTTATTTTGACAGTTCAGCAACATTCATTGCGTCTTTTACGTTGTTGAGCAGGCAAATATTTCGAACATATGAAGCAATGGATTAGCAATATGCTCCAAAATTATTCAGATTGTGATTGATAGTGTACCGCAATTACGATGCTGGTTCAGGTTTTAAAACACGCTTGTATTCCCCAAAGGGTTGGTATAGGTACAGTAACACCGTTATAATACCTACTTGATTAATTCATACCGGTATTTTTGTTGAAATGTTGGACTGTATAAATGATGGACCCTTTCTAATGTGTGGTGTTACGCGAATGGATATAATAAGAAATCCTACTAATATTTATAAACGTGAAAGTTTGTATGGATGATGGACGGATGGATGGATGGATGTTACTCTTTCATACAAAAACTACTGACCGGATTTATGTAGATGAAATTTGGCACACAGATGGTTTACAACCAGGATTAACATATAGGATACTTTTTATCCCAATATTCCCACGGGATCGAAACGTATGCGGGTGAAACCGCGTGGCGCAGCTAGTTGGTATATAAGAGGAAGTCTGAAAGTGACACTGGTATGGGAATGTGATACGGAAAATTGAGGAAAATGTCGTGAAGAAAGTTTTGAGTACAAATGTCGATGGCTAAAAGAGTAGGGGAAGACCAAAGAAACGATCGATGGACTGTGTGAATGATGATGTGGTTAGAAAGGGGGTGACTACCAGATGACGACTCATAGAGAAGTACGGAAGAAAAAGACATGTTGCGCCGACACGAAATAAATGGGATAAGAGCAGGAGAATGGTGATTCTTGTAGAAATGAGTCGGTAATATATGACTTTATTAATCCAATCTACTGAAAAGCTAATACTTCAGACAAGACAACACCTACGTAGCAACATAATTCACACACCAAATAGGAAAACACTGTAAGGCTGCTTGTCCATCAGAGATGTTATATGCTTAGTTGCTAAGAATGCGATTGATATCCACCAATCATATTATATTCATTGGTCCACATAGCATAGCACCGGTGGAAACGGGGTCAACTAAGCTATGTTTTTTTTTATATGGAAGGATGCGTGCCATGGATGGGAGCTATGGCTGCGCGAGTGGTGTAGCTAAATATGAGCAGAGCAGAGTACTCCCCGTGCCTTCCCTACTATCGATGCATTGCATGGCTCGAGCTACGCATCTTTCACGCACAGCTACCTCGCGGCGACACATCTTAATAGCACATCTTACTCGCTCCGCTACACAGCTTAGCATAGTGGAAACGGTCGCATAGTTTCGTACCTTAGCTTTCACATCCTTTCAGCATAGCTGCATAGCACATCTTTGGTGAAAAAGCAGCTTTAACCTAGCAAGGCCAACCAGCAACCTCCAAACAATTCTCAACACCGACAAAATTGCGCTAACGACTCGCAAATAAACACCACCATTTATAGATCTTTATGTTTACGTCGTTTCTATGTATTTTACCATCATCAATAATTTTATTGACGACAGAATGTTCCTCTTTACAGGCATGTGTACCGAACTACAGATTACAATGGGTACTTCACAAATATTGACACTGTCACAAGAACTATTGAGCGATCAATCTCCATGAGCTTAGCTGTTGTAGATTATCTCCTTGTACAATCAACAAATATCGAAAAACAATAGGGTACTTGGAAATCGTCACTTATTGACCATTATTACTACAGAAGAAAGGTTTTTCTTTGTCTTTACTAGATTGTACAGACAAAGTCATCCACTTCAGCTTGAAAGGGACTTGAAATTCAGACGATAATTCATCGAAAATCGAAATATTTTCTAGCCTGTTGGAAAAACAGTGAAATATGGGATATAGGTATACAACTACGCCTAGAACTAAAAAACCGGCCAAGTGCGTGTCAGGCCACGCATAGAATAGGGTTCCGTAGTCACCCATAATGGCATAACATGGTATAACTCCTGAACTAACAGAGTTATCTAAGCCGTTATATTTTTCCTTCAAAGTTCATCACATGGACTACCATCATGATTTTTTTCAGATTTTTCGAGCCAGCCGTTTAGCTTTTAGAGAATTTTAACACATACTCTTTAAAGTTAAATATACGGAAAACGGAACGGACGGAAACGGATACCTAAATCAAAAAAAATCGTCTCAGCAACCAGCAAATGGTAAATACACATATCCATGCAAAGTTTCATCTTTCTAGCACTAACCGTTTGGAAGGTAAGCCGAGGGCGGACGGACGGAAGGACGGACATGACGAAACTGTAACCCTGTGCCCCTGTGTGTGAATCCTGTTAGTTCAGGAGTTATAGAGGCCTAACTTGTAAAGTGTCATTATGGGTGACTACAGACCCATATTGTATGAGTGGCCTGATACGCACTTGGCCGGTTTTTATTAAATTTCGTGCAAAATCCGGTTAAACTTCCGTGCTCCATAAAAATAAATAGGTATCGCTGTATAGATATGTATATCAATTGGTAACAAGTCAGGTATTAGGAAAATGGTAAGCCATTGAAAGTCATAATGATGATCATAAAATAGCACTGCGATAAGACTAATTAACGAGCTTAGCAAAGACAACAGATAATGACTCGGAAATGTGACATAATAACAGTTTAATATGTCGCTGTAAAGGAACAACGCCACGTGTTTTATTATACGGAACTATACGTTTAAACTTAGATGCTTACTAATTAATTTTGATTGCCTTGGAAAGCACGTTAAGCCGTTGGTCCAGGCTGTCAATCGAAGATCTTTGACAGTTGTTACGGGTAGTTAGAAGCCTGTAAATCTGACAACTAGTTAAGACTAGTTGTCAGATTTACAGGCTAGGTTAGTTACTGGGTAACACGATACCCCTTGGTAAGCAAGGAGTATCATGTTACCCAGTAACTGGGTTGTGAAAGCCAGATAGGCAGTCGCTCCATATGAAATACTGGTATATAGCTGCATCTGACGTTTGTCGCTGTATATCGTTTGATTGGAAGCTGACTCCAACGGACCAACACAGTTGGGAAAGGGTTAGGTAGATAATGTTGATTATGAACTACTACTAGGCAAGAGAGAATAATTATTGTGGTAGATGTCTGGATCATCCTTTTCCTGCCCTTATCCCATGTTACTTGGGGTCGGCGCAACACGTCTTCTTCTTCCATTCTCCCCTGTCAACCGTCACACTATCATTCACTCCCTTCTCTTTCATATCATTCCTCACACAATCCATCCATCAACATGTATATTCATCACTCTTTTAGTCACATGCGTTTCGTCCCTTCTCATCACATGCCCATACCAAGCTAAACGATTTCCTTTCAACTTTTCTGTCACTGGCGCTACTTTCAAACTTCCTCTTATATACTCATTTCTTACTTTATCCATTCTCGTCACTCCACACATGCATCTCAACATTCTCATCTCCGCTGCATGCAATCTTCTTTCATCCGTCTTCTTCACAGCCCAGCATTCAGACCCATACAGTACGACAGGCTGTCTGATGTCTGGATGTCTAGATGTCTGGATGTTCTGAAATTATTATAACGCTTGACAAATTGATTTTTGCATGGAGGATAGTTAGAAGGATGTCCATTATTTAGATTTATGGTTTCTTAAACATAACATCGCACCTATATTTCCCGAAGGGTGAGGCAGAAGTGTGCCTGCTGAAGTACAGTGGTTCTTTGTGGCATTAAAAAAATAAAATGTTAGGATGAAAATTTTCATCGTCCTCAATTAGTAAGTAGTTTAGTAAGGGTTGATTTATCCAACGCCAGATAATTTAGAGTCTGAGGAATAATTTTGAATTTTTGACAGTTCTTCCATACAAAAACTGTCGGACGGCAATTTTATTCTACGAATGAAAATTATCGATGTCGATTGAAAAATCAGCCCTAAAAATATTATACATGTATCTACCTAGAATGTAATGTTTATCTTTTCATTTAAAAACGAAGAATTTATTCTTAATTTTTTTATTAATAAAATAACACTGACCTGCTTCCAAAACGGAGACCCTTTCTTCTCAGTCGCCGCCGTCTCACTTTTCTGTAATTCACCCATATTGTTAATCTCTAATTAAAAGTTCACCTACTTCACAAACTTTTTAAAATACTCTGAATTTCATTGCGCACACGTTCACACCACTGCACAGCCGATGGACAAAGGTGTTCGTGCACTCGTTATCAACTAATCGACGCGATATGACTAAGGAGATTAGATAAATCTTTTGTGCTATAGTGATGATGATTGGCGGTGTATTCCGTAAACATCTCCCCGTGAAAACTTAGGTGAAGTGAGCTTGAAGTGAGTTGTCATTCCACCTGCGGGGTAATTTCGTAACACACATAAAAAAACACACGCAATTGCTTTCATTTTGACAGTTCAGTCAGTTTCATTGCGTTATTTACGTTACTGAGCAGACGAATTTTTCAAATCTATGAAAGGATTAAGAATTACCTTCAAAACCCTCGATTGTGATTGATAGTGTTTTACACAATTCTGGTTCTGATAGATACTGATGGCCCAGTGCGACTGCTCTCAAAACGGTGAAGGAAAATATCGTGAGGAAACCGGCATGTCCTAGAACCTAAAAATTCGAAGACCATGACATCTACCAACCCGCACTGAACCCGCGTGGTAGATTATAGCCTACTCACTCTCACTGAGAGGAGGCCTGCGTCCCAGCAGTGGTTATAGTATAGGCTGATTATCCAGGTGCTGGTGCTACATAGGGATTGACACTATCGACAGCTCAGTTCACCTAAGTTTTCACGGTGATATGTTTACAGAACAGCAGTGCGATTCTGTAACCATCTCGCCGTGAAAACTTAGGTGAAGTGAGCGTGGAGTGAGCTGTCATTCCAACTAATGCTAGGGATAGACACTATTGACAGCTCACTTCACCTAAGTTTTCATGGTGAGATTTTTACAGAATCGATCGACAGATCGTTTGGTTAGCAAGTTCTTACTAAATGCTTTGTTTACTGTCATGTACAGCGAATGGCAACGATTCGTCATCGTCAGAGCAATGTTTATGATGATAATATATCAGCCATTTTATAATCCTCCGTTGTTGAATATGGATTTGTAAGGCTTTTGTTGTAGGAACGTGATCTTTAGGGTTATTGTGTTATGACTCAAGTGTATGTGCATGCAGTCTGATTTGAAAAGGTAGGATTATTGAAGGTTGCTTAAAAAATGACTGTGCCTACCTAGATGTGTGCTGTGATAGCGGCAAAAAATGGTCTTTCGGAGGATCAATTATGATTTGATTTGGTATGGTTCCCATTATTACAAATTTAAACCAAAGTACTTTTTTTTCAGCCAAGTACCTACTAGATCCTTGGTATTTATAAGTTTGTGTGCAATTTTTTTACAGTTATTTTGGTATTTACTCATAAAAGATTGACATATTGTCAACTACTTTCTATTTGCAGTACTTAAATATTTTTAAGATATTATTTTAAAGTAAATGTTAAAAATCATTATAAATACCAACGATGTAATACTTGGCTGAGAAAAATAGTACTTTGATTTATATTTAAAAAATAAGTAAGTACTTAGTTAAAAAAAACAGGTTTTTAAAACGCACTAAATTATACAATAATTAAAATTTCTTTAATTGAATTCTAAAAGCGTGGAGCGCTTTGTGAATTAATTATAAGTGCGCTCCAGTCTTAAAATTCTTTTTTTTTTCATTTAGTTTTTTTTTAACTACTTAGGTAGGTACATATTTTTATCGTTAACTTTTGCATCTAGTATATAATATTATCATTAAGTTAGTGAGTATAAAGTCCACGATGCTTGAGCTTAAGCAAGAATAAAAGCGTGCTAATAATAAAATAATCACGAAATACCACTACAAATGCGACGTTGCCTGCGCAGGATGAATGCTCCTATGTGTAGTTATTGCATGCAGTCTTATTAGAAAAGGTGGGAATACTTACCTACCTACTATTTAGTTGTGCTCGTGCTAAAATAGTGCTCCTACCCAGCCCATTTTGATGAATTAAGATGTTATCATAACACTATCTAGTATAATTATCACATTTAATTAATATGATATAATAGGCATTAAAAAAAATCAACACGTGTTACACCAGCCACTTCCAACAGAGATAATAAGACTACTATCACTTAACTAATTACCTATCTATTACTATGTAATTAATTATTAATATAACTACAATTCTAGATACGACACTCTGCCACTCTACCTTTCCTCACGCATCCAGTCTATTTACGGCCGAGTTCTAAGTTTCTCATTCCATAACTAGATGGCGTTGTACATTTACATAGGTCCCGTTTCTGAATCGCGGTGTCAAGATTATCCGCCGTTGAACGACTCTTGTGGGTTTTTATAAGGAAAGTAGCTACAATTCAGTGAAAGTGATCGGTCACTTTTATTGACTTTGTAGAATTGTAGCCTTAAAATTAAATTAAATTTCATTTAAACTTTAAGACTGCCTGACTTAATTGGCATTTTGAGAAGATTATCTCCACTAGTCCGACAAACATTCTCTGGGAAACTACACTACTTATCATGAATCGATTCAAATCATGATTATAACGAGTAATACCATACTTATTTTCATTTATCTATGTAAATATTTTAGAACTATCTTGCGGAGTTCTTTTACAATATTGGTTTATAAATAACTACCATACGCTCAAAACATGTACAGCAACAGGTAGCAAATAAGTAATATTAAGTAGGCACCTGTATGTTTATTGAAGGCGAATTTTCAATAATTTTCAATGTCATAACCTCAAAACCTTTGTTTACAATAAAAATAATTTTAAGATAAATAGGTACTTTTTTATTGTTTTTTACTTGCCAATATTAAAAAGTTTTGGTTAAATTAGGTCCTAAACAATGCATAAGACCATGGAATTAGTAAGTACTATACTTAGGACCTGTGAATGTTTACCGCTAAAGAGGTTATTTATCAAATCGAAATTCATAATTTATACAACAGTAACTCTATTATTTCATATAAATGCTTACACACAATATATAACACGACTCTATTTACAGTAGGTACTAAATTGAATGACCCACTGCGGGTAGATAACTGTTAAAATCCTACTTCCTACTAATATTATTATAAACAT
The DNA here is from genome assembly GCA_949629185.1 of Apamea crenata. Classification (NCBI taxonomy): domain Eukaryota; kingdom Metazoa; phylum Arthropoda; class Insecta; order Lepidoptera; family Noctuidae; genus Apamea; species Apamea crenata. The sequence continues at coordinate 12,334,432 of OX451377.1, forward strand.
GAAACTTTGTATGGATGGATAGATGGAAGGATGGATGGATGTTTGTTACTCTTTCATGCAGAAACTACTAAACGGATTTAGATGAAATTTGGCACACTGGTGGTTTATAACCAGGTTTAACGATACTTTTTATCCTGATATTCCCACGGGATCGAATTTATGCGGGTGAAACCGCGGGGCGCAGCTAGTGTTATATAATTATCTTAGCTAATACCAGTCAATTTAATTATTTTATAATGTTTAGTACAGACACCAAATCCACCAAATCGAACCAATCAAATTTCGGTAATATGTACATATTTTCAATTTTATCGCTAAAGCATTAGGTTCAAGGTTGATTGAAAAAATTTGACAGTTTCGGGTAGCTTGATGTGCTGGCGTCTGTACGTGATAAAAGCGTGTTCTTTTAATTGCTGACTCTACTCGCCTTTCGTTAAGCGCCGGCGCGGCGGTGGGACAGGTCCTTAAGTTATTCACAATAGTCCGTATAAAAGTCGAATAATCGCTAAGTATTGATTGAAATAACACAAAGGGCTGGAGTAGTTAAGTTCCGGGGATTGGCTATTAAAAGAGCCGTTTGGGATGGGTCTTGAGAAAGACCGGTTCGTGCCATCGTGGTGAAAGGATACCGACTGCTAGGTGTCCAGGGTGCGCCGGACGTCTGGGGAATTGGGTACCGATTTCTAACGTCACGCGTCACTCGAGGAGGCCCCTTTCTTGTACCCCATGTGGGGTGGCAAATTTTTGGACAATAACATTTAAAATACAGTCGTGCAAGCGACGCGAAGAAGAAAAAGTTGAATAATCATTTTTATTAGAAGATTAATGTAGATAATATCCGTTGAAGATATGCACAAAAGCCTACTATCACAAAACGTGCTATTTCGAGAAATATTGCTAATGCCACTATCGTGTTTACGTTTTTTCAATTACCTACCTAAGTATTAAGTACCTAGGTTTTATGTCCTTTAGCAGACCATTCGCTGGCTAATCTCGTAATCATGTTTCCTTAAGAAAGCCTGATAAGCCAATTGAACGTGGAATATGTTGTTAAGAGATCAAGCTCATCAGATCATGGCTCTATCCATAAGAATGTTTTTTATCGAAGGCTCTATCATAATTTTTTTCTTCCTTTATATCATGTTGCTGAATGGTGTGAGCTGAATGGTGCTAATCCATGCGTCATGTTCGTGACTGGGTTCCGTCAGTAGGGACTGGTCATCTCTTTGCTGCCATGGCTTATTTTAATTTAATTTAATATTTGTTTTTTTTTTAATCTTTTCATTACGGACGCTTTTAACGTTCTGCAACGTTCTCACATGCATAATTTCTAACATGAATGATGTAACCAATACTTTGTAACCATATTATTCTGATTTAAAAGAGTGTCGATGGAGTTTCTTGCCCGTTCTTCTCCATATGTACCTACTACGCTTTGGAATGGGCTTCATTTTTCTGACTGACCGACCCCGTGACAATTCAAAAGTGCCTGTAATTGGTTTAATTGAAATAAATACTTTGACTTTGAGTTTGTGTTAAACGCTTTTCTCAGCCAAATAGGTAATACTAGCTTCTGTCCGCGACATCGTCCACGTGAAATATCTTGTCCCGCCGACCCACCTCGTCGCATCGCTTCGCCCGCTGCCGCTCGCGCTAAACTTCGTTTTCACCTAGCGTTCTTTCTGCCCATTTTCCCTTTGCTCAGCTCCTAAGGGTCGTAGCGTGATGGTTAGTAATTCACGGGCACAACACAGAAATAGCCGGCAGCTGCACGTCATGACTGTGACAAGCTTCCACTCAGCATGATGCTGTGCTATATGACCAAAGAGATTTAAGATAGGTACAATAAATAATTTAATGTAATAACAGCCGCACGGGTCGATCGATCAGGTTAGGCTACGCTTGCCGCGGTTGGTCCGTGGATGGGTGACCATTTTCACATACCAAGAGCCCTCCGTGCCTCGGAAAGCACGTTAAGCCGTTGGTCCCGGCTGTCATTCGTGGATCTTTGACAGTCGTTACGGGTCGTCAGTAGCCCGAAAGTCTGACAGTTCCAGTCTTACCAAGGGGTATCGTATTACCCAGTAACTGGGTTGTGGAGGTCAAATAGGCAGTCGCTTCATGTAAAATACTGGTATTCAGCTGCATCTGGTTAGACTGGAAGCCGACCCCAACATACATAGTTGGGAAAAGGCTAGGCAGATTATGTATATAACCCACTATACAGCGGTGATTTTCAGTGTTGCTATCTAAGTGTTCTGCTGGTGCCGTTAGTCCGAATATTTTGTCAATCACTAGCTTTTGCCCACGACTTCATCCGCGTGAAATTTCGGCCTATAGCATCACATCCCATCGCTCGCCCGTGGTACTACTTCGTTTTCGCTTAGTGTTATTTCTGCCTTTTTTGATTTTGCTCGGCTCCTAAGGGTCGTAGCGTGATGTTAGATAGCCTATAACCTTCCTGAAGAATTGGGCTATAAAATGCAATAAGATTTTTTTTAATCTGACTGGTAGTTCCGGATATTATCCCCTACATACATACAAACAAATTTTTACTTCTTTATAATATTAGTATAGATTAATATTTAGGCAAGGTTTGCGTCGTCCGGGTCGTGATACCGAAGCCAAATCGGTTGCTAAATACGGTATCAATGATCCTCTATTGATTTATTATACTGAGGATGACTACACGACTAGTTATTGGCTTGTTTTTAAGGCTGGCCGTGATAAAATTAATGATAATGAAATGTAATCGTGTACGTCATCGGTTTCATTATCTTTGGGAGAGACTAAAGTCTATAACCAGACTGTTGCTAAGGTCTTATCTAGAGGTCAATTACAACTGAAATTATGAGATTTAAATACTTAGTTTAATTCGACGATTTCATTAAAAAAAATGTTTATGATAGATTAGCGCTAACACCAGAGGGGCACAATGGCCTAGTATGGTTTCTAATTGACCTCACCTTGACTTTAAGTATGATCCCCTTCCTCTTGGCCAGCTGACAGAATTCTCCATAGTTCTTCGGCTACTACAATTTTTCAAGCAGCTACTACTTTTAGAACTACGCTCTACTTATCTCATCGCGTTTAGATGTCAGATTTTACCAAAAACGACGTATTACATACTTGATACTACTATCATAAAAAGCTTTAAGACTTCGTTATTAATTTCGCTTCAAATTTTGTTATTTATTTTGTAGATCAGAGTAATGAACAGCGCCATCTAGTATATGCAAAATGAGTTACTTAAGAAACGGAGAGCGTAGCCTGCTACGAGCTTCCCAATTCTTCGTAGTTTCGTAGCACAGGCTGCTCGTAGGCTCGGATACTAAAGGCTACGTAGCTACGGCCCGTGACAGCGACAAATGCCCGTTTTCACTAACACTAAGAAACACCTAATTGAAAGCCTAAATATTGTTGGATTTTCAACTCGAGCGTTTTTATTTAGGCATTTATTTAGCTGCCACCTAGTATTAGTGAAAACGGGCATAATAATACTGATTCTCTGTCGCAGCGGCGTCTTAGGATAATAAAAGTGTCCCTTCTGTCCCTCATAGTCATACATAATACTGTCATGATTGTGCAAAGCCACGAAAAAATCATCTCAGAGGCATCTCATGCGGAATTATTGTCCGCATGAAATGCCTGGTAAGTACATGATGGTAAGTACATGACTCAAAATAACCTGTTTTTGAAATTTTTAAATTTGTTACTAATCCTAGTGTAGGTGTAAGTTGTAGAGATGTCAGCAGATGACGGAGCCCGATAGGGCTGAAGCCTGCCAGGGTAGCGGGATCGTCCGAAAGGGTTACCCCTGCCCTGGAACAAAAAGGACTAAGGAAGGAACACGGGTGGGTTTTAGTCAGTAAGAGTCTGATACTCCCTTCCGCTCCACCCAGAGCAGGAGGGGTCATTTGATGATATCCCATCCTCAAAAAAAAAAAAAAAGAGTGTATAAGTTGTAGTACTTATCTAAGGTGTGTACTAACAAAAATGGTTCCTATGTAGATGCAAATAAAACAATTTATTATTTATTATTATTAAATAAGACATTACGTCAAAGGATAAGCAGTAGGTAAGTACAATAGCAGCCTAATAAGTGAGTTAATAAAAGCATTTATATTGCGATCGGTGAATACGGCCGCCTACCCAAATGTCCTTTCTTTATTGCTCGTCGAGTCGTTGAGCTCCTCAATTTCTGAGCTGAGCTACACGATTACTGACAAATACTTGCACTGACTGGACTGGTCCACTCAATTCTGGGTGGTACTTTCCTCAAAATACCATTTCAGACATCAATCTACATGGTGTTCACATGATCTGACCAAGATTATGTCTGGACTTTAAAAGAGATTGTGACCTCTGAGTTTGTTTCGACCTTTCTACTCAGAGTAGTCAGATAGGAAACGCCGACCTCATCTAGCTTTTTTCTCTTTTTTAGGGTTTCGTACCTCGAAAAGAAAAAACGGAACCCTTATAGGATCACTTTGTTGTCCGTCCGTCCGTCCGTCTGTCTGTCTGTCAAGACCCTTTTTCTCAGGAACGCGTGGAGGTATCAAGCTGGAATTTATATCAAATACTCAGGTCTACTGACCCATGGAGCTATTAAAAAATAAAAAAGTTGAAAACCGTAAATTTTTAGTTACATCATAATTATAATAAAAATATGTTTAATAATTTTAAATTGTACGGAACCCTCGCACTTGGCCGGTTGTATTTTAAATAATATGACGTGTAAAATTGATTCTGACTGATATCCTATTTACAGAATAAACAATTTCAGTTTCATATAAAACGAAAATACGAACGCTGTTCTGTCTCTTTTGTTGTTTTGTTGGATTCACTCATAGCGGTACCCAAGCAACGTACATTGCATGAATTCAAATATTATTTTTATAAACTCTTAGCTCCTTAGAATTTATTTAATTACGCAGCAGGCCAACCGGAAAACAATTAATTTACTTTTCAGAGCGTTTTATTACTCTCAGGATTTGGTCAGGCGCTCGCGTGCTCACGTCAACTTTAATATCTTCTAAGAGTTTCTAATACTTTTATTTGATAAAGAATGTGGTTAATATTGAATTAAGGTATTATTTTCAAATATAGTTATTAGTTTATTTTTATCAATAATATAATGTTAAAGATTCTCGAATTCATTACGATTTCAAGCGGCCTATTTAGTTGTTTGGATATGCCTATATTCTTGTTTCAAATTGACGTTATTTCAAGTTAAACAAATATCAACTTTATTTTAATGGTAATTAAGTTGATTTCAGAGTGACTAGCACTATTGAAAAAGTTATAAAAATATTTGAAGTTGTAGCGTAAACTGAGCTTTATTGTGTAGGAATTAAAGTTATTTTTCCTTAAACTCATATTTGTTTACATTTTTGGCGAATATGTCGCGATATTATATTACATCTACCTACCTAATCTTCTTATATGTTGCTGTGGGTAGGTTCTATAGGTGATCTCTTGAGGTGGGTATTAAGAATGTCCTAGATCCTTTTATAGCAAGTAACAATACAATGCACTACAGTACAGATGAACTCGTTATCTGTTACAGACTGTGACAGACTCTAGAGTCTCTTTGTCGAGCCAGCATTAAATTGGGCCATTCTAGTCTAGCACACAGCTAACTACACAGTAGCCTAGCTATTATTTATTTATTTTAAATAATTACGTACAACTTCCAATCTAAGTGATCAGGGAGCCTAAAAAGGCCACTTTAAGCAATAGGTACCTCTAAAAGCTATTCATTTCCTGAATTCCCAGCAGATCATTAGCAATTCCTCTAATTTTCGTTAAATGGTTACACATAATAGTTTAATCACTTACAATTCATTTCATATCAATCATATTTGGTGTAAACATTGGTGGACCATTTTACGAATATCCATACAAAACGGTCAAACAGGTAAACGAATTGTCAGTTTGTGACCATTTTACGATTTTTATCTTATTATGATTCCGCCAAAGTGGCCTTTTTAGGCCCCCAGTAGGAATTCCTTGAATTGTCTCCATCTTTGTTCCATAATATTAGGTACCTATATCAATATTCAATGTGTGTGAGCAGTTGTGGTCCAGTGACTCCGACTTACGAGATGTATGTAGGTCGTGGGCCACTGTGGGCCCGCGTGGTGGATTATGGCCCATTTCCTCTCACAGAGACGAGGCCTGAGACCGAGCAGTGGGAACATTATAGGAAGATTATGCATTCAATGTGTAGCCACAAAACATATTACACAAGGTTACTTAATTATAGCTACACATAAATACAGTATTACGAAACACAAATCGTAAGCAACCAAATGAATGTCGATGTACAGACGCCAGCACATCAAGCTACTACAAACTGTCAATTTCTTTAATAGATTTTCAACATTATCGCTACAGCTTTAAGGTTCAAGGTTGATTGGGAATATTTGACAGTTTCGGGTAGCTTGACCTGCTGGCGTCCGTACAGACGTCAGCAAATCAAGCTACAACAATCTGACAAATATATTTAATAGATTTTCAACTTTATCGTTAAATCATTAAGGTTCAAGGTTGATTGGGAAAATTTGACAGTTTCGGGTAGCTTGACCTGCTGGGGTATGTACCGAAATGTCGAAGAATCCTTCTTTTTAAGGCTGACGGTACAAAACAAGGTAAGTAGTATTATATTCTTTATTTATGTTTCAAAATGACGTTATTTCAAGTTAAACAAAGATCAACTTTATTTTAATGACAGTTCAACAACATTCCTTGCGTTATTTACGTTGTTGAGCAGACAAATTTTCCAAACATATGAAGCAATGGATTAGTACCTAATATCCTTCAAAATGATTCAGTTTATAACCAATAGTGTGGGGTGCACATTAGTGTTCACATTGAAAATTGGCACAAAAAAGAGGATGCTGGAATGCTGGATACCTATCCTCTTAACGACAGTCCGCCCTAACTTTCATGATTCAGCGTCTATTTCCACGCAGCTGACCAGCCAGCTCCATAATATTAAAATGAGGAGCGTCAGTGTTTGTTTATTGTACGGGAATTTATAGTTTTAAGTAGGAGTGTCTGACGTATTCGCCTTGACTGACGGTATTCGAGATTATTTTAGATTTCTGTTTCTTGCAGTGTTTATTTAGCTACGATTATGTTGTTGTCATTCGTGTATAATTTTGTAACCTTCCTATTTTTGTCTGTGTGTATCTATTTTTATTAATAGACTAGCGGACTCGGCAGACGTCGCCCTGTCCTGAAAAGCAGCGCCACATTAAATATATTTTTACTTATTATATTTAAGTACTTAATTACTTCTAACGAATCTACGTTTGACTCATCATATACCGACAGCAGCGCCACCTACCGGGTCCAATTGTATTTTCAAACCATCCAGGAGCCCATTAAAATATACACACAAAATTTCATCCAAATCGGTCCAGCCGTTTAGGAGGAGTTTATTGACAAACGCACGTACAGAAGAATTGAATTGAATTGAATATTGACATGAAATGTCTTGGAGTAGATTTCATTTATTAATGCTAATTTCCTATTCTTTATGGTTTCAAAATCAAGTCATTTGTTCACACTCGGCTGAGCATCAGGACTTTTTGAACATCAACATTACATAAAACAGTCCTCCAAAACACTCGCCCTTCACCACTTCCTAGTGCTTTGGCTACGAAGAAAAAGTGGCGCAACAAACTCCCCGCAGCACAGCTGTCTGTTCAGTTAGAAGAACTTGATTCCATACGACACTTAGCAATTAACAATGTACTTATAAAGATTGAAATCCAAATGTTATATAGTAAACTCATCTAATTCTGTGACTCGCCTAATTCGGTGATATTTGGTTTTGAATTTGAACTTTATCACAGAGGCTTAAGGTTGTATTTCAAACCATTGATTTCACTCGTATAGCCCTATGATAGCGCTCAAACCAAATATCACCGAATTAGGCGAGTCACAGAATTAGATGAGTTTACCCTACTGTAGTTTGTGTATGTGTTTGTGTGAGTATTAATTTAGGTGCTCCTGCACCTAATAGATATTTCTACTATGAAATAAAACATGAAAATCTTATTAAACGATTTTATTTACAAACTTATCTCGATGACGTACTAAAATTCTTAAAATAACTCAACAGAGGATCATGTGCTGCCAAATAAATAAATCAGTCTTACAAAATAATACCACAATCAGGATTCAGGTGATTGGAAGTTCTTTGGCTTAATCTGCTTCCTCCACGGTTGGGCCGCTGTTTTGCTGGTGACCTCCATTGCCACCAGGCATTCCCCCGGGGTTGCCACCGGCCGCGCCGTGCATCTTGCTCATGACAGGTGAGCACACGCGCTGCACGTCCTTCAACTTGTGCTCGTACTCCTCTTGCTCCGCCAAGCTGTTGTTGTCGAGCCACTTGAGCGCGTCGTCGCACGCGTCCCTCGCCGTGCTCTTTTCCTGCTCCGTGAGCTTGTCTCCGGCGTCGTCCAGCGCCTGCTTCACGCTGAACGCGTACGCTTCGAGCTGGTTCCGAGACGCTACGCGCTGCCTCTGCTTCTCATCCTCGTCTTTGTATTTCTCCGCCTCGGCGAGCATGCGCTCGATCTCAGCCTGCGACAGGCGTCCCTTGTCGTTCTTGATGACGATGTTCTTGCTGCGGCCGGTGCTGTTCTCTTTGGCCGACACGTTGAGGATGCCATTCGCGTCCAGGTCGAAGGTAACGTCGATCTTAGGGACGCCGCGTGGCGCGGGCGGGATGCCGGTCAAGTCGAACGTGCCCAACAAGTTGTTGTCCTTCGTCATCGCTCGCTCGCCCTCGTACACTTGGATTGTGACCGCCGACTGGTTGTCCGAGTACGTGGTGAACGTCTGCGACTGCTTGCACGGGATCTTAGAGTTGCGCTCGACGATCTTCGTCATCACGCCGCCGGCGGTCTCGATACCGAGGGACAGAGGGGCCACGTCTACTAGTAACACATCCTGGATCTTCGCGTGTTGCTCGCCGCTCAGGATAGCTGCCTGGACGGCTGCACCGTACGCCACGGCTTCATCGGGGTTGATGGACAGGTTGAGCTGCTTGCCGCAGAAGAAGTTCTGCAGCAGACTCTGCACCTTCGGTATCCTGGTGGATCCTCCGACGAGGACGACGTCGTGGATCTGGCTCTTGTCCATTTTGGCGTCTTTCAGCGCCTTCTCCACGGGCTCGAGGGTGCCTCTGAATAGGTCTGCGTTCAGCTCTTCGAAGCGCGCGCGGGACATGCGAGTGTAGAAGTCGATTCCCTCGTAGAGCGCGTCGATCTCGATGGTGGCTTCAGTGCTGGACGACAGCGTGCGCTTAGCGCGCTCAGCGGCTGTGCGCAGGCGGCGCAGTGCGCGAGGGTTCATGCGCATGTCCTTCTTGCACTTACGCATGAACTCGTCCGCGAGGTGGTTCACTACTCGGTTGTCAAAGTCCTCACCTCCGAGATGCGTGTCGCCCGCCGTGGCCCTCACCTCAAACAACGAGCCCTCGTCGATGGTGAGGATGGACACGTCGAAGGTACCCCCGCCGAGGTCGAAAATGAGGACATTCCTCTCGCCCTTGAGGTTCTTGTCGAGGCCGTACGCAAGCGCAGCGGCTGTGGGCTCGTTGATGATCCTGAGCACGTTGAGCCCGGCGATGGCTCCCGCGTCCTTGGTGGCCTGGCGCTGCGAGTCGTTGAAGTAGGCCGGCACTGTGATGACCGCGTCGCGTACTGTTGTTCCGAGGTACGCTTCCGCCGTCTCCCTCATCTTCGTCAGCACCATGCTGCTGACTTCCTCAGGCGCAAAAGTTTTCGCTTCGCCCTTGAATTCTACTTGGATCTTCGGTTTGCCGCCATCACTAACCACCTTGAAGGGCCAGTGTTTCATGTCCTGCTGAATCTTGGGGTCGTCGAACTTCCTTCCGATGAGTCGCTTGGCGTCGAACACTGTGTTGCTAGGGTTGAGGGCGACCTGGTTCTTGGCTGCGTCTCCGATGAGGCGCTCCGTGTCCGTGAAGGCCACATAGGATGGTGTTGTGCGGTTGCCTTGGTCGTTGGCGATGATCTCCACGTTCCCGTGCTGCCACACGCCGACGCACGAGTATGTCGTACCGAGATCTATTCCTACAGCTGGCATCTTGTCTTCTTGCAGTACTTTTCACAATAAACTTGTTGTGCAGTAGTAACGTATAACGTTGAATATAACTTGCGAGTCTAGTAAACTTCTCCGGTTTGCACCGAACACTTCGTCTGCTTTGTATCGCGTTTCAAATGATTCTGAGTTCGCGCCGAGCGGGCGCCGTATATATAGTGAACAAATGACATTCGAGAGATTTCTAGTCTTCACTCGACGTCACTGGATGCGACCAATCAGAGGACAGAATCGAAGGAAATATTCAGAGGTTCAGCGGGGTTTAGCCAATCGGAGCGCTTGTGGGAAAGGGATAACAGAACATCCTCTGTCTCAATAGGGCTGTCGGTGTAAAAATTTACCCTGAAACTGGGCAGATTATGAAAATCCTACTAATATTATAAATGCGAAAGTTTGTATGGATGTATGGATGTTTGTTACTCTTTCACGCAAAAACTACTGAACAGATTTTGACGAAATTTAGCACACAGATAGTTTATAACCAGGATTAACATATAGGATACTTTTTATCCCGACATTCCCACGGGATCGAAACTTATGCGGGTGAAACCGCGGGGCGCAGCTAGTAGATTAATATGTTCTGCATTGATTTGTAAATATTGTCATTCGACTTATGATTGTCAAATCTACAATGCTATTGGTTTTGTAACATTTATTTATTTATGTAAGTATTTTTATTAAAAGCTTGTATATTGATTAATAATATCTATTAAACATTATGAAGCGTTGATTGATTCAAAATAATTTATTTAATTAGCTGTAATTGGTTATGAAGCCAAGTTCAAACCTGCTGCCTGACAGATTTTAATAAAGTGCAATGCCATGCCAAGCCAATGCCATGCCAATGCCAGTGCAGTGCCATGCTAATTTCAAGTTACCCATGCATTTTTTTTTTAATAATTACTATGTGTTTTTAAATAGGTCTGGAGTCGTTGTGGAGATTTTACTTTACAGGCTGGCAATTCAGTCAGGAATATTCTAGAGCAGCCACACGTCACGCACTCGTATTTCCGACCTCCTCGACTTCCCGGCTCCCGCACCCGATCACCCGTGTGTGAAAGAGACAGCAACAGTATAATGGCGTCGGTTATTATTGGGTATTATGAATACAAAAATAAATTATAATACAAACTGCTGTCTGCTGAATGGTTTTGTTAGTTTCCTGATAACTTACAAGATATGGAATATTTTAGAAGATTACACATGCATGTTGCTCAGGGGGCCTAAAAAGGCCACTTTAACAGAATCATAATAGTATACCTAACAATATTATGGATCATTTTTAAAATCGTAAAATGGTCACAAACTGACAATTCATAAAAATTATGATCTGTGTGCAATTCATATCACGCAATTTACCTGTTTGACAGTTTTGTATGGAAACGACATTTAACGAATATTATAGGAATTGCTAATAATCTGCTGGGAATACAGGAAATGAATAGCTTTTAGAGATACTGCATAAAGTGGCCTTTTTAGGCCCCATATCTGAAATCCTAATTTTAAATAAAACTTTAGGTTTAAAGATACCTATTTATTTCTCATAAGAACTTACCTAACAGTTCACTTAAAATGAGATACAAAGTGCTTATATCTAAATAATAAATAATAATATCATATTTGCCTTTGGGGCGTTTGCGACGTTACATTTATTACACTATCCAATTTTAAGGAATGCTAACTAGGAACACTCTAACTAGCAAATCGGAAGCTGGTGATTACACTACACTATTATTGGATACTAAATTGGATACTAAATTGGATTCTAAATCGGTCAGACGACGCATTCGTGAAGAACAATTATTGTACACAATATTTAGGAAGTAGTGCGATTGGACCTCCAATTTACACTAAATTTGATCCAATCTGTTCTAACTGCGATTACATCTGCCGACTTCCTAGTTAGCATTCCTTAAAATTGGATAGTGTAATAAACACACGCTTAAACACTTCTTTAAATCCTCTGGTAGATCATTAAACAGTTGTGCTCCCTCAACCAATATTGTTATTTTTTTTGCCGTAAGTAATTAGAACGTGCACAGTCATGAAAGTTTTTACTTGTTATGTTGGGTATGTTATTACCTTTTTATTTATTTGTATGTTTGATTGTACGGAATTCGTGGTGATTTTTTTTTAATGAGAATGCAGGTGTAATATGTGTAAAGTTGTGTGAGATTTAGTAGTTTAGTTTTTTGGTATATTTTTTTTTCTTCCTCCTTTTCTCCGTTCCTCCCGCGAAGCGGGGCTCCCTCGACTCTTGTCGCACAAGCGTGCATTCGAACTATGGTGAGTCGCAGTACAGTTTTGTCGCACAAGTGTTAATCGCACATCCATTTGTCGAGCTCACGTAGTAGGTACACTTCTTAGGGGCTACGAGTAAGCCCCTCAAGTTTGGGGTCATATATGATTGGTTTTGACGAGTCCAATATATTTGCACATAGTGTCGAGGGTCTGATGATGGAGCCAGGAGGTGGATAATGGAACTCTATAGGGTCTTTACGTTTTCATAGCACAAAAAAAAATCGTATGCGCTATATGTAATCTACACTCAAAGGACAGTAAGTTGTAGACCATATTTTGAATCCTTGAAGCTTTTAACATTGCCGTCATTATATTATACATCTTTGAGATGGCAGTGTTTGTTAAGACAAACCCACAGCTTTTATAAATAGGAGCCCCGGCTGACCCACGGTTAAGGAAAAGGGATTCGAACATTCTTTGTGTTGATCATAGTAAAACAGCCCTCCTACGTAAAAGTATCTATAGAATGACTCCAGTGTTAGTTTCAATAAAATTCCACGACAGATTTTTTTTTTTTTAATAATAATATGTTTAAAAAGAAAATGAAACCATTTTTAATTCACAAATGTTATTCTTATTTTATTACTCCACAGCTGAGTTTATGGAGGACACCACTGACATTTAGAGTATTACAATATTATATTTAACTAGCTGACCCGGCAAACGTTGTTTTGCCATATATAAATTATTTCTAGCTGCCCGGCGCTACTTCGTTCGCGGGGTGTCCTACCCCCTACCCTACTCCTACCCTACTCCTACCCTACTCCTACCCTACTCCTACACTACTCCTACCCTACTCCTACCCTACTCCTACCCTACTCCTACCCTACTCCTACCCTACTCCTACCCTACTCCTACCCTACTCCTACACTACTCCTACCCTACTCCTACCCTACTCCTACACTACTCCTACACTACTCCTACCCTACTCCTACCCTACTCCTACACTACTCCTACCCTAGGGTGGACATCCCTTATCACTTAAGGGTTTGAAAAAAAAAAAAAAAAAATAGATAGTAGCCGATTCTCAGACTTACTGAATATGCACAAAAAATTTCATCAAAATCGGTCAAGCCGTTTCGGAGGAGTATGCAGACTAACATTGTGACACGAGAATTTTATATATAAGATTTAATTATTTTATTCTCCTCATTGGTTTAGATGTTGTTGAATGGCTGTTTCTTTTGTTTTCAATGTAGATTTAAATACCTACCTATATTTTAAGTTACACTCTCTTATGTTCTTGTTCTTACATTTAGATTACTATTATTTTGACATAGGTAATTGTGTGTTAGTATGTAAGTAATTGAGTTATGTAGGTAGGTAGTTATTTTATTTAAAATTTGCGTCTGTGGTTTCGACACAACTAATTTTATTGCTATTTTTTTATGTATGTATGCTCTCGAGTAAAATGTAGCTAACTGACCATCTTATTATAACACCCTATTGTTGATTTGATTTGATTTGTGTAGGTACTAGTAAGCTCTACGAGTTTAGGGGTCATATGATTGGTTTTGACGAGTCCAATATATTGCACATGGTGTCGAGGGTCTGATGATGGAGCCAGGAGGTGGATAGTGGCACTCAGCGTCAGTGGCTACTAGTAAACCCTTCGAGTTTGGGGTCATTTGATTCGTTTTGATGAGTCCAATGTATTGCACTTGGTGTCGAGGGTCTGATGCCAGGAGATGGATAGCGTGCTTTTTGTTTTTACTAAACAACATATTTTGACATCATTTTTAACTACGAAACATATTTCGCCGTTCAGTAAACGGTAGCTTTATAGTTTAGGTACCTACATAGTGCTCACACGTGTGATGCAATTATACAATACTAGGAGATTAAGTTTATAAAATACAAAGATAGTTTGATTTGTCAATCTTCAGCAGCTCCAACTATATTTAGTATAAGCGCCCTTGTGGAGGACCTTTGAGCCAAGCATTTTTGTCAGCGATGTAATCCCCCAACTTATAATATCTGGTTGAACTAATTGGTCCCTATTTCTAGTTCTATAGGTGTGCCTGTCACCTCTTTTACTAAAAGATTTTAATTTTTCCTTAGATACGTATGTACTTACACGATGTTTTCATAGATATATTGACGTAACGTCATGATATTACAGTTCCCTTAGAGAATCGCGCCTGCGGTGGCCATATATTGCTCTGGTGGCTCTTTTCTGCAGAATAAAAATAGACTCGATATCTACAGCCCTTCCCCACAGTAAAATACCGTAAGACATGATACTATGAAAGTAACTGAAATAGACTAGCCTCGCGGTATCTACACTAATCAAAATTATGAAACAGCTGATATTTTTATGATAACCTACGAAAAATGTCTACTCTATGTTGAATGTTACAAGTTAGGTACTGCGTCGAGGTCCCGGCCGTGTAAAGCCGTGATTCGTGTGTGACCCAACATCAATTTTGAATATTTTGTTGTTTTTCATTATTCATTTAGCCCTAGTAAGTAGGTCCCTATCGGATCCGTGGATTTTGAAAAGCTCCACCTCCTTTTTTAAAGTCGGTTTCTGCATGACGACACTTGAATGACTTAAACAATATTTGAAACTATACTTGTAACGCACCTAATAAGTATCCAAACCTACCTATAACGTTCGACGATATTATAATCAACCTATAACGTTCCCACTGCTGGGACACAGGCCTCTCTGTGAGAGTGGGAGTGGGCCAATCAATCAATTCCATAGAAATGTAAAATGCTGCAGAATCAGAATCTCTTCTCTTCTCTTCTTTCCTATATCTACGATCAACTCAATCCACCACAAGGGTCCAGTGCGGGTCCAGTGCGGGTTGGTGGATTTTTTATTTTTTTATTAGCCTTTAATGTCCCACTGCTGGGCAAAGGCCTCCCTACTCTCCTTCCACCTCTCTCTGTCCAGCAACCTAATTGCGTAACACACAATTAATCTAAATCTGAATCATTTTGAAGGATACCTATTGCTAATCCATTACTTCGTATGTTCGAAAAATGTGTCTGCTGAACAACTTAAACAACGCAACGTATGTTGTTGAACTGTCAAAGTGAAACCCATCAAATCAAATCAATTTATTTGCGATAAGTGTTGGTACAATATCGGTCTTAACTTATATTACAATATTATTATCATTATGGATCCTTAACACTTAGTCATATTACTGTGACATGCAAACATTTATGTTCCTAAATAATATTAAACAAAATTTATTAAAAAAAATAAAGATATGTTTCTATTAAACTTATTCGAATTGCAATTGGATAGAAATATTATTATTAGAAATATGTCATATGGTAATTAAATTATTATAATTGTTATTTATTTTACAATGTCTTATTAAATATTTCGTTTACCATTGCTACTGATAGTGTAGGTATTACGCAATTAGCCCGCAGAGCTACCAAGGAACAATCTTTATGAAAGGAGTCCAGCTCATCCCGCCATCGCCACCTCCGTGTGGGCCTGCCGCGGTGTCATTTGCCCCACTGCTGGGTCGTATGTTTGGCCCATTGATCGTATGACAGATGTTTCCAGCCCAATTCCTTTTGTAACGTTTTTTGTGACATCCATAGAACAACACGATCCGCCGGTGGCCCGTGTTGCTCTAGGTATGGTTGTCACATTTCACAAAAGTCTTCGAATTTTTTGGTTATACCTAGGACGTGCCGATTTCCTCACGATATTTTCCTTCACCGATTTT
This sequence comes from Apamea crenata, assembly GCA_949629185.1. Taxonomy (NCBI): domain Eukaryota; kingdom Metazoa; phylum Arthropoda; class Insecta; order Lepidoptera; family Noctuidae; genus Apamea; species Apamea crenata. The sequence continues at coordinate 12,350,574 of OX451377.1, forward strand.
AGATACACGCACAGTACACATATCAGTAGCTATGGTTTTCATTTTGACAGTTCAACAACATTCATTGCGTTAGTTACGTTGTCGAGCAAACAAATTTTTAGAACCTATTATTTAAAATATGAAGCAATGAATTAGCAATATCCATCAAAATGTTTCAGATTGTGATTGATTGTGTGTTACACGGTGCTGCTGCTAAATTCTATTGCTGAAATACTTACAAAAATAAGTCACAGTTACATTCAGCTGTTTCATGTTTGTAAACAATACAAAATACGTCCGACACAATGTAATTAATTATCAAAACTGATAATATACTGATAATGCCCGTGAATCCGTGATGGACGCCCTCCATAATACTAATGCTGTCTCTTTCACACGTATGCGAAAATTAGTACAGGCGCGTCGTGTCTTTCAAGAATGCCCTCGAAATTTCTCCGTTGTTGTTGCCAGCTTACAAAGATTAATTTGCCTATAAACCATTATGTTTAAAGTAAAAAAATAAATTTTAAAATAAGAACAAAAGTACTTTTGCTTTGAAATTTTGTGATTATTTTTTACAGATTTTCACAAAAAAATAATTTGATGGCAACAAAACAAACCGTGTGTAGTGAGTATAAAAAAAAGTAATATATTATGTAAAAAGCTCTGTCAACATAACTAAATACTTTAGTTATAATGAATAATATATATATTTATATTGACTTAAAACCTAATTTTATGTTAACAAAATGAAGGTCTTAAGTTTACGTTGACTAAATATTTACAGAAATCACACTAAATATCTTTTTTTTTTCATTATTCCCCCAGTTTCAGGGAAAATTTCTACGGTGACAACCCTTTGGAGACAGAAAATGTCTTGCTATCTCTTTCCCACACGCGCTCTGATTGGCCGAACCGCGATGACACTCTAGATATTTCCTTCGATTCTGTTCTCTGATTGGCCGTATCTAGTGACATCGAGTGAGGACTAGAAATCTCTCGAAGCTCATTTGTTCAATATATATACGGCGCCCGCTCAGCGCGAACTCAGAATCATTTGAAACGCGATACAAAGCAGACGAAGTGTTCGGTGCAAACCGGAGAAGTTTACCAGACTCGCAAGTTATATTCAACGTTATACGTTACTACTGTACAACAAGTTTATTGTGAAAAGTACTGCAAGAAGAAGACAAGATGCCAGCTGTAGGAATAGATCTCGGTACGACATACTCGTGCGTCGGCGTGTGGCAGCACGGGAACGTGGAGATCATCGCCAACGACCAGGGCAACCGCACAACACCATCCTATGTGGCCTTCACGGACACGGAGCGCCTCATCGGAGACGCAGCCAAGAACCAGGTCGCCCTCAACCCTAGCAACACAGTGTTCGACGCCAAGCGACTCATCGGAAGGAAGTTCGACGACCCCAAGATTCAGCAGGACATGAAACACTGGCCCTTCAAGGTGGTCAGCGACTGCGGCAAACCGAAGATCCAAGTAGAATTCAAAGGCGAAGCGAAACGTTTCGCGCCCGAGGAAATTAGTAGCATGGTGCTGACGAAGATGAGGGAGACGGCGGAAGCGTACCTCGGAACAACAGTACGCGACGCGGTCATCACAGTGCCGGCCTACTTCAACGACTCGCAGCGCCAGGCCACCAAGGACGCGGGAGCCATCGCCGGGCTCAACGTGCTCAGGATCATCAACGAGCCTACAGCCGCCGCGCTCGCGTACGGCCTCGACAAGAACCTCAAGGGCGAAAGGAACGTCCTCATCTTCGACCTCGGCGGCGGAACCTTCGACGTGTCCATCCTCACCATCGACGAGGGCTCGTTGTTTGAAGTGAGGGCGACGGCGGGCGACACGCATCTTGGAGGCGAGGACTTTGACAACCGACTAGTGAACCACCTCGCAGACGACTTCTTGCGCAAGTACAAGAAGGACATGCGCATGAATCCTCGCGCACTGCGCCGCCTGCGCACAGCCGCTGAGCGCGCTAAACGCACGCTGTCGTCCAGCACTGAAGCCACCATCGAGATCGACGCGCTCTACGAGGGAATCGACTTCTACACTCGCGTGTCCCGCGCGCGCTTCGAAGAGCTGAACGCAGACCTGTTCAGAGGCACCCTCGAGCCCGTGGAGAAGGCGCTGAAAGACGCCAAGATGGACAAGAGCCAGATCCACGACGTGGTCCTCGTCGGAGGCTCCACCAGGATCCCGAAGGTGCAGAGTCTGCTACAGAACTTCTTCTGCGGCAAGCAGCTCAACCTGTCCATCAACCCCGACGAAGCCGTGGCGTACGGCGCGGCCGTCCAAGCAGCTATCCTGAGCGGCGAGCAACACGCGAAGATCCAGGATGTGTTGCTAGTGGACGTGGCCCCTCTGTCCCTCGGCATCGAGACCGCCGGCGGCGTGATGACGAAGATCGTCGAGCGCAACTCTAAGATCCCGTGCAAGCAGTCGCAGACGTTTACCACGTACTCGGACAACCAGCCGGCGGTCACCATCCAAGTGTACGAGGGTGAGCGAGCGATGACGAAGGACAACAACATGTTGGGCACATTCGACTTGACTGGCATCCCGCCCGCGCCGCGCGGCGTCCCTAAGATCGACGTCACCTTCGACCTGGACGCGAACGGCATCCTCAACGTGTCAGCCAAAGAGAACAGCACCGGCCGAAGCAAGAACATCGTCATCAAGAACGACAAGGGACGCCTGTCGCAGGCTGAGATCGAGCGCATGCTAGCCGAGGCGGAGAAATACAAAGACGAGGATGAGAAGCAGAGGCAGCGCGTAGCGTCTCGGAACCAGCTCGAAGCGTACGCGTTCAGCGTGAAGCAGGCGCTGGACGACGCCGGAGACAAGCTCACGGAGCAGGACAAGAGCACCGCGAGGGACGCGTGCGACGACGCGCTCAAGTGGCTCGACAACAACAGCTTGGCGGAGCAGGAGGAGTACGAGCACAAGCTGAAGGACGTGCAGCGCGTGTGCTCGCCTGTCATGAGCAAGATGCACGGTGCGGACGCGGGCAGCGGCAACCCCGGGTGTATGCCCGGTGGAATGCCAGGAGGAATGCCAGGTGGAATGCCCGGTGGTATGCCAGGAGGAATGCCTGGTGGCTTCGGAGGAGTGCCCGGTGGTTTTGGAGGCATGTCAGGAGGTATGCCTGGTGGTATGCCTGGTGGAATGCCTGGAGGTATGCCTGGTGGTATGCCTGGTGGAATGCCTGGGGGTATGCCTGGTGGAATGCCTGGAGGTATGCCTGGCGGTTTCAGAGGTTACCAACAAAACAGAGGACCAACAGTGGAAGAAGTAGATTAAGTGAAAAGTGTTAAAATACCTAGTATTTATTACCTACCTACCTGAACTACTTTATTATTTTACAAAGACTGATTAATTTATATTGTCAACATTAGCATAATTCAACAGAGGAAATGTATGTCATAACTAACTTATATTAAGTTGTAAATAAAATAATAAGTTTTTTATTCCATCGTTTTATTTCTTTGGTGAAATATCCCTAAAATACACATAACACAAATTAACACAACACACATTAAACCTTAATACACACACTATCGATACACATGCATAAAAACACTAGCAATAACCAGCTGTCAAACAAAACTTCTGAAAATACTAACAGCCGAACCCAATTACCTATCTATCACCAGTTTTGCCATACTGGAGGTAGAAAAACCTATCTAACTCTGGTTTTAACGTCCCAATAATCGATATCAGTAGCGATCTGTGCGATTATTATTATAGTTATGAGTATACTGGCTAACATCAGTAGCGAATGTAGCGATCTGTCTTTAAACTGAAAATAGGTTATTGGGTTCGGCCGTTATACTCCTTGAAAAATGATCTTGTTTTTGAACTTTTTGCTGTCGGCTTTTTTGTGTCACTGACTCTGGCACGGCCACCATCAGGGACTTTAATTTTGATAACACAAATAATTAGTCGAAATTTGTCGCTAAATATCAGAATTTGTCGGTCACTGGTTCAATAGATATAAGGGTTTATATGTGGCCGATCTGGAGAGTCTCCCCAGCAGGGCCACATTTATATTTCAAAAACTAAGGCACCTATCGAAGATCTGTTTTATCCCATATTTTGTCGCCAATTAGTCGGAATCAGTCGCCAGATATTTAATATAAAACTAGAAGTATATTACACATATTAATAGAAATATTTGGTGAACTCTTCGATCTAGCTCTTGGACTATACCTTACTAATTGAATTCATTATATCTCCTAAACTAAGCCCATTGCTGGCCCCAGCGCTGGGGCTCTGTCTCGTATAGGGTCTTAGCATTATGCTGAGCGATGGCCGTCTTGCGTGAATGTGACGCATGTTTACCCCCAACTTGTTATTTTTTTGTGTGTTTGTTCTTTTTTATGCGTCATGTTTGCCGCAAATAAATGTATTTTCTTTCTTTCTATTAAATCTGTGACTTGGCGACTGATTCCGACAAATTGGCGACAAAATATGAGAGAAAACAGATCTTCGCTAGGTGCCCTAGTTTTTGAGATATAAATGTGGCCCTGCTGGGGAGACTCTCTCCAGATCGGCTACTTATAAACCCTTACATCTTTTGAACCAGTGACCGACAAATTCTGATATTTAGCGACAAATTTCGACTAATTAGCGACTAATTTTTTGTGTTATCAAAATTAAAATCTCTGATGGTGGCCCTGCCAGAGTCAGTGACACAACTGTTTTTAACTCTTTTTAAATATCCATTCGGAATATAGGGACAGACATACCTACTTACATATTTTTTCGTCTTCTTTTTGCAGTAGTTTTTATATTTTTTAATTATTTGGTTGTGTAAAAGTACAAAATCAAAAGGAAGACCTTTGCTAAGAAGTGGGACAGTGTAGGCTAAATAATAAAAAAATAAGTACAAAATTACTGTATTTGTTAAGATTATGTTAGGAACCAAAATAGTTGGTCCGTCCATTTGTCTCAAAATCAAAATCAAAAGTCATTAATTATTCAAATTAGGCTGAGAATCAGCACTTTTTGAACGTCAAAATTACAAAAGACAGTCCCCCAAAAACGCCCGCCCTTCACCTTCGTCTATTTGTCGCAGCTGTTTATTTCATGAACTACTGATGCTATTGACTTGATTTGGAAAAAACAAAGCTGCTTACATGGCAAGTTAAATAGTTGGAAAAAAAAAAATTGCAATACGAGTCGAAATAGGGGGTTGAAATTTTTAAAATATGGTAACCAGGTCAAGGGATGTATCTTACTTTCGAAAGAGCATTATTTGCACATATTGATAACGCATAATTTTTCACTTCCAATGAAAAACGTCCCTATCTAGTTGATGAAGGTTTTTGTAAAAAGTGCAGGAAAAATAAAACGAAGTAGATATACTTCGTTTTATTTTTCCTACACTTTTCCTTTCCATAAATATATAATATAGTTTTTTTTAGTAATCAATAGTGAAAACGCTTTGCAAACAAGCTGCTACTTTAAAATTACTTAACAAAACAGCTTTCGGCCATTTATTTATAGAACTGGCAACTCCATTAATGACAGTATTGATTAAATAAAAAATGTCAATGTCGAACTATACAATACTTATTGTTTGTTGTTGTCCGTCAAAGACATTAAATTATTTATTGCTATCTTAAATTAAATCTCTTTGTTGTCTGTCTATGATTATTGGGGTATTTTATTTATTTGCAAGCTTGTTTTTGTAAAATACAACTGCTTTTTGAACTTCTAAGAAATATGGTGGCTCTGACATTGAAGCCGAAAATGGAAAGAGATTTCGAGCCGGGTAATAACGCGAACTTGCCCAGAATGGACTGTCTTACGGTGGCTGCCTATTTGATCACCATGCCCAAACCCGAAAGGAATGCGTCAAATACTAAGTGAGTAAAAAAGCCGCAGTCTTCTTAGATTTTCATTTAGACCTCACTATTGGCACCATCGAAAACCATTAAAACTATCTGTCTCAAAAAAGTAGCTTAACGCTTTTTCGATTTCTACCACTTTAATCCTACCGCAAGCCACGTTAGAGAACTTTTTTCCAAATAAATATATTTTATTATTGTAATTTATAAAAGTCAAACTTTTAATGGTCAGTCGTCCTCACAGAACAATAACAACATAAGTGTTTGTTTTTGTCTTCAGATCTCTCAAAGAATGTTACAGCGATGACGCAATAGGCTACGTACAGCTGTGCCGCAACACTGGCCTGTGCACACTGAAGGCAAGAGTTTGCCCGCAGCCTGAAGTGTATGCCGACGTTACACTGACATTGAATGAAATTGAAGACAAAGTCCTGCATATTCAGTGCCACAATTGTGAAGCTGCAGACAGTGGGTGCATGCATAGAGCCGCCTTCCTGCTATGGCTTCATAGAAGAAGTGAAGAGCCTTCTTTTCCGTACAGGGAATGCTATTGGAGAATGCCAAAGAAAGCAGAGTTTTAATGCTGACAAACTTGTTTAAAGTCAAAACATTTATTTTCAAGTAGGTAAACCAAGGATAACATAATTATGTTTATTTTGTAAATAGGTTGAAAGTTTAAATGTTTTAAAAGTAGATGAGATTGTTGTCTTAGCCTTACAGTGGGACAATACAGACGGTGGCGGGGACATTATGCGCAAACTGTGACCATTAATTCAGCACATGATTCTAGACCCCTTAGTGTAGAAATCTTTGATCGGTTTTTGCATAGAAATTTCAACACCGGGTTTCAGAATCCTGCAATCCCTACCTTATCCTGCAACCTGTTAAAATGGATTCAGTAAATGTGCTGAATCCATTGTAACAGGTGGCAGGTTGATGTCCCAACCACATATAGAAACCATTTACAGATACTTTTTAAATATCTAAGAGTCGGTCAGGTAATCTCATAATTTAAACTAGTTTCCTGTTCCAAAGTATAGTTTCCTTTGATAAAATTTAGGCTATAATTATAATATACTAGTAAAGTGCGTGTGTCCCATTATTATTATTATTTTGCAATATTATTCAAAATTTTTCATTAATTGGAATGTGGCCACATTGCATACATAATCAGCCTATAGTGTTCCCCCTGCTGGGACACAGTCCTCCTCTCTGTGAGAGGAAGTGCACCTTAATCTACCATGAGGGCCCAGTGCGGGTTGGTAGATGTCACATGTCTTCGATGTTTTTGGTTCTAGGACATGCCGTGCCGGTTTCCTCACGATGTCCCATTCCAATTAATGAAAAATTTTGAATAGTATTTTTTTATAAAACAACATGCCTGTAGCACCGGAATGATTTTTATAATGCAGTAAGTCCCGACAGTCGACTCCATTTATAACAAATATTTTCCTGTTGCAGGTTGAATGTAAACCAAAACTCATCACAGCTAAACAGCTTTCTTTGTAAAACAAAATGGCGGATACCTGAAGTTAAAAGTAACCCAGCTGTCCTTGCTGCGTTCTTATCAGAGGCTAAGAAACGCAACATTCCAGGGTCGCGGGTTGTTTGAAAGAGTTACCATGGCCCCTGGCACAGGCAACTAAAGGAACACGGGTGGGTTTTAGTCAGTAAAAGTCTGACATGTCGCTCCGCCCAGAGCGGGAGAAGTTATTTGATGATTTCCCACCCAAAAAAAAAAAAAAACACAGCCTTGATGGTCCCTTAATTAGGTAAGCACCAACCTGGACATTACCTTGGAAATCAATGGAGTTGTAATAGACAGAATCTGTGTTATCTACCTATATTAATAATAAATCTAACTATAGAAAGACTAGTATTCAGCTGAATGCAGAATTTTAATCTATAATAATTAACTATTATCCTACTAATATTATAAACGCGAAAGTTTCTAAGATGGATGGATTGATGTTTGTTTGTTACTCTTTCACTCAAAAACTAGAGAACGGATTTGGATGAAATTTGGCACACAATTAGTTTATAACCAGGATTAACACATAGGATCGAAACTTGTGCGGGAGAAACCGCGGGGCGCAGCTAGTATAGTAATAAAATTGAACCACTTTGTCGGTTTGTAACTGTTGAGATAAAAAAACGTTTTTTTTTCAGGTATCTTTCAGCTAAGGAAGTTAATGAAAAATCTTAAAGAGACTTCCAGTACCGTCAGTCAAGCAAGGATGTAATTACGTTAATTAGAAGAAGAGTCATGCCATTTGAGTTTCACTCCTGAGCAGCACCGTAATTAATTGCGTAACTACACACTATCAATCACAATCTGAATCACTGAAGGATATTGCTAATACATTGCTTCAGGAGTTTGAAAAATTGGTCTGCTCAACAACGTAAATAACGCAATGTATGGTGTTGAACTGTCAACTACTGGTAGTGTTATACGCAATCACCGCTGGAAGCATTCTTACTTCCTATGTACAACTTCAACTATACAATTTCATAAGTCATAATGGTTTTTTGTTTTATCTGATGCAGTTGGTGGCATTAAACTTGAGATTGACCTAAAATAACTGCCACAAACTACATTAGTCTGCTTTTAAGTTAAAAGTGAACTTCTTGTTTGAGAGGTAGTTCTCACCATGTTACATTGAGTATTATTTCTCTCCGAGCATTGATAGTCTCCGAGCATAAACCTAGTGATAGGTGTGCAGTGAATCAAGACAACTTTAACTGAAAAAGAATATTTTTGATGTAAAATATTCCTTTCTAAAGTTGCCACAGTTTCCATTTAGCCCCCATTTCCCAAACCACCATATTTTACCATACCTACCTAAAAACACGTCTCTCTCTCCTTAAACATTTTTATATTATTTGCAGTTGTTTTATGCTTATTAAAGTTACAGGGTGGCTGGGATATCAACGCGTAAAACTTACCATGAATTCAGTAGGTACATAAGTAATTCTGAATCCCTTGTTAAAATTTAAAAAAATTCAAAACTCCTGTTTCCTACCAAAGAGCAATACCTACGCGGTCAAAATATTATGTACTTAGCAGGCGAATCGAATATATTTTTTTAAATAAACTACGAAAATTTTCACCTCAATGATGTACTGAATCTGACTGAATCCATGGTAACAGGTTGCCCATCGATGTTCCTGACACTGTATAGATAAGTAAATGTTTTATGTAAGTATGTATTTATTGTTTATAATGTAAATGGTACACCACAGACTACCTGCAGCAGCATTGTCTCTTCTCCCTTAGGGTCTACTCACACTTATTCAGTTTGTATGGAATGCGTACGCATCCTTTCAGCTTTACGACCGCGTACGCATTCCATACAAAATCGTTGTTTTCTATGGACAAAAGCTGAACAGAGCTGAATAAGTGGGAGTAGTCCCCTAATACATACAAAGGTTGCCTTTAGCGATAAGACCACCATAGGTATGTAAAATGTCTACAATTCTACATTGATATCTCTGTAATGTTTATAGTGTAGGTACATAATAAAGGGTACTCTATCTATATACTTAATTTTCATTTTGAAACTACTACTGTGTGACTGGCTCCTATCCTAGTGGCCGCAGTCACACAATGTAGAACTGATGAAGTGTAGATCCTTGGGGAGCCGCCTGGGGAGGACTGTGTTAGTCCATAATGATTTATTCTATCCTTGGGCTAACTTATACTTGAATACTCAAATCTTTATTGCATTCCATATGTTACATAGATGGTATTATACAAAGTAAAAGATCAATATGGACTCTGTCGGGCACAGCAAAAATTAGGAGAGAGGAAGAGGTACATAGCTTTTAATATTTCTACACCAGCATTGGTAGTATGTGTGAAACAATCTGAGAAATAAATAAATACAATACTTCACTACACTTCAGCGTAGCCACCCCAGCAGCAAATAGTTTGTGTAAATGTGTGTGTTTCTATAACTTTTGTTATTTGTAGTAGTGTTTTAATTGCTTAGGGCAGATATTTTTAAGTGAAAAGGATAATTCCTTGTTTCTAAACTCTGTGGATAATTATATTAAATAAAACATGAGAAGTCAAATTACCATTTTTTTATTTACTTATTATCATTTATTAACAAACTTACAACAAAATTAAATGCTAAACATAATTTAACAGAGGATCATGTGCTGGCAAAATAAATAATCAGTCTTACAAAATAATATCACAATCAGGATTCAGGTGATAACTTGGAACTTCTGACTTTAATCTACTTCTTCAACTGTTGGCCCGCTGTTCTGCTGGTAACCGCCGGGCATTCCTCCTGGCATTCCTCCGGGCATACCTCCTGGCATACCACCGGGCATTCCCCCAGTGTTGCCGCCGGCCGCGCCGTGCATCTTGCTCATGACAGGCGAGCACACGCGCTGCACGTCCTTCAGCTTGTGCTCGTACTCCTCCTGCTCCGCCAAGCTGTTGTTGTCGAGCCACTTGAGCGCGTCGTCGCACGCGTCCCTCGCGGTGCTCTTGTCCTGCTCCGTGAGCTTGTCTCCGGCGTCGTCCAGCGCCTGCTTCACGGTGAACGCGTACGCTTCGAGCTGGTTCCGAGACACAACGCGCTGCCTCTGCTTCTCATCCTCGTCTTTGTATTTTTCTGCATCGGCTAGCATGCGGTCGATCTCAGCCTGCGACAGGCGTCCCTTGTCGTTCTTGATGACGATGTTCTTGCTTCGGCCGGTGCTGTTCTCTTTGGCCGAAACGTTGAGGATGCCATTCGCGTCCAGGTCGAAGGTGACGTCGATCTTAGGGACACCGCGTGGCGCGGGCGGGATGCCGGTCAAGTCAAACGTGCCCAATAAGTTGTTGTCCTTCGTCATCGCTCGCTCGCCCTCGTACACTTGGATGGTGACCGCCGACTGGTTGTCCGAGTACGTGGTAAACGTCTGCGACTGCTTGCACGGGATCTTAGAGTTGCGCTCGACGATCTTCGTCATCACGCCGCCGGCGGTCTCGATGCCGAGGGACAGAGGGGCCACGTCCACTAGCAACACATCCTGGATCTTCACGTGTTGCTCGCCGCTCAGGATAGCTGCCTGGACGGCCGCGCCGTACGCCACGGCTTCGTCGGGGTTGATGGACAGGTTGAGCTGCTTGCCGCAGAAGAAGTTCTGCAGCAGACTCTGCACCTTCGGGATCCTGGTGGAGCCTCCGACGAGGACGACGTCGTGGATCTGGCTCTTGTCCATCTTGGCGTCTTTCAGCGCCTTCTCCACGGGCTCGAGGGTGCCTCTGAACAGGTCTGCGTTCAGCTCTTCGAAGCGCGCGCGGGACACGCGAGTGTAGAAGTCGATTCCCTCGTAGAGCGCGTCGATCTCGATGGTGGCTTCAGTGCTGGACGACAGCGTGCGCTTAGCGCGCTCAGCGGCTGTGCGCAGGCGGCGCAGTGCGCGAGGGTTCATGCGCATATCCTTCTTGAACTTGCGCATGAAGTCGTCTGCGAGGTGGTTCACTAGTCTGTTGTCAAAGTCCTCGCCTCCGAGATGCGTGTCGCCCGCCGTGGCCCTCACCTCGAACAACGAGCCCTCGTCGATGGTGAGGATGGACACGTCGAAGGTTCCGCCGCCGAGGTCGAAGATGAGGACGTTCCTCTCGCCCTTGAGGTTCTTGTCGAGGCCGTACGCGAGCGCGGCGGCTGTGGGCTCGTTGATGATCCTGAGCACGTTGAGCCCGGCGATGGCTCCCGCGTCCTTGGTGGCCTGGCGCTGCGAGTCGTTGAAGTAGGCCGGCACTGTGATGACCGCGTCGCGTACTGTTGTTCCGAGGTACGCTTCCGCCGTCTCCTTCATCTTCGTCAGTACCATGCTGCTGACCTCCTCGGGAGCGAACCGTTTCGCTTCGCCTTTGAATTCTACTTGGATCTTCGGTTTTCCGCAGTCGCTGACCACCTTGAAGGGCCAGTGTTTCATGTCCTGCTGAATCTTGGGGTCGTCGAACTTCCTTCCGATGAGTCGCTTGGCGTCGAACACTGTGTTGCTAGGGTTGAGGGCGACCTGGTTCTTGGCTGCGTCTCCGATGAGGCGCTCCGTGTCCGTGAAGGCCACATAGGATGGTGTTGTGCGGTTGCCCTGGTCGTTGGCGATGATCTCCACGTTCCCGTGCTGCCACACGCCGACGCACGAGTATGTCGTACCGAGATCTATTCCTACAGCTGGCATTTTGTCTTCTTGCAGTACTTTTCACAATAAACTTGTTGTACAGTAGTAACGTATAACGTTGAATTATTGAATATAACTTGCGAGTCTAGTAAACTTCTCCGGTTTGCACCGAACACTTCGTCTGCTTAGTATCGCGTTTCAAATGATTCTGAGTTGGCGCCGAGCGGGCGCAGCATATATAGTGAACAAATGAGCTTCGAGAGATTTCTAGTGCTTACTCGACGTTGCTGGTTACGGCCAATCAGAGAACAGAATGGAAGGAATCATCTAGAGTGTCAGCACGGGCCGACCAATCAGAGCGCGTGCGGGAAAGAGATAATAACATATTTTGTCTCAATGGGGTTGTCACTGTAGAATTTTACCCCAAAATTAGGGAGATTGCGGAAGTTTATAAATCTATATAATATTGCATTTCGATTGAATTTGTAGAAAATAGTTTTATTTAAGAATATCCTTTGGACATTACTTATTCAGTTTATAATACTGTTAAAGGAAAGAAAAAGAATATTTTCATACTTTTAATAAGTATAAATTTATTGCTGAAATAATACCATTTTCATTTCCAAAACACTGTTTCATTATGTTTGACTGATAACTGAAAAATGTAGAAGCACTTATGAAACTGAAAGATATAAAAGTTTTGGTACAGACTCCAGTACATCAAGCTACTACAATCTGTCAAGTGTCTTTAATAGATTTTCAACTTTATCGCTAAAGCATTAGGTTCAAGGTTGATTGGGAAAATTTGATCTGCTGGCTGGGTCTCTACATAAATTTTGTAAACATTACTTATCATCCCAAAAGCATTTAGAAAACTTACTTTGTATAACATTAATTTCATTAAACTGCTTTTACCTACACCTAAACACCAATTATTTATTCAAATTGGACAAAATAAATATCACAAAAAATGGCCCATTGTCGTCAGCATCGTACACCGTGATAGAAGTGAAACTTCTTAAAAAATTAAAAGGGATTTAGTGTGAGAGTCATAGTGAGTCATATAATTATCTTTCTTCTCTCTAGTACTCATGTGACGCGTCCTTGAAATTTTACCCTCAATTCTCGTCCAATTATCGAATCGCCCATAAAGTTTCACAAATTTGTGACTTTCTTGGGAAATTTAACTTAATTTACTGGCAATACCGCGGAAATATCTAGATTGCACGACGACGCGACGCGACGTTCCGAAAATCCGAACCGCACTCCATTGGTGACGGTGAGTGTGAAAGAGTCAGCAATATTACGTTTTTGTGTACATAAATGAAACAGCTGCCTGTGTATTCTGCCGCAGCGGGGCCCAGAAAACACCATGTTCTCTAGAACTTTCTACCCCTGCTGCTTGGCTGACGACATAACGTAGTAATATTTTCTACCCCTTTGGCTGACGTCATAATTATTATCACATAACGTACCGGTAATAGGTATCGAAATTTATTTACAAAAAAAGAGTCTAGTTAGGTAGGTACAGGTACCTACAGCAGTTTGCCACAGAACAATTAGGTAAATTTAATTGTATCGATTAATTTAAGTTCGTTAACCCTTTGATACACATGTTTGATGATTCGTAGATTTCTAATACATATCGACTCTTCTTAGTTCAGTCAAAAATGAAACGTCGAAAGTTCGAAACTAAAGATTTACAAAGCTTCCAGGTGATATTCTCTGCTTGCAGATTTCATTGAGTTTTTATTCGGCAGAGTTAATTTGGCAGAAACAGAAGGGTTTCTTCAGTTTGTGCGTGCAGTACAACTGTTGAGGAGTTTGATGCGCCCATAGACATATTTTTTTTTATATTTCTATGGTTGCGCCACTTCTTCCCAGCTAAAGCACTAGGAAGGGGTGAAGGGCAGGTGTTTTGGGGGATTCTTATGTAATTTTGATGAACGGAAAGCTGATTCTCATTTCTCAGCCTAAGTAATTTGAATACCTAAATGACTTTTTTTAGGTAAAAGAACAACTTTATTTGTCATAATAATTATAACATAAACTCGTAACATAAGTTAACCAAGCACAACATGGATGTATATGAATTTGATATAATTACCTACTATACTGTGGCATTGATGACATAGTCTGTTATTAGCAAGTTTGTTATTAGAAGACTATTTTATTTTTAGTTTATTGTTCTATTTAAGTATATATTTTGGGTACATACATGGCTGACTTGTACAATGACTTTTGACTTTGATTTTCTCATCGTTTAGTTGTTTTCAACAAAAATATAGGTAAACAACTGATAAAAAAAATTAAATGCTGTTTTGTTTTCTATAGGTAGATTCTTTCTAAAACAAACTTTTCCTTTACAATTTCGTCATAATGTCATGTTACGCAATCTTTAGCATTCATTACACGAGTCTCTCGCGTTCGAGAAACTTCACCCCTCGGCTCGGAGGGTGGCTCGCGGTCGCACGGTCGCGTCACGTTCGGCTCCAGACAAGGTTGCCCATTTTATTTACTTCTCGCAATTTACCAACTTCATCGAACAATTTGAGAACTTTAAAATCATAATGCAGGTCTGCTGGAAGAAATTTCCTACGAAATAAGAAATATTTGAGATTTTTTAATCTAATCTTAATGTATTTTTCTCTTGTGAATGTTTTGAGGTGGCGCGGGGAAAGAGTTCCTGGAAGGATTTGTGGAAGACTCACGCTTTCTTCCGATTGGGTTAGGCAGACACTACAGAAAGCCCTGACCTAACGACGATGCTACGATCGTAAATAATACCTAATATTAAAATTAAAATCATGACAATCTGAAAATGTATTTTTGGAACAATAGGCAATCAGAAATCATTACATTAGTTAGATTATTGACTGTTGTTAGTCGCCATTAATATATTCTTGAACTTATTTTTGGAAATACCTACCTACCTAGTAACGTTACGAGTGAACGACGCTTAAAATAGAAAACGTGCTCCTTAAACAGGAAACAAATTCTTTGTTCGTTAGTTACAATTATTATTATTTTGGTCCTTGCACATCTGCCCCAGCTCACAATAATCACAATGGCACGTTGGCAACAAAAGAAACGGTGAAGATTCTAGAATCTGCTTCCATCTTATCTTAGAATGATTGTTCGTATTTTTGTTCATACAAGCCGAGTACTGGATCTGCAGAGTAAGACCGTTGCTTCATTCATTCATCGTTACTATTAAAAGTTATTGTAAAATAGCAATAATGCATCGTATGTAGTATTGCTGTTGTATTTTTTTAGGGGCAGATCAATATTAAAATAAAGAATGAAAGAGCATGCCTGCATAACCAATTAGCCTAGATAATGTTCCCACTGCTGGGACACAGGCCTACTCTGTTTGAGAGGGAGTGGGCTGTAATCTCCATAAAAGTTACTCTGTGGCTGTAATCTACCTCATGGGCCCGGTGCGGGTTGGTAGATGTCACATAATTATCTGCGAAATTTTTACGCCCGCAATGCAAATTATTATAGACTTTTCAAACGTAGTTCTGTATGTAATAAATCTTAATAAAAAGGGCTTATTACACTATCCAATTTTAAGGAATGCTAACTAGGAAATCGGCAGATGTAATTGCAGTTAGAACAGATTGGATCCAATTTAGTGTAAATTGGAGGTCCAATCGCACTACTTCCTAAATTGTGTACAATCGTTCTTCACGAATGCGTCTGCACTGCATGCGTCGTTTGACAGATTTAGAATCCAATTTAGTATGCAATTTAGTGTAGTGTAATCACTAGCTTCCGATTTCCTAGTTAGAGTGCTTAGCATTCCTTAAATTGGATAGTGTAATAAGCCCTCAGGTGTACCTACATAGTTATATTGTTAAATGCAGTTTCCTATTCAAGACTGTATTGATCCAGCGCCAACCAATGACGTCAACCTAGGGCGCTCGCGTTGCACATACCTATAGGTACGCAAAATGCTGGAAGTTCTAGAGCATTCATTCATTATCTACTAGCTGTGGGAATCTAATATGTGGCACCGGACTTTGTTTAGGAATCATTAATATAATGAAGATTTTGATTCTCGATTGCACCGCAGTCCTGATAATACTGCAAAAGGTGCTATTTAATTGGCCTTGTAATTTTTAGTTCGACCACTCGATACTAGAGGGCCCTTTTACAAATTATGTCGACGATGAAAACTTTTGTCATAATTTTACCACTGTTTATGACTACCTAAATAAATAATAAAATATAGTACTTACTTACAATAATGTACTCTGTGGTACTTACTAATACTACTCTGGTGGTATCAAAATAGCCCTTTTGTCATTTTATTGTCAAAATAGCGCTAAAATGTCGTATTTACTTTATTTTCCAAATTCTAAAATAATAAATATGTGAGTTTTGTTACGATCGTTTATTTATAATCCAATTTTTATATTTATTGTTCAATGAATACCTACAACCAACAACATACATAAGTAAAAATCATAACAATGACACGCTGTAGTGTGCCATTTTGCTGTAACGATGCTAACCACCGATTTCCTAAGGATCCCAAACTAAGAAATTCTTGGCTGAAAGCTATAGGACGCGATGATTTTGTTCCTAAGAATGGAGCTCGGATATGCCGCAGACACTTTCATCGTAGCGACTATGTTAAAATCAAGCATTCTACTGGTTGGTACCTAAATAATTGTTTGTTTTAAGGCAAGCGCATTAGGTATACCTACTTATTACAGTCACATTGAGCCGGAGCGCACAAGACTGGTGCACCGAGCGCGGAGGAGCGGTCCGCTTGTTACTATAGTGTGGTAGTAGGTACTAGGTACTTAACAGTGGTACATACTAGGTAACTACAAAATATACGAAAGGGATGTAGGTACCTAGGAGTATTTTTGCATTCCGGTGCGTGCGTCCGGACGTTACTGTACAAAAAAAAAAAACACCTATGCATCTATCATGAGCCATCATCATAATTATTACCTATGTAATATGAATAGGTACGATAAAAGCAAACTTTCTATTGGTAAATACACTATCTCAGGTCTACAAAGCCGCTTTTAAATAGGTATTAATTTTTTTATTGTTACAGGACTTCCTCTTCAACGCAGGTGCTTAAAGAAGTCAGCTGTCCCTTCAGTTTTTCCATGCGATAGAAAATTTATTTCAAGTTTAAATCTAGCCGGAGAAGTAAGAAGGAAACGCCAACAAACTTGTAAAAGATTTGATAAGACTCTGGACTCTAGACCTATAAAAACTCATTCTTTGAAAACCAAAGGAACTCAAACATTGAATTCTTCAAGATTATTTTCCACTACAGAACAATTGCTATCTGACGATGAGTCCGTACTATTCTACACAGGCTTAAACAACTATGCTCAATTTACACTTCTGTTGTCCACCCTAATGCCAATGGCCAATGAGATCAAATACCTATCAAAAAAAATTATCAGCTTAACTGCAGAAGATCAATTTCTGATGTTACTCATAAAATTAAGAAGATGCAAACCTGATTTTGAAATAGGTAAAATGTTTGGTGTTAACAAAACTGACGCGTCTAATGTGATCGTTACATGGATTAGCTTTGTGACTGATTACTGGAGCCTCTTAGACAGCTGGCCAAATCAAAATATAGTAGATTCGTACATGCCTCAAACCTTAAGAGGGAACTGTCCTCCCTCTTTTGGAGTCGATATAGATCCTGAAACTCCTATAAAAAAGGAAAGTTCCAGCAATGTCGCGAAAACTTCCTTTAGCCACTATAAGCTTAAGAAAACAATGAAATTCATAGCTGGGTGTACTCCAGATGGGCTCATCTTTTATTGTTTAGAACCACAAGTAGCATTTACAGGGGATCTTCAAATTAGAGATGAGTTACCAATATCTGGAATCATGAGTGTAGACCATAAATTAGCCAAAGCTATACCCATGGAAAAACTTATAGGTTCGACAAAAACATTTAAAATACTAGCAAGTGCACTGAATCAGATTTATGCGCCTTTATCTCCGAAACTATTCAGTATTTGTGTAATGATTTGTAGTATCAAAGTCGGTATTGTAACTGTTAATAAAGTCAATTTGTAACTTATCAAGTGGTATTATTTTTACAGGCTTTTTAAAAAGAAATCTCGTACATATTTCATTATCATTTTAAATCTCTTGATGCTGATCTCAAGATTTTTCCTGCATAATTTTGTAACAAAGGTTTGTTAGGATTTTCATATCATAAGTAAAACAATAGATCGCATCGCATCGCTAAAATCTTTTGACATCACTTTTGTTTTAGTATGAGCCATTGCTTTTTTGTCTTGCAATGCGATACGCTGCGGGCAGTTGCGCTTGCGACTGCACTTGTAAACTGTAATGTGCACTAGCTAGTCTTTTTAAAAACTCTTCGTCATATAGAAGGTTCTTTTAACAGATTGACTGCCACCACGGTCACACGGTGTCCGCCAACAATAGATTTTCTACAGGGTGGCAGGGACATGACCATGAATTCAGCACATGAGTTTAGAGCCCCCAGCGTAGAAATTTTTCGTCGGTTATCCAAAAATAAAATCTTCTGTTTCATAGAAAACTGCAATACCTACGCGGTCAAAATGTATGGAAGTCGATGTCCCTGCCAACCTGTATTGTGTCTGTTGTCCGGCAGTCAACGTGTTAAGTTAAGAAAGAATGTGATAAAATGCGCACGTTAACAAGTAGTACAAAAAGTTCATTTTTCTTTTGGCAATAATGGCGATATTCGTGCGTGCGTGTTTTGTACGCACGCACGAATATCGACATATCAAGCTATACATTTCCAGTATAAGCGGACTTCTTAGGAAAAGCCTATGTGCGAGAGTAGCTAAAACTGGAAATGGTATGTCGTCGTGTGTAGGTACGCATTCACGGAAAGGTTTATTTAGCAATAGCGAATTCAGCGATTTTCTCTCGAAGTCACGAAAACCAACTTTATAATACTACCTATGGTTTAGGAAATATTAGGTTAGTAACACAATAAAACTTGTATCGGTAGGTACTTTAAGAGATAATCGCTTTTGAATCAATTGAATCTCTAGTATTTGTGCTCTTGACTGTACTGTGTATGGTCTGTCGCTGACCGTACATATTTATTATCGTCGACAACTTATTACCTATCATAGGCTATGTATAGATAGCATATATGTTAATACTGAAAGGCCTATTACATTACACGATTTCTCGGGCCTCGTATTCGCATATTATACTTACGCTAGAAATCGCTTCCTGTCCTTCCACTCTCAGTCGTTAGTCGAACCTTTGCACGTCTAGCATTATGGCGCCGAGTTTGTTCTAGTTCTAAACGTCAAAAAATTAGCTCCCTGTTTCCCTGCCTCATACATAATAAACTACACGGGGAGGTTGTAACCACTCGGTCGCCCTGGCTGGGACCCTGTTTCTTATTACACTATACCCTCTCTGTCCCCTTGGGCTCGAGAAACAGTAATACGCCTTTGTATAAACAACAAAGATAAACATGACGTACATTATGACGTACCTCTCTACTCTACAAAGGTCGACAGTAACAGTGTATGTATAAAAACTCTACAATTACATTGTCTGGGAAACCCCCTTAAAATTAAAACTTCTAAAGAAAAGTTGATTGTGTACTTGTTGCTAAGTCGAATATAGTAGGAACTTGAAATAGATTTAATAAGCATAGTCGGCTTTGCTTCACCCTACTCCCAGACTAATTTTCATTCCTTTAGGTATGTATGAAGTGTTTCAGGCACCGCCTACACAATTCACCTCAATACCTAGCTAAGGCTAGGAACTTAACTACTTGGGGGATATGCGGAAACACATTCCGAGAATAAATCCTAGGTCCTAGTTGGCTAAACAGAATTTATAGGCTGCATTAGTACGTCTATGTGAATTTAAAGGGTGGATTCTCGGACAGGCGTTTCCGCGTACAGCATAACCGAACTACCTAAGTCATAGAGCAATACCTGATCTACCACTACCGACTCGTAGTCACACCAGATTATCACACCAGTATGACAAACAGGATTTTTTTTCTCGTTTGTCACACCACTGATTTTTCTACACCATTTATTCCTAACTAGTGCTGTCCTAGTTATACTACTTAGTTAAATTATAAACCTTCAAATTAAGTATTAGCTTATATTTTTAACGCAATGTTTCAAGGAAATGTCCCAATGATATTTCACCATTTAAAAGTTTTAATTGGCAGAAAATGATAAAATTATCTTTATCAGTTTGGTCGACCCTTCTTCTTTTTTCGATATTAATTTCGTTTTGATTGAATAATACTGTTAATAATTTTAGTATGGTTACGTAGTTTTTATTTATATTTTTATTTAATTGGGAGTGCCAACATTCACAAACGTTGTTGGTTCTGTGCCTTTGACCAACTATATTCCAGTCGGCGATATATTGTTCATCATTTACCCATTGTCGGGCCATGTATGCTATGAACTGTTTCATCTTTATCCCGCTAAATTCATTAGATTCTGTTTTTATGTACTCCCATCCGTTTTTAACAAGTTCTAATGGAGTTAGCGGCAATGCCGTACATAGTCCCACAATTCTTTTATGTAGTTTACTTTTCAAACCAATTGATTTCGCTTTTCGCCATAAGCTCTGACAATAATGATAGTAACACTTTTTTACCGATATATGTGGAAAAAAACATCTTAAGGCATTTGCTACGGCAATCTCGAAATCTGCGTGGAATACAGTGGGACACCAATCGGGAAATTTAGTTTTCAAGATGTCAAACAATGCAGCATATGTCGACTCTTTTTTGTCGCTCATAAGCACATGTATTAGCGGTATCACTGAAGTTGTTTGAGACGTGCTCCCCAAGTCGCCGAGGATAGAAAGTAATTGTGGAAACGGTCGTGGAGAACTCTTAAAAGTCGCATCTATAAAATATTCTTTCACACTTTTGAATAATTGCTTTGCTTCTTCAGAACAAAATATTAATAGTCTGGTATGCCTATATTGATAGTCCGCCACGAGAAATTTCTCAAATGTAGCGGGGACTTGTACTTCTTCAATACGTTTGAAAACGATCTTGCTGACTTTTAGTTTCCGTTTTCGTGCATTGTAAAGGCCGCACTTTACGCTATCGAATTGTGGTACTTTCAACCCTTTTTCTTTTAAAGGTCTTATATTTTCCTTGTAGATTTTTGTCATTGGCCCCGCAGAAGTACTAGCTACTTCATGTATTTTGTGTATCGAAATAGCTATTTCATTTTGGTTCTCATCTGGTTGACATGTATTTTTGTGCTCGACTGTTTTTACAACATTTTCACCCTGTGAAGTTAAACAACGACTATGTTAACATATAACTAAATAAATATATTATGTTTCTAGACGGATATTGATGCTAGTCCAAAAGGTTACGTACGACTTAGTTATAGTTAGTTAATAAGTTGGTTAATATAAAAAGAAATGAGATAAAAATGTAAGTACAGACGCCAGCAGGTCAACCTAACCGAAACTGTCAAATTTTCCCAATCAACCTTGAACCTTAATACTTTAGCGATAAAGTTGAAAATCTATTAAAGAAATTTGACAGATTGTAGTAGCTTGATGTGCTGGCGTCTGTACCTAAGTACTTAGGCTAACCGTTTGAATTGACAAAATCACGTACATAAGTAGGTATATGGTACTTACGTTTATTGTGACTGAACCTGAGCACTTTGTACTGTTACGACGGTTACGACAAAACCATATTTGAGATAAATTTTTATAAACTTTCTGTTTATAGTATTGGTGTTGCTTAAATAACAACACTTGTCCACGTTTTCTATGAATAATACAAAAATCCATGCTACAAAACGAATGTGAAACCAATGCACGATTTGCAAAATCGTTGATGTTTGAATCATTTCTATTGACGTTGGTCTGTCAATTGCATTTATCATTATCTCAAGCATTGCGTTTCCAACCGGCCAGTACTAGATAAGGTTGCATTATCATATGAACCACTGGACATCCACAGCTGAACATAGGCTATAGCTTGCACTACTTACCACAAAATATAATACATAATTACATTTTATTAGTTTTATTTTGTTTTTTACTAAGAAATGAAAACACTTTGTACCTTATTATGTAAAAGTCAGCAGAAATATAACTAAAAGTAGAAAAATCTAAATAGTCGGCAAAGAACGAAAGTCGGCAAACGCCGATCAGCAGATCGACTTTATTAGAATATGTAGGTACTGTACGGTACCTACACTAGCAATTATCGTATACATGATGTGGAAAAATCAGTGGTGTGACAAACGAGAAAAAAAATCCTGTTTGTCATACTGGTGTGATAATCTGGTGTGACTACGAGTCGGTAGTGCTATCTACCTGCCTCACCTCAGATAACAGCATTATCATCAGCCCTGTAATAATGTTCCACAAATTTGTACTTACATATACAATTACATGACGTCATGGGACACAGACCACTCACGAGGGTCGAAGGGAGCGAGTTTGTGGCACCCAGATACTTACAAATCAGTCATTCTTTGAAAGTAAAGTTGTACGAGTTGATTGCCCTGACTGAAAGCTCAGGGGGTTCACGGCTGGGTGATGGTGTGTGATGTTCTGTGTTGCATCTCCACACACGATAATGTTGGCACATGGTTCAATGACTCTACTGAGTTTCTAGCTTTCGCTTCAGCTCATTGAAGCATAGCAAACATCGACCCATTGTGTGTGTGTGCATTTACTCATGTCGTATCATGTGGCAAATAATAATTAAACAACTATTTGAATTGGATAATAATTGGTCATAAATAATACAACATTTTAAGTATTATTATTTGCCACATAGTGCAGTGAGTGTGTGTAAGGGTTTAGGGAATAAAACCAAGAAAATAATTTGTTAATATTACCATTTATTTTGAATAATGGAATTTGAACTAAATCAGTCTTTGGCTGTACACCAGTGCACAAAATAACTTCGCGATACAATCACATAAACACCATTACAACATGGCAAGCTGAGATTTGAGATTTTAATCGACTTCCTCCATGCGGGACGCATCATCGGCATCACCCTCTAGTGGGGGTACGTCTCCGACGCTAGACTCCTCGACCTGGACAGGCTCGTCCTCATCGATGCCAAGACCCAGCTTGATCATGCGGTAGATGCGGGAAGCATGCACCTGGGGCTCGTCAAGAGCGAAGCCAGATGACAGCAGAGCAGTCTCGTACAACAGGATGACGAGGTCCTTCACAGCCTTGTCGTTCTTGTCAGCCTCGGCCTTCTGCCTCAGGGTCTCAACAATGGAATGATCAGGGTTGATCTCAAGGTGCTTCTTGGCCGCCATGTAACCCATGGTGGATGTGTCACGGAGAGCCTGAGCCTTCATGATACGCTCCATGTTGGCAGACCAACCATACTGCGCGGTGACAATGCAGCACGGGGACTCGACAAGACGGTTAGATACAACAACCTTCTCAACTTTGTTGTCGAGGATGTTCTTCATGACCTTGCACAGGTTTTCAAACTTGACCTTATCTTCCTCGCGCTTCTTCTTCTCTTCCTCATCCTCAGGGAGTTCCAGACCCTCCTTTGTGACTGAGACAAGAGTCTTTCCATCATACTCCCTCATCTGCTGTACTACATACTCATCAATGGGCTCGGTCATGTATACAACTTCATAACCACGCTTCTTGACTCGCTCAACAAATGAAGAGTTGGCAACCTGGTCACGGTTTTCACCAGTGATGTAGTAGATGTGCTTCTGGTTCTCCTTCATGCGGGAAGCATACTCCTTGAGGGAGCATGCCTCGTCACCGGAGGCGGATGTGTGGTAGCGGAGCAAATCAGCCAGTTTGGACCTGTTCTGAGAGTCCTCGTGGATGCCAAGCTTCAGGTTCTTGCTGAACTGTTCGTAGTACTTCTTGTAGTTCTCCTTGTCTTCAGCCAACTCCTCAAAGAGTTCTAAGCATTTCTTAACTAAGTTCTTCCTGATTACTTTAAGGATCTTGTTCTGTTGGAGCATCTCACGGGAGATGTTGAGGGGCAGGTCCTCGCTGTCGACCACTCCCTTGATGAAGTTCAGGTACTCCGGGATGAGGTCCTCACAGTTGTCCATGATGAACACTCTGCGGACATACAGCTTGATGTTGTTCTTGCGCTTCTTGTTTTCAAACAGGTCGAAGGGAGCACGGCGGGGCACGAACAAGAGTGCTCTGAACTCCAGCTGACCTTCAACGGAGAAGTGCTTGACAGCAAGGTGGTCTTCCCAGTCATTGGTGAGGGACTTGTAGAAGTCACCGTACTCCTCCTGTGTGATGTCGTCAGCGTTGCGGGTCCAGATGGGCTTGGTCTTGTTGAGCTCCTCATCTTCGGTGTACTTCTCTTTGATGGTCTTTTTCTTCTTCTTGTCTTTCTTGTCCTCCTCGTCATCCTCTCCCACATCCTCGATCTTAGGCTTGTCGTCTTCCTTCTCTTCCTCTTTCTTCTCCTCCTCAGCCTCGTCGTCAGAGAGCTCCTTCTCGCGTTCCTTCTCCACCATCAGTTTGATGGGGTAGCCGATGAACTGTGAGTGCTTCTTCACGATCTCCTTGATCTTGTGCTCTTCAAGATACTCAGTGAGGTCTTCCTTGATGTGGAGAACGATCTGTGTACCGCGGCCGAGGGGCTCCCCGTGGTCGGGGCGCACCGTGAACGAGCCGCCCGCAGACGACTCCCACACGTACTGCTCGTCGTCATTGTGCTTCGAGTGGACTGTCACGCGGTCAGCGACAAGGTAGCACGAGTAGAAACCCACACCGAACTGACCGATCATGCTGATATCAGCGCCTGCCTGAAGAGCCTCCATGAATGCCTTTGTTCCCGACTTGGCAATGGTACCAAGGTTGTTGACGAGGTCAGCCTTGGTCATACCGATACCGGTATCAATAAGAGTTAGTGTACCTTCGCTCTTGTTGGGAATGATCTTGATATACAGCTCCTTGCCGCTGTCCAGCTTCGATGGGTCGGTGAGTGACTCATACCGGATCTTGTCCAAGGCGTCTGAAGAGTTGGAGATCAACTCACGAAGGAAGATCTCTTTGTTGGAGTAGAATGTGTTGATAATCAGGGACATGAGCTGGGCGATCTCCGCCTGGAAGGCGAAGGTCTCCACCTCCGCGACATCGGTCTGCATTTCTTCGGGCATTTTGACTGTTTCACTTACTTTAAAATAGTCCTCAAGTTAAACTTGCAAACTAAGCACAGAATAGAATACTTCTCAGCTTGGCTAGCGCGGTTTTTTAATACACGTGTTGTAAGATCGCGTGGAAACGCAGCGTATCTCTCACTTTGCTTTTCTTGAATTAAATGACGCCGGGCGGAATGTCAGAAGCTTATATAGACTCGATACGCAAGCGCCATCTGTGAACGAGTAGAAATTTCTAGATTTGGAGCGCTAACCGACAGGGGCTCGAAACATTGGGTCATTTGCTACAATGAATTGTTAAAACAAGCGCGGTTTCAGCACATTTTTCGTTTAGGTACGTCAAAACATAACATAAGTTAATAGATCCTCAGTATTTTACTTATTTATAAAAGTGAATAAGTGATATTTATTCATTTCTGTACATAAAAACACATGCTATTTTGTAAATACTCTAGAGTCTAACCTGTTAGCGGTCCCTGGATATGTGGGACCTCTACTACTGATAATTACAATGAGGTCCCGACACTTTTGCATTGAAATACCTCAGTAACTGGGAATAATTAAACCTTTAAAACAGAATGCATTTGTAAGATTTTTTCAATTTTTACTTCTTTAATTGAGACTTTGTAGTTCAATAGTCTGTACTCGGAGTGCCAACAAAGATTTACGTGGGCATTCCCTAAAGTTATGTGAAAATTCATCAAAGCAAAAGCCTTTGAAGCAATTATTCTTTTTTATCCGACTTGCAACAACATGGTTATGGCAGCTCCCACACCGAACTGCTTCAAGTATCGACTAAACACATTAAATAGGTATCTCCAAGCTATTCGATCACGCACACGCATCAGCTAATTAGTTCCTAGTGTGTCTGACCAAATAATAATAAGACAAATTAGTAGTCTAATATAAAAATACCTAATCATTTTTTTTTAATCATTATTGATCTATGATATAATAATCTTGTTTTACAATAATTATAGTTTAATTGATTTTACCTATCTACTTAAAATATTATCAAATAGTATTGTTACTTTCATTTACAATGTTCCGAACCCTACATTACATACGTATCAATATCGCTTGATAACAAATTACATACCTACAAAACTGTTTTAATTTAATACAAGCCTCCTACTTTATAGAAGTCGGTAGAAAAGAGAGGTCTCTGAAAATGTTTAGAGCACCTACTACGGTTTTTGTAACTACACTACTCGACGAACGGTGGCGCTAGCATCGCAGTAAAGATTTTCTGTGAAACATTCTAGAACCTTCGAGATCCATCTCTAGAATTTGTCCAAACGTTAATAATTTGTATGAAAGTATGGCAAAACATAGGCTAAATCCAAAGTTTAGACCAAAATACTGCATTCAAAAGTATCGTACTTGTTAATTCCTTTTAAGAACATATAATTTAGGCTACTTTATTGGTTTCTACTAGAACCTTCGAACCACATCCGGTTCGTAGTTCAACTTTTGCCCGTCGTCAGCGCTAGCTGCATCCGGGGTAACATTTATGTCAAGTTCGATGAAGTGTTTGGGGATACCAGAAAATAATTTATAGTTATTTATTCTTTTTAGAATACATACTTCTATTTTCGTAGCACCTTATTTTTTCTGAAGAGTATAAATAATTTGTATAGTAATTTCGGTAAGGTAAGAGGGAATTTCCAAAAGAACTTAACATTCGTAAAATTATTGCAATTCAATAATAATTGGACACTATTCTTCTGCGTGTTTTTTTTAAATATTATATTAATTTCAAATAATGATTTTCAATAATGAAATAAACGTTGTACGCTGCTCCACTTTTGGATAACTCAATAATTGCTTCTCTCTGGCTAAATTTAGATCATTTTGAATGTATTTGTATTTTTATCAAATCCTTAATCCGTGATTTCTGGTTTACTCGCTCTTTACACTGAATAATAAGTTTTTTTTACTACGCCTGCGGCATACTCAGTCTGAAAGATTTACCAGTCTGTCTGTGAAAGTTTGGTAGCGAGCCTGCAACCTAATTACGTAACATACTATCAAGCAGAATCTGAATAATTTCCAAGTATATTGCTAATCCATCGCTTCATTTGTTCGAAAAATTTGTCTGCTCAGCCACATAAATAACGCAATGAATGTTATTTATTTATTTTTAAAACAGCTTAAACTATCATTACAGGGTTTTCCCTAATGTGACAGTTAAGAACTTAATATGTTGTAGAACTGTCAAAATGAAAGCCATTGTTCCTGTTACTTTGTTACGCGATTACCCCGCTGGAGCCTGGCCATGGCCAGAATACTGGATTATCATTTACTAATTCGATTCCAAGGTAATATAAACATTTTAAATGAAGTTTATATGCTCTTTTTGTGTTCGTACAATATTTCAGTTCATTTTATTTTACTATAGGTACCTACCGCTTTGGTACAGCTCAATTAATATTTTTCTCAGAAAGTCAGTGTAGATTTCATGCATGTGTAATAAATTTTACGTTTTACTGTAGAAAAATCAGACCTACGTTTTTATCACCGAAAGCTGGCAACTTTGAACTTTAGTACTAGACACTGTATTGATTATTACTTAGGTATTTTGCAGGTTTTATTTTAGATCCATGCCCTTTACAAGAACACAATGATCCGAATGCACCTAAATATTGCAAATTTTTATTTGAAGCATGTCATTAATTACAATTCCAAGTAAATAATGTACTTTACATAGCATTCTCGAATATTCAATTTACCGGCACCGGAAACAATGCTTTTCTAGACAATATTCTTTGTATCTGGCTAAATACAGAACTAAAGCATTGTAGATACCTAGGTATTGTAGATATCTATTCATCTATTTAGGTAGGTATATCCTAAATTACTAATTTATCTGTAACACGTGTTGCTTAGAAGTTAGTTTCATAAAAATAAATCGTTTCTAACGATTTATTAATGTATCAACCTACTGTTAACTCTTTATGTACCTATTTTATACGTCTAAGTAGCTATTTAACTCGCCCTTGCAATGCAATGTCTGCAACCGAATGCTCCCTGCCATAAAATCAATAAAAAGCCAACGTTTTCTAGAACATTGTTCTGCTACTAAGCGCCCGCCGCGCCGTTATGGTGTGATGCTGATGTGTGATTTCATTGAATTGTACTTGTAGGCTAAATTAGATGACTAACACCGGAATGCGATAAGGAACTTGAAATGAACCATACACTTGTTAAAGTATAATGTAGTTTTACAAATTATGTTTTATAATTATTATAAAAAGAAGTCCCTAGACGCTGTTACTAGTGGTTCCTATTTCACAAACAAAAACAATGCATAATGCTGTGTTTCATTAATGTTTTACCAGTTAAGTCTGCATAGTCGGTTAATAATAAATGTATGCGGTTAAAAACTAACTTCCTTAGCTACTCCTTTCAATTAATTAATTTGTCTCGAGGTGTACCTAGGTATGTTACAATATTAAAAAAAATTTCATCAACTCATCGTCATAGGAATATCGCCTGACTTGAACAAAAAAGTCGCGCGCTACAAATGATTGTAATTGTAAGTAGGTATGTACCTACCGGTTCGTTGAATGGCAGCATTACACGTGGTATTAATTTTTAGGTTAATTTATTTATAAAAATGACAGAAATATACATTGAAATGTACGCAAAATAATAGCACGGAAAACCGTTAATAAATTATAATTCAAGAAGACAATGTGCTATGCTATGAATCTACTGTTTTACAATTCTTAAATTTTATTGCAAGAAGGAAGTCTCACTTTTCATGCAAATGATAAGAGCTAGCCGGCGAGGCGAGGTCAATGACATGACTTTTAATAGAATCAATAAGGGTAATTAACATGATACCTACATCTAATGATTCTGCATCTGATGCAATTAAGGTGTAGCATTTGTTTCTTAATAATTTTCAGTATTCCTTTGTTCACAAGATGTCAAAAGATGACAATGCATTATGATGAGTCAACTTCAAGTCTCCGCTTTCAAGTATTGATTCAGTACGTAGTAAGATACCTAAAGTACAGAAGAGGATGGTGTGGTTTCTACAGATTTCTCGATTATTCCTGATCGTGGCATCTTTCTACAATGTTCTATGGAAGCGGAAGGTCCTGTCGCAGTATTGCAGACTCAAGTAGATTGTTATGCCCTCTAGTGTGAGGTAGGGGAAGAAATTGTCAGCCTCGTTTTCTTGTAATTAGTATTTGAGTAACTTTATGTTTGACATCCTACGGACACAGCAATAAAAATATAGTTAAATAGTAAATAACAATAAATTGCGATAAATTTTTATATTTTGTAGTGTAAATCACAAAATAATGAATTTGACGATAGCGACATCTATTGGCGAATAGGTAAAAACGAAAAGTTGAATACTTTGAAGACGGACACTACTCGCTGGTAGATGTCGCTTATCAAATATTCCAAAACATTCTACAATGTTCTCGGCGTTAGTCGAACTTCCCTACTTCGTTGGCAGGAAATATAAAAGCGACGCGCGCCTCTACCGGCGACAGTATTGAACTAAACGCAAGCGAGTAAAGAGCGAGTGCGAATTCAAGTCGAGTCTACAAGCAAGTAGAGTTCACTAAACAATCTTTATCAAGCAATTTCAGTATTTTGAGTTTACTAAAGAGCTCGAGTATCAAGATTATCAAGAGTTAGAATAATGGCGCTTCTACCATTCTTATTCGATGACCTACGTCCTCGTCGTCTCCAAGATCAGCTTTTCGGCCTGAACCTTTCGCCAGACGAATTCCTAACGGATATAGTCGACCGTCCACTGCTCTCCGTGCGAAAATACCTTCGTCCATGGAAGAATCTAGCTGCGATCGCTCGAGACGTCGGATCCACCATCAAATCCGACAAAGACAAGTTCCAGGTCAACTTGGACGTCCAACATTTTGATCCTGAGGAGATTTCGGTCAAGACATCTGATGGATACGTGGTGGTAGAAGGGAAACATGAAGAGCGGAAGGATGAGCATGGTTATGTGTCACGTCAGTTCAAGCGTCGGTATGCTCTCCCCGAAGGTTGCAATCCTGAAACTGTGGAGTCTAAATTATCTTCTGATGGTGTGCTGACGGTGGTAGCTCCGAAGGTTTCAGAGAGTAAAGACGAAAGAGCTATTCCTATAACCCACACGGGACCTGTGAGGAGGACACAGCACGATGAAGAACAACAAGAAGTCAACGGAAACTCAGAAGAAGCGAACGCCAAGTCTCCGCAGAAGAAACGGAGAAAGTAGAATTATGTTTACTTAACTATTACTTTTAATTTTTAAGACTGATTTTAGTATTATTAAGTTTCCGACATAATTCAAATTTCAATAAACCATTCTTGTCTCTTCGTAACTTGTTTTCTTTTTTGATAGCGCCTTATTAAACGTAAATCTGCAGATTGCTCCGTGTAATTTAGCAGGCGCAAAATGGAATTACGGAATACTGTTTCTTTCACACGCATTTTGTAGTAATTATTGCGCTGTTTGTAATATTTAAAGTTCCCTTAGAAATCTGCCAGGATATTATTGTTATTATACTGGGCAATCTGTAGTTTGGCCTACTACTAATGATATTCCTTGTTATACACGTTCCGGCCACCGGTATGTCGCAAGGTGTATGGTTATGATTGTATGAATGCTTTCTCACCCTTACCTGTACATTTATGTCCTCATAAAATCGCTCTGTTAGCTAACCAATCCTGATAATGAGGGTTAATAAGCCTATAGGTAGAATAAAGGTTACCTATATCCACACGTTCTGTTGTTTACTGGATGTCAGGCATTTATGGCACATATTAAAATACACTAGCTGTATCCAGCGACTTCGTCTGCGTGTATTTTGTATTACATCGTTTTGTAAAACTAATATACAGGAGGTCCCTGGCTGGTTGCCGTTGGGATAGGCGTGAAAACGTACATAACAGACAGTCAGAATTACTTTCGCATGGATGATCGAGAGCGCGGCATACCCACTAGGTTTTTGTTAAATACGGACAAAAATACAGAAAAAAATCACAGAAAGAGGAATAAGCGAAGGAGCCCTAACCAAAAATGGGTACCGAGAATACAAAGGCCATATTTTTACTCTCCAAAAAATGTATTGTTTATCAAAGTTACAAAGCTAATTAAGCGTAACTTAACCCTTTGAGGGCCAAATCAGGAAACATGCTCCAAGCAGCACAGCTTTATCTTTGACGTCTATTTCCTTCGGAAAGCTGACTCCAAAGTTCTTCTCGTCGAGCTCAGGGATCTGGTTCTGCAGCACTCCTATGGGAGATTCTCCATACGAAATCACGTATACATTGTACACATCCTGGAACAAGCCTTCAGCGCGGATCTTCCAAACTTTTTTGCCATACTCGTTCCTAACTATGTAGGTGCTGATGCAACCGGTGCGCTCGCGGACAGAACCCAGGAAGTGCCCTGGAGGAGCCCACACTAACACTTCCTTGGCACACAAATGAAACGGCCTCTTGACATTTATAATTTCGTTGCCATAGTTATTGAATATCGTCACGTCGAACTGTCTGAATCGTTTCTTTAGGACGGCTAAGAACACTTTCTGACCTCCGCTATTAAAGATTGTGTATGCGACGCCACTTCGGCCTATAATGTCGTGCAAGTTATCTCTTCTTTTAGCCACAATCAGTTGGTCCAGAGGATAGATGAAGGCAAGACCTGGGATGATATCATCTTGGCCGGTAGCAGGACATTGCATCCAAAGAGGACCTGCCGAGACTTCACTTGAGGTGGTTGTGATTACCATTTACGTTGGAATGTCGGCGTGGATGTTTTCGGCTTCATAATAGAAATATGTGCCGCTGTTCTAAACGGCTAACATGATTTTTTGGTATTTTTCTTTCAAACATGATTGTCTAAAATATCTATTCTATTCTACTAATGTCATGTTGTGTTGTGATTGACAGCTATGTATGGAGGCAAATGTCTTTGGTTTTATCTAAACAGTTTTAAGTTAAAGTAGTTTAAATTAGTTTGTTTATATAGGTAGCAGCCCGATGCCTGGATGTGTGCCCGTTTGAGCATAATAATAATGTACTCTGTGGATGGCATTATTCTAAGCAAATTATTTACTTTGTATCTTAAATCTCTTTGATTCTAAGACATGTAATAGAGGGCGACTATTATGTGCAAGTTGCGAAACTGGCGAAATGCGATCTTCAAGAAAAACAGGCGTGGGCAAATTTAGTTACAGTGATCAAAAAACATCTATTTATGGAAAACTTTTGCGAAATGCTTAACATTGTATATATCATAAACTGGCTTTAGCGACATCTCTTGACTTTAATAAAAGCTACGTAGATTTCGGGTAAACGTTTCAACTAGCGCCATCTCTTAGCAAGTTGTGTAATATTGTAATGTTGTAATATTGGAAATGTGTAATATCGGAAAGTTTGTATGGCTAACAAACTTTCCTGTTAGTGTCCTCTATCCAAGCTAGATGGCGCTGCCTTAGCGTTGTTGTTCTGCCTAAGGCTCTGCCAATTATAATGTACTCTGTGGGCTCTGCTTTCCTCGAAAGGGAAAACAGTCTTGAGTGTAGTAGGATCTCATGAGGGTGAATAATTTTTATAACGATGAATCATTTTATCAAGGTTTAGACGTTTTCTGCCTATTATTACGTGATAAGAGTTGCCCTAAAACTTTTTTTTAAAGATTATTTATGTTTATATTTTTGCCGGTAAAAATATGAAAAAGTCTAATTTCTTGGACATGTAAATGAAATATAATTTCACGAACATGTAAATATAACAGTCCTAGGTGTGTGAACGCATTTTGAACTAAATAAGTGAGTAGATATCTTTACTTTCAGGGAATGGTTAGCAAGTAACTCTTTTAACGTTTATAGGTACTCATGGAAACCATACAAATATGAAGCTTTTGCTAGAGTAGTGGGGTAGGTAGTAATCAAACGTCTTTAATCAAGAAACATACAATACGAATTCCAAGTAACCCCTAACCTTGGGGACTTGGGGGCTTGTGAGTCCCGGAGGCCCGTAGGGGACAGTCAAACCTATTGTATGAGGACTATGGGGAGTGACTGACATGTAACTTCCGGAAGACTGACGGTAGTGAGCTGTCATGTCGGATTGGTGGTTTAGGGGTCGTGAGTTTGGACCTCGGCTGTTGTATTATTGCTTCGCTAGTTTGAAACCTTTCTTACAAGAGTTTCAACCCACATTAAAGTCTTAGATAAATTTTGTAGACTATCCCGCGTTTTTAGTCCCCATCCACCTTTGTTATGAATCTGGATTTGTAAATTTCAATAAGATTTTTTTAAAATTAAAAATCACATGATTTCTTTCTTGTAGACATATCAAAATGTAAGGTAACAAAAATTTAAAAAAAATTCCATCAAAGTTTTCGTTGAAACAGATTTCAGTTTGTGTTTTTTACGTCTAGCGTGAAGGTACTAACGCAGATGCGTATAAGACACATGAGATGAGACAAGATGAAATAAAAATCAATCTTTCACCAAAAGATACCTGTCAAAGTTGAAGGAATCTCCTTACCCCTCGTCTCACCGACCATAAACAAGAATTTTACGACCATACAGGACTTTCAAGACAAGCCAAACGTTCCAAAAATCCTGCATTGCTAAGAAAAAATAATAATATAACGTTAGCAAATCTTCAAGATTCTTATTAAGGGAAATGTTTAATTGAGTTTCCTCCGCATTGTGCGTACACACACACACCACTACAATACTTAGATATATAAATAGTTGCTTATATATATAGTAATAAAGTATAAATGATGGAACTAACATATAGGAAAATATAATATATTTGTTCGTATAGCTACGGCCTGAGCTATATATATTGCTCGGTGATGGAATATGGAATGCGTGGAGTCGGTTACAATTTTTGGTACGTATTTAATTTTTGTTTCTTTTTAAAATCAGTATAGTATTGTAATCTAATTTGCAAAAGAGAAGACTGATTAGTACGACTAGGTATGTTATAGCTATTAAAAGATTGTGACGTATCGGTCATCATCTGCCTAGCCTTCTTCCAGCTATATATTGGGGTCGGCTTCCAGTCTTCTCAATAGCAGTATTTTAGATGGAGCCTCCACAACCCAGTTACCTACTTGGGTAATGCGTAACCCGTTAGCGAGACTGGTTGTCAGACTTTTGGGCTTCTGACTACTAAGATCTAACAATGTGACAAATAGATATGTATTCCTAAAAGGTAAGTAGGTAACCTTTCTTATTTTCAGACGTTTTTGGAAACAATTTCAGAGTGACTAATTTTTTTAAACGAATGAGGAAAAAATATGCTTTACCCCTTAATATCAACGATTACTTTGATAAGCTATATAATTAAGTAAAAAACAATACAAGCCAAAAAAGCTATGTAGGTGCTAATAGGTATCTACCTAGATAACATTTTGCTAATGTGAGTGAAGTTGCATTTGTTTCTTTTTTTATTTATGTAAATACATGCAATGCCTGCCGACACGTTATAATGAGTCTATGACGTTAAAAAACTGCTTTGTGTAAGTTATGTGTATAAGTAACAGTTTTATAGCTAGATTATAGTATGTAAATAAAACATGAATAAGTAATTGTAACAATCTTAATATATATAAATTACGTGTCACGTTGTTTGTCGGCGATGGACTCCTAAACTACTTAACCGATTTTAATCAAATTTGTACACCGTGTGCAGTTTGATCCAACTTGA
Organism: Apamea crenata; assembly: GCA_949629185.1. Classification (NCBI taxonomy): domain Eukaryota; kingdom Metazoa; phylum Arthropoda; class Insecta; order Lepidoptera; family Noctuidae; genus Apamea; species Apamea crenata. Next base: position 12,385,405 of record OX451377.1, read on the forward strand.
AAGATAGGATAGCTTACATCTCAATTTATGATCGCAATATTATTTAATTGCAATTTCATTTTCCCATATAAACGGTCCCTACTTTCCAGTCAAACATTTGACGATCGTCCCTTCGGAGTAGGAGGAGTAGTGTAGGAGTAGTGTAGTAGTAGGGTAGGAGTAGTGTAGTAGGACTAGGGTAGGAGTAGTGTAGGAGTAGGGTAGGGGTAGCACACCACGCGAACGAAGTAGCGCCGGGCAGCTTTGCTATATGGCAAAACAACGTGTGTGGTCAGCTAGTAAATAATAAGTATGCAAATAGTAAAGAACAGATTTGACATAATTGTTATTATGATTAGGATAAGGCACCTATCCTATCGCCGACCAGCGGGGTCGTTGCGTAACACACTATGCCGTAGCAATGGGTTTCATTTTGACAGTATAACAACATTCATTGCGTTATTTACGATGTGGAGCAGACACATTTTTCCAACATCTGAAGCAATGGATTAGCAATATTCTTCAAAATGATTCAGATGGTGATTGAAAGTGTGTTACGCAATTAGGGTGCAGGAAGCGACTCGCTGTCACCAATTTTCTCGCTCAAGAAACGTACAAAAGATTATGGAAAGGTCCCGTGTACGGAAAACATATACATACATTTATTAATAGTTGATAGCTGACTACTCGTTTGCCGCAGCGACAACAGCTATCAAAGAGTGTACTCGCTCAGCGACGCTCGCTTGGCGGGCAGAACACTCGCTCACTTGAGAGACTCACGCTTGGTACAGACGCCGCTGGCACATCGAGCTACCAAAGCTGTCAAATTTCTTAAATAGATTTTCAACTTTATCGCTAAAGTATTAGGTTTAAGGTTGATTGAGAAAAATTGACAGTTTCGGGGAGTTTGATGTGCTGGCGTCTGTACATACGCATATTAGCGAGTCGCTCATCGCCAACTAGTTTATAGTTGCTAGCTCTATTCGCTTCTCTGTAATCGCCGGCACTGGGACAAGTGCCTAAAGACACTCATCTTTATATCTAAGCGATTTTAATTTTTTTTTCAAGAGATTATGTGATTACGATCTATCTATTTCGAGAAAAGTTGAGTTCAATAAGAGACCGGTTGGTTTTCACATTAAAGGTCGACAGATTTTTGCCTTGTTACATAGTTTCTATGATGGTTCGTCGAAGCTTTGTGGATTGTGGCTCAATATGCTCTTATGAGGAGGGGGACTGACTATCTTGCATTTCAGTGGACGCAGAATCATTAATTAACTGTTATTTAAGTATTAGAGAACACGTCCTTATTATTATCATTGACCTCAACCAATATAACTTTTTGTCTTTAGAGTGCTATTTGTACAATTATGTCCTATATTGGAACTTTTCCTTCTAAACAAAGCAGAATTGTAGATTTGAGTTTAAAATCAATACAAAACCGACCTCCGATCTAGTTTTAAAATATGATTGACGTGTAAAAGTAGTTATGTTATTATGATGAAATAAAATCATTCATCACAATAACATAACATAATATCACGCATGTATTACCCGAATGGTTAGGCAGAGGTGCATCTATAGTACACCGACATTTCGCCAGTTATGTTCAAGTCCCATGTACTAGGGAGCGTGCCTATTGCCATCTACCGGACACAAATCCATACTCCGGGCAGCTGCTGAGAACTTCCAGACGGAAAACCCAATAACACGTTGTCCGACCCAGGAATTGAACCCAGCACCTCATGTTCAGCATCATCTAGCGTAGAAGCTGAAAATCACTGATTCATAAAAAAAAAAAAACAATTGTATGACAATAATTAAGCGCGGCTCCACGGCTCCCATGTTCGCAACACACATACGAAGCGCGGCGCGCTCCGTCTTAAGGACGACATATGAAGTAATTTTTTTTCCAACTCCCCAACACCGGAAATTGGACCTTAACACCCGAACAAGAAAGTCCAAATTACGTATACATGCGAAATATTTTTTCCATTTCATATTTACGAATATGCCCCAAATTCCCCAAAAATTAGAACCGTGAAAGCGGCGGGGGAGGGGGTGGCCCTATAAGGGTAGCAAGTACGAATTTTTCCACACACACAGACGTATTAGGGGGGGTTTGAGGGGGGATGAGATAGTAGATAGTTTTAGAGAAAGAAAATATTATATATGTTTGTTGCGATGAATTCGGTGGAACACTTCATTTGGCGTTATTGTTAATTGTGGCAAGGAAACTGAAAGGTCTGAAGCGGCGGCCGCTTCGCCGCTTGGCGAGAGAATGTGAGCGGAAATAGCTATTTTATTACCTAGGATAGACTTGATAACGTATGAAAAAGTTTCAGTCAGACGGTAAAGAGCCTTTTTCAGTTCTAAATCCCATATTTATCGCGCAGGATATGACGTTGTCGAATACAAATGACTACACAAACTGTGATCTCTCGGACTTTCAGAAATCACACAGCTATTACCATTACTTTAGAAAATGTTTCAGATTAAAGACGCATTTTCTTAAAGATTTAGAGGATGTTGTTGTTACAGCACAGAACGCAAGATTTATCATAAATCGACCTCTGCTGCAGTGATAGGGGCGTACCTATGAGCATCGTATTTCCCAATGTTTTCAAAACGCAAGCAGGCAAAGCCACAGGCAAATACTAGTCTATATCTATACATATTATAAATTGACGTCCCTTTTCGTAGTCTGTCAGTGACCGTATTGTTGTTCTAAACTACGCAACCGATTTTGATGCGGCTTTCATCATCATTTGGAGAATTTATTCCGGAAGGTTTAATGTGTGCAATTCATTAATATTAAAGTGACGTATAATAAAGAAACCTCGATGTTTTGTCAAGTCGTAAAAACCGTGCGAAGCAGGGGCGGGTCGCTAGTTAGAGTTACACTACAAACCTTCACTTTTGAACCCCTCACGACAAAGCATGCTAACTCCAACTTTTATTACTTACTCCACCACGGTTCAACTCATAAGGTAAAATCGTAAGGATATTAAAATCACATACAACTGCACGTTTCGGCCATTTTTAACGACAGCCAAGCAAAGTCGTTAAAATTAATACCTCATTTCCATGAGGTAACTTGTATATATTCGTATGTAAAACGCTTTATCTATACGCAATAAAAATGGCAGTTGATGTCATGTGAAAGGGGTTAGAGAAATATTGCTCACGTCATGGTATATTGATTTTGAATGCGAACACTAAAGCAGTAGATGTAGTAATTCCTATAATCTATCGATCGTTTATTTTTATTTCCTTTTTTATAGGGATCTGTTTTCTATACCTTGATTCCTTAAATATCTGTCGATTGAAATCTCTCTGATTTTTCAATCGACTGATATTTTTTATTCGTGGAATAACATTGATATCTGACAGTTTTTGTATGGAAGAACTGCATTCAAAATTATTCCTTGGATAAAGTTACCTGGCGTTGGAAAAATCAGCCCTAAATAAAACAAGGTCGGGTTAGTTACACCATATATAAACCAAGAGCGGCTGGACCAATTTTTATGACATTTGATTTGTTGGATTTGTCTCCGCCCCGAATAGCAGAATAACTATTAAAACATGGGGAAAATCACGAAAAAAAATAAAGATAATTGTTTGTCTCATAAATTCGTTCTTATTGATTCTGAGGCGGTTCGAAGCTCCCCGGGTCAGCTAGTTATTATTGAAAAGCATTCTTCGCATCATCTTCAGTGGCAGCCTTGTTTCACCCACAGCTGAGTATAGTCACCCTCCTATTTGTGCAATGCTTCCCGGTCTGTGCGAGTCTCATCCAGGTCTTCCCTGCGATCTTCTGTAGGTCGTCCACCCACCACCAGTAGTCTGGCTATTGGTCTGCCAATGCTCCTTCTAACCATTCCGTTAGGGCTCTGCTCCATCTAACAGAATAATTACTTAGTACAAATAAATATAGGTAGTAGGTACATAATGTAATTACCTATGTATCTTAAAAGGAAAACAACATGTCCTGTATACACCATAATTATCAACAATTATAATTTGTACTAATTGCGGTTTAAAGGCAATTTTTGCGGACAAAGTCCCTGCACAAGTAAATACTCGTATAAAGCTTAATATCGCCATTTTCCTTACAAATAATATAACTATAACTGCATCGTAACTATTGCAAGTCATTGACTTACTTTAGAGTACATCATCTTAATGTTATATAATATATCCGGTTAGACTGGAAGCCGACCCCAACATAGTTGGGAAAAGACTAGGCAGATGATGGTGACGATAGATCGATCTTTGACGGTCAGAAGCCAAAAAGTCTGACAACCAGTCTCACCAAGGGGTATCGTGTTACCCAGTAACTTGGGGAGGTCAGATAGGCAGTCGTTCTATGTAAAATACTGGTATTCAGTTGCATCTGGTTAGACTGGAAGCCGACCCCAATATAGTTGAGAAAAGGTTAGGCAGATTGATAAAAGGTGATTTTGTAGGTGCATCAGCCGGCCATTCTGTTAAAAATCTCACCGGGAAAACTTAGGTGACCTTGAAGTGAACTATCATTGCACGTGAAGATAGGGATTGATTACTCACTTCAAGCTCTCCTCACCTAAGTTTTCACGGTGAGATTTTTAAACAATAATTCAGCTGGAATATACCCTGAGCAAGTCAACCTCGCTACTACCTACAGCTTGGGATAAGCTCTCCCGTTCTTTTTTATAAATTGTTTTTGAAATCGGTTATGAAATAAAAGAAAATCACGTTAGATTAGCAACGTCAGTTCCTAAAGCTATGGTTTCCCAGAAAAACGGTGTCCACACTTAAGTTCTAGGTCTGAATTAATAATAATTACTGTTTCATATTCACAATTTTCACATCACGATTTGAATTCATTGATACAATGCTTTTTATCGTACGTAATCGCCAAGAAACGTACGGTAACGTCCGAAGCGACGCAACAAAGCAACTTTCCCTAAGACCAGGAAATATAAGTGTTTGTTCACAACACGTAAATATGAAATAGGTACGAGTGAGGGTCGTTGTACGTCGAGGGTGCAGTCTTACGGAGGGTGGGCAGATCTATAACGGAATGATAGACAAGTTCTTATTTTTGTTGATAAAGTATAGTTTGGGACAGAATATGGATTGCATTGTAAGGTGAAGCATGGAAAAAAATCCAGTCGAATGTTTAACCTCCACTTTTTTCGAAGTCGGTTAAAACGATTTACCATTGTATGGATAATGTCAAAGGTATTAGTAACAACAATGGATGGGCGAAGTCCTCAGTGTAAAAAAGCTACACAACAAATTGATACGGGACGCGCAGGTGTCTACTATGAAATAAGAAACGCGTAAAGCGGCCCGGTAATCACTGAGGAATCGGTGTAGGCACACACATGAAAAATAATCTCTTCGAATGCATAACCGCCTGATTTTTTTAAAGTCGACTAAAAGGGACGGATTTCGTAGACGTTTCGTTTTTGCTGCTACGCCGTAGCAGCAAAAACTAAAAAGTTGTTTTTACTGCTTGTTTCTTTATTTTCCTTTGGTTTGCTTTTGTATAGGATTGTAAGCTATTCATCATCTGCCTAGCCTTTTCCCAACTATGTTGGGGTCAGCTTCCAGTCTAACCGGATGCAGCTGAATGCCAATATTTTACATGGAGCGACTGCCTATCTGACCTCCAGAACCAGTTACTGGGTAATACGATACCCCTTGGTAAGACTGGTTGTCAGACTTTCGGGCTACTGACGACCCGTAACGACTGTCAAAGATCCACGAATGACAGCCGGGACCAACGGCTTAACGAGCTTTCCGAGGCACGGAGGGGTCTTGGTATGTGAAAATGATCACCGTAAAACCGTCACAACATAATCAATAAAATATATCAAAAAGGATTGTAAGCTGTTATAAGTAGGTATTAAAATATAATCAAAACCGAAAAAAGCGGTGTAGATAAGAATCGTAGCATGTAGCAATCTGTAGTTTATTTTATGGCAAAAAGCGTCACATTTCTGCAGATACGAGTACGAGCTATGAACGTCCAAAAAACATTCAGAGAGATTCGTAGCTAACAATAGTAAAATTCATAAATGGCTAAAAAAATGGCAAACTGTTCTTGGTATATATTTTGAAGAGTATCGCTAAACCGTTGCTTAATATGTTCGAAAAATTGGTCTGCTCAACCACGTAATAACAAACCTATGTATGTACGGAGATACAATACAATACAATGCAATAATTGGGTCACATTCAAGGATTAAAATACTTTATAAAAGTCGGTATTTAATTTATGCAGGCTATTTATTGTACAACCAAAGTAACGTAGAATTATTTACTTTAGTCCTAAACCAGTAGGGAAATAAACATTTAATATATTTAACAAATATTCACATACATATTTATGAGTTAACAGTACAATGTGTAGTCGAACGGGCGCCAAACAGTACAGTCAGCCGCATTTATTAATGTTTTATTTTAGGGCAACTGGAAAATGCGGGTGGAGGAAAATAAGACCTCTATCTACCAATATTTCTCTAGCCTTTCCCCAACTCGGGCTTCCAGTCTATCCGGATGTGTTCACTACCTATCTGACCTCCACAACTCAGTTACTGGGTAACACGATACCTTTTCGTAAGACTGGTTGTCAGACTTTTGGGCCTCTGACTACCCGTAAAGACTGTCAAAGACCTACGAATGACTGCGGCGGGATCGTCCGAAAGGGTTACCGCTGCCCTGGAACAGAAAGGGCTAAGGAAGGAACACGGGTGGGTTTTAGTCAGTAAGAGTCTGACACTCCCTTCCGTTCCACCCAGAGCGGGAGGGTTCATTTGGTGATTTCCCATCCAAAAAAAAAAAAAAAAGACCTACGAATGACAGCCGGGACCAACGGCTTAACGCGTTGTCCGAGGCACGGATGGTATGTAATGGATGGTCACCCATCCAAGAATCAACCGCAGCAAGCTTAAGCTTCGATCGGTTCGAGCGGCTGTTATCATGTAGCCACGAGCCCCTTGAAGAAAATAAGGTCTATTTGTTGTAAAGTGGTTATCGCCGCATTACTTTGTAAACTGAAAGTCACATGTTTCCTGAACACAACAATGCTTTTTGGCGACAGAAAATTGTTCCAGCTGTACTTTTAGAAGCAGCGTATTTTTTTTACTGAAAAATATATAAATGTAGAAATTTTACATAGGGTATTATAGTAATATGAACGTTAAATGCGGGTGAATGAATTTCATATCTGAAAAAGAAAACATGGATTATGAAGAACGGAACAGGATAAACAAGATAAATATGTATGATATTCATTCTTGTGACAGAATTCAACATGTCCATAACAAAAATGTCATGCAAACGTTTCTTCGGACAACAGCGGTGAATAATTTTTTAAAGGTTTTATTTATTTTTTCTGTACAAATACACTACAAAACATACAATATATAAATAAATAAACGTGAAACGTTGTATGGATGGATGGATGTTACTCTTTCACGCCAAAACTACTGAACGGATTTGGATGAAATTTGGCGCACAGATAGTTTATAACCAGGTTTAACACATAGGATATTTTTTATCCCGTTATTCCTGCGGGATCGAAACTTATGCGGGTGAAATCGCGGGGCGCAGCTAGTACATTGATATAGCACAGACTAGGACACAGAACATATACTGGAAATAAATGAAAACAAATAAAAAGCGGAGAGTGCCAGTTGTATTGTTTTTCCTTCATATCATATGAAACTAAGCTTTAAGTTTCGACCCCCAGAATATGACAGGTTACCTAACTATAACCTGTCCATTAGGTAAACTGTTTTTTGACAGATGGAACTAGTGATTGCAGCAACATGAAATACATTGATTGATACACGTACGGTATTATAATGTATGTAAGAAGCCATAAATACAATAAGATAAGGCAGTTTATACATTTATTGTATTAAGTATATTAAAGTTAAGTTTTACGTAATCTGGAACATGTACGTTCTAAGACAGCTGTCAAAAAACGGTTAATCTAATGGACAGGGTATAAGAAAAATATTATTTTCTAATCACTATCTTATCAGCATAAAATCCAAGTGAACCATCAATGAAGTCCAATAAAAAATAATCGGAACATAAAAAACCGCGCCCCAGAACGAACCTGTAAAAAAAAATGGGGGCGAACTGTACACCAAAAAATATAGGGCAGTAGGAATTTTTTAAAGTGAGTCAAATAAGCGTCTTGGGAGCGAAAGGGTCGCGTTTTGTGAGGGGCTGCCCTCACGGGGGGGCTACAAGACACGCGGGATGGGACAAAATAAATAAGAGAACGTTTTTTAAAAAAAGTAAAGTAAGTAAAAAAAAAATTGCTGTAAAAAATTAGTTAAAAAAATTATTTGCCAGCGAAAATTACCCCTTTCTTAGGAGATAGGAAAAACCAATTTAATTACTGGGTAGTATTTTTGTAAGTATCGTTATGAGGTTTATGTAAACTTTAAGTTGACGTGTTTTCAAATGATATGGTTTAGTTTTCTAAACTTATAATTAACAATAACAATGTGTCAAGTTCCAGCGTAGTTGAGTTTAATTTTTTACACGATATTTATTTTTTATTTTTTTATAAGCCATTATTGTCCTAATGCTGACCAAAGGCCTCGCCCTCTCTCTGTCCAGAGCTGCCAAGGACCAATCTTTAATCAAGGACGATAAAAATGCTGAATAAAAACCTAGTAAAAATTAAAATATTACGTCATAGAAAAACAATCTTGCAACTCAGTTCCTACTAAACAACTTCCCACCTTCGTAACCCCAGCTTCGTTCTCCCGCCGATCTCGTAGCTTTAAAGTATTACACTTATTTTCACGCTTTTTATCTCTAACAAGGTCAGCACCGGTTGAAGTAACACGTTACACACAATAACAAACATACGTACAACCGACTAAGCTGGTACAGCGGGTAAGCAGGAACCGACGGGTTTGGAAGGTTGAGCAGACTGATCGGAAAAGCTGCTGCCAAATGTCACGTTGGGTGATGTGATTGGTGGATTTAAGTGCTATCGTGTTAAATTAAATTCTTTCATTTTCCGGAAAAGTCAAAGTCAAATTATTATTTATTTCACATAGGCACATAAAAGGCACTTTTGAACGTCAAATTGTATTAAAAATAGAATTGATTCTAGTCGCCCCTTCCAAAAGGTAGTTTCGTATGGAAAAGAATGGGCAAAAAACTCCACCGTAACTCTTTTCAAACGTTTTACAAGATTTTGTATATACACGGCACTGCTATCTCTTTTATTTTCACTTCCATTGCTTCATAGGTTTGAAAAACTCGTCTGCTCAACAACGTAACTAACGCAATGAATGTAGCTGAACTGTCAACATGAAAAGCATTGCGATTGATTGTAATTTTATGTGTGTAACGGAATTACCCCGCGAGTGGGATTGCCTACTGAAAATAACCTCCAATCTTACTGCTATTTTTAAAGCAACATAGTCTGTCCGGTATTGCTTGTAGCAACTATAGAAATAGAAATATAATATAATGTGTATTTTCCAGGTAGGTAATATAATTACATACACAGGTAAATGGTTGAATAATTACGATTATAGTTGACACTTATCAGAAATGTATCTGTTACTAGCTGCACCCCGCGGTTTCACCCGCAAAACCCTCGATTTCGGGAGAATATCGGGATAAAAAATATCTTAGTAGTATCTTATGTCCTAATCCAGGTTATGGTCTACACATGTGCCAAATTTCATCCAAATCCGATCAGCCGTTGAAGCCTTGAAAGCGTAACAAACAAGCATACAAAAAAAACTTTTTTTTTTCTTTATAATGTTAGTTGGGACTACACCTATCTTACACAATTAAAGACGAAAATAATATAGACCGAGAATCGAGCTCAATGGCGTGCAATTGCTCCTATGTCCAGCAGTGGAGTGCTGTAGGCTGGTGATGATGATAACATAGATTTTTGCTTGACTATCACCCCGAATGATTTACCATTTTGACTTGGACGATATGGGAATAGTACTCTTATGCCCTTTGTAACAATCTTTGCGATACGGCATATAAAGCACGTCGTAGAAAAAACGCGTGCTCAACAAGCTTCCATAGTGATCAATTCAACACTGACAACCGTGCCTACACACGGCGGATAAACTGTAGTTTTTCACGGAAAGAAAAACATGTGCTTGCAAAGGGCCTGGCGCTTTGAATCCTACTAATGTCTAGAGACTGTGGCAGCTGGTCATAAAACTCATAAACACATGATTATTATTAGTCAAGATTTTGGCAAGGCAACCTTCTAATTTGGAAAACTTTAAGGCCATCGTTAGACATATTTAGATTGAGGGAAATCTCGAAACGGCTGGTTGACACTTCCCGTGACCCAAGGGCTGGCTTTAACCTTGGCCAGAGGCTAAGCATTGCCATACAACGTGGCAATGCCGCCAGTGTCTTGGGTACATTACCAGTCGACAGCGATGCGGGTGAATTTTTCGACGCTTTATTTTATTTTGTGATTTTAGTTAAGTTAGGATATAATTTAGAATTTTTTATAAATTTTTTTTTGTTGAATGTATGTTTATTTAATTTTATTTCATGTTTTGATTGTTGTTTTTTTTTTGTTTGTGCCGAATCATATGTTGCAATGGTTTATTTTATTTCTAGTATTGATTGTTGTTTTTATTTATTTACGAGTATGTATAATTGCATGCTGCACTGGTTGCCGTCATCACATCATCGCCGGCTGCCGCTGAAAACCAACGCTGGGACTCTGTCTCGTATAGGGTCTTAGCATTATGCTGAGCGATGGCCGTTTTGCGTGAATGTGACGCATGTTTACCCCCAACTTGTTATTTTTTTGTGTGTTTGTTCTTTTTTATGCGTCATGTTTGCCGCAAATAAATGTATTTTCTTTCCTTCTTTCTTAATTAAGTGTCCCTATTTTGTTTTGTTCACAATTTCCGGAAAAAGTAGAAAAGCCTCTCCCTGCTTTTGCTCTACAGTGGGACAACACAGGCTTATAATAATAAAATTTGTTGTTATTTACGTATATATTATTTCTTTCTTGCAACAATTAAATGTTACACTGATGAACACGTTAGAAAAATTTACTTCTAAGAAGAATTATAATTTATTTATTTGTAGGAATTTAGTTTGACATGCCATGTAGTGTTAATATTTTTCAAGTTCTATACACTCTACCACAACATAAGGTGTACAAATATTCAAATGTCATTCTTATATAACTTAGGGCTGATTTTTCCATCGCCAGAAAACTTTTATTCGAGGAATAAAATTGACGTTTGACAGTTTTTGTATGAAAGAACTGTCAAAATTTCAAAAATATTCCTCGAATAAAGTCATCAGATGATTGAAAAATCAGCCCTAAGCACAATATTAGTTTTAAGATTTGTGATTTACAGTAAGTCTAATATGAGTTAATATTATTATGATTAGGTAGTCGTTACTTTAAGGATCGAATATCAATCCAAACGCTTCAATTCTACAGTCACAACATCTATACCACTGCTACATTTACTCGATGTGAATCAAAATTAAAGTTCCCGATCGTTATCACGCGTATTTCCATGAGTTACGAGTTTTCTTCCATTCTTTAATGGAAATGACCTACTTTATTCATTATTGCGTTATATACTACGTATAAAACTCCGTTATTATTCGTTTTACAAGTCTCAAAAGTATCATGAAAACTTTCAAATGATTCACTGTACAGTCAGCAAAGGAGATCAGTAACCAGGGTCGTCGGATATAGTTGAAGTTTAGTAAGAAACCGATGGATGTTTTCGAATAAAATTTTATTTAATTAATAGAAAACGAACAGTTCATTTATCAAATTAAATTCCATTCGAAAACATTCATCGGTTTCTTACTAAACTTCAACTATATCTGACGACCCTGGTTACTTAACTCCTTTGGTGACCGTACTTATTTTTCTCTAACTAAAGAATAGATTACTCCAACATGTCACATATAAAGGATCAAATTAAATTAGCTAGCGAAACGCTACAGACGTGATGGGAATCTACTATAAAATGAAAACAAAAAAGATTTGATGTTATTTTGCGGTTCAACGACCGCTGGATGTTTTGTTACTTGAAGTATGAGTTGAGAAAATTCGTTTTCTTTACTATTGTTGTGTTGAAATATCGATACCCTTCCCGTCTGGAAGTTTACACGATAAAAAACTGATTTTTAAACTGATATTTCAAGTGTCCTCAGAAAGAAAATCGTCATATTAATTTCTTATTGGTTTTATCGTTTCAAGATATCAATCCCGTCACGTCCGCGCAGTTTCGCTAGCTAAGTTAATTTGACCTTTTAGGGATAAGGGATTATATCAAGTGGGTAGGCAGCAGCGTCCTTATGCACAAACCATATGATGGTCATTAATTCTATTGTTTTTTTTTTTTGCATTATTTTCTACCACCTTTACTCTAGCTGTAATTAAACATCAAAATCTCTTTCCTACTCTACAGAAAAGTTGATTAACAATTATGAAAAACAACAAAGTAAAAAGGTTCTATAGTCTATTGTGACATTTGAAAACACGACCTTTTTATGACTAAAGGCGTAACCACACGGGCGACGTAGCGGCCGGCGCGCGGCGTAGCGATTTCGTAGCACTGTCTACGCGGGTCTACGACATTATTTAATGAAAGTTTTTCTTTTAATTTCAGGTTTTTTTTTATCAGTCGCTGGATTTTGTTTGAACTACTTAGAACTTTATTATTAAACAAGTTGTGTGCCGGATAGGGTTTCCAAAGTCGCTAAAAATTACGAACTTCCATACAAACTTAAGTTAACCCCCCTAGAGGATGAATTTTCAAAAATCCTTACTTAGTGTCTTCGTTACATAAGGAACTTTGCAATTTCATGCTTTTGAACCCAGGCGGTTTAGGCTGCGCGTTGTCTGTCAGTGAAAAAAAGATTTTAATAATTTTACTAAAGGCGAATACCACCAAACTTTTATACACAGAATAAGTCGTATTTTGAGAATACATTTTTATTATTTGACAGCTTTTCCACACAAAAACTGACAGATGTCAATTTTATTCCACGGATAAAAAATTGCTGACTTTGGTAAAATCATCCTTATGTAGATCTTTATATTAACTCTGTTGGATCGATTGTTAGGATCCCAAGAAAAGACATAGCCGGAATAATGTCTGTGACGTCGGAATTTTGATCGTAACGTGTTCGCAACAAAATATTCTTTTTCAATATTTTTTTTTCTGTTGACATTGAAACCACGCGTCAATAAGCGTTAGTCTATTATTATTTACTGAAACTGAACAAGAATACATAATTATGGTTTAAAAAAGATGAACAGTGTGTAAGGAGAATTCTTTATTGCAGTTTTATTTATTTTGGCTCAAATAGCTTGTAAGAATAATGGGCTAGTGTATCGTGCCGAATGCCGAATTGCCTTACGATAGGGGCAGGGCAAGTCTGGTTACGTCATAGTCAGCGGAAACAGAAAGCGGTGCATTAAACGCGACCTCAAGTAAAAAATATATAAACTGAGAAAAAATAACTAACATTGCGATAGTATGAAAACCCCACTAAAATACTCATGGGAAAAAAATACGCAAATAATGTGATCGTCTACTTATGTATTCAACCAATCTGCCTAGTCTTACCAACTATGTTTGTCAGTCACAGTCTAGTCGCGAGCTGAATACCAGAACTTTACATGGAGCGACTGCCTATCTGACCTCCACAACCCAGTTACTGGGTAACACGATACCCCTCGTTAAGACTGGTTGTCAGACTTTCTATCCATAACGACTGTCAAAGATCTACGAATGAGAGCCGGGACCAACGGCTTGACGTGTTTTTGTATAGAAAATAGTATTTGTGTCTCAACCTTGAGTAAAAGCGATAACAAGCGTGTCTGTACTCTCCCTAACTGCTTAATATTTTACGACGTGGCCGTGATCGTTACCGATGCACCTTCCATTGATATTGCATGTCATAGTAACGACCACTTGTCATCGAACGACGAAACATTACGACAGAGCTCGACATTGGAGACTCTGCTTACCCCGGAACGAAACTAAACTCCTCACACAAAACGGAACCAATCCGAATTCAATTTTAAAAAAAGACGCCGAAAAAAAACAATATAATTTTTTTTTTATTCAAAAACCTACAGCCTACACAGGGTGGTTTAAAAATCGAATCAGTCCCCCGGCCTTGAGGGGAGAAACGCGTTGCCGTCAACACATAAATCATATTTCTGGAGAATTTTTAAAAGTCCTATTGCTTTCGCGTATTTGCCATGTACTCCCCCCCCGGGTGGTGGGTGTGTGTACTTACTCCCTCGTTTCCTAGTTCTGCTGGTGATACAGGCTGGTCGAAGTTGGCGGTTTGTTGCTTAGTGATTTGTGAGGAGATAGCGCTGTTGCTATGTTGGTGGCGGGTTTCATGTGTGGGGTTTCAGATTGTTTTGTTTTTACAGAGTTGGATTACTTGTACTCTGTAAAACTCTCGGAATTAAAACGCGTTCATAATTTTTGTGTAAAAAAAATTACAGCATTGTGATGTGGAATAGTCACTTACATTGGAATTTTACACACAACTTTATAGAGAAAAAAACTAATGGATACTAGTAACTACTTTTATTTCACTATAAATATACAATTAAAACATTAAACTCATATTTTGGCCAATTATCCACATCTCCTCTATACTAATTCGATCCCTAGTTCAATCCCAAACACAGCACCAAAAACACAACCAACCACACCAGGACACATGACAACAAAAGCAATAAATTACAATTAATTAAAATAAAAATAGGTTTGTATAAAACAACATACTGTATATCTGTAAGGCGCCAGGGAGGGAAGAGGCCGGGCGCCCGCGAACTCACTGTTGTATATGTGCAGGAAACAGATAAACAGGACGAAATGTTTTGTTTCGGCGAAGTAGGAAGTCAGGAATAATATTAGTGGGATTGGATTCTAGTTTAAAATAGTGCTAGTTAGACTAAAAGTCAATGATATGGTTTAGATTTATGAAAAATATTGGTGATGATGAAAAGTTGAAAGGAAAATTTGTTTTCTAATGTGTGGGAGTGATGCATTCTTAAACAACATTTGAAGTAGTCGAATGAGGCTACAAAGCTAAGGTAGTATAAATGATAGGCTATATTAAACAGCATCAACTAAAACGTATTCTTAAAAAAATTTGGTATGTGTTCATGTACTCGTATAATATTAGATTTCCCATCTATTTATAATTCTAATCATAACGATAAAGCTGCTGATAATATACGAACTGAAATATTCTTAATTTTCAGCTGTAACATCAGCGTCAAGATAAGATAACAATAAAAAACCGAAATGCAAAAACAGGTACTTTTCCAAAGCGTCAGTAGTCGAAGCTACAGATCTGATAAATGATAACACGAATCACGTATTAACACCGCATTCGCCCACGAAGATAACAGATAATGCTGCTAAAACAAGAGGCAGATCAAACCGGAAATGATAAGTTTTTCATCTGAAAACTTCGCATATACTGTGGCCAGCACACATGTGGTGGGGCTCAAGGAAGAAGAAAGCGGGCGAAGAAAAAATGAGGGAGACGAAAAACTAGAGCGGGACGGAAAAGTGGGCGAAAAACGAAAAATTTCACCCCCTCCCCCCGCGACGCCGCGCCCGCAGCCCCCGCGCGCCCCCTAGCACACGCACACATGCGTGTCTGTAGCGCGCGCGGGAAGTCTTGGTCGTTTACACTTTCACTAGCACTTTTGCTTTCTTTTTGGAAATGAAAAGTGTTTGCGTTTCAGTGTTTGTGAGTTGTGAAGTGGCTTTAAGTGATTGTTAGAAGTAGCAGTGTGTCAATATTACAAAAGAAATAGGAGTGGCGGTTGTGGAAATTAATTGGTAATTTTTAAGAAATTTAAACGCTTAGTTTTTTTAAACGATTTTAAGTTTTCTGTCTGAGTATGCTTTTGTTTGTAACTTCTATGTACTTTTCAGCAATTAAAGAAATGCTTTTCAAGAATAGGGTGATTAGTACGTTAGTGTCATTTGATATTTTTTAAACTTGAAATTTGTTCGTTGCTAGTATTTCCAAATACTGCTTTGGGTTTGGTTTAAGTTTTACAATAAGTCTATTAATTCAAACAATTTAGATTAAAGTTTACAGAACGAATTATTAGATCAACTTTAAAAAAAAATTAGTTGTGAGTATTTTCAGGGTTACATTAAATTATTTTTAGATTTTTATTAACTTTTCATAATTTCTTAATCATTTACTCAATAATTAATTTTTAGTAGGAAAGCAAACGCTCAACGTTAACCCACAATATATCTTGTATCGTAAGTCATAAAGATGAAATTGGCTCGCGCGTTCTTGTACATTTTTCTCTATATTCCGCGATGCGCGCGATTTTTCCGGTCGGTGAAAGTATCAAGACAGCTCACTCCCGCAGGAGGCTATTGTAGCATGTTTTTATACCCAAAAATTTTAAGTCAGTAGGCGCTCGCACTCAGAGCCGCTAGTACGTTTATATTATTATTAATATATATTTATATTTCGTTTTAATTTACAAGTTTTCCATCGTTCATAATTTTAATATTTTTATACCGTTTTATACAATAATAAAGTGTTTATAGATAGGCGTAATTACAACGTAAACATAAAGTTACTTCACCAACAAGGAGTTGAGGCGCAAAATATATCGGAGGGAGTTTTTCGAGTATTAGGCGGTTTAAGTTCGACCAAGTTTCGGCCGGCCGGAGTTTGACAGTTCGCCGATTGGAAAATTAAAAAAAAAATTGACGTTTTGAAATACAACATGGCGTCCTGTGTGTTTGTCATCGTGCTCTGCGGGTTCGACGACCTCGCCGGGGTCCACTAACAATGCTCAACTTCCATAACATTTGACGGCTGCTGTATCCGTGAGTACTTGTTTTTTTTTTCATGGAATCAATCGCGTTTACGAATTATTGATGTACGATATATTACATAAGGGCGCGTTCATAATGTCGCATGAATATTGTAGCAGTTAATATGATACGTTTGTGGGCACGCAGCAGGCCACGCACACACCGGATTGTTTTTATCGTAGGTAGTAAATTAGAGGGGCTGCGATAGTGGCCGATATCCACTAGTGTTGGTATTGATTTTTTTCCCTCATTCTGTTAAATTTCATTTATTGGGGGAGAGACCGGACACGCCGTGATGACGTGTGCGAATGCCCGCGATAGCCATTGTGGACCGTTGCTAAGAAATTGAACTTTACGAACGGCGGGTATTCCGAACTTTTCGAATGGTTTGCATTCGATTGCGCCCTGGCTACTGTGTTATGGTGATTTGCTGCGGAAATGCAGCGATGTGTGACGAACCAGGAAGTTGTGACGATCTTGATTTTATGTTGTAGTGAGGGTAGTTTTGAATTTGTAGTCGATCAAATTGTTGGGCGCCACTTCCGGGTCGCCGTTTACATGTGTTTTTACCCAAATAGCTTATTTTATAATAGTAGTAGTAACTTCAACGTTAATTTAGGTATTATTGCCTTACCGTTTCTGAAGGGTAAGTAGAGATACTCCATCTATATTCATAATTGACAATGATTGGTATTGATTGACCGTTTTGAGAGTGACGTCATCATTGACATTTAATTACGATGCCCTTTTATTTACTTTTTATAGCTTTCGCCCTCTGATGATTTTACGATGTTTATAAATACACACATACAGTATAGATAATTGTAGACAATGGTACTGGGTTCGATTTCTTTCTATTATAGGTTTCTATTAAGTAACACTACTGTTTTTATGTTACAAATGACTAAGAATAACAGTTTGCCCACCGCTGGGCAAAATGAGCATGGTGTGGGAAAAGAAAATTTCTTATAGGAAGTGCTATTACCTATCTCTCTTGCTCTTTGGTTTTATATTACTGTGTTATAGGTATCTTTTTATTGTATTCTTTAGAAAAACAGCGTTTATTTTAAATTAGCATTATTTCATAAAAAAACTTTTTTTAAAGTAAGCTGATGAAGACCGGAGCGTATTCTTTATCGAATACAACATAGTAGAAGAACAAACTAAAAGAATTTTAATCAATCAATTTGACTGCCTTTTTCCAACTATTATGGCGGTCGGCTTCTAGTCTAGCCGGATGCAGCTGAATTCCAGTATTTTGCATGACGCGACTGCCCGTCTGACCTCCATAATCCAGTTATTACAACTACAAAATATTAAGGCATTGACGGCCACCGTGGTCACTGGTGACCGGCAACAATAGATTTTCTATTGTGTCTGGTGTCCGGCAGTCAACGTGCATAAGCAAAAATAATTCAACGATCCCAACACTTTTCAATAAATTAAATAAAAAATATTTTCTAATCAACATCACTCTGTACATATGCATGCAGTATTTGTTGGGCGCCAATAAGAAAGACATGTTTACAAAACAAATAACTTTTACCCACGGCTTCGCTCGCGTGAAGGTCCTTAATTATCCCGCGGGAAGGTACTACCAGGAGAAAAGTATGCTATGTCCTAACCCATGGTCTACCTGAGTGCAAAATTAGCCTCATAAATGATACGGGCACTGGATTATAAATGTACTATTTATTGTAAGGAATTTTCTGCAAGAACACCAGTTTATAAAAGTATTATGTAGATAAAAAGTATCCTTTGACCTAATCGAGGTCATGGTCTCCCCGTGTGCCAAATTTCATCCAAATCCGTTCAGCCGTAAAAAGGTAACATACAGACAGTTACTTTGTCATTTATAATATTACGCATGGAAGTATGAATTACAGATATAATTAGCATTTAATTATAAAATAACCTATATAAAAGGATCAATACTATTTAGACATACTATACCTCTACTGGCGCAGTGACTGGACGGTTGGCTTTTGCGCTATTGGTCACAGGTTCGATTTTAGCACAAAACAAAGTATTTTTGGTTTCGGGTACTTGTGCAATTGGGGATTAACTATATCAATGATAGAAGCACTGGAATATTAATATACTGTTAATTCTAAGGAATGTTTTGCAAGCAGATAAGTTTATGGTTTAAGTACTAGCTTTTGCCAGCGGGTTCGCATGCGTGGAGCTCAGAAATGATTCTATGGAAAACCATTATCGGGATGAAAAGTATCCTAACCGAGGTCATGGTCTTTCCGGTTGCCAAATTTCATCCAAATCTGTTCAGCCATTGAAGCGTGAAAAGGTAACAAATAAAAAGACAGACAGAGTTACTTTCGCATTATAATAACAAATAACTAGCGAGTCGCCCCGGCTTCGCACAGTTTTTACAACTTGACAAGATATCGAGAGTTTATTATTATAAATGTCAGTTTAATATGAATGTATTATACAAAGAAACAAACTCAGCGTCAGGTGGTACACCTTGTGTTGTCATCTGACATTATGCTGAGCTGAGGCCCTTTGAGATTATAATCTTTGGTTTTTTGTTTTTATAGTTTTAAGGTTAATTTATTTAGTTGTAATTCCAATAAACGCATTTTTCTTTCTTTCATTTGGAGACCGTTTGTGAAACCCAAAATACAAATAACTTACAAATGTTGAAGAGGACAACTTACATAGTAACATTGCAGGTTAAATAAAAGCTTATATAAAAAATTCAAAACAGTGACACAATTGTGGTGGATTAGGTTTGTATGTTGTGTGGTTTCACACAACATACAAACCTAATCCACCACAATTTGACATAAACCTTCCGAAATAAATTCTCTAAATGAAAAACCGCATCAAAATACGTTGCGTAGTTTAGAAGAACAGCGCGGTCACACCGACAGACACGATACATGTGTAGATAAATGCTTTGAGCCGTTTGGGGTCGAAACGCTCGGGTCATGGAGCCCGAATGCGATTCTCCTTTTTAAAGAAATTTCTCGCCAGCTGATCGACACTTCACGTGACCAGAGCTGGCTGGCATTCAACGTGGGGATGCTGCCAGGCTTCTGGGCACGTTTCCGGATGACAGCGATGCGGACGAGTACTTCGACGCTTAAATATCCTTTTGTTTTTGTATTTAGTTATATAGATATTATATTACATTATATATTATAGTATTAGTATATCTTCTTCTTAGCACATAGATGGCAGAAAATTTGTATAATACATATGTTTGGCTCCAAATTTAGCTACTTGCACGCACTCACTGACACAGTCATCGGTCATCAATGGCACAGGTAATAAGTATAGATAGTGTGTGAGTATCATAGAAATGTAAAAAACAGCTTATATCTATAGTTAGTATAGATGTCAGTGTATTAAAGCGAAAGCCTTAGCGTAGCTCGCTGAAATTCAAATTTTCTTACGTTACATAGTTAGTTAGTTAATATAAAGTTATCGAGTGGTCGTAGTCATTTCCTTAGTTGGTCTAATAAAACTGGACTGAAGAAAAAAAAAACTTCACAATAAGTTATTATTATTTATTTAGTACTTCAAGCACATACATGTACAGAGGCGGATTTAATGCCATATGCATGTTCATACCGGGATAACTGCGAACGGGCAACGAATTGGTAAAAGTCGTCAAAGTAAATATTATTATTATTATTAAAGACCTTTTCAACGACACTACAGTTATTGCTGTCAAAATCAAAATCATCATTTGAATTACGCGGGCTACTTTATATGCCTTGCATAATCAATCAATGACACATGTGAGCTCAAACCTGCCTGAATGCAATCAGCGCACTATACATACAGTAGGTATAGTACTATAGGTGCTATACTTAATTATAGTTAGGGACAGGTTATTCCTCTCACTATCGCAAGTTTACACCTGATGTCTCGACATACCTTAGGATTCGTTCACACGATAAGTGTGATTTTGGGTTTTTAAAGGTTTAATTCAGCTTCACGCCTTAGGATTTTGTATTATCTTATCTTGCTGTCGCCATGCCTCATTCTACCACTAAGAAATGTTTCGGGTCCCAGTGTTGTAGGTAAACAGTCACATAAAATATTTCAGCTTTGTCCCTAGAACAGTAACGCACCTGCCTTGCCTCTAGCACTGAAGATGTCCACAGGTCCTGTATTCCGTTATAAATACTACGTCCGTTCAATACCGGTCATCTCTGCATCTGTTCTGATTCCCATGAGCATTGGGGCATTCGGTGAAACCTAAACGGATCTAGGTACAGGATATGCAATGCTTATTATCGGGCACATAAGTAAAATAATGTCCTCCAGACCGTATTTCGGTCACGGCAGCCAATCTCAACGGAGACTGCCTTCGGCCCGGGAGATATTGTAGTGCACAAGTGTGTGCGTAGACACAGGTGCACTCCCTCTTCCCTCACTCTCACAGTCCGATGGGACGGCAATCCGATATGACCGGAGAGAAATCAGGCGCAGGACCAACGGCTTAACGTGCTTTCCGAGGCACCGGGGTATCACACCGCCAACTTCCAAACTCCGGGCTGTCACTAAGAAATTCCCAATGGGAAAACTCAATAATACTTTGCCCGACCCGGGATTCGGGACCCCACGCTCTGAAGTCGCGCTTGCTACCACGATACCAAACGGTCGGGCGCATATTGAGGTGACGACACTCCAGGAGTAGTTGAGACGAATTTATACATGTGTCTAGGGTTACCATCCGTCCAAATTAGTCCAGTAACGGTCGGCTATTTGTCCTCCGTCCGGTCTTGTCATTTATAGGGAAATTGTTTTTTTTTTATGAAAGGGTGGAGTACTGAAAAAAAGAAAGGTTAAAAAGTTAAATGTCGGGATATTTTTCAAAAGTTGGACTCCTTGTTAGGATTTTACAAATTTTTAAATGGTAACCCTACGTGTGGCGACCGAGCAAACAGTAGTCAGTATTGTGACGAAATAAGACACGTGCAGATGTATACAAACAGTTCTGTCTGTTGGTCGTGCGGGGGCTTCCTATGACTAAGCCATTTCATAGATAACCGAAAATTTTCCGCGAAATATTATAGTCTGTTTCAGTTTATTGTAGTTTCAATTTATCTGTAACTGAAAAAAAAATTGGAATGACCCACGTAATAGAAATCCTCTTCCTTTTTTGATGTCTGTTACAAATGAGAATGAATCATAAGTTGGAAATGCAGGTTTATAACGCTTGTAGTCCCCGAAGGGTAAGGCAGAGGTGTACCTATAGCACATCCAAATTTCGCCACGCATGTTTATCAAGTCCCATATATACAGGAGGCCGGCCGATTGCCATAAACCGGAAACAATTAAAAAAAAAATATATATATATATTTATGACCTGTATAAAGAGTATTCTATTCTACAAATCCAGACTCCAGGCTGCTACTGAAAACTTCCTGGCATAAAAACCAAACAACACTTTTTCCAACCTGAGGGTCGAACCCAGGACCTCATGCTCATCAGTAGCGCTTCCGACCACGAGACCAGCGAGGCTGTTTTAGAACTTACCAAATTATCGTGAGGTTTCTCTTCGTAATAAAAGCTGCCTACTCTCTTAACTTTGAACCCTCTTTTCCTACATTCATTGACGTGAAAACAAAAAGACAAGCTGTATAAAGAGATTAAACTTCTCAAGTTTCTGGTTAAGGGGTATAAATTTTCCGACAGGAGAACTTTTTAATAATTGCGCATTTGTATCCTCATTAGTTAAATAATTTCACTCGTGGGCCCGGAGTTGTGTTACCCAGTAACTGGGTTGTGAAGGTAGGTAGGCAGTCGCTCCATGTAAAAGACTGGTATTCAGCTACATCCGGATAGACTGGAAGCCGACCCAAACATAGTTTAGGAAAGCCTTGGCATATTGATTGCATAAGTAGACGAACACATTTTTGGCGTAAATATTTTTTTTTCTTTCAGGAGTATTTTAGTAAGCTTTTCATAATATTTTTTTTTAATTGAGGCCGCGTTTATTGCACCGCTGACTATGACGTGAACAGGCTTGCTCTGCCCCTATCGTAAGGGAATTCGACATTCGGCGCGATACACTAGCCCATTATTCTTACAAGCTGGTACCTATTCAGCTGCATCTGGTTGGAAGCCGACCCCAACATAGAAGGAGGGAAGGCAGAAGATGCAGGTGATGAGTCTGTTCGAATCAGCCTATGATGTTCCCACTGCTGGGACACAGACCTCCTCTCTGTGAAAGGGAGTGGGCTGTAATCTACCACGTCTTCTATCATTTCATCGAATTTTTGGTTTTGCATATAATAATTCACAAAAAGTAAAGCGCCTGTCTGGGTTTGAACCTACGACCGTGTTTCCACTAGGCCACCACTGCTCCTCACTGTTAATTCTAATGTAGGTCCTGTACATTTAAAATTACTTGCCAGGTTCGAGCGAGCAACAGAAAATTCCTGAAGCAAATCCACTCGCTACAATAAATGGATCGTTCGAAATTGCACGATTATTTAAAAAAAAACCTGTACCTAGTACAGTACAGCTCATAAAATTCTACAGCACAGCCCATAAAGGCTCGTGTAAACTTTACCTTACAATGGCCGCGGTGCATCCACATTAGCATAGCAAGCATCGGCAAGGAGTCGTGAGCACGATAGGCACTCCTTTTGTGTAGCCTCAATACGTCGGCTGCCCTTTTGAAGTCACTGGCGGGTGTTATAGGTGTCCATTGGATATGCTTGCCGCCTCTTTGTGTGACTAATGGCTAATAGACTGGCGGTCTTCCTGTTGGAAAGTGGTTATTTATCCAGGCCCTATGGCGTCTATTCATATTAAGAGATTTAAAGACTGCCACGCAAGATGAAACTTCTGTAATCTCATCACTACTGGGACTGCATTCGTCTGACACCACGATATGACATTACATATTTCATTCGACTATACTCTGTCCACTAAGTTAACCGTTTTTTGACAGATCGAACTAGTGAGCAATTAGATTTATTTTGTCAGAACTGATACACGTACGGTATTGTAATGTCTGTAAGAAGTCATAAATAAGATTAGGCAGTTTATATATCTAAGACAGCTGTCAAAAAACGGTTAACCAAATGGACAGGGTATAAAAATAACTTTCCAAAAAATGTATACCTCAAACGATTATAACAGGGATCACCAATTAGCTTCATTGAGGGTCCGTTTCTTTTAATAATAGGACTGTCGCCGGACCGCGGTCCGCCATTTGGTGACCTGCGTTATAATCTAACAAGTTTTGATTATATTATTTAATTATTAAAACGAATAATTCGCTATTCGTGAAAAAATAATCATAATCAATTTGATCAAAACACTTGGTGATAGACAACAATAAAGAAATAGTACATCATGATCATCATTCAGCCGAAAGACGTCCACTGCTCAACATAGGCCTCATCAAGCACCTCCACTTCGACCGATTCTGTGCTTCTCTCATCCAACGGGTTCCTACGGCCTTCACAAGGTCGTCGGTCCACCTGAAGAAATAGTTATGTATGGTGACAAGTCGAGAGAAGAATGTTAATCAGAGTGCGTTTTCCCAGCAGTGGAACAGATCTGGCTAGTAAAAAAGGGTGATTATAATCGACAACATAATATGTCGTAGTAAAACCCTGACCCTAATGAAATCTTTTACAAGAAACTCTAGTACCTACAATTTGCAATTTTATCATTTATGCGGGTAACCTAGCCAAATACCGATTTCATTTGTTTATCTTTCCTTTTCTGG
Organism: Apamea crenata; assembly: GCA_949629185.1. Classification (NCBI taxonomy): domain Eukaryota; kingdom Metazoa; phylum Arthropoda; class Insecta; order Lepidoptera; family Noctuidae; genus Apamea; species Apamea crenata. Next base: position 12,409,993 of record OX451377.1, read on the forward strand.
AAATCCTTTTACAATTCTATATGCTATCCTATTTACTATAAATAATATGTAAGTAACTGGGCACAGTTCATTATGTTCTGATTTGAGGTCGGTAATACGTGGTCTGACCTTTTGTGGCACTGAATCAGTGTTGATAGGAACCTATCTATTGTCTATTACTGTGTCTACATCCTATTAGGTGGCGCTTTCGGCCTGTTTGAGGTCAATAACAGGATTTGATATACCTAATTAATATCATATTATTATTTACTTTTTGTTTTTATTGCTACAGAAAAGGGAAGAGCTCATTGGGCATGAACAGAATCGTCCGCATCGCTGTCAATGGGAAAAGTGCCCAAAAGGCTGGCAGCATTGCCATGTTGGATGGCATTGCTGATTGATTCATGAGGCTAGGTTAGCCCTCTGGTCACGTCCCGAAATACTCAATGAGCGTTCGGACCCCAAGGTACTAACTAGTGTTAAAACCCCAAACGGCTCAAACATATAGCTCCCAATAATTCTAATATTCATAACAAAAATACAAAAATTATGTACGATAATAATAAGAGCTTGCAATAATATCCCCATATTACATACTAATTTGATGATTTTAAGCTGTAAACAAAATAGAAAATGGTCAACAAATCAAAGCATCTATGAGTCTACTAGCAAACCTTTAGTCCAAGAAAAGTCAAATCATTGCTATAAACCCATGCGTAAAGATGACCATAAAACCATAGTAAATGGTCAATGACGATGATGTGACGACAGCAACAAAACTAGTTGGTTACGGTATGCAGGATATACGTCATCACTGTGGCGTATCGACAAAAAACAAAAGGTCAAAACCCCGAGTAAGAACGTCAAAATATACGTCATTATTAGGCAAAATAGTTATGTCACTGTAATCATGGAGAAGCTTAGGAATTTTAACAGTGATGTTTAGAAGAAAATTATCAGAATTTTCGAAAATTCTTAAATTGCTCAAATAAGATTGGACACATCACTTCTGTCTACCCCAAAGAGTTGGGCAGAGGTGGTTAGTAACACCTAAAATGGGTTGTTACTATCCACTATTTTGATTAGTAGCAGGCACTATTTTAGAAACTCGCCCTTAAAATATCATGTCCAGAAGCTTCATTTTTTTTCCGAGCAATTTCTGTGTTCTGGGGTAAATAGGTGTATCTAGCTCTCATTAATTGTACCGACTTGACATTCTCCGCTTATTGCTTGTCATTTGACCTCACAAGCGCGTGCGCAAGTCAAAACTAACGATGCGGGTTTGTCCACCGATCAATGAACTGATTGTTTCTCTCAATCGGCACGTGTATTTTATTATAGAGTGTGTTGAAACTTATTAATAAACTATGGTTCTTGAGTAATGGGTTTATTATTCTAATCTGTGTGGCAGGTTTTGGAAAATGAAACGAGGTTGTTATTATAATTTTTTAATTTGTTTTTGTTATAACTTAAAAATTTTTGTAGTAGCTTTTCTCGTTGAAATGAATGATGTTTATTTATGACACTTTTACACGTCAATTTTATGGTATTTTTTTTAAGCTAAATAGCGGCGGCATTTCCTAGCTGATCCATGAGAAGAAACGCCGAAACAAACTCAGAGGTCAAGTCTCTTTTAAACATTAAATTCATCTCACAGGAACCGAGCATTTATTGATCAACAATTTGACACAGAGCCGCAATTTGCAATAAACTAAACGTCATAAGAATTTCGCGAATTACCTTAGTCCATTCTCCTACAAAAAAAAACCGGGTAACCCATTTTGCATGAATCGTATTAAAAATCCCTAAATCTTTTTCCCAGTGAAAGTAAATCATCCGCGGCCGAGCAGTTCCCGAGGTCAGTGGTGACACGACGACCGGTTACAATAACATAGCTACCGGAGAGGAAGGGGGAATCCCCGGGCAGACCATAAAGTAGAAAGCGAGATATTATAGTAATTAAATATTTTCATAATTTTTTACGACATTACGCGTCGGGGATTTGTTTTTTAAACAGAGAATTTAATTTAAAACAAAAAGTGTTGATATTGTTTTGTGGCGAAAAGTGTTTGTGCTGATTTTTTTAGAGAAATAATGGCCGCTCGTGTATGACATGTCAAACAAAATAAAGTAGATATCTAGTTTTTAGGATATATCGAATTTTTTGAACATCTCCGACACCCGGGTTTCTTTTACAAAAAGAACTTTTGTCTATCATCATTTATTTCAATTAAATCATTTACAGGCACTTTTGAATTGTCAAAATTACGAATGCTAAAATTACGACGTCTGCGACAGACGAGTACTCGCTGGCGAGAGGTGTGAACAGTCAACGATAAACTTTTAGAAAATACAGGGTTAGTTTTCAAAGACCAGCCAAATTTAAGGGTGTGGTACAGGTACAGACTGAACAATTTTCTCCATAGGACCAACATCGTAATCGCGAATTAAAATTCAGCCGTCCCATACGATTAGGTTGAGTAGGTTGTGAAGTTTTATATGGGACAGTTGATAAATTTTTCGCGATTACGATATTGGTCCCATGGAGATTGATGTGCAGTTTGATTGTCTGTACCACACCCTTAAATTAAGTCTTTGAAAATAAACCCTGTATAAATGTATCTCTTTTACTTACAAGGGACCTACAAATTTTGTACATTTCTTGAGCGAGAAACTCGGTCATGGCTAGTACGCTAGACGAGGAAGCTCTCGTCGGCGATAGGAAAAGTGCCCAAGGTAAAATCCATTCTAGGATATGATAACAGACTAAGGTCATCGTCTTCTAATAGTATCAGATTTGTCCATACTGACCCATCTCACTCAATGGACCATCCTGTATAAGGGAACAAGATTCAATATTATTCGGAGTAGTGTTGTAGTCTTAGCAATCTACATTTTTTTTTTAAACGATAGATTTTTACCTAGTTCGTCTCTTGGCCCCGGACACAGGACTTACCTAACTGTGCCTGTGTGTCCAGGGTCGAGGCGAACCGGTATGCTCACGACATCGGCACGCGACGTAATGAGTGTCAGAACTACTACTTTAGCTAGCTTTGAAGATTCTGTTACCTTTGGCGACATCGTAGGTACTTGTGAAATACAGCGGTAATTGTGTAAAACACTATCAATAGCAATGAGTTTCATTTTGACAGTTCAACAACATTCATTGCGCGATTTACGTTGTTGAACAGACACATTTTTCGAACATAGGAAGCAATGGATTAATAATATCCTTCAAAATATTGTACAGATGCCAGCACATCAAGCTACTACAATCTGTCAAATTTCTTTAATAGATTTTCAACTATATCGCTAAAGTATTAAAGTTCAAGGTTGATTGGGAAAAGGACAATGTCCATGGATGTATTGAATTCCGTACCATGCTGCATCAAAGTCAAATTTATTATTCTCGTTTATTAATCTATCGAATAATTAAAAAAAACCGATAAAGGTTATTGTTGGAAAAAAAAAATTAAAGTCACATCTCGAGATTGGAACCCAGTTGATGCGTTCAATGATCCAACACGTAAGACTATCTATATCTATACTTATAATAAGAATGTAAAAAAGTTGTGTCTGTACATTGAATATATTTAAAAAAGAATAATTGAGGGGGGTTAAGAAACAGTAATAGAACACGAATCTAATAAAAAAAGTCTGTCTGTTTGTCTGTTTGTCTGTTTATCTGTTTGTCTGTTTATACACGCTAATCTCCGGAACTACTGGACGGATTTGAATGAAACTTTTTTTGTTATCTAGCTACTAAACCTGGGCAACATATAGGCTATAATTGATTTTGGAAACTGGAACACCTGATGCAGAACCGCAACAGACCAGCTAAACTATAAGAGTTAGAAAAATGGCGCCTTAAAAAAAAATTGCGTCTGATGAGCATTTTCTGCTGCGAGAATAAAATTGAAGATCCGGAACACCTGATGTGGAACTCTTAGAGCACAGCTAAACTATAATATATATAGGTTTGACATCTTAGCAAAAGTTATTCAGTCTGATGAGCATTTTCTGCTGGGAGAATAAATCTTGAAGATTGGAACATCTGATGTGGAACTTGGAGAGCACAGCTAAACTATGGCATATACAAACACGACATTTTAACAAAATTTGTTTGGTCTGATGAGTATTTTCCGCCGAGATAATAAAAATCAAGGATCAGGAACATGATGTGAAAATCACTTTTTACAGATGAGATTAACGCCTCATTATAACATTCGTATCTATGGCCTCACATACAAAAGCTAAGATTAACAATAAAAATGAGAATAAGCCCAGCTTGGTGGTAATTCACATGCCCAAGAGTTTTCAGAAATATTATTAAAAGTTGGAGAAGGTCTCCTTCCTGCTCAGGTCTGGTGACTGTTCCTGATATACTTGGAAAAGTTGTTGCCTCCGAAGAGGAATTTATACAATCAGTATTTGGGGAGATTCAGAGCATAAGAAACCATGAAAATTCGTGGTTATGTGAACGCGTTATATCGACCCCAAAAAACGAACAAGCTGCATCACTAAATGAAAAAAAATTGGGGGAAATTATTGGAGATGAAGTCGTTTACACTTCTTTTGATAACGTAGTCAATCAGGACGACGCCACCAATTATCCAGTTGAGTTCCTCAATTCACTCACAGCGAGTGGTCTCCCTGCTCATAAAATAAGACTCAAAGTTGGTGTTCCGATAATGCTGATGCGAAATTTGACACCGCCGAAACTGTGTAATGGAACCCGTCTTATAGTTGAGGTTTTACAACGCAATATTATTGTAGCTGTAATCCTCACTGGGAGTGGTGCCGGTGAGACTGTGTTCTTACCACGCATACCACTCATCGCCAAGAATTTCCCCTTTCAATTTAAACGCACACAGTTTCCTGTGACTACATGCTTTGCCATGACAATAAACAAGTCACAGGGACAGAAACTGAAAGCTGCTGGGGCTGATTTGAGAACCGGCTGTTTTTCTGATGGCCAACTTTATGTTGCTTTCTCAAGGGTTAGCAACGCTTCCGGGATTTATATTCTGGCACCCGACGGAAAAACCAAAAGTATAGTTTATAAAGATTTTTTTTAGAATAGTAATGTTAACTAATTGATATTAATTTCGCTTCATAATTTCGGAATGAAAATAATTCTACCTTTGTATTTTAATGAAGTTATAACCTACATGAAGTTATAGTCTACAACACTCAATCTAAGTTATACCAAACTTAATCGAAATCCTTCATCGGTTTTGATTGATTTATTGTCTGACATATCGACGCACAGTTCAAACTCTTGCCGAAATTCCTATCGGAACGAGAAAGGGACTGGATCCGCGTACGAAGTCGCGGGCAGAAGCTAGTTATAAATAAATAAATAAATAAATACCTGGACATTTCACACAGCACCATTTGTCCCAAGCTAAGCAACCTAATGCTTGTGTTATGGTAACTAGATGGCTGATAAACTACTTATATACATATTTTTTTTGTAAATACATACATATTATAGATAGAAAAACACCCAGACTCGGAACAAATACATGTAGGTCATACAAATATTTGTTCCGTGCGGGAATGCGGGAATCGAACCCGCGACACGCAGCGCAGCAGCCAATCGCTTAACCACTGCGCCAATCGTGCCGTCGATTAGCAATCGGTACTTGATATAAGGATTTGAATTTTAGCAATGGTATGAACCAACCCAGGTCATGCGTAATTACGTATGATTTTGGTTTCGTTCGACGCCAGCCAGTGTGCGAATTCTGAGGTGTGCGTTCTGTGTTAATATATCACTTATACCACAGACGCGTCTGTGACCGAGTTGGCGAGCAATGGCCGTACCTACGTCTAGACGTAGGTACGGCGGTTTGGTAGTGGTAGGCAGTACGGTAGGTTTTAGTTGTTAACTCCACTCGCTTCTCGTTAATCGCCGGCGGTGGATCATGCAAGCCCAAAGCCCTCGGTCGCAAGGACGTTATCGCGGCGGGATTTTACCGCGCACTGGATTTTTAACTCTCGGTGTTGAGCCAAGCATTGAGAATCCAACAGATCGTATCCCATTGCGTCAAAAAAACCCACTGTTGGATTTTGAACCCTCGGCGCTAAGCAGTGCGTTGATTAATCGAGTGCGCGAAAAAATCGCCGCAGGAAAAGCGCGCCCGTGGGTACCTGAGCTTATGCTGGGCTATTTTTATGGCCAACACACACAAAGTAGATATTTTACATACCTACAGAGAGATACAATAATCTGTAAAGCCTATTAAATAGTCTAGTTTAATAGAAACTAGCTCAAGAACAAGTACTACAAGTAGTCATGAATTAAATTAACTTGCACAAGTGAACTACGAGAAGTGGTGGCTCAGTGATAACGGCCGTGACTTACGAGTTGCAGGTCGTAGGTTCGAACCCAGACAGGCGCTTTACTTTGTGTAAATAATTTCATCAACACTGCTCTCAAAACGGTGAAGGAAAACATCGTGAGGAAACCGGCATGTCCTAGAACCATAAATTTGAAGACATGTGACATCTACCAACCCGCACTGGGCCCGCGTGGTGGATTACAGTCCACTCCCTCTCACTGAGAGGAGTCCTGTGTCCCAGCAGTGGAAACGTTATAGGACCTAGTGACCTAGGTTCAACTGGACGGTTCAATGAACTACGACGACCCCCATCGGTACTTACAGTTTACACTCCCTAGTCTAAACTGGATCCTACATAGCATTTTTGGATGAGTTTAGCATTTTTATAGGCTTGCTAATTATAGTGACATGTTCAACCCGTTAGGTGCCACGTCATGTAGAGTATACCTTCAACATTTTTAACTCGGCAGTGTAAGTTTTATGTGCTTCAGAGCAGATTGTTGTATAAACATAACAACATTTGATTGCCTTGTTGGTGTAGTGGTCAGAAGTACCAGCGCCAGTACCAGCGCTGGGGCTCTGTCTTGCATAGGGTCGCAGCATAATGCTGAGCGATAGCCGTTTTGCGTGGATGTGACGCAAGTTTCCCCTAACCATTTCTTATTGTTTTTTTTGTGTTTAATGTTCTTTTTTGCGTCATGTTTACCGAAAGTAAACGTATTTTCTTTCTTTCTTTCTTTGCGTACGGCTGATGAACGTGGGGATCTGGTTTTGATCTTGGCTCGAGCAGGGGCCTTATTCCACTCATTTACAAAGGTTTAGAGGTCTGTTGGTTGTATATTTTGACATATTTGACATACAAAATGGAATCAGAGGCCTTGGGCTATGGGTTTTTCTACCTACACAATACCCATATTGTTTCGGCATTACTTTTACTTTATTTCTTAATTTCATGGAAATGCACGTTGCCTCACACTAGAACCTATGCCTATTTCTATATCCCATCTCACATACACAAACAGCTATACCCGAAACAACTATCTGTAGGTTATACAAATATTTGTTCGGTGCCGGATTCGAACCTCCGACACGTATCGCACCTGTCACTGCGCTACAACTGCGCCTTCATTTGTTATGTAACATTACATACGAGTACTTCTGCCGACTCATCTTGGTTCATAAAAACATGACTGTCTTTACTATGAAGGTCGGTATCAAAACCGGTATGATTTACAACAATAATCATCGTAGTTCTATCGCGAGATCACCGTGAGAACACAGAGATGTGGGCGTTTTTGTGACGTCAGATGAGTGAGAACCAAGTGAAACGGTAACCTTACATGGCTCACGCATACTTGAACGTACCTGAAGACCAGCCGAAAAGAACAAAAATATCCTCCATTAGTAAATTCTTACTGGAAACCTACTTCTTCTAACAAGCCTAACATCTACATGGGACTACATGAGATAGATAGATATTATATTGTTCGATGCCCAGGTGGAGCAAAATGTTATTGCGTTTTCCACCTGGAATTTCTCTGTAGAAGCCCGGAGTCTGGATCTATACGCGGTTGTTCTACATCGTTCTCACATGTATAATTGTAACATGAATGATGTAACCAATATTTTGTAACAATTTTATGATTTAAAAGACTGCCCGTGGAGCTTCTTGCCTGTTCTTCTCCATAGGTACCTACCTACGCTTTGGAATGGGCAACTAGCTTCATCTTTCTGACTGACCGACCCCTTGACAAATCAAAAGTGCCTGTAATTGGTTTATTTGAAATAAATACTTTGAGTTTGAGTTGGTGGCAATAGGCCCCCCATGGGGCTTAAACCTTAGAAACGTAAACATAACATAATACCTAAATAAAAGCCTCCAGCCATGAAGTACAATTTTCCATGTGCAGTTTAATTCCCGTACACTGCCAAACCACAGGTAAGGAAGATCACGGATACATATTTAATTATGTATTCCTTGAATTAATTTAATTAAATCCAAAAATATCACCGTTAGGTATTTCTGACGTAAATTATGTATTCTTTTGATTTACCACTTGCTCTTTCCCCATAAGATTGTCGTCACAAGGTGGAGGAAAAACATATGTATTACATTGAATGACGTATGTATAATCGAACTGCCGTAATGCCGTGATGTGTTGCCTAAGATCGGACGCACAGGACCGGTCTAACGGGCGTCTAGAAGAAATGTTCAACTGTTATAAAGTATGTCGTGACGTTCGAATTTACGACACTTTTAGGAAACGGATTTGGATTTGTTACTTCATTTTATTTGTAGGTTAAAAATCTTATGAATGGAAGATGATTAATAAAAAGAATTTATAAAGACGCTTGTATTGAGCTATTGTGGGGCGAAACTGAAACAAAAGAAGAAGAGCTAAGTGATTCTGATTACAGGAGAGGGAACAAAAATGCAATTTTACTTTTTTTCCAAAATCGAGCACATTTTTTTTTCGAGGGGAAGTTGGATACCCTCCGTCTGGGAAGAACGGAGGGTTATGTCAGACACCTATCGACCAAAACCCCACTGTTCCTTCTAGTACCCGCCCTGAAATCCAATTTAAAAAAGGCATGTATTTAATCGAAACTCAAGCAATTCCCATTTTGCCTTGCTAAAAATATTATTGAATACTCTAATATAATGAATGGGCCCAATTGCCTAAACCGATAACCGAAGACAGAACAACTTGGTGCAGGAAAGTGGATCCGACCTCAAATATCGGGACCACGGACAGAAGAAGAGAGAGACTCTAATATAATGATTGGACCTCTTATTTTGAACCTCAAATAATTCCTTTATTTAAAAAAGCGTTTATAATTAGAAGACCGTTAAGTTTTTAAAGGATCAGTAATATATACTTTTTCATATAGCAAGACCCGTCCGTGCCTCGGAAAGCACATTATGCCATTGGACCCGGTTGTCATTCGTGGATCTTTGACAGTCGTTATGGGTCGTCAGAAGCCCGAAAGTCTGACAACCAGTCTTACCAAAGGGTATCGTAGTACCCAGTAACTGGGTTGTGGAGGTCAGATAGGTAGTCGCTCCATGTAAAATACTGGTACTCAGCTGCATCCGGTTAGACTGGAAGCCGACGCCAACATAGTTGGGGAAAGGCTAGATCTATTAGCACGTTGCGTTTTGTACTATATTATCTGCTTACCGCCATGGACCATGTAAGTATATATATGTCATGAGGACATACCGACGTGCACAACTTTACATAAAAATACCCATCCCATATTACTACGCTACCACATAATATTATGACATATTCATTACATACGTGTTCAAAGGCACATAGTTATACATAATATAGAATAGAATGGTGAACTTTCCTCGGGTTTTTTAAGGGGAACTAAGCCTTTGTGGCAGGAATAGGTAGCAGCATACCATGGTAGACAACTCATCAATTAGATACCTATGCCAATATTTGAAGAGTTTATATAACGTAGGTAGGTATTTCTAAAACAGCCTTTATCCGTAAAAACAATGACTAAACATTTTTATAGGTACCAAATGAAACGTATTGTAGGTACACAAAGTTGTTGGGTTTGTTCTAGATCAGCCGAGCTATTCTGTAAAAATCTCACTGTGAAAACGAAGGTGAAGTGAGCTTGAAGTGAGCTGTGCTGCTAAGGATTGACACTATTGACAGTTCACTTCACCTAAGTTTTCGCGGTGAGATTTTGCATGGGTAGTCAAAAGTATCTTATATTGCTAAGTGAATTCTTAATGGAAATCTCTTTTTTCTAACAAGCATTACGGGACTAGATGAGATGGATGAATAGTTCGATTCCCAGGTGAGGCAAAGTGTTATTCGGTTTTCCATCTGGAACTTCTCTGTAGCAGCAATAGGGTCGCCCCCTAATACATGGGACTTAAGGTGGATGCTCCAAGGTAGCCCGCGAAATTCAAATTTTCTTACGTTTTTTACAATTTGCTGGTCATTACTAAGTTGTACGTTGATTAAAATATGATTCGCGGGCGTAACAAATATGTATTTACAGAATTATAATAATTAGAATCGGTAATCCAGCTACACCCGTAGTGTTTGTACTCGTAGCATAAGCATTATCAGCCTGTTGCAATGTTCCCAATGCTGGGGCACCCTCTCCTCGGGGGGCGGGGAGTGGGCTATCATCCACCATGCGGGCCCAGTGCGGGTTGGTAGATGTCACATGTCTTTGAATTTTTTGGTTCCAGGACATGCCGAATTCCTCACGATGTTTTCCTTCACCGTTTTGAGAGTGACGAAATTATTTACAGAAAGTAAAGCGTCTCTCTGGTTTGAACTCGTAAACACCATGAATCAGCTCTCCCGTACTATTACAAATAAGAGGTCATTTTAATTCATTCGCAAGCGCCGATTACTCATCATATTCCCCATGACTTGTGGTCCACAGTTACTGGAACACATTGATATTCTAATGAGAACTGTATAAGTTCAACAATACGACAGTCTGCTGAGGTGTAATTAAATAAATAAATAAAATCTTTATTGAAATAAATAAGTGTTACAAAAACCTATGGAGCCTCTGAAACTCAAACTAGGTAAAAACCTGTATGTCAGATTTCAGCGCCTTCTCCCAATTCATACATTATATTTTTTATACCAACTAAGATTTTCAGAATTAATTAAAAATATAATTATTACATCATTCTGTCTGTCTATCTTCTCTCGTGTCCGTAAAAAACAATCTGAAATCAGCGCATACCGATCTGCCTAGCCTTTTTACGAACTATGTTGAGGTCGGCTTCCAGTCTAACTGGATGCACCTGAATACCAGTATTTTACACGGAGCGACTGCCTATCTGACTTCTACAATTCATTTAAATAGTGGGTAACGCGAAACCAATTGGTAAGACTGTTAGTCAGACTTTTTGGCTTTTGACTACCCGCTCATACTTACTGTAGTAAACATTTTGGCCAGGTAGTAAGATGGTAGTAGGTTGCAGGTGCAGGTTGACAGCACTGTGCACTTTCACAATTTACTTTGTGTTAATTATTTCATCACCACTACTCTCAAAACGGTAAAGGAAAACATCGCGAGGAAACCTGCATGTCCTGGAACCAAAAATTCGAAGACCTGTGACGTCTACCAACCCGCTGTGGGCCCGAGTGGTGGATTACGGCCCACTCCCTCTCGAAGAGAGGAGCCCTGTGGCCCAGCAGTGGGAACATTATAGGCAGATAATGTTAATGTCAACTTCACACGATCAACAGTATTTTCATCCGTTGTTATCATCATCCACAGCCTTTTTCATCCCACTGCAGAGTCAAAAGCCTTTTTTCCTTTACCTACGTCCTTTGGGTCAAATAAAAATGTCTTTCATTCTTCCCTGTTTTGCGCCAACCTTGGATACCTTTTGTCAACAAGTTGTGGTTAATATTAAAAAGTCTCAAAGTGTAATTTCCCCGTGCCCTTCAACCGGTATAACAATGTTATGACGACATAAATTGACATGGTGGTAGGGCTTCCCCATCTATGCACTTTTACAAAGCAGATCGATTACCGCTTACAGTTCTGGCCTATGTAACATTCAATGTTTTTGTATGGCCACTCATTACAAGGCTAACTGGAGAAATAGTCTAACAGATGGCATGATACGCCTGTCTATACTTAATGTCTCCACTGCTGGGACACAGGCCTCCTCTCCGTGAGAGGGAGTGGGCTGTAATCCGCCACGCGAGCCCAGTGCGGGTTGGTAGATGTCACATGTCTTCGAATTTTTTACTCTAGGTTTTCTAACGATGTTTTCTTTCACCGTTTTGAGAGCTGATGGTGATGAAATAATTTACACAATATAAAGCCTGGGTTCGAACCCACGACCTACAGCACGTAAATAAAAAAAAACTATATATCGAACACATAGACTATGATTATCATTGAATAAGCAACATTTTTGATGATGATGACACAATTAATTATTAGAAAATCCACAACAAGAAATGGTCAGAGAGATGGTCGATACATAGAAGATCACAAAAAAAAAAACAACTAGGAATAGACTCGTAGTGCTATCGTGAAACGAGTTCAGTAAAGTAACAATGAATGCAAAGGCTGATGACCTTGATGGTCACGAACTCCGACACGAGTAGGTACACGACACGTTTTCTACAGAACAGGGAGCTTAGAAATACAATGAACGTACAGTGCGAGTCTTCATAATGTGCACATATCGATATGAGGGAAACTAAGCTTAATTTTATCGATGGAAAAATATGTAAAAAAATAAAAAAAGAAAGTGTTGTTTTTATAGCATTTTTCAAATTCTCGTGTACACGAATCGGTATAACTTTTAAACTAAACGATCTGTCACGATGAAACATACTCAGCAATGACGGGAAATAACAGGGCGTCCTCATAAAATAACAATTAAAGTAAAAAAATGCCCTCAATTGAGAACTAAGGAAACGCAGCTATATAAGCTGCATGCGTGTCTCGCTGTAAAGTTTCTAGGGATCAAGTAGAATACGTTTAAGAGTATCGCCGCAATTGAGGATTATTATTTTAACTTTTTTTCATTGAGGATTATTATTTTAATTTCACAATTTGAATAAAGAATTTTCTTTAATGATTAAAAATAGAAAATCAACTGTCAATCTGTTGTGTGTCTTTTAGTCTGTGCTAAATAAATGTATTTTCTTTCTTTCTTTCTTTCAATCAGGATTCCAATAGAAGTGTGTAATAGAGTTTTTACATATAAAGTATGCTACGTAGCCGTGTGCAAGGCCAAGGTACATTTTCGTACAGGGGCACAGTTGTAACAATTAATGCAAAGGCAGATGGCCTTGATGGTCACGACCTCCGACACGAGTATACGACAAGTTTTCAACTGAACAGGGAACTTAGAAATACATTGAAGATATATTGTCCAATGGCCGACATCCACTTTCCAGTCTCACACTCCGTCCGCAAAAAGGCATAATGTCATAGGAACCACGTACAGACGCCAGCATATCAAGCTACCCGAATCTGTCAAATTTTCCCAATCAACCTTGAACCTTAATGCTTTAGTGATAAAGTTGAAAATCTATTAAAGAAATTTGACAGATTGTAGTAGCTTCATGTGCTGGCTTCTGTACATTTTCGTACAGGGTACAGTTGGTAAGAATCCTCCTTTTGTACCATATGCTAAGTTGTAGAGTCTTTAGACATCAGTGGTTCCTTATTACCCGACTGCGCGACAAAAAAGATAGGGTTATGTTTTTCACGCGTATCTAGGTTTCTTTTAGGTGTGTCTGGTAGATATTATGTAGGATTTTTATACCCTCGATGTATTCTAACGGCTGTATGGCAAAAACTGTACCATGACCATGTCGGGTGTCAAAATAAAGGGCTTGGGGAGACGATTCTAAAAATATACTATAAAAACAAATCACTGACTGCACTGCAACTAAAAAGTTCAAAACAAGTTCACTTTTCAAGCTTTCTGATGCAGTTGTTGGTATTAAATCCGGGATTGAACTCAAATAACTGCCGTGATGTCTACCGATTCCACCCTTAGCTGCGGGGTATTTGCGTAACGCACCATCAGTAGCAATGCTTGCATTTTGACAGTTCAACAACATTCATTGCGTAGTTTACGTTGTTGAGCAGACACATATCTCGAACATATGAAGCAATGGATCAGCAATATCCTTCAAAATGATTCAGATTGAGATCGATAGTGTGTTACGCAATTAGGGTGCAGGTGTGGGATTCTCAAGAATCCCTAAAGTCCCTAATCTTAGACAACAGGCTTTTAGGCTTAAGGAAAAACCTATGTCCAGCAATGACCGTTGATGATGTTAATTGAAACAATTACTTGGGGTTAAAACATCGCGTACAAGTAGTGGTTACCTTCCTGTGAAGTTAATTATTGTTGATTGAAGTAATTACATGACTACGATACAAGATGACTAGCCCTTTATCAATCTCCAACCGTACTTCTTAACAATGTAAGCAGGAGAACCAATTTGACTGTTACATCAAGTTTAACTTGTCAAGTTTAATTTCCTAGAAGTTAGACCGGCTAGAAAATTTAACTTTTCGGAAAACGCTAGAAAACGGAAAACTTAGAAAATTTTAATTCTCTCTCTAGTTGTCATCCGAGAATTAATTTGTTGTGGTTTGCAATGTCAATGTAACGCCAGCAGGTCAAGCTACCCGAAACTGTCAAATTTTCCTAATCAAACTTGAACCTTAATGCTTTAGCGATAAAGTTGAAAACTATTAAAGAAATTTGACAGATTGTAGTAGCTTGCTTGATGTGCTGGCGGCGTCTGTACCTATATATTTTAATAGTATTTTTCCGTATTCTCTGTACAATATGAAAATATACAGATAAGGTCAATTTCCGATTTACGTTGGATCTTGGGAACCCCATAAAGGTACTAAAGAATATCTCTGCCCACCCGTTTTTCCTGTTACATCAATGTCTTGAGCGCCCAACTACGTATGTAGATCAATTTACGTGCAGAACAATATTGTTATTTTCCTCACTATGAACGCACGAAGAACTGGGGAAAATCTCAGCATTTTGCATGTTAAGTAGCGATTTAAAAACTAAACTGAATGAGTCATATGTCTTTTGAATATTTATTATATATCATCATATATTTGGGATTCCCCACTAAAATACTATTAGGTAACAGTTTCTAAATATTTCGTTTTTGATAAACCCAGGTGAGCTTCGACCTTCAATTTTTCGTTTTTGATAAACCTTGACGAGGTTCGACCTTGGGCCTGTTAAAAAAAATTAACATCATTAGGCGACTTGCAATGAGGTAAATAATATCGTAATATCATCTTATGTTAATCTTAACTAATAAAAATGCGAAAGTAAGTTTGTTTGTTGCGCCCTCACGCTAAAACGGCTGAACGGATTTGTATGGAATTTAGCACATGGTTAGATCAGGACCTGGAAAAGGACATAAGCTGCTTTATACCCCGGATTGCAGACGAAGTCGCGGGCAAGAACTAGTTACCCATAATTGAAAGTGAGTTGTTATGTTAATCACAGATTACTTAGGTCGAACGACCCAGGGAAATGACATCTGCCCCTATCAATATATAAATGGGTAATAACTGATTGCTTTTATTTATCATTAATATATGTATGTACAAATAATGTCAAGTTAGAAATAAATAAGCAGCTTATGTAACGATCTCTGTAATATTGTAATTATATAGGTTTCGTTTGCAATGCAATGAGTCTATGGGTGACAAAACGAATATTTTTTTGTTAGTATTAGTCATACTACCAAAAATATTGTTGAGTTTGTATGAATAGGCCTAAATTATGACTACTATAGTGTGAGAGCGCCATTCTTAGAATTGTGTGTGTCAGGCGTAAAATTGTAGAACCGGCGGGGATTAATAGGGCATGTCACGGCAAAGGATTTTTATGCGACGAATAGAAATTATAATTTAAAAGTATGACATTAAAGTTGCAATTTAAATAGCAATGATGCCGCGGTATCCTCAGGCATGTCGCGACGTCCTTTGGCATCATCATTGAAATTTAAATTTTATTGTCATACATAATAAAGTTATATTTCTATTGGTCGCATAAAAATCCCTATCCCATACCGCCAGTGGACGCCGGCCCTTACAACTCAGGCATTTTACTTCATTTTCACAAATTATTTTAACACTAAGTAATTTTTTGTCGAAAAAGCTTTTATTTTATTGCTCCATAGTTAGATTCCTGTCTAGACAATGGATATTAATTAATGACGTATGTACCTATTTGCCTATTATAAGTTGACTCATCAATTCTATGGGTGTAATAAATATACGTCTGGAATGCTAATACAGTGCTGTTTTTGTGTTTTTAATTTGATTACGTATTTGGTTATTTTGTAGGTAATAAATATATGTTATGGATGCGAGTCTCGCTGCAAGGCAAGCGCCTCTTCTCATACGGAGAAGTCAAGAGCATTGATCGAAATTTTAATTGAAATAAAATGAATAACAAATAAATAATCATAATTAATTAATTATCTTTGATTTTTCATCAAGTTTGATACACAATCTTTAATTTATTGTACCTTTTCCCCTAAAATATGACATGTTTTAATTGTATAAAATTTCTCTTCAGTGTGTGTACATATAATAGGGGTCGTGTTCCTTTTGTTATAGGTAGGTATGTGGGTAATAGATGAGAAAAAATTGCAACCATCATTTTGAAACATTTTTTATTGTAGGTATATAAAATACTTAAAAACTAAAATACTTGGAATGTCACATCACGGTTGAGTAAAATTAGATCTACTTTTAAAGCGACTAGTATATTGGTAAGTCATAATTGAGGACGACATTTATATAAAATCGAGTCCCAAATAATTTATAATACTTATAGAATTGTCATTGCACTGAATCCACATTTTAAACAATAAGTTAATTTCTTTGATTAACTAAAATATTTACACAAAATAAATGCATGTAATGCTTGAACACTTAAAACAGTGTTTTCAAATTGTAATATATTTAACCCTGGAGCGATTGACTGGAGATTATAATAACACAGTTCCGGGTTCCTCGGTATCACTTTGAGTCGTTCACTTCCTGTCCATCACAAGCTTCTCGTCCACACACAGGATGCCGAACCAGGAGTATCCATGAGGACATTTCGGCGTCTTCCGGATTCCGCCAATAGATTCGTTGCTGTAGTCAATGTCTTCTTCACTAACCTCCGGCAGGACCTTGCGCTTCCTCCTTCTTTCGGACTTCTCGCATTCGCAGTCGATGAGTGGTGACAACTCTCCAGGAAGAACAACGTTCAACTGTTCGTTGTTGGGGTCCTCCTTTTGAGCTGACATTTTTTCGAAGAACTCCCAAACTTGTGTGGCCTCCTCCTCAGTTGGAATGTCACAGTTGCATTCATTGGACGCGTATGCGACTGCGGCGACGAGCGCGAGTAAGAAGAGTACTTTGGCGGCCATGATGAGTTGTTTACTTAACGAAGCTCGCTACTGAAGTGATTCAAGTTTGGAACACGCGCGCTTATATACTCATTCAACGATACCTATTGGCTATGTATCAGTAAAGTCTGCGGGTTCATTTTAATAATAATTGTTTGTTTAATTGAAATACGTCGTTGTAAGTTTAATTAATTTTAATCAGCATTCAATTGTTTGATATAATTGTAAAATTTTAAGTTTTAGGCGTTGACTGAGTTTCATGTTGTAATTTTTTTAGGCGGTTGTATTTTTAGTCAAAAAGTGCTTATTATTTGTGCTTCTACATTTTTTTAAACTATGAACTGACTATGGCCTGGTAGACTAGTTTTAGTTGTTAAACGAATCTAAGCAAATATTTTAACAATGGGTACATTTTTTCTCCTCTTGCAAAAACTTTCTAATGGGTTCTTAATAATATGTTACTACTAGCTGCGCCCCGCGGTTTCACCCGCATAAGTTTAGATTCCGTGGGAATATCGGGATAAAAAGTATTCTTTATGTTAGTTCTGGTTATAAACCATCTGTGTGCCAAAATTTTCATCCAAATCCGTTCAATAGCTTTTGCGTAACAAACATCCATCCATCCATACAAACTTTCACGTTTATAATATTAGTAGGATTACCTACAGGTAAAAAGTCAAGTAACGCCGAAGTATTCCACTAAACTAGGAAAGAAGACAGAAAATAAATAAAAATGTATTTTTTTCCAAATTACCGCCTCCTGCCGGGACAAAATTATATAAAATTATTTCTTGTATCTGTTCATCTAATGATATCGAAAACATTTCTCAGAAAAAATATCTGTAACATTGAATATAAATATACATATTAGTGACATGTATATAATATATATTTTGTATAACTATGTATTTGTTATTTTATTTGTGTAGTCGTTTTTGAAGGCTTTCAAGGGTAGGTACCGTCTTTTAGTTATTTATTTAAGCAGTTATACGTAATTTCTATATCTAAAAATAAACTTATCTATCAAAATACAGAATATTGTACCACTATTTGAGTCACGCTTCACTTTCGACTTCATAATATTGTGGTACCTTCTAAGTAGTTTTTTTATACTATGTACGAGGGTCGTTCAATGTATTCGTGATATCAGGGTGATTTACTAATGATGTGGGTAATTTGACTAATTAATTAATTAATGACTTTATTTAAGAGTATAAAGGTAAAATTTCATATAGTTGTGATCATTAGTTTGCTAGTTATCCTACTCAACGACAACTGGAATGGCTAACGTGACAATGTTGAAGAAAATCGAGCACCGCGCTGTAATTAAATTCCGTACGAAACAAGGAATAAGTCAAAAAACTATTCAAGAAGTGATGGTGGCTGTTTACCAAGATTCTGCCCCTTCATTATCTATGGGTTAAAAGTGGTCAAGTTAATGTAAAAGGGGCAGAGCGAGTAGAAGACGGCTACTGGTTACTGTCTCTACGGAAGAAAACATGAAAAAAGTTGAAAAGCTTATACTGGACGATGCTTGAATGAAGATCAAAATGATAGCAGAGATGACCCACCTCTCTCTTGGTGCCGTACACACTATTCTTCATGACCTTTGAAAGGTAAAGCCTTTCAAAAGTCAGTGCAAGATGGGTGCCGCGAATGCTCACGGCGCCTCAAAAGCAAGTGCGAATCGAGTGCTGTAGAGAGTTTTTAGAGCTCTGTGGTGAACTTCCATCAAGTATTTTCGATCGAATTGTTACTAGAGATGAAACTTGGGTTCATCATCATGACCCTGAAAGTAAGCAAGAGTCGTGCAGTGGCACAAGAAGGGTGCTGCACCCCCTACGAAATTCAAAGTGGTTCCGTCCGCCGGAAAATGGCCACAGTATTATGGGACTCAAAGAGAATTTTGCTGATTGAGTACACAAAAAAAGGTGAAATCATAAACGCAGCATCCTTCGCATCCACTTTACGAAGGGGTAAACTGACCACCGGTGTGTTGCTTCTTCACGACAACGCGAACGCCCCGGTCCAAACGGCGCGTGTTTCCAAGGCTGCTGTGCGAGATTGTGGTTTAGAAGAAATTATAACCACCCACCCTATAGCCCGGACCTAGCCCCGAGTGATTATTATTTGTTCCCTAATTTGGAAAAAGTCCTTCGTGATACAGACAGGTGGCTAGTACTGAGAATTTCCTAAATATAACCTAACTTCACGCCTGTAATCCCCGAAGGGTTAGGCAGTGGTGTAGCTATGATTCACTCACATAATTATCGTCTGTTATGTATAACTCCCATGTTAGGGGGCGAGCCTGCTGCCATCAACTCCAGACTTCGTACGGCTACTGAGAAATTCCAAAACAACAAAAATAACAACACTGCCCGACTCGGGAATCGAACTACAGTGCGACTATTGTCTTCTCACTCTATTGAATTCAAAACGAAAAGGGACGGGTAGAATATAATAACGTGTTTAGGAATATCAAGTTTTTATGAATTAGGGATGAATCCTACATAAATGAAGAATTTGGTTTTCAGGAAATGACTAATGCTAAAGACGCGAGTCCCGAATAACTTGGTTTCCGATTGTAGTTTGTTCAAATTATTGGCTGACCCAATACCATTTTGGGCAGGTTCTCCAAAATAATAAGATTTCTTTTGCCTGTTTTTTTGCAGACAACATTAAGCTTGCGTCTTCGTATTTTGACGGTCGACGCACCTACTTGTGTAGACGAATTTTAAATGCAGATATAAAAGGACTCTTAGTTATTGGGACAGTTGATTTTTGACCGTTAGTTTTTAAAACTATTTGCGGATTGGTAGCTTCGTAACTTAAATGATTCTTAGCTACTTATTGTAAATACTTAGTAATAACAGACTACTTTCAGATAATCAATTTGGTTTTAGGCCCAATAGATCAACTAGCTTGATTAGTTAGTAATTACTACCAATATAGATTATGGCGTGCACACAATTGGGATCTTTCTAGACCTTGCCAAGGCCTTCGACACTATTTCATGTAGGTACGTTACTGTTACACATGCCTGAAACACTGGGAATAAGAGGAGCACAACTTCTACTATTTGCGGATTGTCTCAGAGATCGTCATCAGTGTGTAAAAATAGGTCAGCATACAAGTTCTGAACTTAAAAATAGTTGATTTGGAATTCCACAAGGCCGCATTTTGGGCCCCACGTTATTTTTAATCTATATAAATTAACTGTGCAGCCTACCACTCCAAAATGGAGGCATAATATCTTATGCAAATGACACCGCTCTACTGTTCTCAGCTAAATCAAGGGCTGAAGTCAATAAATATGCTCAAAATGGTTTTAAAATCATCTCTAATTGGCTCCATAATAATCTCCTAACATTAAATACAGATAAAACAAAACACATTTTATTTACAATGAGAAATACTATCATTTTATCATCTACGCACACAATTATTGTAGCATGTACGCTGCCGCTGACACTGCACGTTCTTGCCTTACTTTAGCTAAAGCTGACCATTTAAAATACCTAGGTGTCACTATTGACTCCAATCTAAATTTCTTTTAATTTTTTTTTTTTTTTAAAGAATTTACGGAACATAGCCGACTAAAAATTAATTAAACAGGTTCGCTACCTAACACTCTAATTCTGAACCATCACTACTTGCACCTGTTATAAAAAATGTTTTTGTTTATTTTTTAGGCACTATAATTGTATGGGTACTGACTAAATGTACACCTTTTGTAAACGTTTTTATTAAATACATTATTCTTATTCTTACTTATATTGACATTAAATTGCGTTAAACATAAAGCTTGCATATTTTCACAAATCAAAATTTTTTGTTGTTAATGAGCACTTATGAAACGTCAGAAGCTAGGTGCACGGTTCTAGGAAGAAAGAAAGAAAATACGTTAATTTGCGGCAAATATGACGCATAAAGAGAAAATAACAAGTTGGGAGAAAACATGCGTCACATCCACGGAAAATGGCCAATTCTAATTGATCGTTTCCTATGGAGAAGAGCCGGAACAATCCCCACGGCTACTCTTTTAAAAATTGCTTTGGCAACGTTTTCAAATCATAGTTTTAATTTTTTAGATATAAGTATTTAGTTAGCTTTAGGTTGGACATCATCCCAGGAGAGTGTACTACCGGGATAAAAAGTATCCTATGTCCTAACTCAGGAGTGTGTGAAAAGATAACAGACAGACGGCGAGGGAGCCAGACCGAGTAACTTTTGCGTTTATAATATTATGAGTAGTCAGATAGGGAACGCCGAGCTCATCTAGTTTTTATTAAAATATGATTGAAGTGTAAAAGTGTTTGTACAAACCTACTTACAGAAATAAAATCATTTACCATTTAATACGAGTATGTAAAATTCTCGTGTCGCAATGTTTGTTACCAAACTCCTCCGAAACGGCTGGACCGATTTGTATGAAATTTTGTGTGCATATCGGGTAGGTCTGAGAATCAGCCAACATCTGCTTTTCACACAAAAAAAAATCCTAGAAATAATGTACATGGCAAAACAACGTTTGTGAGTTCAGCTAGTTATCTATACTAATCTAAACCTACTAATAATAAAGCTAAAGAGTTTGTTTGGTTGAACGCGCTATTCTCTGGAACTGCTGGTCGGATTTGAAAAATTCTTTTTGCATTTGATAGCCCAATTCTAGAGGAAAGATAAAGTTATTTAACATTACGCTATAACCATTAGGAGCCGAGCAAAACGAAAAAATCAGAAAGAACGGTAAGCGAAAACGAAGTGATGCCACGGGGTGGGTCGGAGGAACGAGCACGCGGTCGAAGTCGAGAGTAGAAGCTGGTTAGTAACTTAGTAGTAATAGTGGATGGAAATACGGATATGGATACTTTTAATTACTGAAAACCGAATGTTATTCTTCCGGTCCTGGGGGTCTACTCCAAAGTGGTAAATTTATCGTATCGGCCGAATGTTTGGCCGTTTCCCGCTATGAAGTTACTATTTGGTTCGGTCGGTCTCGATCCTACACTCCTACACTATTTCGAATATTGACTATGTTCCCGACCCAACTGAGGCGATCCGAACTTTTTTCGCATTTTTCAATAATATTCGGTTCGGCCATGTGTCGGTCCGATCCGAACATTCGAATGTGTCACTTCGGAGTAGATCTCGGTTCTAATAGAAAATATTCAACAATTATTCCCTATTTCCAATGACTATGTAAATGTGTATGCAAATTACCTTATGTACACAAAATTGACTAATGCGTAGTCAGTTTGAGTAGCAAATTATTGTAGGACGAATGACGATACAGAATGTGCGGGAAGAATAACAAACTTAATTAAAATAATTATAAATAACAATACGCTGTGAATACCTAATTGATGAAGAGAGACGATATTACACACACACACAATCAGCCTATAATGTTCCCACTGCTGGGACACAGGCCTCTTCTCTGTGAGAGGTTATGGGTCACAGTCCACCACGCGGGACCAGTGCGGGTTGGTTACGTTTTATGCGATCGTCATATTTTTACTAAAGATTAATTTGCAGCTTATATAATTTTAAGAGCTATAATTATAATATATTTTAAATACTATTTAAAATCCTTATTGTGGCGAAATGAATTTTGATCAACACACAACGTAAAAACAGCGCTGTAATTAGCAAAAATGAAAAAATCGCGGGCTACATTGACGGAGCAGCTACTCGGCCACTAAACACCATAGCATAAAATATAATTTTGACACTCCCAACTCCACAGTTTGACACGGCCAATGATGAGACGTAATAAAAATTAAGTAAACAGGGCTCGGTTACCACTCGAATGGTAAGGCCATAAAAGTGCAATTCTAGTTTATTATAACTGACACTAGGCGAGCCAGGAAATTGGGCAGAGGGGGTATGACGTCATCGAGGGAGGGGGCACGCTAGGTAGATTGAATTTATTTTGGTACAAACCGAATCCGAAACGACGAGTTCTCTCAGAGAACCAAAGTTGTCATAGGTACGATTACAGCCTTACACCAGTACATAGCTCACAGAATAAACAAGCTGAAGTAGCATAGGTCGGCCATATTAGCTGTAGAACCGATGACCGTTGGGGGGTGTTCGAGAGTTGAGACCGCTAATCGGTAAACGCAGGGGTCCTTAGGCTAGGTGGTGGAGCCGTCGTCATCCACTGCTACCAGTCATGGTAGCAGCTGGATGACAGTTGCCGAGAATGGAGAAGAATGCGTGCGATTGGAGAGGCCTCTAGCGGTGCACTTTTGTAGGCTGAGGTTTTTAAAGCCGAGTGCGCGATGGAACTTGATGGGACAAACACAATTCACAATTTAACTGTTTTAGGGGTGAATTTTCAAGAATCTTTCCTTGGTGAAGAACTCTTCATGCTTCCCCACCGGCGTAGGTCGTGGGTTGTCTGTAATTGAATGAATGAATTCAAGTTTTTTATAACGTAAGTTTTATTGTTGGCTAGTTTTGGGTGATGCCTAGAAAATGTATATAGGAAAAATAAAAAAATAAATGGATAAAGAAAGAAATAAAAAAAAAATAGTTTATTCTGCACAAACAAACCGCACATTACAAATAAAATAGACCTAAAATATACACATACAACGTAGTCAAAAGCCGTAGGTAAGACGGGTGGTTTCATTCTCATGTTAGTTTTTGTATTTAGTGGCTTTAGTGGTGTGAGTTATTGAATGGGCTTCCTCAACCCGTGGGAGAAGTTGTCAAGAAAGTATTGTTAACCGTCTTGTATTTACATAGTGTAGTGGAATTTTACAGATAGAGCCTTTTATAATTTGCAGATAGGCATATTATAATTTAATAACCCGGAAGTCCTTATTTAATATGTATTAAGTAATAAAGACTGGGTAAAAATCATTGCGAACTAGGCTATGGACATCATTAGCCTATAATGTCGAAAGTTGGTGCAATCCCACGTCCCCAGTGTGGGTAGGTTAGGTGGATGTCTTTTATGTCTTCGAATTTTTGGTTCTAGGTCATGCCGCGATGGTTTCCTTCAGTAGACTAGTTGCGTTAGATGCAAGCCAGCACCACAATTGCGTAATTACACTTTCTTTCACAATCCGAAAGTCTTTGAAATTGAAATTCCATCCATTATCTTATCTAGCTTATCTTATCTTATATCTGTTGCTTCATATGGAAAAAGCGTCTGCTCAACAACGTAACTAACGCAATGAATGTTGTCGAACTGTCAAAATGAAAGGCTACTGGTACGCCACCCCGGTGGAGTATTAAAACAATATCAAATGATCTTGGTAATTTTTAAGTGGATTATATTAGTAAAATAAATCACTAATAATATGTGTACATAGTGTTTTAGTAATGCTACCGTATCTTAAAACAATAATTCCATTTTCCAACAGGAATCACGCACTATCTTCAGGTCAGTAGGTCTAACGATAACCTTACCCTTCAGTAATTATTATGTTTACAAACACTTAAATTCATAATAATCTCGATAGTCCCTCAGAAATCCCCAGATCAAGGAAGTGCATTGATTATTATCAAAAAGGGGTAATTCGGGTAATTACTAATTAGTCATTTTAATAAACATGTGGGTGTAAGTTATCGCAGATGCAATCTGTTTGACCTTAGACATTGATCTCATTATCTGCCTAGCCTTTTCCCAACTATGTTAGGATCGGCTTCCAGTCTAACCGGATGCAGCTGAATACCAGTATTTTACATGGAGCGACTGCCTATCTGATCTCCACAACCCAGTTACTGGGTAATACGATACCCCTTGGTAAGACTGGTTGTCAGATTTACTGTCTTCTGACGACTCGTAACGACTGTCAAAGATCCACGAATGACAGCCGGGACCAACAGCTTAACGTACTTTCCGAGGCACGGAGGGGTCTTGATATGTAAAGATGGTCACCCATCCACGATCAACCGCGGCAAGCGTAGCTTAACCTTCGATCGACCCGTGTGGCTGTTATTACTTAGCCATAAGGCCTTCTTTTGACACTAGACATTATGTTTCAATATGTTTTAAATTATATAACATACCATCACGCCTGTATTCCCCGAAGGGTATGACAGAGGTGTACTTAAAGTACACCCACATTTTGCAAGTTGTGTTGAAAGAAAGAAGGAAAAAGTATTTATTGCGACTCGTACAGGATCTAAAACTAAACTAAACAAAGTTAAAAATAAAACAAAATAAATTTTACCATTTTTAATAATTGGTTGACATTAACTGCGGATAAAAAATCGCACCTTACTCACCATACAAAATATTGTATGACCCATCCTTGCTAAGAACCACTAACACTACATTTATTACTTAAAATTCATTAATTGATTACACAATGCACGTAATAGACTCACGTCAAATGACTCAACTCCAGTCATAAGTGACGAGCGCCATTTATCTGCGACTATGCGCGTACGCATAAGTACCTACATACATATGCGCAGACTCACGACACCGGTGATAAGC
Source organism: Apamea crenata (assembly GCA_949629185.1). Lineage (NCBI taxonomy): Eukaryota > Metazoa > Arthropoda > Insecta > Lepidoptera > Noctuidae > Apamea > Apamea crenata. The sequence goes on from OX451377.1 coordinate 12,435,708, forward strand.
TCTTGTAACGAGATTTTCCCATCACTAAAAACGGTTTTTTTTCTTTAGAGTGTAAGGGGAAAATGAAATGGGTGTTACCACAACATTGAGTAATATTAGTTGGTATATAAAATATTGTACCTATTTTGTAAAAGTTAGGAAGGAAACAGGTACATGTTATTCGTGATATTAGTGAGTAATTTTGGTTAATTATATTAAAATGTTAAGAATTTCCTTCCCGTTATATAATGTCAAATATTTTGGTACTGAATTTTAAATGATGTAACTAAATAGTAGGGATTTTTGCCAGGTATCCTGTTTAGTCCAGGAAAAAAGACAAATTAAAGGCAAATCTGCGAACTCTTATTTTCCTGACATACCTATGTTATTTTATATGAAATATTGAGAATTTTCAGTATGGTATTTGTTTCACCAAAATATCCGTAACTTGTTTTAGCGCACTGTACTTATGTACAGTGCGCTGAAAAAATATCAATCAATCAAAATATTTATTTGCTAGAATATGGTACATAATAAGGTGTTACAGTAAATTTGTTTCAGCATATCCTGCCCTATCATTTAATGTATTCACACTCAGCGATGTCAATTAATCTAACTTACAGATTCTATTGATTTGTCTTCTAGATAGCCCTTAATGGTATAATAATATCTTATAAATATTAATAGTTTGAAAAGTATTTTTTTAAACTTGGTCAGCGGTTAGTCTTGAAAACTATTTGGTAAGTGATTGTAAATAATAATCAACATGGAGTATTAATTTTAGTTTTATTGGTGGCAGCCAAATTCTATCTTTATGTCGTGTTCGGCCATTTGGCGTGTCAGTGTTGGTTTCAAATAAATTGTAGTTTTCCTTAACAAAAACACATAATTATGTATTTCAAAAATATATAAACATGGCAGAGGTAGAATTAACACATCAGTTTAGTCACTAAGCTATTGCTTTTGCACTAAGTATTAGATTTTCTTTCCGCCACGTGGGCCCAGTGAGGGATGGTAGATGTCACATGTCTTTGGATTTTTTCGGTTGTAGGACATGCCGGATTCCTCACGATGTTTTTCTTCACCGTTTTGAGAGCAGTTGTGATGAAATTCAATACAGAGAGTAAAGTGCCTGTCTGGGCGGTGGCGTGCATTGGTTTTCAGAATAGGTGGGAAGGAATTTTTTTTTTTTTTTCCTGGACATTTCACACAGCACCATTTGTCCCAAGCTAAGCAATCTAATGCTTGTGTAATTTAATTTCGTCGTATTAACTTGAACGATTAAAGACCATTGACAATGTGCAAATAGTACGGGAGCCGAGTAGGCCGTCTGGCGACTGCCTACTGCCACGCGTGTTTGTATGAAGAATTTGTTTTTTGTTAGGTATGATAATTTAGCGAGTTTCCTAATTGTGGGGCACACACAGTAAAATGTAATTGACAGGATTATGGTGATTTTTCGAGGTAGGCACTGCTTATATGCCTTTATGCAATGCACGCATCTCTCTGTGTGTGTGTGTGTGACTACAAGTCGTTAGAGAGCAGATACCACTGGACCACCACTTCTCATTGTAAGACTAGTTTAACTGAAATCTTCTACTTGTTTATAACCGACTGTCCCAGTACCAGAACTTTAAGGGACATTATAGACACTGGGTTCTCATCATTATAATGAATGCATTATCTTAGTATGCATCCTCTTTGTGGCCATATCATCTATATATATAAAATTCAAAGTCCTGACTGACTGACTGACTGACTGACTGAGACATCAACGCACAGCCTAAACCGCTGGTCCTAGAGACATGAAATTTGGAGGGTGTATTCTTCGTGAAGAGTAGGTATCCACTAAGAAAGGGTTTTTCGAAATTCTACCCCTAAGAGGGTGAAATGGGGGGATTTGGTTTGTATGAAAAATCTTATTGCTTGAGTTAATAAACTTGAAACTTCGCACGAATATTTTTCTAAGTAAATTATGAAGTTGGGCATTTTTTGTTTTTATAAACTACCCCCTAAAAGAGGATTGGGGGGTTTCAAAGTTTGTATGGAAGAATTTTAGCGCGCGGTCCGATTTAATCAAAACTCAGTATTTATACCTAAAATTGAAAGGAACGAATAATGTGTATCAGGGTTTTTCGAAAATCTACCCCTGACGGCCTGAAAAGGGGTAGTCAATTTTACAGGGGAGGATTTTACGGCGTGGCTTGATTATTTCTAAAATTGGTATAAATAATCTTTGAGTCAAGTTATGAACACATCCCAAATGATTTTTCAAAATTCCACCCCTGTGGGGGTGAAAAGCGGGGATACAGTTTATATGAAAATTCTTATTCGTTAGGTTAATAAGCTTGAAAATTGGCATGAATACTCGCCTAAGTAAGCAATAAAGTTTATCATTATTAGTTTTTCAAACTACCCCTCAAAAGGGGATATAGGGGTGTTGAAGTTTGTGTGGAAGAAATTGAATGCGCGGTCCGATTAACTCGAAACTCAGTATTGATACTTTCGACAGAAAATAATTAATAATAAGTACATATGTAAAGTTGTCGAAAATTGACCCCTGGCGGGGCAAAAAGGGGTAATTCGGTTTTTAGGGGAGGATTTGAACTTGAAACTGTATGTTACATTTTCACGCCTAAACCACTGAACTTCTGATTTGGCAAAGAGATAGATGGCATCCTGGGGAAGCACATACTTTTTATCCTGGTACCACGTTCCCGTGGGATAACTTCCGACATCCACGCGGGCGAAGCCGCGGGCAGAAGCTAGTCTATTATACAATTCAATTATCGTTTTTAGGGTTCCGTACCTCGAAAGGAAAAAACGGAGCCCTTATAGGATCACTTTGTTGTTCGTCCGTCCGTCCGTCTGTCTGTCAAGACCCTTTTTCTCAGGAACACGTGGAGGTATCAAATTGGTATTTATATCAAATACTCAAGTCTACTGACCCTTGAAGCTGTGAAAAAATCAAACTTCTAAGCCAACGCAATCAAAAGATACAGCCGTTTATGCCGCAAATTTTCGACACTCGCAAGGTAATCAAAACCTACAGGGTACTTCCCATGAATTCAGAATCTTGAAATTTGGTACTAAGCAACGTCTTATAGCACAGATAAAGGAAAAATTGCAAAAACCGTAATTTTTTTGTTACATCATATAATAAAAATATTTTTAATCAGTTTAAATTGTACGGAACCCTCGGTACGCGAGTCGAACTCGCACTTGGCCGGTTTTTTGTTCTTTGGCAACTCCTACACCTACCGCTATTCGTACACTCAAAATTTTCCTCACGACATATTCTTCATTGTGATTCCTCCGCATCACAAATCCCATACCTATATTAAGACAATGGATCCTCGTAACTTCTCGCTACCAGGTCGCCAGCAGGTCAAGTTACCCGAAACTGTAAAATTTTCCCTATCAACCTTGAACCTAATGCTTTAGCGATAAAGTTAAAGGAATTTGACAGATTGTAGCAGCTTGATGGCGTCTGTACAAGGATCAGAGTTCCTTGTACACATTTTTGTAGTTTGATAAACCCCAAAAATCGAAGTCATACATGTAAAGTCCCAAAATTAAACCTAATAGGAACAACGTAGAAGTAATACAATAAAAGAATATATAATTTAAATGAAGCCTCTGGCATTTTGTAGTAAGGCTGTCTTCCCACCAATGTGCTAGCTTCGTAGCGATGGATGTGTAGGATGACAAAAACAATAGGATCCTTTGATGTTCATAGCTCTTGTTCAAATGTGATTAGTAACTAAGCTAAAAGTTTAAGATACCTACTAAGTATTTAAATGTAATTTGTACCTACCTAACTAATTAATAATGTACACAAGTAATCTGTGGAAACGTCGTTGATTGTACATTTACCCATATGTCTATAGATATATATATATTTTTTTCTTTTTGTAAAACATACTGTATAATTGTTTGTTTTTCCCAAATAAATAAAATAAAAATAGCTTGGGTGGTTAGGCGGAAAGCACGTTAACCCATTGGTCCCGGCTGTCATTCGTGGATCTTTGACAGTCGTTACGGGTCGTCAGAAGACCGAAAGTCTGACAACGAGTCTTAACAAGGGGTATTGTATTACCCAGTAACTGGGTTGTGGAGGTCAGAGAGGCAGTCGCTCCATGTAAAATACTGGTATTCAGCTGCATCCGGTTAGACTGGAAGCCGACCCCAACATAGTTGGGAAAAGGCTAGGCAGATGATGGGTGGTTAGGTTCAACGGAACTAAGTTTTTGTATCGCGCAAAGCGCATTCTCGTAGCACGTCTTACCCACTATGTTATACGTTACTTACATAATATTTTAAATGCGAATGTCTGTCTACCATTTCACGCCTTAAGCGCTGATTGGATTTCAAAATAGTTCGTTCCCGTAGGATTATTTCGTAATCGGGCAAAAGTATTCTATTTCCTAATCCAGGTCATGGTACACCCAAGTGCCAAACTTCATCCAGATCCGTTCAGCCGTAGAAGCGTGAAAGCGTTACACTGGTGAGGAGCCTCACCCAGAAGACCAAGTCTCTCTTCAGTTATTAGGTACTAACATAGCTTTTAAGTTCACACTAAAAATATAAATGTAAATATAATGGATCAATGGTTGTCTGTATACATAAATTATATTATTAAATGGGTTGCAACAAACAAACATACAGAAAATCAAATCTTTTCTCTTTATAATATTGGTATAGATTAGCTTAGCTTCACCGCGCACCTCGCACGTGGTGGAAGGGCAGCCTGACGGTATATTCAGACGTCGCGTGCGGCTGATCGGCGTCGTATCGACCAATAAACACGGACCTTACATCCAGGCAACTATTACTGCCACTAACTATTTCAGGTAATTTTAATTTAATTGAAATTATGTATTTTTGTGCCTAATTTTTTTTGGTGGAATTACTTGTAAGTATGTACATTAGTTTAGACTTACGGTGAAAGGAAATATTTTGAGCTTGAGCTTTGAATTATTAGTCTGAAATGCTTCGCAGTGAGCAAGCGTGGTGATCAATCATCGTTACTTTCTCCATATGGGTGCTGTGCGTGGGGTCCTGGGTTTGAATACCAGGTCGGGCAAAGTGTTATTGGGTTTTTCAATTAGGAATTTCATAGTATCAGCCCGGAGTTGGGAAGTTAGCGGCGGGACACCATCTTGCCTCGGACAGCACGTTAAGCCGTTGGTCCTGCGCCTGATCTCTCTCCGGCCGTGTACTGATTGCCGTGCCATCGGACTATGAGAGTGAGGGAAAAAAAAAAAAAAAAAAAAAAAAAAAAAAAAAAAAGGGAAGAGTGAGTGCTCCTGTGTCTGCGCACTATAATAAGGTTGGTCTCCGTTGGGATTGGTCACCGTGGCCGAAATACGGTCTGAAGGGCTATTGTCGAGGTCTATGCAAGGCAGTGTTGAGTATTTAATAGATAAAGTTTCTATTTATTTATATACTAACTGCATTGTTGGTCTAGTGGTCGTAAGCGCTACTGCTGAGCAAGAGGCCCTGGGTTCGATTCCCGGGCCGGGCAAAGAGTTATTGAGAATTGCTCAGTAGCTACCCGGAGTCTGGGTTTGTACCCGGTTAATGGCAATAGGCTCGCGCCGTATTAATTGGGACTTAAATATAACTGGTGAAATGTGGGTTATTAAAGATACACCTCTGTCTAACCCTTCGGGAAGTACGTGCGTGATGTTATGTTATAAAGACGAGTTGAATGGAAAGCCTGTTATGCTCTAACTAAGACACTACAGCAAAGGAAGAGGGATACACCCTTCACAGACTCAAACTACGTATGATACTGTAGCTTGAGAGATTTAGAGTAGTTTTTAGAATGTGTCATATGCGTGCACTTATCAAAATGCCTGCGATAAATTCAAATTCAAAATATTTTATTTCACATAAACCTACATGGGCACTTTTGAAACGTCTGAAGCTAGGTGCACGGTTCTAATTGGTCGTTTCCTATGGAGAAAAGCCGGCAAGAAACTCCACGGTTATTCTTTTAAAAATAATTGGCTTTTACAATGTTTTCAAATTACTGAGTTAATAGGTATGGGAGGACAGAGTAGGCCTGTCAACAAGTACCAATCTTGCTAATAACGTTTTAAGTGATATCAGGTCTCCAAACCAATCTACAATCTAAAACATATCAGAGATAGGCTCCAAATTCGCTCACATGTGAGGAGATAACAGTTACGATACATTTTTGTTTGATTAAACGTCACATTCGGCTTTAGGTACATGATATTGAAACTAGTTAGGCACAAGCTAAGCTCTCCAGGGCTTAGCCACGAATCAGAAGGGCAATTTCCGTATTTTAAGACCGTTTATAATCTAAACTCTCTCTCAATTTGTTAAAAAAAAAACCACTAATTTTAACATAGATTGTCGTAAAGATATTACGAGAATTGGCCTCCAGACTACAACAATGCGAATGAATCACTCTTTTCTGCGGCTTCGCAGATGTATCAGATCTTTCCCGAACATTTTCTAGAGATTCATTAATTTTTCAACAAGGAAACCAGTGACCATCCCCACTATGAGCTAATCAATACACTACCATCACCAGCGCTTTATTGCAAAATATTAATCTCGATTACTTACATCTATATACATTACACACACAGCCGTATCTTCGTTCGCTGTAGAAAAATCTTAGTAGCTCCCCCTACGGCCGCTCACAATAATTAGTTTAACAGTGTTCGTACACCCCACCCACCCCCGACACCCCCAAACACCCCCAGAACACCCCCTCATTGGAACACACACGAGGATGCTTGTGGAGATGTGTGTGTGCCAACTATTGGGAAAATATCCAGGAAAATTGGGGAAAATAGTCATTTGTATTTAGTCGACAGTGCTTACGTAGTATTGTAGCTTTATGTATGACAAACACGTTCGAATTAAATTGATACGACGGATCTGTACAATTAGTATCGTAGGCTTTAAATTTTGAAGAGATGCATGTGATAACTATAGTTGTGTAGACAGAATTCATTTCGGTATCTCTGGACGAATGCCAGAGAAAGAAAGATGGCCGTTCTCTGCTGGCTCAATCATAATAAATCTTGGTCCTTCAAGAAGCGACTGCTTTCACTTCCGTAAACTATGTAGATGTCTCATTCGTAAATATATCAATATTAAACGGCCATTTTTTTTTCAACTCAGTTGTAATTAGTGCACAATTTTAGCCTTTACGACTTCACGAGTGAGATATTCGAGTGCGGTCAGCCAGCAGTGTGTATCATGTAACAGTCAGTCTTGTTATCAACATTACTGGCTGGTTTTATCGTTTTACCACGTCCAATTTTCGTGTAGCTGAAATAAGGAACAGACCTAATTAATGGTGATGTTCTTCAAAACGATCAGTTGCATAGTACTCGCAACCGGCGTGCGTGTATTACCAGATGTATGTATGAACGTAAGCGAGGCAAAAGGAGTATGTCAGGATCATAGCAGGCGTTCTGTAGTTTCTGCCTACCCCATGGGAAGAAGTCGTGAGCGTATGTATGTATGGACTAAGGAAAGATCAGATTAAAATTGGATGTTTGCGATTTGATCGTCTGATACTATGACACATGTCGTGTCATATATGAAATGACAGTCTGCTGGGTGATGCAAGCATTGCAAGCACATGTCAAGGGTAGTATTTAGCGACCACAAAAAGAAATTACGATGAAGCGAAGTTATAAAATCGTCATCGTCATAACTTTCTAAAGTTGCATCACTGAAGACTGACTTTTAATTTAGTGGAATGTACTAACACGTTCAATCGGACATTTTTATAATATTGTGTGCTAATTAAGCAGCCTGTGACCAAAGTGGCTTTACCAATATCAGAGTGGTCGATGGAGGACCGATAGCCGGTGGGCGGTGGGGCAGACGAATCCAAGAGCCTCCCAGAGGACCGACGACCTTAAGAAAGTGGCTAAGACAGACTGGATGCGGAAGGCCAGGGACAGGGTGTTGTGGGTGTGGGAGAGGCCTATGTCCAGCAGTGGACTGCGATAGGCTTAGTTGATTCATTGACTTGTCACAGACGGGTGGCCATCCCAGGGACGAAGCTGAAATGTGTCAGGCAACTGATACTGTCCAAACTGGAACATAGCAACGTAGCTTGGCGACAGAAATAGAAATCGTTTCTTTGGTCTTTCCCAACTCGAATAGCCTCATCATGCTCCATCAGAAATATGTGTTACTATTTTCTAAACAAAATTAAAAATATTCCACTTAGCTCTGCAGATTAGCTGTATTACGTTTGTATACATAATACATTACTAACCCACTTCTAGCCAATTAGTCATAGGCTAGCCGCACACACGCAATAATACTGTCAATAACATACATATTGTCAATACTATTGTATCTCGGTATTGTTCAATATTACTGTGGATTTCCAGAAACTCTGATTGCCTTTTTTAATAGATAGCGCATTGGCACTGCACTGGTCCCTAAGTTGAAGTAAATGCAAGCCAATAAAAAAATGGTCACAATCCGATTAATAGTTTCGGAGAAATGTGCGTGTGTGCGGGCGCCAAAAAGCATCTCCTGATAAGTCTGCTCACCTAGTACCATGCTTCTCAAAATGTTAATTTGATCTGTGTGATTTTTTTCTAATCACAAGCATTTTTGGCGTTGAGTTTACTTTTAGGTACGACGGCTGTAAAGCGACTGATCCGAGAAAAAATCACCTTCAGGAATACAATAGGGCCATAAACGGACGTTACGCGTAGCGGACGTAACGCGAATCCGTCGATAACTTGACAATAAAATGGCGTAGTGTATATATTGATCAATATTTTTTTTGCACACTTAGTATTTCGAGATATCGCCAAGCGGTTGGTCGACTCTTCACGTGACCAGAGGGCTGGCCTATTTTTTGGCCAAAGAATCAGCATTGCCATACAACGTGGCAATGCTGCCAGCCTTTTGGGCACGTTTCCTATCGACAGCGATGTGGATGAATTTTTTGATGCCCTTTGACTATTTTCCCTCCTTTTTATATACTTGTACATATTATTATTTTAAGACTTAGCTTTTTAAATTATGTAAATATTGTGTTGATAAATAAAAGTGTATACATAAAGTATATTATATATGAATATATATATATATATATATATATATTTGTCAATCTTGCATTTACAACGTGTGTTACAACACAATCATAATTAAGAGACTAACAATTAAACCTGTCTGCACAATTGTCTGCAAAACGATTAAATCATCATCATTCCACATTCTGGCTACTCAAAATTCTTCGACGAATTTTTACATCATGGTCGGAAGTAATTCTTTGATTCGTCATCATCAAAACTTTTATCCTGTTATCAAATTGTATACCTTTTTTTTGAAGCAATCAATAGAGTATCTATGGGTTTTCCTCTATAGCCATGGTGACGTAATTGGCCATTTAACGGTATATATGTGACTTGACATCCTTTAAACGATTTCCTGTTTGAACAGGGAGGAATATGGTAACTTGTAGCAGGTAAATTTTTTATTTTGTTATTTATAGAAGTTTTGCATAGCTACTTTAAAAGAGTTTTCATATGCTCAGAAGCAATCATTTTTAGATTGTGAAAGAGTCGGTCGAAAATTGAAAGATTATTATCGTGGAGTAGTTTAATCAAATGGTGTTCGCAAGAGTAGAGCTCATTAAACTGGTCAAGGACACTAATATTATTTATTTATCATAATTCTACATATACCTAACTGTTTGGGTGCAGGAGAAATCATCTCATTTACGGGAGATTTCTCAACCTATACCCTAAAATTGGCAATTCCTATTTCCTGTATTGCGGTTTTGTCAGTATTTTCCTATTTCCTTAACTTTCTATCTTCCCTTTAAAGCAATCAATTAACTTTCCTGCATTGTCATCTGTAGGAAGGAAATAGCTCTCAAAATTTCTTGCAAACAGTCTACCATTGAATATTGCTTGAAGATGTGCATACATTCACTCTGCTGTATGCTGGCCTCCAAGGTGCAACTGCTATGAGGCCAGATATTCTCTAAAGTCTCTCCACTGATCTCACTTCTATACCTCTACCTCTAACATTTGGGTCTACGTTGTAGTGATGTTGAAGGATGATGATGATGCACCATCAACAACACATCATCACCATCCTTCTGCCCTTATTTGGGGGCGGCGCAGCATGTCGTCATCTTCAACACATCTCTATCAGCTTTCTCATTATTTACCCCTTTTCTAGCCATGTCATCTTTCTGCACAATCTATCCATCGTTTCTTTGGTCATCTCTTATTGGTTAATGGTTTATTTTGCTATCATTCCCATACATTGATTGTGAGTTTGCATTTAATTTCACTCGCATAACACTGCCACAATTTCTACACAACGTCATCATACCGGTAGTCAGGCACATACCTGTTAAGTATTTGAAGTAAATTGATATTCTACGTATGGTAGCTGACTTTCTTATAGCAGGATACCGAGTGGGCTAGTTAAATAATTTTAAAAGCACTCAGCGTAGCCAATAGGTAACGCACGTCTTTCGAAAGTGCCATTTTCCTTGTGCAACTGTTAACAAAACAAATAACCGATGTTTCGGGCAAGTCTCACTGATCGTCGTCTTTCGTACGTAAGGGCACTTTCAATAGCGTGTAACATATGTACGTTGAATGACCTGATTGTGACGTATTTTTCTCGTACTATCTTCAGTAAGCTCGCGGGTCATCTGTGGTGGGGCTTAAGCACCCACGTCATACGAAGAATAAGATAAGTGAAGACGTAATGAAGATTTTTGGGTACCTGATTATATTGATAACAACGCAGCTGCAATGGTATGGAGATAGTGCTTTCTCTTAGGAGTTTTAAAGATTTCTAGGTTTAGAATGTTCGATTTCATAAGTTGTATAATAGCTATCATATTTTTAGGGGACATTTACCTATTGATAATGGGAAGAGAAGATGGAAGGAGTGGAGGGAGGCCCTTACCCAGAGGTGAGACAGGAAACGTTAGCAAAATAATTGTCGTCGATGGTCAATTTTTTAGAGTCTAACATTGTTAAGCTAAATAATTATTTCCTCTATTCATAGCTGATATCCAAACACAAAATATTCCATATAAAATAAACCTTCCTCTCACCGGTTCTCAATTCCTGAAGACATAGACATACAGACCATTGGCCCTTTAAATAAAATTCAACCAAATCCACCTCAAGTTTACTGCCCACTACCTAACCCAGAAAGCGAACCCCGGACCTTTGTTTTACTGTGAACCGTTTAATATTCCTCATCGAGGTTGAAGACGCACATAAATCGTTCCCCGGTTAACAATACGGGTTCCGTACTGCAACTACATATTTATGAGGTGTCTGCGGAACCCTGAAGATAGCCAATCGATATCCTGGGCTGTTAATTGGGGGCCGAGATTGGAACCTTTGTGTCCTGCGAAGTTATATGACGTGTGGAAATGGAGAAGAATGTGGGGTTACGAAAATGGAGACGGATTAAAAAAAAAATGTTGTACCTAGTATCTACAGGGTGTTCAGAAATTGGCGGAAAAATGGGTTAACATATGTATTTTGTCATATAGGTTGGGTTGTAAATGCTTATAATAGATTGCATATTTGGGTAGGACGATAGATGATTTGTTTAATTTCTATTTTGCGACCAAGACCAACAGCAACGGGGTGAGTGCTGAGCGTGGGGTCCTAGGTTTGATTGCTAGGTCGGTCAAACTGTTATCGGGTTTTTCCATTAGGAATTTCTCAGTAACATCCCGGAGTTTGGAAGTCGGCTATGTGATCGGACTATAAGAGTGAGGGAAGAGAGAGTGCGCTTGTGTCTGCGCGCACACTTGAGTACTCTAATGTCTCCCGCGTGGATGGCTAGCCTCCGTTGAGATTGGCTGCCATGGCCGAAATTCGGTCTGGAGGTCTATTATTAATTTCTATTTTAATTAGAAATTGTTTAAAAAAAGAGTTTATTAAGGACAAAATATTCTCTCATAACCAGTTAGGTATGTGCCATTTTCGGTTAAAACTATTTTACTAAATTACAGCAGTTTTTTGAAAGAAGCAAGAGCCGAAAGAATAGCTTAATCAGTTGAATGTCATAGTTACAGAAACAATTAAAAAGCTATTGTTTCTCGCGTGGATCCACGTTCCATACGAAGGGTTAAATTAATCATAATACCAGAGCTAAAACATCATGAGACTTCCATTTATTAATACGTTTATTGCACATAATTTCCTGTCAATAATCATTATTGTGGTGTAGCCGTGTTGTTCGTTTTGTATGTGGTGGCAAGATTTTGTTATTAATATCCTATACTTTATTGTACACCACAAAAATACAAACAAAAAAAAAATCGAACACTAATAATATAGTGCAGCCTTATCGCTTCCTGGAATCTCTTCCAGGCAACATTGGACAGTGATTTGCCTGGATATAAAATATGTGTGGTGTGTGATGCCAAGTTTGGGTTTTTTCTCCTCGAAACTTCTGAAATTGATTGCATAATTAATATCTAATGGTTGAACACAAACCACAAGCATTTAGAAGTAGGTACAGTCAGCTCCAAAAAGATGACAAGAATTTATTTCATTTTCTACAATCTTTTGCCATAATATTGTATCAATGTATAGCCACAAAACATGTTATGCTGTAGCTTCCGCCCGCGGGTGCACCCGCGTGGTATGTAGATAAAAAGTACCCTATGCCCAGGATTCAAAGCATCCCCACACCAAATTTCATCAAAATCGGTGCAGCTGTTTTGGAGATTAGCCGGAACAAACAAATAGACAGACGGACAAAAATTTTAAACATTGTTTTTTTTTATATAAGTATTGTAAATAATTTCATATGCATTTAGTAAAAAGCTGTTATTTCGACATTACAAACAGACACTCCAACTTTATTTATTTAGGTACTTAATTATAGCTACACATTGATACAGCATTCAACATCATCATCTGCCTAGCCTTTTCCCAACTATGTTGGGGTCGGCTTCCAGTCTAACCGGATGCAGCTGAATACCAGTATTTTACATGAAGCGACTGCCTATCTGACCTCCACAACCTAGTTACTAGGTAATACGATACCCCTTGGTAAGACTGGTTGTCAGACTTTCGGGCTTCTGACGACCCGTAACGACTGTCAAAGATCCACGAATGGCAGCCGGGACCAACCTTAACGTGCTTTCCGAGGGGAGTCTTGGTATTTAAAAATGGTCACCCATCCACGGACCAACCGTGGCAAGCGTAGCTTATCCTGATTGATCGACCCGTGCGGCTGTTATTACTTAGCCACAAGCCCCTCTTACATTGATACAGTATTATGGAACACAAATTATTGAAGGACAATTGAATTATTCTCGATGTACGAGTACACATCTTGAGGCTAGCCGTACCTATCTATAACCACTTACCATTTCATCGACCTTCGGACTATTTTTTTTTTCACATTGAAATTATTTAGCTAACGCCAGAGGGGAAAAGTTTTGTGGTCAAAATTATATTATTTTTGCAATAAACTGTCGATAAGTGTTTAGCAACATTTTTAATTAAACGCAAGTACAATGGTCATGTGGATATGCGGTTACAGGTTCAATCTTGAGTTTGACATAAGTGACGTGACGTGTCTGTAGGTACTTGTACGGTACTTTCTGAGTGATTAACTTACACGTGTTTTCGGTGTTGACACCAACATAGTCCAATGACTGTGGTGAGCGGTAGTCTTCCTTGCGGTAATTTTCCTTGATCGAAGAAAGTTAATTTTAACTCAAACTCAAACCATTTATTTTGAATTAAACCATTTACAGGTACTTTTGATATGTCAAGGCGGTCAGTCAGAAATATGAAGCTAGTTGACCATTCCAAAGCGTAGTAGGTTCCTATGGAGGAGAATGGGCTAGAAACTCCACGGACGCTCTTTTAAATGACTATACAGGGTAGCAGGGACATGGACGCGCAAACTGTAACCATGAATTCAGCACATGAGTTTAGACCCCATAGCGTAGAAATTTTTCCTCGGTTATCAAAAAAAATCTTCTGTTTCATAGAAAAGTGCAATACCTACGCGGTCAAAACGTATGAAACAGCAATATTTTTTTTTATTAACCGACGAAAAGTTCGACGCTATGGGGTCTAAACTCATGTGCTGAATCCATGGTTACAGTTTGCGCGTCGATGTCCCTGCCACCCTGTATTGTTGTAGTAATGTATTGTATTAATGGCCCTATATCGCCAAATCTCAGTAAGTAGGTGATCATCACCTCAGCCTATCGCAATCCACTGCTGGACAAAGGCCTCTCCAAGTCTGCGCCACAACACCCTGTCCTCCGCCTTCCGCATCCAGAATGTGTCCCAGCAACCTTCTTAAGGTCGTCCGTCCATCTAGCTGGGCGTCCCACACTACGCTTGCCGATACGCAGTCTCCACTCCAGGACTCGTCTGCTGCACCGGCCATCAGTCCTGCGAAGTAGCGAGTAGGTGATTAATCCTCTATGAAGAGAGGCTGGTTGCAACCTTGCAGTGTGAGAATAGAATAATAGACAGATCGGCCTACAGCAGTCTACTACTGGATATAGGCCTCTCGATTCTCAGCAGCTCTCATCCAGCTTCTAGCAGCCACCCTGCGAAGATCGTGGCGCCATCTATCCTGACAGCGTCCTACCTTACGCTTGCCGATCCACGGTCTCCACTCAGGAACACGTCTACCCCCTTCAAAACCCCCCCTTAAAAACTATTCAAGATATAATATGACACTAGCTTTTGCCCGTGGATCCGCCCGCGTGGTGGTCGGAAATGCACTACCGGGACACCGGAAATGCACGACCGGGGCACTACCGGGGGAAATGCATCGCGGGAACGCACTACCGGGATAAAAAAGCAGCCCTAAAATATGTCAAGATCCAAATACATAATCATCAATAATAGCCTCCCGACCGATTTCGGCCACGGTGACCAATCGCAACGGAGAATAGCCAGGTGCGCGGGAGATATTGTAGTGCACAAGCGTGTGTGCAATCACATGTGCACTCTCTGTTCCTTTACTCTCATAGTCCGATGGAACGGCAATCCAACGCGACCGGGGAGACACCAGGAGCAGGACTACCGGCTTCACGTGCTTTCCGAGGCACGGGGGTATTAAACCGCCAACTTCCAAACTCCGGACTGTTACTAAGAAATTCCTAATAGAAAACCTAATAACACTTTGTCCGACCTAGGAATCGAACCCAGGACCCCACGCTCAGCAGTCGCGCTTGCAACCACGAGGCTAACGGGGCAGTCGGCGGGTCATCCTACTAATATTATAAACGTGAAAGTTTGGATGGATGGATGAATGTTTGTTACTCTTTCACGCAAAAACTACTGAACGCATTTGGATGAAATATGGCACACAGATGGTTTATAACCAGGATTAACATATAGGATACTTTTTATCCCGATATTCCCACGGGATCGAAACTTATGCGGGTGAAACCGCGGGGCGCAGCTAGTGTAAAAATAAAAACTATTTTGGGCAACTTGCCACTATTTTGGTCATGTCCAAGATATTTTTAAGAAGGTTCAACTTGAGCAGTGGTGCCTACTTGTAATCTTATTGTAATTCAGGAAAATGAATAGCAAAACTATTTGACTATTTTTAATTGTCCGCACCTACATATTATATATTCTAATCACAACTTTCATTCTTTGACAATTGTATAGAATGGTTAGAACACGGCAAACTTTTGCAGGTTGTCAATTTGTCTAACAATGAATTTCCCTGACTGTGCGTATATATCAAAACGGTGAACGCAACAGTGTGAAAAAGAAAGAAATAAAGAAAAAGTATTTATTGCGACTCGTACAGAAATATCATAAAACTAAACTAAACACAATCAAAAATAAAAAAAAACAAAAAGTACAGTGCGACATAAAAGAGTAGAAAATAAATGAGGGCGCCACAATCGCCCAGGTAGCAACCCAGCTAGTTAGTTAGTAGTGAGGAAACTGGCATGTAGTTGGGCCCTCGTAGTGGATTGTGGCCCACTCCCTCGCACAGAGAGGAGGCCTGTGTCCCAGCAATGGGAACGTTATATACTGATTATACTATGTTGTAAACGTATAGATGTAAGTTCTTAGATATTCATGTGAATTTATTAGGTTATGAATTCAGTACAATAATGTAAGGAGTTTGCTTAGTTTCAGGATCTTTCAGGCAGCTTAGCCGCGGTTGTTTTCCTTGTGAATTACGGAACTATATTTTTGTACATTATGAACTTTGAAATATTACGCAATATTTCAAAGTTCATGTTGTTTCTTCAGGTTTACGGTGTAACGAAAACCTGAAATTAGAAGCTACGTGTTAATTTTGTTTTTTTAAGGCATTGACTGCCACAGCGGTCACCGGTGACCGCCAACAATAGATTTTCTATTGTGTTTGTTGTCTTGTAGTCAACGTGACGGTTTAGCAGTTTTTTCTCAATATTGCAAGTAAATTAGTCACATTAATATAAAATCATTACCGAACAGCAATAGACATTATAACTATAAATAACTAATTAACTACCCACAAGAGCTACAACAGTCTTATTCAAGTACTTCCACGAACCAGCGCTTCCGTTAGAGCGAGACAGAACCACTCGCTACTCTTCCACCCCCGACCTTTCAATTTTCGTCCGGCGTTTCTTATTTAGTTTCTCGCAAATTATCTCCAATTCTTCATATTATTAAACATCCAAGGGGAGAACTAACCTCCCTTCACCCCCAGGGGGTGGCGGGGGGCTTAATGACGGGGAGCGGTCAGTTCCCCTCCCCCAGTCGGCACACTTGTTTCTTGTAAAATTTTTCCCCAATCTTTATTTTCTTCGTGGACGTATATAATTAGACTTTTGGTCCGCGCGTGTGCGTGCGCGGCGTGCGCGCGTGTGCTGCGTGCGGCGCGCGAGTGTGCGTGTGTAGCGTGCGTGTGTTGTATACAGGGTGGTGTAAGACGGGTTATTAGTTTTCTTACCAGTTTCGGTTCGGGATGCTTTTGTTAGATTTCGATAATTTCGCAACGGCCGTCCGTGGGGTGGAAAAAATCAATATAGTTGTTAGTATGTTGGATATGTTTGAACTCGCGCGTTAATTAATATATGAAGGCGTTGTGTTGGCAACACTGTTTAGGTACCTACTTGTACTGTGACTTCTCGGTGATTGGATAGCTTGTAGGTAGCTAATTATCTAAGATTTAATAACACAGACTTCATGGAACTTAGTATCTCGATTACCATGCGTACATAAGGAGAGCACGTGTATCCAAGATACACGTGCTCATCATTTTTCATTATTATGTTTGGAACAGGATAATATATAATTTTGTTAGCTTTGCTTGCTCTGTTCGGAAGGAAAACACGAATTGTTTAGGTAAGTACCTAATACCTATTTCTGCGAAATTTAAATTTTGCTTTGAGATATGTACGCCCGTGGAAATAACGAATACTTAAGTACTTCATACTAAATATTATAATAATAAATTTAGTTTGATTAACATTCAGTTAAATAAAGTTAGGTGAAGTTGTATAAATATAAATCTAGTAATGTGTCTGCAGCTTATAAGATCCTGGTAAATCAACAAAAAAACAAAGAAATTAATTTTGATTAATTAGTCAAACAAAAAGATGAATATGTTTAAGAAACTAATGACATACCGTAAATTAAAAAAAAAACCCGTAAAAATTCATAGTCTCGTATTTTGGACTTCCACTGTCAACAACAAAAGGACCAAGAAATTACTATTATTTCCCAATTAAGATACATAATCATCAGCCTACAACGTTCCCACAGCTGGGACACAGATCTCTTCTGTGAAAGGGAGTGGGCCGTAATCCACCGCGCGGGCCAAGTGCGGGTTGGGAGACATCACATGTCTTCGAATTTTTTGGTTCTATGACCGGTTTATCCGGTTTCGTAACGCTATTTACCTTTACTGTTTTGAGAGCCGTGGTGATGACATAATTTACACAAATTCTAGCGTCTGGGTTTGAACCTACGACCTAGAACTCGTAAGTTGCGGCCAATTTCCCAATTAATTAAACATAATTTTACCAAATTTATTCGCAAAGGGGTAAAAATATGTGCTTCAGTTAGGGGTTGATTCTAGGTTACCTAAAAACTTATTGGAAAATATGCTGATCATATTGCAATGGTTAAAAGTTACAGACGCCAGCACATCAAGCTACCCGAAACTGTCAAATTTTAACAATCAACTTTGAACCTAATGCTTTAGCGATAAAGTTGAAAATCTATTAAAGAAGTTTGACAGATTGTAGTAGCTTGATTTGCTGGCGTCTGTACATTTTACTTACTATAAAAAATATTGCTTGTAGTACAAACTAATTTTGTGGTGAAGAAACAAGCCGAATTGGACGTCAGCCGAGAATACGGCGACCATGAAGTAAATAATTGAAGCGGACAGTCCACTATTACAAATGAGTATATAAGTTGTAACAGAATAAACGCAAGTCCTGAAAGTAGTTTATTCATAATTGACTACTGAATCCATTTCAGTGTCTTTTAATAAAGGTATATTTTTCAAAGATTTTTTAAATCATAGCTCTATTTTTCAAAGATTTTATGTTTTTTGCCATACTGACCGCCGATCGAGTCAAAGAAAATGAAATCTTATGTCAACGTAATAAGACTCAATTTTTAATACACTATGTAATGATAGGGTCAACACTATTTTCTTAATAGTTAGCTTTAAAGAATTTAAGTTTTGGTCATTGTATTAAAGTAACTCAATACTCTAATTGGGGTGTATGAGGTCTTGCGTTAATTATTTATGTTACATACTGTATACATATATAATAACTAATTATTATTAATTCATTTATTTCAGATAATAATAATCCATACAATACATTAAATTAAATTAACATCAATTGGTATGGACATGTTGGTTGGTTGATTGGTATTGATTGGTAGACAAGAGACACTAAAATTACATAAAATATAATTAAAATCAATTTAAACAATACTAACATTACATTAAATTAAATGTAATTATTTAATTTAATGTAATGTTAACCGAACATAAGTGTAGGGAACAGCAAATTTTTTTCGTGAGTTCATGTTTGGTCCCATAGTAAAAGTTGTTCATAATGACGAGTACAATGACCTCTTAAGAGGTTGTTGGTGTTTTTCCAATAACCCTGTATATATGACGTACACATTGTGTTAGTGAGCGCCCAAAACAATGCGCATCCACTTGTTTTGGATGGGGCAATCCGCCCAAGATATAATACACATTACTAATACTGTTGTAAAAAAAACAGAAAGGAAATAAAATAAATATTTTCGTATTTCGTACTCGTAATAAGGAAAATCATAAAAGCGCTCTTCCTCTCTCCTACTTATTTAAATGTTGCTGAGCCCGACAGAGTCCATCATTGTTTCTATATATTGATACTTGCCATCTGTATGAGTACATTATGGATTGCAATAAAGATTAATCGAATTGAATTGATATGTTATCTACTTATCATATTATAACACCAGCTGCGCCCCGTGGTTTCACCCGCATATGTTTCGATCCCGTGGGAGTATCGGGATGAAAAGTATCCTATATGTTAATCCTGGTTATAAACCACCTGTGTGCCAAACTTCATCCAAATCCGTTCAGTAGTTTTTGCGTGAAAAAGTAACAAACATCCATCCATCCATCCATAAAAACTTTCACGTTTATAATATTAGTAGGTTAATGAAAACAAAGCAAGAAAAAATCATAGTGTTGTTTGTCAATGGAAGGCGAATTTTCCAACTTAAAAAGTCAATTCACATACAAACTTAAAAAATGTTCAAACTCAATTCCCAATCATCTCAGCGAGCAATTAATGTCAATCATGTGCTAAACATTTAGGCGACTTAGAGATTTTTTGACAGATTGAGACTGAGAATAGAATGCGACTGTTCGTAAAAACACGGGAACTGCCCCGCTGAACAATCGCAATACCTCATACCAATATAAAAGCCTAAAGCTAGACCGGATTTCCACCGAGCTTCATACACGTTTATGCTACGTTTGGGTGTCAGACATGACAAACGATCCATATTTATGCCATATAACGGAAGAAACCGACCGTGCCAAACTTCATCCAACACCGTTCAGTAGTTTTTGCGTGAAAGAGTAACAAACATCCACCCATCCATCCATACAAGCTTTCATGTTTATAATATTAGTAGGAAGTAGGATAACATAACATCACGCCTGTAGTCCCCAAAGGGTTAAGCAGAGGGGTATTTACTATACTACACCCACATTTCGCAAGTTATGTTTAAGTTCCATGTATAGGGGGTCAGCTTATTGCATCTACCCGGCACAAATATTCTAGGGCTGAAATAATTTGGATGAGATTTTCAATGGTTGACGAAGACCAGCACCCTAATTGCGTAAGACACAATCCGAATCATTTTGAAAGAAATTGCTAATCCATTGCTTCGTATGTTCGAATAATTTGTCTGATCGACAACGTCAATAACGCAGTGAGTGTTATTGAACGTCAAAATGCTATTGCTATTGCTCAGTGGCAATAGCTTTCATGTCGGGCTATCAGTATAGTGTGTTACGCAATTACCCCAAAAATGCACCTTATTAAGTAGGTTCCAAAAAACTCTCATGATTGCCAGTCAACTAAATAAAAGTTACAAAGAAACAGAAGATGCCACGAGCGACGAGCCACGTAGGTAATAGTTTGAAGCAACCACTAAAACCTCGTGAAGTCGTGACCGCTTTGATGTCAAGACGAATCAATGGTCCCCTAAAAAGTCACAAATAACTGAAGCTATTGTTACAAAATTCTCGACCCTGCCTTCCTTACTACGTTCCTAAGGTAAACCCCCCGATAGTCGTGACCCTATGACACCGCTACATTTGTACAATGCGAGTTGTTTTTTATTGAAACTGCTATCATATTGCCATTTCTATAGGGTCTAATCTGTTTATCGCATAGGGGTTTATCTCAGCTACTAGGTCCTTTATAAAGTAATTGTGTCATTTTAGGTACCTGTCGTCGACGAAAATACGTTTTTATTTTAGAACTAGCTGCGCCCCGCGGTTTCACCCGCATTAGTTTCGATCCCGTGGGAACATCCCGGGATAAAAAGTAAAGTGTTAATCGTGGTTATAAACTCTGGTTATAAAATCTGTGTGCCAAATTTCATCGAAATCCGTGTAGGATTTTTTGCGTGAAAGAGTATTAAACATCCATATAAACTTTCGCGTTTAGAATATTAGTACGAAGTAGGATTTATTTAGAAAAAGCACAGTCTCATCATATAAATTAAACTTATGCTAGAGAATAGAAGCCAACAGACTTAAAATATTATTAAAAATTTATACAGACTTAGCACACCAAGCTACTACAATCTTTAATAGATTTTCAACTTTATCGCTGAAGCATTAAGTTTCAAGGTTGATTGGGAAAATTTGCCAGTTTCGGGTAGCTTGACCTGCTGGTCCTGCTGGTCGTCTGTACATGTATTTAAAAAAAGTGAGAAAAGAATCATAGGGCATCAAAAATTCGTCCGCATCGCTGTCAATAGGAATGTGAATAAATGATAGCAGGACAGAAGTTGAACAGTACTGCTTTTTTGTAATTAGTCATAGAACAAGAAAGCAGTGCAATTCAACTTCTGCCCTGCTGTAAGAGCTGGTGGTAAGCTCCCTGATACCTCCATGACAGTTAAGGCGTACACAGCGTTGATCACAGTATCTCACTGCCTTGGAATTTAATTAGTACACTAAACTAAAACAAACCAACGAAATTAAGACAGGTAATAAAAAAAAAATAAGTAAAATTAAAATGTGTTCAAATGAAAAACCTAAGTTTTTTGTTAAAATGTAGGTACTGATAATAGGGATATATTGAACCGAGAGCTTAAAGGCCAACGTAAAAAACTGACACTTGAACGTATTGTGAGAAAGCGTGTCGATTCGACCCCACCTTTCTTACTACGTCGCTGAAGGTAAATACCCCGTCGTCCCCGCAATCCTGGTCACCCTACTACACCGTAATATGTGTACAAGTTGCTTTTTTTATTGAAACAGTTATTATTCTACCATTTTGTAGTTTATTGGGATGTGATTTGTGTGTGTTTTTCTGTCATCTTGATTTTTTTGACGTGGTCCCGTATAAGCCCGAATATCTGACAACCAGTCTTACCGCATAATCAGCCTGTATGCATCTGCATATGTTCCCAATACAGGGACACAGGCCTCCTCCTCTCTGTGAGAGGGAGTGGGCCATAATCCACCACGCCCAGTGCGGGTTGGTAGATGTCACATGTCTTCGAATTTTTGGACGACCCGGTTTCCTCACGATGTTTTCCTTCACCGTTTGGAGAGCAGTGGTAATGAAATAATTTACATAAAGTAAAGCTCCTATCGGGGTTCGAACCTACGACCTACAACTCGTAACTCGCGGCTGTTCCACTGCGCCACCACTGCTCCTCGTTCTTATTGTTAAAAACAAAAAGGTATATACATATATCGCCGTAATCGTCGACATTTGATAAGGTCTGTAAAGGATCCTGCAGACAATATTTTGTATAATATTGATGATGAGTATTTTTCGGGAGATGATAGGGATGATGTATATGTCTGTGCCAAGCACCGAAAAAATTGTACCGTCTTCTTACTCTCCCCACTGTACCCGTAGTAAGAATTAACTAAGTTTGATTGTTGATTGATTGATTTATTTTAAGTTTGTTCTTTATTATTATTTTATCTTATTTAAGGGGAAGGTGACTGGGGTAGACTGGATGCGGAAGGCGGAGGACAGGGTGTTGTGGCGCAGTCTGGGAGAGGCCTATGTCCAACAGTAGACTGCGATAGGCTGAGTTGATTGATCGATCGAAGGGCAAGGTGTTGTGGATTTTCTATGTTAGATAATGACATTAAAGCAGTTATCATCCAGGCTTATCAATCATTACACTACGGTTGAGATAAGGTTAGGGGAGATGATGGTAATGAAACTCTCTTTTTAATTGATTTGTGGCAAAGGATACTAAGGTTATGACCGATTTGAATGTCTAAGCTTTCTATAAGTGACCTTTGCACATGCACAGGGCCCATTTTTGCGTGGCTGTCGTGAAATATATGTACTAGACTTCGTAGATCAAGGCTATTAGATATCTAGATAGGTTTGATTTTCGAGGTAGGAGGGCGTCGGTTTCTTCCGTCATATGGCTTAGGTATTGGATCGTTTGTTATACGTCATGTCTGACACCCATACGTAGCATATAGCGTATAGGTGCATGAAGCTCGGTGGAAATCCGGTCTAGCTTTAGGATATTGGTATGAGGTGTTGAGATTGAGAAGTTCAGAGGGGTAGTTCCCGTGTTTTTACGAACGGTAGCATTATATTCTCAGTGTCAATCTGTTAAAAAAATTCTAAGTCGCCTTAATGTTTGGCAAGTGTTTGACATTAATTCCTCGCTGAGATGATTGGGTTTGAACATTTTTTAAGTTTGTATGTGAATTGACTTTTTAAGTTGGAAAATTCGCCTTCCATTTACAAATAACACTATGATTTTTTCTTGCTTTGTTTTCATTAGCTTACTAATAATTATTATAAACGTGAAAGTTTGTATGGATCGATGGATGTTTGTTACTCTTTCACGCAAAAACTACTGAACGGATTTGGATGAAATTTTTGGCACACAGATGGTTTATAACCAGGAATAAAATATAGGATTCCTTTTTATCCCGATGTTCCCACGGGATCGAAACTTATGCGGGAGAAACCGCGGGGTGCGGCTAGTCAAATAATAATATTCAACGTTTGGTTAGTTAGGAAGAAGACGCTAGCTTAGCCAAGGATGCATAAACAAGAATACCTAATTCCGCAAAAAAAAAACTAGTGTATCTTGAAATAATAAAAATATCGAATTCGCTCCTTATACTAAACGATTGAATATCTAGTAAGTAAATAAGTAAGAAACAGGTTTCCCAAATCTGTTTATTTGGAGATAAACCTCACAACAAGCAAGTGGCCAGACGACCGATATCGGGGAGAATTGAGAAAACATTCAAATGGCCCAAGGGGACAGATGTAGAGCTCAGATTAAACCTCTATTGTTAACAAGGAGATATTTGTAAACTATTTGTGGTCTACCTACCTGGCATTTACTATTAACTCTTATTGATACTCAGCGGGGTAACTTCGTAACACGGCTATCAGTAGCAATGGGTTTCATTTTGACAGTTCAACAACATTCATTGCGTTATTTACGTTGTTCAGCAGACACATTTTTCGAACATATGACGCAATGGATTAGCAATATCCTTCAAAATCATTCAGATTAAGATTAATAGTGCGTTACGCAATAAGGGCGCAGTTTAGGTCTCAGCTAAGTATTCTTTTTAAGTTCTTGTATGGCTGACAATCTGGGAGTGAGTACTGAGATGACGAGTAATAGAGAATTATGTATGTAATAAAAAGATATCCTGTGCCGACCTATATGGGTAAGGTAATTTCCGATGAATCACTCTATTTATCTGTAACCCCAAAGGTATCGCAGGCCAGTTGCCCTCCTAGACAAAATTCCTCGCCTGCTCCACTGGCAATCGGTCCTTCGACAACCATGGCCAATCCACTGCCCATGTTAAATATTAAATGTGTGGTGGACCAGCCTGAGTGTCAGTGTCCACGTTTCGGCACCGTATGTTATAGATGACAGGACGCACTGGTTGAAGACCTTAGTCATCAAACATTGCTGAATTGGTGACGGGAAGACTTGACGAAGTTTTCCAAACGCTGCCCTACCCAACGGGCTCCTTCTTTCTCAAAACTGTGACTAGCCGGATGACATGCCCTAGCTCCTTCATAAGGACCTCTGTATACTAGTAGAGCTTTGTTTCAATACTGAATAATTTTAGACTACCCTTAAATAATACGTGGGCTCTATTTTCGCACGTGGATAGAGTGTTTATTTTGTAAAGCCTTCAACATTCTCGTGTTGTATAGCACTGAATGAAGCAGTAAGAAATAGGTCATATTATATGTGTGGCCTATTTTTGGTGCTTGCATATTTTCGGATAGGCATCACGAGCTGTTGGTACTTACCTATTTCTGGTTCAACGGTTGGTGTTATAGATGCGTAGGTACCTATCCCAATTTGTCGAGGTATGATTTAAATGATAAACTACGACCTAGTCTTGTAGGTAGTTTCAGTTACTCTTTATATCGATGATACAACTTCGGCGACGCCTATGTTCAGCAGTCGCTCTATTAGGCGGAGTTTGATACATGAGCACGCGCCTCGTTACCAGAACACAAAGCAAATATTAAAGATCTGCGAAAAGTTTGAAATAAATATATCAAAGTTATTCTCTTTTCCTTACACGTGTCAGCACTTTTCAAGGACACGCGACAAATGTAATAAAACGACGCCTACAAACTGTAATGTTACATTTTTCATGTTATTAATTCAAAGAAACAAACAATTTCACGAAATTCTACAACAAATAAAACTCTAATCGCAAAGAATTCTTCAACAAAGTGATTTGTACGTGAAACATCGTATTTTCCACAAAATATACAACAAGAGAAAAAAGCCAAAAAAGCATATTTTAAGGCGCGCGTTATAATTTCAGAGCGACACAAATGTAACGTCGACGAAAATTCGATTCGCCTACATTGTCATCCGAGGCTCCGCTACGTCAAAGAAAATATAATAAAAGTGAAAAAAAAATACTACATCACATACGGAATAAAATAAAGTAAAATGAAATAAAAAGACATGCGAAGGAAATACATTGCCATTTCTACAGGGCGCGCACACATACGCGGCGTCCAATTTATAATATTGTTTTCCTTAGGATATATTTTTTCACTAGTGGGAGAGGAGGGTGGGGTTCCTCCCCGGGCGGCCTCCCCCCAGATATTATTAAAGACGTATACTCACACATTCTTGCCGAAACGGAGTGTGATTAGATTAATATACGTTCGTGTGTTTGTGCTCGTGTCTTAGGGGAGGCGGGGGATGCTTTACCGACGGACAGTCGACCTAGCACAATGATATGAGAACCTTTTATAACCTGTGACGGCGAGTGTCAGATTTCAAAAGATGCTCGTAATAATGTATAATTGGTGGAGGGGGCGAGGGGAGGAACACAGTTACCTACTGAGGCACTCCTCGGTCACATAGTTTTAAAATTGCCTTTTTTTCGCTGTAACAGCCTACTATCTATTAAACTTGCTTCCGTACCCGCATTGTCCATGTATGAGGGACGAAACTTTGTTTTTACTACGAATATAGGAGAAAGTATTGTCAGTTTTTATGTAAAGAGACAAAGGAAATAAATTTATTGGACCCAGGTAATAAGTAATAGTAGCTAAGAGCTGGTTTGCTTTCTTATGGCGTCATCGTTATGACTTCATGAACTCGTAGTACTGCGCAGCACTTCGAAACGAAATGCAATAGGTACCTATTTAGAACTACTTGTGTCTTTAAACCTTGCTGATAGGTATGAATAAAGATACAGATTCTTTGTACCTATCATCACCATCATCATCTGCCTAGCCTTTTCCCAACTATGTTGGGGTCGGCTTCCAGTCTAACCGGATGCAGCTGAATACCAGTATTTTACATGAAGCGACTTTCTTTGTACCTATATAAACTAATAATAAAACTCAAGAGTTTGTTTGTTTGAACGCACTAATCTCTGAAACAAACATGATTTAATTTTTTGACGTTATACTTCTTTAGGCGCGTTATGACAAAATGATGAGAGTGAAATTTTAAGATGCGCGCGCATCACCGTCACACAAAATTCACAGGATGAAGCTGTCCGCATAACCGCTCATTATTTTTAAAGCTATACGTCACTTTTTTCAGCATAAACTGGCCTGTGCCTATTTTGAGCATTTTTTATAGCAACCCGTTTGTTCTTATCGATTAAAAAGAAAAGGCAATGGACATTTCACTATAAAAAATTAGATGCCATAAAATTCTGGTTTTTTATTATGCTTTTTTTTTTCTTTTATTTTCTTTAAAAGGCCCGTGACTTGTTACCAACATTATTCAACCTAAACAACGAACTTTATTGTAACCTTTTTTGTAATTAATTATTTGCATGCAATTAAAAATTGTTTTTTTAAACTATAACTTCTGACGCGCGTACATAAGTACACGCACCCATTTTTTTTGCATTTGATAGTCCAATTCTTGAGCAAGGCTATTAAGACTACTTAACATCATCACGCTAGCACCCTAAGGAGGTGAGCAAAAAATAAGAAATTGATGTTATATCTATATAGACACTGAACTGTCGAAAGATCCTTTCGTAGCATTACCAAAATCATGTTCTTCGAAGTTTTTTTTAAGTGACAAGTGACAACTACAAGACAGGTTTATTTTAGATTTATCTGGGTTATTTAAGTCGATTCGACAAGCTTACTACAATGGAAATCGTTTGATAATGTCAGAAAAGCGACGAGTCAGTTCAGCAAGGTTGCTAGCGGGTAGGAGGGCCGCCTGCATACCCCAGGCCTGACATACTAAGTAGGTTCATATAGTCAACGTAGGGGCTTTTTGTGTTCCCTAACATATTATGTTAGATAGTATTAGTAAAGTATCATGATTATTACCGATTTTTCTTCTAAATAATTAATGTTTTTTCATTTTTTTCAAACGATTCTGTTTTTTTGACATGACAGTAAATCATATTTGATTGAAAATTGATAATTGTCTACCTGATTTGACCTGAAGGCCAATTTTCGTAATTAAAATTTTTGTAATTTAAAATTTTATAGTTAATTCTTTTAAAAATCTGTTCTATAAAGCTTAAAACCAGAGGGATAATTCTCGTATGTTAAGAACGTTCACAGTCTGATGTCAGTCTCAATCTGTCAAAAATATCTCTAATTTCCCTACATTTTGACAAGTTTTTGACATTTGTTTGTCGCCGAAATGAGACTGCAACTGAACGGTTTAAATTACGAGAATTGCCCTTCAGACTGCAATCAGGTTACAATTCGTGGTATCATTTTTTTTACCTAATAAATATCCAAAATTTTATCATAATCAGCCTATAACGTTCCCACTGCTGGGACACAGGCCTCCTCTCTTCGAGAGGGAGTCAAAATTTTATAAACTCATATAATTCCTCTTTTTTTTCTCACTCTTCACAATTGTCAGGTAACTAATCTCATTTATTTTTTTTAATAATTTGATTACTTTTTATACATTTTATATTGGAATTAATTTACAAAATTATACGTTATATTTCCAATATGGTGATTCCTTTTTTATTTTTGCTACAATATGAAGCAATGGATTCGCAATATCTTTCAAAATGATTCAGATTGAGATTGATAGTGTGGTAAGCAATTAGGGTTCAGGCTAAGGACCACCCCCGGCTGTAAACCCATAGATGATGATGAGTGCTATGATCACAAGTATTATGATCTGACGTTGATTATCCCATTGATAGATCTTCAAACAATAGATTTATGACCTCGTAAAATCTATGGGAAAAATCAGTCTTATGGCCGGAAGTGTAGAATGTTATGTAGGTTACACGATATTGTAAGGGATGTAAGAGTGATGCAGGTAACTGGGTAATCATAGTCTTTTAAAATGTAGTATCGTGTACACAATGGGCCAAGTTTACCCTCTTATCTTAGTGATGTTCGTTTAGCCGGCAATGAGAACACAAGATAAAAATAACATCACACCTGGATTTCCTGAAGGGTGGAACAGATGTTCATTGCTAATTATTTAAAATTATTTCATTTAAGCAACACTTATTTTTTTATTTATCGAGGATCTCCAACAAAGGATACGCATATACAATATTTTACAATAATAACAAAAGGTTCTTTTACGAGTGCTCCTTCAATTACAGAAGATCACAGCATGCACATATAACTAGGTGTAAACACGATAAAAATGGAGAGTATAAATTATGAATGATGAATACAAATTATAAAATTAGAAGAAAAAAATAAAATTATTATAATATTACGATTGAGCATTCATATTACAAATGGTCAATTACAAACTCTTCTGGTTAGACCTGGAAAAAATCACAAAGAATTGCATTCTATATGTATATCTTTCTCTACTTTCAAATTCTATACCATTACAATCCATCGTGATCCATTGCGCAATATCTTCGTCAACAATAACAATTTTATAGAAACAGTCGTTGTTAAGATGTAATGGATTGTAAAATGTTATTGGTATCGTTTAGTTTGTCGACCTTCGATCGAGGATGTTCTTGTTTGACCAAAACATTGAGGTTTGTGAAGTTTGCAAGGCGGATATTATGTGTAATATTATTGGTTATTCAACCATTTCACATTGGCACAGCCTGAATAAGAAGTGATTTTAGCTACCAATACCGTTTTAAAATACCATCACCGTATGTAACGTACGTAATACAGTCCCTAGGTTTCAAAGATCCATAATTAAAAACTTTTAAAATCTAGTCGCAATCCCATCTCAGCGACAATCAATGTCAAAAACATGTCAAAAAAAAATGTGGGGAAATCAGAGGTATTTTTGACAGATGTAGGCTGAGATCAGACTATGAACGTTCTTAAAATTACGAGAATTGCCCCTCAGATGGTTATTAATTAAAACACGTCAACATTGTCCGCCAACAATCGTATGTTGCTGACGGTACCACTATGATCAACATTATTGAAGCACTACATTCACATGGGACAATACCCGTTAACTCAAAAACCCTTCCTACGTCATAGTTACATAAACATTTCAACAAAACAAAACCCCTCTAAAAGCTAACTAAGCCCCACAAAATCATATGCAGTGTGCCAAAAACAGATAAAACTAATCGATGAATGATTTACTACATTTTTAATTTCGCTTATCGCCACCGCTTATCTTTAAAACTAGGTAGTAGGTACAGATAAAAATATAAACTTTTTTCGACACAAAATCAATACTTCGCCGTCACATATGAGATGTATACATACACACATGTATATTTATGTCAGCTTGTCTGTTCCCGCGACGTCGCTCGCGATTTTTATCTAAGAACGTGTTCAGATGGGCAATTTTTCTGTGGTTTTTCGAAAGATTTTTTTAGTGGCGGGCTGATGTACGAGTATGTCTTGGAAAAGTGTGATGTATAGAATTATCTTGTCGTATGGAAAGGGCTATAACGCTTAGCAACCCGCTAGGGATCCTGAGCATAATGCTGACGCTTCAACCTTTTGCTTCCGACATTATAGTTTTGTGTCTGCTACTACTACTAGCTGTAATACTGGAGACAATTAACGATATTGTATTCTATTCTATGCTTGAAGTTTCTTTGAGGGGTCGTTTCTGGATTGAGATGATCCAGCAGAGAGATAGCGAGGTGGATGGGCTAGTCATATTAGCCATAGGACCAATGACCATTGGCGTAGACGTGTTCTTGGGTGGAGACCGCGAATCAGCAAATTTTGGATAGGAATCTGGACTCAAGTTATGTGGAGCGACGATCTTAAGCTGGTTGGCTGAGAGTTGCCGAGAATCGAGTAGAATGGCGTGTAGCCTCCACAACCCAGTTTCTAGTTAATACGATACCCCTTGGTAAGACTGGTTGCCAGACTTTTGGGCTCCTGACGAACCGCAACGACTGTCAAAGATCCGCGACTGAGAGCGGCAACCAACGGCTTTACGTGCTTTTCGAGGCACGGAGGGGTTTTGGTATTTAAAGATGGTCCATCCACAGACCAACCGCGGCAAGCGTTGTTTAACCTGGTTGATCGGCCCGTGCGGCTGTTATTACTTAGCCACAAGCCCCACAATACGGATAAAGATGACTAAAATTATGTATGTGGCCAGCAATGAGATGCTGTTGGCTGTTTATGATTGAGTTCTCAAGTTTCAGTACGGTATGAAGAATCTGTCATATGTAGACTATAATGTCAAAAGTAGAATCTGTCAAATGTCGACTAAACGATCACAGTTTGGCACGTTCCTCCTTATTACAGAACAAGGTTTTTCTTTAGATCAGAAGGCCAATTTTATTTATTCTCGTAATTTAAAACGTTCAAAATCTAGTCGCAGTCTCATCTCAGCGACAAACAAATGTCAAAATGTAGGGAAATTAGGAGTATTTTTTGACAGATTGAGACTGAGATCAGACTGTGAACTGTCTTAAAATTACGAGAAATGCCCCTCAGGTTTAAACCACCGAGCCCGTTATTGAATTAGGAAACTAACTGTTATAGAAAAGCAGTTCTTTATACAAAAATTACAGCTCAGTTCAGTGCTAAGTTGTCATTTTAGTATTTTGTGTAAGGGCTGATTTTTCAATCGACAGATAATTATTATTCGTGGAATAAAATTGACGTCTGACAGTTTATGTACGGAAGAACTGTCAAAAATTCAAAGATTCCTCCGATAAAATTATCTGGCGTTGGAAAAATCAGCCTGAAATCGAAATAAAGTTCGAAATACAAATACTGGCCCAAAAGTTTAGGCTAGAACTAGTTAGATTTTGTTTTGAAATAAAACAGTGTAATTTCGACAATGTTGTATTATTTCCAGTTTTTGAATGTGATAAGAACCTCCTGTCGGTAACCTTATTATAAAATTATCATAAAAACTTGTCATTTGTGAATGATGACCTTAAAAACGCCGCACGTGTAAGGTTGTAGGAACGTGGACTAGAGACGATTATTAGATTTGGTATAAATAGGTTTATTTTTATTATTTTCTTAGCTTTTACATAGATTATTTTCTTTTTTATGAATGTTGTAGGCCTTGTAGACTCATAGATGCGTCGATATGTTGACCATTTTCTATTTTGTTAAGTACCTAGTACTTGCTGACAGGCCTACACTGTTCTCCTGTAAAAACAGTAAAACAATAGGTGTGCACACTGTAATTTGAAAACATTGTAAAAGTCAATTATTTTTAAAAGAGTAACCGTGAAGTTTCTTGCCGACTCTTCTATATAGGAAACGACCAATTGGAACCGTGCACCTAGCTTCTGACGTTTCATAAGTGCCCATGTAGTTGATTGTTAAGTGATTTTTCTGACAGATAAAGAATTGTTGCACGAGTCGTCGTTCATTAGTTTTTGTCAGGAGTAAAAGAATATAAAGCCTATCCTTTGCAGGTAGGCACATGTTTAAAGGAAGGATTAGCGAGCGGGAGATAAAAATTCAATACTCTCCCATACCTACTGTTGGTTTGCCCTATGTTGAATTCATTCACATAGCACATTTATTTTCGCTTAGTAAGAGGAATTTGTTGTTCTGTAGCGGTATCTACAACGCCACATGTGAACAACGCGTCATACTGACGTCACGCAAATCCTGCATCTCGCAAGCAGAGTTTACCGCGCAATCAGCATATATAGAAACTTCCCAACATCAATAGTTGGGCAGTTGCCCGCCAGACACAATACCCGTCTGGTCGGAGGATCCTCCCTTTTCTATGGAGGATGAGTGAACTTTACACCCTGTTCCTCATACCTCTATAGTTCATATAATAATTAATAATACCAGCCACTGTCCCTCTGCAGGGCAAAGGCCTACATAGAAGCCATGAGCATCGACAACCACGATTCCCAATACAAATTGGTGACTTCAGCCATTGTTCTTGACATCAAACGACTTTAAAAATAAATCCCTAATTATTTGATTGATCACCACACGGCGCTCCAAAACGCAGATTACTGACGTTCTCAAAAAGCCGCAAAGCTGAAGTGGGACTGGGCTGGCCACGTCTGCCGTATGTCCAATAAGCTGTGGGCCAAAATAACCACCACGTAGGGCCCTGACACAGCTAGAAGGCGTCGCGGCAGACCCCGTAGAAGATGGTGGGACGAGCTGAACAAAACAAACGACCAGTGGCTCTACTTTAGCCCTGGATCGAGAGAGCTGGAAATCATGGGGAGAGGCCTTTGCCCAGCAATGGTATGATGCAGGCTTACAGTAACAGTAATTTGATTGATGGACGTCTCTAAAAATAAATTCACAAACAACTTCCCCGTCGCCGCCTGCGGCCCGTTGTGTAGTCGTCTGAACAAACTGTTTGTCCTTGATTGTTTAGATCTCGTTATAGCTACATAAATAGGTTCAGGGCCGACTAACTTTGGGATGTTCAAGCTTGCTGAAAAGGGGGTAGTCTGTTTGGGAAGGGTAGTTTTTGAAGTTGATGGTACTCGTAGAAAAGTTGGGATAATAATACGGATAGGTGACGATGTGAATTTATTTTATGGATGTATACGAAGTACCTATGGTCTTTAAAAAATACATATATTGTATCGAAAAAGCTAAACTTACATATCTTTCATATTGTGTGGACATGATAAAATCTATATCACCAGGAAAAAATGCTGCGGCTTAGAATTTACAACTGTATCATAATTAATTTTCAGATTTATTAAAAAAGCAAACATTTTATTGAAGTACCTACTTATTTTAAGCACAATATGAGTATGAGTAGGTAATGTTTGACCACATAAAATAACTCAAAAAGTTCATAAACATTAACTTAGAGTGCTGTTTACCCTCCGTATGATAACGGCGACATAATCATAATAATATACTGTAAACACGACGTGGGGACATCTCTGCCAACCGCTCTTAGCCGTTGATTTATGTTTTAGGGTTCTGTAAGTGCAGTAGGAAATCCATTTTTGAGAAGATTTCTGTAGGTGTTATTTGTACAAAAGTATTAAATAATGTAACATGAGAAACCATCGATTGTAATTACTCTATTGAAATGTGAATAAATGAATTTGAATTTGCTCTACCACGTTTCCTTGACCTATTTTTTTGCGATAGATTTTCATAATGGAATTTATGTTTAGCTCTGCCCCACTTTACCTTCTAAATAGCACTGCAACTGTGAACGCAAAAGAATAGAAAATAAAAGTACTTTAAAATATCGAAACTAAAAACATTTTAAAAGTTAAAACAATCTTAAATTTAAATGTTTATTTCCTACATAGCTAGGAAAAGTAATCCAGTTAGACAGGAAGCCGATCCCAACATAGTTGCGAAAAGGCGAGGCAGATGATGATGGTGACATAAGAAAAATAATAATTTAATGCTTAACTTGTAATTTATCCTGAAACTCAAAGTATACGTTCCATAGGCATTTTCTATATTAAACATTGTGATATAGGTCATCCCAACATATAGGATTCCTATTTCTTACACCCCAGAATCGACCCAGTTACCTTGCAAATTAATTGAATTTGCTTATGTAACTCAAAAGTGTAAAAATGTTAGTGAATAATGGAATTACATTCGGATGGATGGAGGGGCTTAATTATAGGGATGCCTTCTAAGTGTCGTATTCTAATAAACTCGCTAATGAGGCCGATACTAAGTGCCACATTTTAAAGAAACCGAATATAAGGTTTCGCGTCATTCCTGGCCGCAAATAAGCCAGTCTTATCCCGCTTGTGGGTGTGGTAAGATTTGAAAATCCGTTTAAAGATTTAGCGGTGTGAAGATTGATTCTTTGCCTGATTTTGTGTTTTTGATGTGAAACATCTACAGGCGCGCCTTGGGAGTAATATTGAATCGTATGCCGTGACGGCAAACGTCATGATTCGACGCTCTCTTACGCTCCGTCATGTCAGATTTTTTTTTTGTTTTTCTCCATAGAAATAAAACCAATAAATAAGGTCTTCTTTCATTATAAATTGTTTCAATAACCATCAATTTTACATCTACCGGGCGTCCCCTGCCGGCCAACGTTTTTTTTCTTAACGTACCTATCTAAATAGGTAGATGTTTCCAGTATATAATAAATCCTTTAAGTTATGAATAAATAACCGTTTACATTTACGTACCCATACCTAATCGAATCATTTTTTTTTCAAATTCTAAACCCAAATTACCCTACGGAACCCTCACAACATTCTCAATTTCGACCACAAGTGCAGCTTTAAAATGTGCCCGCGTCAGTCACAGGCATCAATTATAAAATTATAAGCCCTTAGCACCTGGCGGCGAGGTCTGCGGGGGTGTGGGTCGCGGGTTCGACTCCCGCCCCGAGTGATTGAATATAAATACACGGTGACATGTCTGTTGGATCGGAAAGGGATGGAGTGGAACTGGGACTTAGAATTTTAAATTGTTGTATTAAAATATTTGTTTACGTAATTTTGTTTTTGCTGTAAAAAAAAAGATATTTTGTATAAGTCAGACGATGGGAAAACCTATGTATTATGACCATGATTTTAATTTAACCCTAATGAATAATCAATATTACCCAATTCATGAGACTAGTCTTTTTCACACCATGTAATATTATTTACAGTTTTATTTTAGAGTTGGTTTACACAAGTAAATAAGTAATAACAAAAACAAAGGTATCGAAACCTACCTTCATTCGTCAGCCTTGTCATAAATCTAAAATCCCCAATACTACCAACACACAAACCAAGTCCCGACCAACCCGAACCTTTAACAAAATAGTTCACAAAAACATAACATCATGAAAAATAAAAGCCAAAGGCTGAAATCGCCAAAAAATCACGCGTTGACATTTAGGAAGTCTCTACTGGCGCGCGCCCCAGCGGCGCCCGCATGTCATTTCATCGTCCATTATAAAATGTCGGGCGTAATCGGCCTTTATTTTTATTTTATTTGCCAACCACCCCCCCACCCCACGCCTCCCCGCGACCGATATTTCAAAGTTAACGACTTAGCAGTAAAATATAGCACTTGACTCGAAAAATGAATGAATATTGAGTGGTGTTCGTAAAATGGAACCACAGTTTGCTCAGTGATCGCATTTTTGTAGTTGTAATTATTTGGGCGCCATGTTGTCTCTGTTTTGTTTTTAGAACGTTGGATTCGGGCAAAGGCAAGGCACTATTCAGCCTGTCACTCACCTAAAAAGCAATTTATTAAAAAAACGATAACCTCTTTTCTGGTTATCAATTTATGAACTTTTTTTATAGATACAAGGTGTCTATCAGTTGTTATCTTTAACATAATAAAGCGAAAGTTGTTTTGTTTTTATAAAATAGGGAAGCTCGCCCTAAATGTTCGCTCTACTTATCCATTTAAAGCGGACAGTTGTGAAACCTTTAGTAGACTTTGCTTTGCCACCAGCTTATTAGGTCAGTCTTCAAGCTGCATTTGGCAGAATAATAAGAAATATTTCGTAAAAGTGTAAAAATTAGAATTAATCATGCAAAAGGAAACACCCCTATGGCTGAAAATTAAATACACTGAAGGAACCTACATAGTTCTGAAATGGATCTCATAAGTAGTACTGGTTGAGATGCTGAACATTTCAGCAATTACTACAGGAAATAAACTTGCAAGACCTGTCCTTGTAATGGACCATGATAATTTAGGTAATTACCTGAAAATAAAAGTACCAGCCTATTACTGTATCACTGCAGGGCAAAGGAATCTTCTGATACAGAGGGGCACGAGCATTGATCACCACGTGTGAGCACACGTGGTGATCAATGCTCCGTGCCTTCTCTAGGCGGGTTAGCGATATGAGTTAGAAAGTGACCTAGAAATATGTTAACACGAAATAAAACATGCTTATTTTTAAATCACTTTATTGGGAGCAAAAATATAGGCACTTTCCTATATCCGTATTGTTGCCTATGCCAATTTTAGGTCACATGAACGAAGAGGGCGCGGCAGCCAAAAGAACTCATAATTAGAGGATCCGAAGCCATTAAGAAAAAAAACTTGTAAAAGGAAGAGAAACTCATTAAAAATATTTGGGAAACATTTTAAAATGAATGGAATCTAAATGACACCGAGGTATTCGGACAACCTACTTCTCAAAATGAGAAATGGTGAGTCACTAAGTTGCTCCGTGTATAAGTAATTATTTATTTATTTCATACTTTGACCACACAAATATAAACAGGCGCACTTAATGCCACAGGCTATTGAGGATTAAATATTTTTAAATATAAATATAATACAAATAAATATGTTATATACAGGAATATACTAAAACCAAATAAGATAAACAATGAGAAAACAATACTGGGGGTCTACTACGAAGTGCAAAGTGCGAATGTTCGGATCGGACCGACACATGGCCGAACCGAATATTATTGAAAAATGCGAAAAAAGTTCGGATCGGCTCAGTTGGGTCGGGACCATAGTCAATATTCGAATTTTTTACATTTCTATGATCGGGACCGACCGAACCAAATAGTAACTTAGTAGCAGGAAACGGACGAACATTCGGCAGATACTACTTCGCAGTAGACCCCCTGTTGTGATGACACTGACAGCTTCTTGCAAATGTGCTCGCGAATAATAAGCCTGCGAGGATAATAATCTACATAAATGTATGTGTATATGTGTCATAGAAGGAGGCCTGTGTACCAGCAGTAGCACAATATAGGCTAATTTTGATGATTATAATATATCTACTACTACGTGGCGTTAGCTACTGCGTGGCGGGGCGCATAACCCAGGAGTGCTGCGGCACCTGGAGCTTTTCGTGCCAGACCGGTACGTGTGGAGGCGGCGCGGCGACGCCCGCCCCTGCTTGCTGTGCCTGCAGCCAGAACCAACCTACTGGCGAGAACCCCTCTCACTAGAGCCATGCGTGTGGTGAACGAGGTTCACGGGAGAGTTGATGTATTGTGGTGCAACTTGAGTGAATTCGCAAAAGTTACATTATATACGAGTATATTATGTTATTTAGATGTAGGTTAAGATTTATGATATTGTATGTAATTTTATAGGATGTAGATTAAGGGTTTAGCATGTAAGGGCTCGCTATCGCATTGGATCGCTGA
This sequence comes from Apamea crenata, assembly GCA_949629185.1. Taxonomy (NCBI): domain Eukaryota; kingdom Metazoa; phylum Arthropoda; class Insecta; order Lepidoptera; family Noctuidae; genus Apamea; species Apamea crenata. The sequence continues at coordinate 12,473,403 of OX451377.1, forward strand.
TCTGGAATGGTAGTTGTAGGTAAGATATAAATAAATAAATCTATCTAAGTACATTGGATTCAACTACGCTAACAAAATCACATCATATTACCTATAGTTTTTTTCTTAAGCACTCGGCGGTTAAAGTTATTTTTTACGTTGAAAGTTTCTGATCTTAGTTCATTATGGAAAGACTTGGTGACTTGTATCAATATTTCCAATTAATTGGTAATTTGTATCTATAATTATTGTACAGTTATTTTTATTACTTACCAAAACCAATGCTGTTAAGCAGTATATTATCATGTTTGCAAGATTGCTAGACAAAACCTAGGAAAACACACACGAATGAGTACAGTGTGTGTTTTTTCCATTTATTTGTATCCGAATTACGAAACCAAACATGAATAAAGCTAGCTATCCTAAATTACAATAACACTTTAATAAGGCAAATTGATGTTGGCCCGTCCACTTCCTTAAGAAGTAATTAAACTTGTTTTTCGACTTTTTAATAAAAACTTTTTACTTTGGTGGTGAAATTTTTTTATGAAAAAGCGTTAGCTAGGTACTGCTCGCTTGCTTGTTTATATCAAATAATACTTGTTTGAACTTTCCATGGTTTTTTTCTAATATTTTTATAATTTATTCGGCTTTCTTGAAATTGTCTCTTCATTCAAAAAGGGTGCTAAAACATTTTTAATATTTATCGAAGACATGTGTGACATGATCTCTTTTAAGACATGTGATTGTGTGTGTGTGACAATGTTTTGTCATACCGAACCCTACTTCTTTATTATTAAGTAGTTATATATTTTTTCACTATAAAGGTGACTTTAAAAAATATAGCTTTATTTTGCAAAATAAAAGTTTTCTATAAATTAGGTAAGTTTCAAAAATTTTGCAAAAAAAAAAAAACATACTTTTCAAAATCGAAAGTAAGATTTATTATAACACCATAACTCACAATAACCATTACGTACACATCACATTGAAAGAAAGAGAAAAATATATTGTATAGAATGAGATGGGATATAGAAGGTCAATGTATGTGTGAGAGAGAAAGAGCATGTTTGATCAGAGACGCCCTTTTGATAGTGTTTCCAAATTTTTGGAAAGTAACGCGTATTGTTTGGTATTCGACTTGGTTTACATGGAGACGGGGTTAGTTGGGTATGTTGCATGAAGTATGAAGATATTAGGTTCAATAACTATTAAAATAAATAAATTAAATAAGTATTAAATGTCTATTTGCTGTAGTATTATAATATTGAAAGATTATCAAAATATATTACCTATTTGATGTGATATTTTTGGTTACGAGATTGAAAAGTATTTTAACCAAGAATTTCACCACCTTAATACAAATCACAGACCAACATCAATAAATTACCTAGTGATACGTCACTGAATGCGACCATGCTAAGTAAGTAAGCACTTAAAACCCAATCTTATGTGCTTTTTGTGCTTATCACAATCTTAAAAACAAAAGACATTTTAACACCTACAAAGTCCGAAAATTGTGCACAATAAAACAGACTGCAGCTAAATAACAGCCGTGCCATGTAAACCCTCGCTTCGCCGTAATGCACCGGCCCCCTGTCAAATAATCGACATAGCCAGGGGTGGCCGGGTGGGGAACACCATTTTTGCTATTTTCTAACAAAAAAAAAAGAAATGCAGCACGCGTTTTTACTTAAAACATCAGTTTTAAACGCGCACGCGCAAGCGTAAGCACGTGCCAAAAAATAAAAGAAACAGGTCAGAAGTTTTCGCGAGTGATTGTACTTTGTGGTTTTTTTGTGGTTATCTTGGACGCTGATGATACTTTGTTGGTGATGTGTGTGTGGTGATTTTGAGATGGTGATCATTTTATAATGGTGATTAGAACTAAGTGACCAATGGAGGCGATCGATCTGAGACAGGATAGTAATCGGTGAGCGATTTTCTTATTGGAATCTTGTATGGGATTACAAACTAAGATGAACCTTGAAAGTAATGCAATGTTCAGATTTTTTGTTACAACTAACCTTAATAATTTAGAATACATACTTAAAACCCTTTTTACTGGAAAGAGTCTGTGACCTCTGAGTTTGTTTCGGCCTTTCTTCTCAGAGTAGTCAGATAGGAAACGTCGCCTTCATCTAGTTTTTAAAAATATGATTGACGTGTAAAAGTGTTTGTACAAACTTACTTAAGGCTGATTTTTCAATCGACTGATAATACTTATTCGTGGAATAAAATTGACGGCTGACAGGTTATGTATGGAAGAACTGTCAAAAATTCAAAATTATTTCTCCGATAAAATTATCTGGCGTTGGAAAAATCAACCCTTACAGAAATAAAATAATTTATCATCTACTAATAAACCTTTACTTATAACCTTCGGGAAACCTTAAAAGGTGCCCATGCCATTAATGCTTTTTTAATAAGAATATTTAAAAATGTAATTTATAAGTATTTAAATTAAATAAAGGAGGATTACATAATTATAATTATTATGATGACCAGGGTCATAAAGCTAGGCTAAAGCTCGGTCCTGTAAGCTAGAATTTTTATTTGGGCTCTCTTATTTTATAATATTGTATTGCTAACAATTTAACATAGTCCATAGATTAATAATATGGCTGCAATTTCAAAATACGTCTAAAAATTACTACATATTTTGATGACTCGCTGAAGGTGAATCTTATGATTCCAGCAATAATAATTGTTTTTGTATAAATATTTATTTCTATGAATAATTAGACGCGGCGATGACATTATACGAGTAATTCTCTAGAAATGACGACCGTAGACATTTAAAAATAGTTCTGTAGAAAAATATATTTTGTAAGAAGAAAAGGAAATTAGGTTGCGGTTCATTTTATTTAGCAAAAATACAATAAAACGCTATTTTCGTTAATAATGATTATTTGATTTTAATTTGTGTGCTTGATTATTTTGGTTATAAATTGTCTAATATTTACAACTGTCGATGACGATAAAGGTGTGTCCTTACAACGTTAATGTTAATTTTACTGAGCATATTTTTTTTGACCTTACCTGAAAATAATTGAATGCTTAGTTGATGTAAAAATGATGATGCTGATGTTGATGTTGATCTAGAAATATGAAACTACCAATTTTAATTTCCGTTAATCTTCGGGATTCCCCATTTCTTGTGCAACTCTGCATCAATAGTAACGTGTTGTCTGTATCATTCCAGATGCGGCGGTGACGCGATGTCTGTCGCGCCGGCGGTCAAGCGCGAGCTGGACCTGGAGAGCGGTGGCAGCAGCCCCGGCCGCAAGCGCCGCAAGCAGGCGGCACCCACGCGCGCGCAGCCGCAGCACCTCGCGCCCCCGCCTCTCGACCTGCACGCCAAGATGGCCGACATCTACAAGAGCGCGCTCGCCTTCGGGGAGCTCGGTCTCCCCACATTCGACCCCCTCGCCGCCTTCCGACTCCTGCCGCGACACGAGCCACCGCGAATCTTCAACCCTGAGGCATACTGTGACCTCTGCTGTAAAGAGTTCTGTAACAAGTACTTTCTGAAGACCCACCGCGCCAACAAGCACGGCATCTACGACGGTGGTGACCCGCAGCCTGCACCGCCACCGCCCGCACAGCTGTCACCACCACGCCGCTCCTCGGATGAGGAGTCGGGTGGCACTCCACGCCGCCTATCACCAGACTCGGCAAGGCGCGCGCGTGAGTGTGGCTTCCAGCCCGACGCACTACGCCGGCTAGGTGTTGTCAATCCAGAAGCGTTCTGTGAGATATGCTGTAAAGAGTACTGCAACAAATACTTCTTGCGGACACATCGAGAGCGACGTCACGGCGTGCCAGCGCGGCGCTCGCCCGTCAACGAGCACTCGCCGCCGTCAGCCACGCCACCCGGCGCACTGTGCACGCCGCTGGGCACGCCCCTCACCACGCCGCTCACCACACCACCCGCGCTGTCAGGACCACCACCCGACACGCCACCTCGTTCACATTCGCTGCCACCGCCATTAGATCCTGAAGAAATGGCTGAAGTTAAAAGAGAATGCGAAGATGAGCTGGAGGCAGCTTTAAGAGACGGGCAAACGAGTCCGCTAAATCTAATCGTAGAGGAGCGTGGTGTTGCGTCTCCCGGATCTGCAAGTGAAGAGTTGCGCAAGTTGCAGACGATGATCTCTCAGCTGAACGAGCTGGCGGCCGAGCGACTCGCCGATGAGCCGAACGACCCAGGGCCACGTCCACCATCCGCCTCGCCACCACCACCCGACGAGAGACGAGCATCCTCTTCGGGCTCGAGTTTCTGCGAGATCTGCAACAAGGAGCTGTGCAATAAGTACTTCATGCGCACTCACATGCAGCGCATGCACGGAATCTCGCTGGAGAGTGGCACGCAGCTCGGTGGCGTCACGTGCGACATCTGTCACAAAGAGCTGTGCAGCAAATACTTCCTGCGCGTGCACAAACACAACACGCACGGCATCCCCGCGCCTCCTGCGCCCGCCGCCACCGCGCCTGCCGAGCCGTGCCCGCTGTGCGCGCGGCGGTTCCGCGGCCCGCGGGCGCTGCGAGCGCACTTACTAGCCGAGCACGCGCCACCTGCGCGACCACCACCACCACCGCCGCGGCCTTTAGACCTGCTCACGCGTGATAAACCCTACGCCTGCTCGTACTGTCCATTTACCACTGACGTGCTCGCGTTCCTGTTTGCGCATGAACGCGCGCACGCGCAGCAGCAGGCAAACGAACCACCCGAGATGCCGCCGGAGCCACCGGGAAGCGTGTGCGGCAGCGAAGTGATGGAGGGTGGCGAGGGGGGGCCCGAGAGCGGTGAGGGCGAGGGAGACCCGGACGCGCAGTACTCGTGCTCGCGCTGCGAGTTCCGCGCGGAGGGCTTCGCGGCGCTGGAGGCGCACCTGCGCGCGGCTCACGGCGGCGCGGGCGCGCTGCTGGCCGTGCCGCGCGCCCCGCAGGCGCCGCTCACGATGCAGCCGTTCGTGGTGGAGGAGGCGGGCGGCGCGCTGAGCCTGGTGCCGGCGCTGGTGTTCCTGCCGGTGCGACGACGTGCTACTCGCCGCGCCACCGTGACGCTGACGCTGACGCCGGCCTAGCCGCTGACGTCGGCTCGGCTGCCGGACGCGGCGCGCGCGCGCGGCCCGCGACTACACCGCCGCGTGCGCGCGCCTACGATCGCTGAACTGTACTAACTACATTTAACGCTGTGTGCCTTCAAGCGATTGCTGAAATATTATGAGACGTAATTTGTAAAGGGAGAAGCTGCTGCGGCCGCCCGCTCGAGCGCCACACCGCGCGGCGGCCCCCGGCCTCTTTTTTGTCAGAGTCTAACTTCATATATTGAGAATTATATTGAACGGGTGATATATGAAACGTTGCCGCTTATAAATTCGATTATTTATTATTATCTCCTCGATGTTCCGTCGGGTCGGTCCGAGACGAGTTTATGAAACGTCGATTTCGATCGGGAGAAGAAATACACCCTAGGAGTAATTATTATTTAAAGGTATTTTATCGGTGAGTGCGCACTCACGATAGCGTCGTAGTACCGGTGCGATGTTGATCACTGAGGAGCGCCGGCAGACGCGACACCTGGGCGGTCGCCCGCGCGGGCTGCGCGCACGCGGCGCGACGTCGCCGCGCGACTCCCCCACTGTACTAGCGCATGCCACGTAGTACTACGACAACCGCTCTACCTCACGACGTTAGTTTTTATATTAGCTGTTATTGTATAAATTATATTTTGGAGTTACAATAAAGTACAAATATAGTTAGTGCGTTACTACGCCGCGCCGGACGGAGGCCGCGCGCTCATTTTAGCTACTCGGTACTATTTATTGTTGTCTACGAGTGACTTAAAGCACAAAGATACGTACTATTGGGCAGTGATCAACATTAAACGTAATTTAGTATTAAATTTGATTAGATATGTGGTCGTGGGGCTCGGTCAGACGGGTTTTGTTGTGTAACACACCAATATTTATATATACGGGTCATTGTTTGGGGCGCGCGCGGGCTGAGCTTGGCGCGCCCGCCGAAAGCCCCGCTGCATTATACTTATGTATTTGTATTGTAATCGTAAACATAATGTGTTACTGCTGCCGCCGCACGCGCCGCTCCGCTCTGCACGAATATTAAACAGTTATAAACCGCTTTAAATTTAAAATAATATTTTGAAAACAGGATTTTGAGATGTACATTTTTAATATTTACTGCCATCAAGAAAGACTGAACATTTAATAAAATCATGGCTACCGCAGAGCGGAGCGAGGCGGGCGTCGCTTAATTATTATTATCTTGATAATCAAGACTTATTTGATGGGTAAAATGGTAACAAAGTTTGTTTAAATAATTCATTATTGGTAGATCAGTGTGGAGGTTAGCTTGTACAAACCATGCAGCTTCTAAAGAAAGTTCCTATGTATGTACGTAAGTTGTAATTTAAATTTAAAGAAACTAGAGGTCGCTCTCGTAACGGCTCCGGATAGGGTAAGCTAAACCTGATTGTTATAATAATAATTGTGATTTTGGATCAGGGTAAACCTTATGAGGAAATAGTGTAACTGCGATTATAGTCCTTATGTAATGGTTACGTAATCCAAATAATCGTAATCAGATATGACATTATAATAACAGTAGGTACTTTCCTCATTGTCAAAACGAAAAAATTTAATGTTAAATAAAATGAAAAATCATTTTCATTTTTAGTATTAACTAAAAACGAAAAATCTATTTCAATTTTGAAGTAACTGAAAATGAAACAAAGTATTAAGGGTTTGGAAAAATATTCTGTTTTCGGAAGAATATTCTTGTTGTTGACAACGAATTTCCAAGAAACCTAATTAGCTAATATATTTCCAAGGTTCCTACGTATAGTTCCAAAACGAAATTCCTACTCCAAAACGTCAAAATTAGGCATAGAATTCAAAATAAGGGCAGAAGTTATTTTGGAGATCCATCTTCCTATTAGTCTTCCTGGATGCAGAGCCAAACGAGACCTTGCACGGAGCCGAGACGCGGGCGCGCGATACAACAAATTATATTAATAACGTTTTAAATAATAACAAATTAATACAATTGTACGCGTGGTAAGATCTTAAGTCATCGTCCATTTTCTATGAGCATTCGTGGAACAATAGTAGAGAATGCCGGGTTTTTATTATATTTGGAGAATGGACGGTCACTCAGATCGATGTCATTGGATGTAGTGAAAAAAAAATGTATTAAAAATTGTGTTCGAGACGTTTTGTTTCCCCAAACGCGTTGTACTTGGTGTGGAGACCAGAATTAAGGTTGGGGACGTAGCAAAGATAGGAAGTATAAGTAATTTCCTGTTGTAATGTTGTTGGAAATTACTTATATATAAAAAAATATATATTATAACAAAAAATATTCACATATACGTATATTCAGTGCTAATCAAGTAGTAGGGAAAACATTTGATGACCCCGTAAGAGATTTTTATTATATTAGATCAGTTATATTACATGTATAGTATAAAATAGGCATTTATGGATAATATTTATGAATAATTCGGAAAACTGTATCCACATAACAAATTGAACACATTTAGTGGACAAGAAAAAAAAACAACAGCTATGACTTTTTATAGAAATATGTACCTAGATATATTTAACAAAAAAAATATAGGAATCTTTTGACACTCACAAGAAAAATACAAATAAAATAAAGGTTAAGAAAATCATAGAAATTCAGCATTGCGAAATAAATTATTATTGGGATTTTTATTGTGAGCAAACGTTTGACAATCAGTCAATTACAATTCGTTCCTTTAGTTGCATCAGCTATTAACGAAACGGTAAAAATATATTCATTTTGCAGGATAAAAAACCTGTTTATGATCATTATATGAAAAATGCTAATTTTATTGTATTATTTACCCTTTTTGGAGTATTTGTTATAATTTTTGGGATACTCAAAAAGGGTAGAATACCACAATGAAAACTAGTACAAAACCAAATTTAAAAAACCAATACTTTTTACATGTAAAAGTTTTTAATTTAACAAATCATTTGGTGCTAACAGTTTTTGTTAGCTCGCTACTCTTTACCGAGACTAAATTGTAAAAAAAAAATATATATATCAAAAGTTTTTTATAAATGTGTGTAATACAGACATATGATATTTGTCCGTCTGTCCCATCTTAGCTACGTCCGCAATGTAACAATAGTACAAATTTGTTAACCAAGTGTGTAAGGTATCGGTGTTTGGTAAACAAATAATAAAAAACAGTACAAATTAATTATTAAGTGTAGCTGAAAGGTTTACAGGAGTGATATTAATAGGTAACAATAATTCACTCAAGTACAACGCTTCGAAGCAGGCAATACAGTCGCACGCTATCTAAATATTAATCTGTATTATTATTTTCAAAATCGTTTTAAGTATTAGATTTGCTTTCATTATTGTTATTGCAAAAAATGATTTTAGATTTTAGCGTTTTTGGGTAGGATTACTACCTATTTCATTCTAAATAATAATTTATTGTTTCGAGAAAAACATGTAGTGCGCGGGTAAAAAAAAATTAAATAATTTATTAACGTTTATGAAAGAGAAATGTTTTGTGATTTGTTTTTAATTAACTTTGACAAAACAAAACTACCATTAAGTGCTTTACAAGATTCAAAAAGATTTGAAATACGTACCTACATGATTTAATAGTTTGTTAAATAACACAAAATGAAAAATACTGAAAAAAAACGGGTATACCTTAAGTAATGTGTTAAAATATTTTTTGCAAAAATAATAAGTTCCTAAGTTAATATAGTTAAGTATTTTAAATAACAAGCGGACAGATGTTTTCGTGGTTGATTTCAGATCAAAGTTTTAATATTTTGTGAAGATCTGAGAAAAATCCCTGATAACTTTGTTACTCATTTTGTCAACTTCAAATATTGAAGAGGTTTATTATTAAAAAATATATTTGATGTTGACAGAAACGTTATGATCTCTATACGAAAGTTCCTTCATTCCAAATAATGTAATACGTTCTAGTCGTTCCTATTTTTAATTTAAACATATTTTAGTGCGACTGTATTTTGTAAAACGTGAAAATAATTTTTCGAGTTATATAAAAAACTGTGTTGTTTCTAGTCAAATTATTTTATAAAAAGTTTTGCTAATGTGGACGGCCATTCGTTGGAAAATATAAAAAATATATATTTAGGAAATTACAATACATAAAATTGGAGGAGAACCTAGGCGATTAATTTTCAATTTAAATTGCAATAGCGGTTTAAAAACTTCTGGCGTCCACATTGGATAAAATTATATTTTAAAATATATAAAGAGAATTATATTCTGGCTTTAGGAGAAAGCCAAACCTTATGCCGCAGCCATGTTGTAGAACTTATTATTATGGTCACGATAAAAAAAAACTTTGAAAAGAAGAGTATGTTATACTGCATTTAAAAAAGTAATACATTTAAACTTTTTTTTTGGGGACGAAAAATTACTATAAGGAAAATGTCCGTTCGTCACCTTTTCGTAGTCCAAGTACTTAATAAAAAGGACAGATTTAATTTAAAGTTTTCTCAGTAATAAGGACTACAATGTGGTCTGCGGTCGGTATATGTTCCTAGCTCCGTCTGTTTGTTATGTATTTGTTTTCCATTAATTACTACGAAGCATTTCTACCGTATTCAATAAATTAAATATACAAATAATTGTTGAGTTTTAATTTTTCTTCCTTTGTCACCTTTAAGTTGAGATGAGTCAATCTTCTCTGCTCAAAACTTTAAGGAAAGTGAACCAACTCTAACTTCCTGGAGTGAGTAAACGAATACTACACAGGAAATAACAACTTTTCTCAAGTCACGCCTTTCTTATTATCATTTTGGAACTAGAATGGAGGTGGGTGAAATCAAGTTGATTTCAGTGATACCTAGCAAGGCGCAATGCTGTCAGGTGGAGTAAGGCAATGATCGACTGGTTTTCAAGGACTGGCAGACGAAATGTCGGTCGTCCGGCGGCGAGATGGGCGGACGACAATGTTACCATCGCGGGTAGAACCTGGAGGAGGCTGGTAGAGGAGCGTGGAGACTGGCAGGAGAAAAGACAGGCCTATGGCCAGCAGTGGGTGAAGTCGGGCTGTGGATGATGATGACGATGATGATGTAGTTATCTATTTTTAGGGTTCCGTACCCAAAGGGTAAAAACGGGACCCTATTACTAAGACTTCGCTGTCTGCCCGTCCGTCTGTCTGTCTCCAGGCTGTATCTCAAGAACCGCGATAGCTAGACACTTGAAATATTCACAAAATACTCAGTTGTATTTTTACTTTAATAATATATAAGTAATAAAATTAAAATAAAATAAATCGCCATCAAACGTAAAAGTTTGGCGAGTTTATAATTATGTTACCACCACTGTATTAAAATATCAGTAAATAAATAAATAAAAAAAATAATATAATAATAATAATTACGTTTATTTCAGATAACTAGGATCCAGTGTGTTAGTAGTACAATAACTTAAACCTAGTGTTAGCAACATAACCTTAAACTACAACAGACGTAATTTTTATAGATAATCGTACGGAACCCTTCGTGCGCGAGTCCAACTCGCACTTGTCCGGTTTTTTCTCTATTACTAATATTATCTACCCTGATGTTGACCACGCAGATGATACAAATTTGGGGTAATTTTACTTTAATTTAATTTACCCCTTTTTTAAAGTGACACTGCATCATCTAGCTTGTTTAGTCAACTTCACCAAGTAGTCGTTCCTCACACAAATGAGACTGAAGTACGATAGATGGCAGCTTCCAGTACATGATGGATGGTTATTTTTATGATACCTAGTGAGTAGAGAATTACAATTACAATATTTAATTTTGGAATAGGCGGTTATAGGCCACAGAATGTGACATTGACTTGGACATCTAATGACAGGCTGGTATGTAGGTACTTTTAACTTTTTTGCTGAACTGGGCCTTTTTGGCGCAGCCCTGAGGCACACATTCCTGCTAATTTCTTAAATCGGACTTCACACTTTTTATTTAATCTCTTTTTATTGTTTCTTTTATCTGATGTATGTATCTGTTCTATTGTGTGTCTTTTAGTTTGTGCCAAATAAATGTATTTTCTTTCTTTCTTTTCTTTTCTTTAAATTCAAACCGACTCCAAAATAATGGGGTTTATGCATTCGACGAGTTTTGGTTTTTGCATACTGTGTTCTTCGTGATTTCTTGGCTGATTTTTAGTTTTTACGAGTTTCCTTATTCTTCGGAGGGACTGAAGACTAACTGGGTTGGTCGAGCAGTAGTCTGGGACATAGTTATTTGAAATTTTCCTTATTCTGTAGCTATTATGCTGGCCCTGCGATGAAGATGGTAGTGACTTTGATTTGGTTGCAGTAAGCTGGTAGTTTGGTTATATTATGCTGCAGTGACTTGCACGTCACCTACAGTCGTCGGCTGTCAATATGAAATGTTTTGTGTTGTACCTATTGTAATGTAATGTATAATGTATTCAGTGTGTTCTAGTGTAAGATTTGTGCTATATTTAATTTCTGTGTATTAATGAGTCCTTGTTACTTGATAAATAAATGAATTATTATTATTTTACAGGGTGGCAGGGACATCGACGCGCAAACTGTAACCATGAATTCAGCATATGGGCTTAGACCCCATAGCGTCAAAATTTTTCGTTGGTTATTAGAGAGAACGTAGAGAGAAGTGTTGATAGAGAATGCAAGTTAAATACTTGACAACACTATAAACAAGAAAAACTACTTGAGATTATGGTCGACAACAAATTAGTTAACAAAGCAGCTGACGTAGCTGAGGCATTTAATGAGTTTTTTGCCAACATACCGATAACTACGACTCGCTCCTTAAATTCGTCCTCGTCTAAAGCTGAAAACCTTTTGCACAGTAGTGTACCTAAATGTAGTCCCTTATTTAGTTTCGAACATGTAACCCCGCGTGATGTAGTTAATGTTTTTAATACACTTAAGTCTAAAAACACCGGTGATTATTGGGGCATCTCCACTAAACTTATAAGTAATATAATAGACATCGTAGCCCCCTATCTAGCTGTTACTTTTAATAAGTGTGTTGATTTAGGAACTTTTCCTGACCTCATGAAGAGTAGTAAAGTCATACCATTATTTAAATCAGGTAATAAGAATGACGTTGGCAATTTCAGGCCTATTTCTATCTTACCTGCATTTAGCAAAATATTTGAAAAGTTAATACTCAAGCAGCTGCTAAGACATTTTAATTTAAATAGCCTCCTCCATAATGAGCAATATGGCTTTACAAAAGGTCGTTCAACTACAGATGCGGGTGTTGCTCTGTTGAGACACATATTTGACGCATGGGAGAAATCACAGAATGCTATTGGAGTTTTCTGTGATCTCTCCAAAGCCTTTGATTGCGTGCACCATGACACGCTTTTGCGTAAATTACGTCATTACGGTGTCCAAAACGAAGCTCTCAACGTAATTATTTCGTATTTACATAATAGGGTCCAATGTGTAGATGTTAATGGTGTGAAGTCATCCGGGCTACCAGTTCAGTTAGGTGTTCCGCAAGGCTCAATACTGGGTCCATTCTTGTTCTTAGTTTACATTAATGATTTACCATTCCATTTGACGGGCATCTGTGATGTTGTACTGTTTGCAGATGATACCTCTCTTATTTTTAAAGTAGACAGGAATAGACAAGATTTTGACGACGTAAACAGTGCACTCTCAATAGTTACAGATTGGTTTACGTCAAATAACTTAGTTCTCAATGCCAAGAAAACCAAATGTGTAAAGTTCGCCTTACCGAATGTTAGAAACCTAGGACCCAACATCGTCTTAGATAAAGAGGTGCTTGAAACTGTAGGCTCGGCAATTTTTCTAGGACTAACAGTAGATGCCAAACTTCAGTGGGGACCTCATATATCAAGTCTAGCAGGAAGGCTCAGTTCGGCTGCCTACGCCGTCAGGAAAGTAAGACAATACACTGACGTTGATACAGCTCGTTTAGTCTATTTTAGTTATTTTCACAGCGTTATGTCCTACGGTATTCTGCTGTGGGGCCTGTGGGGCAAAGCCGCTGATATACAAAATATATTTGTCCTTCAAAAGCGAGCTGTTCGAGCAATTTACCAGCTAGGTGCCAGAGTTTCTCTAAGAGATTTCTTTAAAGATGTTGGTATTCTCACGGTTGCATCACAATTCATCCTTGCCAACATTTTATATATTAGGCAAAATTTACACTTGTACACTAAAAATAGTGATATTCACAGTGTTAACACTAGAAATAAGGACAAACTACGTGCCCCCTTTCACCGGCTTCATAAGGTTCATAACTCATTTGTTGGGCTTGGTATAACCTTTTATAACAAGATACCCTCTTCTTTTCTAGACTTGCCTTTTAATGCGTTTAAAGCTCAACTAAAATCCAACCTTTGTTCAAAGGCATACTATTCCATCAACGACTACTTAGACGATAAGAATAGTTGGTCACCCTAGTTTAACGCAAGACAATGTTTATGTTCCTTCTCCAGAATTAGCTTACTGCCAGGTCTTAGAACCCAGCAATGCATAAATGTGTAAGCTGTCACGCCCTTTATGCCTGGAGGCTTTTATTTGGGTAGTAAGTTTTTTTTTATTTACATTTTAATTAATTATTTTTTAGCTTGAGTACGTATAGTTTTTATTATATTTGTTGGTATATTGGCGTGGCTAGCTGACATATTATGGCAAATAATTTAATTTTATGTTCTGTTTTGTAATGTTAATTACCGAACATCTACATAGGTAACCTAGTATTGTATCCAATCACGTATTTTCTTTTTAATTGAACAGACAGCTGTGCTGCTGGGGAGTTTGTTGCGCCACTTCTTCTTCCCAGCGATAGCACTAGGAAGTGGTGAAGGGCGGGCGTTTTTGGGGGACTGTCTTTTGTAATTTTGACGTTCAAAAAGTGCTGATTCTCAGCCTAATTTGAATAAATGACTTTTGATTTTGATTTTGAATACTTATAATGAACTAGCTGCGCCCCGCGGTTTCACCCGCATAAGTTTCGATCCCGTGAGAATATCGGGATAAAAAGTATCCTATATGTTAATCCTGGTTATAAACCATTTGTGTGCCAAATTTCATCCAAATCCGTTTAGTAGTTTTTGCGTGAAAGAGTAACAAACATCCATCCATCCATACAAACTTTCACATTTATGATACATCTTATTTGGATACATCAACTATACATCTATTAATCTTCTGTGTCTTGTAATATTAATTACTTTACATACCTAGTATTGTATACAATCATGTATTTTTTAACTGAACAGAGACAGACAGCTGTGCTGCTGGGGAGTTTGCTGCGCCACTTCTTCTTCCCAGCGAAAGCACTAGGAAGTGGTGAAGGGCGGGCGTTTTGGGGGACTGTCTTTTGTAATTTTGACGTTTGAAAAGTGCTGATTCTCAGCCTAATTTGAATAAATGATTTTTGATTTTGATTCCAGGAACTAACAGGGAAATTGAAATTATAATTACTAAAAATTTATACTTTTACTTGTTAACTTTTTGATCATCTAACGTGGAAAAATCAAACAACAATTTACAACTGTGATGAACAAGAAAAATCAAAAGTTCACAACATAATTAGGACAACAAAAATCAGATCCAAGATACAAAAAAGCTGCTAAAACCATTCAGTACGATAATCTATAAATAAATCATACAATTACAACCCTAACTTGAAGAGAAAAAAATCCTCCACCAAAAATAGTCTTAATTAAAGATTATATCCGCGTCAACTGTCAGCTTTAGATTAATAAAAAAAAACTTGACAAAAATGCGCGTTTTTTTGTAAAAAAATCGACATCCATTAAAAATCGCGGCTCGCGAGGGTTGCTGGGTGTCGCATCTGTCAAACTGATCGTGGGGGAAATGCAGTAAAATTGTTGAAAAATGGGTTAAATGTTAAAAAAACATGGCAAAACATGGAGCCGGCGAGGGGTTAAGCTGACAGTGTCAACATTACACGGGTTAACCCGCCGGTCGCGGGCCGACACGCTTCGTTGTCATTTGAACTTGGATTTGAGTTTTTTTTGTTCAATTGGGATATTGTTGTTATTTTTATAGATATTTCATGCAATTGACAAGAAAATCTGTCGTTAATTTTGGAACTTTATATTTAAAACGTAAAGCTAATTATCAGAGTTGAGAAGAAACTCGTTTTCGTTTTCGTCGTAAATACCAACCAAACCGATCGTCGTAAACCAATATACCTACCTATTAAGCATAATCAGCCAAATTATAATGTTCCCACTGCTGGGACACAGGCCTCCTCTCGCTGAGAGGGAGTGGACCATAATACACCACGCGGGCCCAGTGCCGGTGCGGGTTGGCGGATGTCACATGTCTTCGAATTTTTAGTTCTAGGACACGCCGGTTTCCTCACGATGTTTTCCTTCACCGTTTTGAGAGCAGTGGTGATGAAATAATTTACACAAAGTAAAGTGCTTGCTTGGATTTGAACCCACGACCTACAACTCGTAACTCGCGGCCGTTACCACTGGGCTACCACTGCTCTCAATTTACCTATTAAGACGTTGAATTAAAGAAGGTATGATATCATGTTCATTTTCTAAGCTTCTTCGTCAGACTTCTTCGACGGAGTGCTAGATTTTGTTGGCCCAAAATAAATCCCCCAAAAACGCCACTTCCACGGCATGCGTCATCGGCGGCAGCACAAAGGTCCCTATGGCTGCATTTTACCTAAGTATTTTCCTCTTAACGACCTTACGACCTACTTACGCATAATACGTGTGAACTTTCACATACAGGGAAACGATTGGTAAACAACAACAAACTCTTAATAAAATGAATTCCTAAAATTCATTGAAACATTTCATTCAACAACAATTATGAATCAATGAATACTACGTAATATTACCTACTTACTAAATAGTAGTTCGCTTCTAAGATGAGTAATTAAAAACGAGATATTTTCCTTTAGGGGAAGACTGAGAGAAGTAAACATTACAGGTAAAAACATTAGTTATTCTGTGGTATTAGCAATGTTGTGGTGTTTGTTAGGTTTGATTTGAATGTACTTAGATAGGTGAAAGCTGACTCCGGTTAGACTAAAAGCCGACTCCAACATAAATGGGAAAAGGATGAAGATGATGATGTTAGTTTTGATTTTATCTAATTCCGAATAGTTATGTCTAGACTTTTCTGACTGTTCCAAACTATATTGGGGTCGGCTTCCAGTCTAACCGGATGCAGCTTTTACACGGAGTGACTGCCTATCATACCTCCGTAACGCAGTCACTGGGTAACACGATACCTTGGTAAGACTTGTAGTCAGACTTTTAGGTTCCTGACTGCCCGTAACGACTGTCAAGGATTTTTGGATCTTGATTGACGTGCTTTCCGAGCCACGGCGGGGTCTCGATATGTAATGGGACCCATCACCGACCGCGGCAAGCGACCCGTGCGGCTAGCCCCTTCTCATTCCGAATAGATACATTTATTTAATCCGACAGTGCCCTATCCGTAAGACTCTTAGTCTAAATTAGTGCAAGTGCACTTTAGACAAGGTAACCAAGTTTTACGAGTAGGTACATAAGAAAAATAACTTTTGTAAATAAACGAATTACTAATACAAAACTGCAATTAATTCCTGTTAATTGAACACAAATTAATAATTGTTTCTTGTAATTGCTATAATATCTTCTTGCAGGGTGACGACAATTTATAATATTATATTTGACTCAATAATATAGAATATATTTTATAAGTAATTTTTAAATGATACTTACTGACGCAAGTTAGGACGATGAGTCTCCTTTGTTGGTGTTTGCAGGTACTGTAAACAATTGTGACCTTAATGAGTCACTGCAGGTAATTAAAACTGTACAGGTTGTAATTGAAAAACACCTCTTCGTCAATCTCAATTACAATTATGACATAATTTAAGCAACACCTGCCGCGGTCGGTTCATGGATGGGTCCATGAACCATCCGTTACTATTGAGACCCCGCCGTGCCTCGGAAAGTACCTACTTTAAGCCGTTGATCCCGTCCTAGATTTTTGACTGTCAGAAGCCAAAAATATCTGACAACCAGTCTTAGGGTTGATTCTTCCAACGCCAGATAATTTTATCCGAGGAATAATTTTGAATTTTTTACATTTCTTCCGTACAAAATCTGTTAGACGTCAATTTTATTCCACGAATAAAAACTATAATGTCGATTGACAAAATAGCCCGTAGAGGTATTAACTAATAACTAATTAATTCGCATTACCTGCCACTGGGTAGGTTCTGGATCGTGGAGATCTGAGGGGCAATTCTCGTAATTTTAAGAACGTTCACAGTCAGATCTCAGTCTCAATCTGTCAAAAATACCTCAAATTTCCCTACATTTTGACAAGTTTTTGACATTTGTTCGTCGCCGAGATGACACTGTGACTAGATTTTGCACGTTTTAAATTACGAGAATCAAAATCAAAAGTCATTTATTCAAATAATTCAATATAAGTTTAGATCCCTCAAGTTTTTGGCAATATGTGAAGGAAAAACGTAAAAATAGGCAACATACAAAAACATATACTTATAATGGTAAGTCTGTAGAAGGACAGATTGCCATTGACTCGTTTGCTGAATATTTTAGCTCAGTGTTTCATGATACCCCTCCGTCATTAGATGTGAAGGCTGCGGAGGACGAGGCTAATCGTTTAGGCTGCCTGTCCACAGTGGCTATTGAACAAGTTACAGCTACGGATCTTAGGCGTGCAGTGCGCCGACTAAAAGCGTTAACAGCTTGTGGTCCCGACAACATACCGGGTTTCTTAATAAAGGATTGCTTGTCGGCTTTAGAGGAGCCTTTACTATATATATATAATCTTTCGCTGAGACAATGTTTATACCCTGGTAAGTGGAAAGTGTCCAGAGTGACTCCAATACCTAAGTGTGGGTCGTCCACAGATATAACAAACTTTAGACCTATTGCTATATTGTGTGTATTTGGAAAGATATTTGAATCTATTCTTAATAACGCTATTTCTAAACAAATCAAAGGACAATTGAGCGATTGCCAGCATGGGTTTCGTCCTGGGCGCTCCACGGTGACTAATCATATAGAATTTGTTGATTATATAAATAGTAGAGTTAAATCTGGTTGTCGGGTGGACGCCGCATACTTTGATTTCAAGAAAGCCTTCGATCTTGTAGATAATGATGTGCTTTTAAATAAATTTGCATTACTAGGATTCTCAACTTCTCTCTTAAAATTTATGGCCCACTACTTAAAAGATCGTAAACAGTTTGTTAAGGTAGAAGGATATAAGTCGGAAGAGTATTTTACTAGATCAGGGGTAAGTCAAGGTAGTACCATTGGACCTACACAATTTATAATAATGATCAATGATTTACCTACTGTTATCTCTAACGCAAAATGCCTTATGTTTGCTGATGACTTAAAACTGTACCTTTCTGTAACCGACGCTAAGGATTGTGAGGCGCTGCAACATGATATTGATGCTGTAGTTGAATGGAGTATAAAAAATAAATTGTCATTTAATCATTCTAAGTGTAAAACAATAACTTTTTCCCGATCCCGTAATCTGATTAGAAATTATTATAATCTTGCTGGCGCGTCAATGGAATGTGTTTTCTCGATCCGGGATTTGGGAGTAATAATGGATAGCAAATTAAATTTTCACGAGCATATTCTTAAAACTTGCAAAGACGCTAATAAATGTCTTGGTTTCATCATTAGATTATCATCTCAGTTTAAGAACTCTCAAGTTATAAAACAAATATACAATGCCTATGTCCGTAGTAAATTAGAATATAATGCAATCGTTTGGAGTCCTCAAGAGTCATTGTACACTATTATGATAGAAAAAATTCAACGTAAATTCTGTAGATACCTATACAAACGTCAGTATGGATACTACCCCTTTCTATATCCTTCTTTGTTCGTGTCAGGAATGGTAGGTTTAGACACACTTAAATTCAGGCGAGAATCCACACATATAATTTATTATTATCAAATATTAGTAAATAAGATAGATAGTCCCGTTCTACGAGAGTCAATAAATTTTTATGTTCCTGACCAGTATATGCGTGGCGTTGTAAGACGACAACATAGACTCCTCTGCTACCCGCCTACATGGCGTGCTCCCCGAACCACCAACACTCCCACTGCCAGAGCAATTAACTTATTAAATGACTGTCTAAAATATATTCCTGAGGCAGATTTATTTTTTGACTCTCAATGGACAGTCGCTAAACATGTGTATATTTATTTAAATATGAAGAAATAATAATTGTTTAGTTTCTAATTTTAAGTTTAAGGTTGTTTTTTGTTTACAAATTTTATGTTAATCCGTTTTTTTTTTGCCTCTATTTTTATTTATTTTGTTTAGTCTAAGAAGTTTTAATTATAATTATAATTTGAATGTAATTTTGTAAAATTAGGATAGATATAAGCGATTTGGTGTAAGCTGTTAGCTTATATTTCATAAATAAATGAATATGAATATGAATATGAAATGCTGAGAATCAGCACTTTTTGAACGTCAAAATTACAAAGCCCGCCCTTCACCACTTCCTAGTGCTATCGCTGGGAAGAAGAAGTGGCGCAACAAACTCCCCAGCAGCACAGCTGTCTGTTCAATTAAAAAAAAATACTTGATTGTATACAATACTAGGTACCTATGTTCGGTAATTAAGATTACAAGACCAGAACACAAAATAAAATTATTTGCCATAATATGGCCTTCAGTTAAGCAGTCACTCCATATAAAATACTGGTATTCAGTTGCATTCTGTTAACCTGTAAGCCGTCTCTAGCCTTTGTTGGGGAAATGCTAGGCAGATGGGTAATATAAACTAGTATTATAAAAAGATAATCTCTGGGACTACTGATCCGTTTACAAAAAATCTTTCACTGACTGAAAGCTACACTATTATAACTGCCGAGTATCATAGGTCAGTTCGTAGCCCACTTCCACGTGAAGGAACTCGTAGGCAGAAGCTAGTAACTAGTTAAATTCTTATTAATAAAACTTTACGCAACTAAAACTTATCTCAAAAACAGTAGGACAACACAATGATGTAAATTGTTTCTATGCACCTACGCACGGCGACACATCAAGCTATACATAACCAGTATAAGCTGACTTCTGATTGTACGAAAAACTTATTCTATGCGAGGTCAGCTAAGACTGGAAATTTATACCATAAATACTATACCATGCCGATAGTTATGACATGACGATTCCATAACCACAGTATTAACGTCATCAGTACCTACTGACTGATAAGGTCTTCGGGAAGACTCATGCTGTAGGTATAGGTAGCTATTAACTACGTCAACTTATTTGAGTAAACAACTGACGGTAACCTCTGCGTTTGAATGTACTTTGTTGCCGAGTCGAGCCACAGAATAACTAATAGTTCTAAGTCGAGCTTCTAAAGAGTTAACTCCACGATCTCTCTTCTAGCTCTCTCAACTCTCGTGTCTTGACTGAAAAGTCCCCGGGATAAGGAAAATACCTCATGAAAAAGTCCCGAGACACGACCGGGACAAGAAAAAAATATATTTGAAAAAGTCCCGAGACGAGAGACAATAAATTTGAAAAAAGTCCCGGGCCTTCGAGACAGCATATCTATTTTGGTACGTCCCGGGACTCAAACCATGACTCGAACCCTATCTTGCATTGGTTCTATTATCTGTAGGGGTGCCCTAGATAGGAGATGGTCTCGCTTTGTAGGCTGTGCTAGGAGTCACTCTACGACTAAGTACTATAGAGGAATAGAAGAGTCCTCTAAGGTCACGGGAGGAATCAAACAACTGTACGACTCCTTTAAGAGTATATTGTAAGAACGTCTTTACATATTTCTCACTAAATTACCCCTGACTATTCTAAACCAAAAATCCTAATTAAAATATTTGACACTAGCTTGAACGTTCGAATGGAACCCGCGCATATTATAGCCGACCTGCAACAAATGAAGTTGCCTTCGGCAGACAACCTCTACAGTACCCACTCATCTCTGCTGCTGAGATGCTGTTAATCCGTTCATCTTTAGAAGAGCAATGGGCCAGTTTCTCGAACGGAAATTATCGCAAAGTTGATGTAACAGATGGTCAAGCGCGCGCACCCTAACTGCGTAACACACCGTCAACCACAATCTGAATCATTTTGAAGGTCAAAGTCAAATCATTTATTTCAACTACGCACTTAGAAGACACTTTTTAACGTCAAAAATGACACTAAAATAGAATTGATTCTAGTCGCCCCTTCCAAAAGGTAGTTTTCGTATGCAGAAGAATGGGCAAGAACTCCACCGTTACTCTTTTTAAATGTTTACCAATATTTTGCATACATTAAATATATATGAAGACAATGCACCTAAAATAAAATGACTATACCACAATAGGTTAAAGAATTAAAATGGATGAATGAAACCATGACATATAAATTAACTATGTGATAGATACATGGTGCTCACATAGAAGGATATTGCTAATACGACTTCATTGCTTCAAATTTTCGAAAAATGTGTCTACTTAACAACATAAATAATGCAATGAATATTGTTGAACTGTCAAAATGAAAGCGATTGCTACTGATAATGTGTTACGCAATTACCCCGCTGCTGTGATTGGCAGTTGATAAATCATTCAACTTTGCCGCATTAATTTTGCGATCTAGACAAACTTGCCCTGAGCGTGATAACTCACATATCGTTGCCGTGAGAACTTCGTGGTTGCAATAAATGTTTTTTTGCAGTGGAAGGTAAAATGAGTTTGAAATTAAAAGTAAATTCAAAAACTAAACTCGACTACTGAAAAATCATGCTCTAAAAAGTATGAAACAAGAAATGATTCATGATTACCTGCTTAACCTTTTCCCAACTATGTTGGGATCGGCTTCCAGTTTAACCGGATGCAGCTGAATATCAGTATTTTACATGGAGTGACTGCCTATCTGACCTCCACAACCCAGTTACTTACTGGGTAATACGATACCCCTTGGTAAGACTGGTTGTCAGACTATCGGGCTTCTGACGACCCGTAACGACTGTCAAAGATCCACGAATGACAGCCCGGACCAACGGCTTAACGTGCTTTTCGAGGCACGGAGGTGTCTTGGTATATGAAGACGGTCACCCATCCACGGACCAACCGCGGCAAGCGATGCTTAACCTGATTGATTGACCCGTGCGGCTCTTACTACCTAGCCACAAGCCCCTCGTAATATATTTTAATGTATTATATTTGATACATATTCATAGTGATGTTCAGAGGATAGTCGTGGTCATCATTATGTCAATTTGCCCTAAATCTTATGATCGCTACTACTGTTAGAATGTATTGTTTTGTTACAGTACTATTGTATAGGTAGCTTAGGTACTAAGGCCAAGTGCATTCCAAAAAGGAAAACTATTTATATCCGCTGTGGTTTAATACCACAGTAGGAAATAAGTGGAATAAACCAAATTCAGGTATTGCCTAATAAGGTATTTGAACGTCCGCGTCGTTACTGACTTACCTACCGTTTTAATTTGGGAATTGATAATCATAACAAAATCATGCATTCAAACTATAGCCTTTCCATTAGGTTAACCGTTTTTTGACAGCTGTCTTAAAACGTACATATTCCAGATTACGTAAAAGTTAACTTTAAAATGCGTAATAAATTAAATATTTAAACTGCCTTATCTTAATGGATAATCTTATTTATGACTTCTTACATACATTATAATACCGTACGTGTATCAATCAAAGTTATTGTGTGTTGATGCAATCATTAGTTCCATGCCTAATGGACAGGGTATAGGCTGAGAATCAGCCAGCAATCATTTTTCGGACGTCAAAATTACATAAGACAGTCTCCCAAAACTCCCGCCCTTCAACATTTTCTAGTGCTTTAACTGGGAAGAAGATGTGGCGCAACAAACTCCCCAGAAGCACAGCACTCTGTTCAGTTAGAAAAACTTGACTCTTTACTATAGTATGCAAAGTAATTAACATTACGAAACACAAAACATTAAATTAAATTATTTAGCACACGCCAAATGAATCATTCGAGTTGTTATAGCATCTACAGGGTCAACAGTTGGAGGAAATAATAATAAAGCCACAAGGATATTTTGGCGCGTGGTCAAAATCGGAACTAAAGCCGCCATCTTGTTTCTTGCAAGTGACATTTCACAGAACAATGCTTACCAACACCGTCAACGTGATTCGAGTCCGAAAAGATCTTTGTAGCAGTACTTTAGAATACCGATCAATGCTTCTGCACTGCCTTCTCTTCTCTTTATGAGAAGAGGCCTCATCATCTGCCTAGCCTTTTCCCACCTATGTTGGGGTCGGCTTCCAGTCTAACCGGATGCAGCTGAATACCAGTATTTTACATGGGGCGACTGCCTATCTCATCTCCACAACCCAGTTACTGGGTAATACGATACCCCTTGGTAAGACGGGTTGTCAGACTTTCGGGCTACTGACGACCCATAACGACTGTCAAAGTTCCACGAATGATGATGATGTTAGGTACACCTATTAGTAAAGGTATGTAATTTCATGACACAAACTATGAATAACACATAGGTACATAAATAAGGAATTAAAAGTAGAGAAATAATAGGTGAAACCTATGCGTCCGTGCATGAGACACGTATCTTGGGTTTTTATGAATTTTTGTGGAACTCATTTATATAGGTATCACATAACATTTAAAGTAATTGTTACATACATTTACCTCATTACCTTTAAATGCGATTTCTGTTTTAATAAATAAAACAACACAACACAATACAACATACATAATTATATATACCTACTTAGAAGAACTATATAATAACACTATACATATTTACATTATTTACCCGTTTTATTATCAAACTAGAGCTTTTGGTAATTAAGTATACTTAGAATTAAAGACAGCAATAAATAGTCAGAAGACTGAAAGTCTGACAACAGGATACCCGTTCTGTTTTGGGTTGTCTATGTTAGATACGCAGTCGCTTCATGTAAAATACTGATATCTGCATCCGGTTACACTGAGAACCGACCCCCGCATAGTTGTGCAAAGGCTAGGCAGATGATGATGAAATAAGACTATACGTTTGATATTATGATAAATGAAAACCAAATACAATCACAAAACATTCATTTTTATAAAATTAGTTGCCCGTATAAAATTCTCGCGAGATCAGAATCAATCACCACATCCTCATTTATTTTTATTAAAAACTAACAATACGCGATCAATCACCCGACTTCGCTCCGACACGCGGCCCTACGACCTTGTTATTGACAAAACAGTAAAAAATACACTTTTTATAAAAAAAACGTAATTTCACAAATCTGCCGCGAAAAAGTTCTCTAAATCATTTTATAAAAGCTATTGTGATTTTTAAACCCTTGCTTTTTTTGTAAAAAAGAGACATGCGCCAGCCACGCTTTTATATTTGCGAAAAAAACTTTTAATTCAGTAAAGCATAGTGACCTACATAGTTACAATTTTTCCCCATTTGTGTAAAAGCACCCTTTTATTACCCGTTTTTTTCATAATTGAATTCAATCCTTTGGAAAAAAGGGTTGGGTAAATTCCCTGTAATTTCGTTTTTTTGCAAGTTTTAGTTCCCGCCAAAAATTATGCGCGCTGTCAAAATTTCGCGCCATTACGTTCGGACATCTGCCGAGAGAAAAAGTTAACAATGCAAATAGGGGACGGACGCCATTTTTAGGGGAATTTCGTCGTTTTCGTGTACAAAATGGAGAAATGCATTTAAACTATAACGGAACGATGTCCCCTCATTTCAATATTAATGTCCGAGTATTAATTTTTTTAAGATAAATTAAGCGATATGTTAATATCGTAGGGTTCAAAATCGTGTGGCAATGTTTTAATGTTTTGCATTTTATGGCTTTGGATTTTTATTATTTATGGATTTTATGGATGTTGTACAAAGATTTAATGTTAAGTAAATTATTATTGGAAATGTGAACTTGATTGTAAAGTTAATGTGATTTTTGCAATGATACTAGTTTTGCCTTTGTAAATACAGTTTGGGATGGTTGGGCAATTGGAACTTTATTCCCAGTAGTTCCATGTAGCTAGTCCCACATGGAACTGACAGTGTCTTGCTTAACTTGTATTAGCAGCATCTCATTACCTGCTTTATTTGTTGAAGGGAATTCGTTTTAGATCGCTCTCCACTCCGGCCTAGAAAAGATCCACTCACAAGGTCCACTATTCAAAAAAAGGTCTTGTCCACAGAAAACATTAAGAGCGAATTTTAAGAACGTTCACAGTCTGACCTGTGTCAATCTGTCAAAAAATACCTCTAATTTCCCTACATTTTTGACAAGTTTTTGACATTGATCGTCGCTAAGATGAGATTGCGACTAGATTTTGAACGTTTTCAATGACGGGAATTGGCCTTCTGAACGTGATTAGCAAATCTAATCCGTGTTCAAGAGCTGCCGTCGTAGTGTCACTATTGCTAAGGAATATTGACACTGACAGCTCGCGTTATATTTTATTGGTGAATTACGACACAGGAAAGCTATTTACAAATGTTCATGAGTGCCGTAGACAGACATGTCACATTTTAAGATCGAATACCTTTGTTTAAAGAGTTAGTATTTACTTAGCTCTTCCAACATCACCTATATGTTTTTATTTATTTATTTTATTTTTATTTATTTTACCATTTATGTACACACATATAAATAGACAATGAAAACAGAACAGAAAAAATAGGTACAGAGGTGATGCTTATTTCATAAGAAATCTCTTCCAGCATACCTTAGATAGGACAATAGATACAGAGATGTAGACAGCGTGTGATAGAGCAAAGGAGACAAAAAAATAATACAAAGAATCAAAAAAGCAATTCACTTAACTCTGTTGTGCTATGAGTAATTAAGGCAGCCTTTTACGTCATCGATACTACCTACCTATTGGTACAGGTCACCTAGGGATCCATACAACGCGTTTAATACACGACCGCACGCGCCAATATTGAAACCGCAGGCCACCGTAAGTTGCCTACCACAAATAAATAAACCACGAAGTCGTAGTTTATTTATTTACTAGCTTCTGCCCGCGGCTTCGCCCGCGTGGATGTCGGAAGTTATCCCACGGGAACGTGCTACCAGGATAAAAAGTATGTGCTTCCCCAGGATGCCATCTATCTCTTTGCCAAATCAGAAGTTCAGTGGTTTAGGCGTGAAAATGTAACATACAGTTTCAAGTTTAAATCCTCCCCTGAAAACCGAATTACCCCTTTTTGCCCCGTCAGGGGTCAATCTTCGACAACTTTACATACTTATTATTAATTATTTTCTGTCGAAAGTATCAATACTGAGTTCCGAGGTAATCGGACCGCGCATACTATTTCTTCCACACAAACTTCAACACCCCTATATCCCCTTTGAGAGAAACGCTGTAAAATCCTCCCCTGTAAAATTGACTACCCCTTTTCAGGCCGTCAGAGGTAGATTTTCGAAAAACCCTGATACACATTATTCTTTCCTTTCAATTTTAGGTATAAATACTGAGTTTCGATTAAATCGGACCGCGCGCTAAAATTCTTCCATACAAACTTTGAAAACTTTGAAACCCCCCAATCCCCTTTTAGGGGGTAGTTTATAAAAACAAAAAATGCCCAACTTCATAATTTACTTAGATAAGTATTCGTGCCAAGTTTCAAGTTTATTAACTCAAGGAATAAGATTTTTCATACAAACAAAATCCCCCCATTTCACCCTCTTAGGGGTGGAATTTCGAAAAACCCCTTCTTAGTGGATACCTACTCTTCACGAAGAATACACCCTCCAAATTTCATATCTCTAGGACCAGCGGTTTAGGCTGTGCGTTGATGTCTCAGTCAGTCAGTCAGTCAGGACTTTGAATTTTATATATATAGATATATAGATTTAAACTTTTGGCACAAAAAGGTACAAAGGCGGTTGTTAGCTTGGTTGACTACCAGTCAACCAAGGGTGGTGCAGAGCAGGGGAATCTAAGAGATTAGATGGCAGGTGCATTGGTTGAGAGGAACAATGATAAAAAAAAACCGGCCAAGTGCGAGTCAGACTCGCGCACCTAGGGTTCCGTACAATTTAAAATAATGAAAAATATTTTTAATATGATGTAACCAAAAATTTACGGTTTTCGCAATGTTTCCTTTATCTGGGCTATAAGACGTTGCTCCGTACCAAATTTCAAGATTCTGAGTTCACAGGAAGTGCCCTCTGTAGATTTTGATTCCCTTGCGAGTGTCGAAAATTTGCAGAAATTTGCGGCATAAACGACTGTATCTTTTGATTGCGTTGGCTTAGAAGTTTAATTTTTTCACAGCTCTAAGGTTCAGTAGACCTGAGTATCTGATATAAATTCCAGCTTGATACTTCCACGCTTTTCTATGAAAAAGGGTCTTGACAGACGGACGGACGGACCACAAAGTGATCCTATAAGGGTTCCGTTTTTTCCTTTCGAGGTACGGAACCCTAAGAAAAACAAAGGACCATCAGGCTATTAGTTTAAAAGGAAGGAAAAGCAAAAAACTGCCTCGTTAGTATGGTCGCAAATGCTATTGCTGAGCATGAGGTCCCTGGTTCGATTCCCAGGTCAGGCAAAGTTTAATTGGGTTTTACCATCCGGAGTCTGGATTGGTACCCGGTTGATGGCCATACGCTCACCCTTATTTGATACTATATACTTATACATAGCTAGCGAAATGTGGGTGTACGTATATTCAAATTTTATTTATGTTTCAAATTGACGTTATTTCAAATTAAACAAATATCAACTTCATTTTTATGGTAATTAAGTTGATTTCAGAGTGCCTAGCACTGTTGAAAAAGTTATAAAAATGTTTGATGTTGTAGCGTAAACTGAACTTTAATGTGTAGGAATTAAAGTTATTTTTCCATTACCTACATACATTTTACACCTATTTGTTTACATTTTTGGTGAATATCGCAACTTTATTTTAGGTACAGTCAACAGCAAAAGTAGATGATCAAAATCAGAAATTTAATACTAATGAACGGAGTTTGCGCCAGAACTGTGTGGCGTCGAAGTGATTCAAAAGTATGTCAGACTCAGTGTCATACTTTTGAATCACTTCGACGCCACACAGTTCTGACGCGAACTCCGTTAATTAGTATTGAGTTTCTGATTTTGATCATCTACTTTTGCTGTTGACTGTACACATCGCCTAACCCTTCGGGGATTATAGGCAGCAAATAAAACAAGGTACCTATTAGTGCACATTGTATTACAAGAGACATCACACGTCGTAGTACATGTAGTCCATGAGCAAGGTAGCCGCCAGGAGCAAGCCCTTCTCCTCCACCGAGAGATCTTGCTCGAATGCTACGCCGAATCTGGCAAAAAAACGAAACATTTTGTAAAATATACGAGACAGTCGTCGACACCGGTCGACGGCCGCCGCCGACACGTCTACGGCTGCCGTCGACAACGTACCTCTTGTGTATTTGAGCATCGTACTCAAATACACAATAGCGGCACGTTGTAGACGAGTGGAACTCATAGTTGCGAAGTTCATTACCGCGATGTATGTTACTGCGAAAGTTTACTATCGCGACGTTCGTTGTCACGAAAGTTCTTTACTGCGAAAGTTTACTATCGCGACGTTCGCTGTCGCGAAAGTTCTTTACTGCGAAAGGTTACTATCGCGACGTTCGTTGTCGCGAAAGTTCTTTACTGCGAAAGTTTACTATCGCGACTTTCGTTGTCGCGAAAGTTCTTTACTGCGAAAGTTTACTATCGCGACGTTCGTTGTCGCGAAAGTTCTTTACTGCGAAAGTTTACTATCGCGACGTTCGTTGTCGCGAAAGTTCGGCTGCAGTTGTCTCTACCGTTGACACATACCGCTCATGTGTATGAACACTTACCCTTCGGGGATTACAGGCGTGTTGCTGATGGCAGGGTACATCGGGCGACGACGGCGCCGCTGACGCGTGCACTCCGCACGCTCAACCTAATAGCGAGTGAGACGGACTTTGTTGTTCTCCGAGGAAATTCGTTGTTTATAGTTCACTAGCTGCGCCCAGCGGTTTCACCCACATAAGTATCGATCCCGTAGGGATATCGGGATAAAAATGTGTCCTATGTGTTAATCCTGGTTATAAACTATCTGTGTACCAAATTTCATCGAAATCCGTTCAGTAGTTTTTGCGTGAAAGAGTAACGAACATCCATCCATCCATACAAACTTTCGCGTTTATAATATTAGTAGGATTATAGACATTAGAATCGATAAAGTTAGGATAGGCGCATTTATCGCATTGTGTAGAAAAAAACTTGTAATGATTGATGTAACATGGAGAGATAAATAAATAAATGTTATGTTATATAGAATGAGACGAACTTATCAGTGACGGGTTGATAGAACAGCGCGTGCGCGATGCCCTGCCAGCGCTTGCAGGTGGCGCCGACCGGTGTGCCGTCTGCTCGCATGATGTCGAACTGGACGTCGCGAAAGCAGTTGACCGTCACCAATGGACCTGGAGGAACAGGAGAGGGTTAGGGACTTCCAAACACTATCTATTA
The DNA here is from genome assembly GCA_949629185.1 of Apamea crenata. Taxonomy (NCBI): domain Eukaryota; kingdom Metazoa; phylum Arthropoda; class Insecta; order Lepidoptera; family Noctuidae; genus Apamea; species Apamea crenata. Next base: position 12,502,957 of record OX451377.1, read on the forward strand.
AAGGTACGTAAAGCAACTTTTTAGCCTTGGTACACAATAATGCTGCTGACATAGCAAAATTTTGAAAGGTAGGCTTATTTTGGTGCGGTGCCGCATTTGTTTCGTACGCACTCGTGGCAGTCGACAACTTTATAAAGCGAAACTATTTTTTTTGGAAAATGCATGATGATTTTACGGAAAAACGAGTCTAAGAGGTTCGAAATAGACCTGGAGGCACTGGCCTACATCATTGTTTTCGCAGCGGAGGTGTGCTAAGGCCCTAAAGGCATGGCTGTCGATATACCTACTTAGCACGTCACGTTAGACTTGACAAAATTTTCTATAAGCTAGATAGGGTATCGGCAAACCAAGCAATCACTAGCATATTATTGCAGTTGCAGATAGGCTGTAACCACACTTTGTGCACATACTTGTGCACTATAATATCTCCCACACTGAAGGTCTCCGGTCTCCGGTCCTGATCTCCGGTGAGATTGGTGGCCATGGCCGAAATTCGGTCTGGAGGACTTAAGTAAGTAAGTAAGCAAAAGGTAAGCCCGTAGCCGAATTCTGGGACGACTCCATTGACATAGCCATGACACGGTAAGAAGAAGAACCGCATTATGTCATGGGACAAGGCCGCTAAGTAATGCACTGCCCATCCCCTTTCCACTCACCTCGAATCCAGAACAAGTGATCCCCATTATCTTTCTTAACGAGATATACAGGTTTGATAGGCGTCCACTGCTGTTCAACGCTGCCGATCAGCTCTCCTGGGGGTGAGTAGACCTCCAGGTGCTGTAGCTGGCAGGGGAGGCAGCGGCCGGTGCAGGCGTAGGGGCGGTGTATCCTCATGACCTCTGTGCCCTGGCCGTCCATCACGCGAAGTCGCAGTGGACGCAGTCCGTAGCAGAAGTAGCCGACCCACCAGCTGCTGGAGCTAAGATTGTGTTAAAGTATTGTAGCACTAGATAATATCATCTTTTTATACTATCCTACTAATATGCATGTTGTACAATGCTTTGTCTCTGCAACCCTAAGTTAGACTGGCTTTAAGTCCACCTTTGTACAGCATTTTTTTCCTTGTACAGAAAGTTATGAATAAATAATAAGTATGCGAATGTGCGCTTTTGGTTGGTCCTACTTCAAGTAGCGAAGGAACCACGGATCGACGTGATTTATGACAGTCGACAGTGAAATAGTTATCTCTGAAATGTCCACTTTCCTGGATCGACCATAGGTAATAGGAATAGGTTTTTAAATCATGATGCTTTGCACAGATCCGAAATTCTGTGCATACATTATGAAATATTAAGTTTAAACGTAAATCAGTGTGTTTTAAACTGTTCGCAGTAACGTAGGTATGATAATGTTACAACTTGCCTATTCTCCTCTTCAATAGTATAGACCAGGCTCTGGTCGGACGTCTGGATGAGGTATCTGTTCCGCTTTCCTCTGAGGAACACCACGTTCCTCACGCGCAGCTTCTTCGTGATGAGCAGTCTGTCCAAGGTCAGAAGATCGTGGAGGAGGGGAAGGTCTGGAGTCGGCTGGAATGGTCATATGTTATGTAGGCAGAAGAGGTGTTGGGTCGGAATCTTAGCTGAGAGTAGACTTTATCTCGCATTCGTTTTATAGAAAGCGAGGGAATAATGCTGCAAAGGAAATCTTCAACATGAGCTGAGCAAGCGTGAGAAGTTGATTGCCCCGTAGGTCTCGTGGTGGCAAGCGGTGGGTCCTGGGTTCGATTCCCGGGTCGGACAAAGTGTTATTGGGTTTTTCCATTAGGAATTTCTCAGTAACAGCCCAGAGTTTGGAAGTTGGCGGTGTGATACCCCCGTGCCTCGGAAAGCACGTTAAGCCGTTGGCCCTTCGCCTAATCTCTCTCCTGTCGGATTGCCGTTCCATCGGATAATGAGAGTGATGGAAGAGAGAGTGCCACTGTGTCTGTGCATACACTGCTGCACTAGGTAAAAGTTTTCGGGCTCCCGCGCCGAAATTCGGTCTGGAAGACTTTTTATTTTTAAGTTGTTATCCAATATTGCTCCTTCTCAGTAGAAAGAGGTTTTTGCCCAGCAAATTATTGCGCCAACAAGCCGTGAAGCCACCACGCGGATTTCTTATCAGCGTATGCCACTTGTATTAAATATAGAAAATATAAGAACTGATACTAAATGGTATTACTGCTAGGTATGTTTAAGCGAACCCTACAAAAATGCATCCCAGAAAAATATCCATTGTTTGCTTTAAGACGATTTTGTATTCGTTATTAAAATAGGTAGGTAAGTCCCTATATGGGTAAGTACCAAATGTATACACACCTATATTTAGACCCCGGGATGTATAACGTAGGTAGGCCTTGTTGTTTCCCTGAATTCTGACGTCAATGCTCGATTGATTGTCGACTAACCTTATTTAATTATAGCAGCATCCTATACTGACGCAAATTATTGATAGGCATATGGTACTTATTTGTCTAATATAAATACCTAGTAACCTACTTACGTAGTGACAAGACGGGAACCCCTCGTTACGACCTGAACAAACTGAGAACAGCGCAAGTCGTTGTTAAAATATTACATCTATGTGTAGGTAAACTATAAGGCTGAAGAATTTGTTTATTTGAACGCGCTAATCTATGGAAGTACCAGTCGGATTTAAGAAATTATTTTTGTATTTGATAGCTCAATTCTTGAAGAAGGCTATAGGCTATATAACATCACGCTATGGCCCTTCGGAGCCGAGCAAAAAGAAAAAAGTCAAAGAGAACGAAGAGCTCGGGCGAGCGACGCGGTGGGTCGGAGGAACAATAAACACACGGACGAAGACACAGGCTGAAGTGAGTATTACACAAATTGTTAGCGTGGCTGACTGCCTTGTTACTGACTAATAACATCTAAACAACAACTTTGTAGGTGACGTGTAAAGGATAAAAAGCGATCACTTCAAACTATCGCAGCAGGTTGTGTTCTGTAGTTTCTGCCTACCCCATCCATGGTAAGAATGCCTGAGTTTTAGTATGTATGTATTTCAAACGACACTGCAGGAACAAAATTTTCATTACCAAAACTTTGCTTGGCGCTGTTTAGACTTTACTCCGGAACGATAGCTATAGCTACACTAACCTTCGCTTCCCACGGGTGCAATGTAGGTACGATATGATAAGATGACATATCGTCGAGATTTATGTGCTAAATCTAAGTTGATTAAGAATGTATTATTTATACACATGATGGTGAAAAATCGCATCGAAATCCTTTGTGCAGTTTAGAAGATCGCAACGGTTGTACAGATAGACACGAAAAGCAACTTTGTTTTATGCCATTTATAGAGTAGATATTACTACTAGATTTATCTTGGACATAACTGACATCGGTGAAGAAAAACATCGTGAGGAAATCTGGACTTATAGTTGAAATCTGAAACGGCCAACCAGTCCTGAGCAAGCGCGGTGATGAATGCTCGTGCCTTCTCTGCATGAGACGACCTTTGCCTTGCAGTAGGCCAGTAAAAGGCTGGTATTATTAGAATCGATATACCTAGATATCAAATTCAAAATCTTTATTTCGAACGGAGACATACATAATATAGGGTTAATAATAGTCCTTAAAAACTAAGTGTGATATATAGAAGCCCCTAAGTTCACAATTCCAGAGCTGATACATAAAGTACCTATCTTCTAGTTGTTTCATATGAGGGAGGAATCAGGTACCTACCTGGCGAGTTATCACAACAGGTTCCTCTGGTACAACATCTACCAGAGGAACTTTCACGACGTCATGGATCGTTTGTGGCGGGATTGGGGTAGTATGTAACATCATGGCTGTGTCAGAGATCTGTATCATTTAACACGCTGTTTTAGTTAATATATCTGCTTTGTTATAATTTCGTCAAATGTGTTGAAAATGCTTGACGTCGACTGTCAGATTGTCAGAGAGGTGATGTTTGTTTAGGGATGGTGGAAGAAGGTTTGCGAGTCGAGGTGACGTTTAATTCCGCAACGATTTGAATAAGGTTGTAGCTCAATAAAGCACCCCATTACCTATGCTTAGAACTGGGGGGTTACGTACAAAAAAGCACAGCAGTTCAACTTCTGCCCTGCTATATGTGCTGGTGGTAAGCCCCCTGGAAGAATAACAAAGATTACTAAAGAGTAGCGTGAACAGCATTATATGAGGCAATTAAGCTTTTCTTTGGGATAGCAACACATCGCAGATGCCTCGTCAGATCAGGCCGAAAAGTAGTAGTTAGAAAATATGCCCATATTTTCAAACTTCATTTTGAGCATACATTTAGTGTAAATATTAAACTTTATCTAAACAAAAAGTCGCCAATCCGGTCAGTTTCCAATATCACATATAAACTAACCCCACCAATAATATTTTCAATGCATTTTATCGATTCCCGTGGAACCCATAAACTAAAATAGCAGTTAACATGATCTGAATTCATGCAAATGCCGGGATTATTATTACGAATGGGGGAATTCATTTAAATTTTTGTGTAAAAAAACTCGGAAACTGTATCGCTTTTATCAATCGGGTGCAACAATATACGCTATTTACAATAGGGTACAGGGTGACCATGCCATAGAGACGAAAGCAAAGTTATTACGCCCGAACCATATACATGAAAGATTTTTGTTTTTATGTTATGATATTTTGTTATTATGTACTATCGTGATAAGATGTAAGTTGATGAACAGACGATCTTCATTGAACTGTAGACCAACAGAAAACTGTATCTCCGGCGTTCTGTATGTCTTTGAGGCAGACATACAGAACGCCCTCTTTCTCTTTCCCCAGCCCAGCCTACCTACCTATGTCTCACATGGTGTTCAGCTTTCCTCATCTTCTCTCTCAGAAGATGATAGTAAGATAGTTTCAAGTGCTTTAACGTAAATGAATGATTTGATGAGATGAGATTTTCGTAAACTTAAAAGGTTATTTCAGTATGATGAAAAAGAGAATATAAATGTCCTAAAATATCTTCGCATCGTGTAGTCACAGCGCTTTTTAATGGCGCACGCGCCGGCCGCGCACCATTTTATGCAAAAACGCAAATTTCGTTCGAAATTTGAAACGCTCCATTGTGTTCCCAGCTTGAATGAATAAAAATAATTGTTGCCAAGTTCAATTCTTGGGGGAAATGCGTTTTGCGCAGGTCTTGTCCATTGTGTGCGCAAGAGTGTGCCGAATAGAATTAACGATAGTTTTTATGCAAGCGACATTTTGAATTAATAAGGATTTTTGCATGGTCAAACTGCGTATTGATTATATTGAGAACGGGCGTACGGAGGGGACGGAGGGGCTGTAGGCCAGTGTTGTACTAGGTCAGTTTTTGTTGCAGTTTTTTTTTGTTGGGAGTTGTAAAGTTTGGTAGAGAGTATCGAATTTAATAAACTTAGTAAAAATAAGTAGCATGTGTAATAAAGCATTACATAAAGGTAGTTACCAAGTATGATACTAGCGCCAATTAATGAACGTCAGTGGTAACAAAGCCTATAAGCTCCGTACTACGGCTAGGCCAGCTCAAGCTCAGTGTTACCTCTGATGTGCGGCCCACTGTAGGTACCTACTTGAAAGCCTCATACTGCACTTTGTCTCCTTCTAGTCGATGACTCATATTTTATACCCACCGGCACACTCACGCACTCTCAATCTTAATCTGAATCATTTTGACGGATATTGCTAATCCATTGCTTCAGATGTTCGAAAAATTTCTCTGCTGAACAACGTAAATAACGCAATGAATGTTGTTGAACTGTTAAAATAAAAGCCCATTGCTACTGATAGTGTGTTACGCAGTTACCCCGCAGTACGTAGAGAGCTGGACTGCTCTGGCGTTTGCCTCATTTAAGTCATGGAGGGTGCAGTTAGTTGTGCAGAGAGACCAGGCGAGAAGATGCGGCATATCGTGTGACGGGGCTCCATATCCACTGTGTTTACTGCAGCCTTAAAGTTTCATCAGTTTTGTTTTGCTGAAACTGATTCAATCTTAGGGCTGTCACAAATGAGGTGCAAGTCCATTTTTTTATGTAGGTAGACCTTAGAAACTTTTACGAGTAATTTATGCAAAAAATTTCGTATGAAATAAGTAAAGTAGGTAGAACGTGAGGTGTGCAGACCAATAAAAGACGAATATTACTCGTAAATTCATTGTTATTCACTTTTTGTACTTCAACATTTTTTAATCTCATACAATATTAAATAACATTCATACAATATAATCTTTTGTTTTCGTGTTTCGCTCGAGTATGTAAACCCCTTAAAGTGAATAAGATATTTTAAGATAATTTTAAAGTATTTCATCTCAAAATGTCAGCCATTTTGAGGTTTTATCAATTAATATAATTGACGTCATATTGCTTTATGTCATAAGTTTGATTAATATATTTTTTTGCTTCATTTTGAGATGAAATAATTTAATTTTAAATCGTCTTAGAACGAATCTGCCTCAAAATTATCTTATGAGTTTTAAAAATAATATGTGGCTAATCAAAAAATTCTGTCAACAAAGTTTAAAATATATATTACTTACAATAATAAAAATAATAATTTATTTATTAAGACTGTCAAAAAAAAAAAAATAACATAACACTATTATAATAAATAGCCATTGAACTAAGTTACAGCGTCTATTTCGAGCGAAATACTTAATATATACATAATAACATGCGCACGATCATAATAATATTATATTAACAAAAACGATCATTATTATCTAACAATAAGTGATAAGGCTCACTGATTCGCAACTTCTCTTTTCTTAAATCATAAGGAAATACGTTTGTTCGTAATTCTTAACAACTGTAAAGAGTTGCTATTTAAAATATTTTTTATTGCTCAATAATTTGAGGTATTAAAAAAAGTAAAAATATTTTTTTTGGAAGATGGTGTTGGCAACCTTTACAGTATGTTTTGTTTATAGTCGAAAAACGACTTAGTTGACTAAATCGACTGAATTAAAGTTAAATTTTAAACATTTTATCAAATATACTAAAATATATTGCAGCTGTTGGATTAATTAGTCGGATAGTCAACTCAATGATAGTCGATCTATAGTCACATAGTCTCAACAATATCATAATATAATGAAATATCGTAAATTCATCAGAAAAACTTAACAAATACGTAGTGTTTATCTTAACCAGTGTTAGATTTTTAACAAAAAAATCTATTTAAATATTTTTTTTAAGAAAAAAATCAAGCTTTTTCTACTAAATTGGCTAAAAAGCAAGGCACTTCGTGAAATAACCGCTAAGTTTATTATATACAAAAAAATATAGTTTGTATATCTAAATAAATATCATCTAAAAATATATTTTGTATCACAATGATCTATTCTGTACAAAAATATGGTCCTTGTGTTGTAATATCCCAGTTTCGTATAACATTAAAGTGTTTATCAAAAAATATAGCACCTCTATCTATGTATAATAATATATAATACTTGTATTATTATGTAATATGTATGTAGCGAAGGCAATCTTGCGTCTCAAGACATTTGTATTTAATTATTTCGTATATTTACATTGGTTTTTTATTTATAATTATGTCTTCTATCAAAACTAAACTAAACCAAGATTTTTAGATATTTTTCAAAGATTTTAATTTTACAAAGTAAAGTGAGAACTTTCCCATCCCTGTGGTATTTTTAATCATACCACCATTTCTGGAAGGCAATTCAAGTTCATTTTTTACATAAAAAATAATTTTAATAGAAGACATAACTAAAAAAGTATTGTTTAAAATTTAAAACATAAATCAGCTGCAGCAATTTAGTCTAAAAACAATAAAATTTCAAGGTTTTTATGTACAATTTACTATGCCACCGATTCTTAAACTATTTGGTCATTTGATCCCCAAATAGCGGTGATTGATCACGCCAGATAGGCAATATGGCTATTCGTAATAATGAACGCTTTATAATAAAAAGTATTTAATAATAACTATACAGTGAGTCGGTAACTACTCAATCACATCGTTCTAAAAAGTAAACCTAAACTAATAATGGAGAATTTTTACTATAACATTAAATATTTACATACTGCTGGACTTATTAAAGGCATTAAAAATAATTTCAATTGATTATCAACCGTGAAACCGGATTTAACAGTAGTTAAGGCATAAAATAAATTATTTAGGGTTCCGGACATTAAAAGCAAAGATAGAACCTTTATCACTTTTGTGTCCGTCTGTCGGCTGCAGGCATTTTATTTAAGATTGTAACACAATTTTTCTTATCTGGAAACCTGTTGTTCCCTGCTGTTTTTAATACTTAAAGAAAATCTGAGACGAGTTAATGTAAATTATACGAAAACAGTTAACATTTTTTACACCTAAAGTCCAGCAGTATTCAAGAGGTTGAAAGTTAGAAAAGATAGTAAGTACCTACCTATCTTGTAACGATTTGAAATGAACTCTTTGGCTTTCGATCAACTGGGATTCTGTTTGTGTCGCGATTTGTGTAAATATGTACGTTCGTGTACGTACTTTGTTTAGTTTCACTAACTTTTCAAGCGGCCTTTAAAATAAAGGTGTTTGAAAAACTTTGAGAACCATTGAAATATCTGACATAAGATAAAAGTATCATTTTCTACTTGCGTTTGGTATTTAGTTAGAAACTCATGCATTTTTGTTTTACTTATTTAAATATTTAAAACGTTTGGAATATGGATGTATGAATTTAAATAGTTTAACCCGTTGAATGCCGTAATTACAGACACAATTAAAAAGCCAATGTGTCTCGCGTGGATCTACGTTCCGTTATATGAAGGGTTAAACCGTCTGTTTCTATCCAAGATAGGTTAAAAATGTCCATACCACTTTTTTCTTAAATCAGATACTGAAAAAATATTTTTCATACATATAATATCATTGTCGAAGACTTTTCAACGTTTCTATAAATCCATGAACTCATTCAATGCATTCATTCTCCTACTTATGTCTGTTACTGAACACATCATCACTAGAAAGCATCGATTTGGGTTCCGTACCTAAAAAAAGTTGAAAAAAAAACACTTGGAAAGTGTCCGATGTGTGTTAAAATGTCTTATTTCTAAATGGATATGCGAATAGGAACAAAAGTTGTAGGTACGGAACTTCGTGCATATTTCAATTCGCTCTTGTCTTAATGAGAATCTTATTAGATAAGGCACTCGTACCCGTCTTTTACATTCAAACTTATGGAAGAGATCTCTAAATTGTGTTTCATAAGGATGTTTTCAAAAAAGCTACCAATACTCTTAGCCAAGAAATTCTACTAAATTCTTCTCCATTCGTTATGAAAATAGAGAAATTTAAAATATTGCAGTACAGCGCCATCTCTTGATATGAACTGCAACTACTTTGAGTAGGTAACTGAATGTCTTTTTAATAGTGATTATAAAATATTTCATCTCAAAGTTCCATTAGAATGTACTTTTTAAATATATTAATATAAAAATTTTAGCAACACTGTTTTACAGTTCACTGTAATTCAAAAGTGAGTTTCAAACTCTGTACAATAGATAGCGCTGTTTTAAACCTGACAACTTCGACTCATCTTTGCTAGATGTCGCTATGCTCCGAGGTCCATATCGAAGCAATGTTGTCTGGGATGTGAGTGCGGGGAGTGCGGCGCGTGGTGATGAGGTCCTCCCAGCAGGAGGGAAGGTAAGCAGCCCTCCGTGAGGGACAGGCCTCCGCCCAGGCCTAGCGCGCTTTCTGACATGAGGGACGATGAACCTGTGGGGAGAAAATTGACGTGGTTACGGGATAGTTCCAAAATTGTAGTTTTTAAACAGAGCAGCGAGACTGTTCTTTTATTTTATGCGTATGAAAGCGATTAAAAGAGTTTGTATATAGAAAGGCGATACTTTTGAACGTCGCCAAAACGCCACTCAGCTCACCAATCATTCATTATTCTGGCAAAAAGATCACCCATCCTTTTACCTAGCGAAATGTCTAAACGTACTTTCGGAGCAAAATGAAGACTCATTTCTATTCGGGCTGATATAATGCTAAAACGTACGTACGTTTTAGCATTATATCAGCCCGAATACGGCATTATATCAGTCCCACATAATAGGGATGGGTACGTACCCATCCCTATTATGTGGGACTGATAACGTAACTACACTCTGCCCATTAAGTATACCGTTTTTTGACAGATGGTACAATATGAATCCATTGGATTCTTTTCAAAATATAAAGGTATTTAGGATTGTTTAATTTATATATTTTATTGATATTTGAATAGATTCAAACTTTTTCTATACTGATTTACCTACAAAAAATGATTATTTTCAATTTATTCATTTGAAGCGAATATATTCGATCCCATCACTTAGTTCGATAAAATGTGACTATAATATATTTAGTACGCATAGCAATTATGTATTTTTTTGTAAAAACTGATACATGCACGGTATGTTTAATGTCTGTAGGAAGTTATAATATAAGGTAATTCAATAAAATAAGGCAGTTTATAATTGATTTCATTACGCACTGTAAAGTGGACTTTTTAATCTGTAATTATTACGTTCTATGCAGCTGTCAAAAAACCGATAACCTAGTGGACAGAGTGTAGGGCAATGTTTTGAATATTTTTTTTTACATAAGTTAATTTTTGTATTACTTTGGACCTACATCATTTGCCTCTGCATAACCCTAAAGCAGACTGCTAGAGAATGCCTCAGGCCTAAGTCCACCTTTATATGGTAATTTTCAATTGGACATAAAGTTTTAACAAACAAAATAACTGTGGTCATAATACATTTTCATCTACCCCTTTGGGTAAAAAAGGTGTGAAGTTATATTCAATCCTCACCTGCAGTATGGTAGGTGTTCGCGTCATCGTGCAGCATGGCGGAGATGGTTCTGTCTGCCGCCTCCGCCACCACGTTACTGAGGCACAGCTGCGATGTCGGCGATGAGCATAGCATTGGATCCCCTAAGGAACAAAAGAAAATAGTAAATAAAACGCCACAATGTAAAGGATAATTAATAATCATAAGTTATGTTATTGTTATTAATACGTTCTAACCTATGTTTACATATTATTACACTACTGTTTGCTGTCCCTACTTAAATAAATAAGTTGGAAAAATGACATTTGACGACAGCACAAAAAAAACCTCGTGAATACTAATTTCAAAAGTAGTTTACTAACAGCATCCTCGTTTAATCATAAAATAATAATTCTTCCTAACAATAGCTCATGCCAGTGGCAAAAAATACATAAATAAACCCACGCCTGCTTTGCCGTGGGCTGCTACAATCGTTACATACTCCATTTGCGTTACTACAACTGGTCATAACCGCACTGCCGGTAAAAATATTATGTATTTATTAAGCAAGGCACACCAACGATATACTTACAAGGGTAGTAACAATAGGCAATGATCACGAGTCTACAATTCTGTGTAAATATTATACATCACTTCTAAGCATGCATAATATTCACATTAAAAAAATTCATTAAATTATTAGAATATTAGCAAAACATAAAATTAGGTTAATTTATTATATATTAGCAGTCCGTAGCAGGCCTGACTGTTCAGGCTGCATCGGCCGTATATGTATGTACCCATAGCCAACCCACTTGTTTTGACTTTTTTATTGCAGCCAGTCACCACGCCTGGTTACTATAGCCCCTTATAAGGTTCCTATAAGTTTAGCAGTGGACGTGTGTATGGGTAAGATGATGATGGATGCTGTATTATTAACACGCTTTTATTAGGTCGACCTGTATGTAACTAACTATGTAATGGAATCTAAGGAAAAGAATTTAACCATCTTCCAAGGGTCGTAGCCTAATGAAAATTGGCAGCTGTATGTAGTTCTGATGACAATACAATAATATGGTACTGCCGAACTGATCTGATGATGGAGCCGGAAGATATGAACTGGAACTTCATGATGGAAAATCGTATCATAGCTGTTTTGGATTTCTTAGAAAAGTCTTGTAAAACTTTGACCATGATTTTTTGTTTTTACGTGTATTTATAAAAGCGTATTTTTCTAATGTTTTTTAAACTATTATTTTTTGTATGTACCTGATGTGACCGGGTTGTGTGAGTCGTCGTCCATGAGGTCCTCTATCTGCGCCAGGTTCAGCACCGCGTCGCTGTCCTCATTGCTCAGCAGGTTGGGGGTCGGCGAGAGTCGCATCTGTAAAGAAGCAATTATTTTAAAACATGAACAATATATGTAATCAAAGACTGAGGTGTTTAATCGCACCTTTACATTTCTTTAATAATAATACTTTGCGGTCTCTGGATAGGCACTCTATCTAGCAGATAATCTTATTTTGGTTGGTTACTAGCATTAATATTAACGTGCGAGACATAGTAGCAGAAGTAATATTTCTGCTGGCGAAAGGTTCCACAAAAAGGAACCACAGGGACACTTTTGCCTTCAGGCTGGCGGGGTAGTTGCGTAACACACTATCAGTAGCAAATAGCAATGGATTTCATTTTGACAGTTCAACAACATTCATTGGGTTATTTACGTTGTTGAGCAGACACCAGTTTCGAGCTACATATATGGATTAGCAATATCCTTCGAAATGATTCAGATTGAGTTTTTTTTTTTTTTTTTAAGTCGAAGATTGATAGAGTGTTACGCAATGCAGTGGCGTGCATTGGTTTTCAGAATAGGTACGCAGGAATTTAATTTCCCCGCATTAACTTGAACGAGTAAAGACCAATGAAAATAGTAGTGATACAAGTAGGCCGTCTGGCGACTGCCTACTGTCGCGCGTGTTTGTATGAAGATTATGTTTTTTGTTAGGTATGATAATTTACTGAGTTTCTTTATTGTGGGGCACACACACTAAAATATAATTGACAGGCATAAGGTGATTTATCTTGGTAGGCACTGCTTATATGCGTTTATGCAATGCACGCCACTGACGCAATTAGGATTCAGGTGTGATGTGATGTTATGTTATGTAATCTTTCTAAGGAATTCCGTCAAAAGATGTGGTTTTGAAATAAAAAAAAGAAAGTTTTAATGATAAAAAAACCCCCATTTTTTATTTACATGCTGTGTAAATAATCTTACCTTAATGTCTTTATGGTTGAACAGATGGTCAGGTACGGGCTCCAGACACAGGTCGGGCTCCAGGCAGCCCAGCGACAGGCCCTCGTCTCGACTGAGCGGCGAGCAGGAGCCTAGCTTGAGGCCATCTGTGGATAAAGGGTTACATTTTAGTACTAAATACATATTTATACAGATGACATACACCGGGACGGTTATAGTAAGGCCGTATTTTCCCACTGTTGGGCATTGGTGTCTCTCCATTCCTGCCATAGGTCCTCGATTCTGAGTTACTTCAGGTCAAAGCAAGTCCTCCCGCCATCTTTTAAAGAGTCGTGTGGCTGTTTCTGTATTTTACGGGCTCACAGCTCGTGTGGCTTGCGGCAGACATGTCGTACCCAATTTTGGCAGACAACGATATGCGTTTTGGAGCGCATAACACATCGGTTGCAGTTTGCACTTTGGAATGTTAGTTCAGTGCACCAAGTCAGGATGGGGAAAATACAACTTTCCAAACAAATATATGCGCCTCGGGAATCATCGTCTATCTTCGGAAATGCAAACGCGTGTTCTCGACATCTAATATAGCCTCTGTGGAGAGTTACTCTGTGGTGCGAAGTTCGTGCTAATTCGGAAACACGAATATTATCGGAGCGCAAACTTTTCTTTGGAAAGCTGTACATTATTATGCTGTAGGATAAAGTAATAATTGTGTAGTAATGGGTGAGTACCAAGAGCTAGGTATTGAGGAGGCGTACCGAGCGCGTCGAGTGCGGTCAGACACTCGGCTGAGGGCATGTCTCGGAGCAAGTCGGGAGGTTGTTCACCGAACTCCATCAGGGAGGCTGGCTCGGTTTTAAGTAGGACCAGTTCCTGTAACAAAACATTTAAAATATTAATAATTACATTGGAAGAAAGAAAAATAATTTATTTGATCCAGATTAAGAAACAAAAAAAAAAATAGGAAAACTAAAAAAAATTGTGAAGTTGTCTCAAAAGTTGTATTAAAAAAAACAAGATGGCGCATTCGTTCCAATTTTCCTCCGCTCTCCGCGAGTGTCGGATTGCCGTCCCATCAGTCCGATGGGACGGCAATTGGACACTGAGTGAGGGAAGAGAGAGTGCACCTGTGTCTGCTCACACTTTTGTGCACTGTAATATCTCTCGCGCCGATGGCAATTTCCGCTGAGATTAGCCATTATGGTCGAAATTTGGTCTGGAGGTCTATTATTAGTAGGTTCCAAGCCCAGGTATAGTCCAAAACAAAACATTATTTTAATGTCGCTGCTAGATGTACAGCGTCGCTACGAAAAGAAGATGACAGTAGCAACTGACCGGCGCGGGCGCAGGCTCCGCCTCCCCCCCCCTGTCGGCGAGCTCGGCGGCGGACTCCACGCCCGAGTCGTCCGTGTGCGGGGACGCGCCGCCCACGCACAGCCCGTGCACGCGCGCCAGGCGCTCGAGTTCCTTGAATAAAGAAAATACTGTTATTAGCCATATTTCACAACCTCCGCATGAGTGATTGAGAGTTAATTTCACAGAACTTTTAGTTAAGTAAAGATTTGTTATGCGACTAGTTTCTACCTAGACCCGAAGGCTAATTCCTGTAACGAAGTGTCCAAAATCCAGTCACAATCTCATCTCAGCGACAATCAATATCAATTTTTTTTTTAAGTGTAGGGATATTAGAGGTATTTTTGACAGATTGAGACTGAGATCAGACTGTGAACTTTCTTAAAATTTCAAATTGCCCCTCAGAAATCAGTAAATAAAAATAGGACAAGTTAGTAACATACTATAGTCGTCATGCCATAGGTACAGACGCCAGCAGGTCAAGCTACCCGAAACTGTCAAATCTTCCCAATCAACCTTGAACCTTAATGCTTTAGAGATAAAGTTGAAAATCTATTAAAGAAATTTGACAGATTGTAGTAGCTTGATGTGCTGGCGTCTGTACTGTAAAGCACGAAATTTTGCAAAAAATGTCATCTAATATAGCGAGAAGGCCCACAATAGAGTGAAAAGGACATAAAAATAAAACTCACAACAAAGGGCCTCTCAACCAAAAGACTGGTTGGTGGCAAACCTGTAAGTATTGAAATAAACACACTAGACTTGCCTATGCTATAGTAGGTAGGTATATATATAATTCTAACTTTTAAGTATATGGAGTTTCTTGCCGGCTCTTCTCCATAGGAAACAACCAATTGGAACCGTGCACCTAGCTTCTGACGTTTCATAAGTGCCCATGTAAGTTTATGTGAAATAATTTGAATTAAATTTACCTAGTTATTTTTAACCCTAAGAAAACTTTGGCTCTTATCAAGGGGCTTCTGGCCCTTCGATAACATGTCTTTAGCAAGATAGAGAGAATTTAAATAAATATTCTAAAATGTTGTTCATACCTGTATCCTCAACATCAGCTTCCTATTATGTATTTCAATCTGTTTCCGCCTCTGCTCGCTCTGCTTCAGCCTGTTAACTTCATCTCTGAGGCACTTGATGTAGTCCACGCTGCTCTTGAGGATGGTGCCCTTGTTCGGTCGAACGTCCCGAATGACCTCGTAGAAGGGATCGTTGGTCTTCGGCAGTAAGGTGCCTAGTTCCTTTATTCGGTCGTTAATGTTGAAACGGCGGCGTCTTTCGACTGGAATGAAAAGGAGTGAGTAGTTAGAATAGAATACGGTTTATTATAGGGATGTTTGCTGAGGCGCGGGTGGATGGCTTTGCCGTTATCGGTAGGAAAAGATGCGCCTCTCTACTCGCTCGCGTTCGTGGCAGTACCAACACTATACTGGGTGTTTTTACTGATCGGTGGGAGTGGGAGTCCTCCATGCTGCAAAGGTGGGTGCGGCTTCATGTCGAATGCTAACATTAGTTTTTATTAAGTACATTGTTACTAACAAATTATGGACTTGGTCTGAATTAAATGTTTATTATAAATTATTATGTACAACACACGAATTTTATATTGATGATGATTAAAGGAGCATGTTGTCTGAATTCAGCTTCGTCTATTATATTATCTGAATGGTTTGTATCTTAAAAATATAAAACACTAAAGGATATGGCTAAACGACTGCCCTAAGCATGAATAGAAATTTCTCATTAGCTCGTAACTTCAAATATTCATTCATTATTACGTGTGTATTATTCTCCTAGAACTTTGCTAGATTAAAACTTAAAAGCTTTTTACTGTAAGGTGTCTGCCTGGGTTCGAACTCACTTCATGCAACTCGTAAGTCGGAGCCGATAGTAGTAACTTATCGGATAATAAATCTTGTACAGGTCTTGTGGTCTTTAATATTGTTCGGAATTTTATTGTAAGCTATACGAAAGAAATGTGGTGGTGGTATGAATTGAATGCTTGACTGTCCCATGCAGATCAATATTACAATCTCCATGTCTCCATGGGCAAGCTACGTTCTTCCTTCTCCACAGCTTAAATAAGTTTGGTATTAAGGGTTCAATTATGTGGGCCGATCCCGGCGGCACTGCAATGCCGGGCCGACCCGCGACGGGAGTGGAGCGAGCCCCGAACATCCCGTCAGCTTACAAAAATCAGTTTAATATACTGGTCCCTCAGTGAGGGAACTTTCAGATATTAAGCTGAAAAGAACAGATACTACACTTTGATCTTAGCCAAAAGGCCGAGAAGCGATACCGTACTTGAGTTCGCGAGGGGGGTAGGTCAGTCGCGGAGAATCTTGACACCGCGATTCAGGAATCGGCCTCAAATACAAAGTGCCATCTAGCGGCGTTTTGTGGAACTATTCAATTGGGGTTGTGAGCCATCTTTCTTTAATTTTGTATACGTCCGTTTGTTTGTTCGACTTGTATTAAAAGCCCGATGATTTAAATTACTTGTTTTTGCCATTAAAAACGTTAATAATTGTTTTTAATGGCAAAAACAAGCAATTGAAATGTCTACTTAATTTTTTTTCGATTTCAAAAAAGGTGAAGGTTGTATTGTAACTCCAAGTCCAAGTGCGTACTTTGCGTAAAAGTTTCTTAACTAGGCGAGCGTTTTAAAAGCACGTCGTGTAATTCCTGGGCTGGCCTGCTGTACTGACGTGAAATTATTCTTTTTTCACTTTTTAAGGCAAAGTAGTTGATAATTGTAACCACCTGTAATGAATCTACTTTTCTTCTCACATAGCTTTATGCCAAGACGATATAAAATACAGTGTTATAAAATATAGTGGTTGTAATTGTTGTGTTGTGTTGTCAGCGTGTTGTTGTGTTGTATATCATTTCTAAAAAAAAACTTGGTCGTATCATTACAGGAATGCATTGTAGACTAGACTCAGATTATTTATTGAAATCAGTGATAGTAAATAGATTTTGTTCTGTTGTTTTTTATTGTTGTTGTGTCAAATGTGTATTGAAGAGCTAGCTGCGCCCCGCGGTTTCACCCGCATAAGTTTCGATCCCGTGGGAATATCGGGATAAAAACTATCCTATACGTTAATCCTGGTTATTAACCATTTAGTAGTTTTTGCGTGAAAGAGTAACAAGTATACATCCATTCATCCATCCATACAAACTTTCACGTTTATAATATTAGTAGGATAATTTAAAGTACTTTACTTTGTGTAAATTATTTCATCATTACTGCTTTCAAAACGTCGTAAGGGTACAGACACAGACAGTGTTAGGACTAACACTACAAATCGAAGTGACATCTACCAACCCACACTGGGCCTGCATGGTGGCTTACGGCCTACTACCTCTTACGGAGAGGAGGCCTGTGTCCCAGCAGTGGGAACATTATAGGCTGATTATGTATAATTAGAATGTTTATTTACCACCTTTTGTATTACCGTATTTAAAACAAATAAATATTACTTAGACTCTCATTTTGCCACGCTGTCAAAATCGCAGAGGTTCTTGTTGGGTTTCAGCTGGGGTAAAACGTAAAAGGAGTGCAGAATACTCACTCATATTGTGGTTATCCTTCTTTTGGCGGTCCTTGGCGAGTGCGTGCATGTCGGTCTCGGTGAGCAGCGCGCAGTCGCCCGCCACCGAGCTGGCGGCCGACGGCGGGCCCGACGACGACAGCGGGCCCGCGCCCGAGTCCAGCGACAGGATATCTTCTAGGAACTCGTCAGCCTGGAAGGAAAATTGATGGAGGTAAATATTTAGTTCTATTGTCGTTGAACAGGCTCAGTTTTTTAGGGTTCCGTACCCAAAGGGTAAAAACGGGACTAAGACTTCGCTGTCTGTCCGTCCGCCTGTCTATCACCAGGCTGTATTTCAAGAACCGCGATAGCTAGACAGTTGAAATTTTCACAAATTATGTATTTCTGTTGCCGCTATAAACAAAATAAAATAAATATTTAAGGGGGCGCACTTGGCCGGTTTTTTAGGTTCTGCCAGAACCATGAATACGTGATTAGATATATAGTTTGTCGAACCGAAAGTAACAAGGCAAAACAAAGGAATTTTACCAATCCTACGTTTGGTCCCACCTCTGCACTACTTCGCGAAAATCCTGTCTGGAAGCTCAGTTCTCTTGTAATAAATCCGAAACTTGCTGCAAACACTTGTCTAGATATCATTGTACTTTTTTAGTCTGTTTGTGTTTCTTAAGACCAACTGTATAATAAGAAAGAATTAGCTATCTTTCGATCCAACTTTCGGTCCAAGGTTGTTGGAACCTTGGCTTAAAGTCTTGTTAAACCAAGATACCAGCAAGTTTTGTTTAATGTTTTTGTCATTTACTGTCTTATATTTCAAGGAGATGACTATAAGCTTACCTCTGAGTTATTGCTAGCGGAGGGCACGGCGGGCTCGCGCAGGGAGGAGGCTCGCTCGGGGGAGCAGGCGCGCCGCGTGCCCAGCTCGGGCGCGGACTGCGCGGGCGCACATCGCGGTGACACCTGCCACATGGAGGGAACACCATGGTTAAGTTACGTTCATTTGTCTTAGGTATAGAGAATGAGCTGATCAAAAGAATTTTAGTATTGTCGTTATTATACAAATGTTACTCCTAGGTTAAGGTACTCGTAAATGTATATTTTTTTGCTTATTGCAGACGATTCCCTGGTAACCTCAGATTGACCAATCTCTACATCGTGCGTGACACACTATCAATCTCAATCTGAATAATTTTGAAGCATAAGGCTAATCCATTGCTTCATATGTTCGAAAAACTTGTCTGCTCAACAACGTAAATAACGCAATGAATGTTGTTGAACTGTCAAAATGAAACCCATTCCTACTGTTAAGTGTGTTACCCCGCTGATCAGTAAGTCCAGTCATCAAACACAAGCCCCCTTATGTTGTTGTTTAAACCACTGACCCAGTTATTGAATTAAGAACCCAACTGATAGAGAAATGCAGTTTTTTATACAAAAATGACAGCTTAGTTCGGTGCTAAGTTGTCATTTTAGTACTTAGAACTTTGCCTAAATCGAAATAAAGTTCGAAATACAAGTACTGGCTTAATAGTTTAGGCTAGAACTAAAGTTAGGTTTCATTTTGTAATAAGACGAGTAATGTTTTATTTGATTGAACAACCAACTAATAAATTGAGAATGAATAAAACATTAAATTGACGGTGACATTACCTGGCTTATCAAAAACTTGTTTAAAAGAAAAGGAACATAACAGGTTAAACTAAAGGACATCAAATAAGTAAGAAAGGAAGCTGTGGGTACTGTACCTGCGTCTGTGGTTGAAATGATTCACTGAGGTACTGGCGCACTTGACTCTTCTGTTTCTGGATCACGTGATACCGGGTGGGGTTCTCCAGAACTGTTCGCACCTAGAACATGGAATAATATTATCATTAAGACAGCATGCAGAATAAGACCTCCAAAATATTAGCTCTTTTAAAATTATATTGTTTTTGATTTCCGAAACTTGGCGTCGGATGCCTATAATCAAAAGTCCAACAGGTTTCTCCAGTCCTTCAAAAGCTTCGGCTAAGAGCATAAGAAACTCTTATTATACGATCAGAATCCCTCATAGTAGTATGTGTTTTTTTTTGGACATTGCTGGATATTTCTCTAGATAAAAAAGAATAGATACTAGATATTTTTAACGAAAACCGTGAAAAAAATATCAACGAAATGTAACAATTAAGAATAACCACGGATATCTATCCAATTCTTTTCCACAGGATTTGATACTTTCGTGGCAATTCCAATGATAAACGGACTTATTTTAGAGTCTGGAGTCAGCACTGACCTGTAATACTTGTGGCGGTAGTTCAACGTGAGGCGTGATCCGCGGCACCTCCGCCGGACTTGACTTCTTCTTGTCCTCATTGTCCTTGGACTGGCCTGCTTGTTGTGCCTGCAAAATACAAATAACATTCATAAGTAGACGAAGAAGAAACGCTTTTATTTACTGAAAATACGAAATAGGATCTTAGCGCAAGCAAATTAGACATCAAAACCAGGCCGTCTAAAATGAAAGCCATAACAGATGGTCCAATTATGGCTAATGACAGCACTTTATACAACACTGATGCAGGTAGTGACAATGTCTACAATGATAACAACGACGAGAAATGGTGTCTTAACAGAGGTGTGACTCTTCGACATGCAACTATCGTGTAATTTTTATTCCGCCTGCTTATAAAATTGACATAGTCAAGAGAATCCAGATATTAATGGCATAAGCATATAAAAACTTAACACTACAACGAAAAACAGCAGAAGCAGAAGCACGGTGCGCTAAAACTTCAAGTACGTTAGTTATCAATTTCGAACGTTTAGAAAAAAAACAGCGCTAATGCTTACAGAGTAGTTTAGTAAAAATTTACGTAACTTAACCGATCTACATCATTTGTAACAATGCTACTATTTAACAAGAAAACCTACATCCTATGCTAATAGGATTACATATGAGATGACAGACAGACATGAAAACAAATGTTCCATAAACGAATAGTGATACATTCAATCAGTTTGCCAGACAATTGACATGTCGTTATTTGAAACATTTGACCTTGAAAATCGGGATTCAATCAAACTTGGAGACGATATAGCATGTGTTAATGTAGGTCAAGGTTATAATAGAAATGGAGATGGACAAGACACTATAGAACAGACACCAAGAGGTCATCATTATTTCAGCCGAAAGACGTCTACTGCTGTACATAGGCCTCCCCCAAGCATCATCTTCATCGCTTTCACCGGTTTTTGGTGAACCAACTCGCAGGCGCCCCTCCACTGAGAGTTCGTTATGTGACAGTTTAAATTACACACACAAATCAAAATAGGACAAGCTAACCTTGGAGATGTTCATGTAATGTTCATGTCAAAAAAAACATCATCCAATAAAGAGATCATTCATTAGAAAGGGAAAGTACAGATTCAAGCATATATGACATTGTTTTGGCCTATAAGACTACGATCAAGGTTATTGTTCTCAAAAGCGGGAGAGAAATAATTGTTACAGACGATGAAAACTGTAAAACTGGCAGTGAACCTACTCAATCTGCCAAACCTTTTCCCAACTAGTTAGCTGAATACCAGTATTTTACATGGAGCGACTGCCTACCTGACCTCCACAATTCAGTTACTGGGTAACACGATACCCCTTGGTAAGGCCGCTTGTCAGACTTTTGGGCTTATGACACCCTGTCAAAGATCTACGAATGACACCCGAGACCAACGGCTTAACTTGCTTTCCGAGGCCCGAGCCCCTTTTGTCAGCGAAAACCTACTATGATATGAGGTAATCGTAAAAGAAGAGAGGGTGAGAGATGGTAAAACAGGCCATAAGTCTAAATGAAAAACGACTATCAATTGTACTTAAAACACGTTTTCGATCATAATACTCCACAACTCCATTACTATGCATATTACGTGCATAGAACACTAGTTCAGTAACCTATGGACTAGAACCACCATTAGTCAGGTTTTCCCCTGGAGCCTGCGTGGGAGTCTAGCGGCTTGATACACTTAGTGAATTTATATCTTTCGTGGAATCAGACGTGGCAGGATCATGCTTGTAATAAGTAAACCTGTTATTTAAATGAATAATAAGTCTATAAACCCTTAACTGATCTTTTATGGTGTAATATTTTGCTGTGCTTTTTCCTTGTCCTGGTGTTTCCCCGGCGGTTTTAAACCTTTGCGAAGGGCCAAATCTAGAACCTGCTTTACTTGTTACTAATGCTTACTTGTAACTTATGTCAATTACTTTACTTGTTTATCTTTGTAATCATTGTGCACATTTATTTGTGTAGGGTACAAATAAATGGGCACAATGATTACAGCTTACTTGATGAGCTGTGCTGTGATGTGCTGTGCTCATTCCGGATTTCAAATTACAGCATCAGTGTTTAAATTCTATCAGTCTTACCAAAGGGTATCGTATTACCCAGTAACTAGGCTGAAGAAAGGTAGTCGCTCCATGTAAAATACTGGTATTCAGGTCCATCCCGTTAGACCGGAAGCCGACCCCAACATAGTTGGGAAAAGGTTAGGCAGATGGTGAGTGTTTAAATTCTATTAAACCAATATATCATGGTATTGGTTAATTCCATTAAATTCCACTTCCTTGTTTCTGTAGCCTCGCCTAAAGTGCTTGAAAACTACGTTCTTTTTGAGAATCGATTAGTACAGTGAGACAGGATGCTTTTAACGACATTATAATATTATTCTCCCTCGCATCAACTTTATGTAAAAGCACATACGAGTACTGTGGCTATTATTAGCCAAAGTAATAGCTAAGCAGACTTTGAGAGCGCTGGACGACATTTGTGATTTAAGTTTCGTCAATGGTGGAGGCTATCATGATCATTGATGATAATGGTCATACTGCTGGACCAATATGAAGGTTGGTAGATAAGACAGGTGATGTAAGAGTATAAGAAGAAGCTACCTACTTGTAGTGACTCTCTGCGCAGTTGTTCCTGTGCATGTTCTCGCATCAACTGCTGCTTCAGCTGGGTGCGAGATGTCGGCGTCAATGTCTTGAACGTAGGCGGGCTGTAACAACGAGAAAATACTGTTAGTTTTGCTGTCTTTTAGACAATACTGGGACCAAAAGGAGTATATATTTGTAGAAATTGAACAATTTGGAAAAAAATGGACAACTATTATAACACATAATAAAGTATAGTGTTCTCATGAAAACAAGATGCATGCCGTGTCGTCACGACATAACCGCTAATATATAACATTGGTTTATCCTCGATCCACAGTTAAGACATAGTATAGATACGTACAGTAAGCTAGCTCCATGCAGCAAACGCACCCACACATAGACACGCGTCTACATACGTACAGCGAGTGCAAGCGCACTCACGACTGGCATTTGTTTGAGCTCGCCGTTCGTACGCGGCTATATGTGTGTGCGCCTGTTTTCGCTTGTTGTATAGAGCCAGCCTTCTGTCTCTATCTATTTTGTGGCGACGAGTAAGTACCTGCTCACGTCCTAGGCAGCGCGTACGCATACTGAGTCGACGGTCGTGCATGAGTTGAAATACAGGTAAGAATTATATTTCGATTTTATTTGTGTTTAATACGTGTATGTACATAATTGTAAGTGTGGCTTAGATACTTTGAAGTATTACCTAATAGACACTAGAGCCAGCACATTGATCTAGTTATCTAGTGGTCCTAGTGCCCTGAGTGAGCCTTCTTCTTCCCAGCTAACGCACTAGAAAGTGGTGAAGGGCAGACGTTTTTCGGGACTATCTTATGTAATTTTGACGTTCAAAAGTGCTAATCCTCGGCGTAGTTTGAATACCTACATGGGTTTTGATTCTAAGGCCAATTTCGATTATCAAACGGGTCAATAAATTTTGGGCTTTAGTTACTACATGGTAAATTCTCAGGGGCAACCTGCCGCTCTATTGAAATTCTCTACTGGTATTGGTATTGTCTATCACAGCAGGAGAAGATTGGATGTGATAAGCGGAGAATTGGACGATATCTCGCAATTCTAAAGAGGCTTATGTTCAGCAGTGATATGTAATATTCTCAGCTGAAGATGTCGCGTGTTTATCGTATTTATTCACTTATAAGTAATGCCTATGCAGGTTAACAGCTTAGATGCAACATCACAGTTATTAAATGTCAAGTAAACGACCTCGAATCGGTGACACGCGCGATCTTGGAGGGATAATGCCGTGATCTCTACCCTCGGAACTGAGAAAGATGTTCCTTCTCAGTTCATGCTTCATTAAGTAGGTGTACGATTCAGAAGTTACCACATTTGATTTCCTTAATGTATCATCATCTACCTAGTCTTTTCCCAACTGCGTTGGGGACGGCTTTCAGTCTAATCGGAAGCAGCTGAATACCAGTATTTGACATGAAGCGACTGCCTATTTGATCTCCAAGACCCAGTTACTGGGTAAGGAATGAAGGGGTTTATTTTCCGTTGCTTTCACTTTGTATCCAAAACGAATGGAGCTTCTTTTTAGACTGCCCAGAAGTAGAGTAGAAGATAATTTATTAGTCACATTTTCGATTAATATTTGCACACCAGAAACCTGGCAGAGTATGACGGAAATCTAATAATGTATATCACATAATTATGTCAACCTAGGTACTCATACCAGCAACAAAACATCACGCTTGTATTCCCCAAATGGTTAGGCAGAAGTGTTGCTGGTATGTATGTACTATAGGTACATACCAGCAACACTTCTGCCTAACCCCACATCTCAGGTCAGGCACAGTGTTATAGCATTTTTCTATCTGAAATTTCTTATTAGCAGTCCGTTGTCAGGATTTGTGCTCGGTAGCAATACGCTCGCCCTCCCTATTACATGGGACTAAAACATAACTGGCGAATTGTGGGTGTACTATACTCTCTCATACTCCAGAGAATAAATTATTATCTTCTATAATATAAAAATGAATCGCTGAATGTGTTGCTAAGCGCAAATCTCGAGAACAGCTGAACCGATTTCGCTAATTCTTTTTTTAGAATATTCCTTGAAGTACGAGGATGGTTCTTACGGAAAATAATGTAAGAAAGTTGCTTCACGCGGACGAAGTCGCGGGAAAAAGCTGGTTTTCCATAAAAACCAGTTTCATGATGATGCTTAGAGGATAAACCTCTGCCGTATAACAGAAGAAGACAAAAAACCGATCAAAGAGAAGGTCAAGGATCAAGCGATTTATGCTGGACGCAATTCGCGGGCAACAACAGTACCTACGTCGGAAATTATTTATTTGTTATTACTGTAGAGTGATGGCCATGTAACGCTCATTTGATGTCTACTTACAGCTGTAAACTTGTCAATTGATGTGTTATTACGTCGAGGATTTGCATGCAATCACTGTTTTTTTTTTGTATTCGCTGTTTCCGTATTCCATGGTTTCATTTTAGTTCATTCATACATATACATATAACCTGTCATTCTTTACTGAATTTAAGCCTCTAAAGGGTCCGCTGCTTCCCTTGAGGGTCATGATTGCAGAGGCCTATGTCCCACATCAATAGACTGATGATGACGATGAGCACCACATCCTGGGTTTAAGCCATAGTGGAGCCTGCGTTTTCGAGCACTGGATTTTCAACGTACTGCTAAGCGCCGAGAGTTGAAAATCCAACAGTATGTTATTTCGACGCGCTGGGATGCGCTCTGTTGGATTATCGATGCTCAGCTCAACACCGAGAGTTGAACATCCTGTGCGCGATAAAATCCCGCCACGATATTTGTACGTCGGCTAATAGTTACAAAACGTCAAAACGCAGTGAGCAAGCGTTGTGATACTAGTATCTTCTCTGTATGAGAAGAGTTCTTGCCCCTCATCAAAATCATCATTGACAGCCTTGTTGAGCATATGTCTCCTTCCTTTTGTGCCATGCTCCCCTGCGGGGCGATTGCGTAACACAATAAAAGTACGAATGGCTTTAATTTTGACAGTTCAACAACATTCATTGCGTTATTTACGTTCTCTTCAATGTTCTTTCCCTTACATTGCAACAATAACGAATAGAGCTCAAAATTCTAGTATATCTACATAAGCCAGTGTTGGTATTGACGGGAATTAACGGTCAAGGCTCACTTGTCGGCCACACATGCGCGTGAGTCGATGTGGGCAAATTATGCCAATGTGTAATACATGGCCGCTGGGCAGTTATGATTGGGCCGCGGATCTGTTTGTGTGATGACAATAATTGATGAGAAAGTGGGCTTTTAAATTAAATGGTGGTTAGCTTCAAGCAGTAAGCTCAAGGGAGCTGTTCTTATTATAACTTGTGTAAATTATTATCACGTTAAGTTAGACACTAGAAGAAATAGACAAAGTATCTAAGTTATATACGAGTATGTGATCATACGATATATAACATATTATTTTTTTCTACAGGTTCTTTTACGAAATCCGCAATACAAAAAAGAAATAAACAGTACCTTTGTACTCATATTATATCTATGTCATGTCATATCATTATGTATTTTACTGTGTGTACAGAAATAATAAAATAAATAAATAAATCCTAATGTAGTTTTGTCATAGTATTAACCCACTACGTCAACCGGCTTTATGTATTTTTAAGTTATAGTATTGTATTTTCCTTGTCAGTGATTGTGTAAATCTTTTAAGAAAATAAATGTAAAACTATATATCACAGGGATGGCCATAATAATGCTTAGGTAGGTAATTCTAAAACAATTTTATACATAACTATAAATATAATTCCCTAGAAAATTATATATGTAATTGAAAAGACAGAATAAAAATCCATGTCCTAGTATGAAACCTGCGTACAGTCACGAGCACCAATATGACAACACTTGGCAACTTTCAATTGCGATGTTTTCGTGAAATAACGAATGCAACGTTGAAATACGACACATTACATTAACCTATGGGGCTCGAAAATGTTACGTTCGTAACAACATAATATTTCATTAAACAATAAAGGAGTAAATCGCTTTTGAATAAAGCCGAGTGTATACATACTTTTGCTCGTGACTGTACAAGCTAAGCCAGTAAGCATTTTAATTTTATTACAAACCACGTATTAAGTAAAATGTTAATAAATAGGTAAATGGTTATTAGTTATTACCTAATAAAACGTTATTAGCGTTATTACTCGCACGTGACGATTTAAAAGCTTTGCGCTTATTGAGAAGCAGGTTTATTGTGATTGTTCTACTTTCATAGATTTTTGTGATAAATTAGTACTTACTTAATTAAAATCTTGATATTTTATCTCTTTAATCTTGTGGTTTATTAGCTAACCGACCTTAATTAAAAAACTTAATTTACTCATTCGTCACGCCTGTCAATGAACGTCTAAAACAATAGTACTTACTAATTTTAATGTATTTAGCTGTTAAGCTACTAATAATTGTCTTATTTACAGTGTAAACCTTGAATTTATGAGAGAACTAGCTTCAGCCCGCAACTTCGTCCGCCTGATATTTCCTGTTCGATGATATGACGCTTTTCTCAATATTCTAATTATTATACCTACGACCTAACATTGGCGATTGCTAGACATACTAACGACAAAATATATATCTGAGCACCGTAAGGTCTATTCTTGCTTGCAGCGCATATTATTAGTCGATATAAAACTGATTCTCTTTTGTTTTACTTACGGACGCAGCTGTGGTCATAATGTGCAGGGGATTTTGTTTTCAAAATGGTCAGAGCACAGGCAAATGGTCAAATGGTCAGGCACTCACTTCAAAGAAATAGGACTCCGAATCATCGGAGCCGAAAATGAGGTGTAGAAAGAAAAGATTTAAATCTTGTTGGTAAAAGCTTGGCACCTGTTCCAACGCTAGATTCGTTAGTTATCTAGTGCCAAAGACAGGTGGCGGATTATAACACTAATTTATATCCTTAAATAATACGAGAATGTAACCAACGTACAAGGTGCAACAGGTAAAAAAATACTATCATAGCCACACACACACACATAATTAAGATTAACATAATACTAAAAGTACTACTAATAGCCTGCTGGCCGATTTCGGTCACGGTGGCCAATCTCAAGGGATATTAGCCAGGTACGCAGGAGATATTATAGTGCACAAGTGTGTGCGCGAACACAGGTGCACTCTCTGTTCCTTTACTCTCATAGTCCGATGGGACGGCAATCCGACACGACCGGAGAGAAGTGGAAGAAATTGAAGAAGAACGTTTTGTAGGTATACTTGAACCAATTCAAGAAGCCACGAAAAACGTAGTATCTGCAGTTTGATAAACATCTTCAATCACCGACAACTTTTATCATATTGCACTCACAATCAGCTGGTGGATTTGGGTCACTATCGTATCGAAATATCTTTTCTAGAGGACAGGCACTTTTTGATACAAACATAATCCGTGTACCCGATACGATTCCCCAGGGGGTAGGATTAACGATTAACCCCTTTAGGGATTGAATGTTCAGAAATCCTTCCTTACGGGTCACCTTCGTTATATGTTCCATATAAGAAACTGTTGTAGAAAACATAATGTTGGGGTCGGCTTCCAGTCTAACCAGATGCAGCTCTGAGTACCAGTGTTTTACATGGAGCGAATGCCTATCTGATCTCCTTAAGCCAGTTACTGGGTAATATGGTAAGACTGGTTGTCAGACTTTCTGGCTTCTGACGACCCGTAAGTAATGACTGTCAAAGATCCACGAAGGACAGCCGGGAGCAACGGCTTAACGTGCTTTCCGAGGCTCGGAGGGGTCTTGGTATGTAAGGATGGTCACCCATCCACGGACCGACCGCGGCAAGCGTAGCTTAACCTGATCGATCGACCCGTGCGGCTCGCTACTTAGCTACAAGACCCTCCCATTGAAATTAATATGTCACGGAATATTATAAAAACAAATGTCTTAAATATAGCAAACCTTTATAACATCCCTGTTGTGTACAGCTGGCTAACTTACAGTGGACCAAACTTCACCAAGTAGTCTTTGTCAAAGTAGTGACCTACTCTACTTTGTACTAATATATACTCAGTTTCATTTTCACTATACCTTTATTTAGCTTTTGCTATTATTTAGTATCGAAACTATTATGTTGACTCGAGCACGAACAATGCAATGAAAGATCGTTCAAGCGTGAACACCGCTCAAAATTTCACGCTACGGAAAAAGTTGGCAACGCCACCCATCATAAAAATTAAACCGCTAAAAACAATGTGTATAACCATTAGTATAAATAAATACAATAATTAGCCGCACGCGTATGTTTAAACGATGCGCTTGACCCCGCTATTTCGACAATTAATAATATATTTAGGACGCGAACGCACAAGAGTCGCGAAATTGCGCGCGCGCAGAATACAGATCGCGATTTTCGTTCGCGAATTTTTCTAAATTAACATTTTGATGTGTTATAGGTTCCCGTGGCTGCTTAGTGTTGTGATAGCAGCCTTCAATAAGAAAACAACAGCGAAGAGAAGCGTAAGCGCATCGTTTTACATTCAAGTCTTGTGCTTTTGATTGACAAGTTGTCGTGTTTTTGTTGTAAGTGTTTGAATAGGATTTGTGGTCAAAATGACATTGGCCGTGGTGTCATTGGAGTGGTCTCTTTATTCAGTCTTTTAAAGACTTAAAGTTGGGATTGAGGCTAGCATACGGACACCTCTCATTATTATAGTCGACTAATGCAAACTTAGGGTAGGTTTACATTGTTGTAGTTGCGTAGGTAATACATACACCCTGGGTATGGTCGGTTCAATCAATGGCTAGGGATATCCGTAAACATTGATCAGGGGGAGATCGTTTGGAAAACTGTTCTACATCACGTTTGCTATCAAAGTACCAATAACAGAGGGGCAATTCTCGTAATTTTAAGAACGTTCACAGTCTGATTCTGTCAAAAATACATCTAATTTCTCTACGTTTTGACAAGTTTTTTCACATTTGTTTGTCGCCGAGATGAGACTGCGACTAGATTTTCAACGTTTTAAATGATGAGAATTGGCCTTCTGGTCTATTCTGTAAAAATCTCAGCGTGAAAACTTAGAAGTGAGCTTTCATTCCACCAGATACTAGGGATTGATATTATTGACAGCTGACTTGACCTAAGTTTTCACGGCAAGATTTTTACAGAATAGCAGGAATGAACTCCAAATTGCGAATATTATTTTGCCAGTATCTTTAGCCAGTCTAAAGTCTAGACATCCACATGTCCTCAATGTACCAAGACCCACAATAGTCTGAAGTGTAAATCGAATCGTTATTGTGCCACAGAATTACATTGAAGTAGTAACACACATAATCCTTTGACGCAAGCGGCGACATGTTTGTGATTTTCATAAGCATTGCGTGACGGTGGAGTTAACAGCTCAGCAAGGACGGACATATTGTGATGCTTAGCTGTTCGTGTTATCTTGTGTTAAGTTTGTGGTCAGTGTTGCTAAGTTCGGAATATGGAGAATTGCGTTGGTCCAGCGGTAAAAAATTGCGTAACACTCTATTAGTAGCAATGGGTTTCATTTTGACAGTTCAACAACATCCATTGCGTTATTTACGTTGTTGAGGTTTATTGCGTGATTTTTCGAACACATGAAGCGATGGATTAGCAATATCCTTCAGAATGCTTCAGATTGAGATTGATAGTGTGTTGCAATTAGGGTGCTGATTAGGGGTAAGGAATTAGAGTTATGTTTGAGGGGTTGGTAGCTGAAGCTAAGGCTTAAGAACTGAAGAAGGAGGTGAAGTTAAAGCTAAAGCTTAAGGGCTCAAAGCTTTAACTTTGGTAACTTTGGTACCTCCTTTTTTATGAAAAAATCTTCCAGGATTGTGATTATTCAAAAACCACTGCTCTCCTCAGCAGTTATCAAGAAACGCTCAGTTCTCCAACAGAATGTCCAGTTCTGCTGCTGTAGGTATGTTTTGGTAAGTTCCATCTAGCAGAAGCTAAATAATATTCCTAATATTGTGAGCGCTTCGTCCTAAGAGGAAGTCTGAAACTGGCACCAGTAACTGAAAAGTTGTGTGGAAATCGGTTGCCATGGTATGGGCATGTGTTACGGAGGAATGAGGAAAATGGCGTGAGGAAAGTTTTGAGTATGAATGTCGATGGCTATAAGAGTAGGGGGAGACCAAAGAAACGATGGATGGACTGCGTGAATGATGATATGGTTCGAAAAGACTATCGAGGTGGCGGCTAATAGACAAGTATGGAAGAAAAGGACATGTTGCGTCGACCTCAAATAAATTGGAATAAGTGCAGGAGAATGATGATTGTGACCGTATCGTGATTTCATCATCCCAGCACCCTAATTGCGTAACACACGATCAATCGGAATCGGTTTCATTTTGACAGTTCAACAACATTCATTGCGTTATTTACGTGTTGAGCAGACAAATTTTTCGAACTTATGAAGCAATGGATTAGCAATTTGCTTCGAAATGATTCAGATTCCGATTGATTGTGTGTTACGCAACTGGGGTGCCGGTTGTACAGAATGTCTCATTAACTACGTAGGTATACTTTTTCCTTTGCTCAAACAAAACTTAATCAGATCATGACGGCCTGTCACACAAAACAACTTGACGACCGCAGCTATATTACGAATTAGGTACTACAGATTACCTAATAGTTACACTACTGTGACGACTGTCCTACGTAACACTATAGATACAGTAGGATTACTCGACACAATTAGTGATAATGTACTGACGCACGGCACACGTAGATAGCGAAACTAGAAATAACTGAAAAAGGACGCCATTTTGTTTGGGCCACTTACAAAATGGCCGCCGCCGGCTTGACAGGACGGGACTGTGATATGACTTTTCTATTTGGCCTGTTCAAACAAGTGATAATCTTGTGCCTTCGGAACGTAAAGGGAATAAACAGTATGTGGGCTTTGTATGACTAATCGAGCTTTAGAAGGAGACAGTCACACAGGTATAAGTGACAGAGGAGACACTCAACAAAGCCGACCATTTGAAGTGAAAACTTCTTTAAGCGGAGTGTGCGCTCTTTTCGAATAGTAAAAGAAACTGAACCATCCCGCCAGGTTGGTAACGAGGAATCGGGTACTCGACTCCAGTCGGTTGGTGACGCTGAATCGCGTATACTTGACTCCAGTCGGTCGGTGAGGCTGACTCGCGTGTACTTGGCTCCAGTCGTACGCTTTCACTTGTATGGTGGTCGTATAATTTGGGCCCTATTAATACCAGCGCTGCGATATAAATTTTTTAAATAACAGCTCAGGAGTGTCGATACTTTATTTATTTTGTTAACAGACTGACTAGCCAAAATAAAGGTAGCGCCATTTCCTCCAACTTATCACTTAATCGCAATAATCTCTACTTTTGCTCGTATCTTTGAAATCCACACTTTTGGCACAGATAAGTGGACTTCGTATCTTTTAGCAATAAAATTTTGATTTCATTCGGTTTTCCCACGAACCTGGCCACGGTAATAGCTTGGCGTACGATTAAATGAATTGTTTTATTTGATTAATGTATTTATTTTAGTGTATAAAATTCCCCATTCTTAGAACTGTAGCCGTAAAGTTGGGAAAACGGTATTTTGATAGATATTTAGCTGTTTATTGTTATTACCTTTGTATTTCCGTTATAAAGATAATTTAAGAGTAGGTACTTATGTTTGTTTCAGTGTTTCGCCCAGCAGAATTCTTGTGCTCTAGTTTGAAGTATTGCCGGTGATATTACAACAAGCACTTGAAATATTTCAGCTTGGTCTTAGGTTGGCTACTGGACCCCAATTGTGTAACACCATGGCGCCGATTCCCTTGTTCACAAACTAAACTAAATTTAAGTTCAGTGCATCTTTTTCTATTCCATTATGAAAAGGACAGAAGATAAATATTAGTTTAGTACTGTCAAATTAAGATACCCATAGAGAAATTAGACTTGATTAAAAAAATGTCGACTATAAATACGTCAATTTACGTCAGGCGCTGATTAATTTGATAGGACTAAACTAATATTTATCTTCTGTCTTTTTCTTAATGAAATAGAAAGAAAAAGATGCACTGAACCTAAATTTAGTTTAGTTTGTGAACAAGGGAATCGGCGCCACTATCAATCTCAATCCGAATAATTATGAAGGATAAGGCTAATTCATTGCTTCATATGTTCGAAAAAATTGTCGGCTCAACAACGTAAATAAAGCAATGAATGTTGTTGAACTGTCAAAATGAACGCCATTGCTAATGATAATATTGTGTTATACAATTTATTACACTGCAGGTGTTTAAGCGACGGTTTATTACATTGCATTCTGATAAAAACTATTAACTCAGCTTGTTTGGCATTGTTTGTCAAAAAAACAACTCAAATGTCCGTTTGTATGTATTCGGAATCCCACGTGTTACAAATAGGAAGTCATCAAATTACTAAAGTCAGTAAATTACTAAAATAATATCTTTATAGACCGCAAGTGTCGCTCAATCGAGACGTTATTTTAGTGATTACAGTAAAGTATGGCCAGGAACCCGAAAAAAAAATATTTTTCGTGATTTTATTTTAGCACTTTGTCGATGTGGTAAATACACATATCCATGCAAAGTTTCTTCTTTCTAGCACTAATCGTTTGGAAGGTAAGCCGAGGACGGACGGACGGACATGACCAAAATATTATCGTTCCGAGACGTGAACTACGGAACCCTAAAGACGCTTACTGAAGTACCTACCCGAATTTACACAAGCTACAAAACTTTAAAAGTCCAGCACCCACACCCTGACATTGTGACTTAAGTGACGAACGATGACGTTGCAAACCAGTAATAATGGTGGTCGATGATGACGGGCCGTTTCTCGCGGAAGCCATGAAACCATGGCACCAGCGTTTCCCGTCATTACCTTAATCACAGCGGTGTTCTGTGCTCTATGGGCGTGCGACAAACATGTTGGCGTGACGTAACGAATTAATTGGAAATACTATGTTGCGATTGCTTTCAACCGTAGGTTAGAAGAGTTACATGGATTTAACAAAAAAAACTATTTTTTTTTTGTTGCACGTATGGCTGTTTTGTTAAATATAAATGGCAGTATAGTTTTAAAGCTGAGCTGTTTTAGTCTTTTGACTGTTATCGAAGATGGCAGCTATAAAAATGGCGCCATCAAAGATGGCGGACGGGAAAATGGCGCCAAAACTTTTTCTTATTTTACCTGCTGCCCTTATTCAAACTTCTGTTTCTACAAGCATTGGATTTTGTCTAATTCTATGTAAGATAGAATTAGACAAAATCCAATGCTTGCCCATCTAGATGAAGAACTAGTTTAACCTGTCACATAATAAACATAATTGACCAACAATTTACGATTTACGGTAGGTAGCTGACAAAAAATACCTTAAACTTCTATTCTTGACATAAACAACCTTACAAAGTCCGTAACTTACAAATAAAATATCAAAAATAACACAACAAAAACACGGATTAAACATGAATGAATGGTTCAGTTCCCACCGTAGGACATAATGGCTATTAATTCATAATAATGTGGTGTGGGTCATGCGATGAACGAGAGGCGGTTACGTCCGGCCGGAGTGCAAAGCTTTTTTCGGAGTAGTGCATTGAGTGAATTTTACGTTCCGCCTATTTCGTAAAGCAATCAATACATTGGATGCGGATAGGCCCAAATTATAGAAGGAAATAAGCGACATGAGCCAATTCCAGGGCTACGTCCAACCAACTAATGGATAAGTAATACGGGTTTCGGAGTTTTCGCATTCCGATTTCCATTGGGTTCTGGAGACAAAACTGCTGCTTCGATTAGGTTCAACTCTGCACTAGACAGTAGATAGTAGACACCATGTGCCTACCCTCTTATAAGCGATACTGTAGGATATTTCACAAACTGGAACGCACTTGAATCGTGTTTAAGCACAGTTGCAGATGCGAAATATCAAAATTACAACATAGCGTCAGAATTTTGAGGAAAACCCGATTACGCAGTCAATAAATCGCTAGTAACCGATACTTAGTCTCGTGTGTTATAATCGGTTAATGACAAGCGACACGCGATCATAATATTTCGTCCTACTGACCACGTTTTAAAACACTGGATAAATTGAGGCGGATCGCTTTTAATTGATCGGAGTAATCTTTGTGTCTGACATACATTACTGTGATGGATGGATATGATGTCAGGGGTCCAGTCATCTTCATTATTTCGGATTGTTATCCTATAACAATAATGTGTCCCATATAAACATATGCCATTTAAGTTGCTTACAGCTCCAGCTTTCTTTCTTATTCCTGCTTCCATAATCAGCCTATAACATTCCCAGTGCTGGGACACAGGCCTCATCTCTGTGAGAGGGAGTGGGCCGTAATACACGCGGGCCCGGTACGGGTCACATCTCTTCGAATTTTTGGTTCTAGGACATGTCGGTTTCCTCACGATGTTTTCTTATTCCTGGTTGTCGCAAGCAACTACATACATTAAAGGAGCGGGATTCTAACATTTTCAATCCAAACCCATTAGAATTTTCCTCTAAACGGGCGGCCGTGGAAATCATGAGATTTATTAGCGGAATACACTATGGTTAAGCGACAAACAATCCTGAACAACCATCCTCATAAAAGCTCAAAAAATTCAACGAAAGCTCTGCCATTCTCGACCTTCACCAGAATACAAATGCTGCATCTTTGCACTTTACAACTATCAATCTATAGTCCGAACTGTCACGGTCAGTCGGCCTTGACAGCAGTGCAAATGGCGCTCTTCCTTTGGCCAAGGACGTCTAATCGCGTGAGAGACACCCGCTCCGCTGTGGCGTGACGTTTCCGTATCGTACGGTAACCATTACAGCTCATTTGTGTAGTAAACTGAGTTTTACTATTTCAATGGTAAATTGAGTGTGAATCATGGCTGACCTGCGTTTAGGGGTGAATTAAGTTACATGTGTGTTAGTAGTTAAGTTCGTTCGTCGAAACCAGGGCAGCCTTGTTTTTGACCTTGTTGACTGGCAAATTTTTGCACCATGGCTTCAGCTATTAACTAGTATAGAGTGGACGGGAGAAAAGAGTGGTCTTACAACACTGTACCATAGAATAATGTGCTAATTTTGGGGGACTTTTTTGCACCATAATACCCACGTGCCTCGTCTTTAGATTTCCCTTAGACCTCTCTTAATTAACCCGTGAAGCATAAGAATAGTACGCAGTAGTAGTACAGTAGTTTTGTTTTAGAATGTATCAAGTTACATTTTTTCATGATCAAAATGGTCCTAAGGGCCTAGACAATTGATTGTCACTTGTCCTGGTCTTCAAAGCGTTTTGTTCTACAACGAGTTTCAACAGAATTGACATAAGCTTTCGGTAGCTTATGTCAGTCCCGTATATTTTTATCTTTTCCATCATCGTTATCGCTGATAGGAATGTCACTATGTCTAGCCTATCTGGTGTTTATCTAGGGAGCAGGCTGCAAGTCATCATTATCTTGAATGAGGTTACGAAACAAAACACAATCAGTTTGCAACTTCATGTAACTTGAAGCTACACGATAGCCATCGCGAATACTAATGATTCATTCATGGCAGACACCTAGACAATGTTATTAGCACCAGCACTGCTGCACCGTCACGCACCAGAGTGTTTGTTAAACACCGGTAGAGGACGTGGGTCTAATATTGAAGAGGCTTTGTCGTCAGTGAGCTGGGAAACTTTCACTGGTCAAAATTGGGCTTGCTACAAGTCTGCTTGGCCGCATTATTGATTTATTTGGTCAAAATTGGATTTCTAGGCATAGGATGTTCCACTTCTTCCCAGCTAAAGCACTAATAAGAAGTGGTGAAGGGCGGTCCTTTTGGAAAACTGCCTTATGTAAATTGGACGTTAAAAAGTGCTGATCCTCAGCCTAATTTGAATCAATGACTTTGATTTCAGTTGTGTTTGTTTTGGATAGTCTAGTTAAACCTTTTCATAAAATTCTTAGTCACCGTTAACGACGTCTGTGGCAGATATGTCGTACATTATTCTTTACCGGGGAAACGTAAAGGTCATAAGAAAGGCGTGTTAATTTGACTAAAGCGTTTTAAGTGTTCGTTTACATTATGCAAAGTGAAACAATTTCGATTCTCAGAGTGGGGAAGAGGTCTTTGCATATTAGTTAACATTTACAGCGATGAATACTTAACGAGCTAGATTCCGCAAGGGAAATAATCCTAAAAATGATCCTCTAAAACCTTAGGTAACCTTCTAATGATGGTAACTTTTGAAACGAATAAAGCTCTTAAAAACTTTTTGCGCTTCTAACGATGCACACTTTTTTGAATAAACGCACCTCTTTTTAACTTTCTGTCCTTTTGTCACAGTTGAAAAGCTAAGGAACCCCGACCAAACGGGTTAAGTTAGGTTGGAACTGTGACCAACCACGTGTGAGCCGAATTGGCCGAATAAGCCGAAAATGGGTTAGTAGTTTAGGTTAGAACTATGTGACTGAGCAAATTGTTTTTCCTTTAAATATTTGAAACCAATATTTTGATTAATTATATCTAATCGGAGTATTGTTAAAATCTGATAATAAGTTAGATGGTGATAACTTTAATTATCTGTTTTATAATATAGTGTTTAGTCATTGATACCATTTTGGAATGTTTTTGTTGTTGTTAGGTAATGTGGCGCTTAGGTCCCACGTCACTACTTCACACACGATAAGAAACACATAAAATTGTTTTCAAAGGCTTGAAAAAAGGCTAGATATTTAATATGATGAGAAGACAGACACACATTGACACATTGTATGAAAAGGGGACCGAATCTAGCGCCTTTAAAATTTCCCTCAATGTTTTGATAACCAAAATATTTTAAAGAGCCAATGCCGGAAAATCTTTTCATTCATTAATTCAGTGACAGACAACGCGCAACCGCTGGTTCTAGAAGCATGATATTTTGCATAAGAGTTCCTTATGCGATGAAAGTGAACAAGGAAGGATTTTTGAAAATTCACGCCCTATAGGGATGAAAGTTTGTATGAAAATTCGTCATTTTTAACAATGGGAAATCCCATCGGGCTTGTAGGTAAGTAATTCAATCATTTCCATACGACAACATTGCAAAAAATAAAACGGAAAACGTTTTTCGCTCATTAGATTAGCACCATTTATGGCCACCGACCTTGAATGGAGCCTAGACCCACATTCTACCCTCATAATCACATAACACCAACATAAATACTTGCTGTACATATTTTTTTATTGGATTCCGATGCGGTATTAATTACGAGAAGTAAGTGGAATATTTTGCATTATCCGGGAACACAGCATAAAAAGTTATTTTGAAGGTCCTGGAGTCATGTTACTTACGATCTTGACTAAAAGGAGACATAGGTAGTTGGGATTTTCAGTGCTTTCATGAAAATACAGGAATTAGGTATTCTTCAATGTTTTGTTTACAAATTAAGTAAAAGTAAACATTTTCAGTTGAAAAAAAAAAGCATTGCAAATTCCTCTGTCTGTATTTTTTCATAAAAATAGGTAACTGGACGCACTTCAATTTTATTGAAAGCATGTTTTTAATAAACATAAAACTTAATGAAACTGCATCCTACAATGGCCCCTTTTAATAAAATGTGAACAAAGATTAATGGAAATAATTGTAATTTACAGAATGCTTGACGTTTCAAGAATTCACGTTGCGTTAAAAGACGTCAAGTGATTTTGATTGACAGCAACTTTTAAT
Source organism: Apamea crenata (assembly GCA_949629185.1). Lineage (NCBI taxonomy): Eukaryota > Metazoa > Arthropoda > Insecta > Lepidoptera > Noctuidae > Apamea > Apamea crenata. The sequence continues at coordinate 12,541,511 of OX451377.1, forward strand.
TTCCATCGTGCCATTTGTCATGATTTTGAAATCACCATCATAATGATGTGGGTACCTACCTCATCATTCTCCTGCCGTTATCCCAACTTATTTGGGGTCGGCGCAATGTCTTTTTCTTCCATATTTCTTTTTTAGTCGTCATCTCGGTAGTCACCCCCTTTCTAGCCATAAATCCTCTTTCACACAGTCTAACTATCGTATCTTTGGTCTTTCCCTACGAGTATAGCCATCTACATTCATACTCAGAACTTTCCTTATTCCCGCAACGCACCATGACGACCGGTACCTATATTGAGGTAAAATATTTGAAAAACTTTTCAAGGTACGAATTATATAAAGTAATGACATGACTGCTTCCAAAATCACTTGAAATGTGTAGGTACCTAAGAAACCATTGTGGTCTTAACTTTTCCTTGTTATTTTCCTTTATAATATCTTAGTAATTCCCCTGTTGAGTACCTACCGTGGTAGCTTGAAATTACCTACATTGAATTTGAAAGGACAAGAACTCATTTCAATGCAAAAAACCTTATTTATCTCATAAGATAATATTTACATAATATATAAACTATCAGCCTAAAAATAATAATAATATGAACATGTATATAAAACAAACCAAGGGTAGAGAATCTAGAGGCCAGTTTCCACTGCGTTGGAAGACGGGGAAGCTGGTCCTCATTCAGAAGTAGCACAGACAGAGACTTATGCTGTCACTTCTTCTAGTAAGGTTTGTTGTTGTTCTGTTATGTTTTCAGATAGTTTAGGGAGAGGGTTAGGTAAATTATTGAGTAACAACCTAAGTCAATCTGCTATTAATTATTGTATGCCTGGGAAATCCTACAAAGATATAATGTCATCAATAACTAGCAATAAATATGATCCAAATGCCATTATTTCTGTATTTGTAGGTAATAGTGCTAAGGTAAAAATAGATGACATCACTGACAGTGTCACTGAAATCTTGAAAATAAATTGTCAGAAAATAATATTGTGTGCTTTTCCATACTTTGAGCACTTATCAAGTAGGCAAAATTATTATATACATATGCTAAATAACCATATGCATTTCTTAGTAAATCACTATAGTGACAAACTCATATTTTTTGACACCAACACTTTTGTTGAGACTTTCAAATCGACTAGGGATACAGCGTATCTGCCTATTAGTTCTAGACGTCAAATAGCAGGGCTATTAGCTTTTATTATTAACTCAGACATAAGTAGTATGTCGAAGTCTGATGTAATTAGCACCATAAAAATTAGTAATAATACTAATATTAAGGTGGTTAGCAACAATAGTTTAAACTAGTTGGTAAGACAACAGAAGGTACCAATAAAAATATTGTTAATCTCACCTCCAATAAGGTATCTTCTAGCACTCAATTAGTTAAGTGTAAAAAAGGGGCTAAGCAGAATTCCTTGAAATTGTTTCATCAAAATATTCAAGGTTTTTCTTCCAAATTATTAGAAATTGAATTGTTTTTAGAAAAAACAATGTTTGATATTATTTGTATAACTGAACACTGGTTGAAAGATTATGAAATGCTGATTAATTATGTGAACTATAGTGTGGGCAGTTGCTTTAACCGAAAATCCATGCAGCGTGGAGGTTCATTAATTTTAATTAAAAATTCTATAAAATATAAGACTCGTAAAGACATAGTGGAACTATCTGTGGAACATAGCATCGAATTGTCCTGTGTTGAGCTAGATAAGCATTTTATAGTGTGCGTATACAGACCTCCAAACTATCAAAACTACTCTATTTTTGAGTCCGTAATGGAAGATGTCTTGGCAAAACTTGCAACTAGCAATAAATCAGTAATTATTTGTGGTGACTTTAATATTAATATTTTGGAAATTAATTCAAATAGCAGTAGATTATTAAGCCTTTTTAAATCATTCAATCTGTCAAATGTGTTTTTGGAACCAACACGAATAACTACGGCTACTGCTACATGTATTGATAATGTTTTCTGTTGCTGCGAATATCTAGAGAAGGCCATTGTAAATTATCTCCCTTCTGATCACAGCGGTCAAACCGTTTATTTTAAGTCCAACACACCAATACAAAAAGTACAGATTCAAACTAGACCAATAACATCGGGTAATTTGAATAAGTTTAATATAACTTTAAATAGCAAGTTAAGTGCTCAGGGCCTAAGTATGACTAATGGAAATATTTTGTATGAAGAATTATTTTCACTAGTACAAACAGAGTTCAATAATTATTTTAAACAGAACTCTAAAACTATTTGCCCTAAGTTCTTATTCAGTGACTGGGCAACTAAAGGCATCAGAAAGAGTAGGGAAAGATTATTTGAACTGTATGGCCTTAAGCCGTATATTAACACGGATACTTTTAATAAGTATGTTGCTACTTATTCTAAAACTTTTAGAAATATCTGCAAAGCAGCTAAAGCTTCATTTATTAGTAACAAGGTTAAATCAGCAGACAATAAAATAAAGACAGTTTGGAGAATTATTAACAATGAAACGAACAGGAACAAAACACGTAATACTGATTACACTCTGAACACTTCCCGCGGTCTAATTAGCGATAGCATCGATGTTGCTCAGGAATTTACAACTTTCTTTACCAATATCCCAATTAAAACTACAGAAACTTTAAATTCCTCGCCCGCACTTGCTATAGAATTATTAAGAGCGAATGTTTCAGCCTGTACTGTGGAATTTAAATTTAAACATATTAACCCTATAGGCATTATAAAAGCATTTAAGCAACTTAAGATCAAAATTACCGAAGATCTGTGGGGCATGTCTACTAAAGTCTGTCAATCTATTATTGAGACAATTGCACCCTACTTAGCTTTAATATTTAATTTGTGTGTAGATCAAGGGGTATTCCCGGATTTAATGAAGTTCAGTAAGGTTATTCCACTTTTTAAATCTGGGGACAGCAAAGACACAAATAATTATAGACCCGTATCGGTTTTGCCGGTTTTCAGCAAAGTGTTTGAAAAAGTAATGTTGGATCAAATGCTCAATCATTTTAATCGTAACAACATCCTACACGATCAACAGTATGGTTTCACCAAAGGACGTTGTACAACAGACGCCGGTGTCACTTTATTAAAACACATCTTTGACGCATGGGAAGAGGCACAAGATGCAATAGGTATCTTTTGTGACCTATCCAAGGCATTTGACTGCGTTAATTACGAAACACTGCTTTTGAAACTTGAGCATTACGGACTGGGTAAACTAGCTCTTAACTTAATAAAATCATATTTAAATGATAGATTTCAGCGAGTTCAAATAAACGGTGTGAATTCATTGGGGTTAAAAGTCAAAATGGGTGTACCGCAGGGCTCAATATTGGGGCCGTTCCTATTTTTAGTATATATAAATGATTTACCTCATTTACTAAAAACCCGACCACAAATGGTGTTATTTGCTGATGACACATCACTGATTTTTAAAGTAGACAGACGTGCACAAGAGCTTGACGACGTAAATAACGCTATGCTTATGGTCCATAATTGGTTTACTGTAAATAATTTAGTATTAAATGAGAAAAAAACTAAATGCATTAGATTCGCTTTACCAAATGTTAGAAGTGGTTTATGTCACGTTGTATTGAATAAGGAGATACTTGAATTCGTCGAAAATACGGTTTTCTTGGGGATCACGCTTGACTCAAAGCTGCAGTGGGGTCCTCACCTAACATCACTTGCAGGGCGGCTAAGTTCAGCCGCTTACGCTGTTTGGAAAATCCGTCAATTAACAGACGTGGATACCGCGAGACTGGTCTATTTTAGTTACTTCCATAGCATCATGTCTTACGGTATTTTGCTGTGGGGACGTGCTGCAGATATTGATTCTATCTTCATTCTGCAAAAGAGGGCTGTCAGAGCCATCTACAATCTCAGCAGACGCGAATCTCTAAGAGAGCTGTTTAAAAAAATTAACATCATGACGGTTCCTTGTCAATATATATTCGAAAACATTATGTACGTTCGAAAAAATCTACATCTTTTTAGTAAGATAAGTGACAGGCATAATTTTAACACTAGGAATAGGAACAAACTAGATCAACCGCGCTTCAGATTGTCTAAAGTAAAAACTTCTTTTATGGGGTACTGTGTAAAATGTTATAATAAAATACCACTCGATATTCTTCAACTAAATGAGAAGAAATTTAAAACATGTATTAAACGCACACTATGTAGACAAGCATATTATAAGTTGGATGAGTATATACTAGATAAAAATGCTTGGCTTAATGCTGGTCCTGCTCCACAGGCACTTGGGCTCACTAGTTGATCACAATTTCTATATTTTGGAGGAGATGCTTCCCCTTTTTATTTTTGTTTTTATTTTTGTGTTTCTGACATTATGAATTTAATGTTTATTTTATTCAATCAAGATTAATTTTGAATACTTCACTATTAAATACCTCTTCCAGATTGGTAGTAACTTTTTATATATTTTTTTTTCTTATCTTATATTTTTAGTTAGAAAGTTGCAAACTATAGTTTTGTATAATTTAGAAGCATTTTTAAAATTTTGTAAATGTAAGAACCATGGATCCGTTTTTTATGATATTTTGATGTTGACTTGAAAGAGCATGGCAGTTGAGAATATGTCATGCTCACTTAAATGTCTCACTGATGGTGGTGCGTGTGTTGGATCATTCGGCTCCCTACAAAATGGTTGAGCTGGGTGGTGCTGATCCACGCGTCATGTTCGTGAACGGGCGCCGTTGGTTGAGACTGGTCATCTCTTAACTGCCAGGGCTTATTTTTAATGTTATAAATTGTTTCTTTTTTTTTACATTGTTCTCACATATAGAAGCAATAAGAATAATGTACCCAGGATTTTGTAATAATATCTTGATTTAAAAGAGTGTCCGTGGAGTTTCTTGCCCGTTCTTCTCCATAGAGATCTACGTTTTTGGAATGGGCGACTAGCTTCAACTTTCTGACTAACTGACCGACTATTTAATTTTGACAATTCAAAAGTGCCTGTAAATGGTTTAATTGAAATAAATGATTTGAGTTTGAGTTTGAGTTTGAGTTTGAAGCCAGGGCGCCCTGCGGACTCTCCGTCCGCATACCGGCCCATTGTGCTGCTCGACGAGGTTGGCAAGCTCTTCGAGAGAGTGATTGCGGGCCGCCTCGTCGGGCACCTGGTGGGGACGGGGCCGGATCTTGCGGATAGCCAGTTCGGCTTCCGCAAGGGGCGCTCGACGGTGGACGCCATCATGCGCGTTAGAGCCCTCACGACGGGGGATGCGGTGTCCCGGGGTGGGGTCGTCGTGGCGGTGTCACTCGACATCGCCAACGCGTTTAACACCCTGCCCTGGAGTTGCATTGGGGAGGCACTCCGGTATCACCGGGTGCCGACCTACCTCCGTCGAGTAGTCGGGGCGTATTTGACGGACAGAGCCGTCATCTACCCCGGTCGCGACGGGAACTGGAACCGGCGAGAGATGTCGTGCGGTGTCCCACAGGGATCGGTTCTGGGGCCGCTCCTGTGGGACATCGGTTACGACTGGGTGCTGCGGGCAGACCTCCCTGATGGCGTCAGCGTAGTTTGCTACGCTGACGACACGCTGGTCCTGGCGCAGGGGAGGTCGTATCAGGCGGCGGCCGACGCGATGACACGCGGGGCTGCGATAGTCGTGGATAGGATCCGGCGGTTGGGTCTCGAGGTGGCATTGCACAAGTCCGAGGCCATGTCCTTTCATGGGCCCCGGTACGGGCCACCTTCGGGATCCCAACTGATGGTAGGAGGGGTTCACATCGGCGTCGAGGCAACGATGAGATACCTGGGTCTCGTCCTCGACTGCCGGTGGAACTTCGTCGAGCATTTCCGACGTTTGGCCCCCAAACTGGAACGGGCCGGGGCCGCCTTAAAGCGGCTCCTGCCCAACCTGAGGGGGCCAAACGCCTCCTGCCGGAGGCTTTACGCGGGGATCGTGCGGTCCATGGCCCTATATGGGGCCCCGGTGTGGGCGCGTTCACTGCGGCTTCGAGCCGCACACTACCTGAACGCGCCCCAGAAGGTGGTAGCCGTAAGGCTGATCCGGGGCTACCGCACGATCTCGCGCGAGGCAGCAAGCCTCCTTGCCGGACTGCCGCCATGGGATCTGGAGGCGATAGTGCTCGCGCGCCTGCATGATTGGCGCGCGGAGGCACTAAGCCGGGGGGAAACTCTGCACCCGCGGCAAATCGCTGCGGAGCGGACGGACCTCCGGCGCGATCTCATGGCGGAATGGAAGGCGCGACTATCGCAACCCAGCGCAGGGCACGCCGCGACAGCGGCGATAAGACCCCTCTTTGAGGAGTGGCTAGAGAGGCGTCACGGCGTTCTCACGTACCGCCTGACGCAGGTCCTCTCCGGACACGGATGTTTCGGGAGGTTCCTGCATATCATCAGGCGGGAGGAGACGCCCGGGTGTCACCACTGCCAGGATCGCCCAGAGGACACGGTGGAGCATACGGTGGAGGTCTGCCCTGCTTGGGCGGAGCCCCGCCGTGTCCTCGTAGAGGCGATCGGCAACGGCGGCGACCTCTCGCGTCCGGCCCTGGTGCAAGCCATGGTCCGGGGCGAGAGGGAGTGGGAGGCAGTCACCTCCTTCTGCGAAGCAGTCATGCTAGCGAAGGAGGTGGCGGGGAGGCTGAGGGAGAGAACCTCACGCCTCAGCCGCCGCGGGAGACGCTCCGGGCGTCGGGAGCCGCGTGACGACTCCCGGCCACCGTAGGCGCGGGCCTGCGGGCGGTGAGTAATGGGTAGCTCACCGTCCGATCAGGACCAGGCCCGTGCCGGACGGCGCGTTGTGTTCCACGCGCGCCTCAAAGAGATGTCAGCAGAGGACGGGGCCCCACAGGGCCGAAGCCTGCCGGGGCGGCGGGATTTTCCGAAAGGTTAACCGCTGCCCTGGAACAGAAAGGGCTAAGGACGGAACACGGGTGGGTTTTAGTCAGTAAAAGTCTGACACTCCCTTCCGCTCCACCCAGAGCGGGAGGGGTCATTTGATGATTTCCCATCCACAAAAAAAAAAAAAAAGGGTAGAGAATCATAATTTCAACCAGTCTTACCAAGGGGTATCGTATTACCCAGTAACTGGGTTGTGGAGGTCAGATAGGCAGTCGCTTCTTGAAAAATATTGGTATTCAGCTGCATCCGGTTAGACTGGAAGCCGATCCCAACATAGTTGGGAAAAGGCTGGGCAGATGATGATGATGGTAGAGAATCATAGGGCATTAAGAAATCGTCCGCATGAGCGGGAAAAGTGCCCAAAAGCCGGTAGCATTACCACGTTGTATGGCGATGCTGATTCTTTGATTCTTTGGCCAAAAATAGGAAGGCCCTCGCTCTCATTTCAGAAAGGGAAACCCAATACAAATGCGTCAGTTCCCTTACTTTACATTAATTTATATCTACTCAAGTACTATAAAATATCTTGAATGGAAACCATGAATGAACCGACGTAGCCCATTATATGCTAATGCTATCGGAAAATCATCTTAATTGCCCACCACAATAGGGAGAAAATGGCCTGTATCCGCTACGATGACAACTGCCAAGGATGACTGGTTTGTTGTTTATTTAATTATGTATTTTTTGTAATTAGACTCTAATGAAATGGTTGGTTTTTTATGTTTACGTTTTACGTCTTTGCATGATTCTGTTTAGAATTATAATGTCAGATAACTTAAATAAGGCTAAGTCATGACTAGCGAGGCTGCGTCAAAGACCTATGTTATGCTAATACTACCTACTTCTTACAATGATTTATTGGATAATAGCTTTTGCCCGCGACTTCGTCCGCGTGAAGCCACTTTCTTAATTTTTTTTCGGTAAGAATCTTCTATAAAGTATTAAGAAACTTAAAAAAAAAAGATGGATGAAATCGGTAAAGTCGTTCTCAAGTTATGACGTGAAATATGGAGCAATTTGACCAACGGAAATAGGGATTATTTTTATATTTATATAGATAGATTGCTCTGAAGAAAACTACACGATGTTAAAGCAAAAATAAGAGCAGTGGTAATGGCCCTGACTTACGAGATGTAGTCCGTGAGGAAATCGGCATGTCGTAGGATCATAATTTCGAAGACCCGCACTGGGCCCATGTTGTAGATTATAGCCCACTGCCTTTCGAAGAGAGGAGGCCTGTGTCCCAGCAGTGGGCATTATAGGCTGCTTATGATTAAAACAAAATAAATAGTGATTTTTGTTCACCATATTTCTTTATGAGAAACTAAAGTGTATACTAGGGAATCTTAAAAAAATGGATCATCGTGAAAATATCTTTTCGATAATTTTTTTAAGCACAATGGTGTATCAGCCTAAAGACCTGAAGGTAGCATAGATTTTATTCTGTTAATAGTTAAGACGCTTGCTACTGCTAAAGGATTATTAGTTGTATTATTACAATGTATGACAACATCTTTTTACTCATAACAAACACGTGTAGATACAGATTGTTTCTAGTATTTGTAACAAAGTAAACTTTTCTGACATTATTCGTTCATTGATACCTGTTAGTCACACGTAATTGGCACAAGAATTGAGGACAATATCCTGGGTTTTGTTCCAAGTGTACTTCCTGTGTAACATATTCATAAGCTAAACATTCTTGAAGTGAAACTTCTTAGGCAGCGATTCGATAAATTGCGAAAAGCGAGAACTCAGAGTGAAATTTCAAGGACGCGTCACGTTTAGGTACATATCGTTACATGAGAGAGAAGAAAGATTTAACTTTCTCTATCTCTCACACTAAATGTTTCTTATTCTTTATTTTTTAAGAAGTTTTACTTCTATCACGTATACGGCGCTGCACGCGCTACAATCGATTTTGTACAGACGCCAGCACATCAAGCTACTAAAATCTGTCAGATTTCTTTAATAAATTTTCAACTTCATCGCTAAAGCATTAAGGTTTAAGGTTGATTAGGAAAATTTGACAGTTTCGGGTAGCTTGACCTGCTGGCGTCTGTACATAAGTAAAGTGTGGGCAAAAACATTGGATACCAGTCTGGGAAGATGGATTACACGCTCCAATGAGTAGCCGCTACAATAAGAGCGCGTGCGCAAGTGCAAAACCGATTTCCTTCCCTATAATTTACTCACAAAGTTAATACACATTACCTATAGGGAAGGAAAATCGTGCGGAAAAGACACAGGTAACCGGAGACACCTTTCCTATAGTATGACGAGTTTTTGAGCGCGGTGTCAACTGGCAAGTGACACCGCGTGGCAGTGAGCAAGTGGCAGCAAGTCAACTTGATGCGACTGTTTGCACAGTACGAGTCAGTTGCGGAATGCCTTTTTATAGCGCATGGCAGAGAGAGAGAGAGACAGTGGAAAGCAGGGGTGGCTCAGTGGTAATGGCCGCGACATAGAACTGTAGGCCGTTTGTATATATTTCATCGCCACTGTTCTTAAAACGGTGAAAGAAAACATCGTGAGGAAACCGGCACGTCGTAGGATCATAATTTCGAAGACCCGCACTGGGCCCGCGTTGTAGATTATAGCCCACTGCCTTTCGAAGAGAGGCCTGTGTCCCAGCAGTGGGCATTATAGGCTGCTTATGATTAAAACAAAATAAATAGTGATTTTTGTTCACCATATTTCTTTATGAGAAACTAAAGTGTACTAGGGAATTCTAAAAAAAATTGATCATCGTGAAAATATCGTTTCGTATTTTTTTTTCAGATATTTTTCTTTAAGCACAATGGTGTATCAGCCTAAAGACCTCAAGGTAGCATATATTTTAGTCCTAGAACAAAAAAATCTAAGACATGTGATGTACGCCAACCCGCACTGGGCCCGAGTGGTGAATTATGCCCACTCCCTCTCACAGAGAGGACGCTTGTGTCCCAGTAGTGGGAACGTTATAGGCTGATTATGCATGTGCATGGCTACAGTAGTTTTTTGCTGTAAAATTAGGGTCAGTTTCCACTCGCGAAAGGGAGGTGTGTGAAATTAACGAAAAGCGGTAGGTCTCTTCTCTCCAAAGTGTAGAGGTGGAAACTGGCCCTTAACCCTTCGTATGCCGAACGTGGATCCACGCGAAACACAATGGCTTTTTAATTGTTTCTACGGGTACTCAGCCGATTAAAAGCTAAATAAAAACAAAATAAATACTCACTCTTTCTTATTGTTGACTACAATGACTAGTTTCACTTTCCGAGGGCCCTTGGTCATTTTGCAGATATCCTTGCTAGTATCCAGTGGGCCCTTGGATAAAATTTTTAATAGGGGAATGTTTTCAGCTTCACAGCCGCAGCCGACCGGCCGGGGTTCTCGTCACCTCACTGACATAATCACTCCTGTCGACCACTGGTCCTTTTTAAACACATTTTTCTTATAAACTCACTATTTTGTCCATTTAATACTGATTCAATCACGTCCACTGATATACTGAATACTGTTTCTTGCTGAAATGATAAGTTATCGTCAATCGAGTCGCTTTTTTAATTACATAAGAGGTTTAGATATTTTTTTTTGATTGATGCAAGTTTTTTTTGGTTTTTATAGTGATAGTAGGATTAACCGTGATTACGATATTATAATACTTTTAATCTGAATTAAGAAAATATGATAAATATATTTAAACCAAACACTAAAATAATACAACACACATTCTACACAATACAATTGTTTTTTTTTTTCTAGAAGTCTTAAATAATCTTTCAACAAAATTACTCGTATCGAAACACGATTACTTTAATAAATTCACAAATCTAACTACTACAATACTAGGTAACAAAACCGAGATTCACAACTTAGCGTTTTCAAAAGAACCCTCGAATTACATAAAAGTCTTACATATTACATAACAAACTTATAGTAAAAAAAACACACATGTTAACCTGAGCAAGTAGTTAAACGAAATGGCTCACAGAATCAGTTCAGTTTGACGTCAAGAAGATGATGAATGATGATGTATGCCACTGATTGTGAAGATTCTGATAACAGTTATCTTTAACTCGCCGATCAAATATTTATTGTAACGCCAAAATGTTGCGGGATTTCCTTTTTTGGCGTCATGTTTTTGAGATTCGTGTTACGAGTTTTTCACCGAATTTCTTGATTGATCGAACTCTACAAAGAGCTACCCCTTTAGTAATAAACGTTAAAGTAATAAGCTTAAAGTTGAGTACTGATTAGGGACTGTTTAACCATACATTATTGACGTTTAAACGCCAAAAGTGTATGGTTAAAACGTTTATAAATAAACCCCTTTCAGTGTTGGGTCAAGTAGCGACATTCATCGATCCGACTCGAAGGACCAACGATCTGTCAATGAAGATCGGATAAAGGATCTACGCTTAGCTCACAAAAATAACCTCCTGAAACACTCTTTTATTACCAAAGTCAATCCTGAAAGAATTGCATCCAGGATGGAATTTTTTGCCCCGGTAGGTTTTTCCAGAACTTAGTAACAAAATCATTCATTGAATGAAAGGCAACACAGTCCACAATGCCCTTTTTCCTTTTTCCGTTTGTTTCTAACTCAAAATTAATCCTCAACAGTAAATCATAATATCTAGCTGCCAGACAGTACCTATCAAAGGGTGGATTTAGGAATTAAAAGATAAAATACGCATTAACATTACTTTATCTTTTGAACCGTGTTAATCTACGTCAGATTAAAACTGGTACAATAAAAATATGTGAAATCAATCACCATTTCCCTCTTTTCTTCAAATAAAAGTTATCTGTCTACTGAAAAATCAGTTAAGTGCGAAACACTTTAAGCGGATTTCACAATGAAACTGAACGCGATCATCACATCTAAACCGCGTCCAAGAGCGTCAGTGTCTTCATTATTGTGGAATATTCACACTGACAGCTCTTACACGTGGGCTAGATGCGTTAATTGCGTTCAGTTTCAAACATAACATCACGACTGTACTCCCGAAGAGTTAGGCAGAGGTGTACCTATAGTACACCCACATTATTTTCACCATTTATGCGTTAGACCCATGTTATAAGAGGCGAGCCTATTGCCATCAACTAGCGCAAATCTAAAAAAAAAGACTCCGGGCTGCCACTGAGAAATTCCTGGCGGAAAAAGCTATGACACTGCCCGACCAAGGAATCCAACCCAGGACCTCGTGCTCAGAAAATAACGCTTGCGACCAATATACCAACGAGGCGATGCATTGGTGGCATTCGCCCTAAGAGTACAAAAGGTAAACATGAGAACGTAAATCGTTTTATACCTACTTGCAAATCTGATATTTTACTAATCTTAAGACTATAGTAACAGATTGCACTCGTCATAGATTAAAACAATTGCTATTCAGACTGGTCACACTCACACAGCAACAGTACAGTACTATATAATTTTACAATGTATCTATTTATTTTTATAATGTACCTACCTAGCTTCCGACCGCGACTTTGTCCAAGTAAAGTTTCTTGTTTTAATATAAAATATATCCTATGATATTTGGCAATAGGTACTATAGCATCCCATGAGTCAAAGAATCGGCACATTATATTAGTTCGAAAGATTACCCCCTACATACAAACTGACAAATTTTACCGCTTTATAATAATATTAGTATAGAAACGTAAAAATCGTAAATCTCGAACGGGATTGTAGTTTTTATTTGAATTTTTGTAAAACTTTATTTTTATATTATAATGACATAGCTGTATCTCTATTATCTCGTTAAACATTTTTTCAGTTTTTTATCTTAAAACAAACATGGACGTGTTTTTAGCAGGTTAGAGGCACAAGTGACTTGTTAATCTAAATAATTAAATCATCAATCAACTAGAATATTTAGATTTATTTTTAGTAATTTCAAGAAAGTTACGCCTATAGACAGGATTGGTCCACACTAGCTCAAGACAGAGAGGAGTGGAAAGGAGAAAGGGAGGTCTTTGTCCTACAGTGGGACGACATAGGCTAAAAAATAAAAAAAAATATTATAAAGAAGTTATATACAGTATGTATCAGAAAGGTGTAGTCGTATTTAAGGGTGTGCCCTACCACTCCTTTCAGTAGTTTTCAGTTTCAGTTGTTACCACAGCACAGACCATTAAACTGAACAACTTTCTCCATGAGATCAACATCGTAATCACCAAAAATGAATCACCCTTCCATTAGGGGCGAGTATGTATTAAAATTTTGTATGGGACAGCTGCTATTTTTTTCTTATTTAAATTAGTGAAGTTTGTAAGAGTTTTATCAATGGCAACAAAGACCTTGAAAAATTGTTCACTTAAAACGAATTTGCGACGAAAAAGTAATTAATCAATTGATTACAGTTCACATCGACAGGTTTAGATAAAGTTTCGAGTCACTTATGTTATTAAGATAAAAAAAATATTGAATGGATTTCAATTTACAAATTAAATTATAATAACATTCTGAATACCTACCTACCTGTCTGTACTATATAGTCTGTATAGTCTGAACTAACTGAAGCCCAAAGTTTTTTTTTAGGTTTTTAAACAGCCTGTCATAATTATCTTAATCTTAAACAATCTTTTACCGGAAGGTCGAGTCTAAAATATAACCTTCCCAAAAATTTCATTGATTCTATATTTACTACAAAAAAGAAAACCTATTTTCATCAGCTCTAGCCAAAGGAGTGTGATTTGCGAATTACTAGTTCATTATTAACCACAATTTAAACAAGGATATATGGATAATTGAGCATAAGCAGCCTATAATGATCCCACTGCTGGGACACAGGCCTCCTCTCGGTGATATGGATAAACCTACTTCGGAAGAATTAGAAATACATACATTTTTACATGAATAAATAGTAATTTTATGTACATTTATAGATAGCTATAATAACTATACTTCTAATTCTAACTATGTTACTAGATTGAAAACCTTGAGTTAAGATATTTTTTCTTGCAAGACCGAGATAATATTAAATGTGTGTGTACTTAATTATTATGACGGATGTAAACTATGGAGGGTCTTTGAATTACGGGATCAAACTTTAAAACATCTTGGTAATAAAAAAAAAGATTTAAGAAAAAGACGGCTGGAAAGATAAGCATCTTTAAATACAGCATAGGATTGCAAAAAACAGAATGAAAATGCTCGCATAAAAATAGCATGCATCCTAAAAGCACTAGTGGTACCTAAATCAGTATTTATTTTAACCGAAAAATTAGAAATATGTCATACCAATCCAATACGTATTTTTTAAATATTTTTGTGTAATATTTTGAAGACCATACTAATATTTTCAAGACGTAGACAGTTAAATCCAGCGGATAACAACTAAGCCACATGTATGACCTGTCAGATACAGCTCTACCTAGATAACCGACATAATTTCAAATCAAAATAAAGGTTTTCGTGTTAAAAATTGCATTGAATTTAGTGCGTATAAGATACGAAAGATATCGTATCACTGTGATTGATGGCGTGATACGGCCGAGTGGAGTATAGGTCTTAAGACATGTCCTGGACACGTGTTCTGCAGATAAACAAAAGAGTATTGATTACCTGATCGCGCATATGATTAATTGCAGTAATTGTCCACGTGTGAGTACTAGTACTGTGAGGCTTGCGGAAAGATTGAACGCTGTTGATAGAGAAACATCTGATGATAATTATATTTCCATTCATGCATGGATTTTGAAAATAATGCTCAATGCGTAGATAAGGCCCTTCGTCTGAAAAGTAGAGAAATCAAGGATCAAAATGACCAGAAGCCCCAGAAGGCCAATTCTCGTAATTTAAAACGTTCAAAATCTAGTCGCAATCTCATCTCGGCGACAAACAAATGTCAAAATGTAGGGAAATTAGACGTATTTTTGACAGATTGAGACAGATCAGACTGTGAACGTTCTTAAAATGACGAGAATTGCCCCTCAGTTATAGTGTATGCAAACGATGCAATCATGGTTACCATAATGGTTAACTAAGATGCTCTCATGAATGAAAAAGAAAAGCAAGATTTTGAAAAACTTTATGAAAAAGAAGAACTTTTAGATATCTAAAACTAAACTAAACTAACTAGCCCGTATTGCCCCACTGCAGGGCAAAGGCCTCCTCTTCCCACACAACTCTGTCTTGGTTCTGTTCTGTTCTGTCGGATTCTGTTTTAGATATCTAAAAAAGTAAAATATCACAGACGCAATCTTTACTAGCACACGTTTCCCTAATTTCGACAAATACGACATATTGGGAGAAGTGACAAAATTGGCGAGTATACGACCAAACTGTTACCTTCCCGTAAGTAGTACAAGTTGTAGGCAACATTATCACAGAGACAGGTATTTTTATCACCATTATGTCACGAGCTTGATAAATTATGATAAATTGTCACTAGTATATGCAAAGGAAATCACAAATAATGTAAATATTATTTTGAATGAGGCTAGTTGTCGAGGTGACGACGAGGTGTCGAGTGCAATAAAAAAATTCTATAAGGTGGGTTAAAAAACTGATAGAGATATTATGGTCTACTTTTTGATTTTATACAAAGTGATTGCTGAAGTCAGACAACAGTCACTTAGTGACATTTAGTCCCATCTTTTTATAATTTGGATAAGAGTTGTGACCGAGTGTTTAAAAGTAAATCCGGTCTAGCATGCCATCTAAGAGTACATGCAAGGAATTGATTTCCAAGGGTCGCCCATATCGAAATCGATATAAAGGACTGTATAATTATACATAACAAGTATAATGAAAGCCCAGCATACTCTAATATAATACAATCTCGGGTGGTGATGAGATGAGAATTATCACTTTTAAAGACCCATTCGTGAAATGAATGCCAGCTGTTGCCATCCCACAGATCATGATGACCTTTTAATACATTTTGATTGATGGCTTAAATCCAAACTGCCTTACTATCGCGTCTCACCGACTCACATTTACGATAACATGGAGATTATCTCAGTTAAATGCACTTATCTAGATATTCACTGGCGCCGGTACGTAACAATGGTTTCTATAGGTCTCATTGTGTATGAGTCGTGTTCTCTTCAGTGAAGGTAGTTAAATAATCATATTACTTGTTGTTTTCCGTTATAAGTAGATAGTGACATGTAAGTACTATGTTTAAGGTGGTATGCACGCTTTTGTTGCTAATGTTGATCGCTGAGATATGGGTGACAATGATAGAGTAAAATATCCGTGGAACTTTTGGTTAGTGGATTTTCTGACCAATTTTATGCACTTTTAATATTCCTGAATAAGAAGCAAGCAGTTTTTGGTATAACAAGATAATAATGGTAACGGGTAGTAACGGGTGGTACGGGGAACATGTGACGGCAAATAGTAAGTAAGGTGAACATACTTAATTCAACTAAACAAGATGGATGCAGAGCAAGAAACACTTGCAAAGGAGGAAGCTTACTGGGGCCAAAAGCTGTGGATACTCTTCTATCTAATCTATCTATCTATATATATAAAATTCAAAGTCCTGACTGACTGACTGACTGACTGACTGAGACATCAACGCACAGCCTAAACCGCTGGTCCTAGAGTTATGAAATTTGGAGGGTGTATTCTTCGTGAAGAGTAGGTATCCACTAAGAAAGGGTTTTTCGAAATTCCACCCCTAAGAGGGTGAAATGGGGGGATTTTGTTTGTATGAAAAATCTTATTCCTTGAGTTAATAAACTTGAAACTTGGCACGAATACTTATCTAAGTAAATTATGAAGTTGGGAATTTTCTGTTTTTATAAACTACCCCCTAAAAGGGGATTGGGGGGTTTCAAAGTTTGTATGGAAGAATTTTAGCGCGCGGTCCGATTTAATCGAAACTCAGTATTTATACCTAAAATTGAAAGGGAAGAATAATGTGTATCAGGGTTTTTTGAAAATCTACCCCCGACGGCCTGAAAAGGGGTAGTCAATTTTACAGGGGAGGATTTTACAGCGTGGCTTGATTAACTCGAAAATTGGTATAAATAATCTTTGAGTCAAGTTATGAACACATCCCAAATGATTTTTCAAAATTCCACCCCTGTGGGGGTGAAAAGCGGGGATACAGTTTATATGAAAAATCTTATTCGTTAGGTTAATAATGTTGAAAATTGGCATGAATACTCGCCTAAGTAAGCAATAAAGTTTATCATTATTAGTTTTTCAAAACTACCCCTCAAAGGGGATATAGGGGTGTTAAAGTTTGTGTGGAAGAATTAGAACGCGGTGTACTGTGTGTGTACTTAAGACTAAAAATAAATAATAACAGGTATGAGGGTTTTTCGAAAATCTACCCCTAACGGGGTGAAAAGGGGTATAAGTTAATTTTACAGGGGAGGATTATAATAAGTGGCTTGATTCATTATAAAATTGGTATTAATAATCTTTGAGTCAAGTTATGAATTTTTATGATTTTTTTAAAATTCCACCCCTGTGAGGGTGAAAAGCGGGGATACAGTTTATATGAAAAATCTTATTAATTTAGTTAATAAACTTGGAACTTGGCAACAATACTTCCCTAAGTAAGTAATAAAGTTTATCATTATAAGTTTTTCAAACTACCCCTCAAAGGGGGATATAGGGGTGTTGAAGTTTGTGTGGAAGAAATTGAATGCGCGGTCCGATTAACTCGAAACTCAGTATTGATACTTTCGACAGAAAATAATTAATAATAAAAGTAGGTAAGTATGTAAAGTTGTCGAAAATTGACCCCTGGCGGGGCAAAAGGGGTAATTCGGTTCTTAGGGGAGGATTTGAACTTGAAACTGTATGTTAAATTTTCACGCCTAAACCACTGAACTTCTGATTTGGCAAAGAGATAGATGGCATCCTGGGGAAGCACATACTTTTTATCCTGGTAGCACGTTCCCGTGGGATAACTTCCGACATCCACGCGGGCGAAGCCGCGGGCAGAAGCTAGTACTAATAATAAAGCTGAAGTGTTTGTTGTGATCTCCGATCTGTCTAAAGCTTTTGAATGCCTAAACATAAGGATGCACTCTACAACAATTGTAATGCCTAAGAGCCCATGCCTTTACAATGATGCATATAACAGTTCCATACAATGTAGTAACGCGTCATTTCTGAGCATTATACCTGTAATAACGAGAATTACTTTAACTGTATTAGCTTCAGCTTCATGAGTTTGTCTTTCAGTGCCTCTGTTATGTAATGTAACGTTCTAGAATGGCGTAGTTAGTTGTATTGTTTCGTTTATGTGGGTTGGCAGTGTCACTGCGTTGCCTAAGGAGGAAGACTTCTGTGAAAATGGTTGAGCAATTTCTTTTCATTTTTTTCTTGTATTGTCTACTTTAATATTTATTTAGCTAAGCACTGTAGTTTTCACTGCAGGATAAAGGTCTTCCTTTGTATCTCTATTCACGAAGAGACCTTTGTCTTAAGGTCCATCAGCAAGCTTGTTCTCTGCATGTTTATTTCTGCATTCCAGGTGTATCTCCGGCAGTTTGTCAAGTCTTCCATCAACATTGTCTGTTATCTTTACGATTACTTCACTGAAAGTGAATCTTACAAAGATAATATAATTATGTGGGCTAAACGGATTTTTCCATTCACTGGTTTTTATATTATTAATTTAACAGAACCGTTCTTCTCCATAATGGGCAACTAGCTTCATATTTCTGACTGACCGACCCCTTGCCTGTAATTGGTTTATTTGAAATATATGCTTTGAGTTTGAGTTGACTAGCTGTACAAGCTACACGCAACTACTGCTTAACCTTAGCTTTTACTGATTTTTTACTGTATTACCGAGTTAATGCAGACTAGCATGTTAAGGCTTACGGAACCCCTATATTTTTATTCAGCTTTCAAAATTCTTACAATATCACTTTGGAAATGTCTTAACTAAAATGCAGTGTTACAGTGCGTATTTCCCTAGTTTTCTAACCTGACCTTACTTAAGCTCTCTAAGCTACCGTGAACACTATTGTCGGCCGCCCATTAGCCACGTCATACACATTACATACGTCAATTGTGAGTGGTTGGCGCTCAATGGTTGAACGTACATATTTGACGCCTACTAAATTAAATGTGCTCGTTGTTAATTAGAATTCCAGTAAAATTATTTTGCGTAGTAAATTGTTACCTATTTGTAGTTTTCACAAACTGAAAAAGTTGTGTGAATAGAATTTTATAATTGCCCTACGTCATTCTTTTTTAAATCAGTTTTGGTCATATCATCAATGATAAATTCGCATTTCAGCAACAAATTAATAAATTTATAATTTTAAAGCTAACAAATATGCAGCAATATAGCTCGCTGTAATAATAACACCAATTTTATCCAAACACTAAAATATCCATTGAATGAAAAAATGGTATCAGAAGCCAAAAATAAGAGTGACAAGATGGATCGAACCAAACTAGAGAATACTCAAGATAAGATGAAGATATCGAAGAATAAAATTAGAAAAGTTGTATGATATGTAACTTGTCATACAATCTTGATAAATAGTATATGAGAGTACTCACAGATGAAAACTATTTAACAGCTGTGACGTTCTATGTTGTTATTGTTTAATATAATGACCTTGACAATGCTAAGTGTTCGAGTTGATTGCATGAGAGTTGGTTTTGTTGAACTTGGACACTTATTTGCAGCAGAGCAGCCAAGACGCACGGTATCAAGCAAGCATTAATTATCTCTAGAGTTAAAAGAATAACATGTTTGTTTCTGTTCGTCGTGTCGATGGCACGACCGTGAGTTAAATTTTGTTGGGCCAAAACTGCCTGTGTTGAGAGAAGACATGGAAAAGGAACACTATAAACTTTCTAAGTTGATGAAAAGAAAACAGATGAAAAAACCTTTAAGTTCATTAACAAGGATCTTAATCCAGAAGATGATATTCAAATGGATAATTTGTAAGAGCTACTTCCCAGTATCAGGGCTCAAACACACGGTTTAACCTATGGATTAAGTTTTGACAGATGAATGATGATAAGGATTGTGACTGTGGTTTTCAGCCTGTTTTCAGCTCAGCTGACAAATGATATTTGTCACGAATTCACGATACGTGTTGCTTTGGGATAAAAGGATGAAACCGAAGCGATAGTGGGTTTATATTTAGATGTTACAAATAAATAATAATATGATTGTTGAAGTTAGTTTGACAATATTATGTTATTCATAATGCTATTTTGGTTTCGATTATGTTCTATTTAGATCGTTTTAAACCTCTATAATATATTTTGGTAACGTAGACTTGATCCAAAGTACATAACAACTAATTTCTGTCACAGCAAATTATTGTCGAATTATGGTATCTAAATGAAAATCACCGGACGATACGTCCAAAAAGATTTGACCTATCTATCCCACTTTTTCAATGTAGCAAATCACAGTTCAAATCGATTACAGGAAATAGCCATGTGACTAAAACCACGTGATAGCGTCAATTACCTCTTATTATGTGAGAAAGCGTTAACTGGACTGAATTATTTCAGTGCACGTGATTACTATAGACGTAAACGATTTGTTAATATAAACAATGATTGAATCATTAAGGAACAAGAGACAAAGTATATTGAAGGTACTGGATATAGGCGTTGATGTTAGCATAATCAAGCATAGCAAAATCAGACTATACACTAAGTAATGCTCTCTCCTCCCCTCTCACAAATACGAGATATATTGTGTTGAAGTCGTTCATAATTATAGTTATTTAAAGGATCAATCACAATAATAACACTAACGCCAGCGATTGAAAAATTGTTGCCCATATATTTGTCATCCATTTTTTTCAGAGTCAATCAGGGCAAGTCGACCAAAAACCAAGGTCAAAAATATTTTGCAAATAATGTTATTTTAGATTCTATTGAGAGCAAAAACCATGGCCATGATTTAAGATCGAAAGCTGATGATAAACGATTTGAGGAAAAAAATAAAGAAATTGGTCAAGGCAATGCTATACAGGTCAATGATGATTTAAATATTTTTATTGTTGTATTAAATCATAGCTAAACAGGTAAAAATTGATCAGGGTTTTTTTTAATTTGTCATGGAAATGGAAACCAATATGTGTGTTAGGTTACTACTTTCCTTAGTGCGTAAGTGGCGGTAAAAGCCAGGTGGATAAATAGAATACTTAACTATTCTAATGTGACCTTAGTTAGAACAATAGTACATAGAAATTTAGAATAATAATGGGTAATTAGTCACGCACAGGTAGGTCGAAACTCTTAATCTTTAGGTTTTTGTTTTTGCTAGAAAGTGGTAGTAGAATACACTTTGCTAGCTCACATAACTTTAATATTTATTTGCTAAAATTGGGAACCGGTCGATAATAATAAAGGATTTGCAGTTACTCCAGATGATCATCAGATATTATAGGGAAATTAATACAATATGGTTTATTATTCAAAGCACAGTGGCAATTAGTTTTGACCACTATGATCAAGAAATAATAATAATGGTTCAAAAATATATAGTTAACTCAAAAAACAAAAACTAAAAGTACATGAAGTAAACAGGAAAATTCACACAACAGATGAATAACCATAAATAAATAGGTAGTATATTTAGTGGACCAAACGGTGTCGATAATGTTACTATAAAGCGAGACAATGGCACAGAATTTGTAGCCAACCACAATTGCACTGAAATAGGTACTTTGTTTGGTAGAATATATTGAAAAGATCAATTGTGTATTGTTGTGTCATCTAGTGGATTTGTTTGTGATGTATGATGCGTGGCTTTATTTATTTGAATAGCCAGAGGTAATGCCCTTTTTAGGAAAGGTGGTAATGACAAAGTACCGTCAATTTAGCTATTGGGATTCGAAATATTTGACATATTACGCGCTAATGCTTAAATAGTGATAGTTTTAAGTGCAAATATACAAAAAATACTTTTGGCGATACCTAGATGTTTGGAAATATGAAAAGTAGAACTAAAATCGCAATTTGCTGAACAAGAGAACCCTGAGAAGTAATAACAAAATTAATCCACACAATATAAAAAAAAATGAGTGTGAGTACAATTCAGACTGACTAATGATAAAAAATGTAACATCATAAGTGTAACGGGCAAATATTTAAATAAACGACAGATAAAACGTGTTATATGTAAACAAATACCGCTCGATGATATGCCGAGATAAGATAAATGCATCTGAGTGATATGCAGTTGTAAATTAGTCAGATTTGAGCTGAAGCAGCAATATCATTCAAAACCATTATGATTAAGTGTTTCTTATCACTAGTGTAATTAGAAGAGGTAAGAACGTTAACAACATAGAAATTAAATTTTGAAATGTTGTTGCAGACATTAATTTGGAAACGCATCTTACACTCATTAGAGAATCTAAAATCCGTTGAATTTATTGAAGAAAATGAGTTGACGCTAACTGTGTAGCACGGGACAAACGTAATGATTACCATCCATTAGTAAAGATATCTCAGAATTGACGATATTTAAGTAATTATCCAAATTCCTATTAAAACAGTTTATTTTATCCTCGTTGGCCTGTTGGCGTGGCGTCCAAATAAAGTGTGTGTGATGTGTTTTCAGTTTAAAAAGAAACACGACTAAAGATAGATTAAAGAGATTAGAGTTAGTTGCCAGATCGTCTGGGATCAGACAAATTAGATGGCATGCCCAGTTTTTTCAAAGCTTGCTTGCTAAATTGGCTTTAAGTAATTTGGAGACCCAAATCAAACTGTGAAGATAGTTGACAGTAAAGAATATACAGCTTTGTTTTGACAAAGAATTATTATCGTGGACAGATCTAGATTTCGTTAACAGATACATTGTATAAAATTAACGAAGTCAATAACCTTAGTGATGATTCTATGAATGGAAACGATACTGTAAAATGAGTCCATTCCTTTATTAATCATTAGTTGGCCAACTTGACTCATACATACAACCTAGAAATCTTAGATATTACAGAAGCATTGGTACCTTAGTTTACTCACAGTGAATCAATCACTTCTGGCTTCAATTTCCTTTATCAAGCTGTTGTAATGACAAGATTCACACTTCAAGTAATTGATATCTTATTGTTTTATGTTTACATTGTGTAATGAAGGAGTGAAAACTATTACAAACACTACTAAGATAAGAGAAGTAGGATCTACTACTTTCAGCCCTTTTTTATCAGCTTTACTGTCAGTTGCTTATACATCTTTACCGCCTTTACCAAACTTACGACATCTCAAGGCCAATTCCCGTAATTTAAAACGTTCAAAATCTAGTCGCAATCTCATCTCGGCGACCAATAAATGTCGACCAAAAAACTTGTCAAAAATGTAGGGAAATTTAAGATGTTTTTGACAAAAAATTACGAGAATTGCCTCCCAGCTGTCTCATGCAATATAACTACCAACTGAATAATGTTGCAAATTAAGTTAACCCCGACCCATAGAAAATAAATAATTGCGCAGGTTATACTTCGATGCGCCTGCCACAAGATATGTTGAATAATTCAATTCGTCTGCGCACAACCAGTACTAACTAAAGTTCAATTGAAATATTTGTGTTCTTCAACTAACTATGATTCAAAGCTAATATGAAAAAGAACAGCAATGACAACGATGATTAGTTTCATTCTGATCCGGAACTTGAATTCCATTAGTAATTAAATAATGACACACTATTTGGTACAGCTACAGATCGTAATTTCAAGGGAGAGCTATGGTTGTTTCACGCCTGAAGGCTTAACGTGTTGGCGAGGTCATTCGTCAGCCACAATCAGTTTTATTAAGACAAGAGTTAAGCAGACAGATTTTAAAATGTGCTTTATCGTTATCGCGCGTCGATAAAAGGATTTAGAAGATTTTGATTTTGGATTTTGAAATTGCATAATGTTACTTACTAGGATTACGTCCACTTGTACATTTCTTATTATCTCTGACAATGTCGGAATTTCTTACATAAATTATGTCATTTACAATTTTTGTTTTTAGCTTTCTTTGTAGTTTGGTGAGGAAACATATTTAAACTGCAGCAATATTTTGAATAACTGAAATATAATAGAGAAGAAATAATATTTCTTGAATTTCTTTGGAATTTTCAGTTCTATTTTAATTTTCATCATTGTAGAATTACTAACCGAGAAAGCATAGATTATGCTTCTTGTTAACTGAAACGAATTCCACGACCTCAAAGTAGTAAATATTGAAACTACCAAAGTACTGACTGAAACGGGATAAGTGAAAGATGAACATTTTGTAAGGGATTTGTGTCTGATAAGGTGTGACACAGTTATCAGAACTTAGACAAGTTATTGAAGATGGAGCAGTTATTTCAGTGATAAGCTGTCACGTCTAAGATAGAGGTTGACAGGAGTGCTTTCAAGGTGATGCGACTATGTTCACAAGTTAGGCGTTATATTTATAAAGTTGACAAATATTTTGTAATATATTTTGGTGCGATTTTAAAGTCAGTGGGGATCTAGAGTCGAGAGCTTTTGACTCAAATGAAAGCTGTGTTCAAGGTTTCGAATTCAAATTCTTATAGAATCTCTCTACTTTTTTTTGCATGTAATTATGTCTGCTATACCATGGTAAGTTCGATCTTGTCCAAAACTGTTATGAATGGGTACAGAGAGTCGTAGTACACCGTGCCATTACTATAGTTACTTATTTTTTGTGTCTCTAAATAGGTTTCTATTAGTTACCATTACCCAATAGTTATGCAATAAAGTGCCTTGCTTGTATTACGAGTATATATATGACGTTTCTGTTTTCTTTTCTTGTCGATACATGCTGATATTTAAATTAAGTTTGGGCTATTTTTAGACTCCCTAAACAGGTTTCGAACAAGTATTTATTTAGATAGATGTAATGTTAGATGCATAGATTTATATGAGAAACAGATATGGCGTCATAGGATCTTTATTTTCTTTAATGCCAACACATAGAACACAAAGAAAGAGATTACTGGAATATTTTACGATTATCACCCTACAATGCTTGGCTTTGTGCAATTGTCTCCAACAAAACGTTAATTAGCTATTAAAAATAAACACTTGGCTGGGGCGCCGGGCCTATAATAATTAAGTGTAACAAGTTAAAGAGTGGCGAACAGCAATTAGAACAGTAATTATGAACAAGGAGACGCTACTGATCGTAACATCGTTGTGAAATTACATCATCAGACGTTACAATGGCGTCCCGGGCAATTGTTGGAATTGTAGCCATTTCGAATGTGGTCTTCGTTTTTTTGTGAAGTTCTGTATAGTCAAAATTCGCTTATATATTTTTGGTGTTAGCATGTCCATGGCAATCTAAGTTGTCTCAGCTCTAAATTAAGCTAATCAGTACCATCCAGGAGTATTTGTATATACCTACTAATTTTAAATAAAACAATGTCTTTTCTTTTTGATCAACAGTGGTTTGTTTATGGGTAACGTTATTCATATTTCCTGTTTCCATTTCTTTTGGATTCGTACTTGACACACAGCAAGCTCTTTATTATCATCTATGATGACTTTACTAGAAAGCCTTTTAATCGTGGCTGTGAAAACACTTAACTGAAGGACATCACATAATTCATTTCATATCACTTTTGAAGAGTTTCGTACTCTCTCTTAAACTCATGTTACCTGCTAAGCATTCCTTCTAATTGTTTATTTTACTGACGTCATTAAACCAAATACTTGAAATAGGACTACCCTGAAAATATCTAATCAATTCAAAGGCACGATTTTGACTTTTATTGGTTACTAGTTACTATAGATACTACATGATCAATCACATTGAAATATATTTTTGTCGTGATATTATGACGTCAACGTAACGGGCTACTTTCTCGTGATTCTGATGAAGATGATGTTGACTGTGTTGTTACTATCCCGGTTGTTGGTTTTGGTGACTTTGAGAACACACTATCTATGTTTATGGTTATTTCCAACAGCGAATTTTGATGCGGCAAGTGATAAATAATATGGGGTGCATGTTGAAGAGCCTCCTCGTGGCGCACCCTGGGCAACGTCGGCTCCAAGTGCCCACCAGATTTTGGTGGACACTTGGGGCTGGCGGCTAATCTTCAACAAACGGGGAAGGGTCACGGTTCCAATCGCCGATCATCCTTGATGGTCGGTGAAGGGAACCGGGCTATAGTACGTCTACTCCCCCTCTGCTTACAGAGGAAGGTGAGTGGGCGTAGACTGGGGAGGGGCGGTTCGCGCCGCTGCACCCACGGGAGTGTGGGTCGTGAAGGGAGTCCATGTCCGCGCTGCGTCTGTCCGGTATCCGGCGGCAGCGTGGGGACGCCGGGGCGACGGTTGGTTTTGCCCAGCCGTCGGCCACCCCGTAATTCTGAGTTCAGGACCGGGGGTCCGGGCCACTGAGGCCCGGGCCGCGAGGAAGACAACCTCTCTAAAAAATCACCCCAATCCCAAGGTCTAGCGTGCCGAGGGGATGAATGGCCGGAGGGGATCCGGTCATTAGCGCGAAAAGGGACCTCACCCTTAAAAGGAACACAATGAAAAACACGGCTAAAGGAAAAAATCCCCAGGCGGGCAACCTCCACAAGGAGGCACAATCCCGTCCTTCTTCGGAAGGCCGCCCCACCGTATATGGGGGGGGCACCAATAGCCCCGTGGGCCGGCACACCACCGCCGACCCGCGTCAACCTGCGTCGCAAGAAAAGGAGCTCCGGGCTAGCCTGGAGCGCCTGTGCGACGCAGAGGTACCGCGCAAGGAGCGCACAGAGGAGAGGAGTGATGCGGGGTCGGAGTCCGACGCCGCATCGGGAGGATCAAGCACGGAAGGCTCAGGGAGCCCGTGCCGTGCGAAGGAGATGGCTGCCGCTGCTAATAGAAAGGGACGAAGCAAGCGGCCAAGGTCAGTGGGCGGCCAGGGGTCGTCCTCTGACTGGGAGCTGGCCAGGAAGATCCCCACCACGAGGCGGGGAGGAGTCCGGGGCCGAGGCACAGGGAGGGGCCTCACTGCTCGGGAGGCGGCCGAGCGTGCGGAGGAGCCCGCAAAGGAGGGGGAGGCCGGTCGCGCGGTCGCCTCGGAGCCCTCAGGTGACGAGGCGGTTGAGGTTGGCGGCCCCGAGGCGGACCGCAAAAGGAGTTTTGCGGCGGTCGTGGAGGCCGCGATCCGGGTCGTGGCCTTGAAAAAGCGCCAGGACACGAAGAACAAGGCCATCGACTCGGCAATGGCCTCCATTATGGCGGCAGCGGAGGCGGCCAACTACGCCGGTCCTTCGGCTGGCGAAGTGGCCGCATTACGGGCGGATGTGGCTCGCCTGACGGCTGCCACGGAGCTTCTCCAGGAGGAGAACCGGAGGCTCCGTGCAGACCTGGCCGGCCTGAAGGTCCCTGACAAGGAGCAGGCGGAACCGTCAAGCCGGCCCGTGCCGGTGGAGAACCAGGTCTTGGACCTGGTTCGGCAGGAGCTGGCGACCTTCCAGGCGCGTTTCGACGTCCTGGAGGGTATAGTCCTGCGCCCCCCCTTGGCGGGTAGGACGGTTCCGGGGCCGAAGGCGGCCTCGTACGCGGCCGCTGCCGCCCCTAAGCCAGGGCCGTCTGGCCGGGCCCAGGCGCCGGCTAAACCGGCGTCGGCAGGAGGAGCCCCGGCACCGGCGAAACCGGCGCCGGCGAAACCGACACCGGCGAAACCGGCGTCGGCTGGCGGAGCCTCGGCGCCTGCAAAACCGGCGCCGGCCCATAAGAAGAAGGGCAAAACGGCTGGGAAGGCGAGGGCCCCAGAGCCTTCGCCTCTCCCAGAAGAACCTCCCACGACCAACGCAGAGTGGCAAGTGGTCGGGGAGAGGAGGAAGGCGGCCAAGGCGGCCAGAAAAAAGGCGCAAAGGCGGCGCCGCAAGGAGCGAGCCGTTGCGGCTAGGCTTCGCTCCCCTAAGACCGCGGCTGTAGTCATAACACTACAGCCGGACGCGGTTAAGGGGGGGGTGACCTACTGCGACGTGCTCACGAAGGCAAAAGCGGCGGTGGACCTCCAGGAGCTGGGGATCACCGGGGGCCTCCGGTATAGGGTGACCGCCACTGGTGCCCGCATGCTGGAGATCCCCGGTGCGACGAGTGGCCCCACCGCTGACGCCCTAGCTGAGAAGCTAAGGGCGTCCCTCAATGCGGACGAGGCTCGAGTCTCCAGGCCCGTCAAGTGTGCAGACATGCGCATTATGGGCCTGGATGACTCCATTACGGAGAAGGAGGTGGTAGCCGCCGTCGTCGGGACGGGCGGGTGTCTGGCCGACCAGGTGAAGGCGGGCACCATACGTCCCGACTTCACGGGCATGCGAACCATTACGGTAAGCTGTCCCGTGACGGCGGCGAGGCAGATAGTGGAGGGCGGAAGACTCCTGGTGGGCTGGGTGTCAGCGCAGGTCAAGCTGCTGGAGCCCAGACCTCTGAGGTGCTATCGGTGCCTCGTGGGACACCACGCGAGCGCCATGTGCACCTCGGAGGACCGCAGCACTCTGTGCTTTCGCTGCGGTAAGCCCGGACATAAGGCCGGCTCGTGCAACGCCACGCCGCACTGCGTCGCATGTGCGGCTGCTGGCAAGCCGGCCGATCACCGGGCGGGGAGCAAGTCCTGCGCCCCACCCACCGAAGCCAGGAGGAAAGGCAGGCCCTCCGCCGCCGTCGCCACCACCACCACCGTCGCCGCCACTGCTGCCGCCGCCGCCACCGCCGCCGCCGCCGCCACCGCCGCCGCCGCCGCCGCCACCGCCGCCGCCGCCGCCACCGCCGCCGCTGCTGAAGGGCCTCCTCAAGAGGCCCGGGAGGGGGTTGAAATGGAGGAGTAATGGCTCCTTTACGCCTCCTCCAGGCGAACATCAACCACTGCGCCTGCGCTCAGGACTTGTTGCTCCAGACCATGGCGCAGTGGTCGATTAATATCGCCGTGGTCGCTGAGCCGTACTTTGTCCCGCCCAGGGATGACTGGGTGGAGGACCTTAGCGGCTCAGTGGCCATAATTTCGTCGGCTGCCGCCGGTACCCCGTCCCTCGAATGTGTCACGAAGGGACAGGGGTGCGTAGCAGCACGGTTCGGAGAGATTGTAGTAGTGGGAGTTTACTTCTCTCCGAGCCGAACTCTCGCCGAGCTCCAGAACTCTCTAACAGAGTTGAGTGTCGTCGTCGCCAGGAACCATCCCTTCTCCGTGCTAGTGCTCGGGGACTTCAACGCCAAGAACTTGGCCTGGGGTTCCCGGTGCACGGACGTGCGGGGCAGGATGGTGGAGGACTGGGCTCTGGAAACAGGCCTGGTCGTCCTAAATCGGGGTTCTGTTCCTACGTGTGTGCGGATGCGGGGCGAGTCGGTAGTGGACATCTCGTTCGCCAGCCCCGCTCTGACGCAGCAGGTCATTGACTGGCGCGTCATGGAGGAGGTGGAGACCTACTCCGATCACCGGTATATCCGGTTCGATGTCTCCGCCCAGACCTCCAGCGCGCTGGTCCAACAGGCCCCGAGTGGTCCGCGGTGGGCGCTGAAGCAGCTGGACCGGGAGCTTCTCCTGGAAGCCTCGATCGTGCAGGCCTGGGTGTATTCACCGGACAGGCCTGCTGATATCGACGATGAGGCGGAGTGGTTCCGGGAGGCCATGTCCGAGATTTGTGACGTGGCAATGCCCCGAGCCCGGCCAGGACGCGCCCGACGTCAGGTGTACTGGTGGTCGCAGGAGATCGCGGCGTTACGCAAGGCGTGCGTCGACGCGCGACACCGGTACACCAGGCACCGCAGGCGCCGCATCCGCCCTCCGGATGCGGAAGCCACGGAGGCGGAGCTGTACGGGGGGTACAGAGCGGCGAAGACCGCCCTCCGAGAGGCTGTCCAGCGGGCCAAGGACTTGGCCCGCGAGGAGATGCTGGAGACTCTGAACAGAGATCCATGGGGGCGCCCTTACAAGATGGTGCGGAATAAACTCCGCACCTGGGCCCCCCCGCTGACACAGAGTCTCCGCCCACAGCTGGTGGAGGAGGTGGTGAGCGCTCTGTTCCCTTCACGGGGGGAGCATACTCCCCCGCCTATGGCTCCGCCAATAGCGGTGTCCGAAGCGGACCACATGGACGACGACGACGACACACCCGAAGTGACCGGGGTAGAGCTGGGAGCGGCGGTAGGCAGGCTGAAGGCCAAAAATACCGCCCCAGGACCCGATGGCGTGCCGGGTAAAGCCTGGGTCCTGGCCTCGACGGCTCTCGGGCCTCGACTGGAGGCGCTCTTAAGCGCATGCATGGAGAGAGGCCAGTTTCCACTCCGTTGGAAGACAGGGAAGCTGGTCCTCATTCAGAAGCCAGGGCGCCCTGCGGACTCTCCGTCCGCATACCGGCCCATTGTGCTGCTCGACGAGGTTGGCAAGCTCTTCGAGAGAGTGATTGCGGGCCGCCTCGTCGGGCACCTGGTGGGGACAGGGCCGGATCTTGCGGATAGCCAGTTTGGCTTCCGCAAGGGGCGCTCGACGGTGGACGCCATCATGCGCGTTAGAGCCCTCACGACGGGGGATGCGGTGTCCCGGGGCGGGGCCGTCGTGGCGGTGTCACTCGACATCGCCAACGCGTTTAACACCCTGCCCTGGAGTTGCATTGGGGAGGCACTTCGGTATCACCGGGTGCCGACCTACCTCCGTCGAATAGTCGGGGCGTATCTGACGGATAGAGCCGTCATCTACCCCGGTCGCGACGGGAACTGGAGCCGGCGAGAGATGTCGTGCGGTGTCCCACAGGGATCGGTTCTGGGGCCGCTCCTGTGGGACATCGGTTACGACTGGGTGCTGCGGGCAGACCTCCCTGATGGCGTCAGTGTAGTTTGCTACGCTGACGACACGCTGGTCCTGGCGCAGGGGAGGTCGCATCAGGCGGCGGCCGACGCAATGACACGCGGGGTTGCGATAGTCGTGGATAGGATCCGGCAGTTGGGTCTCGAGGTGGCATTGCACAAGTCCGAGGCCATGTCCTTTCATGGGCCCCGGTACGGGCCACCTTCGGGATCTCAACTGATGGTAGGAGGGGTTCACATCGGCGTCGAGACAACGATGAGATACCTGGGTCTCGTCCTCGACAGCCGGTGGAACTTCGTCGAGCATTTCCGACGTTTGGCCCCCAAACTGGAACGGGCCGGGGCCGCCTTAAAGCGGCTCCTGCCCAACCTGAGGGGGCCAAACGCCTCCTGCCGGAGGCTTTACGCGGGGGTCGTGCGGTCCATGGCCCTATATGGGGCCCCGGTATGGGCGCGTTCACTGCGGCTTCGAGCCGCACACTATCTGAACGCGCCCCAGAAGGTGGTAGCCGTAAGGCTGATCCGGGGCTACCGCACGATCTCGCGCGAGGCGGCATGCCTCCTTGCCGGACTGCCGCCATGGGATCTGGAGGCGATAGTGCTTGCGCGCCTCCATGATTGGCGCGCGGAGGCACTACGCCGGGGGGAAACTCTGCACCCGCGGCAAATCGCTGCGGAGCGGACGGACCTCCGGCGCGATCTCATGGCGGAATGGAAGGCGCGACTATCGCAACCCAGCGCAGGGCACGCCGCGATAGCGGCGATAAGACCCCTCTTTGAGGAGTGGCTAGAGAGGCGTCACGGCGCTCTCACGTACCGCCTGACGCAGGTCCTCTCCGGACACGGATGTTTCGGGAGGTTCCTGCACATCATCAGGCGGGAGGAGACGCCCGGGTGTCACCACTGCCCGGATCGCCCAGAGGACACGGTGGAGCACACGGTGGAGGTCTGCCCTGCTTGGGCGGAGCCCCGCCGTGTCCTCGTAGAGGCGATCGGCAACGGCGGCGACCTCTCGCGCCCGGCCCTGGTGCAAGCCATGGTCCGGGGCGAGAGAGAATGGGAGGCAGTCACCTCCTTCTGCGAAGCAGTCATGCTAGCGAAGGAGGTGGCGGGGAGGCTGAGGGAGAACACCTCACGCCTCAGCCGCCGCGGGAGACGCTCCGGGCGTCGGGAGCCGCGTGACGACTCCCGGCCACCGTAGGCGCGGGCCTGCGGGCGGTGAGTAATGGGTAGCTCACCGTCCGATCAGGACCAGGCCCGTGCCGGACGGCGCGTTGTGTTCCACGCGCGCCTCAAAGAGATGTCAGCAGAGGACGGGGCCCCACAGGGCCGAAGCCTGCCGGGGCGGCGGGATTTTCCGAAAGGTTAACCGCTGCCCTGGAACAGAAAGGGCTAAGGACGGAACACGGGTGGGTTTTAGTCAGTAAAAGTCTGACACTCCCTTCCGCTCCACCCAGAGCGGGAGGGGTCATTTGATGATTTCCCATCCACAAAAAAAAAAAAAAAAAAAAAGTGATAAATAATATTGATATTCTCTGCAGTTTGTTCTTGCTGTTTCGTTACTTGCATTAGTGTCATCTAAAAGCTAATATCCTCCATTATTTCCTTCTGCTTATGATGCAAGCGATTTCTGCTGCTTTTTAACACAGTTGCGGTACTAGGAATATTCATATCATTATCAACAATAATCACAAACGCACATACAGGATGGTGGCTATTTTTTCCATAGTTTTCCTCATGCGAAACTCCACATTGGTCTGGGTATTGTCGGTCAAAGTTTCAACTAATTGCTCTAAGTAGCGTGAAGCAGTGAACGACGTCGCTTGTATGCTAATATATTCACATAGGCTACTGCTAAAACGTATGGTTTTGCTCAACCTGACTTAAGTTACTATAAAGACAAAAAATATGCAGAAACTTGGATCTGGAGATCATTGTGTTAAGATCAGTTTAGTGCAAGTAGGTCAATTCTTAAACGAAAAGTTACCAACTTTTCCGATAAGCGATCGAGTAACGAATGTAAAATTTATTAGTTAACTAGCTGACCCGGCAAACGTTGTTTTGCCATATAAATTACTAGCTGCGCCCCGCGGTTTCACCCGCATAAGTTTCGATCCCGTGGGAATATCGGGATAAAAAGTATCCTATATGTTAATCCTGGTTATAAACCATCTGTGTGCCAAATTTCATCCAAATCCGTTCAGTAGTTTTTGCGTGAAAGAGTAACAAACATCCATACATCCATACAAACTTTCACGTTTATAATATTAGTAGGATTTCTAGCTGCCCGGCGCTACTTCGTTCGCGTGGTGTCCTACCCCCTACCCTACCCTACTCCTACCCAACTCCTACACTACTCCTACCCTACCCTACCCCTAGCTTACTCCTACACTACTCCTACCCAACTCCTACACTACTCCTACACTACTCCTACCCTACCCTACCCCTAGCTTACTCCTACACTACTCCTACCCTACTCCTACACTGCTCCTATCCTACTCCTTTTTTCCATATTTTCTGAAGAACACTTCAAAACCAAAATCAGCTAAATCGGCCCAGCCGTTCTCGAGTTTTAGCGAGACAAACGAACAGCAATTGATTTATATAATATATATAGATTATATTGTCATCAAGACCCCATTTTTCTTTCACGAGTAGAGTTTATCAAATTATCTGGAAACTCATTTAAAAGTAAACAGACATTTGTCAGAAATTTAAGCTATTTAAAAACCCTAACTCAAAAAAAATCTTAACTTGATCTTCCAATACTTTATCCTACCCATTCAAGTAAATGACTAAGAGACACTTCATCTAGGTAACCCTCATTAACTTACGTGTAACGAAAGACGTTTAAGGTCGCAATCAATTACACGATGATGAGCAGACAACCATGAAAGCGGACAAGGTTGGTGAAAAACTTTATGAAGTTAAAGACAATATGGTAGCTATTTACTTAGAAGATCTTAGATTATTTTCCTGATTGCATGGAACAAGAACCAGAAAAGGTAGGTAGGAAAGACTGGGTACGAAAAGGCACAATGCTGCGTGATTTGGGCAGGCTTATTTTTATCACTGGACTTAAGGTTAAGATAAAGATTAGTCTCGACCTGGTTGAAGAATTTACGCACCCCGTACAAGTTGTGGATAAAAGCCGAAAATGGGAACTATAAGAACTTGATGCCCAAACAACACGTGGGTTCTAAAACAAGACCTGATGATTTCTGGACTTCCTCATAACAGACACAAGTAGAGATCAATATAGAAGTAAGAAAAAATTAAGTGATTAATACCTGTGTGGCTGGGCTGATACAGATGGGGAATTACGGATTCTTAAATTTGACGTCACGAAAGGAACAAGATATCTGTGACGATAAAATGGCAGATGATATGAAAGGCGTTGCCAACAGCCACGTAATGTTAACATAAGTTATGTTTCACTAATCTGACGTCATCACAGAATAGTGGAATTATCACAATTTAGCACATTAACCGAGATAATGATCTGTTTTGTCAGTAATAAGTAGGTTATACGCTATATATTTTCATTGATTATAGTATTTTACAATGATTAATTGTTAATTGCATACGTTTCCTTGAAAAATTCAAGATTTGATTATCTGAAGATATGATGAGGAAGCTTGTGTTTTGCAATTGTTTTAACGCATGTTGTAATCTACGCATGAATGATTTATGCAATGTCATCAAAGGATGTAACTTTTAAAATTTTCCTTGGAGCTTTGTTCAGTGAAAACATTCGTAGTCTTCGCAAAATACACATATTCTTACCACAAATAGTCTTATTACATTCAGACATTGTAGAGGCATCCTTCAAATCACTATCAGTATTGTATTAATTTAAGAAGTAATGGTATATGGTGATCATAAAGACACTTATTTATTATAATGACGAATAGAGTTTATTATACAAATCTTGATAGTAAAACTATGGTAGGTACTGAAACAGGAAATACTATAATGAGAGCTGTAAACGGTTTTGTATGTTGTATAGTAACGTTACCTTCTACAGTACAATTGTATGTACTACTAGTTGTTCGTGAAATACTATCATAATCTTGACTGACCGATAGTAAAGGTTTAGTTTCAATAGCTAAACCTGTCAAAAATTTCAAACTGTTGTAGATATCAATCAATGTCATAAACTTGGTCTATGATAGCGGAATCACTTAAAGGTGTGTATCTACTTGAAGAATACTGAAAGCGATTATCTGTTCTACTTTAAAATACAATTAAACTCTTTATTATGTACACTATATCAATTACAGATATAAAAATGTAGTTGCAAGAGGTGACACAATGGGCGGTCTTACCGCTAAAAGCGATCTTTTAAAGACAGCTTTGGATGGATTAAAGGGCGAAGAAGAGACAATACTGTAGGTAGTCTGTGATGTTCGGACGCCAGCAGGTCAAGTTACCCGAAACTGTAAAATTTTCCCAATCAACCTTGAACCTTAAGACTTCTACAATAAAGTTGAAAATCTATTAAATAAATTTGACAAATTGTAGTAGCTTGATGTGTTGGCGTCTGTACCATTAACAATTTTCAGTCATTTCAGGACTGTGCTTCAACTCTCATATTTTCATTGGGTTACAGATGTATCTAATGCTAAATCATAAGAAGACCTATTAGGTGTCTAGTTGCGTGAGTCTTTCAGGTAAGATATATATTTGTTTTAGACTTAGATATATGATAAATAAATAAATATGATGAAAGGAAAGTGATGCATTCGTGAGGACTATCTCATAATTATGCACAGACGCTAGCTGCAGGTCAAGCTACCCGAAACTGTCAAATTTTCCCAATCAACCTTGAACCTTAATGCTTCCGCAATAAAGTTGAAAATGTATTAAAGAAATTTGACAGATTGTAGTAGCTTGATGTTCTGGCGTCTCCGAGTATCATATATTGAATGGTGTAAATTAATGTTATTTTATGAATGATGCTTCTGCCTATTAGGTCAAGTTAGAATAATTAATTCACTTGCTTATGTAATTATTTTTTCAGTCAAAAACCTACTGCCATCTAATCCACCCTCGTTTAACAATGTACCGTCACAGAACACGCAAACAAGTGATTACGTGTTAGTGCGTGAAAAATATTGCGGTCATTCATGCCTACATTAATATGGTTTAGTAGGGAACTGTTACTATCGTTAACAATAATAGTTTGTGGAATTCAAGTAGTATTCCTATTGGAATCAATATTGAAGTTGACATAAATCTTTGACATTAATTGAGAGCTTTCCATAGCTACTTAGATAGGCCAACCACCACTTAAACTTTCAGTCAGTGAAACTATTTAAACCAAACACGAATGCATCAGTATTTCCAATATTTCAGTCATTACATTAATATTGCTTAATCGTAAATTATTCTAGATGAATCAAATGTAAAATGGGTAAATAATCAACTGAACCACGTGCGAGTTCGATAGTATTTTCACTTATACTCTTACTACTTACTATTACAACAAGTCCTTTAGATTTTACTATAAGTTTGTTTTGTGAGACAAAATCTCTAAGTTGGGTACCATTCAGTATACCACAGTCGACTCCAGTCGATAACTTTTCAGTCCAGCCACACGATATAAAAACTCACTCGCGTAAAATTGTATATGTATTGAAATCACAACACTAGTGAATGGGCCTAGAGATGCGCTACGTCAATCCACGCTTGAAACCCGAGTGGGACTGATTACGGCGTTGCCATTATCGCGTAAAAAAAACACAAATAAAAGTCAACGTTGTGATAAACCATAGGTATCGTTAGTCGAGGATAGTCATTGCGCGCGGACGCACGTCTCTACAAACAATCTCTAATTGGAAACTTGATTATTGAATGAGGATTTTGTTTTGAGGTCGGTAGTTCTTCTTTCGTTTTTGCATTAAGAATCAAGTTTACTTCTATAACCATGTCTGCTAGATGTTTTTGGATTGAAAAAAGTTTTCTCAATGCCATTGCTCAACGGTTTGTGTAAATACTTCAGATGATTATGTTTTGAGGTCCGGATCCATGAAGTGTTAATGAGGTGGTCGCGACAATAGTTTTAGATCATCAAGGTTGTTCGGAGTAATACTATGTTCTGTTGTTTATCTCTCCGGATAAGAATAAACTAATAAACGTTAAAATTAAATAATACAGTTTACTACGCTTTAGATTACGACGTCTGTTAGGTAACTACTCTTATCGTGCATTGAAGGAATTTCATTTTCGTTTCAATTTATTAGCTGTGCGGAGCTATAATCACGTAATAATAAGATTACGCAGATATAAAAGTAAATCGGTATGAAGCACATAATAGTATAATTATATAAGTAATGGAATTTTCGTGTCAACAGTAATTTTTGGGCTATTAAGATTTTTCTTGTCACTGCCATTAATTATCTTGAATGTATTTTGATAATAGGCGCCGGAGGTTCACATGGAAACTGATATAAAATTCATTAGGCATAATAACGTAAAAATAACTCCACAGTTGCTTTGAATTTTTTAATACTATAATTTATTTGTGAAATTGTGTGTAACAGGACTAGCACCAGTAAAGTTTTAAATAGGGTCTTTTGGAATTGTCGGGGGCCTTAAGATTTCCTCTTACTTTCTTCTTAAGACCAACGCCATGCAATAAAGATTTGCGTATTGTGTGTTGAGTATCGTCATCATCATCATTCTCCTGCCCTTATCCCTCCCCCCATACCCCTTATCTATCCCCATTTATTTGGAGTCGGCGCAACATGTCGTCTTTTTCTTCCAAACTTCTGTATTAGTCGTGTTGTTTTTTCTATTAGTCGTCATCTCACTTGTCACCCCCATTCTAGCAATATCATTTAAAACCACAACGTTGCGTGTATACGCAGTCAGGTATTTGCAAATTCTTAAAAACTATTGTCGTATCCTTATTCCTTGTCCTCTTGTCTTATCTCTTATCCTCCTTACTTCCTTCAAAAACGAGATACAAACTCCCTGAATTATTTCAAGTCTTCAACTCGATTCCTGAATCTCCCAAGAAGATAGGTACTACACAATTCTTCTCATCAATCTCAGAACGAGGGACCAAAAAACCGTATTCTCGTTAAATTGAATAAGCAGCAAGATGTTACGGTAATTAGTCGTCCTTATCCGTCGCTCATGAATATTAACGTGCTGCACAATAGTGAGCTATTTGCGGAGACACTCGCGTGCGCCTGCGCACACGCTCACCGACAGATTACTGTTAGGGGTGTCAAAATGTATACACGTGGTTTTAGCTTCTTTCATACAGAAGACTGTTTTTGTGAAGAAGATTTTAACTATATACATGATAACAGTTAGAAACAATTGTTTTATTAACTCAACTTAAATCAAGGTGACTATTAACAAAAATATTATTTCTTGACTACTCATAACATAACTGACTACACATAAAGCATTACACTGTCTCATATAATTTATTATGAAAATGCAGAATGTTTACTTAACTCTGATTATAATCACCACCATCATCATTCTCTTGCCTTTATGCCCAATTTATTTTGAGTCGCCGCAACATGTATTTTTTTCCATACTTCCCTATTAGTCGTCATCTCGGTAAACCCCTTACTTTACTTTAAATATATCTTCAATATATTATTTTAAGTAGTTACGGCGCATGATAACAAAGTCAATTGATTACACCATGTTTTTTTAGAGATTTCCAAAGATAAAAGTACTCACTAATCATAATTTTGTACATATTTTGTCAATTTCGACACCTACAAAAGCATCTGTAACGGCTTCGTGATTTTCTTTATTTTTTTTAACGAAAACGTGAGTGACTCTTTTCTTTTCAGTTATTTTAGACGTAAATTCAGTTGCCAATGGCGCAACGATAAGTGAAACTTCACCTACATTTATGACGTTAATAATAAAATCATGATAATCGTGATCGTTATCATGTTATTTGTCGATGATTGCTGATATTTTTAGGTTATCTTTTAGATGTATGTGCTTCTTGTGATATTATCGTAGACTTTTTATGTTTCTATGATAGTTTTAAAATTATTTATTTTACAAGTTTTTAAAATTAACATTATTTACTACAGCCGTTGGACAACATCTGGCTAATAGGTAGACCATTATGTACCTTGAGAAGTGCAGCCATAGCTCTTTTTGCACGCAGATAAGTAACTAGTGTATATAAATCAATAATGCTAAGAAAAGGTGATAGTTGTAGAAGAGACCACGATTCATTACTAAAGTTTTTGAGGTTATATGTCGCAATATGGAGAGAAATTCATTCATTATTAATTGTATTTGATGTTCAAATAAAAAAAATCATGAAAATCGTGATAGAATCGGTTAGCAATGAATGCGAAAAGTGCGTATGCGTCGTGTGCTTCTAATTTGTAAGTATACACGTGTCACAAGTGAAGAAATCAAGGATTCGGGTTGAGGTTGACAGATGTATCTAATGATATTATGAGCTAGTAACTTATGAATTGGATACACGTCTTTAGAGTTTTAGGACATTACTTTAAAATGTTGTTCTGTTTTGAATTCACGTTTCAGCGAAGTTCATTATCTAGTTACACATAGATATGTATATTCTTAAGGGTTTCTTGTGAGGAAAAGAGCTTTCATGTTAAAGTAATGCTTTTATTCCAGAAGAAAGATTTGAACTAGTTTTGCTCTGTAAGTTCGATTTTTATTCCTCCACAATTACGGAAATAATTAGTGTGATTGCAAGGTATATGGTCCTTGAACTAATAGAGTACTACCTATTATATTGACAGAGAGAGCATCATGAAATTACTCAAATTAATTTTTTTTCTAGTAATTATACAAATTATACCTTCATGAAACTTTTCCGTACCAAGGTCATATTCCGTGTATTTAAGTTTAAAAATACACCAGCCTTATTCGGCCCTAGTGCGTTTCTGAAATTAGACAACCGAACGTACTCAATAGAACTTTTTACACATTTCATGACATAACAAACAAGTCTGCAGCAAAAATACAACCTTTTAAGCGTAGTCACGTTTGTGACATAAGGACGTGAAACGGTACCTCACGCCGCCATTGTAGTGTTAAGATAATGTTAAACAGGTGGTTGAAGGTATGTATGAGTGTGTGTGTGTGTGCAGTGAAGTAAGTTCTGAAACAGTGGACAATGCTTCAAGTTTGGTGGTGGTTTTAGTACACCCGTACCGGTCGTATCGTCGCAGGGTATCTTGATGACATAGTTAATGATTTATTTGCGTATCTTTTAAAAGTTTAGTCTAGTCTCTTTACTATCTAGCTTGACATAGTCCGTCATAGATAAAGCTCCAACCTTTGCAAGTATTTTTACGTTTGCGGGAAAACTTTAGCCTATGTCCCAAGTTGTCATAGTGTAACTCGGGACCTCCCAGAATTTTGACAAAACATAGTACTATTGTATGCCGATGCTTCCGAAACTGGTATCAAAGCTACTATTCTAAGTATCTACTCTACATAGTTAATCTGTAGTTTTTAGTGTGTAGGTACTGAAGTACCTAAGTGTACTTGTACGTGTCAAGAGAAGCGATAAATGATAACGATAATATTTGCAGGGCTTGTCAACCTGTTTGGTTTGAGGAAGTTATAATAGAGAACAATATCAGATACTTATTTGTTAAGGCAAACAATAATACAAATGTGTAACTGCACAATACAAGATAGCACCTACTAGATGACAAGGTCAGTAGCCTAGGTCAATGTTTGCAACATGTGGAAGAATTCATCGGGACCCGAGAACAACATCAAAAGGAGTTTTATAATGATTCAAAAACTTATATGGAAAATAACAACATCACGCCTGTATTCCCCTGAAGGTTAGGCAGAGGTATAACTATAGTACTATAGAGGACTAGAAGAGCCCTCTAAGGATCAGGAGGAATCAAACAACATATATGACTCCTTTGAAAATATATTGGGCGAACGTCTTTACATATTTCTCACTAAATTACCACTGACAGTTCTATACCAAAATCCTAATTAGAATATATGACACTAGCTTGAATGTTCGAATGGAACCCGCGCATAAATATAGCCGGCCTGTACCAAACAAGGTTGCCTACGGCAGGCAAGCTCTACATCCCCATTTCGCCAGTTATGTTTAAGTTCCATGTGATAGGGGACGAGCCCGTTGCGATCAGCCGGGGATACATCTGGGGCCTGGGCTGCTACTGAAGAATTCCCAATTGAAAAACCCAAATAACACTTTGGAAAATAATTTCATTAGAACCTAGCATATTTGGGAAAAGGTAGAAAATGAGCATCTAAAAACACCATGACAGGATTGAAAGTTTGTTTACCACAAATCGTAAATGATGAAACAGTCTTTTATCAATACAAGACAATTCATACAGAATAAGATAATAAATGGGTAGTTATTTTTCCTAGTACATATTCTTACGTTACCGCAACACAATGAACAGAATACAGAAAATCTTGTCCGATCGAGAAAAACGTTGAACAGCGAACGAAGGCTTTGATTTTTCATTTCCTAACGAGAAAAGTTCCTATAGGTTGAAGATCATTCTTTTAGTTCCTAGGACAAGACATATATTTTTATAAACATTTTTGAAGTAGTTGGCGAGCAGTGGTGGCCCAATGGAAACGACCGTGACTTACAAGTTGTAGGTTCAAACCCAATTGGCGCTTTACTTTGTGTAAATGATTACATCATCGCTGCTCTCAAAACGGTGAAGGAAAACATCGTGAGGGAACCGCATGTCCTAGAACTAACTTTGAAGACATGTGACATCTACCAACCCACACTGGGCCCGCGTCGTGAATTACGGCTCACTCTCTCCCACAGGTAAGAGGCCTGTGCTCCAGCAGTGGGAACATTATAGGCTTTCATGTTTGGCAGCCATGATGTAGTTCAGAGTTATCTCTTGAGCCTTGTTAAAAGTAAAGGGAACTTCGTGCAGATGACTTATGTCCGCGTATCTACATATATAGGTACACATAGCCGGACTTCTAGAACTTTTTACATGTCTACAGTCCAATAGTAAATGTATCGTGTAATGACGTCAGATGCGCCGGCGCCGTCTCCTCACGTTCAGGTAAATAATATTTGCCTTGTGCCATATTGTTCGCTTCTTCTTATAAAGTTCCACTATCTCTGTAATTTATGGGGTGAGATACAAATGTATGTTTATTAATATTGTCTTTTGAACATTGCCTTTTTGTATTGTTTGTGGCGGTTACTATGACAAACAATGCGGCATAAACATCAAGTTATATGCTATATGTTACATAACATATACCTATAACCTATATTACACCCACATTTCGCCAGTTATGTTTAAGTTCCATGTAATAGAGGGAGAGCCTATTGCTATCAACCGGACACATATCCAGACTACGGGCTGCTTTACTGAGAAATTCCTGATAGAAAAACCCAATAACCTTTTGTCTGACCTGAGATTCGAACCCAGACCCTTAATCTCAGCAGTAGCGCTTGCGACCACTAGAGCAACGAAGCAGACATACCTACATACTTGATGTGATAAATATTCCGCGTAATCTGATTTAGAAATCAGGTCATGATAAATGACGGATTAAGGAAAAAAATAGTAATAAATGTAATGAATTATTTAATTGCATAAAACCTCGAGATATATTTAGTATATCACTTAACACAGATGCAGTTATCGTTCAAAGAGAACTCGAAAGATTTGTAATCAGTCAGTCTGGATTTAATCTTATATTTAGGTCAGACATTTCAGACTGTCAACAGTTTTTTAAGGCAATTCGTGAAGATTGCACAGTTCGTGATAAGGTAATTCACGAAGAGACGTGAAGTCGTTAGAATTTACGAAATACTCGTAGTAACTTAGGAACACGTTTACAAAGAAGTTAG
Organism: Apamea crenata; assembly: GCA_949629185.1. NCBI lineage: Eukaryota > Metazoa > Arthropoda > Insecta > Lepidoptera > Noctuidae > Apamea > Apamea crenata. Next base: position 12,583,983 of record OX451377.1, read on the forward strand.
GATCCCTATAAGCTAAGCTTTCATATTTCAAGCCTACTAGATTCCTATCCAACCATTCAACTAAACTTGTGCTATGAATTGGTTTGCAACATCACATTACCATCCTCTTCCCTTAGCGTGATATCTTGGATCGGCGCAGCGTCTCTTCCTTTTCCATACATCTCGATCAATCTTCATCTCAATAGATTCACCCCTTTTCTAGCCATATCACCTTCCTCACATTATTCCATTCATTCTTCCTCCATTTATTCAGTGGATATAGAAAAACTAGTAGAGTTTTTCTATATACATCCACATTCATACTCAAAACTTTCATAACTTGTTAGTTCATCAGAAACCACTTTTTTTTCTAAAACTCAGGGCTCCTAAATCATAAAAAAAAAACAGATTTCATCTCAATTCATTTTAAAATAAAAATATGTTACAGTTGTAACGCTATTGTCTAAACTATGTTATCTTATCACTCGGAGGCTGCCAGATTGCAGTGATCTATCACATTACACTGACAGGTAACTGAAGTAACCATGGCGCCTGGTTAATGGGCGGAGATTTCCAACCGTTATGTAACTTCTGACTTGGTTTTGGAATTAATTTGACTAACGAAAGAATTTTCAAAGTCTAATATTATGTTTTGCTTGTTTGAGTCCTTCTCAACTATTGAAAACCATCATACTAGCTTTTTATCTAACTTTAATATTCTACTTTATTTACTTTTTCTTGTATCTGAATTCAAATCAACGTAATCGAGAGCGATTTATGAACTTTGTCATTAATCTTTGGCTGTCTTTAAGTAGTTAAATCTCAGCAATAAAAATCATCATTATTTTATTACTGTGTTTTATAAATTACCATATCCATTGTAATTATTGATCAAAGCTTCATTCGAGGCCAATTGTTAAAAGTTTTGTAACAAAAACTCCTCGTTAAACTTTGTAACACTTAACTCAAAGACTTTGGACTGCTCATCATTAGAATGACGAACGAGGAAAAGGTCCAGACCCATCTGATGCTCGTTCGAAGGTCAAGTGAACAATGACCCATATATCGTTACATGGCCTGTACGTGTTGTGTTGCTAGACGTTTTGGTGCGACGGGTTTGTTTTCAGTTCGGAATGAACGGAGCTGAGATGTCAATTGTGTTGACGATGAAAGTGTTTCACAAAATTGATGAGACAGAAGAGTTGCGTAGTTAAATTAATTTTCAGGAATAAATAAAAAACCTACATTTGGAAGAAGTAATAGGAATGCAGGTAATGAAGGCAATGAAGATGATGATTTTTTTATTAATGAGTTACAGAGCTTAGAGACTATGACACTAAAATTGGCAATTCTTAATAGTGCAAGTACTGAACAGCTTTGAGACCAAGGCCGCAAATGAGGAGTACCATTCCCTATTAAAAACTATAAAATCAATTACTCTCATTACTCCTAACCTATACGGAAAGCAGACCAATTAACTGTAATTCATAGATAAATCAGCGTACTTCTATTGATACAACCTCAAGCTAATTATTTGAACTGATCTCTGCAAGACAGACATTATCTATAAGGGCCTTGGCGACCACTCATAAAAATAAGGCTACAACAATAGCTGGTAACAAATAAATTCTTAGAGTAAATACCCATCCTTGACTATTGAAATTTAGTCTGAAAATTATAATAAAAACTCTGAGGCCGGCCTGACCTTACGTCGAACAATTATTCATGTAAAAACAAAGCTTATCGCTCCATTTAACATTTATTGTTTGGGTTTAACTGTTGATCTTGGTTTCCGCGTCAATTGGGTTTTGATTTCTTCCAAACTAGAAATTAAGAACGTTGTGAAATATCCGAACTAGTTTTCTGATTCCACATACTCGTATATTCTATGAAGGCGTAAGCTGTACCTATTTGATTTGTATTACTATCATCATCTCTATGTGGTCCTTGTACAGCAGTATATACATATTTACGGGCTGTAATAATGACTGTGATGGTGATGATCATCATCACCATCAGGTCTGAATTACTTCTATTGAGTATCAGTCATCTAAGATGTCTACAAATCCACTAGTTACGCCAAAAACTCCTTCAGAGATGACAAGGATAATTTTATAAACGACATACTAGTTATATGAGACTGTTACGCTTATTTTACCAGTAACGTTTCCAGTATTAATTTGTATTGCGTTATCAAAACCGGAACTTGCAGATTTTAATTAATTACTTCACGGTAGTTTACAATCGTAAACGTCTGATTTCTTTCGTAATTGTTTTTATATACAGTGATGATAATTAATGAATCCAATGTTAATATATAGTGACACTTTTCTAGGTTTTACAATTTGTTTCATGCTAATTTTCTATCCTTATTAACCTATAAATTAGATCTTTACTCCTGAACATAGGCATCATTAAACCACAATGGATGTTCGTGATCTAAATCACAATAATCACACTTGGTGAAATAATCGTTGATCACATTAAAGTTATTCATGCCAACGTCAATACTGCTAGTTACCCCTTGGGTATAAATATTTGATAGTCTTTTAGAACTTCCATAAAAATAACACAAGGCGGTCTAATCAATAATGTAATAGACTTTGCTAGAAGACAAATATATATAAGTATCATAAATATAACTAAGAATGGAAGGGAATCATTACGCCGGAACTAATTTACCCGTTGACAATACCAAGGCCGCGGTGACTGTTTAGTATTCAAGACACGGACGATGCATAGATCACTTATTAATTTTGTTACATCTTTTAGAAACAATAGCTTTCGAAGATGAAGGCGAACGTGAAGCTAAGACTGTTACTACAGACGAAGTAAGATTAGATTCTGATAACGATGATAATCTTCATCCATTTAGTGATATATTTACGGGAGTAAAAACTAAAAGGTGGATTGGTTGGAGAAATTGAAAAAGAAATGGTAGCTTTGGCCTTGGTTATTCCTTAAATATAACTGGCAACACTCCATATGAAACCACGAAACAATACGACCTTTACCATTTGTTTTTATGGCTTAATTAATGAATGAATGTCCGCGGAATTCTTTGAGAACGAAATGATTCAACCAGACATCCATTGATGGCATTTTAATGATGAATTACATGGTAATCAACATTTTATGAACTTTAATGATCTTAATTGTAGTCATTTTATTACATGTTTTGTGTTTAATGTAGTGTGCAATAACACAATATTTAATTTCTTCAATCCCAAAAACTAGATTGTCACTAACCTAAGAATCAAATCCTAAGAATATAGTTAATGCAGCCAATTTTGCCTGGTATTCAGAACGTTGTTCAAAATCAACTAAATATGTAACTTGATAGCAAAGTAAAGTGTCAACGGTTTTTTATGTAAATGTGTCTATCCATTGATCTGATCAATTTGTCCTGAGGTATCAAATCGCCATCAGTCTAATTGTGCGCAAACAACTCTTGCGCAAGTGATCGGCACAAATCGGGGACAGTACTATGACGAAGGTCGTCGAAAGTGGAGTCATTTGGGGCTCTCGCTCGCAATATGTTACTGACGGTCCCAAACCTGTCAGGGGCAACAGGTTACCATGCAGGTTTGCTCAGTTTGTTTTAATATATTTCCTTGGCAGTTGTCTGAGTGATAGATGTAAGAATGAGAGCAGTCTTGCGTATAACGGGTACAGGTTTATTGTTGACCTCTTCAACTTGTGCGTTTGCGGCTGTATTGATGTCAGGATTTATCAGTCATTTCTTTTGAATGTCAGTCCTTGGATAATGGTAAAGTACCTATATTCTAATCGTAGGTATTAACAAAGTACTTTTGAAAAAAGTCGCTAATTAGTATTGTAGATGATAACAAAAAATAAGAACAATTTCAATTGAGACTACCTCGATTTCATTTCAAGAGCATCAAAGATTATGAAACAAAAGTAGTTCAATAAAATCGATCACTGATCAATGAATACTCGTGGCTGTCTCAAATATCAATTTAATAGACTCTATCGATACAATCACGGTTCATGTTACTGACTAGTCTTTATTGATACCCCTATCTCACATGTAACATAACATAAAATCACGACTGTTGTCCCCGAAGGGTAAGGCAGAGGTATATCTATAGTGTACCCATAAAACGCCAGTTCTGTTTTAATAGGGAGCGAGTCTATTGACACCCGAGAACAAATCCAGACTGGGGGCTGCTAATGAAAAATTGCTGATGGAAAAACTCATAACACTGCCCGACCTGAGAAGCGGACCCAGGATCTCATGCTCAGTAGTAGCACATGCGACCACTAGACCGACGAAGCAATCACACATAATTATAGTACTAGAAGTTTAAGAGGCTTTAAAGAACATTATGATTATCATATACATATACTTAATTTAAATTTTGACAAAAAATTATGAACGTAGTAAGGCTAGGCATATGAATTTAGTAAGGGAAATTACCTAGGTTGGAATTTCCAATGCTGATGTATAGTTTGCCTTGCATTTTAAAGCCAAATCTGTGGGTAATAACGTTACCAATTTAGGATTATTGATCGTTGTTTAAATTTCGTCATTGGTAGTTTCTTTAGCTTTGACTAGCTTCTGTCCGCGACTTCGCCCGCGTGAAATTTCTTGCTTCCCTGATTGTCGTATTACTTCGTTTTCGTTCAGCGTTTTTTCTCTGACTTTTTGTTTCTGCTCAGCTCCTAAGGGTCTTAGTGTGATGTTAAGTAGACTATGGCCTTCCTCAAGAATTGGGCTATCAAATGTGAAAAGATTTTTACAAATCCGACTGGCGGTTCCAGAGATTAGCGCGTTCAAACAAAAAACACAAACGAACTCTTCAACTTTATTATTAGAATAGATAAATGTAACGGATTAAAGATCATTCCTAAAACTATAACAATTGGAATGACGGTACTTAGTGTCAGCATTACCTAATAGTCAGCGTCCTAAATCATCATGATCATCATTTGCCAAGCCTTTTCCCAAGTGTGTTGGAGTCCACTCCCAGTCTACCCAGGCTACCAGTACCCTCCAATGTGAAGAGAAATATTACATCCTTTCGTGATAATAATTTCGCCAACATTAAAAAGTGAGGTTATGAAACCTAGCACTCGTTATTTATATCTTATAAGTTATTGAGCCTGAGCCGGCATCGAACCTTCACCTTAAAGAAACCGGGCCAGTTGACAGCGCAGGCGCAACGGTGCACACTACACTTGTTGTGTGCAATCAATGGCGCGTGCAGACACATTGTTTGATACGATACGGGAAATTGACGGATTGTGGCCTTCTGTGATAAACAATATTGGATAGAAGAGAATAGTTTTAACAAATCATAAGAAAATAAGGTTTATATTAAAATTTCAGACATTAAACTGTATAACAGGGTTAAAGGTAACTGCAGTAAGTTATCAAACATACTTATGTTGGGGTTGCCTCGCTACTTCCATCATTAGTGTCTAGTGTCAATTTTTAAATTATTTTGTAATTCAAATGAGATAATATGCAGAAAATAAAACGATTCTTCTTGCATAGACTTGTTGAAAATCTTTGTTTGAAAGTGTTTAACGGTTAAAAATACTTGAAGACTTTCTAACAATTCTCGTGGTCACTAGAAGCTGAACTGAAATTCAATAAAGTTTTACGACATCAACATACTTTACTACTGCAAATCCGGATGTGACAATGGAAACACACTAAATCATTCGCACGAACTGATAGTGACTCAGTGTTACCTAACGCAGTTTTAACACTCAACTGCCTTATTATGAATACTAAGCCCGTTTTTTTCCAAGTCAATTCGCAAATTAATATAATTCTGGGAACAATATAACATAAAATGACGTACGGTTATGTTATAAATAATGATGGTACTGACGAAGCGGAAACAAAAATAGTTTAGATAGGGAAAACCTAACTTTGATGATCATGTTCGGTACATACCAACACTTTATTATTTTGGTTTGCAGGTAAATATAACAGGTATAATTCTTGGTACTGAGCCAAAGTCCGTGAACTTTTGAATAGAGGACTAATCGTCGATAAAGGAATCACCATGTCTATAAAAGATACCGGCAGAGAGGCAGCTTGATATAAATTAAAATTTTAAATACACGAACGCTTTGAAAGAAAAAGATAAGTCATAAGTTATTTATTTTATAACAATATAGGTACATTGTGATGAAAAATTACAAAATAACATTAGATATACAATTCCAATTAAAATAAAATTAATTAAATACATTTAGAAAAGTCAATAAAAACAATAACGGTCACTTAAATAATTCAAGTACAATAGATCATAAATAATAAATGTCAAAGTAATAAAATCAATCATAAGCTACAATGTCATATGTCATCTAGGAATTAATTGATACTGTAAATAGCCTTTCCCCAATAAATAGGTCCTCAATTTGTTTTTAAATAAGTTAACACTGTATATGGTTTTGAATTCTATAGGCAACTTGTTGTATAAAACTACAGACTGATACCTCGGGCTATGTTTGACAACTTTTAATTTCGGTTGAATAGTGTTGGGCAAATCTTTTCTACGTGTGCTAGCTCTAGTTTGCCTTTGCTCATCGGTCTCAATTTTGTGCAAATTTTTAACTAAGCTGGTTACACTAAAATGTAAAGGCTGCCAAGATTTTAGTCTAATAAATGGTCTTTACATGATTCCGTCTGTTTCATGCGGAGCATAGTTCTTAAAGCTCTTTTCTGAATCACGAATGCCATTTGTATGTTGTACTTGTAGCTATTGCCCCAAAACTATATACGAGCATAAGACAATTCTGTAGCAACATAACTTATCAAAGTTAATTAAGATAATTAAATAATGAATAATAGAAAAAAACAAACTCAACAAGAGCAAGGGTGAAGAAAAACAGTTTAAAAACATCAGTCTATCGCATGCGTTGCCGCCCCCAGCTTTATCAAAAACTGTGGTTACGACGCCACCAACGAATAATGTCAATATAATAACAATATTGTGATAAAACACGATAGTATCCGAATTTACGGCAGTGCGTACGATTAACACGTCAGAATCTTAATGCGGTATATTTATCATAATTAACTCATTATTCATTATCAAACAGGAAACTTGTAAAAGGTAAAATTGGTTTTATTTTATCAATGATTCCGCCATTTTGATAACTGTCATGAATAATTATTCATTTGTCGATCAACGTGTAAACGTCAACTCGCGTAGTAACAATGGTTGACATAACGTGATAATAGGTACGGGTAATTTAGTATACAATAATATCCATATAATTGTAAGTAATATGAGCCGTCATTGGTTGTCGTGAGATATCTAACGACCATCCAATTATAGAAGACAATACTGATAATTTGCTGGCATTCAAAGCATTTTTTTTTTTCAATGAAACAAATGAAGATCATTTACGTGAGTGATAATAAAAATTCAAATAAATCTGAAGTATTATTTGAACATCCATTAGCATTTTCTTATTCAATAACATCTCAAGAATTTGAAAGAGCTCTAAAGCGCTGACAGCGAGATCTATTTCAATACTTTATGGGTTTAAAATGAAATATGGTCAGTTGTGATGTTAACCAGACTCTGTGTCGGGAAAACAAACATTTATTAACACCGGTGTGTTGGTTAAACGCACTATGTAAAGTTTAATAATTGTATGAATCATATTTGTAAAAGAGGAAATTATTGAACGACCTTGACTTGAATTTGACTTAAGGAATATCTTTACAAGGACAATTGTATTCCATGATGATTGTGATTCCATGTTTCTCTTTAGTTTTTAAATAATTATTAAGACGCAAATTACAGAATCATTTCAGCTTATTGTTTCATAATAATGTTTACAAAAACCTCCACTTTTTCATTGCTGTAACTAAACCCGTCTATCTAATCTGCATACATTATCGTTGTACGTGTTTCAAAGAATACATCTTCTGTCCGGTCTAACTCGATGATGTTATTCTTACTACGTACTTGCAGTATTCGTAAAGTGAACCAGACAGGTGACAAAATTAGCAGCTTTTTTAGTACAATCCTGAAAATACGAGGTTCACACAAATTGTGATGTTTGGAAACAGATCGTTAATTTATAGGAAATGCAATCGATTATGAAGCACTTTGTATTTGTGTTTGTAAATTTTTTGAATAGTTAAAGCCTCGGTAGTATTTATATATTTTATTTTTTTGTGAACAACAGTGGTCCCAGCAGCATACCCTGGGTAACTCTCTCTTTTGTGAAGCCAAATTGCAATAACAAATCTTTTGAATTCTTATTACGAGTCATCCACAAGGTAACTGCACGTTCCTACTCGACTATCTGCAATCTAAATACGAGTTGCACATTTTTTTTCTATTTTGTATGCATAACACACTTGTTTGCATCTGCAAATTCTCAGCTAACGAAACTGGATTTCCGTGACCCAAATATTAAGAGGAAAGTCCTTGTGGGGTGAAACTGGGAGGTCAAAGTAATAATTATAAGTTTATCGTCGGTTTCATCAAAATTCAAGAAGTTGTTACTAGGACAGGAAAATCTAGAAATCGTGGACACCAGTTTGCTTAAGTATGAGGAAAAGTTATCAAAACTATGTTGTATATTTACCCTCAGTATGGTCTTTTTACATGTAAATCCTTGTTATTTCTTATATTTGGGTGGATTTGTATTGCACATTTTTTGTTGCAGCTTTTTTGGAAGACAATTATGACTTAAAATATTTTACACAAACATAATGTAGAAGTATAAGCAAAAATATACAATATTATCCATTTAGAAACCACAAGTTTAATACAGACATAGCTTCAACCAGAAAAACTGTAAGTATAAAGATCCTTTTTTATTCGCAAGAATCGACAGAAATCAGTCATTGAGCAAAGGTCGCGTCTTAATCACAACGCACAAAAAACTGATGTAACGAATTTCGCATTTTGACAATGGCTCAGTAGGACAGCAATCTGGCAAAGATTACACTTAAATTCTTATAAAAAAATTCTTTGGGGCCTACCAACAATGTTTAATTGGTTGAAAAATAGTTAATGTGATAGACATCAGTGACTCACGGTTAAGGACAGGATCGTGAAGAAATCTGGAGTTATAATGTGTCGTTTTCATTTGAAAATACTATTCACGTGTTTTCTTTTTATGAGTAGAAACTTTCTTGCGGTATTATAGGCATGATATAATAACGAAATCCTATGTAGAGTTTAATGAAGTAGTGAATGTAGACTAGGTAAACCCCCTTACAGTCATAATAGAAGGTTTCACAATAAGCAACAGGCATGCTATTAGGAATCTATAGTTTATACACCTGAACAACGTAGTTTACATCATAAATACATTGTTTTCCTGTCAAGCTCATATATGTATTACATAACGTATAATAATTACTCAATTCCTTACTTGATTGAAGATTCTTTTAAATAATAAGTGATTCATAAAAATCATAAGTCAAGGACTACACACATATTATTAATAACACCTCTGTACCTATTTTTTATGACTTCGTCCTGCTTCTTTACCATTTTAATTATTGTTATTATCTTTTGATTTCCTTGATGGAATTACTATTCCTTTTTCGTTAAGAGTTCTTTCAGGCTAGTTGTATAGCCTTTAATTAACAGAATCAAAATTAAAGTATTAGTCTTCATCATTGTTGCATTTCGTTTCAGTTTAAAAACAAGTAATTGCAAAATTATTAGTAATCTTAAATCTGAGATAATAGTTTTGCCTTTGTGCAAAGTTTATACTTTATAGCCAAAAAAAGTTCAAGCGTTTCATGTTTGCCCTTGACCTGTGACACGGCGGTCGGAATGATTAATTGAATAATCAGTAAAAGAAATAAACAGAGGACTGCTTGTAAACGCAATGGAATTACTCATATAAATGCTGAAACTGCTAATAAATCAAACCAGAATGAATGGATTTAGACGCCTAGGTGGCGGCATTGTTTTCGGGAATCCCACACACTGAAAATATAAGTGGTATTTTAATTTGTGCTTATAATTATATTCCTAACAAAAACGAAAATTGTTTTCGACTCTGACGTCGACTGACGCCCACCGCATAATGACATCGGGATAGATATCAGCTGGTTTTCTTTGAATGACGCAGTCTGATGCAGATGCGTAGTCACGAATTTACAATGTTACTACAATTTGGCCTACGTAGTCATTTGATCTAAATCCATCGCTATTACATCGTTGTCTTGCATAATGCTTTTGTTAAAACAGTGCGCAATAATAATAATAATAAAATTAGGCTCATAATCCTTCTATCGGTTGATAGAAGGATTATGAGCTTAATCACAGAACAGAATTAAAGCTATCTAGACCTATAGCTGATTGCAGATCTGCACACAATGTAAGAAAAAACATCTTCCGTCATTACCATACATCTTGCTAAAGCATAAGTTACACCAAAATCAGGACAACCATTACCAATATCAACAAATATTAGAAAGTTGAAAAATATAAGAAAATAACTTACTTCATTATTGAATTACATTACGATAAAGATTATAATTTAAAAACACAAGTAATTAGTGTCACCGAAAATACTGTTATCTCGTCTATCAATTGTACGTATTATGTCAAACTTGTTTACAAATGGTACTGAGGTTAACTCACTCGTGCTCGTGCCGCCACAGTTGTGCAAAAACTTGTGGTCATTGGACAACGTATTTGTATTCAGTTTGGAGTACGTTGGCGTACCTACGATGGCTTTGGGATGTATGTTTTGCAGAAATAATTTGGCAGTAAATGAAGATCGAGTGGTGGTAGGTATTTCTCTGTATCTTTATCAATACAGTTTTCTGGAGCTATTTGAATGTTGGAGTGTGAGTATTTTTACTGTTAAAGTTCTACAAAAAAAATACCCCTTTCTGTTTTTCTTCTTGCTTGGTCTTTCTAGAGCAACTCCCGTAGAGCACAATCTAATTGCTTCCTGGGAGATAATGATGCCAATCCAATTATGGACATAGTCTTAATGAAGACACCGGAGGCTATGTACGATCAATATACCAATCAAATTCAAATTATTTTCAAATTACATCTTACTTTGCAACACCGCCCCCATAAAACTAATTAATAACAACATATGATTAATCTAATGTTACAGATTCATCAGTCAGTTTCACACAAATCGTGCTTGCACATGTATTCGTATATGACAAGTGACAGGTTATAACGGCGACCTGTCAGTGCCCACCGTTAGAGCTCTGGCTAAGTATTTAGGACTACCCTCATCTGTTTGTCATATTAATTGAGGATTTGGTAATGTTGTAAGGAGTTTTTATAATGGAATTTTAAATTAGATTTAGTTGTTTGTTTCAAGATCAAGCTATTTAAGATTTCGGGGCGTAAGGACTTTAAAAATGACTTCTAAATTATAGCCAATCAAAATCAAAGGGAAGATACATGGACATTAAATCACGATTATAATTAATGTCCCAAACTCAACGGAAAACCTGAAGAAGAAAACTAGAATGAGTACATACTCACAGTTGCAGAAAGCAGTGTATAACAAGTCATGACGTGGTAAATATGTCCATGAACGTGACGCAACTTACAAAACCAATTCGGGTTTCAATTACCATACGAGGACAAACGCTGCCCTTAAATTCACCAACGCTTTCCCCACACAACACAGCACAACACACGCCAAACAATACATAATCAAAATCAAAGTACCTTCATTCTTAACAAATACAATTTGCAACAAACAATCAGAGAGATTGGTACTAAAGTTATTAGCTTTTCCGCAACACGGCTCAAACATGGTGGCACAAGTATTCGGCGAAAGCGCTCACAAGGACAAGCGTACGCGCAGCCAGGGTGAACTGTGTCATTGACATCTGTACGGAATTTTAATATTGAAATTGTGATTGCATGGCTTTCGATCGATTTAAGTTATCGGATTAAGTTATTGAGTGGTTTTTTCGGTTACTTTATGGACAACTCTTAAATCTGTTATCTTTAACTGTAAAATGTTTACAGGTAATCTTATAATTTAGTTTTTCACGTTTCTTCTAAAATCAGTCGACAAAAACCAAAACGCAATTTATACGCAAATCTTTGTAGATGTCCCGCGCGGAAATTGAATCCACAATCTGTAATGCAGGAACCGCCTGCTCAGTTCAATAGAACCGCCATAACTACGTTTACGTGGAAACGACATAAAATGAACACATAGCTTCTATCACCGACTACAGTAAATAAGCAGGACGCATAAATCTTCTCCAGAGCTCCCGGTCGTTAGCAAACGCCTTAACTGCTAAGGATCAACTAGCAAATCATACGCATGATTGAAATTAGCAAAGAGGTTCATATGAGACGGGTTAGTTAACTTGTGATTGCTTTTTATCGAAATAAAAAACCTATAGCTCGTCTTAATGCAAATTGTCTACAGGACGTCGGCACTGATTAAAGTTTGCCTCGTGATGGACATCGGAATTTTGCATAAGTAGATGAAGATAGTGATAAGGACTAGGTATGACAGAACTATTTCACAAAATAATTAAATAAAGTCTTACACTATGCAACGGTTATCGTTTTTCCTAGAAATCAGATATATTAGGTAAACTTGATAACATGGGTAAACATGTCTAGGTTCAGTTTGCCTGCCAAACATTTTATTTTTAGTTTCTTACTAACAATAAAAATGTTTGGCAAACTGAACCTAGACCAAATGAAATTTAGTAGTAGTGTAGGTAGTAGTTTTTATATATTAATTCTGTGTTGCACATAAAGGTTGACTCAGACTGATTAAGGGCATTAGAAACATTGATAAAAAAGAAACTAGTGTTAGGTTGGCTTAGGTTTCAATGCCAGATGATAGCCTATCTAGTATTAAAGTTCACTTTTCAAGAGAACTTTGCGGTTTTCCTTATGATTTATTAACATGGAACATTTATCTCGCCATGGACATGTATTTCCAGAGGCGACAATTATTTAACCTCACATCATCACACCTCACAACCGCTGATCAATAACAGTAGCAGATGTATGTATTTGTCAGACATTACTTAGTTGAGTGATACTTGAATCAGTGCTCGATCAAAACGCGTCCAATTTGATTGAAATATCGGGTGCGAAGCGGACGGCTATCGAAACCGGTATCGGATAGTTTGTTGGATGACACGTGTCTATAAAATCAACATTTACAACGATTCAGGAATGAATATATTATATTTTTGTATAATTTTCTTGTTATTAATGGCAGGATGTGTATTGATGAGAGAAACGAAAAACTCGGTTCCCAGATCGTCGACGAAGCACATTTCACTCCGTTTTATTTATTCAGTTATTTTACTTTTTATTCGCAAAGATACATAAATAAGTTAAAAGCTTTTAAAAGTTTGGAGCACATCAAAATATTCATTAATATTGAATCAAGTTTAATATTACACAAGCTGAGACAAAATATAGTAGGCGGTACAGGGGACGCCCAAGACTCATTTGGATCAGTCAAAGATAAATGCTGTGCCGGGGAATTTTAACCCAACATTCAATACCCTTTCCGTTTTGAGACTGACAAGGATAATTTAATTCATGTTTTGTCTGAAAACCCAGACAGACAGCCAGACAAAAAATAATTAAGAAAATAAATACATCCAAGCTTATCTGAATCTAAATCAACTGCCTATCAAGTTATGCTATATTTATTTTGCTCAACATGTTCTCATAAGTTCTACAAATTATTTCCATACCTATGTGGAACGACCTACATTAAGGACACTGACTGGATCACACGTCACCGTGTAATAAACGTTGTTACCGCTGAGGGCTTGTCTACATTACTTTGACGTATTCCTTCATCATCATTCTGTGTGCTGGAGTGAAATTCCCTGCCGGAGTCTGTGTATCCCTATAGCGATAACCTACGGTAATTGCATACATAAAATGGCAATCGATCGCAGTGGCTTTCATTTTGACCGTTCAGCTACGTTCATGGCGTTATTTACGTTGTTGAGCAGACGAATTATTGAAACCTATGACGCAATGGATGTCAAAATGAAAGGCATTGCGATTGCTTGCCATTTTATGTGTGTTACGCAAGTAACCCAAGGGGGTCTTCAAGTCGAGAGTGAATAGATTAATTCTAAGCAAGTGTCCCCCATTGTCGACCACATCATCGCTTACCTCCTGATGATATAGTGATCAATCTTGCCTATTAATATACACACAGATTATCACCCCTACCTCTAAGGGTTCCAAGTATACTATCAATAACAAAGGTCCCCTGGAGCTGCCGGGCACTTAAGAATTTCTTATCTTCTTTCTTCACTTCCCAGCGAAAGCACTAGGAAGTGGTGAAGGGCGGGCGTTTTGGGGGACTGTCTTTTGTTATTTTGACGTTCGAAAAGTGCTGATTCGCAGCCTAATTTGAATTATTTTGATTTTGTGGTTCATAGGGATAGGGGTTTAGACGATATAGCACATCACGCTAGTCTAAATTTAAAATAAATCTTTGACATCTTTGTTCCACACACTGCTGACTAAAACCCTCCTCCCTTTATGCCACGAAGTTTTCCTTAAAAAGACTTATGTAGATTACACAATGTCCGTTGTATGTGGAATTAGGTATCCTTTCACATTTTAAGGCCCAGTGGCAAATATTTTATTTTTGATGACTGTTTGTAGGTCAGCAATAAGATCGTGAGAACGATCTGGTTACTTGGCTGAGTCAACAGTTGGTGTTTATTTTACTAAAGTTTTATTATCTCTATTTAAAATAAAATTGAGCACTCAACTCAAAATCAAGCAGTTTTCCTTATTTTTTTAATTTAAATACCTCAAATTCGTATCAACATAATAATACTATGTTCATATAATTGTGAGTCAGGAAGTTTCTGTATGTTTTATAGTGAACAGAAAAAAAAAATATTCCGTACAAAAACTCCCTTTTCAAGAGAATTAGTGTATTCCCGATTACGCGTTTCCGTTATGATTCAATCAAAAACAATTTTATATACTTGTAAAGTGTTACATTAGTAATGGCATGACTACTTTTATACACATTATTAACAGGTTTACTGTCAAATAAATTAGCGGCAAAATTTGATTGAAAATTATCATTCATTATGATTAATGAAAAAAATTAATTATGATTATGAAGCTGGGATTTCTACATGCTTTCTAATTAGATTATTTATTATCATTTTACGACTTACTCGAATGAGTTAGTAATTTTGTAGTTTCTGTAGAATCAAAGAGTTAGCAACCGAGTTTTTCAATACTGAGCAGATCCTAGTATCTACCAATTTTCATATTTTTATCGTGTTTTTCTTTTGCGACTCCTTTAACTATTTTCTTAGAAGAAAAGTGTAAACTACTAGTAGGTTTCTCAGCATTATATCAAACAACTAGCACTAACGCAAACTGCATCCTTAGACTCAAATTCTAGACCTCCTTAGATATAATTTACAATGTTCCATTGAACCCAGTCTCATATCCATAGTTTCCTGTGCAAGGGGAATAACGACTCCTGCGCAGATATTGAGAATGATTCATAACACAACATGGCCGCCATTTATCTGCAGTGCAAGTAAACTCAATATTTACAATCAAGTACAATTTACAGCACATTTTCAAATGGAGTTCATCAATTAGATGTTGTAGCTAATTTTCAGAAGTCAGATTCATTAATTACTTTGTTTGATTTTGTAGTGAGAATGATAATGTTGTAGAGTTGTTGTGTATACTTTGTAATGTAAGTATAGGTAGGTAGGTTACTAATGGACGCTACAGTTGTTAGTCATCCGACGTGGAATTAACCGAGCAAGCCACTTGCAAATAAAAAAGTGTAAAATGTTTATAACGCGCTCTTTCTAGTGTAACATTGTCATTTAAACAAACTATGAAGAAGAATATTATGAAGAAGATAGAAGTAGTAAGACATTGAAGGATGATACTTTCAACACGTTAAAACACAAAGTTAAAACCATGCATAATTTTCTAGCAAGGAAACCGCATTCCATGGCAAACATAAAATCATTTTAAATTACGTCTCATTTAACAATAAACATATTTATACATATGTAAACACAAGACAATAAATCCTTCAATGATAAGGTCATCGTGGAATATTTTGGACTTCGGTGTATTATTTTGTACACCTACAATAGATACAAAGATCACACACACTTCGCTGTTTTAGTATAAATAAGTCTGCGAGTATTTTGCAAATGACTTCGCAACAACTAACACTTACATTAATATCATCATCATCATTCAGCCGAGAGACGTCCACTGCTGGACATAGGTCTCCTCCAACCTTCGCAACAACAACCGCCCCTGCAGCTCCTATATCCAGCTTTCCACGATCCTTATACAGACATGGCTAACGATCATCATCGTCAACTCCCTTTATAGCCACTTCAACTTCTATTATCAAAAAAAAAATCAACTGTCTCACATAACGCAAGCTACACATGAACTATAGCTATTAGCTATTACCCCACATACTCAAGGTTGATAATATTATCGTGAACCAGCTTTTGCCTAAGGCTTTAGCACACAGAGTCCTTTCGCTGTGACATCTTATGTAAGGTCTAGTCACGGCAGGAAAATAATGTAAGCAGGAAAATAAAAAGATGTAAGATTTATCATCCTGTGCAAAAAACCCATAAAGTTAATCGTCGAATAAGATACGAAATTGTAATTAAGAAGTAAAACGGAAGAGAAGACGAGATAAATATCGATGAAGAGGTGTTAAGTAAGTTCAAAACCAAGTCCAGTTAATTTTACAACTCTGTTTATGGGTACTTATATGACTCAAAATAGAGGTGATAAATTACAAACTAATTGACAGCTTACATTAGAGACTCTACGAGTATTACAAACTATTTCTTCTAATATAAGTAATATAACATATTAATTTTCTGTTTCATTTCCAATCTAGAGCAGGCTTTGCTTTCGATGACCAAAGTATGTAGAAAATTTCAAAGGCTGTCCCAAAAAGTTGCTAAATCTTGTCCTGCCTCAAATCATTTATCATAAATAGCGTCTGTCACTTTCAATCTTGACAAAATGCTCTAAAAAGGGCACCTGACTTATAAACTTGAGAACAGGTTACAGATCATAATCAATTGTTTACACTGAGTTGCTGTGGGTCTTACACCGAGTAACTGTGGGTCAAGGCCGCTGGGAGGTCGCTTTGTGGAACATTTCTTAGGTCTAACGAGAATTTTAAGGGCATCAGATGGATTTTGATTGTCTTCGATGTAATGAATGTTATGGACAATACAATCGAATGGGAGGTTTTATTGTATGTCTCGTAAAGTGAATGTAATAAAATCGTGAAATATGTACATCGAAGCGCTGAAATTGAAGTATTGCTGTTTATTGGGATGATGGTTCAAATAATCATCCTACTTGTTTGTGTTTAGGGATCGCAAACATGAGTGTCTACATTTTGTATAATTGCAAAATCTTTTCTTTCCGTCATATCTATTTTTTTCTGCAGAAAAATGTTTCTAGCTAATGTTGTTCATACAATTGCCATCAATTGAACAGCCGACACCAGCCCTGCTGAGCTCATCTATCAGTCCATTAACGTACAGGTTGAAGAGTCGAGGTGACGTCAGGCCTCCCTGCCTAACTTCTTATTGAAAAAGTTTTCTAGCTTTCTATAATTTTGTCTAAACAGTTATGTTGCACTGTTAGTCCTCATTAGTCATCGCTAAATAAAGCTCATGTCATTAGACCACAATCAAACCACATTAGGCATCTAGTCATTTGAATTCAGTGTCTTGCAATATTTTTTACATGTTTTGATTTTCGACGCCAACTAAAGCTCATGTAGTAACTTGCTTTAACATTTTCATATAGAGATTGAAATGATTTCTATTTCCTTTTTAATTGAGACAACAAGAACAAGAATTGTGTTTTTGGACTGTGATGAAAAAACTGAGAGAAACTTCTATACACTTTCGAAGGTCCCCAAAATTCTCAAGTTTTTAACAGGAAACTTAACATCAGTTACATAAAATAAATACACCATATACACAATTAGAGCAGCAGTCGAAGCAACAAGGCGACATGTGTAATTATATAGCTAATTCAGCTTGTTTAGATAATTAACTGTTAGCTCTAGTTGCCGAAGTAAAATGGCCGGCTCATTTGGTAGCTTTTGAAAATGTTGATGTAGCGTTTTGTTTAATGAAACACGCAAACTTTGGCATCTCTTACATGTCCTGTTTCACTTAGGTTGTGTTCATGATCATTCTTGTCTGACCCTTCGAAGAAACAACGGGCGTCATGTTACTTTTGTCATGTCTTTTGGATGTGATAAACCACATATAGGTAACTATAATTTCATGTTCAGTTCATGGCAAAATTCTTCAAACGCCTAACCAAGATCAATGCACTTTACTGCACAATATTTTAATAACATACATTTAGCACTGAACAAACAATGAGCACAATGAATTATAATGTCTCAGTTAAACAATGACTTACTTGTCGAAGTAATTATCCCAATTAGAGAGTTAACAGCAAGTTAAACGGCAAAACGCTGTCAGTTTAAAAGTTATTAGCGTATGCATACAAACCTGATGATATGGTTGTGTCATTGACTGATTGGAAAGTCACAAATGTTATTTGCAACGCTTGAATGGGTTTTAAGATAATTTGGTATACATACTTTGTAGTATTGTGCGAGCAACGTGGAAAATTGCTTCTGATAGTGGTACCTAACGGCAATAAACTAACTGGAGAAGTTTGTGTTGGCAAATGACAGGGCTCAACAGTAGAAAGCAAAAACATAACCATCCTTCTAGAGCAGATTGGTAAAAGAAATTGATTTGGTTAAAAATATCTGCAGTTTTAAAGGCAATTTAAGTGCAAGGACTGAATAATGAAAATAGGAAACTAAAGATGGATGAATGAACTAAACCAGCTTTCTTATGTATGTATAGTTTAGCTAACTAATTCAAACTATCGTTACCTAGTATAAATGCAACTTGTCGAAAACATTATTGATCATGAAAATATAGTTTTGACTGTCAATAACTTATTAAGACATGACAATAATAATATACAACTGTATAAATACTTCATTTGACTACTTCTGTCCATTCAAATTTCCTATATTATTTTCATCAGAATGAGATGAAGCATTTCATAATTTTGTTCACTATTTCTATTTACTATAGTTTGACATTATATGTAGTGTGTTAATATATCTATGTATTTATACACTTGTATATTCAATTCTAGAGTTTATTTATATTCGTTCTTCGGTACTGTTATTGTTTTCTCTACCGGGATCGAGAGATGTAAGCAGGAACGTGTGTTGTGTTATTTGCATCATTAGGATCACATGTTGGTAATAATTATAGTGTGTATGGTGTAATGACAGGTTTGTATAGTGTTAAGTCGTCATTATGATCTTATCACTTCGTAAGAGGATTCATCTCATTTTTGTCTAAAGCTGTTTTCTTTGAGCTCTATCTGTGCATCTGAGTTACTCTTCGTCTGTAGATTTTGTATTTTCTTTATGTGGTGGAAGTTTTTAGTGAGTCAAAGATCTTGTTATTTAGTTCGATGAATGTTTGTATCGATTCTTCTTCCTTGGTGTGTTGTGATTGGATTTGGCAATTATCGCATAAGGATGAAAGATATTTGTAGTGTCTCTATCGATATCTATAATAACAGTATCTTATTCATGTACCATCACTGTAATTATCTTTAAAGAAGGCTACATATTCTGTAGATGTTTACCAGTAATTAATGATGAGTGACAACTTGTTACAGTAGTAAAGTAGTTGTTTTGCTCCTTTGATTGACTTTACGATAGAAGATCAATTTGATCTCGCCGTGAATTCCAAGTCAAAATTATTCAAGGTAATGTTTGTTATGGCTACTTCAATAAACAGCCGTGTCTAAGTCTGCACGAATCGCAAAAAAACGTCCGTTGCAATCAGAGAAAAAACTAACTAAACCAAGGCTATTGATTCTTTAAGATTAAATTCTAATTAATGAAAAAGTCCCTGTCCTCTGTAACAGACCTTAAACTGAATTGCCACTTCAGCTAATAACTGTTACACCATGTTTTCATTCAACCCCGTTTATTTTCCATTGATTATTGATACAGCACTATCAGTAGTTGCTCAATTGTATTATCTAAGCCTACACCATGTTTGTTGTTCTATTGTCACCCTTATAAAGAAGACATAAGAGTCAGTCGTATGAAAACATCGGTCAATTTAATAGCAGCTCTCATTGACAACTTGAAGCTATTAAAGCAGGCGTAGACGGATTGATTACTAACATATACGATGTTCATGTTCATTACCGTTTGATATTACGAGAAAATTCGTAAGTACTTGATGATCCGGTTTCCTTAAGTCGTAAATAAACAAAGCGACTCGATATTCGTACCGTATAGCTAAATCCTTAGGTGCAATCCAAAAGTGTCACTAGATCCAGGACACTTGTTCACAAACACAGTCCACACCAACTGTTTGTAATTGGTGACCACTGATTATTTACTCACAAAAACACGTGGCGGTACAATTTAGCGCGGCGCAGCGCGTACGTTCGCGGCGGCGTTCACAGTGACACTGACTGAGAGCATTTTACTTTACGCTATGGTCGTGGATCAGAGTCGGCGCCCGCGCATACTTATCACTGTAATCAGGTATGTAGCAGGTAAATTGCCTCTGAAAATATATATAGATGCGTGATGCAATCGCCATGCCTGTTCTTTACCATCCTTCTGAGAACACGATGTACTGTTTGATTTGCTTTTGTTTATACTCGTTTTGAGGTGGAAGCCAAAACAGATGCCAAAAGTGTCCGTGCGCTGAATGGAATGAAATGGAAAGTTGAGGCAGTAAGGTGCGATGAAATGAAGGCGTAAGTTTATTACAAAAGTAAACGCACGAGATAAGACGCCTCATCATTATAAAAACTGAAATATAAACAATGAGAGGTTTTAACTTGAGGGATCATAAAAATTGTGTTTCAATTGTTTTCTTTTTACAGCCTTATTTTATGGAACCACGTTAACAATGTGTCTTTGGTGAATAATTGTGTTACAGCAAGAATTTTTACAAACCCAATGTTTTATACGAGATAAACCTCTACACCTACATATTGGCTTGCCTGTCCAAGGATATCGTCGTGACGTCAGACAAGGATATTCTCCTACGTCACAAAACATCGGCATCGGGTTATCGGGAGTCTGTGTTTCCCCTGCAGCAAGTGTGCTATGATTAGTTTTATTTATAGCATTTGTACTTGAATCACGTCTGTCGTGCATCGCTTTCTGTCTGGTAGGTTTAGTTTGTGCACTTTTGCCATCGTAAGAATTCGCGTCACTTAGAATTTCATCAGGAACTTCCGCCAGGCTTTATTAGGGCAATACTGAAGTTGGTAAGATGTAAGCTTTTGTGCAAGCCCCGGAATTACATTAAAAATTTTTTTTGGGTTTTAGTCCTAAACGCTGATTTTTCAATCGACAGATAATTTTTTTGTCATGGAATAAAATTGACGTCTGACAGGTTTTTTATAGAAGAACTGTCAAAAATTCAAAATTATTCCTCGGATAAAATTATCTGGCGTTGGAAAAATCGGCCCTAAGAGTTACATTTTGACAAAATCTTATTATACATATTATAGTAGATCTGATCGTCCTTAAGCTTGTGGGGTATGATATCAATAGAAGATATTTTTATTTCTATTAAACACTATTCTACTGTCGTAATACAAGAAGTAATACTCGTAAGAAGTAAATAACACATCATCGCAGCCCCACAACGCAAAGACCTTACGAACCCAAAACGATCAAGCGCTCAAACATCCATTATCTCAATTGTTTCAATACGATGCGCGTGCGACGCTGTCCTCGCGTGTCGCTCGTCGATCATTAGGGCGAGCACACACGAACTGAACGATTCATAAGATCATGAGTATTAGTTAGATACTACTACTAGCACGGAAGCCGTTGTCCGGGCTGTCATTTGTAGATCTCTGACAGTCGTTACGGGTAGTCGAATGTTAGACCACCAAGTTTGCAGGATGTATTGTGTTACCCGGTAACTGGGTTTTGGAGGTCAGATAGGTCGATCCGGTTAGACTGGAGGCCGATCCAAATGTTGGGAAAAGGTTAGGCAGATCATACTACTGTAAGGTTTGTAAATGTTTGATCATGTATAACACGATTAGAGGAGAATAATTGTGTGAAAAAAGAAATAGTTTTATTATTTATTTGTTTGGTATCAAAGGGCATTCTGATGGGAATTAATGAAATTGCCAATACACAATGAGAAAACGTGGTTATCAATTCTCGTTCCGTCTGATTATAGAAAAATGTCTGACTACACAAAGTTCAACAAAAAGCAGGCAGACGATTTAGCCAAGATTTTGAGAGAGTTACAATACAACTTTAACCATTTTCTCAATAAAACTCAATTGTTTTAGCACATTGCGCATGCGCACGGCAACAGTTTAGTACTCGCGTGACGGCCATTGATCATTAGGGATCTCAAGAGCTCACACTTGGACGATTAAATCGTTTTGATGGAATTGTTAGTACAAACTCATTTGAATCACTATGCACGTGTGCCGAATCTCGACCACTTTTTCACACAAGTGATTGTTTCTAGAATTTTACCAGTTAGTATTTTAGTTTTACCAAGGCTTTCATCATTAATTTTATTGTTGTTCTAGTTTTACTCATTTTTCTGAGTCTTCCTATTTTAGATAAGATCAAACATCATCTGTGCCTGGTTGATGAGAGCTCGCCCCCTTTTACATGGAACTTAAACATAACTGGCGAAATGTGGGTGTACCTACTGTAGGTGCACCTCTGCCTCCGGGAATACAGGCATGTTATGTTATCAATATTTATTTCTAAAAACTATTCTTACCTACCACGTTTTGTCCGACTGATTCATACAACTTTCGATCACTATCAGGTTTATTCCGCTACTAGACATAAAACAATAAAAAATCGTCCGATTTGTACATAAAAATATATAGACCATTAGGTATCGTATCATTAATTCGCACTTATATTACAGCATTGATACTGTTCGTATGTTTGCCATCGAATGACATCATCGAAATTCGATCAAGTCATGTAACAATATAATGCTAATGTTACGTTGTCACTTTTAAGGCTCCTAAGTGCGTGATACTACGTATTCGGGCACCTTTATATCATTGATGGTGTGGTTGACGATCTGTCAAAACCCAGGTGGCCTCAAATCTAAGCTTCCACGAGCCAGTCTAGGCAGTCAGCTCTACTAATAGTTCGCGCTCACTGACGTGTTTTTACCACAATATAGCTATTCTCGAACCCATACCATATATGTACGTAATTTTCTAACTACGTAATTAGAACTATATCAATCTGCCCAGCTTTTTTTAACTATGTTGGGGTGGGCTTCCAGCCTCGCCGGATGCAGCAGAATACCAGTAGTATTTTACTTACATGGAGCGACTGCCCATCTGACCTCCACAACGCATTTACTGGGTAACACGATACACTAAGACTGGGTCTGGTTATTAGACTTTTTGACAACGTACCTAATTAAAACAATGTAAGCTAAAGTTTGGCAACCGGGATCTAATCTGTAACATATTTTAGCCAACCGTCAGTACCAGCGTACTTACTACTACAGGGAAGTACAAATAAAATATTCTCAAATCACTAGAATACAAGAACAAAGCATTTACAATATTCCATATATTCACCAATGTCATAAAAACAATTATTCAATAACCAACTTGTCAGTAGGGATGCATCCGATTCGAGTATTGCCGATATATCGGCAATACTCGAAGCTTGCCGATATATCGGCATGGGCCATATTTTATGGCCGATTGAACAAAACTTTTTAAATTTCGCGCTTAAGAATGTAATGTAAACGCGCGTGTTGTCTCGTCTACTTAGTTTTTGAAACAAAAATCTCATCAATGTTAATTTTAATTACTAAAACTATTAACTAATCTCAACCTGTCTATAGTTTTAAATGGTTTTATTTAGTTTGTTCTTTTTATGTTATTAAAAAAAATAACCTGACTTGTTTTATTTATTTTTCCTTCATTTTTAGGGTTCCGTACCTCAAAAGGTAAAAACGGAACCCTTATAGGATCACTTTGTTGTCCGTCTGTCTGTCTGTCTGTCTGTCTGTCTGTCTGTCAAGACCTTTTTTCTCAGGAACGCGTGGAGGTATCAAGCTGAAATTCATATCAAATACTCAAGTCTATGGTCTCTTGGAGCTGTGAAAAAATCAAACTTCTAAGTCAACGCGATCAAAAGATACTCCCGTTTATGCCGCAAATTTTCGACACTCGCAAGGGAATCAAAACCTACAGGGTACTTCCCGTGAACTCAGAATCTTGAAATTTGGTACGAAGCAACGTCTTATAACACAGATAAAGGAAAAATTGCGAAAAGCATAAATTTTTAGTTACATCATATAATAAAAATATTTTTAATAATTTTAAACTTATTACCCCTTTACTCATGAACGCGTAGTGGTATTATATTGAAATTCTTAACAAATACTCAAGTCTATAATATCTTTAAGCTGTAACAAAATCAAACTTCTACGTCAACGCAATCAAAAGATACAGCAATTAAAGCCGCATATTTTGAAACTCGCAACTACTCGCAAGGGAATCAAAACCTAAAGGATACTTCCAGACGACCTGGAATCTTGAAATTTGGCATGAAGCAACGTTATAAAGTACACATATAGGAAAAATTCCGAAAATCTTAAATTTTTTGTTACATCACATAGTATATTTTTTTTAATAATCATAAACTTACTAGCTGACCCAGCAAACGTTGTTCAACGATTAAAAAAAAAAAACAGATGTTGGCCGATTCTCAGACCTACCCGATATGCACACAAAATTTCATGCAAATCGGTTCAGCCGTTTCGGAGGAGTTTGGAAACAAACACCGCAACACGAGAATTTTATATATTAGACTTGCTGACCCAGCAAACGTTGTTATGCGATTAACAAAAAAAAATAAAAAAATAGATTTTGGCCGATTCTCAGACCTACCCGATATGCACACAAAATTTCATGCAAATTGGTTCAGCCATTTCGGAGGAGTTTGGAAACAAACACCGCGACACGAGAATTTTGCTTCCCATTCCCTCTCGCTCCACACCATGGTCTGAACCAGGGGCCCGGCCGGCCCTACGAGAGGTCGCTGCCGCCGATCGCCTCCACGAGGACACGGCGATGCTCCGCCCAAGCGGGGCAGACCTCCACCGTATGCTCCACCGTGTCCTCTGGGCGATCCGCACAGTGGTGACACCCTGGCGTGTCCTCCCGCCTGATCCTGAACGGGAACCTCCCGAAACACCCGTGTCCGGTGAGGACCTGCGTCAGGCGGAACTCACGGTCACTCCTCAAAGAGGGGCACTACCGCCGCAATGGTGAAAACGGGTAGACCTACTTTTATTTATTTATTTAACACTTCATGCACACAAGTACAGAGGCGGACTTAATGCCAGCCTCTTTTAATTCCAGCATACGGGATGATAGCTCTAAAGAGTTTAGAAACTCCACGGGGTAGCTCGTACAATCTTCGAATGACATGACTGTATCGATGGAGTGGTACGTTGATGTATCGCTCGCTATTTCATCCAAGAGTCTTCGCGTTATCACAATGGCTTACTGCGTTGCGTCAAGTCAATGTTATCGTGATAACTTTTGAACGATTAGTCAAAATTACTTAGTGTAAAAGACAAAGTTTATCTATATTAAATACTTAAACCGACCATTTTATCAATTTTTATAAGAATTTGACAGATATTCTAAAATGTGCATGGTAAAAAATGTATCCAATTTAATTGTATTCATGGCTCAGTATTTTGCATATAGTGGCTACCACATAAGAGATAGATATATGCTATCGCGGACTTTTATTTAGAACTATTTAAGATAAACAAACTTACAGTACATTAACTTCATGTAACTCCAACGGATGCAACTCGCATGCAAAGGATGCGGAAAGAAATTAATTAATCCTGGCGAATCTAATTAGGATAATCGGATATTTTGATCGGATTATTGCATTGTCATCGATCTTTGACAGGTGTGCAAAGTTTGAAATAAATCTGATCGTTCAAAGTAGGACAAAATCGAGCTCAAAGGGGTCGGTTACAAACAAACAAACAAACATACATACAAACATACAGGTGAAACTAATAAAAGCGTGTTAATAAGCTAGTGGCAGTTGAGAGATGACCAGTCTCAACTGATGGCGCCCGTTCACGAACATGACGCGTGGATCAGCACTACTCAGCTCAACCATATTGAAGGGAACCGAATGACCCAACACACGTGCCACCATCAGCGAGACATTTGAGTGAGCATGACAAACTCTCAATTGCCATGCTCGTTCATGTCAAAAAAAAAAAACAAAAACAGTTACATTATATTACACGTGGTACTCATATTTACAAAATAAATAAAAAATGCTTCGAAGTTATACAATACTATAACTTTTCAAAAGTTAAAAATAAAAAGATTAAACATTTACTCCAAAAAAAAAAAAATACGATTAAAAAAAAAAAAAAAAACCATGTTTATAAAAATAAAAGGGAGAGCATCTCTTCCAAATATAAAATAAAAGAAAACTAATTAGTGGACCCAAGTGGCTGTGACTGTGGAGCAGGACCAGCATTAAGCCAAGCTTTTTTATCAAGGATATAATCCTCTAATTTATAATATGCTTGTCTACATAGTGTGCGTTTTATGCATGTTTTAAATTTTGTCTCGTTCAGTTGTAGAATCCGCAGTGGTATTTTATTATAAAATTTTACACAATTCCCCATAAAAGAATTTCGTACCTTAGCCAATCTAAACCGAGATTGATCCAAATTGTGCCTATTTCTAGTATTAAAATTATGTCTATCACTTCTCTTCTTAAAGAGATGAAGATTTTTCCGAACATACATAATGTTTTCATATATGTATTGACAAGGTACCGTCAGCTTTCCACATTGTTATGTTATGGATTTCATTTAGCAATAAAAATACCATAACTTTTACTTATATACCTACAGGTTTGTACGGAACCCTCGGTGCGCGAGTCTGACTCGCACTTGGCCGGTTTTTTAATTCAATAAGCGTATCGGTATCGGTATTGCCGATATTTTTATAAGAGCATCGGTATCGTATCGGCAAAAAGGCGTAACGAGGCATCCCTACTTGTCAGCTCATCACTCATTAATGTATATTTTATTTATAATTAATAATTTATCCATGGCCACAAAGTAAAATATGTATTATTTAATGATGTGTCTGACGGTACTTTGCCTCTAAAAAAGGATTCGTCCGAAGCACCACTCAAAAATATTAATAATAATGAAATTCCTGTTACGACCGGATCGGGCGAAACTCAGCGGCCGAGTCGCCTACTAAGCCGATTATTTTTGCATCATTCCCTTTTATTATCCCGAGATGTCTCACAAAGCAATGCGATAACCATAACACATATACTTTAGTCGTATGCACTTAAAATATCAATTGGAATTCACCATGGTATAATGGAAGATGAACTTTTTACAACCAGCGTTTCATGGGGTCTTGTTGATTTCGTTTTGTGTTGCCACGCTGACCATTTCTCAGAAACTGTTGTTGAAATAAATACAAAGCATCAGTAAAGGATAAGGCTTTTGCTTTGAGATGTAGATGGATATATTTAGAAAGCTCATCTTGGTAGAAGGTCATGGAACAGGAAAGAAAGTTATATTTAAGTGACGATAAAAGAACGAGACAAACCAATAGGAAAGTACAAAAACCAATGGTAAGATAATATACAAAGATTTAGATTTAGATTTCAAACAAATTTTACAGAAATTTGTTTGCGCTTACAATGGAAATTTTGAAAAAATCGCTTATTCACAGCTACAGTAGGGAAGGCTGACATTAATATTCTTCATTTCTAATAGGAGTTATTAAAAACGAATAATTAATAGCAGCTGTTCCATCACCATTTGGAACACAATCTTCCGATACGTATTTTAGCCAAGATGGAGCTATACATTCCGTATAGCTCCATCTTTTTCCCACACGAAGTAAGATTAAAATAATACTGCTGTAAGAGGTGGTGGTCACCCTGCTGGAATAGCATACGGTTTTTGATCTATTTCATTGCTAATTGTTTGGACACTGATAGAAGCCGTGTTTACACTGACGAGTAATAAAATTGTTCCGTGTGAGTGACTCCATATTCATAGGTATCCTACGTCACCGCTACACGTGGTAACATTTTCTAAACCGCATATTAGTAAGTACTTATGAGATTATAGCACAATAGCTATTGATCTAGGTGCCTGCACGCAAGGCTAAGTACATTGTGACTTGATGTATGAAGGTACGATTGAGAAGTCGGTTAAGTTAATGATCGATCTATATTGATAGGATTATGCTTAAGATTCCTCAAATAACTAGTA
Organism: Apamea crenata; assembly: GCA_949629185.1. Taxonomy (NCBI): domain Eukaryota; kingdom Metazoa; phylum Arthropoda; class Insecta; order Lepidoptera; family Noctuidae; genus Apamea; species Apamea crenata. The sequence goes on from OX451377.1 coordinate 12,612,379, forward strand.
TTAAAAAATGGGGTATTATCGATTCATCCAATACCCAGTGCGAGTGTGGTGCTCTTCACCAGCTCAGCATCAGCTGGAGTGTCCCAGATGTCCGTTCACTTGCACCCTTGACAATCCACATCTATGATGCCACAAACAGTAAGGACGTATAATATCATTGTACCGTCGCGTCGCCGTCGATAGTAAAAGTAGAAGGACCAATTGTTTGATTCCAAAGTCGTGATGAAGACCCAAAGAAAAAATCCACTTGCTCGTAAAACCATCCAGAAACGATAAATGTGATGAGAATCTGCATCGGCGAAACGCAACCGCAACCCCTCCTGTGCCCCGCTGTCCTAGAGATAACAAAGTCGCTAGCACCTATGTTTTCGTGCTATATGGTATCACTCGACCTCCATGTGCTTTCATCCCACCTGAAATGTCCACAAGACTCCTTATCCACACATCTTGAAGCAAAGTAAGCGACGTGGAACAAGTATACGCTTACGTTTTCATGACAAAACTATAATACAAATCCATGTTATAGTCACTATTACGCATCAACATTCAATGACATTATTGAACTACATATAATAAAACCTTAACAATCAGTTTATCAGAGATAAAGTCCTGATAGCCGGATCTTGACTAATCAGAGATATGACATTCACACGACAGTTGAGTCGCAGACGTTTCCTAATCTACTGATAAGAATGTGATCACTGATCGATCACTCATTTGTTTTCATAATTGAATATGGTTAGGTCAGGTCAAGGCGGGCCGCGGGCCGCGACCAGCCGGGGACCCGGTCTAAGGAAGTAGGAAGGAAACATCGGGGTGGTTTTCAGTCAGTAGAAGTCTGATAGACCCCTCCGCCCTGGGGCGGGGAACGTCCATGAAGACTTTTCAAACCGGAAAAAAAAGATTGTCAGAAGATAAATTAACTATATTATAGAAACTAGCTAGTCAGATCATTAAATTTGGATTTGTTCATGTAGCATTTAATTACTTTTTGTCCGAGAGACGCAACTCGTAACTCTCTTGTATATGCTTCGAATATCAACGGCCTCAACGGGATAGTCCTTGAACGGTAGACTGTAAAATCTCTCATACTCAATACTTTATTGTTAACAAAGTAAAAGATCAATATGGACTCTGTCGGGCACTGCATAATCATTGCCGAGGATTGAATGCCGCTAAAGAATTATATCAAGGAATGGGCTCACAGATATTCTTCTATGTACGGGTTGCAGCATCCACTTTTGCATCAGTATCTACTCCAATTGCTTGTGCTCCCCCCCCCCCCCCATATCCTCCACACCAGTCTATATCTAGTAGCCTCTTATTGAAAGTGCAAAATATTTTGAAGACAGACTAGACACATTTTTTATAATGTCAGCGTTTTTTGCAAACATTTGGCACGTTACCGTCATAACTATTATATATTCTATGACGTTAGATGTTCTGTTGCGATAGTAGGTTCACGCCTTGGAGTGGTGACGCTTCCAGTTTCCATCCATCTCGTAAAATGTAAATTACGTTTTAGTGGACCTGGCCAAGAAGAGGCCCGGCCTTCAAGGTTAGTACTGTTTCTGGCACTACATAGGCACACTCTACTCGTGTCTTAAATACTATTGTAGATACCATGAACTGGACTGCCTCGGTAAATTGGTCCCAAGCGGTTGCTACTGCTGAGCATGAGGTTCTGGGTTCGATTGCCAGGCTAGGCAAAGTGTCATTGGGTTTTCCTATCTGGTATTTCTCAGTAGCAGCCCGTAGTCTGGATTTGTGGCTGGTTGATGGCAATAGGCTCGCCCTCTATTACATGGGACTTAAACATAACTGGTGAATTGTGGGTGTACATCTCTGCCTAACTCTCCGGGGAATGCAAGTGTGGTGTTATGTTATGTTTATGTTATGCAGATACCAACAACTATATTTTCGTGGGCCTCCGAGTTTTTTCTGTAATTACGGCACTCAACCGGTTAAAAGAGCCAGTAAGCTGATGCTACCAGTAATCACTTTTTACGCTTTTTAGGTCTCATGTTTCCTCTGTGTTTTGTCAAGCATGACACCATGAGAATACTTATCTCGTAGGCTTATTGATTGCAGTTTACTAGGAAAACGGTATTCAAAATATTAAACACATGCAAATTATCGATAAAAGTCTAGATATACAATAAGCTTCTCTTTGTGCAGTTTCCTGATCATATTAAATTGTATTTTCATTTATGGGTTTTTATTTTGTAACGATTATTTTTTTATAATGGTTTAATGAATTTCAATCAATTCTTTCTGCAATAAAATCATGTAAGTGCATCACAAAAACTGTGACCTTCAAAGCTTAATTATTTATCTTTAAACGATAATAATTAATAACCTTATAGTTCCCCCGAGGTTTACCTGTAGCACCTAACTTCATTAAATATATCTAAATCGGTACAAAAACACACTTATACAGAAACTTCACGGTGCGCTTGCGCGTATTATTCCGTCCAAAACAAACAATTGCGCCGACTTGCGCATCATAACAAAAAGCTGATGACCGCACAGACAGTCCAATAACACTACACAATACCACTGAAACTTCAACTTTAACTACACTAGCATAAATCACTTTTTAGGTTGCTCTTGAGGAGTCAATAGCGGCATTCACGCGCAATCAACCCGCGCCAAAACCGTAGAACGCGCGAAAATTTATGTCACTATCCGCCATTTTGTTTTCAAATCGCTCGTTACAGATTTATAGCGTATTTTATTCATATTTAACTGTGGTTTATTAGCGATTGTGGAGACGGTCGGCGTCGCGAACGCGTACTAGCGGTCTGGTCCAAAATAGAAAAACTAATTGGCCAGACGGCCAGACGGTTAGGGTTGAAGCTAAAATTATGTATTAGATCCGCGAAGATTCACAACTCAACGCACTCGTCCAAGGTGGCGGCGAGCAAAAGCCCTAAAAATAAAAGTTACGTTACGCTTGTATTTACCTTATTTCATGTGGACTCTCATAATTCTGTCGCGTGGGAAACTCGTTAAAATGGCGCATTTAAAACAGAGTGCAATTAAGAGCCAGTGCATTCGTGCTTGGAATTACCATCGGGACCATTGTAGATAATCTTGTCTGTTTGAGACTGGCATTAAAACATTGCACGTTTTGGAACGAAGCTCTTTAAAGTGTTTAGACGATGCAGGTCATTTGTTGCTTCAATTTTGTTGTATGCCACAGGCAAAAAGCTTTGTTGGTGTAAATGAGGCTTTATACAGACGATAGAACAGTCCATATTACAAGGCAGATGTAAGTGAAAACACCACGCCCTAGGTATAGTGACCTTATTGGTGATTTTCTTCAGAAAGGTCAGATGCGTAGTGCTTGCTACCGGCATGCGTGTATGACCATGTGTGAACGTAAACGAGGCAAAAGAATAGAATAGTCCATAGTGCATATTCCAGAAACATACGTCACTGAATTTGTAAGTAATAACGAGACTTACAATAAAATAATGTATAACAGGTCCAGATCGATCAGTCAGTCAACCGTAATCGACGTAGTAGGAGACTAATAAGTAACTAACAGCACTTTGGACACTGGTGTCAACGTGTTAGTTCAATGACATAGCAATGGCACTTGCATAATGTGTGCTGTTATAGCCTAATTCTCTGGCAATACATTATAGAACTTCCCGACGTTTTTCAAGACAATACAGTGGAAATATAATCTTACAGTGGAATACTGTAAGATTAGACTGTCAGAGAATTAGGCTATAACAGCACACATTATGCACGTGTATATGTACAGACGCCAGCACATCAAGTTAGTAGTAGCTTGATGTGCTGGCGATGTGCTAGTGTCTGTACATAATTTTCAACTTAATCGCATTAGGTTCAAATTTTATTGGGAAAATTTGACAGTTTCAGGTAGCTTGATGTGCTGGCGTGTGTACACACGGCTACACATCAAGCTATGCAAAACCAGTATTGGCTGACCGTTCATTGTGAGAAAATATCATACAAAGTGAGGCCAAGACAAACTAGTTTTGTATAGCTTGACGTGTAGCCGTACACGGAAACATACAATATCAGTGTCACTTGAACAAATGTCGAGGTTTAAAAATAAAACAAAGGAAATTAAAGAATCAATTGGAAAACAAAAAGAGTGTGTTTTGATTTTATGTATTTTATTTTCTCTTCTACTCTTACACACTGTGTCTATATAAGTACATCTCTTTCTATTTATCTCCTATAGCGATTTCTTTAGAAATTGGCACCACCTTTGTATTTATTTTTCTATTCCTTACTTCTTGCCTGTTTATACATGTGTGTGTTCATAAACTGTTGAAAGAATCAGATAAATTATACAGATGAATAGAGCTAGAAATTGTATAGGGATGGGATTGGATACTATTATCGTGGTCCTTTGTAGCTTTCCAAGAGTGGTGAAAATCTATATATCGGCTGACTTTTTTACCGTCTGGACAAAAACAGGATATAAAAGGAAAACGGAGTAGAAGCCTATGGCACAGATTATTTTTTTTATAAAAATTTAAATTGATTGAAGCCGGCCGATGGCTTCAATCAAAGGCTTGAATGTCGCTACGAATTCATTGATACATTTTCGCGCGCAAAGATGGGTGCCGTTAAGTTGATTTTTTATATTAATAGTAGTTTTTTTTTTTCTTTAGCCGATAATGTCCTACTGCTGAGCAAAGACCTCCCTGTTTATGTTCTATAATTTGTATGGTGTACAATAAAAAGTATTCTATTCTATTCCCTACTCTCATTCCACCTCTCTGTCCAGAGCTGCTAAGGACCAATCTTTATCAAAACTCCAGCTCATCACGCCATCTCCGTCTGGGCCTGTCGATTTATGGCCGGTATAGATAGATCATCATCAGGATAGATTCTCATACGTCCAAATATAGTAATATTGAAGGCAGCACTTACATTTTCAACGGAGCACGTTGTTAATGGTATCTTTTGTCCTTGGACGTAATCGGTATCAATCAATCATTGATGATCATAGAAATGTATAAAAAGTGCCCTAACAGCCGGTTCTTTCCCTGCCATAACTAATCTCATCATCGATAAGTAGTTAGCAATCATTTTATATATCTTCAACCATTTTTTTAACAATTTAATTGCACTTGGCTTTCAGCCGTCTATTTTAAAACTATCCAACCAAATTGCTCCACTGTCGCGTGAATTCAAAATACGAAAAAATCCACAATCCTCATTCAAGTAGACAATCATTATCCACTTTGTATACAAAGCCTTTCGTGTACGATCACAATTCACGTGTTTCATGCCTCTCCTCATGATACCAATTACCTATCGTTAATATCTGCACGTGGGAGCTGTAGTACAGTCTGTTGTCAACATTATCTGACCCACCCTAAAAACAAACGAATTTGGACCCTCTGCCTGTAGCATTAAGGTTTATTCAACTTATATGAGCTTGTCAGAGAAGTGCTCGAGGACTTGATGAATAAATACAATAACAATACAGACACGCAAATTTGATCTTTAACACGAAACACTAAGGTAAACCCACCTAACAATGTCGGTGCCACCGGCATTATATATCATTTTGTTAAGCTATTTTAATCTTTATCTCGTTCACGTTAAAGTTGAAAAGCTTATAAGTCACACTTCATAATTACAACCGAATCTTTAATTTCGCGTATTTCTAACAAGTTCATGTGGCTTAGCGGTTTGATGCTGGATTGGCGACGAACAACATGTGGGTTCGAAAACACAGTCCACCTATCATCAGTTTCTTTTTTAATTTGTTTTCATTTCTTTAATATATCTTACATTATTAAAGAACGACCAATATGATTTACGCCTAATAACTTATCTTGTAAACAGGTGGGTAAATTAAAAAAACTTTAAGTTCACAGAATTTATATTTACCAAGAATGGTTGGATACGAAGTAAAACATATATTTGCTCCGTGAGGTAGATAATAAATTCATCTAAGTGACAAAAGTTACACTACGCCTAATAGCAGTGACTGCGCACACATTTGTAAATCGTTTCACATAACTTGTTATATTTTTAAGCAATTTGGTGTAAAAAAAGCATCATGTCGCAACTTAATGACTATACCAAACATAAAATCATATTTTTACATGAGCAGAATGTTGGAATTAGAGAGATTGGTCGTCGACTTAATATAGCAGTAAGTGTTTTTTTTATTTCTATTTTATTTGATTGATTGTGATTAATGAACGTGTAGTTGGCGATTTCATTACATTTACTCCTTACAAGTTACATACACGGTTCCAAAAATGTATTTTTTTTTTTGTTTTAGAGAAATACGGTCAGACTATGGCTAAGACGTTATGGAGACAATGGCAACATTCAGCGGATTCATCCAGGAGCAAAAGCCATCAAGTATAGTCCCGAATTCGAACGCCACCGGGCCATTGTTTCAAGCCATGTCGCAAATCCATTTTTGCCCATTCGTGTAAGCGCAATAAACCACAATATTTCAGTGGAAACAGTGAGAAGGCATTTACATGCTGCTGGGATATGGAATTATAAACCGGCACCGAAAATTGCATTGACATCTATGGGGTCAAATGGTTTTAAATTGGGACACAACGGAAGTCCGAAACAAACACAACTTGGTTGAGATTGTGACATCGACTTGGGAGCACATGAGATGCAAAGATTTGTGTTGGAATATGGTGCGCGGTATGCGTAGCCGCTTACAGCAAGTTATAACAGGGGACGGTGCGCCACTCCGCTACTAATTAATCTAGTAGGTATTTTTAAACACACCATGTAAGTAAATGCTCAATGGATTGATAGTTGAACCATTAAAAGGTTGCAGATTATGTGGTGATGTTATTGTTACAAATAGATTTTTTCTATTTAAATAACATGTTTATTCACTACATATAGGCAGCTATAAATCTGTAAAGCATTTCACAGATGAATTCATTTTCTCGATAGCAAACTTTTAAGCATAAGCATGCCTTTTTTAATGTTTATAAATGGTTAGATTTGATTATGGCATACTAATATATGTATAATAATTTGGAAATATGTATATGAGCATTTACTTACTTTATCTTACCTAAGTGTTGTAATGAAATAATAAACATTTTAAACTTGCAATTGTTTAGTTTTATTTATTTACAAACTGCCCGTTTAAAAAGACAAGACCCTACGTCATCCATTAAATAAATGTAAAAAAAGTGTAATAAAATAATTAAAAAAAAAAAACCAGAGCAAAAAGATATATTTAGGTCAAACTTGGTTTCGAACGCAGACAACGATGAACACCGCACTACCTTAGTGACCACAAGACCAACTCAACTCTTATAAGCAGTATTGAAATTTGATCTTAGTTGTAATGCTAGACGGAATATTCTAAAGAATATGAACCATATAGAATACTATCATAAAGTTTATTCTTGCACAGCACAAGTAGCCAACCTTCTCCTCCTGCAAATAATTATTTTTTATTATAAATAATCACTCCATTGCGACATGATAATAAATAAAACTACCTACAAAATAGAAAATAAAAAATTGTAAAGAGACGTTGTTTTTGCAATTTTATAAAGCAAGAATATGTTTGCGCGTAGTCACCGCATACCCTTAGTAGCATTTGAATACCAGTTTTATACTGAATACGAATATTTATTTTTCAACTACCCACTTATTACAAGTTATGCGAAAATATTACAATTTTAGAAAGTTTATATTTGAAGATTATCTGTCTATAGTTCTTTACAATAATGCAAGAAATACTTTTGGAATAAATTCTAAATTGAAAGCAAAACAATATCATCGCCGCAGGATTTGATCTCGCAACTTGTTTTTCTCAGTCTTATACACAGACCACGATACCAGAATTACTTGATCGTAGTCATTAAAATAAGCTATTACACTAATTATATTATAACAAGTAGTTATAACATATAACTTAATGCTAACGTTATAAAGATCAAATTTGCGTGTCTGTATTATTATTGTATTTGTTCTCCGAGTCCTCGAGCACTTGTCTACTAAGCTCATATAAATTGAATAGACCTTAATGTTACAGGTAGAGGGTCCAAATTCGTTTGTTTTTAGGGTGGGTCAGATAATGTTGACAACAGACTGTACTATAGAGAGCCTTCTAGTGTTTGTGTCATTGTCTTTATGTGATTCTTTAAGTGATGGTTCAAATGCTAACAGTGTTTGTTAGAACAATTAATTGAGGAGCTTAATAGTAACGCATTGAATGAATATCATGCATGATCCTCCTGCCCTTATCACAATTTATCTCGGGTCGGTGCAGCATGTCTTCTTCTTGAATACATCTAGCTGTTACCTTAGTAGTCACCTCCTGTATAATCATATCACCTTTCACAAAAGATTTCCGAATCATGTCGGGGTCGGCTTCGAGTCTAATCGGATGCACCTGAATCCCAGTTTTTACATGGAGCAACTGCCTGAAAAATTATCAGATATACTAACCAAAATTTTCTCATGCATCTAAAATATGAACATCACGTTCTTCCAGGCAAAATAAACCTTGGTATTCGATCTAATAACCGCAAGAATGAAGAAATGACAGGCTCCTGGCTGGTTGCCAACCAAACAACATCCTTCAGACGATCTTAATCCAGAAAGATTAATAGTGCATCAACATTGAATACAAATATTTTGGCTTTTTGTCGCTTTGAATCTTGGTTAAACTTGAGGTAAACAATGAAATTGTTAGCCTCGGTTTAGTTAGGGAGTTCATCAATTTTCTAGGTCCCATTAATTTCTATTTAAGGACTTGTAAGGACGAGGTTTAAGGAAGGAAGGGCCTGCGTTGCATCATGTGACACCTTCTCTGATTTGAACTTGCATTCTCCCTTTTCCTTCTACGTTACCTACCTGTGACCATTAACCTACTTGCAATGTTGGTTGTGGAATCGTGGTTAAGGGTTTTCCCTTTTGTGCGAAACCTTTCTTTTACTTTCCAATTACAATAATTTACCATTATTGATTCGATAAATAATAAATAGTATAGATAGAACTTAGACTTAAAATTAAAAGCACCAATTTGATTTAGATTGTGGTTGGATGCAGCAGTAAAGTTTTGTCTTAGCTTTATTAAGTATAGAAAAAAAGTAAGTTGTCAAATTCAGTACGTTCCGCTTGGCATGCTCCTGACCTGTAACGTTGCTTCACCTAAAGTTTCAGCAATGACGATGAGGAATATTTTCAGGAAAACTCCATGACTAGTACCAAAAAAACAATAGGCATTGATTGATGATATTAAACCTAACTTTTAAAATCATCTATTCCAGGAAAATGTACCAGTTCCAGAGAACAGAGACAATTAATGAATCATTTCTTGGAATTACCGACTGATGCGTGTTTTAACCGTTGACGCGCGTACGCATACCTATCTAGTATCGCTAAATAATATATGTATCTACAATTGTATTGGCGCCGTCTGGACGAAAGAACGCATCTATTCTAGGTACTAAACCAGCTTTCTCAAGTGATTCAGAGCAAAGTTTTCACCCTCGAAAGAGATTACTTTATTTGGTAATCAACTTTTTGGACCTTACACACCATAAACTAAACCACAATCACTAAGTAATAAACCACCAGAATATCATTGAAGGAAAGCCAGCATTAACCAATAGTTTGAGTCACACACTCTATGTCTAATGGGAAAACTATCCCCTTTCAAAAGAACCTCAGCATCTAGACGAGGCTGGAATATCTGCAGAATCATTATTTCAAGGAGTAATTTCTGAGAATGTCTCCCAGATGTTAGTAACATTCGAACGTACGTATGCGTAAATGCGGCTGGCACGGCTGGTGCGTAGACGCAGTATATTTAGCTTGCACTCAGTGACGTATGAACACGTCAGAGAGGTCTGACGTCACGATTGTTCTACTTTGCACCTAATAAATGATGCATTGGTAATTAGTATTGGTTTGTCTAGTCCAGTTAATGAAGCAGCTGCTAGTACTGTTAATAGTGTTTTCAGTTAATTAGCATAACTTGAAGGGTCGGAAAGAAGAAATTCATAAATGAATGCTAGACTAATTTCCAGTTATAATAAAGGATTGCTTTTAAAATAGCAATAGCTTAGTTGGAATACGTGTAAGAGGTTTTGCAAAGAGTCAAGCACGTGCTAACTATATTTTGGTAAGATATGATGGAGCCGCCGAGAAAGAAGAAAATACATTTATCTGGCACAGACTAAAAGACACACAATACACCAGATAAAAAAAAATAAAGATCAATTAAACGTGTAAAGTCCGATGTAAGAAATTAGCAGGAAAGTGTGCCTCACGGCTGCGCTAAAAAGGAAAAGGTGGTGAGCGCGTAACGCAAGGGTTGGATCGAGGTGGCTTTAGAAAAGGATGCCTGGAAGGATTTGGAGAAGGCATTTGCTCAGCAGCGGGTAAGCATTCGCTAACTTAAAAAAAAATATGTACTTGCCAACAGTACTAAAATAAATACTACATAAATTACCTTTTGAATAACTATAATTGTAAATATCCTTTTTGGCTTTGTAAAACCATAAATGGTGCAGTAATTGTTGCACTTATAAATGTAAAGGAAATGATCTATTAAAATTACTGTGTAAACAATAAAATTGTTGGCTAACCTAAATAAATAAATAAATACGATGATTCGATGACTGAAGATTATCCAGACGATAAAAAAGGATCTAATGAATGTACTTTGGTGAAAAACACGAAAGAAAGGATGAACCCAAAGCCTAAAGCAGAAGAAACCATTACGCCACTACTCGTGTACTCAGTGACGTATACAGACTAATAAAAATAGACGGCGCACATAATTTTAGAAGTGAGGTTAAACTCTAATGTTATGACTGGCGGTGTCATAAAACATTTCTTTGTTTGGCTGGTCGTGATGCTGTGACTGGACCATGTGCGTAGTTTTACGAAATTGTGGATGCTAAACGTCATTGCAGATACGATGAGCGCAAAGAGGTAAATTTAGATACTGCACGATGTAGTAAAGGAAATGTAGTACTCTCTTATACAGTTCCTGGTGAAAAAGAGAATGAGGAACGCGTTTTTTTTTCGCTATACAACTACTTGCCATCACCAACCAGCACACCAATTGCACAGTTTCAATCACAATCTGACGGATTTTTAAGAATATTGCTAAAACATTGCTTGATATGTTTAAAAAATTCGCCTGCTCAGCAATGTAAATCTTGGTCAGATGTGCATGTACAGAAACCTGAGAAAAATCTTTGGTACTTATTACTTTCGCGTAAAATAGTCGACGGTTATCACCAATGAAATGATGACGCATGGATAAATAACTAAAAACAACACTCTTCTACTCAGTTCCATTAATCAAAATGCCGTAAGAATTAATATTTTTATTGTGTTTACATTATAATTGGGCTAGTAGTTGAGATAAGACAATGCAAAAGAAAACAGGGGGTCTACTCCGAAGTGCAAAGTGCGAATGTTCGGATCGGATCGACACATGGCCGAAACGAATATTATTGAAAAATGCGAAAAAAGTTCGGATCGGCTCAGTTGGGTCGAGACTATCCTACTAATATTATAAATGCGAAAGTTTGTATGTATGGATGTATGGATGTTTGTTACTCTTTCACGCAAAAACTACTGAACAGATTTTGACGAAATTTAGCACACAGATAGTTTATAACCAGGATTAACATATAGGATACTTTTTATCCCGACATTCCCACGGGATCGAAACTTATGCGGGTGAAACCGCGGGGCGCAGCTAGTAGTCAATATTCGAAAGAGTGTAGGAGTGTAGGATCGGAACCGATCGAATCAAATAGTAACTTCGTAGCAGGAAACGGCCAAACATTCGGCCGATACTAGGAACTTCTACAATATAGGCTTCTTCTGGGCAAGCTCGTTCCACCGTAGATCTCATCCCTGCCTCTAGGCTGGATTGAGGTCAAGAGTGAGCCCATTGTCAATAAATAAAAAATAAAAAAATACTACTTCGAAGTAGACCCTCTGGACTAATTTGAGTAAGCGCACATTTTATGACTGGAATTAAATTAGCCGCAGTCATTACGTCATCAAAACAATAGATATTAGCTTTGTTAGTCACACTGCTACAGACACGCATTAGAGTACCAGATTAAAATTGTGATAGCAATATGTACAGACGCCAGCACATCAAGCTACTACAAACTGTCGAATTTCTTTAATAGATTTTTAACTTTATCGCTAAAGCATAAGGTTCAAGGTTGATTGGGAAAATTTGACAGTTTCGGGTAGCTTGATGGGTTGGCGTCTGTACAAATCAGTCATAGAGCTTATATGCACATTGCTTCTAAGGAATGATATGAGTTTTATAATATAACATCGCTTTCATTCCCCGAATGGCCATGTATAAGTCCCGTGTAATAGGGTGCAGCCTATTACCATCAACCGGGGACGAATCTAGACTCCGGACTGTACTGAGAAATTCTAGATGGATAAACCCAATAACACTTCACGATCCAGGAACCGAACCCAGGACCTCACGCTCAGCAGTAGCGCTTGTGACCATTGGAACAACGAGGCAGACAAGAACGAATGTGTTGCAGATGAGAAAACTAGTCTTAACAATCCCAGTTATTAGGAATCAATGCCAATGAAGGTACGGAGACATTGCATGAGCAGTCTTGGCCTAGTAAGGTGACGATGGCCCTTTTCAGCAGCATGGAGATTGGTTAGATTTAAGTTGGTAGTTGGGCCGAAAGAACCCAGATAGATTTCAAGACAAAAATGTCAAGGTGCGTCAGGGAGATACTTATATATAGATATTGATTCAAAAAACCCGTATCTACACGATTTCCCAACCGAATCGTACCGATAAAGTTATCAACATACATAGGCTTAGTACTGTCAATCTTACAAGAAAACTGAACTCCAAACTTGAGCCTAATAATCCATAACAGATGATCGGGTTTTCCCCCTAAATATAGTGCACGTAGTGCTCCGTAGTTTCTGTCTACCCCTATGGCAAAAAAGCCGTGAGTTTATGTGCCTGAGACGAGGAAATCTTTGAGAAGTACCCGATTTCCATGAAGGTCCGTGCATGCATGTTTTTCAATTAAACCCCTACTGAGGCAGGGATGGGCTATGCGAAGGAGCTTTGGGACCTAACTGAAGGACCACGCGGTGTAGAGGAACTAGTACTCGTAGAACCATAAACCACGAAGTGTGGGTAATAATGTTGATCACATTCAAAGAAACTGGTGTTGACCTAGTTGACCGCCGCATCTCAATTCTGCGGCAGTGACATTGAAATTCATAGAAAAATAGATTTAATGAATCATCTTCACGAGTTTGGTGTACATATTTATTAAATATCACGGTTCCACTGTATGTACACGATTTACACAAAGTTTGTATGTACATATTGTATACGTCACATAAAAAATGACTCCGTAGAATTTGTGTGTTTGGATTGCGATTGCGTTATACAGATTCGTGTCTCGAGTTCTTCTAAAAATGTCTCTATTACGAGACAAGTTAATCTAATAATTCTCGTACAAACATGGTCTTTAATTATATTAGGTAGATATGTGTGACTTCAACTCAGCCTATCGCAGTCCACTGGTGGGCATAGACCTCTTCCAGACTGCGCCGCAACACCCTGTCTTCTGCCTTCTTTTTTTAGGTCATCCGTGTGCGTGACCTAAAAAGGAACTTTATTTTTGGACGGTCTGACATATCCAATTTTTTCTATAAATTTTTAAGAGGGTAAGGGGGGGGGATGTCATGCACAGCTAAAAAGCCATGCCTACATGATATTCACCCCTATAAGTGTGGATTGGCTACAGCCTTGATTGTACATATAAGCACATAAAGATGTTTTGATTCGCTTCGAGCACTGGAAACGGTCAGCACTATTACCTAATTATTAATATTCTATTGTACCAAGCAATATGGCCTCTACAGCTAACGATTCGTCAATATAATCCCACGAACAGTCCAAGGGTCCCAGACATACATTAATGACCTCCACTGATCACGATTAGTAAAACATTCCTCATGATTATTGATACTGGTTTGCGTCGGTTCCAAGCGGTGCTCACTGGTCTTAAACTTTTTATTAAACGGTGTAGAGTTCATCTTTGTTCAATGTTGTCGTGGTGTTGAAAGATGGTTTCTTACAGGAGACTTGAAATAAAATGGCCACCACGGGTGACGATACTGAAATGTCCGGCAGCACGCACAGCAGTGTTAACAAAACCATTATAAGCTGGCCTCTTATTGTATTGCAGATCCTTACTACGTTAGGCCAAAGTGTTACCACCTTAGATATCCGTGGTTAGCACTGACGACCGGCCTGCAGACCCTACAGTACGCTCACCAGGAAATCTACTCCGTTACCATCTAGCTGACTGTGTTTACTACGACACAAGTTATCCTTAATCAGTGCCCTAATTGCGTAAGTTACTATCAATCTCAATCTAAATCATTTTAAAAGATATTGCTAATCCATTGCTTCATATGTTCAAAAAATATGTCTGCTCAACAACGTAAATAACGCAATGAATGTTTTTGAACTGTCGAAATGAAACCCATTGCTACTGATAGTAAGTACGTTACACAATTACCCCGAGGTCGTGTCGATACAAGAGAAGAAAACTGACTCATGAGCATAATACGAGTAAGCGTACTTTTAAACCGGAATTTTTGAGTTAAAGTTAAAAATATTTAATAAATAATTTCTTATGACAAGGATGGGTAGACCCCACAAACGGTATGCAAGCCTCGTCAACAGAATTGTAATTGCAAACTAATTGAAATGAGCCATTATAATAGTTATTTATGTACAACGTGAACCATAGTAACCCGTTTCTCACAGTGCTCTCACGACATGAACGTCGCAGAATGTGTTTGCATGTTGCTATGCAGGTGGTTTTTTTTAGCCAAGGTTTCCACTGCCGGGCAAAGGCGTCCCCTTTCTCCTTCCAAACCCTGTATTTTGCAATCTCTGGCCATGTTGGCTTAGCTGTGGTCTACCTCGACGTCGATGTCCTCCATCGCTCCGGGTACGTTCGTGGGAAGTGTCCGGCCCAGCCCCACTTTAGCCTGGCTGTGTCTCCAACATCCGCTACTTGAGTTACGGAGCGCAGCGTGGTGAGGACATTAAATAAAGGAAGGGGTAGGCAGACATAACGGTAACCATATTTCGCCAGCACTTTCTCATGTAAGTGGGGGCGAGTCAATGGCCACTGATCGGAACCTAATCCAGATTCCCGGCTGCCAATGAGAATTGCTAAATGGAAAACCTCACTATCTCCAAGACTAAGATACAAACCAGGATTCTATCCTACCCTACCTTAACAGGATCACAGCTAGTACTAGAACAACGAGGTTGACAACGATTTTAGAACGAGGTTATCATCATCACAAGTTTGTAACAGGCAGACGAAGTCATTCATCATCAAGTGGGCCATCATCCGCCAGTTTCTTCACTTGAGTCCCCATATTTTTTGTTGTTTGCACGATCATTTTAGAACAGTGTCTTATGACAATACCTAGATATGCCTATGTATATTGTTTCCATGGAGCGTTATTGTAATTGCAAATATGTACGATAAAATTATAAATAACACAGTGATTTATAATGTTGGAAATCACGCGAAACAATGCATTATTGGGTTCTTATTCCGAATAGATTGTGTTCATCAATATGTAACAGGTTTATCAATATTTTTTATAAATTGTTAAGTGTTAGAGAAAAAACTAGGTAAGTACCTACTTGGAAGAATTGATGAAGCTTTGAAGATGACTGTCATGCCATTTGCTAGTTATTAGAGCGTCAATATCAAAGTGCTATTTAGATTCTCGTTGGGCTAAAGTTAACTAAAAATGGTTAGTCTTTCCATTCCATTTTCCTTTAATCTAACCTATCCAAATGTTTCCCTATTTTGTTACCTAATGTCCTTGAATTAAGAACTATAGAGTAAAACTTAATTGAAACTTCTTTAAACGCATATTTTTAGCACACATTAAAACGAATCATCCTGTAATGTTCCCACTGCTGGGTCTCAAGCCTGCCTGTAAGACGGTATCGGCGGTGAAATGCACCACGCGGGCCTTACGGGCTGCATAAAGATAATCAGCCTATAACGTTCCCACTGCTGGGACACAGGCCTCCTCTGTGAGTGAAAACATAACGCCTGTAATTCCCGAAGGGTTCGACCTTCGGGAATTACGACCGAGACCCTCCTTTCCTCAGTACTTAATGTTTGAGTCACATATGTTGTAATCGTATTGAACTTTTTATTAAAACATAATTATTTTCAGACCAGTTGATAAATAAATATGTAGGTATACTAAGTTTACATAGGAGTACGCGGCGCTATTTGCCAAAGATCACACACGGCAAACTAACTTGTGTTCATGATAACTGTGACAGATGTGATAACGTGATAAGTTCAAAACAGCGGCACTCGTCTGTCGCGTGGTGTTACCGGGTTTAGTAACGAGTGAGATATATGTACTTCTGTAGTAAAATTATTAAAAGTCAAAGAAATATTTAGATAATTATTTATTATATGAAAATAATAAATACCTTGAAGAAAATCAACGGCACGGTTTCATTACGGTACGCCGTATAAACCGCGCCGTAGAAAAAATGTGTCTGTCAACAGCTTTCATAGAGATCCATACAGCACTGACGACCGCGCCTACACACGGCGAATAAACCGTAGATTTCACGAGGTATTCCACTTAAAGCACTACGCCACGAAAAACGTGTGTGTACAAAGGATCTGAGTTGCCCAATCGGATGAGGGAAGGCTCATCTGGTGAAAATTGCAACCTTACAGGTGGAAGGCAGAGAAAGTTCCACAGCAAAAAACCTACAGAGGTAGGTAGATGTACTAACATGATTTAAGACTTTGTATTTCGTGGTTTTATGTACTTACTTGTGAAATCTTATCACAGTTCCAATAAAAGTTAAGCTAGGTAAATTATTTAATTCTTTTAAATACTTTAAACATTAATTAAAATATTAACAGCTACTAGTATATCATATTTAATAAATATACTAGTAGATGTTAATATGTAATATTTTAATAAATGCTTTTATGGGTAGATATTAACTGGATAAATTATTGAAATCTAGGCTTCACACGAAGGTAGCTGAACTTAAATACAAGTAGCCTTAACGACTCTTACACTGTTGAATTACGGCGACACACTAGCCACGCGATGCTATAACTGACAGTTTAACCAACACCGTCTACGACCTACTAGGTACATCACACAGCTATAAAAATATTGAAATAAATAAAATAGCAAACAATATAAAATCTTTCTTTACATCTCCGAACTTACCCGAAGCTCAACTTCGTCAACTCAGTAGATGGACTGTCAAAATATTTACCGTTCTTGACAGTTTTTCAGCTGAAGCCTCGTGACACCGTGACATAAATCTAGTAATATTTATTTGTGCTGTGCCGGTAGTGAACTCACCACACGTGATAGTATATTGTTTACCAGCAATGATAGCTTACCTGAAAAGAAATATTAATTTATTTTTAATTACGTACGATAGTACAAAATATACACCTTCAAGATAAAATATAACACGTGTAAAGGAGGGTAGTGTAGTAAATATTAGTAAAGCCAAATTAGAGTGAGTCCAAGGACCTACTACCACACTTAATTCTACTTCCGAATAGCAGTATTGCTGTGTTCCGGTTTCAATTGAAGGGTACCAGTAGAATACAGAAACAACTAAGAAACTTTTGGAACACAAGGGACAACAGAAAACCTTGAACCGAAATGTCCATTTTCAGAGATTTTTTAAGGAAAGCCTCAGCTCAGCTGTGGATTACAATTGTCTTTGCATTACAAAAAGCTGTAGAACCGCCCTTGGATTAACACCTTGCTGACTGTAATTTTTCTACCACGGAGTAATTGCGTTGTGGGGGCGACTGCCTATCGTCAGATAGGCAGTCGCGATCTGTGTAAAATACTGGTATTTCAGCCGCGTGCGGTTAGACTAGAAGCCGACCCCAACATATTTGGGAAAAAGCTAGGCAGATTGAATAACCTATAGTTACTTGTAATTGTAAGTACTTTTTATACTTGAAAAAAAGAAGCTCTTGGACTTAATTTTCGGGTCCTGAGAAACGACGCAGAAACACTGACCGTGCGAACTGCGTCTAATTTTTACTAATCAACAATTACACTTACAATTAGTTGCTTTAGACAATAGGATACATTATGGTGTGACGCACATCACGCTTCTACTATGGGATCTGCGGAGCGGCCGTTTTGATGGGGCGACCGAATTCCTCAGCTCGTTAAATAGCTTATATTTTCAATGACCTGTCATTGAGATGACATGGAATCAATGTCATGTTGAAACCCAGACATGGTAGTTACCGAAATCAAAAGTAGTTCGTCTGGACTACAAGATGTAATTTGCACACTAGTCTTGAGCTGTATCCGGTAAGACTGGAAGCAGACCCCAACAAAATAGTTAGAAAAAGGCTAGGCAGATGATGGGTCGAAAACTGCAGGCTGCACAAAAGCAAATTGTAAGTGGTCGTTGTTGCCTATATGACCTTATCGAACACCAGAGGCTTCGCAGTTTATGTGCCTGTGATTACCTACAGACATAAACTGTCGGTCGTCACATGAAGACAGACATTACCTTGAAAGTCTTGACAAGCTGTATAGCCTCAGAATTAATAGCAAAGATCAAGAGGATGGTCTGTCTACTACTTGTACCTTCCATCAGAATCTAACAACAAGAATACAGGCTGACAGGGATATCGACGCGCTAACTGTAACCATGAATTCAGCACATGATTCTAAACACCCTAGCGTAGACTGAGAATCTGCTGTTTCATAACAAAGTGCTCTACGCGGTCAATAGCATTTTTTTTTAATTTCCGAAAAATTTCTGCACATGGGATTCCAGAATCATGTACTAATATGGTAAGCGGTGGCACGTCGATGTCCCTGCCACCCTGTTTAACAACGAAGTGGCGGTTGACGACTGTAAAGCGATTTTTGTCGGTACTTCACAAACGAATTCAATTTACACTACTAATGTGCCTAGTAATAATTACAGAGTATCTATTTACGGCGCCCCTATGTTTAAAGAAATACCTTTGTATATTGTTTAGTCTCCTCTTATCAGACGCATAATAATGGAGCTAATTCTATTTTGTGCTATCAGCACTGTGGTACCGTTGTTTTAATAATAAATTACATTAGCACTACGTCACTATGTGCCAGTGCCAGTTTCCGGGGCCCCATTATTGAATATGAAAAGCACCTGCCATTTGATCCGTGTATATTATATATCATTGTTCAGACAGGGGACATAGTCCTTCCATAGTTTTAGATAACCAATCCACTATGGCCACCCGAACCCATAGCTCAATATGTTTTGTTTCAGTGTTCTGCAACAGTCCTCCATCAACCGGGGATTATCCTTGGGTGCACTTGCATAGTGCATACAGGGATAATCGTCGGTTGATGCCTCATCATTTAAAATTGTCTAAGGGGCTAGAGGCCCCTTAGACAATTTTCGTACGCCTTCCAAATGTCCGGCACCCCAGGGTCCCGAGATATACTCAATACTCAAATCTTTATTGCATTCCATATGTGTTACACTACATAGTATGTATTTACAAAGTAAAAGATCAATATGGACCCTGTCGGGCACAGCAATAATTTGGAGAGAGGAAGAGGGCTAAGTGGCAATTAAAACAATTAAATATTATTAGATGTGCTTAATTAGGTATATATATTATTAGGTTTGTGTATATAGGTATAGTATATTCGTTTTTTTATGTATTGCGTAAGAATAGTGCAGGTAATTATTATGTAATTCTTAAAAGTGTTTTCATTATTATTCAGTTATGTATATATACATGTCAATATACATTACACCAATATCAGAGCCAAGGCAAGGTTTTCCATGGGAACATTTTGAATTGGTCAAATGTAAGTAACAGGATTCAATCATAAATGGACTTACTTAGACATTTATTCCAAATGTGTCTTAGTCTGAAAAATGTAAACTTCGCAAGGAATCATATTAGGCCCAAACTTATTTCGTGAAAACTAAACTGGATTCTTAACAGAAAGAATTTAAAAAGTAATGAGAACTTTAACTTAACGTCTGGTTTAATAATAATTAAAGTAAAAGCAACCTACACTTACGCAATTAATTCAATTAAGACTTATGACAGAATATGGACAGGTAAGAACAACAAAAAACTCAACAAAGTAGTATTTCCATCCATGTTTCTTTTTATCTAATTAAACAGTGTTGTTATATGACACGCAATGGACAACATCCCGTCTTAATAAATAAGCGAGTTATGCTGGACAAGTTGTAAGAAAGTTCAGAAGGCCCATATCTTATAGCTAGCAGAGTGCAAAAGCATGCAATCTCATTGCATATATTGCAATGCGCGCAACTTCTTTTTTCTTCTGAAATAAATCATACTCAACAGCAGCAAAACGAAGCTCGTCGCAAAAGAGGAGATAATTCCTGAATAGCATGCGCTATAAGAACTTCAGAATAACCGTAAAGATGATACGACCACAACGTGTCATGTAAACTCCATGCTTTTGAAATTACGCCACAGCTTCAATAGTACGAGTAAGTCTTGGAGGCATCAAGGTCAAATAAGAAGCGTAGACAACAGTTCTTCAAACTCTGAGTAAAGTTACAAAACACGAGATAGTACAGAAGTAAGAATCAAAACTAAGCTAATATTGGTACATCTACTAAAACAAGTGCGAGTCGGACTCGCGCAACGAGGGTTCCGTACAATTTAAAATTATTAAAAATATTTTTATTATATGATGTAACTAAAATTTTACGGTTTTCGCAATATTTTCTTTATCTGTGCTATAAGACGTTGCTTCGTACCAAATTTCAAGATTCTGAGTTCACGGGAAGTACCCTGTAGGTTTTGATTCGCTTGCGAGTGTCGAAAATTTGCGGCATAAACGGCTGTATCTTTTGATTGCGTTGGCTTAGAAGTCTGATTTTTTCACAGCTCTAAGGGTCAGTAGACCTGAGTATTTGATATAAATTTCAGCTTGATACCTACACGCGTTCCTGAGAAAAAGGGCCTTGACAGAGAGACAGACAGACGGACGGACAACAAAGTGATCCTATAAGGGTTTCGTTTTTTCCTTTCGAGGTACGGAACCCTAAAAACAACATCTACTAAAAATTAATTAATTCTTTCATTGACAGACGATGCACAGTAATCGGCTGGGTCTAAAAGTATGTATGTATGGGTTTAAACAGGGAATGAAAATTTATATGAAGTTCACCTTTTGCCGATGGGACACGCCACACGCAGCTTGCGTAGAATAAACCTTCTGCACATATGTATCTGTTTTGTGCATTTGCGCACATGGAAAACTCCGGCGCATGGTTAAGGACACAACAATCAGGTCAAGACGAAAGACGCCCTTACATACTAATGTCAGCGACTGGGTCTGTCCGCTGTGACGTCAGGCTTGTTCCTAGAAACTACTAGACAGGTAGAAAGAGATAAATAAGGTCATAAGATCATTTTTTTTTTATTGAGTTGTCTCTACAGGAACTGAACTGTCACTAATGAGAAATTACTTAACTTAATAAGCTTGCCTAACAGATGAGGGGACAAGCGACTATAAAATGTTACAAAAGGACAAATCTGGAATCCGCAACGTAGACAATAATTTCATCCCATCGTCACTTGACGAAAACGCTTTCGTCCGTGTGTTTCATACGCAACCAGTAGTATAATATCACAGCCCAGCCCAAGCTGGGAATAGAACCTAGATCTTGCATACTCCATTATTATAAAAAGTTATAGTAAAAGCATCAGGCTTAAAAGTGAAGACTAATAATCATTTTTCCGCGGATTTACTATCTATCCGCACATGTAACGCCATCTAGCGGCTAACACCCGAACTAACTCGACACCGATCGATCAACGTAATGTTACCGATATAACAACAGGTAGAGCTAGTTGTCTATGTATTTCAGTATTTAATATTATGTACGAGGATGTTAATTATACGATTCTATGTACTTTCACCTTTACTTTATGGCGTAACAAGAAATAAAGATCGCCATTTTTTTTATTAGGTGTTACGAAAAAGATTAGGCCAGGACGGAATAATTAACTATGCTCGATACATCTTTCCAATAGCCGAAGCGAAATATAAGCTATTTCGCTTTTGCAATTGTATGTTTTAAGAATAGCGTTAATTTGTTGTTGATTTATCTTACAGGGTGAAGGCAAGGATAGATTACGAGAAAGAGAACCTACTGGAATGGTGCAAATTGCTCTCCCAATTTGCACCATTACACTAGGTAAATAATCAGCTCAGTCCGGATAGACTGAGATGATTTGTTGATCGAGTCAGAATTTCTAGCATCCATCAGCCTCGACCTTAGTCCTTAGCCTTTATAGCGGTGTAGCTTACTTACTATTTCATAACCATAGCCGACAGCTTACGTCGAATATAAAGATTAAATGTTTAGTCTGGCCTAGAATTTATTGAGCAGAACATAACACTCAACGAATCCCGTGCACCTTGTTGTAACAACAACATATTTGATGTTTTTATAGTTGCTAGGGCTGTTACCAAAGCTAAAATGTATTTATTAACAACTCCAAGACCAAATTAATATAATGTAGGTAAGATCAATCATCATCGTATTTTTCGATTTGAATTGATTCGACTAGTCTCTATGGAAGGTAGAATAGTATGATATCGGTTACTTTAAATTTGATGCCTTTCCGGGCAGAGCTACGAATTTTTCCTAAGAAAACCTTAACCGTGTCAGTGAATTATGGAGCATTAGAACAGCCTCCTCTTGTAACAATATAGGTACCAAGTGCAAGCAGATATGGGACAATAGTGTTCCTACAAACCTAAAGGCTGGCAAGCTACGCCAATTCCTCGTACTTTTACAACAAAAGGCAATACCTAGTGAAAAAACTAACATCTGACATGCCCAAGCCATTACACAATTTTATGGTATGTGACATATATTAGTAAAGCAGGCACTAGATTTGTTTAATAACACGTGATTCTATGACTGTATCACACATTCCTGACTTTCACTTCGGAACAACAGACAATATTTGAATGATTGCTTGCTATAATTTTATTCTAATCTTAACACCTACATCATTCATTTTGTCGTCTGCAACACTATAAAAGAACTGTGAGTATGAGAGTATAGTATTTCCTTGATAAATAAATAAAAACGTTTATTTCTACTAACACTGGATCATAGTAGGCACCAAAAAACACTAAAAAAAGACATATAATTGAAGATTTCACATAAGCAATACCACCACCATCCAGCATGCCTAGGGTTACAATAGTGGTGAGTGTATTGTATATGTCATTCAAGCCTTCAACCCAACATTCTTCGAGCAACTGCGGCTCAATGGACACAAGACTTCATACAATAACATTATTGTTATAAATATAGCTAAAATAATCCATTATAATCTAATAATGTTTGTCTTCTATTGTTCCAATCGCGGCGTGACATACTAGAGTATCAGTTACGTCATGTTCGAATTGGACATAATGCGCCCAAAGGATGTTAAGGACCGATATTTTGATGAGCAGTTTTTATTATACGATGTTTTATGGACTTGTGAATTTTAATCGGGATATTTGTAATGTTTAATAGGAAATATCTAAGTGTGTGGTCTTATATTTTATCCCTGCATCTCATATCTATTCGAAACTGATCTTATCCGATTGCAGCCATTGTAAACAGCATTCTTTGCCCTCCTAAGATGGAGGTTTAAGACGTTAATGTCGTTTCTTCTTGTAAATAACAAAAGATAGCATATATGCAAAATGTTTGCTCTCAATCTCCAAGTTTAAAGACTATATTTTAGCCACTTACAAGGTTTAATTGAACATCCAGCTGTGCAAGTATAACAATGTTCTTGGAAAACCTTCACATTATATTTCAATACAGCAATATGTCGCTTTATAGGTACAATTTAGGAAAGACAACTTAAGCAACAGTCCAGTAAATTGTAGATAAACAACATTAATTTGCATTATTAGCAGAAACTGTTATCGCACTAGATTAACCGCGACCCCTGCGAAGTTCCAGACATCTGGAGACGAGATAACAATAGTATGGGCAATAATCGTATCATTTTATGAAAAACAAACAAAAAACACCAGATTTGTACAAGCCGTTTTATTTCAATTGATAACCTTTCGGACTCAATTACTGACTGTATCTTCTATTCAGATTGAAACAAGAATTGGGCCAACGGGTCTAACGCGCAGAGGAGTTATTAAAAAGCTGGTCACATATTATCGAAATAACTGAGTAGAAAGGGTCACTAGATTGCCTAGGCTGCCGAGGTTAAAAGGCTCAGGAATAAGGCTGGCGTGTGAAGAAATACCGACTGTATTATTATCCAGTATAACACAGATTAGACATAAAACCTCACGCTTGTATCGATTGAGCAAGGTTTACTGCCTGCCTGTGCAGCGGCAGCACTCGTGTATTGAAAGCTCGTTATGAACCCTGACGAAGCCGCTTAATCAATTAGCACCACTAATTTTCTATACAACACTACGCCACACAGCATACTGGCACATAAACTCAGCTTGAGTGCCCTAAACGCACTCCTTAGGCTCCAAAGGGTAAAACACTAACGACCTCTATTGTTCGTGTATTGCTCGAGCCGAATTCATAATAGTACTTGAAGCAGTACAAAAAACAAGTAATACATTCACGAAATCATGACCAGTCAAGAATGAAAACTATATAAGATTGATATTTCATCAAGACAAAAGATTGAGAAAAACTTTAGTTCTACACAGGTAGAACTCTGCTGAGCTGATGCTGAAGAAGACTCACCTTGTGATTAACATGTACTCAAGAAGTCAGAACCAACAATTATTAATTCGATTTAACTACAAAGTAGCGAATGCTTTGAAACAGTATAGATTCCGTTAAACTTGAAATACCAATTGCTTTCACACAGCTTGAGAGATCATTTAGATATTAAAGAGCAACCACAGAGCAACGAACTCAGTTGTATCACAACAAAAAATGCGTGTATTAGATCAAGAGAATGATATACATATAAATACAGTAACTAGACTGCAAAAAATACTTAAAAAAAATCGATACCAATTTTGCTGACCATCGCCAAACACTGTCGCTATCTATATATATAAAATTCAAAGTCCTGACTGACTGACTGACTGACTGAGACATCAACGCACAGCCTAAACCGCTGGTCCTAGAGACATGAAATTTGGAGGGTGTATTCTTCGTGAAGAGTAGGTATCCACTAAGAAAGGGTTTTTCGAAATTCCACCCCTAAGAGGGTGAAATGGGGGGATTTTGTTTGTATGAAAAAACTTATTCCTTGAGTTAATAAACTTGAAACTTGGCACGAATACTTATCTAAGTAAATTATGAAGTTGGGCATTTTTTGTTTTTATAAACTACCCCCTAAAATGGGATTGGGGGGTTTCAAAGTTTGTATGGAAGAATTTTAGCGCGCGGTCCGATTTAATCGAAACTCAGTATTTATACCTAAAATTGAAAGGAAAGAATAATGTGTATCAGGGTTTTTCGAAAATCTACCCCGGACGGCCTGAAAAGGGGTAGTCAATTTTACAGGGGAGGATTTTACAGCGTGGCTTGATTACCTCGAAAATTGGTATAAATAATATTTGAGTCAAGTTATAAACACATCCCAAATGATTTTTCAAAATTCCACCCCTGTGGGGGTGAAAAGCGGGGATACAGTTTATATGAAAAATCTTATTCGTTAGGTTAATAATCTTGAAAATTGGCATGAATACTCGCCTAAGTAAGCAATAAAGTTTATCATTATTAGTTTTTCAAAACTACCCCTCAAAGGGGGATATAGGGGTGTTGAAGTTTGTGTGGAAGAAATTGAATGCGCGGTCCGATTAACTCGAAACTCAGTATTGAGAAAATAATTAATAATAAGTATGTAAAGTTGTCGAAAATTGACCCCTGACGGGGCAAAAAGGGGTAATTCGGTTTTTAGGGGAGGATTTGAACTTGAAACTGTATGTTACATTTTCACGCCTAAAACCACTGAACTTCTGATTTGTCAAAGAGATAGATGGCATCCTGGGGAAGCACATACCTACTGTTTATCCTGGTAGCACGTTCCTGTGAGATAACATCCGACATCCACGCGGGCGAAGCCGCGGGCAGAAGCTAGTCCTTTATATTGTAATAGATTATGAAAGAGATGTAAGATGCAATAATATAGTAACTTTAAGCATCGGGAGCATAATCAAGGGATATATTATTTGGTCCCTGCATGGGCGCCAGTTTCAGTAATGATGTCTGATTGAGTTGTGTACAAACATGACGGGTCGTAGGTGAAGGATCAGTGGGCTCAGACCTACACGATGAGAATACGTGTTTTGAAATTAACAAGTATTACATGATTATTATAAATATCCTGCATCTAGGGTAGCAGGGTAAAGGTCCTGTCGAAACAAGAAAACAGCATTATCAATGAAAATACTGAGATTTTAGTGCCAAATCTTCTTTTGGGTTTCGTGTTGTAATACTTGTAATACCTTCTAAGGCCTTTATGATTGAATCTTGAGTTAGGCTAAAGCCCTATTTGAAATTAGTAAAAGTATTGCTAAGTCTTAACCTATGTGAGCCACGAAGATAAATGTAGTTTATCCTAAAACTACATATCTCTTTACGCTCTCATTAAAAGTCATAGGGTCTTGATGAATACTTCATCATCATTATCATTTCAGCCGTAAGACGTCCACTGCTGGACATAGGCCTCCCCGAAGCACCTCCACTTCGGCCGGTTCCGTGCTTCTTGCATCCAACGGGTTCCTGCGGCATGAATATTTCATAGCACTTGAAATATCCATAAATAAACAAGCACATCTTTGACTATTTAAATATTCTAGCAAATTAAATGACGGAAAAACATTAGAAAAGAATTTTAAACCGGTATTTTGTCAACACGTGTTCTGTCTTGCTAGTAATCTTGAATGCATTAAGAGAGTCAGAGTCAGTGCCAAAATGTTTATTGAAACTACGTTACACTCCCACGCATCCAAGTAGGTAAGCTATTGAAACAACAAAGAGATGAACTCTGAGTGTGAAGATGGGATGATGAAAATATTTTGAGACAGTCGAGTTAGTTGAGCATTTCTTAACAATGATGAGAGATAAGTAGCATCAGAGTTACTAGATAAAGGGCGAAGGAAGTACAGAACAGAGCAGATTCGTCGTTACGTTTCATAAGATATCTATAGAATAGTTAGTCTTTTATAATATCTTTAGAATACTCAGAAAGCCGCCACGCTTAAATTGTTTGCAATTGGAATTGGGCTGGACAAATCTGCCGCATGTCAGACGATCAATGGGCCAATCATACGACCCAGTGGGTCCCGCTTAATGGCATACGACATCGCGGCAGGCCCAGACGGAGATGGCGGGATCTGTTGGCAGATTGATACTGCTACTAAATATTAAACAATGCGAAACAAATTGATCGGACTACATTACGCATGCAGCAGACTACATTTTATGCAACAGTTTAGCATATTTTACTACCGATGAATCACTGTGAAGAATTACAGTACTAGCGAGCGATAAGTTATACGACAGTGAAAACATAGGTCTTTGACAGAACAAGCCTTGCCAAAAATACTAAAATTGTATACGATGTCAATATTTTTGTTCTTTTTCCTGTATTAATCACACTAATATTACTCGAATAAAGGCGAAAGTTTGTGAGTGTGTGTTTGTTACTTCTTCACGTTCAAACTACTGAACGGATAGAATGAAATTTGGCACACAGATAGTTAATAACCAGGATTAACACATAGGATAATATTTGTCCCGGTTTCACCCGCGTAAGTTTTTATCCCGTGGGAATCACGGGATCGAAACTTACGCGGGTGAAACCGCGAGGCGCAGCTAGTAAGAAATAAAGTTCTTAATAATTGATTACAATCTAGCCTAATAATAATAATAAGCAATTCAACTTATTAAGTTGGTTTAAGTACAATTTACATGACGCGGCTATGATAACTTAAACTATAGATTCTAGTACTTAGTATGAATTGTGTGAGTGTCCATGGAGTTTCTTGCCCGTTCTTCTCCATAGGTACCTACGCTTTGGAATGGGCAACTAGCTTCATCTTTCTGACTGACTGACCCTTTGACAATTCAAAAGTGCCTGTAATTGGTTTAGTTGAATTAAATGATTTGAGTTTGAGTTTGAATTGGCAGGAAAGTTCATTAACAGTGTGATTTCCCAGGCTTGTGCAAGAGTTATGTTACTACACTAGCCCTTACTCACATGGTATTGGTCTTTTCTTTTGTGTAATTACCTGAAAACAAAAAATACGGTTAGTTTCATCTAATATTTTACAGCAAGCAGCAGCATTTTTGAGGCTAAACAAGACGATATTATTTACTTAAATACCTTCTTATTTTTTAAGCAAAATTCTGGTAGTCAAAACAGTTTGCTGTTATCTGACTGCGTCACATTTTAAGTCTAATGTAATTACAGTTTAATGCTGTTATCTTAGAACTACAATGGCATTACTAATTAATGTAGAAGCAGCCAACGCAACAGTAGGTATGCACCAAAAAACTGGAACTGCTGACACCTTAAAACATCGTCGACGTGAAAATAGATTGAAAGTAAATGAGTAGTAGATATCCTTGCAAAAGAAAATGTTCGGCCTCAGAATATTACTACCCAATACGTTTTTTTAATACATTCGCAGATCTTTGATAGTGTTTATGAATAGTCAGCAGCTCGAGAGTCTGACAACCAGTCTCGTCAAGGGATATCGTGTTACCTTGTTACTGCGTTATGGAGTTCAAATAGGCAATCGATCCACGTAAAATAATAGTATTCAGCTGCATTCGGTTAGACTGGAAGCCGACCCCAACATAGTTAGGAAAAGGCTAGGCTGATAGTGACATTTTGTCACATAATCCAAATTAATAAAATAAACCAATATGGACCATCTGTCACTTTTTAAACATATGTATTGGTTTCTTAGATCGCGAACAGAGGCTACACAATTAAATGCACATTAACATTAAAACGGACAAATACAAGTGTGCGCTTCCAATAAAATTATAGGAGACCACATCATTCACTTATTATATAAGTAAGTACAACAAGTTTGACAAGGACGCAAATATTAAAATGAATCAAAATAAAATACACGAAAATCATAAAACACAATACCGGACTGGTGACCGTTTGTGAGACACTAGAACATAGTTAAATATGAATGATAAACAAAAATGTCGCACTGCCACCATAAGTGTCATCATCCAAATCCACCTGTACACAAGATGCCTAATAAATAGGCCTTCACAGTGGTACATTGTTTGTACTAACGAAAGCCCCATTTTATGTCCAGGCAAAGATCAGCTGTCCATTCCAAGGTTGTCTGTATGAGATCGCAAAAAGCGATAAGGCCGCCCTTTGTACATTTTTGTAGTGTTTGATGTATTTTTTATTTTATGTATTTTTGGGGTGTAGGTACAGTAAAGTAAATATAAATAAATAACATCACGCCTTTCCCAAAGGGTTTGGCACAGGTGCACCTATAGTACGGACGCCAGCAGGTCAAGCTACCCGAAACTGTCAAATTTTCCCAATCAACCTTGAACCTTAATGCTTTAGCGATAAAGTTGAAAATTTATTAAAGAAATTTGACAGATTGTAGTAGGTTGATGTGCTGGCGTCTGTACATCCACATTTTGCCACTTATTTTTATGTTTGGCTAGGTAATATGGGACAAGCCTATTACCATCAACCGAATTCCAGACTCCGGGTTGGTACTAAGACACTCCAGATGGAAAAATAATTAATTAATAATAATTAAAGGGTTTTTTGCCTTGTGGTGCGGAACCCTCGTGTCGTGGCCGGCTTTTAAATTAAGAAAAGTGACACAGAGATTTAGACAATTTAAAATATCAGATTTGCAGCGTTTTTATAACCAGGAGTAAATATTGGACATTTTGTCGCCAGAGCCCGTCATGATGTCGTTAATGATGACATAGGTAAGTGATAAGATTGTGATAATGATATTTTGACGTAGATGCAACTACCTGACAATATTGCGGTTGCTAAATATTTATAATAATTGTGGTGACATGGCAACGAGACGGATACGACAACAAAACAAAATACATCAGTATTTGGCTACCTTCTTGACAACTCCCCCGCCTCTTGCGTGACTTGAATTACAGAAGAGATAAATTGTTACGGTCACACATTTATAAAAGACAAAGACATTCTTTCAATACCTATATCAATCATAGTAATAAATTCTCCCAAAACACACGGTATTGTCTCTCAATCTTTCAAGTCAAAGCGCAATGCAGAAAAATCCACGAGTGCTTCGATTTTGACAAACCATTTGGCGCCCGAATGGGCTTCACTGTCAAAATGAAGCCCTTTTGGGCGCCAAAAATTTTAGAAGTTTGGTTAAACGCTCTGTGGTCACAAGAGACTCTATAATTGCTAGCATGATTCCGGAAGAGAAAATCTTAATAATAAGTATAGACGATGGAGGTAATTTGCATCTATCTGAGATTATCAAATATGGGGGCTTTTGACACATCCGTAATATTGATGGCGTCAATAACCTTAGGGTTAATGTGAGCCAAGTTTGTAGGAATATGTATATGCGACTGTTTTATTATCGGTAAAACCTAGGCAGAAACGTTACGTATGCCTTTAGCTTCTACAGTTTTATACGTGTTTGCATGCTGGTATAACCAGCACTTGAAATGCATTAAAACTAATGATTTTTAACTTTTCACTCGTATCCTAAGGAAACTTAGTCCACATACCCTGAAAGAATATCTTTTATCTATCTCCAAACCCCTAATTGCGTAACACACTATCAATCTAAATTTGAATCATTTAAAAGAATATTGCTAACCCATTTGTTCATATATTCGAAAAATTTGTCTGCTCAACGACGTAAATATCGCAATGAATGTTGTTGAACTGACAAAATGAAAACCATTGCTACTAAGATTGTGTAACGCAATTACCCCGCAGGTCGTGTTTAAGCAGTGCCAAATTCTGCGCCAAGAAGTAACAAAAAGTACACAAACTACCTATACTGCTACTTGTTCTTTTTTATTAACATACGTCTTCTCAAAAATAAACACACCGTTTTCATTGTTAACAGTATACCCGTCAATCATGGCATAGATAGCACAAACATCTTGATCTCTACATACCATAGAATACATTCTAAAATCTAAGAGTTAGAAACACTGGCCAGTCGTGAACCTATAATCAAATGAGTCTAGACTCGTTAGACTAGATAATAATCCTCATTATCAAGGTCCTTTCGATAGGCCAGTGGGGATTGAGGTCGAAGTCATAAATATAGACTTACAGAAGACATTAAAGTTATTTGAGATGTTGATAAACAGGAAGGATTTGATATGTTTGCCAATTTTAACGTTTCACTGTTGAATAAAAAACAAGTCCAGCACAACCATCCGACAGGGTATCGTATCGAAAATGACACATTTCGATAACCTGGGGGCCTACTCTGAAGTGCAAAGTGCGAATGTTCGGATAAAACCGACACATGGCCGAACCGAATATTATTGAAAAATGCGAAAAAAGTTCGTATCGGCTCAGTTGGGTCGGGACCGTAGTCAATATTCGAAAGAGTGTAGGACTGTAGGATCGGGATCGACCGAACCAAATAGTAACTTCGTAGCAGAAAATGGCCGAACATTCAGCCGATACTACCTCCGAGTAGACCCCCAGATTTGCCTTGCTGTCGGAAGAAAAGCGGTCGTCTATTTGATTAAAAATTACAAAAATTTCGAGCTTTGGACTTGTGCCCAGCATTTAGAGGACTCCTACAATAACATTGATTGATTTTCGATATGGTATGGAAGCGTTTCGAGTGGTTGTGATGATAGGCATGTACGTTGGAAAGTTGTTTTTAATTAGATAACATTTTCTAATTTACTTATAAAAATCATTTCATCTCCTAAAGGGATTAAATAGGGGTTGAAAGATTGTATGGAAGTTCTACTTTTGACCAATGGGAAATCCCATCGGGCACACAAACAGCTTGTGACATATATATTGATAGGTGATCGAAGTCATAGCTGACAAGTCATTTGCACTTTGACCTATTAATACTAGTTATCGCTTAATTTACCTAAGTTAATTATCTTTAGCAATCTCCAAGACATGCTAACCACGAAAACAAATTAAAATAAGTTTATCACTAGAATCAATAATGTCAACAAGTACCTACCTAAGTTATTCGCTCCGGGCATACTTTCAATCAAAATTGGATCAATAAGTTTTAGCCTAGACTTCATTATGTAAGTTCTAAGACCAATATCTGAAAGGTCAAGGTTTATGTCAAGTACGGCCACTAGCTATCCAATATATTAGCGAAACTGTCCAATTATTCAATTAAATTGTTTAATTATGCGTACAAGTAAACGTTCTGCGTTGTAAGTTATAATAATAACTTTATATATCTGCACGTGTGTTGATTTAATTATGTCACTGTTTGTACTTTTAAATTCAAGTTTGATTTTCTACGTATTTTCAGATTTTCGGGTGTGTCGATGTTTTGCTAATCTATAGACAACCTCGAAGACAATTTAAAATAACACACATGTGTACAACTTTAAGATTGCCCATCATAGTCTATAAAAAATTGTCTGTTCACCAACGTAAATAACGCAATGTACGAGTATGTTGTTGAACTGTCAAAATTAAAGCCATTGCTACTGGTGTGTTACGCAATTATCCCGACGTTTTTCGACCCAGAACCAGAGGGCTACACAAGTGACAATCACTTTCAAAGCATTTCGTATTCCTACAACGACTTTAAACATAATAATAGTATAATAATAATTTATTTCATAAGCCTAATACAATAAGGAGAGAAAAAGGGCCAATGCATTACTTAAATAACTCATATCCTTATATTAATAGGTTATGTATATGCACGTTGTGTGAAACTCCTGACACCCAAACTAGAACATGTCCTGTATCTCAGGTGTCAGCGTTCCTCCCGGCCCTTCACATTTGTGAAGCCTAACATTCCACTTCATTGCTCAGATAAAAAATAATAATTATAATCTAAGTTTAGTTTTGTTAAGATACAACAGGATTGACATAAGCTTTTCGATAGTGTTTATGTTAGTCCAATACATTTTTGACGTTTACATCTTCGTTATCGGTGATAAAAAGTCACTTTGTCTAGGCCCGAGGCAGTAAACACTGGAATTAACTGCTTTAGACTGGTAAAATCTTACGTAAGGCATCGGTAAAATGTCGTAATTACCCTAGGTTTGTTCTCTGCACCTCATATTAACCTAATGTCGTTGTCATAACACGTATGTGGCCTATCAGGACAAATAAACTTCTTTTGTATGTACTAACTATCGCACTTAAGATTTTTTTGTTATGGGCTTACACGTAGTTTTACGTCAATGAAATGGAATGCTAATGTTTTCGTTTCTTTTATGGTATGGTATGTGACAAGTATTTTATGAGCATATAAAGTGGTCTGAAATAGAACTTTACTAATTACTGAGACCCACGAAATTATCAGCAACTTCCTAGGCTGGGGTCTCGGCGTCAGACTTCTCGGCGACGCCGTCGCGTCGTCAGACATGGTCATGCAGGGTAATTGCGTAGCATTTCACTTACGTTGCTTTTAATTTTGACATTTCAGCCACGTTCATTGCGTTATTTACATTGTAGGGCATAACAATTTTTCAAACCTATGAAGCAATGGATGTCAAAATGGATGGTATTGCGATCGTTTGCCATTTTATGTGTGTGACGCAATTACCCCGCAGGTTTGAAAGGTAAGCAGTTCCTACTGTGTTAAGCATTTCTATTTTATTTTTACCACGGCACCTGAACACAGTTAATATTTACGTATACTGCCATAAGTCCTATAAACCCACTCAGATCTCCATGTTCATAGAAAAAGTAAAGCACTATCATAAAATTCAATGCGTTGCAATACTTGTAAGTACGTAATTGCACGTCACAAGCGTGTTAAGGTCATTATAGCCTTTACAATATGGCTCATTTAACTTATAATAGGCTTTTTGTCCGAGGGTAAACAGTACGAAGTTCAGGCACTAATTTATTTGCATTTGTCCAGTGGGGTAATTTCGTAATACACTAACTGTACGAATGGCTTTCATTTTGACAGTTCAACAACATTCATTGCGTTATTTACGTTGTTGAGCAGACAAATTTTTCGAACAATTGAAGCAATGGATTAGCAATATCCTTCAAAATCATTCAGATTGTGATTGATAGTGTGTTACGCAATTAGGGTGCTTTTTTTTTCATTAATTTAAGACTATCTCTGCCGATTTTTTGTGGTTGTTTGTTACGCTTTCGCGCCAAACGGGCAGAACGGATTTGGATGAAAATTGGCACATGGGTAGAACATGACCTGGATTAGGACATAACATACTTTTTATCCCGATATTCCCCTGGGTTTGAGACTTATGCGGATTAAATCGCGGGTCGCAGCTAGTAACAAATAAAGCGTGACTTTCCGGCTCATATTTTAAATGCAAGAGGTACCTAAGACCCATGTACATAGGGATAAAGGCCGGATGGCACTATGCTTATGTATGTCTGTGAACCCATGAATCAAGTCACTGTATTTAAAACAAACCATCATGTAGAGTAAACGTACGTACGGTAGCTGATCACGAGAAAAATTACATGCAACAGAGTAAAAAAAACCTGTTCCCGTAAAAAATATAAAAAATAGGTAATGACTAACGTTTGGCTAATTTTCTTTTTGTATCATAAACAAAAAATATTGGCTCATACACATAGTAATGTGGATTTGGCAAACGAGTGTGGTTTTATTAACGTGCCGACTATTTTTATGCGCCCGCGCAACTCAAGTTCAAGGGCTTCAGTGTTGTTAGTTAGAAAAATATTAGAGAAAAGATAATAATTTCTAAAACAAAGAGAATAATCTTGAGCTTTAATAATTATTTTCTGTAAAAACTTGACTTTAGAGAAGTCTCGGAAGTAATATACACGTAAGTGTATAAGTGTGAGAAAATAATTAGAGTTAACACGATTTTATCTTCGTATACATATTATAATAATTAGCTAGCTTGCGAGTTTTGTGACATCTACCAACTCGCACTGGGCTCGCGTGGTGGATTACGGCCCACTTTCTCTCAAAGAGAGGAGGGCTGTGTCCCAGCAGTGGGAACATATAGGCTGATGACGTTGTTGCGAGGTTTGTATGATTTCGTCACGATCACTTCTATATTTTCTTTATAAAATCTAAATTAATTTATTAAGTAATTAATTGAATTTTCAAAAGTGCAGAAAATAATTGTTTTCAGGAGTCCCCCCAGACACGGTACATATTGTAAGAAGTTTTCTTTCGCCAAATTCTTGACCTACGATATCTTGGACCCTGTTCACATTTTGTATACAACATTAGACACCAGCTCAACACAAAAACCATTTTAATCGTAATTTATTTCCCCAAATACCAAACCGATGACAATAGCCACTTTACCTTGTAGATGCCATTATAAATAACAAATAAAAATACTAAACATTTGATTTATCATGTACTAAGCGTGAAATAAACCTTTTATCATTCAAACATGTGGTGGTTGCCAACATGAAGATGGATGGCGCGAGAAAAGCATTTCTACGCGTCCCTACGATTTGTAGACGTCATTAAAACGTTTAAAACACAAAGAAGCAATGATGGATATGTGTATCTTTCGCGTCTGAGGCATCCTAATTAATTAATTAGGTGATCTGACAGAAATTACAAATGAACATACGGTTGTGGGATTCCACAACGCAGCATACTTGGCCCTCTTTATATTGTCTGAGATTGTCAAATATTCGAAGAATAGGTACCTGAATTCTAACAGTGAGTGCACTACAGGCAGTAATAACGAGATGGCTGGCCATATTATTTGTAGAAGAGTGGCCGCTGTAGCAGATGTGTTTTTGAGCAAGAAATGTAAATCATGTGAACGTTTAGGACGATTTTAGGCTAGATGGAGCGACGACCTTCGGAAGGCTATCACGGCACTCTCATGTCTTTGATGTATGAGAGTGGATGAGGATCGTAATCAGTGGTGTGCATTGACAAAAGCCTATGTCTGGAACTATGCAATACTTATCTGAGCTTCCCAGACATATTTGGGAGTGGGAGACGAGTCATAAATATGTAAACAACTGCAACAAAGTATAATAGAAAGTCTTGTATTATGTGTGGCTCGGGTTGTGTGTTTGTCTATTAATTCGTGCTAATTTTGAAACTAATAGTAAAACTTAACGAACCTTGTATCATCATCATCCTCCTGTTCTTATACAAATTTACTTGGGGTTGGCGCAGCATATGGTCCTCTCTTTTCGGCCACCGTCACCGTCTTTCTGACCATATTATCGTCTTTCACACAATCTATCCATAGGTTATTTTTTATATTTCCCTACTCATATAGCCATCGAAAAAACTAGGATGTTTATAAATAAATTTTATCAACTACTGTTTATTAATTTAATCATATCGAATTTCCAGACTGTTGCACATTTAATTTCAATAATACCATAAAGATCATAAAATATATAGACAGAATACAGAAATAAAAATCTGCAGACAAAGCCGCAAGCAAAATGGATATTACATAAAAGATAACATTAACCCAGAGATAACCTTTACCTCTAATAATCATAAATAAATATTTTTCAAAGACTGTTCTGTTGAACCAATCTTTAT
Organism: Apamea crenata; assembly: GCA_949629185.1. NCBI lineage: Eukaryota > Metazoa > Arthropoda > Insecta > Lepidoptera > Noctuidae > Apamea > Apamea crenata. Next base: position 12,649,186 of record OX451377.1, read on the forward strand.
TAGTTCAAAGTCTGCGCACACGCATGGTTGGTCAGTAAAGATGGCCTCGTAACGCGTATTTTATGGAATCTTTGGAAGAGATCGATTTGTTCCAGGAAATAATTTGTTTTTCGTAAAAAAATATTTTGGAGTCTGAAAAAAGCTCAAGAAGAATGACGACTACGAGGAGAGCCAACTCTAAAGTAAATTGAATAGGGCTTGGCAGTGAGAGAAAATACCAATAAATATAAATGATATATATAGATTGACATGAGGTTTAGGAAAAAAATATATAGCACAGGCACTGCAGGCACACCCTACCTCCTTTTCCCGTTAGTATTGACAGTTGATTATTTTTCTTTAGTATCGACAAAGGAACTAACCTATTTTTTACGTTGACCTTGACCATTTAAAGATTATCTGGAAGATAATGCTACTAGCGATGAGCCCACAATTGTGCCCTTTTATAATTTTGTGCAGAAAAAGTTTCTCTGGCACTTGTCATATCACTGCAATACGGTCAGAAAATTAACTAGCTACAACTCTCGCTTGAATCATTTCAAACTTTTGAGTCTAGAAAATCGCCGTATAATCCTAGATCATCTGTTCCTATACAAAATAATAAAAACTCACGTTGATTGCCCGCGGTTACTCAGTCAGAATTACATAAATGTGCTTTTCAAACTTGCTCGTATGTCTAGATATCAGTTGCTTCGCGCTAAGGGCTTTTAAAACCAATCTGGGTCATTTTCCACAGTTAATAGATTGCAGGTTCAATTTAGTCACCTGTCACGCTTACCCAGTGTAGATATTGATATGTCTTACTCTTTGCGTGAAGTCAGGTCTGTCTTGCATAGGGCATTATCACAAAAGTCGAAAAAGAAAAAAAAAACTTACTTTAGCATTTTTATTTCCATAAAGATTTGGGAAACTTGGTGTGTTATAGTCTGTTATCAGTTGGTGGCACAACGTCGAACAAAGTGTTTAATATTTTAGGTAAAAATTAGTAAGCTTTCATTTGTATTTGTACATATATTATGTTGGATTTTATTGAAAGTATCATGTATCTGCATTTATGTAACAATCAATCTATCTAGCTTATAAGTAAAATCTGTTTTGTTACTGCATTTTCTCCTTCTATGTTTAGTGCATGCCGTGGCAGCCTTTAATTATAATAATAATAACCCCACCGCCGTATCTCTACGTTGACGTCGTGGCGGGGCTTTCGCGCTTCGAACTCTCGGCCTGTGCCGGTAGAATTTACCTTGCCGGAACAGGTCTAGGGTGAGAAGCCAGACCAAGAGAGATACAGAAACCCGCAGGGCAGCATGTGGCGAGCTGTTGGGCAGTAGCGACCCCACGGACCCTTTCTCCTGGGAGTAGTAGAAATGATAGCCGTGGAGTACTCCTCCACTACTCATAAGCACCTCAGGACATGTTGCCCCCTTGTCGCTACGACCTTAAGTGCTAGCGACCGTTTTCGGGGACCCATTATTAAGTGTGCAAGTTACCTCCTGCCATTTGATCCGTGTATATTATATGTATAACATTGTTCAGGCAGGGGACATAGTTTAGGGACCATTTTACCGTTAAGTCACCTTTGGCGTCGACACAGTCCACGAGCGATGATGGTTGTAGGGGTCGGGAAGTCAGCGTCCGGTTTACGGCCAAAGACGTACGGCAGGCCATTAAATCTATGTCACGGGGCAAGTCTCCGGGCCATGACGACCTGAGCATTGAACACCTAAGGTACGCAGGATATCATATGTCCAGAGTGCTGGCGTTGTTCTACTCTTTGTGTGTAGGACATTCATACTTACCTGCGCCAATAATAAGGACTGTGGTGGTGCCAATTGTCAAAAACAAAACCGGTGATATTGGGGACAAATGTAATTATCGACCGATTTCCTTAGCCACTATAGTCGCACGCAAAGGTGCTTGACAGTTTGCTGAACACTCAGCTTGAAAAACATCTACAGATACACGATAACCAATTTGGTTTCAAGTCAGGTCTCTCTACTGAAACGGCTATACTGTGTCTGAAGCAAACTGTCAAGTACTACACGGATAAAAATACGCCCATTTTCGGGTGTTTTCTTGATTTATCGAAAGCATTTGATCTGGTTTCTTACGATATTCTATGGCAAAAATTACACCAAACAACGATGCCCGAGGTGCTAATCCGTACTTTTAAGTATTGGTATGGGAACCAGATCAGCGTTGTTCGATGGTCAGGGGCGTATTCGACGCCATACAGGTTGGAGTGCGGCGTGAGGCAGGGGGGGCTGACATCGCCGAAACTTTTCAACCTTTATGTGAACGCGCTTGTGGAGGAGCTCAGCAGCACACATGTCGGATGCCATATTGATGGAGTTTGCCTTAATAATATTAGTTACGCGGACGACATGGTGCTGCTGAGTGCGTCTGTGGGTGGACTGTCGCAGCTGCTTGACATTTGCGAAAAATATGCTGGACAACATGGGTTGGTGTACAACACAAATAAAAGTGAGTGGATGGTCTTTCAGGCTCGGGGAAGGTCACTAAGTCAAACACCTAAAGTTAGATTGAATGGCTACCCCCTTAGTAGGGTAGAACAATTTAAATACCTTGGGCACTTACTAACCCCGGATCTGAAAGACGACAATGACATCGAAAGGGAGCGTAGAGCGTTGTCTGTTCGTGCGAATATGATAGCACGCAGATTTGCTCGCTGTTCAAGAGACGTCAAGATCACCCTGTTCAGGGCATTTTGCACGTCCTTCTACACGAGCAGTCTGTGGGTGAATTATACGCAAAAGCAGTACAGCGCTCTACGCGTCCAATACAATAATGCGTTCAGGGTGCTGTTGGGGCTGCCTCGCTTCTGTAGCGCTTCGGGGATGTTCGCCGAAGCGCGCGTGGATTGTTTTTATACAACCATGCGCAAGCGGTGCACATCCCTGGTGCGCAGGGTGCGGGTCAGCCCGAACAGTATCCTGAACGCCTTCGCCCAGCGATTCGACTGCCGGTACATGTATCACTGTGACATGGTACATGTACGGGCTAATGTGGAAATATTGTTTTGACTTGTAATTTGTATTTTTTGGTATTGTATTTTTGTATTTAAATTGTATTTTTTGTATTTAATTGAATTGAATTGTAATGATTTTTTTTTTGGCATACCTGTCAAAAATATTATAATTATTATATTTAATTATTGTTTTGCTTACGTAGTTTGTAGTGTAATATGTATAGGTAGGTACTAACATAGTTTTAAGACCTTTGTAACTAACAATTATTATGAATGTTAATATGTTGAATGTACTAACACTAGTGTTTAAGTTGTGTATGTAGGTATTTACTAACAAATTGGATTTTATGATCTGAAAATAAAAATGAATTGAATTGATAGTTCTTCTATAGTTCATGGTAACCAATCCACTATAACCACCCAAATTTTTCCATATCTTGCAATAGTCCTAAGCCAACCGGGGGTTGTCCTTGGGTGCACTTGCATGGTGCATACAGGGATAATCGTCGGTTGGTGCCGCATTTCATTAAAATTTCCTAAGGGGCCTCTGCGAGTTGGCTTCGGCCCCTCGTACGCCTTCCAAAGGACCGGGACCCCATGGTCCCGAGATATATACAAACATAAAAATAAATAATAATCTTTATTCATGAATATGAGACAACCATACAAAGCAACTTAAAAATAAACCCAGGCGATTAAGGCTACACTATTAAATGTAAAAAAATATGGAATCTTTAGCATGTATATGTATTATTATTCGACGGCACGGTTGGCGCAGTGGTTAAGCGACTGCTGCGCTGCGTGTCGCGGGTTCGATTCCCGCACGGAACAAATATTTGTATGACCTACATGTATTTGTTCCGAGTCTGGGTGTTTTTCTATCTATAATATGTATGTATTTACAAAAAAAAAAAAATTGTATATAAGTAGTTTATCAGCCATCTTGTTAGCATAACACAAGCATTAGGTTGCTTAGCTTGGGACAAATGGTGCTGTGTGAAATGTCCAGGGGATTTATTTATTTATTATTATGGTGTATGCTTTGTTGGTTGTCCTTAAATAAATAGATGTGGTTATAAGTATTTCCGATCTGTTGTAGTTTTAATCATGATCTGGCAGATTGAGTAGTTTATGCGGCCTACACAAATCATTTCTTTGGTATTTTTCGTCGAATCGTTGAGCTCCTTAATTAAGTTCTAAGTTGAGCTGCACGATTACTGACCAATTCGTGCAATGACTTGACAGGTCCACTCAATCTGTGTGGTTCTTTCCTCAAGAGACTATTTTAGACACGGTGTACGTGGTTTTCATTCACCAAGATTATGTGTGGACTTTAAAAGAGAATGTGACCTCTGAGTTTGTTTCGACCTTTCTTCTCAGAGTCATCAGATAGAAACGCCACGCGTATTAAAAATATGATTGAGGTGTAAAAGTGTTTGTACAAAACTACTTACAAAAATAAAATCGTTTATCATTGGAAAAAAAAATCAGCGTCATCCCATATAGAGGTATACTGTACCTATTACTGAGTTCACACAGGTCATGTGACATGATTTCACATCACTCATCGATGATTATGGCTCTATTTTTTCAAATCTCGCCTCTGCAACAGTATACTACAAGGCCCAAATAAAGTAGAAGTCGTTCTAACACCGTGGGATGAAGAATCCTTACAACCTTGAAACTAGTCCAGAAAAAAATGGCGCGAAAAACATATTTTGTAACACAAAACTCAAGAAACATTAGTTTATAAATACCTTGTCTGACTAACAGACAATTACAAGACACTCTAATAATATTATTATTCCGGATGTCATATTGTGGTATGCACCGTTCTGATGGCGTCTGGCCAAGAGTCGGTAACGCACTAGGAACCCCGTGGCTATACCATGTGTCTAGCCACCAGCCACCAGCCACTGTTGACTAATACAGCTGAGGAGAATGTGCCAAATGTTTTAGGAGATTATGAACTGGTGTTTTATGGAGTGAAACGGCATTTGTTTAGCTGTAGATCATGAAGAAACTGATTCATTGTATTGGTATTTACTAACAAAGATACATGTCAGGTATAGATATTGACATTAGGAATTAAAAGGGCAACTAAAAGAGATGAGATGAGTATTAAGAGAAGTGTGATGAAACAATTATAAGATATAGATTCGGGAGTGTGTAAGATAAACAGAGAGACTAGTAAAACAATAGAACACAGCCAGTGGTCATAACATGGATATGTTCTTCTTATTTTCGTGACGATGGTACTCTTCCTCGGTGTTTTTTTTTTTATATATAGTTTGAGCCCAATAGATGGCCACGTTATCAGTGGCATGTTTAAGGTGGGTGACCTTGCCACTGATAACGTGCAGGTGAACGGGCATTTAGGACACTCCAGCAAGTGGGACATGGTCTGCTCAGAGGCACCGCACTCGCAGTGGACGGGTCAGTAATCCCCCACTTCGACAAATTGTGTCATGGACATCATGCAATAAATTAAGAAGATGTTACATGATAGTCAGTTTTTGCATTTTAACTAGCAGTATTCAAAATGCATTCACTCCATTTAGCGTGTTAAACGACTCAACAGTATTCAGAATGCCACCTTAAATGGCATTTCCATATATTTCATAGTCGCATTTATCAACTAACGATTAAATATTGTCATGTTTTGACAGGACAGGACCAAAAGAATGACAATATCATTGGCAAAAAAAAATCTTGTAACAAATTATCACAAAATCGATCAATATTATTCATTTTCGGACTGTTTATGTGGTGCTAACGAAACCGTGGAGGCACTAAGTACTACATCACGAACTGCCAAGGTGATACCTTCCTTTCAAATAAGTGCAGATGAGCTCAATACCAAAGGGAGTCTATAATTTGTGAAGCCGATTATAAGGTAAATGGATGTTAAAGGTATTTTAGAATAGGTAAAAGGAGTTAGCAAATAAATATGACTAACTAATAAAGGATTTTTATGACAAATTTGTGTAAATGAAAAATGTAGACCCATGTTGTAGTATTATAGTAAAAATCTCATTCATCTTATGCTCGCAAAGATTTTATTTGAAAACTGGCAGACTTACTAGCCTTATTAAAGTTCTTGTAATATTGTCAAGCACGTGGGTCCAGAGATGCAAGAGTATAAAGATTCATAAAAATAGAATTCAATTGAAGAGTTTTTCTTTTCGTAAAAAAGGTATCAAGATGATAATAATAATATAACTATGTTTACTATTATTATAAGACAAGTGAGAAAGACTAAAATTATAAGTATAACGCAAAATTTATTATAGTTATAGTTTTGTATACAATAGCAAGTCCTAAGGCGGAACTTCCTACTAATATTATAAATGCGAAAGTTTGTGAGGATGGATGGATGTATGTTTGTTACTCTTTCACGCAAAAGATACTGAACGGATTTTGATGAAAGTTTACAGTAATATAGTTTATACATCGGATTAACACATTGGATACTTTTTATCCCGATATGAACCCACGGATTGAAACTTATGCGGATAAAACAGCGGGGCGCTGCTAGTATCTAAATATAAATGAAAAGCATTGTAAAATAATTGTGTTAACGGCCGTCAGAAGTTCTGCCATTTTCAACAGTATCTGTCAGAAAACGCTCTGTATTTGGACAGCGGTTACTGTAAGACCGTTCACCACTTTCTTAGAAAACCAAAGCTATACATAATCAGCCTATAATGTTCCCACTGCTGGGACACCGGCCTCCTTTGATGATAGGGAGTAGGCCATCCATCACGCGGGCCCAGTGAGGGTTGGTAGATGGCGCATGTATTCGAATTTTTAGTTCTAGGACATGCCGGTTTTCACAAAATGTTTTCCTTCACCGTTTTGAGAACAGTGGTGATGAAATAATTTACGCAAAGTGAAGCGTCTGTCTGGGTCCGCGACCTATCACATACAACGTAAGTCGCAGTCGTTACCACCGGGTCACCACTACTCTCACCAAAGCTATAAAGTACAGTAAATCAGTAAATTGAATGAAAACAGAGTAGAAGCGAACATTCACGAAGCGAGCGCATGATGAGATTAATTAATTAATTGACAAAATGGACGTCTTGTGCCTTGTTGTGTGTCAATGACAATTAACTGCGAGTTTGTTGATAGTGGACGTATGCACTTATTATTTTCATTTGTTAGTTTTGTTACCAGGATGTCTACTCCCTAAATCCGCTGTTTTAAAAAAGTTATCTAAGCCGTTATAGTGGTCCTTCAAAGTTCATTACATGGACTATACCATCATGAATTTTTTCAGATTTTTCGAGCCAAAAAAAATGCGCTTTAAAGTTGAATATCTCGCAAACAGATTCCTAAATGAAAAAATCGTCTTAGCAACCTTTCAATGTTTTTAAAAGACCTATCTCGCGCACACGCGAGAAAAAAAAGACGGACAGATGGACGGACGGACGGACATTACGAAAATATAAGGGTTCCGGAACCTTACTACGAACTACGGAACCTTAAACACAATATAAAAAGTTGTGGCATTTATGACAGTAACCTTTACTAAGAATACACGTAAGATTTAAAGTACATAATATATCGACAATCTTTTAGACCAACAAACAAAGATTCAAACACAAAGCATTAAAATCATGCAATTTAAATCAAGATATTACAAAATCCTGGGTACATTATTCTCGTTGCTTCTCTAAGTGAGAACAATGTAAAAGTAAAAAGTAAAGCAAGAGTTCATCATCAAGACTTTTAGGACCTTAAAATCAAAACAGAAAGTTCAAACATTTCAACTATGAACTTGGTACTGTTACGAGATAACAATTTGCCAACAGTATCAAAGTATCATTACGTTAAATTGCTATCAATTCAACGACCGCCAGTGATTGGCTGGACAGGCCGGCGGCCATTAGAATCGATGTCGTTAGCCAATAGAGCTCGCCGGCACGTGACAACGATAGGGTTAAATTCAATGAGCATGAACTGATATTTCGCGAAGATTTATTTGTACTAATGTCTTGTTTCCATGGTCCATTGGAAAGTGACTTTTGTGAAATGTGTCATACTCAGTGCAACCTCCTCCTTTGGTAAATGACTTCTTTTGGTGCTCGTTGCCAAACCATGCCCCGTTCGGGCGCCATAATGTAGCGAAACAAGTGAAGTTCTTCATTTATTTCGCTACAATATGATAATATGTTGGTGTGTCCAAAGTGTTCATACCTGCACTTCTGAGGACCTAAAGAACGCCACTGATGCGATTGGTGGGGCCACCTACTGGGCCCAACTCCTTTAACAATTTACCATCAACTTGAAAAGAAGAAGTGCAGAAGTTAAGTTTTCGTTCGTTCGTCTCTTTTCTGATGGACGTAAGTAATAACTGGGTTACAAAAGAAAAGCTTCTCAGCACCTCCACGAGATTTACAACATAATCGGACTATATTTTTAAAAGGATACCTTCACCTACGTCATTACTGGAGGATTTTTACATTTGTACACAAAAAATTCGCTAAATGTTAGTAAACATCTGAGTCTTTCTCGGTGAACTAGAACGTTAAGGATAAATAAGTGTAAATATAATATGTAGGCACACTTGTACATTATGTGTATTGGTAAGGAGAGGGCAATGACTTGCCATGGCATTGACTTGCCATGGCATTGACTTGCCATGGCATTGACTATAATTACCTTTTTGCGCAGGACCGTCTCTAAAGAAATTCCAGTAGTATTTAACTTTAGAAGACTTAGCATTAAGATAATGGTTTAATGAGGAAGAAATACTTCTTGCACTATAGAACTACGAGGTTGAAGATACTACATTTGATCTTTGTGATATGAACTCTGAAGATATATGAAGAACTAGCTTCATCTTTTTGACTGACCGACCCTTGACAATTCAAAAGTGCCTGTAATTGGTTTAGTTGAAATAAATAGTTTGAGTTTAAAGATCGCGGGGAAGACCTGGATGAAACTCGCAAAGACCAGGGAAGCATGGCACAAAAGAGAGGAAACCTTTACTCAGCACTGGGTGGTACAAGGCTGCCAATTATGATGAAGACACGAGTCAGTTTGCTAATGTCCTAAATCAAGTAGAATTCCAATTCGACAATGGACCATTTGAATGCATGATTGAAGCTGTCTGGACCCAACAAAAACTCGATCTTTCTAGCCTTTTCTCAAAATGTTGGAGTCGGCTTCCAATTTCACCGGGTGCAGCTAAATACCAGTATTTTACATGAAGCGACTGCCCATCTGACCTCCACAACCGATACTCCTTGTTAACACTTGTTGTCAAACTTTTAGGCTACTGACGACCCGTGACGATTGCCAAAGATCAACGAATGACAGCCGGGACCAACGGCTTAGCGTGCGTTCCGTGACACGGAGGGGTCTTGTAAAGAGGGCCACCCATCGACGGCACGGTTGGCGCAGTGGTTAAGCGATTGACTGCTGCGCTGCGTGTCGCGGGTTCGATTCCCGCACGGAACAAATATTTGTATGACCTACATGTATTTGTTCCGAGTCTGGGTGTTTTTCTATCTATAATATGTATGTATTTACAAAAAAAAAAAAATTGTATATAAGTAGTTTATCAGCCATCTTGTTACCATAACACAAGCATTAGGTTGCTTAGCTTGGGACAAATGGTGCTGTGTGAAATGTCCAGGGAAAAAAAAAAAAAAAAAAAAAAAAAAAAAAGACCAAAGCGTAGCTTAACCTGATTGATCGACCCATGCTGTTATTACTTAGCTACAAGCCCCTCTGAATTGAAGCTGTCTGGAGCCATTAGGGACAACCTGCTATTTGCTGAAGACCATATTATTAGTCATCTGCTAAAAACTGTTAAGCACTAAGCTTATCATGACTCTCTTCCAAGTGAAAAAGACGCTTTTGCTGCCGCATGATTATAATCACGCATACACCACAACAAAACCTCCTGCAACGAAAAAGCTGTCCAATCCCATTGAGGATTAAGCTGCAATTGGCACTAACTATAAACGAACATTAATGCTTTATAAAAACCAGCGGAATCAAATGCTTTGGCACCGAATCCGGAGCAATCGCGTGGGGAGACGCGTGCTCACATTGTTTTGAGTGTGACTGTACTACTTTTCTGAGATCTGTGAGCGTTATCCGCTTCTTGTATGGGTTCTTTGTCCACTTTCAAAATTATGATTAAAAAAAACGGCCAAGAGCGAGTCGGACTCGCGCACGAAGAGTTCAGTACCATTATCTATAAAAATTATGTCTGTTGTATGGGGGCCCCCCTTACATATTTATTTTATTTCAATTTTATTATTTATTATTAAAGTAAAAATACAACTTAGTATTTTGTGAATATTTCAAGTGCCTACCTACCTGTTGCCATTATTAATATGGCAAAAAAAATCGCGTTTGTTGTATGGCCCCCCCTTAAATATTTATTTTATTTTGTTTTTAGTATTTGTTGTTATAGCGGCCACAGAAATACATAATTTGTGAAAATTTCAACTGTCTAGCTATCGCGGTTCTTGATATAAAGGCTGGTGACAGACAGACGAACAGACAGACGGACGGACAGACCGCGAAGTCTTAGTAATAGGGTTCCGTTTTTACCCTTTGGGTACGGAACCTTAAAAAGCACTACCTCTCTCCACATCATCATCATTATTATTATTTTTTTGCTCTTGTTTCATATTTATTATTATATGTATGTATATATTTATTTAGATGAGTAAATTATACTTTATGTATATATTAATTGTATAATGTAAATGGTACACCACAGACTACCTATATTTACTATATTTGTACATACTATATTTGTCTCTCCTTAATTTTAATCCATCCAAAGGTTGCCTTTAAAAGATTGCTCTTAGCGATAAGACCACCCATTGTGTCACCCTTTGTAAAATTTTATAGTATATTTATGTTCTATAATTTGTATGGTGTACAATAATGAGTATTCTTCTTCTATTCTATTCCTAGAACAACAAATTTTCATAGGTGCCTACTTTCCTTTTCAGGAAGACAGCACACGATATCCGTTCGCAGCGCATAAGGATGTCAAGTGGAACTCACCTTTGGCCAGTGCAAACAATGCCGCTCTTATTACACTTCAGACGGCTGTCGCTACCAATATTCTGATGGAAGATGAGCAGCGACAGCTCCGTACAATAACTAGACAAGACTGGGAAACAGAACCGCAGACAGAAACGCAAGACAATGTTTATGTTCCTTCTCCAGAATTAGCTTACTGCAGAACCCAGCAATGCATAAATGTGTAAGCTGTCACGCCCTTTATGCCTGGAGGCTTTTATTTGGGTAGTAAGTTTTTTTATTTACATTTTAATGAATTATGTTTTAGCTTGAGTACGTATAGTTATTATTATATTTGTTGGTATATTGGCGTGGCTAGCTGACATATTATGCCAAATAATTAAATTTTATGTTCTGGTTTTGTAATGTTAATTACCGAACATTGTATATATTATTGTACCTAGTATTGTATACATTCAAGTATTTTTTTAAATTGAACAGACAGCTGTGCTGCTGGGGAGTTTGTTGCGCCACTTCTTCTTCCCAGCAATAGCACTAGGAAGTGGTGAAGGGCGGGCGTTTTTGGGGGACTGTCTTTTGTAATTTTGACGTTCAAAAAGTGCTGATTCTCAGCCTAATTTGAATAAATGACTTTTGATTTTTTGATTTAGAACCAGCACCCCAATTGCGTAACACACAATCAATCGGAATCTGAATCATTTTGAAGCAAATTGCTAATCCATTGCTTCATAAGTTCGATAAATTTGTCTGCTCAACACGTAAATATCGCAATGAATGTTGTTGAACTGTCAAAATTAAACCGATTCCGATTAATCGTGTGTTACGCAATTAGGGTGCAGTTCTTAAAATTACCACTCCTGAAAGACTTTCGTCATCTCAAACACGTCTGTTTCACGCCATTTTTAGCAACGCTTCCATTAATTATAAAATGTTCCTAAAATTACATTATGAATGGTACACGGAAGGTCTATTGCTATTTCCCCAAATAACCTTTAAGTAAAATTCAAAGGCATAGATAACAGTTTTTCGTTGCTGATAACAAGGGAAAATTTTTGACGTCACTGTTTAACACATAAGTACTTAAGATTTTAACACCACAAGATGCGTGTATCATCGAGAATTTTTTTTTCATGTAATTATCATCATTACGATGTTGATTTATGGGTGGTAATTGAGTGCGGTTTTTGACAGCAGAAGTTGATAGTATTTATCATATCTGCACAATTTAGGTCAGATCACGATGATCTTTAGTAAATTTGAGAGGTACTTATCGCAGACGACTCACAATGATTGCTATCAAAAGTGAGCAAAAATAGTCGATAATGTCATTCAAACATGCTTTGTAAACAAGAAAAATGGTCCTAAAACAATCGAAGCCAGTACGGTCAGCGACAAAAGTCGATTAACACTGCTACTTTAACACAACATCTAAATTGACACATAATTATTCGATATACAGTGGCCTCCAAAAGTAAGTTGACATGTTTCTACTTTAGCTTTCACACACCACGTTATGATTTAAAATTGTAGTGATACAAATGTTTGAACTGCTATAACGGTTTATTGACTAAATTAACTACCTTTGACTTATTATAAAAAATAATCCAATAATTTCCTAGGAGTACCTGATAATTTAAAATCATTATGAGGCATCATAGATTTTTTTTTTGGGTGTTTACACTCAAAAAAAATACAACAAATAACTTCTTCCGCTCTGGGCGGAGCGGGTCAGACTTACCGACTAAAACCCACCCGTGTTCCTTCCTTAGCCCTTTCTGTTCCTGGGCAGCGGTTAACCTCTCGGATGATCCCGCCGCCCTGGCAGGCTTCGGCCCTATCGGGCCCCGTCCTCTGCTGACATCTCTTTGAGGCGCGCGTGGAACACAACGCGCCGTCCGGCACGGGCCTGGTCCTGATCGGGCGGTGAGCTACCCATTACTCACCGCCCGCAGGCCCGCGCCTACGGTGGCCGGGAGTCGTCACGCGGCTCTCGACGCCCGCAGCGTCTCCCGCGGCGGCTGAGGCGTGAGGTTCTTTCCCTCAGCCTCCCCGCCACCTCCTTCGCTAGCATGACTGCTTCGCAGAAGGAGGTGACTGCCTCCCACTCCCTCTCGCCCCGGACCATGGCTTGCATCAGGGCCGGACGCGAGAGGTCGCCGCCGTTGCCGATCGCCTCTACGAGGACACGGCGGGGCTCCGCCCAAGCAGGGCAGACCTCCACCGTATACTCCACCGTGTCCTCTGGGCGATCCTGGCAGTGGTGACACCCGGGAGGCAACATAGCTGAAGTGGAAAAATGTCAACTAACTTTTGGACGCCACTGTATATATTGTACGACTGTTCCAGGATAACTCATAATATAAAAGGCCCGCTTCCAGAAAAAATCACCAAATATGAATCGCTCAACGAATCTAAAACATCGCTCAGTTTCCGTCTATCATTTGAAGATCAGAGAGGCAATTCACAGCACTTTATTAAGAAAATCGTATGATGACGCGCATATCACAGACAAGTTGTAAATATTGCGATTTAGTGACAGATCCATGAATAATTAAATGATTGACTGTTAATTGGAGAAGAGTTTATAAAAATATTAATTAAGTTTTTATTATCTACATATTTATTACTAGCTTCTGCCCGCAACTTCGTCTGCGTGAAATTTGTTGTCCCCATAGCATCGCATCGAATTGCGTGCCGGCGATAGTATCTACTTCATTTTCGCTTAGCGTTCTTACTGACTTTTTTTCTTTTTGCTCGGCTCTTACTAAAGAGCCGAGCAAAAAGAAAAAAAGTATATAACATCACGCTAGGACACTAGTCCTAGCGTGATGTTATATAGGCTATAGCCTACAACGTACCTCAAGAATTGGGCTATCAAATGCAAAAGGATTTTTTTAAATCCGACTGGTAGTTTCGGAGCTTACCCCCTACATACAAACAAACAAACAAACTTTTATCTCTTTATAATATTAAAGTACCTATAGATGAATTATATTATTGTTTGCGTGTTACTATTGTGTGAAGGGTAATAGTGGAAAACTTTGCATGCCGAAAGGTAATATGTATCGAAACAATTTATAAAAATTCCATCTTATCTGTTATCATCATACCTACAATAAAGCATCAGCATATAAAGTCCCCACTGCTGGGACACAAGCCTCCTTCGAGAGGGAGTCAGCTGTAATCTACCACGCGGGCCCAATGCGGGTTGGTAGATATCACATGATTTCGAATTTATGGTTCTAGGACACGCCCGTTTCCTCACGATGTTTTAAGAGCAAATAATATAAGCAAATATAAAAATAAAAAATAAAACTATTTCTGACAGACAAGACAGCCCCAATCGATAAGGAACACAACGTAACACACAATCTTGAAAATAGGTAAGCAGTACATAATGCTCATGGAAGATAAGCCTTAAATAATTGTTTCTAAACACACCTCTTGAGCAAATATAATGGGAAAACTCTAGTTCGATCATAAAGTCACACATACATACATATATATACACTCACACCTTCTTTCCATGGGGTTAGGCAGAGACTACAAAACGCCACCACCTACGATCCTTACATACTCCTTTTGCCTCGCTTACATTCATATACTGTATGTATAATATCTGGTCATACGCGCACGCCGGCGCCGGTTGCGAGTACTACGCACCTGACCTTTCTGAATAACATCACAGATAAGGTCACTGTATGGCCTAGGGCATCCCCTCCTGGTGTTTCCACTCACATGTGCCTAGTAAATACCTTTTGTAATTCGCCTTTCATCCATCTTCTCAACATGACTAAACAATCTAAGCATTATACTCATTTAATTTTTCACTAAATACACTGTATTTTAAACCGCACCGTTGTCTTAACACATCATTCCTCAGAATATTATTCATAGCCCCACACCACATGTGACTCGCAAGGAACACATTTCCACAGCATTTATTCAACTTACATGATTCTCTTGCCAACCCACAGTTAATAATTATAACATCTTCTTAGAACTCCTGCGCACCCACAGACAAAACACGCATAAAGATACAATAAGTACACACATACCATATTGGTTGTTTTGATATCTTGTCTCGTGCGTCTGCCGGCAAAGTTCGATTGTATCGCATTCCAATGATGATTGAGAAGACATTTCTGTTCTAACGAATGAGGTGATAGAAAGTCTTGATATACAATCGAAGATGATAGACTATAGCTTTTTACTGCATGTAGCCACATCAGCCATGGTTGAGAGTGCCGGGGCAATCTGTTCTCAAAGTCGATTAAGTATTATGATACTTTAGCGAAGCCGAAGGCTAAAGTACCCTATTAGTAAGGAGGTACACGATATGCAATGGATGGTCACTATACAAGTAATTACATCTGCTAAATTTCCCTTCTACACATAACCCGTCAGCTTTCAAAACAAGAGTGAACCGGCATCCTCTGGGCACACTCGTTCCATCGTAGACTTCATCCATCGCTTATCACCAGACGAGATCGAAGTCAAAAGCAGGCAAGAAACAAAAAATTAGCAAGAGGCTCCCGAACAAAAGAGATGGACTACATCTATAACAATAATAGATAGAAAACAAACTATATGTACATTATACAGCTATGCCAAATTACGTCAAACAAAGATAGACTGTTTCACTTTTGTTTCATTTAGCGTAACATTTACAAAATAGCCGTCCTGGCATGAAGCCAAACATAATATTGTTGTATTTAAATTCACTACGCATAATCGCCTTATATATAGAGACAGTTGTAATAAAATAAATAAGCAGAAGGACCATTTCAAGGAGGAATGACAAAGCAAAACTACGCGAAAGGGCAAAAGAAAATATATATCGAAAAGTGAACTAATTTAACAGCTGTATAGTATATAGTCAAACTGTCACACAAAGGGTTTCTCCGAATTTACTATCTTATGTTATGTAAAGGAAAGTGTTACCAAGCAACACAAGTGTGTTCAGACATTCTGTTTACAGCCAATTATCGTAGGGCCGGAAACCAACACCAAAAAAAGTCAGGTTCAGGAAAACACTAGGCTGAAAATGAATGTACTCATATCTGCTCTAGAATCCATTCTAACTTTCATAATATTATCAGCATTCACGGGTGAGGTGGCCAAAAGGCAAGTAAATGATAATTCAAACGGTTGAAATACAAGGTTATTTCGTGGTAATTTCTTCTACCTAATGACCAGCATTCACAGCCTTATAATCGATCGCCTTTCGACATCTCTAAATTCCTTAGATCTCTTCTCGTTTAGTCGTCAATAATAGCTTGCATGCGATGCTCAACCAAATTACCACCAACATCATTTTCTTGGCTTCAAAACCTCAAATACTCTGGTGTCATTAATATGAGTACCTAGGTGCTATCGTAACCAAATACGCTACATATTTCTACAGTCGAATTTGCAAAATATTATGTTAATTTTTAGACACGTGTTGCCTGTAGAAAATCTTTATCTGAAAATGAATTGTAGTCATGATAAGATAGGGTAACTGCGGTATTTTAGTTTGCCTAGAGATCTAATCTCTAAGTTACAAGACATAATACGAGGTAAACAAGTACTACAACGTACTAAGTAGTATGAATGAGGATGGCTATAACAAAAGAGAAAGACCAAAGAAAAGATGATTGATGAATTGTGTGAAAGATGATGTTACTAGGGAAGCAGTAAATCCCGAGATATCGGCTAATACACGAAAGAAAAATAATAAATTAAGGGATACGTACAAGAAGAACAAAAAATAAAAAAGGAACAATAAAAACTAACAAAATAATGAAAAGTAAAGACCCCTGCGAAGCCAGAAAGGCTTGTATGTCAACATAATGCAGCAATATTTAACAAATAAATACCGCAGCGCTGATATTCTGATAGAGTCTGCTGCTGTGATGCCACAAACGCACCTATTGAAGATGCTGCGTTGACCCCAAATATAAATATATTTGGGGTCAACGCTTACGCATCTTCAATAGCAGGGATAGCAGGCGATGATGATGATGATATAATCTATTTAATAGCCATAGTAGCTTGATAGCAGTTGGCAGACACATTTGGCTAGATGTGGTTATTATAGGTGGAAAAGATCTCTAACAAAAAGGAGGTAAGATTGTGTATACAAAAAAACTTTGCCAAACATGTGTACCTATCAGCAACCTCATTGCAATGGAAATGAAGAATATTGTGATTTTCAAAGTGATGCAAACTCAGAGGTAAACTCTCAAGTGCGTATGCGGCACCTCCCGACAGACAATGACCCACCTTCCATCCTGTGCCGCATGTTACCTGTGAACTTGATGATCTGATGACTGCGTCAGTGAGCGGAGTTCGCGCAGCTGAATTTTGGGCCAAAGATGTTTGAACTTTATGCTATTTGTAGGCTAAGAAAAAGAAGAGAAAAAATAACTGAGAAATGACTGCACAGTGCTACAAAGATCTTTTGGCGCTCCAATGAATGAATGAATGAATGAATGATGATGATGGATAAGGAGGCGCTGTTGTTAATCATAATCAAAATCAAAATCAAAAGTCATTTATTCAAATTAGGCTGAGAATCAGCACTTTTTGAACGTCAAAATTACAAAAGACAGTCCCCCAAAAACGCCCGCCCTTCACCACTTCCTAGTGCTATTGCTGGGAAGAAGAAGTGGCGCAACAAACTCCCCAGCAGCACAGCTGTCTGTTCAATTTAAAAAAATACTTGAATGTATACAATACTAGGTACTTATGTTCGGTAATTAGGTAACATTACAAAACCAGAACATAAAATTTAATTATTTGCCATAATATGTCAGCTAGCCACGCCAATATACCAACAAATATAATAAAAACTATACGTACTCAAGCTAAAAAATAATTAATTAAGATGTAAATAAAAAAAAACTTACTACCCAAATAAAAGCCTCCAGGCATAAAGGGCGTGACAGCTTACACATTTATGCATTGCTGGGTTCTGCAGTAAGCTAATTCTGGAGAAGGAACATAAACATTGTCTTGCGTTAAACTAGGGTGACCAACTATTCTTATCGTCTAAGTAGTCGTTGATAGAATAGTATGCCTTTGAACAAAGGTTGGACATAATTATATGAAATAGTTTTTTGAAATGTGTTATGAAACAAGATGGCGGCTTTACTTCCGATATTGGCCATGAGCCAAAAAGCAACCTTAAAAAACTATTTATTTACATAAGATGGTCATTCAATTCAGTATTTACTCAGTTTAGGGACCTTGAATACGTTTCTAGCGGAACATGCTGACACGTACCTATTGCCCTACTTATAATACAAAGTGCAACAATTAAAAAACGATATCAAATAAACTATTTTAGGAGTTCGTTTTTAAATGGCAAATACCCAGATTCGGACAAGGCACAGGACAAAGAAAAGTGGAAAAATATGGGGGAGACCTGTGCCCAGCAGTGGCACAATGTAGGTTGAGAAAACAAATATATTGAGAGTCTGTATGTACGGGGTAATCTTTGGAACTACTGATCCGATTCAGTATTGTCGAGTGTCATAGGATATATTTTATGTTAAAATAAGAAAATTCAAGCGGACGAAGAAGAAAGAATTCAATCGATCGTCCTGTGCGGCTGTTATTACGGACCCGGTTTTATTATTAGTACAAAAATACTTTTTTTTTCTCTTTATTTATTTAGGGACATTTATAATCGCAATGATGTCAGTCCCGTCATACCCTAAATACACATTCTCATATCCGGGCCATGAACCTGAACAGACTCTTCGCATCATCGCCATTTGGTTTGAGCCAGGATTTTATGGAATGTGCCTACTTCAAGTCTGTTCAACCTCAAGACCCTAAAAAAATCATTTCTACCAGACTCGTATCAAATACAAAAATAGGTAGGATAGGATAGGTACTTATCATGTGCTTGAGAAATATTTCGGTTCTCACTAAGTATTATTAGGTTTTTCTTTTGATTTTTATCATTAATTGTCTCCGTGATTTTTTGTTCGCTTGTCTCTGCTTCACCCAAGGGTTGACTGGTAGAAAATGCCTATGGCATTAACACCGCCTCTGTAAATTAATTGTGTGCTTAAAGTATTTTTTTTTTCTACATTAATGAGGAGTCGCGTCGGCTTTATTTTACTTAAAGATTTTAAAAAATATATTTTCTGTCTCAGTTTTCTAGCTGTATGAACGTAAGCGAAGGAAATGGAGTATGTAAGGATCGTAGGAGGTGACGTTCTGTAGTCTCTGCCAACACCCACGAAAAGAAGGCGGGATAATGTACGTTGTTCCTAGCATCATCTGGTTGATTTTTCTGTTCTTTTTAAACAGCTGTCTCACTCTCATCAGTTTTCTTGCGCCACTTCTTCTTCCCAGCGATAGCACTAGGAATCGGTGAAGGGCGGGCGTTTTTGGGGGACTGTCTTTTGCAATTTTGACGTTGGAAAAGTACTGATTCTCAGCCTAATTTTAATAAATGACTTTTGATTTTTGATCACTTCCTGCGGGGTAATTGCGTAACATAACATACTAACATTAGCAATGGGTTTCATTTTGACAGTTCAACAACATTTGTTGCGTTATTTACGTTGTTGATCAGACCAAGTTTTCGAACATAATGAAGCAAGCAATGGATTAGAAATATTCTTCAAAATCCTACAAATTGTGATTGAAAGTGTGTTACACAATTAGGGTGCAGAGCGTTACATTACGCGATCCATTACATTACACATTACGCACGTCTGGTTTTAGGGTCATTATTGCCGTGTAAATGTTCAGACAAGTGAGAAATAAACTGCTTTGTATCACGCTCGTGATAACAGTAGGTATTTGAGACAATTCGGATAAGTTATCGCATGTTGTCGCATAACAATATACACTCGTATCTTGATGTATTATTATTATATATTCCGGTGCGATGTCCTGTGATAAACATAACTGACAATTTGAGCACTTTTGAACGTCATATTACAAAAAATAGAATTGATGCGTGTTGCCCCTTCCAAAAGGTAGCTTCGTATGGCGAAGAATGGCCAATAAACACCACCGTTTAAAAACTTAAGTAATGATTTGCATTCAGACCATATTTTTTTATCTTCTGGGGAGCTAATACTTGATTTTCTACATTACGCTACTGCTGAGAATGCGGTCCTGCTCCTGGGTCGGGCAATGTTATTGGGAATCCATCAGGAATTTCTTAATAGCAGCCTGGAGTTCGGACCTGAGATGGGACTTTTGCAAGTACACCTCAAAGCCTGTGCCTCTGCCGAACTCTTCGGGGAAAACATCCCGTCTCAATGGCCTTCGAAGATACAGCGAATCCGGTGCTGCCAATATTCACCTGATAGCATCAATACTCAGGTTTCGACCTTTGATAATAACGTATCTGAAGATCATGACGTCAAGAATTTAACTCAAAGCATTTATTAAAAACCTATTACAGGCACTTTTGAATGGAACGTGTTGCCAATTCCAAAGCGTAGTAGGTACCTACGGAGAAGAACGGGCAAGAAACTTATAAACGAAAATATCACTGCACGATTTGTTGGGATTAGGTATTGGAGCCAAATATCACGCTTGTTTTTTATTAAGCTTATCTTTAAGCAACCAGGAAAAGAATTATCCAAAAAAAAATTATCAAACTTGAAACGCACACCTTTGTCTATTCGTTATTTTGATTTAAAATATGTCATAGTGTCACTTCATTTCGTATGTTTTAATTTTTATTTTTTGTATATTGGCGCCTTGTTTTTATATTAGACGCTTCAGACAAAAGAAAATAATTTTTTTTATTTTTATTAACACAACCTATAATAACAAAAGCAAGTGTTATGAAGGCTTAACTGTTCCGATAAAAACACTTCTGAATGATCTACCAATATACAGATAAAATCACATGACGAGATAAAACACTGAATCTTTTACGAGGTCAGCAGGTAATAGCGCACAACGCTTCCATTTTTTCCCCAGTTCTAGTCATTTTAGTCTGGTAGACCTTTAAACGTAGCTCTTGGGTAACTGCAGCATCAAATTAAATAATATAAGGTGTCCAACAGTCTAAATGTGAAAGATGATGAGGCCAGCCGATCGATTCTGTAAAAATCTTACCGTGAAAAGTTTGGTGAAGTGAGCTTTGAGTGAGCTGTCAATAGTGTCAATCCCTAGCGTTAGTTGGAATGACAGCTCACTCCACGCTCACTTCACCTAAGTTTTCACGGTGAGATGGTTACAGAATCGCACTGCAGAAAGGGGGTGAATACTGAGATAACAGCTGTTAGTTGTATTGAAGAGGAAGACATGCTGCGACGAACTCAAATAAATTGAGCTAAGGGCTAAGAGCTTGGGGAATGGGGATGATGAAACATTGGGATGTCCCGTTTACCGCTTTTGTCCTATTTATCGTTGATTGAATAAATAATGGCCAAACAGAATGTTGTCTGAACATTATTGCGCTTGCCAAGATATGCTGTAAAAATATATCTCGATTACTTCTAATCTCACAATTTATAGTTTCAATAAAAATAAAGAATCGTTCACTGGCCTCTGTTGTTCGGTAAAATCGTCACTTTCCCCGATTAGGAAGTTAGTGTCATTTAATTACGTAACTTGCAAAAATCTGATCTCGAGTGCGGTAAAGCGGTCAGAATCAATTCTGTTTTGGCATCTCCTAAGTCGGACGTAGAATATTTAGCAATGTTTTACTTAGTGGGGAAGCTTAAGATGAACAGAAAAATATTTACAATGGCTCTAAACTTTTTTCGTGTATTTGTCAAAAAAATCCACAAAACTTAGTTGTTTCTTAACATTTTGTCCTTTACTTAGTACTATTACTTATTCTGTGCCTTTACTTACATAAACTACTCGTTTTCCGAGAAATATAAATTATGTATGACTAGACTTTCTCAACATCATTAGTGGAAACTAGAAACTTTTCTCGAAAACGGCTAAGGTTTTCCTGTATCTATACTATCTATGTATACTAATATTATAAAGAGAGAGATTGTTAGATTGAACGCGCTAATCTCAGGAACTATTGGTTCGAATAAAAAAAAAATTTTTTTTTTGTTGGATAGTCCATTAATCGAGGAAGGCTTTAGGCTATATAACCTCACGCTGCGACCAATAGGACCGGAGCATCAATGGAAAATGTAGCAAAAACGGGAATAATGATTCCTTTTTGAGAGCTTCCGTTGCGTGCGCTGCGTAAACGTAAGAAAATCATGTATGATGGAATTGTTTCTCTTTAAAAGTTCTAAAAAAAAGTCCGCGACAGCATATGTCTATCTTTTAAGATTGACTCACTACGAGTATAACCTTTTTTATGGTAAGTAATCAAATTTGTTCGAAATGAATGCATTATTTGCGAAGGTATTTTATCAACATGATATTAATCCTTATCCAAATAAATACGTTAATCATCACAAGTATTTAATTGTGAACAAAATTGCCCTTGACATCACTTGATTTCAATAAACATCTTATGATATATCATAATTTTAAAATAACTCCGCAACACAATCTATATCTACTTAATTTGTTTGTTTGAACGCGCTAATCTCTGGAACTACCAGTCGGATTTGAAAAAATATTTTTACATTTGATAGCCTAATTCTTTAGGAAGGCTATAGGCTATTTAACTTCACGCTAGAACACTTAGGGGCCGAGCATTAGAAAAAAAAAGGCAGAAAACGAAGTAGGTAATAGCGCGGGCGGGGGGGAAGGTCTGAATTTATGCTTTTGCGGTTGCACAACGACATGCTTTGCTTCGCTTTGCTTGGTAGTATAGATGCAGGCCTACCCTACCGCCTCCTTCAGAGGCGGCAGGGTGGCGGGGTCTTGAGGGAGAGCGCCACAGTCGTGTAGATCCTCAAGGCAAGTCTGGTGGATACACCTTCCCGAGGTTGCCACCCCGTTTTTGGTCTAATTCCCTATGAAATAGACGCAACAAAAACCACCAGGCGCCAGCGTATCCTTGGCATCCTTAGCCCAGTTCCCATAACCTCATTTCATCCTGTCTTACCACCTCCTTCCCCAAATACCACGATCCCTCCACACTCCATCCTACCCACATCCACATTCCTTCCACCTCCACCGTCCCAAACTCCACTCCTAACCGAGATCCCCTGTGACTGGGTGGTAGCGGGCCCGCCAATCACTAAAATCAGCTGGTGGCGGGTAGGAGTAAACAGTCACCTGCGCTAGGACCTGCGCAGTTGAGCGCCGTAAGCGGGGATGAAGGAGTCCTGGGGGGTTGAGCCGAGCGGCTCTGGCTGTAATGTGTCCGTAAGGCAACACGCCCCCTTTGGTCTGGATTTCAAGCGAAACGGTGGCCCTACCCAATAGCCGGGGGTAGGGAAACGGTCATTGTGTCCCGTCAGAGGGCCACAGGCGAGGTGCGTGAGGTCCGCTGAGGTCGTTCTCGGACGGCCAAAGCGGTAGGTAAAGGTCATGCTGACGGTGTAAGTGAGGGTTGATCAGTTCGTTGGGGGTGGCCCTATGAACCTTCCACGCCAACCCGATCGAGCGCCCGATGTCGCACTGTAAACCAGCCTTGCGCCCCTATATCTCTCTGGTAGTCCTAACGTTCGAGCTTTTTCGTAGCAAGACGTTCCCAGGTGCGGGCTCCATGGAGGGTGGGAGCCAGAGAGATGAAGAATTAAACCAATTTAACATGGATGAATCAAGGCCTGTTAAAAAACCACACACCGGAGTGGAGGCGAAAGCCAATGAGACTCCAAAGGAAGGTGCTTGCACCTCCCTTGCCCCTGGTGGCCTTGCAGCTAACGCTGCGGGTACCAGCGCGGGTGCCGGTCCGGCTGTGGCGAGAACCGCAGCTAAGACCAAAATAAAGTCCCAAGATATACAAAGGACGTCGGCGCTGACTGGGACCAGTACCGACCCTTCTAAAACTCAGGGAAAGACCAAGGCGACGATTAATACCACTGCCGGTCAGACCCTCTTCACACAGACCCCGGCGCTGGCTAACACCGGCACTGGGGGCTCAAACAAACACCCTCCTTCTCCTATGGCTCCTCAAGCCTCCTCCCATCAGGCGACCGTCACCGGTCAAACGGAGACGGTCGACTGCACTGAGGACGCGTTCTCACGCGCCTGGCAAGTGCAGAAACGCAAGGGCAAGGGTAAAGGCACTCAATTAGCCCGATGCCCCTGCACTGACCCTTCAGGTCCACCAGCTGCCTCAGCAAAAGGCAAGCAGAGGGCGAGAGAGACAAGGAAGGAGCGGCGACAAGAACGCAGGCTGCTGGGTAAAGGCAGCCGTCACAAGCAGGTGCCTGCCGCTAGGTCGGCCAAATCGACGAGTGGCCAGCTGAACTTCGCCGCCGGCAAGCGTTCGCAGGCGGAGGCCGGCACAAGCCGACCAACGCCCAGCCGACCGCCAACCAGCGGGGAGAAACCGGCAACAGGTACCGTCAAAACACCGGGACCCGATTGGAAGGGTCAGGCCGCGGCCAAGCGAGCTCTCAACGAGACCTTGTCACCTCGGGGAGAGCATAAGCGGCCGTGTCTTGACCAATCCAAACGGGTCCCACAACGAAGCTACGCCCAAGCTGCCAGTGCGACCCTGGACGTCGCGATCACCTGCGACCGCACGGGTATACTCAGCAGGGAAGTATCGGACCAGGTACTCGCTGCCATCCAGAGGCAGATCATACTCGAGGCCTGCTCCCCCAAACCAGACACTCCGGGACCAACCTTCAACGCCAAGCCGCTGGTCGCCGGTGGAGTCGTCAAACTGTGGTGTGGTAACGACCACACTTTAGCATGGCTGAAGAAAACAGTCTCCGACCTTTCTCTTCCTGACGGCACCTCGCTGGTGGTCAAGAGTCAGTCGGAGATTCAAAAACGATCACGGTGCGGAATCGTGATCCCAGACGAACAGGGGGTATTTGGGGAGTCGACCAACATCGGGCGGGCTCTCAGCTACCAGAACCCCTGGGTCGACATCAAGAGGTGGGTACTTCTTTTTGCCGACAAGCAAAACGCGCAATGGTTCGTGGTGGTCGGTGTTCCTGTGGACCAAATCCCGACGTTGATGGAGGCCGGACGCCGCCTCTCAATTGGGTTGGGGGCGGTGTACGTTAAGTTCCAGGGACGGAACGGTAGGTTCACCGACACTCCTCAGGGATGGGACCCCGCTACGGGAACCATGGGCGAGGTACCAAGCCAGCCGCAAGAAACAGCGGGGGAATCCTCTCCCGCTTTAAACAACCCGGAAGCATCCGTGGCTGAACCTGCTCTGGCAGAGTCGGCCGCCCCTGCTGCCGCCACCGTGGGAGCCGTCCCTTCATCGGGTGAGGAGCTGGACGACATGATCCTGTCCCCGGCTTCTGACCAGGGTGGGGACGGCTTCGACGAGGGCGACCTGTTTGCCGGGCTCAAACTGGGGGACGAGGAGGGTTCAGCCAGCGATGGCGTCCCTTTCGTCGGCCTGTAAAGTCCTCCAGGCAAACCTCCACCACAGTCAGACCGCGACGGCTCAGCTTCGCAAGTGGTTGGAGGCTCAACACACGGCCATTGCCCTGATCCAGGAGCCGTGGATTAGGGCGGGCCGCATACAAGGACTCTCCAATCTTGGCGGTAAGCTCCTGGTCACCACAGGTCACGATCATCCCAGATCGTGTATCTATGTCACAGGTAACCTCAAAACACAGCTCTTAACCGACTTCTGTTGCAGAGATGTCTCTGCAGCAAGGCTGCTTATACAGCGTGCAGACGCCATGGAGATGGTGATCGTTCTCGCCTCGGCCTACATGCCTGAGGCGGAGGCGCCGCCCCCGCATGACCTCGCCCGCCTTGTGAGCCATTGCGAGAGCTGCGGGTTCGAGGTCATAGTCGGAACCGATGCCAACGCTCACCATCAACTGTGGGGTATGGACACGCAAAACGAAAGGGGTAAGGCCTTGGTTGACTACTTATTCTCGACTAACCTATCCCTACTAAACACGGGCTCTGAACCGACCTTTGTAACCAGGCGAAGCCGTACAATCATAGACCTCACTCTGGCAACGGAGGGAGTGGCGGAAACTATCACTGGGTGGCGGGTCTCCGAGGAGGCCTCCTGCTCTGACCATAGGTGGATCCGTTTCGACATCCAGGTCTGTATTCCGCCTATGCAACCACGGCGCAATCCGCGTAAAACGGACCGCGCCACATATACACGCAGCCTCGAATCAAAGCTGGCGACATCAAACGTTCCGATCCGATCAACATTTGCGGATACGACACAGATTGAGGTACAGGTAAGCCACCTCACCAAATCAATGATAGACAGCTACCAAACCGCCTGCCCAGAGACTACCCCGCGCAGCACACCGGGCAAACAACCCTGGTGGGGCGCTGAGCTGGAGCGTAAGCGCGGCAAGGTACGGAAAGCTTTAAATAGAGCCATGAATACATGTGCGGATTTGGACTGGGACAACTACTACGCAGCCAAATCCAGTTACAAGAAATGCATCAGATTCAGGAGCACCATGGGATGGCGCAAATTCTGCGGTAACATTGAATCTTGTCAGCAAGCGAACAGGGTAAGGAAAATACTAGCGCAACAGCATACGTCTGGGCCCGCTACCCTCCGGAAACCTGACAACACACTAACATCCTCGCCAGAAGAAACGAGACGCGTCCTCATCGAAACTCACTTCCCGGGATGCACCTTCGCACAGGTGATCGACTGGCAGGATGTAATTCAAACACCATCTGTTAACGACTGGCACTATGCTAGCAGGGTGGTCACGCTGGAGAAACTCCAATGGGCCATCCGAAGCTTCCACCCGTTTAAGGCAGCTGGTCCTGACGGGGTGTTCCCCGCCCTTTTGCAGTGGGGTGGCACCCCTGTCGCATCAAGACTGATGCCTTTAATGAGAGCGTGCCTGGCCTTTAGATACGTTCCGAAAGGATGGAGGGAAGTGAAAGTTATATTCATCCCGAAGCCAGGTAAGGGTGATTACACAAACGCCAAATCCCACCGACCAATCAGCCTAACTTCTTTCTTACTAAAGACCCTGGAAAGGCTATGTGATAGGGAACTGAGGGATGGCGCTCTCAAAACTTTACCGCTACACGGTAATCAACATGCATACAGCTCAGGTAAGTCGACCGAATCCGCCCTCCATCTGGTAGTCAGCCAGATAGAGGAAGCGATCCATCAGAAGGGCACCTGCCTGGGCACTTTCATAGACATCGAGGGAGCCTTCGACAAAACTAACTTCTCCAGCATCAACAGCGCCCTCTCCAGACATGGAGTAGAACAGGTACTAACGGACTGGATTACGAACATGTTAAGCAAACGAGTGGTTCGCCTTGAGGATGAACAGCAGTCGGCCATGATAGCCAGAGGCTGCCCCCAGGGGGGGGTGCTGTCTCCCCTCCTGTGGAACCTGGTGATTAATGACCTCATCACCAAACTCAACGCCAGCCGCTACTACACAGTAGGGTATGCAGACGACCTCGCAATCCTTGTTTCGGGGAAGGTGACGGGCACGATTTGCAACCTGACTCAGCAAGCGCTACGTATTGTAGAAAGATGGTGCAGGGAATTTGACCTATCAGTAAACCCCACTAAAACTGAATTAGTCATGTTCACCCAGAAACGAGTGCTAGGCCCTCATCGCCTACCAAAACTGTTCGATACTGAACTCCAGCTGACCAGCGAAGTCAAGTACCTCGGAGTCATACTAGACAGTAAGTTAAACTGGAGTAGTCATCTGGACAACAAACTAAACAGGGCCTGCATGACCTTTTGGCAGTGCAGAAGAATGATAGGTAAGAAGTGGGGCCTATCCCCTAAAATTATACTTTGGCTATACACCGCAGTGATCCGCCCCATGATCACCTACGGGGCCGTGGTCTGGTGGCCCCGCACCAAGCTGGTTACAGCCTCCAACAAACTGCAACGCATGCAAAGACTAGCCTGCATGGCGACTACGGGCTGCATGAGGACTACTCCGACTGCAGCGGTTGAAGCCATACTAGGTTTACCACCGCTCCACCTATTCATACAACAGGAAGCGACAATGGCGGCAGTACGTCTAAACACACTTCATCTCTGGGGTAAGAGTGAAACACCACACACCACATTGCTAGAGGGGCTCCACAAGGAGTTCCCCATTACGAAGGCAATAAACGATAGGGTGCCCAAACAATTTATCTTTGATAAAAAATACAAGATCCAACTTCATGAGGATCGCCGATGCGAGGGGCTGTGCCCTGCAGAACTGCGTATCTTCACGGATGGATCCAAAACAGGTAGTGGTACGGGTGCTGGAATCTTCTCCGAGGACTTCAACATACACATAGCCACACCACTGGGGGTCCACAACACAGTGTTCCAGGCCGAATGCATGGGCATTTCCCTGGCTGCTTCAGCCATTATGGCCAGGGAAGTAAAGGAACACTCCATCCGCATACTCTCAGACAGCATGGCTGTTCTCCAAGCGCTGAACAGCTATACAGCAGATTCTGGGCTAATATACGAGTGCCACCAGCGCCTCAACCAGGTGGGTAGCCTCAATAATATAACCATTCAATGGATCAAAGGACACAGCGGTTCGCTAGGTAACGATGCAGCCGATGAACTTGCCAGAAGGGGCTCGAGCATGGCACCAGTGGGACCTGAGCCCATAGTGCCACTCCCCTTCGGATACATACGTACTCTGGTAAGGAAACGCACCAGAGACCAACATGACAAACTTTGGACGGAGCTAGGCGAATGCAGGCAGGCCAAGGAAGCACTTCCCACAATTGATGGCCGCCTCACGAAACAGGTTCTCCGTCTAAATAAACTAAAGCTGCGTACAGTTACTGCAGCTTTAACTGGCCATGGGTCATTTAACAAACACCTCTATGTCATAGGAGTAACAGACAGTCCGCTGTGCAGGGCCTGCATGGAGGATGACGAGACAGCGGCGCATGTGCTGCTAAACTGCCCGGTGGTCGCTACGTACAGGGCAAAGTACTTCGGTAACCCAGGTACCCTACGTGAGACGGTCAGTAACATCAAGGCGTTGCTGGCCTTCCTTGAGGAGCTGGGGTGGATCGAATAGTCGATGTTCCCACCCGTACGCAAAATACGCGCATTGTCGTGGAGTTGCGGACACCAGCCCGTTTTACCTATTACCTATTACCTATTAGCGCGGGCGGGCGATGCGAAGCGACGGGGTGGGAACAAGAAATTTCACGCGGACGAAGTCGCGGGCAGAAGCTAGTTGTAAATAACTGAATATTGCTCAGTACCCAACTGGTGATCTCCGTTGGATGTTCCTTCGCTTATTTGGTGACATTAGGCACTCCAAATAAAGAGTTCTTACTATCGTATAAGTAAACATTACAAGACAATCAAAGAAAACACACAACCGTGACACAAACAAAAATTCGAAACGAACTCTGAATAAAAACCGATAAAATACCGCAATTAGGAGGAACACGAACAGGTATTTCTCTTAGATTAATTAAACATTCTTCGTAAACATTTACGAAAACAACACTAACTAATGAATGCCACGCGTGACAGAGATACATAATCACTGTTAATTGGTTTAGTAATTTAGGGAGTGACAGCATAGTAAACTAGTGGCTTTTGTCGAAAGACTGATATCTGATAGGCAAGGGTCCAGATGGAGATAGACAGACTGACACGATGGCCTGAAGAAGATAGTTGGGGACCTGAGATGGTCTGGATACGGAAGGTAGAGGATGAGAGAACTTACTAAGAATATTGTTGCAGTAAGTACTCAATTTTAAGGAGTTGCCAGATATGTTTACCTACGTTTATCAAATCATGTGACCCAAAAGTGAAACATGGAATGAACTTTAATTAATGAGGTCTTTGTCTGCTGGGAAGAAGAGATAAAAAAGCAAACAGACAAACAAATTAATCAATTGAAAACACGAGGTCGTTATGAAATATTATTTTTACTATCATAAATGTATAAGGTAGATCTGTCGCAGCCTCGCAAGGCTGTGGTCTCTCTATGAAACCGACATAAGACCAACCGATCCTACTCGGTTGAGTTAACCCTGGACGTGAAGTTCGGAGTTCGAGGACAGGATCCAAGGCGTTTATCAGGTTATTGAACGCGTGCGCAAATAGATTGTCTATTTTGATGATAGTGTTTGTTTTGTGAAGCGATTTCTCGGAAGGACTGTCACACGGCGTGGTGACGTGCGTATTTATGTGATTCAGTATCCTCTGGGAAGTGGTTATGAGCTGAGCAGAAGAGTTTCCGACCTTCTGCCTAGGGCTGCCATCACCTAAATTGCCGACGCCGGATAAACACGGCAAAAATCCCGGATATTTGGGCGAAATATGGTTTTTTCCCCGGACACCTCTGAAAAAATATTTTTGCAACAAAAATAAAAACATCGTTATAATTTTTTAATTTTTATTCATTTATACAGCTTGTTACTAAAATCGAATTAGGTAACCGCAACAAATAATAGACATTTTATAAAATTAAACACTCTTTCTGAGGTAATATGGTAAGAAAAATAATTAGAAACACTCTTCTTTTTGGCATCAATCAAATTATTATGATACTACTAATAACTAACTCAAATCAAATCAAAAGTCATTTGTAGATTGTAAATTAAAAGTACTTAAGCAACTGCTAAAACTTTTAATTTTATCGAGATCAAATTTTTTTAACTTATTTTGGTATTTTTCAATCTTCCCAATTTTCGCTAAAATATCTTTCTTTTCCAACAAGAATTTGTAAAAGTCGGAACAACTCAGGGGGTCTACTCCGAAGTAGTATCGGTCGAATGTTCGGCCGTTTCCTGCTACGAAGTTACTATTTGGTTCAGTCGGTCCCGATCCTACACTCCTACACTCTTTCGAATATTGACTATGGTCCCCACCCAACTGAGCCGATCCGAACTTTTTTCGGATTTTTCAATAATATTCGGTTCGGCCATGTTTCGGTCCGATCCGAACATTCGCATTTTGCACTTCGGAGTAGACCCCCGGGTCCTTGAAATTATACTTGATTTTGACCAGAGAAGAAACCATGTGTATCTATGTTTAGCGAGTTTCTTTCTTTCGTCCATTGCTGCGTGACTAGCGAAAATACTCACGCGGCGCGCGGACACTCGTGGGGGCGTTCCATCGTCGACTATTTGCCATGCCTTCTTGAATGCGGGTTATTATGAATGAATTTTTAACTAAGATTTATTTCAATCTAACGCTTATCTTTAAAAAAATTGAGTTTCGCCTGACAACAATAGTGTCCGGGTTTTACACACACACTTTTTAAAAACCCATGCTGGACGGCCCCCGGACGCCCGTCAAACTAGGACAAATACGGGGAATCCCGGACAGATGGCAGCCCTACTTTAAGGTAGCCCGCGAAATGTCTTACGTTTTTTGAATTTGCTGGTCAGTACTAAGTTGTAAGTTGATTAAAATATGATTCGCGGCCGTAACAAATATATATTTACAGAATTATAATCATTAGAATCAGTAATACAACTTGTTAAGTTAGCATAATCCTAAAATGTCAAGATTTAATGAAATAGTCATTCAGTAGGATTACTAAACTTGATCTTAGAGAGTTGTGTTGATGACTTTAATGATTATAATTCTGTAAATACATATTTGTTACGGCCCCGAATCATATTTTAATCGACGTACAACTTAGTACTGACCAGCAAATTGCAAAAAACGTAAGAAAATTTGAATTTCGCGGGCTACCTTGGAGCATCCACCCTATGTAATAAAGCGGTTAGGTTTCTGAATATCCATTGAGGTCGTTTTCACGTGTCGAAATCAACCCTTGGAGTGCTAACTGTTTTTGGGGGGTAACCTTCTATGTATAGTCAGTTCAGAAAACAATTTTGATTTTATGCTAATTTGAAATAAACTCTGATTTAGGTAGGTACCTACTACTGATAAACAGCAGGAATAGAAAAATTCTATGCCAATTTATGGAATTTCGAACATAACCTAGCGATCGCGAATCGCGGGCCAATACCATTACTATGCAAAACAAAACTCCTAAGTTATGGCACGAATCAAAATATCTAGTTTTACTGCAGACATAACATGCTACACCTAGTCATCCTACATCTTAAGTCAGTTAAATTAAGGTGGACAAGAAGTCGTCGGGCGTCTTGCGATCCGCAAAGGAGGTCACTTTTGAAAGTAATTCTGTGCATAGAATTACACAATATTTATATTTCCTCCTCCGTACATCTTCCAGTGTGCTAATAATGATAACCATAAAAAATGCAGGTTTTTTTTTTCACTCTAATATTTTTATCCTGTTCCCCAAAAAACGGCGGGAAAATTAAAAAATCGCGTAGTTGAAGTTGATGAAACTTTCTATATAAACAGAATCACGTGTTTACTTTGATAATGTTAAAGAAGGCGTAAGTTTCGTTTTACACACATTACATCCGACGATGGAATGTTTGCAAAATTGTGTAGACCAAAGATAAACAAGAGGTGAAACTGGGGGCTTTGCCAAGTCCAGTTTTCAGGGTCGCGGGCGTTCGAACTACGGTGAAATTGTTCCTCATGATGTGCTAAAAATATTCGTAATGTAGACATTCGCCGTAGCGCATCACCGACTAGATGATAGACATGTTTATAATAAAAATGCCACTCACCTCTCAGTTATCGGCACTGCTTTCGATTTGAGCTCGTAGAACATGAAGTCCTGGTGTTGCTGAGCAGTAGTCATCTCCTCCAAGACTTTCTGATCAACACTAAAATCTTTCGTCAGGAACGTTGCGAGATCGAATCCCATGTCGATCCCGGATTCATCCATTTTTGAACGTAAAACACAAACACAAACTTTCACTAATAACACGTAGTCCTACTGTACGCTAAAATCTCATAGTCATAAACGGAACGGACTATTTATTATAGCATTTTATCACAACAGCATCCATCCTCCCAGCTGTCTACTTGTTGCTATTGTATTATTGGTTAGACGTATTTTGACGTGTGATAAAAGGAATGACTATTATTCTACTAAATTAAAATTCTCTTCATCACATGTGATAACTTTGAACTTGGTGGACATTGATAATAATATGGGTTACATTTGCAAAATTATTTTATGCAATGGCAATAATGCAGCAGAATAATCAAAAAATACAAAATAATCTACAACGTACGTGCAACTTTCCTTGTTATCAGTTTCTATCTGTTAATAATTTATGTAATTATTTACAAGGTTGATTGATCTTGCTCGGTAATATACATTCATAAGATTTATTGTGTGATTACAATTAATTTTTCGCTATGGCTACACAGAAACCACCTGAAAGCGGGTCCGTTCGAAAACTAAATAAAAGTCAATCATTTTTATTTTGAAAATTTCTTATTTTATCGTAGGTATTTTATCAATAAATAAAATTATGTCCATAATATGACATAGAATCTTACCAAAATGTTTGGTATCTAAACGTACTTTGTTTTTTATTATAATATATTATTTTTCGGCGCCAAAGACATCAAATGTTACCTGTTACTACGAAAATAATAAAATTAATTAACTTACTTTAATTTTGCATCTGGAGCTTCCTTACTTTTGTTTTCTATCTGAAATTTTCAGTAGCAGCTTGGAGTCTCGATTTGTGCCCGGTTGATGACAACAGGCTCGGTCCCTCTTTTCTCGGCACATGGGACTTAAGAGCGTTGACAACGTACGGCATTTCATACAAACTTTCAAGTCCTTGTTTTTCGAAATGCATGAACCGATTTAAATGAAACTTTCTACGCATAAGCAGGATATATAGATCTAAAAAGTTAATTGAGAACATTTTTGAAAAATAGTGTTACAGCTAAATTAGACCGATTTTAAATTTTCCATAGAAACAGAGATTTCCAATTATCTTTTTTTAAATAAGACATTTCGAAAATGTTCTTAACTAACTTTTTAGACCATTATATCCTGCATAAGCGTAGGTAAGTTTCATTAAAATCGGTTCATGCATTTCGAAAAAAAAGAACTTGAAAGTTTGTATGAAATGCCGTACGTTGTCTTGTCAACGCTCTTAAACATAACTAGCAAAATATGGGTGTTCTGTACTATAGGTGCACTTCTGCCTAACCCTTTGGAGAATATGGGCGTGATGTAATGCTCATTTTGCCTTAGACCTTTTGCAGATATTATATACTTTTTTATTGTAAAAAGGTTTCACGGTTTTGCTTATTTTTTTTTTTGTGGCAACACTAGTCCCGTCGTTCATTTTCCATTTTTTTATCTGTGATTCCATTCCATTGACTTTGACAATTTGATAGCACACAATCCTGGCAAACAAACAATTTGCCGAACGCAAAATTCAGTTAAAATAACCATTTAGAGTGATTTTAAATTAAATAAAAACAGCAAAAATGTCGAAAGCTCACCCTCCGGAATTGAAGAAGTAAGTTTCCAAGTCGTATTTATGAAAAAACAGACTATCTTGATATGGCGTCCTAAGCACGCCATTGATAACCTAAACAAGAGGCTAGTGTTGCGTTTTTGAGAATTTAATATTTCTTGTATTTCACTCTGACCATAATAATAGTTTTTATTTTCAACTTGCGTGTGTTCTCTTTTAAATTATTACCTTTTAGATTATTATTTTAAGCTCGGAAAAAAAATCACAAAACAAATGAAACCGGAAATAATCATGCTCGATTCTTCACTAAACAAGCGAGGAAATAACGATTAACCAACTATTTACGTAGAACTAGCAGTCCAGCTTAACTAACTTGCTAACATTCCAAAGTTAACAAAATCCTCATAATATTTTCAGGTTCATGGACAAGAAGCTGTCAATCAAACTGAATGCCGGCCGCGCTGTGACCGGAGTCCTGCGTGGATTCGATCCCTTCATGAACCTAGTGCTGGATGAGTCTGTAGAGGAATGCAAAGACGGACAACGGAATAATATTGGCATGGTGGTGTGTAGAATTTATTTTAAAAGTCAAATAATTTATTTCGAGTAGGTTAAATTAAAAGACACTTTTGAACATCAAAATGGATAAGAAGAATTATTTCTAGATAGTAGTTTGATATGGACTAAAAAGGGCAAGAAACTCCATAGTTACTCTTTTTAAATATTTTGTGTACAGCAGACAATATACCTGGAATACAAATACAATGCTACAATAGGTATTTATTTATTACTAGTATGATGTGGTATGACCATGATTATATCTGGTGCTAACGTGTGTATTGATGGTGGACGTTGTAATATCTGCTGAAGTTTGATGCTTTGTCTCCATAGAATTTGGAGCGGGACAAGGAATCAGGGAATGGTTTATAGGACTGTCTGACAAGCCTAGGACTACTGTTTTGAATTGATTGAATAGATGCCACTACTTGTATTTATTTTATTTGCGTTTTTAATCCATCCAAAGGTTGTCTTTAAAAGATTGCTCTTAGCGATAAGACCATGCGTCTGCATTCCCGAGTTCATACAACCCTAATCTCTTCAGGGCGAGAGTGAATAGGCTTCTTCTGGGCAAGCTCGTTCCACCGTAGATCTCATCCCTGCCTCTGGGCTGGATTGAGGTCAAGAGTGAGCCCATTGTCAATAAAAAAAAAAAAAGACCACCCATTGTGTCACCCTTTGTAAAATTTCTATGTTTATGTCTAATTTATATTGTGTACACAATAAAGAGTATTCTATTCTAAATTTTTTTGTTCTTCTTTCAGGTTATCAGAGGAAACAGCATCGTGATGTTGGAGTCATTAGATAGAATATAGTAATAATAGTTCATTCCTCAATTAATTTTAGCTAACATAGGAAAATGTGTGCACAGTACAATATTTTCATACCATGGTATGAATTAAAACTACACATGAAAGACTATGAAAGTAAGGAAAACAACTGGATAAAGAAACCTTCAAGAAAAGTGGTTCCAAATAATTTTGTGTGTGAAGAAAACTGTTTATTTAATTTTTACAAAAGGGTGAGAAAAAAAATGTTCTGAAACTTGTTCATAGTTCATCTGTATTGTCGTAACCAAGTGTGTGGGAAATTAAAAATGTGAAATATTTGCAAACAGGTTTTTTTATTGTCATTTTTCACGAATAATAATATTAAGTGGCATTTACAAGAGGTGAGTATATCGACTGTTGATGAATGCCGTTGAGAGGCAAGACTCGTTGAGGAGAATCACATGGTCTTTTATTGCACTCTTGTTATCCATAAAATCACTGAGAGTTCCACAAATTACATGCTTGTGTTTCGGCTCAATCTCAGAATACCAGATTCTCCAAATACCAGATTCGCAATATAACAGATTAGAAAAGTAGTATCATCTAAACCTCATACATATTTTAATAAAAGTAGGCTCTGCTAAAAATGGTGGGTGCATTTACTGTCTGTCGTAGAGTTCAATCAAAAACCCCTTTGAAGAATTTTGGTGTTGTACTTCGTTGCACTATATCCGTAGTTCCGGCCGAAGTTACGATCCTCTCATTCTATAGCCGTATTTCCGGATATAAATTTAGTTCGGGGCCCGAATTAAGAAAATGAATGACAACACCATTAGTCTGGTTTTTACATCTGTCGGCACTACGAGCAACAACAAGCGCAACGTTTATCTGACCAAGATTATGTCTGGACTTTAAAAGAGACTGTGACCTCTGAGTTTGTTTCGGCCTTTCTTCTCAGAGTAGTCAGATAGGAAACGCCGACCTCATCTAGTTTTAAAATATGATTGACGTGTAAAAGTGTTTGTACAAACCTACTTACAAAATAAAATCATTTATCATTTATAACACGTTGTTCTCATAGCTAGTGCTATACCTACTGTGCAAAAGGTTACATGCTGTGTGTGCTGTGCATTTCAGTGACGTGAAGCCATAAGATTTCCCCGTACCAAAAATTTCTCAACGCAGCTAAACCAAGTTTTTACTTCAAAAAGCCTGTTATAAAATAAAGAATCTATGATGCAAGAGTGAGCGAAACAAAGTCAGGAATTTGTGCACTCCGCAAGTAGGTACGTAATCTGCTAAGGCCAGGTTCTGAAACTGCTGAAAAACGAGTTTAATTAAGCATCATAACTCGACAAAGTAACAACCTATTCACGGTAGAGTGCTAAAATTTTCAGACCCGCTTTGGTTGCTCTTGAATTTTAAATTCTCTTGATTCTTGAGCTTATCTTCATAAGTCGACAAAGCAACAAATTCCTAGTTCTTTTTGAAAGCTTATTCCACTGAGTGACCGAAGCAAATCTAACATATCCCTGAGTTTGCAGAATTTTCGAGCTCGCATCGCTCGTTTTTCTCATAATTGCTGGGGCTTCCCTGCATAAATCGAGAATAGGTATAACTCTTCTATTTGAAAATATAAAACAAAACCTTAACCGAGGCGGTTTCCTATTCACTATCCAACCAGGGAATCGAACCAAGGACTTCATGCTCAGTAGTAGCACTTGTGACTATTACTAGACTAACAAGCCAATCAGTTGTGTAATAAATTTTAATGCTTGTTTTGGGGACAACGGGAATGTTAAGCCCGAAAGTTTAACGACCAGTCTTAACAGAAGTATATATTAGTGTTAGTACGATAGAAGAAAAAAAAATTGATAAAAAAATATAAGACATTTATTTATTCAATATGTTACCCAGAAACCCAGGGTTGTGTTTCGGAGGTCCAATAGGCAGTCATCACTCTATGAAATGTAACATACTGATATTCAGCTGCACCCAGTTAGACTAGAAACCGATTCTAAGGCGTCATCTACACGGGCGAGAGTATCGCGGCGATAGACACGCCGCGGCATTAAATACAATACAAACAATATGAAGCAATCTCCACACGGCTATCATCGCGGCGAGATTTTTTTTAGCACGGCGCAGACGCCGCGGTTCTCTCGCCCGTGGAAATGGCGTCTAAAGCTAAGCGCACATTATAGGGTAGTCGCGCGCGCCAGTGCGTTGCGCAGCGGCTGCCCGCCTGTATTGTGAGATGGTAGCTATACAAAATGTACGGAAGTGATGCAGTAGGATTTTTGAAATGCGCGAGCTTTAATAGGTACCTATAGTTGGGAAAAGGTTAAGTATGCAGATGATAGTTCCGGTCAAACTTGTTCTAACAATTAAAGGGTTAAATTAAATTAGCTAGCGAAACTGCAGACGTGATGGGTATAGGTATCTAAACACGATAAAATAAAAATGGCATACCAATCGAAAGGGGGGCGAATGTTCGGATCGGATCGACACATGGCCGAACCGAATATTATTGAAAAATGCGAAAAAAGTTCGGATCGGCTCAGTTGGGTCGGGACCATAGTCAATATTCGAAAGAGTGTAGGATCGCGACCGACCGAACCAAATAGGACCTTTGTAGCAGGAAACGGCCGAACATTCGGCCGATACTACTTCGGAGTAGACCCCCTGGTTATTTAATTAATATCTACTAGCTTATGCCTGCGACTTCGTCCGCGTGAAATGTCTTGTTCCCCGCCCCACCACGTCGCATCGCATCACCTGCTCGTACTATTACTTTATTTTCACTTAGCGTTCTTTCTGCCTTTCTTTTCTTTTTGCACGGCTCCTGCGGGTCATAGCGTGATATAAAAAAAAGCCTAGCCTTTCTCAAGATTTTTTTCTAATCCGACCGGTAGTTCGAGAGATTAGCGCGTTCGAACAAAAAAAAAAACAAAAGCCCATTAGGATTTCAGCGAACACTGGCACATACCCTACATCAATCAACTCAGCTTATCGCAGTCCACTGCTGGACATAAGCCTCTCCCAGGCTGCGCAAGAACACCCTGTCCTCCGCCTTTCGCATCCAGTCGGTCCCATCCACCTTTCATACCCAACATACATATGTACCTACTTTCGTAAATTTCAGCGCTTTTACATTTTAATTTTTTCCTAGATAGAAACGCCAAATCTCAGTCTCTTCATCTGAGAAGCAGGAGCCAGCTGTAAAGATACAAACTTAGATAGTTTGAGTCTTAAACTTTCACAGAATGCATTCAATAAAACAACACAAAAATCAAAAAAACAATTTATTAATCAGTAACTTAGAAATTGTGTTATCTGCCGAACGGACCCATCATGGAGTTACCTGGAAAGATACCGGTTTTGCTAAAACTGCTGAAGAGATTGTTGTAAGGGTTGCCACCGCCGCCCCCGTACGCGGCGCTGCCGCCAAAGGCGCTGGCACTGCTGCTACTCTTGCCCCCACTGGTCTTGATACTGCCCCCGCTAATCTTGAAACTACTGCTGCCCCCGGTGCTTTTACTTTTACTGCTGGCAGCATTGTTGCTGTTGCTACTACTTATGGGGGTATCATCCAAGTCGGTTTCAGCGTATAAGACTACTGTTCCGCCGCTGGGGCCAGATTGTTCGGTAACACTCTTGCCGCGGCCGGTGATTTGGCCTCCTCCACCAGCGTAGGCTCCAGTCCAAGCATTTCCTTGAACATTGGCGTGGAACTGACCACCAGCACTACCACCAAATGCTGCGGTTGCGGCTGCGGCTGCTTGATTTTTATAATAATTGTTATAATATTCAATATAAGCATTGTAAGCATTATTGCCATTGTCTGCATAGTAATTGTTTCCATTTTCTCCATAATTGCTTCCAAATTCTTGACCGGACTCACAGTAGCTGCAGCTATGTTTGCAACATCTGCTTTCACTTCTACAGCAGCTGCTGCATCCGCAGCTACATCTTTGATTGCATTCACAACTATATTCTCTTTGTTTGCAGGGGTCACATATAGGTCTGCAGGGTTCACAATTACATTCACATCTTGGTGGTAGTGGGGGTGGTGGCGGCGGCGGCGGCGGTGGTGGTGGTGGTGGTGGTGGAGGTGGTGGTGGTGGAGGTGGTGGCGGCGGTGGAGGGGGTGGTGGTGGCGGCGGTGGTGGTGGTTGTGTGCAAATTTCACAAACAAAGGGTTTCGGCGTTGTCGTTTCTCTAGCTTTGCAAAGATCGCAAGTTGTTGTAGTGGTGGTATGCGTTTGTGTGGTGACGCGGTGACAATTCGCGCCCTCACAATGGTTCGGGTCACAGTTACAAACACGATGACCGTTGTTAGTGCTACAGTAGCATTCACCGTTAGAGTTCATTGGGGCGCTGTTGCTGCTAATTTCAACAACGTCAGGAATGCCATCGTTCTTAGTACTATCATCTGAAAACGTACCCATGTTATGGAAGCCGCGGTGATCCACAGTGTATGAAAGATCGTCGTCAAAGAAACCCCCGCGATCCGAGATCGTATTTTGGTCAGTATTGTTGTAAATGTTCTGGTCAGTGCTATCATTATATACAGCGATTATAGCGCTGTTTATGATCTTATTTTTTGCTATGGAGTTACCACCACTTCCGCGGAAACTGTCAAATTCAGGGGCAAGCATCTTATAATCTATGTCACCGTATCCATTATAAGGCACTTGATTAGAAAATTCGGAGCCATCGTTAATCCCGTAGCCATTATAAGGAGCGTCGTAACCATCGTTAGGGTTTCCGTAATTATCATTAAGGAGACTGTATTTATCATTAGGGTCGAAGCCGGGGAGATGAATACCTTTCGTGTTGTCACGTTCATTGTTGTTAATATCTTCAATAGCGCTTCTTTCGGCAATATCTAAAATTGATGGAACGTATTGCTCTCGTTGCTTGCGTTCTATTTCAGGATCTGGATGACTATACCCGTGTCGATTCATTTGAACTACTGGTCTTATACTATCTACTGTACTAATGTCTTTTTTAGGTTCACTTTTAGTCACATCAGGTTTTGGTTTGTATGGTCCATAGTTTCCTGTTCTCACTATTGGAGCTGATGTGCCAAAGTAACTTGTTCTTTCAACGTTAAGTCCTTGAGCAACACCATCGAGGTTATTTAGGTAGTGTCCAGCTCTAGCAACAGGAACTGGTGAAACAAGATTTCTTCTTGCGTAATCGGCTTGATTAAGGCCATCTGCTCTGTTAAAATACTTTTCTTGGCCGTAGCTTCTGACTCTGTTCAGGTCACTACTTCTTAAAACATTAGCTCCTTGGCCAAAATTATTGGTTCTGCTATCAAACTTTGCTTGATTAACGCCCCCTGTTCCTAATGGTAGGCTTCTAATTTGTCGAACGACATGGCCATCGGAAGCTGTATCGTCGAAGCGAGCTCGATTCCAAACGAAAGGGTCTTTATCAATCTTATGTGCTCTTGTAAGAGTAGCTTTATGATTCTTATCAGGAACTCCCTGGGCTTGGCCACTTGCTCTGGCAACATCGGATCCTTTCTTCG
Organism: Apamea crenata; assembly: GCA_949629185.1. Classification (NCBI taxonomy): domain Eukaryota; kingdom Metazoa; phylum Arthropoda; class Insecta; order Lepidoptera; family Noctuidae; genus Apamea; species Apamea crenata. Next base: position 12,690,389 of record OX451377.1, read on the forward strand.
GATTTACTCTCCAGGTATTAGGGGTTTGACTACTTCTAGTTGGCTTCCCAACAATACGGGTAGACGGAGTCCTGACGTTATCTCCACGAGATGGGTTACCAGCATGCCTCACGTCATCGTTGAGATCTCTTGTTCTTACTACATGAACACTCCTATCATATACTGTTCTACCTATACTTCTGTCGCTACGGCCACCTCCTTCGTCTAAGTAGGCCCCTTGGTTGAGATCATTTTTTCTGTGCCCAGAGTAGGCATTCTGCTGCCTACTCCATGAGACGTCATTTGCTTGACACGTAACGATTATAGCGAGGAGAAATAACTGAAAAAAAGGTAAATATGATATTTTCATTAATTTGTGGTCTAAAAATATACAACGTGTTTTTTTTGATATCCCATAACTCTAGGTGGTCATTGTACTCATTATTATGAACAACTTTTACTATGGGACCAAACCCGAAATCGCGAAACAAAAATCTGGTGTTCCCTACATTTTGACGAGTTAGACGAACATAAATGTAGGGAACAGCCGGTCGATTCTGTAAAAATCTCACCGTGAAAACTCAAGTGAAGTGAGCTTGATGTGAGTTGTCAGTAGTGTCAATCCCTAGCATTATTTGGAATGACAGCTCACTCCACGCTCACTTCACCTAAGTTTTCACGGTGAGATGGTTACAGAATCGTACTGCTGCTGATTTTTTTTCGCGCTTTCAGGTTTTTCTTTCTTTCTTCTGGTCCCATAGTAAAAGTTGTAATGACAATGTTATGGGATATAAAAAAAAACACGTTGTATAACTAAAAAGGAAATGATGGGGTTCTATGAAAATTGCCGAAAAAACATACAGTAGGTACGATTTTGAAATATAGGACCAAAGTGAATCTATTTTCATAACTTTATTATAATTTCCTTCCACATTTATCCAATCTGGTTTCAAAGCAAGAGTGAACAGGCATCAGCCGGGCACACGGCACCCTTTCATCATGACATGGCTGTTTATAAGGATAAGAATTTTTAACAGGACCATAATGGCCATTAAAAATAAATAAGAATGGTATTGTGTAAGTATTATCTCAAATAGTTAAAGAGAAAATCGATTGTGTCAGGCGGATGAATAGATCGTCACCACAGTTTATCCGAGAAGCAGTTGTTTATTGCTAATCCTTACTTTTCAATCTTTTTTTTATAAGTGTTCAGGCTTCCTTACCTCAAAAGGAAAAAATGGAACCTTTATAAGATCACTTGGTTGTCCGTCCGTATGTCTGTCAAGACCCTTTTTCTCAGGAACGCGTGGAGGTATCAAGTCGAAATTAATATAAAATATGTAGGTCTACGACCATTATGCCACTAACTATGCATGCGCACTTGGCTTGGACGATTTGTTTTTCGCTTTAAAGATGAAATAATTAAATTAGCAAATCTAACAATAAATTAATGATATTGTTAGGAAACATGTGAAGCACAATTTGAACCAGAATAAATTGTATAATAAATAGGGATCATCAGAAAGTCTTCATGATAAAAACACTCCTAAATTGTAAAATTAACACAAAATTAAATGGACAACTCGCGATCAATAAGACATGATCATCACTTGTAGGATCTGAAACCATAAACTGCTATATTTTTATCCGAAGGAAGAGACACTGCGAAGTGTAGCTTATGAACATCGAGTTGAGGGACATTTTTACAATTTTTTAACACACTTTCGCTCGAAACATTTGTCCCAAAAACGATACAGCCAAGTTCTTGTCTCAAGAACCACAAAAATGATGACACCGACACCGCCCTTGAACGCGCTTTCATTGGTGAAATTCGCCCTTACCCTGGCTTACCGTTTTTTGACAGCTGCCTTAGAACATAACTATTCCAGACTACGTAAAAGTTAACTTTAAAATGCGTAATAAAATAAATATATGAACTGCCATACCTTATTGAATTAGGTATCTTATTTATGACTTCTTACATACATTATAATACCGTAGGTACGTGTATCAGTTTTGACAAAAAATATATAATTGTTATGCGTATTCCATCTGTTAAAAAACCGCTTACCTAATGGACAGGGTATAATGGAATGAAATGAATCGTGTGTACATTACCAGGTAAATTTTCATCATCGGTTCCAGTTTCGTGCCAAGGTCCAGTACATAATGGTGCGGTGAACGAAGGCTGGTGGACTTTATTAAGGCGCTATATAGCAAAGTAAACCACTGGAACATAAACGGCTATTTGTCACGGTTGCCCAACAAATAATTATTTAATTTACAAGTGATAAGTGCTGATTAGTCAGATGTTTTCCATTAAACACTTCGGGGAACATTTTACTATTAAATACAGGGTCAAATTGAATTAGCTAGCGAAACTTTGCAGACGTGATGGGTGGGATATCTAAACAATACTATCAACTTTAGCCTATCGCAGTCCACTGCTGGACATAGGCCTCCATCTAGCTACGGGGCGTCCTACACTACGCTTGCCGATACGCGGTCTCAACTTCAGGACTCGTCTGTTCCAGCGGCTATCGGTCCTTCGACAGACATGGCCAACCCACTGCCAAATTCAGTTTGCTTACTCTGCAAGCTACGTCGGTAACTCCGGTTCTTTTCCGGATAATTTCCTTCAAAGAGACTCGCTCCATAGCGCGCTGAGCGCTGAAACACTAGTAAATAAATACAAAAAAGATTTGACGAACACCAAAAAAAACCGGCCAAGTGCGAGTCGGACTCGCGCACCGCGGGTTCCGTACAATTACAATTTACGATTTATGACTTGTTAAAAAAAAATACTAGATCTCGTTCAAACCAATTTTCGGTGCGCGAGTGAGTTTTTTTTTGGTGTTCGACAAATCTTTTTCGGTACATCAATCGGTACACCATATATTTTTTTTTTAGTTTTATCATTCTCTTGGACAAATTGTACCAATTTGGATGTGTCTCTTGCGCAAACTATTCAGTTTAGAAAAAAATTATATTAGACACCTCAACATCATTTTTGAAGACCTCTCCATAGATACCCCGCACGTATGGGTTTGAAGAAAAAAAAAATTTTTGAGTTTCAGTTCTAAGTATGGGGAACCCCCAAAATTTATTGTTTTATTTTCTATTTTTGTGTGAAAATCTTAATGCGGTTCACAGAATACATCTACTTACCAAGTTTCAACAGTATAAGTAGTTCTTATAGTTTCGGAAAAAAGTGGCTGTGACATACGGACGGACAGACAGACAGACATGACGAATCCATAAGGGTTCCGTTTTAGGCATTTGGCTACGGAACCCTAAAAAGGTGTTCAACGTCCTCTGGATGTTTTGCTACTTGAGGTATAAGTTTTCTTTAGTTATGTCGTATGGAGACATTGCTAATCGTCACGTCTGTGAAATTTACTCAGTAAAAAGCTGATTTTTACTATTGATACTTGATTTTAGAACTGATATTTTCGTAGATAGATAGATTTCGTATTTCGTATTTACATAATAGGGTCCAATGTGTAGATGTTAATGGTGTGAAATCATCCGGGCTACCAGTTCAGTTAGGTGTTCCGCAAGGCTCAATACTGGGTCCATTCTTGTTCTTAGTTTACATTAATGATTTACCATTCCATTTGACGGGCATCTGTGATGTTGTACTGTTTGCAGATGATACCTCTCTTATTTTTAAAGTAGACAGGAATAGACAAGATTTTGACGACGTAAACAGTGCACTCTCAATAGTTACAGATTGGTTTACGTCAAATAACTTAGTTCTCAATGCCAAGAAAACCAAATGTGTAAAGTTCGCCTTACCGAATGTTAGAAACCTAGGACCCAACATCGTCTTAGATAAAGAGGTGCTTGAAACTGTAGGCTCGGCAATTTTTCTAGGACTAACAGTAGATGCCAAACTTCAGTGGGGACCTCATATATCAAGTCTAGCAGGAAGGCTCAGTTCGGCTGCCTACGCCGTCAGGAAAGTAAGACAATATACTGACGTTGATACAGCTCGTTTAGTCTATTTTAGTTATTTTCACAGCGTTATGTCCTACGGTATTCTGCTGTGGGGCAAAGCCGCTGATATACACAATATATTTGTCCTTCAAAAGCGAGCTGTTCGAGCAATTTACCAGCTAGGTGCCAGAGTTTCTCTAAGAGATTTCTTTAAAGATATTGGTATTTTCACGGTTGCATCACAATTCATCCTTGCCAACATTTTATATATTAGGCAAAATTTACACTTGTACACTAAAAATAGTGATATTCACAGTGTTAACACTAGAAATAAGGACAAACTACGTGCCCCCTTTCACCGGCTTCATAAGGTTCATAACTCATTTGTTGGGCTTGGTATAACCTTTTATAACAAGATACCCTCTTCTTTTCTAGACTTGCCTTTTAATGCGTTTAAAGCTCAACTAAAATCCAACCTTTGTTCAAAGGCATACTATTCTATCAACGACTACTTAGACGATAAGAATAGTTGGTCACCCTAGTTTAACGCAAGACAATGTTTATGTTCCTTCTCCAGAATTAGCTTACTGCAGAACCCAGCAATGCATAAATGTGTAAGCTGTCACGCCCTTTATGCCTGGAGGCTTTTATTTGGGTAGTAAGTTTTTTTATTTACATTTTAATTAATTATGTTTTAGCTTGAGTACGTATAGTTATTATTATATTTGTTGGTTTATTGGCGTGGCTAGCTGACATATTATGGCAAATAATTAAATTTTATGTTCTGGTTTTGTAATGTTAATTACCGAACATTGTATATATTATTGTACCTAGTATTGTATACATTCAAGTATTTTTTTTAATTGAACAGACAGCTGTGCTGCTGGGGAGTTTGTTGCGCCACTTCTTCTTCCCAGCAATAGCACTAGGAAGTGGTGAAGGGCGGGCGTTTTTGGGGGACTGTCTTTTGTAATTTTGACGTTCAAAAAGTGCTGATTCTCAGCCTAATTTGAATAAATGACTTTTGATTTTGATTTTTGATTTTGATATTCCAAGTGAACACTGAATATCGTCAAATTAATTTTTTTTTTGTTCTGTCGTGTTTAGGTAAATATCGATACCCATTGCGTCCGCGGAGTTTCGCTAGCTAATTTAATTTGTCCCCGTATGAGTGATGGAGTGGCTCTGTTTCGTGTATTCTGTCGTGGGGAAATTAAAGTTGGTAGCAGTTATCGAATCGATAGTTATATTGATGTTGTAAAACGGACAGACGGCACGGTTGGCGCAGTGGTTAAGCGATTGACTGCTGCGCTGCGTGTCGCGGGTTCGATTCCCGCACGGAACAAATATTTGTATGACCTACAATTAGTTGTTCCGGGGCTGGCTTTTTGTGTATGTGAGTTTACCTATATGTCTGTAAACGCACCCACGACACAGGAGAAATTCCTAGTGTGGGGCAACGTTTTTAAAAAAAAAACAAAATGCGACAAGAGGGAGATCCATAGGTCTGAGAACATGGCTAGAGTCTAATTGGTCACTTTGTTCAATACTACCTGTTACTGTTACCCTGCATCATCTCACTGCTAGGCAAAAGCCTCTCCCCATGACTTCCAGCTCTTTCGATCCAGGGCTAAAGTGTACCACTGTTCAGACGACATATAAATATCTTGAAACTAAATGAACTTAGACATGCATTTTCACTACTACTAAATTAGTCAGTAATATTAACAAAAATAGCTACTTACCTACGTATGTTTTCCATAAGAGTTTGTCGGACGCATGGATTCCTTTACACAATCTTGACTACGATTTCAGATTTTCAATAGACTAAATCCAAGAGTACAAATGCAGCTGGTAAAGACTTTAGCAATGAATGTATACGGGTTCAAGTTTGAGATGGCAGAAGAAGCGTTGGAAGTTATTTAGGAAGCTGTCCAACATGTTTTGACTGAAAATTGGTAAAAGTTGAATGTGATGAACGTTAGACGCAGTGCTGTAAAGAATGACACAGAAACTTGCAGCATTGGGTAACAGTTAGGTGAGAAAGGATTTTGATAAAAATGTGAAACAGACCCGTTGCAAACTATGAAGACAGCCGAAAATAGAAGGAGGCAAAGAGAGTGAGGTTAAATTGATTCCAGTAGAGTTTTAGAAGGTAAAGATGAAAATAGGGAGGAAGAGGAGGAAACTGATCCTTAGGTTCTTTATCTTCTAGAATCGCTAACTCACAATGACCAAATGTGGTGATCAATGCTGGGTCGTTCTCTGTTAGAGGAGATCTGTGATCTTGCTTCCTTATCTTCCGATTACAGGCTCGTCATCATCTGCCTAGCCTTTTCCCAACTATGTCGGGGTCGGCTTCAAGGCTAACCAGATGCCAGTATTTTACATGGAGCGACTGCCTATCTGACCTCCACAACCCGGTGACTGGGTAATACGACACCCCTTGGTGAGACTGGTTGTCAGACTTTCGGGCTTCTGACCACCCATATAACGACTGTCAAAGATCCACGAATGACAGCCGGGTCCAACGGCCTATCATGTTTTCCGGGGCACGGACCAAGACCCCTTGGTATGTACAGATGGTCACCCATCCACGGACCAACCGCGGCAAGCGTAGCTTAAACTGATCGATCGAACCGTGCGGCTATTATTACTTAGCCACAAGCCCCTCAGACGATTACAGGCTATTAATGATGACGGGTTATACCTGTTCTAATATTACCTCTCTCTCTCTTATTCTTAAAAGACTTGTTCTCGAGAGATATAAACTAATAAGACTATACGAGTAAATCTAACCAAATTAAATGGCGTCGCGATTCCAGCGTTGATTAGTAAGAGTAAATAAAACATACATTTTACGCTACTTATATCGCGTAAAAGTCGATTTATTTTTACGAAATGAATATTTCATTCATTTTAATTGTTTCATTTATGTGTAGTCACTTAATTGAGTAATTACATCCGTCGTATTTCTATTAAAAAGTGTTGATAATTGAAAAGTAGTTAGAAATAATCGAATACTGATTTCGGAAATGTCTCGATTTTAAACGCTACATCACTGAAGATTAATTTGACACCTGTCATTATAATCAACGTATAAAAAGCTGTTATTAGCTGAACTGTTATCTTATGCTAAATTCGCTTCCACTAAACCATGACGAATGAGGTACCTCTACCTAGACGAATTATGAACAACAGCAGATTTACTGTACCTTGTGACTGTAACCCCTTTCCACCAGGTAGACCATCAACGTATGTATCATCTTTTACATTAGGTACACGTAATATTCTCCAATAGAAGCAGTTTTGTGTTGAAAACTACCTGATCAAATGGAATAAGTAGAGATAAATGGAGTAGAGTGGTGGTTTGGTTTGGGTAGAACTGTTGTAGCAAGGCTAGCTGCAAGGCGACGGCCAAACTGCAAGCAAAGCAGTTGAAGTACAGCATGAGCTGCCTTTTAATTACAGAATCTTTAGGTAGCTTACTTAGGTCATGGTGAAATGAACAGAAAATGAAACCTTGTGTTTAAAAGTTAGACACACTGTTATCTTTTGGGTTGGTTGGACTAAAGATTTAGTTTTTCATCTTATTTTATGGTATCTTAGAAGGTCATGTTGATGTTGACTTAAGACGCAAGCACGCAATGTCATTAAGTACAAGACTTTCGTCACGTAACTCCGCAGTTTATCAAGACGTAGGTACATTAAAGTATTTATTCTGAAAGTTTGTACCTACTATCAAAACAAATCTACGTAATATCATAAAATTCATCAATCCAACATTACCTTCCTTCTTTGAAATGGAGTAAAATCAAAATCTTAAAAGTCATTTATTCTAATTAGGCTGAGAATCAGCAGTTTTCGAACGCAAAATTACATAAGATAATTCCCCATTTCCCCCGAAATTCATAACTTCCTAGTGCTTTCGCTGGAAAGAAGTAGTGGCGCAACAAACTCCCCTGCAGCACAGCTGTCTGCTCAGTTAGAAAATATTGTATACAATACTAGGTATGTACCTAAAGTAATTAACATTGCAAGACATAGAACATTAAATTACATTATTTTCCATATATATCAGCTATCCACGCCAATATACCAACAAATACAATAAAAAATATACGTAGGTACTCAAGCAAAAAAATAAAAGTGTGTAAACAAAAACTTACTTCCTACCTAAATAAAACCCTCCAGGCAGAAAGGGGTGACAGATTACATATTTATGCAGCATTGCATAAATACTGCCTTACAGCAGGGCACTGACTTCTGGGCAAAACATGGTATGGTATCTGGAGCTGAAGCTTATCTGAATGGTTGCTGAGGGACGATAAAAGAACTATTAACATAGCCAGATGGTTAGATGACCTACAAAAGACCGCGGGAAAGACCTGGATCAAGGAAGCATGGCATACTGAGGTCGAGGCCGTCACTCAGCTGTGGGTGGAACTAGGCTATCAATGATAAATGATTAGCTCCCTCTGGGGCGGTTAGGTAAAAACCATAGTATACACCGTGTTCCAGACGATATACATAAACTTTGACCAGATGTTCAGACCATGGAAATTAGCATTTTCCATTAAGGGCACATTAATGAATTCTTATTTTTTGTTAAGTAATTTTTATTCAAACACCTTGACGTAAATCACCCGATATGGATGCCTATGATACATTTATCATTTTAAGGGTTGATTTCTCCATCGCCAGATAACTTTTATTCGAGGTATAAAATTGACGTTTGACAATTTTTGTTTGAAATACCTGTCAAAATTTCAAAATTATTCCTCGAAAAATGATCATTGAGAAATCAGCCCTAATTTTATTGCACTAAGCGGCACCATAGGCCAAATTAAGACCCCTTCATAATTCACTCAATTACATTTCATTAAACGAAATTACGAATATCTTTGTAACGAAGCCGTTTTATGTACCTACTACTTACTTCCTTTGTTAGATTTGATTTGTAAAAGCTATCTAATAGAAGCGTTTGCCAAACTTTATGGATACGTAAGTTAATGAACGTAAAGAACACGGTGTATACCACTGTAAAAACTGTCCGTATTCTTTAGGTATTGGCTACATCATACCCTTTATTTATGATAATAACCGATATCCGATATCGCACTTATTTTCAAAAGCACCATCTAAATATTTACAAATGCCTATAACTGCGTTAAAATTTCAATTCGACACGACAACTTGAGAGTCACTAATAGAGCTGAAAATGTATTGAAAACTTCACAGTACTTGCATTAGATGGCGCTTATACATAGTTAAATGCAAATAGTGAAGTATCGTTCCAATGCAGGGCAGCCTGTTCTCATACAGACAAATAAAGATCAGACACGTTTTTCTCAGTTGCAGACCAACTTTAGATTTTTCCACCAAGATAGGTATTTTTTTTCGCCAGGGGCTGCAGTCTCGACATTCATAGCGATCGCTTTACGACCGAATTCGGTCGCAAAGTCCCGGATTGACAGGTAATGTATGGAGTGACAGGACTTTGCGACTGAATTCGGTCGTAAAGCGATCGCTATGAATGTCGAGACTGCAGCCCCTTTTTTTCAGCCCCTGAGATGGGATATACAACACCTTCTCTTACGTAGGTATGTTGACACGAACTTTAGAGAATAGCCCGTGTCGTGCAAGAAAGACTAACTCAGCCTCGTTGGTCTAGCGTGTGGTGCAAGCGCTACTGCTGAGTGTTCCGTCCTGGGTTCGATTTTCAGGTCGGGCAAAGTGTCACTGGGTTTTTCAATCTGGTATTTCTCAGTAGCAGACCGGAGTCTGGATTTGCGCCCGGTTGATGGCAATAGGCGCACGTTTTATTATATGGGACTCAAACATACCTGGCGATATGTGGGTGGTACCCATGTGTGTGACGGTATGTGTATTTAGCAAAGTTGGCAGTGTCTGCTCAGAGTATTCCAGGCTTACCTTATCATAATAATCAGCTTATAAAAAGAGCAGGTCTGCTCACCAGACCAGCTCTCAGGACTCAGACCTGCTCTCTGTGGAACCGTGTGGGCCGTTAATCCGCCACGCGGGCTTCCCCCAGTGCGGGTTAGTGGCTTAGTGGAAGTCCCATAAATGTCTTTGCATTTTTGATGGCACGTCCATGACCTGCAACTCGTAAGCTTGGGGCCGTTACCACTGGGTCACCATTGCTCACATTGCCTTCTATTTATTACCCGTCTATCATTCACGAAAAGTGGGTACAACATTGTTAGGATTAGGAGTTTTACTGCCTCTGCTCTGCCATTTTGGAAAACAGTCAAAAATATATTTTAGCATATGCATAATCAGCCATGTTCCCACTGTTGGGACACAGGCCTCAGTGATAGGGAGTGGACCATAATCTATCATGTGGGCCAGATGCGGATTGTGGATGACACATGTCTTGGAATTTTAGGGTTTTAGGACATGCCGGTTTGTTTCCTCACAGTGTTTTGCTTCTCCGTTTTGAGAGCATGTGTGATGAAATAAATTAGACAAAGTAATTTTTGGCTGGGTTTGAACCCACGACCTACGCCCTTACCACTGCTCTTAAAAAATGTACCACAAAATTGGTAAACTTGTTACGGTTTTCCATTTTGAAATACTTGAAATTAGTTAGTGTTGGCAACATTGCATTTGGAGCGCCATCTGCGGACGACAGCGAAGAAACTGACACCAACGAAGGCAGTTTCATATTGCTGAGGTTCCTGGAGTGGGGGCACCAGAGGCTTTTTTACGGCGAAGCACAAGCGGAGCGACCTCTTGGGCTTTCGACTTCTGGACTATCATCATAGGTAATAGGTAAAACGGGCTGGTGTCCGCAACTCCACGACAATGCGCGTATTTTGCGTACCTACATACTATCATCATACTTACTATATCTTTATCTTACTCACTTTGATTGTACATGCACCTATATTGTAAAGTAAATAATAAACCAGTTGATTATTATTAGTTGTCTCGAATTTATTTAAGTAAAAGTAATTAGTAAATATTACATTAGTTAATTAAATAAAATTTTAAATTGAAACATTTCTTACAGTTGTAATCAATTAATAATAAACATAATATTGCAATTAGAAACACTTGGAAAACGATTATTAGGTGAAGTCAATATAATTATATCCGAGTTAAAAGCAATGGAAGTCAATTATTTTATGTGTAATAAGTAATAGGAAAATCTGAAAAGATTCTAACTTAAAGTTTTTCGAAATATTGTTTTAAATAGTTTTGAGAGCAAATAAAGGTTTTTGGCAAGTTGTTTGCTTTGTAACTTTTCATCGTGTTTTCACAGGGGATCATTAATCTCAACAGATCTCAACACTTCTCGTTTATTTTTCACTGTGTCACTGATTTTATTGTACCTGCCTTCTTTGTTGAATCGGACAGTGACATGCTCACCAAGGAATTATTTAGGACGTTTGCTTCATGAAATTGGCAAACGATTTGTGGGATTTGGCTCCTTTGTATTGTCTGAATTTTAGTTTGGTGGCTTGAAAGAATGGATTTTTAGCGTCAGTTTTCTCCAGTTTCGAGCTTAAAATATATTCCGCAGATATTTTTTCTGTTTCCAGACCTTTGTGCAGACGATTTGCATTTAGTGCTCCATAATGAAGTATCTTAGTAAAGAGCTACAATTTGCTCGTATACATTTGATTGTTCATCATATAAAATAATGATATTCAGTTGGGAAAATGCTAGGTAGATGATGAAGTTGGAAGAACAGAATGCCAGTAAGAAAATATGCAATAATTGTTAGATTGATTTAGACACACGTGAATATGTATGGTAGGTTCAAGAAGAATAATAATAAACGAGTAACTAAAGAAAGAAATACTTTTAGGGCTGATTTTTCCAACGCCACATAACTTTTATTCGAGGAATAAAATTGACGTTTGACAGATTTTATATAAAATAACGGTCAACATTTCAAAGATATTCCTCGAATAAAGTTAATAGATGATTGAAATAACAGCCCTTCAATAAACAGTTATAAGTAAGAAGACAAAAGAAACCCATGGTGAAAAGAACAATAAGTTTTGAAACAGATTTCTGCCGCAAAACTATTACTGACTGAAAAAAACTGAACTTAAATAACTAAATAGACGAAGAGAGTAAAACTAGAGAAGCAGTATCTCATGCAATTGATAAGAAAAAGGTTGTCATTGATGGACAGAGGAAACATCGAATGCAGAATCTTGAACCCCATAAATACCTATCTGGTGAACTATTTATTAAAAAATATAACAGATATTGTTGGGATTGAAGAAAATGGAAAAATAATTAATCTCTTTAGTAGACATATGCCTGGAGATGATGATAACGATGGTGACAACACAAATTCCAGTAATCTCACAAGCATAGCAGCGGGTACAACCAACCAAAAATAATTAAAAAAATCACACTTCACTAATTAGCTCTTATCATATGTATTATTTAGTAATTATTTGCTTGGGAGACCGTGACAAAAGTCAATTTAAATACTACCGTTGTAACCAATATTAATGTTGCCTTATTAATTAAAGTCAGCCATTTTGGTCACTCATATCATAACTGGCAAACAACGAAACTCGGCGCGTCACTGGAATATAAAACAATGAAAGACATACTTTCAATATGGCTGTATCAAACTCTGGTAAGTTTTTAAAAGAAGCTTTTAATATCAATAATAGTGTCATCATCATCTTTCTCGAAATTCTTCCACTGCAGGGCATTACTACATATCTATTTCTAATGCTATACTGCTACTACTTGGTTCTTTTGCTTATTCTGCATCATCATCACTTTCATAATTATTGTTTCTACTTGGTTCTTTTGCTTATTCTGCATCATAATCGCTATCATAATTGCAGCCCGGAATCACCCACTGCCAGTTATAGGCTTCCTCTTTCTTCTACCATACTTATACTTCCTGGTTGTTTTTTGGCTTCGTACAGTTAATTTATTTTTAGCAAATGCACGAAATGTCATACTTAAATAATAATTCATTTACAAAAATTTGGGAAATGGATCGGGCTTAGCGCACTTTAGCTCCACAGCAATGCAACTAAAATATGCAACAATTGAAACTATGTTACTTTGATTTCTGTTAAACCATTATTTTACCTATAATCGTCTTTTTCTTGCGTTCATAATTTAATTATCTGTCACACTATGTAATTTGTGTTTTATAATCCCAGAGGATGGTGATGGATGTTGTATAAAGGGATACGATTTCATATCATTTAGTAAACATTTTTCAATGTGTATAACACTAAAAAGCAGTGTATTAGTAAAATAAAGCTCCTGTCACTTTAGACTTCATAAAACAATCTAATTGATGCCTTATTTTTTTACAGTTATTTCTAATTCTCAAACACATCACAATATGTCATGCCAATGACCCCAGTGAATCATATGATCTTGACCGAAATAACTACGAGGAACGTAGCAGCAATAACAGAAGAGGTTACAAAGAACCGGATAATATTAGCAGGGCAAATCAAATCTATGAAGCAGCTTATGCTGATAGAGCTAGACGGCTAAGGCAACAAAATTACATTGGCAGAGTAGGAGATTCCAAATTTACAAAACCAGAAAACCTTCGTCAACCCCTGAATCCAGATAGTCAATATAATTTGCGAAGCTCCTACCCTACAAGCCCTGGTTATGGTAACACAAGAAATGGTGATAGTAGTGAAAATATTGATATTGCTTCGGCTGGAACTAGCAGTATTGAAGCAGACGCTTCTGATGTGAGCGTTATTCAGGAAATTAGTCATGCTAATAACACAATGTTCACGTCTAGTATCGCCAAACCGAGTGCCGATAGCTGCTCATGTCAAGGGGCTGGAGCCAGTGATGAAGTCAGTTTCCTCTGTTTTAGCAGCAAAGAAGGTAGCAAAGGCTTCAGTATTAAATCAAAAGGTATAACAAAGTTCAACCTTGAAGACATCGTTAAGGCTTACAAGTTCTACTACGACAATATTAAAGCTCACGATTTTAACTTTGAAAACATTATAAATGGCGAGAGCAACTTTCAACATGAATTCGATGGGGACAATAAGTTTAACGTTGATGTAAGTAAATTTATAATGAACGGATTTAATGAAGGTAATTTCAATTTCGAAGCTGAAAGTAAGTTTGATATCAATGAAATAAAGAACGGTGCCGATAAATTCAAATTTCACAAATATTTTAACGACAACAATAAGTTCAATACACAATTTGATAAGAATATAAATGGCAATTTTAATTTTAATCCCAATATGGAAGCTTTTAAAAATATTCAAAGTATGACAGAGTCCAATAAAAACAGTAAGTTTTATTTCAACAATGATTTAAATGTCAATCAAAATAGCTTTGACTTTGATTTGCAAGCTGACGCGCAAGCTGAAATTGAAGCTCATGCCAGAGCGCTTGCTCAAGCTGAGGCGATAGCAAAAGCCGAGGCAATCCTTCAGGCTCAAGCAAAAGCTCAGGCAGAAGCCAAAGCTCAATCCGTTATTCAAAGCCAAATGATTGCTCAAGCACAGGCTGATGCACAGGCCCAGGCAATGATTCACACTCAGGCCAACTCACAATATAAGATGCAAACTCAAGGTCAAGGACAAGCACACGCTCAGGCTCAAGCTCATGCACAAGCTCAAGCACAGGCTCAAGCTCAAGCACAAGCTCAAGCACAAGCTCAAGCACAAGCTCAAGCACAAGCTCAAGCACAAGCTCAAGCACAAGCTCAAGCCCAAGCTCAAGCACAAGCACAAGCCCATGCACAAGCTCAAGCGCAGGCCCATGGTAACGCTCAGGCTTACAACCAAGGTCAAGCATCCGGTTATAACAAAGGTTTTAATTTCGATATTGGAGGTGAAAAGACTTTATTTGGAAATAGTGGTTATAACCGGGGCATTGGAGGCTTTGGAGGGAAAACCGCTTCGGGCATCGGAATGACCATTGGTGCAACCTGGGGAGCTGGTAGGGGTGGCAAGAGCGGAGCTGTAGGTGGAATTGTGCCTTTTACTAATCTTGTTGCTGTAGGAGACGGCGGTATAGGCACGAGGGCTGCTGTAGGCGGAGCTTATACAGGTGATGAATTCAACTATCCAGGTGGCTTGTACGATGACAACCCAGATGACGGTTATACATCCGTTGGTTATCCAGCAGTAATCGCTTATCCGGCTCCAATTGACAGCCCAATCACTGGCAATCATTTTTACGGTGATGGCCACAATCATAAGGACCTTGGTTTTACACCGTACGGTGGATCTAGCTATCCTCGCTACCCATAAGACAAATCGAGTAAAGATTTTAGTATAATATTAAATATATTACTGAAAGCAATCAAATGGGCCTTTTTTATTTGGATAAAGTCCGTGTGTAACCTTTTTTTGGGCATAGTATTAACAGTTTAAGCAAAAACGGTACTGTAATGAATATTTAAAAGCAGGAGTCATCAATAAAAATGGTGCATGTAGTTTGAAATAAAACTATATGTATAAATTAAATAACGATCTATATTTTATTGAATATGAATAGTTACAAAATTGTTCAGTCTTTGTCTGGCCACACGACGCTCTCGATCCAAGGTACGTAGTGCTGTATCCTGGAGTAGATGTCAGGTATTCCTGGTTTGCCACATTCTGAGGAATGTCCCGTCACTCCGACCACGGTATACTGACATCTGAACTGATCTATCTGTAAAGGGCTTCCGCTGACGCGCTGCGGATGATTGAGAAATAAGTTAACTCCATGTATGGAACAACGATATTTTGTTATCATCTCTTGAGGGAAAGTTACCACCAAGTTATCAAGACCGTTTTAAACATCAAGCAAATTGGTAAAATAGGAATCGTCTCACCGTTATCGTCCTCGACCTATTTTCCAAGATCTATTATTGTATCAGAGCCATGAGAGCGTATTAAGAACTAAGGGGTTGATCTAAATGGTAATTAAAGTTAAGTGACGTTTTAACGTCAAAAATGTATGTATAAACAGTGTGATTATTTAACGCTGGTGATGGCGCCAAACAATTAGCCGAATTCTGGGCCGAGTCCATTTAGATTGCTATCGACACGCTAAGAAGAAGAACGTTTATGAATATAGGGGTAAGAAAACAGTAAGTACTAAGTATGTTCGTGGAGTACTGCGGGGCAATTTAACCAACATTATCCTTCATCCCCATCTAATCAGAGGGGCAATTCTCGTAATTATAAGAACGTTCACAGGCTGATATTAGTCTCAATGTGTCAAAAATACCTCAAATTTCCCTACATTTTGACCAGTGTTTGACATTTAATTGTCGCCGAAATAACGCTGCGACTCGATTTTGAACGTTTTAAATTACGAGAATTGGCCTTCTGTTCCAGCCACCTCTCTGAGGTCGTCGCGGTCCTTTTAACTGGCCCATGTTACGTTTGCCAGCCAGTAGGTACCTACTGTAGAAACTACACCTTAATTGGTGCTTACATGCAACCTCCGCGAGTTTGAAAAGTTATTGGCATGAAATACGAGACAAACATTAGCTTAGTGTTAGATTATAAGAGTTTAGGCATCAAATTTGGCTGATAAGCCAAATGAAAAAGATATAAAATGCTTAATTAGAATGATTTCCAGGAATTATTATTGAAAATACGTTATAAACCGTGGTTTCATTTATTCCTTCCGGTACCCTGAAGCTCGTAGAGAGCTTCACACTACGCAGCATTTTTATTATACACTAGCTAATGCCCACGACTTTGTCCGCGAGAACTTTCTACCCTATGACACTGCGATATTGTAAGCTTCCCATTTATGAAATAATTTTCGGATTTGGATCAATATTACTATCGCAAATGTTACCTCTTTCTAGTATTAGTATAGATATAAAAAGGAATTACCTTGCAAGTATTGCCAGTGTTATTATGCACTTCGTAACACATTTGCGTCTTGTGGTCGTATCCGTGTATTAGATCATTTTCTGACCTGTATGCTCTCTTGCATTGTATTCGAGCCTTTTTATCTAGGAATACCTGGCAACAGAAAACACTAGCGTGAATCTTTTTTATAATTTTGTTCAAATTAGTATGTTTCCCTATTTAAAACTCACATATTTAGCGGTGGGGTATCTTAAAAGGTCATGGAGGGGTAGTTTAATTTGATAACATTTTCTTTTGTGAATGATATTGGTGGTATCCGTGAACATTAATTCTCGATCTTCATCATCATCATCATCAAAGCAAGAGTGAACCGGGATCTTGCGGGCACGCTCGTTCCATCGTAGACCTCATCCATCGCTTTCCATCAGGCGTAACCGAGATCAAGAGCAAGCCCAATCGGCAATAAAAAACTGCCCACGACCACGAGGTTTCTTATAATCTTTTCCTTAATAATTAACTTAGAAAACCCAAAAGATATAGAAGAAAATATTTGAAAGATATTTTTAAGAGTTAATAAAATCGTCTCTTACTGTTTGTAAGTCGTCTGGCTTGGTTTCATTCGCGTTGGCCTCGTTCCTGCCCACGCTAGGTAAGCCAGCTGCTTCTGCTAGGGATATATCATGAATGCCAACATCTAGACACGCGGGAAGGATTTCACTGTCGAAACGTATCCTGGGAAGAAATAAATCATGGGAACATCGAAGAAAGAAAGAAAAATTGATTTGTCTATAATCACGATCATAGAAGTCGGCAGCTGCACGTCATAACTGTGACAAGAAGGCCATTCAACATGAGGCTGTGCTAAAGGGATCTATAATAATAGCACAGTGCTGAAGATAGCTTGTAACCTTTAATGTGTATATGTGAAATCGTGTGCTGCAATGTGCTTAGATTTCTGCTGTGGAATTGGTAAATCTTCGGAATCGAACAGGATGGGCTTGCCTTACACCAGAATGCTGTGTAAGGTGTACTCGTAGGTATATGCTGGAAGCATTATACAGCCTCTAAAAAGGGAGGCTATCAATGTCCTCACTACCTTGGCCTTATTTTGTTAAGGCAAAGGACAAAATCAAATCAAAATCAAAAGTTATTTATTCAAATTAGGCTGAGAATCAGCACTTTTTGAACATCAAAATTACATAAGACAGACCCCAAAACGCCCTTCACACGTTTCCACGTCACGGTCATATTTGCGTGTGCCTGGTTTGAATCGGGTCTGGTCATCACTTAATATTTTGGAATTTTAAATTAATTAAAACATTGATAGAGTTGGTAATTTTTTAAAGCTTTCCGCTAGTGTTGAGCTCTGTGACTGTGCAAAATTTTATCATACTCACTCGGTGTCTGTCTCCAACAGCGCGAGGTCGTGGTACCACGAGGGTTCGTTGTATCCAGGATGAATTATAAGTCTCTTGATGTTGTATATCTTCCACTGCTTCTCGGGATCAACGTGGTTTTGACCGCCAAGAGCAGCATACGCGATTGTACCACTGACAATTATTGGGAAAACATGAATTAATAATAATAGTTGTCCAGATTGAATTTCAGCCATGGCGACAGATCTCAGCAGAGACTAGCCTTTGGCGCGGGTGCACACACAGTTGCACTCTGTCTACCCTCAGTCTCATAGTCCGATGGGACAGGAATCCGACACGACCGGAGAGAGATCAGGCGCAGGATCACACCGCCAACTTCCAAACTCGGGGCTGTTACTAAGAAATTCCTAATGGAAAAACCCAATAACACTGCCCGACCCGGGGATCGAACCCAGGACCTCAGCAGTCGCACTTCAAATCATGAGACCAACGGGACAGTGGAGGAAACATCGTACATAACATTAGCATTTACGACGGACTCAATACATAATAGGCAGCTACCAGCCCGCAGACTATAAGTACATAATATATTACTTACAAAAGCTCACGCATCTTTACCATGGGGTAGGCAGACACTACAGAACGCCATCCTTTTACTTCGTTTAAGTTCATACATCAGCATCCTAATTGCGTAAGACACTATTAATCACAATCTGAATAATTTTGAAGGATATTGCTAATCCATTGCTTCGTATGTTCGAAAAATGAGTCCGCTCAACAACGTAAATAACGCAATGAATGTTGTTGAACTGTCAAAATGAAACCCATTGCTACTCTTAGTGTGTTACACAATTACCCCGCTTGTCATACACGACTACTGGTACGCCGGTTCCGGGTAGGTATAAGTATAGTATTTATTACTTGCATGACATATAACGTTGTAGACTTACAATACACCGGCGTTGGTGCAGTGTGCTGCAGTCAGTATGAACCTCTCGCTGATCACAGTCCCCTCACATAGCCACTGCGCTGCAGCCACCGTATCGCCGTATCCAAGGAGAGCCTGGAAATTAATCAATCTTATTATTGTTATACAAAATTATTAGAATGCTTGAATGGTAAAATGGGTGAAAGGCAGTGGTGGCCGAGTGGCGACTTACGAGTTGTCGTGGGTTGTTTCACCTTGCATCGGTTGATGGCAATATATAGGCCCCTATTACATGGGACTTTAACAAAACTGTCGAAATGTGGGTGTACTATGGGTACACCTCTGTGTTCCTCTGTCTCCCTTCGTGGATTACAGGCGTGATATTATGTTATGGGAATAAAAAGATACTTTGAGATCATACCAGATGGGGGAACTTCCACGGTTGAGGATCTTGCCCACCTACAGTGACTTGGACGTTCAAGGTGGCATGATGGCATTGCCTCGATTCTAACCAGCTCCTCTTGAGCTCCACTTCACCCTTACCGTGACATGGGTACGGCAGTCGTTGGAAGTAGTCCAAGCATTCTGAAACACAAACGGCAACAGTTTAGATTTTGCCCCTGTTTAAATAGTGGGTTATATATATTTTTTGTATATAATATGTCGCAGCCAACTGGTTAAATTTGCCGTTTAGTCAACCGCCTGGCCTTTGGAAGAAGTGCTCGCCTTGCTTCGCTCTCTCGGCTCGCACGCGGTTGATCACAGTTCTAACCTAACCCATTTGGTCGGGGTGCCCTGGCTTAGTTACTGCGACCAATTCAGCTCGCGCATGATTGGTTACAGTTCCAACCTAAACTATAATTTATTGAATATCATTCAGGCCGTTAGTTAAACGGCCGCCGTTTAGTTAAAAAGCTTGGCGGTTAACTAAACGGCTAAATAAACTAGTTGGCTGCGACATATACACAACAATCACGCCCGTTTTTCCTCGAAGGGTAAGGTTCCATACTTACTTCGCCACGCTTTTGGTCCATGTCTACTGACTAGAATTCCATATGGTGCGATGGCGGACTCTTTAAACCTGAAACGTGATTTTAGTTTAAATTACTTTGATTTCTATAGAGTTATTTTACCTCTGACCAAAGCAACCCAACAGCAAGCTTATTACAATAAAAATAACGATCATTATGATTTTGTCAGTGACGCAAAATCAAAAATAATTTTGAAGGGACTGTTAACGCATTTCGATCAAAGAAATTATGAAAGGATATAAAATAAAGTGTCAGGAACGAGACTCATCTGCTTTTGATTTATTTCCTGTTCACTATCACAGCGTGACATAGGTACCTACAAAAACCCGCACTGTGCCTGTGTGGGGGATTATTGTCACTCCCTCTCACAAAGAGAATTATGCTTTAGCTTTAGAATTATGCTATAACGTGATGACAAACTGACGTAAAAGTGGATCCGCTACAACTATCAAAGGATCATCAGCCAAATCGTGCAGCCACAAAAGAACCGTGTGGCGTATCCAGATGGACCAATGACATGAGAAGCTAGAGAGTAGAGAAGGCTAGAAGCTAAATATGAAAGATCAAAAGTAGTTGATGTTATAAGTAAAGGATTGAACAAAGATAAAAGTGCTATTAGATTGGCGGTGCCATTCTGTAAAAATCTCTCCGTGAAAACTTAAGTGAAGTGATCGTAAAGTGAGGTATCAATAGTGTCAATCCCTTAGTATCAAGAGGAATGACGGGTCACCGTTTTTACGGTGAGATTTTTGCAGAATACACCAGCTGGTACTTACTGATCCCGTTTACTGAACACACAATCAGTGCAGCAGACCACGGGCTCGTCGTTCCTGTAAGAACATATTTCAGGCAGTGCTGGAAGAAACTTGTCATTTGTAAAGCCTGCATTGCGCTGAAACAAAAAATCACGTCGATTTTTCTTTACAACACACGATATTAGGTACACGAAATTCCAATGATCTAACGCTCTGTTCATTTTATACAACTAATACCACGATTACCATTCAGTACCTATTGATTTGTCAGGTTTTTAAGGTTAAATCATACTCATACCCATTTCATACACAGACACTTCCGTGCTTCGGAAAACAGTCGCTAAGTACGGGTACTCAGAAGCCCGAAAGACTAACAACTATTCATATCAACGCGTATTCTACCCAATAACTAGATTGTGGAGGTCAGATATATTAGTCGCTCCATGTAAAATACTGGTATGCGGTTGTATCCGGTTAGACTGGAAGCCGATGCCAACTTAGGAAAAGGCTGGGCAGATGATGAATCATACTCACATAGAGATATGTCAAAACAGCCGATCCGCATCTGAACAGCCTGACACAAGTACCGTTGTTGACGTTGTTGCTGGTGCAAGGTGACCCTGAAACATTATAATTATGGTGATAGAAGATGGCATGGCTAGGAAAGGTTTCTATTGAAATTGCGGCTAATAATAGAGATGTATGGATGAAGAAGGCATGCTGTGCCGACCCTAAATAAATTGTGATGAGAACACGAGGAAACTCCTACCGAGTTTCCTCGTATAAGTAAATCTTGACACATTATAATTAAGATGGAAGATGACATGGCTAGTAGGGAGGATGGCTATTGAGATGCTAGCATAATCAGCCTGTAATGTTCCCACTGCTGGGACATAGGCCTCCTCTCGATGAGAGGGAGTAGGCCATAATTCACCAAGAGGGCCCGGTGCGGATTGGTAGATGTCATATGTCTTCGTTTTTTTTTTGGTTCTAGGACATGCCGGTTTCCTCACGATGTTTTCTTTCGCCGTTTTGAGAGCAGTAGTGATGCAATAATTTACACAAAGTAAAGCGTCTATCTGGGTACGAACCTACGACCTAAAACTCGTAAGTCGCGGCCGTTACCACTGGGCCACCACTGCTCTGGTGGTGGCTGATATAGTATGGAAGAAAAATTCATGCGGTGCCGACAAATAAATTGGGATGAGGACAGGAGATATGATAAGGTTCCTCAAAAGAGATAGATAACAAACACAGAGGTCAATATATCTTACAGGATATAATGGGTTTCCTACAGGTGGTTGATAATTCTTTAGTGCTTTTTCAATCAATCAATCATTTATTTTGTTAAACATAGGTATGGTTACAGATATTAATTATAGTCTTAGATATGTGCACTATGTTTTGCCAATATATGGCGTACAAAATTAACATAAACAAGCAATTAATAATAATAATAAGGTACA
Organism: Apamea crenata; assembly: GCA_949629185.1. Taxonomy (NCBI): domain Eukaryota; kingdom Metazoa; phylum Arthropoda; class Insecta; order Lepidoptera; family Noctuidae; genus Apamea; species Apamea crenata. The sequence goes on from OX451377.1 coordinate 12,712,687, forward strand.
ATCAATAAAGGCATGTCAATTGATTACATTAATAAAAAAAAGCATGTCAAATATATTGAATTAAATAAAATCATAAGTGTTTGATTGGCATGTCGCAAACGTCATACCTCTGTTTATCAGTAGTAAACTCAGTGATGGAGTAGTAACATCTATCTAATAGGAATTTAAACAAAGACCTCTTAAAGGATCCCAGACACTCTTTATTTCTAATAGCTGCTGGTATACTATTATATATTTTTGGGGCCATGCCTAGCGCATTTTTGCCGAAAAATGCGGTTTTGTGAGGGGTAACTTGAATGGTATCCTGATAACGGCGAGACCGCAGTTTTTCAAACAAATGAAGGTTACATCGAACAAACACTCCCATTTCATATATGTACATAGACGGTAAAGTGAGCAAACTAACTTCCTTAAACAATGGTTTACAACTATCAATCGATTGTCAACCCACGACAGAAAGTTTGACTGCAATGTCAGACCAACCGCATAAAGTTATGTAGGCACTCTTGGTTTTTGTGGATCTATGCATTCTGGTTCTGCTTGAACAAGATATGTTTCGTCATGTTCGTCATCCTTTAGGAGTTGTATCTACCATTGATTATCTAGCACACCTGTAATTCTTGAGATTCCCTGTGAGTGACAGTGAGAAGGTTCTTTTTAACGACCATCCTTAGATCCATATGCCAAGGTACAAGCACATTTCATTCATCGGATACAAATCCTTTATCCTTGTGCTCGATTGGTCTGATCCTCTGCTCAACACAGGCCTCTCATTGTGTCTTCTCCAACTAAGATCAGAAGATTAAATCCTTATAAGGAATACTCTAGGTCTTCTTTGGAAGGATAAACCACCATTTGTCTGACGTTACAATTTAACTTGGGATATCAAACCCGGAGCTGGTTTACCTTCACTTAGGTTGAGTTGGCACAATCCACAGCATAAACAACTAAAGGTGAACAATAAAACTGTATATTTATTCACCGCCATGTTTTTCGCGCATGCATACAGCGCAGTGCGCGTGCGCCAGAACTAATACTGCAAAGTAGGTTCAAATTAATTTCCGCTACTTTTTTACACGCTTTTATTAACGTGACATGTATGCTTGAGTGAAAACTAATAATGCGGCTTTTTTACATGATTTTGATTTGAATGTATAGGTTACGGAGAAAGCGCGATACTTGGGATTTTCTAAGGTTTTCTACTTGATTGCGCTTGTGTGGTGGTTGTATTCTCTATGTTGTGTCCGTCGAAGATACGCATTTTTTTTTTTTTTTTTTTCACACATGCGCTTTTTTTTTTAAAGAAAATTAAAAAGCTAGCGTATTTTGAACTCTGGTACTCAAAGTAAGATCTAACTTGTGTTATGAGTACCAGTGTTCCAACAAACTTCTGATGTTAGTCTTCGAAGTATATATATACACTACCGTGCCTTTTTGTGGAAATAAACTATACTAACAATAAAGCTGAAGAGTTTGTCTGTTTGAGCTAATCTCTGGAACTACCAGTCAGATTTCAAAAAATATTTTTGCATTTGATAGCCCAATTCTTGAGGAAGGCTAAACATCAAAATAAATGTGTTTACACTAAAGCCTCTCCACGATTTAGGAAAAATCTTTAAGACCTTTACAAACTATTAACAATGAAATGGATGGCAGCTGGATGAGAGCTTGATAGCCAAGAAGCCTATGTCCACATGAAGATGTTTATATAGATCATTATCATGTTCCTGTCCATTAGGACGAAAATTAGACGAAAAGACCCTAAGTAACATGGGACTATTAAGTCCCATGTTACTTAGGGTCTTTTCGTCTTCCATTCTCGCCTATCAACCGTAACGCTATCATTGACTCTCTTTCCTCTTCTCTTTCTTCTTTTCTCTTTCCTTCCATATCATTCCATCACACGTTGATAAAGATATATACATACAATTCACGCTTTTACCCATGGCAAAAGCTACAGAACGCCGCCTGCTACGATCCTCAAATACTCCTTTTCCTTACTTACGTTTACAGTCCGCAAGAGTTAACTTGAAACCCGAGTGGCCCCTCCCGACTCCCGCGCTGTTACCGCTCCCGCCATCGACGCCTCAGTACCACGGTAATGTTATCTAATTATCGTGTCAGTACCGTGCGCTTACGTCATCCGAGCGAAGTCTGAAGTTACGGTTGGTACTTTCATACACCAGAAGGCCAATTCTCGTAATTTAAAACGTCCAAAATCTAGTTGCAGTCTCATCTCGGCGACAAACAAAATGTCAAAAATAGGGAAATTAGAGGTATTTTTGACATTGACACTGAGATCAGACTGTGATGATAGATGGTATGGCTCTTAAATCCTTTCCTGTCTATCCTACGGGCACGTCTGCCCTACCATTACCGCACCCCCCGGTCTACTCCTTGATATACAATGGTCGCTATAGCAACCGATCTCAGCTTGGTGAAACCAGACTCGAGTCTTGAGTCGAGAGTTCTTAAAATTATGAGAATTGCCACTCGTCATCCACGCACGACGGTTGAAAACTACGCATATATCCTTTCTCAAACATTGAACATCACCAATACAATAACTATATTTCCTTCTGGGAAAAAGAAATAACTATTGACAAAAGAAAAGAAAGATTGGGAAGATTTACATGAAAATATATCAAGCTGCCTGCTAAAGCTTCGCTTAAATGGAATTGGGCTGGACGCATCTGCCGCATGTCAGACGATCAATGGGCCAAACTTACAACCCAATGGGTACCGCTTAGTGGCAAACGACATCGCGGCAGGCCCAGACGGAGATGGCAGGATGAGCTAAAGATCCTTGGCAGCTCTGGACAGAGAGGTGTGATAGAATTATACACTCGAATACTTGTACAAATCAGTTTATTGGTACTCAACCTCAGATTAATATTTAATCTGAGTAGGTACTAAACACAGTAAAATAGTAATATTGTAATTGTAACTCAAGAACACGTTCAACGTCTCTAGCCGCGAATGCAAACCCGCCTTTTCCGCCCAACAAAAAAGCATAAAATGTCTAAAAATAAAAATGTTGCCATCGAAAAATAATATTAGTTAAATAGTCGATCATTGTGTACGCTAACAGGTGAAAAGAGAGTAGCGAGGCCTTTGCCCAGCAGTGGGACATTAAGGGTGAATAAAAAAAATAAAAAAGTCTAGAAAGTTTTTGTAAACTTACACCTTACGCTTTACAGTGACATAATTCGTTATGGGCACTTAACCAACTCAATTTGGCATAATGCCATGTATGTAGGTAAATTTTTGTTTGATGACTAGCTCACTATGGAGGGACTCGTGGCTAGATAATCATACAGTCGGACGCGTCGATTGAAAGTAAAGCTATGCTTGCCGCGATCGATTCGGGTGGGTGACCATCCATTACATCATGTCATTAAAATATGATTGACCTGTAAAAGTGTTTGTACAAACCTACTTACAAAAATAAAATCATTTATCATTTATCATTATCATCAATCCATATTGAGACCCCTCCGTGCCGCAGAAAGCACGTCAAGCCGTTGGTCCCGACTGTCATTCGTAGATTTTATGAAGAAAAGCACAGAATACTAGGCATTTATTTCAATTAAGCTGGTCAATTAATAGGTGACGTTAATGAGAAAGCTAGGTATCCGTTCCAAAACTAGGTCTTCATGCAGAAGAAGGTTAATAAACTCCATGGCAACTTGTTTTAAAGTATTTTATCAACACATTCATACATTAGCATATTTTACAAAGGAAAGAAACAGAATATTAATATTCCATCATTCCATTTATCACGTAAGCAATATTAGCCACATAATAACACATACAGAACAACATAGTTATCAGCATTAATCAAGATACGATATCAATTAACTTACATAGACATCGTAGGTAGTCAGTCGATCCTTCACAAGAAGTGATCTGATGATCATATTTCAATCCATTTTACAATATAGGCAGAAATTCCGTTTTGCGTGATTTCTTTACATTGGCTTTTAGCAACTTATTACTACAAACACGGACCACCTCTGAGAGTCTGTCCAGTATCGTCAAACACTTGTAACTAAAGTCTTTTTCATCTGTAGCCGAAATAGGACGAGTCCTGTATCTCGGCACACAGCGCTAGACCCCTCAAAGCAGACAATCCTATTCCTACTAATATTATAAACGTGAAAATGTGTATGGATGGATGGATGTTTGTTACTCTTTCACGCAAAAACTACAGAACGGATTTGGATGTTTGGCATACAGATGGTTTATAACCAGGATTAACATATAGGATACTTTTTATTCCGATATTCCCACGGGATCAAAACCTATGCGGGTGAAACCGCGGGGCTGAGCTAGTAATACATATTAGCCCAAAAGAAATGCAAAAAGATGGATCAGTAGATGATCTAAGATAAGAAAAAACTGAAAAAATACAAATATGTGTGTGTGTGTACACACACACAAAGAGAAAGATAGCATCAGGAAGTACATGGGCCACTTTTTGTCTCGGTAGCACGTTCCCGTGGGACAATTTCCGACATACACACGGCTACACATCAAGCTATACATTTCCAGTTTTAGCTGACCTCGCATTGTATAGGTTTTTCGTACAATTAGAAGTCAGCTTATACTGGTTTTGTATAGCTTGATGTGTAGCCGTGCGTACACGTGGGTGAAGCCTCGGGCACGAGCTAGTATTAATATACTCGCGCGATCAATCAAGTTGCGTTGCTACGTCATCATTCAAGCAAACGATTGCGACGTCCGCTTTCGGATAGGATTTTAGGACACGGGGTCATGTTTGTATTGCTTCATCCATTTTTTTTAATTTAACCATTTATCTAGCCACAGGTTGTCTTTTTTCCTTTTTGCTTCACTTTCTTCAGGCCACACGACGCTCTCGATCCAGGGCACGTAGTGCGACACCCTGGTGTAGATACCGGCTGAGCCGCGGATGCCACAGTCCTTGCCGTATGACGTCACACCAACTATGGTGTACTGGCATTTGAACTCATTAATTTGTAATGGTCCACCGCTGTCACCCTGAGGAAAGACGACTTGAATCAATAGAGCCTTTAAATAAAAGAAGACCAGTATCGTTATGTATTACGTAATTAGGACGTGCCAGTCCGCATACACGCACCACGCGAGTTGCCTACCTACTACGTACAGGACCTTCTGAAGAACATCACCAGTCAGTGTATGTTCTAGTCGTGTACAAGTATCGGGTAGATTTCGATCAAAGTTAAGTATGAAAAAACACAAAGTTAAAATTCTGTGCAAATGTTATTTTTACCTCGCAGGTGTCGATAATTTCATCTAGACTGCCGTAGCACATCTGTGTTTCATGGTCGTATCCATTTTTCAAAAGTCTGTGTGGTTGATATATTGTCGAGCATTCTGTTTGATTGAACTCGTCTAGGTAAACCTGAAAAGATGAATTGAGATATACTGTGGATTTCTAAAACAAATTTGCCCTGCTATAACTATTAACTTATTAACGCAACGCATAAGTTTCGATCCCGTGGGAATGTCGGGATAAAAAGTATCCTATATGTTAATCCTGGTTATAAACTATCTGTGTGCTAAATTTCGTCAAAATCTGTTCAGTAGTTTTTGCGTGAAAGAGTAACAAACATCCATACATCCATACATACAAACTTTCGCATTTATAATATTAGTAGGATTAACTTATCTGACTGTACCTACAAAATAATAGAAGATTCTTATCATTGATTACCAGATAGACTGCAGTTACTGAAGTTTTTTACAATGGCGCCGATTCCCTTGTTCACAAACTAAACTAAATTTAAGTTCAGTGCATCTTTTTCTTTCTATTTCATTAAGAAAAGGACAGAAGATAAAATATTAGTTTAGTCCTGTCAAATTATGATACTCCATAGACAGTTTAGACGTGATTTAAAACATGGCTACTAAAAACACGTCAATTTACGTCAGGCGCTGACTAATTTGACAGGACTAAACTAATATTTATCGTCTGTCCTTTTCTTAATGAAATAGAAAGAAAAAGATGCACTGAACTTAAATTTAGTTTAGATTATGAACAAGGGAATCGGGGCCAATGTCTCTCACAAATATGAACAACTTTTTATTTAGGTACCCAAGTTAGACGTTATACCTACTTAGGGACTAATACTATAAATATCGTTTTCAAGTCTGAACTTACAACTTGCAATGTGTCAGCCAGAGTTTTCTTGTGACCTAAACGGCCCCAGCCGGACGCCTCAGCCGTAGACTTCCAATTGTCACCTTCATCCAAACACGCAGGTAAAAGATCTCTACCAAAATTGATCCTGAAATTATCGTAATTTACTATTTAGGTTATTATCCAGGGGTTACCACCATGCATAATTTTTATCGAGTCACCTCTAGGACAGAGATGAACATTATCTTATCTTTTTTTAAATAAATTGTTTGAAGAGTAGTTAAACGACAATCAACACTCTTCACAAGTGATTGCATTATCATGTTATAAAATCAAATGATGTAGCCAGCAAATCCTTTAAGTATTACGGTATAATATTATTATTCTGGACGCGCGACTATCAACAGTGGTTGACTATATTGATTATAATAGTTTTGGCCCCAACATAGTTCCTTGTGGAACATCAACGCTAACGGTTGGAAAATAAGTCTGGCTATACTTATACTATGTATACCGTTAATGTTTTACCATCAGTATTTTTACCTAATTCCTCACAATAGCTGTATTGTTCTTCTTTATAAAAATTATCCAAATAATATAATCATTAACTGCATCAAATGCTTTGGCCAGTTATAAATTAGAATGCCAATCTGTTCTATTTCAGAACTGTTCTTTTCTTTTTTATTTATTTACTGATATTTTAATACAGTGGTGGTAACATAATTACACGAAACTGAAACGGAACTGAACTGATCTTGAAACTGTTTTTGAGCTATTTTAATTTAATTTGTAATATTTGATGAAATACCTTGGTGTGTGTATACCTTGTACTAACGTATGATTACTTACTCGGTTTCTGTCTCCAAGAGCGCAATATCATGATATTTGGAGGGAGGTTTGTACTCAGGATGAATTATGATCCTCTTGATGTTATGTATCTTCCAGTATTCCTTTGGATCGGTTCGTTTCAACAGCCCAAGAGCAGCAAACGATATGTTACCACTTAAAAAAAAAGAAAAACAATTATGAAAAAAAAATTTGGTGGAACTGTGTAGTTGTCATTCCACACGTAGATCATTTACTTCACTGCTACTAAAATGTAAATTGCAAAATATCAAAGAAAATAATTAATAGGTATCGTCGCTTTTCAATTAACCAAACAGTGATGCTGGTATAATGTTCCCACTGCTGGGACACAGGCATTATTTCTTTTAGCGGGAGTGGGCTGTAATCTTCCTCACGGTCCCCGTGCAGGTTAATGGATGTCACATGTCTTCAAATTTTTGACTGTAGGACAAGCATTTCTAGTCTGTGTACTTCGATAATTAAATTCTTTACAAATGAGGTGAACTTACAGCGCGCGAGTTGACGTGCAGTGTCCTGCAGTGAGTATGAATCTCTCGCTGATCACAGAGCCTCCACACAGCCACTGCGCAGAGTCCACGGTGTCTCCATAACCGATTAAAGCCTAAAACATAAGTTAGTCTAACATTAACATACTATCATTGAAAAAGTGTAAAACTAATCTTAATCATATTTTCACCAATAGCGACATTAGCGGGCTGTTTCCACTCTTTCATGTTAGAAATAAGAATTTCTTGTTTGTTCATTTATTTGACAGCGCAGCAAGTGGTGCTGCCCCATTTTGTTACGAAGTTACTGAAATAGTGACACTGGCTGGTGACAGTCACTGTAGCAGAACATCGCGTGGCGGCTGTCTTCTGATAACAGAAGATGATGCCAGGGGAGCCGCTGTTTTATCACATCCACGACGAACTGCTATATTCCGGGACAATCCTGATAAAGCTTTATAACCACTAATACGATGAACACTTCTGGTAAAGGTTATCCTGGGCTGTTATATTTTATATTTGACGTACCACATGAGGAAACTCCCATCTTTGTGCGTCTCGCCCACCTACGGCCAGGGCTACTGCCCAATTGTATTGATGGCATTTCATGTCTTCCTTCCAAATCTTTGTGACTTTGATATTGCCCCCACCACGGCAGGGGTACGGGAGGCGTCCGATGTGTTCCAAACATTCTGTAAGCATTATTTATATGTACTAATATTCATAATTTAATTTAATTTTATATTTGACATTGTATGGAATTTTATTTCGCATATAACAAATCAATCAGAAACAATCAGAAATAATTGAAATTTTACTTTTAATCTTTATATATTTTTTCTTAAATGTTACACTACAATCGTTTAAATTACATTACTGGGGAACCTTATCAACATCACTGGCAGTTTTTCTTAACTAACCAAATATGAAATTATTCACCATGTACAACCTACCAACTAGAGAGGCCACTAAACTAAAACTAAAACTTGGCATTTAGATTCATAGACAATTCCCTAGAATAGGCTTATTTTTTTCACAAATTCGCGTTTAGGTCTTGGGCCACATTCACTGTGAGGCCACAATCACGCTGATTGTAATTTTAGTTGATAGTTCAAATATGCTTTTAATAAACCATCCCCACAACGAGAGGTACTTCTTGCCCGAATCCAGTGGGTTCCCGTAACCTCCACTTGTTATTTTGTTCGATGTTTGACGGATGAGGGCTTAGATCCACCAGTGTACTCAGGATATTTTCAGTTTAGAGCCCATGGAGTCTTTCACACAGGTCATATTTGTGTGACAAAATATGTGTATTTTAAATTTTAAATAAAAACTTATAATAATATTGATGGAGTTGGTAACATTTTAAAGTTCTTCGTTAGAGTTGAAGCTTAGAGTTTTAATACTTTTCAGATCAAGTCAAAAGTAATTTTATTGAAACTAGGCTGAGAATCAGTTCAGTTCACTTTGTGAACGTCATCTCCACTTCCTAGTGCTGGGAAGAAGAAGTGGCGCAACAAATTCCCTAGCACAAATAATACATGTGGCCTCAGGAAGCTTACGACTCGCCCCTCTTGTCACACGATGTCACACTTTGTTGACCTCCCTACCTGTGTGACAAAATGTATGGATGGCCCCTATGAGATCGACCACTATTATGTCCTTGTTTATTTAAGCATTAAAGCATAGGTACTCACTGCGCGAGGCAACTGATCCATCGTTTTTTCTAGGGACCCCTAAGGGTCCTATCGCGTAACCACGGAACCTAAAATGACATAAAAAAGATGAACTTGCAGAAATAGCTGTAGGGCTTCTTGTTAAAGGGTTCTTCCCGGAGTGACTGGACTTTTTAGAAGGCTTCCCTGTTCTATACTTCATAGGATATGGTTGACTACATAACAGCCGGATTAGTCTAGTCTAGACATGTGGGTTTAAAGAGGTATATGTAAAAAGTAACCATAAAATGAAGTGGAAGAACCACTTAGTTACAGTCTCTAACATTTTCCTCGATTCAGGGACCAAACCCTGAACTTAACCGCCTTAATTACCAACAATGTGGGAAGTGAACCATACAAGGTGAATAAACTTGTCAACTCACAGAACAGAACATCAACCCAACAAATGAACAAATGTTTGTCCTGCAAGTCGGTTGTCAAAAATGTTGTTTTTAATCATAGTATAGTCAAAATCAATTCAAAATGACTGCGTGAAATTTGACAAGTGCGCTCAGTGTACTGTGACTCATTACAGATTTTTAAGGTAACTTCATGATGGTAAAATAATAAACAGCAAAAATCTAATATAGTGTGGTGTGTGCTATGGTGTGTTGTTCTGTAGTGGTGTTAACGAACTGCCTCGTTAGTGTATTGGTCGTAAGCGCAACTGCTGGGGTCCTGGGTTCGAGCCCCGGGTCGGGCAAAATGTTTTTGGGTTTATTCGTAGGGAATTTCTCAGTTAGCAGCCCGGAGTCAGGAAGTTGGTGGAGCGATACTCCTGTGCCTCGTGATCGTGAAGCCTTTGGTCCTGCGCCAGATCTATTTCCGGTCGTGTTGGATTGCCAGCCGAGGATTCCGAGTGGAGAAGATGAATACTTACGGTTCTTCCTGTGTGATGTTACAATCAGTACAGCAGACCACTGGCTCATTATTTTTATAGGAACAGATGTCTGGTAGCTCTGGAAGGTCATATTCCTTCATATCGAAACCTGCATTAGCCTGTAAAAGAACAATAGTTTGAAATCAAAAGATAAACAGGAAATAAGGTCCCAATTGTATAAAGTTTATAATTATACTCATCATTTCTTAAGACGTTTAAAGCACTTGGACCTAAAACAAAGTAATTGATAAAAAGTATTTACGAAATGCACGTTTGCGTGCGCTTTCAGAAAGGATTTCATGAAACTCAAAACCCTGCGAGAGTCAAACGGGGAACAAAGAAACAAAGTCCTATAGCCAGTTTTTTCTTTCGTCATACACCGTGCAAAAATTAAACAAAAAAGGTGTAAACAACTTACGTATAGGTAGGTCAACGACGCTGAGCCGCACCGAAACACTCCGACACATGTGCCGTTCAAACCTTTAGTTGTACAGGGCTCATCTGAAACAATTTTTTTTTTTTTTTAAAACGTTGCCCCACATTTTCCGTGCGGGAATCGAACCCGCGACACGCAGCGCAGCAGTCAATCGCTTAACCACTGCGCCAACCGTGCCGTCAATATGCATGGACACATACAACACTAGCCATTCAACTATCTGCCGTGAATGTTTTGGTTATATGAATAGATGTAGGTCGAACTCACAGTAGTTCTTTAAGCCAATTACAGGCACTTTTGAATTGTCGGTCAGTCAGAAAGATGAAGTTAGACGACCATTCCAAAGCGCAGTAATGTAGGCTCCTATGGAGGAAACGGGCAAGAAACTCCATGGACACTCTATTAAATAGAAATATTGTTAGACCCATATTATGTTTATTTATTTATTTATTAATAACCAACTTACATTAACGGTTTGCACCACACATACAAGTTATTAGTCAGTATTAGTAATTATAGTTACACATGTCATACAATCATAAAAATTATAAAAATTAAGTTATCATAAAAATATGTGTAGGTAGACCGATAATAGGTTTATCAGCTTAGGCAGACTTTAATTATGGGTGTTTGTTACCTCATCACATTACTTGTCCCTTCGTTTTGGGAGCGTTACTAATAGCCAGCTTGGTGGTCAGAGAAAAACCCTGATGATTTCAAGCTGAAATCATTGAATTACTTTTGTAGGTAGGCAGGCTAGGTTTAGGGCAGTAAAGAGGATAATAATAATAAATAATAAATCCCTGGACATTTCACACAGCACCATTTGTCCCAAGCTAAGCAACCTAATGCTTGTGTTATGGTAACAAGATGGCTGATAAACTACTTATATACAATTTTTTTTTTGTAAATACATACATATTATAGATTGAAAAACACCCAGACTCGGAACAAATATATGTAGGTCATACAAATATTTGTTCCGTGCGGGAATCGAACCCGCGACACGCAGCGCAGCAGTCAATCTCTTAACCACTGCGCCAACCGTGCCGTCGATAAGTTGGAAAGATGTAAAACCGGAGTCATCAACATGATCGTTCAGTCTTGACTTGGCATCTGTCGACTCCATAAAAACAAGTAAAACACGCCGGAATCAAGGTTCTTCAAACTACTAATAAAACATGCATAAAAACTCACCTTCATTTAGATTAAGATCGCACAACACACTACAGAAACAAAAACTAAGCGTTAAACACACGAATATTATGTACTTATTAACCGACATGTCTTGCGCACACCCCGATCGGAGTGCCAAGTCATATGGATACAGCTCTCAGCTGCACAAAAAACAAGTTTAAAAACAAAAACAGTAAGTACCTAAAAGCGCTCACTTGGCGACTCATCGCGGCGTAGCATTTACATAAATATGCCTGTATGCCAAAGCATTGCACGGCATGCTGCAGCATCCCGCGGTATGCTCAAGTCCCCTTGTGACGATATCAATAAAATGTGATTGCTGGACTGTAAGTGAAAATAAGATCAAAAATCATTTCCGCTTACGAAAATCCTTTGCTTTGGCTTGCCGCGCCCTGCCGACTGGTAAGCGCCGCGGCGCCCGTACTCTGTCTGTATATGCATTACCTATTGCATAAGTAACTATTATAATGTATAGTAGATCCCATATCAGTGGTAATAAAACCAGTATAACATGATCAGCCTAACACTCCCACTGCTGGGACACAGGCCTCCTCTCTTTTTTAGTGGGAGCGGTGCTTGGGTTACCAGGTTGTAAACCACCTCTCGGGCCCAGTACGGGTTGGTAGATGTCACCTGTCTTCGAAATTTTGGTTTTATGAAGTTTTCCTTCACCGTTTTGAGAGCAGTGGTGATGAAATAAAATTGATTACACAAAGTGACATGCCTGACTCGGCTTGAACCCCCGACGTACAACTCGTAAGCCGGGGCCATTACCATGAACAGACAGCTGTGCTGCTGGGGAGTTCGTTGCGCCACTTCTTCCCAGCGACTACAGTAGGTCAGGTCAAGGTCAACGGGTAATGACTGTATGAGTATAAGATGCAGGTATATAATTCTGAGCAGATTTTCCTTATGATTTGCATTGATTATTAACTTAATACGTTACCAGATGATGTTGTTGTCTTGGTTAATGTCTTTAGATATTCTAGAAACATGCGCATTCCGGTTTCAAGACTATTGATACTTTTAATAAAAGTCCCCCAGACCGTATTTCGGTCACGGCGGCCAATCTCAACTGCGACTAGCCTTCGGCGCGGGAGATACCTGTTATAGTGCAGGCGTGTGTGCGCAGACATAGGTCCACTCTCTCTTCCCTCACTCTCGTAGTCCCATGGGACGGTACGTAAAGAGACACGACGGGAGAGAGATCAGGCGCAGGTGCAACGACTTAACCTGCTTTCCGAGGCACCGGGGTATCACACCGCCAACTTCCAAATTCTGGGATGTTACTAAGATATTCCAAATGGAAAAATCCAGCAACACTTTACCCGACCTGGAGACACTTTTAAGCTTTATCATAAAGTATCAAACGTCATTGTTTATTAGGAGCACTATAATTACTATCTATTTACCTACAATACTTTTTTTTTTTTTTTTTTTTGTGGATGGGAAATCATCAAATGACCCCTCCCGCTCTGGGTGGAGCGGAAGGGAGTGTCAGACTTTTACTGACTAAAACCCACCCGTGTTCCGTCCTTAGCCCTTTCTGTTCCAGGGCAGCGGTTAACCTTTCGGAAAATCCCGCCGCCCCGGCAGTACCTACAATACTTATCGTTTTGTTGTAAGTCTTCCTGACCGAATAGATAGTAAAAGTTGTTCATAATGATTAGTACAATGACCTCTTAAGAGGTTGTTGGTGTTTTAAAATAACCCTGTATATTTTTTTTTTTTTTTTTTTATTTTTTATTTATTTATTTATTTAATTTGCACAATTTATTAGCTTAAGTGTACTGTTGACATTACAATATATAAGGCCGCCAGTAACAGTCACAATACCCCCTGTACTAGTTGATACTGTATTACAGTAGGGTATTATTCCTCATTCCTGTGACCCGTACAGCAACAAACGACTGAGAACTTAAGATTATAGGTTAATATAGGCTCCTTAGGAATATAAACTTAAACAAAACAAATAAAAAACTTAAAATAATTTTGCAGTGAAATTGCTACGCTTAACTTAATACTATTTGGCTTCTCGTGAATGTAAGTGTGTGAGTGTATTTGAAATTATGTATGTAAGTATGTATGGAGTTTGCTATTTCAGAATCTTAAATGTGTCTTCAGTTCTTTTATAATTTAAGCTGAGTAAATGTTTTCTTACAATCTTTTTAAATATGTGTGAATTATATTTCCGAAAACCTAGAATTACATTAAATTTATTATAAATATACGGAGCTAGAAAAAAAAGAAATCGCTGGGCAAATTTTGTCCTATATATAGGTTGTTTGTAGACTTTGTAAGCCCTTCGTATAGCATCTGGAAAATCCGGTGGTTTGTTGTGTTGATTACGTAAGATCTTCTCAATGTAAAGTTGTCGAATGCTGAGAACAGCACTTAGCTTGTACAGTTCATCGGTCGGAAATCTATATTTTTTGAACAGCATAGTCTTTAAAATGGCCCTTTGCGTTCTTTCTGCTTTGATAAGCTGTGTCTTAGCACATCCTCCCCAGATGGATATGCCATATGTGATAACTGATTGGCATAACGCATAGTAGGCTGTGGTAAGCAGTTTTGGGTCACAAACATATCGTAGGTTTCTAAACACATACATTAGTTTTCTTACACGCTTCGATATGATTGAGATATGGCTGTTCCAGTTCAGTTGTTCATCTATTTGGATCCCCAAATACCTGACCGATGAAGCAATATCGAGACGATAACAATCGCAATTTTGAGTATTGGGCAAGTTACATGTGTGGGCTCGTACATTTATCGTCTCAGAAGATGGTTTAGAATTTCTGTTTAAATAGTAAGTAATAATTTTGTTTTTGACTGATTGAGTGTCAACAAATTGTTATCTAGCCACTTAGTAACGAGACTAAACCCCTTTTCGGCGCTATCGTTTACCTCGTGCCAGTCCCCGCCCGTAAAAGTAATAACCGTGTCGTCTGCAAAAGTAATAATTTCTCCGTGTTTTAGTATTAAACTTGATAAGTCGTCAATGTATATAAGAAATAAGGTGGGGCCCAAAATGCTGCCCTGTGGTACACCATATTCAATAGACTCTTCCTTGCTTGAGTAACTATCAAGCCTAACGACTTGTTTCCTATTAGACAGGTAGTCGGCGATCAATTTCAGAGGCAGACCCCGAACACCCTTGCATTCTGCCTTTTTTAGTAGTAAGGGAACAGAGACAGTATCAAAGGCTTTAGCCAAGTCTAGAAATATACTCAAACATTTCTTGTTTTTGTCGATACTGTTCACTACTTCTGCCAAAAGTTGTTGCATAGCGTCATCAGTACTTTTATTTTGTCTAAACCCAAATTGATTCCGTGACAGTAGATTATATTTTTCTAAATAATGTTTAAGTCTAATATTTAAAGCTTTTTCTACTATTTTTGAGAGAGAAGGCAGCAAGGATATTGGTCTATAGTTTGACACTATGTCTCTGTCCCCAGACTTATGCAAAGGTACTATTATTGATTTTTTTAATGCATTGGGGAATTCCCCGACAGTAAAGCATAGATTACAAATAATTGTGATCGGCATGGCTAAAACGGGCGCAGCCATCTTAAGGAAGTAAGGAGTAATACCATCCCATCCCTTCGAGGAAGTATTTTTTAGTGATCCAATCAGTCTTAGGACCTCCCCTTCGTCTACAGGGAGTAAAACGAAGGAATTGGTGGAAGACTGTAATTTTTCTAAATCCTTAATAAGCTCACTTTCATTACGTTTTTTTCTACGAAGTATGCCTGTAGCGAGTGTTTTCCCAACATTCACAAAATATTTGTTAACCTCATTAAGTGAGTCCAACGGATCTTCATAATCTTATTCTAATATCTTCATAATATAATATTTTTTTACTATTAGCTTATTTTTTATGTCTTTAGTGGGTTTTTAATCACAATGACACAACTACACTCGAGAGCAATGAATCCGGGTCACTTAAAGAATGTTAAAAATCTCGGAAACTAAAAATGATAGGTTAATGCAATAAATTGTATTTAATAGACAATGTAATACTCCTTAAATGAAAGTAAAAAAAATATGAGTCACCATACATTTTATTAACACAAAATTACATAAAGAAAAAAACTGCTGATCTCTCCTTAAAACAAAAATAGGAAACATGAAATTTTTGAACTTTATTACGATTTTCTTGAATTTTAATACTTCGTATTGCCTCCTCGTGCTTCCATTACTGCGTTTACGCGGTTTGGCATGCTGTACACCAAGTTCCTTATACGATTTTGGGGAATATTCTCCCATTCCTCTGTGAGAGCAATTTTGAGCTCACGAAGCGTGATTGGGGGATGGTTTCGTTGTTTTACGCATCTGCCTAGCTCGTCCCAAGCATGCTCGATCGGGTTGATATCCGGGCTGCGCGCTGGCCACTCCATACGAGTAATGTTCATCTCTTGAAGGTAGTCATTCACAATCCTGCCTGTATGAGGTCGGGCATTGTCATGCATAAATATAGCATCCTCACCTAAATTGACCATAAATGGACCAACGTGATCATTGAGGATTTCTTCCACATATCTTAAGCTAGTTAAAGAGCCGTTTTCTATGATCACCAGCTCTGTGCGACTTTCAGAAGAAATTCCGGCCCACACAAGTACAGACCCACCACCGTAGGCTACTTTTTCTTCGATGCATGCTTGCTTGAATCTTTCCCCTGGTCTTCGATACACTCTCTGTCTTCCATCGTGCTTGTAGAGCATAAATTTTGATTCGTCGGAGAACATAACTTTTGACCAATCTTCAATACTCCAATTTACGTGGCTCTGGGCATATCTTAGGTCTAAGGGGTTTTAAGTTAGATTCAGCAAGCCGACGTCTTACTGTCCATGCACTTGGGTTACTTCCTCCGAGGCGTCGAAACTGATTTGTGAGTTCAGTTCCTGTGAGAAAGCGATTTCGAAGCATGGTGTTCACCAAGTATCGGTCTTCTCGTGCTGTGGTACACCTGGTTCTGCCCGTTCCTGGTCTGCGTAGGTTAGAACCAGTTTCTTCGTAACGTCGGAGAACTCTTTGTACTGTTGACAGCGACACACCGACAGTCCTGGCTGTATCGCGCTGACTCCGGCCGGTTTCCAGCATTGTAAGTATTCTGGTGCATTCTTCAGGCGTAAGCGACATAATTTCAGCTTGAATAATGAATATAGAGCACTATCAACATGGTTTATGTACCCACATAAATGACAGATTACAAACAAAAGCAAAACCAAATGCTGTAATTTCGTAGTTCCATCTTCGAAAGTGGCCCTTTTTCAAATTTGATTTTTTTATGATATAACTTTACAATAACTAAGAAGTTTTAATAACTTCATTTAAGGAGTATTACATTGTCTATTAAATACAATTTATTGCATTAACCTAGCATTTTTAGTTTCCGAGATTTTTAGGATTCTTCAAGTGACCCGGATTCATTGCTCTCGAGTGTATTACAATTTGCAAGCTAACACTAAAATAACAAAATTATATCTTAACACAAACTAATAGCGTCGAAAAATTCATCCGCATGACTGTCGACTGGTAATGTACATACCCAAGAGACTGGCGGTATTAACGGCAATGCTTAGCCTCTGGCCAAGGTAATAGCTAGGGTAGCCCTTGGGTCACGGGAAGTGTCAACCAGCCGTTTTGATATTTCCTTAAAACGACTATGAGCACTCGAACCTCACGGCCTGAGGGTTTCTAATACAGCTGGAACGCCGACGGTGACAAGGGCTCGTCGAATAATGTCGTTAATGTTTGCGTGCCGTGCTAAGCGACCCGCACTTCGGCTAACTTCGCCATGGTGACACAGAGAGTGCATGAAGCCACAGACCCGACTCCCATTTACCCACAGCCAGCAGGCGCGCACGCTCCGCAGTAACAGACGTGTTAAGTAAATTGTCTTGTACTACTCTGCAGAGCGGCTCATTCCACCGTCTCTGGGAAACTGGATTATCGGGTAGATCTGAGTTCGGGCAAGCGAGTGTCCAGGCATCCATAGCCTCGCTGAAGCACGGCACATCAAAATGAATTAGTGTGGAGGCTAGGATTTTCCTGATTAATTTCTCAATGCCGTGGACCGAGGATATGAAAGTACATTAGCATAAATTGATCATTCTCTATATGTTTGCTCACTGCAAGTTGGCGATTTCAGAGTTTTTAGTCAAGGTTTTCTCATTATGCTTAGGTACCTTTACCAAGTAAGTGATATACATAATATTTACTAAGAAATATATGACGCCATTTAGGATCCAGGTAGCCAGGTTGAAATTGAGATCCGTGTTTGGCATTCTAAGCGACTTCTGTATTCTGATTAAAGTCAAGCAACGTATACAAAAGGGCAGTAAAGCCAGCCCTACTATATGGATCTGAGCGCTGGCCGATGAGGAAGATGGATAAACAGAAAATTCACACTACAGAGATGAAGATGACGCTGGTCTGGTGAAGTTTCGAAAATTGATAAAACGAATATATCCATGGTACTTTTAAAGTCACACGAACACGTATAGATAGTAGTATAGATACACGAAAAAAATATTGAAAATCGCTTCCGCTGGTACGGACATTATGGCTATAAAAGTCATAAATATGGACGATGGAAAAAGAGGCCGTGGACGACAACCTATAACTTGGCTACGAACAATAAAAATGACATGATAGCGAGCAACACAACAAAAGTGATAACCCACAACGGTATGGTGTGGCGCAGAAGTATTAGGAGGGCTGACCCCAAATAAATTCGGATAGCGGCCAAGAGAAAGAAGAAAAGAAAACATGGCGCCAGGTCAAGTTTTGATTTCGGCCAACTTATGGTTCCACTTAAAATCACCCACCTATAAAACTTGACTAAAGCCTTCTTCATTTTCTCAGAATATTAGCTTAATGATTATAATACAGCCAGTGGGTTGGAAGCGTATCATCGCTTTTCTCCACAGAAACTACTTCATCTTTCTGAATGATCGACTCCTGTAACAATTCAAAATTGTCTGTAATTTGTTTAGTTGAAATAATGCTCTGAGTGAGTTTATGTTCAGATTTCTACCGCGTAGCATTATTGCTGTGCCCTAGTCTTAGACTATGGTGGTAGATGGTAACCCAATTAATCAACTGATAGGCACCCATTACACGGTCAGTATCAATCGCGATCCGTGGTCAAAATCGCTGAGATACAGATTTAACGTAAGCCGACGATCACGACCGAGATTGTCTGCGAAAGGGTCGCGATCGAGATCACCGCGGTCAATGAGTGCCTTCATCATCATCACCATTTCAGCCTGGAATTACCTACTCCTGTGTATAGGCCACATTTTCTTTTTACCATACTTCCAGATCCTGTGTGTCCCTCGTCAACGCGTTTTTGACAGTCTTGGCTTCTTTGACCTAACCTTAGCCACCCTTCGGTCAAAACTTTATTAGCCTTACTAACCACTTACCGCTGCATATATTATATCTGATGACATTTCAATGACATTATAGAGGTATGAGGAACAGGGTGTAAAGTTCACTCATCCTCCATTGAAAAGGGAGGATCCTCCAACCAGAAGGGTGTTGTGTCTGGCGGGCCAACGGTTGATGTCGGGAAGGTATAAACTCTGTTTGCGAGATGCGGGATTTGCGTGACGTCAGTATGACGCGTTGTTCGCATGTGGCGTGCTAGATACCGCTACATCACTCCCCGCCGAAGATCGGAGGTCGATAGTGGGCTGAGTCTTGTATCTTGCGATGCTTGCCAGACCAGCTGAGGTTCCAGTGAGTCGGAACCGGTTGCCGCATAGTTCACGGTGAGTCGGAACTGTCTGCGGAGATGCCCCAGTGAGTCGGGGTGGCGCATAGTTCGCGGTGAGTCGGAACTGTCTGCGAAGATGTCCCCAGTGAGTCAGGGTGGCGCTGCGTTAAACTCCAGTGCGTCGGATGTCGTACAGCGCCGGGTTGAGGCTGGCTGCTGCGTCGACCAGGAGAGGGTGCTCTGCTTGTTGACCAGCCGAAAGTGCAGTGTGCTGATGAGGCTGAGGTTGATGACCAGGTATGCGCGGATGCTGCATACTGGTGGTCAGGATACCCGTTGAAGCTGTGGATGCTGGCTGACTCGGAGACTAGCCGCTAAAGCCTGCGGGAGTGATGATGATGACGTCACGCTGATGTATTTGCACGAAGGCTGCGCTGACGTTCATGTTCGGGGTCACGAGTTTGGAGGCATGAGGGACAGGGTGTAAAGTTCACTCATCCTCCATAGAAAAGGGAGGATCCTCCGATCAGACGGGAGTTGTGTCTGGCGGGCAATTGCCCAACGGTTGATGTCGGGAAGGTGTATGTATGCTAATAGCGCGGTAAACTCTGTTTGCAAGATGCAGGATTAGCGCGACGTCAGTATGACGCGTTGTTCGCATGTGGCGTGCTAGATACCGCTACAATTTTGGTCGTTTTGCACAGCTTCTGCAGCACCCCCGTCATTTGATATGTTGCAGCGCGGCGGTGTTAAATCGGTCTTCTCTGTACCGACTTTTGTAGTCACTAGTAAATTTGGAAAAAATTGTAAGGCTGATTGACCTTGATCCAGTATTCAGCGTTTGAATCCAGCAGCACTGATATCGGCCATCGGTTACTTAGCGGCTGCTTTATTTCAATCCGGTGCTGGACTGGATTGAAAGAAATAGTGTTGTCCAATATTGATTCAGTCGGACTGGAATCCATCGCTGTTTTACTGGATTAATGTAAATCAGTCAAATGATATGACCTATCTTAATCATAATCACCAGCTGCTGAACCTTTCAAGTCGAACCAGCTCATGGTGAATTTCACTTCTTTCATTAAAATATGTCAGGCATATATCAACTAAATTGCTCGGCAATAAATATCTTCTTATGAGTAAATTTTTGACAGAAAGAAGGTGAATAACTCTCAGATGCGGGGGACTTACAGTATCAGTCAATGTAACTAAAACAATAGAATTAATGCCCGAGAGCCGCTTGAGTAAGCATTCTTCCGAGCGGGTCCCTCGACGCGCAAAGCTCGTCGAACGACAATGTGTTGTAGGTCTCGCGAGCCACCCAGTTGCGTCCTCGAGCGATTTCACAACAACGTGATCCAGGTCCAAGTAGACAAGATGTCTGAAGTGTGCTCGATGGGCCACCGATCCTGGTTCAACGATCCACCACCAATCCAATCTTCCACAGGAGTGAGTCCCTTTGACATACTGTGGTATACGCAACCGGTAGAATTTTACATTCATAAACTGCTTCAGGGCGTTTAAGCTCCCACGGTTGAGATTCTTGTCGGTCACTGGTCCCGAGAATATCACATTGATCTGCCAATGTGGATGAGCCCTCGCTGCTGACTCCACGGCACATGCCTCCCGGGAGTTAAGAATTCCTCGACATGACGTCTCGTGAAAGAACATAGAATTCAAAGGGAGTTTTGTATCTTCTTCTATTGGCGACAAGGCGTCACCTATATCTACGTAGTGACAAGATATGTTAACAGGTGTTGGTTTACTAATTGTAACGGGCTGTGCGCGAGGTGCAAAAAGGGAAAGAACATTTAGAGGTATGAGGAACAGGGTGTAAAGTTCACTCATCCTCCATAGAAAAGGGAGGATCCTCCGACCAGACCGATGTTGTGTCTGGTGCGCAATTGCCCAATGATTGATATTGGGAAATTGTATCTATGCTAATTGCACGGCAAACTCTGCTTGCGAGATGCAGGATTTGCGTGACGTCAGTATGACGCGTTGTTCGCATGTGGCGTTGTAGATACCGCTACAAACAGATCCGAAAACAAATTAAGCACAAAACTAAACGTCACAATAAAAACTATTAAAAACGCAAATATCTTATTATTATAGTAATACAACGAAACTTTGAGTTATTTGACATTTTCGTTTTTAAGAAAACTTCGAGTCGAGCGGAAGAAATACTGAACTGCAGCGATTTATATCGCTGCAGATTTCTGGTAAGCAGTGCTCTCCAAATGATTGAACAAGTTATTCTGGACATTTGTTAAAATAACAAACCAGTCGCAACAAAGCGGTAGCCATGGCAACGAACTCAATGACACAACATTGTTCCTTCGTTTGGTAGAAAAATGTTGACGCAAGATTATAAAGGCTAGCGTAAACTATGGCGGGCCGCATCGCCACGCAGGTGTTAGAAAGTGATATCATGAAGAAAAGATAGAAAAAAAGTGGAACATTGATAGATATTGACATCCACTTAATTAGCGAGCATTGCGTGTCAGGATGGTTACTAGTTATTTAATATATGTATAAAAGTACCTATGAATATGGTATGTAGGGTACCTAAGGATTTTATGAAGAAAAGCACAGAATACTAGGCATTTATTTCAATTAAGCTGGTTGACTCTGAAGTGCCTTGCTTGACCGACGCGGTGAACGCCTGGAAAATGGCTTGCCCGGATACAGATCGGTCCATAAACCCATCTTCCCAGAGACGGTGGGATGAGCCGCTCTGCAGTTTGGTACGGAATAATCTTATCAATACGTCTACCAATTCTGCTGAGCGTGGCCGCCTGCTGGCTGTGGGTGAGTGGGAGTCGGGGCTCTGGGCTTCAAGCACTCCCATCACCCAACATAGGCACTATGCTGGGTGACACCACCTTCCGGCTCGCTACCTGTCTGCGTTTGTGCGCTCCTTGTGGGGCTCCGCATCGCTGTCAGTGCGGTGAAGCTGTCGACTGCCTCGGACACCATGGCCTATCCTGCAGTAGGAGCGCAGGTCTAATAGCACGGCACGCCAGCATTAATGACATCATCCGTCGTGCTCTTTTCACCGCCGGGGTGCCAGCTGTTTTAGAACCCAATGGCCTGGCACGCGACGATGGGAAGAGACCAGACGGAATGACCATAATGCCCTGGAAGTTAGGCAGACCTTTGGTGTGGGATGCAACATGTGTCGACACCCTTGTGCCATCCCATCTTCCTAGCATGGTGGGCTGTGCTGGAGCAGCTGCTGCTGGTGCAGAAAACCTCAAACGGCGAAAATATTCCCACCTGATTGGGAATTATATATTCGAGCCGTTTGGGGTTGAAACACTAGGGCCATGGGGTCCGAGTGCCCACTTGGTTTTTCGAGATATCGCCAAGCGGTTAGTCGACTCTTCACATGACCAGAGGGCTGGCCTGTTTCTTGGCCAAAGAATTAGTATCGCCATACAACGTGGCAATGCTGCCAGCCTGTTAGGCACTGTTCCTGTTGACAGCGATGCGGACGAATTTTTTTATGGCCTATGATTTTTTGCTTATTTTTTCCCATGTACATATCATTATTTTAATTTTAAATATTAGGTTATATAATGTAAATATTATCTTGATTAAGTAAATAACTATTAAGCTGGTCAATTAATAGGTGACGTTAATGAGAAAGCTAGGTATCCGTTCCAAAACTAGGTCTTCATGCAGAAGAAGGTTAATAAACTCCATGGCAACTTGTTTTAAAGTATTTTATCAACACATTCATACATTAGCATATTTTACAAAGGAAAGAAACAGAATATTAATATTCCATCATTCCATTTATCACGTAAGCAATATTAGCCACATAATAACACATACAGAACAACATAGTTATCAGCATTAATCAAGATACGATATCAATTAACTTACATAGACATCGTAGGTAGTCAGTCGATCCTTCACAAGAAGTGATCTGATGATCATATTTCAATCCATTTTACAATATAGGCAGAACTTCCGTTTTGCGTGATTTCTTTACATTGGCTTTTAGCAACTTATTACTACAAACACGGACCACCTCTGAGAGTCTGTCCAGTATCGTCAAACACTTGTAACTAAAGTCTTTTTCATCTGTAGCCGAAATAGGACGAGTCCTGTATCTCGGCACACAGCGCTAGACCCCTCAAAGCAGACAATCCTATTCCTACTAATATTATAAACGTGAAAATGTGTATGGATGGATGGATGTTTGTTACTCTTTCACGCAAAAACTACAGAACGGATTTGGATGTTTGGCATACAGATGGTTTATAACCAGGATTAACATATAGGATACTTTTTATTCCGACATTCCCACGGGATCAAAACTTATGCGGGTGAAACCGTGGGGCTGAGCTAGTGATACATATTAGCCCAAAAGAAATGCAAAAAGATGGATCAGTAGATGATCTAAGATAAGAAAGAACTGAAAAAATACAACTATGTGTGTGAGTGTGTGTACACACACACTCATATTTGTATTTTTCGTGTGCGAGATTTTGTGTAAGTGTAGAGTGGTGAAAAGTGTAAATAACGTGTTACGGAAAAAAAACTGTCTATACAGGGTGGCAGGGAGATCGACATGGGGTGAATTCATGGTTACAGTTTGCGCATCGATGTCCCTGCCACCCTGTATGTTACCTTTTCACGCTTAAACCACTGAAAGTATTTCGAAAAAAAATTAAATTTTAAATTTTAAACACCCCCGAAGTACATAGCTAAGAACACTCCCGACTAATTCACCTTTCAAACAAAAAAAAAAAAACAAAATCAAAATAACACCCCGTCGTTTTTGCGTCGGGGGTTAAAAATTAAGCAAAGAGATAGATGGCATCTTGGGGAACACATAGGCCACTTGTTGTCTCGGTAGCACGTTCCCGTGGGACAATTTCCGACATACACACGGCTACACATCAAGCCATACATTTCCAATTTTAGCTGACCTCGCATTGTATAGGTTTTTCGTACAATTAGAAGTCAGCTTATACTGGTTTTGTATAGCTTGATGTGTAGCCGTGCGTACACGTGGGTGAAGCCTCGGGCACGAGCTAGTATTAATATACTCGCGCGATCAATCAAGTTGCGTTGGTACGTCATCATTCAAGCAAACGATTGTGACGTCCGCTTTCGGATAGGATTTTAGGATACGGGGTTATGTTTGTATTGCTTCATCCATTTTTTTAATTTAACCATTTATCTAGCCACAGGTTGTCTTTTTTCCTTTTTGCTTCACTTTCTTCAGGCCACACGACGCTCTCGATCCAGGGCACATAGTGCGACACCCTGGTGTAGATACCGGCTGAGCCGAGGATGCCACAGTCCTTGCCGTATGATGTCACACCAACTATGGTGTACTGGCATTTGAACTCATTAATTTGTAATGGTCCACCGCTGTCACCCTGAGGAAAGACGACTTGAATCAATAGAGCCTTAAAATAAAAGAAGACCAGTATCGTTATGTATTACGTAATTAGGACGTGCCAGTCACCATACACGCACGCGAGTTGCCTACCTACTACGCACAGGACGTTCTGAAAAACATCACCAGTCAGTGTATGTTCTAGTCGTGTATAAGTATCAGGTAGATTTCCATCAAAGTTAAGTATGAAAAAACACAAAGTTAAAATTCTGTGCAAAGTTATTTTTACCTCGCAGGTGTCGATAATTTCATCTAGACTGCCGTAGCACATCTGTGTTTCATGGTCGTATCCATTTTTCAAAAGTCTGTGTGGTTGATATATTGTCGAGCATTCTGTTTGATTGAACTCGTCTAGGTAAACCTGAAAAGATGAATTGAAATATACTGTGGATAACTGTCTAAAACAAATTTGCCCTGCTATAACGGCAAATTGACGAAAGGTGTCAATTTGCTTAACAATTAACTTATCTGACTGTACCTACAAAATAATAGAAGATTCTTATCATTGATTACCAGATGAACTGCCGTTACTGAAGTTTTTTACAATGTCTCTCACAAATATGAACAACTTTTTATTTAGGTACCCAAGTTAGACGTTATACTTAGGGACTAATACTGTAATATCGTTTTTAAGTCTGAACTTACAACTTGCAATGTGTCAGCTAGAGTTTGTTTGTGGCCTAGGCGGCCCCAGCCGGACGCCTCAGCCGTAGACTTCGAATCGGCACCTTCATCCAAACACGCAGGTAAAAGATCTCTACCAAAATTGATCCTGAAATTATCGTAATTTACTATTTAGGTTATTATCCAGGGATTGCCACCATGCATAATCTTTATCGAGTCATCTCTAGGACAGAGCTGAACATTATCTTATCTTTTTTTAAATAAATTGTTTGAAGAGTAGTTAAACGACAATCAACACTCTTCACAAGTGATTGCATTATCATGTTATAAAATCAAATGATGTAGCCAGCCAATCCTCTAAGTATTACGGCATAATATTATTATTCTGGACACGCGACTTTCAACAGTGGTTGACTATATTGATTATAATAGTTATGGCCCCAAAATAGTTCCTTGTGGAACATCAACGCTAACGGTTGGAAAATAAGTTGGCTATACTTGTACTATGTTTACCGTTAATGTTTTACCATCAGTATTTTTACCTAATTCCTCACAATAGCTGTATTGTTCTTCTTTATTAAAATTATCCAAATAATATAATCATTAACTGCATCAAATGCTTTGGCCTATTTCAGAACTGTTCTTGAAACTGTTTTTGAATTATTTTAATTTAAATTTAATTTGTAATATTTGATGAAATACCTTGGTGTGTGTATACCTTGTACTAACGTATCATAACTTACTCGGTTTCTGTCTCCAAGAGCGCAATATCATGATATTTGGAGGGAGGCTTGTACTCAGGATGAATTATGATCCTCTTGATGTTATGTATCTTCCAGTATTCCTTCGGATCAGTTCGTTTCAACAGCCCAAGAGCAGCAAACGATATGTTACCACTTAAAAAAAAAAAGAAAACAATTATGAAAAATCTTTTTGGTAATACTGTGTAGTTGTCAATCCACACGTAGATCATTTAATTCACTGCTACTAAAATTTAAATTGCAAAATATCAAAGAAAATAATTAATAGGTATCGTCGCTTTTCAATTAACCACACAGTGATGCTGGTGATATAATTTTCCCACTGCTGGGACACAGGCATTATTTCTTTTAGCGGGAGGGGGCTGTAATCTTCCTCACGGTACCCGTGCAGGTTAATGGATGTCACATGTCTTCAAATTTTCGGTTGTAGGACATGCATTTCTAGCCTGAGTACTTCGATAATTAAATTCTTTACAAATGAGGTGAACTTACAGCGCGCGAGTTGACGTGCAGTGTCCTGCAGTGAGTATGAATCTCTCGCTGATCACAGAGCCTCCACACAGCCACTGCGCAGAGTCCACCGTGTCTCCATAACCGATTAAAGCCTAAAACATAAGTTAGTCTATAACATTAACATACTATCATTGAAAAAGTGTAAAACTAATCTTAATCATATTTTCACCAATAGCGACATTAGCGGGCTGTTTCCACTCTTTCATGTTAGAAATAAGAGTCTCTTGTTTGTTCATTTATTTGACAGCGCAGCAAGTGGTGCTGCCCCATTTTGCTACGAAGTTACTGAAATAGTGACACTGGCTGGTGACAGTCACTGTACCAGAACATCGCGTGGGGGCTGTCTTCTGATAACAGAAGATGATGCCAGGGGAGCCGCTGTTTTATCACATCCACGACGAACTGCTATATTCCGGGACAATCCTGATAAAGCTTTTCAACCACTAATACGATGAACACGTCTGGTAAAGGTTATCCTGGGCTGTTATATTTTATATTTGACGTACCACATGAGGAAACTCCCATCTTTGTGCGTCTCGCCCACCTACGGCCAGGGCTACTGCCAAATTGTATTGATGGCACTTCATGTCTTTCTTCCAAGTCTTTGTGACTTTGATATTGCCCCCACCACGGCAGGGGTACGGGAGGCGTCCGATGTGTTCGAAACATTCTGTAAGCATTATTTATATGTACTATATGCATAATTTAATTTAATTTTATATTTGACATTGTATGGAATTTTATTTCGCATAAAACAAATCAATCAGAAACAATAAGAAATCATTGAAATTTTACTTTTAATCTTTATATATTTTTTCTTAAATGTTACACTACAATCGTTTAAATTACATTACTGGGGAACCTTATCAACATCACTGGCAGTTTTTCTTAACTAACCAAATATGAAATTATTCACCATGTACAACCTACCAACTAGAGAGGCTACTAAACTAAAACTAAAACTTGGCATTTAGGTCTTCGTCTTCACAAATTCGCGTTTAGGTCTTGGGCCACGTTCACTGTGATTGTAAGTCACGCTGATTTTAATTTAAGTTGAAAGTTCAAATATGCTTATAATAAACCATCCCCACAACGAGAGGTACTTGTTGCCCGAATCCAGTGGGCTCCCGTAACCTCCACTTGTTATTTTGTTCGATGTTTGACGGATGAGGGCTTAGATCCACCAGTGTACACAGGATTTTTTCAGTTTAGAGCCCATGGAGTCTTTGACACAGGTCATATTTGTGTGACAAAATATGTGTATTTTAAATTTTAAATAAAAACTTAAAATAATATTGATGGAGTTGGTAATATTTTAAAGTTCTTCGTTCGAGTTGAAGCTTAGAGTTTTAATACTTTTCAGATCAAGTCAAAAGCAATTTTATTAAAACTAGGCTGAGAATCAGTTCAGTTCACTTTGTGAACGTCATCACCACTTCCTAGTGCTGGGAAGAGGAAGTGGTGCAACAAATTCCCTAGCACAAATAATACATGTGGCCTCAGGAAGCTTACGACTCGCCCCTCTTGTCACAATATGTCACACTTTGTTGACCTCCCTACCTGTGTGACAAAATGTATGGATGGCCCTTATGAGATCGACCACTATTATGTCCTTGTTTATTAAAGCAATAAAGCATAGGTACTCACTGCGCGAGGCAACTGATCCATCGTTTTCTCTAGGGACCCCTAAGGGTCCTATCGCGTAATCACGGAACCTAAAATGACAACAAACAGATGAACATGGAGGAGTAGCTGTAGGGCTTCTTGTTAAAAGGTTCTTCCCGGAGTGACTGGACTTTTTAGAAGGCTTCCCTGTTCTATACTTCATAGGATATGGTTGACTACATAACAGCCGGTTAAGTCTAGACATGTGGGTTTAAAGAGGTATATGTAGAAAGTAACCATAAAATGAAGTGGAAGAACCACTTAGTTACAGTATCTGACATTTTCCTCGATTCAGGGACCAAACCCTGAACTTAACCGCCTTAATTACCAACAATGTGGGAAGTGAACCATACAAGGTGAATAAACTTGTCAACTCACAGAACAGAACATCAACCCAACAAATGAACAAATGTTTGTCCTGCAAGTCGGTTGTCAAAAATGTTGTTTTTAATCATAGTATAGTCAAAATCAATTCAAAATGACTGCGTGAAATTTGACAAGTGCGCTCAGTGTACTGTGACTCATTACAGATTTTTAAGGTAACTTCATGATGGTAAAATAATAAACAGCAAAAATCTAATATAGTGTGGTGTGTGCTATCGTGTGTTGTTCTGTAGTGGTGTTAACGAACTGCCTCGTTAGTGTATTGGTCGTAAGCGTAACTGCTGGGGTCCTGGGTTCGAGCCCCGGGTCAGGCAAAATGTTTTTGGGTTTATTCGTAGGGAATTTCTCAGTTAGCAGCCCGGAGTCAGGAAGTTGGTGGAGAGATACTCCTGTGCCTCGTGATCGTGAAGCCTTTGGTCCTGCGCCAGATCTATTTCCGGTCGTGTTGGATTGCCATCCGAGGATTCCGAGTGGAGAAGATGAATACTTACGGTTCTTCCTGTGTGATGTTACAATCAGTACAGCAGACCACTGGCTCATTATTTTTATAGGAACAGATGTCTGGTAGCTCTGGAAGGTCATATTCCTTCATATCGAAACCTGCATTAGCCTGTAAAAGAACAATCGTTTGAAATCAAAAGACAAACAGGAAATAAGGTCCCAATTGTATAAAGTTTATAATTATACTCATCATTTCTTAAGACGTTTAAAGCACTTGGACCTAAAACAAAGTAATTGATAAAAAGTATTTACGAAATGCACGTTTGCGTGCGCTTTCAGAAAGGATTTCATGAAACTCAAAACCCTGTGAGAGTCAAACGGGGAACAAAGAAACAAAGTCCTATAGCCAGTTTTTTCTTTCGTCATACACCGTGCAAAAATTAAACAAAAAAGGTGTAAACAACTTACGTATAGGTAGGTCAACGACGCTGAGCCGCACCGAAACACTCCGACACATGTGCCGTTCAAACCTTTAGTTGTACAGGGCTCATCTGAAACAATTTTTTTTTTTTTAAAACGTTGCCCCCATTTTCCGTGCGGGAATCGAACCCGCGACACGCAGCGCAGCAGTCAATCGCTTAACCACTGCGCCAACCGTGCCGTCAATATGCATGGACACATACAACACTAGCCATTCAACTATCTGCCGTGAATGTTTTGGTTATATGAACAGAATAGGTCGAACTCAGAGTAGTTCTTTAAGCCAATTACAGGCACTTTTGAATTGTCGGTCAGTCAGAAAGATGAAGTTAGACGCCCATTCCAAAGCGCAGTAATGTAGGCTCCTATCGAGAAAACGGGCAAGAAACTCCATGGACACTCTTTTAAATAAAAATATTGTTAGACCTATGTGTAGGTAGACCGATAATAGGTTTATCAACTTAGGCAGACTTTCATTATGGGTGTTTGTTACCTCATCACATTACTTGTGCCTTCGTTTTGGGAGCGTAACTAATAGCCAGCTTGGTGGTCGGAGAAAAACCCTGATGATTTCAAGCTGAAATCATTGAATTACTTCTGTAGGTAGGCAGGCTAGGTTTAGGGCAGTAAAGAGGATAAGTTGGAAAGATGTAAAAACGGAGTCATCAACATGATCGTTCAGTCTTGACTTGGCATCTGTCGACTCCATAAAAACAAGTAAAACACGCCGGAATCAAGGTTCTTCAAACTACTAATAAAACATGCATAAAAACTCACCTTCATTTAGATTAAGGTCGCACAACACACTACAGAAACAAAAACTAAGCGTTAAACACACGAATATTATGTACTTATTAACCGACATGTCTTGCGCACACCCCGATCGGAGTGCCAAGTCATATGGATACAGCTCTCAGCTGCACAAAAAACAAGTTTAAAAACAAAAACAGTAAGTACCTAAAAGAGCTCACTTGGCGACTCATCGCGGCGTAGCATTTACATAAATATGCCTATATGCCAAAGCATTGCACGGCATGCTGCAGCATCCCGCAGTATGCTCAAGTCCTTGTGACGATATCAATAAAATGTGATTGCTGGACTGTAAGTGAAAATAAGATCAAAAATCATTTTCGCTTACGAAAATCCTTTGCTTTGGCTTGCCGCGCCCTGCCGACTGGTAAGCGCCGCGGCGCCCGTACTCTGTCTGTATATGCATTACCTATTGCATAAGTAACTATTAAAATGTATAGTAGATCCCATATCAGTGGTAATAAAACCAGTATAACATGATCAGCCTAACGCTCCCACTGCTGGGACACAGGCCTCCTCTCTTTTTGAGTGGGAGCGGGCTGTAAACCACCTCTCGGGCCCAGTACAGGTTGGTAGATGTCACATGTCTTCGAGATTTTGGTTTTATGAAGTTCTCCTTCACCGTTTTGAGAGCAGTGGTGATGAAATAAAATTGATTACACAAAGTAACATGCCTGACTCGGCTTGAACCCCCGACGTACAACTCGTAAGCCAGGGCCATTACCATGAACAGACAGCTGTGCTGCTGGGGAGTTGGTTGCGCCACTTCTTCTTCCCAGCGATAGCACTAGGAAGTGGTGAAGGGCGTGCGTTTTTGGAGGACTGTCTTTTGTAATTTTGACGTTCAAAAAGTGCTGATTTTCAGCCTAATTTGAATAAATGACTTTTGATTTTGACTGCGCTAGCACTGCCCTCAACAACAACATCCAGTATAAGCTGGCCTCTTATGCTACTGATACTCCATAAGTACTACAGTAGGTCAGGTCAAGGTCAACGGGTAATGACTGTATGAGTATAAGATGCAGGTATATAATTCTGAGCAGATTTTCCTTATGATTTGCATTGATTATTAACTTAATACGATACCAGATGATGTTGTTGTCTCGGTTAATGTCTTTAGATATTCTAGAAACATGCGCATTCCGGTTTCAAGACCTGATACTTTTAATAAAAGTCCCCCAGACCTTATTTCGGTCACGGCGGCTAATCTCAACGGCGACTAGCCTTCGGCGCGGGAGATACCTATTATAGTGCACAAGTGCGTGCGCAGACATAGGTCCACTCTCTCTTCCCTCACTCTCGTAGTCCGATGGGACGGTACGTAAAGAGACACGACGGGAGAGAGAACAGGCGCAGGTGCAACGACTTAACCTGCTTTCCGAGGCACCGGGGTATCACACCGCCAACTTCCAAATTCTGGGATGTTACTAAGATACCTATTCCAAATGGAAAAATCCAGTAACATTTTACCCGACCTGGAGACACTTTTAAGCTTTATCACAAAGTATCAAACGTCATTGTTTATTAGGAGCACTATATTTATAAGTATTGTAGGTAAATAGATAGCTATTTACCTACAATACTTATCGTTTTGTTGTAAGTCCTCCTGACCGAATAGCGGTCATGGCGGTCATCTCAGCGAAGGCTAGTGATTGACTCAGGAGATAATACGAGGCACGGGGTGTCACACCACCAACATCCTAACCCCGAGCTGCCACTGAGAAATTCATAATAGAAAGACCCAATAACATATACTTTGCTTGAGCTGGGAATCGATCCCTGGACCCACGCTCAGTGCAGTCGTACTTGCGACCAAGAGACCTAAGGTGGCAACGGGGCATCAAGAATTTGAATTTGAATTTTCCAAATCTCAAGAATTTTAATTTTCCAAATCTCAAGAATTTGAATTTTCCAAATCTCAAGAATTTGAATTTTCCAAATCTCAAGAATTTGAATTTTCCAAATCTCAAGAATTTGAATTTTCCAAATCTCATACAGACATACTCGTACGTAAAAAATCTTTTAAGACATTTAAAATGTAATATTCTCATTGAACACATTTTGTCACAGTCACAATAATCATAACTGTGAAATTAGTTTTGACTACCAAAAGCGGCCAAGAGCGAGTCGGACTCGCACACAAAGGGTACCACCAACGTACAATATTTAACAGTAAGTACCTTTTTTGTTTAATAAAAAAAACACGTTTCCTGTATGAGAGATATCTCATACAGGAAACGTGACGATCTCCTGAGAAAAAACTGGTATGAATGACATTCCACCACAATGACGTTTTGCGAAAGTGACATTGTGTGAAAATTACGTTGCGCGGAAATGACGTTTTGCGAAAGTGACATTATGCGAAAGTGACCAAATTTTTCACGATGACTTTTTGCGAAAGTGACGTTCTGCGTCAACCTTACCACATGCGCTGTGATTGTGAAGGAGTAGGAGTAGAAGTCGGTGTAACATGTGTGTGTGTGTGTGTGTAAGAGGTTAACGTTATGTTATGGTAGTTTGGTTCAAACTGAGTGCTTTGGCGGCCGTTCGTAACTTATTATTATAATTGCGCGCAAAAATGGCGGAAGATAAATATTTAATATTATTTTGTACTTTAATTGTTTTGTGTTTCGTGACCTGTGAGCTTAATCTAAGTGAAGGTAAGTTTTTTTTTTTTTTTTGGCTAAATGGGCTCAGCTCTTGACCTCGATCTCGCCTGATGGAGAGCGATGGATGAGGTCTACGATGGAACGAGCAAGGTGAAGGTGAAGGTTGACGGGTTATACGTGGAAGGGAACACACACTGGTAGAGAGTTCCACACTTAGGCTGTGCGCATAATAAATGTGGAGGAGAAGCGCTGAGTTCGACTAGTCGGATGTGAAGAAGTGAGGTTTCAAAGAAAATCTTTACTACGGTTATAAGGGATTGTTGCAACCTCGGCTTACAATAAGCATTGCAATATCTATCGATAAAAATGAAACAGTTTTGATTGCCTCATCAGTTTAGTGGGTCACAAGCGAAATTGCTGAGCTTGTAGGTTTGATTCCCAGGTTCCCAGGTTGGGAAAACATTTTTAGTCTCAGCGAGGTCTGAGTCTAGATTTAACCTCGGTTGATAGCAACGGGTTCACTTTCTATTTATTATTTATTTATTTATAGGAGAACCAACAGCTATAACAGAAGCATAACAATTTTATATGAGACATAAAGCCAATTACAGGTTCTCACGGGTAAAAACAGAAAATGTAGTAGAAATTTTAGGATCACTAACAAGCACATAGGACTTGAAGATAACAGGCAAATGTGGCTGTACTATTATGTACTCCTCTGTCCACCCGTTCAGGAAATTATATCTAGAGAATCTAATATTGTAAAGAGAAAAAATTGATGTTTTGTATGATTGTTTGTTGCGCTTTCGCCCTAAAACGGGTAAACGGATTGAGACGAAATTGTACACATGGGTAGACCAGGACCTGGATTAGGAATAGGATACTTTTTATCCTGATATTCTCATAGAATCCAGACCTATGCGGGTGAAAACGCGGAGCGAACCTAGAATTATATATAAAACAGGTCCATATCAAACTGACAGACAGTATACAGCATTTTCCACTAAACATACAAAAACTCAGATTCCCTCGAGCCTGTCTTTATTTATAGTACCAGGAACTATAGTTTCTGCTTACCCCCATGGGTAAAGGCTTGACTTTGTGTTCTTAGGAGAGTTCAATAGCCCTGTTGCTATTAGCCTGTATCATCCCACTGCTGGGAAAAGGTCTCTCCCCACGACTTCCAATGCTTGCGATCCAGGGTTAATGTGGCGCACTGGCCGCTTGTTTTCTGTAGCTCACCCGCCATCTTCTACGGGGTCTGCCGCGATGCCTTCTGGATGCCACAGGGCTCCACATAGTGACTATTTTAGCCCACAGCTCCAAAGCATGCGGCAGACGTGGCAAGCCCAGTCGCACTTCAACAAAAGCCCTGACAAGGTCAAAATTCAGACACATCAAGTATGGTAGGTATGCAACGACATTGGCACACAATCGTTCAACACATTACGATCTGATGAACTCAAAATACAAGTTTGACTGGTTTGTGGCCAGTTTTTAATAAGATTAATATTCAATGACGTTGTTGTTAACAATAATTCTGCTATTGCTTATAATATGATTATTGATGAATATGTAAAACACATATTCATCAATTCCTTGAACGGCAAAGACCGTTCCATATTAGGTACCTATATAAGCATATATAGATACCTAACATATACACTGTTAAATTTTGATCGTTTTAATCCTTAAAAGGGGTCATTGTACTCATCATTTAAATGATCAACTTTTAGTACGGGACCAACCCTGAAATCGAGAAAAAAAAATCAGTTGATCCATACATTATGTTGAGTTATGCGAACATAAAGCTATGGATCAACTGAATTTTTTTAACGATGTCAGGATTGGTCCCGTACTAAAAGTTGTTCATAATGATGAGTACAATGACCCCTTTTAAGGATTAAAACGATCAAAATTTAACGAAGTATACATTAGCATATTACATCATACATATTGTATACTTACATTATATATCTTCATAATATAATATTTTTTTACTATTAGCTTTTTTTTATTTCTTTAGTGGGTTTTTATTCACAAAGACACAACTATTACAATTTGCAAACTAACACTAGAATAACAAAATTATATCTTATCTAAAACTATTCACAAACTATTGCGTCGAAAAATTCATCCGCATGGCTGTCGACTGGTAATGTACAGACGCCAGCACATCAAGCTACTACAATCTGTGAAAATTCTTTAATAGATTTTCAACTTTATCGTTAAAGCACTAAGATTCAAGGTTGATTGGGAAAATTTGACAGTTTCGGGTAGGTTGACCTGCTGGCGTCTGTACATACCCAAGAGACTGGCGGTATTAATGGCAATGCTTAGCCTCTGGCCAAGGTAATAGCTAGTGTAGCCCTTGGGTCACGGGAAGTGTCAACCAGCCGTTTTGATATTTCCTTAAAACGACTATGAGCACTCGAACCCCACGGCCCGAGGGTTTCTAATACAGCTGGAACGCCGACGGTGACAAGGGCTCGTCGAATAATGTCGTTAATGTTTGCGTGCCGTGCTAAGCAACCCGCACTTCAGCTGCAAGACAGGCCGTGGTGTCCGAGGCTGTTGACAATTTTGCCATAGTGACACAGTGAGTGCATGAAGCCACAGACCCGACTCCCATTTACCCACAGCCAGCAGGCGCGCACGCTCCGCAGTAACAGACGTGTTAAGTAAATTGTCCTGTACTACTCTGCAGAGCGGCTCATTCCACCGTCTCTGGGAAACTGGATTATCGGGTAGATCTGAGTTCAGGCAAGCGAGTGTCCAGGCATCCATAGCCTCGCTGAAGCACGGCATATCAAAATGAATTAGTGTGGAGGGTAGGATTTTCCTGATTTATTTCTCAATGCCGTGGACCGAGGATATGAAAGTACATTAGGATATATTGATCATTCTCTCTAGGTTTGCTCACTGCAAGTTGGCGATTTCAGAGTTTTTAGTCTATGTTTTCTCATTATGCTTAGCTACCTTTACCAAGTACCTAAGTGATGTACATAATATTTACTAAGAGATACATGACGCCATCTAGAATCCAGGTAGCCAGGTTGAAATTGAGATCCGTGTTTGGCATTCTAAGCGACTCCTGTATTCTGATTAAAGTCGAGCAACGTATACAAAAGGGCAGTAAAGCCAGCCCTACTATATGGATCTGAGTGCTGGCCGATGAGGAAGATGGATAAACAGAAAATTCACACTACAGAGATGAAGATGTGACGCTGTGCTGGTCTGGTGAAGTTTCGAAACTGGATAAAACGAATATATCCATGGTACTTTTAAAGTCACACGAACATGTATAGATAGTAGATACACGAAAAAAATATTGAAAATCGCTTCCGCTGGTACGGACATTTGGCTATAAGAGTCATAAATATGGACGATGGAAAAAGAGGCCGTGGACGACAACCTATAAACCCCTAACCTATAACTTGGCTACGAACAATAAAAATGACATGATAGCGAGCAACACAACAAAAGCGATAACCCACAACCGTATGGTGTGGCAGAAGTATTAGGAGGGCTGACCCCAAATAAATTCGGATAGTGGCCAAGAGAAAGAAGAAGAGAAAACATGGCGCCAGCTCAAGTTTTGATTTCGGCCAACTTTTGGTTCCACTTAAAAGCACCCACCTACCAAACTTAACTAAAGCTATTCTTCTTCATTTTCTCAGAATATTAGCTTAAAGATTATTCAGTCAGTGGATTGGTAGCGTAGCTCAAGATGAGCCCATCGAATGCATGTCGGCCTCATCTATGTAAGCTTTTTTGGGCATCCCATGAATCTAGAGTTCACGGCATTAGAATTATAGGTTCGCGAGCATCATTCAGCCTCCCACAAGGTGGAATGATTACCTTGAAGTCCGCAGGAATCCGCTGGATACAAGAAGCACAGAACCGGTTCCAATGACGGGCTCCCCCAAAGAGCTCTATGTCCAGCAGTCTTTCGGGCGAAATGATGATAATGAGCATTATTTAAGTGGTCTAAGATAACGTTGCTAATTATAACTCAGACATTCACAATCGACTTTGTTTTATTTCAGGCTCTCCGTGTGTCACACAAGGCTTGCAAGGTACTTGTGTGAACATATTCAAATGTAATTCAGCTGCACTGACGTATTTATATGTAAGTAGTGTTGATTCAAGTTTTGATGTACTGTGAAAGTCAAATGAATTAGGAATTCAATTAAACTATTAACTGGCATATTTGAACAATCATTACCAAAAAGTATTTCAGTTACTTTGGAAGCTAACCCTAACTGTATTTTATATTAACTATATTTTCAGAAGAACTGCCAAGCAAGTCCTTGGTTTAAGTATTTTGCGAAAACTAAACTATAATCAAATGCTTTTTTTCAGGCTAACGCAGGCTTCGATCCAGTAGAGTACAATATTCCAGACTTACCAGATATATGTTCCTATAAGGACAACGAGCCTGTTGTTTGCTGCACTGACTGCGACATAGGTGAAGAGAAGTAAGCAAATATTATGCCTTAGTCAATAGTTATTTGAATAATATGGCGGATATTATATTATATAATATAAGCACACAAACATAAACAAATCGACCCTGAAGACATAATATTTGAAGAAGACATAATATCAAACACGACGATCGACTACAATATATTTGTGATTTTTATAAATAATTCCAAGTTAATTTTCTTCTCAGATACCGCAACACAGCCGTTGGCCCTTATGGATATATGTTGAACAAAGAAGGCCCAGTCGCTAGACAGAGTAAGTTGCATCTGTGGTGTACTGATACATGGTTTTAAAGATCACGTAAATCATTGGTTTTATTTTTCAGAATGCTTTGATTACTTCCAAGGTCTACCATTCTCGTGTCGATTCCCTGGAAACTTTATTATCAATAAGATTTGGCTTAATGACAGGAAATGCCATAACCATACTTTAAAACACAACGGGGTGGGTTTCGCTGCAGGGGGACGAAACGCAGAGAAATGGGAGTTCCCACATGTGGTATGTTATTTTATACTTTTGATTTTGTGTTTTGTTTTCAGAGTGCTTTGATTATTTTCAAAGCCTGCCGTTTTCGTGTCGATTCCCTGGACGTTTTTATATAGAAAAGGATTGGATTGAAGAAAGAGAGTGTCATAATCATACTTTTGACACCGTTTCGGTGACTTTTGCTACAGGGGGGCGAGATGCCGAAACATGGGAGTTCCCACATGTGGTATGTATTCTATGCAATAATGTGCCAGTGGTCTCCTTTTCAAAATCTATAGGTATTGGTAGTAAACTGGGTTACCTTCCCATTATCATCATCGCTATATTATCAAATCGTTCGATTTGTCCCGGCTGTCCATTTTGATGCCTCTGTCATACTTAATGTCGCAGTCGCTTTGAAATATCCTACTAATATAATATATGTATGTATAATCCTACTAATATTATAAATGCGAAAGTTTGTATGTATGGATGTATGGATGTTTGTTACTCTTTCACGCAAAAACTACTGAACAGATTTTGACGAAATTTAGCACACAGATAGTTTATAACCAGGATTAACATATAGGATACTTTTTATCCCGACATTCCCACGGGATCGAAACTTATGCGGGTGAAACCGCGGGGCGCAGCTAGTGTATAATATGTATGTATGGATGTATGGATGTTTGTTACTCTTTCACGCAAAAACTACTGAACAGATTTTGACGAAATTTAGCACACAGATAGTTTATAACCAGGATTAACATATAGGATACTTTTTATCCCGACATTCCCACGGGATCGAAACTTATGCGGGTGAAACCGCGGGTCGCAGCTAGTATGCCATATTTGGAATGTGTGAGTTCACTCTTCGCAATATTTACACTTGTCACGCTGTTTACGATTAGGGAAAATCCGACGATTGAAATTATTTATCATCATCAGCCTATAGAAGTCTACTGCTAAACATAGGCCACTCCTATTGCACGCCATTCAACTGGATTTTCGGCAACTCTTATCCAGCTGCTACCAGCCATCCTGCGAAGATCGTCGCTCCACCTAGCCTGAGGGCGTCCCACCTTACGTTTACCGATTTGCGGTCTCCATTCAAGAACACATCTACCCCAACGGTCATCGGTTGAAATCATTGGTCAATAATTTAAAGTCAATACTTCTCAGGCTTTACTCGGTTATGGAGATGACTCGGACTCTGCGCAGTGGCTGTGTGGAGGCTCTGTGATCAGCGAGAGATTCATACTCACTGCAGCGCACTGCACATCGACTCGAGTACTGTAAGTTTTCAGTCGCCATGTAAGTATATGGATTCCATTTCAGCTAGAGCTTTTATAAAATACAATATGTTTTTAGGGGAAACATATCATATGCCGCACTGGGGCTTCTTAAAAGGTCCGACCCCAGGGAATCTTGGAAAATATACAAAATCAACAGGATCATCATTCATCCGGAATACATGGCACCTTCCAAGTATCATGACATAGCACTCTTGGAGACAGAAACTGAGTAAGTGTAAAATATTTTTAGTTTTAAACAGATTACATTTCTGGTGTTCCACAGGGCAACGTGTTGGGTCCTTTTAAGTTTTTGCCATTCTCAAATAAGTGTACATACTAGATATTTTAATGTTATAGGTGAACACTCATCTTTTTCTAATGATTTCAGGATAGCTTTCGGCAAAGGTTTACTGCCTGCGTGCCTGGATGTAGGGAAAGAATGGAAGGGGTTCGCTGATGCATCTGGCTGGGGTCGTCTCGGACACAGGCAAGCTTTAGCAGATGTGTTGCAAGTAGTAAGTGCAGAGTTAAAAAAGAAATGTTTTGCACTCCGGGAGTGGCGGCAGAAGTGAAAACTTGAATTATTATTAACGTTGTGCATTTTTGATATTTTGGAATGCGATCTACTCTCCCTCCGTCTTACGAATTTTCGATCAGACCACGTGTCCTGACGCGAGTTTAACATTTTTTACCCATCACAACAAAAGTGCACAAAGCCGCTAAAGAAGTTTTCACTTCAAAAACATACCTACACCTATAGGTATTTTAATGATTGCATTACTGTTTATTTTTAGAGTAAAAGTTAATCTTTCCCAAATAATTCAATATTATTAGTAAAATGATTAACTTTCGACTACCTACTAAGTGAAAATAATATCAAATCGTAACTTTCCATATATTTTAAGTTCCGTTCCGTTGGTTGCGCACAATTTCACTGTTGCCCCAGAAAGGACATCATCCATTTTGCGAATTAATAATTGTTTGTCCAAAATTTTGTTGACAAAAATAAATTTTTTGATACTTTTAACTCAAATGGCAGCCAGATGGTTAATTCTAGATCTATGTTGTAATAGTTAAAACATGCTTAAGTGTTACATGTTATAATCAATATTCTGGCCCGGCTCTTCTGATTCGGCTGACTTTTCCACTACTGTTCCTACTCCGTGTAATGTGGGCCGCGGACCAGAGGCCAGTTTCCCCCTAACCCAAATAAAAGTGGGTATTTTTTTAATGTTAAACTTAAAACAATTGCTATAAGAATATGATTTTTGGCATTTTCAATTTCAAATAGCAGCCGGGGGTTAATTGTAAGAAATACATATAGTAAAAAGTGCTCATGGTACTTTACTTCATTTTTTTTAGACTGCACAGTTTTCGACTTTTGATGAAAAAAAAATAACGTGCCCCCTTATCTACGAAGTTTGCATAGACAAAAATCTGAAATTATTCTATGTGATAGAAGTTGATTGTAAAGATTACAGGAAAAATAAAACGATGTCTCTAAATAGCACACTTTTTCAGAAATCATCAGAATGGTACGGAACCCTCGGTGCGCGAGTCCGACTCGCTCTTGACCGGTTTTTATTGTTTATTTTCCTATACGTGTCCCAAATAAAATATTTTTCTTTATTTCTTTCTTTTCTTATCTTTATTTTCCAGGTGAATCTGCAAGAGTTTAATGAAACAGAATGCTCGGTGATGTACAGACCACACAGACACCTCAGTCGCGGCTACGACCATGACAAGCAGATGTGTTACGGATCTCATTATGAAGTAGTGGACACTTGCGAGGTAAGAAAGTCATAGAAAAGCTTCTAAGGAAACATGTACGAACGTATGACTCTGTGTTCACGTTTCTTCAAGCGTAGATAAGCCTTGCCACCCTTTCAGCTGTACGCGCTCACTGGTCAAATTATTTGGAGAATCCGCAGAT
This sequence comes from Apamea crenata, assembly GCA_949629185.1. Taxonomy (NCBI): domain Eukaryota; kingdom Metazoa; phylum Arthropoda; class Insecta; order Lepidoptera; family Noctuidae; genus Apamea; species Apamea crenata. Next base: position 12,754,028 of record OX451377.1, read on the forward strand.
TGTGATTTGCATAGTAGATAAGTCTATGAAGCACAAAAAGAGGCGCGTGGCCAAAATCCCGATTAACGCCGGCGTCTGGTTTTTCAAAACATGTCACAAAACACTGTTACATCGATCACTATGACATAGAGTACTACTAGGAACCTTGTGAAATTATCACAGAAATTGTATTGACAAAACAAGTTGCAAAAGCAAAAGCTAGTAGTAAATAATCCCTCTTTGCTGTCGGACAAAAATACGATCTGTTTTGTTGATAATAGGCAAAACGAGAGAAATCTATGTTTCGAATGATTTTTTCTTGTCATTTTTAGATTGACGCAAGCATGAATCATCATCTGCCTAGCCTTTTCCCAACGCATGCATGAATCGTAAAGATTTAATCGTACATTCGTACTCATGGGTCCATGTTTTGTTCTACTGCTGGGAAAAGGCTTTCCAAACTGCCATTTGCTCACTTTAGATGTCGTTACTATCACCTATCACCACACCAAGTATTTGACGACTAAGTAGTCACTATCCCTATTTTTTTTGGAAACATGCGACTTCTTTTAACGCTTCATTAATAATAAGCCCTGTTGCTCAGCTATTAATTGTAAAATTTCGGGGGGCCATGTATTTCCCAAAAAGTAACTTAATAAATGTGCTCGCATATTTACAAATATGGCTAAGTAGGTTATTTTCCCCAAAATTTAAAAAAATACTGGACTCCGGAAACTATTATTAAAAGTATGATTTTATAATCCCACAGGGTGATAGCGGTGGCCCTCTCCAAGTTAGCAATTCTAAATGCCTGTACCACATCGTGGGAGTGACGTCGTACGGCAAGGACTGCGGCATCCTCGGCTCAGCCGGCATGTACACCAGAGTGTCGCACTACGTGCCCTGGATCGAGAACATCGTGTGGCCTGAAGAAACTGAAGCAAGAAGGAAAAAAGACAACCTGTGGCTAGATAAATGGTTAAGTTAAGAGAAAAGAAGTATGTAAACTGCATGTCAGTGGTAAAACTTTAACTTTGAGCTGGCCTAGCGTAGTACTAAGTTCCAATAGAATAAAAAACCAACTTATGCTAGTTTTGTTACCACTGACGTGTAGCCACCTTACTATACTGTACACTAAGGTAATAAATCAGGAGGATCTTAAAACTAACCTATTTTGCCTTTTATTTATTCAAACATCCAACAGCGATTAAATAAATTCATATAGATTGCATATTATATCTTGATATGGCGAATTAATTACCTATAGGTTATTCTGTTAGATTATTATAATTCAGTTTACACCTTGCTTTTCGCCATCAGCACCACATCACCCATAACACCCACAAAACGCTACGTGACAACCTTGGCCGATAGCTCCCAAGCGGCCGAGCAATTTTATTGTTTCCAAACGACATAATTCTGATACTCCACCAGAGCAATCTAGAGGAGGTGCGGCAGTGCGGCGATGTGACACGCACCTCCTCTAGATTGCTCTGTGTAATTGTCTTCTAGCTAGACGATGGAGTTTACTGTAGCACAGTAATCCACCACTGTTTCCATGATTTTTCTGAGAAAACAACCGCAGTATCGTCCATGTATGAGAAGATTGGTTCTCCATTGATCAGTATATTGCATCGGCTATTAATATAAATTAAAAAGAGTAGCGGACCCAAAACGCTCCCATGTGGGACTCCATAGTAAGCGTTCTCTTCGACACTGCTTCAGTTATTGAGTTTAACTATTTGCTGTCTATCTTTCAGATATGTAACTTTCAAAAAGGGAGTGTGCCGTACCTCTTATATATTATTCTTTCTAGCCTGCGCACAAGGATCGGGACGGAAAATGTATCAAAAGCTTTCTCGAGATCTAAGAACAATGTTAAGCATTTACGAAAAATCATCTATTCATCTAGTTTTCATTTATGAAAAATAAATATAGATAATATTATTTAAAATATTTATTTTAGTTTACGAAACATTCAGCCATTTAATTATCCATGGATTGTCTTTTTGCTTCAGTTTCTTCAGGCCACACGACGCTCTCGACCCAGGGCACGTAGTGCGACACCCTGGTGTACATGCCGGCTGAGCCGAGGATGCCGCAGTCCTTGCCGTATGACGTCACTCCAATTATGGAGAACCGACACCTGACACCATCCTTATTATATTGCAGAGGTCCGCCGCTGTCTCCCTGTGGAGGAGAGTTAAAATCATTAGGAGTGCATTAAGAGTCCCCATGGCATGAGTGACGTTACTTACCTAAATACACTTGACACATCTTAGCTAGTCAACCCAGCTACCGATCGCTCGCTCTGCTCGTAATTTACTTATTGGTATTATGGTCTCAAATAGCTAACAAACCTTAATCCTGTAGTGGATTCCCGGCCTAGTAATATCATCGTCATCATCAACCTACAGCAGTCCACTGCTGGACATAGGCCTCTCCAATTGCACGCCAATCAGCTTGATGTCGGTTGCCAGGAAGCTTGAGCTTCCTGGCATCTCTCATCCAACTGCTACCAGCCACCCTGCGAAGATCGTCGCTGCATCTAGAATGAAGGCTTTTTTTTTTGTTGATGGGAAATCATCAAATGACGGGTCCCACTCTGGGTGGAGCGGAAGGGAATGTCAGACTCTTACTGACTAAAACCCGCCCGTGTTCCTTCCTTAGCCCTTTCTGTTCCAGGGCAGCGGTAACAATTTCGGACGATCCCGCTACCCTGGTATAGAATGAAGGTTTAGCCTGAAACCTTACATTTGCCGACTATTAATATGTATACCTACCTAAAAGAAATATAGACTAATCTACAAGTGATTTACCTCGCAAGTATCAATAATTTCGCTATGGGAGCCATAGCACATTTGTTTCTCATGGTCGTAGCCATGTTTCAAGTGCCGATGTGGATGATATATTCCTGCGCACTCTGATTCTTCAAACGCCTGAAGGTTCACCTGATGAACGTGTAAAAGTTTTAGTTATTTTGTTATAACCAACAAGCGACTCGCCCATGTTTTGCACGGTTTTTACGACTTGATTAAACATCGTGTCAATTTCTTTTTTTATAATAACTTTAGAATAGAATAGAATACTCTTTATTGTACACCATACAAGTTACAGAACATAAATACAATATATAAAATTTTACAAAGGGGGTTTTTTTTTAATATTAATCTATATATATAAAATTCAAAGTCCTGACTGACTGACTGACTGACTGACTGAGACATCAACGCACAGCCTAAACCGCTGGTCCTAGAGACATGAAATTTGGAGGGTGTATTCTTCGTGAAGAGTAGGTATCCACTAAGAAAGGGTTTTTCGAAATTCCAACCCTAAGAGGGTGAAATGGGGGGATTTCGTTTGTATGAAAAATCTTATTCCTTGAGTTAATAAACTTGAAACTTGACACGAATACTTATCTAAGTAAATTATGAAGTTGGGCATTTTTTGTTTTTTTAAACTACCCCCTAAAAGGGGTTCGGGAGGTTTCAAAGTTTGTATGGAAGAATTGTAGCGCGCTGTCCGATTTAATCGAAACTCAGTATTTATACCTAGAATTAAAAGGAAAGAATAATTTGTATCAGGGTTTTTCGAAAATCTACCCCTGACGGCCTGAAAAGGGGTAGTCAATTTTACAGGGGAGGATTTTACAGCGTCGCATGATTAACTCGAAAATTTGTATAAATAATCTTTGAGTCAAGTTATGAACACATCCCAAATGATTTTTCAAAATTCCACCCTTGTGGGGGTGAAAAGCGGGGATACAGTTTATATGAAAAATCCAATTAGTTAGATTAGTACCTAATCTTGAAAATTGGCATGAATACTCGTCTAAGTAAGCAATAAAGTTTATCGTTATTAGTTTTTCAAAACTACCCCTCAAAGGGGATATAGGGGTGTTAAAGTTTGTGTGGAAGAATTTGAACGCGCGGAATTAACTCGTAACTCAATGTTTATACTTAAGACCAAAAATAAAGAATAACATGTATCAGGATTTTTTGAAAATCTACCCCTAACGGGTTGAAAAGGGGAAGTTAATTTTACAGGGGAGGATTATAATAAGTGGCTTGATTAATTAGAAAATTGGTATAAATAATCTTTTAGTCAAGTTATGAATATACCCCAAACGATTTTTTTAAATTCCACCCCTGTGGGGGTGAAAAGCGGGGATACAGTTTATATGAAACATCTTATTAATTTAGTTAATAAACTTGAAACTTGGCAACAATACTTGCCTAAGTAAGTAATAAAGTTTATCATTAGTATATTATCATTATTAGTTTTTCAAAACTACCCCTCAAAGGGGGATATAGGGGTGTTGAAGTTTGTGTGGAAGAAATTGAATGCGCGGTCCGATTAACTCGAAACTCAGTATTGATACTTTTGACAGAAAATAATTAATAATAAGTATGTAAAGTTGTCGAAAATTGTCACCTGACGGGGCAAAATGGGGTAATTCGGTTTTCAGAGGAGGATTTGAACTTGAAACTGTATGTTACATTTTCACACCTAAACCACTGAACTTCTGATTTGGCAAAGAGATAGATGGCATCCTGGGGAAGCACATACTTTTTATCCTGGTAGCACGTTCCCGTGGGATAACTTCCGACATCCACGCGGGCGAAGCCGCGGGCAGAAGCTAGTGTAGACATAAACCTTTCGGAATCAATTATTTAAATGATGGTGAAAACCGTATCAAAATTCGTTATGTAGTTTAGAATCATAACGCGGTCACACAGACTGACAAGAAATGTGACTTTAATTTATAATATATTATGTATAAAGGACATAATAAAGTCCGTGTCCCCCAAACAGAAAGTTGCTGTCAATATTATTTTATAAAATGCTTAACTTTAATTTTTTTATTAAATATCCAAAAATTATGTTCTTGTACTTTTGAGTAATTTGGCTACATTCCTTTATGAATTTGAGACATAGAAGAACGCGAGATGTGGGAAGGCATCCGTAGAAAAGACCTTTATTTCAATGTACATACCACTTTTCAGGTGCAACCTGGTTAAGCCGCGATGAACTGGACATTTAGCTTCATAGACTAGTTGACAGTAAGACAAATACCTCTAAAGAATTTTGTATCGTCGCATGGTTGTGAGCTAACTAGTCTCCACCCGCCACGACAGAATGCCCCGTTTGGCAATATAAATTAAATTGCTTTACAAAAATTAAAAATTAATTTGGTGATGTTAAAGTTTGCTGAAATATTCATATTTTGGATAAATAATAATAAATAATTTTTTTACAAATAAATAGAAAAAAAAAATTAAATGGAAATAAATAAAAACTACGAAGAACTTTATTATTTCGTTTCACAAAAACGGTTAACTATTATAGTAGTTATTTTAACATGTTTATAAATATTTTCTTCATTAATTTTCTTAGTAAAATATTCTTTCTTCCTGTAATTAAGTTGTTACTTAGGCATTCGTAAGTACTACTTACTACTTGCAGTGTATCGGCTAGAGCTTGCCTGTGCCCCAGGCGACCCCAACCAGCAGCTTGCCCGTTATGATAAAATTGTGGATCTGTGTTTAAGCATGCAGGCAGTAAATCTTTGCCGAAAGCGATCCTGAAAATAAATACTTGACAATTTAGTACACTATTTCAACGACACAGAAGAAAAGCGAGTATGTATTTCTATACATACTCGCTTTTCTTCTATGAGTCTTTCTTTTATTATTCGCTTTTCTTGTATGAGTCTTTCTTTTATTATTCGCTTTTCTTCTATGAGTCTTTCTTTTATTATTCGCTTCTCTTCTATGAGTCTTTCTTTTATTATTCGCTTTTCTTCTATGAGTCTTTCTTTTATTATTCGCTTTTCTTCTATGAGTCTTTCTTTCATTATTCGCTTTTCTCCTGGCGAGAAAGACTGAGTATTATAAACATGATGATAAGAAGACCACAGATGTTGCTTTGCTGAAATCCCACAGTTAAAAACATATTTAATATCCTACATATTATTTACACTTTCTTTTTTAAACTTAGTTTCTAGTTGTTATTAATTTGAATAGTTCTTCATGCACCTAGTTTTAATACTTACCTAAGGAAGTTAAAATTAATTAAGTTAAACCTTGTGACAGGCAATGTCAAAAGCGTTAGTCTTTACGATACGATGTAACCCAAAATTGATTCAAGAACTCTTAAAACTGTTTTATTTTAAAATCAATCTTACTAACCTTTTCCCAACTGTGTTGGGGTCGGCTTCCAGTCTAACCGGATGCAGCTGAATACTGGTATTTTACATGAAGCGACTACCTAAACCTATCTGACCTCCACAACCCAGTTGCTGGATAACGTGATACCCATTGCTAAGACTGGTTGACAGACTTTAAGGCTTCTGCTTACCCGTGACGACTGTCAAGTATCTAGTAATGATAGCCAACGGCTTAACGTGCTTTCCGTGCCATATAAGCTAGAAATTAAAGTTATACAATAAGCCAGCAAACTTACTCGTTTTCTGTCTCCAGAAGTGCAATGTCATCATACTTGGAAGGTGCCTTGTACTCTGGATGTGTAATTATCCGCTTGATTTTATATATTTTCCAGTCTTTTTTGGGGTCAGTTCGTCTCAACACCCCGAGTGCCGCAAACGATATATTTCCTCTGAAAATAGTGTCATTTTGAATTTGGCAGATTCTTTAAAAAAAATGAACGCTTCTAATTTCTTCGCTTCTAATAAAATATCTCTAGCAGTGTGCGGTCTTGTCATAATTATTTAATCTCTGATGTAGCATCAAAATCGCAGTGATCTTTTTTATCGTTGCAGTAAGGTTGCTGCGACTGACAAGTGTGTCCAAAACATAGTAATCTTTTTTTTCGTAGCAATAAGGTTGCTGCGATCAGAGGTAAATAACTGAAAAATCCGGTCAAGTGCGAGTCGGAATCGCGCACCGAGGGTTCCGTACAAAGTAGGTATGTGGTACCCGGCCAGCGAGGAGTCTTCCGATTTGTAGTCTTTTTTATTTTTAGTAGTTACTATTGTCTCAATTTAATTAAAACTATCATATAAATTGTTGCCTCGCTGCCTGATAACCGATCGACTTGGTGTAAAGTTACCCATTTTACCAGGGATCTATTTTGTTACGGGAGTTATAGGATCATTTGCAAACGTTTCGTTGACCGACGCTTAATAGATATTTACATGAAATTTATTATAGGGCTCTAACACCACAAGGACGTCGCGTCAGCGTTACAATTTAATTCTTTAATCTAATAAGAACCGTGCTGTGTCCTTTATTAAGTTTTTTTTTACTGTTTTATCTATACAAAATTAAAACGTGTGAAAGTGAATATTTTTTATTATTTTCGCTACAATATACGGTTTACGGATTTTTTTCTTTACTCGTGCTACATGAAATTGCTTCTTGCCAAATTTCATGACTAGGTCAACGGGAAATACCCTATAGGTTTTGATTCCCTTGCGATTGTCAAAATATGCGGCATAAACGAAGTTTGATATTTTCGCTGCTTACAGGGATAACAGCCTTAAGTATTTGATATTAATTTCAACTTGATAACTCCACGCGTTCCTGAGAAAAGGGGTCTTGATAGACGGACAGACGGACGGACACCGAAGTGATCTTATAAGACGGATCGCTCACACGAGCTGGACTTGAGGCGGCGTCAAGGCGTGGGCGCATGTACGTTTTCTTTAGGAATAAATAGCAGTGCGCTCATATACTAGAGTCGCGGCACGGGCTAGGTGGTGGCGGCACGGAATCGAGGGTGCTATACCCGTCCGCGATGCGACTCCACCGCCATTTTGTCATTTTGTTTTGGGCGTTGACATATTTACACAGTTAAAATAAATCAAAATCTTCTCCTATTTAAATGAATACGGCGACGCCCTGCTGCGACCTCGCCTCGACTTACCAGTGAGCGACGTGCTGGGTTGGCCGTTTTTCCTTTTGAGGTACGGAACCCTAAAACATGTAAGTGCAATAGACTTACAGCAGTCCGGTTGACGTGCAGTGTCCTGCAGTGAGTATGAATCTCTCGCTGATCACAGAGCCTCCACACAGCCACTGCGCAGACTCCACGTCATCTCCATAACCGAGTAAAGCCTGAAAATAGATATACCTATGTATGAATGTGATGGCGTTCACAAGGCATTAATCTTTACGTCATTTTACAGTATAATGTTATTTATTCGTTCTTTATTCCCAAAAAACTTCATAAGATCCAACCATATGTGGGAATTCCCATGTCTCCGCATTTCGGCCTCCAACCGATAAAGCAATTGCAAGTTGGATCTCATGGCACTTCTGTTCTTCCTTCCAAATCTTCTTCAGATTAACATTGCCAGCTCCACGACAGCGGTACGGTAGCTTTTCGAAATATTCATAACATTCTGGAAAATACAAACAGAGAATAAAATAATTATTAATTCAAACCAAATTTCTTCCACCTTTTTTTTCAATACTTTAATTTTACTTACTGGTCATAGCAATCGAGTCCCCTATGTAGTCCAGATCTCCAAGTGGCTGAACGGCCCTGTTCTTCTGGCTGTTAACAAAAAATCAGACAGAGGTTTTGTTTTGACGTTGACGACGAACTGAAATCAATCAAACTAACAAACCAAGCTCACTTTTATAGAAGTTGATGCAACTATCAGAATGCTTGAAAAGTGAGTTTGGTTCGAAAATTTTGTTACAATCGGGGTTTTTGATTTCTAATTTTTATCCTTTTCGCTTGTTATATTTTTGGAACCGTCATGGTCACTACAATTCACTAGTCTATATCGCGCAGTCGGGGGAAAAGTATAATATAATGCTTACGGAGTCGAACGAATTCTGCAATCAGTGCAGCATACCACCGGCTCATTACTCTTATAGGAACAGATATCTGGAAATTCTGGAAATCGTTCCTTCCTAAAACCTGCATTTGTCTGAAAAAGAAGAATAATTCACAACATTATTTAGGATAGGTTCCGGTAATACAGGGTGAAATCGATGCGCAAACTGTTACCACGAATTCAGTCCTGATTCTAGACCCACCACTTGTTGTTATATTTCGTTTTTCGTATACTTAAAAATCATCACACCTATCGATTCTCACATACTAGGTACGTTCATACATCTGGTTATGTATTTATTTATTTATTATGGCACTCCAACGATTAATTACTAATCTACTTGAGATTATGGTCGACAACAAATTAGTTAATAAAGCAGCTGACGTAGCTGAGGCATTTAATGGGTTTTTTGCCAACATACCGATAACTACTACTCGCTCCTTAAATTCGTCCTCGTCTAAAGCTGAAAACCTTTTGCATAGTAGTGTACCTAAATGTAGTCCTTTATTTAGTTTCGAATATGTAGCCCCGCGTGATGTAGTTAAAGTTTTTAATACACTTAAGTCTAAAAACACCGGTGATTATTGGGGCATCTCCATTAAACTTTTAAGTAATATAATAGACATCGTAGCCCCCTATCTAGCTGTTACTTTTTAAATGTGTTGATTTAAATATTTGAAAAGTTAATACTCAAGCAGTTGCTAAGACATTTTAATTTAAATAGCCTCCTCCATAATGAGCAATATGGCTTTACAAAAGGTCGTTCAACTACAGATGCAGGTGTTGCTCTGCTGAGACACATATTTGACACATGGGAGAAATCACAAAATGCTATTGTATATATAGTTTTCTGTGATCTCTCCAAAGCCTTTGATTGCGTGCACCATGACACGCTTTTGCGTAAGTTACGTCATTACGGTGTCCAAAACGAAGCTCTCAGCGTAATCATTTCTTATTTACATAATAGGGTCCAATGTGTAGATGTTAATGGTGTGAAATCATCCGGGCTACCAGTTCAGTTAGGTGTTCCGCAAGGCTCAATACTGGGTCCTTTCTTGTTCTTAGTATATATCAATGATTTACCATTCCGTTTGAAGGGCATCTGTGACGTGGTACTGTTTGCAGATGATACCTCTCTTATTTTTAAAGTAGACAGGAATAGACAAGATTTTGACGACGTAAACAGTGCACTCTCAATAGTTACAGATTGGTTTACGTCAAATAACCTAGTTCTCAATGCCAAAAAAACGAAATATGTAAAGTTCGCCTTACCGAATGTTAGAAATCTAGGACCCAACATCGTCTTAGATAAAGAGGTGCTTGAAACTGTAGGCTCGGCAATTTTTTAAGGACTAACAGTAGATGCCAAACTTCAGTGGGGACCTCAAATATCAAGTCTAGCAGGAAGGCTCAGTTCGGCTGCCTACGCCGTCAGGAAAGTAAGACAATACACTGACGTTGATACAGCTCGTTTAGTCTATTTTAGTTATTTTCACAGCGTTATGTCCTACGGTATTCTGCTGTGGGGCAAAGCCGCTGATATACAAAATATATTTTTCCTTCAAAAACGAGCTGTTCGAGCAATTTACCAGTTTAATTAATTATTTTTTAGCTTGAGTACCTACGTATAGTTTTTATTATATTTGTTGGTATATTGGCGTGGCTAGCTGGCATATGGCAAATAATTTAATTTTATGTTCTGGTCTTATAATGTTGATTACCAAGTAGGTACCTAGTATTGTATAAAATAAAGTATTTTTTTTTAATTGAACAGACAGCTGTGCTGCTGGGGAGTTTGTTGCGCCACTTCTTCTTCCCAGCGATAGCACTAGAAAGTGGTGAAGGGCGGGCGTTTTTGGGGGACTGTCTTTTGTAATTTTGACGTTCAAAAAGTGCTGACTCTCAGCCTAATTTGAATAAATGACTTTTGATTTTAATTTTGAATTCACATAAACATTAACAGAGAGCTTAGTCTTATTTTATAAAGTACTACAGTGAACTTATCAATTAAAACTGTGCACAGCACTTACATAGTTTGCCTAATTGATTGTACAGGCACATCGGTTGTACTACGCCTGACTTTTCTGAAGAATATCAACAAAAAGGTCACTTACCTACTCCTGGGGAGTAGGTGGCGTTCTGTTGTTTCTGCCACATGTGAAAAATGTGCGAGTTTATGTACCTATATAAAATTATCTGACTGCCTCGTTAACCCAGTGGTTGCAAGCGGGACTGCTGAGCGAGGGGTCCTGGTTTCGATCCCCAAGTCGGGCACGTCATTTTTGAGTTATTAGATTACGAATTCCTCAGGTTCATCAGAACGAAATCGATTTTTTCAAACAAACACAGGTTCAAGCAGGCGGTTGGACCTGTGTTTGTTTAGCGCTTTATTTTTTTATATGGACTACAAAATACTTACATATAAATATATGATTTCGGCTGACTCACATCTAAATACGTTAACACAAGTGCCATTAAGTCCTTTCGTGATACACGGAGAATCTGAAATTATAGTTATATATTAAACAATGTTGATGCAGACTCTAATTTAAAGAAAATTCTCAAAACAAGTAAATGGAATAATTCACTTCGTCATAACATACCAGCCGCTAAAGGTATAGCTGTACAAGGAATCGCCGTGGAAGTGGCGAAGTTTTGGGCCGACATGATCTAAAATACAGACGTGCCAGCGACACAACAATACAATTCCTCCTCACACACACAACACAACAATACAATTCCTCCTAACACACACAACTCAACAATACTATTCCTCCTCACACACACAACACGACAATACAATTCCTCCTCACACACACAACACCACACACAATTTCTTCTTAGCGTGTGGATGGCAATCCAAATGGACTCGGTCCAGGATTCGGCTACATGTTTGGCGCCATCACTAGCGTCCATAGCTGTGCTAATGCGGTGGTATATTTGCACTCCAAGGCGGTGCGGCTGTTATACAAACGACACACACAGGAAGAACACACAGGACACGATATTAATTCAGTGTCCCATGACACTGAATTAATATCGTGTCCTGTGTGTCCTGTCGATATTACAGAAACTGATGTCGCCAAACATGTAGTCAAGGCGGTGCCTCTACAATAGAATTTCACAAAGATGGTGACCAACAGCGCCCTGCTGGCAATGCCATTCAAGCAGCAAAGGATCCCTGTACCACTATAGTTGAATTCCTTGTGACACAAGACAATCCATAGTGGTGACTTTTATCTACTATGTACTAGGTAGGTAAGTACTCCGTGGTGGCGACCAACTCGAAAAGCGTCGAATAACGCAAGCTTGGTGACTCCCATGAAAATAATTCTAATGAACCGAATAATTCTGGCAGTTAGGTGGAACAAAAGTATGAAATATCATACAGTTCACCTAATTAGTAGAGATGGGCCGACTATGGCTATGAACGGCTAGCCGACTGGCCGACTAGTCGGTTGGAAAAAGACCAACTAGTCGGTCAAGCCGATCATTGCTTTCGGCAGAGTTCGGATGTACAAATCATTGCTTTCGGCAGAGTTCGGATATACAAATAATTGCTTTCGGCAGAGTTCGGATGTACAAATCATTGCTTTCGGCAGAGTTCGGATGTACAAATCCGAACTGTTATTCTTGTTTAAATTGTGGCGGCTTAGTAATCGCGACATGCTGAGTTGCATTCTTGACGAAATATGAGGGTCATGAGGGAGCGGGCGATCGGCTCGCCAGTCGCCTACGTACCAGCTCCCTGCCTCGACGCATACCTAGTACGTAGTTAGTTATTACGAAGTATTGTGGAACCCAAATAAAAGATATTTACTTCCTTGGAGTCCGACTCTTTAATTATCTCACCGTACACAGAACACGCACAATAAAATAATAAACAATGAGCTACAATTTGCGTTTAAGCTAAATTATTGAGTACCAAAGGAAGAGTTCCAATTCCTAGATTATATTACAATCTGTAAGGCTGATTCTAACATAAAAGTTGTTAAGAATAATGATTTTTATTTCGGACCAAAGAATCCATAAAGACTTGACAAGCAATGGAAAGCAGAGGTGAAGTCACGTAGGTGTACTATAGTACACCCACATTTCGCTAGTTATGTATAAGGCCAATGTAATAGGGATCTAGCCTATTGTCATCAACCGGGAACAAATCCAGGCTCCGAACTGCCCGCATCACTTTGCTTGACCTGGGATTCGAACCCAGGACCTCATGCTCAGCTGTAGCGTTTGACCACTAGACCATCCAGGCAGTCGGTACATCTATCTACTAATAACAGGCTTCTTCAAAAACCTACTTCAGGCACCAGTCTCTTCCAATAGTGGAATATTACATTAATCAAAAACATTGTTAATTATTAAGGAAACCAATATTGTGAAGAGAGAATAAAATAAATAAATAAGAAATAAAAAAATAAAAATTAGTGTTCAAAACCTTGAGACAGTGCAAGGCGTGCATAACTAGACATAGTAAAAAGTCTGCCTAGACATTTTCCAACTATGTTGGTATCGGCTTCCAGTCTAACCGGATGCAGCTGAATACCAGTGTCAGACTATTGGGCTTCTGACTACCTGTTACGACTTTCAAAGATCTACGAATGACAGCCGGGACCATAGAAATGTCAAAAAACAGGAGAAGTGGCAAGGGGGCGTGTCTGTGTCGTCGCGGCATGTTCAAAATGACCATGTCTATGCAAATGGCCGTCTCCGTGAACTAGCGCTTTCGACCGTGATCGTGAAAAAATATAAGAATGCCGTGTTGTTCAGTGGTTTCTTGTAAAAACTGAAGCCAAAACCAAAACTTTGTAAATCATGGAATCACTTACCATATTAAGTGTTTTACTATATTTGTCTTTAAAATCATGAAAAACAACAAATTGTAAAATATTTCTTGCTTTTACTACATTCATTGTGTTTTCAAATATCGCAGCGACTGTACGTACTATTTTCGCAGAAAATACATTGCTCCTTAACCACTACCTAAGTACTTCGCTAAGTGACTAGACAAGCAATGTAAAAATCACAAAACGATACTTTATTTATGCGGTGCAAAGCATGGTACGGCCGCTGCGGCCAGCTAGTGATGTGGTGTGCAGATCCACTAACGTAGGCTATAGACAACAATGTCGATTACCCAACGAATATATAGTTATATTTTTTAGTACAATAATAAATGGGAGAATCGCTAACTTTCCGACTTAGTAGTAATAAAAGATTCTGCCTGCGTCTCGTATTATCATTTTTCGTTATTTTCTGTAGATTTGTCCGAAGACTGTAGGCGGATCTTGAATTCGCCCCACAGCTAGCCTGGGACCAGACGACTGCAAGCTTCCTGTTGGGAATCGAACCCAACGCAGGTGGATTCTGATACCAGCCAGCGAGAAGCCTTCCGACTGCCAGCGTGGAGTCTAGTACCGGATTTGCGTATAATTTTTATGTTTTTTATTTTTCAGTAGTTACTATTGTCTCTATTTAGTTAAAACAGTGATATAAATTATTACCCCTCTGCCTGATAACCGATTGGCTTGGTGCAAAGTTACCCATTTAGGTTTACCAGATATTTATTTATTGCGGGAGTTATAGGAACGTTTGCAAACGTATCGTGACCGACGCGTAAGGGTCAGTTCACACCGAGACGAGACGCGACGCGACGCGACGCTGCGCGCACACTTTAAAAGAGTGACTAAAAATATACTTTATTTTTTACAAGAAAAGGTACACATTGCATTGTGAGAGTTCAGAATACGTTGCGCCGTGCAGCTCTCTCTTTTAAAGTGTGCGCGCAGCGTCGCGTCGCGTCGCATCTCTGACCCTTATAGTGAAATTTATTATAGGGCTCTAACACCAAGGACGTTACGGCAGAGTTATAACTTAATCCTTTGAAATATTAGGAACCGTGCTGTGTCCTTCATTAAGTTTTGTTTACAATATTTTTTATTTTACTAAATTAAACGTGTACAAGTGAAGACCTGTTTTTGTTTTGCTACAATGTGTAGTAGTGGCGCGGTAGTGGGATCGTCTAAATGACATGGAGTTCTGATACATTTTCAACTACAGGGCATACTTATCTCCTTCTATCCTATATCTATGACCGGCCCAACGGCTTAACGTGCTTTCCGGGGTATCGATGTGTAATGGATGGACCTCTATTAACGAACCGACGACTACGGCGACAAGAGTCGATTAACTTTCGATCGAACCACGGATATTTACATGCGGCTGTTAACATAACTTGACACAATAGAATAGGTCCTAAAAAGTATTTAATTGCATTAAATAATAACATGCGTTATTGTAATGGTTAAAAGTATACTTACCTTCAGGAAGATCGAGCTCGCATGAAACGCCACACAAAAAGGTAAATGCACACAGTAATATTACACTTTTATCGCCCGCCATGATGTTTGGATGCGCTATCAAGCTCGCGTCTTTGGCGCTTGTATGCACCAAACTACTATTATTACTTATTTTGACCCTAAATATAATCTTTGTGGATGATGAAACAAGTTTTGGTGCAAAAAATGAAAACAAATAAAATTAGGTAGAATACGGCCGATGGATCATGTTCGGGTCGAAATTTGTGCAGAAAGCTGCGCAATAACACTTTTTAGGAACCAAATGGTGACATGAGTGCGAGTGTGAGTGAGGATTATGCGCTAAAGTTCGGAGAGCGTGTCTAGACCGGCCATGCCGTATTATACTTATTAAATGACAATTACGATAGTCGTTTTCATGAGTGAATGAGTGAATCAGGGTGTTTTATAAGCTTGATAAGTATACCTTCTCCTGAGAATTTGAGCTTTTTACCATTACCCAGGCCGAAGCTATGAGGGTTTGAAAAAACGGCGAAACGCTTCGAGAAAGGGTTGGTAGTCCCCCAGATCTGATTGTCTATATTGCTTGTAGAAGACGAGGACTCAAAATAGTTCCTTGTGGAACACCTACGGCTCGAATATAAGTCTGGCCATACATAAGTAATGCCAGCTAACTGAGGTTTAAACGTTTTTCATTCACTATTGTTCATCTTTATTCAAATTAACAACATAATATTATCATCACCTGTATCCAAAGCTTTGGTCATGTCTATTTATGTCTATAAATTAGAATGCCATTTGGAGGGCAATACTCTTAATTTTAGGAATATTCGCAGTCTGATGAAGGTCAATTCTCGTAATATAAAACGTTCAAAATCCAGTCGCAGTGTTATCTCGGCGACTGCGACTAGATTTTAACGTTTTAAATTACGAGAATTGGCCTACTCTTAAATTTAACCAAAGTATGAAATTGCCAATTTGTACTGAAAAATTGAAATTCATTTTTTTTTATTTAACATAAAGTACCTATTTATTTAATCAAAATAACTACCATTATTATCTATACATTGCTGCCATCTAATAGGAAGGTCATTTAAGCCTTTGCGATAGAACTCTCGTGATCTAGATTCGACAAACTGTGTGAAAGCATTTTGTACTGCCTCCTGAGAAGGAAACTTTTTATCACTTAGAAAATTGTCCAAATCACGAAAAAAATGGTAGTCCGTTGGAGCAACGTCTGGCGAATACGGAGGGTGACGAATCGTTTCTAATTGCAGTTCCTGTAGAATTAAAACGGTTTCTCGTGCTGTATGAGGTCTCGCGTTATCATGGAGCAATAATGGTGAAGATCGATTCATGAGTCGGGGCTGTTTCACTACTAGTTTTGCTATCATTGTTCGGAGTTCGGCACAGTAGACATCTGCCGTTATTGCTTGACCAGATCGGAGAAAGCTATAGTGAATAACACCATGCTGAGACCACCAAACAGTTACCATTACCTTTTTATTATTGGTAAGCTTTGCTTTAGGACACTGTTGCGGCGTTTGACCTGGGGTCAGCCATTTTATTTCTGTATCGATTCAACAAGGCAACACAAGTTTCAACACGCGTTTCTTTCTGCAGATCAGTCAAATCATGAGGCACCCATTTCTCATATTTATTTTATTTTATTGATTTGACGCAAATGAGTCAATATTGTTGGTAAGGTAACGTTAAACCATGCCGCTAATTCCTGGGTAGTTTGGCTCGGATCGGCTTCCACCATCTCTTTCAATTCATTGTTATTCACCTGTGTGGGCGGTCTTCCACGTGGTTCGTTCTTCAAATCAATGTTTCCATCACGAAAGCGTTTAAACCAAAATCGCACAGTGCGTTCATTAGCCTCTCCAAACGCAACATTGATATTGCGAGCTGTTTCTGCCGCGTTAGTTCCGCGTTGGAACTCGTATTCAAAAATAACTCGAATTTTCGAAGTATCCATCTTTTTTTTTTTTTTTTTTCTCGTCTAATTAATCTTTCTTGTCGTCTAATTAATTAATTAATTAATATTTCTTGTCTAAGCTGAATAAAAAAAACAACTGAAAGTCGATAATCAACTGTTGCACATTTTTTAAAAGAAGAACTTCATAGGTACCATGTGAAAAAAGTTTCACTCAAAAATGTCAAACCATGAAGGTTCTATGTCAGTTCGAAGTACCTATTACAATAAAACGGCAATTTCGTACTTTAACCCCTATTATTTTAGTTAAACTGTTTTTGAGCAATTTGACTGATTTCATTAATGTACATACAATAACATCTTGCATGTGTGTATCTATACCTTCTCATGTTTTGGACAGATAAATTATCTTATCTTACGGTGATTTTGACATCATGCAGGGCTGCCAGTATAGCAAAGGTAGTTTGTATGGGTTGGATCGGTTCGAGCATGCGCAGGTTCATTTTCAAGTGTCTGCCTATTAAGGTTCAAAATATACACATAAAGCCCTTTGACAGACGAAAGAACGGAGCGGAGCCTTAGTAATAGGTAACCATCTGGGCACGGAACCCTAAAAAACTACCTTTGCAATAGGTTTCTAATTATATGTTACTACTTAATTGCAAAAACGTGGCGAACGAAGCGTCCAGGGTTCAATTCCCAGGTCGAGAAAAGTGTTATTGGGTCTTTCTATGGTGGCAGCCCGGGGTTAGGAAGTTGGTGGTGTGACACTCTTGTCTTGTCTTTTCTCCTGTGTCAATGGCTAACCTCCGCTGAGATTAACATTTTTATTTAAAATACCTGCATAAAGACAAGACCTTGAGATAAAGCTTAAAAGTGTTAAGTCTTCAGACCGGAATGCGCATCGTTCTAAATTACCTACAGACATGAATCGAGACAACTGGTTTTATAAGTATGCAATTCATCAGGAAATATTTCGTCAATATTATATATCTAAATATCATGAAAGATTGATGTGATTGTGTGTGTTTAGATTGTGATTTGATCATACGAGTATAAGATGATATTTAAAACGTACACAACCAATATCTCTATCCTAGCCCGCGACTACGTTCGTGTGAAATGTCTTGTTCCCTTGACCCACCCCGTCGCATCGCATCGCCTACACACACACACCACCTACACGATATATTACTTCGTATTTGCTTAGCGTTCTGACTTTTTAGGGTTCCGTAGTCAACCTACCCTTATAGTTTCGCCATGTCCGTCTGTCTGTCTGTCCGCGGTTTAACTCAAAAGCTATTGGTACTAGAAACTTGTAATTTGGCATGAGTAGACACGTAAATGACGCCAAAAAAGTGGTAAAATAGAATTTTGAAAAAAACTATTATTTAGATTACCTCCCCTACATGTAAAGTGGGGATGATGATTTTTTTTTTTCGTCTTTCCCATAGTATGGGATATCGTTGGATAGGTCTTTCAAAAATATTAGGGGTTTGGGAAGACCGTTTTTTGATTAAGTAAACCATTCCTCAATTTTATTTTTTTGTGACAAGTGAGTAGTGTAGCTAATAGCATGTCCTGTATTTAAACTCAAAACACCGGCTATGACAAGTCTTATCCAAATCTAAAAAAATAATAATTAAAACTTTCCGTGCCAAATTGTCGGATCAGGTGAGGATTTGTATAGGAAGTCAAATTATAGGTAGTCATGTTTGGCTTTTAGTTAGAGCATGGTGCGAAACTATCAGTCTACGGAAATAAAGAATAAACTACGGAACCCTACACTGCGCGTAACCCGACACGCATTTGACCGGTTTTTTTTCTGTTTGCTCGGCTCCCTTAGGAGCCTAGGGCGATGTTTTATTTTATTTTATTTATTAAGGGATAATAAACAACTAAAACATATATACGAGTATAATACATAAGGTTAACAAAAGTTTAGGAAGTAATGTTGCAGTCCACTGCATTATCCGCAGATAGGACATATTAAATTATATATTATTATTATATTATATATTATTTATATTATATTATAAGGATGTTAAATAGCTTATAGCCTTTCTCAAGAGACGGGCTATCAAATGCAAAAAGATTTTATTCAAATCCGACTGGTAGTTCCAGAGATTAGCACATTCAAACAAATAAACAAGCTCTTTAGCTTTATTATTGGTATAAATGAGTATAGATAGATAACCTGTTCACATGCAAACTCATAACATGTTGACCTTGAGCTGCACCCTAATTGCGTAACACACAACACATGACACATTTTTTGAACATATAAAGCAATGGATTACCATTGCTTTATATGTTCAAAAAATGTGTCATGTGTCTGCTCAACAACGTAAATAACGCAATGAATGTGGTTGAACTGTCATACAAACGATTCCGATTGATCGTGTGTTACACAATTAGGGTGCGGGTCTAGCGTATCCTACGGAGTACCAATAGAATAAGAGGTCAGCTTACACTGGTTTTGTTACCACTGACCTGCGACCTAGTGTACATTGTAATATGCAAAAGATATGCGTAAGCCCGGCGTGATTTTCCCGCGGCGAGTTTTTTTCGCGTACTGGATTTTCAACGCACTGCTTAGCGCTGAGAGTCCAAAATCCAACTGCGTGTTTTTTTGACGCGCTGGGATGCGCTCTGTTGGTTTCTCAATGTTCGTCTTAACACCGAGAGTTGAAAATCCAGTGCACGTTAAAATCCCGCCGCGATATTTTTACGTCCGCTCACCAAGCGCACGGTAACGGCATGGCAAATGATTTTCTTAAGCGGAAATGATTTTGAATCTTATTTTTATATAATGAACACTCACATTTGTATGATACCGTCACAATGGGACTTGAGCGTACCAGGGGACGCTGCGGCATACCACGGCTTCGGCTATACAAATGTTTATGCCGCGTCGCGACATAGACGAGTCGCCAAGTAGAGCGCCTTTGAGTTCTTTAATGTTTTGATCGGCGTACGCGCAAGACATGGCGGTTAATCAATACATAATCTACGTGTGTTTAACGGTTAGCTGTTTGTGTTGTGTGTTGTGCGAGCTTAATCTAAACGAAGGTGAGTTTTTATGTTTAAATAATATAGTTAGTAGTTTGAAGAACCTTATATTACCCAAGCAGCCCAACAGATCATGATTTAATCTTATATTTTTATATGTCTATAAAATATCTTAACTTAGATTTGGCCAAGATAAGCTTTGCTTTAAAGACTGTATTTATAAATACAAGTCGTCCTAGAATTCAAAATATGTAGTTTTTCAATTACGCCCTTTCTTCCAGCTGCACCCTGACGCCAAGGGGGGCCATATGGACACGTAGTGGTAAAACAGTTAACTCATTATGGCAACTTTATATACTCGTATGTTAAAAAAATAAACGTTAATGTTATTCGGCATCCTTCCCATTTTGGACCTATGGATTCCAGACTTGGTCTTTTGCAAACATTCAAAAGTCCAAACTCAAGGTTTGCTAACGTGCAATGGAGCGCAGTACTCTAGGCGTCAAATTGAGAGACCATATTCGCAACACCACACTGCGCTCTAAAACAGATTACTGACGTTGCTCAAAAAGCCGCTAAGCTGAAGTGGGACTGGGCTTGCTTGCCACCTCTGCCGTATGCCAATGAGCTGTGGGATAAAATAACCAATACGTGGAGCCCTGGCTCAGCTAGAAGGCGTCGCGGCCGACCCCGTAAACAATGGCGGGTCGAGCTGAAGAACAAAAACGTCGGTCCACTTTAGCCCTGGATCGAAAGAGCTGGAAGTCATGGGGAAAGGCCTCAGAAAGGCTCAGGAGTAGGATGATGCAGGCTAACAGTAACAGTTATTTAGTCTGCTCTCTAAAGTGCCACCTTGGTGACGCGAAACTGCGGTTATCTTATAGTTTACATTTATTTTTTCACAAGTTGTGAACTTACAAAAAAATGGATTCCAGAAGAAAGTTCGTATAACCAAAACATACACGGCAGATAATTGAATGACGAGTGTTGTATGTGTCCATGCATATTGTTTCAGATGAGCCATGTGTAACCAAAGGTTTGAACGGCACATGTGTCCGAATATTTCGGTGCGCCTCAGCGTCTTTGACCTACCTTTACGTAAGTTCTTTACACCGTTTTTGTATAATTTTTGCACGGTGTGTGACGAAAGAAAACTAGCTGTGGCACTTTGTTTCTTTGTTCCCTGTTTGACTCTCGCAGGGTTTTGAGTTTCATGAAATCCTTTCTGAAAGCGCACGCAAACGTGCATTTCGTAAATACTTTTTATCAATTACTTAGTTTTTATGTCCAAGTGCTTTAAAAGTCTTAAGAAATGATGAGTATAATTATAAACAATTGGGACCTCAATTCCTGTTTGTCTTTTGATTTCAAACGATTGTTCTTTTACAGGCTAATGCAGGTTTCGATATAAAGGATCATGACCTTCCAGAGCTACCAGACATCTGTTCCTATAAAAACAATGAGCCAGTTGTCTGCTGTACTGATTGTGAAATCACCCAGGTAGAACCGTAAGTATCCATCTCTTACACACGGAATACTCTTAAAGTAAACTTAATAGCCCAGACTGATTTCGGCCATGGCGGCCAATCTCAGCGGAGAGTAGCTTTCGACGTAGGAGATATTATAGTACACGCTACACAAGTGTGTATGCACACAGATGCACTCTCTCTTCTTGGGTTTTACCCTTTTTAGTCTTCGCACTAGCTCAATGTTGTCAAGGAGTTGGATCGCCTCGACATTCACGTGTTGATGGAGTCTGAATTCATGAGCTTCTGCATATTTTTGTATTACTGTGTTAACGACATTGAATTCGAGAGTTTAGAAAAAGTGATATTTAGTTACGAATTCCGGGAAATTTCAAAAATACGTAAATATTGAGTTTGCTCGAATCCCATGAATTTTCGCCTAGGCTTTATGGGGTGCTTAACTGTTGCAAATGGGTCACACTATCACGTCTTGGGAGGAATACGTAAGTCAACCTGTATAACAACAATTTGTTAGATATTGATAATGGCGACTGTCTCCCAAGTAGTCAATACATTTCTTTTATATTGAATATCTAATACGGCTCTATTCTTTTTGACATGTTCTTTCCCGCGCAGTTTTGCATGCAGGGTCATGTCAAGATACTTAGCAGTATTCGCGTATGGTATTTGTTGGTTATTTATGAATACATACTGGAAAGTATTTTGGCTTTTTATTAGTGAAGTCAATGTGGATAGACTTGCTTTCGTTAAGTCTGATACGCCATATTGCAGTCCACCCATAGACACGATTTATGAACTTTTGAGCTTTTTCTGAAGGTTCCTTGTGATTATTTCTAGCAGCCATGATTGCTGTGTCGTCAGCAAAGGTTGCAATGAAATGGTTTTCTAGCTAAGGAATATCGCAGGTGTATAGTCGATACAGGACTGGACCCAGTGGAGTGTACTTTTGGTACTCCAGCTTTTATCCGCCTAAGTTCTAAATAGGCGTTTCTTTGTCTGAGCCTAAACCATCTGTTACCTCTATGATGTCTAAAAATTGTTGAGGCAGCATAGTTCTTAGTTTATATTTGAGGCCATCATGCCATACTTTATCAAAAGCCTGTGCAACATCAAGGAAGATCGCGGAGCACACCTTCGTCTCCTGTAGTGTATAATAATATTAGAAATTCTGCAAAGTAATTAACATTACAAGACACAGATCATTAAATTAAATTATTTGCCATATGTCAGTTAGCCACGCCAATATACCAACAAATACAATAAAAACTATACTTACTCAAGCAAAAAAATAAGAAATAAAAATGTAAACAAAAACTTACTACCTAAATAAAAGCCTCCAGGCATAAAGGGCGTGACTTACATATTTATGCAATGCTGGGTTTATGTTTACATAGCTGTCACTTGAAGTCACAACTGATAAACTAGGGCCATCGAAGTAAAATAAATAAACAAGTCATTACTAATAACAACAATAAAACCATGGTCAGCAAGACGACCAGTCACCACAAGCAGCACCCGTTCACGAACATAACTCAAACATCAGCCTCGCCATTACCCTCCTCGCCATATTTCAGGGAAGGAGGCAACCCAACCCCCGACTCTACCACAAGCAGTGACATCTAAGGGAGCATTACGAACTTGCTGTCGGTTGCTCAGGCAAGAATAAATGATAGTGATATGATAATAATCTATATATATAAAATTCAAAGTCCTGACTGACTGACTGACTGACTGACTGAGACATCAACGCACAGCCTAAACCACTGGTCCTAGAGACATGACATTTGGAGGGTGTATTCTTCGTAAAGAGTAGGTATCCACTAAGAAAGGGCTTTTCGAAATTCCACCCCTAAGTGGGTGAATTCAAAGTCCTGACTGACTGACTGACTGACTGACTGAGACATCAACGGCCTAAACCACTGGTCCTAGAGACATGACATTTGGAGGGTGTATTCTTCGTAAAGAGTAGGTATCCACTAAGAAAGGGCTTTTCGAAATTCCACCCCTAAGTGGGTGAATTGGGGGGATTTTGTTTGTATGAAAAATCTTATTCCTTGAGTTAATCAACTTGAAACTTGGCACGAATACTAATCTAAGTAAATTATGAAGTTGGGCATTTTTTGTTTTTATAAACTACCCCCTAAAAGGGGATTGGGGGGTTTCAAAGTTTGTATGGAAGAATTTTAGCGCGCGGTCCGATTTAATGGAAACTCAGTATTCATACCTAAAATTGAAAGGAAAGGATAATGTGTATCAGGGTTTTTCGAAAATCTACCCCTGACGGCCTGAAAAGGGGTAGTCAATTTTACAGGGGAGGATTTTACAGCGTGGCTTGATTAACTCGAAAATTGGTATAAATAATCTTTGAGTCAAGTTATGAACACATTCCAAATGATTTTTCATAATTCCACCCCAAAAATCTTATTCGTTAGGTTAATAATCTTGAAAATTGGCATGAATACTCGCTTAAGTAAGCAATAAAGTTTATCATTATTAGTTTTTCAAAACTACCCTCAAAGGGGATTTAGGGGTGTTAAAGTTTGTGTGGAAGAATTTGAACGCGCAGTCCGATTAACTCGAAACTCAGTGTACTGTGTGTGTACTTAAGACTAAAAATAAATAATAACACGTATGAGGGTTTTTCGAAGATCTACCCCTAACAGGGTGAAAAGGGGTAGTTAATTTTACAGGAGAGGATTATGATAAGTGGCTTGATTAATTATAAAATTGGTATAAATAATCTTTGAGTCAAGTTATGAATTTTTATGATTTTTTTAAAATTCCACCCCTGTGGGGGTGAAAAGCGGGGATACAGCTTATATGAAACATCTTATTAATTTACTTAATAAACTTGAAACTTGGCAGCAATACTTGCCTAAGTAAGTAATAAAGTTTATCATTATAAGTTTTTCAAAACTACCCCTCAAAGGGGGATATAGGGGTGTTGAAGTTTGTGTGGAAGAATTTTAATGCGTGGTCCGATTAACTTGAAACTCAGTATTGATACTTTTGACAGTAAATAATTAATAATAAGTATGTAAAGTTGTCGAAAATTGACCCCTGACGGGGCAAAACGGGGTAATTCGGTTTTTAGGGGGAGGATTTGAACTTGAAACTGTATGTTACATTTTCACGCCTAAACCACTGAACTTCTGATTTGGCAAAGAGGTAGATGGCATCCTTTTTATCCTGGTAGCACGTTCCCGTGGGATAACTTCCGACATCCACGCGGGCGAAGCCGCGGGCAAAAGCTAGTATAATATATGAGTGATCAGTTGTCGAGGGTGCTAGCTAACCACATATCGCACAACCAACTTCCTGACTTAACTGACTCTAGGTTGATAAGATTATTCATCATGTATGATTCCTTTCCCAAACAGTTACCTCGTTGATTAAGTAGCCGCAGGCGGTTTAGGTCTAGGTAATCAGGGACAGTGTCAGTTACTGGGTTTTTCCACTTAATTTTATGGTCAGTTTCCATTATACGTTGAAATTGGCCATATTCACGTTATTAACAAATAAGCTATTGTACATATTATCGTGTGAGACGCCCCCCAGCTAGATGGATTGACGACCTTAAGAAGGTGGCTGGGACAGATCGGGTGTGGAAGGCCGAGCACATGGTGTTGTGGTGCAGCCTGGGAGCCTATGTCCAGCAGTGGACTGCGACAGGCTGAGTTGGTTGATTATACATGCCTACTGGTCGATACTGGCCAACCACTGCCTATAGAGTATAGAATACGCAAGCCTTCTAAAAAGTACAGTGACTACGGAAATAACTTTCTATAAAAAAAAACCGGTCAAGTGCGTGTCGGGCCACGCGCAGTGTAGGGTTCCGTAGTTTTTCTAACAGCCAAGTGCGGGTCGTATTCGCTGACTGGAAGTTTGGTACCATGCTCTAACTAAAAGTCAAACATGACTACCTACCTAATTTGACTTCCTATACAAATCCTCTTCTTCCTAGACAAAAAACCCTAAATAATTGTTTTTTTTCAAAATTTTATTTTACCACATTCTCGGCATCATTAACGTGTATACTCATGCCAAATTACAACTTTCTAGTACCAATAGTTTTTGAGCTAAGCCGCGGACAGACAGACAGACGGACATGGCGAAACTATAAGGGTTTCTAGTTGACTACGGAACCCTAAAAAGCACTTTGCAGTTGTACAGTCAACAGCAAAAGTAGATGATCAAAATCAGAAATTCAATACTAACTAACGGAGTTCGCGTCAGAACTGTGTGGCGTCGAAGTGATTCAAAAGTATGACACTGAGTCTGACATACTTTTGAATCACTTCGACGCCACACAGTTCTGACGCAAACTCCGTTCATTAGTATTATATTTCTGATTTTGATCATCTACCATCATCATCTATCATTTGCTGTTGACTGTACCTATCCCACACAAATTCATATAACTCTACTTGCTATATAAATATCAGTGACAGGTAGTTATTAAAACATCACCAATTGAAACTAAGTGGAAAAAAAATCGTATTATGGACGCTAACTCAAAAACTACCCAAGTAAGATTTTTTAAAGTAAAATTGTTTAAATAAAATGTATATGGGACCACCCCTAAGGCATAACTTATCCATTAAAAAATAATTTTACTAATCGGCTTATAACCAAAGGAGTTTTTAAGGTAACAAACATAAAAATATTCAACCCAATTGCAAACCTCCCCCATTTTTTGAAGTTGGTTAAAAAAGGAGCCCTGCAACTACTGCAAGAAAGTTCATCTCTTTGCCGTCATTTCAGGTTCCGTGAATCCGCCATAGGACCTTTCGGGACCTTTTGGCTATATAGTGGATCAGTTGCCTCGCGCAGTAAGTATCTATCCTTTATAATTAAATATCCTCCTTTATGTTAATTATTTTTAGTTCTTTATTTCGATCGTCTTCCAATCACCCTGTAATTAATGTAATTGGTAGGTACTGAACCGTTTTAATTAACTATAAATAAATAAATAAAATACCTCAGTCAGAACATGTTCACTTGTGGTATCGACAGCAGCCCTCGAACATCGAACAAAACAACAAAATATGGAAGTCTCGGAAAACCGCTGGACTGGATTATTGGTGATGCTTTATGACGAGCAAGTCAGTGGCAGTAAATATGTAATAAAAAAAGTGCATGAATAAAAAATTATGTTTACAGAATGTTTCGAGCACTTCGGACGCCTCCCGTACCCCTGCCGTGGTTGGGGCAGTTTCCAGATTGAGAAGACTTGGGGTGAATACTTGAAATGCCATGAATTCGCCATGAAGAGCTTTAACCTGGCCGAAGGTGGGCGAAATGCACAAAAATGGGAATTTCCTCATATGGTACGTCAAATATCAAAATGCCCAGTATTAGTCCGCTTGTAAGTTGGAAATGACCCCACGGGAATGTACTACAGAGATAGAAATGTCTTAGTGCAGCGGGGTGATTGCGTAATTCACCAACAGTAGCAATGGCTTTCATATTGATAGTTTTACAACATTCATTGCGTTATTTACGTTGTTGAGCAGACAAAGTTTTCGAACATATTGACCTGGTGGCCAAACGCACCAGAAAGTTGATTCACATAATGAAACTCTTGCGTAACTCTGCCAATAAAAAGACTCTTAATATGGTTTATGTGGCTCTATGTGAGTCAATTCTGTGTTACTGTATAACAGTATGGGGTGGAGTTGGGATCACCACTATGATCCAATGCGAACGAGCTCAACGATCGGTTTTGAAAGTCATGCTCAGGAAACCATTCAGATACCCCACAGCCCTTTTGTACAAAGAAGCCGTATTACTCAATGTCCGACAGTTATATATCTTCAAAATGGTACTGAAACAGCATAAAATCATAACAAAGATCCCGGCATACTCACAGCTTCTCAAACGAAGAGTTTTCAAGTGTCCTTCGATAAGGACGCGCTCAAACTTCGCACAACACATGCAAGAATTCTTGCTCAGCCACATTTACAACAAAGCGGTAAGAATGGGTGGCGTCAGTAACTCTGGAACAAGCCAAGTAAAAAAGATTGTTCGGAAATGGCTATTAGCCCAATCACTTATTGAATCCGAATCTCTTTTAAAGGTAAAATCATAACACACCAACACTTGCCTAGACACACTAATATATACCCACCTACACCATTTACTCACCCTCTCTCTCACACGCACACATTCTTACACATAGTGCACATTGTAGCCTAATAACCCTTTAACTAATTTTATTGTTTTAATTTTTCTACTTTTTTAAAAACTGTTTTAATTTTATCTTAAACCTAGATAATGTTTTAATTACCCTAAAAACTAACGCTTTTTCATATGCCTCTGAAAAATCCTTTGTTAATGTAATGCGCATGTTCACTATAATTATTATGTTAATACCACCCATGGACTCCACGAGACAGGCTCGACCTAGTGTGGAGTTCTTAAGCAACATCCTTCCTTTGCGTCTTAGTTTGTTTTTTTTTTCTTTGTAAACCTAGCTAATAGAGTAGACTATAAGGAAATGTAAACTGTTTTTGGATAATAAACATTATTATTATTATATGAAGCAATGGATTAGGAATATCCTTCAAAATGATTCAGATTGAGATTGATTGTGTGTTACGCAATTAGGGTGCAGGTCATGTTATACACGTTTGCCAAATTTCATCCAAATCCGGCAACCCGTTAAGGTGTGAACGCGTGATTGATTTACAAACATAGAAACTCAGAAAACTAGAAAGAAGGTTAGCAGATGATTAAAATTTAATTAGTTCAGCTGACAAACTAAATGTAATGATGGTAAGTTAATGTTAGAATCCCGTATTTTTCAGGCTTTAATCGGTTATGGAGATAATATAGAGTCTGCGCAGTGGCTGTGTGGAGGCTCTGTGATCAGCGAGAGATTCATACTCACTGCAGGACACTGCACGTCAACTGGGGCGTTGTAAGTCCACCTCATTTGTAAGAATTTATTTAACAAAGAACCTTACCTGTTTAGACGTTTCTCTATGATATTATTTATTTATTTATTTAAACTTTTCCCATGAAAAGGTACAAAGGCGGATTTAATGCCTGAGGCATTCTCCATCATTATTATGATGCTAATATTCAAAAAAATTATCAACGAGTGGAGTGATAAGTACACTGCTCTAGAATATAAGTTGCAACAACGTAATTTTTATTTTATTTTAAGAAACATATCATTTGCTGCTCTTGGGCTGTTGAAACGAAGCGATCCAAAGGAAAACTGGAAGATACATAACATCAAGAGGATCATAACTCATCCTCAGTACAAGTCTCCCTCCAAATATCATGATATCGCGCTCTTGGAGACGGAAACCGAGTAAGTAAACATCATTATATACTATAACACCTATAGTAACCGTACCAAGGTATTTCATCAAATAGGTATTGCAGATTGCTTAAAAACAGTTCTACTGAAATGAAATAGAACAGATTGGCATCCTACGAGTAATTTAGAAATGACTAAAACATTTAAAAAACGGTGGAGTTTTTTGCCCATTCTTCTCCATACGAAAACTACCTTTTGGAAGGGGTGAAAAAAGTGCCTTTTATGTGCCTATTTGAAATAAATGCTTTGACTTTTGACCAAAGCATTTGATACAGTTAATGAATATTACGAGGAAGAACAATACAGTTTATTGTTATGAGTGATGACATGATGATGCGGATGACACGCTGGTCACTGCCCGAGGGAGCTCGCACAGGGAGACAGTGTTGCTGACGACGACTGCGGTATCACAGCTGGTGAGCCGCATACATCGCCTAGGCCTGGAGGAGGCCATGGTGTTTCATGGCCCCCGGCGGGCACCGCCGCCCGGCTCACACAACGTGGTTGGGGGGTCTCGGATCGCTGTCTAGTCTACTAAGAAGTACCTGGGATTGGTGCTTGACAGCCGGTGGGATTTCAGCCCCCACTTCCGGCGCTGGCGCCCAACTTGTTGAGCGCGGTTGGGGCGCTATCAACGCTGCTTCCCAATTTGGGGAGCCCGAGCGCTGCCTGTAGGCTGCTCTACGTGGGGATCGTGCGATCGATGGCCCTGTATGGGCCATGGGGCCCCGTTCTGGGCAACTGACGTAACGGCCGGTAGCATCGCAGTCTTGCGTCGGGGGAGAGGGTCAGAGTCGTCAGGGGGTATCGCACGATTTCCTGCCGTGACGTGGCGGCTTGTCTCTGACTGGCCGGATCCGCGCCCTGGGACCTCGAGGCGATAGTAGTCGCGTCATTGTATCGGTGGCGCGAGAAATCGAGGGCGCGGGGAGAGCGACCGATGCAGCGACACATGGAGCTACGTCGGTCTCAGCTTCGGGAGGTCCTCGTATAGGAGCCGCGCCGTGCCCTTATCTCAGGAGTAGTCGCTCGCTGCGTCGGCAGCAAAGAGTATACCCGGAGTGGCCGCGTAGTGTTCCACGCGTGCCCCTCTTTAACGTCACGGGAGGAGTCAAACCCCCCACCCCCTGAGCCAAGGAGGCCCGCAGTGATGGGTGCCAGCCGGGGGTTGCCGGAGGATTGTACGTTCATCAACATTAAAGTAAAATTACTTAGTTTAAGTATTGCCAGACATATTCCAGCCGTTACTGCGGTGTTCCAGAAGGAACTACGTATTCTGGGTTCATAACTGGTATAAGCAATAATTAAAAGATTGGCTGGCTACATTTTTCTATTTTATAACATTATTGTGATCGCTTGCAAAGAGTGATGATTGTTGCATTATTTCTAGAAGTATATAAAAAGTAAAGATTATGTTAAAGTGTTGAGATATTTCTCGATAAAGTGGTGTATAATAAGCTAAATAGTAAATTACGATCATTTCAGGATCAATTTCGGCAGAGACCTTTTACCTGCGTGTTTGGATCTAGGCATCACATCGAGTTATATGGCTGAGGCGGCCGGCTGGGGCCGTCTAGGTCACAGAAAAGCTGTGGCCGATACATTGCAAGTTGTAAGTTCGGACTTAAAAACGAAATATCCCTAAATAACGACTAAAGTTATCTTTTTTCTAATTTATGTTTTAATTTCAAGTAAATATTGCGCATTTTCTAGATACATTTGCCTCATTCATTGAAAAGCACTTTTGATTTCTAACTACTAAAACTTATGAATTATTTTATTACGCTGGAGGCTTTTAAAGTTATACTAAAGTTATTGGAGGCTTTTAAAGTTAAACTCATTAATAAATTACCAGTTTTGTCAATTCATGCTGATCCTAATCATTTATAGGATATATTTCGTTTTAAATATACGTAAACAATTTGATTCCACTTTTATTGCCAAGACTATCTCGGTTAATAGTAACGCATCTTTCAGTGATTGGGCTACCATTTGGTATTCGTAAAAGTAGAACACGGCTTTATGAACTGTACAATGAAAGGACTTATGTTAACACTGATGAATTTAATTTAGGTATATGTTAGAAATTAATCAAAATTATTTAAAAAAGTTTGTTATGTGGCCAAGTCACGTTATTTGGGTTCAAGGATTAAAAACCGCAGTAATGTAATTAAAACGACTTGGACTATTATTAATAGTGAAGCGGGAAGATCTCGTAGCTGAAATACTGCCTACAGCCAGTCTACTAATGACAACATAATAAAATCAGACTCACAAGTCGCCGAGGCATTTGAAAATTTCTTTACAGATATTCCCGTTTCGACTACTAAACTCCTAAACCTTCTGTTGCTGAGTCTTTGCTTAAGGAACATGTTAATGGTTGCGATTCGGAATTTAATTTTGAACATATTACCTGTAGAGATATAATTAAAATCTTTCACACTTTAAATGTTAAAAAGACTGCAAATCTATGGGGTAATTCTGTAGAAGTTGCTAAGTCTATTATTGACATTGTAACACCTACTTTAGCTCTTATCTTTAATAGTTGTATTGACAGTGGGGAGTTTCTGACCTCATGAAAAATAGTAAAATAATACCTTTGTTTAAATCAGGTAGTAAATCAGATCCTACAAATTATAGACCTATATCTGCACTACCTACCTTTAGTAAAATTATTGAGAAATTAATTTTAGACCAAATGCAAAGATTTTTTACTAAACACAAATTATTACATAGCAAACAGTTCGGTTTTACAAGGGGTCGTTCAACTACCTACTGATTGTTGTGTTGAACTTTTAGGACATATTTATAATGCATGGGAAGATAAATGCGATGCCTTGGGCATCTTTTGTGATTTGTCCAATTAATGGAAAAGATCTCCCGGATCTATAGTAACAATGGGAGTCCCACAGGGCTCAATTCTTGGTCCTTTCTTATAAAGGATAATCATGATTATAGTGTTGTTTGCAGATGATACTTCACTTTTGTTTTAACTTAAATGTCAGCAGCAGGTTGCTGACGATGTAAATAGCGTGATCTCTAAAGTGGTCCACTGGTTCAATGTTAATAATTAACTTCTAAACGTCGAAACGTTCTTGACGTCGCTTTTTCATACGCGGGAAAATCCGCTGTGGATACGTCTGAAGGTGTCCTAATTGGCAGACCATACGGAGGATTAGCTCTGCTGTGGAGGAGATCTGCCTTTCCGTCGGTGTCGTAGTGTGCGTCTCGCGGCGATTAAGGTGAAACTTGACCATGAGCGCACAATTATAGTGTTTTCGGTATACAAACAAAAGTGAAAACCTGCCATTGTTTTCGGAGTGTCTCGGTGAAATATGTGCAATAATTGAAAGCAATAATGTGGAATCGGTATTTTTGCTTGGTGACTTCAAGTCGCACCCTGGCGGTTTGTTTGCGAGCGAATTATTAGATTTCTGTGCGGAACAGTCGTGGTCGTGTGTGGATATGGAGTTGTTGCCGAGTGACTCACATACTTTCGTGTGCCAGGTGATTGGTACACAGTCGTGGCTAGACCACTGTTTAA
The DNA here is from genome assembly GCA_949629185.1 of Apamea crenata. NCBI lineage: Eukaryota > Metazoa > Arthropoda > Insecta > Lepidoptera > Noctuidae > Apamea > Apamea crenata. The sequence goes on from OX451377.1 coordinate 12,786,448, forward strand.
CTACAAGCGCCGCGCGATCATCTGTACTTAATGTGTCCGTCATTATGACTCCTACTGGTCAGATCATTATCCTATGTCAGTTCAATGTAATTTTAATGTTATTTTGCCTAAGCGTATCAATGTTAGTAAAGTTTGTAGTCGGATAAAGTGGGGGAAAGGGATCAAATTCAGATAGTAAAAAAATATTTTTATTACTGTAATTCAAATCTTAGAGAGCTAGATTTTCCATCGGAATTTGTTAATTGTGCAGATACACTATGTAATAATCAAGACCATAAGTAATTATTAAAAAAAATGTACGTTGACATCGTTGGTATATTATCTAGGGGCGCGGAACTAAGTTATAGTGTACCTAAACGAAAGTACAATACATATGTACCTGGCTGGAACAAACATGTGAGTAGTGCCCACAGGGAGGCTCGACTTTGTTTTCAGATGTGGCTATCACAGGGCAAACCTAAATCCGGACATATTTATGATAAAATGTGTAGGACTAGAAAACTATTTAAATCAAAATTAAAATACTGTCAAAACAACGAGGATCAGATCAGAATGGACATTATTGCAAAACATCACACTGATAAGAAATTTAATAAATTTTGGAAGTCGACAAATAAACTGAACCCAGGGTCGAGCCTCCCGGTGAGTGTAGGTGACGCTCATGAACCATGCGACATTGCTAGCCTCTCCCAGCGCCATTTCAAGGTGGAGTCGCCGCTTGGGTCGGCGGCGCAGGTGCTTGATGCTGAGTGTCAGCATGGAGACGTTAGTATTAGCTTTACAGCCAAGGATGTAGCTGTCACTATTAAGAAGATAGAGGTAAGTCTCCGGGCCATGATGACCTCAGCATCGAGCACTTGAAACACGCTGGTGTACATCTGCCGAGGGTACTGGCAATGCTGTTTAGTCTGTGCGTCAGCCATAATTACTTACCTGATGATCTCATGTACACGGCAGTTTGAGTAATTATTGTGGCCTACCCAAATGTCCTTTCTTTGGTATTGTTCGTCGAATCGTCGAGCTTGAGCTTGTCGAGTTGAGCTGCACGATTTCTGACAAATGCGTGCACTGGCTGGACAGGTCCACTCAATCTGTGTGGTTCTTTCCTCAAAAAAACCATCTCAGACATCGATCTACATGGTCTTCATATGATCTGACCAAGATTATGTCTGGACTTTAAAAGAGACTGTGACCTCTGAGTTTGTTTCGGCCTTTCTTCTCAGACTAGTCAGATAGGAAACGCCGACCTCATCTAGTTTTAAAATATGATTGACGTGTAAAAGTGTTTGTACAAACCTACTTACAAAATAAAATCATTTATCATTATCATTTAACGACGCTCCACCGAACACGTTTTGCTTGGGCGCGATGCAAACGGATCCTGACCTGATCCATCCGACGGCCATGAGCAAAAAAGACAGGAGTTGCGTCAGAGTGAAGAAACGTCAAGCCGCGCTTGTCAAAATGTCCGCTGTCATTCTTCACGTTACTTGACACCTTGACACTCTCAAAAAGTCGAAGCGCCGTCATACACATTGACATCAATGAATTATATATTGACATTTGCTTACTTTGTAAAGTATTCTATTATTTTAATTATTGTGAATGAGACTATGTGGGTCATTCTATTTATTTTTATTTCTCTCTGTTCTGTTAGTTTTGTCATGGTCTGGCAGTTTGAGTAATTTATGTGACCTACCCAAATGTCCTTTCTTTGGTATTGCTCGTCGAATCGTTGAGCTCCCTAAGTTTTGAGTTGAGCTGCACGATTTATGACAAATGCGTGCACGATGTCTGGAATGGCATGTTGAGGAAAGAACCACACGGATTGAGTTGATCTGTATAGACGTGTGCGTGATATCTCGAGGAATATATAAATAAATAAAAATCCGGAAATAATATTGATCAGATCATTTGAAGAACCATGTAGATTGGGCGTCTGAAATGAGGAAAGACAAAATGAGGAAATCCTTATGGTTCTTTCCTCCAGTGTAGACAGTGCACGCATTTGTCATTAATAGTGTAAGTCAGAACTGAAGGAAATCTACAGTCAATCTCAATTCATCTTTTCAGGTTTACCTAGAAGAGTTCAATGAAACAGAATGCAGCACAATGAATAAACCACACAGACATTTGTTAAATGGATACGACCATGAAACACAGATGTGTTACGGCAGTCATCATGAAATTATCGACACCTGTGAGGTAAAAGTAACATTTGCACAGAAGTTTCCACAATATAGTTTTGCATCCTTTTTAGGGATCCATACCTCACAAGAAAAAAACGGGTCAAGTGCGAGTCGGACTCACGCACAGAGTGTTCCGTACTTTGTAGGTATGTAAATAGGTTTTCACGGAATCGTGTTTCCGATTATGTTCTTTTCCCCCCAAAATCAGTCCTCAAAACGTATAAGTAATTACAATATTAATGTTTTTGAAAGAAAAGGGAATGAATAGTACCGCATTGTACACATCGAAATCGGTAATTATATATAAAAATGCCGTACCTAAATGACAAAGATAATATTCATCTACTTAGTTACATATACATTGATTTAGAGACAAATCTATGTATTTTGTACGTATTTAAAATAATAATAAGTAGGTACGTATAACAGCGCAAGCAGTTAGGTAATGTACAGGTAGATTCATCAAAATAATTAGGTAACATTACCGAAGTTCATAAACAATGAAAGCATTGATGTTCTCTAACGAAGAAAGATAAACTGGATTGAGGGACAAACTTAACTTTGCCGTGAGTAAACTATTGTCCCCATACATACTCGTATATCGACATTGGTCACGGTTAGTTTACCAACTGCAAATAAGTTTGTAATCACAATTTTTTTTTAATGAAATGTACTTAACTACAGATTTACGGTTTTCGGATTTTTTTATCCTTTACTTGTACTATATGACATAGCTTCTTGCCAAATTTCATGATTCTAGGTCAACGGGAAGTACCCTATAGGTTTTGATTCCCTAACATAAACGCCCGTATCTTTTGATTGCGTTGACTAAATCGACTTAGACGTTTGATTTTTTCACTGCTTTAAGTGATTGCAGCCTTGAGTATTTGATATTAATTTCAACTTGATAACGCCACGCGTTCCTGAGAAAAAGGGTCTTGACAGACGGACAGATAGACGATCAACGATGTGATCTTATAAGGATTCCGTTTTTCCCTTTTGAGGTACGGAACCCAACAAGTCCTAGAACCGAAAATTCGACATCATGACATCCACCAACCTGCACCGTGTGGCGGATTATACTTATCTCCATCTCACAGAACGTAATGACGATGTATGAACGTGTTAGATTACTCAGTATATTACTAGAAGTATAATGTAACCATATATTACCAAAATAACAAGCTTTGAATATCAGAATGGTTACTAGTAAGTTCAACAACTGACAGTATTGTGCCAATCATTTGAAACAAGCTAAGTTAGACTTACCTACGTAATATAAAATCTAAGATATACTTAGGTACTACAAATATAATCAAATATTACTTAATCATTTATAGTAATATAATAACATTGAAGTGTTTTTTTACAACATAAGACTGTTGTTTTTTGTATACATAAGATCTAGTCAAATTAGGTACTTCTACGTTGGTCCCAAGCTTCGTAAATGTGACAGATGCCATTATCCAACAAACAATAGCCTAATATTATAATTATATCAAAATGAAAGATCTAGCAAACGCAATCGAACCAAATTAGGTACTTCTACGTTGGTCCCAAGCTTCGTAAATGTGACAGATGCCATTATCCAACAAACAATAGTCTAATATTATAATTATATCAAAATGAAAGATCTAACAAACGCAAACGAACCAAAAGGACTATGTAAGGAAGGAAGGCAGGTGGTGTTAAGTAGTGTATGGAAAATGGTGTGAGCTTATGTATGAATTTATGTGTAGTTAATGTTCCTGGCCTACATTTATTTAAAGGCTCTATTGATTCAAGTTTTCTTTCCTCAGGGTGACAGCGGTGGACCATTACAAACTAATGCGTTCAAATGCCAGTACACCATAGTTGGTGTGACGTCATTCGGCAAGGAATGCGGCATCCTCGGCTCAGCCGGCACGTACACCAGGGTATCGCACTACGTGCCCTGGATCGAGAGCGTCGTGTGGCCTGAAGAAACTGAAGCAAAAAGGAAGAAGGACCAACTGGGGCGAGATGGTTAAGTTAAGGAAAATAAACGAAATACTATAACTGGGAGGATCTTAATACTTTTTTCGTTTTATTTAATATTGATAAAAAAATTAACGGATCTAAAAAGTACGAAACAAGAAAATGTTTCAGACAGAAATCAAAACATAGACCGTACAAAAACCGGTCAAGTGCGTGTCGGGCCACGCGCAGTATAGGGTTCCGTAGTTTTTATAACAGCCAAGTGCGGGTTGTATTCGCTGACTGATAGTTTCGTACCATGCTCTAACTAAAAGCCAAACATGACTACCTACTTGATTTGACTTCCTATACAAATCCTCACCTGACCCGACAATTTTGCAAGGAAAGTTTTAATTTTTTTTTTTTGAGATTTGGATAAGACTTGTCATAGCCGGTGTTTTGAATTTAAATACAGGACACAGAGCTACACTACTAACTCACTGGTCACAAAAAATAAAAATGAGGAATTCTATGGAGTTGTTCGAAATTTTCGAGTTAAATACAATTTTGGTCGACTATTACTCGTAAACTTGTAAAGCCCACTTAAGTGTGATAGTTTTCCGTTAAACTTCGTTATATATAGGTATACTACAGCCGTGTCATTGAATTTCTAACTAGAACTGTTTAGTTGGTAGAGGGGGGGACTTGACACTTGACTCTAACGAAAATTGGTACTTTAAAGCTTGATAAGTCACGAACGATTTACTTAATCAAAAAACGGTCTTCCCTAACCCCTAATATTTTTGAAAGACCTATCCAACAATATCCCACACTATGGGAAGGACGAAAAAAAAATTATTATCCCCACTTTAAATGTAGGGGTACCCTAAATATTTATTTTTTACAAAAAAATATTTTATCACTTTTTTGGCGTCATTAACGTGTATACTCTTGCCAAATTACAACTTTCTAGTACCAATAGTTTTTGAGCTAAACCGCGGACAGACAGACAGACGGACATGGCGAAACTATAAGGGTTCCTTGTTTACTACGGAACCCTAAAAATGGTTAAGTTAAAGCCGTGTGGTCGCCTGCCATTATATAATTTTGTAGATGTTCCGGGCGCCCAGATGCGATATATGGGCTAAATCATAACCCTCCCTTTTAGGGAGGGTTATACAGCGATTAAATAAATACACATAGATTACAACTTGTTACATAGGTATAGGTTATTCAGTCAGATTATTATAATTCAGTTTGCAGTTTGCCTTTCGGCATCAGCGCTCCCGAAAACCTCGGAATAGTTCTACTACCCACCGCACCCACCTAACACTAAAGTGACAGCCCAGGCGGATTATTCATAAGCCGCCGAACAATTACACCCAAAACGACATATTATAGGTACAATACTCCTCTCATGTCTCACTCCGCACCCCTCTCAAGATTGATCTGTTTAAACGTCTATATGACCGAATCTATATCTTTTAAACGCTGCTTAGTGCGTGCTCTACGCCAAAATGGCCAGCTGTCAACCATGACCTGCTCCATGCCTGCGTTCGTGCTCGGGCTCAACTAAGCAGCAGGAACGTCCATCCCAACGTCGGACTCCTATCAAGATGTACAGAATACCGTCGGATATGGCGTATCCACGGTCAGACCAACATCTCCCCCTAGAGGGTTCGTCGGACTCCATGGCCTTAATAATCTTACGAACCTCTGGGTCTATTATCTGATTGCTCAATGACAGCCACACACAACTCACACTTATTATGGTCCCACGAGCAAACGTGTCGCGACAGCGTGTCTGCAACAACGTTTGCAACGAACGAGTGTGTACTCTATGCTAAGGTCGAACTTATAATGTTAGGGCTAGTAGCTAGTCTACCTAGCCAGTCGATCGCGTGAGTTTGCGGTCATGGGCATCGCATTGTTGTTACTAGATTCTTTACCTTACATTCGTTTTACACAGGTCGTCTGAACTATGAATGGTATCGCGCGACACTCTTTTTATCACTCGTCTGGGTAACAACCCGTAATAAACGACGATTTAAATTGTAACACTTCATCAAGCTTATAGCACAAAATGTCTCAGCACGTTTGTCGTCGCGTTGCTCGGCGCGCGGCGGCGTCGATCTTGCGCCGAACCTTGTAGAGGCCCACGTTGGGCGCCAGTTTAATGCGAGTACAGTAAATCTCTCGTTGCGGAATGGGGCGTCGCGACGGGCCTCGGCGGGGAGGACGGAAGGACGGTGGTCGGGACTAGTACTTTCTGAGAGTAATGGTGGCCTTACTACTCTCCTGGAGGAGGGTCATGGCGTGGGAACTCGAGCCTCGCGGCAGTAGCGGGCTTTTTATATCTCCACGAGAGAGCCGCTGGCGTGATGTTTGATGTTGTAGCCTGATAACGTGACGTCCAACATAACCGACAGACCAATAGGCAATCCATCTGCTGGGCAGTAATCCCTGCGAGTAGGTCAAACATTTCCCATTGTTTTACCCTGTGGTTTTACCTATTCGCTGGGATCACTCACCTAAAGGGACTCCCATATACATAGAGAGCCCGTACCAGTGGCAAAGAATGTATCCAGTGGCGTGCATTGGTTTTCAGAATAGGTGGGCAGGAATTTAATTTCGTCGTATTAACTTGAACGAGTAGGCCGCGTGTCCACGGCAAGAAACGACGGCAAGAAGAGACACGCGGCCTAAAGACCAATGACAATGTGCGAATTGTACGGGAGCCGAGTAGACCGTCTGGCGGCTGCCTACTACCGCGCGTGTTTGTATGAAGATTTTTTGTTTTGTTAGTGTATAACAATTTAGTGAGTTTCCTAATTGTGCGGTACACACACTAAAATGTAATTGACAGGATTATGGTGATTTTTCGAGGTAGGCACTGCTTATATGCATTTATGCAATGCACGCCACTGGCCTGTACTCTTCTAAACCGTGGTAAGGCTCTCGAAACTACATACTTAATTTAATTTATTTTGTTTGTTCGCGTTTTCTCGCGTTACAAACTTCAGCCGATCGATTCTGTAAAAATCTCACCATAAAAAGTTAGGTGAAGTGAGCTGTCAATAGTGTAAATCCCTAGCATTAGTTAGAATGACAGCTCACTCCACGCTCACTTCACCAAAGTTATCACGGTGACATGGTAAGGTAACAGAATCGCAGTGCTGCCGATCAATTCTATAAAAGTCTCACCGTGAAAACTTAGGTGAAGTGAGCTTAGAGTGAGCTGTCAATAGTGTCAATCCCTAGCATTAGTTGAAATGACAGCTCACTCCACGCTCACTTCACCTAAGTTATCACGGTGAGATGGTTACAGAATCGCACTGCTGTTTCCCAGTTTTGCAATTAGAACTACATTTTTGGGAACTATTTATAGGTTTGAGCCGTTTGGGGTTAAAACAATAGGGGCAAGTGATCCAAGTGCTCATCGAGTATTTCGGAATATACCTCTAATATATGTTATTAAAATCACTACACACTACAGTACTTTAAAATAAGAGAGGTATCATCTGCAAACAGTACAACGTCACAGATGCCCTTAAAATGGAATGGTAAATCATTGATATAAACTAAGAACAAAAATGGACCCAGTATTGAGCCTTGCGGAACACCTGACTGAACTGGTAGCCCGGAAGATTTCACACCATTAACATCTACACATTGGACCCTATTATGTAAATAAGAAATGATTACGTTGCGAGCTTCATTTTGGACACCGTAATGACGCATTACGCAATAAGCGTGACATGGTGCACGCAATCAAAGGCTTTGGAGAGATCACAGAAAACTCCAATAGCATTTTGTGATTTCTCCCATGTTGTGTCAAATATGTGTCTCAGCAGAGCAACACCCGCATCTGTAGTTGAACGACCTTTTGTAAAGCCATATTGCTCATTATGGAGGAGGCTATTTAAATTAAAATGTCTTAGCAACTGCTTGAGTATTAACTTTTCAAATATTTTGCTAAATGCAGGTATTTCTTATTCTATTATATTATATTATTGATAAGAATGACATTCTCACACAGCGTGACACAGAGTTATGTGTTAAGGCTCTGGAAATAATTTTTATATCTACTTAATTTTCTTTTAATAATATAGAGAAGTGAATTTCCATCTCTCCAAAGAAAGGTAATAAGTTTATAAACATATCTACAGTATTTTGAAAAAAAAATACAGGAAATTGCTAATGTCCTATTTATAAACGTTGTTGTAAATCAGAAGAAGAAGATAGCTTTGGTCTTCTATTATTATTATTATGAACAGTTCGGCGTTCAAAATGCTCTTCTGTAAAATCATGATTTTATAGTCCATTCTAAAAATGTTCTTATGTTTCCCAGTAGAAATTCACAAAATACGTGTAACAATGGCCGCTATAATGGGAAAAAATTCAAGAAATCAAGTTCATCGCGACGTAACATTATTTCTTGAATCGGAATAAAATAACTTGTGAGTGAGTGTAATAATTGAACGCACCCGTTGAAGTCACTCAGTGACGGAATTGCCGGTTGACAGAGGATACTGACAGTGACAGCTCAGCTAGCTTTTGTTTTGTTGGGTTGGATTTGTATGTGTTGTGGTGAAAACATTTCCGCATATTTTTAACAAATTCTGTGTTTTTTAATAACAAACAACACCGCCACGTAACGATGTTATGAACACAATATGAGATCGAATTAGTAAAGTAGTGATCATCATTAGAACGATTTACAAGCGGTAAGTTTTTTTTTGTTTTGTTTGTGATTCATTCGAACAATAGATTCAGTTTCAAATCAATCGGTTATTCTAACTCCATTCCCATTATTCCAACACCTATTTAGAATATGTAAGCTTGGTGATTTTCTGAAAACAACCTTGGAGTATGTTTGAAGTTCATAAGACTGCAAAAAAAACGTTACTAAGTCGCATAAAATCGTTTTTGATGATGTCACTGTGCATAATTAGGTCAAAGATATTTAACACACAGATCCTATTAAATATACCTACTAATCTATGTTATTATTGATATGAATGACATTCTCACACATACTTGACACAGGGTTGTGTAATAAGGCTGTGGATTTTTTCTTAGGTATATCTCAGTGCTTAGTGTTCTATAAAATCAAAATTAAAATATTTTATTTCACACTAACCTACATGGGCGGTTATGAAACGTCAGAAGATAAATGCATGGTTCCGATCGGTCATGGAGAAGAGCTGGCAAGAAACTCCGCGGGTACTCTTTTGAAAATATAAGTATTCCTCTGCCTAACCCTACAGGGATTACAGGAGTGGTCTTATGTTATCTAAGAACTTATTTATTTTTAAATTTAATTTATTTATTTATATATCAATTGCTTGCTGCACTTACAGTACACACCAAAGCGCGTAACAAGCCAACAACATACATTTAACTAAATAATAATATATGTGCGGGTAGGTAGATGCCCACATGTCGTCGAATTCTTGGTTGTAGGACATGCCAGTCTCCTTACAATGTTATCCTTCACAGTTTTAAGAGCAGTGGTGATAAAATAAATTACACCACGTAAATTGCCTTTGAACCCAAAACCAAGACAGTTCTCGGCCACCACTGCTCTTAAGATTTTATTAATTACTTATAAGTCCAGGTTTACTACCAATGTTTTCCTTCAGCGTTGTCTGAATAACTAAGAACTTAGAAAGTACTATCGCCAAAATCTATATCTGACCACCGTAAGGACTATTCCTGCTTGCAGCGCCAATTAGTAACTGATTAGTCAACCTAAATAGGATCATCTTTTGTTTTACTTACGGACGCAGCTGTGGTCATCATGTGCACGGGATTTTGTTTTCAAAATGCTCAGATATAGGTTTTGGCCATAGGCCATGAATTGAAAAAGTCAAATTGGCACTTGACTGAAAGGCAAATAGCCTCCGGGTTTCTTGAATGAAAATCAACACAAAAATTAGCGAACAAATTGTAAAAAAATAAAAATTATATCTGACATTTTTATTTGGAAGAACTGTCAAAAACTCTAAATTATTCCTCCGATAAAATTATCTGGCGCTGGAAAAGCAGCCCTTAATTAAATAAGTATTTATTGGCCTTAATACGAAATAATCTCATTACATACGCGTAACGTCTAAACCTGCAGTTTTAGGTATAAATTGTGTCAGTATTATGTACTTATAGTCGACCTTGTAATTGCTATGAACATTTTTGACAACAATTCCCAGTAAAATAAAACTTTAATTAAGTTGTAAATATATAACTCTCACATAGACAAATAGACCTTGTGGCTTTATGACGTGCAAGTAATATCAAACTTCAGGGTGGTGAAACAATTACGAAGTCGACTATACAAGAAACAGGGTGACAGAGACATCGACGCGCTACCTGTTACCATGGATTCAGACTTCAGTACATGATGCTGAAAGTCGTCGGTTATTTTAGAAATAAAGTTAGCTGTTCCGTTTGCGCGTCAATGTCCCTGCTAGCCTGTATAATTCTATAAACATACGAACACTTACTGGAACTTAAAAAGGATAAAATTTATTTATATTTTACAAATGATAAGCAAAATGAAGAAGCCTATATTTTTTTGTTGTAATGTACCTAGTTATAAGTTGTAAGAATTATTTTTTTTTGCTAATGAACACTGTTTTTATATGTTATTAGATGATTTATTTATACATTATAGCCAGTAAAATAACTTGAAAACAATATTAGGTATTAAATAAAACAATGTAAGCTGGTTTGTTTTAACTAATATTGTTTATGTAGGTCAATATAAACAATAAAATTGTAATAATAATTATGTAAGTATTATGTAAGTAATGTTTCAGTATTTTTATTAGTTCATTAAAACCTAAGTCAGTCTGTATAATTATGTACCTGCTCTTGTAACAAAATGAAATAATTCACGATCTGAATTAAAATGAAGTAGCTTTTGCCTGCAGGTAGGAAATTATCCTGCGGGGATGTAGGTACTACCGGGATAAAAAGTGTAATAAATATCCCATGATTTTTTTTTGTTACAGTGACGAAGCCAATCATGGCTGAAACTTTAGACCCGCTGTCTCCAAGTGTGAACAGCCCAGGAAGGACAGACTCCGGCATCATGCACAAGCTGAGGATGAGGATCGGAAGAGGGGGTCCGGTTAGCAGACCGGCCGGTGAAGGTAAGTTAACAGACAGCTGTGCTGCTGGGGAGTTTCTTGCGCCTCTTCTGCTTCCCAACTAAAGCACTACGTACCAGTGAAAGGCGGGCATTTTAAGGGACTGTCTTATGTAATTTTGACGTTCAAAAAGTGCTGATTGTCAGCCTAATTTGAATAAAAAATACTTTTGATTTAATTAAGGCATAACATCAAACTCAAAAGTTAAAGTTATTTTATTTGATAAGTTGGAGTTAGGCCTTACTTTACGGAAATCTATGACAGTACCTATATTTATATATATTTAGTGTGTATGTAAAAATATTTAGTGCTAATTCAGCAGTAACTAGGTCTAGGTTTGGATGCAGTAAGCAGCACCGCCCTCCCGTCCGCATAAATATGCACATGCATAAGATGCGGTCGTCATGGTGCAATATGCAGCCTAAACCTTTAAGAGGTTTGGGTTGCATGTTGCACTATAACATCGTAATTTATTTGTTAGAAACACGGTAAATAGGAAGTTCATAAATTACTAAAAGGCCTGTATTCCTAGGTAACAGCAACCTTATTGTAACGTGAATAAAGTTCCGAATGACTTTAACAGACTTGTGAGTGGCAGCCACCCAACGGCAACCTTATTACAATGAGAATAAGAGCTCAATAGTCACTAATGAGACAGTTACTTTTTCTATTGTTCTTTTTGTTGTTGTTGACATAAGCTTGCCTAACCGGAGAGGGGATAAAGATGTCTGTGATTTGGACAGTGATGCAAAATCAGGACTAAAATAACTGTGAATGGGCAGTAGTCAGAATTGTCGCTCTGACAGGTTTTTTTTTATTATTATATATTTTATTAAACTAAAGCTAAAAAGTACTTAAATACATCGCCTAATTAAAACATACCTTTTTATCACTTTACGGACTTTAAAACTGTTAATGACAGGTGTTTCAGTGAAGTCATGTTCTGATGCATAAATACTATGTATATCTAACGCGTCTTTCCTATAAGGAGTTTATTGTAGGTACTTATTTTTACTATTATATTATCATATTGTCGGCACTATAGGTCTATTGTAAGAAACCAATTGTCTTAAGAATTATATTGTTTGTATAATATGACTGTTTGATGCCAAAATAAAAAAATAAAAACTAAATGGACCCTGCACCCTAATTGCGTAACACACGATTAATCGGAATCGGTTTCATTCTGACAGTTCAACAACATTCATTGCGTTATTTACGTGTTGAGCAGACAAATTTTTCGAACTTATGAGGCAATGGATTAGCAATTTGCTTCAAAATGATTCAGAATCCGATTGATTGTGTGTTACGCAATTGGGGTGCTGCTCTTGACCTCGATCACGCCTGATGGTTAGCGATGGATGGGGTCTATGATGGAACGAGCTTGCCTGTTCACTCTTGCTTTGAAGGCAGACGGGTTAAATGTGGGAGGGAACACAGAGTTCCACACTTTGGCTGTGCACATAATAAACGTGGAGGAGAAGCGCTGGGTACGACAGACAGGTGTCAGGAACGAATTCTCTAGGCCGGTCTGTAGATCTGCGACGCAGTAGTGCGTCTCTGTATGTAAAGTCTAAGTACCGTTTTGGTTGCTTAGAATTAAGACCACTCAGTTGCATGCATACAGTGGCCTCCAAAAGTTAGTCGACAATTTTCCACTTCAGCTGTGAAATACTACATTATGATTTAAAAGTCAATCAAGTAATCCCTTGGGAACACCTGATTATTTTTTTATATTAAATCATAATGTGACATCACAGCTGAAGTGAAAAAATGCCAACTAACTTTTGGAGGCCACTGTGTTCTAAGGGCTGATTTTTTAATCAACCGATAATTATTATTCGTGGAATAAAATTGACGTCTGACAGTTTTTGTATGGAGGAACTGTCAAAAATTCAAAATTATTTCCCCGATAAAGATATCTGTCGTTGGAAAAATCAGCCCTAAATCTAGATTCAGCCTTTATTAGACTGCTCACAAGAGATCTAGCCAACACTGGTGAATTGGCAAACATAACAGTTATTTTACATTCAAAAGTCAAAGCATTTATTTCAAATAGGCACATACAAGGCACTTTTGAACATCAAAAAATATAATGAAATAGAATTGATTCTAGTAATTGATTCTAGTCGTCCCTTCCAAAGGGTAGTTTTCGTATGGAGAAGAATGGGCAAGAAACTCCACCGTTACTCTTTTACATTAATTATACAGCGTGGAAAAAATGAATGGGCCGCGTAGGGAAACCACTTTAAATCTACTTAAAGGAAACATGCCTTTTTTACATTTTTTAAAAGAAACAAATCCGTATTCACAGATTTCTCGACAAACTTACCTAAACCGGGAATAGAACCTGCTAAAAATTCAAAAAATAAAAATCCGCTCCCATGATTTTTCCACCCTGTATATGTGAAGACGGTTCACCTAAAATAAAATTACTATACCACAATACGTAAAAGAATTAAAATGGATTAATGAAACCATGACATTTATAAATTAATTATGTGATCGATGCATGGTGCTCACATATTTACAAACATAGTAAAAGCAGTCGATTTTCATTAAAAAAAATTAACAAGTAGATAATATTAGCATTTCCTTCAAAGCTGCATTCAATCATTCAGTAATGATTACTATTGCTACTATTGTTTGCATCAGCTAGCCAAACTCACCTTGACCTGACAAGAAAAGTGTTAGTATTCTTGCAAAATGTGGAATCGCCTGACTTAATCACATGTCCTTGGACTGTAGAGAGTTCTGATTTAATGGAAATGACACGGATCAAACCAAAACCATTCATTTCTATAGGGATAGCGAATTTTTTTTTTTTTAGACTCAAATAATATTTGTTTGCAAATAGTCCAAACAATACTATAAAAAGTCTAAAAGATTAAAAAATTGCCAAGTTATAAACGTTTTAAAAAGACTGTTAGACAAAGACGGCACTATCACAGAAGTGGCGTCACGACTATGTAACTTCATTTAGGCTTCTGCCTCGAATCTCGCGGGCAGCGGGGCGCCGGCGGCGGCGGCGCGGGAGCGGCAGGATCTTACGCGTATAATCAAATGGACCGGCCCTCGAATACAGCGGCGCGGTAGCGGCGCGGGCGCGGGCAACGAGCGGTGCCCGTGCACTCCAGTCAAGCGGTGACCGCCCGCGCGTCTGCATTGCAGTCTTGTGCCCACAATAAATCGAGCGTTAGGAATAAATTTGAATGAAAAAGACGTTGTCGCCGTCGTTCAGACATTCACTTCGCGAATAAAAACAAATATCTCGACGACACAACCACGAACACAGCACTACGCCGATATAGTGCCGCGCGATCTGCCCGCTAGTTTGGAGAACAGGTATGCGTTGCCCGCCCCGCTGCCGCGCCGCCGCCGCCGCCGCCCCGCTGCCCGCAAAATTCGAGGCAGAGGCCTTATGCGCCATACACGTTTGTCCGCACCGTGAATAATCCCCTCCAAAAATTTTTAAGCGTGTAGCGTCTCGATATTTCCGTCGAATGTACTGATTATTTCGATTATCTCATTTTCCTATGCCTTCTTTGAAATAACATTAGGTATTTGCTTGAGCATTTCTAATAGTCGCCATTCCTATTAAACCATTTACAGGCACTTTTGTCGGTCAGTTAGAACGTTGAAGCTAGTTGCCCATTCCAAAACGTAGATCTCTGTGGTGAAGAACGGGCACGAAAATCGTCGTTATTTACCGGATTCCTTCACTTCTTTTGCGTGAAAATCTTCGTTAATATCTACTCACTATCGTGGTAAGGCGGAGAGTTGTCCGGCTTTCCTTCACAGAAAAACAAAAATGCAACCCCTTTTTATTAGTAGCAGTCAAGAGCCAAGATCAAAAACAAAATATTTTATTTCACATAAACCTACATGGGCACTTATAAAACGTGAGAAGCTAGGTGCGCGGTTCCAATTGGTCGTTTCCTATCTATGGAGAAGAGCCGGCAAGAAAGTCCACGGTTACTCTTTTAAAAATCTGTCTGTCTGGAGTCTGTGTTCGGGTCTGTATCTGTGTCCGGTTTATGAGCCTTAATAAATCTGCCTAACCTTTTTCCAACTATGTTGGTCGGCTTCCAGTCTAACCGGATTCGTCTGAATACCAGTATTTTACATAGAGCAACTCCCTATCTGACCACCACAACCCAATTACTCTGGGTACCACGATACGTTAATGGCTAACACCTCTGCCTAACCCATCGGGGAATACAGGCGTACTGTTACCCGACGTCCACACGTACGTAAAACTATCGCGGCGGGATTTTTTCGCGCACTGGATTTTCAACGCACTGCTTAGCTCTGAGAGTTGAAAATCCAACAGTGTGTTTTTTTGACGCACTGTCGTGCACTCTGTTAGATTCTCAATGCTGGGCTCAACACCGAGAGTTGAAAATCCAGTGCGTGGACGTAACGTCGGCTTATTGTTAGTTTCAATGTTATTATAAGTAATCCAGCATAGTTCCGAGCCGTTGGTTTTCAAATCAGTGTGACACCTGGCCCATTGTTCGCTGAAGGTCACAAGCTCGCCGATAATGTAGCAATGTGGTCAAGTGGTCAGCGGCTATCAGTAACAGTGTGGCAGTGACTAAGTGCACTCGTCGGATATGGGAGAAAAGTGCTCCAGAGGTGATGATAAAATTGTGAATATGTGCTTTATAACTCCCTTTCACAGAGAGGAGGCCCGTGTCCCAGCACTGGGAACATTATAGGCTGAATTTTGTGTTCTATATTTTTTATGGCAGAACTATTTCATCATCATCATCATCATCTGCCCGCCTTTTCCCAACTATGTTGGGGTCGGCTTCTAGTCTAACCGGATGCAACTGAATACCAGTATTTTACATGAAGCGACTGCCTGTCTGACCTCCACAACCCAGTTACTGGGTAATACGATACCCCTAAAATGGCAGAACTATTTATAGTAGTGAAATCAAATGAGGTGCCTGTTTATATATCGACTGCATGTTTATAATATGTGTCTGCATTGTTCGGAAATGCAATGTACCTATAATTTATATCACAATGTGAGATTTTAAATAATACCACATACCTACAGCGTGTGAACGAACAAATGTCATACCATAAGTCAGACAGGGTATACCTATTTAACGAGTGTAAAAAGTCGCTTAGCTTTTCTTTACCTTTTTATCCGACTGCGCGTCAGAAAAGGCAGGGTTATGTTTTTCACCCGTATCTACAGTTTACCCGAATTTACAGTAGGTATTCAAAGTAATGTTTCAAATTGATGTTACTTCAAGTCAATCAAATATCAACTTTATTTTAATGGAAATTAAGTTGATTTCAGAGTGACAATCACTATTGAAAAAGTTATAAAAATGTTTGAAGTTGTAGCGTAAACTGAACTTTATTGTGTAGGAATTAAAGTTATTTTTCCGTAAACTCATATTTGTTTACATTTTAGGCCAATAAATCGCGAATGCAGATTATGTATCTTTGTATGAGGGGTTTTTTCGTACCTTCGAAGAATCCTATCGTCTGGATGGATGATGGGGAAAAAAAGTACATGAAGTATCTCTATAGACACGTCATGACACTCGTCTAAATGGCACGATGGAGCTGCGTGTCTGTCTCATATTTAAACCATTTTTCTGCCATTTTCCAGGGTATGTGGAGTTTGGGGAGTTCAGGACAGAGAGACCTGGCATCAAGAAGGTTGGAACCTTCGCCGGGGTCTTCTGTCCTGTCGTGCTGTCTATGTTCAGTGCGTTGGTCTTCATTCGGATGGGTAAGCAGATAAAACGAAACAAAGTACACTGAATAGTTTATAATAATTATACAAGTCTCTGACCCTTGCATTTGCAATACTGCGAACTCAACTTTTTAAATATCATGCTATCTTTGTTTATTTAAGGTGTTAAGTAAAGACAGAATACCTTTAAGAGCGTCTAAAGCCGTTATCTATAAACATTACATACACAAACGAAGTTTGATTAAGCGCTATTCCTGTCACTGTCCCACAAGTGTCAAAATACAAGTGCAAGATAGAGACAGGAGCATGTCTAAGCCAAAGCATACGCTAAATACCGTTTATAGATCTCGGCCTTAAAGTCAAATATCGTTTGTGTGTTCGGCTGTAAGTGGTTCTGTACAAAAACTCAGTAGTTATAATACATTGTAAACATCTATAATAACAAATTGGTGTTTTGTGTTGAACTCAGACCTTATCTAGTTCATGACTCAATATGTGCAAGGTCAGTCTGCTCAGATAATAAGTGATAATTGGTTTAATCCACACTCATATAAACCACTGTGGTATAAAGTTTAAGCCAGAGCCGTTTAGACTCAAAATGAAAAACGAAGTCTCCAATATATATTTTGTTATACCAATTTCAACCGTATGCTACCTATGGTTTATTTTCCTTTTTTTTAATTATATTAGCTATGGCGCCAATCCTATGACACATAATTAAATATCCGACAACAATAAAATTACTGCTATAAGTTCATAAAAAGCTCATATGTCGGCTGATGTTCTTCCCACCATCATTCATAAAATCTATGGTCATTTTTTCGCTCTCCCCATAAAAAGGAAAGTATTAAAATCCTTGTCTCCATTTCACGTGATTGCCACTCAAACAAATATCAACTTTACGCTAGTGTCAATTAAGTTGATTGCAGATTGATTAGACTAGACAGACTATTTAACAGAAGTCGTTTGAAGCGGAGATATAATCCTGACCTCATCTTCACTAGTAAGAGTGAAAGTGAAAGAGAGAGAGTGAGTGTGTGAGTGTGTGTGAAAGTTGCAACGGAAACTGAACTTTACGTGTAGGCATTAAAGTTTATTTTTCCGAATGAGATGTTGGAAACTTAATTTTTAACGCTGGTTTCTTCTATTTCAGGTTACCTAGTCGGCAATGCAGGGCTGCTAGTCACCCTAGGCCAGTTTGGTATAGCGTACCTGATCGTGATATTCACCGTCACTTCCATCTGTGCTATATCTACAAATGGCGCCGTCGAAGGCGGAGGAGTGTATTGTATCCTTTATAAAACTTAGATGGCTGTGTGGATTACCGATAGATATAGTCAACCTCGTCATTATTTACCACTTTTGACAACAATTACCAGTAAATTGAAACTAGGTACAGACACCAGCAGGTCAAGCTACCCTTAACTGTCAAATTTTCCCAATCAACCTCGAACCTTAATGCCTTAGCGATAAAGTTAAAAATCTATTAAAGAAATTTGATAGATTGTAGTAAATTCATGTGCTGTCATCTGTACACTAATGTTCCCACATAGACAAATGGGTACACGCAAGCGGGCACGCTCTTTATGCCTGGAGGATTATATTTATGTATTAAGCTTTGTTCACATTTATTTTAGTTTTTACTTGAGTATAGTTTTTATTGTCTTTGTTGGTATATTGGCGTGTGCTAGCTGACATTATGGCAAATCATTTATTTTTATTGTTTTGTGTCTCGTAATGTTAATTAGGTACTTTCCACACCAACCTATTATATGGAATCAGGTTCTTCTAACTTTATATATAGCTGTGCTGCTGGGGAGTTTATTGCTCCACTTCTTCCCAGCTAAAGCACCAGGAAGTGGTGAAGGGCGGGCGTTTTACACCCTGACGAGCTTAGTACTCGTATAAACAAGAATGGGGATACCCTTTTTCGTTTGTTTAGTCCATCCAAAGATTATCTGGAAGATTCGCTATCAGGGGCAAGACCGCCTTTGTACCAGGGTTGTAGTTGATGCATATTTTTTTCACATCAGCGGATGCTGATGCTGATGTTTTATCATTGACATCAGCGGACGCTGATGCTGATTTTAATAATTTTATTTAAAAAAAGCAGTGGCCATTATGAATGTATACCTAAAAGTTGCACAGTTTTCCTTGGTATTGAAATAAACTATTAGGTTTTAATAAAACATAGAATCAAACTAAGTACCTAGTTTAGTAATAATCAGTACTAGGTTAGTAATAAAGTACCTAGTGGTAGTACATAATATGTTATGTAGTACCACTACATATTCTAGGTATTTCCAATATAAATTATACGAAAGATAGATCTATCTTTCGTATAATTAATATTAGAATTTAATCAATGGTAAGTTGTATTTTAAAAAAAGTAGCTGTGCTGTCAAAACTCGCAAGCGAAAACAACAAGTGCTCTACACCCAGGTGGGGTTTGCGGTCTGATGCTGTCTGATGATGCTGAAGTTCCGCGGATGCTGAAGTTCCGCGGATGCTGATGTTCGCAACAACCCTGCTTTGTACCCGTAGTATTAGCAATATAGCAGATAGCAGCTGAGCTGTGTAACAATTATTCTATTCCATCATGCCACGATTCCTGAATCCTTAACTTTCTCTCAGTTATGATAAGCAGAACGCTAGGTCCGGAGTTCGGTGGTGCTGTGGGGACATTGTTCTTCTTTGCCAACGTGGTGTCCAGCGCTCTCTGCATATCTGCTTGTACTGAAGCCCTGGTAGAAAATTTTGGTGAAAACGGTGAGTTCCGTGTCATTGTATGATTGAATGAAAAACCTATTTTCAGTTTTGCCCGAATTTTTGGGCAGGTTTTCCAATTTTTTTCCATTAAAACCATATTCGGACTCTTACGAACATTTTGAAACAACGAAGTCTGTAAAAAAATGGTCAGATGGTCGAGTCGTTTCCCAAGTGATGCGCTTACCAGCGAACCGCATTTAATTTTTCATAGATTTAGATAAACCATTTAGAGCGACTTTTGAATTGTCAATGAGTCGGTCTCTCAGACAGTTGAAGCTTATTGCAGATAGAAGAAATGTTAGCTAAGACCCTTTTTACCGTTTCTATTCTTGCAGGTTACCTAGTGGGTCTCAACACAGGTATCCCAGACGGCTGGTGGTACCGCTTCCTGTACCGCTCAGGGTTGAACGCCATCGGACTGGGCGTATCCTTGGCCGGAGCCTCACTCTTCGCCAGAACCAGCTTGGCCATCTGGATGACGATGCTCATCTGTTTGGGAAGCGCTTTCCTAAGCTTCTTTGTGACGCCTCCTAGTTCGGTAAGCTTTTAATTTTAACTTGAATACTCATTTCTTAGATAATTTACATGTATTGCCACTTAATTAACTATGTACTTAAGCGTTATAAAGCCTTAAGTTGTTTTTTTTACTAACAGTTGTAATAAAAAGGTCCCTAAAAAAATCGGTTTCAATGGAATTTGAACTTTATCGTGTATGACTAAGAGTAGTAAACTCTTTGTCATACACGTCTCGTTGGTCATGAGGTCGAGGGTTCGATTAAGGTCAGGTAAAGTGTTATTACGACACGCACATTGCCGGTTTTTTTTAAATAAATTGTTATTATTAGATAATATTTAGTACTAGCAACCCGTCCCGTGCTTCGTACGGTTTTCATGACTCGACAACAGATCGAGGTTTCTTTATTATATAGTTGAATATATTGTATTATACACATAAACCTTCTGGCATAAATAATATAAAGGTGAAAACCGGATCAAAATCTGTAGTTGTAGTTTAGAAGAACAACGTTCACACAAACAGATAGGAAAAGTGACTTTAATTTATAATAGTTCCTACTACCTAATGATTTAAAAAATAAATATGTATGTATATATTTTGATTGTTGTTTTTTTTTGTCTGATCGTATGCTGCACTGGTCAAAATATATGAAATAAAATAATTATTTCATATATTTTGATTGTTGTTTTTATTTATGTCTAATTATATGCTGCACTGGTTGACGTCATCACGTCAACGCCGACTGTCACTGAAAACCAGCGTTGGGGCTCTGTCTCGTAAAGGGTCTTAGCATTATGCTGAGCGATGGCCGTTTTGCGTGGATGTGACGGATGTTTACCCCCAACTGGTTATTTTTTTTGTGTATTTGTGGTTTTTTTATACGTCATGTTTGCCGCTAATAAATGTATTTTATTTCTTTAAATATCTATATTTTTCTCATTTTCAGATAGGGAAACCAGACACGAATCACATCGTGAACATAACACAGTTCCACTACACTGGTCTTAACTCAACCACGCTGTATGATAACCTGTATCCCGCGTACGGTCGCGACTATACCACTGCGGATGGCCAGATGGTGGATTTTGCGAGCGTTTTCGGGGTCTTATTCACTGGGGTGACTGGGGTCATGGCGGGGGCTAACATGAGTGGTAAGTGTTTTAAGTTTTGTACATGTTTATTTATAAATATTAGTAGCGACCCGCCCGGCGCCCCTGCTTCGTAAGCTATTTATGACTTGACAAATATAGAGATTTCCTCATTATATGTAAGTGTAATATTAACGTATTATACAAGTAAACCTTTCGGAATAAATTCTCTAAATGATGGCTAAAACCGCACTAAAATTCGTTGCGTAGTTTTGAAGAAAAACGCGGTCACACAGACAGAGTCGAAGAGCGACTTTAAATTATAATATGTGACTAGCTTCTGCCCGCGGCTTCGCCCGCGTGGATGTCGGAAGTTATCCCACGGGAACGTGCTACCAGGATAAAAAGTATGTGCTTCCCCAGGATGCCATCTATCTCTTTGCCAAATCAGAAGTTCAGTGGTTTAGGCGTGAAAATGTAACATACAGTCTCAAGTTCAAATCCTCCCCTAAGAACCGAATTACCCCTTTTGCCCCGCCAGGGGTCAATTTTCGACAACTTTACATACTTATTATTAATTATTTTCTGTCGAAAGTATCAATACTGAGTTTCGAGTTAATCGGACCGCGCATTCAATTTCTTCCACACAAACTTCAACATCCCTATATCCCCCTTTGAGGGGTAGTTTGAAAAACTTATAATGATAAACTTTATTACTTACTTAGGCAAGTATTGTTGCCAAGTTTCAAGTTTATTAACTAAATTAATAAGATTTTTCATATAAACTGTATCCCTGCTTTTCACCCTCACAGGGGTGGAATTTTAAAAAAATCATTAAAATTCATAACTTGACTAAAAGATTATTAATACCAATTTGATAATTAATCAAGCCACTTATTATAATCCTCCCCTGTAAAATTAACTTATACCCCTTTTCACCCCGTTAGGGGTAGATTTTCGAAAAACCCTCATACGTGTTATTATTTATTTTTAGTTTTAAGTACACACACAGTACACTGAGTTTCGAGTTTATCGGACCGCGCGTTCAAATTCTTCCACACAAACTTTAACACCCCTATATCCCCTTTGAGGGGTAGTTTCGAAAAACTAATAATGATAAACTTTATTGCTTACTTAGACAAGTATTCATGCCAATTTTCAAGATTATTAACCTGACGAATAAGATTTTTCATATAAACTGTATCCCCGCTTTTCACCCCCACAGGGGTGGAATTTTGAAAAATCATTTGGGATGTGTTCATAACTTGAGTCAAAGATTATTTATACCAATTTTCGAGTTAATCAAGCCACGCTGTAAAATGCTCCACTGTAAAATTGACTACCCCTTTTCAGGCCGTCAGGGGTAGATTTTCGAAAAACCCTGATACACATTATTCTTTCCTTTCAATTTTAGGTATAAATACTGAGTTTCGATTAAATCGGACCGCGCGCTAAAATTCTTCCATACAAACTTTGAAACCCCCCAATCCCCTTTTAGGGGGTAGTTTATAAAAATAAAAAATGCCCAACTTCATAATTTACTTAGATAAGTATTCGTGCCAAGTTTCAAGTTTATTAACTCAAGGAATAAGATTTTTCATACAAACAAAATCCCCCCATTTCACCCTCTTAGGGGTGGAATTTCGAAAAACCCTTTCTTAGTGGATACCTACTCTTCACGAAAAATACACCCTCCAAATTTCATGTCTCTAGGACCAGCGGTTTAGGCTGTGCGTTGATGTCTCAGTCAGTCAGTCAGTCAGTCAGTCAGGACTTTGAATTTTATATATATAGATGAAGCCTCCCAAATGTATTTTCTTTCTTTCTTTCCTGTAAATTCGTTTGCTCTGCAGCATTGCAGCAGTGTTGTGTTGTTTGCAGTGTGCAGTAAAATCTGTATTTGTGTGTGTACATATGAGTTATGGTTGCTCGACATAAATGTATTTTATTTTATTTAAAATCAAACTGTTTTACTATAACTTCAGAAGTTCAAAATGTTTTAACCTTCAAAATCTTGCGTCTTAGGGGGGATGTACAGGGGTATTTTAGTTTTATGATATGATAACATTTTGAAGGCCGCAGGATGCTGGAAGCACAGAACCGGTCGAAGGGACGGTGCTTGGGGTAGGCCATGTGCAGCAGTGGACGTCTTTCGGCTGAAATGATGATGATGAAAACATTTTCTTTCCTCTACCCCCAGGTGAACTAAAGAACCCATCCCGCAGCATCCCGTTCGGCACGCTGGCGGCGCTGCTGTTCACGTTCATCTCGTACATCGTGCTCAGCGTGCTCACGGCCGCCACGTGCACGCGCGACCTGCTCGTCAACAACTACGTGTACCTGCTGCCTATCAATGTGTGGCCGCCTTTCATAGCCGTTGGTAAGAAGGAAAATTAATCATAAAAATAAAAAAGTTTGCACTAAGCGTGACGCATAAAGAGATAACACAAACAAAAAAAAAGAACAAGATGGGGCAAAATGTGCAGACTAGATTTGTTGGTAAGGAAGAAAATTAATCATAAAAATAAAAATGTTTTGGCACTAAGCGTGACGCGTAAAGAGATAACACAAACAAAAAAAAAGAACAAGATGGGGCAAAATGTGCAGACTAGATTTGTTGGTAAGGAAGAAAAATTATCATAAAAATAAAAAGTTTTTGCACTAAGCGTGACGCATAAAGAGGTAACACAAACAAAAAAAAAAAGAACAAGATGGGGCAAAATGTGCAGACTAGATTTGTTGGTAAGGAAGAAAAATTATCATAAAAATAAAAAGTTTTTGCACTAAGCGTGACGCATAAAGAGGTAACACAAACAAAAAAAAAAAAAAACAAGATGGGGCAAAATGTGCAGACTAGATTTTTCCCGCGGCTCGGCTTCCGTGGTCTATTTCACAGGAACTATTATACTATATCTATGCAAAACATTATGTCGATCTGTTGCTACGTTATTGCGTGAAAGAAGAACAAACAAACATACTTTTATTACAAAACTTGCCCGACTTGCATATTGAGGGTTCCGTGCAGCATCATCATCATCATCAGCCTATAGCAGTCCACTGTTGGACATGCGCCTCTCCTATTGCACGTCATTCAACTCTATTTTCGGCAATTCTCATTCAGCTGCGAAGACCGTCGCTCCACCTAGCCTGAGGGCGTCCCACCTTACGTTTACCGATTCGCGGTCTCCACTTAAGAACACGTCTACCCCAACGGTCATCGGTTCTACGGCTAATATGACCGGCCCATTGCCATTTCAGCTCGCTTATTCTGTGAGCTATGTCGACGACTTTGGTTCTCTGGTTGGGTTCCGTGCAACCCAAACTATTACACTTTATCTTCTTTTTATTATTTGCCATAATAAACACGTACCTGGCCAGCTTCCTACCTATTACAGTTAAAAAGACACAGCCCTGTGAAAGAATGTGGGTGTAAGCTTGGTACTATAACCTGTCCATAAGGTTAACCGTTTTTTGACAGCTGTCTTAGAACGTACATATTCCAGATTATGTAACAAGTTAAATTTAAAATGCGTAATAAAATAAATATATAAACTGCCTTATCTTATTGAATTATCTTATTTATGGCTTCTTACGTACATTATAATACCGTACGTGTATCAATCAATGTGTGTGTGTTGCTGCAATCACTAGTTCCGTCAATAATGGACATGGTATAGTACTAAGCTTACGGTATAGGGTTCCGTCGACACTATTTCAGTACTCTTTCGATAATAATATAATAAATTAATAACATATTTATAGTCTTTCCTTAGTCCTAAATAACCAGTTCACTTTAGCCATCCAAACCCATAATCGAATATGTTTGATTCCATATCAAACATATTCGATCAAACATATAAATTACTATTACTATAAAAAAAAAAAAAAATATCCTGCAATAGTCATACACCAACTGAGGGTTATCTTTGGGTGCACTTGTATAGTGCGAACAGGGGTAATCGTCGATTGGAGTCGCATTTCATTAAAAAGGTCTAACGGGCCTCTGCGAGTTGGCTTCAGCCCCTCGTACGCTTTCCAAAGGTCCGGGACCCCAGGGTCCCGAGACATATCTAATAACCAATTCGTTTTATTTATTTATAGGTATGCTAATGGCTACGTTCTCTGCTGGGTTATCCAATCTAATTGGTGCATCAAGAGTACTGGAAGCTTTAGCGAAAGATAATATTTATGGTAAGTAACTGCTTTTTATTTGTACAGTGGCGGTTAGAAGAGGAGGGGCATTGTCACGAAGAAATAGATTGACACTTTTGTTTAACTTACGACCTTCTTCTAATGAGTAATTTCTATACTCTATAGTATAGGTTACACACACACTCTATACACACACTCTCATATTCGTTTGCAATTACTTTGAATAATCACGCTATTGACTACAGTTCCTTGTCATGTTCACTTATTCGTAAAAGTTTATGATTACCTATACCCACAAAAATCTAAATAAACAAATTATAAGGTAGACGGATGCAGATAACTTACGAGTCATTCACCGCGACACGTTATTTGTTTTTGGATTGTTATTATACTTGTTATTGTAGATTAGTGATGTGTGTTTAATCTATTAGCGGTGTTGTAGTTCATTTTGAAATGCAAGGAAATTTAATTACCTATTGAGATGAAAGCATATTATCGCGCTGCGTAAAAGTGGACTTAAAATATATCACAGAAATTTGATGAAACCGGACTGAGTGTGAGTATTATGATTTAATTATTTTATCGATTGTTTTTCTAATTAAAGTATAACTGCTGATCCTTTTATTTATTTTTTTAAACGTTTTATATTTATCATAAAGCCTAAATAGAAGAAAAGAAAATTAATGATGAATATAACATTAAGTATAATAATAATAGATATAAGATGTAACATTTCTATTTTCAAAATAATTTGGTTTCAAATTGGTAATATTCGTATTTTGCTATTAGCCTAACAGTACTCTTTTTTTGTCTTGGAGAAATATCTACTGTGAATCAGAGGGTCAAAAGATATCAGGAAAAACCTTGCCAGTCGAAAGCGAAGTGGAAGGCCGCTAGTCAGTGAATATGAAACAAGTGGTTTCATACCAACGAGATATTTTGCCGAATTATTCGACACATCTTTACGAACCGTTCGCAGTGCAAACCGTTCGCCCATATTTGATTGAAAAACATAAACAAGACCTTCACATTTTGCGATAAAGCGATGGGAAGCACGGAATGAGAGATCTGATGAGCAGTTATAGTTGCATTGCATGGAAATATGGGAACATTTAAGAGTAGGAACAGATATATGTTTTAATATTGTTGGATTCATGCGCCAGTGTTTACTTGATAGCATTGATAATAATGGGGAATATACAAAGTATTAAGTTATAAATTACAAATGGATTTTAGTAATTTAATAAAAATAATATTGTGTCATATCCGTAATAAGGATTATTTTGAGGTTTAGCTTCAATCTTCTTTTCATAATGAAAATGAATACTTAAGCTTTAACCGCAATAAGTCCTAATAAATACGATTTGTTAACTTTGACGTTTGAGAGGCAACTAAAGTTAAAACGAACGAACTGGCAGTAAAAGTAGTACTCCTGAGTAATTTAATTGTATTGTGACAAGGAGTCCGCACTTTTTTTTATTTACGTGGGTAGATGTGCTAGTTGTATTTGTTAAATTGTTAGAGTACCTGCTTTACTTAAATAAATTGTTCTTTATGAGAAAATAAACTGTTTTAACTAGAAGTTTATTTATTTGTAGTTTATAAAATTATAACGAATAAACAATTTGAAATCACTTATAAAACATTTTTATTTTTACAATAACAATATAATAATAAAAATATAATAATTTATTATTCTCATTTATTAATCTAATCGAATAATAAAAAAAACCGATAAAGATTATTGTTGGAAAAGAAAATTAAAAGTCACATCTCGAGATTGGAACCCAGACCTATGCGTTCATTGATCCGACGCGTAAGACTAATAGCTATCGGTACTTCATATAACCATTTTAATTTTAGCAATGGTATGAACCAACCAAGGTCAGGCGCATTGAACGAAAAAATTTCGTTCACCGGTCAAATTATGTATGATTTTGGTTTCGTTCGACGCCAGCTAGTGTGCGAATTCTGAGGTGTGCGTTCTGTCACTGTGTTGATATATCACTTATACCTACACACAGACGTAGGTACGGCCTTTACCGCGTGTTCACAGCAATACAGTCCTTAAGCTGCTAATGAATTAATGACCGATGACTGTACAGTTGAACAGTTCTGCAAAAAAATTGCAGGAATAACGTTTAACCTAAGTAGCGCTTAAACTGCTTTTTAAGCAATAACCTTGTTCAACAGTCTTGGTAAGTGCCTAAAATGTTTAAAATCCTATTTAAAAGATTTACCTGTTTCTCCTCCAGGTTTCCTCCTCCGCCCGATGGTGTCCCGCTCCGGGAACCCCGTGGTAGCGGTCCTCACGTCGTGGCTGCTGGTGCAGGTGGGCATCATGGCCGACTCGCTCAACGCCATCGCGCAGGTCAACTCCGTTCTCTTCATGACCAGCTACTTCGCCATTAATTTAGCTTGTTTGGGACTTGATCTGGCTTCGGCGCCTAATTTTAGGTAAGTTTCGTTTTCTCATAGACATTGGCAGTCTTGTCATATTAGTTAGCGCCTGACGTAAATTGACATATTTGTAGGAGTCATGTTATTAATCACGTGTAAACTTGCTATGGAGTATCTAAATTTGACAGGACTAAACTAATATTTATCTTCTGTCCTTTTCTTAATGAAATAGAAGGAAAGAGATGCACTGAACTTAAATTTAGTTTGTGAACAAGGGAATCGCCGCCATTCTCCAAAAACATCAGCAAGATCCCTAAAAACCTTGAAAATTAAACCAATGAAAAAAAAAACGCATGTTTATCGCTGTCATTTTGGATCTAATAATGAATTTCATTTTTGTTTCCTGTACTCCTGAAGTATCCATAGTGGAAAGCTCATTGCGCACGAATACTCGCCGCATTTTAATTAATTGCGTTTGGTCGAAGAAAAAATCGTTAAAATTGTTTATTTCAAAGACAGATGAAGTTGAAATTACGTATTCTGGAAATGACGGGTAGAATGTATGACTTTCGGCTTTTCTAAAGCTTCTTCTGATACCCTTGCTCACGGTCGCGCAGGCCCTCGTTCAAGCAGTTCTCGTGGACGACGTCGCTGCTGGGCCTGCTGGGCTGCGCGGCGCTGATGTTCGGTCTGCGCGCGCTGTACGCGCTGGGGGCGGCGCTGGCGTGCGGCTCGCTGGTGGTGGCGCTGCACCTGCTGTCGCCCGCCGCCGCCGAGCCCAAGTGGGGCTCGCTCAGCCAGGCGCTCATCTTCCATCAGGTGAGAAGGGAATATCGACAGCTTATAGTCCTCGCTGGTGGTGGCGCTGCACCTGCTGTCGCCCGCCGCCGCCGAGCCCAAGTGGGGCTCGCTCAGCCAGGCGCTCATCTTCCATCAGGTGAGAAGGGAATATCGACAGCTTATAGTCCTCGCTGGTGGTGGCGCTGCACCTGCTGTCGCCCGCCGCCGCCGAGCCCAAGTGGGGCTCGCTCAGCCAGGCGCTCATCTTCCATCAGGTGAGAAGGGAATATCGACAGCTTATAGTCCTCGCTGGTGGTGGCGCTGCACCTGCTGTCGCCCGCCGCCGCCGAGCCCAAGTGGGGCTCGCTCAGCCAGGCGCTCATCTTCCATCAGGTGAGAAGGGAATATCGACAGCTTATAGTCCTCGCTGGTGGTGGCGCTGCACCTGCTGTCGCCCGCCGCCGCCGAGCCCAAGTGGGGCTCGCTCAGCCAGGCGCTCATCTTCCATCAGGTGAGAAGGGAATATCGACAGCTTATAGTCCTCGCTGGTGGTGGCGCTGCACCTGCTGTCGCCCGCCGCCGCCGAGCCCAAGTGGGGCTCGCTCAGCCAGGCGCTCATCTTCCATCAGGTGAGAAGGGAATATCGACAGCTTATAGTCCTCGCTGGTGGTGGCGCTGCACCTGCTGTCGCCCGCCGCCGCCGAGCCCAAGTGGGGCTCGCTCAGCCAGGCGCTCATCTTCCATCAGGTGAGAAGGGAATATCGACAGCTTATAGTCCTCGCTGGTGGTGGCGCTGCACCTGCTGTCGCCCGCCGCCGCCGAGCCCAAGTGGGGCTCGCTCAGCCAGGCGCTCATCTTCCATCAGGTGAGAAGGGAATATCGACAGCTTATAGTCCTCGCTGGTGGTGGCGCTGCACCTGCTGTCGCCCGCCGCCGCCGAGCCCAAGTGGGGCTCGCTCAGCCAGGCGCTCATCTTCCATCAGGTGAGAAGGGAATATCGACAGCTTATAGTCCTCGCTGGTGGTGGCGCTGCACCTGCTGTCGCCCGCCGCCGCCGAGCCCAAGTGGGGCTCGCTCAGCCAGGCGCTCATCTTCCATCAGGTGAGAAAAGAATATCGACAGCTTATAGTCCTCGCTGGTGGTGGCGCTGCACCTGCTGTCGCCCGCCGCCGCCGAGCCCAAGTGGGGCTCGCTCAGCCAGGCGCTCATCTTCCATCAGGTGAGAAGGGAATATCGACAGCTTATAGTCCTCGCTGGTGGTGGCGCTGCACCTGCTGTCGCCCGCCGCCGCCGAGCCCAAGTGGGGCTCGCTCAGCCAGGCGCTCATCTTCCATCAGGTGAGAAGGGAATATCGACAGCTTATAGTCCTCGCTGGTGGTGGCGCTGCACCTGCTGTCGCCCGCCGCCGCCGAGCCCAAGTGGGGCTCGCTCAGCCAGGCGCTCATCTTCCATCAGGTGAGAAGGGAATATCGACAGCTTATAGTCCTCGCTGGTGGTGGCGCTGCACCTGCTGTCGCCCGCCGCCGCCGAGCCCAAGTGGGGCTCGCTCAGCCAGGCGCTCATCTTCCATCAGGTGAGAAGGGAATATCGACAGCTTATAGTCCTCGCTGGTGGTGGCGCTGCACCTGCTGTCGCCCGCCGCCGCCGAGCCCAAGTGGGGCTCGCTCAGCCAGGCGCTCATCTTCCATCAGGTGAGAAGGGAATATCGACAGCTTATAGTCCTCGCTGGTGGTGGCGCTGCACCTGCTGTCGCCCGCCGCCGCCGAGCCCAAGTGGGGCTCGCTCAGCCAGGCGCTCATCTTCCATCAGGTGAGAAGGGAATATCGACAGCTTATAGTCCTCGCTGGTGGTGGCGCTGCACCTGCTGTCGCCCGCCGCCGCCGAGCCCAAGTGGGGCTCGCTCAGCCAGGCGCTCATCTTCCATCAGGTGAGAAGGGAATATCGACAGCTTATAGTCCTCGCTGGTGGTGGCGCTGCACCTGCTGTCGCCCGCCGCCGCCGAGCCCAAGTGGGGCTCGCTCAGCCAGGCGCTCATCTTCCATCAGGTGAGAAGGGAATATCGACAGCTTATAGTCCTCGCTGGTGGTGGCGCTGCACCTGCTGTCGCCCGCCGCCGCCGAGCCCAAGTGGGGCTCGCTCAGCCAGGCGCTCATCTTCCATCAGGTGAGAAAAGAATATCGACAGCTTATAGTCCTCGCTGGTGGTGGCGCTGCACCTGCTGTCGCCCGCCGCCGCCGAGCCCAAGTGGGGCTCGCTCAGCCAGGCGCTCATCTTCCATCAGGTGAGAAGGGAATATCGACAGCTTATAGTCCTCGCTGGTGGTGGCGCTGCACCTGCTGTCGCCCGCCGCCGCCGAGCCCAAGTGGGGCTCGCTCAGCCAGGCGCTCATCTTCCATCAGGTGAGAAGGGAATATCGACAGCTTATAGTCCTCGCTGGTGGTGGCGCTGCACCTGCTGTCGCCCGCCGCCGCCGAGCCCAAGTGGGGCTCGCTCAGCCAGGCGCTCATCTTCCATCAGGTGAGAAGGGAATATCGACAGCTTATAGTCCTCGCTGGTGGTGGCGCTGCACCTGCTGTCGCCCGCCGCCGCCGAGCCCAAGTGGGGCTCGCTCAGCCAGGCGCTCATCTTCCATCAGGTGAGAAGGGAATATCGACAGCTTATAGTCCTCGCTGGTGGTGGCGCTGCACCTGCTGTCGCCCGCCGCCGCCGAGCCCAAGTGGGGCTCGCTCAGCCAGGCGCTCATCTTCCATCAGGTGAGAAGGGAATATCGACAGCTTATAGTCCTCGCTGGTGGTGGCGCTGCACCTGCTGTCGCCCGCCGCCGCCGAGCCCAAGTGGGGCTCGCTCAGCCAGGCGCTCATCTTCCATCAGGTGAGAAGGGAATATCGACAGCTTATAGTCCTCGCTGGTGGTGGCGCTGCACCTGCTGTCGCCCGCCGCCGCCGAGCCCAAGTGGGGCTCGCTCAGCCAGGCGCTCATCTTCCATCAGGTGAGAAAAGAATATCGACAGCTTATAGTCCTCGCTGGTGGTGGCGCTGCACCTGCTGTCGCCCGCCGCCGCCGAGCCCAAGTGGGGCTCGCTCAGCCAGGCGCTCATCTTCCATCAGGTGAGAAGGGAATATCGACAGCTTATAGTCCTCGCTGGTGGTGGCGCTGCACCTGCTGTCGCCCGCCGCCGCCGAGCCCAAGTGGGGCTCGCTCAGCCAGGCGCTCATCTTCCATCAGGTGAGAAGGGAATATCGACAGCTTATAGTCCTCGCTGGTGGTGGCGCTGCACCTGCTGTCGCCCGCCGCCGCCGAGCCCAAGTGGGGCTCGCTCAGCCAGGCGCTCATCTTCCATCAGGTGAGAAGGGAATATCGACAGCTTATAGTCCTCGCTGGTGGTGGCGCTGCACCTGCTGTCGCCCGCCGCCGCCGAGCCCAAGTGGGGCTCGCTCAGCCAGGCGCTCATCTTCCATCAGGTGAGAAGGGAATATCGACAGCTTATAGTCCTCGCTGGTGGTGGCGCTGCACCTGCTGTCGCCCGCCGCCGCCGAGCCCAAGTGGGGCTCGCTCAGCCAGGCGCTCATCTTCCATCAGGTGAGAAGGGAATATCGACAGCTTATAGTCCTCGCTGGTGGTGGCGCTGCACCTGCTGTCGCCCGCCGCCGCCGAGCCCAAGTGGGGCTCGCTCAGCCAGGCGCTCATCTTCCATCAGGTGAGAAGGGAATATCGACAGCTTATAGTCCTCGCTGGTGGTGGCGCTGCACCTGCTGTCGCCCGCCGCCGCCGAGCCCAAGTGGGGCTCGCTCAGCCAGGCGCTCATCTTCCATCAGGTGAGAAGGGAATATCGACAGCTTATAGTCCTCGCTGGTGGTGGCGCTGCACCTGCTGTCGCCCGCCGCCGCCGAGCCCAAGTGGGGCTCGCTCAGCCAGGCGCTCATCTTCCATCAGGTGAGAAGGGAATATCGACAGCTTATAGTCCTCGCTGGTGGTGGCGCTGCACCTGCTGTCGCCCGCCGCCGCCGAGCCCAAGTGGGGCTCGCTCAGCCAGGCGCTCATCTTCCATCAGGTGAGAAGGGAATATCGACAGCTTATAGTCCTCGCTGGTGGTGGCGCTGCACCTGCTGTCGCCCGCCGCCGCCGAGCCCAAGTGGGGCTCGCTCAGCCAGGCGCTCATCTTCCATCAGGTGAGAAGGGAATATCGACAGCTTATAGTCCTCGCTGGTGGTGGCGCTGCACCTGCTGTCGCCCGCCGCCGCCGAGCCCAAGTGGGGCTCGCTCAGCCAGGCGCTCATCTTCCATCAGGTGAGAAGGGAATATCGACAGCTTATAGTCCTCGCTGGTGGTGGCGCTGCACCTGCTGTCGCCCGCCGCCGCCGAGCCCAAGTGGGGCTCGCTCAGCCAGGCGCTCATCTTCCATCAGGTGAGAAGGGAATATCGACAGCTTATAGTCCTCGCTGGTGGTGGCGCTGCACCTGCTGTCGCCCGCCGCCGCCGAGCCCAAGTGGGGCTCGCTCAGCCAGGCGCTCATCTTCCATCAGGTGAGAAGGGAATATCGACAGCTTATAGTCCTCGCTGGTGGTGGCGCTGCACCTGCTGTCGCCCGCCGCCGCCGAGCCCAAGTGGGGCTCGCTCAGCCAGGCGCTCATCTTCCATCAGGTGAGAAGGGAATATCGACAGCTTATAGTCCTCGCTGGTGGTGGCGCTGCACCTGCTGTCGCCCGCCGCCGCCGAGCCCAAGTGGGGCTCGCTCAGCCAGGCGCTCATCTTCCATCAGGTGAGAAGGGAATATCGACAGCTTATAGTCCTCGCTGGTGGTGGCGCTGCACCTGCTGTCGCCCGCCGCCGCCGAGCCCAAGTGGGGCTCGCTCAGCCAGGCGCTCATCTTCCATCAGGTGAGAAGGGAATATCGACAGCTTATAGTCCTCGCTGGTGGTGGCGCTGCACCTGCTGTCGCCCGCCGCCGCCGAGCCCAAGTGGGGCTCGCTCAGCCAGGCGCTCATCTTCCATCAGGTGAGAAGGGAATATCGACAGCTTATAGTCCTCGCTGGTGGTGGCGCTGCACCTGCTGTCGCCCGCCGCCGCCGAGCCCAAGTGGGGCTCGCTCAGCCATGCGCTCATCTTCCATCAGGTGAGAAGGGAATATCGACAGCTTATAGTCCTCGCTGGTGGTGGCGCTGCACCTGCTGTCGCCCGCCGCCGCCGAGCCCAAGTGGGGCTCGCTCAGCCAGGCGCTCATCTTCCATCAGGTGAGAAGGGAATATCGACAGCTTATAGTCCTCGCTGGTGGTGGCGCTGCACCTGCTGTCGCCCGCCGCCGCCGAGCCCAAGTGGGGCTCGCTCAGCCAGGCGCTCATCTTCCATCAGGTGAGAAGGGAATATCGACAGCTTATAGTCCTCGCTGGTGGTGGCGCTGCACCTGCTGTCGCCCGCCGCCGCCGAGCCCAAGTGGGGCTCGCTCAGCCAGGCGCTCATCTTCCATCAGGTGAGAAGGGAATATCGACAGCTTATAGTCCTCGCTGGTGGTGGCGCTGCACCTGCTGTCGCCCGCCGCCGCCGAGCCCAAGTGGGGCTCGCTCAGCCAGGCGCTCATCTTCCATCAGGTGAGAAGGGAATATCGACAGCTTATAGTCCTCGCTGGTGGTGGCGCTGCACCTGCTGTCGCCCGCCGCCGCCGAGCCCAAGTGGGGCTCGCTCAGCCAGGCGCTCATCTTCCATCAGGTGAGAAGGGAATATCGACAGCTTATAGTCCTCGCTGGTGGTGGCGCTGCACCTGCTGTCGCCCGCCGCCGCCGAGCCCAAGTGGGGCTCGCTCAGCCAGGCGCTCATCTTCCATCAGGTGAGAAGGGAATATCGACAGCTTATAGTCCTCGCTGGTGGTGGCGCTGCACCTGCTGTCGCCCGCCGCCGCCGAGCCCAAGTGGGGCTCGCTCAGCCAGGCGCTCATCTTCCATCAGGTGAGAAGGGAATATCGACAGCTTATAGTCCTCGCTGGTGGTGGCGCTGCACCTGCTGTCGCCCGCCGCCGCCGAGCCCAAGTGGGGCTCGCTCAGCCAGGCGCTCATCTTCCATCAGGTGAGAAGGGAATATCGACAGCTTATAGTCCTCGCTGGTGGTGGCGCTGCACCTGCTGTCGCCCGCCGCCGCCGAGCCCAAGTGGGGCTCGCTCAGCCAGGCGCTCATCTTCCATCAGGTGAGAAGGGAATATCGACAGCTTATAGTCCTCGCTGGTGGTGGCGCTGCACCTGCTGTCGCCCGCCGCCGCCGAGCCCAAGTGGGGCTCGCTCAGCCAGGCGCTCATCTTCCATCAGGTGAGAAGGGAATATCGACAGCTTATAGTCCTCGCTGGTGGTGGCGCTGCACCTGCTGTCGCCCGCCGCCGCCGAGCCCAAGTGGGGCTCGCTCAGCCAGGCGCTCATCTTCCATCAGGTGAGAAGGGAATATCGACAGCTTATAGTCCTCGCTGGTGGTGGCGCTGCACCTGCTGTCGCCCGCCGCCGCCGAGCCCAAGTGGGGCTCGCTCAGCCAGGCGCTCATCTTCCATCAGGTGAGAAGGGAATATCGACAGCTTATAGTCCTCGCTGGTGGTGGCGCTGCACCTGCTGTCGCCCGCCGCCGCCGAGCCCAAGTGGGGCTCGCTCAGCCAGGCGCTCATCTTCCATCAGGTGAGAAGGGAATATCGACAGCTTATAGTCCTCGCTGGTGGTGGCGCTGCACCTGCTGTCGCCCGCCGCCGCCGAGCCCAAGTGGGGCTCGCTCAGCCAGGCGCTCATCTTCCATCAGGTGAGAAGGGAATATCGACAGCTTATAGTCCTCGCTGGTGGTGGCGCTGCACCTGCTGTCGCCCGCCGCCGCCGAGCCCAAGTGGGGCTCGCTCAGCCAGGCGCTCATCTTCCATCAGGTGAGAAGGGAATATCGACAGCTTATAGTCCTCGCTGGTGGTGGCGCTGCACCTGCTGTCGCCCGCCGCCGCCGAGCCCAAGTGGGGCTCGCTCAGCCAGGCGCTCATCTTCCATCAGGTGAGAAGGGAATATCGACAGCTTATAGTCCTCGCTGGTGGTGGCGCTGCACCTGCTGTCGCCCGCCGCCGCCGAGCCCAAGTGGGGCTCGCTCAGCCAGGCGCTCATCTTCCATCAGGTGAGAAGGGAATATCGACAGCTTATAGTCCTCGCTGGTGGTGGCGCTGCACCTGCTGTCGCCCGCCGCCGCCGAGCCCAAGTGGGGCTCGCTCAGCCAGGCGCTCATCTTCCATCAGGTGAGAAGGGAATATCGACAGCTTATAGTCCTCGCTGGTGGTGGCGCTGCACCTGCTGTCGCCCGCCGCCGCCGAGCCCAAGTGGGGCTCGCTCAGCCAGGCGCTCATCTTCCATCAGGTGAGAAGGGAATATCGACAGCTTATAGTCCTCGCTGGTGGTGGCGCTGCACCTGCTGTCGCCCGCCGCCGCCGAGCCCAAGTGGGGCTCGCTCAGCCAGGCGCTCATCTTCCATCAGGTGAGAAGGGAATATCGACAGCTTATAGTCCTCGCTGGTGGTGGCGCTGCACCTGCTGTCGCCCGCCGCCGCCGAGCCCAAGTGGGGCTCGCTCAGCCAGGCGCTCATCTTCCATCAGGTGAGAAGGGAATATCGACAGCTTATAGTCCTCGCTGGTGGTGGCGCTGCACCTGCTGTCGCCCGCCGCCGCCGAGCCCAAGTGGGGCTCGCTCAGCCAGGCGCTCATCTTCCATCAGGTGAGAAGGGAATATCGACAGCTTATAGTCCTCGCTGGTGGTGGCGCTGCACCTGCTGTCGCCCGCCGCCGCCGAGCCCAAGTGGGGCTCGCTCAGCCAGGCGCTCATCTTCCATCAGGTGAGAAGGGAATATCGACAGCTTATAGTCCTCGCTGGTGGTGGCGCTGCACCTGCTGTCGCCCGCCGCCGCCGAGCCCAAGTGGGGCTCGCTCAGCCAGGCGCTCATCTTCCATCAGGTGAGAAGGGAATATCGACAGCTTATAGTCCTCGCTGGTGGTGGCGCTGCACCTGCTGTCGCCCGCCGCCGCCGAGCCCAAGTGGGGCTCGCTCAGCCAGGCGCTCATCTTCCATCAGGTGAGAAGGGAATATCGACAGCTTATAGTCCTCGCTGGTGGTGGCGCTGCACCTGCTGTCGCCCGCCGCCGCCGAGCCCAAGTGGGGCTCGCTCAGCCAGGCGCTCATCTTCCATCAGGTGAGAAGGGAATATCGACAGCTTATAGTCCTCGCTGGTGGTGGCGCTGCACCTGATTGATTGATTTTTTTTAATTTTTTTATTTAAATGGCACTTCAACGACTTACTCACTACGACATACACAAACAAAAATCACATACAGTTTTAGGAATTGTGAGTTCGTCACTTACAGAAGTGCACAGCACTAGCACAGAATCAAATAGTAAGTACCTACATCATTATCGTTAGGTTATGAACGAAAGTAAGAGTGAAAGTAGCA
Source organism: Apamea crenata (assembly GCA_949629185.1). NCBI lineage: Eukaryota > Metazoa > Arthropoda > Insecta > Lepidoptera > Noctuidae > Apamea > Apamea crenata. The sequence continues at coordinate 12,823,591 of OX451377.1, forward strand.
TTAAAAATTAAAATAAGCGATGCTTTTTAGTGATTAATTAATTGATTGAGTTGATTTGATTGATTGTTGATTGATTGATTGTTTTGATTGATTCTATATAAATCGATATATAAGGATAAATCATATATCGATTTATATAGAATACATATATCGATTTAAATAGGATACTAGCTGACCCGGCAAACGTTGTTTTGCCATAATTATACATTTTTTCTAGGAAATATTTTTTTTTTGTATAAAAAATAGATGTTGGCCGATTCTCAGACATACCCGAAATGCACTCAAAATTTCATACAAATCGGTCCAGCCGTTTCGGAGGAGTTTGGTAACAAACATTGCGACACGAGAATTTTATATATTAGATATCTAGATAGGCCTGATAGGACGATATACAGATAGGCTCCTCCATATAAAAATCTTCAACCCCTTTAAAAAGAAAAAAAAAGTACGAAAATATGTGTCCTACCATAAAAAGTAAACATGCATACTACTTTTTCACGTGGCTGTACTAATAATAGTTAACTTACGGTTTCATATAAGTATCTTGTTCGTGTCGATGGCACGACTGAATTTTATATCTTGGTGGCCCAAAACTTAAGAGCATTTACAAAATGAAATGTCTTATTTAAAAAAAGATGATTGGAAATCTCTGTTTCTCTACTGATATGGAAAGAGAACGGAGGGCGTTGGCTGTCCCATGCAAAATGTTGGCCCGCAGGTTTGCACGTTGTACACCAGAAGTTAAAGTGACTCTTTTTAAGGCTTTTTGCCAATCTCTATACACCTTTGCGCAAAGGTCATACAACGCCCTCAGAGTTCAATATAATAATGCCTTCAGAATGTGGTTGGGTCTTCCACGTTACTGTAGTGCATCAAGAATGTTTGCCGAAGCACATACTGAGTTCAATACCATCCTGCGAAAAAGGATGGCGTCTATGATGCGCAGAGTGCGTGGGAGCGTCAACGGCATTTTGAAGGTCATCAGTAAGAAGCCATGTTGCGCCATTATGGCGCATTGGGTACATGTGCATGAAAGAAAGAAAGGTTACTTACTAACATAGCTTATAAGTGTGTATTACTAACATCATATGGATCAAGTAAAGTTTTTATTATAACTTCTCAAAAATGAACTTTATTTTTTAACCTGTGCATAATAAAAACTTTTGTTTTAACTAACAACTACCTAAACATTCCCAGGTCCGCAAATACCTGCTACTGCTGGACCCTCGTCGCGAACACGTGAAGTTCTGGCGACCACAGATGTTGTTACTGATCGCCTCTCCGCGACAGTCCGCGCCGCTCATCGACTTTGTTAACGATCAGAAGAAGGTATTAACAGTTTTTTTTTTTTTGTTTAGCCTATACCTACTGTCCCACGGCTGGGCAAAGGCTTCCCCTAAGTCATTCCAGAGATTCCTTTCCCGCGCCACCTCGAACCAGGCCTCGTGGTACGCGTCCAGGTCATCTCGCCACCGCTTTTTGGGCCGACCTCGGCGGCACCGTAATAATAAAATTCAAATTCATTTATTGCGAATATAGGTATGGAGAATACAGATGTTATCGAATAATTTCGGGCCGCTATATTCAGCCTTTCAGCAAAAAAGATATTACGATTTAAAAAAAAAAACACCATCCACCATCCACCACCAGGAATTGCCCCTCTGTTGTGCGACGTTGTCAAACATAGAAACGAACATTTGATGCGTATTCATTGCTGCTTTATAAAATAACTGTTTCTTGACAGGGCGGTCTCTTCGTGGTGGGTCACGTGAGGGTAGGGGAACTGGACGGATCGGGCGATCCTTTGGCAGATGAGCACAAGTACTGGCTCAAGTTAATCGATCATCTCAAGGTAAGCCATGAAAGAAAGAAAGAAAATAATTGTTTATTTGACACATGTCATAAGTCCACGCAGTATAAGCAAACATAAAATTAAAAAAAAAAACTGACAAAACTTGATTAAAAAAAAAAATAACACAACACAATACAAATGACAGCAATATAATGTGTTTTAGTTCACTATCATATTAGTTTTATCAATATGAAAGTTTGTGAAAATGGTAGAAAATTTGTCACTTTACCACGTCCACGGCCACGGCTCGGCGTATTTAGATTATTATACCTCGAAAAGTTTATGGTTAATCTGAATTTTAATATTATTCCGCATTAAATTATACGTCTACATCGTATATGCAGGTAAAAGCATTCGTAGAGCTGAGCCTGTCGTCGTCGGTCCGCTCGGGCGCGGCGCAGCTGGCCCGCCTGGCCGGCCTGGGTGCCATGAAGCCCGACACCGTGCTGCTGGGCTACCGGGACACGGCCACGCCTACTGACTTCTTTAGAGAGTAAGTACTGGATTAAAACAAGTACTGCTTACAAAGTTAACAATTTTCTTTATTATGTTAAATGGTATCAATAAGTAATATTGTGAAAGCCTACAATTAGCTTGACTTACTAATCCTAACTGTAATATTATAAATGCGAAAGTAAGTTTGTTTGTTAAGCTCTCACGCTAAAACGGCTGAACGGATTTGGATGAAATTTAGCACATGGGTAGACCATGACCCGGAGAAGGACATAGGCTACTTTTAATCCTGGATTGCAGACAGACTCGCGGGCAACAGCCAGTCTTTATATATGTAATTATAATTCTCCTGTACATGTCACTGGGCGTAAAACGCTGGAGTGACGATTTGGACTCGTTTGTAACAGATTGGCCTAGCACAAAGAAAAGTGGAAAAATATGGGGGAGATTTGCCCAGTAGTGGGACAATATAGGTTAATGGAAAAAATAAAATACCTATGTCACTGAACTCCTCATAAACGGCTGAACCGATTTTGGTGAATTTTTGTGTGTTTGAGTGAATCCCTGGACGGTTTAGATTCACATTTCAATCTCAGAAAGAATGAATTAATGAAAGAGTGAATTTCAAAATAAACCACTTTTTTTTTTTTGTTGAATATACTAGCAAAATCAATAAAAAATCTCTGTCCACAGCCCCCTATCCCCCTACAAAACCGACCTGTTCGACCTGGAAACGGGCGAGACGATCTTCCCGCTCCGCGCGGCGACCGCACCGCGACTGTCGGGCAGCGAGTACGTGCGCGTCGTGTCCGACGTGCTGTGCGTCAACAAGAACGTGGGCCTGTGCCGGCACTTCCACCTGCTGGACATGGCCAAGGTGGAGCGGTGAGTCGGACGAATTCAAAAATAACTTTCGTAAACTTGACGTTCTGTCACTTGCAATGCAAAGCAAGGGCGCAATATTACCGGGTCGTTCAACCCATAACGCGGGTGTAAAAAACGCTTAACGAAGCCGAGAGTCACTATAAGTGACTCCACGTCACTGATCACGTCATCTTTCAGCACTGGACTATACTTGGGAACCTTCTGATTACAGAGATATTGAAGTTCAAAATTCCAACTTCATTTTACGCATACAAGTTTTAAATGTTATAACTTTGAATATTGAATACCCCCACAACTATATGTAATAAGCACAATGTTTTGCGTGCGTTACATTGCGCGTCGGCAACGCGCAATGTAACGCACGCATAATCAGCGATTTTTCACACAAAAAAAAACGAGTCCCAGCAAAAATGTTTGCTCAATGTACTTAATTTTAATGTCCAGAATGCGTACATAAATGCTGTACGATGGGTCTCATGACACCCTGTATTGCAGTAAAACTCTTTCGAGCATCTCTGACTCCATATTTCGTTTCCTTCTTTGCAGTAAATCCCCATCTCTCCAATACATAGACGTATGGCTAGTCGAGGTCCTCTCCCCGAACTGCGACGAACCATTCACAGTGCGCGGCCTGTTCGCGCTACAGTTGGCAGCAGTAGTGCGCTCCGCTAGAGGCTGGCAACACTTGCGCCTGCGCCTGCACGCAGTTCACGTGCCTGCGCAACATCCTACTACTATACACGGTAAGTGTGGCAACACTGGCATGGCATAGAGATCAAGCATGACACAGTGCGCGGCCTGTTTGCACTACAATTGGCCGCAGTAGTGCGCTCTGCTAGAGTCTGGCAACACCTGCATCTGCTAGAGTCTGGCAACACCTGTGTCTGCGCTTACACACAGTACATGTACCTGCTGAACTACCCACCACTATTCAATAGGGTAAGTGTAGCAACATTGAAGCATATGAATTAGGTTTAAGAAAGAGATCAAGCTTGGCGCATAAATCACTCCTGTATTTCCGTTCCATTCACAATCACTCGAAACGCTTCCGCACCGTATCGAACATCAATCAATGTTATCGTAGGAGGTCTCTAAGCGCTTTTCACTGGTCATAAACCTGACAATTTAGACAGTTTAAATCAAATAGACGACTGCTGTTCTTCCATCAGCTGTTTGCTGTCGGGGCAAGATAAATCAGGTTATCGAAATGAGTTATTTTCGATACGATAGCCTGTCGGATGGTTGTGAATAGCTATGCAGATAATCTAATTCAAACAATATGCAATAGATGATAGACTGAATTCTGAGCCGAGTCCATTCAGATCATCCATTGACGCGCTAAGAAGAAAAATTATAGATTTAATTTCCTTGTATTATATTTTTTTTTTCAGCTCTCCATTTTTCTTTACTTTTGCCTCGATTTTTATCTTTATGTGTATGGAAGTGTTGCATTACTTAAGGTCGTATCGTTCCAGAAGCGGGTCGTACAGTGACGGTGGGTGAACATTCTGCGCTGGAGTCGCTGGGTGCCGGCCGGCCGCTCGAGGAGAGGCTCGACAAACTGCTCAACTTGCTGAGGATTAACGCCACTACACATATTGTAAGTTTATTCAAACTAGGCTGAGAATCAGCACTAGCCCGACCTTCACCACATCCTCCTAGTGCTTAAGCTGGGAAGAAAAGTAAAGGTAAAACATGACTGTGATCCTTTCTCTTAACATCTTTCATGCTTTGTGTGTGCATACTCATGTTTCTGACATATAAATGAACTCTGAAGAAGTGGCGCAACAAACTCCCCAGCAGCACAGCTGTCTGCAATCGCCGAAGAATCAGCAGAATCGGCGAATCGGCAGAGATGTACCTATAATACTACACCCACATTTCACAAGTTATGTTTGAGTCCCATGTGATGGGGGGCGGGTCTATTGCTATCACCCGAGCATAAATCTAGACTCTAAGCTGCTACTGAGAAATTTCTGTTAGAAAAAACCCCAATAACACTTTGCCTGGTCCAGGAATCGAACCCAGGACTTCATACTCAATAGTAGCGCTCGCGACCACTAGACCAACGTCATTGTCGCCATGGCCGAGATTCGGTCTGGAGTACTTTATTTATAATAATAATAATAATTTTTTTTACGTCGTCGGATCGTCCTAAAAGGTTACCGCTGCCCTGGAACAGAAAGGGCTAAGGAAGGAACACAGGTGGGTTTTAGTCAGTAAGAGTCTGACACTCCCTTCCGCTCCACCCAGAGCGGGAGGGGTCATTTGATGATTTCCCATCCGCAAAAAAAGGACTTTATTTATAAAAAAATTAGTGTATAAACTAACAAAATGATTTCTGTCTGTTACAGGTGACCGAGTGGCCGAAATTAGATGATTCATATAGCAGATTTTCTAACGACGATGAGAACGGCATGTACCAACGAGTGCCTGTCGGGTATTTACAAATGTAAGTTCTATATCATTTACTTTCTATTGCAAACTTATTATTTCTAAGTACACAGTTATAGTACGTAGGGCGTCTATACTACCCTGAAAACTTCAAAATACCTACTTAGTACTTATAGCAATGCGATGTTCAATAGCTGGGTCAACCCCGGACGATCCAAATTTGGATCGACGCTCCACGATCCACGATCATGGATCGGAGATTCTTTCACACGATCCGAATTAGGAAACCCGCGACTGAAATCAGACTGTGAACTTTCTTAAAATTACGAGATTTGCTCCTCAGTGGTCAGGCTTACTTCTGCCGCCCTTGATCTCTTCCAGGTATTACCATAAGCCAAATAATACATGATATTTCATCGTCGTTCTATTTCCCTTGCAGTGTAAACAGTATAATAAAGCGGCGCAGTTCCGAGGCCACCGCGGTGACGTTCGTGCAGCTGCCCGCGCCGCCCAAGCTGACCAACACCGCTGTTGACGACTCCGTGTGTGAACATTACTTGAAGGTATGTTAACGCATTGAAGGACACTGAACGAGACACAATAGAAGTTTTATTGTTATTACGTCGAGGTGCGTTAAGTGTCCCGCAAAGGATTAACAATATTCAATTATTGTTAGTACAATACACACCATTCATCGTTGTGTTGGTATTTGATTCTTTCTCAATGAAATTATACTTACAACAATTTTTTAACCGACTGATGGACATTACTACGAACAGTATAAATCGCTGAAGGTGTCCAGAAGCGAACATTTATTTGAGCGTGTGGAAGTACAATATAAGTGTCCGTTCACACAGACCGGCTCGGAAAGGAGAGTAAAAATGTACTCTCCTCTCCGAGCCGCACCCCAATTGCGTAACACACAATCAATCGGAATCTGAATCATTTTGAAGCAAATTGCTAATCCATTGCTTCATAAGTTCGAAAAATTTGTCTGCTCAACACGTAAATAACGCAATGAATGTTGTTAAACTGTCAAAATGAAACCGATTCAGATTAATCGTGTGTTACGCAATTAGGGTGCCGGTCTGTGTGAACGGACACTAAAGGAATATTTTAAAACTCCACCCAAGACTCCTAGAGCTAGACGGATCCATGAAAGACGATGCTGAGCGCTTTAAAAATAAAACGATTCGTCTATAAGACAGTGCAAAACACGCATCCAAAATCGCGCAATTACATACCTTGCTAATAATTTTGGAGCTTTCCTACTTTATAGTCTCGGTGTGGGAGAAATCAATAAAACACTTCTATAAAAACCATATGACCCCATCTGAAATTGTATTCATATTCTGGTTTTCTGTTTTCAGGTGCTAGACGAATTCACGAAGGACCTCCCCCCTACAATCCTAGTGAGGGGCTTGAAGTCCGTCACCTCGACCGCGCTATAACAAGGGAGTGCCTGTGATGTATTTATTAGATAGATCTCTACCTTAAATTATATGATCTAGATTCTAAACAAGCGGACCAATTTGTACACATACTCAATTTTATAGGCAATTGTATAAGAGTGCGCACAAAACTATACAGGGTGGCAGGGACATCGACGCGCAAACTGTAACCATGACTTCAGCACATGAGTTGAGACACCATAGCGTAGAAATTGTTCGTCGGTTATCGAAAAAAAATCTTCTGTTTCATAGAAAAGTGCAATACCTACGCGGTCAAAATGTATGGAACAGCAATATTTTTTTTTTATAACCGACGAAAAATTTTGACGCTATGGGGTCTAAACTCAAGTGCTGAATCCATGGTTACAGTTTGCGCGTCGATGTCCCTGCCACCCTGTATTTGAATTCAGAACCTCAGATCATTTCACGGTGTTTGTATCTCTGGCAGCAGAGAACCAATAGCAACCTTATTGTAACGCCTATAAAGATCACTGTGATTTTGACAGTCATGCATAGTCAGAGGTAAGATAAGTTTGAAGGGACTGAAATTATCAAGTTATGGGATCACAAACTTAATATCATACATGATAAGGTTTTCGTAACCTGCGCGTGCGTTCATTTGACGTAATTTTGTGCGAATCCATTGAATAGGTAATTTCTCAGGCACATTCGGTCTTAAATTGACATATACACATTTAAAAGTATGACGAAAATCCTGAACTGGAAGAATGCATCACCAAAAATAACCCTGTAGAAAAAAATTACGATTAAACTTCAGTATAAATAATTTTCCCGTTCTACGGTTCAAAGCTTACCGGCTTTCTTTAAAAAACAATTCATAGGCGAGTCAATTTTAGTAAACTACCTTTACGAATTGATACATTTTCCATTTAAAAAGTTCCAGTTTACATTTTGACATAACGAACCCCCATAAAACGGTGCTCTTTTTGCTACATTTTTTTTTTCAGTTATTTTCTATCTTAGTTCTAACTAAAATATTTACTGATTTTTTACTCAATCACTTGGGATCGTTCCTTAAGAAGAAAAAAACTTATGTTAGAAATATAATTGCCTCTTAAATCAGCCATAGTGCCTATTTAGCCACCTTGCCACCTATTTAAAAAAACATAGCCACCTATTTAGAAAACATCGAGATTAAATACCTACCTACCATATGTTTTTACTTTATAGTCATGTACAACTGTTAAATCTATACTAATAATAAAGCTAAAGAGTTTGTTTGTTTGTTTGAACGCGCTAATCTCTGGCACTACCTACCAGACGGATATTTTTTTTTTTTTTGCATTTGCCTAATTCTTGAGGAAGGCTATTTAACATCACGCTAGGGCAAGGGCTTAACTTAGCTTTGTTTTAAATGTCGGAAAGAACGCCAAGTGAAAACGAACACTGTGAAACTTTTCGCGCGATATAAGTCCGGTGAGGGCAAATCTGACGACTTAAATCTTTGCGTCCACGATACTTATGCACACAACTCTGGATCACTATTTTAATTTAATTTAAAACACAAATCGGACAAGTATTACTATCTGGTGCAAACTATAGGTACGTTACCTAATAGAAAACTAGGCAAATTAAATTATGTCAATGAGGCCTTATTAACTTACGTATAAGGTTCATATTAGCTAAATCAATTTTTTTGTAACGTACGTGTCTGTCTTAGGCATTGACTGCCGACGCGGTCACCGGTGACCGCCAACAATAGATTTTCTATTATGTCTGTTGTCTGGCAGTCACCGTGTTAAATTATGCTTTCATTATTCGTCATATGCTTCCCAATATAGGGCAGGGGGCCTAAAGGTCCATTGCCCAATATCCGGTGGATTTGCAATTTTATGGGGATTTATTCACTGATACCCCTTATTTACAGGATTATCTTTAAATCCTTACCTTTTAAAATTATTTTTTTTGTTATATTTATTGGAGTTAATTTAACTTTTTTCCCCATTTACACAAGAATTAAAGAAATAAAAAGAAACATTATAAATCCTCATTTACTTCTATAATTGGATTATATTTATATTTAACCCACAAATGTCCATTAACCATTGACTAAAAAATATTAATATAAATTATAGATGCGGCATTTTTGGGTTGAAATACTAATTTTAAATAATTAAAAATATTATTGCTGATTTAGTTTAGTTACGAGTATTTATCATATTTAGTTTTTGACATGATTATGATTATTTTTTAAGATTTTGTAGTAATAAAAATTATGTATGTAATTAACACATTTATTAATATATTTTTGTAATAATCCTGTGATTTTTTCAGACTTTCTGTTACATATGATGCTCGACTATTTAATTTGAAATGTATTTAGTAGATTGTGCATGAAATGAATGGAATTATTTATCTATGAAATATCGATCAATTTGCTATAAATGTAGAATTCGCTTCATTTCAGCGTGCAATTTTGTTTTTCTTTATTTTCATTTCTTTCTTTAACTAGATAGCTGTCTAACACATATATTTAATATAAGTGCACACACAAAGCAAGCACCAAATTATTTTTATATAATAATATTGTATTTATGTATATTTTAGTTATGATTATTATTATTAAGTGTAATTTTAAAAACAGTATTTTATAGCAAAATGTGATATGACAATAAATCATTGACTTTATTTTTAATTTGGGTTTTTTTTTAATGTTTTTTATGAATGGGAATATTTTTATTTATAAGATAACACTAAAATAACAAAAATATATCCTAAATTAACTAAAACTATTTACAAACTAAACTATAGCGTCGAAAAATTCATCCGCATCGCTGTCGACTGGTAATGTACCCAAGACACTGGTTTTTTATTAATCCTGTTAAGAGTAACATTGCTTGGATATTTATTTTTGTACTTATATCCTATACCGTTCCACTGTTGGACAAAAGCCGCCCCCAAGTCCTTCCAGGAACTATTAAGATATTTATTGTAATTATCTCAATGTCTTCTGAGAAAAACGCTTGGAAAGTTTTCTCAATTGATTTTGCTGTCGATTCTCATTTGAAGTTTAACAACATCATCCGCCTACAGCAGTCCATCCTGGAAAGAGGCATCTCCAATCGTACGCCATTCAGTTCGTTTCTTGGCAACTTCCATCCAGCTGCTACTAGCCACTTTGCAAAGTTCGTAGCGCCACCTAGCCTGAGGGCATTCATTTCAACTTTTATGATTGATAAAATTGTGACAGTCACATAATGATCAATCGCACAGTAGTTAACGTATCATGTGATTTGGTAGCAGATTAACACCCGGTTTCTGAATTGAGAATGAAGTTAGGAACTTGTAAAACTCTACTTTAGCGTTACTTAGTGTGACACAAACTTGAATTTCGTGGGCTATCTTGTTAACAATTACTTTACTTAATTTTCTCATTCAGAAACCGGTCATGGCTCTAGTGGATTTTCAGTAGCTAGACGGGCTCGGCAATTTTGAGTAGCTAGACGGGCTCGGCAATTTTGCAGCACCTATCCAGCACCCTAATTGCGTAACACAGTTTGAATCACAATCTGAATGATATTGCTAATCCATTGCTTCATATATTGGAAAAAAATGTCTGCTCAACAACGTACATTCAATGTAATTCATTCTTTTTTTCGTTTCGTTGATGAACTGTCAAAATGAAAGACATTGATATTGTTAGTGTGTTACGCAACCACTCCGCGGGTGTAACTGTTCAAACGCGTAATAGGAGTGCTGGGATTCAGGGCTAGCTTGATAAATATAAAAACATTTATTTAGATTTCACTTTGTATTCTATTTCTCCTGTCACAATGTCAACTAAATCTTAGAGCGAATTATTACTAAATAATGTAATAATAAATTATATTTACAATATTTTTACACAGTATTTAATCACATTTCAGTAACTGTTCTTAAGTACCTGTATGGCAATTTAAAATATTTTAAACTAGTACAATAACACCAATGAAATGCTTCATTGGTGTTATTGTACTAGTTTAAAATCTGAGACCGGTCTGAAGACCGGTCTGAACGTAGGCTCTCCGAACTGCCGCGCCTGTTCTCTCGCTCACACTCGCCTCATGTCACCATTTGGTTCCTAAGCAATGTTATTGGGCAGCCTTCTGCTCAAAGTTCGGACAGGCCATGATTCACGGGCCGTATTGTACCTAAGTATAATGTCTTCTATGAACTAATAGATTTGGTCTTTAACTCATTCCGATATCTATTTAAATATTTAGTATAATCAGCTTATAATGTTCCCACTGCTGGGACACAGGCCTCCTCTCTTTGAGAGGCAGTAGGCTGTAATCTACTACGCAGGCCCAGTGCGGGTTGGTATATATCACATGTCTTCGAATTTTTGTTCCTAGGACATGCCGGTTTCCTCACGACGACTTTTTAGCACTAGGGACCATTTAATGATCACAATATCCCATAGGACAAAAGTCGATTAGGATTTTACTTTCATTTTATAAATCTTTATTAATGAGATACATATTTAAAATCACAACGAAAGTAAAATTAAAAGAATCTTATCTATTATTAAATATTATATTCTGGGTTGTTTTTTTTTTGTCTTTTTTTATTGCAGACACTCTTAACGTGCACGGCTTTCTACATCGATCTAACATGTACACTTTCAACGTGAATGATGGAACCAATATTTTGTAACAATTTTGTGTTATCGCCTTGTTGCTAATCGTAACTAAATACTTCTATAAATTACTGTTTAAGAATGTCAAACGTAACCCATATTGTGTCCTCAGAGCAGAATATCGTAGTTACTAATGTAATTAGACATGGTCTATGTTATAACAATGCAAAACTTTAACCGTAGCGACCGACTAATGCCATAACAATTGAAATTCAAAGTACGTAGATACGGTTGAAATTCGTTTACCACTAGAGAAATTGAAACGCCGCGTGATTTTATATTGTTGGCTCTTCGACGGTCTGTGCTGACCAAGATAAGGCACATAAGTACCTACTGAAGTGCGCTATCGCCTATCATAGACATAGTTTTCTGTCTTGTTGTTCTGGCGAAAACTGAGGTTCTGGGTTCGTTCCTCGAGTTAGTAAAGGTCATTGGAGTAACGTTTCTCCATTAGGACGTCTTAGTAGCAGTCCGGTTTTGAATTCTGGATTTTCTGTCCGGTTAGTGTCTATATGTTCGCCCCCTACAACATGGGACTTTCAATATAACTGTCGTTTAAATGAACTATACCTCTGTCTACCCGTTTCGAGAATACAGGATGTTAGGATCATAGAACAACGGGATTGCTACATCTCCTGTCAGTGGTAAACGGTCTTAAAGATGCCAAAGACTGCACCGACTTTAACTCCTCAGGAGACAACGGTCTACCTCTGAACTCATCTTCAATATCCTGAAGGGTCCTATCCTTAGTTTCCGGTAGTAAATACCATACCACAACAAAACTATACGCCATCATAGACGCATAAAATATGTACAACCCATACAAATGTATGGTACTCAACAGAAATGGCACAGTTTTAATAGTAACAAACAAATTCGTTGAATAAAACAATACACTAATACCACCGGCTAAGCTACGATATTCCAAGGGAAATATTTCACCAGCTATAATAAAACATAACGGTAATGAACCAGTAGCTACTGCAAACATATGAATATGTACTATAGAGATACCTAAACTAAATTCATCTGGAGGAATAAACCCAGTTTCCTTCGCGTAGGAATATGAAGCATTTGCTAATAAAGCAAAAATGTTTATACACACTGTTACACCTAATATAGTTCGTCTTTTCACTTTCTGTATCACGTATAAAGCCGTGGTATTCGCTACTATTCTATGTACGTCTAAAGTAAGTACTAATAATGGTATGTTAGAGTCTTTTCCGACAATTTTGTGGAATAAATCTATAGGGTATGCTACGAGCATGTTTATCCCACTCCATTGGCCCAAAATGTATATGTGTATCATTATGATGATCGGTTTCAAAAACTCCTTTTTCTTAACTGTCATTTTGAAATTCTCTATTTGGTTTCTGAACTTCTTTATCAAAGATTTCGTTTGCCTCATTTCTGCTTTTGCTTCCTTTAGCATTATGCTCGCTTCAATGATTCTCCTTAGCTCTTCCTCTTCAGTATCTCCTCTGAGCCATCTAAAAGACTGTTTGCAAGCGTCATACCTTCCTTTTTCTGCCAACCAGCTGGGCGATTCCGGCGAATATACGACAATGAATAGATCTACGAATGATACACAACCGCATATTAATGCAGTGGTTTGCCAAGCGAGGTAGGATCCTAAGCAATGGACAGTCATCACTGCAGAAGCTATAGACACTGATATAGTCATTAAAAAGGCTCCTCTGTTCTTCGGGCTGGTATATTCCCCTATTAACAGTGAACCCAGTGAAGTGCACATGCCCATACATAGTCCTTGAAGGAATCTGGAAAGCAGGAGGATGGTGATGCTGTTGGCAAAGTAGATGGCAGCCCAGCCGAAGATTAGTGGCACGATGGACACAAGGTTGGCGATCCTCCTGCCATATCTGGACATGGTTGGTGGTGCTAGGAAGTTGCCGAAGACCAGGGAGATGCCGGGAATTGCCGCTGGAAACAAAATAGAAGATAAAATAACTAAATAATAAAGATGACGACAAGTTGGCAGATTTCATGCTTTGATCACCATAAGTCTACAAAGCGTGATGATTTTGAAAATACTGCTGTTTGTAGAACTTTGGATTTTTGGAGCCCTATGCGGCTATATTCGCCTGTCGCATCTCAGGGTACAACCAGCAAGTTTGTCTAAAAAGCTTGCACTGACCGTTCGGCTAATCTATGAATACATTGATTAGATGGATAACACTTGATATTTTAGAATTATTCTAAATGAATACAAGACATATTTTAATAATTAATTTTTTGCTTCTCATGACATGAAACTCTGTGACACCGTCAGTCAAGGGTCAAGGAGATCGTTAAGATAATGAAAACGTAAACTATAACGCGCTGGTTTTAACTGCAATCTGATAAAGTTAGTTACATACCAACATACGCTTTGTTTATAAACAATTAACTTCATCATTCGTCCTCGTCTAAAGCTGAAAACCTTTTGCACAGTAGTGTACCTAAATGTAGTCCCTTATTTAGTTTCGAACATGTAACCCCGCGTGATGTAGTTAATGTTTTTAATACACTTAAGTCTAAAAACACCGGTGATTATTGGGGCATCTCCACTAAACTTATAAGTAATATAATAGACATCGTAGCCCCCTATCTAGCTGTTACTTTTAATAAATGTGTTGATTTAGGAACTTTTCCTGACCTCATGAAGAGTAGTAAAGTCATACCATTATTTAAATCAGGTAATAAGAATGACGTTGGCAATTTCAGGCCTATTTCTATCTTACCTGCATTTAGCAAAATATTTGAAAAGTTAATACTCAAGCAGCTGCTAAGACATTTTAATTTAAATAGCCTCCTCCATAATGAGCAATATGGCTTTACAAAAGGTCGTTCAACTACAGATGCGGGTGTTGCTCTGTTGAGACACATATTTGATGCATGGGAGAAATCACAGAATGCTATTGGAGTTTTCTGTGATCTCTCCAAAGCCTTTGATTGCGTGCACCATGACACGCTTTTGCGTAAATTACGTCATTACGGTGTCCAAAACGAAGCTCTCAACGTAATTATTTCGTATTTACAAAATAGGGTCCAATGTGTAGATGTTAATGGTGTGAAATCATCCGGGCTACCAGTTCAGTTAGGTGTTCCGCAAGGCTCAATACTGGGTCCATTCTTGTTCTTAGTTTACATTAATGATTTACCATTCCATTTGACGGGCATCTGTGATGTTGTACTGTTTGCGGATGATACCTCTCTTATTTTTAAAGTAGACAGGAATAGACAAGATTTTGACGACGTAAACAGTGCACTCTCAATAGTTACAGATTGGTTTACGTCAAATAACTTAGTTCTCAATGCCAAGAAAACCAAATGTGTAAAGTTCGCCTTACCGAATGTTAGAAACCTAGGACCCAACATCGTCTTAGATAAAGAGGTGCTTGAAACTGTAGGCTCGGCAATTTTTCTAGGGCTAACAGTAGATGCCAAACTTCAGTGGGGACCTCATATATCAAGTCTAGCAGGAAGGCTCAGTTCGGCTGCCTACGCCGTCAGGAAAGTAAGACAATATACTGACGTTGATACAGCTCGTTTAGTCTATTTTAGTTATTTTCACAGCGTTATGTCCTACGGTATTCTGCTGTGGGGCAAAGCCGCTGATATACAAAATATATTTGTCCTTCAAAAGCGAGCTGTTCGAGCAATTTACCAGCTAGGTGCCAGAGTTTCTCTAAGAGATTTCTTTAAAGATATTGGTATTCTCACGGTTGCATCACAATTCATCCTTGCCAACATTTTATATATTAGGCAAAATTTACACTTGTACACTAAAAATAGTGATATTCACAGTGTTAACACTAGAAATAAGGACAAACTACGTGCCCCCTTTCACCGGCTTCATAAGGTTCATAACTCATTTGTTGGGCTTGGTATAACCTTTTATAACAAGATACCCTCTTCTTTTCTAGACTTGCCTTTTAATGCGTTTAAAGCTCAACTAAAATCCAACCTTTGTTCAAAGGCATACTATTCTATCAACGACTACTTAGACGATAAGAATAGTTGGTCACCCTAGTTTAACGCAAGACAATGTTTATGTTCCTTCTCCAGAATTAGCTTACTGCAGAACCCAGCAATGCATAAATGTGTAAGCTGTCACGCCCTTTATGCCTGGAGGCTTTTATTTGGGTAGTAAGTTTTTTTATTTACATTTTAATTAATTATTTTTTAGCTTGAGTACGTATAGTTTTTATTATATTTGTTGGTATATTGGCGTGGCTAGCTGACATATTATGGCAAATAATTAAATTTTATGTTCTGGTTTTGTAATGTTAATTACCGAACATAAGTACCTAGTATTGTATACATTCAAGTATTTTTTTAAATTGAACAGACAGCTGTGCTGCTGGGGAGTTTGTTGCGCCACTTCTTCTTCCCAGCAATAGCACTAGGAAGTGGTGAAGGGCGGGCGTTTTTGGGGGACTGTCTTTTGTAATTTTGACGTTCAAAAAGTGCTGATTCTCAGCCTAATTTGAATAAATGACTTTTGATTTTGATTGATTTTTGATCATAGACAGGCGACAGCAAATACTGATATAGTCTGCAATATGGCGAATAACACGTGTTTGTTCACTCAAAAGATCTGCCGATGTATTTTATTGCCTGTGAAAATCTCACCTTGGAAACTTAGGTGAAATGAGTTGTCAATAGTGGCAATCAGACCATCCTTGAAATGAAATCAGGTGAAATGCCAGCTCACATCAACCCCACTGCACATAAGTTTTCACAATGAGATTGTTACAGAATATACCGGGCCATCTTTCCTTACCTACTTAGCAGTGGGTCAACGGCGATTATAAAAAGAGTAATGGATGGACGTTAGCATGTTGTTGGGGTAAGGTGGAATTACAGAAGAGAGAAGAAGGTAGAGTTATAGTGCCATCAACGACATGCATAGATGCCCTGCCTAGACACTTTTTCTTCAATGCCTTGGTTCTACAATTGGTTGATTGACATTGAAAACATCGTAAGAAATAAACTAAACAAAAATCTCAATCAGGCAATTGGTAAATCTTTCTTCCTTCTGTGTCTAAGAGGCGTTTGTTATGCTCTGCAGTGAGACAGTTACAAACAGTTATTAAACCCCGGATGTGCTAAGGTAGCCCCCGAAATTCAAATTTTTCTTACGTTTTTGCAGTTGTCAGTGTCAGTCTGTGTCAGGTTATATGTTAATTAAAATATGATTCCCGACCGCAACAAAAATGGTTTTACAGAATTATAATCATTAAAATCCAATCCAATACAACTCCTAAAAATTACAATTGGCCTCAAATGTGAGGCTAATTGTAATTAATTGCAATTTATTGCATCACTGCTTTCCATCAGGCGGGATCGCAGTCAAGCACTAGTTTATATCATGAACTGATTTTTTGCTCCATTTGGTGTAATCCCTGTATGGCGTTTCTGTGTGAGAATAAATAAAAAAATCATTAAATAAAATGTGCTGATTTCATGAAATAGGCATTCAATATTATAGGGTAATATGATCTTAGTGAGAATATGATTGTATTGATGATTTTTATGACTATAATTCATTAAATAAATATTTCTTACAGCTGATGGTGTAGTATTCTTTTTAGTTACTCAATATTCTACTGGGGTGATTGGAGTCATGCGCTAGGTAAATTAAAAAAAAATCGTTTCTTTAGGGAAGTTGTTTGTTAAGATGAGTACAATCATATGTTTAAGTATCGGACACTAATGTACACAGACACGAAAAATTAATAATGAAGAACGCGCGTAACGTAGGTCACACGACCAGTTGTTCTCCTAAAGTACGAAACGGATGTCATTGCGGTTTGCGCCAGTTCAATAATTTAAAGTAGTAATGGTTACCAACCTATCCAAGAGCCAGATGTGTCATCGATGGGTATGATGGACCCTGGGCTTCTGAGCTGCTGTAGCAAGGCGGTGGTGAATCCCACCACCAGACCAGACCCAGCCATGTTCAGGGACACACCTGACGTCACGAAGCACTGGAATATTCAGAATAAAAAGCCGTAATTTGGTATAATTTGAAGAAGCATAGATGGCATGGAAACCTAGAACCAAAAAATCGAAGACATGTGACATCTATCAATCTGCATTTTGTCCGCCCACTCCCTCTTGAAGGGAGTAGGCCTGTGTCCCAGCAGTTGGAACACTATAGGCTGGTTATTCTATCTATAGAAGGAAGGTGCTTTAAAAAAGGCTTCCGAGAGTGGTGCTGATTTAATACCCTCATTACCGTTACCACGACGGCTCGGCTACCACGATGTTTTAACATGGTATGCTCATAACTAGATCGTGCCTATACACGAGGAGAATAAAAGCAGCTAATGGAAAAAGAAATTGCCTGATCGCTAAATCCCTTCCTATAGAATAATGGGGGTGCGTAATAAGCCCATAGCGACCCTCTCAAAGGGAGGAGGCCGGTGTCCCAGCAGTAATTCGGTAACCAACCACGCGGACCTACTGAAAAAAATCAGTGGTATCATTTGTCATGTTGGCTGTACCTTCTCTAAATATAGGTACGTCTATCTCTTTCTCACTTGAAATATTTTGGCACGGTGATTTCATAGGAATAGGAATTTAGTATTCCTATCACGAACTTATTGGGCCTAACGGATATTATATAGTGTTTCTCGCTAGTCATTTCCATTTGTATGACTCCTTAGAGCCGGCGTTGCTGACTGTACGTGACATTCCTTTTAGTTCTTGCATACTCTAATGAGCAGAGGTGGCTGGCTGCGACTTTCGAGTTGTAGGTCGTAGGTTCGAACCAAGACAGGCGCTTTACTTTGTGTAAGCTATTTCATCATCTCTACTCCCAAAACGGTGAAGGAAAACACCGGGAGGAAACCGGTATGTCCTAGAACCAAAAAATTCGAAGACATGTGACATCTACCAACCCACATCCCGGCCCGCCTGGTAAATTGTGTGTGTGGGAAGTGGGAACATTATAGGCTGATTAGGTCCAAATGGGCTCGAGCATGAGGCTGTGGCAGCAGCATCTCTGCCAGATAATGTCATTAAACTTCGATATTGGCGCCGATTCCCTTGTTCACCGACTAAACTAAATTTAAGTCAGTGCATCTTTTTCTTTCTATTTCATTAAGAAAAGGACAGAAGATAAATATTAGTTTAGTCCTGTCAAATTAGTCAGCGCCTGACGTAAATTGACGTATTTTAAGTCGCCGTGTTTATAATCACGTCTAAACTGTCTATGGAGTATCTTAATTTGACAGGACTAAACTAATATTTTATCTTCTGTCCTTTTCTTAATGAAATAGAGAGAAAAAGATGCACTGAACTTAAATTTAGTTTCGTTTGTAGACAAGGGAATCGGCGCCATTATCAACCAAAACCAACCGTGCTGAAGAAAATAACCATTTGATTGCTGAGCATTGAGATGATGGCAAACAGAGATAAGCGAAAACGTAGGTAAAATGCCGAGCCTAATTAATAGGAATGGTACCAACCCTGACTTACAAGTTGTAGGTCGTGAGTTCAAATTCAGGCAGGCGCTTTACTTCGTGCGTTTAATTTCATCACCACTGCTCTCGAAACGGTGAAGGAAAACATTGGAAGGAAACCGGCATGTCCTAGTACCAAACGATTCGAAGACATGTGACATCTACTAACTCGCATTGGGTCCGCGTAGTGGATTACGGCCCACTCCGTCTCACCGAGAGGAGGCCTGTGTCCCAGCAGTGGGAACATTACAGGCTGACTATATATGGGTGATAATGATTGTTCTTGTTCCGGAAAATAATTTTATTTTGCTTTGGATTTATCAACAACGGAAGATTTCAGTACTCGAATAGTTAATGATAAGGTTATTATTAACTATTCGTGGACCTAGCTACTTCCTACATGCTTATTATAAGTACCAATATACCTACCTATATTCAAAATTTATTTATGTTTCAAATTGACGGTATTTCAAGTTAAACAAATTTCAACTTTATTTTAATGGAGATTAAGTTGATTTCAGAGTGACTAGCACTATTGAAAAAGTTATAAAAATGTTTGAAGTTGTAGCGTAAACTGAACTTTATTTTGTAGGAATAAAGTTATTTTTCCATAAACACATATTTGTTTACATTTTGGCCAATATGTCACGATATTAGATTATGTACTTAACGTTAAAGTTAGGTGTTGTAATTATTTAGGTAGTTAGGACCCACATGAGTATTAATTTACTATAGGCTTTTTTAATAATATCTAAACACACAAGTACCTGGTCTACCTCATCCTCATCTGCCTGGCTTTTCCCAACTATGTTGGGGTCGGCGTCCAGTCCAACCGGATGCAGCTGAATACCAGTATTTTATATGGAGCGACTGCCTATCTGACTTAGAATACCTACCTATTTTATTAAAATTCCCTACCTAATGGTTCAATGCGAAAGTCTGTTCATATTTTAAAGTTTTCACGCAGAAACTGATAGCTAATATTATTTAAAGAACTGTAAAATGGCTTTTCACAAAGAATAAGCTTTCCATTTTCATTTCCTGGCTGCATTCTTCGATAAATCGATGCCAGATTTAATGCAGTCACATGGCAACTGCAAAGTGCGTTATTTATTTACAAACGCTTGACCCAAAAATAGAACTTAACCCGCCAATCCGCACAGACCATCATGGTCCATTCAGGATTAGCAACAGATAAAAAACAAAACACAAACCTGCTTCATAAATGGAGTAATCCATGTTTTTGAGCTTTCCATCTTCACACTATTCTTAACAACATTATCACACGACTTCTGTCCTCCAATTCCGACACATATTTGAAACGCTCCCGCTTGATAAAGGTTCACATAACCTCTGAAATGATACTGATACAGATGCAAAATGTTGGAAGTACTGAATATTAGCTTCTCATTGGTTCGACCTTGGTTCAACGAGTTCTATTTTAGAATGAGCTGTCAATATTGTTTTTAAAGCTTGCTGCTAATTGGTTGGCGCGTGTTTCAATTGATGGGTGGGGTTAAGTTACAGTTGCGGTTGGGTTTCGGATGGGTTAGTGAGCTTGTGGTTACAAAGCCCGATCTTTTTGTAAGTAGTTATGGGAAAACTTTAATTTTTCAAACTTTTAGCTATCTAAAGCTTTTGAGTCTGCCAACTGGTATATTTCTTTTAATGCTGACTACAAAGTTCGGTGCCTAAGCTTGAATAAAATAAAAGAGTTACTTAAACCATACCTATTTAAATTAATGGAAGTTTATCTGTACCTAATAATTCACGTGAAAATTTTAAAATTATTGAAGTTACAACGCCTAGCGGATATTGTGTTAATATTCCACTGGTTGCTAGAAATATTAGCGTAGGCGCCTTTTTATAGTGAAACGTGAAGTGAAACCTTCGAGAGAAGACACTAGGCAGACACTCAAATCTGCTCCTAGTCAGAGCCGTGTTAATGCTACTGCCGTCGTCACGCCATCAGTCAGGATGTTACAATTTTCGACCACGCTTCGCTCGTTCTTGCATTCTTTTTGTAAAAAAAATCCAAGGACAGCTTTACCTAATACCCAAGACAGGATGCTCCAATTTTCTACCTCATATTACTCGCTCTTGCAATCTCTTAGTAAGATAAAACATAGTCTTACCGATTTATACCTAATCTTTGTATTCTTTTTAATTTATTACACTCGTAGTTTTATCAAAGTGTTAATACCCTCCTTTTGGGGGATGCCGGACAGTGTTTATTATGTATTTATTACATAGGTAGATAAAGTGCTTCGAAATCGACATAAAAGTCTCATACACTGATACACTCCTAATAAAATGAAAACAGCACGTGCACAAAAATGATGTCATTTTAATAAACAGGGAATGAAATTAGTACGTAATCACTTAATCAGTAATCACTAATCGGTGTTGTTCGAAAACAAGTTCGAATGCAGTCATCATATTATTTGTACTTACGTAATCTAGGACTTGACACGAAGGACACCTGGACACCCGCGATGCCTTGTACCTAGGGGAATGGAAGGTAAGACGGAGCCTGCAGCTACGAAGGTCCACCTTAATCATTTTGAAAGGAATAACGCAATCTCTGAATGAGTGGTGTCATGGAGAAACTGTTCACGCTCCTTGCGTTTAATCCATCAACTCAGCCTATCGCAGTCGCATCCGCCTTCCGCATCCAGTCTGTCCCAGCCTCTTTCCTAAGGTCTTCGGTCTATTTAGCTGGGGAGCGTCACGCGCTATGCTTGCCGATACGCGGTCTCCACGCGGTTCGACAAACATGGCCAGCCCACGCCATATTTGCTTAGTCTGCAAGCTATGTCGGTAACGCGGTTCATACTCGGTAACCCGGATAATTTAATTTCTGATTTTATCCTTTAAAGAAACTCAGAGCGCGCTGAGCGACCTTGGATTTGTGGACCAGCCCAACAGTTAGCACCCACGTTAGCACTGTTTTATTAAGGAAAGTGTGTTTTTCCATGTTCTGATGTAAAATTGATTTTCAATTGACCTACAGTTTGCTTATAGATTGTGTTGTAGCGGTCTTTGATTTAGGACAAAAAAAAAAGAAGAAAATTTCAAGAAAAAAACATCTAAGAAAAGGAAAACAGGAAAGAAAACTGATGATGAAAAAGATTAAAAAAAACTTTTTTGCAAAAAAAAAAACAACCGACTTCCATAAAAGACACTACAGAGTGAAAAATAACTTTAATTTCGGAAATCGGTGCCGTTGGGTTTGCATTTACAAAGTTATTTTTTTTTTAATAAAAATACAGTAGAATCGAGAACATCCTCCTTTTTTGAAGTCGGCTAAAAAGAAAAATGACAGCTGACCGACGATGAAAACTTGTATTACAATCAAGTGGGAGATAGGTTCGATGTTCAGATTTTCGTTTATTGTGCTTACGCTGGCTGTGTCGAAGATGAGGATGAGGCAGTGTTTCTCTGTGAACAAAATGTTCTGACAGCTTTTTTATGCGAGTCCATTTTGCCTTCCTGTGAGGTCCGTTGTGCCTCGCTTATGAATGTATAACGGACCAATTTAAGCTTTTAGTTATCATCTAAATCTAAATCATCTACTATCTATGAATATTTTTAAGTCAATAAGTAGCGTAGAGTAAGTCAATGCTATAGATTATTTTTTTACTGTCTAAAATGCTGAATGGACTAAAAGAATTGGCTACATTTTAACTAAAGTATGGTGAACTGCAAAATTTTGTGCCATATCTAAACATGATATAAAACATGAAAGAAATTAATTTGATGAGGTTACCAACCGCACGTAGTATAGTCACTTGAAATATCCATAGATATAGGAAACTATGGAAATATCAGTTTAAAAAAGTATTTTTTCTGTGTAAACACAAATGTGATGAGTTTTGATATATAAACACGATAAAATCTCTTTTATTTTAATTAAGTACATCATTTTTAAATAATTATATCAATCACGTCTGCGAAGTTTCCCTAGCTAATTTAATATGTATGTAACTCAATAAATAAACCCCACCTAAAGAAATAAAATGATAGATATACTAATCTAACTAGTTGACATAATTATGATCTAATAACAAAATATACAATCGTGTATTTTATTAGTCATAACAAGGTAGGCCTGTTATCGAGACTCCCCAATCGATTACGTGCATGACTGGAGCATTTTCTCTGAAATGTTATAATAAGTCATTAATATTATGTAAACTGCATCTATCTAAGATATTGTTGTACTTTACTTACTTTTATTGGAACGAATTTCTTTTACGGAGCTTGCAGTGGGATTAAAATGGGAGAAATCGTCATGTAACGAAAAAGCGTTATGCCCTCTCCATGCAACTTTCCATTTATGTAATAGAAAGAGAGAGAGAGAGAGAGAGAGATAATTTTCATGATTTTCGAGGGTGCTGAAGCCGTTCGTGAGGTCAAAATGAAAATCCAAGATGGCGGCAGCAGTTTTTTTTTAATTTTTCGTCTTATGTGTCGTTTTCATGGTTTTGGGGTGTGCTGAAGCCGATATTGTCGTCAAAATGAAAATGCAAGAAGATTGGATCCACCCCTGCTTCGCACGGTTTTTACGATTTGACAAAACATCGAGATTTCTTTGCTAAATTTGTGTGAACGGTAAGCTAAGCTAACGTAAGCGGTCACATAGACAGTGAATTTTGATGCAGATAGATACGAAAAGCGACTTTATTTGATAGGCACTTAAGATGTTATGCAATTTCAATATTTAATTCTAATTCCGTCAAATACTAGATGACGATGACGAATTTAAAAAACACCAATACGTATAAAGAATGTTTAAATTTATTTGTAACAACAAAAATACTTAAAAACTACACTATAGGTTATCTAATCTTATAAGTACGTCGATCACAATACATCCAGAGATGACAATATAGACAACTTCATTGGTCCTCAGTCCTCACCTTTGTCCTCATTCTACATCAAATTGGAGTAGAGTACAAGAATACCTAACTATTTAGGGATCAACCAACTTCAATAAAGCGCATTGAAAAACATGCTGTAGCCACCATCCTACTTATAAACACCTATGAGGTTAATTGAAACTATATCCAGTCTTTCTTCAAGTTCAACATTACATACAACACTATTTACAAACATCACTCTTTCGATCACAATTCAGTTTACCATCTTAACTTTCACCTCTTCATCTACATTAACCTTATCGTCTTTGAACTTCCCATTATTGAAATAGTCTTCAATCTCCTGAAGAGTCCTATCCTTAGTCTCAGGTAACAGGAAGTATAAAGCCAACAAAGCCAGTCCCATAGCAGTGCCGAAAACAGCAAACGTTCCGTAGACTTTCAAGTTGATGAGTAAGTATGGAGTAATTTGGAGTCCTACCATTACTCCGAGGGATATGAAAGTCCCGGCTGCAGCAGAACCAACACCTCGATGACGTAAGGGGAACACTTCTCCTAGCAAAGCTAGAGGTATGGGAGTACAACCCAAATTGGCAAGAATGAAGTATATCACGAAAATTCCTATAGGAATCCAAGTTTTGTCGTTAGGAATGATTCCTTCGGCAGCCAAAAAGAGGTAAGTGCAAGCAACCATGAGGACTGCACAAGCAGAAAACCCAGTGGAGAAGAGTAAAGTTCTTCTCTTCATGACCTTGACTAGTATTGATGAGGAGACTGCACTGGAAGTTATGATCAAGTCAATGGCCAGAGTGTAGTAGAAGGACTGAGACTTATTACCAGTCACTTCACCAATGATTTGTAACGCGTATGCAGGGAAGATGTGTCTTCCACTAGTTTCTAGCAAAATGCTGCTGACGAAGATAATGAAGAGAGGTTTTAGGAAGTCTTTTTGCGTAAACCTTTTAAAGAAATCCGCAGACTTGTCGCTACACGAACTCTCCTGCACTGGTTTTGATCTCCGTTCCATCTGAGCTCTTATTAACTCCTCTAGTTCATTATAAGATGCTTCTGATTTTCCTCTCAACCAATAGAAAGAATCCTCGCTTTTTCCGTACTCTCCTCTTGATGCTAACCATGCTGGACTTTCAGGCCATGTGTAAACGACGATCAGGGCTAGGAAATGTGGTATTAGACAGATCAAGGCTACTGTCCTCCAGTGATAGAAGTGCCCTATAATATGGACCGACATGCCTCCTAAACATACTGATGCTGTCTTCAGATTTAAGAAGACTCCTCTAAACTTTGGATCAGAGTACTCTCCTATTACAATAGCTCCTAAAGAAACCGTCGCTCCAGCAGTGAAGCCACCCAAGATCCTCCCAATCATGAGCGCTGGAATGCCACGAGCGAGGTATATGCAGAGCCAGCCGACGATTCCTGGTAGAATGACGATGCCGTGAGCCAATCTTCGGCCGTAGAAGTCCATGAGCAATGATGATAGAAAGAAACCTGGGATTCCGGATAGGCCACATGATGATGCTGTAATAGAAAGGTTTTCTTTAAGCCAACATCAGGTATCAGGAAATTTTTGAAAAGTTCAATAAAAAAAAACTTTATTAATGTGATTTTCATTAGTATATATTTTTGTTGATCACGTGATTTGGTTGTTGTTGTAGTTTTTGTGTTTTTTTAGGGCTGATATTACCAACGCCAGATAATTACATCAGAGGAATAATTTTGATTTTTGGACAGGTCTTCCATACATAATCTGTCAGACGTAAATTTTATTGAACGAATAAAAAATATCTGTCGATTATTCCTCGGGTAAAATTTGCCTTTGAAATAATCAGCCTTTAGTCGTCTATTTCAAAGTTAGTCTATCGTGGGAATTAAAAAGAAACGAAGATTTACCAAGCCAAGATGAGGTGTGCAGATCAGTTTTGATAGGCGAGTCTGGTGCCTGCAGCCCTGGCAGGAGGCTGGTGGTGTAGCTCAACATCATGCCCTGTCCGATCATGTTTGTCCATACTGCTGATAATGTCCATACCTGAGAAGAGAACATCCTAGATAAGTTTAGTGTCTACGAGGTGTAGCTGCTCCATACATTTTTATGTTTGCATAACTCGACAAACGTATGGAGCAGCTGATATTTTATTGACATTTCAGGTTTGACCTATAATAAAAGTTGTTTGTATTAGTGAAATGATCACTTCAGAGGTTTCAGTTATTTGAATTACAACTTGTATAAGAAATAAAGCGGTTCAATGATGGATTTTCTCATACAATGTGAGTTCGTCTCAAGTAAGTAATTTAGATCGGATCGAACCTGCAACACTCAACAAACATTTCTGGTTGCAGGTTTCTATTTTCTTGTTTCCTTTTTTTTCCTATTCTTAAAACCCACCGAGGGTTTCTGATACTCAATGGTTCTTAATCTTTTGTATTTATTTTGATCAACACAATTTAGGGTAAACCCTTTCAAAAATAGGTTCAAAATGTCAAAATACTTGGACGCTTTTAATCATTGAAGTTCTTTAAATATCAGACTTTTGCTTAATTGCTAAGGTATCTAATTTATCTATTATTAGGTAGTTTGCCAAAGTCCAATGGAGCGCAGTATTCTAGGTGTCAAATTGACAGACCAAAATCGCAACACCACACTGCACTCCAAAACACAGATTACTGACGTTGCTCAAAAAGCTGAAGTGGGTCTGGCCACGTCTGCCATATAACCAATGAGCTGTGGACCAAAATAACCACTACATGAAGCCCTGGCACAGTTAGAAGGCGTTGCGGCAGACCCTGTAGAAGATGGAGGGACGAGCTGGAGAAAGCAACGACCGGCTGTCCACTTTAGCCCTGGATCGAAAGAGCTGAAAGTCATGGGGAGATCTTTGCCCAGCAGTGGGACGATGCAGGCTAACAGTAATGTAGAATTATAATGAGATACCAGCTGCTTCCTCTAACCGGGTAAACACAATAAAATGAGGTTACATTTACTTAGATTCGAGTTATCTTATGAAAACAAGAAAATGCACCTTGTTTATGACCGGATTTCGAAATATCAACATGCAATGTTTTATTACCGCCTGTTAATTATATGATGTGTATCTACTAAAACCCAATGGGAAGTTTTGGTCCCCAAGTTTTAGCCCTCGTACCCCTAGGCGATATTTTATCGCGCAAGGATTGGCTTTGGCAGAGTGATCCTTTAAGTAATAGTCCCCACAGTTCGTTTTAATAGTCCCCACAGTTCGCCATTTTTAATGTTTAAATCCCATGTGATGATGCTTAAAGCCATAGTGAGTGCCCCATGGTACACAAGAATGGATGAAATCCACGAATATCTAAAACTTCCTACCATCAAAGAGGAAATCAAAAGTATGACAAAAGCTTACAGAGAGAGGATAATAAATCATGAAAACAGCCTTGCACAGGCTCTAAGTGAATCGCTGCCAACAAGACGTCTTAAAAGACTGCACACTTGGGATAACATACTATGAGTAAAGCAATATCCAAAGGCAGCCTTACAATGGGAGGGCAAGCCTAACATGTCAAACACGCTCATAAACAACTGCTTATGGTTCAAGAACCGATCGCATGTTTGGAAATAAATAAGCAAAAAAAAAAAAAAAATCCCATGTAATTGGGATGAGCCTATTATTTTATCAACTAATTAACACTCCGGACTGCTACTGAGGACTCCTGAGGGGCAATTAACACTCCGGACTGCTACTGAGGACTCCTGTAGGGGTTGGTGGACTAGACTAATAATGCAGACTAACTATAATTGTTTGCCTGATTGCTGTAGGTCGAACAAAATTGGGTTCTTCCATATGAATTTCCTATTAGCAGTCCGGAGATCAGGCGGCTTACTCCGAAGTAGTATCGGCCGAATGTTCGGCCGTTTCCTGCTACGAAGTTACTATTTGGTTGGGTCGGTCCCGATCCTACACTCCTACACTCTTTCGAATATTGACTATGGTCCCGACCCAACTGAGCCGATCCGAACTTTTTTCGCATTTTTCAATAATATTCAGTTCGGCCATGTGTCGGTCGGATCCGAACATTCGCACTGTGCACTTCGGAGTAGATGGCAATAGTTTCGCCGCCTATTACATGCGGTACACTTCTCCCTAACCCTTCGCGGATTACAGCCGTGATCTTATGTTATGTGTTTCATTATTATCTAAGCAGCTGTCGTCGTTATCAAAACATTGGTTAAACACAAATAGGTAGATTCACGTATTTTGATCGCAATAAAATGAGTTTATTATCCAGATAAAAGCCATTTTATTGTCAACATTTCTGTTTTCTAATGACAAAGTCAAGGAAAAACAGTTTTATTTACATTATAATGACATAATTGCTGTTTTTGTTGACGTTTTCATACATAAATTAATCTTTCTAGTTAGATTGTGACTCAATTTGCAGCAATAATTCCAACTGATTCTTAATTTTCTATATTTACCTCATTTTCTTGCGGCAATGATATTTCAAAAGCCAGCCAAGTGCGTGACTACTCACAGACAGGTTCCGTAGTTGGAATGAATATTTTCGCATGCAAAGTAATGATTTTATCGACTGCAAAAATAAAAGTTACAGAAAGTTACATCTTTTTAGTGGGATCCAACAATTTATGTGCATTGATTTTTTTCATCCTTTGTTCACATATAGGGAGTCATCTGCCGAGCCTTTTCCCAACTATTTTGGGGTTGGCTTCCAGTCTAACCGGATGAACCAGTATTTTACATGGAGCGACTGCCTACCTGACCTCCACAACCCAGTGACTGGGTAATACGATACCCCTTGGTAAGACTGGTGGTCAGACTTACGGGCTGCTGACGACTCGTAACGACTGTCAAAGATCCACGAATGACAGCCGGGACCAAAGGCTTTATGTGCTTTCCGAGGCACCGGGGGGATGAAGATACACGGATCAACCGCGGCAAGCGTAGCTTAACCTGATCGATCGGCCCGTGCGGCTGTTATTACATAGCCACACCCCTAATTATTTTTTTCATAATTTCACTAGACCATTGTTTAGCGGTGCACAGACTTCTTTCCGATTTTGATAGATATAGTGCAAATAGTCTTCGTGTAAAATGGCTGACGGGTTCCGCTTTTGCCATTTGGCCACTTGAAAAGGCTAGGTACTAAATTTAATTTAATGTTCTGTGTCTTGTAATGTTAATCACTTTACATACCTAGGTATTGTGTACAATCAAGTATTTTCGAACTGAACAGACAGCTGTGCTGTTGGGGAGTTTGTTGCGCCAGTTCTTCTTTCCAGCGAAAGCACTGGGAAGTGGTGAAGGGCGGGCGTTTTTGGGGGACTGTCTTTTGTAATTTTGACGTTCGAAAAGTGCTGATTCTCAGACTCATTTACTTTTGATTTTGATTTTTGATTAATCGTTCATTGTAGTAAGTATTGGCGATAAACATGAGTTTTCTAAATTCTGATGAACGTAGGGATGGAGGCTAATAAAAGCCAGCAAGTAACTTAAGAATCGTGTTGCATCAAGTCGTAAATAAAAATTAATTATTTAACTACAATTCCTACCTCTAGGTAATATTGTCAACTTTTTCCTCAATTTTCCTGGTCTTTCTCCAAGGTCTGGCTATGATGCAAGAACTATCTTTAGTTACAGTGCCTTTATTTATAACTAGCCCTAACACGCAGTTTAATTACATTTACATAAAAACTACTTTTAAAAAAAAGTCTTAAATTCACTGACAGACAATAATGTACTTTAACAACAGACAAACATTAAATTTTCAGGAAAACACCGTGAGGAAACCGGCATGTCTTACAATCAAAAATTCGAAGATATGTGACATCCGCCAACCCGCACTGTGCCCGCGTGAGATGGATTGTGACCCACTCTCTCTCCTCTCATAGAAAGGAGGCCTGTGTCCCAGCAGTGGGAACATTATAGGCTGATTATGTAGATGTACTTACCTACCTATTTAGAGAACAAAATTTTGTATTCACCATTTTTGCCGATGGAAAATCCCACTACATACATAGGTAATACCAAAATACTACATAGGTAGCATTTTGAAAGGGCAAAATAGGGGATGGACAAATCCAGGGCCCTATTCTGCCTCTTACAAGCGTATGAAACTTATAACCAAAGTTGTCAACATAGCTCACTGAATACGTAAGCTGAAGTAGCGACGGCCATATTAGCCGTAGAACCGACGATCTTCGCAGGGTGACGGTAGCAGCTGGATGAGAGTTACCGAGAATCGAGCTGAATGGCGTGCAATTGGAGAGGCATAAGTCCAGCAGCTGTGGACTGCTGTAGGCTGATGATAACGGCGATGATGAAACGTATAAATGAAAATTAACTCCTCTACTTCAAAAGGAGTACGAGTAGTACCAAGTAGTCTATAAATAAAAATGGATCTTCGAAATGTATGTTGTACGCCCATAACTTTCGAACGACTGCACCAAATTGGATGATTCTTGGTTTTATGTATTCGTTATTGTTAGGACAAGGTTTGTATACAATTGGACCCGGTAGGTGGCGCTGGAGTAGGGTAGGAGTAGTGTAGGAGTAGGGTAGGAGTAGGGTAGGAGTAGTGTAGGAGTAGGGTAGGAGTAGGGTAGGAGTAGTGTAGGAGTAGGGTAGGACTAGGGTAGAAGTAGGGTAGGAGTAGGGTAGGTGTAGGCTAGGAGTGGTGTAGGAGTAGGGTAGGGGGTAGGACACCACGCGAACGAATTAGCGCCGGGCAGCTAGAAATAATATAAATGGCAAAACAACGTTTGAAGGGTCAGCTAGTATTTTATAAATAAGCACCTGAAATACATGTATAACATAACATAATTAGCCTAGAATGTTCCCACTGCTCGAACACAGGCCTCCTCTCTGTTAGATGGGCTGTCCTACAATCCACCACGATGTCACATGTCTTCGAACTTTGAGTTCTAGGACATGCCGGTTTCCTCACGATGTTTTCCTTCACCGTTTTGAGAGCAGTGGTGAGGAAATTATTAACACAAAGTAAAGCGTGGGTTCGAACCCACGACTCGTAAGTCGGGACCGCTACCACTGAGCCACCCCTTCTCTTCACCTGCACCTAAAATACTCAGCATTAATCCCCGTGTCTGAAACTTCCTATACAGGGTGGTAGGTGACATCGACGCAACCTGTTGCCATGAATTCAGCACATGATTCTGGAACCCCTAGCGGAGAAGCTAGTTGGTTATCAAAAAAAAAATCTGCTGTTTCACAGAAAAGTGCAATGTGCAACCTACGAGGTCAAAATATATGAAACAGCCAATTTTTTTTTTTAAACCTTCGATAAATTTCAACGCAGGGTTTCAGATTCATGTACTGAATCCATGGTACCAGGTTGCGCCCCTTGTCTGATGTCCCCTGTATATAGTAAAAAAGCTAGTTCTTAGAATAAAGAAACCGTTCACCAAATTAACCAAACACTTGATCACAGAATCACAATTGTTCTTCACATTTTTCACAAATTAAACATGAACAATGATTTATTATTGTTTTATCTACCTGTCTAAAGAAAGGAGACACCATCTTGACCCGATCTCGTCACCTGCAAGTGTCGGTAACAACTATCAGTAACTCCCTACTATCAGTAAGTAATTGTTGATAATCTGATACAATGAACTTTATTGTGTCGATTATACACAAATCCCTTTATTGTCTTTACTAACTACTAATAATTTACTGCAATTTGTCTGTTTGTTTACGAGTTTTGAAAAACTCGTAAACAAACCACACACTCTCAATTTTTTTTTTTTTGTTAATAGCCCTTAATCTATATATATAAAATTCAAAGTCCTGACTGACTGACTGACTGACTGACTGACTGACTGACTGAGACATCAACGCACAGCCTAAACCGCTGGTCCTAGAGACATAAAATTTGGAGGGTGTATTCTTCGTGAAGAGTAGGTATCCACTAAGAAGGGGTTTTTCGAAATTCCACCCCTAAGAGGGTGAAATGGGGGTTTTTCGTTTCTATGAAAAATCTTATTCCTTGAGTCAATAAACTTGAAACTTGGCACGAATACTTATCTAAGTAAATTATGAAGTTGGGCATTTTTTGTTTTTATAAACTACCCCCTAAAAGGGGATTGGGGGGTTTCAAAGTTTGTATGGAAGAATTATAGCGCGCGGTCCGATTTAATAGAAACTCAGTATTTATACCTAAAATTGAAAGGAAAGAATAATGTGTATCAGGGTTTTTTGAATATCTACCCCTGACGGGCTGAAAAGGGGTAGTAAATTTTACAGGGGAGGATTTTACAGCGTGGCTTGATTAACTCGAAAATTGGTATAAATAATCTTTGAGTCAAGTTATGAACACATCCCAAACGATTTTTCAAAATTCCACCCCTGTGGGGGTGAAAAGCGGGGATACAGTTTATATGAAAAATCTTGTTCGTTAGGATAATAAACTTGAAAATTGGCAAGAATGCTCGCCTAAGTAAGTAATAAAGTTTATCATTATAAGTTTTTCAAAACTACCCCTCAAAGGGGGATATAAGGGTGTTGAAGTTTGTGTGGAAGTAATTGAATGCGTGGTCCAATTAACTCGAAACTTAGTATTAATACTTTTGACAGAAAATAATTAATAATAAGTAAGTAAAGTTGTCGAAAATTGACCCCTGACGAGGTAAAAAGGGGTAATTCGATTTTCAAGGAGAGGACTTGAACTTGAAACTGTATGTTACATTTTCACACCTAAACCACTGAACTTCTGATTTGGCAAAGAGATAGATGGCATCCTGGGGAAGGACATACTTTTTATCCTGGTAGCATGTTCCCGTGGGATAATTTCCGACATCCACGCGGGCGAAGCCGCGGGCAGAAGCTAGTCAAATTATAAGTTACAAACCTACGAAAAACGATGGGTCTCAGAAAATAATGTCAATTTAACTAACTTTTAGTTAAGTTCATAAGTTTCGGAGAGAGAATTTGAAGAGGAGCCGAATATTCGGTTATGGGTTGGGTATCGGTTTCGGCTGAAAATTGGGTTTCGGTCGGAGGCCAGTTTTTATAGTAAAACCTTTAAAATCCTATAAGAAACACCAGATGACCAGACCATGGAATTTAAAACCCACGATGATCCACATTGTAAAGTTAGAACACACGTAACATCACGCCTGTATTCATTGAAGGGTTAGGCAGAGGTGTTTGTGCGGTGGTGCGGGCTGTGGAGGGGTGTGTATACGTTAAGCCGTTAGTCCCAGCTGTCATTCTTGGATCTTTGACCGTCCTTAGGGGTCACCAGAAAGGCAAGATGTATTTGATCTGGCGATTATTACTTTCCTATGTTATTATAGTTATAACATTATAAGTATTAAATTATGCTGATATTATTAAAGCCCTAAATATGACGTTTCTCTTTATTTCGTTGTCCTTGTATACGTTGTGTTGTGAACACTTTCCGATATTGTTTTATGGTATGATTAATATTTAAAAGATAGAAAATAAAGTATTATTTAGGAACTGTTGCATATCCTTAGCTTACTGTCAGGTTATTGTTATTAGTTTAATATTAACTTATTTTACTTCGATGGTCCTGGTTTATCATTTTGGACTTCAAGTGACAGCTGTGAACAGAACCCAGCAATGCTTAGATATGTAAGCTGTCACGCCCTTTATGCCTCGAGGCTTTTATTTTGGTAGTAAGTTTTTATTTACATTTTAATTAATTATTTTTTAGCTTGAGTAGGTACGTATAGTTTTTATTATATTTGTTGGTATATTGGCGTGGCTAGCTGACATACCTAATATATGGCACGTAACTTAATTTTATATTCTGTGTCTTGTAATTTTAATTACTTAACATAGGTACTTGTATACAATCAAGTATTTTCTAACTGAACAGACAGTTGTGCTGCTGGGGAGTTTGTTGCGCCACTTCTTCTCAGCGATAGCACTAGAAAGTGCGGGCGGGGGGACTGTCTTTTGTAATTCTGACGTTCAAAAAGTGCTGATTCTCAGCCTAATTTGAATAAATGACTTTTGATTTTATCAGTAGATCATATAATATTTATTATAATATATGGTTTAAGCACGAGGATGGCATTAAAAGCAAAAAGTGGTTACTATACCAACTTTTTACTGCAGCTGCCATTTGTTATGCCACCAACACAATAGAAGTCAACATCGGTTGAACGTATATTTAAATGTCTAATCTTATTCCGAATGGAGTATAGCTGGTTAAGAATTCCAAAATATATTTCAAAGCTTGTGTATTTTTTACACGAAATTCCGACTTTTGGGTTTTTCGCTTATACTTCAAAAATAGATTTTCGCTTAAATTGTAAAATAATAAAAAAAGATTTTTACCAAATATTCCTTCATATCGTCTAAACTATTATCTGTATTATATAGGTACATATGCCATTTACTTTTAGGCATCCTCATCCTCAGTGGTGGGTGGTGGTTCTTGCTGAAGGGGCTGTACATCATCTTCATCGTCGTCCTCATCCTCATCCATAGACACGCTCTGACGCATTTCCGTTGGCAGTGTAGCAATGCCGTAGACCAGTTCAGCATTGTTTTCCATCCACATTTACCACAAGCCTTGGTGCAGCGGCAAAAAAATGTTTTTATTTATTTATCAAGGTACAGACGCCAGCACATCAAGCTACTACAATCTGTCAAATTTCTTTAATAGATTTTCAACTTTATCGCTAAACCATTAAGATTCAAAATTGATTGGGAAAATTTGTTGGTATTCCTCACAATATCTTATGTACTAAAGGTAACAATATAGCCTCGGACTTACACAGTTGCCAATTACAGGTTAACCAGCACGTTTTCAGTAGGACCTCCGTTGCTGGTGAATCTTTTGTTGTTATTGGCGCCAGGGTGACTCCTACATGTTTCCCCCACTCTTGAGGGTGCAGGTCATTCCCGAACCAGTTCTGCACTTGGTGGTATGTGCGCCGGGAATGCTATTTCTTTTTTTTTTTTTTTTTTAAACGTTGCCCCACACTAGGAATTTCTCCTGTGTCGTGGGTGCGGCGTTTACAGACATATAGTATTTGTTCCGTGCGGGAATCGAACCCGCGACACGCAGCGCAGCAGTCAATCGCGCCAACCGTGCCGGCTCTATTTAGCTGCGCCCTCAGTTGGTGGGAGGGAAGCTGATGACAGGCTTAATATTTGCCACTGACCTCATGAACGACCGGAAGCGGTACAGGTGGTGGAGTTTCGCTAGGTAATTTAATTTGACCCATTATAGTCTCAAACTTATCTATAATAAACTCTCACCTGGAATACAGTAACCTCTCTTAGCTTCAAACATAGGTATGCGGCACATATTAACAATAACGAAAACCCGAAAAAAACAGTTTATCCACAGTGAGTAATCCACGTATTTTGAAAAGTTGTGTGTATGGAACAGCTGATTTTTTTTCGTGATTTTTTACTTGATCCCGTGTTAAAAATTGTTTATAATAGTAGATTTTAATTGATTTAACTAAATAAAGAATTTGCAAAAGATACAATTTAGTCTCGTTGCTCTAGAATATTAAAAATATATCTTAGTTCGTTCGTCTTACACGCGCGGCCTGTGGGTAGATTACACTCAAAAATCGTACAGCGCCCTTCGCGTTCAATATAATAATGCGTTCCGGGTGTTGATTGGGCTGTTTCGCTTTTGTAGCGCTTCAGGGATGTTTGCTGAAACTCGTGTCGATTGCTTCTACGCTACGATGCGACAAAGATGCGCCTCTCTGGTCGCCGGGTGCGGGCCAGCCCCAATATTATAGTACTGCGGTGTATCGCGAGCAGACTGGACTGCTTGTGTGTGAATCGCTGCTGCAAACTTTCCACATCGGTGTAGCAGGGATTCGCATGAACTATGTTGCAGTGTTAGGTTAAGTGTGCAGGTTAAGTTTACTAACGTATGGTTAAGAAATATTGCTGCAAACATATTTGAGTCCTTTGTTATTTGTTATAATGATTAAATATAAATAAGTGGCAACGTGAAACAAATGTTTGGTCGCCACCAGCTGCTTTATCGTCCAAGTAGATTTAAGTAAATAAATGAGTAATGGATCAGAATATCACACTAAAAAGTTATGTGAACAGTAACAAGACTTTCCACAAACTAAAGAATAGGTTTATTTACCTAAAAAAAATACATAAACATCTTAATTTTTTAATCTAATTACACAATAACAAAAGCGAAACAACATTCACTCACTTCATGTCATACCATAAATTGTCCAAAAGTCTTCAAACTCATTTGGCAGGTAGATTAACATATTCTCTAGCAAAAGGCATATTCACAATTACCCAATAAGGGCTTTTAAACACGAACAAGGTCACGATTGACGGGCAGTTACTGACTTATAATAACTTATCATAATTCCAGTCTTACTCATTAATCATTTTAGCATTAGCTTCCTCATCATCATCATCAACATTGGCAAACCTCCCATAGTTGAAATAATTCTCAATCTCCTGCAAAGTCCTGTCTTTGGTTTCTGGCATTATAAAGTACAATATAAAGAGAGACACCCCCATTATAATCCCATACACAGCAAAGAAACCATACACTTTGATGCTATCAATCAAATGTGGGGTCGATTTGAGTCCTCCCATTATACATATTGATATCCAGACTCCTGATAAGGCTAAGCCTGCTCCTCTATGAGATAAGGGAAACACTTCTCCAACTAAAGCTAGAGGTATTGGTGCACAACCCAAATTGGCAAGAATGAAGTACGAAACTAACATAGACATTGGTATCCAAGGCCGCTCTCCAGGTATAATTCCTCTAGCTTCCATGAAAAGATACGTACAGACTGCCATGAGGATTCCAAAAGCTGCAAAGCCAGTGGAGAAGAGAAGAGTTCGCCTGTTCATCATCTTCACTAGAGCTGAAGCAAACAGAGCACTTGCCGTAATGATGATATCTGAGCCTAAAGTATAGTAGAAAGACTGTGATGATTCACCTGTCATCTCACTCATAATATGAAGAAGGTACGCTGGGAAGACGTGCCTTCCGCTCATTTCTAACACTATAGTTGCTAACACCATTATTATTAGAGGTTTCACAAAGTCCTTTTGAGTGAATTTCTTGAAAAAGTCTGATATTTTCTCAGAGTAAGTTAATTTTAGTTTTGGTTTTGCCATTCTTTCTCTCTGAGCTTTAATGGTCTCTGTTATTTCTCTACGGGAAGCTTCGCTTTGTCCTCGGAGCCAGTAGAAGGCTCTTTCGCTTTTGTCGTACTGTTGTTTTGAGAGCAGCCATGCTGGGCTCTCGGGCCACGTGTAGACGATGATCAGGGTGAGAAGGAGAGGAGTCAAAGCAACTAATGCTATCGTTCTCCAGTGGAGGAACCGGCTTATAATATGGATGAACATGGCGCCCATGCATACGGACGCATTCTTGAGATATAGAAATACTCCTCTGTATTTGGGGCTGGTGTATTCTCCTATTACGATGGCTCCTAAAGAAACCGTGGCGGCTGAAGACAGTCCACATAGGAACCGCCCAGTCATGAGAATCGTGATGTCATTGGAGAAGTATACCATCAACCAGCCGACGATTGCTGGCAATATTACCACGCCGTGGGTGATCTTTCTTCCGTAGAGGTCCATGAGGAGTGAGGATACGAGGAACCCTGGTATTCCTGCGATACCAATGATGGATCCTGGAAAAAGAGAAACGATTTCGGTTTACATTCAAATTAGTTACTTCGTTATTCTTTGACAAAGAAATATTAAAAGAAAGAAAGAAAAAGATTTGAGCGTTGATTATGATATATGATAAATAAGTAATTTGGTTGAAATAGGTTTTTTTACATTTTACTTTATATTCTTTCAATTTTATGGATTGGAGAACACTTGTGGACAGACCTACACTGTCCTCCCATATCTATTAATAGGTACTCATCGTCATCTGCCTTGCCTTTTCCCAACTATGTTGGGGTCGGCTTCCAGTCTAACCGGATCCAGCTGAGTAACAGTATTATACATGAAGCGACTGCCTATTTGACCTCCACAACCGTTACTAAATACGAAACCCCTTGGTAAGATCGATTTTATCTATTAATACTGTAATTTAAAAATATTGTAATCTTTAAAAGAGTAACCGTGGAGTTCCTTCGAGGCTCTTCTCCATGGGAAAAGACCAATAGGATCCGTGCACCGAGCATAAGATCTGACGTTTCGTACGTGATGAGCATCACTTATGAAACGTAGATTTATGTGAAATTAAATATTTCGAATTTTGATTGCAATATTTGCATTATTTAGTCACTGCATGTCTAGCAATCCTCAGATGTGTTTCGCTACCACAGGTCATTGGAAAGTAGTGCAACGTTGACCAATTGATCTTATATAACACAAATGCACAAGAAATTTGCACTAAATTATAATGCACTATACATATCTTCTGTAACAAACTCGTGCTACGTACCTAAATTTACGGCATTCGTGGAGAACGGCACGAAAAATGAGACATGAAAGAATACATACCTACTTTACCTATTTGCTTTAAAAAAATAAAAGATCCATAGGTACATTACATTATATCAATATCACAAAGCAATTACAAAAATGGAGATTACAATGGAAATAAAAATAAAAATTATAATTAGATGACTGACTTAACAAGGGACTTCCAAAGTAGAGATGGTATCCTATCTGTCACAGTTTCAAGATTACGTTGCGGCTGCTACGTATTCTGCAGATCAGGATCCGTCCTTTAGCGAGCATGAAAGCCATCAGAGCGAAACAGCGCGAACATCCCCGATGCACTACAGAAACGTGGCAGCCCCAACATCATCCTGAAGATATTATTATACCGGATAATCCAATTTTTTTAATTTCATATGAGTCTCTGAGAGAACCTTACCGTGGCTAAGCTGCGGACGGACGGATAGATGGACATGGCGAAACTATAAGGGTTCCTTGTTTGACTACAGAACCCTAAAAAGGGAGTGAATGATAGCGTGACGCTTGACAAGATGAGGATGACTCCGTGTGCCACTGAGTTTAGTCACTTCTATGACTGAGTCTATTCACCATAAAGCATTTTACTATGCTTAATTAATAATTTTAATTTAATTAATATTATCATACCCTTTTCATAACATGTGGTGTGGTTAGCTTTCACTTCTACATTAAAACCTTATTTTTAAATATTTTTTAAAGGCCGTTCGCATGGTAAATACGAATTAGGTTAAGCAGGGAAACCTATTATTAGCCTTACTCAACTGTAATATCTTTATTTGTATTATATCATATATGTATTCGCTGTTGGTTTTCTAAATAAATAAAAATAAATAAAAAATAAATAAACTTCTCTCTTTATTGAAAAAGATCCCGATGTGCGTAACTAAAGTTTTTTTCAAGTAGAACCAGTTAATTTAATTTCATCAGACTATTTTAACTACGTATTATCCCAGTCTGAGAATCGGACTAGTTGGCCTTAGTCTGGTTATAACAATATCTAACCAGGCTACTAGCAACAATTATTCCTCTTCTTTCCTCAAAAATGTTTTGTTAATTCAAGGTAAGATAAGGGTAAAACGACGCCCCCCAGCAATAAGTCGGTAATCGTAAGACTCAAAGTTTACAGGAGAAATGTTTTTGTTTTTGATAAATATGTTTTTAACTAGCCGGTTTATTGAGGCCATTGATACATCAAACGATAGCTGTTTTTGTAATTCCATTACGATGTCAACATTAAATTATCTGTGTGTAAAACCTTGCAATTTAAGAGAATACATACATATTACAAACATTATACAAGGTGTCGTTTTGCATCCTCGTCAAATTCAAGGAGGTAACTGTGCTACTGATTCTCGACACGAACCAATAATAAAATAAATAGGTACTTTTTTTTCTAATTTTCGGAAATCGGCATATTGTGTGGACACGCATTTTAAAACGCGGCCTGTGTGACACCGCACTGTAACTGCCCTTTTACACACACATAGAAACGCGCCGAACGGCCGCTTATACGATACCATAACGCGATTCTGTTCTTTGAAAGTGGTGTATTCTGAAATACTGTCAAACTTAAATAACTAAAAAAACAAGACAAGTATGTATTCATTATTTACCAGGGTTCGTAATTTTATTTGATTATTTATGTCTTCATAACAGCCTCCTGAAATTTGACGAGGATGCAAAACAACAGCTTGTATATCGGACGACCTTAAGAAGGTGGCTGGGACAGACTGGATGCGGAAGGCGGAGGACAGGGTGTTGTGGGGTAGTCTGGGCAGAGGCCTTTGTCCAGCAGTGGACTGTGAAAGGCTGAGTTGATGAAACATACGGGTATTATATTATATTATAGGTAAATTGTAATAAATTAATATACATTTACGCCACTATTGCAGTAAATTTGTTAAATACAATACGGACTTTTCCAACGTTATTTTTTATCTTAAAGACGATACGTAATTTATTATTACGGTGTTATTGAGGTTACTTTAAATTGACACAGTAACAGTATCGTTAGAAAACATTTGTTAGAAACGGGTCCACACGTGTTCTTTGACGCGTTTGCAATACGCGCCAAATTATTTACTTTAAAAACCTTGTTAGTTCCCATTACGGTTTGAGTTTGCTCAAAATAATTCGACAACAACAACATGCTAGCGTTTACCAAACAACTGCACTACAATTCATTTACGCCACTAAGTCAGTAATAGCAACTTACCAAAATTAAATACTCAAAACATTTACAACAAACATTTATTCGATCCCGTGGGAATATCAGGATAAAAAGTATCCTATGTGTTAATCCAGAGTGTCAGCTACGTGGGGCACTTCATTATAGCGGCGGTAAGACCAGTCATGGAGGCATGGATCGAGAGGCGGCATGGCGCCGGGAGCAGACACCGGTGTGCCACCACTGTGCACACGTTGGACGAGTGCCCAGCTTTGGCAGGGCTTCGCCGTTACCTCGTCGTGGAAATAGGCGGGAGCGATCTCTCGCTCCTGGCCGTCGCGCGTCGTTCGGTCGAGAGTGGGAGCGCATGGGACGGGGTTGCCACATCCTCTCTCCCCTCCCGCAGGAGACGTACCGGGCGCCCGAGAAGGGTGCAAAACGATCTGTGACTTCCATGAGAGGTGGCCTGCGGGCGGCGGACTTTGGTTTCCGTCGTCCGACCAGCCAGGCCCGACTTGGCGCCGTAGTGTTCCACGCGCGCCACTCGAGAGTATGTAGGTGCGACCATTGTAGGAATGGCCGCACGGGGAGATGGAACCCGCTGAGGAACAGCGGGTCCCTTCGGGAGCGGTGAATGCTTATGCGAATCTGGCACCCCCGGCCATAAGTAGAGGTGGAACACCGCGGTGGTTTTAGCCGGTAAGAGTCCGGTAATACCCCAACTCGTGACTAAAAAAAAAAGGGTGTCAGCTACGTCCATACCAAATTTCATCAAAATTGGTCCAGGCGTTTGAGCGTGAAGAAGTAACAAACATACAAACACACACACACACTCACTCATAAACTTTCGCCTTTATAATATTAGTGTGATAAACCAATTACAGACACTTGAATTGTCAAGGGGTCGGTCAGTAAGAAAGATGAAGCTGGTTGACCATTCCAAAGCGTAGTAGGTACCTATGGAGAAGAACGGGCAAGAAACTTCACGGACACTCTTTTAAATCATAAAATTGTTACAATCATAATATTGTTTACATCATTCATGTTGAAATTATACATGTGAGAACAATGTAGAAAGACGTGCACCCGTGTTCCCTACAATAAAAGGGTTTTACATGATATCTTCGTAAATAGCACTAAGTAAAATGTGAAATAAATTACTAAGATGTATCTCAACCCATAGGTGCCGCCGATAACTTGACATAACAATAAACAGTCCAAATTTTCGACTTATTACTTGGAGGCGTCCAGTTTTGTTAATTTATAGTTCGAAAAATATTATTATTTGACAAATGGCTACGTAATATAATATTTTTATTTTATTGTTTCGCAGATTTACCTTATTATGTTTATGAAAAGCTTATCTTTTGTCAAATCTCGTTGTGTTTTAGTCAAAAAATCAGAATAATTTACATGAGATTAGACGTTTGTCAAGCGGCCAGAACACTCGCTGTGAGATTCACGCTTCGTATAATAAACGCACAGTATTTTTATCTTACGAAGCGACGCGCGCTGTACATGTGGTAACCAAGTGTACAAACAGCACATAACACAAACACACGCACACACACACTTCCGACTTCGCTATTGTCTCGGACGGTAACGAAAGCTTCTGCGCTTACACTTGGTAACCACAAGTAAAGCGCGCGTCGCTTCGTTAGAAAAAAAATACTATCATCATCATCATCCACAGCCCGACTTCACCTACTGCTGAACATACGAGTAGGCCTCTCTTCCCATCCAAGTTCTACCTGTGATGTTAACAATTTGGTCCGCCCATCGCGCTCGTCGACGTCACGCACTCGGTTTTGGTTGCTGCTCTTCTCGCCGGCGGTGGTGGTCCAGGTGCCTTAGTTAGCTAATTACAACATCAGATGTTGTGGTTGTCCTGCTGCTATTTTATTTGGTATTAGTTTTATGAGTTCACTAAACAAGATTACATTGCACATTGCTATAGGTAACCGAGGATTAAATACGACGTAACTGAGATCTAATCTAATCTAACTAGCCTGTAGGTACTGTCCCACTGCAGGGCCAAGCCCTCCCTCTCCCCTTTTCACACAATTCTTTATTTTGCGAGTCCCTACCAGCCAGTCCCTATGGTAGGAGTCAAGCTCGTCCCGCCATCTCCGTCTCGGCACAGATTACTAAATAGTAAGTCTCGGCCTCCCGCGATGGCAGCGTCAGGCACCATTGTCTGGCATTTTTGCTGAACTAGGCCTTTTTGGTGCAGCCGTGAGGCACACTTCCCTGTTAATTTCTTACATAGGTCTTTATACTTTCGATTTGTTTTTTTATTAGTTGCTATTTTTGATGTATGTATGATATGTATCTGATGTATTGTGTCTTTTAGTCTGTGCTAAATAAATGTATTTTCTTTCTTTATTTTCTTTATAAGGCGTCGTACGTTTAGTGGGACCCATTCGGTGGCTCTCTTAGACCAATTTTCATTGTCAATTGTAACTGAGTTCGGGCACGAATAAAACTGTTAAAAGACGTACAGCAGGATGCAAATCAGTGTTAACAAAACCAGTATAAGCTGCAAGGCCACGCAAGGCCAGCTCAAGGTAAAGAGAGCGACAAGCGCGAGGTAGAGCGAGCTCTGACGTGCGGTCGACTGTATTGTACCTACTGTTAAAACAAAAACAACGATGTTTTCGAACAAAAAATAAAAAATAACCGTCCTCGTGCATCATCTTTCAAAAACAGTGCTGTATCTTACCTAGCCACGATGCGGTGTGCAGATCAGCTTTGATGGGTGAGTCAGGTTGGTTGAGGGCTGGCAGCAGGCTGGACGGGAAGCTGAGCACTAGACCCTGACCGAACATGTTGATCAGCACCGCTGACATCGTCCATGACTGGAATTGAAGACAGTTCGTAAGGGCCGATTTAAAGGAACAGATTTACCAATGGTGTACCTATCCTTGGTATATCTTAGGGGCATATAGGTAGGTATATGGGGGTAGGTATATATAGGGGTTGGTATCTGGGTGGACTAGGCGGTCGACTGTGTGTGACCTCCGTGTTCAGAAAAAAGTACACAGTGTTGAAATAAACAACCGATCTATTTTGTAAAAATCGTCACAAGTAAGGTACCATCCACCTGATGATTATAGATAGGAACGAGTATGTAGATTATAGATTGATTAATTTTTTTCACAAATATTTTTTCAATCTATTAGGTATAAGTCATTTTTTTTCTTGGTATCTTATAAAGTTTTGACTATGTTTCTTCATCTTATTCCGCAGCCAAAAAAAACATTAAATATAAAGCCTTTGTATTATAAAACC
Source organism: Apamea crenata (assembly GCA_949629185.1). NCBI lineage: Eukaryota > Metazoa > Arthropoda > Insecta > Lepidoptera > Noctuidae > Apamea > Apamea crenata. The sequence continues at coordinate 12,867,540 of OX451377.1, forward strand.
TTGCTCCCTTGCACCATTCCCCGTATTACTTATAATAATTGTCCTTAGAAAAAATAACATATTCAATGTTAAACAATTTTTTTTTTTTATATTTGAGTAATAAAAACATTTCCTTAATGTGGTTTATATGACTTAAAAACCAACGCACTTAAAAGTCATAAAAACACATTAAATTACTACCAGGTACTCAATTTTAATTTTATTAACGTCACAAAATAATAATATGACGTAATTTATTTAATACTTAAACTGAAAAAAAACTTTTTTTTATTAGCCATTCATGTCGCATGGGCAAAGGCCTCTCATTCCACCTCTCTCTGTCCAGAGCTGCTAAGGACCAATCTTTATGAAAGGAGTCCAGCTCATCCCGAAAAAAATAAAATAAAATTATGTACCTAAGTATATTATGTTCATAAAAAATATAGGTTATTATAGTTATTTTTTTTTCTATCTAGGTATGTATAATATGGGAACCGAAACACACTGTTGAGCAATTTAAAAAAAAATCGTAATATGTTTACAATTATTGTTTTTTTTTTGTTGTTAAAAGCTTGTTCGTTTAGTAGTGACTGAATAATTAATAAAAAAAAGACATTAAACCATTGTAAAAATGGGGGCGACATTTTTCTAAAATTTTTTTTTTAACATTATATTTCAATTTTTTATTTTGGTAAATGACGAATTATTTAAAACATTTTTTTTATAAAAAGTAAATAAGGTTACTAAAGAATAAAAACATGTACCTGTCGTAACAATGGGGACGACATTGTTCTAGAATCCCGTCACGTCATGCTGGTCACAAGTCACCACTCGTAGTCACCACCGGCCCCGCATTGGCACCACTGCCATGTAAGAGGTTGTATTATTACTACTGATCTACCGACGCAGACGCAAGCACAATTGTGTGAACCAGTTTTTTTAATAAAATATTAATTTGAATTGACGTCCCTTTTGCGCATAATTATTGTCTTACTTTTTTTTCTGGAAATAAAAAAAACTGTTCTTACAAAAAACATACATACATCATCATCATCATCTGCCTAGCCTTTTCCCAACTATGTTAACTATGTTGGGGTCGGCTTCCAGTCTAACCGGATGCAGCTGTATTTTACCAGTACTTTACATGGAGCGACTGCCTATCTGACCTCTATAACCCAGGTACTGGGTAATACGATATCCCTTGGTATGACTGGTTGTCAGACTTTCGGGCTTCTGACGACCCGTAAAGACTGACAACATTTTTTTTTATACACACTAGGAATTTCTCCTGTATCGTGGGTGCATTTACAAACATTTAAACTCACATACACAAACAGCCAGACCCGGAATATTTGTTGTAATTAGAATTAAAACTTAAAAAAGTAGGAACTTTCAGATAAAAATTATCAAGAAAATACATAATATCTAGAATACCTATACATATAACAATGTTTTGTGATTGGATTAAAAGAGATGCTTTTTGTGCAAATGCAATACTAAAACTGGGAAAAACTGTAAAAATTATAAAATGGTAAAACAACAATTATTTTAATAAAAACAGGTGGTTTTTTACTTACTATTTGATACTTGTTTATAAGACCTTTATTGAGGTTTTTGTAATGTTTTGGTGGTGAACTGAATCTGTGGTCATGAAACTATGTTCTGGTTTAAAAATATTATATAGTTATTGATTCAAATTTAAATTCCATTACGTTTATTGTTTGTTACATGTAGAAAAAGATCTTATAGTTATTATAATAGTAGCACTGTAATATACCTATACGGTGTATAATATTCTATTACGTTATTATTATTATAAAACTTTCTTACAGTTGGTCTAGTCACTCTTTACATTATAAATTTTTACTCCCATTCTAAATATACTAGATTTAAATTTAACTGTTCTACATCTAATTCCGGATAGCTCATTTTTATGTCGTGCACTTCTAAGTGTTTCATATTTTCTTATATCGCTTTTTATCATTCTTGCCGCTTCGTAAATATATAATGAAGGCAGAGTTACATTTTTTAACCTCCTAAACACTACTTTGCATGATTCAGTCTGTTTAAGTCCGGTTATACTTCTCACACATTTTTTTTGGGCTTTAAGAGCATTTTCTCTATCTCATCTCTTTCTCAGAATGCCATATTTTAGCGTGGAGCCCACATATGCATGGTAAGCGTTTAATAATGCACTCTCGTTTACAACTTTCCTTAGCATGTAAAGGGCATAGGACTGTTGGTTTAATTTTTTACAGACCTGATCAACATGTTTCTTCCAATTCAGTCCATGGTCAATATATATACAGAGGTACCTAAGAATTTTGTGTCATCGACTTCTTTTATTATTTCGCCTTTATAGCTTATTTGTAGCTTTCTTGGTTTTGTGTTTTTATTTGTTTTCATGTAATTTGTTTTGTCAAGATAAATTTTAAGATTATTACAAGTTAGCCAATTAATAATCGCTTCCAGCGATTTATTGATATTTGTCTCATATTCAACTTCGTCATTGTCAGAAAAAATGACTGTGCTATCATCCGCAAATAGTAACATTTGATGGTTTATGACTTTTGGGAGATCATTTATATAAATTATGAACAAAAGAGGTCCAAGGACTTCTTGGGGCACTCCATACACGACTGTTTTAGAATCTGACATATAAATCTGTTCAAACATTGTATCGTTTATTCGTGTTATTTGGGTTATTTGTAATCTATTTATTAGGTATGATTTTATTAGAGCGTTTCCTCTTACTCCATATTTTTCTAGCTTAGTCATTAGTATCTGATGATCCACATGCTCAAAATCTTTGGACATGTCCATAAAAATCGCGGTTAAATGTTGTTTGTTAATCCAGCTCTGTCATTATTGTCTTTATGAAATTAATAGTGCGTCACATGTTGATCTAGCTTTTCTGAATCCAAATTGTTCGTTGTCAAATATGTTGTTTACCTCGAAGTAGTTATAAAAGTTATTATAAATAACCCTTTCGAAGATTTTGGCAATATGTACGACTATGACTCTGGCCCAATAAAATTACTGTTGTTAGTGTTAACAATGAATGACATGAACGCCCATTTTATGTGCTGTACAATTATCTATAACCATGAACATATTATGTGCTGCACAATTATCTAACCATGCTACCGCATTCATCGCGTCCTGATAATAGATTAAGAATGCTCGAAAAGTTGAAATGAAATATTACTGATTTCTGCCAAAAAGAGTCAGCAAATCGTCGTCAGCAATCACGTCACTTGCTTGCAAAAGTGTTGCAAGCAAGTGACGTCACGCGGAACTTTAACGGGCGATATCTTCATCATTTTTTATATAATTGACAAAAGAAAAAACACGGGTTCAATATTTTTTGATAATCTAACTGACTGACTACTAATTAGAATTTTTCAGGAAACTAGCCTATTGTTAATTTGTCCGTCATCCTGGAAGAAGACTTCTGGCCGTAGGAAATGTTGTTCCACTGGTGTGGTGTGGTGTGTTCAAATGGTGTTCCGTCGCTTCCGCGGACAAGTTCCACAGAGCAGCACAAGAACAAGCAGTGAAGTACTATTATGTTTAGGTTAAGGGTTATCTATTGGCCCACGTCGCCTGAAATAAATGAATAAATCCTACTAATATTATAAACATGAAAGTTTGTATGGATGGATGGATGGATGTTTGTTACTCTTTCACGAGTCAACCAAAGAGATAAGTATCCAGGGTCGTCAGATAGTTGAAGTTTAGTAAGAAACCGATGGATGTTTTCGAATGAAATTTAGTTTGATAAATGAACTGTGTGTTTTCTAATAATTAAATAAAATTTTATCTGAAAACATCAATCCGTTTCTTACTAAACTTCCACTATATCCGACGACCCTGCACACTTATCTCTTTTGTTGACTATTACTCACTGTTATAAATTATAACAAATAAAATAAACTCATTATTCTTTGTTTCGCGTTTAAAGTTTTTAGCCGTGACGTCAGAGTTCTGTCCGAAAGTACAGTGATGCAGAATTTTAATTGAAACCAATTTATTTCAACGGAAATGTTTCACAATTATAAAAAAACAAACGCTACGCTTGCGCATACTTACGTTACCTAAGCTTACTTAATGATTATGTAGTAAGTTTTGAAACCTAGTTTTAACTATAAATGAAAGAAGCTTAGAAGACATTATACTCATTAAATATTGAATTACATATGTAGGAATCAAATATCAAGGTTATTGTCATAACTAAATGACGGAGTCTTGGTAAAGTAAGATTGGGCGAAATATTTTAATTCGCTAGCAGAAATTATCAATTGATTTAATTTCGTGTGTTTATTTTGTATGTCCATTTATTCATAAAATAGGTATTGTGTAGTTCGAAAGCATGCTATTGTAATGAAATGATCTAGGTGCTAGACTTACTTATCTTAGCAGTAATTTATCTTTGAATATTTTTTCAAAAAGTGAATTATCCTGTTTTAACCGACGCGGAAACGACATTAAGGCTACGAAAGTTTACGATGTAAACTCTTTTTTTTTCCTCTTTTCAACTGGCACTTACTATACATTCTATATTATACTATATTAATTGCACCTGCTACACGACGACATTATTATTATAACCCCTTACCCCCCTGGACACCCGGAATTCCTGATGGAAAAAATAAATAACACTTTGCTCGACCTTGGAAATCGAACCAGCATGCTCAGCAGCGCTTGCGACCACTACACCAATGGGGCAGTAGGTCGCGGGTTCAAATCAGGGCAAGTATGCACTTAACTTTGTGCAATTTATTTCATCACCACTGCTCTCAAAACGGTGAAATAAAAATATATATATTGTGAGGAAACCGGCATGTCCTAGAACCAAACATTCGAAGACACGTGGCATGTGGCGTGGATTAGATGGGGCCTAGGGATCCATTCCCATCTGTGAGAGGGATCTCACCACAGAACAGCTATAAAAGATACCTCTTTTCTCTTTTTTTCTCTTTCTGTGGATCTCACAGACAGGAAGCCTATGTGTTTACCGTTAAAATAATAAAGGTATATATTATAATTTATAAAGTTAGCGGCACTTGTGCTCTTCAGTGTACTTCATGGATGAGACGAACAGATCTAAACAAAGGAACAATCATTATTTTAATTTAAATATACTCTTTCGCATCGTCGTCCATTTATCATTTTAATGTTGTAAATCAGCATTAATGTGTTGACGTAGAGGCAGGAACCTTTTGAGATGTTTTGCATATATTTATTTATTTCTAAGAGTATGACCTCTAATAGCCTCTAAGGGTGATTTATCTAAAGTAATTAAATACTAAAAACAAAACTTTTTTTAACAAAAGAAATCAAAAAACTAAATAATTACCTAACTTATAAGTGCATTTACAAACACAAATCTCACATGCCTAAGTCCAGAATCTGCGAGTCATGCATGCAGGAATCGAACCCCTATAGAAACTAATCAATTAGCCATTGCACCAATAAACTATCAACGCTTAACAAACTATTTCACATTATATGCTCAAACCTAGAATGAACAGAACCATCTCTTTTTTTCTATCATTAATTTTTACTGCCTCGTTTGTCCAGTAGTCGCAAGCGCTACTGCTGAGCATGAGGTCCTGGGTTCGATTCCTGGGTCGGGCAAAGTGTTATTAGGGTTGATGGCAATAGACTCGCGAGGTTGATGGAATAGACTCCCTATTACATGAAACTTAAATGTAACTGGCGAAATGTGGGTGTACTATAACAACACACAACACAACAACACAACACACAACATGTGGGTGTGGGTGTAATGTGGGTGTGTGGGTGTGGGTGTCTGTGTTACATACTAAGTAGTTAGTTCTTGTTCCACTTCGCTTCTGTGCTTAGTTGGCAATCATATTTATCATCAAAATAGCCGTTAGCATCATCATCTCTCATTGTAAAAGTCCATTTCTGAATAACCTAAAGCAATGGCGCGGTCGTTTGTATGAGTTACGACGTACAAACGTGATTTGGCTGATCGCGCGAGTATGTCACACTAGCTTCAGCCGCGACTTCGTCTGCGTGAAATTTCTTGTTTTAACATGAAATATATGAAATCAAAAGTCATTTATTCAAATTAGGCAGAGAATCAGCAATTTTTGAAAGTCAAAATTACAAAAGACAGTTCCCCAAAAACGCCCGCCCTTCACCACTTTCTAGTGCTATCGCTGGGAAGAAGAAGTGGCGCAACAAACTCCCCAGCATAAGGTCTATCTATTCATACAAGAAATATCTAAAGAGGTCATTGTACTCATCATTACGAACAAGATTTAATATAGGACAAAACGTGAAATCGCAAAAAATAGTCGGCCGTTCCATACATTTAATTTTTTTTTTTTCGCCATTTCAGGTTTAGTCCCATAGTAAAAGTTGTTCGTAATGATGAATACAATAACCCTTAACAGATTTCGTGTATGAATAGATAGAAATTATATTCTATAATAGTAGACAATACTGTAGCTTCCCATCTGTGAAAGAAATTTTCGGCATCGGATCAGTAGTTTCGAAGATCACCCCCTACATACATACACAAATTTTACCTCTTTAAAATCCGTTCATATGAATATGCCATGCTCGCGCGGTCAATCAAGTGCCGTATCTATACGTCATTTTCATTATTCAGTTAAACACTCGCGTGATCGCGTTCCCGCGCGTTGGAGTTTGATCGCTATCGTTAGAGCACGACGTTCGCTATCGGTTAGGACGCAGCCTGTAACATAACATCATGTCTAAATTCCCCGTAGGGTCAGGCAGAGTGTCTTGTTCACCCCACAGTCAAAATCAAAATCAAAATCAAAAGTCATTTATTCAAATTAGGCTGAGAATCAGCACTTTTTGAACGTCAAAATTACAAAAGACAGTCCCCCAAAAACGCCCGCCCTTCACCACTTCCTAGTGCTATGTGTTTCCTTTTGCATAAAGTTACTAGTACTTCTAAGGTAGTATTGACTTAACTATAATTATTAAAGTTATTGGTACTTAAGGGGGAAGCGCCAGGGTAGCCCGCGAGATTCAAAGGATTTTGAGGATCCGTAGCATACCTACCTGCCCACCAATCTTCAATCCCCTTTTCTTACGTTTTTTGCCATTAGCAGTTCAGTCTGACAACCAGTCTTACCAAGAGGGGTATTGTACTATCCAGTAACTGGGTTGTGGAGGTCAGATAGGCTCGGTCGTTCCATGTCAAATACTGGTATTCAGCTGCATCCGGTTAGACTGGCAGCCTCCCCAACATAGTTGGGAAAAGGCTAGGCAGATGATGAAAAAAAAAATGTCGTTCAATAGGGTTACCCTGACTCTTGCCCCTTAACGTAACTAAACTAAAGAACTAGTTTCGAGTTATAGTTAATTCAAAACTATTTCTTGAAACAAGTATTATAGAAATGGTGAATGTCATGGTTGGTTATCAATATTATAAGCCCGTCAAGTCATTCTATTTAGCGGTTCTTTCGGTCTGGTGCAGATTTCAAAATAGCACTATAATTCACTTCGATTAGTTTTATCAAAGTAACCTTTAAAACAGAAGGCCGATTCCCGTAATTAAAAACGTTCAAAATCTAGTCGCAATCTCGTCTCAGCGACCATCAATGTCAAAAACTTGTCAAAATGTAGAGAAATTAGAAATTAGAGGTATTTTTGTTACAGATTGAGACTGAGATCAGACTGTAAACGTTCTTAAAATTACGAGAATTACCCCTCTGGTGTTTTTGTAAAAAATAATACTGGCACCCTACAATTGTCATTCTACATGGCTAAGACCTCTTCTCATGTAGAGCAGGTATTAGCATTGCCCATTACGCTTGCTCCGGTTTTCTGAGCCGAAACAGGTACATTTTATACACTTTGAGGGTTATAAATTTATAATATAACGTTATATGTAGGTAAGTACGGTAATAAATAGAAAACAAACAGTTAATTTATCAAATTTTTCATTCGAAAACATCCATATCGGTTTCTTACGAGTATTAATTAAACTTCAACTATATCCGACGACCCTGGTTACTTATACCTTTTGGTGACTATACATAACAATGGCTGATGTTGACCCTTGTATACCAAACATTATTTTGCGGAATCTTTACTTAATGCATAAGTTTTGCATTTATAAATAGATATGATGCAGATACAGATAAAATGTATATCTATATATATATATATATATATACAGTATGTAACAAAAACCCTGTTGTTCCTTGTAGGAGCGTATATATATACCTATAGGCTTACCATTATTGAAGTTATAATTAAAAAAAAAACAATGGTGGCCGAACATTGTCCATAATCAGATAGTTTTTAAATTCGATACATTGTTAAAAAATGTTTTTAACATCTGAACTTATAACTTTACAAGTACTAATGGATCTAGCCTACGGTCGATAAAGATTGCCGCCGCCGGCGGCGGCCCCTTTGATTCGCGATAGCTAGACAGGTTGGCGCCAAAACACAAAGCAGGCGGCACGCACAAACTCCCTTTGTACGACCGCTACTAGCAGATTGTCACTGTCTCACTCTCTCACTGCTCCTCAGTCGCCCGCGCAACTTACTTCCGGACGGATGTATCATACGTTGACAGCATTAGAAAAAGAACCAAATTATTGTGATTTTGTGAGTGAATTTTGTGTGTGCGTTTTTTCCAAAATGTCTTATTCAAATGAGGAATATTGTAGTGTACCAAGAACGTTTCGCAACAGCAAGGAACATAACTTTGCGTCGACGATGGCTTCCCAACGTCTCCACATACGGACGTTCAACATTAGGTCTGTGCACGGTCGAGACCAACATCGTATTGACGAAGGATAACCGAGGACTCGAGACCATGACATTGAGGAAGAAATCCTCGTGATGTTTGAAGAAGACCCTACGGAAGTACGTGCTCTGTGGGTAAATAAATTAATTTTAAAGTGTTAGTTATGTCACAAATGACTAAATAGTTACTACGTAACAGATACTTCACTTAGTAGAAAATTATCTACTGCTATAATAGCCTACTCCGTCTCGTCAGCAACCGCTGCATGCTAAAATGTGCCTAAATACTCAAACGTACAGTTGTGATTGCTTCACACCGCGCGATTCCCGTATTATTATTATACTCTTTGGCGCGATCCCACAGCACTGAATTTGGGCCGCAAACGGCCCGAACCGCTCGGCCGAGCGGTAGGTAATTATAACGTGCAAGTACATGGAGTGACGGAGGCCTGGTTATGTGTTTATTGTAATTATCAATCGTCAAACTTGATAAGCCAACTTTTTGAAAAATTCAAACTAACGTTCCCAAAGTGTTATCTATCAGTCAAACAGCTGAGTGATGTGAACGACACGTGACGAGTTCATGACCTTAGTGTAGTATGGTAGTGTGCGGCGCGGCGGGCGGCGACAAAGCGACCGGTTGCTACCTATTTCTCTTTGCAGGGGTGAGCAATCAGTGTTACATTTCAAATATTTATTATAAAATATTAATTTTGATTTTTTTTTCTTCAATATTTTTTTAATTGACTTACGTAATTACCATCGGATATCGATTCTGAAAACGTCCCTACTTGGAACAACAGGGTTTTTGTTACATACTGTATATATATTATGTATATACAAGTAGGTATATAATAAAAAAATAAAGAAAAAGGCAGGAGCTCATTGGGCATCAAAAAATTCGTCCGCATCGCTGTCAATAGGACAAGTGCCCAAAAGGCTGGTTACATTACCACGTTGGATGGAAATGCTGATTCTTTGGGCTAAAAATAGGCCAGCCCTCTGGTCACGTGAAGAGTCAACCAACCGTCTGGCGATGTCTGCAAAAAATCGATGAGCACTCGGACCCCAAGGCCCTACTGTAGATACAGATTGATTATGTAAGCAATTAACTTAACAATGGTTGTAACTTCATAATCATAATCAGTCTATAATAGAATAGAAAGAATGAAAAAAAGAATGAAGAAGAAACAGAAGAAGAATGGATTTTAATTATCTGAAATAAATTATTCTATTCTATAATCTACCGCGCGGGCCCAGTGCGGGTTGGTAGTTGTCACATGTCTTCGATTTTTTGGGACTAGGACATGCCAGTTTCCTCACGATGTTTTCCTTCACCGTTTTGAGAGCAGTGGTGATGAACTTATTTACACAAAGTAAAGCGCCTGCCTGGGTTCGAACCCACGACCTACTCGTAAGTCGGCGTCGTTACCACTGAACCACCGCTACTCTCGATATTTACCAAGAAGAATAAATAACTATTTATTTTTAAATGTTACTGGGTCTTTACGATTTGTTACAAAATAACATAACAACACCAAAATTGCTTTTTATAATCTCTTTGATCACAATAACAATTAATGTTTTAATTATTTTCTCCTAAGTTGCACCCATAGTATAAAACCTTTAAATATCTCATTACTTTAAGTTTACTTTCTTTTACAATTTCGCAGTACCTACTTAATTAAGTATTTTTCATATAATTAAAAAATCACAATACTTGCCTGAAACCTGAAATCACTGCACTTCAATCCATTGATGTTTTGGTACAAACTTTTCACTCAAATTCCTTTTGAAGTTTAGTTACACACAACACTTCATGCACCTTCAGTAATTCGGTACACAGACGATCCTTAGAACTTTCTCGCACCTACACATAGTGCTATATAGTACCCCCACTTTAACTAAGACAGATTGCAGTTCAGATCAAAGACTACAATATGGTTAAGATCTACCTCAGGGAAGGTAAACCATTTTTTAACCGACTTCAGAAAAAGGGGAGGTTCTCAATTCTGTTGTTTAACTGTATTTTACCTCTGTACTCCGTTATTTAAAATCCGATTTGCAAAATTCTTTTTTTAATAGATAAGGTATGCCTCAGGGTTGGTCCCATATAAAATAAACTTTGCTTGGACAGTTTTTGAGTTAGCTTCATTAATACGATTTTTTTTTTATATTGATGATGTTTAATAACTTCCTGTCACCGATATTTACATAGCAAGTAGTGTTATATGAATGAGTGCGGGGGTACAACAAAAAAGTGAAAAAAAAAATCCATAAAAAACAAGTGAGTGGTTTTTTTTTGTAAATAAGTTTTCTTTGTTATTGTTTTGCTATATAGCTATTTTTTTTTTTGACAATATGTCCCACTGCTGGAAAAAGGCCTCCCCTTTTTCCTTCCAAACCTCTCCCTATCTTTGCGACTTCCGTATTATTATATTACTCTGCTTTGCGATCTCTGGCCATGTTGGTCCTGCAAATGTCAACCGATCGTCACACCAACTTCGCCGCAAACCATTTGTGTGTAATAGTGAGTTATGTACCTACTTACTTATGCCTGCATCTATACATATATGTATATACCATCTTTTGAAAGCATATCTAAGTCTATGTTATCTGTGTCTTTGTCGCGCCAATAGAGCAACAAAGTTATATCAATAATGATTTTCAGTTTTTCAACGACCTGTAAAAGGAGTATCTTTATTTGGCAGCTTTTTTATATTATAGTGAGTTTTCCAAAATTAGCACAAAATCATTGCACATTGTTACCACAACAATTAAACTAACCTTGATGTAGTTTTATAGCTTCTATGAATAGCCAAAAATATGACAAAGAAATAAAAACATTTTGAATGGATGCTTACAATTACAGCATCTCATGGTCATTAGCTACCCTGTGGATGCCCTAATAAATGAAGGCCTCCAGACATGGCCTTGATTCACACAATCCACGCAATCTGCTTGTGTGCCGTAGGTTGGCCATCTCTGGCGTAGCCTTTCTAAATAATTAATCATAAGATTGGACTGCATCTCATGCACTGGACCACAAAGCATGTCCGAAATCTTCACAGAGCCATGCATTATATTATGTAAGTACTTACATCTTACGTCTATTACATTTTGTAGTTCCTCATTTTTTTTATTCAAATATCCAGCAACCCAATTGCGTAAAACCAGTTTATGCAATCGGGTTGCTGCCACACGAATTATTTTTTTATTGTTATTGACAGTTCAATAAAAAAATAATTCATTTCGAAGGATATTGCTAATCCATTGCTCCATATGTTCGAAAAATTCGTCTGCCCAACAATGTAAAAGACGCAATGAATCTTGTTGAACTGTCAAAATGAAAGTCATTCCTACTGTTAGTGTGTTACGCAATTGTGGTAGAAATCTGATGAAACCGTAGAGAGGGTGTAAAGTTCACCCATCCTCCATAGAAAAGGGAGGAGCTTCCGATCACGCGGGTGTTCTGTCTGGTGGCCCGCCCGACGATTGATGTTGGGACATTGTATTGTATATGCTTCTTGTGCGGCAAACTGTGCTTGCGCGATGCAGGATTTTGCGTGACCTCAATGTGATGCTTAGTTCGCAGGATACGTTAGACGTGCACTTTCACAAGGAAACAATATTAAATGTCAGTGACTTCAGTGCCCTATCGAAGGCCTGTGGTTTACGATTGTATCTATCAACTGGCTGGTTTTACCGATCTGAAATTACATATAGACGCGGGTTGAACTTACTCCCTTATTTCGTAACAATTCTTACTCAGAACTAGTTTTTAGGGTTTCGTAGTCAACAAGGAACCCTTATAGTTTCGCCATGTCCGTCTGTCTGTCTGTCCGCGGTTTAGCTCAAAAACTATTGGTACTAGAAAGTTGTAATTTGATATGAGTATACACGTTAATGATGCAAAAAAAGTGGTAAAATAAAATTTTGAAAAAAACAATTATTTGCATGTAGTACCTATTATATTTGTGGGGATGATAATTTTTTTTCGTCCTTACCATAGTGTGGGATATCGTTGGATAGTTCTTTCAAAAATATTAGGGGTTTGTGAAGACCGTTTTTTGATTCAGTAAACCGTTCGTGACTTATCAAGCTTTAAAGCACCAATTTTCATTAGAGTCAAGTGTCCCCCCCCCCCCTCTACCAACTAAACGGTTGTAGTTAGAAATTCAAATGTCACGGCAGTAGTACCTATAGGTACTCGTGTATATGGCGAAGTTTAAAGAAAAACTATCACACTTAAGTGGGCTTTACAAGTTTACGAATAATAGTCGACCAAACAAGTCTTATCCAAATCTCAAAATAAAATTAAAACTTTCCGTGCAAAGTCGGATCAGGTGAGGCTTAGTATAGGAAGTCAAATTAGGTAGGTAGTCATGTTTGGCTTTTAGTTAGAGCATGGTACGAAACTATCAGTCAGCGAATACAACCCGCACTTGGCTGTTATAAAAACTACGGTACCCTACACTGCGCGTGGCCCGACACGCACTTGACCGGTTTTTAATGATTTTTACGTCAACGGACTGACATGCTTCTCAAAGGAAAAAGTACAGTACAAAGCATTTAAACGTTGGTCTCAAAAAACCTAACTATACAATCTGAGGCATGAGTAACCCCCCACCAAAAATGTATTGTCTCAGAGTTGCAATGTTTTCAAACTTTTAAGACAGTTATTAAAAAAAGCAGATAAATAAAGATATGAGATCAAATACATGAACTGTCGCTTGTTCGTGCGACTATCGCTTTGGTTAGGACATGGCTTTAAGTATTTCTTTTTACCTTTTCCTCCTTTATATTTTTCAATTATAAATATACAAATAAATGGCATGCAATTGCATCCGCTGGACGGGAGAAGCAGAGAGGGCGGTCGAAGAGGCGGTGCTTGGGAGAGACGTCTTTCGGCTGAAATGATGATAATGATGATGAACTTGAAGAGGCCTATATAATAAAGAAGTGGATTACTATGGCTGAAGTATCTATTAAATTTAATAAACATCAGATCAAAAATAACTTTCGCTGGACCGGTTTATTTTTTTACTATCAGACAATCTTGGTCTAAATAAATTATAAACAAATATTACAACAGATTATAATTAATTTGGATCTAACTTATTGCATGTCTAAAATATGGAAAAACTAACAAATGTGGCCAATACTCTTTACGTAAGAAAGTTTTTGCAAAACATTAATCCGTGGACCGTCCGTATTTATGTGGCAAGTTAATTGATATGATGAATAGAAAGATGATGATTTATATTGTAAGTTACTTTAACCCTTAACCACCTGACGCCGGTCTCAGAGACTGGCGATTTTGTTTTTCAAATTATTCCGTTACTATGCTCGTAACGCAATTTTGTGTCCATGTACTTTTTCCCCTCCCCCGTCAGTACTCTCCGTGCGCTAGGCAGCTCCAGATGTGCGCGCATTAAACATTATAGGTAATTTATATTTCGCGCGCGGTCCGTGAGACCGACGTCAGGTAGTTACGTTAGTTTGGATAGACTGTATATTTTTGTTTTTATAATTTTATAATGTCTGAATCAAATGTACTACGATGGATAGAGGAAGCTGATTCAGATTCGGAAAACCTGAGTGTACCAGAACTTCCGAATGAAGATTGCAGTGACGTAGAAACTGTTGCAGAAAATTCTGAAAAATTTGACAAACGCAAGACATGTTCATCCCATGACCCTAAGAAAAAACGCGTCATGTGTTTTGCATGTAAGAATACGATTTGCATTGCTTTTCTGATAAATTTGGTCAAGGTTTTGGTAGCTTGTTAAATCAGTGTTCGCAACAATATGTAATTAATCATTGTTTACCCGGTGCCAGTATTAGCCAATTAATTAGTAATATCAAATTGACAAAAATAAACCCTAGTTCAACTGTTATATTATTATATGGGGATAGCTTAAATGTAAGAAAAAAGGACATAATTGAATGTGTCCATTTGATGTTGCATCTTAATGAGACTAATAATTGTAAATTTATTTTTTGTGCCTTGCCTTATTCCCATTATTTAACTGATGAGCAAAATAAGCATATTTATAATTTAAATATGTTCATTTATAATAGGACTTGTCGTCACAGTGATGCTATTTTATATTTTGATTGTAATCAATTCATTACTGATTACAAACTGACAAATTATACTATGTATTTGCCACCTAGTTGTAGGAGACAAATTGCTAATCTTTTAGCATACAATATACAGAGTGACACTGGTACTTGTAGTGTACCATCGATTACTGTTAGTACTAATACTAATACTACTTTTGATACGCCTTGTAGTTTAAACTATTAGGTGCGACAACGGGTCAGCCACATATGTTGAATGTTGTACATCAAAATATGCAGGGTCTGTCCGGCAAAGAGCTAGAATTAAGTTTATTTATGGAAAACTATGATGTTCAGGTGTTATGTTTGACTGAACACTGGTTGAAGGAACATGAAGTAGTGTTTATAAATGATGAAAACTTTACCGTACAGAGTGCATTTGTGAGAAAAAGTGCTATTCGCGGTGGCTCTTTAGTTCTTGTTTCAAACAAGTTGAAATGTAAACAACGTTTAGATTTAGTTAATCTTTCAATCGAGCGCACTATAGAGTTGTCTTGTGTTGAACTTGAGCGATATGTTATAATTTGCGTTTATCGACCCCCCTCTGGGGATTTTATTAGTTTCGAATCGGTAATGGAAGATACTCTCAATAGGTTAAAATCAAATAACAAAAGTATTATTTTATGTGGAGATTTCAATATTAATATTTTAGATGTTACTCCATTAAGTATTAGACTTCTCAATCTTTTGAGGTCTTATAATTTAATTAACTTGTTTTTTGAACCTACTAGGATCACAGCTTCTTCGTCAACTTGTCTTGATAATATATTAAGTGATTGTGATGCCAAAAATAAATTAGTGTTAACTGACTTAACGTCCGACCACTGTGGTTTATTAGCTTGCTTCCCCATGCCATTACATATAAAGCCACATAAACTTGAATGCAGGCCTTATACAGCTAGTCGTTGCAAAATTTTTAAAAATAATATAGCTCATAGAATTACACCATCGATAGTAGAATACGAGAATCCTAATGAAATTTATGGTGCCCTTTTTGATGTAGTGCAAAAAGAGTACCAATCCACTTTCAAGACCAAAACTATTAACATTAATGGATCCTCTGTTGGCTTTAACCAATGGGCTACTCCCGGTATTTATAAAAGTAGAGCGAGACTATACGAGTTATATGGTTTGAAAAAATACAGGTTTGATACTCCCTTCCTAGAGTATGTCAAAACTTATTCAAAATTATTCAAAAAGATTAGTGCTTTTGCTAAATCAAAATTTTTAGGCGATACAATAAAAAATTCTACTAATAAAGTAAAAACCACTTGGAAAATTATTAATAATGAAACGGGAAAATCGGTTAAACAAGAAAAACTACTTGAGATTATGGTCGACAACAAATTAGTTAATAAAGCAGCTGACGTAGCTGAGGCATTTAATGAGTTTTTTGCCAACATACCGATAACTACGACTCGCTCCTTAAATTCGTCCTCGTCTAAAGCTGAAAACCTTTTGCACAGTAGTGTACCTAAATGTAGTCCCTTATTTAGTTTCGAACATGTAACCCCGCGTGACGTAGTTAATGTTTTTAATACACTTAAGTCTAAAAACACCGGTGATTATTGGGGCATCTCCACTAAACTTATAAGTAATATAATAGACACCGTAGCCCCCTATCTAGCTGTTACTTTTAATAAATGTGTTGATTTAGGAACTTTTCCTGACCTCATGAAGAGTAGTAAAGTCATACCATTATTTAAATCAGGTAATAAGAATGACGTTGGCAATTTCAGGCCTATTTCTATCTTACCTGCATTCAGCAAAATATTTGAAAAGTTAATACTCAAGCAGCTGCTAAGACATTTTAATTTAAATAGCCTCCTCCATAATGAGCAATATGGCTTTACAAAAGGTCGTTCAACTACAGATGCGGGTGTTGCTCTGTTGAGACACATATTTGACGCATGGGAGAAATCACAGAATGCTATTGGAGTTTTCTGTGATCTCTCCAAAGCCTTTGATTGCGTGCACCATGACACGCTTTTGCGTAAATTACGTCATTACGGTGTCCAAAACGAAGCTCTCAACGTAATTATTTCGTATTTACATAATAGGGTCCAATGTGTAGATGTTAATGGTGTGAAGTCATCCGGGCTACCAGTTCAGTTAGGTGTTCCGCAAGGCTCAATACTGGGTCCATTCTTGTTCTTAGTTTACATTAATGATTTACCATTCCATTTGACGGGCATCTGTGATGTTGTACTGTTTGCAGATGATACCTCTCTTATTTTTAAAGTAGACAGGAATAGACAAGATTTTGACGACGTAAACAGTGCACTCTCAATAGTTACAGATTGGTTTACGTCAAATAACTTAGTTCTCAATGCCAAGAAAACCAAATGTGTAAAGTTCGCCTTACCGAATGTTAGAAACCTAGGACCCAACATCGTCTTAGATAAAGAGGTGCTTGAAACTGTAGGCTCGGCAATTTTTCTAGGACTAACAGTAGATGCCAAACTTCAGTGGGGACCTCATATATCAAGTCTAGCAGGAAGGCTCAGTTCGGCTGCCTACGCCGTCAGGAAAGTAAGACAATACACTGACGTTGATACAGCTCGTTTAGTCTATTTTAGTTATTTTCACAGCGTTATGTCCTACGGTATTCTGCTGTGGGGCAAAGCCGCTGATATACAAAATATATTTGTCCTTCAAAAGCGAGCTGTTCGAGCAATTTACCAGCTAGGTGCCAGAGTTTCTCTAAGAGATTTCTTTAAAGATATTGGTATTCTCACGGTTGCATCACAATTCATCCTTGCCAACATTTTATATATTAGGCAAAATTTACACTTGTACACTAAAAATAGTGATATTCACAGTGTTAACACTAGAAATAAGGACAAACTACGTGCCCCCTTTCACCGGCTTCATAAGGTTCATAACTCATTTGTTGGGCTTGGTATAACCTTTTATAACAAGATACCCTCTTCTTTTCTAGCCTTGCCTTTTAATGCGTTTAAAGCTCAACTAAAATCCAACCTTTGTTCAAAGGCATACTATTCCATCAACGACTACTTAGACGATAAGAATAGTTGGTCACCCTAGTTTAACGCAAGACAATGTTTATGTTCCTTCTCCAGAATTAGCTTACTGCCAGGTCTTAGAACCCAGCAATGCATAAATGTGTAAGCTGTCACGCCCTTTATGCCTGGAGGCTTTTATTTGGGTAGTAAGTTTTTTTTTAATTTACATTTTAATTAATTATTTTTTAGCTTGAGTACGTATAGTTTTTATTATATTTGTTGGTATATTGGCGTGGCTAGCTGACATATTATGGCAAATAATTAAATTTTATGTTCTGGTTTTGTAATGTTAATTACCGAACATAAGTACCTAGTATTGTATACATTCGTATTTTTTTTAAATTGAACAGACAGCTGTGCTGCTGGGGAGTTTGTTGCGCCACTTCTTCTTCCCAGCGATAGCACTAGGAAGTGGTGAAGGGCGGGCGTTTTTGGGGGACTGTCTTTTGTAATTTTGACGTTCAAAAAGTGCTGATTCTCAGCCTAATTTGAATAAATGACTTTTGATTTTGATTTTGATTTTGATTGAATGCAGCCAAAAATGTGCTTTAATTGTCGTCGCAAGTTGTGAAAGTTTGTGGGTTGTGATTTTGTAATAATTGTGCCTTAATCGTGCCATAAATTATTTTAAGTTAGAGATTATATATCGAACAGTCGTAAATAAGTAAAAACTATTGAGTTATAGTAAAATTTCCTACTCAGATCTCAGATTTTTAAAGTTCCTAGATTTTTTGCTAAAATTTATATAATTATGTTAACCGTTGATTTTTGATAAGTAAATGCATACTTTTGCAAAGTTTAAAAACTTATAATGAATAAAAATATAATGAAAATACAGATGTGACTTTTATTTAATGTATTATTTTAAACAATGGTTATTAAACATGGAAAATACGCAACCGGTCTCCAGGACCGACGTCAGGTGGTAGTGTAACTTAAAAACACGTCAGGTGGCTAAGGGTTAAATCATATATTTAAATATTTTTTGTTTCTTTTTGCATAACACGCTTAGGTGGAAGTGGCGAAGTTATGGGCCAACAAGATCTCAGAAAGAACAGAAAATTCGTGCCAGCGTGCAGCGTCACGCAGAAGAACAAGAATGGCAGTGGCGCCGATTCCCTTGTTCACAAACTAAACAATTTGAATTGCTTTATACTTGCTTACATAATATGTTATTTATTTAACTTCAAACGGCGAAAATATTCCAACCTGATTGGGAATTATATATTCGAGCCGTTTGGGGTTGAAACACTAGGGCCATGGGGTCCGAGTGCCCACTTGGTTTTTCGAGATATCGCCAAGCGGTTAGTCGACTCTTCACATGACCAGAGGGCTGGCCTGTTTCTTGGCCAAAGAATTAGTATCGCCATACAACGTGGCAATGCTGCCTGCCTGTTAGGCACTGTTCCTGTTGACAGCGATGCGGACGAATTTTTTGATGCCCTATGATTTTTTGCTTATTTTTTCCCATGTACATAATATCATTATTTTAATTTAAAATATTAGGTTATATAATGTAAATATTATCTTGATTAAGTAAACAAACTAAACTAAAATATGTAAGTTCAGTGCATCTTTTTCTTTCTATTTCATTAAGAAAAGGACAGAAGATAAATATTAGTTATGTCAAAATATTGGCTACTAAAAATACATCAATTTACGTCAGCCGCTGACTAATTTGACAGGACTAAACTTACTCAATACTCAAATATTTATTGCATTCCATAAGTGTTATATAGATGGTATATACAAGGTAAAAGATGTAAATTAAATAAATAAATAAAAATATAAATATAATATATTATTAAATATAATATAATACTTATAAATTACTTACCGCAGTTAATGTGTCCCCAACCCTTAATGCGAATATGTGAAGTTTCTTGCCCGTTCTTCTCCATAGAGATCTACGTCTTTGGAATGGGCGACTAGCTTCAACTTTCTGACTAACTGACCGACTATTTAATTTTGACAATTCAAAAGTGCCTGTAAATGGTTTAATTGAAATAAATGATTTGAGTTTGAGTTTGAACAAACTAAATCAATTTTTAGATTTTTTAATGACAAGCAGCTGCGTTATTGCTCCGTTGGTCGCAAGCGCGACTGCGGAGCGTGGGGTCCTGGGTTCGATTCCCAGGTCGGGCAAAGTGTTATTGAGTTTTTCCATTAGGAATTTCTCAGTAACAGTCCGGAGTTTGGAAGTTGGCGGTGTGATACCCCCGTGCCTCGGAAAGCACGTTAAGCTGTTGGTCCTGCGCCTGATCACACTCCGTCCCATCGGACTATAAGAGTGAAGGAATATAAAGTGCAGCTGTGTCTGCGAACACACTTGTGCAATACCTCCCGCGCTGAAGACTAGTCTCATGGGCGAAATACTGTGTGGAGGAGTATATAACATATGGTTCTGCTTGTTAATCGTCGAAGGATGGACTCAATGCTAAGAGGCTGTTATATTAGTATGGATATAGACATTATGTATATTAGTTGGAAATATATTATTTATTTCTGATGTTTGGAACCATACATTTACATGTATGGTTCCAAACATCAGAAATAAACATTAGTTAATTTGCGAACTTTTCCGTTCTCATCCCGGAAAACTGTACTTATCTAAGTGGGTATAAAAAAAGGTAAAAGCACGCTGGCTTGACGATACTCAATACTCAATACTCAATACTTTATTGCATTCCATAATGTGTACATATATGATAGTTGGTATGTCAAAACATCGAATCAATTATGGACCCTGTCGGGCACAGCAAAGTTAGTTTTTAATAGGAGAGAGGATGAAGGCGCTTTTTGTTAAGAAAAAAATAAATATTAAATTAAAATAGTATCTATAATTTGTTTTTATGGTATTTATATTTTATATAAATATTTATATATTTGGTTTTAAGTTAAATTTATATATTGCACGATTTACATTATTCTTTATTTTTCATTATTATTGTAGACTTATAGTCTATAATAATATAATAAAACTAGATATTTATAATTTTATTGAATCTTGTATAGTGTTATTATTATTAATTATGCACTGTTTAGCACATTCATTTTTAAATTAACAGTATTTTATTGTTTTAAGATAAATTTATATTCAAAGTGAAATTTAAAATGAAATGTAGGTAATAAGTAAACAATAGTTTTTATTGTTGTTGAAATTTATCGCTAAAATATTCGTCAGTAGTGTAGTAGCTTTTAATTATAAGAAATTGTTTTAATTTATTAATAAAGATATTATTTTTATTTATATTTTTGATGTATTCCGGTAACTTATTGTATATTTTAATGGACATAACAAATGTACTAGAAGAGTGCATTTTTAATCGTGAAGCGGGTATGTCTAATCGGTTTTCGTGTCTAAGTGCAATTTTTGTTTGAATATCTCCTCTTTTGGTATAGAATTGCGGATATTTTCGTACAAATTTACAAATTTCAAGTATGTAGAGGCAGGGTAGGGTTAATATTTTGAGGTCTATAAAGTGGGGTTTACAGGAGTCTGTATATTTGATATCCTCAAAGTCACGGGAAACGCCTGGATGAGAGACGCACAGAACCGGCCTCCCCGTTCTTCTGCCATACCCCCCGGGGGTATGGCAGAAGAACGGGGAGGCCGACCCAGCAGTGGTTCCAGGCTGAAATGATGATGGTGATGAAGTAGTAGTGATGCAGTGGTGTAGTATGTAGTAGTGATATTCAGGCAGAGCCGCGTTTACAAGCAATACTTCTTTTAAACTCATTTCTTTATAGCTTCATTCAATCAGTTAATAGCTTCAATTAATTTGTCTACTTTGAGTTTCTGTTGAACCAACAATCAGCCTTTTTATACTCTTATCGCGTGGTAAATTACGATTTGGCGTCCGTAATGTTTTATTGTACCTATCAGCAACATTTTATGAATTTGATTCGACCATGAACGACTATAGTGGAGTCAGCGTGTTATCGTCTGCAGGAGCCCTGTAGACAGGCGCGACACGACTCTAGCAGAACAATTTTCATAAAGATTTGTTCTACTAATTGCATCGCGCTATCGCGTTGCGTCTGTCTGCGAGAGCCTTTAAGCGGAAGCCTGCAACAACGGAGTGACTGGCTGGTAGGTACTGTGAATATCGGAAACTAGCATTTCCCGCGACTTGGTCCGCGTGAAATTTATTATTTTATCATAAAATATATCCTATGACACTCGGCAACACGCAGGAGAGCTCGTGGCTGCATAATAACAGCCACAAAGGTCGATCTTCCGAGGTTGGCCTGTGGATGGGTTGACCATCCATGACGTATCGTGACTCCGTGCCTCGGAAAGCACGTTAATCCGTTGGTCCCGGCTAAGATCTACAGTGACAGGCGTTACGGGTATTCAGAAGCCCGAAAGTCTGACAACCAGTTTTTTAAAGTACTGGTATTTAACTGCATCCGGTTACACTGGCAGATTGATTGGAAACGGGGCTTAGAACAATGTAGAGATGGGTGGATAACAGATATTTTACCTCTGATTTTACATCAATGTCAAAATCAAAATGATCTTTATTTTCATTGAATATCTTTGAATAATAATTGAATTTCATCAAATAAAAACAACTGAATGTAACAAAACTATAAGAATACATTGAGCTGATTCTATAAATTCTGTTTTAATGATTCCCTATTCATACCTAAAGTATTCACTACTTTAATTGAGTGATCTTTCACATTTGCGCTACAGATTGCCAAGCATATTTTATCAGGCGGCAAAATTGTGATCAATATATTTTTAAGCCAAGATTGCCTTTCCAACCATCTGGCCTCCGGTAGACCGTCATCTCCGAGGTCTTGCCGGTCCAATCAGCTGATTAAGGGAGCGAGTAGGAGTAACACTCATGTAGGTAGACCGGTAGGTTCTCGTTGTATCGCCGCCGCTAGTAGGTACTGAATGAAAGTCGGCGCGAATGGGTGCGGTGCGACTGTCGATTTGCTCACAGTTTTTTTTTCTTTTTTGTGCTGAAACCTACTAAAATATCGTGCCTTAAAATTGTGATTGTGAAAATATAGCATTACACCAAAGTCTTGATCTAACTACAACAATATAGACTATGATAATATAGGGCTTTAAGACTTAGTGAGTATAATGTCTGGGACCAAAATATCGTGCGTAAGCCCACAATGTACACAATGTAGGTGTATATTATTGATTTTCATGACGTAGGGGAGCGGTTTTACCGCTTCAGTGGGTAGAAATGAGGGTAAGTAGGCAGTTAGGTATCGTGTTTCAGTTGTTTTCGTCAGCAAACGGCAAACTTAGCTATCAATTTTCTTAATCATATCTTCATTAAGAAAATAAAGCGATTGGATCGAGAAGGCACAGCACAAGGAAAAGTGGAAGAATATGGGGAGGCCCAGCAGTGGGTCAATATAGGCTCATCATCATCATCATCTGCCTGCCTTTTCCCAACTGTGTTGGGTCAGCTTCCAGTCTAACCGGATGCAGCTGAATACCAGTATTTTACATGTAGCGACTGCCTGACCTCCACAGCCCAGTTGATATTACGACAATATAGGCTAACGGAAAAAATCTTTATTAAAATCTAGCTTAAAAGTTATTTAAGGATTTTAGACTATGTATCTATATTATATTTTTGTAATTTGACTGTAAGTAATTTGACTCAACGCTTATTAGCTAAACACAGATTTTAGGTAGCTAAGCAATGGTCTGACGCAAATTATAAATGTTTACGTAGACTAGAAACCTAAGTAGCGGTATTACTTGAATTAAGTATATATGTACGCACGGCTACACATCAAGCTATAAGTACAAAACCAGTATAAGCTGATTTCTGATTGTACGAAAACCCTATACAGTGCGAGGTCAGCTAAAAGTGGAAATGTATGGCTTGATGTGTGGCCGTCTGCTGATTGAGGTAAACCTCTCGTGAAATAACTCAACAGTTTATAGATTTCTAATGAATACACAGACGTGTGTTTACGGAGCGTATAGGATTGTAACATACTTTGTAAACAGCCGAACTGCACTGAAGCTATCTTCATTCCGTTTCAAAACAGTAAGATGGCATTTTGCCACCAACCCTTCTAT
This sequence comes from Apamea crenata, assembly GCA_949629185.1. NCBI lineage: Eukaryota > Metazoa > Arthropoda > Insecta > Lepidoptera > Noctuidae > Apamea > Apamea crenata. The sequence goes on from OX451377.1 coordinate 12,891,507, forward strand.
TAATATCTACGTGGGAAATATACAGCTCTGATATTTACAATCACTGCTCAGCTCCTAGCACTGCTAGCGTGATAGTTTAAATACTGAAAATTTGTGAAAAAAATGTTCTATAAAATGGTGTAATTTTCATCAAAATATGTGCAGTGGTTTCAGAGTTATGTGCGCGTAAACTTTGGTCAATGTCAGTGATTTCAATGTCAGGTTTCAGGAAGTTGTGTGACATTTATGTGTGATTGTTTATAGTCTGTGGTAATATTTAAGAAGTATGTTATGGAAGTTTATATTTCTATTGTGATTTAGAAGCTGTAGAGGCCGTGTTCTTTGTGGTCAGATGAGAAGAAAAGTACCTAATTTAAGTCTTGCAAACTAGAATTATCTTTAGTAACAAAGATTTTTCATCATCATCACTCATCGACTTCTAATTGTTTACCAAATTATGTACCTGAAATCTGGATTAGGTACCTACATACTGCGTTCACATTTACTTGATTATTTGAAAATTATACCTACTCCGCCAAACTTGATAAGAAATTAATTATCATACCTAGTCTGTAATGTTAATTCGCTAAGCAATTTCTTCAGTATTTCTAATTACTTCTCTAAACAAAAAACCTTGAGATAACAATGTATTAGGTACATACGTAATTTTTAATCTCTTATGTAATCAATCACTGACTCTGTGTATGTGCTACTGTTAAAACGTTAACTACTTATAATAGCCATCAGTAACCTATAACTTAAAATTACCATCTAGATATGTAAAGAAAATATGTCAATCGTAATTACAGACAAAAACTTAAAATAATGTCCAACTGATCTGCCCAGCCTTTTCTCATGTTGGGGCCGGCTTTCAGTGTACCGGTTACACTGCTGCAGCTGAACACCAGCGTGGTCATCTACACTATCAATGGCTTTCATTTTGACAGTTCAACAACATACATTGCGTTATTAACGTTGTTGAGCAGATAAATTTTTCAAACATATGAAGCAATGGATTTGCAACATTCTTCGAAATGATTCAGATTGTGATTGAAAGATTGTTACGCAATTAGCGGAGCGCCTACTGGGTAACACGATACCGTTCATTACTAAAGCGATTAGCGTAGGCTTCATATTATTGTAGGCTACGATTAGGCGAGGCGTCCTTTTCTTGGAAACATTGAGGCATGGCTTAAACAATTATTTACAGACTAATTTCGTTAGTGGTACTACACGTTCCTAGTGTTCCAAAAACTAATGATTGCTTAGTAAAACGATTCATGAGTGGTCCGTTGGCCTTGCGGTCGCAAGCGCGACTGCTGAGTGTAGGGTCCTGGGTGAGTTTTCCGGGTCGGGCAAAGTGTTATTGGGTTTTTCGATTGGGGATTTCTTAGTAACAATCCGCAGTTTGGAATTTGGCGGTATAATACCTCCGTGCCTCAGAAAGTTATAATGTTCCTACTGCTGGGACAGAGGCCTCCTCTATGTGAGAAGGAGTGGGCCACGCGGCCCCAGTGCGGGGTGGTGGATGTCACATGTCTCCGAATTTTTTGGTTTTCGGACATGTTAGTTTCCTCACGATGTTTTCCTTCACCGTTTTGAGAGCAGTGGTGATGAAATTAAACACACAGTCTTGTGTCTTTGCCTGGGTTCGAACTCACGACCTACAACTCGTAAGTCGGGGCCGACACCGCTGGACCACCACTGCTAACATGAGACAGGTGGCAGTTATTATATTATTGATTTACTAGCCCCGCAGTTTCACCCGCATAAGTTTCGATCCCGTGGGAATATCGGGATTAAAAGTATGCTATATGTTAATCCTGGTTATAAACCATCTGTGTGCCAAATTTCATCTAAATCCGTTTACCTAGTAGTTTTTTCACGCAAAAACCTTTCATATTTTCGCTGTTATAATATTAGTAGGCTGAGTAGGATTTATTACTAGAACATAACAAACAGTAAGTTGCAAAGCAATGAAGTTACATCAGAACACTACTTTAATAATAAATCAAAACCGGTTGCCTTTGAAAGGAATTCCCTGCATACGTTAAAAAAAAACCGGCCATGTGTGTGTCGGACCACTTACAGTAAAGGGTTTCGTAGTCGGGATGAATATTTACACTGGCACAGTAGATTAAAAACTGCAAAAAAAAGTTGAAAAATCTATGAAAAAAAAGTTATTTCTGCGGTTGTAACCGAAAACCAACCCATATCTCACAAACTATTAACTTTAATAAAAAAGGGACTTAATCAACTTTTTAATAATGAGATGGTGTCCAGCCGATCGATTCTGTAAAAATCTCACTGTGAAAAGTTAGGTGAAGTGAGCTTAGAGTATGGTGTCAATAGTGTCAATCCCTAGCATTAGTTGGAATGACAGCTCACTCCACGCTCACTTCACCTAAGTTTTCACGGTGAGATGGTTATAGAATCACACTGCAAATCTTCCTCTTAGCGCGTCGACGGCTACACAGTCAGCCCAGAATTTGGCTAAGATTGAGCTTAAGATGAAAAGTTATAAAAATTTTTCTTCCAGTGAATTCGTAACTGAAAACTGGAAAAGTTTTAATTTAAATTGCAAACACAGATGTTAAAATGTTTGACATCGGTAAGTATCGTATCGAGTAAAATCGGTAATAAAACAGTAAACATCGGTAATAGACGTATTTTCTTTCTTTCTTTCTAGATAGAGTAGCTAACAAAAAATGCGTTTTTATGACGCGTCCATCATAACGTTGATTTTGCACGAAGATAAGTGTCACTGCGCATTCTTCAGGCATTCCTAATTGAAACACGTGTCACTAAAGATGACGAACTTGTCTAAATCAGTCTAGCACTCCGTTTAGACGTAATATTTCGTTCTGCACTCATTGCACGTGATGTTACGTAGTTCATGCACTATTTTGTAGTTATTTCTCATGCGTTTAGAATAGCAGTGATTAGTCTGAGAGCTAAATACTAATTGTTTTTAATTGATTTTAATTATCACTTTGTCACTGTTGTTATTTCTGTATTATACGTTGTAATGCTGGGAAACAAAGTCGCATAAATGTAACCATTAAATAAATAAAACAGACTAGATATGAATAATACTGTAGCTAAAACATTTTTTTCAAAAGCATTCAATCATTGAGTTTCATCTGCCCATTCTTCTTGCCCATACTGCATTTTTTTCTCGATAAACAATTCTCAAAATAACTCGAACTTTAACTTAAAGAAGCAGCGATGACCCAGTGATAACGGTCCCGACTTACGAGTTTGAAGGTCGTGGGTTCGAACTATACTTACTTTGTGTAAATTATTTTATTACTACAACTCCGAACAGTGAAGGAAAACATCTTGAGAAAACCGACAATTCCTAGAACCAAAAATTCGAAGACATGTGACATTTACCAACCCGCACTGGGTCCGCGTGGTGGATTACGGCCCACTCCCGCTAACAGTAAGGAAGCCTGTGTCTCAGCCGTGGGAACATTATAGGCTGTTAAAGCTAAAATAACTCGACAGAGATAATAATATAATACTTTATTGCAGCAACACGCGCATATTTCCCAAGGGTTTTACATTATAGTCCTAACTACGTCATCATCTATGTACTCACAGACTTAACCATTTCACTAGAATGTTTAATATGAACTACATATTTATAATCGACTTTTATTGTAGGTAGGTACTCCACTAGAAAACTACTTATTTAATATCTTTTAAATATTACCACAGACTAACTAAATGCGTAGCTAAACTCAGTATACCAATGCAATTTGAGTAACTTTATGAAGAGTTTTCTAAAAGTTAGCTTGGTAGAGTAAATAATTATAATCCAATTCAAATTAAGCGCACTTTTTATTTTCAATCAATTAGCTCAGCCTATCGCAGTCCACTGCCGGACATAGGCCTCCCCAGGCTGCGTCACAACACCCTGTCCTCCGCCTACGCGTTCAGTCAGTCCTAGCCACCTTTTTATGGTCGTCGGTCGGTATATAGCTGAGGACGTAACACACTTTATTTAGTTTGTATTTTAGCGCAGTGTTACTATGTCCAAGTTTGTCTGTTTACTTGTATACCCACACACATTTATGGCAAGGCAACTTTGTTTTTTAATATCTCTTTATTTACATATGTGCTAACTCAGCTGGTATACTGACATTAGCTACTCTATTGACACAATATCCACTATCGCTCAGCCGTACCACGTGTGCGATCCTAGGTAGAAATAAAACCGCAATTCATAACAAAAATCTAACAGTAAGTTACGTATGTACCTATTATCGTCCGTATCGTAGTGATAATGTTTACAAGTGGCCACAGACATGGTGATGTCGCCTGCGACTCGGAACGTGTGCCAGTGAGTTGAAGTGAGTTTTAAAATTAATACAAAAATGGCGAAGAAAACCTCGGGATGGATTACGCCGTTCAAAAAGCAGGTGAGTTTGTGTTTTTAACATTTATTTTTTCAAATAAGCGATGTTTATTTCATGGGAAAAATCGCCATATCTCAAACTTTGGTTGTTCTATAAGAACGTTCACAGTCTGGCCTCAGTCTCAATCTGTCAAAAATATCTCTAATTTCCCTAAATTTTTGACAAGGTTTTGACATTGATTGTCGCTGAGATGAGATTGCGGCTAGATTTTGAACGCTTTAAATTACGAGAACTGGCCTTCTGGTGGTACCAGATTAATTTAAAACTTTTTTACAAAAAAAAAACAACCGACTTCCAAAAAAAATCACTACAAACTGAAAAATAACTTCAATTTCGGGAGTCGGTGTCGTTGGTTCCGCATTTTCGTTTCTTGGCACCGAATTCCGAAATTAAAGTTATTTTTCAGTATGCAGTGTTTTATTTTTATAAAAAAGTTATTATTTTTCACTTTTCAGTTGTACGTACGTACCCCACACAAATTCATATATACTTGCAAGATTAGAGGTACCCCAATAACAACTTTGACAGAAATGAGGGTGTACCGTGGTATTCTAAACACATCTGCGTACTCCTTTAGAGGGTACAGGCGTGATGTTCAGAACCAGAATCATAATTTTATTTTTCAAACATAGGTACATTGGGTTCTTGCATTGCATATTTGACAAGCGGAGTTTTGGGGCACGTCTACATACATGGCAAAAAAAAAAAATACTATACTCTTATCTCTCAAAATACAGTGCTATGTGGTGAATCCTGGGTGATACTGGTCGCTATGTTTTGCCATTACAGCATACAAATATTTTAACATAACGATTGTTCAAAATAACAATCGTTCAATTACAACATAATTAGTAATATAAAATTAAAATTAGGTTATGAGAAATTATAAAAAAAAATAAAAGTAAAAAAAGGGGGGTACATAAACACACATGATGTTATGTTGTGTGATTGCGTACCTAAATAATGCATACTAATGCGATAGCAGCAACCGCGGTTGATTTGCTGGAATTTATTGAAGAGTTCCGTTGTCTGTCTCCGAAATCCATCATCAAATCTTTGGGAAATTTAAATGGGACCATTTCGGAATAAACCTCTTTCGAACAAAAAAATAATTTTGCAAATCCGTTCATATATGACGGAGTTATGCCCGAACATACATAAATATATATATATAAACATCCGAATTGAACTCGTCCTTTTTTTGAAGTCGGTTAAAAATCATCTGATGATTTGAAATATAAGAGAGTTGGTTTCAAAAACTATAGGTTCTATGGATAGGTAGATAAAGTCGAATTCGTGCTTATATAAAAACTCGAAACACCAATCCGCGTTGACCAAAGGCGCTGAAAATAAAACAAGTAGATTAGTACATCTATTGTATTTTCTGTGAAAGTTTCAATATACAAAAACCATTTGGCCCGCTTTAGTATGGACTTGACCGTCTCAAAGAATATTAATAATTTAGGTCAGGGCATGTTCTTCAAAATCTTCCATATTTCATGAATGGATAAAGTAAAGTAAGTGGTAGTTCCTTTCAGTATTCATTGTCACTACTACATTGGTACTTATAACAAAAAAAAACTTACACATATTTTTTAAATTTTTGTCTGTCTGCTTGTTCCGGCTAATCTCCGAAACGCTGCGGAGTAATTGCGTAACACACTATCAGTAGTCATCGCTTTCATTTTGACAGTTCAGCAACATTCATTGCGTAATTTACGGTGATCAGCAGATTTTTTTTTCGAAGCAATGGATTTACAATATCCTTCAAAATGATTCAGATTGTGATTGGGGTGCTGGTCCGATTTTTATGGGACTTTCACTGGCAGATAGCTGATGGTATATGGAGTAACTTAGGTTAGGTACTTTTATTTTAGAAAAAAAATTAAAACAGACTAGAGTTTATTTTGTATTGGTATTTCATTTTGTGTAGGTAGGTATATCTCAAGGTTGGCACACAAAAAAGCTGAGTCTTAGGTATGCTTAAACTAAGAAACAATTTTTATACTGAACAAAAAGTTATTCAAGGTGAAAATAAAATTAGTACTACTACTTGAATCTGTAGGTCAAAACTTTTTTGTCAGTGTTCTCAAATAACAGTCTCCTAACTATCATGGATTCGTCCAAGGTTTCCAGGGTATATTTTAGAAAATATACAGTTGCTACACAGGTAGACCCTTGGTACCTAGTCTGATCGTTTTCTTGCTGGATCTCTCGTGGTGTATTTTTTTAAATTATTTGTTTACGTGATATGATATTTTTGATGACTTTTATAAAGAAAACTGACTGTGAATGTGAGTACTTACCATGTAAGCTCGATTAAATACATGACTTTATAACTGTCTGACGGTTTTGAGTATTTTGTATATGGCCTACGCATGTGTCCTACAGATCCGGTAGCATCGTGTAATGGGTCGTTGAGCTCCCTAAAATAGAGTTGAGCTACACGATGACCGCATGCATGCCGTCTGTTAGATCAGGGCAACTCAAAGCTACAATGGCTCTTTCTTCAAAAGGCCCTTCCATGCATTGTTAGACTCACATAAAATCCTAATAATATAATATTTGGACTTTAAAAGAGACCATGACCCCTGAGTTGGTTTAAGCTTCTCAGGGATCATTCAACTCGATTTTCGGCAACTCTCATCCAGCTGCTACCAGCCATCCTGCGAAGATCGTCACTCCACCTAGTCTGAGGACATCCCACCTTATGTTTACTGATTCGCGGTCTCCACTCAAGAACACGTCTACCCTAATGGTCATCGGTTCTACGGCTAATATGGCCGGCCCTTTAGCTTGCTTATTTTGTGAGCTGTGTCAACAACTTTGGTTCTCTGCCGGATCACCTCGTTGCGGCTTAGTTCCCTCAAAGAGACTCCAAGCATAGAGCCCATTCTATAGCTCGCTAAGCGAACTTGAATTTATGGACCAGCCGTACCGTAAGTGTCCACGTTTTGGCTCCGTAAGTCATAACTGGCAGGACGCACTAATTGAAGACCTTAGTACTTAGGCTCTGTGGAATACACGACGAGAAAACTCGACGAAGCTTCCCAAGCCACGTTTCACGCCACCCAAGTAATATGTTTGTATTATGTATCTTCTTGAAATAGTTTTCCCCTCGCTTTACTCATCATTGCGTCTATTTTCGGCCAGATGCCTACTAAAGTTCAGACCAATAATTTAGTAGCTACAAAGTCCCAAGATATTATTACTAGCTGCGCCCCGCGGTTTCACCCGCGTAAGTTTCGATCGCGTGGGAATAACGGGATAAAAAGTAACCTATATGTTAATCCTGGTTATAAACCATGTGTGCCAAATTTCATCCAAATCCATTCAGTAGTTTTTGCATGAAAGAGTAACAAACATCCATCCATCCATCCATACAAGCTTTCACGTTTCTAATATTAGTAGGATTAGTAGGAGTAGGATTCCTTACAGATTCGGTCTACTTATATTATTTTATATGCACATTTTCTTCATAAGCTGCTATATAGCAATACTTTGTTCTCAGAATTTGATATTACCGAGAATACCTCAAAGAGATCTGAGGAGATATTATTTGTAAATAGAGCAGTGCGTGTTTGTTTATTGTAAAGAAGGAAATGAATCAAAATTCAATTCATAATCATCATCTGCCTAGCCACCTCGACCCAATTTCTATTAAAACGGTATTTTACATAGAGTAACTGCCCACCTCTACCCTATTACATAGAGCAATTGCCCACCTCTACCCAATTCAAATTCAAAAGTCAATCAAATCCACTAACATATCTAATATCTAAACTCATTCACGTTCATTTAAATTAAAACAAATACGACTGATATACTTTTAAGTAATTTATTTATCTCACCGATAATAATAATAGTATCTTGACTTGGCTCACGAGGTGGTCGACATGTGGGATGTGGACTCAGCGATCATTGTGCCGATAGTAGTAACTGCCAATGGCTTAATAGCCAAGAGCCTCAACCAACACCTGAGGAGGCTCTCGTTGGGCAGCTGGATCAAGGGCTTGATTCAGAAAGCGGTACTTCTGGACACGGCTCGCATTGTCAGGACGTTCCTCTCTATGGAGCCCTGACCACCGGTAGCTTGGACCCTGTTCCCGATACCGGTGGTTTACTATTTTTAATTTTTTAGTCAAATAAGTTTTTAGAAGCAGTTTTATATACCTAGTTATTGTGAATTACCAACCAAAAACCGAATACCCCAACCAATTTTCCGTTTAAAAAAATACAATGAACAATAATGCAATAAACTTTCACCAAAAACTGCCGAACCAGAGGTGACATCTGTCATGTTACCTCCGATAAAACACAAGAAAGACCTCACATTCTGTAACTTGTTTAGGTACTAGGTATATTTAGTAGGAAAAAGCAATATAAACTACTATTATAAACATATTAATGCCAACGCGTCGGTTAGGTCAGCTAGGTTATATTATACATACTAAGTTAGACATTAATGAAGTAGTTTGTCTTGGCATGCAGGTAATATAGAGGAAGTACTAGATATTATAAACTTTATTTACTGTCTTTAACTTGAATTGTCCTATTGAGGGCAAGCTCAAAGGCTGTCTAGGGTTGGGTTTAGCTATTTTGTAATTATTTTCTGTCAAGCCTCACCCTTGAGGAGCAGTGATAGCCCAGTAGTATTAGCCCCAATTAACAAGTTGTGGTCCTGGGTTCGAACCTGCGACCTGCAACTCGTAAGTCGCGACCGATAGCACTGGGCCACCACTGCTCTTAGAATCCACAAGGACACACATTAAAATAAATTATTAACAATTAATGTTGGTCCCTGTGGATTCATGCATGTAATTCATGTACCTAATAAAATTAATTAAATAAACGTGTTATCTGATTTTCATTTCACGCCAATTTGTAGTAGAAAATTGCAGGACTCACATCATTATGAGAACCACTGTGAGCCTATTAGGTACTACCTACTTCTGTGCATATCAATAAGAATATTATGTATTCAATATGTGTTGTATTTGCACTTGAATATCGCTGTACCTATGTAGGTAGATGTTTAATTATGGCAATCGCTGTTGCTGGTCCATCTTCGGAATATAATATATCCATTCACCTTTTATAACATCGGCCTTTGTGTGAACAGCCGGTCTAGCTGTTCTGTCAGAATCTCACCGTGAAAACTTAGGTGAAGTGAGCAGCCATTCCACGCGATGCTAGGAGTGATAATTGAAACTATTGACAGCTCAATTCACCTAAGTTTTCAAGGTGAGATGTGAACCGTGCGCGATTTTGGCATAACAGTGCCTCGTTTACTCATTTTGGAGCAAAGTCAGTGATATATAACAAAAACAGATAAGAGTGATTTTCTCAAGCATAATTTTTAGGTGGCGCGACTGAAAATATTATCTTAAACTAAACGTACAATAAAGTTATTTTTTTTTAAGAAAGAAGGCGTACTTATCTTGATCAGACCGTCAATATTTTAGTAGATAACATTTTGGTAGTGAAAAAAAAAATAATTATTTAGCATAATTCTAAGTTTGGTGGCGCGTCCACAATCTGTTTTTCTGGAGATGACCACCGCTTAAACGAAACTACACTAGTTTACTAGAAAATACTAAATTTATTTGTATTCAGTATTAGTTTTTCTATCTAATGAAAGTTTTATTTTTACATTTAGGGCAATACTTTATCCTAGTGAAAATCGAAAAGGACTGTCCGCGCGAAATTTTAAATTTTGGTGGGAGTAATTTAATCATTAAGTGACTCATAAAGAAAAAACCTAGATGGACGACGCTACCAACGTTCACTTCGTTTAGTCAGGCACTCACGCGCAGCAGTGACAGATGTGTGCCATCCTGTTCTGAATACCCGCCAAAACCGTAAGTAAGTCTTTTCGTAGTAATCGGACAAAAAATCTGCAATTTTGGTGTAATGTTTAAAAACGTTTTATGACTAAGTCGGTGTTGTAATTTAAATTTATAATAAAAAGGTTTGGTATGCTTTCAAAATTATACAAATATAAATAGTATATTCTTAGTAGTTTTTTTTTAAATAAACATATTCAACCAGATTCTAATTTTGGTAGTGCAATTTTGGTGGTTTTGGTGGCATTTTACCAATCACCAAAATTGCTTAGTTACACCGAAATTAGTTTTTAGAGTTACGTAACTCACAGACAAACGAAAACAGAACCATAATAAGATAACTCGGTTTGGAAGTACAATACCTATATTATACTTTTTTTTCCGTGGAGAAATGTTCATGCATACTGCACTACCACAGGGAGATAGGTAGTGCAGTTATGTAGGACCCCAACCTACTAAAACTCCACGGTGTCCTCCTCTGCCGCTTATGGCGGGAACACTGGCACGCGTTAGCACTCATCCGCGAACCCGCCGCGGCTGTCCGTCACCGGACCCTCCTCTGGGGATTACCCAACATCACCGGTGCACTAGAACACAATGCACGCCGTGACTACCCCAGGGACCAAACCAGCACATGGGCGACAGATGACCCTGTGTCCGGGCACCCTTGGTCCCCTTTTTCCTTGCGGCGAGTCAGGTCAGGGGCCCCGCCGCCTTTTCGGCCACAGAAGATAGGGAGAGTGGCCAAAGTCATACCGACACTCCTCTTCCCTAGCGGCCTCACAGCGTCCGCCATCAGATGGCGGCGACCCCGAAGGTAGGGAGAGCGGCGCACTGCAATACCGGCACTCCTCTTCCGCCGCGACCTCCAACCCTCAGCCGCGATGCCTCCCATACGACAGCGCGGCCCTCCTCAGTTGCTATGTCTCCCCAGCGACACCGCAACCTACCTGTTGGCCGCTACGTCGTCGACTCATCGGCATAAGCTCTGGCGAGCGGCCCCTCCTTGGGTTCCTCCTCGCTTCAACGTGGGTAATCAAGCCACGGTTACTGAGCCTCGACAATGCGGGAACCCACCGGGGTATATTATACCTACGAGTAGCTTGAGAGTGATGAAGAAACAAGAGAATTTATATTTCTGCACTTGTAATTCTCTTAGACGTTCGTGTACACTGTACGCTTAGAATGAAAAATGCTTTCAATAGCAATAAAACATTAAGTTAGGTATTATTTGTTTTCCAGCATGACAAAGAAAAAAAAATCAAAGTTGACACACGCAGAGTGCTTGGAGAGGAAAAGGATGGCAGAAAGGAAGAGAAAAGAAAAAATTAGGAATGATCCCGTCAAACTAGAGGAATTGCGAAGAAAAGAAAGAGAAAAATATCATTAAAAAAAAGCTGAAGGGAAAATCCTACCTTTGAGTGAAATGCCACCGCGTGCTCGCAGAGTTCAACAAAAATGATCATGATGATGATGATGATAGAGGTCAGAGGAGGTGATTGCAATTCATTTAAATTAAAAACTGTAGAATTAACAAGACAGAAAAATAAGAAAGTTGTATTTGTTGATTGTTATTTTTTTATTGATCTCATTATGTTATTTTTTTATTAAAACATTTATTCACTATAAATAAGATTTTTATTGCTACCTATATGATTTATAATTTATTCAGTAAAAAAAAAATTGGTGTCAAGACTTTCTAATTTTGGTGACAGAAATAAATTCTGGTGTCAATATTTCTAATTTTGGTGTCAGATATCAATTTTGGTGTCGTACTAATTCTGGTGTCGACAATATATTAGAAGCTTTCAGGAATAAATAAATTTCTTTCACATTTTATGTACCTGAATACGTATCTCTTGCTTATCAACATCTTAGATTATTAAAAAAACTAGAAACAAACTTTTCCACCAAAATTAGGTAACAAATCATAGTTGTTGAAATTCACTCATAACAACAATAAAAACGGATAGCAACGGATAGCTTATTTCTTTGCAAGCTCTCCTTTTCAAGCTATAGTTGACTGATCGAGGTCATTGACATTCCTATTCTTAGATGGAACGTGTTCAACATAGGAATCGTAATAAAATTTAGCTCTATACTATAATATATGTCTAAAGTTTTGATAAATGATGTGTTTTCTGTATGTAGGTTGGTACCAAGGACATTAACTTCGACACGTCAAGCACATTTTTTTAAAACTAGTTGAGGTCGGCGTTTCCTATCTGACTACTCTAAGAAGAAAGGCCGAAACCAACCCAGAGGTCACAGGTCGTTTTACTTTCGTACACGTTTTCTTCGCTAATTCCTAAACTCTAATCGTTATCAGATGCTGGTGACGTTAAACACAATAAATTGTTAAATAATTGCAGCAGATAAATGATAATAAAAATGGATACAGGTTTCCAGGACATTGTAAACGTTATCTATCTGTATGCAGAATATACCACCAGAATATACCAGAATATACCAGAACAAAAAGAACAAAAAGGATTTAGGAAAGATCATTCAATAAATATGGCAATATATGACTTTCTTAATGTTATCATAGCTAACATGAACGAAAGAGTCCCAATATCAGCAATATACATGGATATGACCAAGGCATTTGACTTGGTCAACCATGATATACTGCTGAGCAAGTTAAATGCGTATGGGATAAGGGGAAATGTTTTATCACTCATAAATTCGTACATAAAAAATAGAACACAACATACAGAAATATGTCGAATTTGTAAATTAAATAAAACCGTTATAAAATACAAATCTAAAGAACGAAAAATAACATATGGAGTGCCCCAAGGCAGTGTGCTAGGGCCTTTATTGTTTCTTATATACATAAATGACTTTCCCCAGAATATACCCTATCCTATGACATTGTTTGCCGACGACAGTACTATCATTGTTAAACTTGACAAAAATAATAAAGACTTTGAAGCTGACATAATCAATGCACTACAACAAGCCGTTAACTGGTTAGAACATAACAACTTAATTATAAATTTGAAGAAAACAAAAATTATGAACTTTCGTCAAAGAGTAGCTAGTTCGGAATTAAATGTAAGCTTTAATAATGAAAAAGTTGAAGAAGTTGCAAATACAAAGTTTTTAGGGTTAACAATCGATAATCAACTTAATTGGAAACAACATACTTCAATATTAATTAAAAGAAATAGTAAGTTTGCTTTTGCTTTGTATAAACTAAGGAAAGTAGTCAATCAAGCAGCGGCAGTCACTGCATACTATGGATATGTAGATTCTATACTGCGCTACGGAGTCATCTTTTGGGGTAACTCCTGCAATAAGGACATGGTTTTCAAATCGCAAAAAAGATGCATTAGAGCTATTGCCGGTATAAAAATAACTGATAGCTGCAAACGATATTTTGTACTGTTAAAAATAATGACTTTACCTTGCTTGTACATATTTGAGACTGCTTTATTTGTTAAAAAGAACATGCATCTATTCAGAAAAGCATCTGAACATCGCTATAAAATGATTAGACAAGAATATAGACATGAATTATGCGTTCGACCATCAAAGACCGCCTTGATGCACAAAAGCATACTTTGCATGGCCCCAAAAATATTTAATAAATTACCAAATGGAATTAAGGACTTAAATATTGCTCAATTTAAAAACAAATTAAGACATCTATTATTGGAAAAATGTTATTATACTATTGACGAATTCCTTAATGATAAATTTTGAGTTATTTGACATTGATATTTATTTAATTTTGACATTGTATTATTATTGGACATTGTATTATTATCTTTATTTCCATTCATTATGTTATGTTGTGTTTTGTTATAATAATTTTATTTTAATGTGTTGATTGTTCTTTTTTTATAATAAATACTAATTGTCTGAAAATGAAAGAGTGTACACCTTTAAGGTAGATTTTTTGAGGAACTGGTTATTTAGTATTAAGATCTCATGTAAAATGTACCAAAAATCACACCAATAAATGAATTTGAATTTGAATTTGAATACCGGAAATAACTAACAACAGTAGTGCTATTCTGTAAAAATCTTACTTAATCTTTACCGTGAAAACTTAGGTGAAGTGAACTTGAAGTGAGCTGTGAATCTCTAGCATCAGCCGATTTATTCTGTAAAAATCTCACCGTGAAAACTTTGTTGAAATGAGCTTGACGCTCTGTCAACTTGCATCAGATGATATAAATACTTTGCTGGAACACTTTAACCTTTCAGGAACGGGCTATCAAGCTCACTTTACCTGAGTTTTCACGATGAGATATTTACAGAATAGACCTTCAGGACATTTTCTACACTTCCTCAGGAGATGATCTGATAAACATATAGCGGGCGAAACATATTTAACCTTAATTGGAACCCATTCGAAACAAGGATACTCATAAGAACCAGCAACAGCCCTCAAGAGTGGCGTTGATCGGATAAGCATTTGTTATCGCAAAAATAATACACGTAGTGCTCTCAATAATAGATAGCAGATTTGTTAACCTTATCTCCTGTATCTTATCATAATGTTATCAGGTGATATGTAAACAAGATTTGAACATCTGATCTGCGATTATGAAATCAAGGCCATCTTAGGCACCGTAATAGACATGAAGTTTATCTTAGTTATTACCTAATATTTTACTTTGTTCAGCCGTTTTTATGATATTAATTTCTATTTTCTTAGTTCATCATTCTGTTGCCTTTATACCAATTTTAGTTAATTTCTTATTTATTGTATAACGAATGAAGTATACGGTGTTCATAATATAATAATAATATCCCTGAAAAATATAAATATATGAAAATTACGTCGTCTTAAAAATAATATACCTACCCAGAATATACATATATGCCACTACCCAGTAAACCAGCAGTGCTGCTTTCGACTTGAAGAGTTATGGGTGCCGATGAAATTAAATGACCAAAAAACTTAGTTTCTTGGGTTGACGATGATTGGTGATTGGTATAGGCAGCAGCTTTACTAGTTTTTGCGGTACACAAGGATTTTATAGAAACCAACAATATTACATTTATGCTGAAAGTAACAAAAGAAAAGAAAAAAGCCACGGCTACAGAGTCCCACACACACGAATGCAAAGCGTTGCATAACATAACAAGTGTTCACAAGTTTATTACTTTCAATGTGTAAACATCTTGTGCATGTTTGTCTTTCGGTTTTCGGTTTCAGGATTGCACTTCTAAATCTGGGCCCAATCTGGGTGAGCATTAATAAATACATATTTGCCAGATAACTTGATAATGTGAGCTTGCTTAATGATATTGGGTGGCAAACAAACTAGCCAACTCTTCTCTCTTCGACTGCACGAAGTCAAGTCAAGACTGGCAGCAGTATCAATCATCAATCCGTTATAGTAGTTTTATCTCAAGAAGCGACGCGCGCCTTACATGTGGTAACCGACTATACAAACACGCTGTGAATGTGTGCGTGAAGACGAGTAGCGTCAGCACATAACACACACGCTTGTGGACATTGCTAATCCATTGCATCAAATGTTCGAAAAAAAATTGCTCAAACGTAAATAACGCAATGAATTTGAACTATCAAAATGAAAGCTATTGTTACTGTCAGTGTGTTACGCAACTACCCCGCAGGTACAGGTACAGGTTACATCCCCTTGACGTTATCCCATAATCCCCTTTACGACACGATCAAAAAACTACACAGTTCAATAACTCAGTCTTGTTGTAATGTTACAGTGTTTCGTGACGATCGGCGTGTGTCTCAACATGGCGGCGCACGGCCTCGTCATGGGCTTCAACGCCATCCTGCTGCCACAGCTTAGGAAGCCTGACTCCATCATTCCTATTGATGATTCTTCTGGCTCCTGGATTGGTAAGTTATATATTACTAGCTAATTAGAATAATTTGGTTAAGAAGACAGACGAATGTGTTGCAAGAAATACAGGGCCGAATGAAATAAGCTAGCGAAACTCCGCAGATGTGATGGGTGCGAATGACGATAAAAGCAAAAAAATGTCAACATTTCCAAATAACTACAATACCAGCAGCCGTTGACCCCGCAGTCAGATGTAAGTACTTGATTTATCGTCATTAGATATTGATATACATCACGTTTGCGTAGTTTCGCTAGCTAATTTAATCTGACCCTGTATAGGGTACTGCTGAATTCAATATCTCTCAGGTCAGCTCGAGCTGTGTTTAAAAAAAATACCAATAAGCATCAATAGTAAGTAAACTCTCCAGAATGCACCGGAAGTACTTAACCGTCAGCACTCTCAAAGGTTTTTTAATGCTGAGCTCACGAGGCATGACAAAGTACAAAAATCAAATCATTATAACTCAATCTTAGTAATGACAAGCAAAATAGAATTATTTCCCTTGTGTATAAAAAGTCTATTTATTGTAAACAAAATGCACATTGTAGTCTTAAACAATAACAACATTACAGTCCCAATAGGCAAAGACAAATACTCATTGTTCACACATTTGCGTCCTTTAGTAACTTAATGATGTATCTCCTTTCAGCTTCAATCATCGGCTTCGCCCTCGTTGCTGGTAACTTCATCGTCCCTCCCGTCATGGCGAACTACGGCAGAAGAACCGCCAACCTCATCAGCATCATGCCTCTCATCACTGGCTGGTTCTCCATCATCCTGGCCAAGAGTGTCCCTGTACTACTAGTCGCCAGATTCCTTCAAGGACTGTCTATGGGCATGAGTGCTTCTCTAGGCCCAGTTTTAATTGGAGAGTATACCAGCCCTCATAATAGAGGAGCATTTTTGACAATGATTTCCTTGTGTATAGCAACAGGAGTGCTAACAGTTCATACTATGGGGTCCTATCTTCATTGGCAAACGACCGCGTTAGTATGTGCGTGCATTGCTTTCGTTGATCTAGTCATTATTATTTACTCTCCTGAGTCCCCAAGTTGGCTCGCGGATCAAGGGAGGTATGAAGACTGTAAGAGAGTCTTCCGCTGGTTAAGAAATGAGAATGAAGAAGAGGAATTGCACAAGATGATTGAATCCAGTATTATAGTCAGAGAATCTAAAGCTGACGCAAATATTTCACAATCCTTTGGCAAGAAAATCAAAAGTGGTATCGTTTACTTTAGTGCTACTGCAAAAAAGAAGGAGTTCTACAAACCTATTTTCATTATGATGCATATTTATACTTTAGGACAATGGGCGGGAGCTAATATTTTAGCTGCATACACGATTGATATTTTCCATCACGTCATTGGTACTGATGTTAACATAGCTCTCTTAGTCATCACTCTTGATGCCCAAAGAATATTTTCAAATGCCATAGCAGTATTAATTATAAAGAAGATTAATAGAAGGACGATGTTGTTTGCTACTGTCATCGTCAATATCATTGCTTTCTTGCTCACAGCAGCTTACACTTACTGTAAAGGTCAGGGCATGCTGCCTCCTTTCCTTGACCACCCAGCTGTTGGTGTGGCGTTGGTCCATCTTCACATGTTTACAATCGCAACTGGTACCGTCCCGTTGCCTTTCATCATCGCTGGTGAAGTCTTCCCTCTAGAATACAGAAGTTTGGCTGGAGGAATCAGTGTCCTCTTCCTGTCTTCCAATCTTTTTATTACCGTTAAGACAGTTCCATTGTTCTTTGGTACTATAGGTATCCATGGAGCCTACTGCATCTATGCTGCAGTAGTCGGCTACTGTCTTGTGATAGCATACTTCTTTTTGCCTGAAACGAAGGATAGAACTCTTCAGGATATTGAAGACGAGTTCAGAGGTAGACCGTTATCTCCTGAGGAGTTGAAGTCCACTCAATCTTTGACGTCATGGAAGTTACATAGTAGGGACAGAAGATGCAGTAGTCCTGTAGTATGAGTAAATGTAAAGTGATAGAAACTTATATAAAACTTATATGTGATACTTGGACGAAATTCTTTGTACTTATAGTGGATACAAGAACAGTATTTTGTTAGATTAGAATTTTGACAGTAAAAACCTGCATGTGTGAACAAGGGTAAAATAAGGATTGTCTTGTAAATAGCGTTTGACAAGGTAGTTATAACTAATTTATATAGAACTTGATGTTATAGTTAAGTGAATAACGTAATAAATATTGATTGAATATTGTTTTAATCATAGTTTTATTTCACAGTCGACGATAACACAGTATATTTGTAATATTAAAATATAAAATATTTGTAATAATATCACATAAAACATGCAGGTACGTACAGTTAACCCCATATCAGTAGTAATAATTTGCCACTGACAGCACTTTTAATTTCGTAACAGTAAGGTTGATTTTCGTAGTGATATGCGGTTGACTGTACTTTTTAATAATGTTATTTTTCTTTTCTGATAGAGTTCAATTAAAGCATATTATAAGTCGCCTTGCCCAAAATCATTGAAAGAAATATATACAGGGTTATTTGTAAAACACCAACAACCTCTTAAGAGGTCATTGTACTCATCATTATGAACAACTTTTACCATAGGACCAAACCTGAAATCGCGAAAAAAAATCAGCTGTTCCCTACATTTACGTTCGTATAACTCGTCCAAATGTAGGGAGCA
The DNA here is from genome assembly GCA_949629185.1 of Apamea crenata. Classification (NCBI taxonomy): domain Eukaryota; kingdom Metazoa; phylum Arthropoda; class Insecta; order Lepidoptera; family Noctuidae; genus Apamea; species Apamea crenata. The sequence goes on from OX451377.1 coordinate 12,910,288, forward strand.
GCTGATTTTTTTTTCAAAGTTGTTCATAATGATGAGTACCTACAATGACCTCTTAAGAGGTTGCTGGTGTTTTACAAATAACCCTGTATAATACCAGGAAAAGTCAGACGAGCTAGTTTTTTACCTAGTTCTTAACCGAACAGCTGTATAATATATTTATTTCATGAGGTTGCTATAGTGTCTCTTCGTTTTCTCACACTGTTATTTAGCTGCATAACTTCACACATTTCAGGTGACTGACATTTCGAGAAACATGATGACCCGCAGTGCTACAATCAAGGAGATGGAAGCAAAACTGAGAGCTACCTTGACAAAGCTAGAGGTTTCTGAAGCTACTTGCAAGCAGCTGCTCTGTGAAAGGGAAGACAGTGAGGTGGAAATAAAGCTTATTAATGACAAGAACACTGAGCTTAAGAACCAGCTGTCTGAACTACATGTACGGCATATGGACATACTTGACCAGCATCAACACCTCCGTCAACTAGTGTCAAATTTCCAGGAATGTAGTGACACTCACGAACTGGCTTTGAGACGCATATCTGAACTAGAACAGGAATTAAGCAAGGCCCACAACACAATAACTGCTTTGGAAACTCTCAAAGCCCGTGAAGAGTCTGCGATCACCTGCAGTCTTTATGATGAGTTGGTTGGTAGCGGGTCGGGTCCCATATGTGTTGAGCCAGTTGTAACAATAGATTTAACTGATGATACTATGATTAAAAATAAATTGTTTACTAGTCACAATAAGTTAAAAAAATATATTAAAATTAATAGATTAATTAGAAAAACGCAAAAATCTTTAAAATGCCAAAAAGTAAACAAATTAAATATAAAACTTAGGCAAAAAAAAGTAAATTTAATACAAGAATTAAAAAACTGTAAGAGTGAATTAGAATTGTGTAATGCTATGTATGACACAGACACTCGGCACCTTCAGGATGAGTTGTTTGTTAGGGAATACGCTCTAAAGGATATCTTTAGTAAATATGAGGCTTCTCAACAAGACCTGAGTAAGCGCATGCAGGAGGCTAATGAGTTGGCAGACCTGGTCAAGTATAATGCGGAGAGGTATGAGTCTTTGACAAATAACCTCTCTTTTAGCTGTACCTGCTCCCAGGGACCCCAACTTATTACACCCACACCCTCAGTAGCCCAGCCAGTAGGTAGCTGTATTAGTGATGATAGCAATAGTATGAATAATTTGATGAACACTACTTATATTTTTTCTGATAAATTTGGTCAAGGTTTTGGTAGCTTGTTAAATCAGTGCTCGCAACAATATGTAATTAATCATTGTTTACCTGGTGCCAGTATTAGCCAATTAATTAGTAATATCAAATTGACAAAAATTAACCCTAGTTCAACTGTTATATTATTATATGGGGATAGCTTAAATGTAAGAAAAAAGGACATAATTGAATGTGTCCATTTGATGTTGCATCTTAATGAGACTAATAATTGTAAATTTATTTTTTGTGCCTTGCCTTATTCCCATTATTTAACTGATGAGCAAAATAAGCATATTTATAATTTAAATATGTTCATTTATAATAGGACTTGTCGTCACAGTGATGCTATTTTATATTTTGATTGTAATCAATTCATTACTGATTACAAACTGACAAATAATACTATGTATTTGCCACCTAGTTGTAGGAGACAAATTGCTAATCTTTTAGCATACAATATACACAGTGACACTGGTACTTGTAGTGTACCATCGATTACTGTTAGTACTGATACTAATACTACTTTTGATACGCCTTATAGTTTAAACTATTAGGTGCGACAACGGGTCAGCCACATATGTTGAATGTTGTACATCAAAATATGCAGGGTCTGTCCGGCAAAGAGCTAGAATTAAGTTTATTTATGGAGAACTATGATGTTCAGGTGTTATGTTTGACTGAACACTGGTTGAAGGAACATGAAGTAGTGTTTATAAATGATGAAAACTTTACCGTACAGAGTGCATTTGTGAGAAAAAGTGCTATTCGCGGTGGCTCTTTAGTTCTTGTTTCAAACAAGTTGAAATGTAAACAACGTTTAGATTTAGTTAATCTTTCAATCGAGCGCACTATAGAGTTGTCTTGTGTTGAACTTGAGCGATATGTTATAATTTGCGTTTATCGACCCCCCTCTGGGGATTTTATTAGTTTCGAATCGGTAATGGAAGATACTCTCAATAGGTTAAAATCAAATAACAAAAGTATTATTTTATGTGGAGATTTCAATATTAATATTTTAGATGTTACTCCATTAAGTATTAGACTTCTCAATCTTTTGAGGTCTTATAATTTAATTAACTTGTTTTTTGAACCTACTAGGATCACAGCTTCTTCGTCAACTTGTCTTGATAATATATTTAGTGATTGTGATGCCAAAAATAAATTAGTGTTAACTGACTTAACGTCCGACCACTGTGGTTTATTAGCTAGCTTCCCCATGCCATTACATAAAAAGCCACATAAACTTGAATGCAGGCCTTATACAGCTAGTCGTTGCAAAATGTTTAAAAATAATATAGCTCATAGAATTACACCATCGATAGTAGAATACGAGAATCCTAATGAAATTTATGGTGCCCTTTTTGATGTTGTGCAAAAAGAATACCAATCCACTTTCAAGACCAAAACTATTAACATTAATGGATCCTCTGTTGGCTTTAACCAATGGGCTACTCCCGGTATTTATAAAAGTAGAGCGAGACTATACGAGTTATATGGTTTGAAAAAATACAGGTTTGATACTCCCTTCCTAGAGTATGTCAAAACTTACTCAAAATTATTCAAAAAGATTAGTGCTTTTGCTAAATCAAAATTTTTAGGCGATACAATAAAAAATTCTACTAATAAAGTAAAAACCACTTGGAAAATTATTAATAATGAAACGGGAAAATCGGTTAAACAAGAAAAACTACTTGAGATTATGGTCGACAACAAATTAGTTAACAAAGCAGCTGACGTAGCTGAGGCATTTAATGAGTTTTTTGCCAACATACCGATAACTACGACTCGCTCCTTAAACTCGTCCTCGTCTAAAGCTGAAAACCTTTTGCACAGTAGTGTACCTAAATGTAGTCCCTTATTTAGTTTCGAACATGTAACCCCGCGTGATGTAGTTAATGTTTTTAATACACTTAAGTCTAAAAACACCGGTGATTATTGGGGCATCTCCACTAAACTTATAAGTAATATAATAGACATCGTAGCCCCCTATCTAGCTGTTACTTTTAATAAATGTGTTGATTTAGGAACTTTTCCTGACCTCATGAAGAGTAGTAAAGTCATACCATTATTTAAATCAGGTAATAAGAATGACGTTGGCAATTTCAGGCCTATTTCTATCTTACCTGCATTTAGCAAAATATTTGAAAAGTTAATACTCAAGCAGCTGCTAAGACATTTTAATTTAAATAGCCTCCTCCATAATGAGCAATATGGCTTTACAAAAGGTCGTTCAACTACAGATGCGGGTGTTGCTCTGTTGAGACACATATTTGACGCATGGGAGAAATCACAGAATGCTATTGGAGTTTTCTGTGATCTCTCCAAAGCCTTTGATTGCGTGCACCATGACACGCTTTTGCGTAAATTACGTCATTACGGTGTCCAAAACGAAGCTCTCAACGTAATTATTTCGTATTTACATAATAGGGTCCAATGTGTAGATGTTAATGGTGTGAAGTCATCCGGGCTACCAGTTCAGTTAGGTGTTCCGCAAGGCTCAATACTGGGTCCATTCTTGTTCTTAGTTTACATTAATGATTTACCATTCCATTTGACGGGCATCTGTGATGTTGTACTGTTTGCAGATGATACCTCTCTTATTTTTAAAGTAGACAGGAATAGACAAGATTTTGACGACGTAAACAGTGCACTCTCAATAGTTACAGATTGGTTTACGTCAAATAACTTAGTTCTCAATGCCAAGAAAACCAAATGTGTAAAGTTCGCCTTACCGAATGTTAGAAACCTAGGACCCAACATCGTCTTAGATAAAGAGGTGCTTGAAACTGTAGGCTCGGCAATTTTTCTAGGACTAACAGTAGATGCCAAACTTCAGTGGGGACCTCATATATCAAGTCTAGCAGGAAGGCTCAGTTCGGCTGCCTACGCCGTCAGGAAAGTAAGACAATACACTGACGTTGATACAGCTCGTTTAGTCTATTTTAGTTATTTTCACAGCGTTATGTCCTACGGTATTCTGCTGTGGGGCAAAGCCGCTGATATACAAAATATATTTGTCCTTCAAAAGCGAGCTGTTCGAGCAATTTACCAGCTAGGTGCCAGAGTTTCTCTAAGAGATTTCTTTAAAGATATTGGTATTCTCACGGTTGCATCACAATTCATCCTTGCCAACATTTTATATATTAGGCAAAATTTACACTTGTACACTAAAAATAGTGATATTCACAGTGTTAACACTAGAAATAAGGACAAACTACGTGCCCCCTTTCACCGGCTTCATAAGGTTCATAACTCATTTGTTGGGCTTGGTATAACCTTTTATAACAAGATACCCTCTTCTTTTCTAGACTTGCCTTTTAATGCGTTTAAAGCTCAACTAAAATCCAACCTTTGTTCAAAGGCATACTATTCCATCAACGACTACTTAGACGATAAGAATAGTTGGTCACCCTAGTTTAACGCAAGACAATGTTTATGTTCCTTCTCCAGAATTAGCTTACTGCCAGGTCTTAGAACCCAGCAATGCATAAATGTGTAAGCTGTCACGCCCTTTATGCCTGGAGGCTTTTTTCTGGGTAGTAAGTTTTTTTTTAATTTACATTTTAATTAATTATTTTTTAGCTTGAGTACGTATAGTTTTTATTATATTTGTTGGTATATTGGCGTGGCTAGCTGACATATTATGGCAAATAATTTAATTTTATGTTCTGTTTTGTAATGTTAATTACCGAACAGGTAACCTAGTATTGTATCCAATCACATATTTTCTTTTTAATTGAACAGACAGCTGTGCTGCTGGGGAGTTTGTTGCGCCACTTCTTCTTCCCAGCGATAGCACTAGGAAGTGGTGAAGGGCGGGCGTTTTTGGGGGACTGTCTTTTGTAATTTTGACGTTCAAAAAGTGCTGATTCTCAGCCTAATTTGAATAAATGACTTTTGATTTTGATTTTGATTTTGTCATGGTTGTTTTACCCTAAAAACTCAGTATTATTTTATATTTCTTTAACACCTTGTAGACCACGTCTTGCAATAATTGTGTACAAGTTGGTGCAAGTCGACCATAGTTTGAATAAGTTATATGTTTTTAAAAGATAAGTCATTACCTACTAGACTTTATACATTCTTAAACTCTACTTCAGAATATTCAGGTAGTTGTTACAGTTAAAGCAACTGTTGAAGTGAGCCTTAATTGGTTAAGAAATAAATAAAAATATATTTTTACCTAAATAACAAAACGGCAATAATAATAGCAGTAGTGATTGTATTAATAATATCTACAATAGTTGATAACGCCGATGAGTTCGTCAACGATGGTTGACGGTCGTCTGGAGGCCCTGTTGACCGTGTACCCTTGACTCAGAGGAATGAACGCCATCAAAAGGAACCAAACACAAGTGTAACACTATTTTTATAAAGTAAGTTTACATTTTATTTAATTAATCTTCCCAGCCTTTTCTCCAACAGAGTTCGACTTCTAGTCTAACCGAATGCAGCTGAATATCAGTATTTTACATGTAGCCACTGCCTAGGACTGGTGCGACTGGTTATCAGACTTTTGGGTTTCTGACTACCCGCCTGTCGAAGATCTATGAATGTCAGCTGGCACCAACGGCCTAGTATACATACTCGTATATTTTAATATATTCCAAAAATTGGTGTTGCGTGGCTGAGTGACTAAGTCCCCACTACAAAGCGAAATAATAAGTTTTGGTGCAAGTTTGCCAAGTTTCCCGGTTTTCATTCGTTTGTAAATTGTACTAGCTGTGCCCCGCGGTTTCACCCGCATAAGTTTCGATTCATCAAAGTGTACTAAGTATTGTTTATCAAAATCATAATCTACGATAATTACATAGTCCTTATACACGAACGCCGCATCTGACCTTTTCGAAGAACATCACTGAAAAGGTCTTCCCGGGGCGTTCCCTTCCGGCGTTTCCACTCGCATCTGCATCCCATCTTGTTTAAAAAAAACTGACGTTTATATCGACTTTTGTTGCTGACCGTACAACCGAAGGAAAACAAAGCAGTTTCTCCCCATCTCCCGCGCAGTGTAGGACAACAGCATTTTTCTCAAGGTAAGCATCATTGCCCTCTATAAGTATCTACAAATGGGTAAAGGAAGACATGGATTCAGCGGAACATCGTTTTGAGTCACCTGATGAGCTATAAAAGCTATATAAAGATAAGCAGTAATGGGCATGCGCATTATTATTACCCCTGAATTCCGGTTTGCACCAATAATAGCTTCACAGAACTGATAACCTGGTTACATTGCAACAGTTTTACAGTTTGTTGCAGCTAAAGTTAAATGAAATAATTGTGAAAATTTTGACTAAAATTGTTAAGTAGGTAACTACATTAAAAACAATTAAGTACTAAGGGCTGATTTTTCCATCGCCAGACAACATTTATTCGAGGAAAAAAATTGACGTTTGACAGTTTTTGTATGAAATAACTGTCTAAATTTTAGGCAAAGGGTCAAAGGGTTAGGCAGACGGGAGCCACGTGATGACTCCCAGCCACCGTAGGCGCGGGCCTGCGGGCGGAGAGTAATGGGTAGCTCACTGTCCGATCAGGACCATGCCCGTGCTGGACGGCGCGTATGTGTTCCACGCGCGCCTCAAAGAGATGTCAGCAAATGAAGGGGCCCGATAGGGCCGAAGCCTGCCAGGGTAGTGGGATCGTCCGAAAGGGTTACTGCTGCCCTGGAACAGAAAGGGCTAAGGAAGGAACACGGGTGGGTTTTAGTCAGTAAGAGTCTGACACTCCCTTCCGCTCCACCCAGAGCGGGAGGGGGGTCATTTGATGATTTCCCATCCACAAAAAAAAAAAAAAAGGGTTAGGCAGAAGTGTACCTATCTATTAGAAACACCCACATTTCGCCAGTTAATGTGGAAGAAAGCAAATTACACTAAATGTAAAGTCAAAATTCCAATGTAATAGCTACTTCGCTATTAGTAGTGGTAGTGCGCCTGCGCAAAGATGTCACCTTCCAAGCTTTGTTGCCACAAAATGCTATGTGGTAAAGAGTTAACTAGTTGCTTTTGATCGACGACGTAATCCTTTGTGCCCCCAGGCGTGAAGTATCCATTGAAATTACATGAAATCAAAAAAGAAAGTTTATTTCGGCGGCTACAAATGAGTCAGAGGGGCGGGCGCCCGAACGACCGCTTTGCAGATTCTCAGTACAAATAAAATCTCAGATACAATTACATATTAAAATGAGGAAGTTATGCAAGCATTATCGAATCATAGAAACAACAGTACAATAAGTTTATTTAATTCAAATATAAACAATGTATCTGCAACATTCCAGCGACTTGTGATGTAAGATGGCGGATGTAATTAAAATAAAAGAACTTTATGGCTTCAATTTATAAGGCGATGCGATCCCTTGACACACAGTTTGTGTTGTCACACTGTAGTTGCAAGTACCTCGTGTTTCAAAAGTAAGTTCACAGTGCACTTTTATAATTTTTTTTTTTTTTTTTCTGTGGCAGAGTGTTAGCCATTGGAGCTTAGGTTCACATTATGACCAGGGTTGACTTGCCCGTCAAGCCGGCCCTGACCAAAATCAGAACCAAACCGACCAGTGGTTGTCAACTGAGTTAAAGACACCCGGTTTTTGTACACAAGGAGCTACTGAGCGTCTTGAGGTTTGTATGTCGTCTTTCCTTGAGGGCTAAGGGAATCCAGGAGATATTTTTGCTGTTAAAACATATTACACCTAACATATATACCTAGTGACCTGTAATACAAGTTTTTGTAAAACCTATCTCAGGCTCCAGTCTCTCACAAAGTTAGCTCCTTGTTCTTGCACTACTGTCAAACTCTAGCATTGTTCATAACTTGTGTAGAGAAAATAAACGTTTTATATTTTTTTTACATTATATTAAACGTATATTTCATTTTAACAAATGGGCTAAGCGAACCACCGATTGGGTCCCACTAAACGCACTACACCATCACTACGCCAGAAGATGGCGGGACGAACTTGACTCTTACCGAACGGATTGGCAAAAGATAGAATTGTATGGAAAAGAGAAAGGGCCTGTGCGTTACAGTGTGAGACAATACAGGCTAGTTAAATTAGATAGTGTTTTACGTCCTTAAGGTAATTGTCATGTTGTACTATTCTTTGGTCGTGATCAATCTTAATTTTATTGTGATTGAATTAAATTATAGGCTAAAGCTGACAAGAGTGGACTATGGAACTAACAGTCACGACCTCTTTGTGGCATCTGATAGTTAATAATTATTATGATCCTTGACGTTAATGAACAACACCTCTCTAAGATACGTGTTTGTATTTAGTATTTGCTGGAAACAAAATATAAATACCCGTTCCTCAGTTTTAATACCTTTTAATTTACTCCTCTGTCTGGGCCTGTCCCGATATCGTTGGCCATTAAGCAAGAGTCGTAAGTTTGGCCCAGACGGAGATCATTGGCGTAGCGAGGGATTTTGTCTAGGGGGGCAGACGTCCAGCTGAACTAACCACATTCATCTAATGAGAGATCATAAATGGCTCCTCGTAATAAATAATTCCACCAAAACATTTCATGTAAAGTAGGTTGCCAAGACTTAAATAAAGGTTTCACTGTTATAAAGTTATCAGATCTAATGTAGAGCCAAGCCCCTTACTCTACAAACCTGGAGGTTTACTCCGAAGTAGTATCGGCTGAATGTTCGGCCGTTTCGTGCTAGAAGTTACTATTTGGTTCGGTCGATTCCGATCCTACACTCTTCCGAATATTGACTATGGTCCCGACCCAACAGAGCCGATCCGAACTTTTTTCGCATTTTTCAATAATATTCGGTTCGGCCATGTGTCGGTCCGATCCGAACATTCGCACTTTGCACTTAGGAGTAGACCCCCTTACATCTTAGTCAAAAAGTTCTAAAAAAACCCTAATAAAAAGCGATCAAACAGTAAGTAATTCTTCAATACTGTCGATTTATCCAGGGTAGGACTTGCCCACCCAGCTACTTCCATGATGGAGATGGCGGAATGAGCTGGGCTCCTCTAATAAATATTGGTCCTTGGTAGTTCTAGAGAAGTGGAAAGAGTGTAAGGAGGCGTTTGCCCAGCAGTAGGACATTAAAGGCTGATTTAAAAAAGAAATCTACTCCTCAAAGACTCCGAAGCAATACTAAACCCTAACTTTCTTCAACAGCTTCCATTAAAATCACAATGAACCAAGTCAGCCGCAATGTCTCCAGAGTCCTCACCATGGCAGTGCTCATGATGTGCTGGTTCAGTGCCATGGCCTTCAGGAACAGCTCCCGGATTGCCAGCAAGAGACCCAGGATCAGCTATCCAGATATGAATTGATTCGGCTTGATTCATTCAAATTATTTTGGATTTATTTTAATAAAGTTTTCCTTGATCTACCAAAAACGTTCTTTCTCTTTCTCTAGCCCTGTCTCTGAAGAAGACTCGGAATAAACTTGTTGGCAAATGGGTATCAAAAACCTTTCTAAAAGCTCCTTCTTTGCGGGCGGGTACAAGTAGAGGTGTTGTATATTAATATCTGAATGAAAAACCAAATCTTACTTTTATTCTTTCGTATTTATTATTCTACTTCATTTATTTACAAATAATACGTATGCTTATTACTATTTATTGTCTATCACCTTTTCTAATGCTCGTAGGTACTAAAACCATAATCCTAAAATGGAATAGGACTGCTACATCTTCTATGTGACATTTTCCTCTTATACGCAGCAATAGGATCTGCCTGCAACGACTTCCTGACTTCAATCTCCTCAGGAGCTAACGGTCTACCTCTGAACTCATCTTCTATCTGCTGTAGAGTCCTGTCTTTAGTCTCTGGTAGAAGGAACCAGATGACAACCATACAGTAAGTGATGATGCTTCCATACACCATATACGTCCCATGAATGCCTACACTTTCAACTAATCCCGTAAAAGTTTTGAGGACTATGAAGAATGTTCCTGAGAAAGATACTAGACTGATAGTTCCTCCAATACTTCGATATTCCAAAGGAAAGACCTCTCCACCAATAACATTTGGTAAAGGTAACATGCCTGTAGCTACAGCAAAAATTTTCAAATTGATCAGTAGTACAGGTATCCATAAAGCGTCATATGGTAAGGTCCCTTGTTCCTTAAAGTATACATAAGCAGCCAAAGTGAACTGGATGAAGATTGCAAGGCCTCCAGTCGCAAACATCATGGTTCGCCTCTTGAATTTGTTGATAGCATAGACTGCTAGAGCATTTGAAACAAATCTTTGGGCGCCCAAAAAGATCATCCAGAAATGGGCATTAACTTGTGGCCCCATCACTACTCCAATAATCAAAGTTGAGTAAGCAGACATGGTAGTACCACCAGCAAAGTTTACTAACACATGAGCATGCATCATCAGTATAATTGGCTTATAAAACTCTTTCTTCTTGATCGTTGTAACCGTGTTTCGGATTCGGTTGTTCTTTTTGCCAAAACTCTCTGAGATCATTGCCTTTTCAAAGATTAATCTACTTTCTATCATTTCTTCCAATTCATCTTCTTCATCATCACCCCTGAGCCAGCGGAACACCCTCCGACACTCCTCATGTCTTCCTTTTGTGACAAGCCAACTCGGTGATTCTGGAGAGTATATCGTCATGACGAGACTTATGAAGGGTAAGAATGCGCAGACCAGAGCCGTCTGCTGCCAACTCAGGAAGGATCCAATGAAGTGAGCGAAGAATATGCCAAAGGATTGTGACAAGGAGACTGTGGTGAGAAAAGCTCCGCGGTTCTTTGGGCTAGAGTATTCTCCGATGAGGACCGATCGCAGAGGTGACAGCATCCCGATTGATAGACCTTGTAGTACCCGGCCAGCGAAGAGGATCTGGAAATTACAAGAATTTATAAAAGCTATAACAAGCAGGGTCTGATCTGCAACCCTAAATTACAGTAGTGGTATTTTGAGAAGCCTTTATTTTGCAATGAGCAGTGACATATCGGTGTTATAACTTCTGCATTGTGTTGAACCCCATAAATGTGATTGGAACCCCATGATTTGGTACAAACTCTCTGTAAATTATTATGATACTTTGTAAATTGGTTTAAACAAACACTTGTACACGGAGAGAAAATATTAAAAATGTAGAACAGGTCAGTTAGAATAATCATTACTCATAATCTTTACATTTCATGGTGGTTCTATATATATATGACTTTAGCATTATTTTGACAATTGCATCAGCTTTTGTTTAAAACTATTTCTTTAAATTTTGACCCGCCTGCACCCACTAATAAATTATGATAATGTGACATGAATTCACTCATATTCTTCAACATTCTTACCTAGGGACTCGCGGCTAAATGATAACCGCCCCACGGGTCAATCGAAGGTTAAGCTACGCTTACCGCGGACGTTTCGTGGATGGGTTCACCATCCATTACAATCGAGACCTTTCCGTGTCTTGGAAAGCATGTTCAGTCGTTGGTCCGGGCTGTTATTAGTAGATATCTCAATCAGTTGTTACAAGTCCAAAAGTCGGATAACCAGTCTTACCAAGGGTTAAGACTGGTCGTATTACCCAGTTACTGAGTTATGAAGGTCAGATAGCAGCCGCTCTTGTATAATTCTAATATTCAGCTGGCATTCAGTTAGACTGGAAGTCGAACCCAACATAGTTGGGAAAAGGCTAGTCAGATGATGATAAACATACAATTCCGTAGTCTCGAAACTTTTAAATGACCACTGAGGACTATAATCTGTTCGTCACAAAAAGGCCAGGTAAATTGATTGTTCTTCAAGATTCTTACCTCAAAGTTGGTAGCCATGGTGATGATGAACCAGCCTACCAGGTTGGGCACAGTGGCGGTGAAGTGCGCCATCTTCCTGCCGTACCTCTCCATAATAGGAGGCGAGATGAAACTCCCGACCAGCTGTGTGATACCCAGGATTGATGCTGTGGAAGAAAACAGCAACAGTTAATGAGTAGGTACCTTCTTATTTGACTTGTCTTCAGGCATTTTATTCGCAGAGCTATCACGAAACTTAGAAACAAATAAGACAGCATTTTATATGGCAAATTAGAAAAAAAATTCCAAAAGGCTTCACACATTGCAGCTGTGGCCCAGTGGTAACGGCCGGGACTTACAAATTGTAGGTCCAAGGTTCGAACTCAGTCAGGCGCTTTACTTTATGTAAATTATTTCATCACCACTGCTCTCAGAACGGTGAAGCAAAACATTTTGAGGAAACCGGCATGTCCTAGAACCAAAAATTCGAAGACATGTGACATCTACCAACCCGCACTGGGCCCGCGTAGTGGATTACGGCCCACTCCCTCTCACAGAGACAAGGCCTGTGTCCCATCATTGGGAACATTACAGACTGGTTGTGCTATGCGTTATACTTGACACAAAGGAATATTTAAATGTATTTGGCTTCACAAAAGTGCTAGGTTGTCATACATATTATTATATTAAATATAGTCTGTATTTGTTACCGTTGCCTACTGAAAACATCGTAGCATTCAAGCACAACAAAGCTAATTGAAATAAGTAGTTAAACTCTATGCTCTGCTCTACCAAAATACTTCAAAGTATTTCTCTGGGGTTCCTAGTGTTTTAAAACTCTTCTCAAATTCAATATTTAATTCTAATAACTGACCAATCCATGACGCAGACACAGGGTCTAGCTTAAACTCGGAGTCGACTAGATGGAGCTGTGGCAGCAAGATGGCGGGGTAGCCGATCACGCAGCCGTGCCCGATGATGTTGCTGCCCACTGATGCTGTCACGAAACACTGAAAAAAATACTCGATTTTTTATTTGCAATCCATAATGTAATGTTTACAGGTGTTGCAATGACTTAAAGATAATGTACAATTACGGACCCTGAAAACCCTGAAATAAAAAAGAATATCTTTATTTTGCTTACAATGTGGTACATAAAAGATCTTAAATGTAAATAGTTCCACTTAATATGCAAAAAATATAAACAAAAACACGTATTAGTAGCAAGGTAGTTTGATTTAAACAAATATATAAAATTCCATTGCAATTACTAACTACTGAGATCATGTGCTCAAAAAATACTTGAAAATTTAATTATTTAATTTTCGATTCTTACTGAAGATTTAAAAAATCCTATGTTTATATATGTAAAATCTAAGTAATTAACAAAATACCTACACATCATCATCTGCCTAGCCTTTTCCCAACTGTGTTGGGGTCGGCTTCCAGTCTAACCGGATGCAGCTAAATACCAAAAAATAAAACTACCTACTCACAAACTAAAATATAGCGTCGAAAAATTCATCCGCATCGCTGTCGACTGATAATGTGCCCGACGAGACTGGCGACATTACCATGTTATATGGCTTGCCTCTGGCCAAGGTGAAAGCCAGCCCTTGGGCCACAAGGAGTGTTATTATTAATTATATAATAGTTAAAAAGGTCTAAGTAGGTAGGTAATCTTGGAAACAATACAACATTAAATAACGCCTCTACCTACTCCCCTTCCCGAAGGAACAGGCAGAGGTGTGTAAGAATCACATAACATCGTTGGTCTAGTGGTCGCTAGCGCTACTGCGCAGCATGAGGTCCTAGCCCCCGGGTACGATTCCCGAGTCGGGCAAAGTATTTTATTTATTTATTTAAGAAAAAACAAACAGTAGCACAATAAGAAACAGTCGTAAAATCTTAAATATAACATTAAAACAATTATGCTACCCACTACGTTCTCCACAAATTTAAAGTACTTAAAACTAGCTAGTAACACAGATATATAACTCATACCTATCTGGATTTTTAAATATATAAAAGAACAAGTAAATTTCTGTGCGTACATTATTAGACGTTACGTTATATTATATTATACAAGGTCTACTAGACAAACGCAAGTCAAAGAAAGTTAAATCCTATTACAAGGCAATAATACAAAAGACAAGGCAATATGAAAAACAAAAAAAAATAAGACAGAGCAATAAGAAAAAAAACCAGTAATGTACAATATACTTTTAAACTCAATACTCTAATTGGGGTGAATAAGGTCTTGCGTCAATTATGTCACACATTGTATATTGGTTTGCTGATCTCTTAGGCCGGGTTGCTTGGATATGCTTCCTAAATACATTTTCTTCTTACTGGGTTTTCCCATCTGGATTAGCAGCCCGGATTCTGGATTTGTGCCCGATTGGCGGCAATAGGCTCGTCTCCTATTACATGGGAATTTAACATAACTATGGCGAAATGTGGGCGTACCTACTATAAACACGCCTCTGCCTTACCCTTCGGGAAATACAGGCGTGATGTTATGTGTTCATAACATAACATCAGAGTTGGGCAGAGGTGTGTAGACCACCATTTCGACAGCTCTGTTACAATCCCAAGTAATAATCCTACATAGCACGAGCCTAGTGCCATCGATTGATGCGATGCGATGCGATTGATTGAGTCTGAATTTGTGCACGATTGTGCACAAATTCAGACTGTGTATAAAGTCACGGGCGTACTATGCCACCCACATATGCCAAATAGGTTATAATTTCAGTTCTATGTTTTATGAAAGTTGCATTTGTGAATGGCGGAAACGAGCTACCCGGGTTCGTTCACCTCGTACAATTTTCAGTGATAGTAAAATAAAGTTTCAGTTAAAAATACTTACTTGTTTCCAAAACGGTGAAAACATGCTTTTCTTTTTTGAGGACATCACTGAATTATTTTCCCGCACTTTTCACTACATCTAGATATTTATTTTAATGTTTATCCATTTATTTCGAAATATTGTCATGAAAAATACATCCGTTGAATACAACGCTAACTTCTGAATAAAAACATAAATTGATATGGAACCATAAAATTTAAGTAGATAGGTTGTGTTGGTGACACCTCATAAATTAAAGTTCACACCCTAAGCTGTGCTTATCAGTATAATTGTATGATTTTACAATATAAACTTATCATTCGAAAAAAAAATCTTTTAAATATTAAATAATTTCTTTGACTGAATTTTCAAACATGAATAACATTGGTAGGTATATGGTTTTTTTTTTTTCAATAATAAATATATTATTTTAGATAGTACAATAATAAAGTTATTCATGAATGAAAATTCAAAATGATATTCTTTTATTACTATTGATTTCCACTAGTTATTCTATAACTTTTTTCTCAAATCATCATCAGCCTAGCGTTTTCCCAACTATGTTTGGGTCGGCTTCCAGTCTAACCGGATGCAGCTGAATACCAGTATCTTACATGGAGCGACTGCCTCCACAACCCAGTTACTGGGTAATACGATACCCCTTGGTAAGACTGGTTGTCAGGCTTTCGGGCTTCTGACGACCGGTAACGACTTTTTTCTCACATGATTTCTAATATATACTTTTTGCTTCAGTTCAGCAATATTCAAAATTGATAAACTAGCCTTCAAAATTAAGCATTTATCATTATTGTATAAACGGCTACTAATACTACTATCAACTATTTATTGTTATATAACATCAATGTCCTCTAATTTATAGCTCAATAACATTAATCTAAGTCACATAAAACGTAGTGTCGTGTTCATTGATAAAATAAAGTATCAGCTATCAGACACTCGTATTATCAGAACAGCTTTTATGAAAAAAAGGGCTAGGTTTCAGGCAGGTCGGGCAAAACCGGGTCTTATTCAGATGTAATCCTTCGGCTACCTAACCCGGTTTCAAAATGTATCTACATCAGTAGACGGTAATATTATTGAACCACATTGGTTTCATGGATATCAGAATGCTAATTCCAATGATTAAAAACGTTCGAAATATAGTCGCAATCACATTTCAGGGACAATCAATGTCAAAAACTTGTCAAAAATATAGGGGAATTAGAGATATTTTTGAGGGATAGAGACTGAGACCAGACTGTGAACGTTCTTAAAATTACGAGAATTGCTCCTCAGTGGTCAAACTTAGTTCTGCCGCCCTTTATCTGGTCCAGGTACACACACAGGTTACAGGTAAGCACACAACAGCCAACAGACAGAGATTTAACGTTTGGAAAACGATACGACTGTCATAATTACATCTAAGTATAGTCCATATCACTTAATCCATCACTTCGCGTTCACAAATCACTTTAAATAACTCATCTAACCCAGTTCAAGTCTCTATCCCACCGTCTCCCGCATTACTGTAATATTCTGCACATCTGTGCCTCTCAGCTGCGACAGTTCGTGACTTACCCATTAAGAGAAGTAAATAAGTTATAGGTAAGTGGTTCAACTTAACCTTCGAGCCGCACTTGTGTCCACATAAGTCATGTGATTGATCACGTGGGGTGTATATGGATTAATTTTGGAACAATCCTTCTTAGAACAGGATACTTACCATTTTTTATTTTTACAACTATGCCCCGCAAAACCGTTTTCACGGTTTGTCTGTGGGAACGAAACAAACAGTATTATGAATAAGGTTTATTAGAGCGGACATTTAATTTTCTCTTATTAACTTTTAAAGTAACTAAAAATAGTCTTATCGTAGATGTATGGAAAGTAAATTAAGGAAAGATCTTGTATCTTATAGTACTACTTAATTACCTTATAAATATGTACCGCACTGTATGTTACTTAATTACTCATCTGTTCTCCCTCAACAATCTGCAAACCACATTCCTAAGAACATCGCCTACAAACCCTCGAAGATGAACAGCTTAAGTAATTTGGCAAATTTACCTTTTATTTTCTGACTTCTTATATCAGCAGGCAATTAGTTGAGCAGGTATGGTACTCTTTTATCAAGCGTTCGGTCGCCAAAATAATTCTTTATTCGAGGTACCTCAAATTTACCTGATGAATTTCTATGATAGGTATTCATATATTTGGCATGATGATGAATGATGGCAAGTTATTTCGGTGATCGCTGTTCTGACATGGCTCGCCTCGTTTTGTTACGAAGTTATTAGAGTCACGACGAACTGCTATATTCCGGCACAATCCTGATGATATTGAAGCTGCTGAACCACTAATAGATTCTAGTGGATTATACGATGACAACTTCTGGTAAAGACTTAAATAAGTATAAATAACCCGGTCAACTGTATTCAGCGCTTGATACTTACTTATTGCAAAAACATCTATGAGGGCGTTGTTGCTATTGGCTATGTAGAAGGCGTTTGCAGCCAAATGCATTCATGTAGAAACTTGGAACTTCATAGACACCTGTTATATACCAATTAACGCCACTTTGAGGCCGAAATACTACTTACGTAATGGTGGTAGTTTACTTCCACTTTACTTTCTCAGACGGAAGAATGTTGATATAAGACATAAGTGATTATAAGTGGCTATAAGAGGAAGACCAAAGAAACGATAGAAGGACTGTCTGAAAGATGTTGTGGCTAAAAAGGGGACTCCGAGATAACGGCTAATAGTAAATTATGATAAATAAAAACATGTTGTGGGCTAAGTATCTAACAGCCGCACAGGTAAATCGATCAGGTTAAGCTAAGCTTGCCGCGGTTGGGCCGTGGATGGATGACCATCTTTACATATCAAGACCCCTCCGTGCCTCAGAAAGCACGTTAAGCCGTTCGTCCTGACTGTCATTCGAGGATATTTGGTAGTCGAGCCCGAAAGTCTGACAACCACTCTTATCAAATTACCCAGTTAGGGTTATGGAAGTCAAATAGGCAGTCGCTTCATGTAAAATACTGGTATTCAGCTGCATCCGTTGAGCCTGGAAGCTGACCTCAACATGGTTGGGAAAAAAGGCTTGGCAGATGAGGACTGGCAAGAGAATGATGATGACGATGAGTTTTAACTTCCTCAGACGAGCTCCTTCACAAAAAGCTCTCTCACTACTTATTCTCATTCCCACATCGTTGCCCTCTAAAATGTAATCAGATCAAGATCACGCCACAGTTACATATATTAGTAACACAATACTTTAATTGAGTGGAGTGCTCTAGAATCTGGAGCACACACATGGTGGAGTGGAATTAGGTCAATGGCTATTACTCGCTGTGTTGTGGAACTTGAGATATTAAATTAAAAATACGTACAAGGAATGTCTGGTTTGTTTCTGCGAATCTTTTTTTTTTTTGCGCAGCAGTATTTTTGCAAGAGTTCGTCTAGTAAGAATAGTCCGAATTTCGGCCACGGCGACCCATCCCAACTGCGACTAGCCTTATAGTGCACCAGTATGTGCGCAGACACAGGTGCACTCTCTCTTCCCTCACTCTCATAGTCCGACGGGACGGCAATCTTAAACGACCGGATAGAGATAAGGCGCAGCGCCAACGGCTTAACGTGTCTTCCGAGGCACGGGGGTATCACACCGCCAGCTTCCAAATTCCGGGCTGTTTCTAAGAAGTTCCTAAGTGAAAAATCCAACATCCACCATACCATCTATTCGATTACTGTCGCCAACCAATGCTGCTGACGCTGTGTCTTAGTTTGAAGAAAGGGGCACCTACCAAAGAGCATGTGGGATTTCTATTTACTTCCTCGTTGGTGCGGTGGCAGTTAGTACGACTGCTGAGCATGGGGGCCTAGGTTTGATCACTGCATTATATAATATACATACATAATCAGCTTATAATTCCCACTGCTGGGACACAGGCCTCCTCTCGATGAGAGGGAGTGGGCCGTAATCCACCACGCGGGCCCAGTGCGGGTTGGTAGATGTCACATGTCTTCGAATTTTTGGTTCTAGGACACGCCGGTTTCCTCACGATGTTTTCCTTCACCGTTTTAAGACTTCACAGTGGCGATGAAATAATTTACATGAAGTGCTTAGTTATTATAATATTAGGTATTAGAAAAGTTTTATTGATTTCTTTTTTAATAAAGCCGGGCTGCTAAAGTTGTATGGAGCCTGAGTTTGTGCCCGATAGGCAAAATATATTTTTGCAATAGGCCTTGGTACCAGCTTACATTGATCAATTATACCATCACTTACCAATTTTCTTCTTCAATCAATTAATCAATCATTTATTATTTGTAAAACATAGGTAACAAAAAATACAGATCTTATAGGTAAATACAACCCATGCAGCAGCCCATATTATTTGAGGTCAGCTCAAGATGGCTATCACATTGAACACCGACCCCAAGTCTTCCATTTTCCGCCACTCTGCCTACTTAACCATATTCTTAAAATTAATATCGGCATACCAACATCTTTTATAGCTTCCTCTACGGGACCATCTAAAAACAATAGTTTGAGTCACCAAATGAATTTGAATGAGTTTAAAATCATGTGACACGTCACGTCTGGCACTAAAAGCATGTCTGTATTCGAAGAAATATACTAACCTTATTATTTTCGTTGACTGGAATTCCCAGTCAGTCATTAAATAATATTATACAACAGGAAAAATATTTATTTACGGCACTACATAAAGGATTAATCATTGTATGATAAAAGAATACAAATGATTTTGTAGTTTCTTTACAGTCAAAAGAACCTGCCATCATTTTCAACCGAAGGATCTCCACAGCTGGGCGTAGGTCCTAATAATGCGATATAAAAATCATCTATTTTTAGCTGCATTATTAATATTTATATTGGCCGAAACATAGGCCTATGTATTATTGAAAATAGTATATATTTATGCAAATACAAATATAATTATAATTTCAAACATCAGAACGAGGAGAAAGCAGATGCGATTGCGCAAGAGTTGCGTTTGCAGGGTGAGGGGACTAGTTAGTGTGCTTAATATCGATACTTTCTGACATTTTATTTTCACATTATTTCAAAATATATGTACATACACTAGCTGACCAACGTTGGCAAACGTTGTTTTTCCATATAAATTATTTCTAGCTGCCCGGCGCTACTTCGTTCGCGTGGTGTCCTACCCCCTAGGTACCCTACTCCTACCCTACTCCTACACTACTCCTACCCTACTCCTACCCTACTCCTACACTACTCCTACCCTACTCCTTTTCCATATTTTCTGATCGTTTAAACCTTCCCTGGACTACGGCAAACATTTCAAAACCAAAATCAGCTAAATCGGCCCAGCCGTTCTTGAGATATAAAATTATAACGAAAAGTGGCATTGATTTTTATATATTTTTATATATATAGCTAAATTACCTTCATGTATCATTCATAATAATAAGTATATTATATAATTATGTTCTGATCTCTTTGCAGTTTAAAGAGTTTGGATGACGTTGTTATAATGTACAGACTCCTGAGATATTTCAATTTATTCTTGGGATGGAAACGCTATTTTTCATAATTATTTATATAAATCAGTGTGTTGGTGCAGATATGTTTACGTTTATGTAAGGACTCGTAGATGTTTACTACAAACGAGTAATTGACTATAAATTTTTCCATTATATTACATTATCAGTCAACGTATGACAATTATAAATCATTCCTAATTAACAGTGCATTTATACATCAGCACGTGGAAAACTACTCATTCTATTAAATTATAATAATGAAGAAAATGAAAATGCAAACAGCCATGTCATTATCTGTCCTTATAGGTTATAAAAAATACCAACTTTTCAAGTTTACATAACACTATTCGTTCCTGAGCTTTCTAAAATCATAGGCCGCGGAAGTCGTCGATAATTTTACTATCGATAATAGTGCATCACATCACTAACTTACCTTTTCCCTCCAATAATAAAACTGCGCTACCAAATATTATAGATTTTGATGTAATAGCAACTTGTTGCGTTCTTGAGAATAAATCTGAAATAAAAAACATTGGCTGGTTAATGTATTTTTTGTGCATGTGAGCGGGGCTCAAAAGCTTAAAAAGTTTTCAGCTAAAAGTGTTGGACAAAAGTGTTTGCAGTGTTATTTTTGGATCGCTTAAAACGGAATATGTAGGTAAGTTTGATTCTTTACTAACTTGAGCAATGTTTAGAAGGATATTTAAGCTGTTCTCGACTTTTGATGTTTTTATAGTCTCCAGTGGTTACATGAGTTTCTTAAACAAGAAATCAAGTGTCATTTGCCTCAGGCAAAAAACGATAAGTACTCGTATATTTTTAATTCTGTAAATACATACTTGTTACGCTCGTGAATCACTGACTTGCAAATTGCAACTTAACGTGCTTTCCGACACACGGAGTGGTCTCGGTATGTAAAGTTGGTCACCCATCCACAGACCAACATTATACACGTTTTTGCAGTTCCTTAGAATCGATATTAGTAGCGTTTTACCTTCAAACAAAACGCTTGTTGTGTCCGGAGACTCATTCGGGGTCATATAAACATTATTTGAGGCTTTGTTTGTTATCGCCTGGTGAACGGGACGCCAATGTGTTGTAAAAGACTAGTTAAATTATACCAAGAAATTATTATACTCAAACAAAAATAAACACCAATGTAATAACGATTGCATTGCTATAACATAATAATTGTTAATGTTATAAGAAAAAATACTAAAAATAGTCCCTGACAAGTCATGACAGAATAGACCGAAAATGTATAGGTACGTACCTCGAATCCATCATCATGTAGTATTTTTGTATAAACTTACCATAATCATGTAAAACTTATTATTATTCATCGATACAATATCACAAAATAATTTATTTGATTTAATCAGAGGTAATTAATTTATTGGCTGAAAAAGATGAATCAAGGAGCTTCCCTGCGCTGGAATCACTTCCTTCCTGTAATGTTTTTTGAAAGTATTACCAGATTTCCAATTAGCTCGTGCCATTATTTCATCTAGAGGTTCATTATCCAACCAACTTCGTGAAGCAACTGCAGAACGAAAACTACCTGGAGTAGCCTCAATTCCGGCTTCCTTCAAAATAGACTTAACCCAACCTGCCAAAATGGTTCTAGTGGCCGGCTTAGCTTTTCCACATACAGTAATAAATAATCTATCGCTAGAACAAAGCAAACGACGCGGTCTTCCAATTTCTATAAGCTTTTTAAGCCAAAGTACCGGGTCAAGCGCCTCATTTTCAAGATTCTCTAACAACTTCCAACCTGACTGTACGTGAGTTTCAGAATCAGTTTTGGAACCAAAATGCGGCCAAAACATGATGCTATTCTCGCCTACTATACACCTGTCAGGCGAGACACTTAATAATGTTAAATCGTGTATCCTACGCCCTGAACATAATAACAGTAAAACTGCGCAAACTCTTGAAATTTCGAATAGACTTTGATTTTGAAAAGGTCTACTGCCTAACCAACCTTCTAGAGACTGAGGATCCCAAACAGGCGGTGGACACTTTTTAGGCTGTTGCAACGCTATGGCTTTAATCATTTGTTTAACCAAAATGTTTGAACTTAATCGGGCTTCACTCTTTGTATTACATAAAGTGGACACAACCGATTTATGAAGTAAAATAGTACGATAGGATAATTTTTCTTTTAGGTGCAAATCTGCTAAATATCGAGCCAATTCACTACCTGAAGGGTCTGAGAAATTTATACCAAACCTGGAACACCAACTCAGCCATCTCTGCCATGCTGGCCTATATGTATTTAAAGTAGACGACCTCCAACCTTCTTTTAGCAGACGCTTTTGCTCTTCAGACCAGTCACCTAAGGATTCAGACCACCCCCACATCTCCATACTTCTAAGACCAGCTCCTTCACTCGAGGTGGGGGCTGCCCGGTCCTCGTGTCTACTAGCACTTTCGATAACCTGTGAATCGTGAACGGCGGCGCGATCGCTCTGGCCTTCAAGTCTGCTCTCCAGAATGCTCGAGGCCACCTCGGTGCAACTATCAAGAATATACCTCGAGCCTGATTTAGATGCATCAGAACCCGGGGTAACAAACTCGGAGGAGGAAAGACCCAAGCTAGACGAAAATCCCATTTGAAGGCGAACGCGTTGTGTCTCCATGCTCGCCGATCCCGTTGATCTAGAGTTACATAGCAAGGTACTACGTGGGCTGTGCTGGAGGCAAAAAGATCTGTCTGGGGCACACCCCACTTTGCAAAGACAATACTGGTGAATTCGGGGAGTAGATGCCATTCTTGTAACATCGAGTGACGCGACAGACGGTCTGCGATGTTGTTGTACCTGCCTGGTATGTGATGGGGGATTACATGAATGTCGTACTTTTGAAGTATGTAATATATTTGGTATATTAACTCCATCAAGATCCGCGACTTGTTTCCCCCCTCCTTCCGCAAATACGCTACAACCGCCCTGTTGTCGCACTGCAGAAGCAGAGATGTGTGACTCAGAGACGGAGCGAATTCTAACAAACATTTTAGAATTGTTAACATCTCTTTGTGATTCGAATGAAGCAGCTCTTCTTCTTTTGTCCATTTTCCCGATAAGTGAAGACCATTTAACTCCGCTCCCCAACCTGTATCTGCTGCGTCTGTTGTCAAAAAGTTTTTTACATTTGGTGGGTGAAGCCTGGATTTCTCCACACAGTGAACCTTCCACCAACTTAATTCTGCCAGCACCTCCGCAGGCAAGGGATAAGTCGACTGAAATGGCATTTTTAGGACCAGATTGCAATAAGCCAGTAGGTGCCGAAAATTCAAACGACCCATTGGAACTACTAGACGAGCAAAATTTAGAACGCCTATGACACTCTGTATTTCTCGAAGAGACGCCTTCCGCCGCCGGAGCAACCTTGATAAAACTATTTGCATGTTGTGAATTTTGTTTTCTGGTAAAAATTTTAGATTTTTCCACGGATTCCACATCAAACCCAAATACTCTATTATTTTCTGAGGGATAAGAATCGATTTCTCTCTGTTCACCTGCCAACCTAGCAGGCTGAGAGTTTGAAGTACAACGTCGACGTGTTTTATAAGTGTCAGTTTGTCCTGTGCTACAAGGAGATAATCGTCGAGAAAAACCACTACTCGAATGCCCAGATTCCTGAAAATCTCGGCTGTCCAGTTGGTCAACGATGCAAATACTTTGGGCGCTGTCGCCAGGCCAAACGGTAAACAGGTCATTTGCAGTAACTGATTTCGATACAATAGACGAAGAAAACAACGGTGGGCGGTTGCTACATTTACGTGGTTGTAAGCTTGCCTGAGGTCTATTTTGACCATCCAATCCCTCTCCTGAATGAAATCGGGAACTCGATTTACCGAAATCAAACGAAATTTGCTTATTTTCAGGTAATTGTTTAAACTTTTTAAATTGAAAATGGGACGATAGGTTCCGTCGCTTTTGAGAATCAGAAAGAAATTTGATATGAAACTCGGTGTCAGAGGGGCATGTTCTAAAATTTTCTGTTTCAACAAACTTTGAATGACTCTGTCCATCTCCGGCGATGGTAGAGTAAGATTGCAACGTTTCACCTGCCTTGGCGGGACCAGAGGCGGTTTCTTTTGAAATGGAATACGATAACCCTTCACTATTTTTATTAATGGTTCTGGAGCCCCCAGTCTCTTCCACTCCGTTACATGATTTTGTAAGCACCCCCCCCAAAAATATTGATCTGAGTCAGAACTTTTTATTGAACCTAGCCGCGCCCTTGCCCCGTTGAGCATTGTTTTGCGATTCATTTTTTCTAAAACTATAGGGCTGGTAAAAGCGTTGTCCAACCAGTTGTCCCCTCGGTTGGGGACGAAAAAATTTTGGATTATTCATAAACGGGTTCATTGCGTGATAATTATTATAAAAGGCTCCTGCACTCTGAGGAGGAGGAAATCTATAGTTCATCGTCAGTGCCGAAGCGCGACTGGACGATTGATATCCACTAGGTCCAGGGTACGCCGCCTGGGGTCTAGGGGTTTTCTTTTCTTGACCAGAAAAATTAACTTTATTTGCATAAAAAATCTTGTTAACTCCGCCATTATTCTTAATAAATTCACTAAAAGGTACTTTATCAAATAAAAATTCACTAGACGGCGGTATTTTCTTCAAACACGGCTTAAATGATTTATCTCTTAATTGTTTAATGAACACTTCGCGCCTTTGTTCAATTATATCGGCCCTACGGCCACAAACTAGTTGCAAACAATCACGTGAAATCTTTTGATAGTCATTGGAAAAAACCTCTTTTAATTTTATTGTCAGTTGTTCTGGGTCCATATTACCCGTATCCTTAGCCCAGTCCACTATCTGTCGAAAACCTTGTTGCATGGCATCGCTTTGCATTACCAGTGCGCGGGTTACAGCGCCAAGAAATTTATCCGCCGAGGGTAGATGGGTAACTTTTTCTAACGATTTGATTTCATCATTTACTTCAAGGTCAACATATCCAGGACGAGCATTATAAACCTTTTGTGATTCTACATATCGAACATTATTCCAGTTATCATTATTAAAATATTGAATAGAGTTGAGCAATTCTAACTGATTAGATGGAGTTGCCGTGACAGCTGGCTCCTTTAATTGCGTTGCCAAATCAAAATCAAATGATTGAACTGGTACAGGATCTGAGACGGGTTCTGAAAACCTTTCTGTAACCGGTTGTTCATGTGCCATTTCGAAATCTTCGCCATTATATATCGGATTATCACAGTCATAATTTTCATTTTCATAATACATATTATGGGGGTAGAAGTATAAATTTTTCAAATCACTGACCTGTTTTGCAAGCTTTTTGATTACCTTGCTTTGTCCTCGATGACGCTTACTCTTCTTCTTCTTACTCACCTTCTTCCTCTTACGGGATTTATCTACCTGATCAACCTCTAAATCCGATGGGGATGATTCAGAGGAACTTGAGGAACTTGATGAATCCGATGACGAATCAGATTCTTTACGATTACGCGGCTGTACTCTATCCGCCATCGTAAGAAAATCTAAACTATTTTAGTTTTAAGAAGCTATCACCTTAAGTCACTTTTAAAAAACGATCAATCTTTAACGTTTATATTTCTAAGCATATACCGAACGCTAACAGCGTTTAAACTAATAAAACTATAGTTTTCTAAGAAATAAATTAAAATTAAATTATTCTTTTCCAAGAATGACGAACGCCAACAACGTTAACTTTTTAAATTTAGATGTGAACCGTCCGAAAAACAGGACGCCAATGAACGACTTGGCGCGCTGCAGCCACCTGGTGAACGTGGGCGGAAATACGTCATCATGGTGTTGTCAAGAGAGGGAGATAGTTGCATATACCTACATAGATGTGACACGGAAACGGAAGATGCTAGACTCAAATAATGTTTATATGACCCCGAATGAGGCCGAAGGACACAATAGTTACTTATTGATTTGATTGTTCAATATGATACGTTTACCGTTTATAAAATATCACCCTTCAAAAAGTGCTTTCAAACGGTGAAGGAAAACATCTTAAGGAATCCGGCATGTCCTAGAACCAAAAATTCGAAGAGTTGGAAGCCATCTACCAACCCGCACTGTACTCACGTGGTGGATTACAACCCACCCTGTGTCCCCACAGTGGGAACATATTTATTGTGTTGTTAGCCTACATTCGTGTCCCACTGCTGGGCAAAGGCAAAGGCCCAGCGGGAACATTAAAGGCTGATTATCCTTAGGTCCCCATACCCTATAAAAGGATAGCGTGTCTATGGTGATTTTACATGTACGGTCTCTGCAACGTATCTTTAGCGGTATATTGTGTCTAGCAAGTGATGCGTATGTGAGCTTTTACATATATTCCCATTATGAGGAAAAAAAATATTGGCGATATTATAACACTTAAGTTTAATATTCTGAGAATTTACGAGTTTAAAACCTAACAGGAAAAAACTAAACCAAATAGGTTTTATAAACTCCGCTTTTAAAACATCTTTGGAACGAAATTCGTTATGCTCCGTGCGAC
Organism: Apamea crenata; assembly: GCA_949629185.1. NCBI lineage: Eukaryota > Metazoa > Arthropoda > Insecta > Lepidoptera > Noctuidae > Apamea > Apamea crenata. The sequence continues at coordinate 12,937,148 of OX451377.1, forward strand.
TTTTCATTACATAATTATAATAGAGAGAGTCAGAGAGAAAAAGAGAGTGTTCATGGTTTTCGAGGGTGCTGAAGGCGGCAGTAAGTTCAAAATGTAAATTCAAGAATGCGGCTGCATAATTTTTCAAATTTTTCGTCATGGGTATCGTTTTCATGGTTTTTGAGGGTATTGAAACCAATAGTGAGGTCAAAATAAAAATCCAAGATGGCAGCTGCAAAAAATTTCAAATTTTCCTATCCGCCATTTTGGACTTTCATTTTGATCTTCGTTCCTGCCAAGGGTCCGACCCCACACGTTGTTTTTTTTCCTAGATTTTTTTTTTATACAGAAATATAATCTATCCATATTAGGGCCCCAACCAACTTTCAAAGCGTTTCGCATATCTACAATAACTTTCATCAGCATTGACATAAGTCAGTCCGATATATTTTCGACATTTCCATCATTATAACTGACACTATGTCACTTTGTCCAGGCCCTCAGCTGTATCTTAGGCTTGGATAATCAACCTACAATGTTCCCACAGTTGAAACACAGGCCTCCTCTCGGTGTGAGGGAGTGGGCCATAAACCACCACGCGGGCCCAGTGCGGGTTGGTGTATGCCATAATGTCTTCGATTCTTTTATTCTAGATCATACCGGTTTCCTTACGATGATTTTCCTTTACCGCCTTGAGAGCAGTGGTGATGAAATTAAATACAAAAAGTAAAGTGTCTGCCTGGGTTCGAACTCACGACCTACAACTCGCAAGTTGGGGCCAATACCACTGGGTCTCCACTGCATTCAGCTGTAGTTAATATAAAAGTTTGTCTCACCTTTACTAAGTGTTGTATAAATCACATTATAACAGTTAAGTCTTTTGTTTGCTTGTACCTAATTAAGTTTTTATTGTATTATTATGTGGATAACGGTGCTGGTTGCGTTATTACCTAAATGTTCTACAATCTATCTATTCTAGTATTAAGCATTATTACCTACGCAATTTATTGTTTGTTGTCCTGAAGAAATAAAAATAAATAAAATAAAACAAATAAAAATACGCAAAATTTTTGCAGCAGGACTTTAAAAATCTTCATAATTTAGTTACGTTTGAGATACTTTATAAGAAAAAACACTTAATTGAATTGCAGTTAATCCCTCAACACACTATCAAGTATTACTGAAAGTAGGTACTTACCTGCTTGTAGGTAGTCGATAGATACTATTGCTCGAGCTGATAACTACCTCTTACCGATGGAAAGTGACCGACTGGTTAATACCCGGAACTTCGCCGCAAAAAGTTAATTCGAAGAACCGAGAAAAGTGAACTGGACATGTTTTGATGGTTAAAAGGTTTGTGGCTTGACTAGACTATCAACCTGGCTAAAAATAACAGTTAATTGAGGGTTTTGGTCTACGAGCGAAGGTATTGTTAATCATTTAAATCCTACTAATAGGTATTATAAATGCTAAATTTTGTATGGATGGATGGATGTTTGTTACTATTTCACGCAAAAACTACAGAACGGATTTGGATGACATTTGGCACACAGATAGTATGTAACCATGATTAACACATAGGATACTTTTTATTCCGATATTCCCAAGGGATAGAAACAGACTACCCGTGGCAAGTTGCCACGGTTAGTCCGTGTATGTTATATGTCTTTACATTACAAGAGCGTGTCCGTGTCTCGGAAAACGTGTTAAGTCGTTGGTCCCGGCTGTCATTCGTGGATCTTTGACAGTCGTTACGGGTCGTCAGACGCCCCAAGGTCTGACAACCAGTCTTACCAAGGGGTATCATCGTATTGCCCAGTAACTGGGTTCTCTTCGTACTGGTTATCAGCTGCTTCCGGTTTGACTGGAAGCTGACCCCGACATAGTTTCACAATACCGCAATGTTGAAACTTTAAAATTATAACTGAAAACACTAATGTGTTCGTCATGTAATAAGTTATGGGCCGCTTTTTTTATCCGTAGTTAACTCAACCAATTGTTAAAAATAGTAACTAAACGGGTCTGGTTGTTTGTGTATGGAGTTTAAATGTTTGTAAACGCACCCACGATACAGGAGTAGGTAATTTAGGATATGGGGGTTGCCGCACACTATCAAAATCAGAAAATCAAAATCAAAAGTCATTTATTCAAATTAGGCTGAAAATCAGCACTTTTTGAACGTCAAAATTACAAAAGACAGTCACCCATAAACACCCGCCCTTCACTATTATAGGAATTACTCGTGAACAATGGTTAAATATTGGCAAAATGTGTTTTTTGTACAATTTTTAAATTTTTTGCCTAATAGTTAATTATTTACCATTGGATGAACTAAAAATTGTACAAAAAACACATTTTGCCAATATTTGAGTTAATTGACTACGGATAAAAAACCGACCCTTTTAGACGATAAACGTTCAATAAGAAGGTTTGATAAAAAATTATTAATTTCTAACTTCAAACAGCTGGAAATAAAAAATACATTTCCCACGACTTCTTTTTATTGTCTTACATAACATCTTAAATACTGACATCTATTACATAATACAAATTATCGATGTAATAAACGGATATTAAGACTTTGTTTTTGTTTTTGAGTAAAACCGCATATTAAATAATAAAACAAATATCTATATTTGTGTTAGGGTTGATTTTTCCATCGCTAGATAACTTTTATTCGAGGAATAAAATTGACGGTTGACAGTTTTTGTTTGAACGAACTGTCAAAATTTCAAAATTATTCCTTGAAAAAATTTATCACGTGATTGAAAAATCAGCCATTTGAATAAAAATATTGACCGAAGAATGAGACTATATAGACATACTGGAAATAAATATTATTATAATAACATAACATCACACGTACCTACATATCACCCACATGTCGCCAGTTATGTTTAAGGCCCATCTAATAGGGGCGAGCCTATTCGTCAACCTAGCATTCCGGGCTTGAGAAATTTCCTGATGGAAAAAAAAAAACTGCCCGACCTGGGAATCAAACCTCATGCTCAGCAGAAGCGCTTGCGACCACTAGACCAGTAGAGGCAGTTATTAATAAAAGTAGGAATCTACTTGTCAACTCATAACCCGATTAGATTGACATGCAGAGAGGTTTTTGTCCAAACATTTTAAAGTTTCGGTTAACTCTGACCTAAGCGTCATTATACAAAGAAAAAACCCGTAATTCTTGGAATGACAGTAAATAACTAATGACGCAAGTAGATTGATATACAAAACAGTATTTTATAAATAAACTGGATAGTGAATTTGAAACAAAATATCGCCTGACTTTATGCGCAGGATTTGGTTTCATCATTAATTATTTTATCAGAAACGAATGTGCATTGTGATGGACTGTCTCGCTGGTCTCGTGGTCGCAAGCGCTACTGTCTGAGCATGAGGTCCTGGGTTCGACTCCCAGGTCGGTCAAAGTGATATTGGGATTTCCCTTAAGGAATTTCTTAGTAGCAGCCCTGGTCTGCCTTTGTGGCTGGTTGATGACAATGGACTCGCTCCTATTACATGGGACTTAACACATATCTGGCGAAGTATAGGTATATTATTTATAGGTACCTACACCTGTGCCTAAACCCTTCGGGGATTACAATGTGGTGTTATGTTATGTGTGGATTTGCATTATTTAAAAATAAAATTACTTACACACGATGGTGAAATAATAGTCGTCAAAAATCTGCAATAATAATTACATTTCACAACTAAGTGACATCTAGACTTGCTATACCTACTGGGTGGCGCAAAAGTAAAGACCCTATTTGGTTCAGCTATAACATTTTTTCTAAATTAGAAAACTAGATTTAGATTTTTTTAAATGTATATTTGTGCCATTAAATTTCGTACCATTAGGATTTAAAGATGATGTCTTTTAAATGGTGACCTCCAGAGTTGATACACATTTGAGCCCTATTTATGACATTTTGCATAACTTGCCGTAACACTTCCTGCGATATGTTCGTTATTTCTTGACGAATGTTTTCTTTTAGAGCTGCGAGAGTCTGTGGCTTGTTCACATACACCCGAGATTTCAAAAAACCCCAAAGAAAGAAGTCTGGACTGGTCAGATCGGGTGATCTTGCAGGCCAAGGCAAATCGCCAAAACGAGAGATAACTCGGCCTGGAAAAGCGTCCCTCACTAAGTCCATAGTGTCGCGCGCTGTGTGTGCCGTAGCGCCGTCTTGTTGAAACCAGATGTGCTCCAGCCCCAATTCGTCCAAACTGGGTATCAAAAACTCACGTAACATGGTTCTGTAGCGTTCTCGTTTGCGTGGCACGTCGCCTCGTTGATGTTTCTGGACACTCTTCCACATCTTCGCGCACAGCATCGATATTTTCAGCTGAACGGCCTGTTCTTGGTCTCCCAGACTTAGGTCTATCCAATGTTGAGCCAGTTGGTTCAAGGCGTGTGGCAAAGCGTCGAATTGTGCGACCAATCGGTGCCGGACGGTGGGGAAATCGTCGACGAAATTCACGTTGTGTTCTTATCACTGATGAATTATTCCGTAAGAACATTGACACAATTATTCCACGTTCTTGGGGAGTAAAACGGTCCATGTTTATTTTCAGTGTATTTTACATTTGTTCACTACACAATTTTCAACAACAGAATGACAGAAAATGTCATATAAAAAAAAAAAAGGTATTTTCTTTAGTGCCACTACTTTTGCGCCACCCAGTACATACAGGATGTCAGACTATGTCCAACAGTTCATTTTTATGATGATTGATAAAACATGTATGCTACTACTTCTTTGATATATCACTATCTACACGAATTAAGTAAGCACAACTCACGCCATTTGAAAATAGTGAAGGTATCAAGGTATCTAGGTAGGTAAGGTAGCTGGGGAAACTCGCGATAGCCCAGTGGTTACGCCCTCGCCTTTCATATGGGTTCAAATCCATATATGCAGTCGTGTAGTGCGTCAGAAGCCCGAAACTCTGGTAACCAGTCTTACGTATTACCCAGTAACTGGGTTATAGAGGTCAGATAGGCAGCCGCTCCATGTAAAATACTGGTGTTCAGCTGCATCCGGTTACACTGGAAGCCGACCCCAACATAGAAGGGCTAGTCAGGTTATGATGATTTAATTTTGGATAGAAGAAGATGGCATAAAGTAGAGTATCTACAATATACATCGAAATAGTACAATGATGATACAAGAGAATCATGACGCAGTACCAGAGATAAGACAATCAATTTCGAACAGTTAAAGAATTGAGACAAATACCGATGGCCTTGAGCTGATAGCGCGCACGCGCCAGCCGCCATTTTGGATCATACGTCACAGATAAATTGCGTTATTGGACAATAATAAACTGTTTATAGTCACTTATTTGTTTGTGTTCCAATATGATACCAGGAATTTATATAAAATGCGTAGATCTGCATTCCGTTGCGTTTGTAATTAGTTTTTTTTTTTGTTAAGCTTTATTATTGTATTGTATTGTATTCTTATATCTTTATAGTACAAGATGGAAAAGTCATCACGTAACCAAATATTAACTAGCTCAGAGTCTGTAGATACTTGTTATGTTAATTTAGTTGAGAAGAAGTATATTTTATATTATTTTCTAACAAATATTGTTAAAAATAAGTGCGGGGGGAGAGTGTGAGATCTGGAACGCATCCATAAGATTACCTCACGCACTCGTTCTTATCTTTTTCTCTCTCTCTATTTTTGTTACATTACTATGGGCTGAATTTCAATCATCTGATAACTTTATTCGAGGAATAATTTGGAAATGTTGACAGTTATGTCATACTAAAACTGTCAAACGTCAATTTTATTCCTCGAATAAAAGTTATCTGGCGATGGAAAAAATATTTTAGATACAACAGTTTTCTTTACCTTTTGCAGTATGTTTTTTTGTAAAAATCTTATTTAAAAACATCACAAAATCTTTGTCCAAAATGTTTTTAAGCCCACATTTCGCCACACCATCGCCATCCATGGACCAGTCTGGGGTGAGCCTTTGCCCGATTGGTGAATCGGGCACAAGATTCTATGTTGCTGGTAAAAAAGCACTCGAAGATAATCGAGCTAATGCTGCTTACAAATTATTGTGACACGTGTGTTTAAGAATTGTGTGAGCTCATTTCACACTTCTTATGTTGACTTAACGTAATCAATCCAAATGAGGCGTCAGCCTGGCGGATCATGGACCTGTTAAAATTATCATCAGTTAGGACATCAGAAGGACTATGATTCCTGCAAAATGTACGACAGTTTCGTATGATCAATCATAACTAAGTACTGATGTTGATTTTATTTAGTTACGTTTATTATTTTCCAGTAACTATGAGCCAAATTGATACTTACCTACTTGATACCTGAGTTACAATATTTCTAAATGCCTATTTTAGTATTCCTATAATACCTACCGACTAGACACTTTTTGAGCTGCTTCAAATTTTACACACTGTATGCTGTTTTTTTTTTTCGCACGTAATATTTTTGTATACACCGGCAGCTTGGACCCTGATGCCGATGGTGGTCCATTGGCATCAGGGTCCAAGCTGCCGGTGGTCAGGATTCTAGAGAGAGGAACCTCCTCACTATACGTGCCCTGTCCAGAAGTACTGCTTTCTGAATCAAACCGTTGACCCAGCCGCGCAAGGAGAGCCTCCTGAGGTATTGGTCGAGGCTCTCCACTATCAGGCTATTTAATGTAACGATTATCGGTACAATGAACGGGAATGGAGAGTCCACGTTCCACATGTCGATAACCTCGCGTCCTAAGTCGATTACGATGTTGGTCCTATGGAGAAAGCTGTTCAATTTGATGGTCTGTAGCTGTACCAGAAAGGTTTTGGTACAACCTGTACCTATAAGAAACCCTTGTGAATAATGTCATGCACCCTGCGGTTAAGGCGGTGCGTTGTGTGTCAGTGAATTAATTTGAGATTTTGATTGAATAGTAGTAGTAGTAGTGTCTTAAGCATGATTGCGAGTCGCTTAGACTGTGTGTAGGGTGCGTCACCGTTGTGCCGTCTCTCATGGGATGTCGCAACGGTGACCGACAGCAATTTTTTTTTTTGTATTGTTTTTGTATTGATTTCCTTGTTTTTGTTTAGTGTCTGTGCTTACTAACATAGTCGTAAGTTTTACTAACAATCTTGTTGTCTCTGTTACTTGAATAAAGACAATTCTATTCTATTCTATAGAGATAATATTATCAGAAATGGGATTCCGGAAGCTGCATGTTCATGACATAATCTTACAAAGGGTATACGGTAATCTTTACGGAAACTGTTCCGCTAGGTCTTGCAAAAAGATTAGATTATGGTTTACTTCTGACTCGACAAAGCGAACACAGTCGGCATTGACTTATGTTTACTGCTGTACTCGTAATATTGGAGATAAGATATCAATCAAGTGCATTTCGCAAGGACTATAATCAATCATGAACACGCAGACAGGCAAGTCTATCAGTAACAGACATACATTTTATTTGGTAATCAAAAGTGCGTGCGCGTATAAAAACTAAGACGTATGTTGAAGGTCAATTTTAAGGTTTTTTTTTTTGTTGCACAACCACTAGTCATTTGGAACTAATTAGTTGCAGCAGTTCCATATGAAAGTTAAAATAACTAGTCTAACTACTAGACTAACTACTACTAAAATAACTACCTAGTTTAAAATTACATGGACCTACATGATATCATTTTTTTAGGTTGCAATATTTCCATGTGGGACTAGCTACATGGAAATACCGGGAATAAACGTTTTTATGTAGTAACCAGGATTCAAAGTCAAAAATCAAATCAAAATCAAAAGTCATTTATTCAAATTAGGCTGAGAATCAGCACTTTTTGAACGTCAAAATTACAAAAGACAGTCCCCCAAAAACGCCCGCCCTTCACCACTTCCTACTGCTATCGCTGGGAAGAAGAAGTGGCGCAACAAACTCTCCAGCAGCACAGCTGTCTGTTCAATTTAAAAAAAATACTTGATTGTATACAATACTAGGTACTTATGTTCGGTAATTAACATTACAAAACCAGAACATAAAATTTAATTATTTGCCATAATATGTCAGCTAGCCACGCCAATATACCAACAAATATAATAAAAAACTAAACGTACTCAAGCTAAAAAATAATTAATTAAAATGTAAATAAAAAAACTTACTACCCAAATAAAAGCCTCCAGGCATAAAGGGCGTGACAGCTTACGTATTTATGCATTGCTGGGTTCTGTTCACATAGCTGTCACTTGAAGTCACAAAAAGATAAACTAAGACCTGGCAGTAAGCTAATTCTGGAGAAAGAATATAAACATTGTCTTGCGTTAAACTAGGGCGACCAACTATTCTTATCGTCTAAGTAGTCGTTGATGGAATAGTATGCCTTTGAACAAAGGTTGGATTTTAGTTGAGCTTTAAACGCATTAAAAGGCAAATCTAGAAAAGAAGAGGGTATCTTGTTATAAAAGGTTATACCAAGCCCAACAAATAAGTTATGAACCTTATGAAGCCGGTGAAAGGGGGCACGTAGTTTGTCCTTATTTCTAGTGTTAACACTGTGATCTGATTGAAAGGTGATTTGGTGATTTAGGCAGCTGTTTATTTGGAGAGCAGTTTTGACTTTTCTTTAGACTTAGGAGTTGTATAGCGTGGGTTCGAACCCAAGCATGGACTTTACTTAGTGTAAATTATTTAATCACCTCTCTGCTCGCAAAACGATGAAAAATACATCGTGAGTAAACCGATGACCGACCGAACCGGCATGTCCTAGAATAAAAAAATCGAAGACATGTGAGATTCGCGAACCCACACAGGTCCCGCGTGGTGGATTATGGCCCACTCCCTCTCATAGAGAGGAGGCCTGTGTCCCAGCAGTGGGAAAATTGTAGGGTGATTATGCTTATGATTATTTGGACAACGCTACTGCATTTTAAATAATGAAGAAAGGCTATCGATCGTTTGAGTAGAAGTATATTGTTGGGTAGCCTACGGTTATATCCCGAATGTCCTTGAATCCAATTCCTATTAGGGATCATGTCAGTCGTCAAGCAGGATAGCTGAGTCTAAGCTTAAAGCTGAATAAATGAGACTTTACAACTTTGTCTGAAAGAAAGAAAGAAAATTATGTTTATTTGCGGCAAACACGACGAAGAGAAAGAACACAAACACAAAAAAAGAACAAGTTGGGGGAAAATATGCAGCACATCCACCCAAAACGGCTATCGCTTAGCATAATGCTAAGACCCTATGCGAGATAGAGCCCCAGCGGTGGTTTTCAGCGACAGCCAGCGTCACTGCGGCGGCGGTGTCTCTTGGTGATGAGCACCGTAAAGTAGGGTGAGAACGTGCATTGCTGTAAAGTGATAAGCTGCAGCCGAAAGACGTCCACAGCTGGATATGCATCCCCTGAGAGTCGCCACATTCACCGGTCCTACGCTTCTACCTATCGACGGTTTCTAAAATGAAGGAGTTAGATATTGCATTTGAACAAAACTTGCATATTAGCCACTAGCTTCCGTTCGCGACTTCCTCCGCGTGATATTTCTTGTCCCCCGCCCCACTGCGTCGCATCGCATCGTTTCCGCTTAGCGTTCTCTCTAACTTTTTCTTCTTCTTTCTTTTAGCTCGGCTCCGGATCCTAGAGTGATGTTAAACAGCCTATGTTATAGCCTTTCTCAAGAATTGGGATATCAAATGCAAAAATATTTTTTCAAATCCGACCGGTACCTAGTTCAAGAGATTAGCGCGTTCAAACATACAAACTCTTCAGTTATATTATTAGTATATACATAGATTAGTATTGTATATTCGGTTTGACTATTGCGAAAGGTAACAAGTATCCCATCGGAGACTTGAGCAAGGTATTGCTCAACTATTCTCTATGAATCAGTAGTAAAAGCAATTGGTGTCAAACGGCAAACCCTGAGCGGCGATCACATGACTTGCTGTTTCTCAGCAGTATTAGCCTCAATAATAATAAACTAGGGCATTTGGTAAGCACTTCTAATCGAAATGACAATAAGAAGCGTTGCTTCTTTACTAGATTCTAGCTAAGCTGCGATTTTACTAAAGCGTATAACTGCTTCATTTTCATATGTATGTAGGTGACAGTCTGAGGGACTCGTAGAAGAAGAAGTAATAAAAGACGCACGGGTCGATCGATCAGGTTAAGCTACGTTTGCCGCGGTCGGTCCGTGGTTGGTCTCGGTGTGTATAAGCGCAGCAGGCTGCAGGAGCTCTCGGTACCACGGCGACCACGTTTCAGTGCCGTGGGTCATCACTGGCAACACGCACTGGTCAAAGACTTTCGTCTTGGACGCGTCGCTTCGTGAGATAAAAATAGTATACTAAAACTGGGTTCAGGATGTCGTGAACCAATTCAAACTTAAACTTTGACCCATAGATAACTTTGACCTGAGGTTTATCTTACGTCAGACATGTCTAAACTTTGTTTTACCTCTAGTTTTAGCCTTTGGACTTAAGGTATTAGGTACAAAAATACAAAAAAAAAATACAAAAATGTTTATTTCATAACTATTAGTTGTTTACATTTTGTTGGTGAATGGCGCCTCCTTTTAAGGAGATAATGCGTGTGTTAGAAGATGCCGCTCTTTCTTAGGCAGGCTAAAGATGTTATGAAAACTATTTATGACATTTACAAAAGATTTATACTATGTGTGTTCGTATATGAAGTAGGAGGGGTGGGGGTTGTAAGTGTGAGAGTTGTGTGATGTGATGTGAGTGTTGTTATGTGAGTGTTGTGATGTGAGTGGTGTGGCTGTGTGTGGTGTGTGTGTGGGGTGTGCGTGTGTGTGTATGTTGGTTCATGTGTTGAAGGAGCGACTCAGTATATTTGTATGTAAATGGCTGTATCCAGTTTGTTAGTTTTTGTTTACATTCATGTAGTTGGTTGGGATATATGAATATTTGTTTGTTTGCCCTATTATACAGTTGAGCAGTTCGATGTTGATATTGTATAGCCGCGAAATTCGTTTAAGTCGGTGGTATTTGTGCATTCAAGTATTTTCGCCTTTTCGACATTACTTTTGGATCATAATATGAAAGAGTTTTATGTTTTTTTAGGACAGTGGATATGATATACAATTTCCTAACTGAAAGTAGACCACTAATTTCGTAAAGCTTTTCAGTAGAATATCGCATCTTTTTAAAATACATTGTTTTTATTATGGATCGCTGACCCCGAGCCCAATTCTCGCGCAACTCGCGTTCGTTATTGACATTCGAATCGAACTTTTCCCTCGAAAAAATCAAGCCGAGCTATTCTCGCCATGGCGATTCGAGCATTTCACGCAGGAAAGACACGCGACATGCCTTAGTTTACATGCGTCATGCAACGAATGGTCATGACCAGTCGCGACGTGACGTATGACTGTGTCGACCTTCGTGCGAACGTCAAACAGTGGTTATGTCAATCATAATTGTGTCAATTGCGAAAGGAAATAATAAATATATTTTAACAAAATGTGTTACGAGTTCATAAACATCTTAGAAGAGTCTGCGACCGTCACAACAAGGAAAAACACGAAGAAAACTTCAGGCTTCCGCCAAAGTTGTCAACAGTGGATAGTTGTTGCTTGTGTAGCGTCGATGAATGAGACACTTAGGATACAGAAGCGGAAGGCGCCGGATTTAAAACCAGTCAAATGGACAAGGACGGCTTTACCAGGCTTTACTCTGGTTGAGGGCAAGAAAGGTCGATCGCGTCGCAACCACAACAAACGCGGTACTACTTCTGCAAGCGGGGATTTTTGAGCTGTAGTGCCCACTTTGCTCCCGTACATTTCCCGGTTGGATCGACAGATATCGAGAGAGAAAGAGCCAAGGTCTTATTAGTGCCGAAGGAAGGCCGATGCAGTCGAGCTAGACTACGAATTTTGACCGGCTGGAGTTGTGGTTAGATGTTACAGAGAAGCATGACCAAAAGTAAACTACCATGTGTGGTGTGATAATAATTATGTTTTTGTGGTTTATACTTGGATGTATATACTGAATTTATTTATGAGTCTGTAAGGTATTCCTATAAAGGTTCTTTTGTAACTAGAAATAAAGTGTTTCAAAAGCATTTCAAACAATAAATATTTCAAATGTCTTTATTTTATTTTTTTCAATGTAAAACTTAGCTAAGTAACAAAAGTAACATACGTAAATAATTGTAGGGCTTTGCAGTTAGGCTGCGCAGGCCGTTAACAAGTTGGGTTAGGAAATAGAAACACACAAGCAAAGTTCATATGTATAATCCTCACTGGGTGACAAATTTACAATAGGTAGGGAATGTAGGGATAGATACGTAGTAGTGGATAGGTGTGCGTGCAGCGCCCAGTTAAACTCCACGTGCAGTGCGAAGCGATTGTCCTGTCTTAAACCTGGACGTAGAATCCATATGTAGAACCGGTACGTAGAACCTCTAGATTTGGGGTATACCGTATAGTGAGGGTCAGGGAATCACTCCTGCTAGCAAGCGGATGTTAAAATGACAGAGTGTGTGAAACGGACAACCGGGGTACGTCGAGTACCTACGGTCGTACCTAACGTCCGGTCGTGTGTGAATGACAGAGTGTGTCGTATCTAACTACTAGGGAGGGCTTCTTAGAGACGGGCAGCGAAGAGGTGATGAAATAAAAGAAGATTTTCTTGTTGAAGTTTGCTTGCAGATTTCGGCTTCTTGCTTGTAGTGTTGCCTCTTCGACGGCTGAGCTGCGACTGACTTTTCGTCAAAAACTGCGCTCTATTTATACCGGCCTAAGTTCCCTAAGGCGGACCGTGTATTTTGAGCCCTTTTTTACTTTAATTTTCGCTAAGCCGAGATCTGTCAAGCCCTTGTTTTATTTATTTATCCATATTATATCCTTACAATTTTTACATATATTATTCCTTACGTAATCCTTAACATAATTACAGCTTAATAATTAACTTAATTATACACAATAAAAAGTTTCTAGAAGAAAAACTGTTCAAAATATCAACTAGGAACATTTTGATTATAAAAATCTCACTATAACTTCTGAACCAATGGTCCGATTTTCATAATTCAAACGGTATTATTGGTTTTATATCTAGACCTTTCATTTAAAATAAAAATTATAAAATTTTACCCATAAACAAAAAAGTGATTTTCCAAGTTACGTAATTATGTATGAACAAAATTTTACTTATTGGAATCCTTTCAAAAACAGTCTTATTCGTTCGGGATACAAAAACTAATAACAAATACTAATTAGAACATAAGAAACATAAAATAAATCTCTTTAAAGTATTAACTATTAACATAGAATTATTTACTTTACGTTTTCTTTGTAGCGGTCCCTCCACTACTGGTACCCAGATAGGGTCTTGTCGCCGACAGTGTGCAAGTGCTCAGTGTGTTAGGTTTGGTAGGTTAGTTAGAGTTGGGTGCCACTGTAACGGCTAGAGCACTTGCACATTCTCGCTATCCATCGTAGCGGTTTAGTTAATAACGTCTTCTACATGAAGCTATCAAACTAAAATAAACCTAAATCTGTGATGATAATAAACACACACAACAACACAGTACAGTGCAGCACAGGACAGTATATGATCACTAGTTTACACGAACGGTCGGCGTGATGAGTCAAGCGTTGTCCGTTAGCTTAGGAATCGGCGGACCACTTCACGTTTCGCCCAGTCTTCATGTTTGTGAGGCACTTTGACCACAAAGAAATTTGAATTCGTGTTGTGACGAGACTCCTAACGCGACCCTCAGGGTGAAATCTGTTTTCGCAAGGATTTCCCAACAATCTTTTGGGCCTTTGTAAAGTAATGAAGCCAGGACACGTAGATACAGAAGCCTAACGTCGTTGGAAAAGCGTGTAGCAGGACGGTCCGATTGGTGCAGTACCGCACTCTTTAAAATAACCACCCTTCCTCCTCTTCTTCTCCATCTTGATAAACTTTTAGGTTATTGTGCTGGTCATCAGCTTACTTATAATATCATTAGCAGTCATTCTGTTTTATTTCATTACCTATTATTATGTAGACCAATGTAAACAAACAACATAAATTGTATTTTGACTTTACTTTGACGTGACAAATATCGATGACGTTGACAAATCAACATGAACTATGCTTTCCGTTGTCCGGAGGCCTTATATTATATCAATGTTAATAATAAAATAAAAATGGAGTTACGAAAACAATAATGATTATTAGATTGATAAATATTAATGAAATACCTTTATAATGCTGCTCAAAATATGTTTTTGCCTTAAAAATCATTTTTTAAGATGGTCAAAAGTACATTAACGACTACGACAAAAAATCGCATCGTTATGTGGAAGGGATTACTTCGTGGGACGCATAATGGCAACATTATTGTCCCTAGACTCGTGATTTCTGATAGACTTGTAGTGAGAATAGATGTTTCTGGATATCTCACCGTTTTATAAGCGACATGCGGAGACGACCGGCAAGGATTTCGTGCGGGACGAACGCGATTTGTGCGAGAATTGGGCTCGGGCGTTCTAGATTGATGAATTTTGTTTTAGGTACAGATATCGGGTAAAAACAAATAAATTACCCAATTATTATTAATTATTCCATTATGAAACCTATTAGATGGCCTACGATTTCTTTTTGTATCATCTCTTAGTTGGGTTAATCCAAAACAATAACTATCAAGTAAGTGTGTTAACCTACCTACCTAACCTACCTAAGGATCAATGTTATGTTTAGTACCTAAAGCTTTTAAGAGGTTTGTATTCCTACCTACTTAATTTCTCTGCAAACTAAATGTAATCCCTAATTAAAACAGGGCTGGCCTAGTTTTTGGTCAAAGAATCAGCATCGCCATACAACGTGGTAATGCTGCCAGCCTTTTGGGCACTTTTCTTATTGACAGCGATGCGGACGAGTTTTTTGATATTCTGTGATTATTTCCCCTACACATATTTTAAGAAAATTGTAAATAAATAAATAAACCTGCTAACTTTTTTTTAATGTATTTTATAAACAACATTTAAAAATGTAATTAATAATATGTATGTAAATGTAATAAAGAGTATTAATTACAATCAATACCTATAAAAGTCACTGTAGGTACCTAAAATAATAGGCGATACTTACTTTTAATTATTGCATATTTACATATAACTAAACGTTTTATCGTGTAAATCCACGTGATAGTTTCTATTATCATAATATTATCAACGTAACACGTTTTAAAGGAATGCTGTTCAATCAACCAGTTTTAAGTCACCACCGTCAAACCGGACCGGTAAAGGGCCGGTAAATTATTAAAACATAATTATCTACTTATTTGGTCACCATGTTTGGGAGAACACTCACAGTCTGATCTCAGTCTCATTCTGTCAATAATACCTCTAATTTCCCTACATTTGTGTCAAGTTTTTGACATTGATTGTCGCTGAGATGAGATTGCGACTAGATTTTGAACGTTTTAATTACGGGAATTAGTCTTCTCCTGTCCTGTACAGATCAGAATGTTGGGATGAATGAATGGCAATTCTATGCAGCTGAAATGAAAATGCTAAGAGGGATGTGAGGTGTTACACATATGTATAGAATAAAAAAATGAGGAAGTGTCAAAGTGGCACCTGTAACTGAAAAGTTGTGTAGAAATCGGTGGTCGTGGTATGGGTATGTGTGATACAGATACGGAGGAATGAGGAAAATGTCGCTAAGAAAGTTTTGAGTATGAATGTCGATGGCTATAAGACTAGGGGAAGACCAACGAAACGATGGATGGACTGTGTGAATGATAATATGGTTAGAAAGGGGGTGATTACCGAGATGATGACTAATAGAGAAGTATGGAAGAAAAAGGCATGATGCGCCGACCACAAATAAATTGAGATAAGGACAGGAGAATGATGACTGTTATTTAGTTAGTCATAACTAGTCAAAGTACATACTTAATTAATGTAATAGGTATGTATAGCGGTTTATGGAAGAACCCGAAATTGAATAAAATAGTCTTGTTTATAAAGCCTTTGACTTTGTATCGCACGAGCTACTACCTACTTAAAAAATGTGGTAAATGTGGAATACGCGGTAAGGCAAATGCATGGTTAAAAAGTTACCTTACAAACAGATCGCAATTTGTAGAAATTACTGGATAAACCAAATCAACAGTGAACTGAAATTTAAATCTAAACTAGGTTTGCACAGGCGTTTCACAGGGCAGTATTTTAGGCCCCCTACTTTTTCTGATATATATCAATGACCTGACAGAAGTAACTATGATCATCCCTGCATACTCTTTGCAGACTATGTGTCCGTAATTATCCCTAAAACTAAAGAAAACTATAATGAGGAAATAAATAGTACCGTAAGCAAAGTAATAACTTGGATGGAAAAGAATAACCTTAAACCTAACATAGATAAGATCTAGACCTAAGAATATGTACAATTTTCATAACAAAAAGTGGAATAAAATGGATTTAAACATCACTTATAAAGATTAACAAATACAACAATCAGATAGTATGACCTTTCTTGGGATAGTTCTAGATGGGAGGTGTTCCTGGATTAATCATATTGATATGATATGTGGAATACTCAGTAAGTTTGCTTATGTTCTATGGAGGATATCTAACCTAACAAGCAGACAAGCCACACTACGAGCTTATCATGCATAATATGTTGGTTCAATACTGTGTTATGGTATACTGGTATGGGGGAACTCGGTGCATCTCAGAAGAGCTTTCGTCGCACAAAAGAGGTGTATACGTGCGATTTGTAATGTAGACTCACTTACATCCTGTAAACCACTGTTCGAAGAACTTAGAATACTAACATTAACTGGTATTTATATTGAGAAAATATGTAAATTTAAAAAATCTTACCCTGAGATGTTTGAAAAACTGGGAGATAAATGTAAGTTCAAAACTAGATATCCTAATAGACTGATTATTCCTAGAACGAAAACGGAACTATATAGACGAAGTTGCTACCCTATGTGTATTCAGATTTAACAAGATTCCTAACCAAATTAAAGAACTTTCAAGGATCCGCTTCAGAAGGGTTTTACACAGGTGGCTAATTGAGAAACCCTTCTATACTATTAAAGAATTCCTTTTTCCTGACGCACTGAAGATAGCGATCGTTAAGCCATTATTTAAAAAAGAGGATAGAGAGCTTATGGAATATTACAGGCCCATTTCTTTGATCCCTATCTTCTCTAAAATATTTGAGAAATTCATACAAAAGGAATTAAACTGCTACATAGAAAGAAATAATATATTGTGTAATGAGCAAAAGGGATTTCGCGAAAATAAGACTATAAATATGGCAATCTACGACTTTTTAGACACTGTGTTAACAAAAGTGGACAAAAAAACACCTGTATGTGCTATCTTCTGCGATATGACTCAAGCATTTGACTACGTAAACCATGACATTCTAATAAAAAAACTTGACGCATATGGTATAAGAGGTAATGTTCTTAATTTAATTAAATCTTATTTAAACAATAAAAAACAAAAGACAGAAATCACTAGAATTAATACACAAACTAAAAAAGAAGAGATGTACTTATCGGATGAACGTTACACTATGTTTGGCGTTCCACAAGGTAGTGTATTGGGACCTCCACTTTTTACACTATACATTAATGACTTGCCCAAATCAATTTCACACCCTATGACTTTATTTGCAGATGATAGCACGGTGACAATTTCTAGTAATAATAATGACATGATCCAATATAAACTTGACATTCACAATACCTTGACATCAATAATAAATTGGTTAAACAATAATAATTTAAAGATTAATTTAGATAAAACTAAAATCATACATTTTAGCCAACGTTTGACGATAGAAAATATGGACATAAATATAGATAATAAAATTATTGAAATCGTAAATACAACTAAATTCCTTGGTTTAGTAATTGACAAAAGACTTGACTGGAAATCACAAATAGATAGCCTTTGCAAAAAAATTTGTAGTTCTGCATTTGCATTGCACTCTCTAGCTGCAGTTGTGAATGTAGATACTCTGATTGCGGCCTACCATGGCTTAGCTGCGTCTCACCTAAGATACGGCATCATATTTTGGGGAAACTCGACCGACGCTTACACGGCATTCAAGGCCCAAAAGAGATGCATTAGATCTATGTTTGGGCTAAAAACGGTTGATTCATGTAAACCGTATTTTAAAAGGTACAATATATTAACTCTTCCTAGTTTGTATATACTCGAAACCGCAATGTTTGTTAAAACAAACCCCAAACTGTTTCCACGTCTACAGGACGCTGTACCGCGTAACAGACGGGATATGACCATTCTTCGCGTCTATCCAGCAAAAACGGCACTCATGCGCAAAAGTATCATCTGCATGGCTCCTGCTATATTCAACATACTGCCTAAACGTTGGAAGGAGCTAAATGGTAGTGCATTCAAGCGTCAGTTAAAAATGTTTCTTTTGCAGAAAGCTTATTATAGTGTCTCCGAATTTTTTGCCGAAAAAGTTTTTTGATTATATCTTTAGTTCTTTATTTTATTTTTGTTCTTTAATCTATTATGAACTTGTACTAAATGTTTGCATAATTTAAGGTAGAATGTACAGGGATCTCTAATACATGCAACCTTGAAAACATTTGACATTTTTGTATAAATATGACACATTGCTACTGTAATTTAAGCGATTTGACATTTTTTGTATTAATCTAAATAGGTATTAGGTATATTATTATTAGTGTATTTCAAAAAATTTGACATCTGTTGTAATTTGAACGATTTGACATTTCTGAATTATTATGACATTCTTACTGTAGTTCAGACGATTTGACATTAATTTGTATTTTGTATTATCATCATTTTTAATTGTTACTTAAAATTATAATACGATTTGCATGCCCATGTGTCGGCAGAACATGGAGCACTATTATAAAAATAAAACATCTATAGGTATGTATACTTATTACCCATGTTTGCAAATGAATAAATGATTTGATTTGATTTGATTTGATTCAGTTTAAATCTAAATGATCTAATTGTACCTAACTAACGGGGTGGACTGTATAAAAACTTCGGTCTTGGATTTCCTGTCTTCTTTTATTTTCATGGCGGCTTGCTGCAGGCGGTTGAGTGACAGTTGCGAGTGTCGAAGGAAAAAAGAAAAGGTCAGTTAATACAGTCCACATACCACAAAATGTGCATGTCATTATGTTATAATTGAATATATGTTAAGCTACCATGTAATATCGAAGCACTTGAGAGGAAACAATTACCACAAACAACTAATATTTAACAACAACTAATAATAAAAAAAAAAAAATGTTTTTTTTTTTTTTGTTTTTTTTTTTTTTTGTTTTATTATATACACTTTGACATTAATGGATTTTATATATACTATGACATTTGCTTACTTTGTAAAGTATTCTATTATTTTAATTATTGTGAATGTGAAGACTATGTGGGTCATTTTATTTATATTATTTTTAATTTTTCTCTCTGTTCTGTTAGTTTTTGTCATGGTCTGGCAGTTTGAGTAATTAATATGGCCTACCCAAATGTCCTTTCTTTGGTATTGTTCGTCGAATCGTCGAGCTCCTTAAGTTTTGAGTTGAGCTGCACGATTTCTGACAAATGCGTGCACTGGCTGGACAGGTCCTCTCAATCTGTGTGGTTCTTTCCTCAAAAGACCATCTCAGACATCGACCTGCATGGTCTTCATATGATCTGACCAAGATTATGTCTGGACTTTAAAAGAGACTGTGACCTCTGAGTTTGTTTCGGCCTTTCTTCTCAGAGTAGTCAGATAGGAAACGCCGACCTCATCTAGTTTTAAAATATGATTGACGTGTAAAAGTGTTTGTACAAACCTACTTACAAAAATAAAATCATTTATCATTTATCAACGCCTATCTACGAGTGTTCTTTCCAAAACAAAATACAAAAATTTCTACAGAATTTCCGAACCGGTCGGAGCCGACAACCAGAAATTTTCTGCCCGGAAGAACGACTCATGCGCAAATTAAAGGCCTGTGAACTCAAGGTCCTATCTTTGAAATTATATTAACGTTACCATTCTATTGTTTTGTAATTTTTCCCACCTCGTGCCACCCACACTATGTACATATTCTAATGAAATGAATCAATCTTTGTTTTAAATACAATTGCAGTCTGTTCCACTTTCTTCTCATTTGTAAATCGAGTCAAGGTACCTAGCTCAAAGTTCAAAGTGGCCACTTCTTTTTGGATCCTTTGAAACACAGGAGAGATCCCGGATCAGTCGTTCCTAAATGCACCTAATGTGGAAAATAGCTATTAGCTAGGTAGCTATTATCTGTAAGGAGGATATCTGAGGGCACGGCAGTTCCCCGCCAAGTCAAGGCATAAACAAAAAGCAGGGCCTTTCATCGTATTTTCAAACCCTCATAGATTCGGCCTGGATAATGCTAGAGAACTCAAATTCTCAGATTAGTAAACTTACAAAACACACTACATACATATGTTTCATAAGCCAAGCCGAGCATTATGAGTATGGCCAACATCATGTAAGGTTTGTAGAGTTTGGGGCTTGGCTCTAGATTAGATCTGACCACTTTTTAATAGTAAAAACGTTATGAGAGTCTTGGCAACCTAGTTTAGACGCATTTGGTGGGTTGAGTATTTCAGAAGATGCTAATATTCTTGGTGTGAAGGAATATAAGGTTTCTAATAATTTACCCTCATAAGCGCGACGTAAGCATATGAGCAGTGGTGGCCCAGTGGTAACGGCCGCGACTTACGAGTTGTAGGTCGTAGGTTCGAACCTAGTCAGGCTAATTATGTAATAACTAGCTGCGCCCGCGGTTTCGCCCGCATAAGTTTCGATCCCGTGGGAATATCGGGATATAAAGTATCCTATATGTTAATCCTGGTATAAACCATCTGTGTGCCAAATTTCATCCAATCCGTTCAGGAGTTTTTGCGTGTAATAGTAACAAGCATCCATCCATCCATCCAGCCATCCATACAAACATTCACGTTTATAATATTAGTAGGATTTATCGGCATAAATTCAGGGTCATGATATTTTAAAATAAGTAACTCCGTTGGTAACAAGCCTTTAGCTGGCTACCTGTCAATAATATATTAATTATTTAACAATACGGAAGTCTATCGCAACCACATAATGATACAACGTATTCTCGCATGCTTTTCTTTTTTATCAATAAAGTTTTTTGAATATAAAGGTATAATTTGATGGACACACGGCGACAAAAACTAACCAAATTATTGCAATTAATTCTGAACAAACAAAAAGGATTTTAGTATAAGGTCAATGGTCATTCGGCAAGTCATCCTTACTATGTATTAGGTACCATTTTTTTTGTCTTTGCTCTGTTTCAGCTATTGAAGAAAATCCTAGGCAAAGTCAGTATCACATAAGATGACTTTATATATATTATATGTCACATTGTTTCAGAAGAAAAACTTGCATACAAAGTTTCTAATACTTCAAATAATAGAGCTTTTACCTATAAATTCACATCGAATTGTTAAAATCATTAATTGAACATTCCTTATGTACTCACTTAGACTTAGTTACATAGTATATTTCAATAAACCAATGCCATGGGTAATGTCAATACTGTACGTGTTGACATTACCCATGGTTAAAAAAACAAGTAATTCCGTGAAGCTCGATCGTCATGCGAACATCTTTGATATTCGTCTCGGACAATGCAAAGTATGGTACCTCTGTGGGATTATATCAATATGAATAGTCCTGTACTTCCTTCTCTTTAAAATCTTTGGTCCTGACTCAGTCACTCATTCACTCACTCACAAACTGACTCTTCAACACCCAGCCCAAACCTTTGGACTTAAAAGCTAAAATTTTGGTAGGTTCCCTTTATGGTGTAGACATGGAATAAGGATTTTTCGTTACTCCTACGATATAGAAAATATTATAGAAAAGACGAAGTCACTGGTACAGTGCTAGTAACACCTCTTTGTAATGGAATTTGAACCATAGAAAATGCTAATCAAAATAATAGTGCATACCTCAACCATGGTCCTATTATCGACGGTTCAAAACTTGAAAGCAATCTCTTGATCGAAAAATAAGCTTGAAAAAATAATACCTATAAATAATTTATTTAAAAAAAAACTGTTTACTTCATAGATACCTTGACGCACTCTGAGAAAAATAAGTCAATTATGTTTCTCATTGACAATCAATAATATTTATTAAAAAATAATGTTGTCAATAACTGAGTCACATCGTTTAGTAAAGATTATGGCCGACACGTGGTATAGCGCGGATAAAAATCTAAGACTAGAGAGGCTTGTGGCTAAGAAATAACAGCCGCATGCTTGCCGCTGTTGGTCCGTGGATGGGTGACCAGACCATCTTTACATACCAAGACCCCTCAATGCCTCGGAAAGCACGTTAAGGCGTTGGTCCCGACTGTCGTTCGTGGATCTTTGACAGTCGTTATGGGTAGTCAGAAGCCCGAAAATCTGACAACCAGTCTTACCAAGGGGTATTACGCAGTAACTGGGTAGCGGAGGTCCGATAGGCAGTCGCTTCATGTAAAATACTGGTATTCAGCTGCTCAGCTGCATCCGGTTAGACTGGAAGCTGACCCCAACATAGTTGGGAAAAGGCTAAGTAGATGACGATGTAGAAGCTAAGATAGTTACTTACCTCTTCTTCTTCCATCCCTTAATCCAGTTCTATCTGGGGTCATAATATCTAAAACCATTTTATTAGAACACTTCCTAAACACCGCTTCAGTTCATTCGTCACGCTATCGGTCAATCACGTTCGTTCATTCACTACAATCGATCACGTACTACGCACTCTACGCAGCACGCACCAATAGTTTAACAAAAGTATGCAAATTGTTTGTGGTTTTACTTGCATCGCTTCCTTTTCCTGCTTTTTTAAGAGACCTGGCATGTGACTTTTCAATATCATTTAAGTAGTATCTATGTGTCGCAGTAAGATGGTTGAAGCCGTGATATAGGTATATCCCTAGGGATAATAATATTACATAGTTATATGAAAGCGGTTCATAACTGTCTCACTAGGAATATATTTAACTATGATACGATTACGATCTAGAAATATATAACTATCTTACTAGACTAATCTAGTGAAATAATTATATTTTCTTTGATTTGCACAACTGGTATTTTCATTTTAAATGAAACGGTCCAATCAAATAACTTTTTTTTATTACTCCATCGCCAAACAATGTTATAAGTAGTAATTCACGTTAGTAAAAATCACCAGTTTTATTATAAAACTGGTGATTTTTACTAAGTTCGTATGTTTTGTAATATGTACACTTTGTTCGACCTGGGAATCGAACCCACCTCACACGCAGCAGACGTGCCTGTTCTATTCTTAAGCCACACACAAAACTAAGATAAACAATCATGTCTAAATAAGTTCTTTTGTTACACACAAATCGAATTATTTCTAGTTGTGCACTGTTACAAGGAATTGAGAGATTTCCTTATTGCTTGTCATTGTTTTTTTGTTTCACAATCTTTCGTGTATTTGAGAAAACGTATTGTTAAACTAAAAATGTACTAAGTATTAACGCTAACTAAAATGTTATTTGATATAATTTTGTAGTCGCACTCTGATCTTTGTTGCGTTATTTGATGTATGTGTTTGAATCTATGTGCCCCAGCAAGGAAGACCGACGACTTTAAATAGGTGGCTGGGACAGACTGGGTGTGGAAGGCGGAGGACAGGGTATTGTGGCACCGTCTGGGAGACGCCCATGTCCAGCAGTGGACTGCGAGTTGAGTTGATTGACTTACATTGATTTGTTTGACCGGTAACTACTTTTTTCATAGAGTTTTTACTATGTTCCATTTCCTCGTACTTACTACCCAAGCGTAAAAGTAAGTAGATGACTTTCATGACTATTTCCATCGTGACCTTTTCTATTATAAAACCTTGTGGAACAGTATAGATACTATTTAGGTAAATATTCAACATTTGCACAATATTTGCAAGAAGCCCACAGCTTCCTGTATTATCAGTAGCATAATATATTTCTCTTGTTGACAGTAACATGTTATTGATTTGATAACAAACGGATACATTAGATTGTGTGTGATTCAATCATGGTCTTATTTACGTGGTTTTTCCTGTTTAGACAATATCTAATAAACGAATAGGGAAAGTAAGGGCGGCTGCTGAAGATATAGAAAACCTCAAACGGCGAAAATATTCCAATCTTATTGTGAGTTATACGTTGGAGCCGTTTGGGGTTGAAACAATAGGGTCATGGGGTCCGAGTGCCCACTTAGTTTTTCCAGACATTGCTAAGCGGTTGGTCGTGTCTTCGCGTGACCAGGGGACTGGCTTATTTTTTGGCCAAGCAACGTGGCAATGCTGCCAGTATTTTGGGCAATTTTCCTGTTGACGATGCGGACGAATTTTTTGATGTCCTATTATTCTTTATTTACATACATGTGCATATTATTGTAGGGAAAGTTAATTAAATAATATCGAAATAGAAATGTTATGAAGTGCACTTGTAGTTAATTTTAAACTGTTTATTTTAGACAACTACTAAATTCAATGATAAATACTTAACTTGGTATCTTGATTTATTTATGGCCACTATAGCAGTGAAAGTACCGATAGAAAAATACCATTTTACTGACTTTAAGATTTAAAGAAAAGAAAAAGCAGGAAAATGTATTTATTGCGACTCGTACTTTGATTTAGATTTTGGTTTAAACTAAATAAAAAAACTGAAAACTAAACTGAACTAAAGATTGCTGTAAACCTCATTCTATTCTTCAGGTAGATTAATTAGCCAGTAGGATTTATTAACAGTGGCAGTCCAGAGTCCTACTTTGTGCCCGGTAAGAGGTAAAAGACCCTCCCCCTATTAAACGTTGTAGACGTTGATGAATTGAGGTTTTTGGTACTGGACAGGCCATAATAGACTGTTTAGGAATTATCTACCTCTTATCCTTTCCCAAAACACTGCCCTTCTTCATCTTAGCGTGTCGATAGTAGGTAATCTAAATGGACTCGGCCCAAAATTCGGCTACGTGTTTGGCGCTATTATAAGCGTCCATTATTTCCTGTAATGTGCACATGACAGGACACACAAGACACGATATTCAGTTTGCCATCGTTTATGGAATAGTATAACCACATTTACACTCAGGCGGAGTCGTCTATGAATCTCCACGTGAACAGGTTAGCCGAAGCAATATAGCGTTTATTTTCGCCGCGCCTTTTCTCACATTTTCATTTTCCTGTAGCTTTAGTTACTCAAAAAATGTAAAATATAACGGCTTTTTCGGTGTCCCTACTGTACCTTGTAAAACTTATGCACCAACAACACACAATACCAGTCATTATGTACACTCGGAGATAACTTTACAATGATATTGTCAACCTTATCAAATAATACATATAAGAAAACAATTTAATCTCGAAAACTACATTGTGAAGACGCGCGTCATTAAAGTACTCAAAACACGTGATTTCAAAATAATCTGTGGACTGATAACCGTTTGGTCCCCAGCAGAGAGCAAGCGATCCCTGACTCATCTTTGCGCACATGCTCCAGAATGTGCTCGTTTGGCCGCCTTGAATTAGCCTCAAAAAGGTTAAGTATTTGCATAACATAATCAGCCAATAATGTTCCCACTGCTGGGACACGGGCCTCCTGTCTTCGAGAGGAAGTGGGCTGTAAGTAATGTACTACGCGGGCCCAGTGCGGGTTGGTAGATGTCGGATGTTTTCGAATTTTTGGTTCTAGGACATGCTGGTTTCCCCACGATGTTTTCCTTCGCCGTTTTGAGAGCAGCGATAATGAAATTATTTACACAAAGTAAAGCGCCTGTCTGGATTCGAACCCATGACCTATATCTCGTAAGTCGAGACCGTTGCTGAATGATTGTATATAATCCTCCTATTTACAACAATTAACTTAATAAGAGCATGGGTTGCCGGTGACTTTTATAACTCACTTTCGCCACTGAGCCAAGTGTCGAAAATCCAAAAGCGCGTTTTTTTTAGGCAATAATTTGAGTGTCTCCTAGTGTTAGCGAAGACATTTATTAGATTTTATTTTAATAATTTTAGGATAACTTATTTCAATCTAGTACAATGTGTAAACGATGGACAATTACAAGCTTCCACTAACGATCAATGTGAGTAACATTAACTTAAATACGCGAAAACAGCGACGTAAGAGATACGCACATGAAAATCCAATTATCTCACACTCCAACAGTACAATAACAAAAGAAGAGAAAATAATGATTATACATCGAAGAAACAATTACACAAACTTTGCTTTACTTCCTTTATGGATTAACATGCATTAATCTCTCACCAAAGACATTTTTTTCTTACGGCAATCTGTCTCAAAATAGCACAGAACAGGTGCCCCTGAGACAGTGAGGTGGGGTTGCGGCAGACGACGTAGGAGATGGCGGACGAGCTGGATAGGTTCTGTCAAAACTGGAAGGAGGAGAAGATGACGTAGGAGATGGCGGGACGAGCTGGATAGGTTCCGTTTACAACAACAAATTACTTATTTAACGTTCTGAGTTCACGAGCTCAATTCATGCTCCACTAAATAATATCTAGTTAATATTAGTCCAATAACAGTTCAATCAATCAATCAAATTAGCTTATCACAGCTGCTGCCACCACCGGACATAGGCCTCTCCCAGACTGCGCCACAACACCCTGTCCTCCGCCTTCCGCATCCAGTCTACCCCAGCCACCTTCTATAGGTCGTCCGGCCATCTAGCTGGGGGGCGTCCCACACTACGCTTGCCGATCCGCGGTCTCCACTCCAGGACTCGTCTGCTTCACCAGCCATCGGTCCTTCAACAGACATGGCCAGCCCACTGCCACTTCAGCTTCCTTACTCTGCAAGCAATTTTTTTTTTTTTTACTTCCTTTGTGGTCCGGATAATTTAATTCCTGATTTTATCCTCCAAAGAGACCCTAGACTAACAAAAAATAGACCTAATTACATACCAGTATAGGCTCCTTATACTAATCTAGAACTGAAAATTAGGAAATGTCAACAATCTAATTAAATCTTACTTACTTAACAGAACTCAAATTACAAATATAAACCAAATTAATATGAAAAGTAAACATGAAATTGTATTCCAATCCTCAGAACGTGTAGTCTCGTTTGGTGTGCCACAGGGGAGTGTTCTAGGGCCTCCTTTATTTATATTATATATTAATGATCTACCGAAAGGCATCCCTCATCCTCTGACACTATTTGCCCATGATAGCACCATATCGACACCTTGTAAAAGTGTTGATACTTATGAAAGTGACATAAATAATTCTATAAATCTAATGGTAAAGTGGCTAGATGACAATTACTTCAAAATTAACCTGACTAAAACTAAATTAATACCTACATTTTAGTAAACGGATCAATAGTAAGAGTAATTTAAATATACACTACGATGACCAGCCTATAGAAGAGGTAGAAACAATAAAATTTTTAGGGCTCCACATTGACAAAAAACTTAATTGGAAAACTCATATCGAAATCTTGTGCAAGAAAATCAGTAAATCTGCCTATGCCCTGCACAAATTGTCGTCTATAATGGGTTTGGAGTCATTACTTACAGCCTACTATGGTTTAACAGAATCTCATCTGATCTACGCTATGGTGTCAATTTTTGTCAGAAAAAGACACGGTGTTCAAGGCTCAAAAGAGAGCGTTCGTTCAATATTAAAAATTAAACCTACTGACAGTTGCCTTACTTCGTGCCTTACTTTGCCATGTCTGTACATTTTAGGAGTAGCTGTTTTTGTAAAAACAAATCCACACCGATTTAAAATATTAGATGAAGTAGTCCCAAGTAAGGCGCGACCACAGCAGGATATGCTCTCATACTGCGAGAACAACCCTCATGCGCAAAAGTGTTTTCTGTATTGCTCCTGTCATAATTCTTTAATAAACTACCTACCTAAAAGTTAGAGAGAACTGCCCTTGTCACTTTTAAAACTTAAGCTGAAATTTTTTTTTGTTAGTAAACTGTACTACAATGTTTGAAAAGGGCTTTTCTAATATACATGGTTAATAATAACAATTGAATAATGTGAATTTTAAATCAATTAACTTTTGAATGATTCTATTTGACTGCATAATAATGAATATTCTGGACATAATTTAATTTATTTTGACTATAATATACTTATACTATAATATCTTGACATCAATTTATTATTTGTTTGTTTTGTATTTTGTAAAGAAATTTAGAATGACTATAAATGTAAATTTTTTTTTTACATTTATAGTCTTTATTATTACAAAATACAATAAAAAAATGTAATTAAATGTAATTTTTTATACCTACAAAATTTGCACGCCGTTGTTGGCAAAACATGGACGCTCACAACATCTATTAATTTAATACCTTGCATGTCTGATTAGTCAGTTTATGTAAACGAACAAAAAAAAAACACAAACAAACAAATAAATTATCTTTATCTTTAACTATCAGTAAAAAAATGCACTTCCGATATCCACAAAAAACCAGCACATGCTTTTACTGTATATAATTCATTTATTCATGTTAATTTTTGTGTGATGTAATAATTTGCATCGAATCAGCTGACTATTGGTAAAAAAGGTGATAATATGTATTTCATAATAAACTTTTTCCGGTAAATGCGGCTTTGCGATTGTGAGAGAAATCGTCCGAATAAATTGGACCACCTTAACTAAATCTTCTGTTTGACGATGTTTCTCGTAATAGGCTCGCCCTCTATTACTTGGGATATACCATCACTAACAAAATGTGGGTGTATCCCATATCTGCAGGTGTACCCAATATATACAGGATGTAAAAACGACCCATCGCGAAGCCGTCATCTACGCATCCTGTACATCAAACGAAGTAAGTTTGTGCAAAAAAAAAATATAAAAAAAGGGGAAACGACTTTTAATTTTGGTGTGAAAATTCGCTGTTGTGCGGTACGGTACGGTAGTGCGCAATGAATTGTGATTATGGGTGCCTACATACAACGGTACATGGATCGTGGGAGTATTTAAAGTTAAGTTATACCATTTAGAACTTGTTTTCGTAAAATAACCTCAAAAAAGAAGGTTAGAAAATTTAACATTCTATATCGCCGTAACCAGAAGGTTCGCAGGTATGGTAATATTTTGTATTAGATAGACTACAAAAGATTATCATAACAACGGAAAGAACTAGTGACTCTTAGTTAATTAAAAACCTAAAGTACCTATAGTGCCGTGATGTTATGTGTTCAATTCTATTTATATTAAGTAACTGAAGCGTAATTAAAACAAGTAACATTTTTAAAATAACAAGACATATTTTCAGCAACGCATTTAAGATAAAAATTAACTAAAC
Organism: Apamea crenata; assembly: GCA_949629185.1. Lineage (NCBI taxonomy): Eukaryota > Metazoa > Arthropoda > Insecta > Lepidoptera > Noctuidae > Apamea > Apamea crenata. The sequence goes on from OX451377.1 coordinate 12,966,460, forward strand.
AATGATGACAGCAGATTGCATGACTCTGATAACCCGGGAGTACATGTGTTAATGATATACTATATTATGACGTCACAGTTACTAGGCTGAGCTGAATCCAGGCGAATTTAACATATCAGCTTCGGCTTCCAGTCTAACCGGATGAAGCTATATTAGTATTTTCACATGGAGCATGGTTTACACGATACCCCTTGGACAGGGGGCCCCCCTTGGGGGGATACTGGTTGTCAGACTTTCGGGCTTCTGACTACCGATAACGACTGTCAAAGATAAGATCTACAAATGACAGCCAGGACCAAGTACTTAGAAGAAACCGAAACTTAGAAAATCATCTGTTTTTTTTGTTTGATAGCATTTTTGATGTATTTAGTTATTGTTGAACTAGACTCTAGTGAGTGGGTGCAAGAGTGATTGTTGATGGTGAGATCCAGTGTTCCATCTGAAGGTTCAAAAGATTAGGTATTGAGTTTTTGTATTAGCAAAATCTGAGTAGCATTGAGGAGCCTGGATTTGAGCCCGGATAAGGGCTCCCCCTTATTACATACATGGGACCTATACGATTTGGCAAATCCATTTACCTGCTCCGGCTCAGCAGTCGTGTTAGCGTCTACTACACTAATGAAGCAGGTACAATCTTATAAAATTATGCAAATATAAAAATGACAGTGGAAAGTAATTAGCAACATTTTTATTGGCCCCACCCACACCCTTCCTACGACTTCGGAATTACCCAAAAGCTATGCTGTGACAAGATAAATTGCTATTTGACGACATGACATGTGTTTTCTTAAATCTTAACTTTCATTAAAACATGTCTATTTTAACCACAATTATTTACCTAATTTAAGACAAAGATATGTACATAGCACAAAAATATTTTCAGTTAAAATACAGTAGTTTTATGATGAAGGTATTAATTATTATTTAACTAAGGATATACTTGACTACGTCGTTGGTCTAAGGTCGTGTGACTGCTCAACGTGAGAACCTGAAGGGTAATTGCGTAACACACTATCAATAGCAATAGCTTTCATTTTGACAGTTCAACAGCATTCATTGCGTTATTTACGTTGTTGAGCAGACAAATTATTCGAACATAATTATGAAGCAATGGATTAGCAATATCTTTCAAAATTATTAAGATTATGATTTTTTTTTTGTGATTTTATAATTTGTTGTTATTGGCAATGCTGATGCTTTGTTGCCCAAAGAATCTGCATTGCCATACAACGTGGCAACGCTGCCAGCCTTTTGGGCACGTTTCCTATTGACAGCGATGCGGACGAATTTTTTGATGCCCTTTGATTATTTCCCCTCTTTTTTATATACTTGTACATATTATTATTTTAAGACTGTAATTGTGTGCTGGCTGCTGTGTTAACTTTTTAAATTATGTACATATATAAATAAAGGTTATATTACATTATGATTGATAGTGTGTTACGCAATTAGGGTGCACCCGAATTGCGTAACACACTCTGTCGATCACAATCTGAATCATTGTGAAGGATATTGCTAATATGTTCGAAAAATTTGTCTGTTCAACAACGTAAATAACGCAATGCATATCGTTCAAATTTCAATTTATTTATTTGTACATATAGGTACCTAAAATGTAGTGGTAGATGATGGTCTACAATAAAAAAATATGTTGTGTCACTATACAGGGTGGCAGGGGCATCGACAAACAGGGTGGCAGGGACATCGACGCGCAAACTGTAACCATGGATTCAGCACATGAGTTTAGAACCCAAAGAGTCGAAATTTTAGCAATAGCCATGCTCTTAGGGATTTATAATTAACAAGTCGTGTGATGGGATTTCCCATCGGTAAAAATGACTAAGTTTCATCTCCTATTTAACCCTCTTAGGGACTGTATTTGCAAATACATCATTCCTCCTTAGTACTCACCTCCGTTATTCTTATTAGGAAAGTTCTTGTAAAATTCAAAATGACATGCTTCTAGACCCTTTGGAGCTTCTAGTTAGGAATTTAGGCTGTGCGTTATCTGTCAGTGAATGAACGAATTTAATCATAATCGTTTATTTGCTAAGAAAGTAGGCACCTACCTACATAGGTATAATAAAGATTTTTACAAAACTAATCCCTGTACTATCTACCTTAAATTTATTAAAAAATAAACACGGCAATCAATTTAAAATTGTCAAAAAATTTTTTTTTTTTTTTTTGTTAATTCACTAATTAAAAATTAGATATGAATATAAAAAAATAATGTTTGAATGATTTTTTTTATGATGTTATATCGCTTACTTTGTTTATTAAATTTTTTTTATTAACAAAGTAGGTGTGTGTCTCCGCGGTGAATAAACGCAGTAAGTGATTTTATTAACAAATTATACTTAGGTAAGTAAATAAATTCCCAATTCAGTTCAAAGTTGATTAGCAAAAATGTTTAAATTAGGTAAGTAATTAGCCGATGTTTTCGTTGACATAATTGGGACCACCATATTTGTGACGCAGCCTAGCTAGGTAGGTATGTATGTACATAATGCAATAGCGAACTGGATTACCGGCCTGTTGCTGGGCCATTTGTGTCAAGACTCAAGACAAGAAATATTGGTTAATATAGCTAGGAATTATTGAACCGCAGTGCAGTGGTGGCTCAGTGGTAAGTGGTAACGCGACGAGTTACGAGTGTAGGTCGTAGGTTCGAACAAAGACAGGCGCTTTACTCAGTGTAAATTATTTCATCAAAGTTCAAAACTTAAAATTCAAATAATTTATTTCAACTAAACCAATTACAGGCACTTTTGAAATGCAAAGGGTCGGTCAGTCAGAAAGATGAAGCTAGTGGCCCATTCCAAAGCGTAGGTACCTATGGACAAGAACGGGCAAGAAACTCCACGGACATTCTTTTAAACCATAAAATTATTACAAAATATTTGATTACATCATTCGTGTTGAAAATTTGAAATTAACCATGTGAGAACGATGTAGCTCTGACGAAAAACATCGGGAGGAAACCAGCATGTCCTAGAACTAAAAAATCGAAGACATGTGACATCTACCAACCCATACTGGGTCCGCGTGGTGGACCACGGCCCACTCCCTCTCACAGAGAAGAGGCCTGTGTCCCAGCAGTGGGAACTTTATAGGCTGATTATGAGTCATGACAGAGTGGTTAAGTAAGTGGCTCTTCACCAGGTGTTGGTTATCCTTCTTCTATTCGAGTCGATGGTAAATTATTACAGAAGTTGGGCACAGTAGGTGGCCACATCAATCGCAGCATCACTGGCGTTCTTTAGGTCCTCATAAGCGCAGGTAATACCAGCCGCACAGATCGATCGATCAGGTTAAGCTACGCTGGCCGCGGTGGGTCCGTGGATGATCGTCTTTACATACAAAGAACACTCCGTGCCTCGGAAAGCACGGCTCGTTAAGCCATTGGCCCCGGCTGTCATTAGTGTATCTTTGACAGTCGTTACGGGTCGTCAGAAGTCTAATAACCAGGCGTACCAAAGGGGTATCGTATAACCCAGTAACAGGGTTGTAGAGGTTAGATAGGCAGTCGCTCCATGTGAAATACAGGTATTCAGCTGCATCCGGTTAGACTGGAAGCCGACCCCAACATAGTTGGGAAAAGGCTCGGCAGATGATGAGAAGTGCAGATGTATGGGACACTTTAGACATACCAACATTATGGAGCATGACTTGTTTAAGGTGGTCAGTACTTACACATTTTTTGTCAGAAAATGAATGTCTCACATTAAGCTCCTGCAATAGGTTTGGCTGTCTTGTTATTACCACGTAAAAAAGATTCAGACGTGGTTCAGACTTCCACATTGCCCCTACACGACTGATAAGAAAGAAATAGGAACACCACGACTAGTACCTAAACTGCACCCTAATTGCGTAACACACTTTCAATCAGAATCAGTTTGAACGTTAATCCATTGCTTCATATGTTCAAAAAATTTGTCTGCTCAACAACGTAAATGAGTGAAAAAACGCAATGAATGTTGTTGAACTGTCAAAATGAAAGTCATTGCTACTCTTGGTGTGTGTCTATGTGTGTGTACTCCGCAGAAGAAAATTATAAACCCGTGCTTTTAAGTTGAGATTGGTCAAAGTCAAAGTTTTTTCTTTGTTGAATATAGGTGTAAAAATAAATGTTATAATATAATAAGTACAGAGAACAGTTAAGAAATAGGCTTATAATATTTTTTTTTTTAAATCGGAATTTTTTAAAACCATAAGCTAGTCAGATAGTAAGTATTCTAGAGATATAAATAGACCTGAGTCGAACATGGTTCCCGAAAGTCTCAAGGCCCAAAACCAGACTAGTTTAAGACCTGTAAATAAACTTAATTATAAAAGATTTCTATAAATATGTATTAAGTTTGATTTAAACTCAACTGGCGCGTAAATTAAAGCACAGCGCTATATCGGACAGGGTTCGGACTTTGAACTCGATATTGACATTATTTATCGATAATAATATCGATATCGATACTAACTGACAGGTTACGGTTTTAAATAGGCTGTTCGTCTCTTGTTTGTGTCATGACAGTTGAATGGAGCAAACCTTGACTTTGGGTCTGGATTGTAGTTTGGACGCCCACAGTTTGTAGTCGTATGTCTGGACGTCACCCAAAAATGCTCTAGGAATGACGAAAACAACATTATTATAGGTACTACATATTTTTAAAATTCTTGTTATCTGTCTACCTGTACCAGAAGATTAATCATTTCTAGGAATATTTGCATAGTTTCCGGGAACTGATCAATTCTGAACTCATTCATAAATAAAAACAACAGTTGATTTATTTTGTGATGTTATTTTGTATTTATGTATTGTAGTTAGTTATTAGTAAAATAGTTAATTAGACCATTAGTTAAACAGTTAGGTATAAACAGTTAGTAGTTAGAAATATGGTATAAATATTTTTCTTTACTAAATGAAGTTATTTTTAACCATTTATATTTATAACAATTTTTTTTTTATCACTCACTATTTTGTTGTAGTGAATGTGGAAAACTAGGTATCTATTGTACTTATTGTACCTATCTATTGTTACACTATGAGGCTTTTATGAACAATGACCTTGATTAATTTAGTATATACTATACACCAACTTACCTAGACATGGAGAGGTGTTCTCGTGTCTACAGCGTCCATTCAACCAAGACTGGACGTGACTAAATTACCTAACTTCCCGGATCAATCGAAGTATACGGTCATTATAAACGGTAGGTTCTTGGGTGTAATCAAAATGATGACAGCGTTTTACTTACTATACCGGTTTCAAAGTTCTTATTCTTGCCTAGTATCGACACGCACGATGAGAAAGGAAGATGCCCTGGAAAAAAAATTTTGGCAGTCAGGAAGATGGTAGAGGCGATACAGCTCAGGGTGGAGGCTTTTTTTTGTTTAGTATCAATGGTATGTCTGTGCAAATTACTTAGGCCCAGTAAGTAAGTTTTTATGTCCTCTAAAGTGCAGGTACAATTTGAACTCTCTAGTAAAATATTATATTATCTTTTCTTCTATTAAGTAGGTCTCAATAACAATTTACAAGCTAATACTAAAATATATGCATTATATACAAGTATATAATAAAAAAGAAAAAAAGGGAGGAGCTCATTGGGCATCAAAACTTCATCCGCATCGCTGTCAATCGGATAAGTGCCCAAAAGGATGGTATCATTACCACGTCGAATGGCAATGCTGATTCTTTAGGCTAAAAATAGGCCAGCCTTCTGGTACCTACGTGAAGAGTCCACCAACCGCTTGGCGATGTCCCGAAATATTCAATGAGCATTCGGATCCCAAGGTCCTAGTATTTCAACCCCAAACGGCTCAAACATATAGCTCCCAATAAGGTTGTTATATTTGCGCCGTTTGAGGTTTTCTGCTCCTACATCAGCCGCCCCAGGACAGCCCACCGTGCTAGGAAGATGGGACGGCGCGAAGGTGTTGCACTCTAATTGGCTTTTTGGACAACAAGTCCCAGTTGCTATCCCATCTATATTGCACATGGAGGCACTTTTAAAAATTCTCTAAATAATTTTCTAGTTTTACCAGATGTGGCTGGCAACATAATTTACGCAACCACAATAACCTAAACCTCAATAGTTCTATATACTTGTGGAGTTACCGGTATTCTAAGTTAGTATTTATAGAGACTTGTGTTGGAATAATAATACTTACACTCAGGCACACAGGCTAGGCTAGGCATAGGCTAGCTAGACAGGCGTGCTGTTCCGATACCAATTTTATACACCAGCATGCAGCATGCCATTATGTTCCAATGCACTTCTCATAGGTACTGAAACCAAGTTACCACGGTTGGCGGTTTTTCATTTTCGACTGCTATAAGGCATGGTTTCTTTGCGGTGATGCATTTGTTCACCGTCAGTCAGTGATGTCGAAGATTAATATAAAAGTATTCGTTTTTAAAAGTAATAGTAATAAAATGGTTCGAATCCGCATCCTTGTACTCGAAAAGCCAATAAAAATCACAATCTTCCAAAATCTTTTGACCGCAGCAAGAGCCGTCCTCTTATCATAACTCATGTCGACACGAGTGGCCAACATAATCAAAGCATCGACATAACTCGTGTCATCGTGTCCCATCTCTATTCCTAGTCCATTGCGCGTGCACCGCTAGGCCCTAACTACGCTATACGCTAGTTTGTAGCGTCAGTTATACTCTGAACTGTATGAGCTCAAGTCGTCGCGCAGTTGTTCGCAGATACGCAGTCGTAGTTTTTTGATAGTATTTCTGTATGAGTATAGTGGATTTTAAAAGAAATAATAATATTTTGTATACTAGTTGAGTGCAGTGTTGATATTTACTGGTAGGTTTTAATTTAATCATAGTTTTTGTTTTTTTTTTTTGTTTTTGGGGGTGTGTCCGTGTTTTTTGTGTAGCGTTTTTAAATACTTTTTTTAATGAATATTTTTTTTTATGATACAGGTTTTGTTATTAAAATATTTCTGTTATATTTTCACTCGTGTTTTAAGTTAAATTAGAGCGGAAAGTTCAAGAAACAGGTAGCCTATTTACTTTCTCCTCCTCTACATTCGCATCAACTTTTAAGATAAATAAAGAAAACATTTCTATCTAGTCAATTCTAGTCATGTAGTTAAGTATTAATTGCCTAGTGTTTTATGTTATGCTCAAGTTGCCATTTAAGAGAGAGTTAGCCAGACCTTATAATTAACCCCGGAATGCTAGTAGCAAACTAGCAAGCTTTGTATAGCCACAAGTACGTGATTACACGCATTAAATAATTAACTGGAAAATAATTTGTACATAAATGTTTATTTCCTAGATCCTAGACTACGGGGTGATTTTTCAATCGACAGATAATTTTAATTCGTGGAATAAAATTGACGTCTAACCGATTTTGTATGGAAGAACTGTCCTGTTCCTCGGATAAAATTATCTGGTGGTGGCAAAATCAGCCCTAAATGGAGAGAGGGTTAGGAACACCTAATACACCTAATAAAATGATCTGTAGGCTACACAAATATTTTAGGCAAATTGTGCGGGAATCGAACTCGCTACCCATTGTACAGAATTTTCTTTCAGCTTTCGTTTTTCATTTGAACTTTTTTTCTTGACAAAAATTACCTAGCAATTGATACATAGCCATATTATTATGCGTGTATTATACAACTTTAATTACTTTCCATAAATTATAATCACAACCCATAAAATGCATATTATCCTAACATCACATCAATGATTGAGAAATTATACATCATTACTTATGTATAATTTAAAATATAAATTGTATATTAATGAGTGATGTTCGTCGAGTTGAGTGCCCGAGGGATATCGGTATCGCCCAGTGATTGGTGTACCGAGGTCAGATGGCGGTGGCTTTGTATATATACGACTGTCGACTAGCTAGAATACAAAGTAAAACAAAGACAGACTTGATGCAGGTCGCAGAGGTTGAATGACACGCCATTTAAGATATTATTATATCCAGTAATATCTGGTCGTGCTGGAAACCAAACCTCTACGGCCTATACCATGTAGCATAGCTGAAGGTCAATTCCCGTAATTAAAAACATTCAAAATCTAGTCGCAATCTCATCTCAGCGACAATCAATGTCAAAAATGTAGGGAAATTAGAGGTATTTTTGACAGATTGAGACTGAGATCAGACTGTGAACGTTCAAATTCATATTCGTTTATTTGCATTCCGCAAGGTATAAAGATGTTCACAAAAGGCTTATAGCTAAGAGCCGTTGAACACCCTGTCAGAGCACAGCAAAATTGTGTATAGTTATACATATTTATTAAAAATCTAAATCGTAGAAACAAAATCAAAATAAAATTCTACATGAAAAGTAACAAATTACGCTCACATAAAAAAGTTAATAACAATAACAAAAATGCGTTCTTAAAATTACAAGAATTGCCCTTCTGGGTAAAGGCTTTTTTATGGACCTTAGGGTCTCATATTTCCTTCCATCTTTCCTCCTCCTCCTGCCCTCATTCTTTCTACCAAAGTACACAGCCTTAGGCTCCCTGAGGCCTATTTCGTAAATGAGTCCAGCTCATCCTTCTCAGCATCTTCTTCTGGGCTTCATCATCATCATTTCAGATTTTACGTTGCCTTAGAGTCTGTCATAAATGTAAACCTTTTTTTCTGGGCAGCAGAGGGACAATATAGGCTGGGCAAAAAGGCCTGCCCCATATTCTTCCCCCTTTCTTTGTGCTGTGCGTCCTCCGACCTTATTATTAAAAGAATAAGTTGTCAACATACACACTTGTTTTTTGTAACCCACATACCCATTTTATTAATCGCCAATAAATTGTCGAAATAGAACATTTTCTGAAAACTCGGAAAATCTATTTAATTTTCCTTCTCTCTCATAATTTATTACATCTTTTGTGTAACAATCTAATGTCAATGAACTTTATGTAACACATTTCAAATACAAACATATTTTCACAACATCCTCGGAAAACTAGACAAAAAAAAATAGAACATACATAAATTAACTATATTTATAAATATTTTTGTCACTAGCTGTGACCAAAACATATACAAAGTAAATGATAGTTAGTAATTAATAATGTATATACCTAAACATATTATTGCGTATTTGGTTAACCTAATTACAATTAAAAGAATGATAAAGTTGATTGTACACAGGCGTAGTTTGTGTCAGACATATTTGTTTTAAAAGAGATAAGATCTAACCGTAACAAGTGAAATGATAGAAAACTGTTGCATCATCATTTGTTCATAGTTACGTCAGATTTTATTGGCTTTTTTTGAACTTGTGGTTCTGGGTTCGATTCCTAGGTCGGGTTAGGTTAATAGGTATTGCCACTTTTACTGTTCACCTGCATCATCCAAATGCTGGGTAAAGGCCTCTCCCCATGACTTCCAGCTCTTTCGACCCAGGGTTAAAGTAGACCACTGGTCGGTTGGTATTGCCACTAAGAAAAATTATAAACGTGGGTGATTTATACATCTCTGCTGATCCCTTCGGAAACAGAAAGATAAATTTGAAGAATTTCTAGACATGAATCTGGTTTATTAAAGCTTCATAAGTTAATCAGCTGCCAAATACCGTGTTACCTGTTGTGATCGATTAACCGATATTTGACGAAAGATTTAATTAACAAGGATTTAATTAACAAATAACTCTCCAGAAACTGGTGGTTGACTTTGTTATGAATCACGACTAACTAAATTAAAATAAACGAACTGTTTGCGGTTAAGTCATGTTGTGTTGTCATTCATTTCGTTTTGTAACGGTTAGTTAACCAAAAAGTCTGCATTGCACTTGTACCACTCTATTACATGCTGCTTACAGGTGTTGAATTAACTGTTTGTGGTAGTGTTGCCATAATCGCCAAGCTTGGTAAATAAATGAGTGATCGTAGTTACCTCATCATCATCATTGGCAACCCACTACTGAGTATGCCTCCTCCCTTTAGTGCCATGCCTACCTGCAACCTAATTGCGTAACACACGATCAATCACAATCTGAATCAATTTCAAGTATATTGCTAATCCATTGCTTTATATGTTCGAAAAAATTGTCTGCTCAACAACGTAAATAACGCAATGGATGTTGTTGAACTGTCAAAAAATTAAAGCCATTTGCTAGTGTTAGTGTGTTACGTAATTACCCCGCTGGTCTGTGCAAGTCTCATCCTGGATCCGTAGTTAGGTAACTACCTATGTAGTTATTATTCTGACTGATCTGATTTAACTGACGATCTCTAAATGACAGATTATATATCCGTAATAATCTCAATTCAAACCCTGTTCTAAGGTTACATCATTCATCCATACTATTCCACTAAATAAATAAATCAATACTAATTAATTAAATATATAACCTAAATAGCATGTATGCGCCTTCGACGAGTTCGAGGCGTCGATTAGTGCAACCTGATGGCTCATGAGTCATGACTGAGACCTTGTTCTTTCTAGACGGCTAGCATAACATAGAAAAAGCTTGAAGTCATAAGGCGCACGCGTCGTTTTTATCTCACATTTATGTTATAATAGACAGCTATTTCTATCCTATCAATACAATTGAATGGTTTGACAATCTTCCGTATTTGTATACGTTCCGTAATTCTACAGGTACGCGTGACTATAATTTATTAATTTGACGTAGCATTAAGTACAAAAAAAAATCGTTGCGCGTGCGCACGCTTGATGTGATTGTGATGACAAGTCTGTGTTCCTTAATTAATATTCTCTTAAACATGCATAGAATTAATTATCGATCAAATTCTTGTCGTGAACTTTGACTGAATTTATTTTGTGTATTTGAATAATAGTTATAGGTACGAATTTAAACATTTTTTTCTAGTCGAAAAACTGGAACTAAGTATAGGAAAATTTTCATTCTCACTGTATTAAAACGGTGTTTATGAATAGTCACAACTTGGTGGAGTCCTGTGTTCAACAGTGGTCTAGATTTGGAGTAGAATATAAGCAGATATGATAATCATACGAGTATCGTGTTACCCAGTAACTGGGTTGTGGATCTAGCTATATCTAGCAAGGCAGTCGCTCTATGTAAATTACTGGTAAAATAAATTAATTATTTATTAATTTAATTTTATCGTTATTATTATTTAAATTATTATTTAAATTATTCAGCTGCATTGTCATCCCATCATGGTTTGACTGGAAGCCAGCCCTAAACGGCTAGGTAGATGAGGCAAATATAATTATAGAACTAACGATTAAAAATAAAAGTTCAATCAAAAAATGTCCATCACTTCCCTGCCAAATCCTGGGTCGCTTGTAACACAGAATGAGAGCTAAAGAACTATTTTAGTGTCATTACTCTTACGCAAACATGTAGTGTTATTACAAAAGTCACGGTTACTGGTCGTTTACTGTTTCTCAGCTATTTTTGTTCGACCCCGACATTGGGCAACCCACGAGGTGGGTCGAGCTTTACGTTTTATTATTTTGTCTGAAAGTTTGAAACGTGGATCTTTATTATTGTCCTAGGTGTCTTGGGATATTCCAGTAGAATTCATGGATTAATTAGTATAATTATAACCACACACACACACATAATAGTGATCTTATTGGGGAGGTTCTTCTGAAAAGTCAGGTACGTAGAGCTCGCCACCGGCGTGCGTGATGACTAGATGTACGAACTTACTATGTGAGGATCGTAGCAGATGGCGTTCTGTAGTTTCTGCCTACTCCAATGTGAAGAAGACTTAAGTGTCTATATGTGTTTGCGTATAACCTAAACTTGTGGGTTAAAACACATCGCACTTAGGTGACTGGAGAGTGAGGTTGGAAGGAATTAGGAGGTAGTAATATTGCGCGATAATGCGGTACAATTTTATTTTATTTTCTATGAGGAAATGTAATGAGGAGACTTTAGAGTATGAATGTTGATGCCGAAGATAGACTATAAGAGTAGAGGAAGACAAAGAAACGATGGATAAAGGGGAGGGGAGCGAGATGACGACTAACAGAAAAGTATGGAAGAAGAGACATGTTGCGCCGAACACAATGAAATTGAGATAAGGACAGGAGAATCATGATGAGTGCAGTACTGTATTATTCGGTCTCATAATTAATAAACTATATTGTTGAATCATCTTACTATAATAATAGTTTTTATTTGCCAAATTGGACGTTGGTTTTAGGCGGAAGGCGGAAATTGGCAACAGTGGCAATGGAACTCGCCAGAAACTAGTGTTTATTATAACAATAACTAAATTGATTATTTTGATGACATATTTTGTTTTACACGGAAACAAGCAATGAAAGTTATTACTTAATGTTTACTTGGGGTATTTTCATTAGAAAAAGCCCCAAATTAGCTCCAAAAAAAGCGGTATCTATCTAAATTGCATTATTGTGAAATTTGTGAAGAGTGCTTTTAAACAAAGTTTACTGATTTTCACACACTGTTATATTTTTGTTTTCTAATTCACCATCAACTAAAGTGACCTTTCTATCTATTCAGTGTGTTCTTATAATTAATTAGTAGGAATTTGTTCAAAACAGCTGATTCCACGTTAGTAGCTATTAAAGTATTTATCAGCTCGCGTAAATTTGGCAAACCTCCAGCTCCTTAAGGTTACACGTGAGATGTAATTCGATGCAACAAATTATACAACTATTTTGACGAAGATGTGTGAAAATTAAGTTGATCACGTTCGCTCATTAATGCACTTTATAGTAAAACATTATATTATGTTGGTGGTAAGTAGTAGTTACTTAATTAATTATTATTATCTTAAGTCGTTATCTGACGCTTCAATTTTCATTCATTTTTGCCATTAGTGCATCTTTCACTCGAAGTGAAACATCTGAACACAAAATGAATTAAAAGTGAAAATTTAATACCTACGGATTGATTGAAAAAGGAAATAAAACGATCGAATGAACGTTCATTCATAGATATTGTCGGTGTCGTGTGAACGTGGAATGAAATAAAAATAAACATTTACTCGAATGAAGCGTCTGAACATAAGTCATTTTTTTTTACTTTTTTTAAACACTTTAACTTGGGCTGTAGAAGATATGCCTAATGATTTTTCTTGAAGTTTCTATACCACATAGCAACACGTCATTTACGCCAATAACATTTGAATACGATCAGTAGGAACCAGTTCTACGAGTGTTTTTTTACCGTTTTTGTTGCTAACCGACTCTCATGTTCACCTGATTGCCTACTCTGTAGATTTGTAACGAAAGAAACATTTTTTTTACACATAAACTTCATCTAAAAGAATTGAATTTAAATACCTAACCTAAATGTCCAAACGATATTGATTTTTAAAATATATACGTTTCAGAATCCAGATGAAAGTATTAGCAGCTGTTTTAAAGTATTAAGTATTATTAAGTTAGGTTTATAAAATTTAGTGTTATTTGTATTAAGTAGAGCGATGAGAGCTTAGCATCTGGTGGGTCATCAGTCAGATTGTTCATCTATACTAATAATAAAGCTAAAGGTACAAGAAATTTCACGCGGCCGAAGTCACGGGCAGAAGCTAGTTAATAAATATATTTAAGTTGCAGAAATTACGCGACGGAAATTGTGCTACAATGCTAATTATAAGCCATCAGCTGTCAGCTTGCCGAACTTTCTGTCGAGTATTTTCCGTAGATGTGTCGCTAGTCACGAGACCACTAAACTCTTTTCCTTCAAAATATACGAAATTTTCTTTGACGAGCGTCTACAACGTTTAGGGCTGATTTTTCCATCGCCAAATAACTTTTATTTGGGGAATAAAATTGAAGTTTGACAGTTTTTGTGTGAAATAACTGCCAAAATTTCACAATTATTCCTCGTATAACGTTATCAGACGATTGAAAAATCATCCCGAAAAGACGAGATAAATTATTATGTAAGTATCAAAAATATCTTCCCGCATTTTATTGATGGACACAGATGTTACTGCGCTCTTCCAATAGATAAAGTAAAGCATATAAATCATTTTTATCTGATTCTCGTGAGAAAGAAAACGTAATCATCTCACAGATTATGAAAAGAAGATATTTATATACTTAAAGAAAGAAAGAAAGGAAGAAATTTATTTGTATCATTAAATGTATTTTCTTTCTTTCTTTCTTCTATATACTTGAACCTATCATCGTTCCGTGTTCTTTACTTTAACGGTTCTGAAGAAAATCCTGTAAACTTTCAGTGCCTGTAATCCTTTCTAATAGAGCTTTTTCATGATCGGCATGAGATATTGTATTAGCTTTGTATTTAGTCAGTCGGGCCACGTAAAAGAGGGGTCCGTGGCTAAATAATAACAGCCGCACAGATCGATCGATCAGGTTAAGCTACGCATGCCGCGGTTGGTCTGTGGATGGGTGACCATCTTTACATACCGAGACCCCTCCGTGCCTCGAAAAGCACGTTAAGCCGTTAGTCCCGGCTTTCATTTGTGGATCTTTGACAGTCGTTACGGGTGGTCGGAAGCTCGAAAGTCTGACAACCAGTCTTACCAAGGGGTATCGTATTACCCAGTAGCTATGGGTAGTGGAGGTAAGATAGGCAGTCGCTCCATGTAAAATACTGGTATTCAGCTGCACCGACCCCAACATAGTTGGGATAAGGGTACACAGAGAGTATGTCTCAGTTCTGTACCAATAAAAAACTACACAACTTGTCAATTGCCAAATCTTGATTAACTATGAAACTTAACAAATCAAGTGCAAAGGTTAGGTATGTACAGACGCCAGCACATCGAGCTATTAAAATCTGTCAAATTTCTTTTATAAATTTTCAACTTTATCGCTAAAGCATTAAGGTTCATTGAGAAAATTTACAGGTAACTTGACCTGCTGGCGTCTGTACTTACAGAACTTACAGTACCTACGTACCTAGTATACAATCAAGTATTTTTTTTTAATTGAATAGACAGCTGTGCTGCTGGGGAGTTTGTTGCGCCACTTCTACTTCCCAGCGATAGCACTAGGAAGTGGTGAAGGGCGGGCGTTTTTGGGGGACTGTCTTTTGTAATTTTGACGTTCAAAAAGTGCTGACTCTCAGCCTAATTTGAATAAATGACTTTTGATTTTCATTTAGAAAAAGTTTGACCTTAGCTGCCGTAACTCATAATATGATGTCGTTGACGTCCACAATTAGTTTGTTTGTTACATCACTGACGTAAGGCCGCTTGTCATGTTTTCCTTATTCAATGTGTGGGAATTATCAAAAAGTCTATAATTAACTTTTAGGCCTTCTATTAATAGCATTACGTGATTGTTGGCTTATGTTTTACCGCTTTGGTCTAGTGGTCGCGAGCGCTACCTCTGAGCATGATGTTCTGGAGTTGATTCCCGGGACTGGAAAAGTGTTATTTGGATTTTCCACCCGGAATTTCTCAGTAGCAGCCCGGAGTTTTCCGGTAAATGGCAGTAGGCTCGCCCTTTATTCCATGGAACTTTAAAACATAGCTGGCGAAATGTGGGTGTATACCTACTATAAGTACATCCCTGCCTAACCCTTCGAGTAAACAAAGCGTGATGTTATGTAGACTTTAAGTTCTTTTCGTTTGGTGATTTTGCGTATTGAGTTAGACTGCAAGGGTACCTATAGGAGAGCCCTATAATACTTTACGAGCTAGTTTTCCATTAACGTTAATGGTTCATTAGTAAACGATACTTAATTAAGGCTGTCCTGTATTTTAGCCGAAGGAAAGAACTAAATTATGTGTCAGTATAGCTACACAATATGATTTTTAAATGGGTATCTTTACATAATACAAAATATAGCTGCTTTTCGTGTCTCAGTGCGACCGCGCTGGTCCTAAACTACACAACGAATTATGATGCGGTTTTCACTACCATTTAGAGAATTTATTAGATATTGAATTTGTCAAGTCATAATAACCGTGAGGCAGAGGCGGGTCGGTATGTTACATCAATAATAATTGTTAATAGATGATAATGAGCGCCAATGGTTCATTAACTACTGTTTTCAAAGAGGGTGAGTGCACTACTCTCACATAACACGTGGCTAACAACACAACCGGTTAACTTAAAGTTAAAAGCAATTTACGTAAGAATTAATAAAAAACAGGTCCATAAATGAACAAAAATAACAGTTCCTTGTGGAGAAACTAAAACAGTTCCATGAGAACTATATCGTAAGCTTGTTCTTGAAACTGGTATTCCTATGAGCGGTTGCAACTGTCTCGAGTTCTCGACCACTCGTTCCGTACTATAAAATACTAATTTTATTTAACTACGCCTGGTTAGACTGGATGCCGACTGTCAGTTAGTTAGAAAACATGCGTAAATTCACGCCTTTTGTCAGTGGGTGGTTGGCAGAAACTATAGAACGCCATGTGTCACACTCTTACTAGGTATAGGTAGGCAATCCTTATGTGGGTGTGAGGATATGGGGGGTTGGGAAATGGCATTGAAATTGTATCTGAAAAATTGATGTTCAATGAAAATTTAAAGGTGAAAATTTACACAATTAGAACGTATGAGAGCCTGTCTGGACCGTCGATAAAATAATGTGATCAGCATTTAAGCTACTTCCGTAATCTCTTCTTAAGTTAACATAAACACACGCCTTCTTCTCCATGGGGGTAGGCAGGAACTACAGAACACCACCTGCTACGATTCTTACAACTCTTCGTAATAATATTTAATAATTATATTCTTATCGATGCATTTAAAACTACATGAACGGGTGACGACGAACAGCTGGACCACGGTCCCTTCCGCCGAGATAACAATTAATTGTTCCTAGGAATTACCAGAAAACGCCCACTTGTATGATTCACTGTCCAGCTGCGAATTTTATTACTGACATAACATTCATTTATTAATTCATTTACATAAAGAAGGTTTGTTGATCACAGTTTGCTTAAATAACTATTAAAAGGAAATGATAATACCTTCACTGCCCATTGGTCTAGTCGTCGCAAGCGCTAGGAGGTCCTGGGATCGATTCCCAGGTCGGGCCAAGTGTAGCCTTCCCGGAATTTCAATTTGTGCCAGGTTGATGGCAATGGGCTCGCCCCCCGATCGATCTGCTTAACTTAACTCAGAAACTATTACGCTAGCGAACCGGTACCAAGACGACATTGGTACCGAATATATTAACATACATACTACGTTCACAGAAAGCACAATGATAGTTATAGCTCGCACATAGTACACTAGCTTCTGCCCGCGGCTTCGCCCGCGTGGATGTCGGAAATTATCCCACGGGAACGTGCTACCAGGATAAAAAGTATGTGCTTCCCCAGGATGCCATCTATCTCTTTGCCAAATCAGAAGTTCAGTGCTTTAGGCGTGAAAATGTTACATACAGTTTCAAGTACAAATCCGCCCTAAGAAACCGAATTACCCCTTTTTGCTCCGTCAGGGGTCAATTTTCGACAACTTTACATACTTATTATTAATTATTTTCTGTCAAAAGTATCAATACTGAGTTTCAAGTTAATCGGATCGCGCATTCAATTTCTTCCACACAAACTCCAACACCCCTTTGAGGGGTAGTTTTGAAAAACTTATAATGATAAACTTTATTACTTACTTAGCCAAGTATTCTTGCCAAGTTTCAAGTTTATTAACTAAATGAATAAGATTTTTCATATAAACTGTATCCCCGCTTTTCACCCCCATAGGTATGGGCAGAATTTAAAAACATCGTTTGGGATGTATTCATAACTTGACTCAAAGATTATTTATACTAATTTTCGAATTCATCAAGCCAAGCATCATCATCCTCCCGTGTAAAATTAACTTCCCCTTTACAACCCGTTAGGGAAAGATTTTCGAAAAACCCTGATAGATTTATTCTTTATTTTTGGTCTTAAATATAAACACTGAGTTTCGAGTTAATCGGACCGCGCGTTCAAATTCTTCCACACAAATTTTAGCACCCCTATATCCCCTTTGAGGGGTAGTTTTGAAAAACTAATAATGATAAACTTTATTGCTTACTTAGGCGAGTATTCATGCCAATTTTCAAGATTATTAACCTAACGAATAAGATTTTTCATATAAACTTTATCCCCGCTTTTCACCCCCACAGGGGTGGAATTTTGAAAAATCATTTGGGATGTGTTCATAACTTGACTCAAAGATTATTTATACCAATTTTCGAAATCCTCCCCTGTAAAATTGACTACCCCTTTTCAGGCCGTCAGGGGTAGATTTTCGAAAACCCTTGATACACATTATTCTTTCCTTTCAATTTTAGGTATAAATACTGAGTTTCCATTAAATCGGACCGCGCGCTAAAATTCTTCCATACAAACTTTGAAACCCCCCAATCCGCTTTTAGGGGGTAGTTTATAAAAACAAAAAATGCTCAACTTCATAATTTACTTAGATAAGTATTCGTGCCAAGTTTCAAGTTTATTAACTCAAGCAATAAGATTTTTCATACAAACAAAATCCCTCCATTTCACCCTCTTAGGGGTGGAATTTCGAAAAACCCTTTCTTAGTGGATACCTACTCTTCACGAAGAATACACCCTCCAAATTTCATGTCTCTAGGACCAGCGGTTTAGGCTGTGCGTTGATGTCTCAGTCAGTCAGTCAGTCAGTCAGTCAGGACTTTGAATTTTATATATATAGATTAGTACCCACATAAATCTATTAAAGTAGGTAAATATACACATGCTGGCTTTGTTTAACATTCCGATCTCAAATACTTTATCTGAAATAAAAATCTTTAACTGCGTTTATTTTTTTATTTTTTTAAGTGCGCAGTACGCTGCTAGCAGCGTTAACGCCTACCCGGAATACTTGACCAAATTATTTGGACGTGAATATCGAAAATTAGGACATTGAAATTATTATTAGAAGTCTGTATGTCTTCCACGTATCTACTATAATAATGTACTACTAAAGTAATCAGTTTGCAGAGGTCAGATGCTAGTTGATCCATGTAAGATCTTATATTTAATTAGTCTGATTTGATAAGACTATAAACTTACTACTTAATAATTAAAAGTGTGTTAATTACCGATGGGTAATAACTTCACTAATTACACTCCAACATTGATATCCAACATGCACTGGGCCTGTGTGGTGGATTACGGCTTACTCCCTCTCACCGAGAGGCCTGTGTCCCAGCAGTGGGAACATTATAGACTTATTATGCTATTGATATCCATTCAAATCGCCCGGTAATTCTTAGTTACTTTCAAATGACAGCTCGCTCAGCCAGTGATGAACGAACCGGCTTATAGGGATGGGATTCGATATGCGGTCTTCAAAATTCCGGTTATCACTACAATGTTTGCCAACGTGCAGTGGAGCGCAGTATTCTAGTAGTAATTTGACAGACCATATTCGCAACACCACACTGCGTTCCAAAATATAGATTACCGACGTTGCTCAAAAAGCAGCTAAGCTGAAGTGGGACTGGGCTGGCCACGTCTGCCATATGCCATTGGGCTGTGGGCCAAAATAACCACTACGTGGAGCCCTCACACAGCCAGAAGGCGTCGCGGCAGACTGCGTAGAAGATAACGGGTCGAGCTGAAGAAAACATACTACCAGTGGTCCTCTTCAGCTCTGGATCGAAACAGCTGGAAGTCATGGGGAGAGGCCTTTGCCCACCAGTGGGATGATGCAGGCTAACGATAACGGTAACTACAAAGTACGAAAAAGCTGCCAATGATGATAGATGGAGACGGGAGATTTTTTTTTACATCACGTCAGGTAATCATGCTGTTACAAAATATCATCATTTATCTTGGGTCAGAGTGTCAGACACTGCTCCAATTGACCCGTCAATTATTTTGTGTCCAAAACAAAATAATTGATGATATATTAATTGATTGCTTGACCATGAGTTACAATTAACAATAATTATGTTCTAATTGTGCAAGTCTAAAGATCAAATGGTCCCAAAATTGTTAAAATATAGGTACCTACTGGTACTCATTGCTTCAAATGAAAAAAATCAATTGCTGCGTAGAAAATCTCGTTGACTTTTCAGAATAGCAAACATAACATCACGTCTGTTATCCCCGAAGAGTTAGGCAGAGCTGTGTCTTATTAGTACACCCACATTTCGCCAGTTATTTTGAAGTCGCATATAATAATGGGAAAGCCTAATGGTATCAATCGGGCACAAATCTAGATTCCGAGCTGCTACTGAGAAATTCCTAATGAAAAAACTTAATAAACCCTTTTCCCGATCTGGGAATCGAACCCTGGACCTCTCAGCTCAGCAGTAACGCTTGCGACCACTAGACGACCAACGAGGGAAATTCGAGGGAAATGGGGGCGAATCAGGAATTATCCACTAATCATCTCTGAGTTACACAATTATTAATTTCTGAAAGTGT
This sequence comes from Apamea crenata, assembly GCA_949629185.1. Taxonomy (NCBI): domain Eukaryota; kingdom Metazoa; phylum Arthropoda; class Insecta; order Lepidoptera; family Noctuidae; genus Apamea; species Apamea crenata. The sequence continues at coordinate 12,986,739 of OX451377.1, forward strand.
ACGGGTCACAATGTATGTAACTGGGTCAAATAATATAATATGTAATTAGCAGACGTGTGATAGAGTGATCCATTTTCCTTGTAACGACAACCTTTCAATGACAGTTAGATATGACCCGCACTCAGACACGTCAATTAACGTTAATGCGTCATTAACGGGCATTTGGTTACGGGTACCTAGTCTGTATTTCATAGTATATTGATGTACAGAAGGACAACAGACTAATAATAACTAACAATAAGTGGTGGCTCAGTGGCTGCGACTTAAGAATCGAGAGGTCGTAGGTTCAAAACCAGTCAGGCTCTTTTTTTTGTGTAAATTATTGGATCTAATATCTATAATAGTGAAGGACCGCATTGTTAGGAAACAGGCATGTCCTAGAACCATAAATTCGAAGACATGTGACATCTATCAACCCGCACTGGGCCCGCGTGGTGGATTATAGCCCACACCCTCTCACAAAGAGGCACCTGTGACCCAGCAGAGGAGCAGACATTATAGGCTGATTATGTACAATTTATAATGAACTGACTATCGTTAATTAAATGTAAGTTAATGATTCGTTAACATTAATTGGATTTTATGACTTTCAGTATTTACTTAAAGTTTTTCTTTTGCCGTGATTAATGATTACTAAAGGCTAGATAATTTGTAGATAAACTATAAAGATAAAGAACATTCATTGTTATAATGAAATAGTTAAACGATGACTCCTGATTATGGATAGTTATTAGTTATCTACAAGGGCAACTACTACTACCTACTTCGTGTTTAACATGCGAATGTGAGTTTGTTTGTTTGTTTGTCACAGCTAAACGACTGGGCCGATATTGATGAAATTTGGTACGGGGATACTTTGAGCCCTGGGGAAGGATATAAGTTTTTTATCGACATACCACGCGGGCGAAGCCGCGGGCGGAAGCTAGTAAATAAATATTATTAAGTTAATATAATAAAAGAATAGAATATTATACTCTTTATCATGTGCACCACACCAACAATTAAAAATGAAATCGATATAATTAACATCATAATATTACTGCCTCGTTGGTCCAGTGGTCGCAAGCGCTACTGCTGAGCAAGAGGTCCTGGGATCGATTAGATTCGTTTTCTGTCTAGAATTTCTCAGTAACAGTCTGATTAAGTCTCGGCAATAGGCTTGCCCACTATTAAATGGATCTTAAACATTACTGGCGAAATGTGGTGATGCTATAGGAACACCTCTACCCTGCCCTTTGGGGAAAAAGAGTGTGATGATATTGTATAACATCATTAAGTTTAACATAATAACAATACTGTAAGTCACATAAATCATCCTGAATCCTCTTCCAAACCACAGGTATTTTAAGCACTTACTTATAAGATGCATAATTACAAAGTCTATGTACCTACTAAAAGATACGCGTAGTTTGTTGCCCAGCTATAAATATCAAAGCAATGAATGATATAAAACCGAATATAAATTACAATATTATTCAAAAACCCCGATCTAACGCGTGTCATCATTAATTCTGATCATCTCTCGCCTAATTTCCGTTTCGTTTCCCACGGTCGTAAAAATGTTACTTTCTGCCATTAACTATTCAGATTAAGTCCAATATAAGGATACCAAATTAACATAAAGGCTTATCTACCAATTAAAACTATAAAAAATAACGATCACATGGTGAGATGAATATTTAACATATTTACATATTAACTCTTAAAATATTTCGTGTATGAATAGGTACACGTTATATACGCTAACAGGCCTATTATAATAATATGTACTTACATGTATATAAAAAAATAAGCAAAAGAATTATAGGGCATCAAAAAATTCGTCCGCATCTCTGTCAACAGGAACAGTGCCAAAAGGATCACATAGAAAATAATGATCACATAGGATTTTATTATGATTCAGGCATGATCGCAGTTCGATATACCTATTAATATTATGTAAATTATTCTAGTTATAGATTGAAATACGCATAACTAACCCCTTACGGCCCACTCCCTCTCACGGAGAGGAGGCCTGTGTCCCAGCAGTGGGAACATTATAGGCTGATTATGATTTATGAACCCCTTGAGTAAATTCTTAGGCTGGATATGGGCTATAAGTTCGAAAATCATAGAACAATACCATAAGTACCACATCTCCACACCACAAGTGTCTATGTTAGGAAGAATAAACGACACAAACAATGCATCACAATCAAACATAAAGAAAGAAACCAAAAAGCTTTAAAATTAAATTAAAGTTATTCGTAAATGTAGGTTTCATCACAATAGGTTGT